>OZ022328.1:31497806-36361909 GCA_963989225.1 Dromius quadrimaculatus | reverse complement strand
CTGCAAAATTTCCTAAATTTTACTAATATTAGAAAGAATGGCAATCGGTCTGTAGTTGATTACATTGGAAATGTCTGCTGATTTGAAAATTGGAGTGATAAAAGATGATTTAAGGGTAGCCGGAAAAACATGAGTAGATAATAACAGATTAAATAAGAATTTGAGCGGTTTTAACAAGAGATGAGAACATGCTTTAATAATGTATGACGGCATATTATGTGGACCAGGACGATGAGTTCTTGAGTTGAATTTTTGATTCTCAAATATCATTGACTCTGATATTCTAGAAGAGCGTTTTTTAGTTTTAATAAATGACCAATTTATTTGGTTCAGAAATAATAGAATTTTCGGTGTTTTCAATATATTTATGACATTCAGCATCAATGCTTCTTTTGATGTTTTGACGTAGTTGATTGAACTGAGTTGAATAATTACAATTCTTATGTCTCTTGTACAGTTCACGTTATTGATTTTTTAGTTTAATAAGTTCAATACTGAATCAAGATCATTAAATTGTTCCCAAATCGACCGATCCTCTTGTGCCAGTGAATTATTAAGTAGATCGTAATTACCAGATCGAAAATTATACGAGGAGTTGATATTGGAAAATGAATTGGAATATTTTAAATTATTATCGAGATTTAATTAAACAGATAGATTGAGATGATGAGCATCTTCATCCACAGTAGGATCAAAGTCCCTGTTTACAGAGCAGGAAGCGTTAGTCACTACTACATCTAATATTCTGTTGAGTAATGGAAATAGATGGGAGGATATAAACAACAATAATATGAATTGAAGATGATGAAGTTAAGTAAAGCTTAGTAAAATAATATCGTATAGAGATAGCGGATTTGAGGAAATAGTAATGGGAACTGATTTATACTTATTTCTAATAGCACATAAAATCCCCCCGTCACGTTCCTTGCCGCAACTCAATACATCTCTGTCTTCTTTGTAAACAACATACTCAGGCGTAAACAATTCAGAAGTATACACGCTGTCTTAAAGCCATGTTTCCGTTAGGAAATTGACATCTAGGTTCAAAGTACATAGATTATTATGGTAAAATTCTAATTTTGTACTCAATCCTCTCACATTCTGATAATATATAGGTGAATGTGCTGATTCCATATATCGAATAGTATTCAAATCAGGCAAACAGAAACTATGAGTACTGGAGAAAAAAAAAAACTAGATGATAAATTGCTCCAACCTTGCAGGTTATTAACCTTGTGAAGTTTTTGGAGCCAGTTCAAGTTAAGTAAATTTGATTAATAAAATCCGTCAGGAATTGACAACAGCTGTGTGAAACAAAACTCAAATCTTAAGAGAAGAGATTTAAGAAAAAATTTAAACAAAATACTCATGTACTAGAAATATAGCGAATTAATCTAAAGACAAATAAGAAAAAGGGATCAAAACCAATTACAAGAATAAAAATGCAAATTATGGTTGCAATTTGAGCAAATATAATACCGTCCCTGGACCACACATTATTAAAACCATATGCTTTGGAAGCGAAATTCAATAGTTCTAATCTATTTTTAGTGAGATCCTCTTTTATTGTAATATTAGAGGCACGTAATTTCTTGCGGTTTTGGATGATCAAAGAGCGAAATTTGTAAGAAACAAACCTTATAATTCTTGGACATGGTTTAGTGTTTCCATTGTCAGTATAAGTAGAGAATTTAATTTTACCAGTACGGTGGCAGCGGTCTATCATATTCGGTGTAACATTAACACTTAGTTTTTCATTTATTACACTCATTATTCAGATTCATTTTAGCTCGGTTTTATAATGAAATTTCTTAAGCTTTGACCAGTTAACAATCAAAGATCAGGTACCGCCCGAATAACAGTATGCAAGCCTTTTTCAGTTGATGCCGCTAGATGAAATTCTCGGTGCTACGAGGTTGGCATAGTCAAGATCTTAAAAGCCTCTACACTATGGTCAGAATACTCATTGTTAGAAACAACAATAATTTTACATCATAACATTGATATTAGTTCAATTAGCACAGTAATAGAATTTTTAAGAAGGAAATTAGACAGTAATGTTGCAAAAAAAAATAAAAACATTATTAATAGATCAAATTGAAAGATTAATACTGAAAGTTTCAAATAAATTCTCCTGAATGAAAAAAGTAGCTTTAATTTTTGGAATATCAGGAGCGTCACGTCATGACGAAATGAAAAAAATTTCTGTAGATGACATCGAGGACGTGAAGTCAGCTTTAATAGTAAAAATGCCCAATACTGAGACGGAAACTTCACGAACGTTCACAGCTGTTGCAAATGAGAATAGCAAAATTAATTACCTAGACATCTATCGAGAATATCTGGCAATACGAATATGGATCATCAACGTTTGATTGTATATTACAAAGTTGAGAAATCTACCAAACAAGTAGTAGGGTGAAACTCATTTGGAAAACTGCCTTTCATTATCGCAGAGTATCTAGGCCTGCCAAATCCAAAATGCATTGTTCTAGAAGGTCGTCTACAACTTTGCTTGCCGATGCAGGAGCCAATTTAACCATCGTTAATAAACACGGTGCTGCCGAGAGCTATAACTGTAAATTGAATGAAAAGACGATCAATAACAAATACTTGTTCCCAAAATAACCGATTCCTTCGACAAATAAGGACGCTGTCTTTACTACCCTGCACCTAGTTTTTGGTTCGACCATGTAGAAATCACTACGACAGACACTCGAAAAACTGGTTTCAACACCAAAGATGGACACTACGAGTTCCTCCGTATGCCATCCCGACTTGAAAACATCTTCGTGACGTTTAAATGTGTTATAAATCGCATTTTAATGGATCACATATTACGAAAATCTACTTACAAACTACTGCTCTCAATATCAACGTGACGAAATTCAAGAAAGCGTAGGTGAACGGCAGCAGTAGCTATGACTCTCTCAGACATAACGTGACCTAGCTGGGCTACTCTAAGATTCCAGCTTGAGTCACGAGTGCTCCACCACGGTGTCTGTTGAACCCTGAGTCCTTGGTGAGCAAGCACTGGGTCTCCGAATCAAGACCGACCAGGCACCTTCTCATGGTGGCGCTATTACGGCTTCGACAAAATTGAACTAGCGGATCGTCTTGATACAACAAGCTCAAAATATTGTACCACAACCCCTTACAGAGATGCAGCAGCACTACAACGGCCGACCGTACCTTCTTCGAAGGCTTCATGTAGGCATACTGAAAACGATTACGGTTTGTCCACCCGGGTTTGCATCCTAGGGCATACCAAAAGTTTCAGCAGGCACAAATAGAAAGTAAATTAGCTGCAGCAGTCAGAATGGAATCTCGCTCTTTGACCCTGCCGAAACAGCCAATGACCGAGATGGAAGAAACGCTCATCCTGGTACTAGTCAGTTGACGATGCCAAGCCTAGAAGATTCAAGAATGCCAACATAATAGATCTATGAGAAATCGTTCAAGACAATTCGTGGAGTGGAAGTCCATCGCACCTTCAAACACCTGGAGGTCACCAACGAGAAGATCAACCTTCCCTCTAAGAAGAAAGCTTCACTGGCGAGAAGAAGAGATTGCAACAGTCCAGTATTCATAAAGCAGCATCTACTGAATTTGGTTCTCCTGTATCCATCAAAGAGGTGCGCAGAAAGGCGCCTACCGCAAGATGGTTTTTGCTTTTGTCTTTGCCATCCGTACAAATGAGGTCATGCCATCATTTGGCGATACAAAGCCAACGTTACTATCTGAAGCACGCCTTGCAGAGAGTCCGCGATTGATAAAATCTCAAAACCACAATCAAAACATCGGCCAAATGATACGCGAGTTCGATAACAGGCGTTAACAGGCTCAACAGCTCATGAGACTCCCAAAGAGTTCTTTAAAACAACGAAAAACCAAAGGGCCACTGACAAGCT
The DNA here is from genome assembly GCA_963989225.1 of Dromius quadrimaculatus. Classification (NCBI taxonomy): domain Eukaryota; kingdom Metazoa; phylum Arthropoda; class Insecta; order Coleoptera; family Carabidae; genus Dromius; species Dromius quadrimaculatus. Next base: position 36,357,998 of record OZ022328.1, on the reverse strand, counting down.
GGATGCAGCATAGCTTCCCAGTCAAGAGAAAGACACAAGGCAACACATCAAGCAAACAACCAAACAAGAAGGATGGTCGTCAGATCTAAAAAAGAGATACTGTAAGAGAACACAACCGAGGGAATAATCAGTTAACGGACAATAGGAGCAAAGCATGGCCTCAAGGCTATGCTATAATTTTGGAGTGCTCTCTTTGAAAAACCCTCCAGGCAGTACAACCAGCTCAAACTCACTACTACTAGCCCGGCTTTTTATCAACATTCCTAGCCTGATCACCAACGAGGAGGTCAAGCGTCACCTTCAGCAACTGGAATCGACGGCGTGACCGTAACACAGTGGGCGACAGCCCCGACACTACTCAGAACAGTGTTATACAAAATTATCATCTAATCAGGTGGTTTACCTGAAGATTCACCATTTACCAGGACCAAAAAGTCAAGCCCAGAAGACCCAGCAGATTACAATTCTATATCTATAGGCTTTATAATAATTCGCCACCTCCACCGTACATTGGCTTCCAGACTCTAAAAGCTGCCCATCCTCGATGACCGTCAGAGAGGCTTCACGACAACTGTCAGCGTGGCCGAAAACACGGCCATCCTTGATATTGTAATTTCCATGGCCGGGAAATACCTTCGCCAGTTTCACATTGAAATCTTGGATATCCACAAGATCTTCATCAGTCTGAGCCACCAAGCCCTAGTCGCAAGCGTGAAGGAGGCCGGCTTTTCAGAAGAGTTCTGCTCCCACATGAAAAAACTGTACTCAGCATCTCGCACAGTCATGGAGCTCTAAGAAGGACATTCACAACCACTCGCAGTGAATCAAGTGTTCGACAAGGTCATCTTCTATCACCGCTCCTCTTCAACCTCAACATCAATCTAGCACTGAGGGCCACACCAAGTGACATCGTCTTGAGCTCTCAACGAATCGCAGTACTAGCCTTTACAGACGACTTGATTCTCATTTCATGCTCTAAGTGGGCATGCAGACCGCGTTACCTAAGCAGAAGAAGCAGCGGCCAAAATGAGGTTAAAGCTCACCACTAGGAAGAACTCCATCTTCTCCCTTGTTCCAGCAGGCAAGATAATAAAAATCAAAGTGATTACCCAGCCCAGTTCAAGACTATGGTCAGCCTTCTACCAGTCACTTCAGTATTAGGAAGGTGGATATATCTTGGCGTTGAATTTGAACATACAGGCACTGCAGTAGTAGAGGAAGATGTTACAAGGGCGCTCGATAAAATCTCCAGGGCACCCTTAAAGCCGCAACAAAGATTGAAGATTTTGTCTACATATCTACTTTCGAAGCTGTATCCTGCTATAGTTCTCGGAAGAGTCACCCCAGGCAGACAACTCTCCCTGGATCACCAAGTGAGAGAGGCTGTCCGACACACACTGTGTCTACCCAACGACCATCGGGGTCCGGCGTGGAAGACAGATAGTTCAAGTAATTTCTTGGAAACCGTGGTACGTTCCGGAAAGTGAGTGATAAAAACAGTTATATGAAAAAAAAATAAGAAAACGCCATTTTAAATATATGTTAGTATAATTTCCATTGAAAATATCATTGTAATATCTTCCATACGTTTTATATACTCACAAAATAGTGGGTAATCTACTCAAATCAAAGGAGTATGCATCGGCATGGGATTGCTTGAGAAGATTGCTCCATTTGAATCTCAGCCTCAAGATGATGTACAGAGTGAACAAAAATGACTAATCGTCACGTGACTTGTTAAAATTAGCATCATGATCAAAACTATCTACACGGAATAAAGTTAATATAAATTTCTTCATTTTGGTTGCTACGTTATCAACATATAAAGACACAGTGACGTTTCACGTAATATTCATGTGAGCATTTTGCATATTTTATATTTATATAGATTTTGAATTTCATGACTCAAATTTATCAATAATCTGATTCAAAAACCAAAAAGTGAGTGAATAACGGTACTATTTAGTGATTATTGAAAATTTATTGTTATTTTTTCAAATGGAGTTTTTAGGAAAACTGTCATCATTCACTTGCATTTCAATATTTTGAGCAGGCGACAAGAAAAAAACAAAGCAGCACAGTTCATCATTCTTGATCACCCTGTATAATACGGTGAAACATAAAAATTTACTTTTTTGTGATAGTGAAAATAAGCAATAATATCATGAAAGTAATTTTGAGGTGGTCAATGAGTTCATATTATGCAAAACATGAAAGAAAAGATGTGAAAGTCCTGTATTAAGAATGATACTTTGGTTTAGTGAGAATGACATCACTTCACTTCAGCGATGTTTGTCCTTAATCGGCGGCTAGAGTCCTATATTATCAGAGTGAGCACGCGGCCATTTCTTCACGAAATTTGAATGCTACTACATTGCAAAGAACACAAATCAATGTTCCAGACAAGAATTTTTCGTACTTTCATTTGATATTAAGAAATGAAATGCTAGGAACCAATACAACCAAGTGAATATTTTAATAGTCATTTGTTGATTAATTAGATAATTAGGGATTGAACGTGTGAAACTGAATGATGAAGCATTTAATCTTATAAAAATAACTTGTATAGCTCTTATTATATTTTATGAGTCAAACTACTGTATATACTACATACAATATATAAAGTATCCAAACTATCCTACATTGTTCTACTCTAATATATCATGCGGGCTGAACGATTCTAACTTAGAATTTTTAATCTGAAGAACAAATAATGAGATTTTTACTTTTTTTTTTCAAATAGTGACATTTTGATACTGTATACATTTAAGTGTGTTTTGTAACAATTTGAGATGGTGTATTTTTCAAATTCACAGTGGCGAGCTTTAGTTTATCGCTATTCGGCTTAAAAATACATTCCGTATGTAAATACGATAAAAGTATGCCTCTTTCAAACTTCTAATTTTCGTCAAATTTACCATAGATGCCGTGGATTGTATGTAATTCATACTTCCTAAGCTACCGGATACATCTATTACACGTTATTGATATCTTCTAGATACTATTCTTTATGTTTCCTATAATAATTAGACATGGTGAGTTCATTTCATTTGTACTCAAATTGATATCGTGCAGATCTTCTTCTGAGACTGTTCCAACTGGAAGAGTTGGTTCCGCTGGAGCTGTAGAACTTTTGACGATATCTAAGACATCCGATATATTCTCTCTATCAACTAAGTCTTGATTTGTTTGTCAAACATCTTTCAAAATTGAGACATAATAATGAAACGTAAATCATTTTTGAACTGAATCGAAGTTGGAACTGGTTGCTTAGTCCTTTAGTACTGAATAAATTTTCGAGAAAGTCTTGTGTGGAAGGAGATATCGACAGGAATGCATAATTTCTGATATTAAGAAGTTAATCTGGAATATTCAAAATTGAATCAGTAGAAACAATGCTTTCTGTTCGGAAGGTTTCCATTATCTTGTTCTGTCATCATTTGAAAATTTAATAGCACTTTGATACAATGCTTCCGATAATTTACGCAGAGCACAACTTGAATGCTTGAATGTCATGCAATAAAACTATTCGATAATAAATCAATATAACGTGCGGTTGTTATATAATTCGGCTCATTTAATTCCTTCGATGCAAAAATAGAATTACAAAGAATAAAAATACTATTTCTGAACATGAATCGAGTGGTATGACATTTTTCACGATTTATCAATTTTTCTTCATTTTTACAAATGATTTTTCATATTTATTAATATAAAGAAGGAAAAATATTCTGATCCATGGAATTGGAACAACAGAAAAGTATTGTAGGGCATTTCAGGGATTCCATCATCATATAAAGATTATAATTACAAGCAACTATATTTTTGTTTATATATATTCAGACTCCTAGCGAACTAAAAACCAAATTAAAAATTTGCGAAAACAAACATTGTGAATTTGGCTTGACTTAACAACCTCGCTCCATAGTTGTAGGACAATTCAAAGAAATCTTTGCGTGCCACGTCGCTGTCGATAGACACCTATACTCAGTGCCAACTCCAATAGCGGCCTTAAGACGTATGTTTAAGAACATTTTTCTCTCCACAAATAAATCACCTCTCTGAATGTAGACATATCTGAACCTATATCCAAGAACATATTTATAATATTAAAACCGATTGGTACATAGATTACCCATCAGTATCGACCGTGGCAACTAAGTTGAAACATTTTGAGCGCAAGTAAATTATCCAAAATTGTTATCAATACTATATTATCTCCCGTTCTTACGAAATTCCAAATTGCTATATCTGTGCATTGAGTACTCAACCACATAAAATATCATTTGTTCATTTTAGAACAAAACATTATTGAAAATAATACAGTTCATATAGGATGTGCTAATTATGTTTGTGATAGAGATTTTCTTCGTTCAAATTCATTCCACAGCACGAACGTGAACATGTAAATAAGAATTCCCTGGATAATTCTGATAACCAAATAAATAGCAATCAAATAATTTATGTTTTATCGAAAAATCATGATCAAGTCGGACATATTCACAATGATAAAGTTTTACCTGAAAATAAAAATACAAGTACCAATATATACAATGCAAGCATAGATAGAAGGAATATTTTTTCCAGAAATACAATTCAAATTGTCATTGAGATATTCAATAATATAATATCTGTGATAGGTACAGAACTAAGTGATCGTATCAATTTCTTTGAACATGTCTTGCGAATGTAATAATGATAAATCGGTCGTCATGAAATGTTGGACTTTTTTGCATGTATGTTCAAAAATTCAAATAATGAGTATCTTCGTTCTGAATTTTTGGAACAAATAGGATACTTTATAGAACCCATCGAATATGTTATTGGAAATGCATTTGAAATAATTTTAAAATTATTACGGATGAATATAATACTATTATCAGTTATATGATTGATTTTCATTATGGCAATTCTATCTATAGAAACATCATTCAGACAAAAATGTGGAGAAATTTGAATGATAATAATTCATGAAGTTGGAGATTTGAATGTTCCCGAATTCTGTACTACCACTTATTCTAAAACTAAGTCAATTTTTAATAATTTCATGCAATCAGATCTCTAATATTGATAACAAACTAATTGAATCAATATTTAGTAATCTAGTTTGTAGTGTTAGAACACAAAGTGCTAATTTTTCGATAGGGAATATTCGGGGCTATTCAGTAACTGATCATTATCTGTTTTCGATCGATAAGACGATAATGATTGATGAATTTTCAAATTGGTATTCTGCAAGTCACTTGATCATGAAAAATTGAATAATGACAATTGATAACTCGTGAAAATTTATCGACGAGGAGTACGCTATCATTTTCGAATAAATGATCGATTGTTCATGTCAGTCAGGCAAAAATGGCGGCTCAATTCATTTATCCAATTATGCCTCAACAAAATTTGATTGAAAGAATGCGTAAGTAAGTATTTTCTGCTATCTATATATTCACAATTCAAAATTATGGATTTTTTTTTGTTGTGGATGTAGACAAAGATCACGAGTTCGTAACAGGGCGCTCAGGGATGCTAGTGATTCTTTCTCTTTGCCAGAAGAAAATTTTAAACAAATATTTCGATTAAATAGAGATTTTGCTTGTTATCTAATTCTAACACTTACGCCACATTCACAAAACAGGACAATCCTCAAATTTCAGTAAACTAATAAAGCAACAAATATAGATTTTAGCAGCTTTACAATTCATGAGCAGCGATGCACACCAAAGATACACTGGCCTAAGTAATTTATTGGGAATAAGACAAGCTAGTATGTCACGTTGTTTATAAAAGGTTTGTTTTGCTATTCGCAAAAATATTTTGAGCATATGGATCAAATTCCCAAATGATCCAATTTGAATGAAGCAAATAAAATCAGGGTATGACGACTGTCAGCAGTGAATCTACTACTCAACAAATATCTACTTTGTAGCTTCTCAGAACGATTTAATTTCCCTGGAATATTGGGCTGTATTGATGGAACCCATATTGCAATTATTGCAGCCCCAGAGAATGATCTCAGTATCCTGGTTTCGTTTACTATAATCGAAAGGGTTATTACAGTATGAATGTGCAAATTATAAATATTTTCGACAGTTTATACCTTCGTACTGTTTTGCACAGAATATATCTGTTATCAATATGAATCTTTCCAAAAGGCATCCACTAGTGGTAAATGCTCAGATGTTGTGTTGCCGAGTTTACAATATTACTCAAAATTATCCTCTGCCAACCAAAGTAATTTGTTGTCCTCTACATACACACAAATAAGCGCTCTACCTGTGTTCAGTGGGGTAAGAAAACAAAAATTTACGGATGATTTTTTCACGCAGATTGGTAAGAGAACCGGGACATTACAAGGAACAAAAACTATACCACAGTTAACAGCTGCATTAAATGTAGAACTTCAAAAACTACAAGATGAAATAGTGTCTAGAGGAAAAGTGCTGGAAATGGGGACTGTCGTCTGGAGGAGCATGGCTGATATAGGTCTGACTACACCTGGGAGCGAGGTTTCAAATGTATTTGAGGGTAAGGGAGTGTTCTTTTTGGGGCAATCATCTTAATTTTAAGGATTAATCAAAGGTGAACAATATTTCACACTCTATTCTACATAGGAATGGTTTTGTTGTATATTTTTTATCTTGTAACACAATGTAATACGAATACGACAGTTCCTGGAAGAACAATACACATTAAATGGTGTTACTGGCTGGCTATTAGTTAATTGATCAAATGCTTGATAGAAAAAACTCGGGAGAATCAGATACCTACCTGTACATATTTTTTTATATTACACAGGTGATTCTGGTTATCCACTGAAACCATATCTATTAACTCCTGTTTCGAATGCGAATAATGAAGCCGCCATGAGATATGATACAGCCCACTATTCAGTCAGAAATACTGTCGGAAGATGTATCGGTGTATTGAAATCTCGATTCAGGTGTTTGTTAAAACACCGTACACTATATTACAACCCAATGAAAGCTGGAAAAATAATTTCTGCATGTGCTGTATTGCATAAAATTGCAATAACAAGGAACGGTTCAATGACAAATGATGATTTTAGTACGTATTTGATTCTTATTTTGAGGTTGGAATAGAAAATATCGTAAAACTCACCTCAATTTTGAAGATGATATATCTGAAGACAGCAACAACGAAGATGGTATACCCAAAGATAGGACCAACGAAGATAATCTAATGGGAATGATTGGAAATAAAGCTGGTCAACGTATGCGGAATCAAGTCATCAATAATAAATAATAAACTAATGAAGATTAAAATAACTTATTTATTACTGGGAACTCAACAATTGCATTTTTTATTCACATACAGTGTGATAGCCTCGGCGGGCTTGGAATTTGATTCGGCAACTTTTGAATTACTTTCTGCCCATTTTTCGTTTGCATCTGCCACACGATTATTAGATTCTGTGTTTTCTTCAATTACTTCTGTAAATTCCTCTTCTAGCAGACTATCAAGGTGTTGCTTTCTTCTTCGTGCTGAAGGAATATTTTTCTTTAAACTGATTTATCCATTTTACTTAACTGTATTTATACTTATTCCCGTTCTCTTTGTTGAGTTTGTTCTGTCTCCTGTACGGCTCTCAGTAAGCTCATTTAATGTCCCTAATACAGGAATATTTAACTGTAAGAGAAAAATAAATTCAATCTTGTATTTGTTAAGGAATTTATCTATGTATACTTCTTCTATCGAAATTAATGATCATCTATGAGTGTATACGTAATTAGAAGCGTTCCAAAATATGTGGGTTCATTTACTTATAGATTAATACTCTAGAACAAAGGCGAGGATGTGGAAAAAATGATATATCAGACTAATGTGCATATTGGTATCACCTGCTCAAAGCCTCCTTCAGGTAAATCCGCTCCTACGACGGTCACTGCACCTGTTATCTGTATTAATCTCTCTTCAATCTCTGTGTTGCTTCATATCTGATTTGCCTGAAAGTATCAGGTTCTATCTAATTTTAGTTTGAAATTATGTATTCCTACCCTTTTCCAATCTTTCATACTTTTCACTGGACCATTCTTTGTACTGTTTGATGAATTTGTTAATTCTTGCCACTTATCTTAGACACTTTTGATGGCTCGGTTTCAGAAAATAACAAATCTCTATTATTTTCTAAATAATCAACTATGATTTCAAATTGTCCTCTAGTTGTTCCTTTTCTTTTAGCTTCCATAATTTATATTATCTCACGTTTCAATATTCGTCCATTACTCACAATAGCTATTATTTCTTTGTGACATATTTGTTTATAACATAAACAATTGATTCACTCATGTGCTTGATTTGAACGGATGCAAAGTAAGTTCACAAAATATACAACAACTCTGTGGACACCACTCTAAAGATGTCAGTTACAATGTTCCGGAAACTATTTACTACCGAATTTAATATTGGCAACAAGTCGCCTGCATTAGATGTTTGCAGGCCATACTCCTTGATGGACAATAGAATTAAAAAAGCATATTCACCATCAGATAAAGTACAGATTATTATTGAAAAGAGTGTCCACAAGCTCAAAGCGAAAGCATTCTATACCCTTCTGAAAGACGAATTAGCTGATGAAAGTGAATTGAATACTTGCTTTGATATGCAACAAGTACAACCACTTCCGCGTACATCTTTTCAACAGGTATTTTATTGAAGACAGCTTGGACTTTATAATTTTCATTACGGACGTAAAGACTAAAAATCCAGAGTTTCCTGTGTGGACTGAAGAACAAGCAGGGCGTGGCTCTGCAGAAGTAGCTTCAGCTCTTGTCACTTTCTTAGAAAGCACTGATCTTTCACAAATTACTCATACAAGATTGTCCGCAGATGGATGTGGAGCACAGAACAAAAATAATCATGTCCTCCACTCCCTACTGCATTCTCCGGCCAGCCAGAAGAACGAATTAAACGTAATCTCATGGACATTTTTCGTGACCGGCCACAGCTTCTTGCCAATAGATAGGTGGAGAAGCTCCTGTGGAGAAAACTACAGAAGAATATTTTAAGGAACTTGAGAAAGTTGGAGAATTCAAAATACTTGGACAACATTGGGTTCTGAGAAATACCAGAGAACTTGGAAGCTACCTTAAGACACTAGGAGAAATTAGCGAACAGGAAAGTGGTAATTTCTGTGAGAAGTAACGGATTTTATTGTTTCAAGCCAGAAAATATGAACTATCAACTGCTAAAGAGAGGGTGGAACTGGACGAAAATCCTTAAAAAGCAAGATAGCGAACTACCATTAGTGCACTGTATTACTGCTGCTGAGAAAAAAGACGGGGCGACCTACTCACCCTCTTGTTTGGCAAAAACTGGCAAGATAATGAGAGCCTATCATGGTATGAATATATCATGACGGGAGAAATTCAAGAAATTGCACCAGGAACAGAAGAAGCACAAGAGGAAACGGAACGCTGTAAATGTCTTGATCACGAAAAAGGCATACTGCACGTTTAGTTCCCATTATTTTTTTTTTATTTATCCATGGGTACATTGTTATCTAACTTAATTTCTACTATTTCTACTAAAAGTAGTAGTATGTCATAGATATTCCAACAGAAATCAGTTTTCTTACAATACTTGAAATTCTGATGGCAGTGACTGTGTGGTTTTGCTTAGTACCTCCAACAATCTGAGTTTATTTGAAAAATTTAGTAATGTGGGTACTCTGGTGCAGGGTGACCAACTTAGAGGTTTTCCCTCTAAATTTAGGGAAAAGAAGTGAAATGGGACTTTGTTAGGAGTGTTATATTCTTAGTGGTATTTTCAAGGATTTCTATAACTTCGAATATATATTTTCATATAAATTATTACTACGATCGTGAAACACCTGTAGAAATCTTGCAGATGTGATGTCGTAACACGATTTGTTTGAATACTACTGCTTACATTGCTTACACAAGAACACGTAAGCCTCGTGCACAAGTGCTCCACAACGGGATGCTCGTGCCTCGTGCTACTCTTTTTCGTTTTTCTTTCTTTACTTTAGCCGTACGTTTATCAGCAAGCAGCCATAAGCCATTTATTTAAATGCCTAGAGCTAACGATAGAATAAAATATTCTCAAAAATATACGAAGATCTGGAAAACAGATCCAGACTTGAAAGGTAAGGTAATTTCATTGTATTTTTGTAATTTGGAGATACGGCCATGAGGTTCGCAACTATTTGTGACTTACTCTATTTAACCTTAAATTCAAACAGAGAGATTACGTGAACCCCCTAGCCCTGTTAATGAATGATTACAATAAAAAGTACTTAACTCAATATTACCGACGTTGTCGAATTGCAGCCGTATCTATTCCTCAATAAAATTCAAAAACGGTATTTTTTATTTTTTATTTCATTTAGGTATGATTACATGCACATCTGTTGAATTGGAGTGAATTAATTGGGCAGTACAAGATATTGGTGATGTTTTATATTTCCAGTTTTGTATATTATTTTTTGGTGTCTGGTCTGGGCTTCTACATACTTCTACTATCTACTATAAAAAATTGTGTGTTATTGGTTTTGTTTCGATTTGGAGTTTTCTTGATATGAATTCCTATATCTGCATACTTAATCAATCGTCAATTACAATTATTTTTTTATCGCAGGTTGGCTTGCAGCTGATAGAACAAATGACAATTTGGCGTATTGTCGCTTTTGCCGTGTTGGTTTAAAAGCTCACAAAAAGGATTTAATCAGTCATGCAAAAACTGACAAACATGAAAAATCGATAGAATGGGAAAAATCAGCAAAAGCAACTTCATCTATATCTAAAATCTACAAACCAAGATTAGAGGAAAGTACAAAAATCGCTGAGATAAGAATAGCTGCCTTTATCGCTGAACACTGCTCTTTGTTGACAGTTGATCATTTAATTAATATACTACCGCTATTGGATCCTTCATCAGACGTTCTGAAGGACCCTAAAATTCATCGTACTAAGTGTTCAATGTTGATAAAAAATGTGCTTGGTCCATCAATGCTTGAGGATTTAATTGAAGAGATCGGAGATTCTCCTGATTCAATTATTATGGATGAGAGCACAGATCTATCCACACAAAAATTGTAATGTATTATGGTACGTTTTTTTCTCATAAGACAAGACAAGTTGTGACAACTTTTTACCGGATAATAAGAATAATCGAATGTGATGCAAAAAGTGTATATGAAGCAATAGTAAATCAATTTTAAAAAGATGGCTTGAAACTTGGAAACTTGATCGGAATCGGAATTGATGGTTGGTAAATATAATTCTGCTACTGCCATATTAAGAAGAGAAAGAGAACTGTCTGATTTGATTATTGTTAAATGTATTAGCCATTCCTTACACTTATGCGCGGCAAAAGCTGCTGAATTATTGCCACGGCAACTATAGTTTCTTGTAAGAGAAACTCATAATTGGTTCTCATATAGTCCCAGACGGTTGGAGTACTATAGAAATTTAAACGAGACCATAAATAATAATAAAGATCCCAAAAAAATTCAAGGACTGAGCGGAGTCGCTGGCTTGCTCACTATCAAGCTATCTGCACATTATGGACCAGTGGGATGGATTAAAGTTGCTTTTCTCAATTGCAAAATCTGATGATAAGTATAACATGGCAGAACAGCTTCATAGCATCATGAACCGACCACTTTTTGAAGCTTTCTTAGTTTCTTTAAAACATGAATTGAATTTACTTTTTCAAAGCAATAATGTTGAGTCTACTAAACTATTCGAAAATTTATTTTTGTTATACAAGAACTTGCTGCAACGACTTGTTGTACCAACTCATCTGGAGGAATTGGTGGATTCGGAACTGATGAAGTTTAATTCCAAGGAGCATCTAATGCATACAGGTTTTAATGTATTTTGGATTTGATTTTCAAAATATATCACAAGAGCTTTCTGTCAGCGATTTGTCGGATGTTAGAGAAAGGTGCAAGTACTTTCTTTGTTGCTTAGCAGAGCAGTTCCGAAAAAGGCTTCCAGAAATTTTGTCAATATTGAAAATGGTTGCTGATTTAAATACGAAAGTCGCTTCATCTCAGGTAAAACCTGACATCAAGCCAATATTGAGGCAAATACAACGAACTCATATCTACGGTAACAAAAATGATGTTGAATCAGAGTGGCATCAATTGAGTAATAAAAAGTGGTTGAACATTTCTAGTTCGGCAGGCTTTTATTATGAAGTATGTATATAATGATGTTGATGCAGCTGGCTGTAAGAGTTTCGAAAACGTCTCAAAATTTGGACTGGTATTCGCCACGGTACCGATCTTAAATGCTGGTAAATATATAACAAATATATAACATTGTCAAAAATAAGTTGCGTAATACAATGTCTATTGGAATTTTACAAGGTTTGATGATGGTTCGATTCACGCTGCAACGGCATGATGGATCCTGCACAACATCTCATCCGTCCGAGAAAACGTTAAAATTATTCGGTGTTGGCAAGTATTACTCTGAAAAATCATTTGAGTCTGCAAATATACCTCATTAAAATATCGTGGGTTTTGGTTCTGATGATGGCAATACAATATTCAGTGGCAATAACTCTGTAGTTGGTAAAATAAAATTGATTTTTTCCGGCCTAATAGTACAAGAGTATATATGCCACTTTTTACACCTATGTGTCAGTACGGAAGAACTGACGTCACTGAATTTGCACGTTTCGCTGTTTTTGTCCGATATTGCGTAGGAAACGCCGTTGAAGAAGGATTAATTGCGATTACATTGTTGCTAGCTACTACAAAGGACGCAACGCTTGTTTGCTGCAATAGTGTCACATCTCAAAAATCGATGTTTTCAAGCTTTCTGAAAAAAAAGACTGCTCTGGTGTGCCTCCATTTACTGCAGTAGTGTCACTTCTGAGTTTTCAAAACTTCCCACGTGAGTCTTTTGTCCTCTCCCTCCATATCTTGAAAAGGTTTAGTATCAATAGTGTCACTTCTCAGTTAGACCTCAACTGCTGTTGGGAGAAGTTGTAGTGTTTTTCATGAAGACTGTATCAACTTGAAATATATCACTGCTCTAGAAAAGGTAAGTACATTATTCAGAGTATTATTTCGAAAAGAGCCGTTATTGTTGGAAAGTTTCTGTATGCAACGAAAGACATAACTACAAATTGGTCTCTCTTGCAGAGAAAATTTCAAATTTCTGGCGTAATTTCTCGAAATATGTCATTATTACTGATAAACTTTCGTCTTCTTTCAGATCTCACTTTTCGACAGATTTCCATTTATGACACTGCTATTGGAAAAAGTCAGTGAATCTACTAGTATTCTCTTGAGTTGTGTCTTCATTGTTGATGATTTTTTTACACTCTGTCCATAATGACAGATTTTGTGGATAACAAGATAACTCAGAGAGGAAGAAAACTAGTTCTGATGGCATTAGCTCCAACTGATGATGCAGGCAAGAATGTTGTTGCTTCTGAAGAAATGGCAATGAAACTACCAGATACAAACTTACCGGATAATTCAGAAGAGTGTCAATCATCAGCTTCCTTCGCAACTAATGGTGGTAAGTTGTTTCGCTCTAATTTTTTCAATTTGCTGTTCAAGTACTTATCCTGGAAGTTGATTGATGAAAATCTTCATGTTCTATTATAGCTATATTATAACAATTTCATGTACGTTCTAGGCCTTGAAACTAATTGTATGAGCAATAGGACCAATGATGTTCCATCAGAAGTGGTATCGCGAAAGAGCAACAGCTGTTCTGCCTCATCCAGTGGATCTACGTGCTCAACGTGTTCCTCTGACTCAGAAGACGAGACTACAGTTGATGATGGAGACAAGGATCCCACGTTCAATCCTCATGCTAATGAACTGGATCATCCCAGCGAAAAATATTATGACCTTTTTGGAAATGATACATCTGCCAAGCGATCCGAAAAACCAAATGTTGAAGTAAATGTCAGCTCCTCCTTAGAATCTTTCTCAATTTCAACTAGAGAACAAAATGTTCAGGTGAGTCCTGTAAAAAAAAGTCGAAAACGGAAACTGAAGCTCGACAAGTGGCAGCGATCAAAAAAAAAAAAAAGCACGAAACTCTGGGGGATCGTATGTAACCAATTCAAAGAAAGAAAAAGGTAAAGAGAAAGCTCCAAGACAAATGAAACCTTCCTGTTCATAAACATGCAAATTGAAATGTCATTCCAAATTCACTCAGCAGGAAAAGCACTATTTTTTTCTGAGTTTTGGAAGTTGGGGAACATTAACAAACAAAAACAATTCATTGCCAATTGCAAGTCTTCCATTCAACCTAGGCACAGGTACATACGTGTTGGTGGCGAAAGAAAACCACGCGGAAACAGTCACGCGTTTTTCTTCCAACATTCAGAACAACCTGTCCGTGTTTGCAAAATCTTTTTCAAAAACACATTGGACATCAATGACAGAACCATTCGTACAGTGATTGAAAAAGATCAGAAAACAACAGGCATTCTTGTTGAAGAAGACAAACGAGGAAAACATGGCGACCAAAGAACACTTGATAAAACTATAAGGGAAGGTATACGTAATTTTATAGACAATATACCAAAAATAGAAAGTCACTATACGAGAGCCAACACCTCAAAATTGTATAAAGATGGCAGTAAATCAATAAGTGAACTTCATAGAGATTATGTTCAAGAGTGTGAAAGTAAAAACATAATGAAATACGATAATTATACTCTCTTCTACCGTATTTTTACTGAAAAATTCAACATATCTTCCTTCACACCTAAGAAGGATCAATGTGATCTATGTTTCAAGTACCAGAACATCGATGAGGAAGAAAAAGAGAGAATTAAACCTGCTTATGACTTGCACATGAAAGAGAAAGAGTTGGCTCGTGCAGGAAAAAGCGCTGACAAGGAAGACCTTGATGCAGAAGTTGCAGTGCATGATCTTCAAGCGGTTATGCAGATTACTTATCCAAACTGAATGTTTTGAACTTCACCATTTATAGTTTACATAAAAATTCATGTCATTGCTACGTTTGGGATGAATCAAATGCTGGTAGAGGCGTCAACGAATTGGGAACTTGTGTTTTACGCTATCTGATTGAAGTTGAGAAGAAGAGAGGTGCAGTAGATGTAATTTTTCTATCGGACAATTGTGGCGGTCAGCAGAAAAACAGATACATGATTGCTCTTTACTTGTATGCGGTTCAGAGCTTGAAGCTGAAAAGCATAACCCATAAGTTTCTCATAAAGGGGCATACGCAAAACGAGGGAGACCCTGCCCATTCGTTGATAGAAAGAGAGGTGAAGCGACAACTGAAACGGGGGCCAATGTACACTCCTGACGCTTTCATTTCTGCAATTAGAAATGCAAGAAAGACAGGAGAGCCCTACCAAGTTCATGAGATGTGTTATGAAGACATCTACAATTTGAAAAAGTTGGAACAAGAATTAGGTCTATTCAAGTTAAGAAAGACTCTCTTGATTATCTCTTCTACAAGACCTCGTATTCTGAAGAAGAGTTTACAAAAGTACGAGTTGTTCAAAAGAAGAGAAATGAAGCGCCCAGTAACAGCATTTTACTATAGCCAGCATTTACCTGCAAACCGAAAATAGCTGCTAATAAAAAGAAAGATTTATTGGGACTTCTTGATAAAAGCATAATACCCAATTATTATAGGTCATTTTTTGGAGCTTTATGATTTTTCCACTTTCTTTTTCTCGCCATGGAGCGTGCTCACCGTTCCAGTTGGAGTATGTACCTTCCTTTTATTCAAGCTCTGTCTTTATAAGTTTGAGTTCCATTGTTCATGTCAAGTGAGATTTTGAACTTGATTATTTTTTGAGCGTAATAACACTTCTATTTTACTTTTTTTTTCTTACAAAAGTAAGGCATGCCAGCCAAATCAATTCTTGTTATCATATTTTGATGTTTTCTATTCAATTGGGGCTATTATTTTCTTTCATTGTAATATGAATATGTAAGATTTTGTTACTGTTTTTCAGTTGTCACTAAATTCCTATTATCCTATTGTAAAAATATTTGTATCAAGAATATGTTCAAATAAATAATTCTCAGAATTATTGTTCCAATTCTTTGTAATACAGTTACATCTCCACATATGACTTCAGTGTAATTTCTCAAACTGAAATGGATAACTAGCAATATAGATAAATTTCGAATTGACACGCTGCAATTTCAAAATTTTGTCAACAATAAAGACACTTGATGGATTTCATTTGAAAAAATGCATTTTCAGTAGTCTTACTGTGATACAAATTGGGATAAAATTACACCTAACAGACCCATGGGTCTGAGATGAGTTTTGATGGAAAATTGAACATCTTAGAAACATTCATTATTGAATAATTGAAATTTGAAATGTTGTGTCCACTTTATCTCAGATGTGCTGATTTCGAGAAATGACACTTTTGCAGCCAATGAGCGACAAATATGCATACGGCTGATAAAAATATGCTAGCTGAGACAGAAATTGATTTGAAAAAATTGTTTCAGTGACAACTGATGGTGCTCCAAGTATGGTAAGCAAGAAAAAAATTTTCATAAGTTTATTTCAAACAGACGCAAGGCATTCAATTCTTGAATTCCATAGCATCATTCACCAACAAGCCTTGTGTGCTAAGAGTGGCTTAACATCTCTCGATAATGTTATGACGATAGTCACAAAAATAGTCACAGGTTTTAAATAAGCAAAAGTTTGCTGCTTTGATGGATGGAGTCAACTTGGTGTATAATGGCTAACTGAAGTACTATAATATTTGCTGGTTAAGCTGTGGGAGCATACTCCAAAGATTTGTTTACCGATTGAAAGAAAATAGATTATTTTTGCAAAATGAGGGAAAAATTGAACAATTCCCACAGTTGTTGGATGTTACGTGGTTTTCAAAATTATTGTTTTTTTACAGACATATCGTCGGGTTAGATCTTATTTGTTCTGCATCCAAAAATGCAGCTCTGGCAGATGGAGTTCGAATGTTTGTCATGATTTTAACGATAGTTCTAGAACAATTGCTTCATGTTATTTTGGTAAACTAGCTCACATGAATGTTTTGAAAGAATTTTATTCTCCAATTTATTTCGAATCAAGTAATACAATATTTTTTCTAATGCAGACCCCACACTAATGTCTAATGCCGTTAAGCGACATATTGTCATTGACAATGTGTTCATTATTGAATAACGCCTCAATTAATGACATTATACGTAAGTGTGGCCCCAGCATCATGGATATTGACGGAATACGCAGAATAATAATACAGTATGGAGTAGAATCTGTTCTTCATCCATTTTTTCAATTTGAATTTTGTTACCGATATTCAAAAATAAGCAATAATAAATTGAAACATTGGTTTACTATAATATAATATTGTATTTATTGCTATATATTTGGATTCACAAAGATAACTAAATGTGGGTAACATCAATTATTAATATTATTACAGGATCAAACAATCCTCAAAGATGAATAGATATTATTATTCAGGCTTTTAAATAACAGCAATCATAAAAAAAAGCAGAATCTTGTATCATAAAGTTTATGCAAAAGAAATCACATTATATGAATATGAAAAGAAGGAATAACTATTTGCTATTAAATATAGTAGTATAGAATGTTCTGTTTACTTCAGGCATGTAGGCAGACATAGATTGGATATCCTTTAATTTTGAGGCATCCACTGCTATTGGCTTCCTGAAAAGTGGAATTTGGGGTATCATATAATCATTGTTACTGCTCTTTGTCTAACGACAAGGAGTAGATTTGATGATTCGACAAACTTGCATGTCTTCTGTGTAGCTTTCTTGAAAATCAATAAGAAACGAGTAATTTTTTCTATAGGTTAATTGCTTAATTTTAGTATAAGGTATATCATTAAATAAATAGGAATTTGAAATTCTCTGATAGTTGAGAAAATCAATTTTCCGTAACTTATGATTTTTAGTTTGGCTTTTCTTTCAGGTATTCCTGTTAGTGCTCGCGGAAGTGAAACTGGACTGTAAACTTCACGCTTTCACATAAATCATTCTATTTTGCTAAGCACTGCATCTACTTCTTGTATCAAACTATGTCCAGCCTCCGGAAATTATTGATCAATTGGAGTAATTCATTTATTTGTAGTCAGGAAGTTAATCAGTGCCATACTCATTATACTATTCCTGTTCTGGAAGACACAAGAATCTGACCATAGAATAATTTTTGTACATGCAGGATTGTCTTCAACTTTATGGTGTAGAATTTATATTGAAGCACCGGAAATATTATTCCCTGCTCGTCCTGATATTGATTGGTGCCAAAGACCACAATAGGTAATACGATTCATTAAACAATGAGCAGTCAGATTATGAGCATTAAATTTTCGTTTGTAGAAAAAGTTTGAAACTGCACCTGTCGGCAGTGCAAATACATTTTGTAGGTTTAGAACATACTACTGACGTATTGCTGTTTTTATTTCTTGAAAGCGTTCCATCGATGTATCTGTTTTCTTCGTTAGAAGTTTTTCTTCAAAAATGTAAGTCATACGCCTGTTTTTGTTCATCATTTAGAGAGTTTATTATTTTCACACGTCCACAAAAACCGCATCTGTCTTTTTCTGGCGATAAAAATGTTCAATTGAATTCAGTATCGAAAATATATCTACAAAATGATAGTTTCACTGGAATATTATCTACAATAAAATTGCTTTTTCAGTACATATTGTGACGAATTCTTTCCTTCAAAGCTCCGCCACATTTGCATATCCTAGAGCCTTCAACTACCGTCTTGCATTTTGATGTTGATCACATCTAGTTTTCATATGTGGCTTTCTCTGTAAATTATAAAGAACCGTAACTCCCGACCACTCACCGTGACGTCACCAGCCATCAGCTTGATTAATTATTTCACATGTGGTCGAAAATGGGTTATGATCTGTGAATTTTCTGAAATACAACTCTGTAACTTCATGATCTGTGTTTATGTCATGTACTCAACGTAATAGTATCCGACCGTTGTTCTGTAAGATATTTTGTATGTTTTTGTTACTGATTTTGCTTACCGTGACTGACTTTGTCTTAACAAATAAAAATTTGATGTTTGACATTTTGACCTTGGGGTCTGGCAACTTTGCGTGATACATAACAGTCTTTTGTCAAAGTGAGGCCAGTAAAATTTATATCAAAGTGATTGAAATTACTCAAACTCAATGCAGTACGCAGTAAAAGAAGAAGAATACTTTTCTCAAAAATAAAAACTCCTTTTGTTGGAAAAAGTAATAAATTTGAAGAGGTGCATGCACGTTACCTCACTTATCTCAACGTGGATGACACGGAGAAGAATATTGAAGAAATATCACGAAGATTAGATGAGCTTGATTCCATAGAGGCACAAATCAAAAAAACTAATGATGAAATTGCCTAAGATCCGAATTAGGAACGACCTTCACCCATCTATTACAGGAGTGAACTTTTTTTCTATCAAATTTAGTATACTACAGAATACATCGCGAATGGGTTGGCTAGGAAATTTTCTGGCAGGACTATGAATAATTGAATATTGAAAATTGACTTTCTGTTACTTACTTGTACTAAGTAAAAGGAAGTATTGTGAAACCGACAAAGTTCATCTATCGAGATTTTGATGGAAATATCCAGTTTGAGCATCCCTAAATTCATTTTGACCATTTTTGGCTTGATGTTCGTGCGTGCATAACTTGCAAATCTCAAAACTAGTTGAACGTATAATGTTGAAATTTTATATTTGAGACTGGTATAGGGTCCAGTTGTGCACCTCGCATATTGGTACCAATCGTCTGTACCGGAAGTGTACTTTACTTGGAACTTTTTTCGAATTTTTCAGATGAATCCAGAATGATCAACTGTAGGATGTTGGAATCCAGCATTTGGAATACATGGATACTGTTCGAGATTTTAGAGCAGAAATGTATGGTGTGAATAACTGCACCAGAGTTAATAATGCCAGAAATAGAATTTTTATGAAAAACTATGCTGCCAAAGAAGATAGCGAAACGTTTTTCAGAGAAATTAGAAGTTTTGACTCGAATACTATACCACCATGTTGGATATCCCTTCAACAAAAAATTTTAAGAACAATTTTTGTCAATTCTATGTGGCTTAATGCAACAAACTCTAAATGTATTGAGCTACATCCTGACAGTTGCGGTTGGCATTTCGATAAATATTCAACACCAACAGGATTTATTGGGGACCAAACACCTTCAAAAATACAGGATATTGTCGAAATGACGGAGAATGATGACAAAACTATTGAGTCCGAGGATCATAATTTTACTTCTGATGACGAATCAGACGCAGAATAATAATTTTTTATTATTATTTTTTCAAGTCTATTATCACTTGCTCCAAAATATTTTTCGGTATTCACTACTGTATCACTCTCCTTCTCTATCGCATGACCAAATAGCATACGCACTCTCTTCTAACTGGCGTGAACGCCACGCGCAGCTACAATGCTGCGTCCTCATCTATCAGACGGTATACATTAGTGTATCACTATCCTCTATTGCATAAACAAGTCTCATGCGCATTCTCTTTTAACTGATGTGAATACCGCGCGCAGTTGCAATGCTGCGTCTTCTTGTATCACACGATATACTCAGCTCTGATCTCTTTGTCGTAAGTTTCAATACACATTAAAATTTACCTTCTTGAAATTCGACAACCGTCATTTGAACCAGATTTTTTGCTGACTATTTTATATCATCGTATTCACAATGAAATAGCTTTTATTTTCGTATAAGATTCATTTGAGAAACAGATGAATGGAAATAGCTGGTACTGGTATACCTGTTCATACCTGTCAAATCAGCAGTTACGCCAGAAAAAAAATGTGCAATCCAACGTTTACATATTCTATAGGCTCCATACTTTCTATTGGTATTAAGTTCATTCCTAAAACTCATAAGTGAAATGTTAAACACAAAGTCAATTTTCAATATTTAATAAATCATAGCCTTGCCAGGAATTTCTTAGCCAACCCATTTGCGATGTATTCTGTAGTATACTAAATTTGATAGAAAAAAATTTCATTGCCGTAACAGATAGGTGAAAATCGTTCTTAATTCGGATCCTTTATTAATACCGATGAATGAGATATCAATCAGGCAAGAGATGATGAGAGATAAAAACACGGAGCAGCAATTGTCCATCGAAAGATTACAATTGGAGGCAAAAATCGTAGCTCAATAATCATTGAAATTAAAGAAGATGGAAACAGCCGTTAAGAACTAGAAAATAGCATTATAGGAATATCTCATAGTGAATTGACGCTGGATATTCAACCTGAACAATTTAGAGGTATAAAAGACTAGGTCTCAGAAAAGCATCGCTCAACAGGCCTGTTCCAGTCTCCTGCACTTCTTTTAAAACGGGACTATAGATAAATACGAATAGAAAATACTTCAAAGGCAGAAATATACTCATAAATAAGAATTTGACAACGTAAGCACAACAGGAAAGGAATGAACTGCTTATATTGAGAAAACAGGCGATTGCTGAAAGTAAAACAGTCAGATAGTCGAAATAGTCTGGTCAAATTAGCTCTAAAAATACAGGTACCCTTGCATTGATACCCAAGAAGCTAAAAATTTGCACGGACGTAAGGGATACCATTATAATGGAGTTGTGAACAGATCTCATCGATCCCGTGTGTGTAAAAATTTTATGCGAGATCAAAGCTCACAAAACTGGGTTTTTCAGATTTTTAGAGCAATGGTTAGCTCTATAATAGGAATAGCTCGGACAAGAACTGTAGATAGTTCAATTCTGTACAAAAATGTCTCTCACACTTTTTACTTTCTTTACTAAGTACAAGAAAGTATTGTGAAACCGACAAAATTCACCTATCGGGATTTTGATGGAAATATTCGTTTCGAGTAACCCTGAATTCATTTCGACTATTTTGGGCTTGATGTCGGTACGTATGTTTGTGCGTGCGTGCGTAACTCGCAAATCTCGAAACTGGTTGAACATATAATGTTGAAATTTTGTATTTAAGACTGGTATAGGGTCTGTCTGTGAACCTCGCATTATGGTTCCAATAGTCTGTACCGGAGGTGCACTTTACTTAGAACTTTTCTCGAATTTTTCTAATGAATCTAGAATGATCAACCGTATGATGTTGAAATTCAGTATTTGAACTTGATGTTAGATCAGAATGGTTATCTGCTATTTTTGTATGAATCAACCAAGCCAGAAGTGCACTTTACTTGAAACTTCTTCCTAATTTTCTCCATGAATCTAGAATTATCAACCATAGCATATTGAAATTTAGTGTTTGAACTTGTTGTAGCATCAAAATAATTATCTACTATTTTTGTATTAATCGGCCAAGCCGGAAGTGCAGTTTATGAGTATAACAGACATTCAGCATTTGCGGTATGAAACAATCAGTTCAATTGAAATGATATGGTAGGCAAGGATAATCTGATGTGAGTTTTTAATTCTGTTCGACATTTTACATGTCAAAATATTTTCCCCTAAATTTCATTTCGTAAGCATAACAGAAGCGACAAAATTCGTTCAACAAAATATCAACAAATTAAAGACATTCTCAGTAAAAACACCAAGTTGGCAGAATGAATAGAATAATAATAATAATAATATTAATGAGTAGAATTATCATCATTCGGAAATGAATGAATGATAATGATGATTATTCAATTTAGAAAATTTTCATTTTATCCTTACCCAAAAGTGGTGTGTTGTAATAATCAGTAATTTCATCCAATAAATCTTCATTATTATTCAGACATTTTTAAATTTCGTCAAATTCTAATGAATTTAATTTTTTATTCTTATTTTCCAAATGTGAAATTTTCAGATTAGAGATATCACAGAAGTGGTTATTTTCGAATGAATGTTCTGCCAAGCCTGAGTTTCCAACTTTCCCATATTTTAAACAGCGCGTATACTCTAAAAAACGGGTTCTAGAATTTCGGCCTGTTCGTCCTATATACTTCGCAAACACTTTCATGTTCTCCTGATTCTGACAAAGTCTAAATGTTCTATTTTGTGGTTGATGAAAATAGAATTTATTTGTCTGTGAACATAATATGCTGGCCAAATATCTAATTCTTTCAGAAAATGCACTATCTTTAGACTCAGCTCACCCATGAATAAGATTTTTCTATATTTTTTTGTTTAATTAAATTCAGGAAAATGTAATGGTTTATCGGAAAAAACTCGACCCTCTCCCAGTATAATAAGTTACTACTCTATAAGCAAGTACTCAGACCAGTATGGGAATATGGGTGCCAGCTTTGGGGCTGCACCAAAAAAAGTGATATTGATATAATCCAAAGATTCCAAAACAATGTTTTCAGAACCATAATTGATGCACCCTGGTATGTCAGGAACATAGATCTCCACCGTGATCTGCAAGTAGAGAACGTAGACCAGTCCATCAAGAAGATCGCTAAGTGTCACGAACAACGATTCCACCAACATGTCAACGTCGAAGCCATCCAACTATTGGACAACACACAGATGGTAAGAAGACTGAAAAGAACTGAACCTTTTGAGGTGGTGTAAATAAGTAATAAGTAAATAAGTGAAGATCAAACCAAAAGTGCATAGTAGAGAGTCAGTGAAAAGCAGAGCAAAAGTGCATAGTGCATAAAGTTAGAGTAAAGCAAAGTATGTTGCGATGTACACGTTAAACCTGTGTAGATATCTCGGAACCTAAGAAATGTCAATGGACAATTACTTAGTCTAAATCTTGTTACCATAGTAAATTAAATCGAACAAAAATAGCTCATTAGTCTGAGACTAGATTGTTATGTAATAAGGCATTAAAATTGATATGAAAAAAAAAAAATATTGTATTCTTGAAAATTGAATTATCGTGGTATAGTGACTTCATTAGTATTCTTTTCTTTTTATTATATGGAATTTTGTCTATCAATTTTTTATCATAACCATTTTTAACGCTAAGTAATGAATTGTTTTCAATTCATTCTTATAATCTATTTCCGATAGAGGTATTGTTAATAATCTATTGATATGACAATGGAAAGCTGCCAATTTATAATTCAAAGTATGATTTGAATGTGAAGGTATAAGCGTGTCTGTGAATTTTGATTTTCTGAAAATTTTGAAAAATAGCTTAGAATTTATATGTCTAATATTTGATTCGAAAAAATTTATGCTGGATCAATTTTCTATTTCCAAAGTGAATTGAATAGAAATATCAAATGAGTTCGATAGAACATTGAAATCATTCAATTGAGCCAAGGTACCCGACCTGAGACATAAAATATTATCCACATAACGATACCAGAATTTAAGATTGGAAATAAGCGAAGATTGACAATTAAAAAAATTTATCTCGGAATCATTCATTAATATTTCCGCCATCAAAGGTGATAATGGACTACCCATTGGTAGACCATACTTTTGTTAATAAAAATCTTCATTAAATCGGAAATGATTTGGATTCAAACAAATATTAACCAAAGATAATATATTGCTCCTGAGTTCTGAACCATGGATTCTATTTGAATGTACTTGTAAAATTGTTTTCAATTTTGCGATTGGTACACTAGTAAATAAACTTTTGACATCAAGAGAAATTAAGAGAGAGTTTTGAGGAACATCTGAATTCTTAATTTTGGTAACTAAATCTAATGTTTAAAATATGGGGAAGTTGAAAACTCAAATTTGGCAAAATATTTATTCGAAAATAACCACTCCTGTGATATTTTTGATCTAAGAATTTTACATTTGAAAAATAAGAATGAAAAATTGAATTTATTTGAATTTCACGAGATTAAAAAATGTCTGAATAGTAATGAAAATTTATTGAATGAAATTACTGATTATTACAACACACCACTTTTAGGTAAGGATAGAATGAAAATTTTCTAAATTGAATTATCAACATTATCATTCATTCATTTCCGAATGATGATAATTCTACTCATCAATATTATTATTATTATTTCATTTATCTTGCCAACTTGATGTTTTTACTGAAAATGTCCTCCATTTGTTGATATTTTGTTATAATGATCATTTATATTTTTTTCATAAGAAAAAATATACCTGAAGATGACTTAAAAAGTCGAAATGATCATATCGTAAATTATTAAAGAAAATCATAAATTGAAACTGAATTCTTCCTACAACTATTTATCCAAATATTCATACTTATCAAACCACTTGAAGGCATGAAGAACAAAATGAGGCACTGAAATCTACGACCATCTGACGGTCTTAAAGTACAAGGAAATATTGTGAAACCGACAAAATTAACATATCGAGATTTTGAGCACCACTGAATCCATTTTGACTATTGTTGGCTTGAAGTCGGTTGGTATGTACGTATGTATGTGTGTATGTGCGTGATTTGCAAATTTCAGAATTCGTCATACGTATGATGCTGAAATTTCATATAGAAGGCTGGTATAGGATCTAGGATTTTGATGTGCACGTTGCATTATGGTTGCAATCGTCTGTACTGGAAGTGCACTTCACCTGACACTTTTTTCAAATTTTTCGCATAAATCTGGAATAATTAGCCGTAGGATACTGGAACTCAGTATTTGGAATTGCTGTAGCGTCCTTATGATCATCTTCTGTTTTAGTCCCAATCGACTAAGCCGGAAGTGCACTTTATATTACAGACTTTTCGAATTTTTCTCATAAATTTGAAATAATCAGTCGCGGAATATTGAGATTTCGTATTGAGCACTTCTATAGCATCTAGTTTTACACCTTGCATTATGATTGTGATCGGCTAAGCCAGAAGTGCAGTTTACTTCAAACATTTTTCAATCCAAATCCAAAAAGATAGAACGTAGAATATTAGAATATAGTATTCAAGATGATATTACTGTCTAGATTCTCATATCTTATTTTCATTGAGATCGACTTAGTCGAAAGTGCACTATACTAGACGATCTTGGAATTTTGCGCATAAATTCAGAGCTTTTAATCGTAGAATCCTTAAAATCAGTATTTAGTGATGTTGTAGCATAAGAATGATGACCTACTGTTTCCATAGCAGCCGACTAGTCGTGGAAGAATGAGATGCTGTGTTCGATTATATATATCTAATCATGTACAAGTAAGTCACGCGATGTCCACGTCAGATTTTTTTCTTAGTTTCATAATTTCTGAGAGTCAGTATAAAGTTATATATTCAATAATATGCATGACTACGCTGCCTATGTACACTATGGACGCATAATATAAGTGGAACTATCGGTCAGCGTGACTAGTACTTGTACATCAATATTAAATGCTAATTCTAAGAACATGAAAAGAAAAGAATACCAATCCTTCATTTCATGCTCAACATGGTTTTTGTGAACATATATCTACTATAACCAATCTTATTATGCCAATACAATACTTTACTGAAGTTGTGAATCGGAGTGATCAAATGGACGTTGTATATTATGATATCCAAAAAGCTTTTGGTCAGATTGATCACAATTTTCTATTACATTCATTGGATTCATTTGGTGTTGGTGATTCCCTCTTAGAACTATTTAAGTCCTATCTTAGTAATAGGAAACAGCATGTTCAGTACCACAGCTGCAAATCACAGACTTTCCATGTACTGTTTGGAGTCCCGCAGGGCTCAAATCTAGGTCCTTTATTATTCACCTTGTACACGGCATTTGTAATTAGGTTAAATGTGAATATGTTGATATTTTATGTGCCAAACTAAAAAGAGTAGAGCCAGATTGACCGAGAACCACAAGGAGTGAACTATTTCCCTATTTAGACCTTCATTTTTATCTCCTGAAGACCCGTGGACATTGAATTATGTGCTAAACCACAGGCAGAGCTCTACGATCTTAGGAGTTAATATTTCATCTAGTCACTTCTTGTATATTTGTTGTCTCGACAATTTTTGCTCATTTATTTATTATACTTTTACACTTGAGAAAGGCAGCACTTTGCTGTTGAAACGTTGTGTTTTTCATCATTTTTATATACAGAAATTTTCCAAATGAAACATATTTACTGAAAAAATGAGTTCTCAAATGTTTTTGCCTTCATCAAATATTTATTACTCGCCGATGATTTGGAATAATATCTTGAGGTAAAAAACATGAATGACTGTTTAGTTTCACAATCTGCCATTGATTCCGTCAACAACTAGTGTTACTATAATAGATTATAGTTGAAATTCATGAAATGTAAAGTCATGTCTTTATTAATTGTTCAGTTTCCAATTATCAGATAGGCAACTTCATCTGGAACGATGTTATTCATATAAATCGCATCGTTTCTACTGTTAACAAAATGTTAGGTTTTCTCATAATAAATACCAGATCATTTGAACATACCTCTGTACTCCGCATTTTGTACACCGCACTGGTTGGTTCGAAACTAGAATATTGTACTGTTGTATGGTATCCAATTTATAATAGATACATTAAAAACATTGAATCAGTGCAGGGACGCTTTTTTAAATTTGTTGTATATCAGACGGACAATCAATAGCCTCTACGCGGTATTGATGAATATTATTTCTCACAAAGATTTGGTTATCAATCACTATTACAGTGTCGCATGAATATATCGATTCGCTTTATTCACAAATTGATACATAACGTTTTTGATTGTCCTGTCTTTTCAAATCGACCAAATATGAGTCTTCCTAGACTACTTTGAGGTTGATGTAGCTAGAACCAATTTATTAACCAAGTCACCTGTATCAGCTATGTGTTCAAACTAAAATTAAATTTGTTCAGATATTGATCTTTTTAATGTAAATTTTAGTAATTAAATGAATTCATTGAACCCAATCAACATATTATGATAATAAATATTCAAATATGTCTAGTTTGTATTATATAACTTATTCAGCACACATTTTTTTCTGTAACTGCTGGACAATAAATTTATTATTATCAAGAATATTATTATTACTATCATTTTGTGTGACCATGTGGCCTCAAGCAACATCTGTTTTCTGTTTGATAGTTTGACAGTGTTCGCCTATTACATACTTTAAATTACTTGCATGAATAAGTTACATTAAGTATATTTTGCAAAACATACTAGCAATAAAAAATGTGTTCAATCACCTTGTCTTCCTCCAACCTCGACTTCTGCTCATCCACATTTTCATCGAGTATATTACCAGGTTCAAGTGTGGCTTGGTAATCAACTGGACCTGGAAGAAAAGGATTGGAAGCTTATCAATATTTTTATTGAAACCAAACTATTTTTTGTATCTACAAAAACGGAAGTAATTCGAAATGCGGTTGCAAAAAATAGGCTTACTTTGTTCACCAGTATGCACCAGCTTTGAAGACCAGTCGTGCTCAAAAACTGAACTTCTAACAAAAGTTGATCCTTACATCAACGACGAAACAACTGATGTATCGCTGTTCGAACAATTTATGTCAATTCAGGAAGATGAAGTTAGAGAAGAAGAAGTAGTTGAATAAGAAGACCTAATATTAAATTAAACTCCAATAAAAAGACCGTGAAGTGGGCCTACCGGGGAAACCGCGACAAAAAATGCGTGCCAAGTACACTATCTCATAGATGACGTGGAAACGTGTGCATATCATGGAGAATATATAACTTTAGGATGACTCTTACTCAGAAATGGCGATTCTTGGAAAAAAAGTGTGAAAACCATTTTTATAGAGAATTGAAAGATCAAAAATTTTGGTGAGACTATTTCTATCATAAAACTGATCATTTCGTCGAAAAGTTCGAAAAACTCATTTCTACGTACTTTGACCTCATATAAAATTTTTTGCACGCACGGAATCGATGGAGACTTTCCACAACTTCATTATAATAGTTACTTCAATGTTCATATCAATTTTCAGCTTCTTGAGAAAGTATGCGTATATGAATGCCAATTCTGACTGGACTAGAAGGACAACTTAAGATAGAAGATGATAAAAAGCTATCCAACGAGAAACGAGAGACAAACAGTAAATCGTTCGAGGACTCTCCAGCTTGAATAAATTCGAAGGCACCTTAAATTCAAGGATCTCTAAATGGATTTGTTCGCAGACCAAGTACAAGCTGACAATTACTACCAAAGATAAGTAACCTTTTAGTTTTTTGTAGAGAAATCCCTTTCCGTTCTAATGAGGGAAATTCATTCAAAATTCTATTTTGGAGTTTATACGTGTTCAGTAGTTTACATAAGTTAAACCAAGAAACAATTACTATACTTTTGCAAGCAGACATACTACATTTTTGCGAGACATAGACATATTCAGGAATACACACACTTCACAATTTTTTAGATAATTATAATAGCAACATTGATCAAGTAAATGCAGTTAGGGAAAAGAAATTGAGAAAAGCGAGTGGTGGTCTGCTTGTTGTTTGCAAGAATAATCAATTCACCAAAATTGAAGTGTCAGAATCGCATAGCTAATGACTTTTTTTCATTTTTATCTCAAACCAAGCATAAAAATTGCTGAATGTTTGAATTTACTTGATAACTCACTGAATTTTATCCCAAGTAGTTTCAATGACCATAGCGTGATTACTCAGGGTGACTTCAACTCAAAAATTGGACTTCTCAATCACATACAGGGGAGAGTTCTTGTTAACCCATATGTATACAAGGGAAGATCCACATTATGGATTGCATCAGATACGAGGGAAAACTACTGAATAGTTCCATGGAACAAAATTGCTTACAGATTTTGAATAGGCTCACCAAGGGAGATATTCTGACAGGATATAATTTCCTAGGACATAGCGGTAACAGTATTATTGATCTAATTTGGTGTAATATCGATGCATTAGAAAATATTGATAATTCAAAAATTCTACCAACACTTGAACCCAGTAACCACTGCATAGAATTACTTTCTATGGACCTCGCGGTATTTAGTGTAAAATAAAATTGAGATACTCCCAAGTTGACAGTGACACATACTATGAATTGATAAGCAAGTCCTCATATTTATACAATTACAGTGTTGACTCTAAAGAAATTCATGATAATTTCTTATTGGCTATTAGAGATTTAACCTGGCTGGCCAATATATCTGTGATCATTACATACAGTAAAACTCATGATCGAAATAACTCTGAACCATGGTATACTACACATTGCTTGCAAAATAAAACAAACTATCTCCAGTCACTAAAATCTTACAGATATATCATACTCTCAATAATTTATCAAGGTACATAGAAATAAAGGAAAACTATAGAAAAATTATTGGAATAACTACCAGAGAGTTCCAGAACAATTTATTCTCATCTCTTACAAATACACGTAGTACCTCCAAATTCTGAAGCACTATCAAAAAATTTAAGCCTAAAAAGATATCTACAAACGATATCATTAACTAAAAATAGCAAGAATTTCATAATAAACAATTTTTATCGATAGAAAAATGTTATATACATTTTTTGAACAGTATCAGCCTATGATTGACTTTAATGTAACTCCATTAGAGCTACAGAAAAGCTTATATAACTGAGAGAATCTGAAATTCTCCGAAGTAGATGATATAGGCAGCGAATTTTACGAAAATCTTCCCCCGAATTGGATTCATTACCTATTAAATCTATTTAACAACATACTAACTAACGGAAGCCTTCCAATACTGTGATCTAGAGTTCAGATTTCTATGTTACACAAAAAAGGAAACACTACCGATCCCTTGAACTATAGGGTAGTTTCTCTCATTCGCTCCTGCTGCAAAATAATTACACACATTATTTATTCTTGTATACGAAAATACATAGAGAACTCCAACATTTTGATGGAGATCCAATTAGGTTCTCGTAACAATCGCAATACAACAGACAATATATTTTCACTAATGTGAATAATTTACTTACATTTGAGGCTTGGAAAAGGTGACATATTTGCAATTTCCGTTGAATTTAGATGTGCATTCGACACGATTAATTATACAATACTATGGTCAAAACTATATAAACTATATATCAGTACAAAAATTATTCGACTTCCACAAAAATTATATGAAAACGCATGTATATGTTTCAAAAATCAGTAGAGCACTACTAAAATAACCAGAGATGTACTCCAAGGCGAAATTCTTTCTTCCCTTCTTTTCTCTATATTTATAAATGACTTGGAAGATTTTTTATAGGAAACGAGGCAGCAGGTTCAAATATCGATGGTTACAACGTTCTTCTGTTAGCATACGCGGATGACTTAGTCATACTGTGTAGCTCTGAACTTGATACTCAAAATAAGTTAGAAATTTGACATGCATATTGCAAAAATAACGATCTTACGATAAATACAACGAAGACAAAAATCGGCAACTTTCATAAAAGCCGAAAAAGTGAACAAATTTTGCTACCTAGGTGTTATTTTCTCAAACTCAGGAAAATTTTCAGAAATATCATCTTATTCTTTCACAAAAGCAATAATAGCTATAAGTAATGTGAGCAATTTATTGGTAAGAGGAGAATCCAGCACTTTGTAGGAGAAAGGTAAATTGATAGATTTGATGATTGAATCAATTGCCCTGTATGCTACAGTAATCTAGAGCCT
Organism: Dromius quadrimaculatus; assembly: GCA_963989225.1. NCBI lineage: Eukaryota > Metazoa > Arthropoda > Insecta > Coleoptera > Carabidae > Dromius > Dromius quadrimaculatus. The sequence continues at coordinate 36,326,538 of OZ022328.1, read as the reverse complement.
AAGATATCTAGGAAGAATCGGAATATTTCAAACTAAGTATTAGAAAACTATTCTCTAATTTCCTAAAAGAATTCCTTACTGCATGTTGGGACTTGAAACAGGAACGGTACACATAGTAGAGGATCCGAATTAAGAACGACCTTCACCCATCTGTTACAGCGGTGGAATTTTTTTCTATGAAATTTAGTATACAACAGAATACATTGCAAATGGGTTGGCTAAGAGACTCCTGGCAAGGCTATGATTGATTTAATATTAAAAATTGACTTTTTGTTACTTGAACTGAGTACAAGGAAGTATTGTGATACCGACAGAGTTCACCTATCTAGATTTTGATGGAAATACCCGTTCTGAGCATCCCTGAATCCATTTCGACTATTTTTGGCTTGATGCCGGTACATATGTCCGTTCGTGCGTGCGGGCGTTCGTAACTCGCAAATCTCAAAACAGGTTGAAACGTATAATGTTGAAATTTTGTATTTAAGACTAATATAGGGTCTACTTGTGCACCTCGCATTATGGTTTCAATCGTCGGTACCGGAAGTGTACATCACTTGAAACTTTTTTCGGATTTTTCCGATGAATCCAGAATGATCAACCGTAGGATGTTGAAATTCAGAATTTGAACTTGATGTTGTATCAGAATGGTTATCTGCTATTTTTGTAAGAATCGGCTGGGCCGGAAGTGCACTTTATATGACAGACTTCTCGAATTTCCTTCATAAATTCAAAACAGTCGGTCGTAGAATATTGGAATTTTGTATTAAGCACTTCTATAACATCTAGTTGTACATCTTGCATTATGATTACGATCGGCTTGCTGAAAGTGCAGTTAACTCGGAAAATTTCTTGAATTTTCCGCTATACACTTCCATTTTCTAGGAATTCATTTATATTTCATTCAATTTATACAAGTTATACGTTTAACCATTTATGTACGTTGAAACTCTGAATCCTGTAGTTATATAGTGTGAGTATAATCATTAAATTACATGTGTATTTGTTCCAAATTAGAATTTTTAGTTTTCATGTATCTTTTTGTTATAGTCTCCCGGTTCTGAAGATGGCTACTCAGTAGTCGAAACCGGTCAACAAAAAATGAAAAAAATTTCTAATAATAAGAGAAATCAAATAATAAGGACAAAGAAGATACTTTTGAAACAAGAAATTACAAGACAGTACATCATTGTGAATGATCTTAATTTAAAGCTTAAATTGTCGTACAATCATCTTGTTGAAACCAAACCTTTTGTTATCCTCGATGATTTTTTCAAGGACTGCAATGAAATGGTCAACCATGTCACTAATGAAAAGCGTTTTAGACTCAGAAATAAAATTCACAGACTAGAAAAACTAAAAAGGTGCTAAAATTGAAAAAGATAATATAGCTACTTCAACAATAGAAGAGATCCACAATTTTCATGACACTGTTATCAACCTTTCTGACGCCAATTTTGACAATAGCGAATTGAGGCTTCTAAATAAAGCATTGAAATTCAACCCCATTTTCACGCCTTCTAGTGAACAGTTTGATACTTTTGTTACAGATACGAACAATATCGCCAATTTAATTAAGGATGATAATATATTCAGTAACTTGACTACCGCACTTTCTAACTTCAAGAACAAAATTACTGAGATAAGCAAATCAAATGAAGAACGGAAGAACGTTGCGATACTAAAATCTATAAAACAGAAAACAGAAAATGATTTTATTTTCACTGAAGCAGATAAGGGTAACTATATAAGTATTTTGAATAAAACTATATATATATATATATATATATATATATATATATATATATATATATATATATATATATATCAATAAAGTAGAATCATTCATCAGATGTAACACGTTCAAAGAGCTCAAATGTAACCCGCTTAACAGCTTTGTAACTTTACTGAAAAAAGAACCAAAACTACACAATGACTTCATTTCATTTTCTAATATAAAAATTTTGATTCCAATGAACCCTACAGCTCCTGTCCTCTATGGTTTGCCCAAATTACATAAGGAAGGTTTCCCACGCAGACCAGTTGTCTCTTTCATTGATTCTCCCACATATAGCCTTGCCAAACAACTTAATACCGTTCTGATAGATAACTTCAACACGAGTTCATGTCACTCATTGAAAAATACTACAGATTTGATTGGTAAACTTAAACTTGTTAATAACGTTGATAATGGTATTTTGGTTTTTTTTTGATGTTACTAATTTATTTACAAACGTTCCTGTGGCAGAAACAGAAGTTTTGATCAAGGACATGTTGTTCAATTCGCACTGGTCTAACAATATGGCAAACAGTTTATACAACCTGTTAGATACGTTAGACGTTTAACCATTTATCTACGTTAAAATTTTGAATCCTGTAGTTATATAGTGTGAGTATAATCATCAAATTACATTTGTATCTGTTCCAAATTAGAATTTTTAGTTTTAATGTATCTTCTTGTTATAGTCTCCCGGTTCTAAAGATGGCTACTCAGTAGTCGAAACTGGTCAACAAAAAATAAAAAATGTTGAACAGTGTGATACAAGACTTTAATTTTCTTCTAACGTTCAATAGAACGAAATTGGATCAATTATTTCTCGGAAAACTAGGGATGATTGTGGATAAAATAGTATATATACTTCGGTGAGAATTCCATATCAGCCTCGAGCAATATCTGATAATAAGCTTTTGGCTGTAATGAAATACTTCCCACTTGAGATGTATTATACTATAGAACTCCATCACATTATTCTAGCAGCGCTAAATTGAAATTAATTTGAAAGACACAAGTTAAGTAATATATCATCAAACAATTACAATAACAATATTACATAGAAATGATTATATTGATGAAGTGAATGATTCTATAAATTCAAGTAATACAATAAAACTGAAATCTGATCCCATCAATAAATTTCAGAATGAGCTCAAGAAATCCTTGAAATCTTGCAAAAAATCATTTGATTATAATGAAACTTATAAATTTTTGAATATGAATCCAATGGCTCCTATTTTATATGGACTTCCCAAGTAACACAAGGATAATTATTCGATTAGATCAGTATTATCTTACATAAATGCTCCAGCTTACAAAATATGTAAATATTTAAGTATGTCACTTCAAAAATTAATAGATTTTGACTCAATCTATTCTATCAAAAATACATTAGATTTAGTTATCAAAATTAGGAATTCAGATGTTCCTGGAAACTCTCTCTCAATGTCTCTCCATGTCAAAAGTTTATTTACTAGTGTACCAATCGCTAAATTGAAAACAATTTTACAAGCACATTTGAATAAAATCCATTGTTTAGAACTCAGAAACAAGATATTATCTTTGGTGAATATTTGTTTAAATCAAAATTATTTTCGATTCAGTAATGATTTTTATGAACAGAAGAATGGTCTACCAATGGGTAGTCCATTATCACCTTTGATGGCGGAAATATTCATGAATGATTTTGAGATAAATCTTTTCAATTTTCAATCTTCGCTTATTTCCAATGTTAAATTCTAGTATCGTTATGTGGATGATATTTTATGTCTCTGGTCGGGTACCTTGACTCAATTAAATGACTTCAAAGTTCTAGTGAACTCATTTGATATTCCTATCCAATTCACTTTGGAAATAGAATATAGATACAGCATAAATTTTCTAGATTTAAATATGAGACATATAAATTCGAAGCTATTTTTCAAAATTTCCAGAAAACCAAATTTTACAGACACGCTTATACCTTCTCATTCAAATCATCCATCAAATTATAAACTGGCAGCTTTTCATTGTTATATCAATAGATTAATAACAATACCTCTATCGGAAATAGATTATAAGAATGAATTGAAAACAATTCATTACTTGGCATTGAAAAAATGGCCATGATAAAAAATTTATATACAAAATTTTATATAATAAAAAGAAAAAAGTACTAATGAAGTCATTATACCACGGTCATTCAATTCACAAAAATACAAAAAAAAATATAGAAAAATAATTAAAATTGACAACAGTACTATCGGACAAAATATTTAATGGAGGAAAAGTGAATATAGAATAGAATAGATGTCCAGTCTACGAAGACTATCAAATATTGCGATGCTTTAAATGTTCAACTTACAATCAAAAAGCTGTGGATTCTACCAATTTGAAGGCATGTAGTGAGTGTGGCGGTGAACACAGTAATAAAGAATGTAGATCATAATCTTCTGAATGTATAAATTGTGTACAAACTAATGCTAAATTAGGAGATAATATATCACTTGAGTTACTTAACCATTTTGGGTATCCTCAAGGTACTCAATTAGGTCCATTATAGTCATAATATATATAAAAGACCTATCGAAAGTGATGGAATACTGTGAAATTAAAATGTTTGCTGATGATACATTTGTTCACGTGAAAGGGAAGAGTTATATAAATGTCATTACTAAAATTAATCACGATTTGAAAAGTATTTATCATTGAATGAATATAAATCAATTAAAATTGAATATTAACGAATGTAAATCTATGGTTCTTGTCCCCAATGATTAAAATTTGAAATTAAAAAATGTCACAAATACTAGTATTAGTTATTGCAGATATAATAATAGAAATGGTAGATGAGATAAAATATCTTGGCGTCATCATCGATAGGAAATTGAAATCTGATATCCATGTGCAATATCTTTGTGAGAGAATTGTAAACAGAATCAATTATTCAGGGAGATTAACTAAATATGTCACCTCTTGGACTAGACTCATTATATATTATTCTATTGTATCACCTCACTTTACATATTGTGGTACTGTATTGTATATGTTTTCAAAATAATTTTGCTTCACAATCTCTTTTAGTGCGATTGAATAGTGCTGATTGTAATTCTCTTTCCAATCCAAGTTACAATCTCCCGTAATTACAATATTGCGATCAGGTATAACGTTCTGAATCAATCATTCATCAAGAAATTCCAAGGAATCAAAATGACTACCATTTGGAGAGTGATATAAGACTGCTATATATAATGGTTCATTTGATATGATTTTCACATATAGCAACCACCAGTTCATATTTTCGACATATCCATTGATTATTTTTGTTTAGGTATCGGTTCTAACCTACATCAAAATACATTCTGTATGTTTAGATCCTGGGTTTGAAAGATATATTCTGTATCCCTTTACTTGAAGTTTTTCATTTTCGAAATCACTCGTAATATTTGTTTCAGTTAGTGCCAGTACAAGTGGATCTTTCGCCAACAGAAAATGTTTCAGTCCATCAAAGTGTGTTGATAATCCTTGTATATTATGTTGAAATATTTTATGAAGTTACAAATATTTCTAATTTTTGATTGCTATTTTGTATCATAATTTATCTTATACCTAACTCTATTCACTATTCGTTCATACACAGTACAATTCTTGTCATAAACTATATGTTTATTATCCACATTAAATTTCATAACTTCTTTTGCATGAATGCAGTTTGTACAACGATTTTATTTTCAGTTATTTCACATGCATTACTTCCGTGATTCCCTGAACATTTCGAACAGACAACTGAACCATTTGTACATTTTTCATTTTGTGCCCGTACTTACAGAATTTATAACATCTCAAGATATACAATTCTCCGTAAACTGAACACCGACTGCATCCAATAATTATTTAAGAAGATTAACTGAATATGTAACCTCTATATAATGTGATATGTATTACCTCACTTCAAAAATTGTTGTACTGTATTGTATATTGTGTTCAAAGTCTGATATAGATGAGCTACAGAAGCTTCAGAACTGATCAATAAGAGTCATTCTTGATTGTAAGAGGTTCATTAGAATCTCGTATATGCTAAAAATTTCACATCAGATTGATATGAGTGCTTTTGCCAAAATTAATGAATGACAAAATATTACTATTTGAAAAGTAATATCTCATTTGTAAACGACAACCACGATTATTATACAAGACAAAATCAAAATTATTTAGTTGATGGAGGTTATAAAGTGAGTACAATACTCTCAATTTCTTCGAAAGTGTTAATTTTGTATAATAATCACCTGATGACATCAATAACATTAGATCATCAAAAATATCTAAGAAAAACTCAGAGAAATGTACCTTAGTAGATACAGTTTATTGTAACAAAATACAATGTTTGATTGATTCATTTATTATGCATGTACGTAGACAAGCTTTTTTGCTAAATGAATGTATATTATTAATAACCATATGCTTTACAAAAATTTTCATGAGCATCGAAACACTGGTTCTTGGATGGATCTTTTAATAATACCGCAAATGATTCAAATATAGTGAGTCTCTTACTCACTATATTCAAGTCATTTGCGTTATTTGTTCACGCATAAACAGCAAAATAAACAAAATTTGGAATATTTCCGAAGAGAATATTAGAAAAATATATCAAGTGAAGTGAGACCATAAATACAAAAACAATGAATCATGTATCTGAAGACAATTCATTGTATTGTATGAGAACCAGAATCTTGTTTTTAAGTGAGTGAGGCTTATGGAAGGTCGGTGATCACGGCGGGATACACAAGTATTCAAATTTGAAAGTTCAGGAGGAAAATATTTCATGAGGACATGAGTTTTGATGGAACTATTCAATAATGACAATATAGAATTATTATATGAAATGTTCCAAAATACACACAATAACTAATTTTGATAGAAAACAAGTTTTAAATTGAAAATTGAGTTTTTCATTGCATCATAAAGTTTGAAGTACGGTAAAGGGTTATCAAATTTTGACAGAAAATTGGTTTTAAATTGAACATTATGATTTTTTTATTGAATATAAAGCAAATGGTCTCCACAGCTTTGTTGGCACATACAGATTATCATGTCGCGATAGCAAGCACCATCAGAAGTTTTTGCCTGATCAGCTGTTTCTTTGGAGGAAAAACGGCTCGATGCTGCCCCCAGTTCAAAATTTGTACCAAACAGTGGCACCCTGAGTGACACGTTGTGAATGCATTCGTTTCTTGATAATCACTAGTGGATTTTCCTAATCCCAAATGCAAGAATTTCCACAGATAACGAAGCCATCAAGATTAAAATGAGCGTTATCGCTGAAAATGTTTCAGTTTAAAAAATCATCATAGTTGTATGTGGTTGAGAGGCTCTACGTTCTTTAGTCAATGGAACCTACTAATCTTTTGTGAGAATAAACTATAGAAAGCTTCTCGAAATATTCAATTCTTGAACACAGTGTCGAATTTGTAGAATGACAGATTACAATAATTGATGGACATAAATAAATTACTTTGTCGCTTTATATACCTTTTAAAATATGATATTGATAGCTTGAAATTCTCATCGGTACACTTTCAGCTATAGTAGTATTTAGGAATTTGAAAGAGATAAGTTTCACAAAATTAGATTGAAAATTGATTCACTATACTATATTTACTTAACTCAAGTAAAAAAAGGGGATTGGAATACAGGTCTACTAGTAGATACAGAAATACAAAAGATAGTCGAAGAAAGATTGTAACGAATTGAGCCCCAAAATCCGTCACTGTCGCACATCCCAGAGCCTTCTGCCACCGTCAAACATTTTTAGTCCATCACAATTTTATTTCACTTCTTGCGCACCCTGTAAAATTTAAATTCAGTAACTCTGTATCAACCTACAACATCACGTACCGTTTATTCATCCGTTTTCAGCTGCTCCAATACCGATTACTATCTGTCACATGTGGACGAATAAGGTTAGGTTTTTAAAAACACCTGAAATCAAAAGAAGTTGTGATCGTGCGATCTGTATTTATGTCTTATGTCTCACCGTAATAGAGTCTGAATGTAATCCACTGTTGTCCTGTGAATATGTTGTATATTGTATATTGTATATTTTGTTGTTGTTTGACATTCCGCGCCACCGTTGACCATATACAAACTAGATCCGACACTTGACAATTTCTATATTATCGACCGATGTGAAAATTATTTAGAATAATTTTAATATTAAGGAAATAAAATCAGAAAAGGATGTAGTCAACAGGAGAGTGATAAGAAATGTATTATTGTAACAAAATTTGTATTTGAAAAATTACTTCTTCTTTTTTCTGTATTTCTTCTTTATATTATTGCTAGCGCTAATATGGATTTAATTTTTAAAACATGTTAAGTAAGGTTTCATTAAATTATGGGTATAAATAAGGCCTTCTGGCCGACTTAAGTCACTTCTTTGTAAGTCAAGTCTTCTGAGCAGCCGTTCCAAGTACGCTACCAGTTCCGATACCGAGCGTCATCTTCAGAGTGTGTACCGTCCAAGTGAAGTTTTTGTGCTAAGTCCGTTAGCACAGCTGTCCAACACAATTTGTGAGTTTGTTTTGTTTTTTCTAAATCCGTAAAAGGAACTTAGAATATTTTTGCTTTTTTGAACTTTGAATATTTTTGCTGTTTTGAATTTAGAATATTTTTGCTGTTTTTGAACTTAGAATATTCTTTGGATTATTTAGAAGCACCGCTGAAGAAGTCTTCGTGATTTCGAAGTGTTGATTATTTAACGTAGAAGCTCCGCTGAAGAAGTCTTCGTGATTTCGAAGCGTCGATTATTTAACGTAGAAGCTCCGCTGAAGAAGTCTTCGTGATTTCGAAGTGTTGATTATTCAACGTAGAAGCTCCGCTGAAGAAGTCTTCGTGATTTCGAAGCGTCGATTATTTTTAACGTAGAAGCACTGCTGGAGGAGTCACCTGGTGACTTCACAGTATCGAACCATACTAACGTAGAATCACTGTGAGAGAGCAAGTTTTGTTCCACCCGCATAGAACGACTTCTCGCCATCTGCGACCGCCTGGGTCCGTACTGCGACCGCTGGTGTCGAGTGTCATGTACAGCCGTCCGTCACCGTTTGCCAAAGTTATCATCGTGTAAGAGTTCTGTAAAATAATGTTCTTTGTTCATCGTCGTCGTTTTGTGTAATAAATCTCATTGTGACACCTACCTCCGGATGATTATTTTCAACAACCCTAACCCTTCCCGTCTGAGCTATCCAGCCGTCCGACATAGAAAAACTGCGTCACCGACCGTATTGGCGCCCGAGCACACCGTTAGCAGTTTTCAAAAGCGACGTCAAAAGTAACAACCACGCCATCAGCAAAGGGTGATCGTTACAAGATTAACAGAAAAACTACAAAAACAGTATTGAAGAGAAATGGGAGGAAATAAAGAAACAAGTAACGAAATCTTGGGGAAACAACAATCCGAAGCACCTAATAAGGAATGGTTCGACCAGGACTGCGATATAGCAAGGAAAAACAAAAACGCGGCGAGATTGAGATGGCTAAACACAAAAACGGAACAATCAAAAAATGAATATTCAGCAGCAAGAAACAGAGCTTACTAAAGTGGGAGTTGGACTAAAGGTACTACGTCATTTGGTCTAAATTCCAATATCCATTTAAATTTTTCAGGTTGCTTAGTCTTCAGTTATCCTTTATCTCTGAGTTTACCTTTGTTAGTTTTCGTCATGGCCCTATTCAGTGGTATTAGTCTCCCAACAATTAACGGAGATCTTAAGGCAGGTTTAGCAGTAGGTACCGATCCAGCGTTGGCTGACGAGCACAAATTGTACGTATCACCCACCCAAACAACGTCAGATGCATGCAAAATTACTGCAGTGTGGGCCGGCATGACCTTTAGAAATGTCTCAGACATTGTACAGACCTACTATATAAATGCAGCAGTAGCTTGCATTCAGACGGGTCTCTGTGTAAAGGTGGGAGCAAATCCAGATGGCGATTGGTGAAGTGCAGAGCCAGTGATGGGGGAGGAGTTAACTAATGAGATGATCAAATAGGAAAAATGACTGGATCAACCAAAAACTAGAAGGAATAGGAAGAAACAAAGCTAGAACCTGAAACAGTTCTACAGTCAGATTAAAGTGAGAACTAATAAATCAAGAGCTATCTTGAGACGAAAAAAAAAACGCCAATGGCAAAACCAAATACGATCCTGAAAAAATTGGGGCAATATGGCTAGATTACTACGAGGAAATATTGAAAACAGACAAAAATAGCACGTACAACCACCCGAATATAGAACCTGCATCTGAAAAGGACATATAAATAGAAATAAAAAGACTCAAAAACGGAAAGGCAGCGGGGGAAAACAAAATTGTAGCAGAAATAATAAAACATGGAGGAAATGAACTTCACCGCCCAGTTTATTCTTCAATAACAAATATTTGGCCTCAGCGAGTAATTCCTGAGGAGTGGAACACAGGAATTATTATCCCTATCTTTAAAAAAGGGGACAAAGAAGAGTGCAACAACTATAGACCTATAACGTTATTAAACGTCACTTATAAAATTTTTGCAAACCTTGGAAATACGAAACTCAAAAACCAAGCCAAAGGAATAATAGGCGACTATCAAAATGGATCCAGATCGGGAAGATCTACAATTAACGCGATACATATAGCGGAACAACTATGTCAAAAATCCCGTGAATTCAATAAAGACATTGCCTTCATAAACTTTAAGGACGCTTTTGATTCGGTAAACAGAATCAAAATGTCAAAAATATTAGAAGAGCTAGAAGTACCCAAAGATCTAAGAGGATGAGTAGATCTAAGCCTTAGAAATACACAAGTAAAAGTAAGATTCCAGAAAATTGCAACCAGGAAATTTGAAATAGAGAGGGGAGTAGAACAAGGAGATCCACTTCCACCTACACTATTCAATTTAGTCCTAGAATGGATAGTACGTCACGCAAAATTCGGAAACAAGAATATTATGACAAATTAAGTGCAACTAATAGCGTACGCTGATGATGTTATGATGGCAGTAAACACAAAGAAACCATTAACAAAGCCTATAGAGGAGTTAGATAACGCAGCTAAGAAAACAGGACTCGAAATAAATGAAACAAAACAAAGTATATGAGTCTTACGAAAGATGGAAACACAAGCACATATCTAACAACAAATACATACAAATTTGAATCTGATCCACATGCAACTTCCTAGGAGCATCAATAGGGAAAAACGATAGTGAGAGAATGGCAGAACGAATTCAAAAGGGCAATCAACCCTATGGGAGAACAAGAGCCCTAGTAAAAAGCTCAAATTGAGCAAGAGAGCAAAAATAATATCTACAAGACACTAATAAGACCAGCAGTCACGTACGCCATGAAAACAACAACAATAATGTAAAAGGAAGAAGAAGATCTGAAAAAATTCGAGAGAAAAGTAATAAGAACAATACTCGGACCCAATATAACGATAGACGGAGGAAGAAGACTGAGAACAAACGCAGAAATAGAAGGAGCTCTGGAACGAGAGAATATAGTTAGAGACATAAAAGCGTTAAGACTGGAATGACATGGCCATATAATAAGAACACCCGCAGAATTATTCAAAAAAATAACCGTCTGAATAACACTAGGAGTAAGAAACAGAGGAAGACTCCGGAAAAGATGGCTGGAAGGAATAGAAGAGGACATGAAATCAATGAATATCTAAGAATGGAGAACCAAATGTAAAAATCGGAAAAAATGGAAAGAAATAACAACCAACGCAAAAAACATGGAAATCAATAATCAAAAGAGGAGTAATCCACCTCAAGAACGGATTCTGACGCTTAAGCGTTTCGCAATAATGCTATGAATTGGAACGCGATGATGATGATGATGATATTACTCACTATAAAATTGTAAGCTCAATTTGTCAAATTTCCTAGAATCCGAACCATTCTCCTTACCAGTATGACAAGATCGGTAAAACTACAATTCAAACCAGTTTTTTTGGTTCTTGAAAGATTTATATTTAAATATGTGAAGCAGAATACAATACCAAAATATCATATACATAGATAATATTATATCTAGAAGCAAATATTCAGAATTGTTTTTGTTCCAAAAATCAGCCATTGGCTATTTGTCATCTGATATATAAATAAATGATAAAATTAGTTTAGTTAGGTTAACAAGCATTGATAGTTGTGATGTAATACAACATGTGACCACCAGATAGCGCCACAGAACAAGTCTACTAGTAAAGAGTCACATTCGCACCACTACAAGAAATTAAAGAATATTTCTCTACATTATTTTGAATATACAGCCGCTGAGACTCCAAGAAATATTGTAAAATATTATTTATAATTTTTAGAAATAATGAATACATTTCTCTTTTTCAATTACCGTTTCTTTATCACAAAAACAATGATTCGAACAAGAAAGAACAGTTTCTACAGAACTTGGAATCTCACGATTCTCAAAAAAATATATCATCTTCAAGAAATATTTGACCACGAAATATAACTACATTCATCAAAATTAAGCTTATATATTCCGATATGATAAGAAAAAAGTGTAAAAGGACTCTAGAGAAATACACAAAACATTAAGAATTTTGAGCTCGATGTCAAAAAAATATTAATTATTTGATTGTATTCACTTAATGAATATGAATAGTTCAAGCTCTATTCATTTTCATATTATTCTTCACTTATTTATGTCAAACCGAAAACTCACTCGTATTGAAGTATTGTTTATAAACCTAACAATTGTATTACTTCAGATATATAATCTGCATTATTATGAAAGATTTACCTGCTATGTCTATAATTACAAACTCAGTTGATTCTGGAGCATATTTTCTTGATTTTTTTCAGAATTTGTATGTGTTAGTCTTATGTAATATGCATTCTATTCTTTATTCCAATTTGGATCATACTTCTTCATTGTAATATAGGACATGCAAAATAGAAGCACGAAAATTTTCTTTCTTTTTTTGTCAATTTTTCCAGAGTTTTTCAATGATCGGATAAAGTTACATGCATGCTATCTTCCAAATGAATTTAAAACGGCATTTATTAATTTATTATAAAATAGCAGGCATAATGAAGTCACAGAAGTTTTGCGGAATTTTTCTGCAACTTTCATTATTATTTGAAATATGAAGGGCTTAAGCAACATGCATATCATTTTGAATCTATAATTATTTCACTACAAAATGAAGTTTTTGCTCCATTTGAGGTAATTTATGCAAGATTTCCCCTAAATTCAAATCTTTGCGCCAACGAGGGATGCTTGTCAAATTTTTTTTACAAGGGTTTAATGACAAAAACTCCAATTCTTTTTATTGGCATGCAATTTGGAAACACGGTATTTTTGATATTCTTTTAACAAGTTCACACAACACTTTGAGCCTCTTGGGCTGTTGCGAATTGCTTGCTTCTTAGTACTTGGCATTAGATCAATTTCAATTCTTCAATGTTGCAAAGGCATGCAATATGATGTCACGGAAAGATCCATTTTTTCTCAGATCTTCAATTGGAACTTGAACTATGACCGGAAAGCGTGCATTGCTCAATAATATTTCTATCTTTCTTTTCAAGAAATAAATTATCAATAATTTGAGTGATATATTCTTGAGATTTCAGTCAATTAATTGAATTTCATTTTTTTTTCTGCCTCACAGTTTGGCTGTACTCCAGCTATCCTCAAAAGCGCTACAATTTTATTTTATTACTAATTATGTGTATGTGAATGTCAGAATCTAATTTATTCTACAATATACCATGTGATAATTGTGATGCACAATACACAGGACAAACTAAAAGATATTTGAAAACAAGGCTGGATGAACACAAACGAAATAGTAAAAAATTGGATAAAAATATGCGGGAGTGTGCCCTAGTCACACATTGCGTAGATTCAGGTCATAAATTCAATTCTGATGAAACTAGTATTATTCATGATGAAGTAAGCTTAAATAAAAGACTTACATTAGAGATGTGGTATATAAAACAAGACAAACAAAATTTTAATGAATTGACAGATACAATAGCGCTTAGCTCGATTTACAACAATATCTTTCAGGTCTAGGCTTATGTTCCTTTCTGAATTTTTGTTTATATTTTTGACATCTTGCATGATGCACAATTTTAATTGATTGACATCACAATTGACAAACTCCTACCAGTGCTAATATGTATTTTTTTTGACAATGCGTGCACGCACGATTTTCAACACGCAGTTAACCAACGCATTCCATAGATGTCAGGTGTGGCAAATGACAAGAGAAAATTTCTCTTCTCTCCGCTTTTCCATATTGATATCATTTTAAACCAATGTATAACTTCAATTTTTCTAAACAATAATTCCTCTAAGTACTTCTGACAGTCACATACACATAGTTGGTAATAAAATAAAATTGCAGCACTTTTGAGGATGTCTGAGGTGCAGCCGAAACTGTAAGGCAGAGAAGAAAAAAAAAATTGAATTATTTGACTGAAATCCCAAGAATATATCACTCACATTATTCACAAATCCAGTCATCGTCAACCATTTTATCCAATAAATTATCAACCCTCAAAAAGGCAAGCGGTATAAAATCGGAGAACCTCACCTGTCACTAGCTCCCAGTCTAAACACAAAATAAAAGGGCCATTGTAGCGGAATGGTTGAAGCGGTATAAGTGGTTGCAGTGTTATGTCCAGGGAGATGCTGCGTTTTGCTATCCTCATCAGCAATTTCCAGCTCAAGGAAGCAAACAGACTTCTTACACTCCCATAGTTTTCAGAAACTGGAAAATTGCTACTTATTCTGAAATTGATTTCTTAAAACACGAAAAGTCAAATTCTCATACACAAGTCATGACTATGTGTCAGAAAAAATCATATAGAATATCAACAACTTGCGGCATTGGAACGTTGATACATGGAAAAGAATTGGAAAAAAAAGATGCATGGAGATTATAGCTTAGAGTACGAAAGAGAATAGGGGGATATTTCAGATCTTATTTTAATACACGTATATGAAAGATCCGAACTTCAAGCAAGCCTTCTGTCATATACAACAAAATGTAACATACCGTTTACCTTAAATTTGAAATCATATAATCCAAGCAATGGTTCAAGCAGTACGATTTTTTATTGTTAAAGATATCCAGAAATCTGAGGTGAACTAATTCACTCTAATGGAGCATGAAACGAAAGATAAAAATAACCGCGAAAATATTACAATAACAATTCGTTACGTCAAAGTACAACTACCGAAAATCTTGATGCAGCTACTTCTACGCAATTAACATTGAATACTCTTAGAGAAAATACCATTGACCTCTCCTATATCATAAGCTAATGCTATGATGGCGCAAGTCCAATGAGTGGGAAAATTTCGGGAACTGCGACCAAAATAGAGAACAAATAGGGGAAGAAACTCCTTACGTCCGATGTTATAACTATCGCTTGCAATTGACAGTCATCAAGACTATCACGGAAATGATTTTCATTCGTTTTATTTTTTGACCAATGCATCATGTTACATGAATCCTTTGAACATACCAAAATAGCTGCCTTGTACGATGGAACAAGTATCGGTCAGCTTCTTGAACCGTGTTGGTCAAGACACTTGGCGGTTACAAAAATTGTAAATGATAATTACTCTTCGATTTTGACGACTTTAGATGAGATTAAGACAAAATTGATTGTGGAGACGTCCCTTAGATTGTCGATATTGGAAAAGTCATGCTAAATTTTGAATCACGAAAGACCATCGATCCAAATCTTATCCATGCTACAACCTGCAGACGCAGCATTACAAGGCCGAAGCACAGGATTGAAAGATGCCATAACAAGAATAGAGTGTATCCAAAATTTAATAACTAAACTGAGATCAGAAGGAATGTATCATAAAATTTTGGGAGAAAATAATCCATATAAGAGTGATCATTCTGAAAGTATAATCCAGACGCAAAAGGGACAAGTCCAAAAATCGAATCAAATCTTTGTATCCGTCAGCGAGACAAAATGAGGAAGACCAGAACGCTCAGCCCTTTAAATCGGACTATTTTGGAATGTTGAACATATTAATTGCTGAATCACAAATAAGATTTTCGGACAACGACAATCTTCTGAATGCTATAGCGAGTCTCGATGAGTTGGATGTAGACAAAATGGTTTCTTCGGAAAATTTTGGTAAGTTTAAGGGAAATCAGCAAGACTCTTGCTGTTTGTAATTCATTTATCTCCGATTCACAATCTGAACTAACTTTCCAGGTTCAACATTCCATTAAGAGAGGAGGCTGCTATAGTCAAAGTTTATTTGAGTCGTAGCGAGGATAAAACGGCAAGCACAATGCAAGTTTTGTATAGGCAGCGAGAGGCGTTTAGAGATACGTATGAACTTTTCGCATATGTGGCGACCATGGTATGCATCACTGCTGTGTGTGAATTTACGTTTTCAGCATTGACTATAATCAATAGGCCTCAGAGACCGTCAATAGCCTTTGGAAAGAGAAGAACAGAGTCAGTTGATTCAAATGCAGTACTTCGTATTTATCGTTATATGACAGATCTGAGAATTCGATTCTTCCAAGAAAAGACTGTTCATTATTTTCAATTCCGTTTTCATTCTATAATTTCAGAATATGTTCAAAACCTGATATAAATCTTGATTCTGCAGTTATTCTTCGGAAGTTAATTGCTAGCAATGATCAAGAATTACCTTATGTACAAATACTTATTATCTACCAGGTGAAAGAGCTGGAAGGTCATTCTTGATCATTGGTCAATGCATAAATGTCTTGATCGTACCCCTCCCAATAATTAGGTACTGCGTCACACATGTACGCCAAAAATAGACTTATTCGATCAGATCAAGTTAAATTTCCACTTGCGCCCTAACTGTAATTACCGCTGCTATATCTTGAATTCAACTCTGACTACGGCCCTGGAAAGATTGGATCAAAGCGTATTTACTGAGACGTTTGAAATACTAACACACTATTTATGTACAATAAACAACATATGTGTAACAGGTCATTGAATATGTCAACCCTTTTCATTTTTACAAGTTCTGTTGTGAGCTTGAGGATAAAATATAGAGTAGTGAAAAATGTCATAAATTAAGCGAAAGCGTGTAGCCGCTGTTTCAAGTACAGTGTTTTTAGGTTACAAAATATCGATAACAATATTTCAGAGCTTTGGTCAGTACAAAAATTTGAGAAAATAAGATGTCGATGAATATGAAATATCTAGAGTAGGTACGCGACATGACATGGCTAACGTTAAATGCAAGCAGTAAAAACAAATTTCTTAGTTATGTTTTCGCGAATCCAATAACAATCAGAATCAAATATCAGAAATAGTTCAACATCTAAACAGTACGACCCTGGCATTTCTCAAATTGGGATATTTGTTGCAGATTGATATAATAATGCTGGATAGAATAGTTATCGAAATAGCAACAATAGAATAAATAAGCGGAAGACCTGAAATCTCGAGCCCATTATGCTATCGCAGTCTAACCAAATAGTTACCAGAAAGATTTGTCTTTCTCTGAATGTATCAGGTAGAGATAGAATTTTGGCCGTGAGCTAGCATTTTATTCAAGCATACGTTTATATTAGCCGTTTCCGCTTTGTCTTCAAAAATGTTTCAAAAATTAACACCCATCACCAAGAAGAAGAGATGCTTTGTTAAGCTACTTTGTTTCTATTAATGCACGTATAAACGGTATATTTCACTCTATCTTTGATATTATACAAATTGACACAAAAGAGCAAATCAACATCCTGAGAACAAACCCCTTCCAGTGTATGCTGACCACCACCAACAATATAATTTCTAAAACATTAACAACGATCTCTGTTCGATGCATGAAGATTGAATCTCTCATCTTGGTTACATGAAATACTTTTTCGCAGAAGACAGCATGCTGTTTCCTACTTATGTGTATGTAGTTAGATAATGTTTGATCACACTTGCACACTAAAACAGGGAGGGAGATTTTGCGCTATGAAAAGGGTTGCTTTCCACTAGAAGAGGTATCTTGGTTCAGGCTTGGATCACTTGACAGTCCAGTTGCCGGTTTGTTGTTGACACGCTTTGTCAAATCTATCATAGTCCAGCCGTTGTAATGTTGTTACGTTCGACGGTGTCGTCATCTCGGATCTACCCAATCTAGATGTCAGCGTAATGTTGACACGCTCGATAGTAGCTAACTTCGTCCAGCTGCCGGTATAATGTTGACACGTTCGAAGGTGTCGTCATAGTTCAGCTACGACGCTACTCGTCGCTAGGGCCTCACAATCTCCCGCAAATATCCTCATTGTGAAAAAATATGTTCCTATTTAAAATTCATCAAAATGTATTTACAAGTTTGTTTATCTTCTACATGCATCAATAATACGCTCAAGATTAAAGAATTTACATTCAAAATGCCCTTGATCAATTTTCATTGGCTTGCTATATTTTTTCATACCGTGAATCTTTGAAGCAACAGCGTTCCGGCGGCACAAAATTTGATATATTTTGGCTTCAAATCAACTGATTCAAAAGTTTTGTTTTCCTTGTTATAGATTATGAGATGCACTACAGTTTTTATATCAAGGTTGATGTTTCTAACTTGCACCGTTTTTTTGTATGGTACTGAAACAAAAATGTTGAAAGATGCTATGTCAACTTTTTTCACTTTTTCTTAATGAAATATTGATTATTTGATCTCTATCAACAAGAACAGAAATATATTTTTTGCACGATTGGGCGTTTTCATGTATTTACCGGCCCTCTATTCAAGGTGGTATGTTGATTTTACCGGCAAACTGTGGTTACTATGGATATGCTGACTTACCGCCCATGAGCAAAGGTGATAAGTATAAAATTGTAAAATGTAAAATTTTCACAGAAAAATATTAATTTATTTATCTTTATTTGTAACTGAAAATTCAAAATAAAATGTCAAATTTGACAGCTGACAGAGAATGAGCAATAATCAATTTGAATCAATTTGAAAAAGTAAATTAGGATCAATATTTTGGATCGATCCAATCGTGCAAAAAATTTTGCAAGCATCACGGTCAATAAGTACAGTACCGATTTCGTATAATATTTGGAAACCTCGCCAAGGCTCGGCCTCCAAACTATCATTTTCAATCGGTCAACTGTACTCACTGACCTTAATACTCAAATAACTATTTCGTGTAATTTTTTTTATATTTTTTCCTATAAACTCAAGACAGATAGATGTTCTTTGTGTGAGTTGAAGAGCATAACACAACAAACCAGCTGAAGGACAGCAGGAAAACTTTTCAGAAGGAGAGTATTCAAAGCACATTAAAGAAAAAGCAGCAGCTAGGAAAAAGCGAAAATTGAACAAAGATAGCGATAAAGCTGTGATGACATTCAATCGCCAAAATGTTTTATCATGTCCTATGGCAAAAATTTCTAGCTTTTACCATAAAACGAAAATGTCCGTCTATAATTCAACCGCACACTTGTTTTATGACGGTCAGTTCGTTATAGCCAGAAGTTTTGATGGGCAGAAAAGGAAATGACATAGCCAGTGAATAAGAATTTTGAGGCGAATTATTTTTGATCATCTGGAGCTAGAGCAGTTTACGTTGTAGAGCGACAGTTGTATTCCTCAAAACCGAAACTAGGTTCTATCCTATGCAATAGCCCATTTCTTATCATGACAGACACAACTTGAGGAAATGACGTTGATATATTCAACTCCAGGGCACTCATGTGTGCAAGAGATAAATTTTGTTCATAGTGCTAAAGAAAGGTTTTTGAGCAAAATCGAGTATTATTCTCCGGTCTTCCTCTTGCGTATTTTGCTAAAAGTCAACAGCAAGTAGCCATATAAAATATTTCAAATGAAAGGTACCGATTCTTATAATTACCAATCTTCAGCTGGTAATTGTTACAAATATAATGAGGTTCCTTACACCAAAGTAACTTCTAAAAAATATGGAAAATGTATTTCAGAATAGGATACAAAATTTCTCATGAGCATAAAGATTTTACTATAATTAATCTCGAGCGCAAAATACATACAGTGTGGGAATGTATTCATGAAATCATTCAGGAATCTAAAATAATTATTAAGAAACAGAGTTTTCCAGTATTACAGAAGGAATCTGCAATGAGAATGCTCCTTTCCATAGCAAAACATGACCAGGATTACTTTTAGGCTGTTATTCCGGGTTCAATCATTGAAATAAAAATAGGATGCAACACATACTAGCGGAGTTCTGATGTGATTTGGGTTTGTGCTCAAGAGTTTTTTCTGTGGTATCTTTGATAGAGTTGGTATTATCATAACGATATAAAAGCAATATAATTTCAGTTTGTAATAAAATTTTTTTCCTGACATCTCGAATAAAGTTTGTATTACAAGGTTATATGTGCTTTATTTGTGCCAATGTTACACATCATTTTGGGAGAAAAAAAGTTAAATATTTTTTTAATTTTGCGCAATGTCAACTCGAAATTGAACCGATTGATGGCGGAAAAACAATCCGAGATGGCGTAGGATTCGAATAACGATCTTAACGTTGCGTCATTTATTCTTCTTGGAAAAGCAAAAATCTTGTCAGTATTCCTGACACGATAAAATAACAAACTCATGCCCGACCAATTTACTTGTCGCATGCAAATCATACTTGGCGCACGCCAAAAGCAAAAAGCTATTCACCGTCAGGAAAAACATGCGCAAAATAGTACTTATCCTGCATGAATAATTAAATAATTGTTTAATCGAAAGATACTGTTTTCGCCTAGAGATTAACGAGACAAGAAATAATATGTCAACAGAGTTCCATACGCACCGAACAGAGCCGCATTTTATTAATTTTCGATACCGGAATACTGTTGCGCACGAGGTGAGATGAAGGAAGATATTATATAGAGCGTTCTCGTCTCAAATTTTTATTCCAAATATCGATTACGTTCTCGTACTCGCCTCAACATTTCGTAATATTACCTCGCTTCTCGTGCGAGATCTCGCACAGAATTACACTTGCGCATAACTTGAATCGATTAACAAATGACAGAGCTGAGAGACTAGTATTTATTGAATACAATCAAAAAAGATTGAATCTAAGTGATAAAGCTCCAAATTCGCAAAATCAGATTCTTGAAAAAGACAACTTGAAGATGGAGAACTGATTTGTTCTGATGGGGATAAAATGAGTGCAGATAGCTGTTACGTCCTTAAATGTTATTCACGGTTTAAATAAATAAAATCGCTTCGATTCTGCAACCCGAATAGCTGCAGAGAACTCAGTGCGCCTTGATTTTACACTACCCTGGACCATTGCTGACCTTGGCAGCACTAACTAAAATTCGAAGCGATTGATACCTGGTCTGGGCGGCAAAATTACGTCTTTTTACATATCTGATTGTTGTCCGCTGAAGTTGATTCTATCATTTTGTGAGTGTTGGAGAGATATTTGAAATTATTTTGAAAAGAAATCGAAGCATTTTCGGATCTTTCGGAGAATTCAACTTCGGAATTATACTTCCTTGAAATATAATCGGATATTTGAGTGAACTACAACGCTTTAATAAAACTTTTGAAGCCGACCATCAACTACGGGCTTCTTATTTTGGGGCATAGAATTAACGGATGCTATCCGGGTATTGCTACACGATTTGTGAAGACAAATTTGGGGAATTTCGCTAGCCGGTTGGAATTTGAAATTCGCCAAATAGGAGCAAGGAGCTCCACGAACGCCGCTGGCGAGTTGTAACTTCCGCTGACAAGCCGAGAAGTCTCAATCAGCACCACACCCCACCATCCCTGTCAACAGATTTTAATCCAGATAAGCATCCGTATATATCTATGGTATTTTGTTGCAGATTATTACCTTATTTGAATTTTGTTGTTGAGCTCACCCTTCGGTAATAGTTAAATTTGAAATAGTGACTCCGTAGTCACGTTTCACCTACAAAATTATTTGTTTTAAAATATTGTTCATCACTATAAATATCTATTGAGGGTGATATCATTATTGTTACGGACATAGACAGTAGGTATTCACACCTGATTTTGGCAAACACCATTATACCAAACTTGTGCAATCGTCTCGTTTGTCGCTGTCGTACTCACTGAGACTGACTTCGTTTTTAGGCGCGTACGTAGGTTCTCTCTCACCGATGGTCAACCTTCGCGTTTAGTGAGGCACACTGCGTATCGCTACCAAATTTTTGCCATTATTCAGCGCTCCCGACAAACAACCACAAGTACCCGGGTTTTAGTTACTTGGAAGAAACGTTCGTAAACTTGTCTGCCACTGTGCAACTGCACTAGTGTCTCTATACTCCGCCTTAAAGGTATATTATCGTGATTGTCAATATTTGTTTCATGATTTCATATTCAGCTGTACATGATAAAATAAACCTTCAATATATCTATACGTTGAGCTGATTTCGGATTCTCATTTGATGTCCTATTCCTAGTGCGATTTCCCTTACCGCGCTACATGATTCTGATTTGTTCTGGAAATTGTTGGTCGTTTTCAGGATCCCTAATTGATCTATCGGCTACTCGAACAACTGGCGCCCATTTTGAAGTATAAATTTGACTCTAGTTCTATTCTTATTCTGTTATCCAACTGACACGACTGTCTCCACTGCTTAAAAGCTAACCGCGGCTATATCAGAATCAAAAAGTACGCAGCATATCTCTGAAAGTAGTATTAGCATTACTACTAGTAGTGCGAGTACGAACACAGTTCCTGATATGAATGGTGAAGGAGAAACTGCGTGAAATAGAGAAAAGTTTGTTTCATTCTATGTTATAATTCTTTTCTTTCATATTCGTGTGTACCTAGAAAGACTGAATAAAATTTGATTCATTTACATTACTATAGATCCTGTTGTATAATTTTTATTTGTAGCTTCTATAATTATTCATTGATAAACATATCATCTTTCAAATAAAAGTGATATACACACGGTCAAATCAATTTTACCAATATTAACGGGAGTTTACCGATAAATTACCAGTAAGTAATTTTGTTCTAAAATAACCGGTAGTCTTAAATCACTTATACTACCACTATCACAAAAATTAAAACTCCAACATAGACATCTGCACTACTTTCCACATTCGAAATGGTCATCAATTCACTTGAAAACCAAATTATCCTGAAAAATTTCCACACAGATCAAAATATAAGGATAAAATCACATCAACTCATGAAATACCAAAAGTAACAACCGAGCCTACATCCAACTGATTTTCAAGATATATTCAACCATCAAAATTCAACTACCGTCCTCCCACCTAGAATCACAAATTTAACAAACAAACGTAACTTCTACCAAAGCAGAACAAGAAATATCAAATTTCGGCCATAAGTTTGATCCACAACCATCAACTCCTCATCTACATAAAATCGCCATCGATCTCGAAGCACAACTCCAATCACATCAAAATTTTGATCAAATTTTACCAGAAATGGGAACAGCTCTGTTGCATCATAACCTGAGCTACTCTTATATACCTTCGGCAAAGTTTTTATCAAAGCGATAGAAATTGACCGCCTAAATCGCATCTTAATCTCAAAGTTGTGTCAAAATAAAATGAGTTGGAAGAACTAGAGATTCGTGTATTAATACAAAATGAAAACCTCCGAAGAATATACGAAAGAAATAAGAACTTTCACGGAATTAAAAATGAAGATTTTTCCAAACGTTTTCGTTGGAGTGACGAAAGTGTTCACGACATACTTGTTTTAATAGAAAACAAGCTTGAATATCGACATGATCTGTGAGTAAAATTATTGAATTTGTTCCCTCACAACCATTTTCATATTTATATTCGTAGAAATAACAGTGTTTCTTCAATGAAACAGCTACTTGTATGTCAAAACATTTGCAACTGGTGAACATTTACAGTCTGTAGCAGATTTTGGAGGCATGCATTTTGAATCATGATGACTTGTGCTAAAATATAGGCATGATAGTATATTGTGTGACTAGGGACGAAACAAGACGATTTCAGCTGAAGGTGAGAGTTGCTTGCCTAAGCGAAGCGAGGGCTGATATCACCCCCGGCTGAAATCGTGTTTTGTCCCGTGCCACGGACTGTATTTTTCATAATACTTGCATTGAAACTTCCCATATTACAAATTTGTAATAACAAAGTAAATATTTTTCTTTTGATTTTGCAGGTTACAAGTCGAGCGAAGCTTCTTGGGCTTTATCAAAAGATGTTCTGGTGTACTTGAAATTGTTGTATTAATACTTTTTTTTTTTTGAAACTCATCGTTTTTACTTACTTGTACTAGGTACAAGAAAGTATTGTGAAACCGACAAAACTCACCTATCGAGATTTTGATGGAAATATCTGTTTTGAGCATCTCTGGATCCAGTTTGACAATTTTTGGCTTGATGTCGGTACATATGTTCGTGCGTACGTGCGTTCGTAACTCGAAAATCTCAAAACTGGCTGAACGTATGATGTTGGAATTCTGTATTTAAGTCTGGTATAAGGTCTAGTCGTGCACCTCGCATTATGGTTCCAATCGTCTGTACCGGAAGTGCACTTTACTTGGAGCTTTTTTCGAATTCTTCTTAATAAATCCAGAATGATCACTTGTAGGACGTTGAAATTCAGCATTTGAAATAACTGTAGCATCCAAATAGTCATCTCCTATTTTCGTACCAATCGACTCAGCCGAAAGTGCACTTTATATGACAGACTTTTCGAATTTTCTTCATAAATTCAAGACAATTGGTTGTGGAATATTGAAATCTCGTATCAAGCACTTCTATAATATCTTATTGTATATCTTGCATTAAGATTGCGATCGGCTGAATTGGAAGTGCAGTTTTCTTGAGACATTTCTTGAATTTTCCGCATAAATCCCAAACGATTAAACGTAGAGTATTAGAATTCAGTATTCAAGACGATAATACCGTCTTCTAGATGCTCATATCTTATTTTCATTAAGATCGACTGAGCCGACAGTGCACTGTACTTGACAATCTTTTGGAATTTTTCGCATAAATTCAGAACGATCATCTGTAGAATTCCGAAATTCGGTATTTCAGTCTGCTGTAGCATCTGAATGATTGCCTTCTATTTTCATAACAATAATTATAGCTGGAGTTGAAATTTATATCTCAATTTTGCGCATAAATTCAAAAGTGTGAGCCGTAGAATCTTGGAAATCAGTATTAATGAATGTTGTAGCATGAGAATAATGACCTACTGTTTCCATAGCAACCGACTAGGCTAAAAGCGCATTTTACTAGACAGATTTTGAGAATTTTTTGGATAAATCAAAAACAATTAGCCGTGGAATGATGAGATTTTCTGCTAGATTATCTATATCCAATGTTGTACAAGTAAGTCACGTGATGTCCACATCAGATTTTCCAGAGTAATCTACAGTTACGAATACAACAACTATCTAATTAACTGAGGTCATATAAAATTTTTATTTAAAGATTTACAATAAACAAATGCGACTCTGCTTGAGATAAAACGATGTAAGAAACAAATTCAGCGGGCAGAAACAAGCTTGCTACTCCCCTAGGAGTCTCTGCCTGACTACACTCGCGTTTCTCTGGAACTGTCTTGTTTCGCCTGACAAAGCAGGCATTGAAACGCGCTGTTCCAATGCAGGTATTATGAAAAGAGTTTTTTTGGTTATAATATAATTGAAGTATATGATATTGATGATGCGACTATAAGAAGTACTATAGTTCATGGTTGGAGAGTATATTACGAGGATTGGAGAGAGTATGTAACAGTCACTGGAGTTCTTCATCGATTTTTGACAGTAGAAACTAATATTTTATAAAAAAAACTTAACAAAATGATCTTACTATTTCATTACAACGTTTCTTGTTTCAGTTGAGTAATTGAAGAAAAACATTTTATAAAATTGCCACCAAAATATCAGCTCATGATATATTAGTCGGAGAGCCCATGATCCATGTTTCATGAAGAATTTGATTCATATAGAAATTTTATACAATAGTATCTTTAGGTAAGATGTATTGGGAATGAGTGTAGAGGTGCGACCTGAATCATGACTCCTCAATATGGCGTCGAAAATCCAAGGCTTTCTATAGCTAGAGCATTAGGGGATTCTTCCTTTGCTCATTATGTCGATAAGTTTGTGCAATATTTGTGATGGGGACGGTGGGAATCTTGCTCAAAGAAATTTTATCGAAGGAGAGAGAGTTTCGAAAACTGGGCACATTATAAAGTGTGACAGAAGCGGAAATTATATTGACGATACTGTAGCGTTCAGCGCCATCTGTTTACAAACATCAAGCTTAAAAAGTGGTCCCCACCAAATCAACGGCACGTTTCAGAGAGTAAGGTACTTTTTTGCAAGTGCTCATGTAAAACCGGTGCCGCTGGAAAATGGAAGCACGTCATAGCTGCTTTATTATTCTGCTACCAGTGAGTACTCAAATAGATTGAAAATTGTAAATTTTGCATGTCATTTTTTCATTGATATTCTTGTAGAAACTGAGACAGTTTGGGAAACTTATCCTGTACAGATGAATGTGAATGGAAACCAAACTATTCGAAAGCTGTGAGCAATTACAAATCAGCACCACTTTTGCAGCATACTGATTTCTCCATGTCACTTGTGAAAAAAATCAGAATAGAAAATTTCAACAAAGACCAGCCTGCGTCATTTACAGATTTTCTGAGACAGAAGCTCCCAAATAGTCCTATAGCTAGAACTGCGTAAGTTGAAACATTCAAATAATATTCATACCGTTTTATTATAGGATATCTATTTATAGATTGAGAAGACATGATCCGATCAACGCTCCCAACAGAATTACTACAAGCGAAGCTGAGAAAGGAATATTCAAGACGCTATCCAGGTTGCAGGAGGATGCTTGTTGGATAAAATAAAGCACATAGATGTTGACCACGTTAAACCGTGCTATCAAACTGTTTTGACCATGTTTGCTGAGAATGTTGTAGATGTATTTTTAAAAAGGTACAGGCATGCAAACAATAGCAGGACATTTAATGTTATACAGTGGTGTAAAAGTGACAGGAGATGCAAAAGGTGGAGTAGGATGCATAAATAGAACATAATTGGAAGAAAAAATTCAAAGCTGGTAATTTCCCTCTAAAAAATTATTGACAGACGATATTGAAGATGAAAAAATGAATCTGAACATAACAGTAGTATATGCCCCAAGCGAAGACGAGGATACCAACAACAAAGATATATTCTGGAATGAACTGCAATGCATAACGGAAACCAAAGAGGGGTACTAATAATAATAGGAGATCTGAGTGCACGAGTGGGAAACATACACAAGGGTATAGAAAAAGTAATAGGCAATATTGGTGAGCAGACACTAAATAATAACGGTTGAATTTTGCATAATAAATGAGCTTGCTATTATGAACACTCTATTCCAACACAGAGAGATACACAAATACACTAGAGAGGTAGCAAGTAAAAACAAGAGATCTATAATTGATTACGTGATAATGGGAAATAAGTACAAACATTCAATTGAAGAGATAGGAGTAAGAAGAGGGTACAAAATCGGCAGCGACAACTCTCTCCTGGAAGCCAAAATGAAGAAGGTAAATCAAATAGAAGTATCAAAGACAGAAAGTAATACAAAAACCAAAAAGAAAAGTAACAAAAATTGAAGAAGATGGATTATTATATTATATAATTGTAGGCTTTCAAATCGCGCGCGTCGACAGCAGCGCCGGAAACGGAAGAAAGATTGTTACTATTACTATTAAAGAAACAATAGAGAATAGTGAAATGTGAGCAGTAATAAAAATGCAACCGAATTTTTGTAATTTTATATTGAAATAAATAATTGTAACAAGGCCATTCCTACAAAATCAGAAGTGGGATAGTGGATTCGGTTGTGTAATATTGTGACTTGTGTTTCCTGATGCGGTTTTGAGTACCGGTTTTTACGTTGAAGTCAGTCGGAAGAAAACGTGTGACGAGTTCCCATTGAAAATTCCTGTGTTCACGAGAGACAACGTGACGAATTTTAGAAGACTCCTGTGTTCACACGACCGTTCAGGATGGACGAAGAAATAAAACAAGAATTAAAAGTCATGAAAGAAGAGAGGAAAGCTCTTGCACAACAAATAGAACAAATGTTGGTACAAATGTCAACAATGATGGAACTTTTGAAGGTTAGGGATGATGAAATAGTTTCGTTACGAAGTAGTATACATGCTCCTGAAGTTCCATTAGCAAGTTCGACTATTTCTTATGCCGAAGTAGCAAATCAGTTGCCTACATTTAGCGGTGACAGCAAAGAAGCTTTAGATGTTGAAACGTGGGTAGAACGTGTAGATGCTCTGAAATGTATGTATGATCTTAATGATGATGTAATTCGAATTTTAGCTACCAACAAGTCATTAAATACAGCACGTAAGTGGTATGATACCGAAGATGATAGTTTTAAGAAGACAAGCAGAAATAGAATAATATTTTCTAATCTATACCCTAATGTTTATAAACAGAGAGAAGATCTCGATAGATACTGACGAAGAGTACAAGTACCAAAAGGATTTAGAGGATTGGTCAAAGGATAAAAAGATCAATCTAGGATCGTCATCTATTATCAAATTACTCAACAGATACTCTGTTGATCCTATTGATTCATCTATTGAAATAGAAGAAAATCATCTTCTGAAAATGTCAGATGTGGACTTACCACCATCTCCATCTCAAGATTTACCCGGATATCCGGAACCGGAGCCTACTGTTTGTTACTCTGGAGAACAGACAGAGTTCTTATTAGAAATAAAAAGAATTTCTAAAATGGGCATGGAAGAAGTCTTGATTGATATACCGCAGTCTTTTAATACTCCTGTTCTATATGCTAGGCAGATCCATATGATTAATATTATACATAAAACAATCCAGAGAAATTCTTTCGAACTTTCTTTCGAGCTACAGAAATTGAGAGAGGATTGCGAGAAAAGAGATACTCATATGATGTCTGCGCAAGCCTCTTGCACTTCTATCCAAGGTTATCTCTCTGATCTCCTAGGGCAAGGAAATAATAACAGCACTTCTTTCAGAGAACTTGGGGAGAAAATATCTCTTTTGGATAGCGAGATTAAGAAAATGAATACAAACATTCCTACACCCCAGATTGTGGGAGGATCGCAAGTAAGATCAGCAGTTACTGCCGCAATGATATCAACCACTCTGAAACTGAGTCCTGTAGAATCTTCATTACTAGAGAAGTATATGAGAATTGCCAAGAAGGTCAATGACAAATATTTGTATGTCGTTCCGAGAAAAATGAGAAAACAAATAGTAATGAAGATAGACAACGATATTTCTCATCTGGGATCAGAGAAACCCCTGAGAAATTCTATTTCAAAAATATGCGGGAGTACGTGATTAAATGTTTGAAAAACTGTATCGAATGCGTTGAGAATAATTATAGGGCTAGAATGTCCAAAGGTTATCTTCATCCGATTGGAAAGGGTACACAGCCATGGAATACACTCCATATTGATCATGTGGGGCCCTTAGAAAAATCAAATTCTGGAAAAAAGCATATATTTGAATTGATTGACGGATTTTCAAAGTTTACAATTTTGAGAGCCACGAAAACAACGAATACGGCTGAGGTTCTAAAACATTTAAAAAGTATTTTCGAAATATTTGGGACGCCAAACAGGATAGTATGTGATAGAGGCACCGCTTTCACCAGCAATGAGTTCGTGGATTATTGCAAGGAATTCAACATTTTGCTTGTACACATCGCTGTTCAAACTCCTAGATCTAATGGACAAATCGAACGATACAACAAAACACTTATGCCGTGTCTACTAGAAGAAACAAAGTCGCCTACAGAATGGGACGAAGTGTTAGGTAAAGTTCAAATTTCTTTGAACAAGACGATTCAGAAATGCACAGGAACGAGTCCAGGTGAAATATTGTTTGGATATAAAATACAATATGGTCGCAGCCCATTACAAAAACAGTTAGAAAACGAAGTGGATGCGTATCGTTATGCGCAACATAGAGAAGAATGTCGTAAAGAAGTCGCTGAAAACTTGAAGAAGAATCAAGAACTCAACAAAGTTAATTATGATAAAACGAGAAGACCAGCCACTCAATTCCATGAAAATCAACTGGTTGCAATCAAGAGAATTGGTGTCGATCCTGATTCAACACCTAAGATGTCGAAAAAGTTCATCGGTCCTTATATCGTGAATAAAGTTCTAAGTAAAGATAGATATGTAGTTACAGATGTCCCAGGTAATCAGCTGAAGCAGAAGCCATATAATAGTGTCCTGCCTCCTGAGAGACTCAAACCATGGCCTGAGGAAGATGAAAGTGATTCAAGCGAAGAAGGAAGCGATTGTGGCACCATTCTTGGGAATGAAGAAGTTGCCGAAAGAGAGAAAGAACCCGTCGAAGAAAACACCATCGAGCCAATGATGAATCAGGAAGGGCCGAGCTGTAGGCTTCCAAATCGCGCGCGTCGACAGCAGCGCCGGAAACGGAAGGAAGATTGTTACTATTACTATTAAAGAAACAATAGAGAATAGTGAAATGTAAACAGTAATAAAAATGCAACCGAATTTTTGTAATTTTATATTGAAATAAATAATTGGAACAAGGCCATTCCTACATAATATTACACGTGTGCGAATGATCTCATGTCAATACTAAAGAAAATTGATTCAATTATTTACCTGATGATGTCAGAACCTTAATGAAAACACCTTGCTGCGGTAAGGATAATTGTATAAACTCAGAAGGGAAAAAAAATACGCTTAAATTGGCCTAGAGACTGGTATAATCCACTATATCAACAAGTTCTGCATCAGGATACCCAGCGCAAATGGAATTAAATTTCAACATCGATGGACTATCTATATCTGACCACTCAATCAGCTGTTTTTGGCCTATTTTGGAGTCAATAGTTAGTGATGTGTATTCATATCCCTTTGTTGAAAGAATTTTTGCGGTAATACTGGGCCTCGTGACACGAATAAATCTCTAGAACCATTTGTCGATGAAGTATCATCTATAAATGAGAAAAGTGGTATAGTTATAGACGGAAAATTAGTTAAAATCACTATTGATGTTTTTACTTGTCAGGGCATTTATATTGGTAACTAGAAACCATGACAGATATTTTACATGCACAAAATGCATGATGGGTGATTTTGTAGAGCATTGTGTTATTTTTCCTGAAATTAACTGTCCTCTTCAGGCCGACATGTCGTTTAGAAACCAGTCTCAACCAGAACATCATCGATACACATCTATTTTAAAAAAAAGCTTCCAATTGACATGATTACTACTTTTCCTTTAGATTATATGCATTTACTATGCTCAGGAGTGAATGTGGATTCAGGAAAAAAAATCCTAAGAATTTGAGAAAACCTTACAGTTTACTACTTTCTTTGAATAATAGTATACCTGTAGAGTTACCCTGTACTTTATTCGAGCTGGATCACGTGAAGGCAACAGAATTCAGGCCGTTCTTGATTGTATGGGTCTGATTGTACTACAAGAATCATTACCCCAAAGGAAATATGAACATTTCTTATGTTTCAGCATGGCAGTGCGAATATTATCAAATGCAGAACACAGTATGGTACATAATGGATATGCTAAAGATTTAATGATTTTCTTCGTGAAAAATATTCCTCACCTTCATAGCAGGCAATATTTTAAATACAATATGCATAATTTAATTCACCTAGCGAAAGATGTGGAGATATATGAGACTTTAGATAATTTTCGTGCGTTTAAGTTCGAAAATTTCATGCTTAAATTGAAACAAAAACTGCAGCAGTCGAGCAGACTCCTTTAACAAATTTCGAACAACTTGCAAGAGAAATTTCTGCTTTCGACACACTGAGAATCATGACAAAATATTTTCTCATGGTTTGATCACAGATAAAGAAGTTGATAGAATCATTTTCAGGACATTTTGTGTCACGACGAAGCATCCGAATAACTTTTGTATTCCACTGCATGATAGTGCCGTTATAATTGAAGAAATGGATGAAAATTATTCAAAATTATGGTGAAAATTTATAAATTCGAGAAAATCAATAGATCCTATTCCCAGTCACCGTTCAATTCAGACGAGTTGGGCATTCATATATTTGCATCAAATCCGGTAACTTCATACAAAATTGTGCTCGACGATATCAAAAGGAAATGTGTGATTATAAATTCAAATCCAAAAGAATATTTAATTATTTCATTTCTTCATAATGATAATGTTTAATTCATAAATATATTTATAAAGTTGATCCTTACATTTATGTAGGACCCACCCAACCTATTATATCAATTCATGTCTGTTTTGAAATATATATAACATCTGCATTTATTTGATATTCCAGCTCCGCCTGTCATTCGGAAGCCAATTTAAAGTAACAATTATTCATATTATATTTTGTATTATATATGTATATATATATTGTTTCTCCTCTTATTCCAGATTAGATATGGCATACGCCGTTGTATATTTT
Organism: Dromius quadrimaculatus; assembly: GCA_963989225.1. NCBI lineage: Eukaryota > Metazoa > Arthropoda > Insecta > Coleoptera > Carabidae > Dromius > Dromius quadrimaculatus. The sequence continues at coordinate 36,294,298 of OZ022328.1, read as the reverse complement.
CCAAAAGGATCAGTCATACTCGGAAATACCTCCAAACAGGCTACGCGACTATAGAAAACATTGCTACTGGCCAAAATCTAAAAGTTTGACACAAACTGTGCCAAAAGATATAGGCCCAGACAAAAAAAAGTGAGATACATCCTGTATTCAAATTTTATGTCGTTGTAGTAAGTTGATATAAATATCAATCATCGTCCAGTTCTTATTATACATTTGTGTTCCTTTAACAAAGCTAGAGAAAAAGCTGGACAATTTGAATACACTTCAAATTCAGATAGTGGACCGAATACGCAAAAAAGAGAGAGACGTCTCTATACAAGTCCAGCGACAGTGAAGAAGGTAATTATCTCATTTACAACATCCATTAGTATGCATAAAAGCATATATACCTCACTGCACAATAAGAAGATATAACAATATCTATAAATTTATATTTGGGTCCGGGTTTACAGCCTCCAACAATTCCAAAAAAAAACAAAAACTGTCCGCCTTACAAAAACGATAGTCAAGAAAATCTTGGAAATGTAGAAATGAATCGTGGAGGAAGTCGGACTTCTGATCCAATAGTTCCTACGAATGTTGAACTACTGGATGATATTTCGTTCATGGATCTCACTGATTTGCAAGTCCAATGGAATATTCATATGTTGCATTATATCCTATCTGAGATCAATTGCTTGGCAATAGAATTCCCCATTGATAATTGCGACAGAAAGATTCTCATGCTACGAAAATAGGGTTAAATTAGAAAAATTCATACAATGCCCTGAATTATTCAAGAAATTGGTGAATTACAGCGGAAGCTTCGTGACAGTTAAATATTATGTTATGATCAGAAAATTCTGAGCCAATAATTCTTTTGAATTCCAAAAATTAATTATGATCAATCGTAGATACATCATTCCTGAATATTGATCCTGATTCTCATCAAAACATTGCGGACAAAAAGGCGCAAGATCGTGAGAATTTTACATTTGTGTAATAAACTGTATTTTGGAAACTATCAATTCACAGAGCCCATGGTCACCACACCAACTAGTTCAACTGTTACACTAATCAGAACTGTATCCGATAATCTGGAACTGGACATACGTAATATAATTTTCTTTTATCAGCATATTATAAATAGATATAAGATGAGGTTTCTGGCGCAATCTCAACGTCTTAAGAAATGATAAGAACATCTTAAGTTTTCTTGGCCAACGCCTTAAGAAATGATAAGAAAGTCTTGAGTGTTTCTTTGACAGCGTCTTAAGAAATGTTAAGAACATCTGGAGTTTTCTTGGCCAACGTCTTGAGAAATGATAAGAACGTCTAGAGTTTGCTTGAACAGCGTCATAAGAAATGATAAGAAAACATCTCGAAGACGTTGGTCAACATTTCCTTCGAGGTATGTAACGCGTGTCACTATTCTCTACTAGTTATGTAAAGTTTTCCAAATGCATGTATACTCTGCCATCTGTGAATGAGTAGTTTAAACTGTAAAAAAGATTTATTTTGATTGTTAGATACTCTAAAGTGATGAAAAATCAATAAAAACTTGAATCATGTTTTTTTTTCAGAGATAGAATGAATACAGGATGTGCATGTACGATGATAAAAATTTTTGATAATTTTATATCCGCTTTAATTATGCAAACTATTATCGTATCATTTTATGTTCGTAAGACAAATGAGTGGTAAGTTGTGAGTGTGTTCAAAGTTGGTAAATTATTTAACAAAAATATATATTCCAGTTACAGCTCAGGTAAAAATCGTGATGCTAATACAAAAGTTTGTGGTCAACGAACTAAACGAGAGTGAGAGTGTTTTTCTATTTTTAAACAATCGATTTTAGAATGTGTTCGGTTTTCAGATGACTAATTTTGACGAAATAGCCTTCGAGAAGCCACCGCCCCATGCCACCCTCATATATGGAGGGTTTATTGAGGAATTGGGGAACCTTCAGCTGAGGGACTACTTACGTATATGTAAGTACAGTTTGAAGTGATTGAGAACGTTTTTCTTTTTTCAGAACATCCATTGACAGTTTTTTTTTTGGTTTAAATAAAGCTTTTTCTTCAACACTTGATTACTATTTATACCTGAATTATCACCCTATGTTATTCTTCACTATTGTAGTTAACATTTTGGATTATTTATGGGATCAAATGCTTTGGCGTTAAATTAATTTGCGATACAAAACTCCGCAAATCTCACGCAATTTCAGAGTAATTGTTGTTCATCTTCATTGGGCTATTTTCATATGATTTAAAGCAAATATTTTCAAATCATATTATCCGCAATATTTAGGTATAAAAAACGCTCCAAGCCGACACCACTAGCGCTTTCAAACCGCTTGGACGAGGAGTAGCATCTCCTCAACCGTCTACATCGTCCTTCAATCTCATGAAGCAGCTAGTATCAACGGCAATTCTCCCAGGGTTGCCAATCTTGCTTCTTCCAGGACCGCAAAGTTTGCTACAGACTCCGAATTTAGAACCAGAGGTGATTCCTTTGCTGGATTCGGAGTCTGAAACAGACTTTACTCCAGAGCGACCTTCCGTGGATATAATTACGACCATCGTCGACGTCCATAGAGCTGCTTCACCCATAATCGAGCTACAGGGAGCAGAAAATGCGGCAACCAGTGCGGATCTTCAAGTTACATCCAATGAGGAAACAGAGTTCCTCCAGTCACGGTCGAAAAAGAGGATTCGCATACCAACAGAGATCTCCTAAAAGAAGAAAAGAGCACGAGTCCTCTCGACATCGAGCTCTGATACGGAGAAAGAGTACGCTCAAAGGTGGAGTCCTGATTCCAGCACCGATACTCATATCATTCCCGCAAATACGGCAGAAGTGAATCGTGCATTCGAAGGAGGAAAATCTGAATATTTGGATGTTCTCCTAGGCTCGGCATCCGTAGAATCATTCGCGTTTCTCGACAATCAAGACCAGCGAGACAATCTAGACCGCCTACTGGAATGCCACATGTTTCCATTAGATTTGACACTGAGGAGGTATGTAGCTGCTGGTTTGAATCTAAATAAAAATTTTAAACCCGTGGTGCGATTGTTCGGCAATGCTAAACTGAAAAACTTTGCAGATGTGTAAGACATAGATGGCATTTGAAAAAAAATATTGAACTCAAAGACGAGTGCGACATCAAAGATTATGATTCCAAATTATGTGTGGATGGTGTTAGTTTCAAGCATTTATCAAAAAAACAATTGGCGCTCAGTGTGAACGATGATATGTTCTTAGTTTTAAATCAAATCAATATAGAAACTTTGATCGAATTAGAAAATGAGATTTAAAATTTATTAAAAAAGTACAGTGATAAATATGAAAGTGTGATTTTGAAGAGATTATTTATAGGGCTACATACATATTATAATAATAAGTTTCTTAGAGACGTTAGAGACGTAGAAGTTTCTAAAGAATGAATATATTATATAGTATTGGTTATGATTTATAGCTCAGGTATGTTGAATATAGTTTAAGTTATGATAAATTATCTATATTTGTGGGAATAAAAAATAGTAGAAATTCAAAAAATCTTTTACTCATATCGTACAATAAATACGTGATTTATTCACTTTTCATCTCTCCTGTTACCATCTAAAATTGAACGACAAAAACCAATCTTTGATGGTTCAACGAGCAGTGTGTTGCGTATATTAGGCATCAAGATAGGGCTACAGCTATTCAGTATTCTGTACCAGTCTAAGAGAGACAACTTTCATTCGATGGATAAACTTTTTTTTATGCTATCAATTTTTCGAAGATCTATAGATCTAAAAGGCTTATTGATCCGTTCTGAATCCCACCATAAAACTTTCGAATTATCAGAATTATAAATAAACTAGAATTTTTTAAATAAAATTATAAAATACTAGCTGCTACCCGCGGTTTCACCCGCATATAGATATACTTTTTGAAATTGATGTGAACTCTATATAGTAACTGTTCGCAGCACTCAATCAAACAATGTGCTTTAGATATTTTTGAACTTTTCAAATTTCAGATTAATCAATCTAATTGATTTCTCCTCAAAAATACAATAAGTGACCACAGCACTTTGGCAGACGGCGAGCGAAACTCGCGGTGACTTTTTGAAATCAATATGAAAAGAAATGACTATAGCATCCGGGCAAACCGTGTACCCGGACCGAATCAATGAGAATTAATTTATTCATTGACTGCAGCACCAGAGCAAACCACAGGCTGAGTCTGCGGTAGCTTTGTTTTACAAATGGACAATTCTTAGACCATTTGTGATGTTCTATCAAAGCATCATCCCCTTTTTCCCTATTATCTAATAAAACATGGCAAAAAATACATTCTACTATATCTTTTTGATGAATTGGATGAAATTCTGCTTTTGCTTGATTTTGAGGCAGTATATTTGGATTGTTCCACGTAGTAAATGTTAATAGTCGATCAACTTCACTTTTTAAACTCATGTTGTTAATAGTTATACAATAGTAATATTTGACAATAATTGAAAACTATAAAACATTTATCCAGAGGTTATTTTGTACGAAAACTATTGTTGATACAATTGTAACTATAGTTATTAACTCAAAATAACCTCTAGATAAATTTAACTGACTTAGGTGAAACCCGGCCTTAGTGTCCAACTTCAATGTCAATGTTTACAAGGGAATTTATAGTTTATAGTTATAGTTTTGAGGAGGGAATTCACTTCACATTCACAAGTGTTTAATGGTAGGCACTGGGTTTCGTGTATGTTCGCTGGTTCTGCTATCTTGAGTCTCCGTTTACGTCGTGTCATCTTCTGCGGACGATTGTTGTTTGTGGCGGTGACCCACTGTTGCTTGATGTAGGATCGAATTTCGACCTCGCCACATGAGTTTTTGTTTGCTTGTGTAAACAGCAGTTCTGTATTCTTCATTAGATTCCTTGATTTGTCCCGTTTTGTTGGATCGTCACGATTGGACCCTTAGCTGCCAAATCATCTTGTAGATTTGTCGCTCCCTCCTTCACTGCTTCCTTCAAAATCCCCTCTTTTTCAGTCTTATTATGTCATTTCTTACTAAATAACAAAATTTCATTGATTAACTGTATATATATACATATATATATATATACATATATTTATATATATATATATATATATATATATATATATATATATATATATATATATATATATATATATATATATATATATATATATATAATATATGTATATATATATATATATATATAAATATATGTACATATATATATATATATATATATATATATATATATATATATATATATATATATATATATATATATATATATATATATATATATATATGTATATATATACAGTTAATCAATGAAATTTTGTTATTTAGTAGTTTAGTTTAAATTTAATAAAAATATTCGGTGGCGTTAAATTGATAATTTGTGTGTCTAAATTTTTCAGTTGAATTTCAAGATACTTTAAATGTTTACAGGTAGAATCAATTTCAATGTTAAGTACTTGTTTCCTTAACCTGTTTTGTAAGTTGTCCATTCTTTCCATGTTCCTGGTGTCTTGGTGGTGTAATCTTATTGAATTTTGATCCTGGTTATTGGTAATATGCTTCGGAAGTACTCCATTCTGCCTGCATTTTAACAAGAAGATTCTTCTGTTGATCATATATATATATATATATATATATATATATATATATATATATATATATATATATATATATATATATATATATATATATATATATATATATATATATATATATATATATATATATATATATATATATATATATATATATATATATATATATATATATATATATATATATATATATATATATATATATATATATATATATATATATATATATATATATATATATATATATATATATATATATATATATATATATATATATATATATATATATATATATATATATATATATGATCAACAGAAGAATCTTCTTGTTAAAATGCAGGCAGAATGGAGTACTTCCGAAGCATATTACCAATAACCAGGATCAAAATTCAATAAGATTACACCACCAAGACACCAGGAACATGGAAAGAATGGACAACTTACAAAACAGGTTAAGGAAACAAGTACTTAACATTGAAATTGATTCTACCTGTAAACATTTAAAGTATCTTGAAATTCAACTGAAAAATTTAGACACACAAATTATCAATTTAACGCCACCGAATATTTTTATTAAATTTAAACAAACACAAACGGTATCGTACAACACACATTTTCATAATACAAGGTTGAACAATATTGCTAAATTAAATTCTTTAAAAGCCGAAAAATTCAGTACTATCAAAACACAAAGCAAGTGGTTGAAGAATTTGAGTAACTGTCAAATTCCTACAGACGTGCAAACATGCTTACAACTTGGTCCAAGATTTTGTATTAAAAACAATCCAAGTCAAATAAATCTCAGTAAACTTTTGTGTGACATCGAATACATAATTTCGATCTCACAGCAAAGCCATTTAGACAAAAATGTTTGTAGAGCAAAAGTCACCAACATTATGACTAATTTTATGTATTCCCAGTCAGCTGAAAATGAAATCACCACGAGATTATTCCAGCAGACAAAATATTTCTTAAAATCGAACACAGATTTGATTGTAGTCCAATCAGACAAAGGTAATGTCACTTGTGTTTTACAAAAAGAGTCATATCACCAGTTGGCACTTAATATTTTGCAAGATACAAGCTCGTATGTGGTGCTGGACAGGGATCCAACGCAAACTATTCAAACCAAAGCTAATAAAATAATTAGCGGATTAAAAACTAACAAAAAAATTTCTCCTGAGTTAGCCAAATCTTTGATGATTTATAATGCCGTGGCTCCGAAATTTTATGGCCTTCCGAAGATTCACAAGGAAACACTAAGTTTAAGACCTATCGTAGCTTCTATCGATTCTCCGAATAGTAGAATCGCTAAATTTCTTACTGACATCCTGTCAACAACCTATGATAAGAATAATCCTTACTTTATCAAGGATTCTTTTGAGTTTTCGGAATTCATGAATGATTATAAGATCCCTCATAATTACGTATTGATTAGTTTAGACGTTGTATCGTTGTTCAGTAACATTAGTTACGAAACGGCTCTGCAAAGTATTGAAGAGAAATGGGAAATTGTTTCGGAACACACTTCTCTTTCTTTGCGTGAATTTTCTGACTTATTGAGGTTTGTTTTTGACAGCTGTTATTGCGCATATGACAGTGTTTTTTATAAACAGCTACTAGGCAGTCCAATGGGCGCAGTAATCAGTCCGATTATTGCTCAATACACAATGGACTACCTGCTGGACCATTGTATCAGCCAACTTGATTTTCAAGTAAATTTTATAAAGAAATACGTGGATGATGTCATATGTGCAATTCCATTTGACAAACATGAATCGATCCTGGAGACGTTTAACAATTTCAATGAACAATTACAATTTACGATTGAAAAATAGAACAACAAGAGTATCCCATTCCTAGACACACTGGTCATAAGAAGTGATGATGGTACTACGAAAACGGATTGGTACAGAAAACCAATGGCGTCAGGAAGATATATTCATTTCAAATCTGACCAACCAAAGTCGATGAAAATCAACGTAATTTTAGCGTTAAAAAATCGAATAATTAAAATATCACATCCTTCTTTCCACCAAGTAAATCTTATTAAACTTCGTGACATATTACTAGAGAATGGGTATCCGATAAAATTGTTGAATAGTCTGTTATTCAATATCTCACAGAGACAAGAGGTGGTCCAACAGGAGGTGATCGCAAATGCCGAAGATACTGTTCCGAACAAAAAATACGTTTCACTTCCATACATTTCAGAACTCACGCCAAAATTAAAAAATGTACTTGCCAATGATTCTATCATAATTTGCCAAAAAAGTTGTACTACGATCAAATCTTTGTTCACCAAATTAAAGGACCCATTTCCTATTCTAAAACAATCTAATGTGCATTCCGTGTAAAGATTGTGAACTAAAATACGTGGGTCAGACCTCGAGACCGTTAAAAGACAGAGTTATAGCACATAAAAGTGATGCTAAGCATAAACCGAATTCTACAGCTTTAGCAGAACACCTTACAAAAAGCAAACACAATGCATCTTATGACGAGGCTGTAATTTTAGACAAAGAAGTAAATTGGATCAAAAGGAATGTCTTGGAAATGATTCATATTTTCAATACTGATAACACTATGAATAAACGTACTGATGTTGATGGCTTGAGCAATATTTACATTTTTCTACTACATTTAATTAAAAATAAGCATATAAAAATTAACACTTCTCAAGTAACATAACATTGTTGTACATTTTACTAAATTTAAATATCAGGGTTGTGTTAGATTATCTTAAAATTAATTTTTTTAATTTTTTCTTTTTAAATAATTTGTTCTTTCTACTTTAATTAATTTTTTAATTAATTTGTTTTTTGAAACTTTGTTCAAATTCTGCCGCCACTTGACTAGTAACTTTTCTAGGGACTATTTTTGTCTAATTTAGTTTTAAATTTATTTTTTCGGACCAAACTTCGTTGGTTGACTTTGTTGAATCTTGTTGGTTGCAAAATGGCTGGTTGTCATGGTTCCGTTTGATGGTCCAACATGTGACTAAATTTTACTTTTTGAAAAACAATTGTTGTTCAAATTTTTAACATGTATTTCCAATTCTTGTACAAATATGCTGATCTGTGATGAAAATTTATTTATTTTTGGAATATCACTGGATGTAAGTGAAAAATGTTTTTTAAAATTGTTATCAAAAAATTGTGATTGATAACAACTGTTTTATTATGAATTTCTAGAGTCCTGAGGATGGTTTTAATTAAAGACCGAAAGCTTGACTAATCTAAAAGAGCGTTTTTCACTTGAGCCCACGCACAAAAAATTTTTGACTGTTTAACCTGCGTTATTTTTGTTTCCTTAACTATTCGCAACAGTCGCGAGTATATATATATATATATATATATATATATATATATATATATATATATATATATATATATATATATATATATATATATATATATATATATATATATATATATAAATAATGACTATGTTTCAGTTGGTGTAGTTCTGTGTATATTTTGGATTATAGAGTACATTTAAGTCAATTTGACACTGCAATTGTGAGCCAAACCTTTAGCAAAGAGTGGGACTACGCTGCCTAATGCCCGTACTTATAGTCGATACTTCGCTCGATCTTAGACTTGTGAATTGCTCAAGTATGCGAGTATTACCAATAGTCGTTACTTGGCTACGGAGTAATACTTCGCGTTTGCTTGACTCCGGCTTTACTTGAGTCTACTGCAAGGCTACCTTGAGTCGTGCTCAAGTATTCGTATCAGTTATTCTTGACATTTGTATTTCCAACATGGATATATGCCATACAGGTATACATACTTACTGAAACTTACATTTCCAATCAAATTATCCAAAAATAGATCAAATTCGGTAGACAAACTAAGAATATTTCGCGAATACTGTCATGAACGTCAAACATATCAATCAAATATATGTCAAAAACAAGAAATCTCAAGCTGCGCCAAGTATCGACTATAGAATAGATTATCAAGTAAGTATCTATGGTGACTTCGCCTCGACTTGGCCAAGTTATACTCAAGAACGAGATTGAGTTTCGACTATAAGTACGGGCATAATTGAAATGTCGTGTATTTTGTGATTTGGGATGTGTGCGGAGCTGTACCAAGTAGGATATATTCCTGTGTTTGGAGTTTTCACGTGGTTTTCTTCAAGCCTTGGATGAATGTCAGAGGATTCTATTCTTTTTGTTTAGCTGTGATATCCACGTTATCACATCTAGTATTCTGTATATTTTTAGTATCTAGTTACTTGCCTTGTTTTATTTTGTATCATTGTTTTCTGAAGAAGATCCTTGGTCAAAAGATCGACACGTCAATTTTAAATAAATATACAGAATTTAAAATTTAAAGTCGTTTTTATTCGGATCATAGTTGTCTGGCCTGGTTGCGCAACTCGCGATGGCTCGAAATACTGGCCGAATTCAACATGGAGGTACAACATCGTCCCGGGAAACAACACGGGAATGCTATGCCCTTTCGCGACATCCGTGCCAGCAATGTGGAAATAGAGCTGCAGTGGCAGCAGCTGAGTTACAATCATAAGTCGTTCGTCAGACTGAGTCTGAACTGGTGACGCCAAAATATGCCGAGATATCAGTAGATCAAATGGTTCTATCGGAGCAGTTGACAGATCGGCCATACATGGATTTTATAAACTACCTGAAGTCTTGTGAAAAAAATTCTGCTACATCATCAGTAGGAGCCCGGAACTTGCTTCGTTATAAACTTAAAATACACAACGAATTTTTGTTTGAGCGAGAAGAAAGTAACTTATCCAACAAGTAGCGAATTGTTGTACCCACTTCCCTCTCCATCCGTATCATGCGAGATTATCACAACAATGCGGCGGCAGGTGCTCATCTAGATGTAACTAGAACCTCGGCTAAACTACGAGAGCGATATTATTGGCCTAGGTTGCAACAAGATGTGACAGAATGGTGTAAAATATGTGAGGACTGCAGTCGTCGGAAAGCAACTATCTCTGTATCAAGAGCTTCTTTTCAGACAGATATAGCAAAGAGATCATTGAAGCGAGTGGCCATTGACATCATGTGTATGCCCACTTAGGAAGAAAATTATCGTTATATACTTGTTGTAAGCGAAGTCTTCGAAGTCTCTGTCAGAAGTTGCTTTCAGAAACACGGTTAGAAATATGTTTTGGATATTAGTTATTTTTAGTTAGGTCTTGTTATTATTGCATCTTGAATTTGAAATCCATGTCCCGCTCCTGTTACTTGTTATTGATATTTTGGCATATTCATAGTTCAAAATTTTTATATTTGAATTATGTACGGGTTAGGTGGCAGAACAGCCTTGGCTGAACCTCGCCTTTGACATAAACGTCAAGAAAGTGCTATCATTTATATTAATATTTTACTAAATGGGTCGAAGCATATCTAATGGCTGAAGGAGAGTTGAAACGGTTGTCCGAATTTTTGTACACGAGTTCGTCTGTCGATTTGAAGCTTCTGAGATTCTGCATACAGACCAAGAGACACAATCTGAGTCTCAACCTGTTCTAAGAGATGTATTGTCTACTGGATATACAAAAGACGAGAGCGTCACCGTTCAGGCCACAATCCGACGGCCTAATTGAGTGTTTCAACCAAACTTTGTTCAATATATTGAGTTATTGGGCTGGGCAGCGTCAGCGCTCATGAGATATAGAGTTGGCTTATGTAATAATAATAATAATAACTTATTTCCCAGCAGAAAACCATTTACAGGGCAATACCAAACAAACAAGGATCCAAAATATGCAAGAAATTCACATACAATAATTGTAGTATTCAGATAAATTAACAGTTGATCAAAAATTATTTGAATATGTCTTCAAAATGTTGTTGGTTCTGCATCACAGCACATGGTGTGGATTGGTGATCTTCTCAAGATATCTGAGTGCGGAGTTGGTGGATAAAAAGTACTAGTAAGACTGGTCGATATGTTTGGGACACGCATTGATATACAGGATACTAGAAATGGACTATCAATTCTATTGCTCAACAGCATCCACAAAAATCTGGAACTAGACGCTTTACGTCTGTCGCTGAACGATACAAGATTATGACCATGTAATGTTGGCTTATCGCAATAGTCGACTTGAAAGTACAAGATACACTCCGTTTGCACTAATGTTTGGACGAGAAGCGAGATTACCCGTTGACATTCAATATGGCCTTCCTCCGAATACATCTTGTACGTCTGACCAACTACAAGTTCGAGATTTGCGAACACCGTTAGATAGGACGCACACTATCCTCCGACAACATCAAAGGACGTGGGTATAAACACGTACCGAATCCAGCATTGCGCAATAGAGCGAAAAAGACTAGTGGTTCATGAGTCTCGTCTGAAACGTTGAACCAGAATTCGAAATCATAAACAGGCCCACCAGGGGGAACGTGCTTCTCGTCCCCTTAGAAGACCACGAATACAGTCAAAAAGAGAGATTGCAACGCAAGAAACGAACGTAAACAAGAAAAACGAACTGGTAAATGAACGGAGAAAACATTCATCAACTCCGGTCGAACCTCATTTTGAAGAGGATTCACAAAGTGAAGATGTTTGGGAAATGGATAATGAGATACCACTGTCGCTAGTCGAAGAGAATTCGCGAAGATCAAAAGAGTATTGGGATCCGGAGGATGAGATACCACTTTCCGAGCTGAGGGAGCAGCTTAGGAGATCCGGGATGAGAATTGGAAAATGAGTTGCCATTATCTGACATAAAAAGGTGTTTAGAGATTCTGAAGAACCACATAGATCCTGACAAGCTTCCAGGAGGAAGCTAAAGCTAAGTTGGGAGTGAAGTGTGAAGTGTAGCGTAGAATGCCTACTATTCTGTACGTGATATTTATATCAACAAACTATGTCTGACCGTGTGTGTGTTTTTTTTTTTCATGTTCTACAACGGCATGTTAGCATGTCTTAAAATACAAAACAGCATGAGATAGATAACAGTTATGCCACAGTTTTGGATGTCGAAAAGAATTTAAAAAAACGATCCTCCTTGGATATGTTATACACTAAAGCAACAGATAATACGATGAATAAGGAAAGTGACATAGATGGTTCGAGTTCAATATATGCCAATTCATTTGAAATATCTAAGGAGTTAAAATGATTTGATTAACAAATGATTTTCCACCTACATCTCTTTTTTGAGTTTTTCTATTTTTTAGTTTCACTTCTTGGGATTTTTAATTTGCTCCCAAGATTTTTTCAGAATTTTCATCTCAAAATTTGGGAAACAAGTTTAATGTGTGAAAATTTTTCAAAAAAATTTGTTTCATACTATTTTATATTTTGACAGATCATAAATATTATTTCTCACAGTTTTTATAATAAATTTTTATTATAATTCTTTCCCTGATTCTTCTGCTTTTGAATTATTCTTATACTGATTGTACCTATGTTGATGATTGAAGTTATTATCATTATTAATAATCTGGCAGATTTTTAGAGCATCACGAATTGTAAGTGAATAATGTAAGAATTTTCAGTTCTTCGGATCAGTTCTTTTTCTGATTGTCATGTACCCATCATCTCTGTTGGTCCATCCAATTGAAAAGATGAATTCTTATCTCCCTTTTATTTCCTCTATTTGGAAATTTTAATGAAATGTGTGATATTTCCAATTTGATATAATTCTTCCGATTGAGGAATTTTGGAAGAATATTGTTCCATAAATTTATCAGCAGTCTCTACAAGAAACTTTGCTGTTCAAGGTCATGATCATATCGATTAGTCTTCATTTAAAACCTCTGTATCTTTTTTTTGTTTGATGGTCTTGCAATCTCACGACACTGAGTTGACCCATTGTTATTCCAGTTGTTCATCAATTTTTCTTAAATATTTTTTTTTGAAAGGCTCATTCTTCAATAATTCATGAGTTTGTATATTTTATATGATGATCATTATTTTACATTTGATCACGTTTCATTCTTCAATTACACATTTCCATATTCTCATATCATATTGATTATTATTATTGCATTTTTGAGTATTATGGATTGATATGATTTATTATTGAAATAATTTTTATTTTTGCAGATATTCAAATGTTAATTCCGCGTATTCTACCTTATTTTCTTGTCCTGTCAAAGCCAGAATTCAGATCATTCGTAAGTTCACACGAGTATTATAACATCACTTTGATAGAAATAACTCAGAGTCTCGATCATGAAAAATTTTATGTTCTAAAATTGATCGAAAATGAATATAATGCCATGGTTTACGTTAACTTGAACACGTATTTTGAACTATATCATTCGATCCATTCACCGATTAAGGAATGGCATAGATTATGCAATACATTTAAAAATCAATCAATTGGAGCTAATGAATTAGAAAATTGTGAAGTATTTTTAGATGGATTTGACAACATTTACGAAAGTTTTGAACTGTCGAATAAAGTCTCAACACCCTTTTTTCATCAACATTTGATCAATAAGCGTGGGCTTTTCGACACAGTCAACAAGATATCCAAATTTTTGTTTGGGACTTTTGATGACGATGATGCCAGGAAATATGATAATAAAATTTCCGAGTTAGAACAAAATGATAAGGATATTCTGGATATGATTCATGAATAAACCATGGTCATGGAATCCTAACTATCTCAATCAAATTCTTCGTTTGTTAAATTACAAAAGCCAATCATGGATCATGAAAATCTAAATTTTGTGTTACATAGTGTTTAACGTAGAGAATTATATTTGATAAATCAAATGAACTTATCGCTCTAATTACTATTACGATAGATCAATTTTTGTTAGCACAATCAAAATTAATTGAAATAATTCCCAATGCACAACAAGAAATGTTGCATCCTCTGTTGCCAAACCTGCCAGTTTTAATGAAAGAATCAAATGAAGTGCAAGGTCAGTTGAATGACAGAATCACTTTTCCAGTTCCACTAATCCTTGAAAATCTTCATTATCATCATAGAATAATACATGTAATTATCCATTCTTATAACAGTAGATCGAATTTTGTTTTGAAAATATCATTAGCATCACATGATGTAATTAAGTTGAATAGTTCACCAATTGAATATAAAAACAACTAATATGTTCTTATACCTCCTAAATCAGAGTATTAAATGCTAGATGAAATAAGAGAACATAATTTTTTTCTCTCCACAGTTATAAATTTGCTCGTGTAAAATGATTCCACCTGAAATTAATTGCATATAGTATGTAGAAATAATATCGGAGCACAAATCAATCTTATTGGTACTGGAAAACTGAATTTGAAACTGGTATGTGCTGCATGCATCGTTATTATTTTATCTACGCCAGTGTTATAATCAACAAATTATTCTGATCATTTGAGTGGAGTGATGAACCATATTACTCCACTGAATGGAGTAATATGATGAGCATTCTATTTTCCAAATAGAGTCAAATTATTTCTAATTATAAAGATTTGTAATAAAGTTTAAGCAGTATCCGTTCGTATGCTCTATCATATTTTGCCTTGATTTTTCAGGTATTAAAGTCGAAATCGCTTAGATCAAATAAAAGGACGAATTTGATTCGAAACGAACCGACGTTTTAGTAAACAATAGGTCAACCAGAAGTAAGCAATTAACAAGATTGTCTTAGTAACAAACAAATACAGTCTACTCTGCTCTTATCTATGTATATAAATGAATGTAATTATTTTTCTAGCGTAGATAAAATTTTGTATGTCACACGTGGGGTAGCATTATAATAGCACTCGTGTAGTTACATTACTCGGTCTACGATCTCGTATTGCAATTCTCCACACTCAAGTATATTAATAATGCATCTACCCCACTAGAAACATGAATAATTATTATATACTCAAAATATAAATGAGTCTATTGTCTATATTATAAATGACTATACACCGCATCTACCAAATTGATAAAGGATTAAGTTTTACTCTGTGTTATAAAATGAGATTTTTTGAATCTTCCATTATTGAAACTATGTCAAACTCATGTGTTTGATGATATTAGTTCTGATTCGGATATAATAGATAATAAAGAAATTGAATTAAACGATTATTTACAAAGAGACTCAAATATTTGAAGATTTACTCCATCCACATTGATTTTATTCCTTGTTTTCTTTTTTTTTTGTATTTATTGTATTTTGTCATAGGCGATATATTAATATTGAATTATCAGATACTTCCACTGAAACAATAGAGAGTGAACAAGTTGAAGTTGTTGATGAAAATGTTTGTCGAAATCCTGTTATCAGATATTCAATTGGTAGACAGCCACGCTACCAATTTCATTCTTAGAGGAGAGGTGTTGTAAAGTCATATCATTAGTTATTAATAATTATAATTATTACTCATCGTTGCTATTATTTTACATTCAGTCACGTATGAATAACAAGATATTTAATTTCACTTCGCTTATGTCTGAAACTAGTTCTTCTTGACATGATAAATCACATCCTGTTGTACATATAGTGCTTAATTTATTTTGACTATAAATTTCATCTACAACGTTCTAAGAATCAGAGGTCACTCTTCTTTGTTCTTAAATTTGTTTAGTTAGCAGTCGTTACTGCAGATTCGCTCTTCGAACGGAACTAGAAGTCAGTCGTTATTCAGTAATCGTCACCTAACCATCTCTTTGAACATACGCTTACTAGGTACTCTCGTAAAAGTACTCGACTCACCTATTGTAAATAAATGTACTAACTTAAGTTGTAAATAAATCTGGGTTACTACCATTCCTGGGTTTTACTAAAATCTCTAAAAGAATCCACCTGATGTTTTGTCAAACCGACCATCCGCTCGACACAAGACATTACAACATAATATCAAGAATAAAATATCTTTGTTTGCAAACTTCCAAAGTGCTTGGAAATCCACATGAAATCAAAAGAGAGTTGAGTTTTGCTAAATATGATTAAATTTTGAGGGAATTCTGCCAAAGCAGGAAACAGCGGCAGATGCAAACATATATATGTAAACAGGTCTTGAAAAGTTGATGTGTTGCATGAAGCGATGCAAGAATGCCTTTTGATTTTGTTAAACAAACATTAGATCAATACTTATAAGTTGAGCTGTTTGTTTGTTTGTGCTTTATTGATTGTTTTGGGAAATCTATCAATGATTTGTAGCTAATCTCAAAGACTGATCTAAAGTGTACTTGGGTGAATAGAAAAGAATATAGGCAAAAATATTCCTTCATGGTGCCCACCTTGACGTTGGTGGGGGAGCTTTGGACAGGCCAGCGGTGGTAGTCCTTTCTGAGAGGCACCAAATGTGGATGGGAGAGAGTGGATGAGAGCACGAATGAGGCAGAGCTGTCACCTTTTCGTGGCTGCGGGGCTGGTGTCGGGTAATAGGTGGGGCGCGCGAATCGGGGGCCGCGAAGAAGGTGGTGGGATGGCCGGAGGAGCGGTGCACGCGAGCGGAGTCGGCAGGGTTGGCTTCACGCCTGTGTCGTGGGTCGCGAGGGGGTCCGTGTCTGCAGTATGACTGGTGTGTGTAAGTGTGTGAGTTTTGTATGAATGTGTGAGCATGTTGCGTGAATGCGGGGGGCAGGCCTCGATAGCCAGCGGGGGCCAGGCCTCGATAGCCAGCGGGGGCAGCCTGTCATGTATGTATAAATCGGACTGTTCGCAGGAATCAGGGACCGGCTGGCCCCAACCATCTGAGAACCGAGAACTGCGAGAAACGACCTAGCGAAGACACGGTTTTTGAGCGGACAGCTGACCTCGTCAACAAAGCCGTAGCTGTAAGATATTACGTCGTACCGTGCCAAGAAGCTCGTGGTGGAGCGTGAGTCCACCTTTAACGATGACCTGCAGGTTCAATGGCGCGGCCTGCAGTATCAAGCCTAGCAGTTGCAAGGAGCACTGCCCAAGTGGTCCTGGTAACACTTCCATACTCGTGGGAATAAAGATTAATACGAAAACAGAAACCAAAACGATGAGGACGGGAAACAGTAAAGAAAGGGAAAGTATGGGCAAAGAGGATAAGAGAATCCTGCCTCCTCTAAGCCCAAGGTCTTAAAAAATGGAGAAGGAGCGACTGCTTGCGGAGTGGAAGGGCCAGCAGCTGCCTTCTAGCTTTTGCAGGTTTTCGACGAACTCTAAATCTGAACATGAAATTGATTTTGTTCCAAATGAGGACAGTCTTAACGCGACGGTGGTGGCAAGGGAGAAGGAGGTCGCCAATGCGGAAATAAGCCAAATGGAGCAGGCGGAGGGGGAAAAACCCCCACCCAAAACACCATACGCTGGGGAGGAAGGAGGAGATTTCGCATTTCCGGTTCTTGAATGGCGCGATGCGGTAGGCGTCCAGGAGATTCAAGATGGTGGTGGAGAGGAGCTGGCTCGGCTACCGGTGAAATCAAGGCAGGACGAGGGAAAGTTCCAGCTTTCCAAATTAAACCTGACCGGGAGCGAGGGCTGGCAGGCTGTGGGAAAAAAGGTAAGACAAAGCTTGACAGTCCCAACTAGTAGTATTAGTAACAGATTGAGATCGGCATCACTGCCGGAAGTCAGTGCCGTGATTGATATCATGGAGGATAGCTCTGCAGGAGTTGGAGAAGCAGAGAGGAAAAGGAAAAAAGAAGGGGACTCACCTGGCAATACAGGCAATCCCCAAATGGAAGGACCGGCGCTAGGAACTAGAGCTGGAGCGAATGATGAGCGCAAGACAAAGGAAATGGAACAACAGGGAGCGAAAATAAAAGCTCAGATGATAAAGGGGCAAATAAGGAAAGATAAGCTGAGAGATGAGCAAAAAGAAAGAGACGAGCGATGGTGGAAAGACCAGAGAGACATAAAGAATTACTCTGACGGAGAGATTCTTCGGCTTCTAATTGACATGAGTGTCAAAATGGTGCTAGAACTGGAAGACATGACAGTCAAATACACAAATGTTAAAAAAGAGGTCAAGGATCAAACAAAGAAGGCCGCGGGGTATGTAAGAAAACTTCAATATGGCTGACAACTAATAAAAGAGCAGGTAACCCAAGGCAAAGAGGGGACTGAAGCTAGCTCACAAACAGAAACCCCAAAAAGGGAGATGGGCACACAGACAGAAGTGGATCTAGAGGGAAAAAAAAAGTTGTTGACGCTAAGGAAAAGTGCTTTACAGAGGAAGTAGAGAGAGAGATACTAGCGGTAAACACATATGCGGACTTTGAAAAACTATACGCTAAACACGAGTTCTGGCCCGAAGAGGTATTTAAGTGCACCTGGAAGGTGGCTGAAGACCAAATAGATGGAGAAGGTATCCCTAACTGTTGTGTATGCTCCGACGAGGAGCCAATGTCCAAAGATAAAGGACAGAGAAATGATGTCATGGGATATCTGACAGGAGGGGAAAGAGGAGGAAGTGTGACACTTGTCTCCAGTCAGCAAGCCGACGAACAGAAAGAGGTAGAGAAGCACGTCTACTGCCTGAAAGTGAGGAGGCAGGAAGACGGAAAAGCAGACACAGAATCTCTCTTCAACTGTCTCATAGAGTTGAAAGAGAAACTAAAGGCAAATAAACATGTGAAAGTCAACACTTACAGGCTTGAATGCGTCAGAAAGAAGCTGAGCTGGAAACTGGTTAGGAAGATGCTAGAGACTGTCTTCCATACATCATGAATCAGTTTCAGAGTGCTATCGAAGGGAAATGAAGAAAAGAAGAAAAACAAAGGTGAAAAGAAAGAAGAAAACGAGGAGCCAGCTGCCGAGATTGCAAGTGAATGGTCTCAAATGGTAAGTCAAAAGGGCAAAAGTGCCATGAAGAAGGTGGCTACTAAAGAGAGTATAACAGAAAAAGAGGTGAATACTAAGAATTGGAAAGCGGAAACGCGAAAAAAGACCCTAAGCACTGAGGCGGTACTCATTCCCCTTCAGGGAAAACAGTACGCGGAAGTCCTTCGTGAGGTTAAGGAAAAAATTGAGCCCAGCGACTTAGGTATTTTCTTCAGGAGCATCAGGAAGACCCAGAGTGGAGACCTCCTGACAGAAATGGAAAAAGGGGAAGGTAAGGCGAAAAAACTGAAAACAGCGTTGGTAGAAGCTGACGACGACATGCAAGCTAGGGTCCTCAGTAGAAAAACGCGACGTGTCACAATCTGAATAAAAAATATGGTGGAGAACACAGAGCGAGAGGACATAGTGAATGCAATACAGAGAGACACTAAGTGTGATAAGCAAGAGATTGAGGTTATAGACCTGAAAGCATCTTACGCTGGCATGATGGTAGCCACGACCAGAAAAGTGAGGATGCATGTGAGAAGCTCCTTAACGAAGGAAGCATAAGGGTAGGCTGGGTGACCTGTAAGATGAGAAAGTGATTGCATGTGCAACAATGCACAGGATGTTTCGAGTATGGTCACACACGTACGAAATGCCAGGGAACAGATCACACGCAGCACTGCCGAAATAGCGGAAAGAAAGGGCACAAAAGTAAGAGCTGTGGGAACGACCCGGTATGCCTTGCATGTGGGCAAGAGGGCCACAAAACAGGCGCAGCAAAATGCGCAATATACAGGGAAGCGCTGGAGGAAGCGCGAAAGGCCGCGCTTTCAATCTAATACAAGTGAATGTAGGAAAGAGCTGGGCAGCGCAAGATTTACTCCATGCCACCGCCAGGAAAAGCAATGCAGACATACTCATCGTGAGAAAGCCAAACATTCGGATGCAAAAAGACTAGCACTCCGACACACGCATGGACGCCGCGATCAAGATTATGGATGCTAGAAAGCACGGAAAAGGAGCAGGGTTTGTTTGGATGGAGCTGAGCGAGCTTGTCATATACAGTTGCTACTTCCCTCCGAACAGAAGCCTGGAGGAATACGAGGAGAGTAGTATAACAGGGAGTGTTCTGAACCACTTTCAAGGTCATCCGGCCTGTCGCGTATCTAAACACCGGAAGTCTTATCACTTGTGGCTAGCTTCAAGGTTATCTCAACCGCATTTCACCGGACGTCTAATCTAGACGGATGTGTGTGGTTTCCGGCCGTCCGGTCTACTTGCAGGAAATGCTTATCACTTGTGGCTAGCTTCAAGGTGATCTTAACCGCCGGACGTCTAATCTAGACGTGTGGGCCGTCCGGTCACGTGCTTGCAGTGGGCGGCTTGCGCTTGGGCGACCTTTGGAAGCGGGGCCGGGGGCGGTATCGTTATCGTTGTTCGGTTGGAAGTATAGTTTGTATAAATTGCGCGGTTTCACTTTGAATTTTTTATTGTTAATTAAGATTTTTCACTGGGGTGTTTCAATCGTTGTTTGCATATGGCGTCTAATGTAGAAACATTGTCAGAGCTGAGTGATAGAGTGGTTGAAAACATAAGAGGAGCTTTTTCTTTGTTAAAAACAATAGAGGAAGTTGAATCATGGCGTAAGCATGTAAATAAAATAATATTAATCCTATATAAGGGTATTCGTAAGGAGAAAACATCTGGTAGGAACAAAAAAGAGAATTTGTTAAAATTAGAAGCTAATTTGACTATTTTGAAAGTATACCGAGAGAAATTGAAGAATTTCAAAGTGAAAATAGGTGCAGGTTCGGGTAGTGCTAAAAAATCGAGTGCACTTCTATGGCAAAGTGTGAATTCAATATTTAACCGACGTGTTAGAACAGGAGCTATCATCAATAAAGCAGGATTCAAGGATCCTAAGATATTCTTGAGCAAAGCGAAAACAATATTCAGAAATCAGATTGAAAGTTGTCTGAAAGAGTCGCTGTTGAAGGTGAATGTCATATTCAGTGGAGAATTCATCCTCCCCAGTACAGGAAAATTGGAAATTAAAACTTTCAATACCAGAAATAGTATTATCGATCATTCAACAAATATTGATCAGTGGTATAGTTCTAATGTTATCGAGAGGATTTTACCGGATCTGGAAGAGTTTCAGGAGAGAGATAGTGGTTGGGCGCTGAGGGAAATTTTACACTTGAAAGTGAACATAAATAACTTCTCACCAATTAACATTGAAAGCTATATTGAGTTACCGAAAGATATAGCACGGAAGCATGTTATTATAAATGTTAAAAATATGTATGATAATAATTGTTTCTTATGGGCTGTTACATCAGCATTATATCCTGCATCGCAACATGTAGACAGAACATCATCTTATCCACACTATTCTGATGTATTGAATTATTCTAACCTGACACTTCCGGTAAAACTCAAAGATATTCCCAAATTTGAAGATTTGAATAGTTTAAATATCAACGTTTATACTTTGGAGAGAATTGGCAAAAGTAAAAATGAAGTCGTGCCAGTAAGACTTACAACAAAATCGTTTGAGAAAACAATTCATCTACTTATGATGTATTCGGGCGAAAAGTCTGGAAATGAAAGAACTGAAAATAGTAATGAAGATGACGATGGCATGTTGATGGAAATTGATTCTGGAGAATCTGATATGGTGGGAAGAAGACATATAGATGCAATAAAGTCTGCTAAAAATTATCATTTCATGTGGATTAAGAATTTGTCAGGATTACTAAGATCACAATTAAATAGAAAACATAAAAATTACATGTGTGAAAGATGTTTGAACCATTTTAAAAGTGAGAATACACTCCAAAAACATGTACTCAATTGTAGTAGAGTGAACAATTGTAGAATAGAAGTACCCAGTGAAGATAATAAAATTTTAAGCTTCAGAAATTACAAATATCAGGAAAAAGTTCCATTTGTTATCTATGCAGACATTGAATCTATCCTGGAGAAAGTAAATGACGAACAAGGAAAAAATACACAGCTTTGTGAAAAACATATACCGTTCAGTATAGCTTACTATATTAAATGTTCGTATGACAATTCATTATCTGAATACAGACAGTGTCGTGGTGAAAACTGTATCGAATGGTTTATAGAACAACTAAAAGATAGAGCTCTTGAAGTGAATGAAATCATGAGCAATATGAAACCAATGTCTCTCACTTTAGAAGAAACAAATCGATTCAATCATGCTACAGTGTGTCATATATGCCAGGGCAAATTTTGTTTGAATGACAGGAAGGTACGTGATCATTGTCATTTGACGGGCAATTATCGTGGAGCTTCTCATAATTCATGCAATCTGAAGTACCAAAATTCTCGAATGATTCCAGTGGTCTTCCATAATTTAAGTAACTATGATGCCCACTTCATAATTAAAAGAATAGCAAGAGACATTCCAGGCTCAACCTCACTCCTGCCAATAAATAAAGAAAGATATATATCCTTCACTAAGTATGTACAAAATACTAAAATATCTTTCAGATTTATCGATTCATTCAGATTTATGGCGAGTAGTTTGGACAAATTATCATCATATTTGGATAGCTCTGAAAAAGCAATCACAAAGTCTTCGTGCAATTCAGAAATAGAATTCGATTTACTAACAAAGAAAGGAATCTTCCCGTACGAATACATAGATTCATGGGCAAAATTGGATGAGTTGAAATTGCCGGCAAGAGATGATTTCTATAGTTCACTGAGAGGCGATAGCGTCTCAGAGGAAGAGTATAAATTTGCTCAAAAAGTATGGGATACTTTTGGGATAAAATCTTTGGGGGAATATGCAGATTTATACTTAAAGACTGATGTATTATTATTAGCAGATGTTTTTGAGAACTTTCGAAAGAATTGTTTGAACACATATGAACTAGATGCTTTACATTATTTTACAGCGCCTGGACTAGCATTTGATGCAATGTTGAAAAGTACAGAAGTCAATCTTGAGTTACTAACAGATGTGGATAAAATCATGTTCATTGAACGTGGCATACGTGGAGGCGTATCACAATGTTCAAATAGATATGGAAAAGCAAATAATGAATTTATGGACACGTATGATTCAACGCACTCTGTATCATATTTGATGTATTTTGACATAAATAACTTGTACGGGGCTGCTATGAGAGAATATCTACCGTATGCAAATTTCGAATGGGTTGATGATTGTAGCAAGATTGATTTGATGAATGTGAGTGATGAATCTGACGTGGGATACATTTTTGAAGTTGATTTGAAATATTCAGTAGATTTGCATGATATTCATAAGGACTTACCATTATGTCCAGAACATTTTATTCCACCAATTTCAAAAACATCCAAATTGATCACAAATCTATATGACAAAAAAAAGTATATTATTCATTATAAGAATTTAAAACAATGCATTTCACTGGGCTTGAAAATTGAAAAAATTCATCGGGTACTAGAATTCAAACAAAGTCCATGGCTAAAGAAGTATATAGATTTGAATACTGAGATGCGAAAAAAGTCAAGTAATGAATTTGAAAAAAATTTCTATAAATTAATGAATAATGCAGTTTTTGGTAAGACTATGGAAAATGTTCGAAAATATAAGGATATAAAGCTGGTTACACAATGGGAAGGCAGATATGGTGCTAAAGCGTACATTTCACAACCAAATTTCCATAGCTGTGTTATACTGGATGATGAAATTTTATTAATTGAAATGAATAAAAAAGTTGTTTGGTTTAATAAGCCAATTTACGTGGGATTTTCAATATTAGACCTTTCAAAGACATATATATATGATTTTCACTATAAATACATGAAAATGAATTTTGGAAATCAAGCTAAATTATTGTACACAGATACAGACAGTTTAATCTATCACTTTTTCAATATCAATCCATATGAAATGATAAGAAATGATATTCATAAATTTGACACATCAGACTACCCTATCGATAATATTTTTAACATACCTCGCGTCAACAAGAAAGTAATTGCACTTATGAAAGATGAGAATAATGGCAACATTATGACTGAATTCATTGGTTTACGATCCAAGATGTATTGCTATAAAGTGCAACATGTAGATAAAAACGAGAAAACTAGTAAGAAAGCAAAAGGTATCACTTCAACCACGTTGAAATCAATTGAATTTGAAGATTATTATAATTGTTTGTTTGATAATACAAACCTTATTAGACAGCAGTCTATGATACAGTCTAAAAATCATGAGGTTCATACTATAAAACAAAAAAAACTAGTTTTAAGTCCTCACGACGATAAAAGAATAATTAATAATTCAAATACTGATACTGTACCATGGGGATATAATTTATTAACTGTGATTTAATGTCACAATCAGAATTAAATTGTAATAAAATTTTTTAATACCAAAAATCCATTTTCCTTCATGGAAATGATTTCTCCTGAAGGGAAAACAAACTTCTTTGAAAGAAGAGTTGGAGAATATCAAAAGTGCGGAGTAATGGTGGATATGGAAGACAGGACATTCAGGACAGATGTTGACTTCTAAACCTCAAATTGAACAAAAAATAAATCATTTATATATGTATTTATTGAAAAATAAATTGTATTACAAGTTGTAAGATAATAAAGTATTACATTATGTTATAATATGATGAAATTTTACTTACAATATTCCTTAACTCTTTGAATATACTTATATTAGAACATTCTATATTAAATATAGATAAATCAAATTTTGCCGCTTTTTCTAATTTATTTGTAAATTCATTGTAAGCATAGTAATTATTATTTTTGAAAAAATATATCAGGCCATCAGTAAACCTGAATGCACTAGTGACACCTAGTGGTAGTTCTGGAAACTTTTTATAAATATATGAATGTTCTTTTACAGCAAAGTTACATTCATCTATCTCTACACAGTAAGTATCACTATAAAATATATAAGTTTGACCTGTATAAGAGGAAAATGCAGCTGACACGTTATTATACTTGAAATTGATATAGTTTTCCAATTCCAATGTGGGAAATTTAACATTGTAAACATGATCAGCAAATATGACAAGATTTCCATTTGGTCGCTGGTAAACAGCAGATATACTTCCAATATTTTTTATGAATGGCAGCCATGTTGATAGTGGTTTAGGTTTATGATCAAAACTGTCATGTGCTAAATGTTTCACCCACAGCCATTCCTTATGTATGATATACAAATGTTCATTTATTACTAAAAACTTGTTCAAATCATCATTTATGTCACAAATATTGGGTGGCTGTGGATTTTCAATAGTTGTAGTTTCAGTAGCAGAAGGAGTACCCAAAGGTTTTCTTGTTGTTGTTGTTGTACTGTTCAAAGCTACACCATATAAATTTTGGATAGCATGTATATCGTCCTCATACAAATCAATTGAATTATTATCGTTCTTTGAGAAATAATATGGATACATAATTGACTTTCCTACATTTGAATGGTAAATTCCCAATGCGTGACCTATTTCGTGTATGGCAACTTCTAGAAAACTTATTTGACCGACATGAGCATTATAATTTTTACTGTAAGCCCAATTTTCATCTAAATCAAAATGTATTTCTACAGGTGTTTGCAGAATATCTGGTACATTTGCATGTGCTAATGTACCTCCCTTTCCATCAAACATCTCTGAGCAAAATTTTGTATATTCTGCATTTATATGCCTCAATTTTCCAGCAGTTATTAATATATTAACATTCACTGAGCTTTGTATGAAATTTATATTTGCATATTTTGACCATGTTGTAAAAGCTTCTTCAATCAAATTTATAATTGTTGTATTAGTGATTCTATATAAATTATATATAATTGTTTTATTGAACCACTTATTATTAGGATTTGTTACGTAGCTATAATTGTCAATAACACCACATCTAGGTCGCTTAATTAAGTCCAAAGTTTCATTATTTAATGTACCATCAGCGCTTAAATTATAATGAAGTTGAAATGCTTTCAAAGCATTCATAAAACTGTCACTTGTTTCATTTATTGTTCCAAAATTGTTACTCTCACTCAAATTCAAATACCCATATGTGTTTAAGTGTGTGAGAACATTTTCAAAATTAGTAGCGCCACTTTGGACTAAAGTATTGCAGAGAAAAGAGAGCAATAATAAATAATACATGTTGATAAGTCAATGGCTTCTATGAAACTGAACAAAATATAATATTTACAGAATATTTACCATACCTGTCAAAGGTATATATTCAGTAATACGGTCATGTAATATGAGGCAATAAGCTGTGGTTGAATTTGGGAAATTCTCCGAAGCTTCAAATTCTATTCGAATGTCTACAGGGGCATTTTTTATTCTTTCAGACTGTTTGCTACAATCTAACAAAATACAGGGTAATGTATTTTTGAAGGTTGACCAGTTTAATATAGGACTATTGCTTTTATTATAATAAGAGTTTTGAAATTTACTATACATTTCATACAATAAAGCATACTGATTTTTAGTGAAGTTTATATTCAAATTTTCATAAGGGAAACATTCAGAGTTGAGGTAAAGTTTGACATTTGCGATATTACAGTGATTAAATTTACTAGCATCTTTCTCAGTTTGATTTCTAACATTTGTTTGAAAAGTGAGAACTACAAACCTAGGTGTTTCCAGTTGACTGGATGATTTTAAAGACCACACTTGCTTAGTTGTTATAGGTAATACGGGGTATTCATACAAATCCCAACTTCTAAATGGTACAGATAGAGGTTGAGTACTATTTATTATTTTTAAAAAGTTCAATTTTTCTTCATCGTTGGGATAAATATGTTTCACGCGCCATTGTACTTTGAACAGTTGAATTTTCAATTCATCCTTATTAATATATACATTATTATCACTTCTGGCTCGTACTAAAACAAGTTCTTGTTTAGCATTCATTATGATACGTTTAAAATCTTCTGCAAATCCTAGTAATAGTTTAAGCGGAAGAAAAACAGTGAATTCTCCTGTTGAATGTATAATATTAGCATTATTCCATCCAGCAGTTTCATATAAATGTTGTTCATTTGATGGAATAGAAATATATCCTTTTATTGTACTTGTTATACCAACATTTTTCACTTTATCCAGTTCAATACCAAAAAGTTCGTAGCGTATTTCATCGAAAAGAAATGCAAATCCATTATTTGCTATTGTTATTTTAGTTTGAGGAGCTAAATCAGTACCATCTTTTTTATTAAATTTACCCTCCAATATAATGTAACTGTCATGTGGTGTTGTAAATATATCCTGGTGATGAATAGGTATTCTTATTTCATCGCTGTTCTCAAATCTTGTTGAAGCATAAGGATCATATGTATGCCACTCTTCACGTCTAATATCATTATTGAAGACTATATTCTCATTTACTCTTAGAACCTCTGTATTGGCCATTTTGTTTAATTTTATAACCTTGAGCAATGAGAAATTGAATATTCTCAGGTCTTAACTCACGAACAGTTGAATGTGAATTGAGATGTTTTGAGAAATTCTGTGTATTTATAAAATTTGTAGTATTATTGAAGTTGATTCCCATTATTTATCTGGTTTCAAGTGAAGTCTGATAACTATATGCTCGTCTCTGAAATTAATTAAATTTCCGTTCTGATCATTAATTCTTATTGTTATGTTGTTTATCTTTCGAACGTTCACAGGCAAATAAATTACATTCTTAGGTGTCTCTATTATTTTATACCCAGGTGGTACTGAAGGAAAACACTCGTGTATAATATGAACTAGCTCATTGTTTCTATACGCACCTGTTGTAATATTACTTTCTATTTGAATTGAATTTACGTTTATAATATTAACAGGGCAATCAGAAATATGTTTCATATTTGGCTCTAATTTTCTCCTATTGAATCCTAATAGTGATCCAATGGAATCTTCTTTTTCAAAATTAATTTCATATTTGCATTTTAGCTCGCATTTTAATGTAACATTATTGGCATATAAAGTTATTATATCCTCATTATTTTTATTATTAATATTGTTATTTTTTATATTTGTTTTGTTATCAAACCCATCGTGAGCTCTATAATCATTCAGTGCTAAACGTAAATAATTGTTTATATCTTCTATTTCGTAGCACCCTATAGGTAGCTCTAATACCTTATTATCATAATAAAATTTATTATTTTTTTCATCTACGTTTGGTATTGAATAATATGTGTAAAAATTCACTAAGCCCATAACATATTCATCGTTATTTTTTAATTCAATTGCAGGAAAAAAATCTGCACTCAGCTCATTATATTTACCGCTCAATGTTACTGTTCTAGACATTTTGTATAGACTGACTATTTAAGGCTAAGCTTGTGTATTATATAAAAATTTTAAGCACAAATGTCCACATTTAATGGAATTATAACTTTGATCTTTATTATAATTATATTTTATACTTGTGTTTGAACTTAAATAATTAATTAGCTCAATGGGAGGAGGTAATTCTCCAAAGCTGTCATAGTAAATTGCTGAGTTCCCACATTTTCTATAGGCCACCCAATGAGTTCCTGGACCATTTTGATCGTCTAAATTTATTATAGCACATTCATTTTTGAAGGGTTTGTATGGTAAATTATCGCGCATATATACACCTCGAAAATATGATATATCCTTAGCATATTTGAGTAAATCAAAATTACTCAACGGCCTATTCGGTAATTTCCTAAAATTTATGTTTTTTTTTTTTTACGACCAGCTCCTTTTTTGTATGGGCGTAAATATAAGCCTTTGCCTGATGATGATAAAGCTTTATTAACACCATAAGACGCAGCTCCACTTACAGCTCCTGCTAATAATGCTTTAGCAATAATTGGGGCAACAATAGGTATGAGGGCAGGTAAAAAACCACCTTTCTTCACTGGACTATTGCCTCTTGAAAGCGCTTTAGTTATAAGAGGTGTAACAAAAGGTAAAATTGCTGATGGAAGAAAACCACCTTTCTTTGTTTTGCGCTTCGTGCATTTATTTTTATTTGTTTTTTTCCCCATTCCGAATTTGGTCTTTGTTTTCATAGCAGTCGAAACAAATAAGGCTGCAGATTTTTCAGCTAGTGACGAGTCTGACGCTTTTACTCTAGACCACGCTTTCTCTTGTAAAATTTTATCTGCTTTATGGCGATCTTCTAAATTATTACTCTTGGAATATGCAATATCGTGTTGTTTACAAGCCGCATCCAAAGGATTTATTCCAGGATCACCTCGTGCTAATCGCTGTTGTAATTTTGTACCAGGCCCACAGTACTGGTAGCCAGGAATATGAAGCTCAAATGGTAGAGAGTTTATAGCAGAATTGAGTAGACCTGTTCCCTCAGCTTGATGCTCAATCATCAAAGGTTGGTCAACAACTGAATATATATTGATGCAATTATTCATATTTATGCCATTTTTGAAGATGAATTCGAAGAGCATGTATTTAAAATGCCAGCAAAAAAGTTTGGAAGTGGAAAATTTTGACACAACACCAGAGAAACTAAATAAAAAACATAGTGAATTACTACCAGATACAATACGATGTATTATTTGTGGTCCTTCAAATTGCGGCAAAACAAATGTTCTATTGAGCTTACTCACACATATAAATGGTTTAAAATATGAAAATATATATTTATACTCTAAATCTATAAGTCAACCAAAATACAAATTCTTGGAAAAATGTATATCACATGTCAAAGGAATGGGGTATTTCCCATATACTGATAACACAATAATAGTAAAGCCGCAAAATGCAAAACCAAACTCGGTTTTCATATTTGATGATATTGCTTGTGATAAACAAGACTGTATTAGAGAATATTTCAGTATGGGGCGACATAACTATATAGATTGTTTCTATTTATGCCAGACATATGCTCGAATACCAAAACATTTGATCAGAGACAATGCAAATTTTCTTATACTTTTCAAACAAGATGATATGAATTTACGCCACATATATAATGATCATGTTAATACAGATATGAGTTTTACAGATTTCAAAAATTTCTGCTCAAATTGTTGGAAATGTAAGTATGGCTTTACCGTTATAGATAAAGATAGTGATATGCATAATGGAAGATATCGTGAAGAATTCAATAAGTTTCTGAACAAAAATGGTCTCAATACTCTGTAATATTTTCCTAGTAATGTATTATAAAATATTGAAAGTTCAATGAGCCACCTTTAGTCTTTCATGAAGTATAGAAGCAGACAGACAGACAGACAGGTAGACAGACAGACAGGCAGACAGACAGACAGACAGGTAGACAGACAGACAGACAGACAGACAGGTAGACAGACAGACAGACAGACAGACAGACAGACAGACAGACAGACAGACAGACATACAGACAGACAGACAGACATACAGACAGACAGACAGACAGACAGACAGGTAGACAGACAGACAGACAGACAGACAGACAGACAGACAGACAGACAAATCATACCAGATTTGTACGATGGCTGCCAATGAAAATAGCCCAGAAACCCTCAAACGTATTGTAGAAATCAGCAAAATTATACGGCAGAAGTATAAAAGCTTTAAACGTGGTCAAACTGAGTCTACACAACATACAGAGCAAATATTCAAACCCATTACAAAACCATTGAAACAACTAATCGAATCCCAGACCTTAAATACCGTAAAATCTGAACCAAGAGCATTAAAAGATGAATTGTTGGACACATTTCAAGAAACACAATCTCCTTTGGATACACTCCAAGTAACACCATCTATATTCAAAACGAGGAAAAGAAAAAGGTTTGGAACGCCTACACCTTCTTTCGCTGTATCAAAAAAGAAA
This sequence comes from Dromius quadrimaculatus, assembly GCA_963989225.1. NCBI lineage: Eukaryota > Metazoa > Arthropoda > Insecta > Coleoptera > Carabidae > Dromius > Dromius quadrimaculatus. Next base: position 36,263,192 of record OZ022328.1, on the reverse strand, counting down.
AAAATTCCTCGTAATATGCCAGTAACTGATGATAATGTTGATTTTGATCATAATCAAAATGATGCTAATGACAGCTTGCCAATTGGAACAATGAATAACCCACTTGAAATATCTATAGAGAATCAATCTAATTCTGATAATTCAGTAGGAGATATTGCTTTAGAATATTTGAATTTTTATGCAACAGGTGATAAAGCAGATAAGGATATGATATACGGAGTTCATAGAAACTCGAAGGGTGAATGGCTAATTGGAGATACCGTGATACAAATTAAAAATAATAATATTTACGTAAAAGATAAATGGTATAGAGGAACACAAGGCTTATATGAACTATTATTTAAGAAAATACCTAAGAATTTCACAGAATGTGAACAAAAAACTTATATTGAAATTGTACTTAAGACAAATGCCCATAAAAGATACTACAAAGCTGATCAACAAATAAATGGATCAACAAATCCAAAATATAGAAACATTATCAGAGATGGAATTCATTCATTTGATGGACTTGGAGTTTCATTAGAGCAAATCAGGCTCAATAATATCAAAGATAAACCTTCTGAAAACTCAACTATATTTAAAACAAAATTTTTAGATCTTACTGATAAAAATAAAGAATTGGTATACTGGAATGATGTGAATGAGCTGGTGGATAGATTACAATTATTGATTGCTTCTAAGAGTGTTGGCCACACTGGTCACGATAATGAAATTTTAAAAATAGAAGAAGAACTACGTGAAGCTAATATTATAGAATAAGTTTGAAAATTTGACTCAGTTTTTGTTTAAACTCCATGCAGTGTACTTAGAACTATTACTTAAAATGAAATATATAGTAGACTTACAAGGATTTCACGCTCAGAAATTTGTATTGAAAGAAATTGCAATTTTGACACTAAACAGTAATCAAATTGGGCATTTTATTTTGAAACCGCCATTTTCATGGTCTATGTTAGATAATAAGTCAAGACAGAACGCAATGTGGCTGTATAAAAATCATCATGGCCTAAAATGGTCTGATGGAACAATGAACTATAGAGAATTTCTTGAAATTGATCTACCAAATATATTAAAATGTGCAACAGTTATTTATGTTAAAGGTAAACAGAAAGAGCAATTCCTTCTATCATTGAACTTGAATACTACTATTATCGATATATGTGAGCAACCAGCATTACAAAACTGTGAGGAAGTTCCTCACAGATGTATGTTTCATTCTAAAAATAAAGTTTGTTCTCTCAATAATGTATATAAAATTGAGAATATAATAAAAGAGAATGAGGTCGAGTAGAATAAATATTCAAATTTTCATTACTTAAACGTAAAATTGTCCTACGCGTATTCAGTTTTGTTCAAACTTTGTACAGTAATGGATAAATTACATGTTGTTAATGAATTACATAGGAATGCACGTAAAAATTTTCCACGTAGGAAAGTAATAACCAAGGGAATTGATGATTTATGGCAATGTGATCTTGTTGAAATGATACCATACGCCCGAGAAAATAAAGGATTCAAATATATATTGACTGTTATAGATGTTTTTTCCAAATACGCGTGGGCCGAACCAGTTAAAGTAAAGTCTGCTAAAAATGTTTCAGTAGCTATGGAGAATATATTCAATAAGGGCCGTACTCCTAAAAACTTGCAATCAGACAATGGTAAAGAGTTCTATAATAATAGTTTCAAGCAATTAATGAAAACATATAGCATTAATCATTATTCAACATTCAGTCATCTCAAAGCATCTGTTTGTGAGAGGTTCAATAGGACATTAAAAACAAATATGTGGCGTCAATTCAACTATCAAGGCTCACATAAATGGTTGCACATGCTGCCAGAATTGATAACAAACTACAATAAAACCAAACATAGAACTATAAAAATGAGGCCCATAGATGTTTCTCGCAAAAATGAAAACAAATTATTGAAAACTGTATACAATAATGTTAAAATAACTCATAAAGCTAAATTCAAAGTGGGAGACTTTGTGAGAATAAGTAAATTCAAAAGTATATTTCAAAAAGGTTATGAACCTAATTGGTCAACCGAAATATTTCAAATTGAGAAAATTCAGTACACAAATCCTGTTACATATAAAATAAAAGACTTACAAAATAATGCTATAAGTGGAGGGTTTTATGAATTTGAACTACAAAAAACTAAATATCCCAATATTTATCTTGTACAAAAAATATTACGTACAAAAGGCTCAAAAGTATATGTGAAATGGTTAGGTTTCGATAGTTCACATAATTCTTGGATAAGCAAAACTGATTTGATTAGAAAATAATTTTTGAAATTTTTGAGTTGGCATTTATTATTCTCAGTTTCAATATAATTTTTCTGAAGGAAATACATCCTGTATTGGTTCAACTAGTTACAAAATATAATCATATAGAAAGGAAATGTGTGTCGGTTTCAACTGATAATAAAATGATTAAAAGTGAGAGGAAACATATCCTGTCTTTGGTTTTGGTGGCTAAGAGATATCAAACAATGGAAGGAAGTGAGCTTCTTATCATACTGATAAGCCGAGTAATATATAAACTTGGGATTTTTCATATTTTAATCATAATATATTTGTTTGTTACACAGTGAACATTTTGTAACTAGCTACTTCAATCATGTCATCAAATATTTTGAAAACTTTGAACGAACTGGCTGTGACCAAAGAATCTAAAAGTTTAAAGGATCTACCGGTGAATATAAGTTTGAAAATGAAACATGTCAAACGAGTGAGCACTAAATTTGGAACAACTGCTATTTTGGTTGAGCTTGAAGATTGCGTTGTATTCCTACCAACTCGATTCAACAAGCTCACTGATGAACAGCTCAAGCAGATAAATGACGATATAGATACGTCATCAGCATCACTTGTTTATGATGGACATGTGAATGGAGTCTTCAAAATACACTTTGAAATGTAACAATTCATCATCATTTGAAACCAATGTGTAAGCATGTCAAGATATAATAAGCATCGCTCAGCTGCAAACAAAGAGTCTATAAAATACTTGAACGATAATTTAAAATATAGAATTAATATGTATATTGAAAAAATTAAATTGTTAAAACAAAACATTGAATTATATAGTAATGTAGTTCATATAACAAAAAATATCGAAAAAATTAGTCTTTAAGTGATATGTTATGTAAATAAAAAAAATTGTAATAAATTATATCAATATATTTTAGCTTTTTTTATTATACCCAAATCCTTATTCATCCTGAAAAATGTGTAAAGTAGGAAAATAAAACAATATGCAAATTGGAAAAAAAGTCGCTTTATTCAATATCAAGTGGTCTTACAATATTTGTGTGCATAACTATTTGAGCGTATAATTTATTTGGTGTAAACTGTTTATCTTTAGGATAAAATTGAATTTTATCATGTTCTTTAACATTTGTGTTTCTTAAAATTAAATTTTCATAGTTCAAATATGCAGTAGCAGAAGTATTATGGCTATATTTTATATCCACAATAAGTCCATCACAAGGAACAATATAATCATCAATATTTGAATTCATTACCTGGTACACTTGCCCAACTAAGAATAATTTTATATCAATTATTGTAATACATTTACATAGATTCTGTATTTCACCTAATTGCACAATACTATTTCTATTCAAAACAGTCTTATTTTCAACACTCAACAATTTTTCCTTACTATTGTCGATTTCATTCTTCAAACGTAGCATATCCGTCGATGAATTGCCTGTAATTTGTTTCAGTTCTTTAGTGGAGTTATCTATTTTATACTTCAAGCTTGTTTCCAGTTTCAAATTATCTCTTTCTATTTGATTAATTTTCAAATTTATTTCGTCACAGTTTCTCATTAGACTATTTTTATTATCACTTATTAGATTGGTTATGTTGAAGAGCTCAACATTCAAACCTTTCAACAATGCCCTGAACTTTTTATCCATATTTTCAACCAAAACATCCACATACTTTTTGATACAAGCATCATTCAAGTCTACAGGATCGTTTATATTTACTAAGCGTTTTGAATGAAAATCGTAATCATTTTCATTAGTACGACTAAACCCTACATTGGTGAATACATGTGAAGCTGCTGCTGCAAATGCCTCGGTAGTATTCACTTTGGAAGAGTAATGTCCGAACTTATTGACACTCATGATTCAATTGAAACATTCAACTCTATTGCACACAATTATAAGTATTCTGATAGGTTTTAGATTCCTTAAAAAAATATTCACATATTTAAGGAATAAATTTATTTCAAACTAAAGAATATGTACAGATTTGTTCATATCACTTATTTTATGCTTCAACATAGGTGTTAAAAATATTGCATATTGTTCAATTCTGCATTGGAATCGATTGCGATCTCTTGCATATTGCTCCCAGATTCCTTTACGACTTGATTCATATGCAAATTTCCACGCTATCATATAATGTACAAGTACTTTATCATCAAACGTTACAGATTTCATATTAGTAAAATTATACAATAAAAATTATAACTACTGAAAATATTATATATATAACTTCAACAGCTATTACTATGCAATTTATTATATTTCTCATCATATTCTTTCAATATTTTCTTACACACGTCACATCTCCCCATGCACGGTGCAGGTCCATCCATATGAAGCGTTTGTGTGGGTAAATTCCAGTGTTCTACACAGGGTAAACGTCTCAAAACCTGAGGTTGCAATTTATATTTGAGTGAAAGCTTTGGCCAAATTTGTGCTAAAGTCCATCCATCAAATAATTCTAAACACAATAGAAATTTTGTCTCTCCTATAGCTTCACAAATGAATGCTTCTGGTAGTAGTTTAGCAATTACCGCATGACAATTTTTCTTTAAATTTTTCCTATGCTCATTGAATTCTTCATATTTTATTAAGCCAGCCTTATAAACATTATCCAATAGATCGTTAGCTAATATATCGCTTGAGGCCATTTTTTGTTTCTGAAACGTTTTCACCTGTTACTCAACTGCAACAAATGAATTGTGTGTGTGTGTGTGTGTGTGTGTGTGTGTGTGTGTGTGTGTGTGTGTGTGTGTGTGAGTGTGTGTGTGTGTGTGTGTGTGTGTGTGTGTGTGTGTGTGTGTGTGTGTGTGTGTGTGTACTTTTTACAAAATAATAGTTTTTACTTGCGTGAATTGATGAAGAACCCCAGTGAGTGGTACTAAATTTCTCCAATCCTCATAATATATTCTTGAACCATGAACTATAATACTACTTATAGTCTTATCATCAATATCATATACTTTAATTATATTATAATCAAAAAAATTTTCAATGTCTATATGATGACACAACTCATCATTAATGAAAATATCAATATTTTTCCCACTCACTCTAGGCTCAATTCCATAATCTGAATCAAACAGTTCATCATCAGATTTATTCAATTTTAAACAATGATGTACGGCTAACGAAAAGCAATTCTCTGATACTGACTGTGACATACTTACCAATCTAAATTGAAGCAGCTACTAAACAAGAGCATATATGTACACAAGCAATTTATATTAACAATTAACACCAACTGCGCAAACGCACAACGGCGCAGCTCTCCCCACCACAGTTAGTAGGTGTCTCCTGATCAATTATGAGCAAAAGCCTAATACTTTCATGAATAGGAAAAACAGTATAATAAAAAGAAATATGTAATTGAAGCCTATTACCTTCATCAAAAGGGTAAACAGTAACATGAAAAGGAATATGTAATCTAAGGGTATTGTCATATCGACAATTACTTCATCCAATGACGATGATGAAGACATAATTAAGACAAACTGTATTTCTATACACACACACAGTGAAAAATTTCATTTAACAATGAAAAATTCAAAATAAAACCACTGATTTATACAAAACTATAGTTCCCGGCACCGCCCCCCAACCGAACAACGATAACGATACCGCCCCCGGCCCCGCTTCCAAAGGTCGCCCAAGCGCAAGCCGCCCACTGCAAGCACGTGACCGGACGGCCCACACGTCTAGATTAGACGTCCGGCGGTTAAGATCACCTTGAAGCTAGCCACAAGTGATAAGCATTTCCTGCAAGTAGACCGGACGGCCGGAAACCACACACATCCGTCTAGATTAGACGTCCGGTGAAATGCGGTTGAGATAACCTTGAAGCTAGCCACAAGTGATAAGACTTCCGGTGTTTAGATACGCGACAGGCCGGATGACCTTGAAAGTGGTTCAGAACACTCCCTGTTATACTACTGAGGAGTTCGTGTCAGATATCGAACATAAAAAAAAGCGCAGTCATAGTTGGGGGAGACTTCAACGCTAAGACTCCAGACTGGGGCAGCCCACATACTGATGCGAGAGGCGATAGACTGACTGACTGGGCAGCCAGCTTAGGACTAAATATCTGCAACAGAGGAAACGAGCCAACTTTTGTACGTGGAAATTCGGAATCGATAATAGACCTAACGTGGGCAGACGAACGAACTGCGAGAAAAGTACGAAACTGGAGAGTACTCAAGAAGGAAACACTCAGCCTGCACAGGTACATCGCCTTTCGCATAATAAATAAGAAAAGGTCATGCGGTACCCTCGATGGCTGGCGAAGGAAGAAATTGGATGCGGTCAAAATGGAGAATGCTATGGAAGAATGGTTCAAAAAACCGATAGACTCCTTAAAACAACTACAGGGAGCTTTGGCAGCAGTGTGTGAGGAGGCAATGACCCGGAAACGCAAGGGGAATAAGCACACTCCTGTATATTGGTGGACGCCTTAGATCAAGGCACTAAGGGAGACAGCCAATAAAGCTAGACGAGCCTATCAAAGGTTAAGGAAGAGAAGCAGCGACGAAGACTGCATACAAGAAAGGCTCAGGGCTGAAGAAACCAGGAAAGATCTTGGGATCGCCACCGATGGACGAGAAAATCCTGCCATTCTCTGAGGAAGAACTGACAGCGGCAGGAAGGAAAATAAAACCCAAGAAAGTGCCAGGGCCTGACGGCATACCCCCTAAGATCGTACAAGCTGCGGTGAGTAGATACCCTGCAATAGTGGTGCAAGTTTAAAACCGGCTGTTAGAGAAAAGATTCTATCCTGACAGATGAAAGACGGCGAATTTGGTTTTACTAAGGAAACCAGGAAAGCCAGCAGATGATCCAGGTGCATATAGACCTCTTTGCCTTCTAGACGTGATAGGTAAAGTTTGAGAACCCCTCCTGCACAAGAGACTCGTGGAAAGTCTAGAGAACGACGTAGACTTGTCGCTAAATCAGTACGGCTTCAGAAAGGGACGAAGTACGGAAGATGCAATGAGAAGGGTGCAGGAGATAGTAGAGAAGGCAAAAGAGGGCAACTGGCGGCAGAAACGTATGTTTGTGCTGGTCACGTTGGACGTTAAGAATGCCTTCAACTCTGCGCCGTGAAGATCATTGAGGAGCTGCGTAAGAGGAAAACAAAAAATCGCTTGATTAAGATGGTTCAAGCTTATCTAACAAAACGCTATATCACGGTGCAGAGTGAGGAAGGCAATAAGATAGTGAAGGTGACTTGCGAGGTACCGATTCTAAACGAGCATGGACGAGGAGGCTCCTCCCAGATATAGAGTGCTGGGTGAAAAGAAAACACGGAGAGGTGAATTATTTCATTACCCAATTTCTCACTGGGCATGGCAGCTTTCGAACCTATCTACACAGGATTAAAAAAGAGGAACAGGAAATATGCGCAATGGGCCATATGGAAGAGGATACGCCTGAACACACCCTGTTCGCGTGTGAGTTCCTGAAGGATAAGAGAGCAGCCCTTCACGAGAAAACGGGCCTACTTACAGCAGAAACCTTAGTAGGGAAGATGCTCGAGTCCAAAGAGAACTGGAATGCGGTTGACACATATGCGATCGCAGCCATACAGAAGAAAGAGAGATGGTATGGAAAAAGAGAAGAGGATCGCCCTTAGGCGATGTTAACGCCAGCTCCCCCGAAGAAATGTGGAAAACAGTACCAGGGGAGCTGAGGCGCTGGAAATGGAGGGAGAATTTAGTCGGTAGGAATTCGACACTACCAGCGGGCGCGGATGTCCGCTGGTGTCTACGGAAAATTCCCCCTCTACCCATGTGAAAAAAAAAGGGAAAAATATTCACTTAGATATATATATTAGAAATATTGTGCTTAGAAGTAAAGATTGAAAAACTGTGGAATCCATCTTTCTCAATTAAATAGAAAAAGAATTACCCAGAAACAGTATCACATTACACTGGTATATCTCGTGAAAATTGAATAATTTTATTCAACTCTCTTTTGCTAGGAGGGGACGGCTTGAATCAGGTAATGTATTTGGACATTGTGCTGCATACTATGCAATCCATTCGTTTCATAATGCTTACCAAAGCATTATAATGATGCTTATTTCATTTCAAATTTTTATCATAGTTGCTGCAGACAAACTTTCAATAGTTTTTCTCAGTGAATTTGCTGAGAGAATTTTTCTTTCTATTATCCATCAATGAAGTAAAGTATGAGAAACTCAAAGATAGTTTAGAATCATAGGATCAAAAGTCTATAGTTTGTATAGTTTGTATAAAGAGGATTGGAAAACCAGACTATTGAAATTCTTTTGGCCGAAAACATTTGTAGACCGAAATATGTTATATGGTAAAAGAAAGGAAAATATTGCAAAAATAGCTATTGAAGATTCAACAGATTTTGATATTAGGAGCTGCAGTTTCTTTATTCCTCATTCTAATCCAATTGGGATATTCAGCTGATGGAAAACCAATAGCTTCGAATTTAATTAACGAAAACACATTCACCGACTGGACAGATTCGAAATGATATTTATCCGAGAATTTTAAGGATAAATTAACAAAAGAAACTATCTAGTTGAAAATATTGAATGTCATAAGAACAAGTAAAATTCATGACACTTTACTGCATTTTAAAAACGATTTTGCAGAATACAAATCAAAAGTTCATTTATTGAATTATTCTGAAAGAGCCATTCTAATTGATGAAATCAGAGAACTAGTAGTAAAACACTCCATCACACTATGAGCTATACATATTAGAGGATCTTTTATTACAAATAACCCTACTACCTTCGAAATGTGCGAGAACTTACCAACGAACGATTATAACTATGCACTCCAAACATTTGAAAGTTCATTCTTAAGACCCGACAATACCCAAAAATCGCAAAAAAATACACTATGTACCATCACAAAAATTCTCCGCTCAACAATTCCCTGAAAAACATAAATTCTCAACAAAATTCTAATAAGCCTAGTACTTCTTTTGCACCTAAGCAAAACAATGCAATATGAACTAGACAACAATATAAACCCCAACCTTTGTCTGGTATAACAAAAAGTACAATTACCATGAGTACACAAACAATTGGACAAAATCATTCACAAGAAAATATTGAACACGAGTTTGAAAGCCTTGACCCATCTTTCCAAGAAAATCAAATTTTCAATGAAAATTCTAACTTCGAAAATCTTGAAACCAATTACTCAAATGAAATTGTCACCTATCCTAATAAAAATTATTTTTCCGACATCCCGTCGCCTCCAAACCTAGAAACATAATGATGACTTCCATTACAAACAAAATTCCAATTATTAACTAATCAAATTGAAAAGTTTTAACCCTGGAGAAGTCGCGGTAGGTCTGACAGACTCCGCGCTCCGAGCTTCCTCGAATATTCTCGCATTTGTTGCCTCACCACTTAACGCATCTATAAAGCTTATCGATTTGTTAGGTAGTAGGATGCACGTTGGATGTGCCAAATGATTGTGGTGGTCGTGCAACTCGTTACCTATCAGACGTCATCTCGAGTCTCCCAGACCCCACGCGACTACTAGTGTTTTGATTTTTTCACATGATTACTGTTAATTAGGCCTATTTTCTCCTGTTACACATTATTATAATTATTCATTTCTATGAAAAGGAGCTGCAAAGATTGATGCGTCTCTGGGAAGAAGTTGACTCTAATGAGGCACCAATTGAAGAAGATTCAGATCAAGATGAGGATGTTGTGGAATATAGATCTGAAGGCTGTGATACCGTTCAGGAAGATGACTCCTCCGACGATGACTAAAGTCCCGTCAGAACACCAGCAAAAATTCCTAGAGCTGCGTTTTATTTGGGCAAAAACAATACCAAAAAATGCAGCAAGCATGCTCCAAATCAGGCAGTGAGAACATGATCCTGGAATATAATAAGTCAACTTCCTGGTACAAATGGTATTGCTTAACAAGCAAAAAGTCCTTTCGTGTGCTGGAATCTCTTCATCAATGATGGAATACTCGATATCATTGTAGAGATAGGGACTGCAAGGAAACAGATAAAATTGAAATAAGAGCCCTTAACAAGTTACTATACTTGTCAGGGTTACTAAAAAGCTCCAAGTTGAGCGTTGACGAGATATTGGACCGAAAAGGAACCGGAGTAGAAATGTTCTGGCTCACAATGAGCAAGCAACGGTTTGTATTTCTCTTGAGGCATTTACGTTTTGACGACCGTACTACCAGAGAAGAGAGAAAGAAAACAGATGAACTAGCGCCAATTCGAGAAGTCTTTGATATATTTGAATTTAATTATATTCCACAGAACGCGACAATAGATGAGATGCTTCTTGGTTTTCGTGGTAGATGCCGTTGTAGACAATATATATCTTCTAAGCCAAACAAGTATGGGCTGAAACTTTTTCGTTGGTCGATTCAAAAATGTTTCATACTTTGATGGCCAGTTGTACCGCCGTCACTAAACTTTAAGGAAAGAATAATATCTATGGCTACCATTGTATAGATAATAGTTCCCACGGTAATTATTTCGTACTTAAAGTTAAATGATAGCGGTGCAACTGGGCATGAATCTTGAATTATATGTTGGACAACAACCTGCCGGTCCTTTCCAAACAAACAATGACGCTATGAGCATTGTTGTGCGTTTGGCAGCCCACATTTCCGGAACATCAAGGAACCTCACCACTGATAATTGGTTCATCTCTGTGCCATTGGTCGAACATTTGCTGAGATACCCTAAGCTGACTCTTGTCGGAACGATTTGGAAAAATGAAAGGGAAATACTAAAGGAGTTTGTAGAGATCAAACATCGTCCAGTAACATCAAGCATGTTTTGATTTGGTGAACATATCACGATAATGTTCCAAAGAAAAAAGAAAGAACGTTCCCATGATTTCAAGTTTCCACAACAGCGACGCTATTGATCCTGCTTCTGATGATTAAAAAAAACCTGAGATGATGACTTTCTATAATGGAACGAAAGGAAGCGTCGACTCTGTGGACCAGCTTTGTTCAATGTATGATGTTGCACGAATTACCAGACGCTGGCCAATGGTTATTTTTTCATGTCCCTAAAGCTGCACCAGCATTTATGGCCCACACAAAAAAAAATTATACCAATATTTCTTACACATTAATTACAACCGGAAGTAAATTTTTTACAGTTGCCGTTTCCCGGAAATCGGGGTGTGGCTCAACTTTAGTCTAAAGTTACACCACACCTAATAATATCTTATCCAAATGAACTCTAAGTGGACTAAACAATTCTTACAAATTAATTACAATTAGAATAAATTGGTAGAGATTACCGAAAATCATCCCTCAAGTAATAAATCTCTCTTTGAAAGAGTGAAAGCGCACCAAAATGAGACATAGCGGATGAAAGTAAAATTTCAAGGCCAAATAGTGGCAGTATGGCTACTTGTATGGAAAAATATATATTTTTCGTAAATTATAAAATAGTAATTGAAACAATATATTAAAAGCAAGTGTACAGGATACTCATGTTACAGAAATTTTTGAAGTGTCAAAGCTGGTACATTTGTTTTTGATCATAGGGGAATATATTGACGATGAATTGGAACGACTCTCATAGATTCTCCAATATTTTCGATACGTTGAAAAGTAGTTCAAATAATAACAATAAATAGAATCGGTAGAAAAATTATGCTTAAAAATGGTACAATAGTTATCGAGTATAGAGAAATCGTTGGTTAATTGTTTACAACAAATAACTTGAAATTTTTTGACAATTTTATCATATAATAATGTAGTTCACACAATAGTCAATAGGAAATAAGTGTGAGGGATGAAGTAAAAAACGTTTACAATGTTTCAAATTGATACAATAGGAATCAAGGAGTTGTTATTTAATTGATTACAACAGCCCACTTGACTCTTTTCACAATTTTATTACATCATAGTGTAGTTCACACAATAGTCAATAGGAAATGGGTGAGTGGGATGGTGTAAAAAATGTTAACAATATTTTAGCATGGCTCAATAGTTGTTGTCCACCAAGGAGTTGTTTATTAATTAATTACAACAGCACACTTGACTTTTTTCAGAGTTTTATTACATCATAGTGTAGTTCACACAATAGTCAATAGGAAATAGGTGTGTGGGATGGCGTAAAAAATGTTTACAATACTTTAGCATGGCTCAAGGAGTTGTTTATTAATTAATTACAACAGCCCACTTGATTTTTTCCACAATTGTATTACATCATAGTGTAGTTCACACAATAGTCAATAGGAAATAGGTGTGTGGGATTGTGTAAAAAATGTTCACTATACTTTAGCATGGCTCAATAGTAGTTGTCTACCAAAGAATTGTTTGTTAATTAATTACAACAGCTCACTTGACTTTTTTCACAATTCTATTACATCATAGTGTAGTTCACACAATAGTCAATACGAAATGGGTATGTGGGATGGTGTAAAAAATGTTTAAGATGCTTTAAATTGGTTCAATAGTTGTTGTCCACCAAGAAGTTGTTCATCAATTAATTACAACATCCCACTTGATTTTTTTCTCAATTTTATTACATCATAGTGTAGTTCACACAATAGTCAATAGAAAACAGATGTGTGGGATGGTGTGAAAAATGTTTACAATACTTTAGCATGGCTCAATAGTTGTTGTCCACCAAGGAGTTATTTATTAATTAATTACAATAGCTTATTTGACTTTTTTCACAATTTGATTACATCATAGTGTAGTTCACACAATAGTCAATAGGAAATAGGTGTGTGGGATGGTGTAAAAAATGTTAATCTAATTCCGTTATGAAAAGTCAAACTTTACATCAATCCCTGACGTTATGCAACGTCTCATTTTTCATAACTGCAATGCAACAGTTGCGTAAAGTAGCATAAAGTAGTTACGTAATGACTTTACGTAACTGGCCATGTTTCAGAGCTAATCAATTATACTTATCTGCGTACAATTAAAAGAAAGATTTATTATTCACAGTATGCAGCATTGGCAGAGTCTTTGATATCAAAGAGTACTATATCACTCAGGATATTACTGCTTGAGCCCATTTAAAAAAATTATTTTGACGTTTTGTGAAAATTCGATATCTGTTTATTTCAGTGCACTCTTGTTTCTGTAGTAACAATAGATGGTCATGAATCACAGTCATCTGAATTTGGTGATGTGACGTGAGAGATGTTCCCATTGAAAAATATACTTAAAATTATCCTGACGGAATTAGATAAAATTTTGTACAGAATACGTTATGAAAAGCCATATTGTTTGACTCACGTAATTTGCGAAACTCGCTTCGCTCGTTTTGGCAAATATTACGTTTCGTCAAACAATATGGCACTTTTCATAACTAATTATGTAAATAACTATTACAATACTTTAGCATGGCTCAATAGTTGTTGTCCACCAAGGAGGTGTTTATTAATTAATTACAACAGCCCACTTGACTTTTTTCACAATTTTATTACATCATAGTGTAGTTCACACAATAGTCAATAGGAAATAGATGTGTGGGATGGTGTGTAAAAATGTTTACAATACTTTATCATGGCTCAATAGTTGTTGTCTACCAAGGAGTCATTTATTAATTAATTACAACAGCCCACTTGACTTTTTTCACAATTTTATTACATCATAGTGTAGTTCACACAATAGTCAATAGGAAATGGGTATGTGGGATGGTGTAAAAAATGTTTAAGATGCTTTAAATTGGTTCAATAGTTGTTGTCCACCAAGGAATTGTTTGTTAATTAATTACAACAGCCCACTTGACTTTTTTCACAATTTTATTACATCATAGTGTAGTTCACACAATAGTCAATAGGAAATAGGTGTGTGGGATGGTGTGAAAAATGTTTACAATACTTTAGCATAACTCAATAGTTGTTGTCCACCAAGGAGTTATTTATTAGTTAATTACAACAGCTTACTTGACTTTTTTCACAATTTTATTACATCATAGTGTAGTTCACACAATAGTCAATAGGAAATGGGTATGTGGGATGTTGTAAAAAATGTTCAAGATGCTTTAAATTGGTTCAATAGTTGTTGCCACCAAGGAATTGTTTGTTAATTAATTACAACAGCCCACTTGACTTTTTTCACAATTCTATTACATCATAGTGTAGTTTATAAAAATGTGCTAAATGCTTTGATCAGCATGAAATAGTTTGATACTTGACTTTTTACCTCAAAGTGAAAGTATATCCTGGAAAATTAATAACAGTAAGCTTGTATAAGTTTTAGTAGATTTTCCCATAAATCTCCAGATTTTATTTTATTGTAGGTTTCCGGCTTATTCAAAGTCTTATTTCAAAAGATCCCAAACAGATATAAAAAGGCTACGAATAAGTTTCTGGGATTTCTGTACGATTGTCTTCAAGCTATGTATTATAATTGGGGAAATATTTTTGAATGAAAAATAATACTGCAATCCTATTAAACTTCAAAGATGAATGCAAACTATCCCGAATATCTCAAATAGGTAACCCAAAATCCGAGAACACCTATTAGGTAGTATATTAAACAAAACAATTATATTGAAATAGACCGAGAGGGGTTGAAATAGTATTGACCGACATAATTCTAAGAAACTATAGTTTAACCATCGAATGAAAGTTGACTCCTTAATTATTTTATAGATATGGTTTTCATCCAAAATATTTAGCTATGACGCGAATTGTAAAGAAAACTGACCTTTACAAATACGAAATACCCACTAAAATACTGGACTAGGAATCCCCAGAAATACATCAACATGAATGTTCTTAGTACCACTGGATCACTGGAGACATTGAATATGATATCAGTAACAAAGTTTCAGGGATGTAAGAAAAGATGGATTCAGTTTTGACAATTCTGCGGTGAATTCTTCATGTGCAAGTTATAATGCCAATGATTCAATGGATGAATTATCAAAGGATTTAACCTTCGATTTTTTTATTGCCCATGATGAATTTGATAATTTAGTGGAATTCAAACATTATGAAGCATCAAAAATAACATCTAAAAAAGTTTCTCGCAATCGTATGTGGTGTGTATTTCGTGCGGGTATTTATCAGGACTATTTAATCAAAAAAATATGGGATACCACCCACGTGAAGTGTGGGTTTCTCTTCCCACACTCTTATGTCAATTTACACAAAACGGCTGGAACATTTTCAGGTGAGAAATCTTTTTCCATTCGTGGATAATTATACTTGTTTTAAATAAGAATGTTGAAAACATCCCAACCCTGTTAGAAAGTCTATCTTGGGAATACATACTTGAAACTTTGTAAGTGGATTCCTTTTGACGAGTCTACCAAACTTTCTCATCACGACTTTTTTCAAGAGTGCCCCGTTTTCCAATCAAATATTAAAAAATCAATTCGTAAAGAAATTTCACAATACGTGTGTATTTTGAACTTATTTTAATATCAACATTTGTCAGTCTAGTGTAACAGTAATCGATCATAATCAATATTTCCTTCATTCCATGCATATATCATAAGAGGCTAAGTATTGAAAATCAAAAGTTAGAAAGTTTTTTTTAATTATCTCCGTTATTAATTTTTGACGTTATATAGAATTATTGTTTATAACTCTTGGTTTTATTATCAAACATAATGAAAACATCTTTATATACGTAATTTATAATATTCGTTATATAAACTTCCTTCAGTTTTTATCACATGGGTTTTTTTTCGAGGATTTTTTTCCTAGGGAATTTTTTTCCGGGGGCTTTTATTCGGAGCTCTTTTTCGGGATTTTATTTCTCAGGGGTTTTTTCCTACATAACCTCATCGGTGCAGTATCGGACAAAGTATTTTTCGAATTTCTCATTTTTCAAGTATGTATTCATCATTTAACAAAAAGGGTGCTGTCTCGCGGACTATTATTTGTCACTCTATATGAATTGATTTTTTTTTCAGCTTACTGCAAATTTGGCTCGAAGATTTGTGGAGAAATAAGTAAACTTGCAGAACAAATATTTATAAAGTTGATTGTAGAATGTCTATCGGTATGGAAGGTAAATGTGGTAAACCTTATTTACGAAACCCAATCCGAAAAAACATTGAAAAATTTTTGGAAAATAGAAATGATGAAGTTTATAGGGCGGAGGAAGCAGAAAAGTATGTTACGAGAGAAGGTGACCCCGTACCTCCAATCATACGTTCGGCGCCAGTTTTATATGATGTGAAAAATGAGCAATTAAATACCAAATATCTCCACGCAGACGCCATACAAGCATTAAAAATCTTAAAATACGAAAATTGTGTCAATTCTATTGGGGACATTGGTTTTGATCCGTTTTTCATACATTATAGTACAAATGAAGCGTTGCAAACATATAAGAAATTATGTGCTTTAGAAAAAATTAGTATTAGCATAGATAGCATAGGTGGAGTAGTGAAAAAACTAGGCTCAAAGACATTTTTTTTACATATAGCTGCAATTGGGTTTGAGCTTTATCAATTCACTTTGACCCATATGTTATCAGAAGTTTCTCATTCACAAGCTATATGTAATTGGTTGAAATTATGGCGTAAATTAGGTGCATCAGTACCTGATGCTTGTGTGACAGATTGGTCCAAAGCTTTGTTGCATGGAGTATCCAGTGCATTTACTGAAAATGAAACAATAGAAGAATATGCTAATACTCTTTTTTAAAATATTCAATCGAATGTCACATTTATTAGAATAGATATTGCTCATACTATCAAGAAATATGTAAACTTTCTGAAAGATTTAAGAAAAGTAATAAAAACCTTCTATATGGCATGTATTGGAGCATTAGTTCTCTGCTCTTCCAAAGATCAAGCAGAAAATTCAATAAGGAATATTCTAATAACATGCTTATCAGAATATGAAGGAAGTTTGAGTAATGGACAAGAATCAGTTTGCGAAATATCAAAACAATATATATATATATATATATATATATATATATATATATATATATATATATGATATGAGTCCAAAAACATTTTTGTACGAATGAAACAATGATAATAGTTTTTTTGCCAACCACCGGTTTGACTAATTTTATTTGAATTATTTAAATTAAAACATGCTTGATATTTGTTATCCTTCAAAATAATTAAAAATAGAACAAATGTTTCAAAAAATAGATAACTGTGTAATGCTACAAAGTAATGAAATTCATAAATAATATTTAATCTATAATAGTCTTTATTATTCATAATTCAATTTATCGCAGTTTCCGATATTATTCTACAATGTATTCAATTGAAAACTTTTTGACTTGTATAATGAACCTAATCAGTTGGAATAAACGCCAGTCTCATTTAAATTCAAGCTCTTTTATTCGTTAGTTTTTAACTAGAAGAAAATGTTATAATTTTAATCAAAATTTCTTTCTAGAATTTGACAATTCAATGAATAGCAAATACAATGCAACTCCTGCACCTGAACTAGAGAATATCTCAGATCTGATAAAAAATTCTTGGAGTGCGTGGGGTGAAAATATTCTAAAGTCAGTAGAGGAAACTCTTGAACATGAAAATAAAATTGGTGCAGGAGATCGAATCAATACTCATTATTATAGAAAACTGGCCTCTTATTTATTAAAAGATATCACATTGCTTCCATTGTGGTCGAATATATTTGTCAACGATTTCGGATTCAATAATGGTAATGCTTCAAGTGCAGCTGCGGAACAATCATTCCGAAAAATTAAAAACAATATTTTTCAAAAAAATGAATTACCACTGAGGGTGGATTTGTTCGTCGAAAAACATTTATTATATATGACAGGGAAAAGTAAATTAATTAATGCTGATTTGGATAATAGAAATTATGAAAATAATCAGAGCACCACAGAAGATTTTGAAGAGAGTTTAAAAATAATAGAAGAAAATGATATTGTCGGGCGAACAAAAGAGACAACAAATTCAATAATTCAAACGGACTGTCCAGCATGTAGCAATGGCCACTTTCCAGATCAAAATAATCATTCCTGCATTATATGCGGAAAGATGGTACATGCATTGGATAGCTGTTCCAAACCCTGTGGAGTAGAAGGTTACGGACAAAAACGTGTATGCAATGTTTGTTGGGGAAGTAAAGATCTAAAAAAGAATATTGCTCTTAATGAGTTCGACAACTGGAGAAATCAAGGAGAAATTAATTTGAAAATAGATCAAAAACTCAAAGCCAGAACTTCCATCAAAAAAAATAAAAAATCGCTTCATTTGGGACAGAAAAAAAGTGTCATCAAAGATATGCTGAATATTAAGAAACATAGAGAAATTCCCGTTATAAAAAACGGAAATTGCAACCTGACAGCTAATGAAATAGAGAACAGAAAAATATTTGTACAAAATACTTGTGCATTTGATAGTATTCTACAAATTATTCTGGCAGGAGTTTATGATTGTGATCAGTTTGAAAAAAAAGTCAGTATAAAAATAATATTTTTTAGTTCTACGTTCTAATCACATAATTATTTAAAATTCAATTACCTACTTTTTTCTTAGAAACAACTTATATAATTATTGTTATTTATTATTTATTTTATTTCTCCATTTTCGAGACTTTAGTTTTTCACGATCTTGTATTGGAAGTGATAATTATTTTGTAATATAATTAAATTGCAGTAAAATTTATACATTTTGAAATATTTTGCCTGATTATTTTATTATTTCTCAAGAAGAATGATATAAAGCTTTCTTTCCAGATTCATAGTGTCATAAAATTCTCAGAAATAGTAGATAACATTAAAAAGTATGGTGTGGGAAACGCAACCTACAAAAAACGATGTGAATTTCTGAGAAAATTTTATATCCCGACGTTGAGCCAAATAGATGGCAATTATTACATACAATGTAATAGCAACGTAGGAAATGTGGCAAAAAAATATTTTCTCTGATAATATGGTCAGCTATTCAGAAATTTTGCACTGTGACAAATGTAACATGAAAGTCTACACGGATTACAAACTGTACACAATTCTCCCTGAAGATATTAGAGAAGAAAGGATGTACGGATCTATGAAGAAATATGAAGAATCGTACAAACCCCAGCAATGTAAAACAATAGGATGTTCTGGTACTGCTATCATGAGACACAAAATAGGTACATTGAATTTAATAAGCTATGACTCATTATTATCTTATAGTTTAATTTTATTTTGAGCATATAAAACAAAGCTAAATTCGAACTGAACTTTTTCAGGTGATATAGTAATATTTGAAATATTGCACGCCGGAGGCTCAAGCCAAATACCATTTAAATCCATGGAAGTGGATATAAATGTTATCAATGAAAATTCCACCAAATTGAGAATATTGGGGATAGTAGATTATCGGAATTATAACAATGCTCTCCGCGAAAATCAAGATGGACATTATACAGCCATAGCTCGCAGATGACATGGAATGTGGATGAGATACGATGATTTACATTCACAAATTAAACATAAATGTAAAATGAATTCCAAAGTGCAACCAGCATTGATAATATATGTAAAATATGAATGTAAATAAACAATAGATCATTATGAAACGAAACAATTCTTTTACTAAATATTCTTGAACAAATTGTCCCGCAATGTTACTTTTCAGACTGTACCGCACATTTGTTTATATAGATTATTATACAAATATTTTTTTTTTGTTCAAATGATTAGGAGCATTCTAACACCTTTCTACACTTCCGTTTCTTATCGAATATTGTCTGTTAGAATTAATAATCAAACAACCCCTGGATGGGTAGCGACTATTTAACCACTTCAAAGTACTTAATACATTTTTTATAATATTCCACACATTCGTTTCTTGTCGAATATGATGTAAATTACTCTATAAACATAAAATTGACAAAAAAGGCAGGTGAGCTGTTGTAACTCATAAACAAGCAACCCCTTGACAGACAACAACAATGATACAATAATAAATTGTTGAATGAGTTGAGCATAGATAGTAGTTTCTCAGAATTATGTCGGTCAATATTATTTCAACCTCTCTCGGTTTATTTCAATATAATTGTTTTGTTCAATGTACTACCTAATAGGTGTTCTCGGATTTTGGGTTACCTATTTGAGATATTCGGGATAGTTTGCATTTATCTTTGAAGTTTAATAGGATTGCAGTATTATTTTTCATTCGAAAATATTTCCCCAATTATAATACATAGCTTAAAGACAATCGTACAGAAATCCCAGAAACTTATTCGTAGTTTCAAGACCTTTTATATCTGTTTGTGATCTTTTGAAATAAGACTTTGAATAAGCCGGAAACCTACAATAAAATAAAATCTGGAGATTTATGGGAAAATCTACTAAAACTTATACAAGCTTACTGTTATTAATTTTCTATATACTTTCATTTTAAGGTAAAAAGTTAAGTATCAAACTATTTTATGCTGATTAAAGCATTTAGAACATTTTTATAAACTACACTATGATGTAATAGAATTGTGAAAAAAGTCAAGTGGGCTGTTGTAATTAATTGACAAACAATTCCTTGGTGGACAACAACTATTGAACCAATTTAAAGCATCTTAAACATTTTTTACACCATCCCACATACCCATTTCCTATTGACTATTGTGTGAACTACACTATGATGTAATAAAATTGTGAAAAAAGTCAAGTGGGCTGTTGTAATTAATTAATTAATAAACAACACCTTGGTGGACAACAACTATTGAGCCATGCTAAAATATTGTAAATATTTTTTACACCATCCCACACACCTATTTCCTATTGACTATTGTGTGAACTACACTATGATGTAATAAAATTGTGAAAAAAGTCAAGTGTGCTGTTGTAATTAATTAATAAACAACTCCTTCGTGGACAACAACTATTGAGCCATGCTAAAATATTGTAAACATTTTTTACACCATCCCACACACCCATTTCCTATTGACTATTGTGTGAACTACACTATGATGTAATAAAATTGTGAAAATAGTCAAGGGGGCTGTTGTAATCAATCAAATAACAACTCCTGGATTCCTATTGTATCAATTTGAAGCATTATAAACGTTTTTTACTTCATCCCTCACACTTATTTCCTATTGACTATTGTGTGAACTACATTATAATATGATAAAATTGTCAAAGAATTTCAAGTGAGTTGTTGTAATCAATTAACCAACGATTTCTCTATACTCGATAATTATTGTACCATTTTTAAGCATAATTTCTCTACCGATTCTATTTATTGTTATTATTTGAACTACTTCCCAACGTATCGAAAATATTGGAGAATCTATGATAGTCGTTCCAATTCTTCGTCAATATATTCCCCTATGATCAAAAACAAATGTACCAGCTTTGACACTTCAAAAATTTCTGTATCAAGAGTATCCTGTACACTTGCTTTTAATATATTGTTTCAATTACTATTTTATAATTTACGAAAAATATATATTTTTCCATACAAGTAGCCATACTGCCACTATTTGGCCTTGAAATTTCACTTTCATCCGCTATGTCTCATTTTGGTGCGCTTTCACTCTTTCAAAGAGGGATTTATTACTTGAGGGATGATTTTCGGTAATCTCTACCAATTTATTCTAATTGTAATTAATTTGTAAGAATTGTTTAGCCCACTTAGAGTTCATTTGGATAAGATATTATAAGGTGTGGTGAAACTTTAGACTAAAGTTGAGCCACACCCCGATTTCCGGGAAACGGCAACTGTAAAAAATTTACTTCCGGTTGTAATTAATTGTAATTAATGTGTAAGAAATATTGATATAATTTTTTTTTGTGTGGGCCATAAATGCTGGTGCAGCTTTAGGGACACTATTTTTTCTTCCTTTTGAACATCGCAGGGATAAATAATCAGATTGTTCATGTCTCTTAGCACTCTGATCCCGAATCCGATTTGAAACGAAGAATATTTCTAAAATAAATAGCACTGATGATGATCGATGAACATCTGCACAGACGCTCTTATCAGAAAAATGTACCGGAAACTGTCCGTCAAAGGCGACAAGACGTAGCAGGAACTTCTAAGGCTACATCCAACGTAGAAGAGCTACCAGAAGGCACTCGAAAATATTGTCCGGGATGTAAAAATAAAAATAAGTCTAGGTTCTTTTGCCAGAAATGTACATCTTTCGTTTGTTTAAAGCACACGAAAATGTGCTTTCCGTGCACAAATGCCATCCTGGAAACAAATTTCTATGTTGAAGAGGTTTGATTCAATTTTCTGCTTCTTCGGACTGTCGACAACTCCAATTTCTTATTTTTTTCTTATTTTAGATAGATACAAATGAGAAATTCTTCTTTTATTTCGAGTATTTTGACTAAGAAAAAGCTTTGTTTGCTTGTCTCTGTGTTTTCCTTGATAATTTACCATGAAAACAAAAATAACAAACTGAAGAAATGAATATTATGCATACGGAGTCTAACAGACTCTGCGCGATTGTAAATGATAATTTAACTTTAAAAACAGCAAATTCAAAAGTTAATTGTAAACACTCTATAACTTTGAAAGTATTCAATTAGCCGCATACATTTTTTGTTCACTCATCTAACGAATATTGTGACTCATTATTCGGCATGAATATATTGGAAAATCTAAAATGTGAAATGAATTTTGTGATGAAAAAATTAAAATACAAAATGTAGAGTTCCCCTTTATTTGCAAATTAAATTTTCGTTCAGAATATCTAAATAATTTTCAAAAGCGAACAATTGAGAAATTACTGAAACAATATCCCGAACTCTTTACAAAAACAGGTGTAACATCATCATGCACTACTAAGCATAAAATATTGACAAAAGATAATACTCCCATCTATACAAAATATAATAGACTTCCACAAATATATGAAAAGGACATAGAAGGACACGTACAAAATTTATTGAAAACCGGTGTTATTAGAAAATCCATCAGTCGTCATAACTCTCCCATCTGCATCGTTCCAAAGAAAAAGACGCGTCTAGTAAAAAAAAAACACGTCTTGTAATAGACTTTGGAAAATTAGATACAAACACTAGAGAAGATAAATATTCTCTTTCTAACATTGTACTCTTTTAGACAAAATTGGCAAATCAAAAATTTTCACGGCCCTTGATTTTCATTCAGGATTTCATAAAATTCCTGTAGAAAAAGATGATATAGGAATAACCGCTTTCAGCACTCCATCAGGCAATTATGAATTCGTTAGAATGCCCTTTGGACTTATTAATGCTCCTGCGACATTTCAAAGAATGGTGAATAAAATCTTAGGCGATTTAATTGACCAAATCTGTCTTGTTTACATGGATGATATCATAATTTTCAATAAAACGGAAGATGACCATTTGAAGAATTTAAAACTGGTTTTGGATGGATTGAAAAATGCAAATTTAAAAAGGAATTGGATGCTATTTTTTGGAAAAAATTTGCAATCAAGAATTCCATTTCACGGAACATCCAAATTTATTTATCATCAAAAATCAATTTTCGGGATATGAATATAAAGTAACGGGCGTCCAGAGTTCTAAAAATGTAAATCTAATGACATACTTGAATACTAAATTTTTGTACGTAGAGCAAGCATTTAAAACAGAAATGCGAAATATGTATACAGATATAATTCCCGAACAATGCTTGATTCAGCGTGATATGTTAAAAATAGACTTCGCATTACACCATTGTCACCAAATGCGATTAGCACATTAATAAAGAATAAACTAGGATATATTGATCGCGTGTTGGGCGAGGTCATGCACATAATGCAAGAGTAGTTAGAATTCGACGCGTTGAGGAATGTTACAATGAGCTATTCGTATCTGCTGACGATGAAAAATTATTTATGACTCCACTCACACACATTTTGCAAGTTAAAGCCGAGCAGTGATTTGACACCTCCACTTTACTCCTCAGAAAATAAATGGTGAGGATTCACATCCGGCGTGAATAAAGACATTGATCCTGAGATTATAGAAGTAAATCAAGACCCTGAATTCAATTTTAAGCCATTTTACGACCTGGAAGATTCTGGAATCGATACGAAAAATGAAATAAAGACAGCACAAGAATCATTGATTTTTGGTTTAGAACGACAGGCAGTGACGATTTTGATAACAAGACAAGTTATTGCTTGCGAAACCAAAAATCAAGGATCAAATACATCAGATATATTTTCAAAAAAAGAGATAGAAATTTTTTTTACATCAAAATTCAAGCTTTGGACTGTTGATTTCAGGGTAAGTGGGTATTCATTTCATTTTCGTCATAGTGAAATACGTATTCGAAACATTAATAAACGCCTACAGTTTGTATAATACGATGTAATGTTACAAAAACAGAACAGAAAAGCGTATGAAGAGAGACAAGAACAAAGTCAAGATGTAGAAATGGGTATACGAGAACAAAATTTACATCAACAACAGCAAAATTCAAATAATCCCTTGCCATCAGCACCTCCAGAATCGGAATATCAGAGACAAACGTGGCTAAGCTGATAAGTTTTTCTGTAAGATTGAAATATATATATATATATATTTGTGTTTTTCACACAAAAATGTCTACGCTCGCCTGAATACGTCACCTGTGAACTAAACAATTAAGTGCAAGCTATGTGAACTAAAAATTGAACTGTGATCTATTAAAAAGCATATTTGACGTCTACTTATGACCCTTTTCTGCTGTTTTAATATAATTATGACTCACTGGAGTAAAATAAATTTTAACAACATGTGGTAAAACATAACCACAAAAATGAAAATTTATATTTATTCTGAATGTTCGAAAATCTTTATTCTAATCTCAACTAATTGTCCTGAAGATGATTTTAAATTAAAAAATCGAAAGCTTGACAAATTAACAAGAGTGTTAATTTCTTGGCCCAATTATTGACTGCCTTACCCACTATAAACTCTGTCAACGTAACTAATTGCAGTCGCGATTACCTTTTATTATTATTATATATATATATATATATATATATATATATATATATATATATATATATATATATATATATATATATATATATATATATATATATATATATATTGGTTAGGAAATTTTGTTATTTAGTAAGAAATGACATGATAAGACTGGAAAAAAAGAGGGTTTTGAAGGAAGCAGTGAAGGAGGGAACAACATATCTACAAGATGATTTGGCAGCTGAGGGTCCAATCGTGACGATCCAACAAAACGGGACAAATCAAGGAATCTAATGAAGACTACAGAACTGCTGTTTACACAAGCAAACAAAAACTCATGTGGCGAGGTCGAAATTCGATCCTACATCAAGCAGCAATGGGTCACCACCATAAACAACAATCGCCCGCAAAAGATGACACGACGTAAACGGAGACTCAAGATAGCAGAATCAGCGAACATACACGAAACCCAGTGCCTACCATTAAACACTTGTGAATGTGAAGTGAATTCCCTCCTCAAAACTATAACTATAAACTATAAATTCCCTTGAAACATTGACATTGAAGTTGGACACTAAGGCCCGGTTTCACCAAAGTCAGCTAAATTTATCTAGAGGTTATTTTGAGTTAATAACTATAGTTACAATTGTATCAACAATAGTTTTTGTATAAAATAACCTCTGGATGAATTTAACTGGCTTTGGTGAAACTAGCCCTCAGTGTATTAATTAGGAAAAAAATTGAGAAGAAAAACATGTCCATATAACAATGAAAATTTCTAAATTTCTAGAATGCACTAATAACATACGTATGGATTTATGAATGTTGTATAATGCTTATAAAATTTTACCGATATATTGATTTTTTTTTCGATATACCGAAATCAATATTGATACGTTTGAAAACTATCGACACTTTTTGGCACTTCCGACATCCCTAAGTTGAGTGAGAAATGTGATATTTATAAGGCTGCGGAAGTGGTAGCTGTAAAATTATTTTCTCAAAAATCTAGAAAGTTCAAGAATATACGATGCATTTGTAAAATTGTGTTAATTGCGATAATGTTAATATAAATCATGCATAATGAAGGTTTGAGTTATAATAATTATTCCACTGGATAGTTACAATGACATTTATAGTAACAAATCTATTTCATGATTTTTTTTTTAATGTTGCCGATTGGCGCTCATGAGTGTTATTCTACAGGTATTTTTCCTTTCTTTCATTTTTTTATAAGCAAAAATGGATCACTAACCGAGCAGGACCTTGCGTCCTATTGGAAAAATTTGTCTGGTCTGAGTAATGACAGATATGATGTAAGCGATGCAGACAGTTTGGAGGACCGTTCTTCTCTATCAAAGAATGATAGTGATGATGATTCCAACCATGATGAGAAAAACGCAACATTCGGAATGGAATAAGTCCTCCAGTAGTCCGATGATGACGATTTTCCATTGTCGACCTTTTTGCCTGCCAAACAGAAGAAGGCGCAGGCGAGCTCACTTAAAACATACATTGACTGAAAATCAAAGTCCTTGGAGTTGAATAAGGATCAGTTCTCATTATTTTTTCCCAGAACTGATAGAAAAGATTACTGAAGAAACTAACTTATATTCAGTGCAAAGTTAACCTGAAAGACCACCTATTTTTACAGAGAATGGAATGAAGAATTACATTATACATCTCTGGTCACTTTGGAGTGAATAATTGAGATTTGCTCCTAGCGCAAATGTGATGCCAGTGAACAAATTTGGAAAAAAAAAAACAGTTTATTCATTTCAACAACAATGTTACATTCATTGCTCGTGATCAGCCGAAACACGATAGGCTTCACAAGATCAGACTCCTCGTTGACTATCTAAACAAATGATTTTCTTCAGTTGCTTCAAACCAATGTGTTGGCATTGATGAACAAATGTGCTCAACGAAAGATAGACATTATATGAAGCAATATATGATGTCAGGTCATCAGGATTTGCCTATAAATTCAAAATTCATGCTGGTGAACAGAAATATGATCAACCTGATGATGAACTCAATCTTGAAGTTACTTCCAATTTGGTTCTACGCTAAGCCAGAATTATTCCTCGCCAGAAGAATTACAGACAGTATCACGACAATTAAAATACATCCTAGCAGCTAGTGGTATATTTGGTCAAAGAGAAAATTCTTGATCTGAGCACAATACGACGAATCAGAAAATTTAATTGCAAATTGCCGATGGAAGCTGCTTTGACGAAAGTGAATCGTAGAACAAGTCATGAGTTGGTTGCTTCAGTGGACAGTGTTGAGATTTCTACTGTTGTGTGGAATGTTAATGAATAAGTGACATTGGCGTCATCCTTTGCAGGAAAAAATCTATCTCGAAAGTGAAACACCTCGATCGCAAAGAGAAAAAAACTATCGAAATTGAGCGTCCATTCAGTATTTTCTAGTATAGTCGACATATCAGGGCGTTAATTTGATGGACAGCTTCGTGGGAAGGTATGAGATAAATTTGAATCGCAAATTTTACATGCATATTTACTATCATCTTCTGGATTTGAGTTCGGTAAATAGCCAGTGGTGGATATACCAGCAGGCTGAGTAGGCTGAAGCCTAGGGCGGCCAATTTTTAGGGGCGGCACATTAATCTTATTATTTTTTCATTTCGATTTACATAATTCAAAAAAATATATTAAGTTAAGGCCGTATGACACGATGCATAATTTCTCTCAAAATTATGTACATTTTTGTGTTTCAAAATTATGATCAAAAAAATGTACTGTGGCATACATCAAAATACCTTCAAAAAAATGTTCAAAAAAATGTACAAAAAAATGTAGGACTCGCTCTATATTCTTACAAATTTTCCTTCAAAATGTGCGCAACACGAATGCGCATTGGCATGAATAAAGATTCTCATTTGTCTAACATTTTGTGCCCAAATATGAATTGTTGTTGTAAGAGTTATGATCATTTTAGAAATATCATGCTCCAGAGAAGAAATCATAATTTTAATTGAGGACGCACACAGATTTCATCTATTTTAATATTTTTATACAATCTGACATTTGTCACGTGAAGTAGCTTATGCGCAGATGCGTGAACATTCAAAATGTGCGCAATATGAATGCGTACTAGCATAAATATACATTCTAGTCTGTTTGACAGTTACTTTTTATATACATTGTTGGTTTGAGATATTGTTATTTCCAACAATCACTATTATCCACGATATCAATGATAATTTGAATTTATGCTCCACAAATCTTCTTTCATCCATCTTAATATTTTTGTTCAATCTGAAAGTTGTCACGTGAAGTAGCATATGCGCAGATGCGAACAGATTAATGTACAAAATTTTGTAGTAGTGACATACAGGCCTTCAAAATAATGTTCAAAAAAATGTAAAAATTTTTGTTAGAAATTTTGTTCAGAATTATGAACATGATTTTGAAAGAAATTATGCATCGTGTCATACAGCCTTTAGACAGTTTGCTAATTAGAAAATTGATACATTTCAACAATTAATTATTTTATTTGTAGTAAGAAATTGCGTAGTCGTATTTGTGTTGTTACGCCAGAACAAACGACATGACCATTCGGTATGAGTGTCTGGCTGAATGGATAGCACGAATGCAGCGCGATCGGGATACTATGTGAGCCGAAGCGAGATCCTGATGTATACATACGTTGTACGTTGCGTCGAGATATTGAGTTCGAGAGCAAGTGAGAGATATAGCGTGACGATACCATCGAAGAATTCATGTCTCCTATTTAATTCAAAAGCAAGAGAAAAATCACTTTTGATATTTGCGTCCTGCAATTTTTATCACTGTATTGATGTTAATATTTCGAGGTCCCATCTTTCTGGTTGTGTATTTTTTGAATGTTTCGTGGATTTTGTGAATAATTTCATACCAAGTGTTTACGATGGTTCATCCGTAACAAAACAGTTCATTCAACTTAATAAGCAAAGTGTGTAAAAGAATTTAAATTTCTCTTCTTATCATCTTCATATTAGGTAAGTATTTAAAACTTGTTAGAATGAGTGATGCAAGAAAGCGACTTAGTGGAGCTGAGTACAAGAAAAGAGCAAAAATTAAAAGAGAAGAACAGGAAGAAATTATTCGAAAAACAGTAAGAATTTACAGTTTTTTTTAAAGTGAAAGTAAAAGCAGTGTTTTGAGCCCAGAAGCTTCAAACATATGACCTAATACAACACAATCTAAAGAAGATGAGACCGATATACACTCTGCTGACCCACAACAATTGTTGCCCATTGAGCATTCTGATTTTGAAAAAACAGATATTCATATTTTTGATAGAGAGACGGAAGAGGAATTATCTATAAGCCCAACAATTGAAGATATGTCTCAGAATCAGACATCAAGTACAAGTAATGTCAAAATACAATCAACCACAAGTCTAAACAAAGATCCAGCACTGTGGGAGATCAACGATAACTTGCGGGAGATTATCGCAAGCTACGGCTTTGATCAAAACAAATCTTGTGACATCTCTAAAAGTGAAAGAATATATGCTGATCAGCGTCGTTTTTTGCCAGTTAGTATCTTCCAGAGAAAAATGAGAAATAATGAAGTGAAAGACAGAAATTGACTAGTTTATTCTGGAAGTAAAAAATCTCTGTATTGTGGACCCTTTTTGGCATTTGGTCCATTGGAGTGTAGAACTCATTTTGAGAACGGAGGATTCAATGACTGGAAAAATGCAGATTATCGAGTAGCTCAGCATGAGAATTCTGCACGTCATAAATCTAGTATTCTTAGTTTGAGAGATAGGAATAAAATTGATGACCGACTCGATAATCTACTGCAGGTCCAGATTGATGAAGAAATTACTTACTGGAAAAATGATCTGATGAGAGTTGTAGCCGTCGTGAAGCGGCTGTGTTCAAGAGGTCTTGTCCTTGGAGGAAAAAATTAAAAGTTCGGAGATCCAAGTAATGGAAATTATTGTATGATTTTGGAACTATTAGCGGAGTTCGATCCTTTTCTAGCTCGTCATATTAAACGATTTGGCAATCAGGGATCAGGAAGTACCAGTTACTTATCAAAGACCATTTGCGATGAGTTTATTCTCTTAATGTGTACAGTGTGTCCAAATAGAGTAGGACAGCATGTGTATTCTTCTTATTATTAAAGATAGAGATTCGCTCAAATTGATAATGTTGTGCAATTATGTAGGCCGGTTTAGATGCCGTCGGAAAATGATTTAAATTCGGAGTGGTTTACAAATTATTTCAAAAAGCTGCCGTGGACAATCATATGATATTGCCGCGAACATGTCTGGCATGTACAAAGGCTTGCAAGCAAAAATTCGAGACAAGCCCCTTTCGCCTTTAAGTGCCTTGTTCCGCCCATTCTTTGAATTTAGTGGCAACTGCGGCTGCTGAATCATCTACAGAAGCGTGTCGCTTTTTCATGTTGCTTCAGGAAATCTACGTTTTTTTTTGTGAGCTCCACACAACGCTGGCAAAAAATAATGACTGAAATCGGAAAAAGAAAAAGCGTTAAAAGAGTAAATTTGACACGTTGGTCAGCTAGAGAGGATGTATGTAATAGTTTGAGAGAATCTTGGCCCGAAGTTCTTGAAACTTTGCAATCAATCAAGGATGATTGCATCAAAAAGCCTGTAACGCGACAAGAAGCGACGGGAATACTTTTAAATTTGGAAAAACTGGAAACGGCGGTAATGGTTGTTTTATTGGATTTTTTTTTTGGAGAGAATAAACAAAGTGAATGTTCAAATTCAGAGTTCTAACAAAGATTTAATCACCGTTGATGATCTTTACGAATCACTTCGTAAGTTTTTCATAGCTGAACGAGAGAATTTCAAGTACTTCGAAGAAATGGCGATCGAATTAGGCGTATCGAAAGAATATACAAGAGATGGAAAAAGACAACCTAAAAGAAAAAAAGATTTGATGAGACACCCGATGAAGATATTGGAATGGCTGCGAGTAATTACTTCAGTGTTAACACGTTTCTTGTTTTCATAGATAGGCTTATATTCGAGTTAGCAAAACGGCAAGAGTCTTATAACAGATTTAATGAGAAATTTTCATTTCTCACCAAAATGAGTGAGTTTCCATCATCAGTTCTGAGGGAAAAAGCCAGTTTTTTAGAAAAAATGTATCCTAATGATTTAGAAACAGGCTTAGTTCAGGAATGCATACACCTTCAAAGCTACCTTTCGTCTGAAAGAATTTCTATAAAACCAATTTCCGGATCATTGAAAAGTTGTTTTTATTCCTGCGAGAACAAAATCTAGAGAACATTTATCCAAACTTGGATGGCTCTATGTACACCAGCGACAAATTGTTCAGGTGGAAGAAGCTTCTCTTGCTTTAAAAGAGTGAAGAACTATCTACGATCGACTTTAAGTCAAGAAAAGCTAGACGCTTTAGCTCTTGTGCATTGACTCAGAGCTACTGAACAAGATTTCGTACGACGATATAATAAATGATTTTTCGAATTCAAAGTCTCGCAAAAAAGTATTTTGAAGCTTTTATAATTAAATTTGAATTATAATATCAATTAATAATTCAGAATGGATATTTATTGTATTGTTTTTGAAATGTGAGTGTT
Organism: Dromius quadrimaculatus; assembly: GCA_963989225.1. Classification (NCBI taxonomy): domain Eukaryota; kingdom Metazoa; phylum Arthropoda; class Insecta; order Coleoptera; family Carabidae; genus Dromius; species Dromius quadrimaculatus. The sequence goes on along the minus strand of OZ022328.1, from coordinate 36,231,499 downwards.
ATAAAAAATATATATCAACGTTCGCGAAATGTATATTTTTTGTGTAAGCTCTATACATATTATGTGAGTATTGTATAGTTTCAAGGCATATACGTTACCTTACTTTAAAAGTGTCACATGATTGAGATATTTTTTGCTCAAAATAATGTTTTTTGATAATTCTCTGCTGTAAAAATAACCAAGGATTTGACACGGTACCTTAGTTCTCGATAATACTAACCATATGGGAAAAGTTGATGTAACGAAGATGATTGAGCACAAATCATTTTGGAATTTTATTGATAGAAAATGTGATTGATATGATTGTGGATTAATTGAAGAAGGAATAGTCGGAATTGGGACGAGCAACGATCCAAAAATAAAACCAGTTCGAATGCCACTGACGTTTCGATATATTTTATATCATTTTCAAAGCTACAATAAACAATAAAAAATTACCACATTATACAATATATCGAAACGTCAGTGGCATTCGAATTGGTTTGATTTTTGGATCATTGCTCGTTCCAATTCCGACTATTCCTTTTTCAATACATATCATCGGGACACGATCTTCAAGAAAAAATTGTGGACTAAGGTATCAAAATTCAGAGGCCGCAAAAATTGAATAGCCTACGGGCGGCAAATCTGTAAATCCGCCACTGTAAATAGCTGACTACTTTACGAACGAGTGCTTTCAAAACATCAGCTTAGTTGCAAGGTGAAAAACCAAGCTCAATGTAGAGCAGCAGCTGCTTATAATTTGTGCAATGCGAAAGCGCTCCTAGTAAACGCGGTCGTCTATCAGCCTGAAAAACGAAATTTTAGAAAAAAAAGAGGTCCAATGAAGTACCTGCCACCGATGAAAGTTCATACTGTCCAAATGGAGTACTGGCTAGTCCTTCAAGAAACCAAAATGAGGTGCAAGTTTTCAGAATGTAAAAGTTTTACGCACAGCAAATGCGAAAAATGCGGTGCAGATCTTTATTTGAATAAGAAAAACAACTGTTTTAAAAACTTTCACATATGATTCTCCTATCCTGTGTTACATATTGTTGTCGTTTGGCAACAGTTTTTTGTAAAAATGAAGTAAGAAACACGATTTTGATTGTTTTCTCTATATTTCTCGGATTAAGACCAATTCAAAATACAGTATTCATGATATTTTGAATTAAAAAGAAGTCATGCCTTTAAGATGCAATATTTGCCTGTAAATTCAAATCCTCATAGATCAACGAAGCAATCAAGAACAACTTTGATGTCTATTCGAACTTATCTATTCTAAAAAACAAATGGTCAACCTAATTTGTATCTTACTATTCATGCACGACAACCTCAAAATAATTTAGTTTCAAAGATTTATGCCGAGAACAAAGAAACAAGATCCCAAAATGGTGATTTGGCAGCCATGGAAAATGCCATTTCGCTTATGAAAAGCGAAACATGGCATTAGACATGCTGCGAATGAAGCAGGAATACCAGCTTCCACGCTAGAAAAATATTACAGAGCTGCTGAATTACTTATTGGTGGATATATTAGAGGCAGAGGAAGAGAGGACCCTATCAAATTATCTAAGTACTTTAGTGTAGAATTTATGGATACGGATACACAAAGACAGATAATTGTTCGCCAGTACATGAATAAAATCAGATTAGCAGCCATTTGAGATGATATGAGTATAGAAGACGAATGGTTTATTCTGTTTTTGCAAAGACATCCAGAATTGAGAGTACGCAAAAGTAAATGTCTGGGATCATGAGTCACACTTCATACAAATTAGCTAAAACTTCATATAGAATTTACTTAGTTTTCTCATGGCAATGTTTTGACCCGCTTGTTTGAATTAAAATCTGGAGCTCAAGCATTTTTACTTGACCACACATTCCATTTTTTCTCTTCTTTGGCTGCAAAATCTTACCTACTTAGCCAAAATCTTTTCTAAATAAAATCATTCAAATCCATCTTCTCAAGCCCCTGGTATCACCATTGATAATGTGTATGATAGAAGCCATGCGGAGGAAGTTCAATTTTGGATTGAATGTCTTCACATGAATGAGTACGAAGGTTTTGGTTTCCCAGCACTTTTTTATCAGAAGATAAAATTAAACAGAAATGTCAAAAATGATATCACTGAAATTCTCAAACAACTGTAATTAACGCTCAACGACTATTTTCCTGATAAACCTAATATATCTGGATCTAACAATTGGATACGTAATCCATTTCAAGGGAATATAAGTTCGTGTACTGTTTCAATTTTATTGAAATAAGAAACAACATCCAAAAAGCTGATTTTGAAGATCTCTTTGATTGACTTTTAGCGCGGTGTAAGAAATACATATCCTGTTTTGGCGGAAAAGGCTATTGAAGTCTCATTACTACTTTGTACTACATGTGAGAAAAGATTTTCAACATACATTCACCTGAAATATAAGTACCGAGACAGATTGAATACAAAGCCTGATCTAAAAATCAAACTTTCAGACATTGATTCAAATTCAAAATCTCGTATATAAACACAAATATCTCACTGAATGCTTTTTTAAATATTGTATTGTTGAATTCATATTATATAAATTATTTCTCGAACTGAAACTAAAAAAATATCGTTTGTCTGTGAATATCTTACGATCATGTTCTACTATTTTGTTATAAAGAATAATTTTTTTGTGAAATCTTCAGTAAAGTGCTCAAAAATCGGCATGAAAATAAGAAAAATCGGCATTGAAATAGCCCATTATCATACGATTTCTGCTGCTATGTTGCATAATCAAAGATGCCAGATATACAGTGTTATCACTACTGCCGTTTGATTTGATTCATACTTTCTTATTTTATTCTATATGAAATCAATCACATTCATAAATAATTTATTTTGTTCTCATTTATATTTTATTGATTTGTTACGTTAATTTATCAAAAAATTGTCTCATGCTGACAACTTTCAGAAGTCAAAATGCATTTTTTGCTGTTGGTACTACTGACAACTGTCAATAATTGTCAATAAATTTAAGTAAAGTTAGGTTATGTCGATGTAATTTTCTTTCTAATAATTTACGATTCCAAAAAGAAAATTATATGCACCTCGGCAGTGAAGTTTCTTCTCCATTACTCATTTGGTTTATTCACTAAATTCCACATACGTAATGAAAAAATCAACTTCACTGCCTTGATACATGAATAACTTTATTCGCTGTTCCTAATGACTATTGAACCCTCTTTTCAAAGAGGTTCGTAAGGAAAGAGATTAGGAGCCGCTAGTTTAAAGTCTAATCATCCCTGAGAGCTATCGACCGCATAATTCTTGGGTACCAATGACATGCCAAATATAGCTAACACATTTTCAAGCGTTCATTACAGAATTTTCCTATTTTGGTATACGATAATTTCATAATATCAGGATTCGTACAATCAAGTAGAATTAACTAGAAGCAAAATTGCATGAAGTAAAAATCCCTGCGCTCTTCTATTTCCCTACTCCACACGCTCTGAACGTTATACTATTAGCCCTCTCTCACACGGAGAGCCATACGGCTCTCGCTCGCGAGCAAGGACACGGCACGTGAGACCGAAATACAAAAAATTCTATGGGAGCTTACACACGGAGAGTGGAAGCCTTTACGGCGCGCGAGCGAGAGTCGGCAGAGCTCTTGCATTTTGAGCCGCGTCTCATCAAAATGCAACCGGAGTAGTAGGAGCATCCACACAGAGAGCAAAAACGGCTCTCGCTCTTTAGTTTCTTGTTTCGCAGCGTGAAGTCCAGATGGATTTCGATATAAAATTGCTGATAGATACAGTGTGGAATCGACCCGCCCTTTGAGACACAAGTACAGATTCGTACAAGGACCGCAATGATGTAGCCAAAAATTGAAGGGAAGTTTTGGAATGATGGCGTTTCTGTCGCCGAAGACGGCGTTGACGGGGAAGAAGATAAATGGTCATAGCACCCAGCACGAGGACGATCTATCGCGATTTTCACGTACTTAGCATCTAACACGGAAACACCCAGGCTACCAATGGAAAGTAAGAGCAGAAAAAGCTCTGGCTCTCCGTGTGAAATAGTCGTGGATCGTTAACGTTTCTACCTAGAACAAAATTTGTTATCGGGTATATCTTTGATGTGAAACATCTATAGGCGCACTTTTGCAGTTCTCTACCGTCACACACAAAAAATATTCTCTTATTGGTGATAATCTTTTATTCTTTGTTTTTTCAAAAATAGATTTTTGAGAAATGTCACTTATGGCAGTCCATTTTCTGAAACATCTTTGTCGATTCCATTGAATGTGTTGCATCTACGTGAATTTCAACAGTAGTTTAGTGTATTATATTAGTGAGCAAGTCGGTAGTGATGCATTTTGTGAACAAACTGACGAATTTCATCAAATGTATTATATTTATGTGAATCAAAAAAAATTCCAATGACATCTGCACATCAAATCGCGTTAAATATACATCTGAAAAGCCTGTGGAGAGTCTTGTGACAATAATGTCGTAGAGAACAAAAATTTTGTAGCAGCCGAAGATACTGAAGCCTGCAAACGAATCTATTTCATTCATACTGGTTGAAAAAAAAAATAAGTCAGCTAAAAACTAACGGTGTTAGAAATGGATGCATTTATATTGTTTTCAAAGCTCTCAAAAAATGCGAATCAGCGATACTAATATTGAATCAAAATGAGTGACAGTGACGATCAAGGGACCAAAAAATAAACAAAAAGTCGATAATGATCGAAGTGCGGGATCCAGTAAAATGTTCAATATAATTATCGCTCACCGGCTGCAATAATGGCACAAGTCAAAAAACTGCCAATTTGATCAACTCAAATATCATAAATGTAATCAATCTTAGCCCCGCTAGATGACATCTGTGTCATTTCTGCATTTGATGTCTCTGTAACTATTCGAAAGATGAATACTGGCACAAGTCTTAGTTTTTCTTGAGTTGTCGTGTAGTAAACACTGTAGGTTGATGCAATAACGGCATATTTAACTTGTGTCTTCGAAATTTGTGAACAGCGTACGAGCAACAGTGGCACATCTCAATTTGTGTCACTATAGCAGACAAAACACTTTAGATATTATTTCCCTTGTGCCGATGTAGACATAGTTTATATCAAATTTCTTGATCATTTTGCGTCAAGACAGTGTTAAAAATGGATCCCAACATCCATTCCTGGTCTAGGAAAATGCTCAATTTGATAGGAATAAGGTATGCTGGTTCAACTCTTTTAAAATCGCACATTAAATCTATTCGTACAAATTATTTTAGATTACAAAAGGACAGTGTCAGTTTGGAATGGACCATTGCATCTACATCTAGGACTAGCTAGGATCAAATCCTGGAATTGGTGCTGAAAATGAAGACGTATGGTTATCTTCTGATGTTATTGATGCAGACGAAAAAATTCAATGCAGAAAGCAATCTAATTGCAACATAACCTTTCAACAAGTTGTAGAAGGAAGTAAAAGTAGCAGTCACGTTGTTCCGAGCAAGATATATGTTGTGAAGCATACTGATAGAAATCGGGACTTCAATATTGCAGACGATAAGAACATTTCAGAGGAAGATCCGTTTTCCTCAGACGATTCTATGAAAGACTATCACAAATTAAATAGATATTGCATGATACATAAATGAATTAGATAATTTTCTATTAATTTCTGTCGGCAAAAGTTCACAAGCTTGTAACGTAAAACTGTGTTTTGAACAATGTTATTGGATTAAAAAAAAAAAATTAAAAAATGGAAATTGATATTGCATTTAGTAAGATACAGGGCTGGATAGTATTCGGATACAGTATTCCAATACTTTTTTGATCCGGATGCAGTTCCCGAATACTTATAAAAAATTGTATTTGTTATCCGTATCCGCAAGATGATTGTAAAAGTATCTGTATTCAACTACTTTCTCTCCTCCACGGATACGATTTTATTAGGTATTTTCCCAATGTGTCTCTACAGTGCTGACTGTCCCGTGTCGTGAGGCGCAAGCATCTGGAGAAATGACGGACAGACAAATTTCGTTAAGATATTTTGAAGATAAAAGAACAGACATGCAAATATTTAATGAATACTTGTTGTTAAAGAAGTTGTCTCTTGAATACTATATATGCCTACCATTTTTAGCACCAGTTGAAAGATTATTTTCCTTTGCAACTATGATTGATGCAGTACGACTAAACGCACTAATAGATGAAAATTTTGAAATTCTTGTTCTGACTAAAGCAAACTCTCACAAATTCCATCAAAATAATTGCAACAATTCAATATATTTTTTTATTCATGGTTATAATACGCTTAATAAACGTTTTTCTTGAATAATAATTCTTTTGACTTAGTTATTCATCCCTTTTAGATATCCGTATCCAGTATTCTATAAAAGTATTTCTGACAAGAGTATCTGTATTCGTTATTCAGTATTCGAATGCTATTGATTTTATCTGTATCCGGTATTCGAATACATTTTACAAGTATCCGTACCCAGCTCTGGTAAGATATGATGATACTATACGTAGAAGTGGGGCAAAACGAAAGAGCAGCGCAGCGTTTGTATGCAGAACGGTATCCTGACAGACGGAATCCCACTCATCGAATGTTTGGAAGACTACTACAGCGTATTCGTGATACAGGATCACTGTCGCGAATCATAAAGCGATAGTCAAACCGTGAAATACTTCAAATTGATTTTCTAACCCAAATTCAGATTATAACTGGTTCAATGTCTGATCTAGTGCCAACCCAACTCGCCCCCCACTGAGGTCGTATTAGATTGAACACTCTTACTGATTATATAACGGAGTAAACACTCCCTCTGAGCTTACAACGGAGTAAACACTCCTTCTGATCTGATACCGGAGTAAACACTCCCTCTAAGCTTTGTAACGAGGTAAACACCTCTTTCTGAGACTACGACGGAGTCAACACTCCTTCTGCTCTGATACCAGAGTAAACACTCCTAGTGGCCTCCTTCCTCCCCTTGTAGCCACCCCTATCCTCTCAGATATGCTCATCTTTACTGAGATACTAATAACTAATACTAACCACATTCACATGATTTATTGTTTAATCTGTCATTCATTGGTTTCTGATACATCTAAACTCACACACAGTCTAAAACATGTATAAACACTTACTAAAGATGGGTTGAACGCCCTGGAACCTGAAACGAACCAACTGCTCCTCCTGCCTTACTCACACCACCCCAACTTTTTTCACTCCCATTCTCTCTAGCGAAACTATTACCCCTTCCCTTCCACTGTGAGCGGTGCGCGCATGCACTGATCACAATTGTTAAACAACAGTCAACTTAATATACTATTTTTCAATACTATACATCTTCTTGCATAGTATGTCATCACTGATTTTACTTTATTTCGTGACCTATCGCGACAATCACTTCGACCCAATGACGTATTATTAAAGTAGACCCAGCGCGTCCTATGGCAGTCCACAGTTTGTTGTGATGTTAGCACTTACAAGGTGAGGGGCTCTGAGAAGCGAAGGGAGTAAACATGCTTGTTATGCGGTTTGCCTGCTTTTATTTATGTTTGAGAAGTGCGCGTCTATATTCTGTACTGTATGGATATATTTGGTAAATTAGAAGTAATAATATATTAATTGATTCAAAATAAAAAAAAACTAGATTTTTCCGACATCTCATAATCGATATTTTTTCAAATGAAAAACGCAACCTGCGATACTACGATGTTTACCCTCCTCACCCCACTGTTTATTCCAGCATCACAACAAATGCCGCGTGCTGGGTCTACTGTTAATACGTCATTGCTTCGACCTAATCCTAGTAGAGGTGGGGGACGTCAAAGATACCGACAAAATTTTGAAAATGTTTCATCGGACATAATTGATGTTGATCCAACAATTAGTACTCGGCGAATTTCACGGAACTTGAGAGAAGAGGTTTCTCCTATGACTGTGTGCAAAATTCTTCGAGACTTGAGGTAACATCCGTTCCATTACCAAAGAGTTTAAAATCTGATGCAACGTGGCCACCTCAGGCGAGTTAATTTCACAAAACATTCTACTAGAATTGTTAAGAGGACATTCCGCTAGATGTTCGGCAGCATGCATGTTTTCTCCACGACGGTGCACCTCCGCACTACAGCAGATTTGTGAGAGAGCATTTAGATACTGCAAACGAAGGTCGTTGGATAGGGAGTAATGGTCCTGTACTACGGCCTCCGAAATCACCAGATCTTAATCCTCTTGATTTTTATTTCTTGGGTCATTTAAAGTCATTAGTTTATGATAACCAAGATGCGCCGCAAAGTATTAAAGAACTGCAACAGCGTATTGAAAATAGCGCAGAAAAAATAAAAGAACACAATTACCTCCGTCAAGCTTGTACTGTTAATTCCATTCGACGTGCTGCATTGTGTGTTGCTGTGTACAGCAACAATTTTTCATAAATATATAATCTTCCAATTCATTTATTTAGATTTATGTGATATCTTATGTAGTGAGAATTTCATTTAATCTGCAGTTGATAAAAATATTCTTATTTAATTAATTTAATTGCTCAAATGATAGTAAATTACGCATGTGAATATTGTATAATAGTTTTTTATTTATTTTATATAGGAGTATTTATGACAACCAGCGGTACCCAAAATGCTATATTTTTGCAAACTACTGCCATTTTTACGAATTTCAGCAAAATTCTTTTTGACTCATGATCAGTACGTCCAGTACTACATACCATCAAATTTTGTTACAAAGGTTCAGTTACATCCTGTATATTTCCTAGTTACATATATTTCTTTGTTCATCATTTAGACATCATTTCATATTATTCAATCATTGTCTTTAAAATTAGAATCGAGAAATCAATTCCATTTGTCTAGTATATTAACCGATCATCTTTACATAATATGTAACCAGTACATAATATAATCTAGCATCGCATTAGAACTATCATATAAACGTAGTGGATGCAACGTCATTACTTCATCCATGACGTCATGTTATAATAATCTTATCAAAATGATATACTCATAAAGCACGTGGAGTTAATCTGAAAATTGGTATTTTCCCATTTCGAGAAGACAATCATCGGGATAGGAGAATGAAACAAAAGAAAAATTGAGCAAATACATTTCTGCAAATATACTGTCCATTTACAAATTTGAGTATATATGCCAAATCTTGAAAATGTGCTACGGAAAAATCTGTACACATGACTCTCTAGTGAACTAAAATTATGATCATTTTTGGTTGACACTTTTTTTGTTACTCCTAAGTTGGTTGAGGTTCTGCTTCCAATTTTCACAAATGTTCTTATTCAATTGAAATCGTAGCTCCTCTTAGTTCAGAGATCAAAATCTTCATCTTTTATATTATTTTGGATTCTAAATTCATTGTGCGAAAAGCAGCAAAAAAATTCAGGAGGAAGGCCACGTTGCAAATCAAATTTTCATGCAAGAAGTATATTTGTTATAAACAGTGCTCCGAAAAATGAAACTAATTCGGATATTCATATTACATCAAATCTGTTGTTAGATATATTCATGTAAATCTATCATATTTATCTTCGTCAACTTATGCAGTTCAAGAACATCTGAAAGAACTATTTATCAAAGCAATTACAGAAATAAAAATAATTACCATCATTCTCATTTCAACTTTTTAGTGTATTTATTTTGAACGTAAACTTTAATCTTATGCCAAGATTTATTATGTAATATATCCGGATATGAATTTATGAGATCATCACACTCCTTTTTTCTAGGTGGTATCTTATTTCTAATTTTATATTCAAAATATTCATTTACAATTTTTTTTTGTTGATCTGTCCATCGCACTTTAAATCGTTTCATCAAATTCGTTCCATTTTTACTAGAGGAAGATGTCATTTCTAAAAGATTATCCTCCACTTTCAGATAGACTTCCTCTAATGTTTTTCCTTTATTATTAAAAGCAATGCCTTTTTCCATTAATAGCAATAGCTTAACGATCTTGGCAGTTTGATACACATCATCCTGAAGCCTGTAAGAGTCTTTATGCACCGTTGGGATGTGGCCCATAAAGGAAATCAATTCCTTCATGTCGTCTTCAGACATATTGAAGATTTGAGTGAGCGTAGCAATATGGTTCCTGAATCTAGTTGACGTGAGTGATTCATGATTTTCTGCCCCACATGCTTTAGCATATTTGGCAAGAACTCTAAATCCAGTAACAGCAGTGTTCAATTTTGATTTACCGAATAAATAAGGATTTGATGTATCTAAAAAATTTTGTCTAGATTTTCTCAACAATTCTATGTGTTGTTGCACGTCGTCTGGGAATAAAACTGGAATATCCCGGAATTTATTTCCTCCAGTAACAACAGTTTTAAGTCTTTTTATTAAGATTTTTTCGGTGAGAGTTACGGCATAATCATTATTATCCTTGCCACCTGCTTCATTGTTCTCATATGTATGTAAAAATATTTTCTGCAGTTCTCCAGGACGTTTTCTGTTAAGCAAAATAACCCTACAAAGAACAGTCTCCATCAAATCATTAAAAGCAGATTCATCAGTATTATTGGCAGTTAATTTTGAAGCAGCAGAATCACTTGTTATTTTCAAGTAATGAAATAATACTTTCACATCACTTGCCAATTGTACAAGAGTTATTTTGTTTGGTTTCTGAATTTTTTGATGATTCGTAGCTTGCTTGGATATTTTAAACCTCCAATCAGACTCAAATAATTGTTTTATACTTCTAAAATCGTCCTTTGTGACTCCATTGTGTATATTCATGCAATCATCATTATTTTCTGTCGTATAAATAATTGCTATATCACAGCACTGTTTCAGCGATGCTCCAATATTTATAACAAACGAAGGTGATTGAAACAAATCTTTTTCAGCATCATATTTTCCCAATATTTGCGTTGCTTGGACGAACAAATCAAAATATCGTGGTTGCAAGGTTTGGAATAAATTATTTATGGAAGGCTCTAATATCTTTATTTCTATTAATAATTTTGATAATTCTCTCATTTTCCTTGATGCGACGTTGACAGCATGCTGTTCCCTATGAATTTTAATATATCTCGCCCCAAAAGCACAAATAAGTGTATCTTTTTTTGCTTCAAGAGATATCTTATCAGCCCTCATCCGGGGAAATACTTTATTTCTCAATTGTGAATCAATTCTCAAGCCTTTGACTAAATAATTCTGCGATACTGCTTGGATATTGGTTACTCTGTCGGTAGTAGAGTGATTCTCCGGACAGCGTTTAACATGTCTATGAAGCTGTCTAGCTGAATAAAATCCAAGACAATGGATACACGGTAAAAAGTTTGTTTGCTGACTTTTTTTCATAGGCCTAATACATTCTCTAGTATTTTGTAAATAATTCCCTTTCTTTCGAAGGGAAGTGATTAAATTTTCTCTTTCTCTACTACGTGTTGGCGACAGTAGAATTCTTTGAACATCAATTTCACGAGAATGTTTTCTTTTGATATGCCTGGCGAAATTCAGTACTTGTGTTTTGCAATATAAACAAAAGTCCCGTTTACGAGATTTAGAATTATGTTTTACCGGTGTTGCATTGGTAGAAGAAGGAAACTGAGGTATGTTCAGGGTACTTCCATCTTGAGTTACATCATTCTCAGCAATACATTCAGGATTTTCATCAGAATTGTAGAAAGGAGATGGAGCACACTAGAAAAATTATGATGATAAATCAATAATTATGGTAGTGATAATGATAATAATGTGTAGAAATAGACAATCAAACATCTGCAAATGACGTAGTTATAGCAGAAATTTAAGGAATTAATATAAAAATATCATCTCTTTACACAACAATAACAGCCAAACAACTCTTTACTAATCAATTTGTAAGCAGAAAAAAAATACATTCAAACATTCTTGCCTGTATCAAATCAAGTCAGCGGAAACATATTTGACATACGTGAACCAAAACTCGTGCAGAGTGTCCCAAATAGAGTAGGACAGCATGTGTATCTTTCTTGTTATTAAAGATAGAGATTCGCTCAAATTGACAATGTTGTGCAATTTTGTAGGCCGGATTACATGCCGTCGGAAAATAGTTTAGATTCGGATTGGTTTACAAATTATTTCAAAAAGACTGAAAGTCGCTAGTTCCAAAAAACTCACTTCATAATTATAGAAGAACTTTACCCACTTTGATGGAGAAAACTTGAAAATAATGTCAAAATAAAATAATTCAGGATAGTGGTTTCTAAGATATGAATAGTACCTTTCTTAATTTTAATAAAATTATTAGAAATAATAATTATTTTAATTTTGAATCAAATACCTAGCCATGAATAAGAAAACTCTTTTATTATATTAGTTCATTGACTGTCTGAATAATTAGTATTTGTGGTTTGCATTTAAGTTATAAAATTGTTAACGTCATCTTTTAAATTATTACGAATGGCATCTTTTCCAACATTTGAACATCATGATATGTTTAGTACTCACATTAGTCATATTCACTGCAGGAACATAAACGACAAATTTTCCGAAACGTGGACAACCGGACATCAAGATGTTTGCAAGATTAGATTACACTCAGATATGCAACATTATGGACGATCTATAAAACTCAATCGAGACATAAATTTTGTTCCAAAGGAGGAGGAATTAATTTTAGCTTGTGGAAGATAATCTAAAAGTTTCAACTCGAGAGATTGAAGCTCAAACTTACGTGTCCGAATCTAAAGCATCAAGAATTTTAAAAAAGCACAATTCTCATCCTTATAGATTGCATACTGCACAGACTTTTCAACCAAATGATTGTATCTGTAGAACAGCATTTTTTGGATGGCTTTCGAACAAAATTGTACAAAATTTGATCAGTCATACTTCATAGACTGACGAATTCTACTTTTCTAATTGTGGATTATTCAATCGCCATAATTAACACTATTGGGCACAGTAAAATCTAGACAAAGTGATTCCAAGGTAAAATCAAATTCGTTTTGGCATGTTAGAAAATCGCTTGATGAATCCTATAATTTTTGATAGAACCTGAACAGGGCAATGTTATATGGAGACTCTTCGAACATTTCTTAAAGATTTATTAGATGATATATCTTTAGCATAAGATCTTCAAATATGGTATCAACAAGGTGGCGCTCCTGTGCGCCATTCTAGAGATGTCATCAGATATTTAGATGATCGCTTTGAGAGTAACTGCTACTGATAGCTCTTATCAGTAGCCAGCCAGATCAGCAGTCTTGATGTCAGTGTGTATGAAAGTTATTTCCATTGTAATTTGCAATATGCAGATGAACTACGTGAAGAAGTGATGGCGACTTTCAATGGCAGTAATCGCAATACATTGCGACAAGATATTAATAGTTTTGCGAAACGGTGTTGATTGAGTATAGCTTGAAACGGCCAGCACTTTGAACATTTATTGAAATTTACTGTATCTACTAATGATATTGTGATTTATTTTCTTTTATTTGATCTCAAAATAAATTCCATACGCATTTGTTATTCATGGCTACTTAATTGGAAATAAGAAATAAATATTATTTCTAATATTTTTCAATTCAGGTATAAGTTGTAAAAGAGAAAGAAAAATTATTTAATAATGTAGAAATCCAATATAGCGCCTATTGAGGGGACCGCCATCTTGAATTTTGTTTTGACATCATTTTCAAGTTTGTCACATCAAAATAAGTAAGTTTCACTGTATATTTTTTATAAATACGAAGAAATTTGAGTTGTTAGGAATCAGCAATTTTCAGTTTTCTGAAAATAATTTGGAAACAGGGCCGATACCACATCGAGTCGACATTGACATATTCCGATCTTGTCTTGAACTCCCAAGCCTTGTCATTATTATATAGATCTTATTTTCATAGAAGGACTACCTGACGTAGTTACTGTCATGTCCCTATGATAAATATAAGTGGAAACATGTCCAACTTGTATGGCAAATTGACAATTCAAATCAAGTCAATGTCAATTTGCCATACAAGTTGGACATGTTTCCAGTTAATATTTATCAACGGGACATGACAGGGACTAGATCACGTTATTCTTCTAAAAAAATAAGATCTAGATAATGATGACAAGGATTCGGAGATCAAGAATAAGATCGGAATATGTCAATGTCGACTCGTTGTGGTTCCAGCCCTGATTTGAATTATTTTTCGACGAAATCTAAATCGACTCACAAAATCCACAACATTGTCCGTATAACCAAATCGCTATCTTTAATAGTAATGAAGATACCAATGCTATCTTACTTTATTTGGTATACATTGTATATTAGTCCAGAAATCGACCGCATTTTATGTTCCCTGATCGGACTTATGGCCAAATTATATATGAATCGATCGGTTATTTAGTAGGCAATAGGATGCCAGACTTTATAAATGCAGGGTCCTGTCCTAAGTGTCGAAAAAAGGCCAATTCTGATCAAGTATTTGGACATAACTTCCCTGTAAGAACTTACAATTGAAACTAGTACAAATCGATAGCAAAGGTCAAGTGCTTTAAGAGAAAACAAGGTGCCATTCCCTGTTCTGTCCAGGAGGGCGGCGGCTATCCCGAAGTCTAACCTATTTTTGTATTAATCTTCCCTTAATACGATTTTTTTTCAAATTATAAAATATATTATACTAGTCGGAAAAGCTGACCACATTTATAGTCGGTGAAAGATGCCGACTAGTCACCCGCACTTAATGAGTGCCAGGAAAAATTTGAATAAAAGAAATCAATCGTCAGTACTGGGAATACGTTTTATATTTTGATTAGATTTCCGACATTGTGCTTTACTTCAACTACTCGCATCAGGATCAAACTTAACACCAAGATCATTATGAAGTTCAGAACGAACCAAACAGTGCCATTGATTTGATAGTCAAACAATATTTGAGACTTTTTCCTAGTGAAAGTAACAAAATATATTTTTTTATAAATTAAGATGAATATTATTAGTGATGCACCAAAATGTTAAAGAAGCCGGATAATTTTATAGCAAATAATAATCCTCAACGGTATTAACAAGATCATAAATATTCAAGTCGTTAGCAAAAAATAATTTATCACAATGAAGTATAAGACCTAAATAGTTAATGAATAATAGAAACAGTAACGAACCTAAATTGGAACCTTGTAGGGCACAAGACGTAAGATGTAGGGATAAACGAAAACGAGTTGTGACCAAGAAATTGGACAAACAATCTCCAATGTGAGAAATAAGAACTGAGTAAATCAATAAGTGGAGGGGATGGAGTAAAATAATGTAGTTTGAAGAGTAAAATATGATCGATCATGTCGAATGCTTCCTCAAAGTCGGTATAAATACAATCCAATCCAAATCCAGAACAAACTTGTGAAAGAGGTGAAATTGGTGGCTGTGGATTGCTTTTGCATAAAACCGTATTGAGAAATAGATATATTTTTTTTTATTTTAAATTGGTACGAAACTGCCGTCATTGTGCCTACAAACTGAGTGGCGATATGATTAGTTTCATTAAGTTAATCATTCAGATCTGATTAAATATTTTAGTTTTTTTCAAGAATAAGATAAGCTTCTTCAAATTTGAATCAGAGTTAATAGTTTCAGATAAATTGTCGGTTGTTATGTTCAGTCTATTTCGCGCGGATGTGTATAGGGGTCAGCTATTTATTATTCGAGCAATTGTCAATCGGCACATACAACTTGTGCATTCAGGTGGATTTTCTTTTGATAGATGATAACCACTCGTCAGTTTCGTATGACATATTGTAATGATGACTTGTTTTTTTCTTGAAAATACGGCAAATCTATTTTTATTCCATGGACGCACGTTTTTCTTGATAATTCTCAACTTATTATGGGTCTGGTTATCCCAGGTTTGTTGTTGTAAGATTTGAAAGTAGTCATTTGATAAATTTATTAAATCGGATGAAGATACTCTAGGATCGTGTAGGGTAGTTCTTCGGTTGGCAGTAGCTAATAGGTTTACTGCATAGGTGTCGACAGTAATTTTCAGGAATTCCCACGTGGCTGGGAATCCAGAATAACGTTGTGCTGATTTTGTATTTATTATATGTAATTCAGATGCATTTTTTAATACGCATTGAAATAGATTTTCGTCATAATTATCATAAATGTTTGCAATAAAATCTGTTACATTTAACGAGTCTGTAAAGATGATTAACTTACTAATTTGGTTGACGCTTTCCGTTGTTAGCGTACTATTGATAAATTTCAGTGCACATATAATTGCCATTATTTAAGCTGTAGATGTACTAGAAATGTCTGGGATTGTAGTCCTGACGTAACCTGTCAACTGGGGATATGAAATGCTGAGCTGACTCCTTTTTCAGGGATCGATCGGCTTTGTTACAGTTTTTGGCAAAGTTAAGGAATCCATACTATTTGTAGCATCGTCTAAACTGAATGGCATAATAAACTCTACAGAAATCATATGCAATAAAAATTTTATTAGCCTCTATAATTCTATTCTGGTAAGTTTTTCTGTCGACTTGAAGAAATTGAAAAATATTGTTTTTTTTTCTAGATAGGACCGATATAATCCACAGCATACCGCCCCTTCTTTCTAATGATTTTCATTATTAGCTTCGTTTTGATGAGACAACCAACTTTTCTCTTTACGAAAATTTTCGATAGTGGAACGTAAAATTGTGAGTTATAAGGAACATATCAATACGATGATTGTCTAATGTTTTTTTTAATACTAACAAATTGTTTCTCGATTTGATTTTGAGATAATTCAAGATAAAACAAGAAAAAATGTTCGTCCTACACAACACATGGTTTGAATCAAAGCGTTCCCCTCACCGAACTTGTTCAAATAAGAACGATATTTAATTCATCGATAACCGACATCTAATACATGACAACATAATAACATATAAAATTCAAAAAAACAAAAAAAATTAATAGAAATGTGTCAAACTAGGTCAAATTATAGATAATGAGTATGAAGTAAATCACAGAATTAACAACAAGACAGGAAAAGAATTCGCCAAGAGGTATAAACGAGCAGGAGCTGCGCAACGGAGAGGGTGACGAAATTTGATGAATGTTCATGGAATTAAAAATCAAACTAAGACTAAAACCCGGCAGAAAACTAATAAGAATTAAATAGAAAAGAGACTAGATTCAAGTAAAGTTTGAGAAGCGCAGAGGTGGATACAATAATAATTTAAACCAACTTTGACGAAATAAGTAGGTACCGAAACTGGTGAGAAGTAGATATTCACGCAATAAGGCTTAAAAATCAGGGATGAATTGGAACAGAATAACTCACAAATGCATCTCGATAGCCAAACTCAACAGAAAATAATAAAGCGAATGAAGACCAAAACGTGATAAGAAGTCTGAAAATAACCACTGGGATCTCACAAAAACAAGAGCGTTAGCAAAATAACACTATTCACTGCACCAGTCAACTCAGTCGACACTTAGGATAGGATCCTAGATTTATAAAGTCTGGTACCCGACCACTATATTCCCGATCGATTCATACACAATTAGGACGTAAGTCCGAACAGGGAACATTAAGTGCGACCTGTTACCTGACTGTATCACTTTTTATACTATCGTAGATAAAAGACTTATCTTTCTTTATAATTCCAATACTTCAATCGATATATAAAAAAAATGAAAACTTGCTCTCACCTTGATATTGACAACAGTAGGTAGTGTAGATTGATCATTCAAATTTGTATTGAAATCTTCATCTTCTACGGATGTTACTGTATCGGATGAAGTCACGGCAAAATGATTTTCCATTGTTTCTTCTTTTTGAATGCATATGCCTCCTACAATAGATGTAATAAAGCTATAAGATGACATTACCTAATACCTAATTACCGAAAAATAAATTGGGAAGGAATGTACTTGTTTATTTGTCTATTATGCATGCTTTGTGAGATAATGAGTTGTGTAAATTAATAATAATCGTCTATTCTGAATTATAATATGCTCTATGGCTTAGTCTTCACAAAAACTAAGAGTACCTGTAGCTTGACGACTGGTAACCGCACTCTTCGGCTGGGGAAATACCAATCAATCTAAAGGCTGCACTATAAGTGTCTGCCACAACCGTAGCGGGTAAAAGGCGTAATTGATACATATTTTTTTTACTATTAAGAGTGTATGAACATGACAACAATTTTTGATTTCATGCCTCAAAATTTATTTATTATTAATTTTCTATCCAAAGAGTTGACTGTTAAAATTTCAGGGTAGGTCACCGTTCATATTTTGAAGTGATAAATTGTTGAAAATTGACACAAAATACATTGCTCTTATGGAGAAATAGGTGATTGAGCTCATAAATAAATAGATATCAGTACGTTCAAGTTTGCGTAGAATAAAAAAAAAAACGAGTGTGCTTTGGACCACACAACTGAAGTAAAACTTCTTTAGCTCCATCCATATGTATATATATATATATATATATATATATATATATATATATATATATATATATATATATATATATAGATGTTTAATATTCAAATCTATTATCGGCTTTTATTGATAAATTAATATTCTTGAATAAATTTTTTTATTTATTTATTATTTTCATTATCGGATACATCAGTAATTACTGTGGTTGATTGTAAGACCGAGACAATAGGCCTATGGTATGAGAAGTAAGATACATATGTTTTTGAATGAAAATTAGACAGATATCTCGAGAAAACTGCATCGATTGTTGTTCCATGTCTTGTGGTAGGTTCATTTCGGTTATTATTTATTTGTAATTCTAATTTATCTTGTAAGAAGTTCACCAAGAGTTGTCCATCTTCGGACGCGAAATGATATATATTTAAACAAAAAACATTAGCCTAAAATTTTTTCATGAACAACACAACATATATAATTGCAATAATAATTACGATTCGATGTTGATATTATCATTTCTTCTCTCACGATATTCTCGTGTACGTTCTGATGTTTCAATTTGTTGCTGTGATTGTGAATTCCCTCTTCTAGTTAGCTCTGCGGATATGCTGTTTATTGTTGATTGACCAGCCCTTTGATTTACTTGTGATGATGATGTGCGGACTAAAGCATCTAAATCTTGATCACTTTGCTGTTTCAACAACATTTTCTTTGCTCTAAGTAAGAAAATACAAATAAGAATTTTACGAGCCTTCAATGGCATAAGTTTTATAAATAAATTAATATTTACAATTTTTTTCTCTCCCGGTATTCCCGCATGCGTTGAGCTGCAGTTTTCACCTGTTTTTTTGATGACTCACTAACACCTTTTTTTTTCTCTCTCCATCGCCGTGTTGCCTCTGCACACCGTGCTCTTTTTTCTAATGTCCTCGTTTCGAAGGGTCCAGGGACTTGATTATCTTCTGATGGACCAGCACTTCGAATATCTTCTGTAGCAATTTCAACTATTTCATCTGGTTCCTGTTGTTGCTTACTTTGTTGTTTAAGCAGTGCTTTTCTTGCTCTGAATTCTCGACCACGTTCTGCAGAAGTTTTTGGCGCTTTATTCAACCTATAATTTCATCATTTTAGTTTGGTAAATTTAGTAAATTATTATTAGTCATGAAAATAAAAATAAAATAAAAATTAATTTACCTAACTCCAATAATTTGTCTCAATTTTTGTACATGATCTCTAGTGAGATTTTCATCATCAACTTCCATTTGATTATTGTCATGTTCAATCATGATATCACCAATTATTTGTAATGGTGAACCTCTAGAATTAATAAGTATTAATTTATTTACGTATTAGTAAAATTTAATGTTATAATATTTTAAAAATTTGTTGAAGTAAATTGTAGAAACGCGAGGCCAAAATACGGAACAGTAACAAGGAGAAAGAGAGAGAGAGAAAGAGAGAGACAAGAAAAGAATCAAACGCGCCCCAATGTCGAGAGTAGAATGCCGTGTATTAGTGGAAGGAGAAAATAGACAAGAAAAAAGGAACGCTGTATATGACGCTACGACACCAGCAACTAGTATGAGATACGCACTCACCTTCGTGATTCATTATCAGTTGATTGGGTCTCACTAGGTTTAAAATCTTGCCTTGAATATGTTGTGACACACTTTTTATGCACAATTTCCGTACGTAATTTCTTCTTAGTTGATGGTCCTGGAGCACCGCTTTCATATTCAGAGTCTGTGTCACTTCCTGCCATAATTTGTTATTATTCACCCGAAAATTCACAAAATATGAACTTTAAAATGAATTTACAACTTTATCCACTTTAAAAGTAAAATATTCAATGTATTGAACAGAATATTAATATATAAAATTATTCAAGAATGAAAAATCACCGTTCGCGTAACGCCAGTAAACTCGCAAACCATACCAGCTGATCTATGTATATTTCATGCGCTGGCTACGAGAGCAAGAGAGAAAGAAAATGTGCGCGCGCACTGTTCTCTCTTGCTCCTACAGTGTGATACAGGCAATAGGCCGGCACTGTGCTTAGATACAAGAAATGTAATGGGCTATGTGAGGAAGAGAGAAAGAAAATGTGCGCGCGCACCTCTCTCTCTTTCTTGTCCCTACAGTTACATACGAAACGTAACTCTCTCTTTCCATCTTTACTAACATGTAACTCCATATCTCTCTCTTTCAACTTCCGTTCGCCTCGCCCGATCACACTTTTCGTAACGCTCTCGTCATGCATTCGCCAGCTTACTCCCCAAGCCAAGCGTGCCTGAAGAAGTTTTACTTCAAAAATATACATAAGAAAGATGGATATTGCAGTGTCACGTCAATATTTTAAAAACGGTATGTATCCGTTCATCCGGAAAAGAAAAATTGAAATGAAATTCAAATTATTTGATTGAATAAATTTTTATTCGCAATGAATTGACACGACAACGTTGTACTGCTATAGCAAGGTGGCGAGCACGTGGTTTTTTGCTGCATTGCCAAGTTAATACAGATCACGTGAATTATTTCTCCACTTCACCCCGCAAACGTTCAAGCCTATCCCTACCCATAAAAATTCACTTTACCCCCACGCCCTCGCTCATGTGTAAGGCAGCGGTCTCACTGAGCGAGTGGTGTCGTGTCGTGTCACGTCGGCGTCGTGTCGTTTGAAAAACGATGGTCCGGTCTCACTGGTCGAGTCGTGTCGAGTAAATTTTTCTACTTTGACTTGAATATCAATCGAAACATAGGCTTTTATGAGTTATTCTCATATTTAGCAAATTAAATACAATATTCGGAGATAGGATGATTGTCATTTCTTAACCACAATTTTCAGAATCCATCCTTTAATGAAAAACGTTTTGCGATATATCGCCAATATTTGTCAATAACATTTACATTTGATTATTCAAGTCTGAATTGATAGATTGAATCCACATTTGCTCCATGGAGATTGATTAATACACTCAATTTTTGCCATTTTTACAAGTGTCAAGTGTCAACTTAAAATCCAAACGACCGCAAAAAAAAAAAAATTAGTTGCCACCGAGTGGAAGATTGTGACTTTTTTTCCAAATGCACTAAAATTATTCATTACCACAATAATTTTAAAAAATTTAAATGAATGGATAAAAATGTCTTCATCTTATGACTCTTTTTGTCATGTCAATTCTGTAAATCTCTCATACGCATGCGTAGAAGTGTCGAATTGTGTCGAGTGACAAGTGAAATTCAAACCAAACTGAAAATCAAACAACTCGCTAGCACTCGACAGCGCACGATGGTCCAGTGAGACCGACACCATTGCAATACATGTGTTTGAAATTTTCAAGGCCAACTCGACACAACTTTACACGACACGACACGCTCAGTGAGACCGCTGCCTTAACGAAAGAGACCACGTCCACAACACACAACCTTCACAGTGCTCGCTGCATCCTCAGACTGCATGCGTTCCAAAACCAGAATACAAACTTTTACTTCTACCGCGAATGAACTCGCACTCGAATTTTTTTAAATTTAATTGTTTAAAATATAAATAAAATAGTATCGATCATTATTGTTGGGTACTTATACACAAGTAATGTTCATATGATTCATAGATGACACAGAATGGAATGGAATGGAATAGAAAACAGAATATAAATATGAAACATGGAATACGCATGTAAATTTTTAGATTCACAACATAGATGTTGTTGAAATTGACAAAATTTTATTTCGTATTCTATTCCATTTATTCCTATTCCGCTCGGGTATATCCGACAATGTTCGTGAAATCAGACATGCGCAGAATAGAATTTTTGTAGCATTTTACTATTTGTGACATACAAATTTGTTATTACTTTGACAGCAGCAGAAAGAAGAGTGACTGAATCCATTTTCAAATTAACAAAACAGTAAACAAAAATCTCCGATTAGTCGAATAGAATTAGCGCAAATACAAGCTAAAATCAAGAAAATTGATAACTTGGAATATATTTTTTTTAATTGTTAGTTTATGATGTGACAAATAACATATAACAAATAACGCGCCTACGTTATCAGGAAGGCTGTCAAAAATGGTTTTTTGCGTTTTACCACAAGACCATGCATCTGACGGAAAAAGCTGTTCCCGTAGAAAGAGTGCGCAATAAGAAGCGAAATCAAATAAGTATATTTGAGCACCTTTCACTCCTGAAGCTTCAGGGTAAATTGCAAAAAAACCTAATTTTTGGTCATTTATTTGAAAATTCATAGCTTTCGTTATATTTGAGACTTAAAATTCTTATATATTGGGGTTCTATAGCTGCCAGCATACGCGACAAATTTCAGAAAGATCGGCTAATCACTTTTTGAAAAATGTTGAAAAAAAAAAACAAAAAAAGGTCTTTGGGAAAAACGGCTATAAAAAAGTTGTTAGCCAACATAGATCAATTTTACAGATTGCATTTCTTTTGTCAAGAGTTACTCTACAATGTATTCAAATGGCGTCTCTTTTGAGCGAGTGTAAGTATGAAAAAAATCTATTGCAAAAAACGCATTTCACCAATACAAGGAATATTTTACATAATTTTTTGTAAAAAGCAATGTATTATTCATATTGAATATACAATTGTGAGTCAAATAAGCGTGAATAAAGCAAAAACAGTTCTTTAACAAAAAATTATGAAAAAATATGAACTATGTTGACTAAGAACTTTCTTACGGCCGCTTTTTCGAAAAGTTCACAGTCGGTCTTTCTGAGATTTAATGCGTATGTTGGAAGATACTAATCCTACATTCTATTGAGATTTCAAGTCATAATAACGAATACAACGCAAGTTATGAGTTTTCGAAAAAATGGTCAAAAATGACGGTTTTTCGCAATCAACCCAAAAGCCACCATACTGACCAGGGTTCAAGAGATCTCATTTGATTCATCTTCTTATTGCGCATTTTTTTAGTGCAACACTTTTTTCGTCAGTTTTTTGTAAACCGTCAAAAACCGTTTTTGACAGTTTTTGACGAATTTTTTGACAGCTTGTCTGACAACGTAGCTGCGTACAAATATGTGGGATATGTTATTTACAACGTTATGAACTCTCAAATAAAAAATAAAAAATTCAAGTTATCAATTTTTTCCTTGGATATGCTAATTATTTTCGAATAGATGCAAATTCAGCTCAAAAAAAAAGAAAACATAGGTTACGTTGAGTACATGGATGGAATGTTATATGACGTCATTCTATTCTGTGTTCTATGTTATCTATAAATGGAGGTCATATAATTTTTGTGCTGTATTCCATTCCATTCCATTCCGTGTCATCTATATCAGGCTTAAGGAGGTGTATTCGCGATGTTAGTCAAGTACCTTGCCGTAAAAATAAATATATCTTATTCCATATCATAAGCTATTCTAAAAAGCATTATATCATTTATTTGTTTCACTGAAATCATAAAAATAGAAAAATATCGGTTTAATCACTTTCAAACTAATTATTAATATTATTCTGTCTTTGAGTACTGTAGTATCAAAAATTTATTTGGCAACGCTGTGCACGCTCCACGTGGTGACAGTACATTATAAAAGTGTGGTTAGGTTAAATTCACAATCAAAGACGTTTATATAACAAATTAAGTATGGAGCGAGAAAAAAATCACGAAGACGTGGTAGATTCATCGGAAAAAAAATGCTCGATAGATTAGAAAAAGCAGCTGAAACCTGAGAGTCGAAAACGGAAATATCACAAAGATTTGGAAAGCAAGGAAATTGAAAGTAAAATCATAGGACGAAGAATCGTGGATGTTAATCTACTTCACAAAAAAATGTGGTGCATAACTTGCAAATACGCACTATCTTTCCGCGATATTATTTCCGAGAGAATTTGTGGATTGGCTTCAATATGGTCACTTCGCTGTCCTAGCTGTGAAATTATAACATTTGTTGAAACATCTGACACATATTCGAATGACAACAAAGGATCTCGATACGTGGTTAATGCAAAAATAACTGCAGGTACATCTCAACGTTATTAAAATATATGGTTTTGTAATGCATTAAAGAATATAATAAATTATTGTTTCTTCATAAAATCTGGGATAAATCAAAGATTCCATAACTGTATATTTTCTAACGTAAGGCTGATTTATAGATTGACATGGAATAGAATGGAATGAAATGGAATGGAATAGAACACAAAAATTGTCTGATCCCATTTATAGATTAACACAACACGGAATAGAATGATGTCATCTGACATTTCGTTATCCTAACCTTGTTTTCTTTGTTTGACTTTAGTAGCATCGTTGGGTATTGTTTCAAGTGTCTTGATAATTTTAAAATGAATACAGTTTATTTTTTTGCTGCTGCTGCATATATTATAGCGAATATATATGTCGCAAATAGTAAATGCTACAAAAATTCTATACTGCGCAGGTCAATATCGCACGAACTGACACGAACATTGTCGAATATACCCGAGCGGAACAGGAATGGAATGGAATGGAATACTAAATAAACTTTGGTCAATTCCTATTCCATTCCATTCCATTCCTTTCTGTGTTGCTAATCTATAAATCACTACACGCGTACTCCATGTTTTATATTTCTGTTCTGTATTCTATTCCATTCCATTCCATTCCATTCCAATCTATAAATCAGGCTGTATTCTCTCAAATTGTTGACGGAATTTTGATATGATTTTTTACGTTTCAGCAATGATTGATGCTGGAATTGGATTTCACCAAATAAACGCGATTCTTTCATCATTGAATATACCGAGTATCGCGAATAGTACTTTAAAACGAGCGGAAACCGACGTTGGACCAGCAATAGAAGAAGTTGCCATGGAAAGTTGTCGAATAGCTTTAATAGAAGAGCGCGAATTAACTTTAAAAAATCCTTTGTAAGTGTAATAATTAATGCATTATGCAACAAGTGTTGAAAACAGACGTTTAGCGAAAATAATCTCTACTTGTTACACGTGCTTCGAAAGTAGTAATTTATGCAACAAGAATGTAAAGTTGAGCATTATCAAGTTGTAAGCATGATTTTTCCCTTGTAGCATAATATACTATTTTTCACGCACGTGTGACAGAAAGTTTGTTGCACAAACTTATATTACTATTGCCAGGCCTGAACAAACGTTCGACCCAAATCAAGAGGATGCGATGGATGTATTTGTCGGGATCGCTGCTAGTTATGACATGGGTTTTGGAATTCGAGGAAGTGGCAGAACTTATGATAGTTATACAGGTCATGCTTCACTCATTGAACATCGTAGTAGAAAACTAATCGGTTATACTTCCAAAACGCGTGAATGTTTCAAGTGCGAAAATGGCCACAACAGAGAAACTCAGGACTGTAAAGGTATTCACAATGGTACTGCAAGAAGTATGGAACCAGCAGCTGCAGTGGATCTTATGACTGATAAAAATAATCTTTTTGCTGAATCGAATATCAAATTGGATATTTTCATCGGAGATGGCGACAATTCGAGCATTTCTCAAATTCGAGCAAACAGTTATCATCCAGTCACAAAATGGTTAGATATAAATCACTCAGTGAAAAGCTTGAGCAATTTCTTATATCCCTTGAAAACAAAGCACAAATAAATTTGATAATTGTGTTGTTGATTATTTAAAAAAATGTTTTTGCTACGCTTTATCATAAAATCGTAACGATGTGGAAGCCACGGAAAAAGCAATAAGAAATATAATCAACCACGCTTTCTGAGACCACCAGGATTGTGGAGAATGTTGTCAATTCAACAAAGGTCCAGACAATTATTCCCACACCGGTCTACCTGGAGGAAAAAATTTGACAGGAGATGAGCTTCGAAGTGACTTGACTGCCATAATCAACAGATTTGCTACAAACGCTGCAAGTTTGGCGCCAGTCATCATTATCGAGTGTCAGCAGCTGCAGCTAAAACAAATCTGGGTACACAATATATTTGTGAATCGTATAAGAAACTAGGCTTGTCGCCGGGAAATTATACAGAAAAATTGAGAAAGAGAAAGGATTATTGGAGATCACGGCGAAGAATTCTAAGCAAAACTTCATCTTACAAGGCTCGTCGCCTTCAGTTGAAAAATATTAAACGTCAAAAACGTCTCGGACAAAACAACAAAGAAGGATTGACATATATGTCAGATGTAGCATTTTTACAAACGTCTGATATTTCTCCCCAGTCAGAAATTATGTATTTGCCAGTGTCTACAAAAAATAATATTATTTATGTTGATATTGAAACAACAGGTTTTGCAAAAAGTGCAGAAATCGTGCAAATAGCTGCAAAATATGCTGGTCTTGACGGACCTACATTTTCAATGTATGCGTATCCTTTAAAAGATATAAACTTATTGCACATTGTATGACTACCAAGGAATTTGTATGGAAACAAACTTGCAGAGCGAAAATTTGCTCTTGAACCAGGATTACAGGAGCTCAAAGGTGTTTTTTCAAATACAATAATCAAGCGGCTTGCTGAAAATGGCGTGTCGATGGAAACTCTTCTAAATACTTACAGTCATGGGCAGGAAGAATCCGTATATGTACTGTTTGCAGAAGATAATGGAAAAGACAAACCAAGAGTAACAAATAACAAAAGAATTATTTGAAATTGTTCAATTTATCTGAGGACAAGATTAGATAAAACTTCAAATATTATTGCGCAGGACAATTTAGCGATGCACAAAATTTCCAATAATAATAATTTTCCATAACAAAAATTCTTATTCACATTTTTCTTTGGTTACATTGTAAATTATTTTATGTTTTACTATAAAGTAAGAATAATTTTTTTCTCAAAATAAAGCTTTTTATACTGAACCAAATTGTTTTATATTATTTATCTACAATGAAAAATTACAATTATTATTAATAATAGTATATTACAATACAAGTGAAGAAACTATGAATTTTGCGCACGCGGGTGGCAGTTTTGTGCACGAGGCGCTAGCCGAGTGTACAAAGGCACACAAGTGAGCGAATTCGTTTCTTCACGAGTGTTGTATAGCGTTTTGTTCAATCCTATTATTGAAACATTCATTAAAACATTAAAATCTATTATACTTTCCAAACAAAGATCATGTATAAAGTCTAAAGTAGCATAGGCAGGGGATGCGTTGTTATGGATCATGTGTAAATATAAACATCCGCAACTGTCAAAAATATTAAAATTGTTTTGTCCTGATATTTTTACAAATATAAATTGTGACATTAAAATGGAACAAGATAATAATGAAATTGTGCGAGGAAAATAATTATCAAAGAAGAGTAGACAAGTAATAGAAATAGCACTCAAGTTGATATTACAAACGTTACTACGAT
The DNA here is from genome assembly GCA_963989225.1 of Dromius quadrimaculatus. NCBI lineage: Eukaryota > Metazoa > Arthropoda > Insecta > Coleoptera > Carabidae > Dromius > Dromius quadrimaculatus. The sequence continues at coordinate 36,203,852 of OZ022328.1, read as the reverse complement.
AACTACAGAGTCTCATCAGTTTTCAGTTGCTGGTATATCTTGTTTAAGTAACGCAACTTTTAATAATTGTGAAGTTCATTTTCATATCAATAAATACATGTAATAAAATGTATTGTAGTTTATTCTTTATTTCGTTATGAAAGAGTGAGTGGACGAAAGTAATTACACTCACTACTTTCGCCCACCCGTTGTCATAAGAATCACTGTAGTTGGCAAAACGAACAGTTTCAAGATTGGTATCCAAGTAAAAAATAGCATGTTTCAATAATAGGATTGAACAAATTACTTTTAATTTGAAATTCTGTATATTTTATTTGAAAATTTGATGTTATGTATAGATTCTTACAAGAAGTAGAAATGATTTCAGTATTACTGGAAATATATCATTTTACTGATAATAATTATTCATTAGCTAACATTTTCAAACATATGAGCTTTTCAGGTAAGATGCTATATGGGTGAGTATATATTTATTTATATTTATATTAATATTGGCGAGTCTGATTAAGCTCGCAGCGCCAAGTGAGAATATCAGGAACTAACGGAGCTGTGATTCAGTGTGTTTGGCCGTAATATTAATACAATTACCAATAACTTTTAAATACTACTTTTATTTCTATAATTTTTTTGTTGTATATATATTATAAAGCATGGAAATTTTATAAGTTGATTTAATTTTATATGATATAGTTTAAATATCGGGAATTTTAAACTTTATTTATATGATCTTCGAAGTTCAAAAGTAAGTATTTTGGTTGTTTTTTGAATTATTAGATTAGTAAATGATAGCCTTTTAATTATATTCTGTTCTCTACAGAATGGATATCCCAGTAAAGCTGAAATTGAAAGTGATATTCCATATATTTAAATGCAGATCACAATTCTAGATGTGTATGCGAAAGAGAAGTTTTAGATGCGAAATATCCTCATATTATACAGGGGATGCTAAAAAGAAATGGAATAAATAACTTAAAAGTTACAACTATGACATGCTCTTGCAAAGCTGGAAAAAGTGGCCGTTGCAAACATGTTTTGGCTGTACTTTTATTATTTACCAGGTGCTTTATTAGTCATATTTAGCTGCATGCAGAAATAATCGGCTATTCTTTTGTTTTGTATCAAGTGCTTCATTTGTCACTTGATTATAAACTAAAGCAAGAGCCCACAGAGTGACTACAAAAAATTGGGGTATGTGTTGAAATAAATTACTTGACCTTATTATAATTAGAATCCGTTTGAGTGATTTTATTTATTCACCCAAAACTTATTTTAATGAGATTTTTAAGAAATTTATCTCACATTATACACTTAAATACTTATAAGTATTATCTCTCACTATTCCTAAATTATGCTGGAATAACTAACCTCTATGAAGGTACCTAGTCATTCTCATCAAAATGAGGGGAACACACTTTCATAAACCTACTGACTGGTTTTCCATTCTTTGATTTCATGTTCCAAGCTTTTAACTTATCTATTTTTTCTGTTTAAGTGAAAACTTGAATTTCTCTCCTTGTTCTGTATGGATTTACATCCATACACGGAACAATGAACATTACCCATGTCGACAAATAGTGCAATATGAAATTTAATCCTTAAATTTGTTTAAATTTAAAGAAAACAACACGAATCCCATCTATGCCTATACAATTTATCACACTTCCGGTAGTTCAACAAAGTGCCACAAGATAGAGTATCGCTTAGCAAGACTCGCCAATATATTTATATTAATATATATAATAAAATTAGTCTTATTGAATTTCCTTATAATGTCTGTTAGAAATGCAATGTTGCCAGCATTTTTCTACAGAATATGGCGCATGCGCATTTTGTTGACAATAACACATTTTTCGAAAATTGGAAATTTGTTTTACTTTTTATTTGATAACTAGATGGTGACTATTTGATATTTTACCGGTAAAAGATTCGCAAGATATTAAAGTATCTACGTATGGTTTTTCATGAAAACGTTAATCTTATTACCATCTGAAATTAAAACTATAGAACCGTCCAGGCATGTTGAAGCAACCTTCACGTACAAAAACTTCAATATTTGAAACGGTTTTTCAGAATAACTAGATGGTAAATATTATTATTTTTTTTAATGATTTTGGAAGATGATCTCGAAAACTAATCCATTTCAATTTCAACTGATTCCTAATTAAGTGCTACATCGAATACACCTCCTCAAGCAGCTGTGCTAGCGAAATAAGCTTTTTAACGGTAAGCTGCCGTGCGAGCGAAACGAGCTCGGTCAACTGTAAGCTGCCGTGCGAGCGAAGCGAGCTTGGTCAACGTTAAGACATCATTATATTTTTTTTCATAGAAAGCGAGCTCGGTTAACTTTAAGCTGCCATGCGAGTGAAACAATCTAGGTCAACGGTAGGCCGCCGTGCGAGCAGAGCGAGCTCGGTTCGTTAAGACATTATTATATTTTTTTGTGTGGATTTCAAAAAGTACATTTATATGCGGGCGAAGCCGCGGGTTACTGCTAGTAGGCTATAATGGACAATTTTACAAGAAGTGGCGCACGAGCCGTATTCGTTCGTTCGAGCACCGTTCATCTGATTTGATTGAAAGTTTCTATAGTTGTTGATGGCACTTTTATGAGGGTTTTTACTATAGTATGTACCATCAACATACATTAAGTAGCGCACGGGCCGTATTTATTCGTTCGCGCATCGTTTATCCAATTGAGTTGAAACTTACTATAGTTGTTGTTGGCACTTTCACGAGGGTTCCTATTATAGTATCGTCAACATACATAAAATGGTGCACGAGCCGTATTTGCATCGTTTCGTATGAAATGAACGGTATTGTCTTAGTAAAGTTATACAATTTAGGGCTCTTGTCGTAATATATGACACAAAATTATCGTTTGGTGATCATATCAACTATATTGTTAGTTTTGCTCATAAAAATCTTGGCTTCACAATTAAGAATAGTAGATCATTCGAGAGTCTGTACACTTTGAAGATTTTGTATTTTGCAATGGCGGCTCGTAACTTACGTACCTAGAAGAGGGCAGGGCGAAAGTCTATACTAATATCCAATAAAAGTAATAAAACCAATAAAAATAGCACAAAATTAGAGCACTAAAAACATAGGTATTATCATCCGCCATTTTGTGCCCTGTCAATAAAAGAAAGCATATGAAAACCAATGTAAACATTACAGGAAATGCGTTGTTTGACGAGGATAAAATATTATAATAACTTGAAAACTAAAGAAAATAGTATCAGAGTGACTCATTAATGTGCCGAATGATTTATCATCATTATTAGCGGCAATTGTGTCTGTGAGATTCACAGACGAATTATAAATATTTCATATAAAGGTACGTATATGCAGTCAAAATTTCAATTTAAAGTTATGATCAGATTAAAATTTTGATTGAAGTTATCTCAGTTCATTTCAATATATATTTTTATCTAAATTTTTAGACACGATCATAGAATCTAACCTTAATTTCAAGCAATAATTTATCAATATATTTATGTATTATACTCAGGTACCTATTATATAAAATATATACTATATATTTACATATATAAATATATTATAAGTATAAATAATATGTAATCAATTATTTCATTGATAAGTAAAATATTACGAACTCACAATTTTTTATCAAGATATGCGATATAAAAAATGGCAAATAGTAGACTCCCATGTTTTTTATCCCTTGGGTGAGAGCACTAAAATAATCAATCTTCCAATAAATATGCATGAAAGTTGAAGATTATGTTTGAAGATAAGCAATAAGTTTTACGTAGGTATTTAGAGATCCCGAAAAGCAATAAATTTTTCAGATTGTTTTCAAAAATTGTATTACAGAATATAAATTAGAATTCCATAATTTTATTCTTTGTTGGTGCGAACTAAGCACAGCCCACAAGCTGAGCGTATCACAAGTATTCCCACTACCTCTGTCGCGGTAGTTGCCATGACGACCGCTGTATCGATCTTGAGCGGAATAATTACCAAAATTAAAACCTCAGTTTAATGTAAAATGGCTCCAAACTAATCATTGTTAACCCAAAAATAGTAAATGACCACCAAAATTTACACCACATTTTAATACAGAATGTCATCCAAATATTCAACATCCCGTCATTTTCTAGGTAAATAATTGATAAAGCTTGCTCACTACGCTCGCGTTCTCAAAAAACATCCCTGAATATTACCGAATTGCATTGCGTGCGACTATGGAACAGAACTTGAGCCCGAAACAGTCGAGAAGAATACACAGAACTCCTTATGTTAGGCGGAAGTTTAGTCTATAAATAAGTGTTTATGTGTAACAATGACTGTGGGTTAATTAGCTATGCTCGCGCTTTCGAGAAACATCCCTGAATATTACCGAATTCTTTTACAAATAACTTGAAAGATTTCTAGTTTAGAATCAATTTAAAGCTCTCGGAGAGATTAGCATATAGACCGTCAGATAGTCGTAGATTTCAGTGCCTCATTTTGTTTTTTCTACTTTCAAGAGGTTTGATAAGTATGAATATTAGGAGTATAATAATGCTAAAATTAAAGCTAGACCTAACATAATGATAATTAATTTCAAATTTGTATGAAAAAAAAAACATATTCTTATCCAATTTTGTCGCTTCTGCCATGCTTACGAAATGGAATTTAGGGCAAAAAAGTCAGCGGAAGTGTACCAAGTGGAAGTACACTATGTGCACCAGACCCTTTGAAAAGATTAGAATATAATTACCATCTAGACAACTGTCACTTTGAAATATGCAATTAATTGATGCGACACTCTAAATTTCTGAAACAGCGATAAAACTGGCCATGAAATTTATGGTCGGGGAAGTACTGTCTGGCCACAGCAGATTTTTAGATTTAGTGATCATTTACTACATTTGGTCTTTGTTTCGTTTTTATTTTTATTTTTTTGTCTGAGTGCTTAGGATCTCGGAGTATTTTCTGGGCATCATAATATTCAATCCCATATAAATTTAGAGTATCGTATCAATTAATTGCATACTTCAATGTAACAGCTGTCATTGTCAATTACTATTTTATTCTACAAGTCATAAGTTTAATATCCAGTTGTTTTAGTTTATCCCAAACTTGGCATAATTTGTTGAAATATACGTTTATATCCATCTACTTCAATTAAAATTCATGATCATAGATATCATTTCAATAATTTTGTCTATCATAAGAATAATAATAATAATGTAATGTCAAATATTGTGTCAAGCATTTTTTGTAATTGAAATAGAAGATTCTCTTCGTATTTCTGGAGCTTCTTTTCCAATTTCTGTATAATCTGTATAAGTTAGAAAAAAAAAATTATAATCGAAAAAACTATTTTTACGCGATCATAACATTTGTCATTTTGTAAAAGATAGCACTTGTTATTATAATTATTTGTGGTTTTATATTTGCCGCTGAATTTTGGCGCACGTCTTTTTGCTAGTTTCATTAACAAGTGATTTCTTGTTGACATTTCCGTTTGTAATTCAGTTGCTTCTGTATTGTAGAAGTGTGAAGATGTTTTTGCACAATATTATAAAATTTTTGGTTATGTTCTACTTTTCTCTAAGATAATTATTTTATTGTTCATTGTGAAAATATTTGCACGTTGTTTAATAGTGAATATTCTACTGTTCTTCTTATTGCCCTATAGACACTGATGAAGGTTTAATAAAGACCGAAACCTTTTGCAACGTGAAGAGATGATTCAATAATTCTTTATCCTTCATTTTTATCCATCATCCGATGATCTTTTGAAATATATAATTTGTACTGGATATGACTATTTTCAAAATAACAAAAAAAGTGTTTCTATGGCCCCTTTTGCGGCCGTGAAATTTCACATGTCAAATTTTATTCCTTGGGACTGATCTGTCTAAGTTTACATTTTTGGGACTGATCTGTCAAAAATTATATCATAAACACTTTGTACCTATCTATATAGACTGCTTGATGAACTCTTTAAGAAACAGTTTTCGCCAAAATATATATTATATTCTTCCGTCAACCTCTACAGTTCGTGCAATTCAAGAAATTCATACGCAACAATTACAACGACAACTAGAATTTACAATTGCAATGTTTTAGAAACAAATAGATAAAATTTTGTGATTTTGAATTACTTCGTGATGATCGCCTAGAAAACGTTGTGTGCACCTCGACCTACAGCTCTTCTTTGGTCTCATTTGAATTACAACAACAAATTCGACCAAAAAAGATAATCTTCACGGCCTTGATACACAAATAACTAATATTTTAGATTTCTACTTAGTTCATCTTCTCGAGAGCTTCAAAATTATAACTAAACTAGTAGTCTAGTCACCAAGTTAAAAAACGTGTGAATTCTTGCTACTGCGAATTAAAATACGTGCGATAGCTCGTTGAACTTGTTATGACATCTGAAAAAATGTGCAAAAATTGCAAACCCGCAAATAAACAATTGCAAGAGTTATAAGCAATTGAAGATTCCAAAAAAAAAGGGATCTATTTTTTTGAAAACTACTCTGAAACTATTGGAGCTATAAAAATTTTACAAACAGATTCTTGAGGACGCCGAGAAAATTCCCAAAAGAAATTTTTGACTACAGGAGCTCAACCCACATTGTTAATATTTTTTATTCAATTTTGAAAATAGGATGCCGCTACGCTGCCTTGAAACTGACCGCTAATTACAAAAACTATTTTTTCATAATACCTGCATTGAAACAACGCGTTTCAACGCCTGTTTTGACAGTTGAAACAAGACAATTTCAGACAAATGCAAGTGTAGCGGGGAGGAAATAAGCCTGTTTCTACCCCAGGGGAGAAACAAGCTTGTTTCTGCCCGCTGAATTTGTTTCTTAACTCGTTTTATCCCTGGCAGAATCGCATTTGTTCATTGTCAATCTCTAAATGAAAATCATATAATCTCAATTAATTTGACAGTTGTTCTATTCTTTACTGTAAATTAAATTAAAAAGACGATAGCTTAATGAAAAAAAAGTAATAATACGACAATTTCAAGTACATCACAACATCTTATTGATAAAGCACAAGCAGTTACTCTCGACTTGTTACCTGCAAAATCAAAAGAAAAATATTTACTTTGTTAGACAAATTTGTAATATGGAAAATTTCAATGCAGGTATTATGAAAAATACAGTGTGTGGCACGGGACAAAACACGATTTCAGTCGAGCGTGATCCAGCCCTCGCTTCGCTCGGGCAAGCAACATTCATCCTCAGCTGAAATCGTCTTGTTTCGTGCCTGGCCACACAATATACTATTACATGTATTAAATAATAATGTGAAAAGTTCGATAGTTGTTAAACAAAAAGTCTTAATATTATTTCGCTTCGTGTAGATCTTTTGGTAGCTATACTAAATGAAGTTATCAGCATGCGGTATTCTCAATTTTTTATTAATTGAATAAACAATTTGTTATAAATATCTAAAGAAAGCATTTATATTTTTTCAAGCGAAGAAAAAAATAACATGATGTTGCACATCGTTGTTTTCGTAATTTTTTTCTCTTTTGCCTGTATTACACGATACAATTTATTGACCAATAAATTGACCAAGTTTTCTGTTAAGTTTTCAACAATTTATTGTCGAGCTCAAAAATATTTTGTACCATATTACACGATACAAGTTTTCGTCAAGAAAAATCAGAACTACCAACTCATAATTTTTGACGTAACTTCAAAAAGTGTGGTTACAGAGAAAGTGAGATAGTAGAGATGACAAAAAATTAATATATTTGAGAGCAACTGTATATAAAATTATATTAATACTTTGTCAACACTAAGATTATCATTTGACGCAAGATAACTAATATGAGTAATGTTGGCAACGACAAAACTCCCTAGAATACCCCAGAATATTGGTGAAAAATAGAGCTAGTTCTATTTCAAAAATAACTTGGTCAATTATTGGTCAAGAAAAAATTGTGGAAATTTTGGACATATTACTCACAACAATAAATTGAAGGTCAACTTTTGAAAAGAATTGACCAATAAATTGTATCGTGTAATACAGGCATTTGAAAGTTGGAGAAAATCAAAGTCTTGTATCACACTGTTCAAAAATGTATTTTTATATTTTGTTGACCGGTTTCTATTACTGAGTAGCCATCTTCAGAACCGGGAGACTACAACAAGAAGATACATGAATACTTAGAATTCTTATTTGGAACAAACACAAATACAAATGTAATTTAATGATTATACTCACACTATAAAATAACAGGATTCAAAATATGGTTCAAAGTTTTTAACGTAGATAAATGGTTAAACGTATTACTAGTATAAATAAAATAAAATATAAATTTGCAATATTTCAATCACACATACATCGAATGCTTACTTATGGTTTGAGTAAAGAAGAAATTATTTCTGAAACTAAGATTTTGAAACAAATTGCTTTTGCAAATAATTTTCACCTTGACATTATTGATAAGCTTATTAGCAGAAAACGTTACAAACTGCAACTGAAAGAAGCATATTCTCAAAATTTAGTTATTGAGAAAGATTTTTCACATTTTCCGTGCCCTTCCTAGGAAGCATATCTTACAGAATTAGAAATTTCTTCAAAAATTATAACATAAAAATAGTTTTCAAACCATTATATAATTTGAAAAGAGAACTTGGCAAGAAAATTGATGCTCAAATTTTGACACATAAGTCTGGGGTTTATAAATTAAAGTGTGCTAGCTGTAACGCAGCTTACATTGGTCAGACAGGGAGGATATTCATAACTAGATTTAAAGAGCATGAACGCTGTCTACGGCTCGCGTGCGGAAATTCAAGTTTCGCAGAACATTTACTTGAAACAGGACATGATTTTAATATTGCTAAAAATTTCGAAATATTACATATACATAAATATGGTTCAACTTTGGACTTTTTGAAGGTCTTGGAAATTAAAAGATTCATTAAAAATAATAAATTCTTATGTCTGAATGATCAAATTTAACATCAAAATTAAAGTGTTTTAATCTAGTTTTTACTTTTCAAAAAATTTTCTCAATTTATATTTCATTGAATAATTTGATTATTTCAAGAATTTTTTTGAGATATACACTTCTATTTTCTACGAATTCATTTATATTTTATTTTTATTTATACTAGTAATACGATTTACAATTTATCTACTTTAAAAACTTTGAGCCATATTTTGAATCCTGTAGTTATAAAGTGTGAGTATAATCATTAAATTACATTTATATTTGTGTTTGTTCCAAATTAGAATTTTAAGTATTCATGTATCTTCTGGTTGTAGTCTCCCGGTTCTGAAGATGGCTACTCAGAATTCGAAACCGGTCAACAAAATATAAAAATACATTTTTGAACGGTGTGATACAAGACTTTGATTTCCTCTAACTTTCAATATTATTCATATCACACTAGGGTTAAATCATTCTCATCATTTTTTTCTTAGGTTGAGAAAAAAATATAAATTTATTCTATAGCCGTTTATAAAAATTTGTTTACAAATAGAATGGGGATGAAACAAAATTTTTTTCTTGGATTTTGTAGAAAAAGAAGTCCCAATATTCATGTCGGACAATATTTTTTTTTCATTTCTTATCAAAAAATCTTTTGATTAGTGTAAAGATCAATATAAAGGTAATATATCTTCAAGGCTTCATGAAATTGACGTGTTTAATTAGCTCTCGCAGAAAAATACCCCCAAATCAAGAATTTTGCCAAATGTAAAGCTGCCAGACTCATCACAATGAAGCCACTCACAAAGTTTCAAGTGAGCGGTAATCAACGAAAAATTTAAGCCCTGTCTCACGGAATAAAATTAATCCATTTGTTTGGGAAAAAATTCAAACAACTGAAAAAAAAAACAGAATTAATGTTTAGTCATAGCTGTTTACTGTCAAAAAAAGTGACAACCATTAAATTATATTGAAAAAAAAATTATAACCCCTTTTTTGCCTTTCTAATGATTTTGTTGCTTAAATTACTCAAAACTAATAGATACTAAGTAATAACAATTGAAAAAACTGCATGCTGATAACTTCATTTAGTACAGTTACCAAAAGGTCTACCTACACGAAGCGAAATAATTTTGAGACTTTCTGTTAAACAATTATCAAACTTTAAATGTAAATGAGAGTTTACAAAAAACTCATTACTTAACAATAGCTTCATTTAATAACAAATGCACAAATATTTTTTTGATGGTATTTTTTTCTCTCAAGTTTCTAGATGACAGCAATTTTTACAAATTTTTAAATTAATATTTAATACATGTAAAAATAGTTTTTGTGATTAGCGGAGTCGGTTTCATGACAGCGTAAGGACACCGCGCCCACCGCATAGAGCCCTATTTTCAAAATTTAATAAAAAATATTAACAATGGAGGATGAGTTCCTATGGTCAAAATTTTCTCTTGAAAATTTTCTCCTCTTCAATAATCTGTTTATAAAATTTATCCAGCACCAATAGTTTTAGAGTAATTTTCAAAAAAGTAGATCTCTTCTTTTTGGAATCTTCAATTGTTTATGTGCGGGTTGGCAATTTTTGAACATTTTTCTAGATGTCATAACGAGTTGAACAAGCTATCGCACGTATTTTAATTCGTAGTAGCAAGAATCAACTCGTTTTTTAACTTGTCGACTAGACTATAGACATCATTTGGATAACTTGTCAAAAAACAATTGACAATCGTTTAAATATCCTCTTTCGCACTTTTATTGAATTATTCCCGCAGGAGTTTTTATTCGATACTAAACACGATAGAACCAAATTACCTATTTTGCAAAAACAATTATTGTTTGCATGTGATATCCAAATATGAATTTGATTTCACATCATGATTCTCATTATTTCTCTTCCTTCCAAGATTCAAAAAAATATAACGAAATTCATAGTAATTCAAATTTTAATAAAAACAAATGGACCGCTGATAATTTTGGAAAATGTTTCAGGTAAATGTTGTGTCAAATTATTCAGGGATCAATTTTAGTTATTTCATATCTTATGATAAATACTACCGTTTATAGAATAAACGCAGAAAACTCAAAAGTTCAATCTTCAATCAATAAAGTTTTGGCACCACTGGTTGAACGTACGAACTTCAACCTAGCTTTTTAAGGTGGCCGTCGAATACCGTCCAAACGTAATTCCTTTCGTTTGACAATATAAAAAGATGAAAACAAATGAATCTTAGCTGGATGATTTCCGGACATGCTATTCTACAGTTTGAAGTATTATTCACTTCTCTATCAACAATAATAAAATTATTTATAACAATATATCACAGAATAAAAAGAAATATTGCATTGTATGTAATCTCAAACAATGAAGGATGACGTTTCATAATAATTTGCACAAAATAAAAATCGATATATTTGTTGATGCTCATTAACGAGCGGAATTACAATGTTTGCCTATACCTTCAATGTTAATTTAGTTTAGCGTTTTTCCGGAGAGACTTTCCGTAGCTCTGCCTTACTCTCTTAGGACCCCGCTCGCCACCACCCCTCTTCGGGTAGTACCATCATGATGAAATTCAGATTCTCTCCCAAAATTTAGAAACTACACAATTTTTCTAGTGTTCAATCTACTTTTTTATCACAAACTAAAATTGGTCAATCGGATAGCTTTATTGCAAGAATAAATTTTTAAATCCGAAGTTGATTAATAGTGGAACTCTTAGCAAATGTATGAATCTCTGAATTTGTAAGTTGAAGAATTTGAACAGAATCACAATGAACCTGTATGTCACACTTGCATGAAAATTTTCATGAGTCAACAAATCGATGCGTCTTCGTCAATTTTTCAAAGATCTTCAGATCTGTAAGATATATTGATCTGCTTAGTGTCCACCATAAGTCTATTATCAACAACAAACGGAGTAATGAAGTATAATGTAGCAGTTCTGTGCAATTCTATAAATTTATAAAAAACTGATCGTCGAGGCTGTCCTGTAACTGATATTTTTTTATCGATCATTGTCTATCTTATCCAATCAATATAGATAGCACTTCCAAAAATTCTGTATAACAGTTTGAAAAAATTGTTCGTGTTTGTCAAAAATATTATCGATCGTCAGTAAACTCATTATTGTGTTACAAAATACTAGTGAATAAAGCATCAACCTTTATTGATTTATATAGATATAGAAGTGAAGTGCTTTTACAAGGCATCCAAAATGAGCTGGACAATATAGCATATGCAGCAGAAATAAAAAATACCTGTCTGCAAATAGACGACAATAAAAGAATTTCATTGAATCGCAATCATATATATTATACTCAGGTGCTCATAAATAAATTATTTGTCCTTATTTATGGTATAATACTTCCAATTTCTCAGATTCAAGGACAACTAAATAATAAATAGAGAGCTTCGCTATTTTGTCCTATATATAAATGACAAAGAGCAGCTGTACATTGAAAAAATTCACAGAGATCACAGTTATTGGGAAAAAATTGAAGAATCATCTAGATGATGAAAGCGCATTTTTGACAGCTCGTGAATGCTTGTTATTTCAGAGATTTCGCAAATTACCATCTCTCACAATTACTGAGCTTAACATCAAGCAGTTTGGGCAAACTTACGATATAGCAGCTTCCATTTAGAACTAGTTTCAAGTTGACTATTTGATAGGTACATAATCTATGCATGTACAAACTCGAAAATACCTTTTAATCTTCATTGTTTAATTATTGACTGACGGGAGATCAAGTGCTGTATCTTAAAATGAAAACTTGACCTTTATCAAAGCTTTATAAAAAAAAAAAAAATACAAAAAGTAAACAAATTTTCATCCAATAATAATAATTCATTCTAATAAGCTTCAAATTCGCGTCAAACAAGTCATTGAATGAATCCCGGACAGATTTGACAACTGTACATAATAATAGTGACACCTACGGCTAAAGTTGTAACTAAATTTTTATCTACTTGAATAAACTTCAGTTGCCATATCCCTAAGTCATATATATCTACGGGTATTGTTTCACTTGAAACAAGTAATTGAATAATTTAATCTTCCACAATCACTGAGCTTGAATTGAAGCAACTTGTGCAAACCTACGAAATAGCAGCTTTTATTTAGTACCAGTTTCAAGTCTGTAAATAATTTAGTTGCTGAGAACTCAGCATCACGCCAGCCAGCCAGCCAGACAGCCAAAGTGAATATAATAGCGCTTTTTTCCAAAAAATGCGCTAAAAATATTACCAAAATTAAAATCTCTTTTTTAGAATGTATATTGCCAGAGTTTGTCAACAAGAAAATATCAAATGGGTTGATTTCTGCAAGAGACTTTTCACTTAGAGGAGCTAGACTCGTAACAGGGAACAGTATGCTTTTCTAGTTTTGTGATACGTACTTTCAATCAGAGTTGTCAGAAAACATGATTTCAATGAAAGAGTCAGTAATCATTGTTTTTCCCTTCAATTAACCATGCTCTTTTTAAATTTCATTGATTCTAAAAATCTCACGTGAACATCACGATACTTTCTTTTACATCATTTGATATGAACACTAATTTATTCAATAAAATTTTCTGTTACTTCAGATTATGATTAATATAATTTTAATAATATTTTGACATGTACAATGTCAAACAAAATTAAAAAATTGACAACTGATTATTATTGCCTACCTTATCATTTCAATTATACTGAATAGAGTAAAATTAATTAATATAAATATACTTAAACAAATTAATAGAACTAATAAATATATAATTAAATTAAATTAATGAATATTTATATATTTTGGATTTTGATTATTATTAATCATTTGAAGTTTCAGCACGAATGTAAAATGAACAAGTCTATAATTCAGATGTTCAGTGATTCACAAGAAATCTAAAAAATATTTTTCAAAGAATTGATTTGTCTCATCAAATATATTTAATAACTTGATGCAAATCTTGATTTTGTTGTGCAATATAAATATAAATGAGTTAATAAAAAGGAAGATTCAAGAAGAATAAGAAAATATTCGAATCATGGTTTTAATAAGAAGATTCAGCTCGCAATGAAATAAAATAATCAAGCCAGCTCTGCTTCACATTGGATCCTATGTATATTTCAGAAAATAAATTAAAATCAAAACTAATATTTCTTATTTGTGTTGTACCATTATTCCTTGATTATATATTCTTCATGTTATTGAGATACATATTATTCATCTGCAATAACAAAATATTGAATCCAAGAATGATATATCTCCAAAGCGTCACATCAACGCGGGCAGTAGAGTGACCTTCCTCTATTTTTAAATCTAACTCTCCCTTAGTTTGCCGCCTCTCCTAGCGACCGATGCGCCCAAAATACATAGCGGAATAGTTTGTCAAGCCCAATTCGTCGGCCACCTTAATGTAAAATGTAAAATTTCACTCGAAAATTCGTACGCATTCTCAAGTTATCGTGCTTTCAGACAGGCAGACAAAAAAAAAAACAGACCGATGGACAGATCGACTTTTTAAAAAATTATGTTCTTAGGGTTTCAACAGCAGAGTGCTGCCTTTTTCAAGTGAAATTAAAATGTATTTCACTCGAAAAAAATTGCACTTTGTTGTTGAAACGTTATGTTCCTAATTATTTTTATACAGAATTTCCCACTGAAACATTAAATCGTTATATTTTTTGCTTCTCTTTAAACGCCTGTACATTCACAAGGGAAAGGAATAACAAAAAGGGCCTTAAAGTCAAAGATAAGGCTAAGGCTGCATCTCCATGCATATGAAAATAAAGTATTTACGATACGTAGAGTTTGAAGGACACTACATACGAATTGACGCATGTGTATACAATACTTTTATCGTAGCTTGAATTTTTTGTCAAGTTGATTTTGTGCATACTGTGTACAAAATAATAACAATAGTATATAATGCTACAAGGACCAAACGACTGTCATTTTTGTCCAGGATAAATTTGGCTGCATTCGGTGAAGACGAGGGCAAAGCCCGAGACAGAGGCGAGGGTGAAGTACGAGGCGAAGGCGAGAGCGAAGCACGAGGCGAAGACGAGGGCAAAGCCCAAGGCGTAGCTCCGTGCAGCCAAATTTGTCCGTGATAATAATAACAGTCGTTCAGTATCCGTGTTGCATACGATACTTTTTGTAACAAGTGCACCGAAGTACCCCCGTTACTAAGCTTTTCAAATAAATTTGGATGAATTGAAACTATCTTATCGATTTGACAAACAGATTTTTGCAAATGCAATCACATTACAGTAAACTAATACAATGAAACATAACTTACATGATTTATTTTATTGATTGATATTTTTCACATTTTCTGTGCTATCCCGTTCACAATAAATGCACATACTATAACAAACACATTCTATAATATAAATTTCTTTCAAATATAAATTTGACATATATCAATGAAATAACAAAATCCAGCGACATCATGATCCATGATCTACAATTTCATTTTTACCCAGCGGGAAAAAATATCCATTAAAAATTGTTACCATGGTTTGGAATTGAGAACTTTCGAAGCAGAAGTCAGCTCAGTATACTGATAATAATAGGGTACTTTCGGTGTACGTGTTACAAAAAACATTTTTCTGAATTCGATTATTGTGGGTGGTGCCTGAAATCAGCATCTACAGATTTCGCAGCATATGAATGCTCTGTAAAAAGAATCGGCGGTGCTAGCGCAACAACTGCATTAGAATTATGCGTATATCTGGATAATTTTTTTCCATTTCCTTCATTAAATTAACACTTGCATCTTGAGATATACGTTTCTGTTCGGTAAATATTGGACGAACCCAACAAGAACGTGTTTTTGTAATATTTTCCACTAGTTCTGACTGCTCCAATAAAAGTAGCAATTTTTTAATCTTTTCTACAAACCCTTGTAATAAAACTTAACAATAAAGTTTCTGAATTCATATAAAAAGCTAGGTTAAATTTAAACGTCAGATACATGTCAAATTCAATACGGACACGGATATCACGCATGCTTCATGGGGACAGGCTTGTACTTTTGGAACGTAAATAAGTATACGTATGTACGTATATACGGACCCATGGGGATGCAGCCTAAAAGATGAGTATACAGTAAATTTCAAATTTCCAACTCTTATGAAGTACGCTCAAATTGTAGCCTGAAATATGCAAATTCTCAAAGTTTCTAAATTTTAAACAAAGAATTTTTTCTTGAGGAGTTGACTGAACGAGTTAACTCGAATTTTTATTCTCTTACTATATGGACACTGGAGTCAATTCTAAATCACAAAAAAAAAAATAAACAATAAAATACATATATTCTAACAACCATATTTATTTTCAGGCCGATCTCCAATAATAAAAATATCTAGATTCAAAACCGCAAAGCACAAGACTTTTCATTTGCTTTATTTTGTGTAGATCGGAACGGCGCGTGCGAAAATCAAATCTTTGTGAATTTTGATCTTTTGAACCGTAAAGATCATTTTCACAAAATTTAAGCAAAATCCTCGACCAAATCTATAATAGTGCAGCAGAAATATTTTTTTCGATGACTTCATATGGAATGGTTCACAATTCTTGAAAATATTATATCATTCATATTTTAAATCGATAAACTTAAGTTAAAGATAATTTTTATGTATCGGAAAATATCTTTTTCATAATACCTGCATTGAAACAGCGCGTTTTCACGCCTATTTTATCAGTAGAAACAAGACAATTTCAGACAAATGCGAGTGTAGCCGGGCAGAAACAAGCCTGTTTCTGCCCTAGGGGAGAAACAAGCTTGTTTCTGCCCGCTGAATTTGTTTCTTACATCGTTTTATCCCTGGCAGAGTCGCATTTGTTCATTGTCAATCTCTAAATGAAAATCATATAACCTAAGATAATTTGACAGTTGTTGTATTCGTAACTGTAAATTAAATTGAAAAGACGATTAGTTTCAAGAAAAAAAGTATTAATACGACAATTTCAAGTACACCCCAACATCTTATTGATAAAGCACAAGCAGCTACTCTCGACTTGCTAACTGCGAAATCAGAAGAAAAATATTTACTTTGTTATGACAAATTTGTAATATGGAAAGTTTCAATGCAGGTATTATGAAAAATACAGTGTGTGGCACGGGACAAAACACGATTTCAGCCGAGGATGATGCCAGCCCTCGCTTCGCTCGGGCAAGCAACACTCACCCTCAGCTGAAATCGTCTTGTTTCGTCCCTAGCCACACAATATACTATATCACGTAATGTAGTATTTATATTTCTGGAAGATATATATATGTAAGACTACTTTTACAATTTCTTCGTAGCTTAGTTTCAAACATACTCTAATAATATATAAGTGAGCAAAAATATATTTATCATCTTACCATTTTGATACGTTATATCCAAGGCAGCACAGTTTGTAAATGAATTATCATTTAGCTTTACATCCAATATATCCGCATTGTGTGAATGCTTTGTTATTTCCAAACCACTGGGCTTCAAGTTCTCCATGAATGTACAAGGATCTTCCTTTATTATAAATTCTTCGTTAATCTCCTTTTTCATGTGAGAATCGTCTATTTCATATTTTATTATCAGATTTTCTGGATTGTTGATACATTCACTCCAATTTTTCGTTTGTGAACTGTGATCAAAAGTATCACAAATTTCCATATCTAGTTCTATTTTGAAGTTTGGTTCTTGTATTTCATTCTCATCGCTTTTCATTTTATCATTTAACATTTTAGACGCTCTTTGACGCTCAACATCAGTTAGTGTTATTGATATACATTTCTTTTCTCTATTTTTTTGTTTTAGTTTTTGTACATACTCATTCAAAGTAGTAATGCTTTTTAAATATTTTTGTCTTAACTTGGAAATATTATCCAAATCTCCTAAACATGCCTCGCAAATTTTGTCTGGAATATTCGATTCTTGGAGTACCTGAAAAACTTTTATTAATTAAAGAGGAAAATATTAAAAACATAAATGCAATAATTATTGGTATTGTAAAGTTTTTATCAGTGTATAACGTACATATATATAACATATTCACGCTCGAAGCTTTATTTTTATATAATTTCTGATTAAAATTCGAAATGGTGATGTCATGTATTTTCTGCCCGATCAAATCATTTACCTATTTTACAAACTATTTCGATAGATTACTTTGAGTAGTATTCAGAGAATCTTCACAAGTTTCTATGGAAATCAATAAAACCATATAGCTTTCTTTCAGATATTTGCAAATATGATCCAATGAATGAAGAATTTTCTTTTTTTATGAATCAGCAGCATTTTTCAACAATCTATTTATTTATTGTCATAACTTTCTCATGTTATATTTGTCAGCGAACAATTGTAATTTGATGAAAATTTTGCCGCACTCGTGTAAAAATTTTTCCATAAGAGAAGTGCAATTATCAAAAAATTATCGCTTGTACATCAAGCTTGAATGAAAATTATCAACAGTAATTACACAAGAGCTTTCTATTTTGCTGGATAAATTTCTGTTTTCACTGGATATTATCAAACTATAATAAGCATATTCGAAATCATATTAAAGATAAATTTAATTTTTAGTCGAACCCAAAATCTGCAAATCTATCTCAGTCGTTAATTTCAACGTTATTTAATGCGGTTCCATCGGTTCGAGCCCCCGTTCAATAAAATATTAAAAGTCCTAAATGATTTTCTGAGTGAATCAGAAAATTCATGTCGGTTCTTATCCTAGTCCTTATCTGATCGTGGCTATGAATTATACTCCGAACTAGATCCGCATAAATATAACTTGGATTTTTCTATAAACAAGATTAGCCTCCAATCAAACATGTAATTCATTTTTGACTTTAAACAGAAATTATTGAGAAAGTTCTGATACACTGGACGAATTATTATCAAAATGAACAAAAGTACCTCGGAAAGTACGCTTACAATAAAATTTCAAAAAATATACTTAGATGAGTATGTTTGGCCAAAGTAAGATGATATTCAGACAGTTAAAAAAAAAAATTTTATTTTATGGAACCATATGTTTAATTATTGGTATTGAACAATTTGAGTTAAGAAGCAATGATTTTTTTAATATTAGAATAAGTATAGGAAACTGAAACAAGAACTGAATGAAATTAATTTAAAATATATCATATAATTTTATATAGTTTGTGAATAAAAACAATGTGAGTTTCATATTTACTTATACTTATAATAGCTAACAATTCCCACAATTAACTTACAATTTTCATAATATATTACCCCTCGCTTTTACTACATAATTTATAGTGATATTAAATTAAGATTTATACTAATAGATCTTTACTTCATATGTTCTCGGTCTCTAGAATCTTTTCTTGCCTAATCGGATCAGATATTTATTAGATCAAAGAAAACGATCATAGAGAGTCGAAACGTCTAATTATCAATTATTATACAGAATTTAAACCAAAAAATCCTATTTATTAATTATGTATAGCTTTGACTGCACGGAAAACTGGCAATTACGAAATTGTCGCAATCGCTAAAATATACCATTAGAATGTGCCATTAAAACACCTAACAACATCTTTTAGAACATTGTAATCGTCATTGTATAGTATGTCATATTGTTTTTATAACAAATTTCACCAGAATCAGGTCAATAGAATAACAATTTAGCATGCCTTAAAAGTCTAGTAATAAAGTGCAAAAATATATTGAAGCAAAATTTAACTAAAAAAACATCAGCGGGATATGTGAACTGAAAAGAGAGCTCAAATTTTGTTTTTAAACTTATTACTCGTATTAATTGCAAAATAATTTTAAGGTTATAGATAAATCATACTTACATATTCAGGAATAATATATTTAAGTATCTCTTGAATCATCAAGTCTATACAGGTCTGCGATGAAAATTTCTTGTTATAAGAAAGGCATAGATAGCAAATATCCCTCAAATAATACATTTTATTATCGTATTGTGACACTACAACCTACATTCACACATCACAACCACAGAACAAAATGTTGCCAACATCAGAAAGAAAAGTACACATGCATAATAGAGGGCTCTTGCGGTTCAAACAATTTTTCAGAGATGGCGATACTATCGATTACGTAGTACAATGAAATTTTGTCAGCGGTACTAAAACGGTGGTTTCAATTGGAAAATGGGGTATTCCACTGTTTCTTTTTATTCTCTTTTCTGATAGGACGTGAATAAATTAAAGTATTAGTGAAAATGCGATTCAAAAAAACCTCATAGTACTTCAGAAATATTTTTTTTTAATTTGAAAATTTTCCGTGACGTCCAAAAGTCTAATGTGTCACTCAAACGGTAGATCTTATTCATCATCAAACATTTTGAAAACATTGACGTTAAGTAAGATAGGTGGCGTTAGTGTCTTGCTTATTCAACATGATCTAAATTATTTTTATTATTGTCAGTAAGATCATGAGCAAGTTAAATTATACAGTTATCAAATGTACTTGTGAAAATCACATTTCTTTCGACCAAACAATATCAGTAGTTTAAAGCTTAGTTATCTCTCCATGCGCATGCCTGTGATACTTGGAGGCCTCTCAAAATGTTTCTAAATATCATTCGAAAAATAGGAATGATACATATTTTAACTTTTTCGATACATTTCCAATAATTTATAAGTACATCAAATTGCAACGCAACCATATTTTTTCATGAATATAAACGAATCTTGTAGAAATTTTTACATCTATGAAGCCCACTGTTTGAGGACCACAATTGACTTTTAGGCCCAGTATTTCAGTTTCACGTTTAATCTACGGATTAATTAAACTACAGATTATATTTAATCGTCGCTTATGATTATACGTGTATTTCAGTATCATTTAAACTTCAGATTAACTAAACTTCAGATTATGTCACTTTTGCTTATGTTGGCAATACAGAACAAACGTCATGTTGTATTTTAATAATTTTATTTGGTTATGTTCAGGTTTTGTTCTTACTGGCCAGTGACATCTGCGCATATAATATTCTGATTTCGCGCCGTATTTGAAAATAATGGATAAGGTAGGTAGAATAGAAGATTTATATTCTGGTATTCATATACAAAATTGTGATTTATGAAAAATTTCGATGAAGGATAAGAAGCGAGCCAATAATTTCTCACAAGAAGAAATTGATCTTCTACAAATGTTGGTAAAAAAATATTGGAAAGTAGTAGAGAATAAAAAGTCAGACAGATGTACCTGGAAGCAGAAAAATGATTGTTGGATCCGAATTGCCGACGAATTCAACAGCTCTAGTTGCAGCCTGAAGCCTCGATCATTTGAAATTTTGCATAGGAAGTGGGATAACATCAAAAAGATTGTGAAACAGAAAGTGAGTAATGAAAAGAAACATGTAAAGGGTACAGGAGGAGGACCGCCAAAATCTACAAAATTAAATGAAAGTGAAAATGAGATTCTCTCACTGCTCAATGTTCAAGTGACGGGACATGACGCAGAGTTTGACTGCGATGCATCTGAAGAGACTGGATATATGAGTATGAATTCATGATATGGAAACAATATAATACTTAAATGAGTGTACTGTAAATCAAAAGGTATTTTTCATTACTTAGGTCAAATTGAAGAACCAATTGCTTTTTTTGAGGTGGGTAGCGATGGGCAACTTGAGCATATTGAGAAAAATGATAATGCACAATCTACATTTTCGTGGGATGATTATACTCCTCAAATGTTGAAAATGCCTCTATCGCAATCGCTAGCAGTACCTTCGGCCACTCCATTAGAAGTGCGAAAAATACTTCATTTAAATTCGATACATTCACGTCATTAATATCAATTTTTTTTATTTAAGACCTCTGAAAATGGTAGTAGAGCCGTTATAAATGAAACTATAACCCCAGAAATAAAAGATTCTGCACCAAGTAAGATTATTGTACCATAATAGAAAAAATATACACTATCATTTCAATTCTAGCGACATGCAAAAGAAAACGTTCAATCAATAATAAAGTGACAGGCTCAATGACAAATAAAAAATGGTGCAATGTTGCAGATAAAAAGATGGAAATTTATTCATTACAAATTGAACAGATGAAAGAAGAACATGCGATGAAATTAACCTGGATGCAAAAAGAATATGAACAAAAACTCCAGTTCTTGGAATTAGAACATCAATTAAGAATAGAAATTTTAAGAAAAGAATTAAATTCAAAAAATTGAGATGTTTTGCTGTTATGTTCATCATATCTTGTACATTTTGTTCAACATAAATTTCGAATATCAATTAGGTTCCCAGTATGATTTCAATAGTAGTATACGAGGTTTTATCAATTGTTTATTTGTAAAAATGTACTATAAATTTTCAAAATATCTGATATACGGCAATCTGATGATATTACGGTGGTCTCTTGCCATTGGTACTTGCGGAATATTATTTACAAAATCAATTGCTTCTTGTAGCTCATTGCTAAGTGGGGGAGGTTCGATTTCATTGTTTAATACGGCTATATTGTGCAGAACAGCAGCACTTATTATGAGTGCCTGTGTTTTCCTCATACTCAATCTAATTCCTGTTGATAAAATAGGAAAACGTCGTTTCCATACTCCGAAAGCTCTTTCAATTGGATTTCTAGTTCTGATTTGTGCTTCATTAAATAGATTCTCCCCTATACTACGCACTTCCTGCAGCGGTGTTATACAATATTTTTTTAAAGGATATGCACTATCCGCTAGTAATATACAATTTGGAAAAGAGTTCCTTTCAAAATCTAATTTAATGTTTGAATTTTGAAAAATTCGAGAATCATGTGCTGATCCTGGCCAACGGGCAACTATATTCAAAAAACGTAAGTCCGATGAACATATAGCTTGGACATTTATTGAAAAAAATTGTTTTCTGTTTCGATAAATTTCTCCATCATCTCCACCTGAAATTTCGGTTTTATATATTATTATTCAAATTATAGTAATTGTCATAGTCTATCACCAGGAGACTGAATCTTGACATGAGTGCAATCCAGTGCCCCCACAACTTTAGGAAATTTCGCTATAGAATAAAAGCTTTTTTTTATAGCTTCTAATTCATATGTGGTATTTGGAAAATAAAGGAATCTATTTTTTAAATTGGCTATTGCCTGTAGAACTTTCCATATGTGTTTTCCGGCTGTAGTCTTATGTATGCCAATAAAATCTCCAACAGTGATCAAAAAATTTCCAGTGGCCAAGAATCGTAATGTTAATAGTAACATTTCTCTTGAAGTAACAGCATGATTACTATTGAAATGTCAAGAAATTGAATGAGTACAATATACTTGAAATGATTAATGAAATATGCTCCTACTCACAAATTTGTTCGTAGTTGTATTATATTTGTAATTAAATCTAATAACATATTTGTTATTCTTTTTGAAATGCGGAATCTATGGTAGAATTCCATTTCATCCCATGAATTGAAATGATCATTCCTATTTCTATAAATTTTTTCTTTTCGCCGTCTACCTAGTCTTATGATAAAGTTCTCCATTTCTTCGTCTTCACTAGATGAATACACATTTAATTCCATTTTATCTCAAACTATTTAATGTGAAATGACAGACTCAATTGACGTTTAACCGACGTTTATCTCGTCAAACGATACTCTGTCTTCGGTTTAACTTAAACTGCAGATTTTCAGATAATCGGGCATTGAAATACAGATTTTTTACTTTAAGCTACGCTTAACGTTAATCTGTGGTTTAAACTTGACTTGAAATACCGGGCCTTAGACGTCATCATGACGTCATTTAAACATTATCGTCTTTTTATAAAAACGGAGCAACTTCAATATCATTTTCATTACTTATACCTATTATTTATCCCATATTTTCATATTTTCATGGAAGTTTCTCAAATTTTGATAGTAGTGGAATACCCCATTGCTAAATCAGGCTAAAACACAGTCGGAGGGATTTTATGATAGGAGTACAGGAAATATATGATTTAGGATATTCGAGCCGGAGTGTTATCCGGAAAAAACTCCTTTTTTCTGCTATTTACCCTGAACGGTTCAAAATTCAATTTATTAATAATTGTTAACGTGTAACAATAGTTGTAGGTTAGCTCGCTACGCTCGCGACTTTAAAAAAACATTCCTGAATATTACCGCAATCGCAATGCGCGCGCCTGTGGGACTGAACTTGAGAGGAAACCACCTCGAAGGTTGAACTACACTCCATAATATTTGGCTGAAATTCGATATAAAAACTAGTGTTCATGTGTTACAGTGGCTGCAGGTGACGGTCGAACTTTAAATTTCGTGTTGTTGAGATGCAGCCAATCCTCTCTTAATACTACCCTACGTACCTTCTATTGAATTCGTATGCGCCCATGTATCAGGGTCTCGGAAGTTAATGGTTTGATTAACTATCAGACGCTTGTATCCTTCGTCCTGTAATGTCGAATAAGCCCTTCAGCAATCGCTTATTATGATCGTCCTCGGTAAAATGTATTGTTTTGTAATGTCCAATAGTACAGTCCTGCTCCTCTCTTGTACCACAGCCATAAAACACTTATCCGTTCCTCTTTCAATCCCCCCAAACACCCATTGTCCTTCCCAAATTTGTTTTCATCAATTTCCACAATTTTTCCCTCTCCACCCAACTTTTCATTCTACAACACATACAATTCCACACACCTCCCTACAAAAAAAATTCTAGACAGCTATCGTATGTACTGATAAACCTAACTCCTGCCTCATGGCTTCATTCGTAACGTAACATAAAACACAAAATATTCTTCATACTCAACTTACTCTCACTGAACCATGAGCCATTCCTAGCACTTCTCTCCACATTATGCTTCCTTCCATCTATATCTATATATGACCGACGCCGACGTTTCAATAGTAGCGTTCGTTTTACGAAAAATTCTATCTCAAAGTGAGATGAGATAAGTGAAGTGAGTTGTGAGAGTTCTCTTGTAAAACGAACGGACCAAAATCTCGTTTAACTCAATTGATCACATGATCTGTCAGAGCTTGAATTCTATTGGTACACAATTTTTCGCGCTACTTCTAGCGTCGTGAAAGTTATCAGCTATTTGTAAACACAAAAATTATCTAAGAGGAATACTTGATAAAAGTAAATGTAGAGAAACATCATAAATGGAAACTGCAAATGTTGAGGTTACAAGTAAAATTCAATGTAATGTGTACTAGACTGTTCAGGGTAGTTTTAAATATTCTGAGAGGGTGTCTTGGAGGGGATGTTCTCCCCACCCTCTCGGGGTTAGGCTACATTCGTGGAGCCTAAACCCCATCAGTCAGTCGAGAAATATCACTCACTCAAGACAAATCAATAATCAATAAATCGTTAAATCCAATTCATCTTTATAAATCGAAAAACCCCAAACTCATCATTTCCTGCATTTCTCCCGATCATTTGGTCCTACCAGAGCCGGATTCGTTAATTAGCGAATTATTCAAAATGAAGTGCAGTGAAAACTTAAATCAAAAAAATCAACAAGTGAAGTACAGAAAACACTTCGGGTTCCTGTAATCCGGAACATCAATCGTTGGAAGACAACAAAATGGAGCCAGCTACACAATCTTCGTGATCAGAAGTCTCAAATCAAGGTTAGTGACCATTGTTGTTAGTGGTTCCCATTCATTCAATCCTTCAATCGTTATTCCTCACGGGCGGAGGTATTATTCAACATACAAATTTTGCAATTGTTAAACTAAATTCAAAAAATGGCAACTTTAGATGAACTAAAATTGAAAAGAAAAGTTATTAAGTCCGCACTTACTAGGCAAGAAACATTTGTAAACGAATTTTCGGATGATGATGACATTTTACTGCTAGATCAACGTGTCGCGGGCGTTAATGAACTCTTTAAACAATACAATATAATTCAATCGGAGATAGAAATTTTACAGTTATCAAACGTTACAGAAGGAAGGGATAGCGATCTCCTTGAAATCGAAACAAATAAAGAACGAAACAAAGTAGAATGCCAATACTACAATATTCTCGCAAAAATCAAGTCGTTTTTAATTAAAAATGATAATGCCTCAAATGCGAATAATCCAGGAACTTCTCAAAACTCGCAAGGTACAATAATCAATATTCAAAAAAGTTCCGATTATTCGGAGAATACAAATTTCTTAAAACCTTTGCCTCTACCAAAATTCAGCGGAAAACATAGTAACTGGTTCACCTTTTTTGAATCTTTCGAAGCTTTAGTCCACAATGACAGCACTTTATCTAATATCAAAAAATTCCACTATTTACGCGGCTGCCTGGAAGGTGACGCACTTCGCGCCATTGAATCCTTGTCCGTATCTAATGATAATTACGTGAGCGCAATCGATCTCCTCAAAAAACGATTTGAAAATAAACGTTTAATTGTATACGAACATATTAACAATATATTAAATATCTCGGCACTAGCAAAATCTTCGCATGTAGAACTAAGAGAATTATTAGATACCGTAAATAATAACACAGCAGCGTTAAAAACCTTAGGTTTACCGGTAGATAATTGGGACTCCGTGTTAATAGCTATAATATCCGAAAAGTTAGATTTTTATTCCAAAAAGGAATGGCAAGCTTCGCTCGAGAAAACATTGCCAACTTATCAAAAATTCCATTCCAAATATACCAAACCATCACTGTCTAAAAAATCGGAGAAACCATATTCAACCATGATGGTGGCCAAGATTGTTTGCTGCCTTTGTAAGAACTCTCATAACCTATTTCAATGCAACGAATTTTTGAGCTTAACCGTTGAAAACAGGATGAAACAAGTAGAAACTCTTAAGCTTTGCCAAAATTGTCTTCGGAAAAATCACACCACCGAGCAGTGCAAAACGCGATATTCTTGCAAGGAGTGTAAACAGCGCCACCATACGCTGTTACATATAAATGAATTCGTCCCATCACCAAATTCATTACACGTAGCCGCACAAGATCAAGTTTTATTGTCGACCGCTACAATTTATATAACAGACAAAGTTGGCAATTTTCATAATTGTAGAGTTTTGCTGGACCAAGGTTCCGAGGTGAATATTATCACAAATAAATTAAAAGATAAATTAAATCTACCAGCAAGAAAAATCGAAACGTGCATATCAGGCGTTAATATGTTAAACAATACAGTTTCGGAAGGTGTAAACGTTACCATAAAATCGCAAGTAAGCGAATTTGCCACAAACTTCGACTGTTTAGTGGTAAACAAAATTAGCAGACCAATACCATCCGTCACATTTGATAAAAAACTCATTGAAATACCACCTAATATTACACTAGCTGATCCTAATTTCAATATATCTAGGGATGTAGACATGTTAATCGGTGCACAGTTATTCTGGCGACTAATAATTGGAGGTCCAGTGCAATTAAAGCAAAATCAACCGTATTACCAACAAACACGGTTTGGGTGGCTGGTTGGTGGTAACATAAATACTCAAGTAGATAATTCAAATCTAGCATGCAATTTAGTATCGTCCTTGTCAGATAGCGAGTTAAATAATCAAGTCTCTTTATTATGGGACCAAGACGAAGTAGAAAATCAAATACGTTACTCTAAAGAACAATTAGATTGCGAGAATCATTTTGTTGAAAATACAATTAGAGCACCAAACGGTCAATTCATTGTTAAATTACCTTTTAAACAGGAACCCTTGTTAGGTGATTCGCGCTTACAAGCTCAAGCTCAATTAATAAATTTGGAAAAAAGATTAGAGAATAACAAGTCATTAAAATTGTCTTATACAAACTTTATGAGGGAATACCTAAATTTAAATCACATGGAGCTAGTACCTAAAACTGAGTTGGAAACTCCAAATTGTTATTATCTCCCGCACCATGCTGTGTTCAAACAGACAGTCTCAGGGCCCAAGATTAGGGTGGTATTCAATGCGTCGGCAAAAACGACAAATTCACTTAGTCTAAATGATAATCTTTTAACTGGGCCGACCATCCAACAGGATTTATTTTCTATTTTATGTCGTTTTAGAATTCCCCAATTTGCATTGTCGGCAGACATCACTCAAATGTATAGGATGATTCTAGTAAATTCCAAAGATACCGAATTCCAAAGAATTTTATGGCGGGATGATCCCCATAAACCAATTCAAACTTTCCGTTTGAAAACCGTTACATATGGCACAACTTGCGCTCCTTTTCTAGCCACCAGGGCACTTAAAGAAGTAGCCTTGGATATTCAATATTCTGATCCTCTAATAAGTACTATTATAAGTCGCGATTTCTATATGGATGACCTTCTCACCGGGAGTAACACGGTCCAAGAAACAATAACAATTCGAAATAAAATAAGTGATGCACTTTCTTCTGGCGGTTTTAATCTATGCAAGTGGGCATCGAATTGTTCCGAGCTACTGTCAATCAATAAAAAGGAGCCGTCTCCTATAAGCCTTGATAAAACAAACGGGGAAGTAAAGGTTTTAGGATTTTATTGGAATTGCTCAACAGACGAACTTGTTTACAAGGTAGACGCGCCCAAAAGTTCAGAAAAGGTAGTTACCAAGCGCAATATTTTAGCAACCACAGCAAAAATCTTTGATCCTTTGGGCCTGATCAATCCAATAATCGTTCTAGCAAAAATATTGCTGCAAAAAATTTGGATGTTGAGTTTAGACTGGGATCAGCCTGTCCCAACTGAAATAGAGATTTATTGGACAAATTTTGTAAGCGAATTACAAGTATTAAATCAGTATAAAATCCCACGAAAACTAGTTAATTCGATCAGCTCCCAATCCGCGGAATTGCATGGTTTCGCTGACGCATCTTCTAAGGCATACGGCGCTGCTATTTACTTAAAAATCGCAGATCTGTCGGGCAACGCAACAATTAATTTAATCAGCTCAAAATCACGAGTAGCACCGATAAAACATATCACATTACCAAGGTTAGAATTAAATGCCGCTGTGCTATTAACTAAATTGATGACAAAGATTATAGAAGCTTTAAACATTCAAATCCATAAATTATATTATTGGTCAGATTCCACCATAGTTCTGTCGTGGTTGGCGGAGGAACCGTGTCGATGGAAACAATATGTTGCCAATAGAGTCGCACAAATACAGTCCACTAGCTCATACGAAAATTGGCGTCACGTACGATCAGCTGATAACCCGGCTGACATTGTTTCTAGAGGCATGAGTTCTCAACAATTGCATCAGTCAACGCTTTGGTGGCACGGACCGGAGTGGCTCAAAAATAATCAAGGCGAATGGCCAACTTTATCCTGTACCAATATGCCATCAAAATCGGAAAATGATACAAATCTCGAACGAAAAATTACTGTTTTAATAAATACTAGCACTACAAATACTGAGCTCCCGGTCATTTCAAAATACTCATCGTTCTTTAAATTGCAACGCATTATAGCTTATGTTTTGCGTTTTATCAATAACTGTAAAGGAATTTCGCGAGAAACCAAATCGCTCACAATAACTGAATTAGAACAAGCAAAAATAGTCATTTTTCGACATATTCAAAATATTGCGTTCCTATACGAATTAGATGAAAAAACTTCAATTAAATCTTCTAGATTGGCCAAACTAGATCCATTTCTGGACGATAAAGGTGTTATACGGGTAGGCGGTAGATTAAAACATTCGATGATCAGTTACGATAAGAAATATCCAATCATTTTGCCGCAAAACCATCATATAACCAAATTAATTATACGCGAAACACACGAAAGAGATTTACATGCCGGAAATGAAGCAACTCTGGCGGCAGTTCGTCAACAATTTTGGCCACTCTCAGCAAGAAACACTGTAAGAAAATTGATTCATAATTGCGTGAGATGTACTCGTGCGAACCCCCACTATCTCACAACGAAAATGGGAAATTTACCAAAAGAAAGGCTGCAACCAGTTCGGCCATTTTACAAATCAGGAGTTGACTACGCAGGGCCGTATTTAATTAAAAATGGCAAGGGTCGCAGTACATGCAAAGTAAAGGCATATGTGGCGTTGTTTATTTGTTTCGTGACCAAGGCCATACATTTGGAACTGGTAACAGATTTGACAACTGAATCATTTCTGGCCGCTCTAAAACGTTTTATCTCAAGAAGAGGTAACGTTGTGGAATTATATTCAGACAATGGCACCAATTTTGTGGGAGCCGAACGCGAATTGTTACGTTCAAAAACATTCCAAGAAAATATTTCAAAGAATTTAGAAGTAAAAAATATAAATTTTCATTTTATTCCCCCAAAATCGCCTCATTTTGGTGGTTTATGGGAGCGGGCAGTAAGGAGTGTCAAACATCATCTGCGACGGGTACTTGGAGATACGTCCTTAACCTTCGAAGAGTTTTATACTCTTTTAACGTGTATTGAAGCATGCCTCAACTCCAGACCCCTTACTCCTCTCTCCTCTGATCCTAACGACCTACAACCACTAACACCAGGTCATTTTTTAATCGGAGAGCCGTTAACTGCTCCGATTGAAACGGATTTGAGGCCTTTACCGCAAAATCGACTTTCCCGATGGCAACAGATCCAACAGCTCCAGCAAAACTTCTGGGAAAGGTGGTACAAGGAGTACCTCCATCAGCTGCAGGTTCGTCCTCAAGGTCAACGCAAGCAACAGCTAAATATACTCATTGGCACCATGGTTGCACTCGTCGAAGACAACATACCACCGTTACGGTGGATTTTAGGACGCGTAACAGACGTCCACCCAGGAAGTGACGGTGTAGTGCGGGTGGTGACCGTAGAAACAAATAGTGGCTTGTTCAAACGTGCAGTTAAAAAAAGTGAGTGTCATTCCCACCGAAGATTAACAAAGGACGAACTTGTAATGCAATAATAAAATTAATTAAGAAAACTTTTTTGAAATCTATGTATATGTATTTTTTATCTATGTTTTATAAGAAAATTATTTGTTCCATTTTTACCCCGCCCCCGCGGTAATTATTGAAGTCTGCGAACTTCAACCCGGGCGGCATGTTCAGGGTAGTTTTAAATATTCTGAGAGGGTGTCTTGGAGGGGATGTTCTCCCCACCCTCTCGGGGTTAGGCTACATTCGTGGAGCCTAAACCCCATCAGTCAGTCGAGAAATATCACTCACTCAAGACAAATCAATAATCAATAAATCGTTAAATCCAATTCATCTTTATAAATCGAAAAACCCCAAACTCATCATTTCCTGCATTTCTCCCGATCAAGACTGTTATATTTATTCCTATAAATAAAATCATAACACAGCACAAAATATTCTCTCACTAGTAGAATATTATCTATACTCTTTATTTTTTTCTTCATTAATAATTTGCAGAGCAGTATGTCCTTTTTGAAATAATAACAAGTATGAAGTCAGAAGCAAAGTTTTAACATTCATTACTTTTCTGTTCAAATCTCCCGCTATCCCCACTATTTAAACTCAGTACAATCTTAACTCAAGTCAGCGAAATTGGTAGTGTAGCATCGGTAAGGGGGAAAGTGAGTTTCTCACTTCATCTTAGTATGTATGATCTGTGATCTTAGTTGCGCTATGACAAATCGAACGCTACCGACTTGAGTTGAGATGAGATTAATGGTGGGATTCTGAGCATTATCTTAAATTTCTATAACGTTACAGATCTATAAACTTATCAGAATCCATAAGTGGAGTTCTTATAGATCCTATTAAAATGGTATTCTGAACAATTTTCTATAAGTTATGACGTCATGATACTTCCGTTTATTGGAACTTACAGTTACATGTTGTGAATAGGTTAGGAAATAATGTTTACTTTTGGATTTTTACCGCTTGCGGTAGCTTTCCATGACTTTCACCGTCATTTCCACAGGAATTTCTTCAATTGCCCGAGCAATTTCCCTTCGTAAAGCAAGAAGGGTCCTTGGTCGATGCTGGTAAACCTTTGATTTGAGGTAACCCCAAAGGAAGAAGTCACATGGAGTGAGATCCGGTGAGCGCGGCGGCCAGCCAAGATCACCTCTCAGGGAAATGAGGCGACCGGGAAACAGTTCCCTGAGAATGTCCATTGATCGTCGCGATGTGTGGGCGGTTGCACCATCCTATTGAAACCACACATTTTCCACGCCATTTTCTTCCATTTTGGGTCTAAGAAAATTTTCCAGCGTGAAACAATAGCGCTCGCTGTTGACCGTTACGGTTTGCCCATTTTCTTCAAAAAGGTAAGGCTCTCAGACGCCTAGGCGGGAAAGAGCACACCACACAGTCACTTTTGGGCTATGGAGGGGTTCCCGATGGATTTCTCGAGGATTTTCGTCACTCCAATATCGAAAATTCTGCCTGTTAACGGCACCACAAAGGTGTGTAGCAATTATCGAACCGTCGCATTCGATAAACCGCTCAATAACAAAAGCACGATGTTCACCAGACCAAGGCATGTTGACTACTGACAAATGGCATAAAACCGGCTTTCTAACGGTTTTTACCCCACTACTCTACCTGCCCCCTCTTCTGAGAAAAAGGGATTTGAAATCGGATAGGTTTTTCTGCCCCACCCTGTAAAATAAAAATTTTAAAAACTGTTGAAACCGAATGAAATATAATCACTTGCTTCTTGGATTTTTCTTTGTTAGCTCATTTGGAATTGTAGCTGATGGTTTCATTTTTGTTTGAAATTTCAAAATTCCCAATCCCCAAACCTCTTACAACAGTGAAGTGCTCTAACAAATAATTTGCAATACTGCAAAAATTCAGAAAATTATGACAATTAAGTAGCAAATCATTGGGAATATTACTGAAGGACAAAGATTTTTGCTATAATGCTGACATTTACTTTGAATAATGCACTCAGCCTTTTACAATCGAGCAGTTGAACTCGAAATTCAAATTGAGGTTGAATAGCTCGAAATATATTCCTCCACATTCAAATTATGTATTGAGAAATAAAAATTATGCATCTGTAGAATCAGAAACCGTATCTTGAATGAATAATACAACTGGGCCCAGAACAGTCCGTCATTTACATTTATTTTGTTAAATTATATTAAAGTTCACACATCGGTAAACGGCGAACAACTGACAGTGGGTTCTAAAATGGCGGACGAGTCAGCTGACCTTTATCTAGTGCTATAGTTCCTTGGATCATGAATAATATCTAGATAGAAGAAGCTGCGAACGGTTACGACGGAAAGAGATGGAAGATATATTGTAAGAATGCTGGAGAAATAAATTGCGAAAGCGTGACAATAATCAAATTTCGGTTTTTCAAGCCCGCAAAATGACAAACACATGATGTAATGAGTTCTTATTTCTGTAATAGTTATTTACATAATTAGTTATGAAAAGTGCCATATTGTTTGACGAAACGTAATATTTGCCAAAACGAGCGAAGCGAGTTTTGCAAATTACGTGAGTCAAACAATATGGCTTTTCATAACGTATTCTGTACAAAATTTTATCTAATTCCGTCAGAATAATTTTAAGTATATTTTTCAATGAGAACATCTCTCACGTCACATCACCAAATTCAGATGACTGTGATTCATGACCATCTATTGTTACTACAGAAACAAGAGTGCACTGAAATAAACAAATATCGAATTTTCACAAAACGTCAAAATAATTTTTTTAAATGTGCTCAAGCAGTAATATCCTGAGTGATATAGTACTCTTTGATATCAAAGACTCTGCCAATGCTGCATACTGTGAATAATAAATCTTTCTTTTGATTGTACACAGATAAGTATAATTGATTAGCTCTGAAACATGGCCAGTTACGTAAAGTCATTACGTAACTACTTTACGTAGTTACAACTGTTGCATTGCAGTTATGAAAAATGGGACGTTGCATAACGTCAGAAATTGATGTAAAGTTTGACTTTTCATAACGGAATTAGATAAAAAATATTTATATTCATTCGCCGTTTTCCAGTTGCAAAGTACATCTTCTCAACATTAATTTTATAAATAGCAAATAAAATTCGATAGACATGCGCAGTTCGTTATTCTTTCCTTATATTTTATTTCTTTGTCCCTCTAACGTGAACTGTATTCTTCTCTCTTTCTGGCATAACCGTTCGCAAAAATGTATTGTGTGATATAGGACTCCTTCCATCTAGATATTATTTATGATCTAAGTATAGTTCGAACCATGACGTCAACTACGAACCGTAGACGTTTGTATTCAAACCGACTTTGAACGACAGTTTGAAATGTATTTCGATATCTGCCGCGAGAAAGTCAAGTATAGCAGTGAAGACCAACAGCCATAAACAAGTGTGATAGAAGAGAGTTCTGGGCTATGTTAAAACAATAACTGTCTACCGATATGATTGTACTCAATAATTGATAAAAACAGCACAATTTATTCTAATTAATGCAAAAAATCGGACTGCACAAATCAAAGAAAATTTCCACAACTTTAACAAAACTTGCCAAAATGGGGAACAAAAGAATTTTTCTGCTGAAGTGCAAACACATGAACATTATTCCAAATTTTTGTGAAATCAAGATTTTAAAATGGCTAAAAACAATGGCCGAAACGTCGTCGTCGTGTTTTCCAAATTATAACGTTTTTTCTCAAAGCCAGTTTCCTTTATTCTCCTACCAAATTAACTCACTATCGGCTTTTTAAATTCCACAACATAAATTACAACGCCAAGGACCAAGGGCGATTTTAACATTTGTATTCTCATCGTCATGATCTTCTACAAGAACCTACGTGAAAAATATCATCCAACTACCATCAGTAAACTGAAGAAAATTTCCACAACTTTAACTAAACTTGCTAAAATGAGGAACAGAAGAATTTTTCTGCTGAAGTGCAAACACATGAACATTATTCCAAATTGTTGTGAAATCAAGACTTGAAAATAGCTAAAAACAATGGCCGAAACGTCGTCGTCGTGTTTTCCAAATTATAACGTTTTTAGCGCATTTTTTGGAAAAAAGCGCTATTATATTCACTTTGGCTGTCTGGCTGGCTGGCTGGCTGGTGTGACGCTGAGTTTTCAGGAACTATACTATCTACAGACTTGAAACTGGTACCAAATAAAAGCTGCTGTTTCGTAGGTGTGCACAAATTGCTTTAATTTAAGCTCAGTGATTGTGCAAGATTCATGTGTGTCACGTCAGATGGCCCCATACTTGGAATGGAAACAAAAATCACTGAGTAGTTAGTGCTAGGTTTATGCTGGTTTGTGCTAGAATCCTAGAGTTTGTGCTATTAAATTACACTTGTAATTAACAATCGATAGTGGGAAGCTGGCGTGACACTAAGAGTGAACCTCCACTATTTATAGCAATATGAGATCAATTATAGTACAGGCACTTAGTGCTAGGTTTGTGCTGGCTAGATATGAGTTATGAAAGTTTGTGCTATTTATTTGTACATAATATTCACAATATAATTGGGGAATCTGACGTGACACTAAGAGTAAACTTCTACTTCAAATCACAATACTTGATCAATTATGATACAGATACTAAGTGCTAGGTTTGTGCTGGCTAGATATGAGCTATGAAAGTTTGTGCTATCTATTTGTACATAATATTAACAATATAATTGGGGGATCTGGCGTGACACTGAGAATAAACCCCTACTATTCATGAGAATATACATGCGAAAATAATTCTGTAACTTAGTGCTAGGTTTGTGCTACTTAATCACAAATTATGAAAGTTGGTGGGAAAGTGGGAATCTGGCGTGACACTAAGGGTAAACTTCTACTTCTAATCTCAATACTAGATAAATTATGGTACATGCACTTAGTGCTAGGTTTGTGCTGCCCATATATGAACTTTGAAAGTTTGTGTTATTCATTTGTACTTGATATTGAGAATAGAATTGGGGAATCTGTCGTGACACTAAGAATAAACCTATAATATTTATAAGAATATACATGCGAAAATAATTTTGGCACTTAATGCTAGGTTTGTGCTACTCATATTAAAATTATGAAAGTTTGTGCTTTGTGTTAACACATGTTAATAACAATGGATAGTGGAAATCTAGCGTCACATTAGGAGTAAACCTTCACTCCCTATTACAATATTCGATTGTTTATTATACATACACTTAATGCTAGGTTTGTGCTACCTCAATACAAATTATGAAAGTTTCTGCGATTCATTTGTACTAGGAATTGAAAATAAGATTTGAAAATCTGGCGCGACACCAAGAGTAAACCCTTTGTATTCATGAAAATATGCATGCGAATACAATACATTCACTTGGTGCAAGGTTTGTGCTCCTTAGATATTGACTGTGGAAGTTTTTGCTTTCTGCTAGCTCATGCTATTAACAATTGATTAATGGGAATCTGGCGTGGGATTAAGGGAAATCCCCTTTTCTAATTATAATATTCCATTTTTAGTACGAGCACTAAGTGCTATAAGTTTTTTCTATCAGATTTTAATCCCGAAAGTTTGTGCGTTTCATATATAGGTTGGTGACTCAAAACACGCATCATGGCGTTTTCAATGTTATTCTTGAAATGTTCAATTATTAACTTTCCTATTTATTTTACATAAAAAAAGTTGAAAAGTTTATTGTAGAGGAAATATTTCACCATTTTTTGATACAAATATTCTCGATTTCATTGTACTAGGAACCAGTAGAGTTACGGAATATTCATTGATAATTTTCTCAGATGAAATAACAAAATAAAATTAAAGAAAACTTATATTTGTCGAACACTATTTTGAACATAAAACCATATCACCATATCTAGTTTTCCTTCTAAATTATACATTTCAATTCAAGACACTTGATATGAAACGCTGATGACAGCAGATGACAGGTATGAGCAAAAACTTTGAATGGGTATATTTGTTTTTTATTTCATGACACTTTGATTTTAAGAGAATTATCAGTGAACATTCTTGTAATTTTACTGGTTTCCAGTGGAATAAAATTGAAAATATTAGTGTCAGAAAATGCAGAAATTTCTTCTCTACAATAAACTATTTAACATTTTTATTGTAAAATAATTAGGAAAGCCAATAATTGAACATTTCAAAAATAGCATTGAAAACGCTATGGTGCGTCCTTCGAGTCACCACCCTGTATACTTGATAATAACAATAGAATTAAGGAATCTGGCGAATCTTTTTTTCTTACATATATTGCCAAGTCGAACTTACTGCTTGTGCCAGAAGGCCGCTTGAACTTGAGCACAGCATCATCAGTAATCAAAACTTTCAACGCTTACAAAAACATAAGCAATATTAATAATCATAAACAAATAATATAAACATTCTTATAAGAATCTCAAAAATATGTATTTCAGTGCTATTATTAATCTAATATCAATCAATGCCACGGTAGCAACACAGACATTATTGTATCCTGCAGCGCACGGCAGCAAATGCAGCAGAGATGATGTCATTGTATTAACACTAGTATGCTCTCTACACTCAGTTAGTTTGAACAATCGGAACTTGATATTTCCCTTGAGTATACTAAGAATCACACAAATATCTGAGAATAATTGAGGTAATCTGGATTTTATAAGAGATAATTTGCTGCCTTCTCATCAAATGCGGTACCTCTGATTGTATGTATAGTACTAGAAGATTGGAAACCTTAGGGCACTAAGTGAAAGCACTTGTAGCGTGTAACTGCGCTTGATCACATATATTCCATGAAGAACCTGAACTATTCTGATGTATGGCTTGGAGTAAGAGAATTTTTTACAAATAGATTGAGAAATGTACGTATTCAATGTATCGTGAATATACATATGGATCGAGAGGTGCATGGAAATGTTTCTTGCGTAGGTTTTGGTATGAGCTGAAACTTTGTATAATAGTATTTCTAAGTGGCTTGGTAACAGACCCAGGTCCTGTTGTACCTCATCTATAGCTTGGTTAAATCGAGCTTATCTACTATGGTCACAATTACTGAAATAATTGTTACCATAGAGAATGAACTTTGTTCAACTAAACTGTAGATAAGAATAGATTGTATAACTCAGCCTTAGAGACTTGGCGGGCAGCTTTCAGCTATTTTCAATTGTACGAATTTTTGAAGAAAAATATTTATGGGCGAATATTTAGGATAGAAGCAAAGATTTTTGGCACCTATATCCATATTGAATATGAGTATTCAGTTCAAGGTTTTTTGTCATATGGAAATTTCTTTTGTACAGCTTAACATAGGCTTGGATTTTTTTTTGCTTTTTGAATTTAACGCTCTCTTTTCCGATGCTAGTTACTCCAAAAAAATTGATTTCAGACAGCGTACCATTGTATCTGCAATTTTTTTTGTGTAACCCTCAAACCGGCAACTAGCTAATCTATGTTGTATCACTTTTTGAGCTTTCATTTCTCATCAAAGCCCATCGGGGATCCAAAGCCTATCGATAACCACTTGAGGAAGTATTGTCTTGATGATCATTCTTTGTCTTATATCGGTTTTGATTTTCAAAACAAGAAAATAAAAATTTCCACTCTTGCTCATTTCATGGCAATGTATTTCTTATCTTGTTTTAAGAATTCTTGATATTTCTTGACATTTGAAAAGGAATCCCTTCTCACTATTGTTTTATACAATCCGAACGCTTAAGTTTAGTGTTAGTGTCAATCCTTTCCCCTCCCTCTCAGTTATGTTATGGAACAATTATTTTAGCAACGCTTTCAAAGATTGCTACCAATAAAACTGAGAGAAAAGTCTGTAATTCTCATATTTCAATCAGTGTTTGCAATTATTATTTGTCCTATTAAAATAGCAGAGTACCCAAATTTTTCAGAGTATTGGGGAATCTATCTACACATTCCTACTCTACATAATCGATTTGTACACCGAAAACTGTAGACTTATGCTTTCGATATTTATATAATATTTGTTCTGAAATTCATAGTCACAGATACTTTCCACTTCCCTGACCTATATAATATGATAGCGGAGGTATTCTAATCGTAATTTTTTGACAGTCCGAGATTCTGATGCATCTCAACATTTTAGACACTACTGAACCCAAAAAACATAATTTGAAGAAAAAAAATTCTCTGTAAGTCTGAAAACACAATAACTTAAGAATGCGTATGAATTTTTGATGGGAATTCTATATTTTAGTTTTTTTATTAGAAAACATTTTGACTATTTTCGGCTTGATGTCGGTACGTATGATCGTTCGTGCGTAACTCGCAAATCTCAAAACTGGCTGAACGTATAATGTTGAAATTTTGTATTTAAGGGTCTAGTTGTGCACCTCACATTATAGTTCCAATCGTCTGTACCAGAAGTGCACTTTACTTGAAACTTTTTCCGAATTTTTCTAATAAATCCAAAATGATCATCCGCAGGATGTTGAAATTCAGTATTTGAACTTGATGTTATCAGAATGGTTATCTGCTATTTTTGTATGAATCGGATTAGCCAGAAGTGCACTTTTCTTGAAACTTTTTTTGAATTTTTTGCATAAATCTAGAACGATCAGCCATAGCATATTGAAATTTAGTGTTTGAACTTGTTGTAGCATCAAAATAGTTATACTATTTTTGTATCAATCGGCTAAGCCGGAAGTGCAGTTTATATGTATAACAGACATTCAGAATTTGCCGTATAAAACAATTAGTTTAATTGAAATGATAAGGTAGGCAATTATAATCTGTTGTCAATTTTTTGATTTTGTTTGACAATGTACAAATCAAAATATTATTAAAATTATATTAATCATAATCTGAAGTGACAGAAAACTTTATTGAATAAATTTGTGTATATATCAAATGATGTACAAGTAAGTCACGTGATGTTCACGTCAGATTTTTTTATAAATGGTAATATTTATTATAGGATATAACTGAAATCAATCATTTACATCTACTTGAAACATTTTTCGAAACTACTAGTGATTAATTTGATATCATTGAAATTTTGATCACTTTGAATTTCGTTACATTTTTCTGAAGCAAAGAAATAATCAAAATCATAATGTGGATTTGGAGCTATTATTACTTATATTCAGACATCACGTGCAAACGTTCGTCAAGGTCAACTGATTTTTCAGATTAAGTTATTTGACACTCTAAATTTTGAGACAGCGATGAAACTGGCCATGAAATTTATAATCGTGGAAACACTTTAATGGTCACAGCAGATTTTGAAATTCCAATAATAGATTAATGAAAGCGGATATCAAGATTTCTTGACAAGTGGTCTTGAATCTTGATGATACTTTCTTGTACTTGTGAGGCACTAACTTGAGGGCCCATCAAGGACCCACCAAGAACCTCTCGAGGGTCCATCGAGGACCCATTCGTGAGTACCTGGATTCAATCAAAGATTTATTATTATTATTATTCTTTCTTACGTTATGGATTACCCTCTTCATTCTATTTCATAGGAGTACCTCGAATTAACTCTGCTCGCGCCAAGTTACAGTTTTCACATGTTGAATTTAATGTAATGTTTAGTATGAGAAAAATTTATTGGGAGTCGTAAATAGTTCACATAGAGATTCATAGATACTTGTATTCCATTCTGTACAGAAAAGATGTTATACTTCCTAATTCACGGTTGTCAATCTTCAAAGTAGTATATATTCATTATCAGAGGTAGTATTTTTCATTTCAATCACTTCAAGCAACGAATGTTTGCAAACTAAAGTTAACTGAACTTTTCCAGAAAAAATTATTGCTGATAGAGGAGGACGTCCATCAAAAGTGACCAATGAGAAATTCATCGATGTAATATCTAAATACATCAATGACATATTTATTTCACAGTATGGAAAAATTGCACAGCCTTCATCTCTTGTGTATGAGAAAATAAGTACAGTATTATCGTATCATTTGTCATCGAAAGCAGTATACACTCGAGTATTAAGACAAAAAGATGAAATTTGTCTCCATTTTAGTATTTTTCTTCAGTGAATGAGAATGAGAATAAAGAAGATATAAATGGAGAAGAAGAAAACTATATCTCTGATTTGGAATTTGATGTTGTACTTTCAAGCAAAGAATGGAGTGAAATTTCTTTCAAAAATCAAATCTTTGTGAGAAATGAGATAGACAGAGCTTCAACAAAATATAGATATAAGAAAATTATTCCCAATGGAAAATGGTGCCATGTGATAAATGATTTAATTTGGCGGAAAACAAGAAATGCATGTACCTGGTCATTTGAATGTGGTCATGATAATATTTATTGCACTGGTTATTGTAAACAATGTAATGCAAAACTATCTGTTTTTTTCAATAAAGATGTAGATAAAACTACATATCTACATTTCGAAATTTCTGATTTGGATCATAAAATCAAGCATAATCAAAATATTAAGAGAAAATTGTTAGGCGAAGAACGGAATGAAATCAAGAAAAATTTAGAATACAAATCTGCGGGAATTTACCGTAGTGAGAGAGCCGATGATTTAATGAATTTCGGAGATACGGAACCAGCACACTTATATTCTTCAGGTGTGTACAGAAATGTTAGATCAGAAGGAAAAGAAGAAAAATATTTGAATAAGGATTCCATTCTTTCTTTGTGGAGTTTAAAATACACAGTAACATATTTTCGTTCAATACATAATTGTGGTCTTGACCCCCTATTTGTCCACTACTGGTCTCCACTTCAAAATTATTACCTAATATGAAAATGTATCAAAAAATAACTACATCTCATGCAGTATTGATGCAACAGGTTCTATATTTAAAAGACCAAAACCTAGGCTAACCCCAATAGCTTTGGATAAGCCTAAACAATTTTTTTTGTACTGTATCGTATTACAAACCGACACAAATTTGAAGTCCGTGCCAGTTTCTCAAATGATATCTCAATCACATGATGCTTTTCCTATATATATTTGGTTGAATCGGTGGCTACATGAAAAAATGGTACCAAATGAAGTTGTTTTAGATGCTTCAGCTGCTCTGATGAATGCCGCGGCAAGAGCGTTTGCAAAATTTGATAATATAGGTCAATACGTAGACATCTGTTTCAAAATACTTGAAGGATGCACAGTAGATATACCTCAGTGTTTAATTAGAATTGATCAATTGTTAATAACATGTGCTTGCAGAAAGCAAAAACTTTCACATTCAATATTCAAGAAGCACAAACCTTGCACCGAGTGAAAGTATTGTATTCGCATGCATATTTTCATAAATGGTAGGAGTTCACTCTTGGTGTCGCGGCAAATTTTCAAATCTTATTTTCAATATCTAGTACAAATGAATCGCAGAAACTTTCATAATTTTTATTGAGGTAGCACAAACCTAGCATTAAGTGTATGTACAATAAACAATCGAATATTGTAATAGGGAGTGAAGGTTTACTCCAAATATGACGCCAGAATTTCACTATCGATTGTTATTAACATGTGTTAACACAAAGCACAAACTTTCATAATTTTAATATGAGTAGCACAAACCTAGCATTAAGTGCCAAAATTATTTTCGCATGTATATTCTTATAAATATTATGGGTTTATTCTTAGTGTCACGACAGATTCGTCAATTATATTCTGAATATCAAGTACAAATGAATAACACAAACTTTCAAAGTTCATATATGGGCAGCACAAACCTAGCACTAAGTGCATGTACCATAATTTATCTAGTATTGAGATTAGAAGTAGAAGTTTACCCTTAGTGTCACGCCAGATTCCCACTATCGATTGGTAATAACATGTGCTAACAGAAAACACCAGCTTTCATAATATGTGATTAAGTAGCGCAAACCAGCACTAAGTTACAGAATTATTTTTGCATGTATATTCTCATGAATAGTACGGGCTTATTCTCAGTTTCACGCCAGATCTCCCAAATTATACTGTGAATATTATGTACAAATAAATAGCACAAACTTTCATAACTCATATCTAGCCAGCACAAACCTAGCACTAAGTGTCTGTATCGTAATTGATCAAGTGTTGTGATTAGAAGTAGAAGTTTACTCTCAGTGTGACGCCAGATTCCCAAATTATATTGTGAATATTATGTACAAATAAATAGCACAAACTTTCATAGCTCATATCTAGCCAGCACAAACCTAGCACTAAGTGTCTGTATCATAATTGATCAAGTATTGTGATTAAAAGTAGAAGTTCACTCATAGTGTCACGCCAGATTCCCACTATCGATTGTTAATTACAAGCGTGATTTAATAGCACAAACTCTAGGACTCTAGCACAAACCAGCACAAACCTAGCACTAACTACTCAGTGATTTTTAGCGCATTTTTCCGAAAAAAGCGCTATTATATTCACTTTGGCTGTCTGGCTGGTTGGCTGGCTGGCTGGCTGGCGTGACGCTGAGTTCTCAGCAACTATACTATTTACAGACTTGAAACTAGTACTAAATAAAAGCTACTGTTTCGTAGGTTTGCACAAATTGCTTTAATTCAAGCTCAGTGATTGTGGAAGATTAAATTATTTAATTACTTGTTCCAAGTGAAACAATGCCCATAGATATATATGACATTAGGGATATGGCAACTAAAATTAATTAAAGTAGATAAAAATTTAGTTACAACTTTAGCCGGGGGTGTTACTATTATTATGTTCAGTTGTCAAATCTGTCTGAGATTCATTCAATGACTTGTTTGACGCAAATTTGAAGCTTATTAGAATGAGTCACTATTATTGGTTGAAAATTTGTTTAATTTTGGTGTATTTTTTTATATAGCTTTGATAAAGAGCAAATTTTAATTTTAAGTTACAGCACTTGACCTCCTGTCAGTCAATAACTAAACAATGAAGAATTAAAGGAATTTTTGAGTTTGTACATGCATAAATTGTGTACCTATCAAACTGTCAATTTGAAATTAGTACTAAATGGAAGCTACTGTTTCGTAAGTTTGCCAAAACTGCTTGATTTCAAGCTCAGTAATTGTGAGAGATGGTAATTTGCGAAATCTCTGAGGTAACAAGCATTCATGAGCTGTCAAAAATGCGCTTTCATCATCTAGATGATTCTTCCATTTTTTTTTTCATCTCAAGTATGGGGCCACCTGACGTGACACACATGCAAGATTCAATTATTCAATTACTTGTTTCAAGGGAAACAATGCCCATAGGTATATATGACAGTAAGGATATGGCAACTAAAGTTTATTCAAGTAGATAAAAATTTAGTTACAACTTCAGCAGTGCGTGTCACTACTATTATGTACAGTTGTCAAGTCCCTCCGGGACTCATTCAATGACTTGTTTGACGCAAATTTAAAGCTTATTAGAATGAATTATTATTATTGGATGAGAATTTATTCACTTCTGGTGTATTTACTTGTCTGTAAATCGAGCAGTCAGCTTAAGGTTGTTAAGAAGAGGAGTGGGAGTAGTTGTGGTGGGAACCCTGCTCCATGCTAAATAAATAGGATGAAACATCGATTGCCAACTTCAAATAAACTAAATTTTAATTATTAAAACTGATGAAAATGTTGGTTTTTTGTTGAAAATACATTATTTTGAATGTTTTGGTTTATGATTACATTCTTTTGTAGAGCTTTCATCGGTTGAAATATTTTTTTTTCATATTTTGACAAAGGTACAATATGATGTGTAGAATTCGCAACGCTGTAGACTTTCGGATATATTTTTGACATTTGACATTTAGTTTCATGAACAAAAATACTTATTGATGATAAAAAATCATGACTCTACACCAAAAGAAAAATATCGATGGAGAAATAAATGGGTAACTGAGTCAGTTTACCGTCAACAACTTAGCCAATCTTTCAGCGCAAGAAAACGTAGATCCAGCCAAGGTGCAAATAACTCTCCAAAAAGACCACAGCTCCAAGATGATGACAGTGAATCTAAAAAGACTGTTGGAAGACGCTTAATAAATGTAGATATATTAACCAAGCGCATGGTGTGTGAATGTGGCTCATTTTTATTATTACAGGATATTGAAGAGGAATCTCG
Organism: Dromius quadrimaculatus; assembly: GCA_963989225.1. Lineage (NCBI taxonomy): Eukaryota > Metazoa > Arthropoda > Insecta > Coleoptera > Carabidae > Dromius > Dromius quadrimaculatus. The sequence goes on along the minus strand of OZ022328.1, from coordinate 36,159,188 downwards.
TATTGGATTAGCTTCAATATTCAAGATTCATTATCGTGACTGTTTATTTGTTAATTCCGTTTCAACAGATATCGAACTGAAAGGTAGTACTGGCAAGACTCTATATGAAACTAATACAAGAATGATATTAGGTGAATTAATTTTAGTAATATTGAACACAAAAACATATCATATTGAATTTTCTTCGAACATTTGCTGTAGGTATTTATGATGCTGGTATGGGATGCACTCATTTGAATAAACTGTTGGGCTGTTTAGATATGCCAAGCTTTAATAATCACTTATTTCAAAACTATGAACTAGAAATAGAGGTAGCCACTAAAAAAGTTGCAAAGAAAAGTTGTGAGAACGCTGTCATTCTTGAACGAAACTTTACTCTACAGAACTTAGAAACTCTGCAGGAAATGTTGTAAGTTTTCCAAAATATTCCTCTGTGAGCCATGATTGATTTATTATTCTATTGGTATATATTGATTGGCTTAGATTCAAAGCTTTGTTCTTCTCTACTATTAGTTTATTCATGGTCTATATCATTTCTATTCTTTCTTTATTTCATAGACCTGATAATTTGGAGATTTTTTTTTTTTTATCTGATTCACTAATTGATATCTTATCCGAGAAATCTTTGTCACATTTGCTGGTTAACTCGAAAGAATCTGCTGATCGCGTTCGTATTATGGTATCTTATGATATGGGTTGGAGTAAAAAGAGGTTCGGGACGAAACTATGATAGTAATAATGGTTATGGTGCATTAATTGGTGTCTTAAGTGGCTGTGTACTTGAGTATGGTACTAAAAATCGAAAATGTCGACGATGTGAGCTAGGTCACATCAGTGAAGTAAGTCATAATTGTCGTTTAAACTATTCTGGAAGTTCAAAGGGAATGGAGTCTAGTTCAGCTGTAGATCTAATAACAAAAAGTCGTATACTAGAGAATGCTCGTGTAGAAGTTGGAGTTTCTGTTGCCGATGATGACAGCTCTACTATTTCTGCCGTACGACTAGCTGCTGATCGTAAAATTGTAAAATTTTCTGATATGAACCATACGAATGAAGGTGTCAAGAAACATTTATATAATATTCAAAAAGAACATAAAGAACTAACTAAAGATGCCATAGAATATTTACAACGATGTTTTTCTTACGCAGTTGTACAAAATAAAGGAAATAAAATAGATATGGTAGATTCTATTTGTCAAATTCCAGATCATGCATTTAACAATCACATAAATTGTGATCAGTGGTGTGGATATCAAAATGATGAAGAGAATTATCAGCATAAAATAATCAAAGATGGGTTTACTGAGAAATCATTATACGAAGCATTAATTAGAATTTTTAATCAACTAGCGGATAATGTGGACAAGTTTGCAAATGTAACGTCGATTCAATTGAATGAAAATTTGAATGCAATAATGGCTAGTAAATCGCTCAAGTCACGCTGTTATAATTTAAGTTTTTCTGCAGATTTTCGATTTGCAATGGCAATAGCTAGTAAAAATTCAGGTTCAAATTACATTCCTGGAATTTTGAAGCTTATGCGATTGTCATCTGGCCAATTTACTGAAAAATATCTTGAACTAGCTTTTTCCGCGACTTCGTCCGCGTGGAATAGTTATTTTGGGCAGCATTTAGGCATACCAGAATCTAGATGAAAAACGTAATGAAACAAAAGAAAATCTTCTACCTGACCTATACGAATCAAAAATGTTCTTACTTCAATTGTAAAACTATTTTTTTGTAACACGTACACCGAAAGTACCCTATTACTGAGCTGACTTCTGCTTCGGAAGTTCTCAATTCCAAACCATGATAACAATTTTTATTAATTCTCTGTTTACTGGGAATCAATGGATATTAATCTCCGCTGGGTAAAAATAAAATTGTAGATTATGGATCATGGATGCCATTGATTTTTTTCTATTTCATTGTATATGTCAGGATATATTATTACGTTCAAAACCGATTTGACGTCTCAAAACAAAATCGCCGTTTATGATGCGTGATTGGGGCTTAGCTCAATCGATTGCGCCTCACAAATTCGACGTATAGCGCACGTACCAGTTACTGCACCACAACTACTGTGCCCAAGGGGCGTTTGACAGTAACATAAAAGGATAAAACAAGAAAATATATATTGTGCTCCTAGCTGCCCTAGGAGCACCACAAAAGATCAAAATAACAAAAAAAGGACTGTGCACTTAGCTGTCACCACTGGGCCTCTGGAACAATGGCTTGACATCGACTGGCTTTGGTAAAGGCGTCGGACCAAAGTCAGTCAAGAGATGGCCTCAAGTTTAAGGGTCCTGGGATGGTCTTCAGGATCCAGGAGTCGGTACTCGCGTCGCTGCGTACCTGGCGGGCGACTAGGAACTCGCCTTGATGGACTTGGCGGTTCTCGCAACACGAAGTCGCGGCCTGGTTCCACGACACTTCACGCGACCGGAGCAAACGCTGATTTAATTTTTAATCCCGCAAATGCGGCTTTGAACATTCAAAATATCAAATAAAATCGGCGCAACAAAAACTTTATGGCGCGGCCTTCTGTTCTCTAGCACTTTTCTGCCTCGACTTTACTCAATTCATCTTTTCCGCACAATCAAGAGAAAAAAACCCGTTTTTACTTAACTTCCAGTAATACTATTGGTTTCAGCTAATTGAGAGAAATGAAGAGAGAAGAGGGAATGGCGGAAAAAGGATTATTAGGGTTAAGGAATTTTATTGTGAGTGTTATTTTATTCTAACATTTCTATACTATGTGCTGTGTGTTGTTAAATATGATTTGAATGTAATTTTAACTTTTAAATGAAAATACGTTCAATCATTTGACAATATCTGAATTTGCACTGTGACCCCTACGGCAACTATTTCAACTAGAAATCTCAAAAACTCTTGGACTTGTCCGAACGACAACTCAATTAAAAATTATTTACCATTGATCAAACGACAATGACAAATGCTTTGTAAGTAAAATCTGTTTCTATTTGAAATAACAATTATTAATATTTTCAAATTGTAGCTAAATGAATGGATAGCAGTCTAGGATATGAAAAATGGAAAAATAGGAACAAGGTGCAAAATTGGAACGTAACAATATCTCAAATTGATATTTCAAAGAAAGTATCATAGAATGTGTTCGTTATAGTATGTGCATTAATTGTGAACGGGATAGCACAGAAAATGTGAAAAATAACAATCAATTGAATAAATCATGTAAGTTATGTTTCAGTGCATTAGTTTACTGTAATGTGACTGCATTTGCAAAAATCTGTTTTTCAAATCGATAAGATAGTTTCAATACATCCAAATTTATTCAAAAAGCTCAGTAATGGGAGTACTTCGGTGCACTTGCTACAAAAAGTATGATATGCAGCACAGACACTAAACTACTGTCATTATTGTCACGGACGAATTTGATTGCACGAAGCTGAGCCTTGGGCTTTGCCCTCGTCTTCGCCTCGTGCTTTGCCCTCGCCTTCGCCTCGAACCTCGCCCTCGCCTTTTACCTCGGGCTTTGCCCTCGTCTTCGCCGAGTGCAACAAAATTAATCCTGGACAAAAATGACAGTCGTTCGGTCCTTGTAGCATAATATACTATTATTGAACCAAATCAATAAAACCGCTATAACTATTTACAATTTATTTTACTTATAAACTTAATCAAAGCAAAAACTCAAAAGAACAATGGATTACAAAACAGCCGTTCGGTTAGCCACATAAAGCAAGAGTCACACACAGCTACTTTTACTGCGCAGTTTTTTTATTGCTGCTACAAAAGTAGCAGGTCGGGTTCACACATAGACCCAAAGTAGCATGCAGTTAGCTGTTTTCTATGCTGCAGCCAGCTACAAAAGTTGCGAGTCTATAAAAAAGTTGCAGAGTTGTTCACACCGCACAGCTGCATTTACTGCAGGTTCAGTGCTCAAATGCAGCGTACGCTGCAATTAATTTTCTGCGTTGATCTGTATTGCGAGTTTTGTGTGGAATAAATTTGTCAGTTATATTTATTTCATATCAGCTACTATAGCTGCTGTATTGATTATAAGAGCAAAGAGAAGACAACTGCAAAAACCGCTGCCTGGTCGAAAAACCGCGGTACCTTATTTCGTAAATGCAGATGACGTTAAAATCATACATGGTTGAGCCATATTCATTGAAAAATCAAAGTACAATGCCCGAATGTATTTTCAATTATCGTTTATCTCGTGCATGGCAAAAAAATCGAAAATTTATTTGGAATCGCTTCTGCTCGTTTTCGACTGCTTGGGAGTTAAAAGAATAGTTTGCGGTGTATATGTTTTATACAATTTTTGAACGTTCTTTTGAATGTTGAGCGCGAAGAGTATGCAATTTTTTTTTTAATTTTATCAACTGGAATATCTACTTTACATGCGATTTCGATAAAAGCATTTCGTCGTTTAGTTGGATTATGATAATCTTCGTGTTCAACAAATTCAAAGACAATTTCTTTATTCCACCACTTCAATTAATTTCAAAGTCTCTTCACGTTTCCATCTATGCGGTGGCATTGTCTGGAATAATTACCAACTTGCATACTTTTCTTATGAAATTTAAATACTTAGATAACTTCACTTTGTGTACAAAACTGCACATATAGTCGCAGCAAAAGTTTCACCCAAACAAATATTTTTTACTGCGGCTGCAAATCTGAAATATACCGTTCATACACCGCAACTTTTGAAACTGCGCGCATCATTAAAATGTTGCATGCAACTATACTGCGATCGCTACTTTTCAGGTTGCAGTAGAGTTCACACGCTATGCAACTTTAGTTGCGAAGTTCTTAGATTGGTATTGCAGTTAAAGTAGCTGTGTGTGACTCTAGCTTAAGTGATACTTCTCCCACTACTCCGCGCTGCGCAGGCGCTTGGATTTCAATGCGAACTTTGATCTCCTATTTACGAAAGTGCTGAAGGGCCATGAGAAAAAATATTTTAATCTTGAAATTTCAACTATTTTCTTGAAATTTCAACTTTTAAAAAGATGAAATTTCAACTTTTTTCTTGAAATTTCAACTTTTGGAAAGATGAAATTTCAACATTTTTCTTGAAGTTTCAACTTTCAAAAAGATGAAATTTCAGCTTTATTCTTGAAATTTCAACTTCTTGAAATTTCAACTTTTAAAAAGATGAAATTTCAACTATATTCTTGAAATTTTAACTTTTAAAAAGGTGAAATTTCAACTTTTTTCTTGAAATTTCAACTCTCTATAGTACCTGATGGAATCCATTTATAGTTCAATTTAGAATATCAGAATGTTCATGACGTTGTCCAATAAGCAGTGTAAAACGTATTTTGTGAATAAGGTAATTTTATCGCTGATTTAGAATATTTGATTTTTTTGAGGAGCTTCACGCCTACATTAAATTTCTGTGAGTAATAGAAGGTAATCATATCATTTTCGGTATCTTATTTCAAGCTTGAGAAATTCTATGTCGAAATCAACACGATAACAAGGTAATAATCTTGCGATTATTCAATATTTATATGAATTATTCTGTCATCCTCAGTTGTAATTATTAAGTAGACAATATTCAATAAATCTTTTTCACTAAACTTTCTTCTAGATAAGAACTATTGTCGCTGGAATCGATCAATAGTGACTGGAGATCCAATTCATTCACATTATCCTACTATTTTACAATGGTAGTAGATAGAACCAAATCCATCATCGAGTACTATTTTCTGCTGGGATTGGAACAAAGTGAAATTTTGCTATATTAAGCATCTTATCATAATGTATTTATTAGTCATCGTACTCTCAAACGTGTGTTGTACGAAAAAAGATTGTTTCGAAGGAAAAACTATTCTCCATTAGGTGAAATCATTCAATTTATTGAAGCACAAATACAAATCTCAGGGCAGCTTCATGGATACCGCTGGATGCATCTCAAATGTATTCAGAATGGATTCAATGTCAAACAAAATACTATTCGAATTATTCTGAAAGTACTTGATCCTTATGGAGTAGAAGAAAGGAGAAGAAAACGTTTGCGTAGACGTCAATATGCAAACAAAGGTCCGAATTATTTGTGGCACACTGACTGCTATGACAAATTGAAGCCGTATAGTATTTGTATCAGTGGTTGCATTGGTGGATTTTCCCGTCATATAATATGGCTTGAAGCTACAAGAAATAATAATAATCCAAGAGTAATAGCTGGTCATTATGTAAAAGCTTTAAAAAAAATTGGAGGATGCCCTCGCAGAATAAGGGCAGATCTAGGAACAGAAAATCGCCATATTGAACAAATACAGATTTTTTTGCGCCAGAATCCAGTAGATGATAGTGATATATTACATGAACAAGCATCTTTTTTATATGGAGCAAGTACAGCAAATCAGAGAATTGAATCATGGTGGAGCATACTTAGGAAACATTTATCACAATTTTGGATGAACTTATTCTAAAATCTTGAGAATGATGGTTACTTTGATGGATCATTTCTAGACAAGGCACTAATACAATTTTGCTTTTTGGAAATAATACAGGTATTACAACTTTTTTCTTATTGTTCATATTGGAAAAATAAAACTTGAAATTCGATTAGATTTCTACTTCCCCGACCCCTACATAGTATAATAGGGGGAGTATTGTAATCGTGATTTCTTGAAAGTTCGAGGTTCTGATGAATCTTCACGTCTTAGACCCCACCGAGTCAAAAAAACATAATTTTAGAAAAAGTCGGTCGGTATGTCTGTTGGTCAGTCGATCTGCCTGTCTGAAAGCACAATAACTTGAGAACGCGCACAAATTTTTAATTAAAATTTTATATTCGAGTTTTTCATTAGCAAATTAGGTTTAAGTTTGTGAATCAGTTTTTTTCAACTAGTGGTACCAAGACTTGACTGATGGAGCTCTTTAGTCTTCTTTTATTTTAAAAACGGTAATATTTATGATAAAATATGAGCAGACTGAAATTGATCCTTGAATCATTTAGCACATCATTTACCTAAAGCATTTTCCAAAATTATAAACGGTTCATTTGTTATCACTAAAATTTCAATTATTATAGAATGCGGTATATTTTTCTGAAGCAAAGAAATAATGAGAATGATAATGTGAAATTAGAACCATTTGACAGATATCTGGACATCACATTCTAACGTTCGTCAATTGTTTTATCAAAATAAGTAATTTGGTTCTATTGTGTTTAGTATCAAAATGAAGCTCATGCAAAAATTATTCTAGTAGAAGTATCAAAACGGATATTTATACGATTGTCAATTGCTATTTTACAAGTTATCCGAATGGTGTCTAGTTTAGTATCAATCTAAAGCTGCATGTTCCAATAAATTGAAGACCCCCGAAATCTAGAAAAGGACTCTTTATTTTTAAAAATACTTATTTTATGTAAGGACTTTTACAGAACCGCTATCTGCTACTTTGATAATGGCAGCTGTCAATATACAATTACATAATTAATGCGACATTTCAAATTTATGAAACAGCGATGAAACTTCTTAAAAAATGGGTACTGCAGCCACTTGTTGAAATTTTTTTTCTGTAGTGCTCTTGAATACACGCCAATATTCTTGTACATAATGATTGGTACATATATTTCTCGATCTGCGGCCATAGTATTTTACCACATTCCATTTCCTTAGCAGATTTTGAAGAATATGTCAGACATGTCAAATCTAATCTATTGAAATTATTGTGCTTGGGATATAAGTACTGAGTATTCAGACTAATTTGAAATAGTATATTCCGATACAAGTGCGGAATGGAGATCATTCCATGCGAATGTGAATAATTCAGCCACGAGACGAAGTCGAGTGGCAGAATTCACATGAGCATGGTATGATCGATTCGCACGAGTGACGGATGTTATTTTTTCTACAGTTCGCGTGAATATCTATAATCAAAATATACCATTTTCTGAGAAAGAATTTGCTTCATTGATCTCATTCCAATTCATCAAATGTTGATAAAATTTTTCATATTGACTTCATTTTGAAGAGGAATGAAAAGAAAATCAAGGAGAATTAAAATTATGACAGTAATGAAACAGTTTCTTCGCGACGCCACGCGGCTTTCTTAGGAATCCCTGAGCGTGCGGAATGACCCCTATTCCGCACGCTACAGCGTGTGGAATAGGTATCATTCTATAGTGACTGTAGAAAAACTATGTTCTCCACTGTAGTGCTTTTGTAAATGAGTAAATCCGAGCAAATTTATTTTTATATACAGGTATATCTGGGGGTTGACAAAAATCATATTATTTCGAATATAATGTCTTATTCAAGCATATTCAACAGAAATTAGGAACTACCGATCTACATAGTTGCGCGAGATAATTTCAAATATTGAGATTTCAATGTATCTAACTGAAAGCTATATAGTAATAGTTTTGTTTTTGGTTTAGGATGATCTAAATCTAGTTGCAATGGGATTGAATATTCATCGCATCAGTAAATCAAGAAATTGTGTTTCACCAGTGGGACGTCCAATAAATATGAATTTCTTACCTGCATTGTACGACACCTATAATTACATCTGTGACGTTTCTGATGAAACTATAGACATATGTATTGATGAATGTGAATTTTTGGATGAAGCTCCTTGTGATGAAGATGTTTTTTATCTGTGCAATATAATAATGGGAGAAAATAATTTACAGAATTCTAAAGATCCTTATTGTGCTTTAAATTTATATTTAGCATTACGGAGTGAAATTTTGTCACTACTTTGAATATTTAAAAAATTATTTCCAGGTTTAAAAAATTATGATTCCCTTTATTAGTTCTTATTATTATATACGATTTGCAACTTGCAATACTTTTCGTTCAATGAGATTGTATCAGTTCTACTGAAATTCCTCTCAAAATACAATAACATTGCTGGAATGAGGTCACTTTTCTAAAAATTACTGAAAATTCAACTTACATAGAATGGGCGTTCGAACATAATTGTGAAAACTTTGCATATTATATATTTAATATATTATGAATAAATAAAACTACATTCAATGTACAATGAAACTATTCTTCAGTTATTGAAATAAAACATACTAATTGCAGCTAAAATAGACATATTACTCAAACTATTCATGCAAAATCCATAATCCAAATATTCGAGGACAAAAGTGTTTCAAATTCTGATCGAAAGTCGGGAAAACTGTCATAATTTAATCGCAAATCCAAAACACAGCTGCAAGTATGAGCAACTGGTATACGTGATAGGTCTCCTTTCTCGACAAAATTGACAGTCATTTTGTTATTACATCAGCTTCCGAACAGAACCGAAGAAATGATTTTAAATGCACATCGTCTGTTTCCCTGATGAATTTTCTCAGATATCCAAAAATTTCAGTTTCGTATGATGTGAGAGTATTATTATGTGTTGATAATGATAAAACATTCTTCGATATGACCTGACATTTTGAGAAAATGTCATTGATTTCAGAAAAAGTCAACATTCCTGATAAAACTGGATGCCAACAATCGATTACGTACATGGGTTTTTGAATCATTTCTTTATGTGCAATATCATTCAATATTTTCTTTATATTATCCTTATTCAATAATAATTTACATTCCAAGTTTCCTATTACTTCTAGAAGTTCCTCCATATCTGCAAGGTCAAATGAATCAAGTTCAGTTTTCAAGGTCTCAGCTTCATTCTTACTTAAATATTTTGAAAAACCATCCATAATATCATTTTTAATTCCGCCTGTTATGCAATGCTCGATAAATATCGATGACAATTCAATTGGAAAATATTTCACATGAATCCAACCATAATATAAAATTTTTGCTATTGCATTCCATTTCCCAGAATCAAAGTCATGTCTTATAAAGGAACTTTTGCATCTGTCCCAACTGTACATTTGGAATAGAAAGTAGACCAGAATTCTGATAATGCATCTCTCAGAATCCCGCCAAAATCAATGCCTATTTCAGCGTCACCGTTTGGTAGCAGCATTTTGACATTAAGAATTCCACAGTTTATATTGATCGCATGGAATGCATCTATCAATTCGTCAAATACTTGATTACGTATATCATCTGAAGAAATCAAAACTGATGGTGTTGTATAATCGAATAAAATTGTGTCGTTGATTAATTGAGTATAGAAGTCAGTGGAATATGCTCTTTCTGATGAATGTTGTACATCTGTCTTCACCTGAGCTGATAATGTAGTTGTAAAGGATGCAATTGGTGGCAGGTCTATTTTATCTTCCTCTACAGAGCTGGATGTTACAGTAGAACACTTTTCTTTTGTTGCTAAGTAAAACCGAAGACGTGCTAATCCAGATAAGACGAACATTTCTTCAATATTGCAATCTTTATTGATAACATTGCTTTTAAAATCCCAAAGTTGTACGCTGAATTTGTCAATATGATCTTTAGGTGAAACATTTTCCGGAAAAAAATAGTTCAACAGCTTTTTATTGGATAAATTCCTTCGTGGCTGTCTTAGGGATAGATATTTTTGTAGTACCTCCTCCTTGCTTTGTTCTAATTTGAACATATCTATCACCATTCACACTACATAGCCATCCAAGTTCGATTTGTCGCGTACTTTTTAAATTACCTATTCTTATTTTCTTACTGTGGTCATTTTTTGTCTCGTCTTCACTGGAAGTATAATCGTTTCTTCTTGACTTTCTCATTTTCTTGCGCAGTTTATCCAATAGGGATTGTTTCTTTAAATTAGGTGATTTTTTCTTGGCACAAAATTATTTGAGAGCGACTCTGTCCCCGTATTTTGGTATGAAATTTATCAAATCCGCATCACTCATGAGAGAAATCACATGACCATCAATCTGTGGGATAATACATTTAATAGTAAATGGCTACACGCATTTTTTGTACAAACGTTCCAAGAGAATGATTGAATTATAATCATAGAAAATACATGACAAGTTCTCTTTGGGAAGTTCCCATTCGTTGGCATTTCTGAACAAGTAGTAGGAGATCTGGCAACGAATTTATTTTGGTTATTTCAGCAGTCATAAGAATAAGTAGACAGATCCTTCTTGACACATTGAATAGAGAATAGATGGTCTGGCACTCCGACACTGGGAGGTATAGTGATCCCTAAGCATCAAAGGGGCTGAAAAAAAGTTGCATTTTGGTTACTCCAGCAGAGCAAAATTTCTTTATTTATTAATTTTGAGAGGATTTCATACATAAAAATATTGTCAAACCAAATTCTCAGAAACTAATTGTTGTTAGACAGCTATGAAATTGCATCAGAAAGTTCCATTTGGGCTATGCCAGCAGTGCTGAATTTTTAGTATAGTTGTAAATACATCTAAAGGATGAATAATCATTTCAAGATCCAGGCCAAAGCTTGATGCCGAAAACTCTGCCAGATTACAATTATTAAGGGTTTTAGTGAGTGTGGGCAGGATAATCTATACGGAATGTCATTTGTCATGGAATAGCTTTCACTATTTTCATAAATACTTGCGTTTTCTTTTGAGTATTTTTCATCAATGATTGTAATTTCTTCACTTTGAGTTCAGAAAAACTGTTCAAAGCTGCTAATTTGAAGAAGTATTTTCATGGAAACTAAATTGTTATAAAATAATCAATCAAATATTACTGTCTTATTATAAGATTATGAATGATATGACAATATATTCTTCAATTATCATCATCGCCCTTAGCGATCCCTTTATAATTTTTTTCTCAAGATTCGTCATAATATTGTCACAAATTTTATTGTGAATAATCTATTTACCTAGGTTACAGTGCCAATAATTATTTTTACAACTCGTATGTTCACAATATCACTCACTGTTACTCGTACTTAATCACTGAATGAATCACTCCTTATCCTAGCTCGCGTTCTTATATACCTAAGCCGACAATGAATCAACATTCAAATGTCTAACAGTTGTTGCCTGGCAATCAACAAACATCTAGTGACCATAGCTTGTCAATCATGTCCGACAATTGAACATCGACCTTGTCAATACTAACTAGGATTACAGTTACAGCGAACTCAAAAAATTATGTGACCTAATTACTACAAATATTTTATATTTGTGATAATATATTATAAAAATAGGTGTGAAGCAGGATAAATCTATCAGTAATCGACAATGCACTATTTAGTTGTCCGATCCAACAATGGCATAAACTTCTATTTTTTTTGTTAAGACTTAAGCTACGGTCACATAGCTCATGTTATGTTATGTCTGTGTTATGTCATTATGTTAAGACCTATCAAAACTTATGAAACATGTCACATAAGTTATGTCATGTTCGTAATGTCATTTGACATAGCACAACAGTTGATTTCAACTCAACTTTCGGACCAACGATACTGAAGTAAGAAGATAGGAATCAGCAATGCTATAGCTTGATACACGATTAGCAGCTCCATCTCATATTTTTGATCGAACTAATATGAGCTGCGCGGGAAGTTTGAATCTCTTGAATGATCGAAAATTATTACAAACTCTTACTAAATACTGAGTATAACTGAATTTTCAACTCACTGAATATAGTTTTCAAAATTAAATTTTTAAAACTATATTCAGGAAGTTAAAAATTCAGTATTACTCAGTATTTAGTAGAAGTTTAAGATTTATTTAAGTAAGTAAATAAATAATTGAGATATTGAGACAGAAAAAATTTTATTGCTCAGTTCTATGATAAAAATAATTGTTTCTACTCTTATATTGTTAGCAAAATATGCAATAATAATAGCATTCATTATCCATAAGACCTATTCCCAGGAATATATGAACTTGATTTGAAAATGGCAATAATCGCATCTACTTTTTTTTGTAATTGTATTATTCTGCTTACAATATTTAAATATATGGAATACAAAATGGAATATATTATAGGTATAATTTGGCATCTTCAAATAAATTTAATATAGAGCTAAGGTAATCTATTCCGTTAGTGGAAAAGTTAGAACTGTTTTTTCATTCTGTTAATACAAACAGTACTTCTTTCATAGTAGAAGATTTTTGAACATAAAATTTAAAGAAATATAGACATATTAACATAGAAGCAGTCACAAATAATAGAACATTTTTATAACTTGCGCTGGATAAGTCTTAATTCATATTCCGGAAATGAAGAATAATAAATTTAACTAGCAGTAATGCAATTGGTGATGGAACAATAATTCAGAGATAAGCACTTGCTGCATAAACGTGGAGACTTTTTCTTGACTATTCAATGGTGAAACGAAAGGTGTTCATTTTTTTTTAAATTTCGGAGCTGGGAAAGAATGAACATCTTCAGGGTCTTTGATGGATCAAATTGTGTCAATAGGAGTTTTGGGTTCAGAAAAGAGTCTTTTTCTTAGGATACCATGACGTCGTTTCAGAACAGCTTCTACCCATTCAAATTGTTGTATCTAGTTTCTTTCGCGCGGAAAGGATGACTTATCTTGTGGTACCCAAGTCACGCAAACAAACTGAAATAAAGAACGATGAATTATTTCAATAGCACTAGCAATAGTAATAATTTTCACTTGAAAATAGTAATTTGTGTATCAAGGCCGTAAAGATAGTCTTTTTCGGTTGAATCTGTTGTGAGATCAAAAAAGAACTTTAGGCCGAGGTGCATACAACGTTTTTTAGGCGATCATCACGAAAGAATTCTACCATAAAGTAAAACTTCACGGCTGTAAAAGAGGCTGTAGAAACACGTTTTTTGTTATGATCGCCTAGAAAATATATATTTTCCAAGTAAACTGACGTCTATACCTTTCTTCGGAGTAGTAGTTACAGCGGCATCTTTCATATCTGACTTGATTGTAGTTGTACTAGTTGTACTTACAGGGGTAACTACCATATCTTACAAGAGTGTCGAAGTCGTAGCTTGAGCTGCGTTGATTGGTATCGGTGTGTCCATCGGAGCAACGATTTCTACTTGAAAATAACAATAATATGAATAACATGAGAGTACCGAATCACAAGTTTCATGCATTATTATGACAAATTTTATGAATTTGAAGCTTTGTACACTACCTTGCACTCTGATGTCGTTTTGAAGAGCATTCATGTTCAACATTTTTTATCGAAGCTCCTGAACTGATCATCGTAGAAATGCAGTCCACAAACTGAGTAGCCCGTGGATCCTGTCAGCTGAGAAAATCTTTCCGGTCCAATCGTCGTAGCCACTTATGCCGTCTACCGTCATTTAATGACAGATTGAAGAGCCTCGGTTTTTGTTCCCGAGGCATAAAATCAGTGGTTAGTGGGGCAGCTCGCTAGTACAATTTTTGACCCTATAATAATATTGGAAGAATAAAATATCGGCAATTTCAATTAAAATCAAATCAAACTTACCTTAAAACTAGCCGCCATATTTCACACTTAAAACAATAAAAGAACAACAAGAAACTATAAATCCAATATATGACGTGTGTAGAACTCTGTCAACACAACAATGTCTATTCGAACTTCGCACAAGTTGCCATGCGCACAATGAAACAAAATAATTTCAGTTCATAGTGCTGTCATCTATCGCCTTTGATTGTAAGCTTAAACATTGATACAGAGCCTCCCATAAGAGTTTCCGCCGCCTGTTTCGGACGCTGTGTTAAGTCTGCGCCGACGCAGTTGACGGTTATCATTTTTTGACGTTTCTTATAACCTTAAAAGATGGAGAAACATTCATAAATTACATTAGTAGAAAGTAATCACAAATTCTATTCTGTATTATGAAAATCGTAAGAATCATAAACATATTGTGAGCGAAGAAAATACATGAGAGCGTTAATGAAGTTCTAAATAATTTCGATATTGAAAATATGTAGTTCTAAAATCCTACAAATGATATCGGCACCTATTTGTGTCAGTTGACATAACATAACATAGAAACATAACACAAACATGACATAACATAAGCTATGTGACCCTAGCTTTATACGGCTAACTATATAGCTCTTGCTCAGCTATAAAGACATTCATTCAATTATATTTAAGAACTTCTCAACGATAATAATATTTTCATCATCATCATCTCCATTATCATCAGCTAATTGTTTCATTTTAATGGAATCATTGACCGATTGAAGAAACTGATCGTCCACAAACCAAACAATATCATACTTGATAAAAATGTTTTATTGAGAGAAGTTCTGTATGAAAATAATTAGAAACATAAAGTTTCAACAGCAAAGTGCTGCCTTTTTTGCTGTTGAAACGTTGTTTTTTCTCTCATTATAATCATACTCATTGTTAATTTTTGTCCATTCACTTTCTTCGGAAACTAAATGGTTTGGTGTCTTAAAGTTTCTTCAAATATTTGTAGTATAAATGAAACAATAGGTGCAAATATCACAGGATTTTTGGAAGAAATCAAGCCCCAACTTTTGAACTTCGGAGAAAGTAGTAGTGAAAACTATTCCATGACAAATGAAACTGAGGTCAATGATGATAATTGAAGAATATGTCATTATTTCTACAAAAATCACATAATAAAACCAAACTAGAGTTTTCGAAATCGATTTTCTCCAACAATTAATTTTCCATGAAAATACTTTCCTTGAAAATCAACAACATTGAACAGCTTTTTTGAACTTAAACTAAGGAAAATTGTTGAGAAATACTTCAGAGATGAGTCAAGAATTTATGAAAATAGTGAAAGTTATTCTATGACAATTGCCAATCCGTATAGGCACTCTCTCGCACTCGCGCGTCTGCATAAAGTTATTCCGCTCGCACTTACTTTGATTCTTAATTGTGATCTGGCAAGGTGTTTGTACCCTACTTTGGACTGGCTATATCCTAATTATGTATTCTCAATTATACTAAAATTTCAGCTCAGCTTGAATAATCAAGATGAAAATTAGTTCATGCAGCTTCATGATGGTCTGGCAACCATTAAGTCACGAGAATTTGGTCTGGCAATAATTTTCATGTGAATAAAATCCATTTGAATTCAATATATTGAAGATCCAGAATTGCTAGAATAAATAAACTGCAACTTTTTATTCATCCCTTTTGATACTTAGTGATAACTATATCACCCAGTGTTGGTGTATCAGACTTTCCATTACCTGTCTAGTGTGTCCACTTATTTTTATGAATGTTGAAATAACCAAAGTGAATACGTTACTAGTTCTTAGTCTAAATTACATTCGTAATTCCAGATACTGAGATTGAAGAATATTTTAAACTAGATATCACTCGAGAAATTCATCCTTAGGCTGTGGCTTTTGTCAATCTGTGAATAGGTAGAGTTTTTATAAACTGGAAAAATAATTTCCAAGAAAAATCAATTATTGCACTAACGGCCTTTTCAATCTAAAAATGTTCATTATATAGAATAAGACAGATGGGTTGAGAGATACCAATAATGAACTATTGAACTAAATATGCAGGCGACCCAAACCAATTTTGATAGATTATTTCGAAATCATATAGACAAACTACAATATAGTCCAGTCACATGGTGATTTCACTTCCAGCTAATTCTATAGCAGTCTTAAATTCATATATTTTTGGATAGTTTGATTCGAAATAGGTCAAATACGCAATATCAAGAAGAGGTACGTATGCTTTTCTGTTGAGGATGGGTTACACCCTAGTTCAGGAGCTTCAAGAAAAGGAAGAAAAGTGATTATCGGGATGAGTAGATCATCAAATTCTATCCCCAAAAAACCTCTATCACGCTACTTTTGCCTAATTAGCCGCAAATCAGATATAATAAAAGGGAAATAGAGGCAATATTTTAATTTTATGCAAAAAAAAAAAATTGACGTGGATATCACGTGACTCACTTGTACATCATTGAATATATTTTTTGCATATACGATAATCAAACACAAAGTTCCATCGCTCCACGGCTGATCACTTTGAATTTATACGAAAAATTTTAAAAATCTGCTATGGAAACAGTAGATTATCATTCTTATGCTAAAACATTCCCAAATACTGATTTCCAAGATTCTACGTCTAGCAGTTCTGAATTTATGCGCAAAATTAAAAAAACAAAACAAACCGAAGTGCATTTTCGGTTAAGTCTATTGTTATGAGAATAATAGGCAATCATTTAGATGCTACAGCAGAGTAAAGTACTGAATTTTAATACTCAACAGTGAATCGTTTCGAATTTATGCGAAAAATTTCAAAAGACTGTCAAGTAAAATGCACTTCCGGCTTATTTGATCTCAATGAAAATAGGATATGAGCATCTAGACGGTACTATCATCTTAAATACTGAATTCTAACATTCTACGTTCGATCGTTCCGTTATAGACGATTGCAATCATAATTTGAGGTACACAGCTAGATGTTATAGAAGTGCTCAATACAAAATTTCAATATTTGTCAGTCTTGAATACAAAAACTTCAACATTATACGTGCAACGGGATTTGAGATTTGCGAGTTTCGCACATACGTACCGACATCAAGCCGAAAATAGTCAAAATTGATACTGGGATGCTCAAAACGGATATTTCCATTAAAATCTCGATACCTATGTGAATTTTGTCACTTTCACAATACTTACTTTTACTTTGTACAAGTAAGTAAAAAATACCATTTTTTATGGCCACTCAAATTTTTCCATCAAGTATACAAAAAAATAGCATGTTCAACACGTAAGAAAAGCGATATTACTTTGCTCGTGTAAATTTTATTAACTCGATCGTTGCTCTCGTTCGTGAATTGAAACATTAATACTCGCTAGTAAACTCTCACTTTTCTCTACTTGTCAAACAATCTCCTACTGTTACACTTCCAATTTTTTATAGGTGATACAGTAATGATAATCAATTTGTACACTTTTCTCTTTTATACCGGCTATATTGAGGATGCAACGAAAAATTGACTTCTCATTCATGACCAGCGACCGCAGAAACATTATAATATTCCTAAGTTTCATCAATTTATCCTAACTACTTCGTTGATTGTACATTTTTTAACTTAAGGGATGGTTTTAAACTTATAAGGGGTGAAAGCAATAGATTTCCTTGTTAAGATATATGTTTATGTCCCAAAATATGAAGACTAGTGAAAAAAAAGTTATCTTTGTCTAAATCAAACAGAATGTAGCTATTCATTAAATCTCTATCCTACCGGTCATATTGAAGGTAAAATATCGTCTGTTGAAATTTTGGCTTCAGATTCGTTATCAATGATCTTGATAATATATAGTACCGTTTAAGAACCCGCAAGACAAAAAAAAATACAAGGCGCTATAGAGTTAGTTGAAAGTATGGGTACTTTCTGACTAGGGTCGCCAACCGTACTATAATATATAGTATTGTACCATACTTTGAACCTGTGTACTATATACTGTTAAAGAAATATTTGGTACGCAAAAATACTATATTTTCAACACCAAAATCTAACAGACAAATCTATCATTTTAAAAATTTATTAACGCGCCTCACAGAAATGATATTCTCGGTTATAAATCCGAAATGGTGAGAAGAAAGAAAATGAAGTAGTATCCCATCAATGAAAAATAAGCTTTTGATTCATCTTAATTTGAAAGCATATGACATTTTTATTTCTGACAAAAAATTGTTGAAAAATGCAAGAAGTGCAAAAAATATAGTTTTTATGAAAATAAATGGGTGAAAAGTATATCTTTCATCTAGTTTTTGCTTCTTCCATATAATACTATATTCTTTTGAGGTGTACTATACTTTTTATAGCTCATTTTGAAGAATACTATACTTCACCGGAGAAATGTTTGCGACCTTATTTCTGACACCAAGTGACTGTACTGATATTTAATAATCGATCCATGAAATATGTTAATAACATTTGGGTATGATTGCTATTTTCTAATTTCTTAACAATTATTACCTTGGTTATTATACAGAGTGATCAAAAATGATTGTCCGTGCCGCCTTGTTCTGATTTTTTCTTTGCCGCCTGCTTGAGATAGTGAGCTTCAAGTGACAGATGACAATTCCTCTGAAACCACTATTCTAACCTGATAATTTGGTAGAATAATGATAAATGTCTAATAATCATTCAATCATACAGCTATTTACTTACTTTCTTGTTTTTTGAATCAGATTATGGATGAATCCGTCATAAAATAAGCAAAATATACGCCACTGTGTTCTTGAAATGTCGGTAACGTAGTTATCAAAATGTATAAATTTATAGTGACTTTATTTCATGGATATAATTTTGATCATAATGCAAATTTTTACCAGTCACGTGACAGACAATCATTATTGAACACTCTGTATTTGAGATAAGGCTAATCCGGAATTGTGAAATTAGCCCTTACATTCAAGGAAATGTACGCACAAAGCTAGCAAGAAATCTATAAATAAAAAGCGTCGAAGATTCATGTTCACAGAAATGTATGGACCAAGTGTATTTGGTTAAAACACTCTGAAGACGTTTACTGACCAAAATTTTGCTGGGTGCGCCCAAATTATGCTTTCGTTATTCATCAACAACATTTCACTTACTTTCTCATCTTTCATTTTCAAAATGATCTCTTTATCAATGTCCCGCCGACGCAAAAATTCTTCTATTTCTGGCTCCATCCTATATACGATTCACACTGTATTTCTAACTGTACTGCAACTTCCGAAGCTACTCTTACAAAGCTATGGGCAAAAATGACGATATGAGGAACAACTGCCGCTTACTCTTATTAGAATTGACAATAGGGAATCCCCTTCATATGAATTTACACACATTAGAATTTGCAAACTAAAAAAGTGATGTGATGAGCTCTATCTCTAATACATACATTACAAAAGCTGGAAATACGTGATAATACATCAATATATTATACATACTAACCTGTAAGTGGATGTATACCGCGCCAACTCGAAAATATAGTATATTTATCCTTAGTCTATAGTAGACTAAAACAAACAGTCGTGTATCACAGGCAATTGATTGATACTGAATGACACGGACATGCTGGAAGCAAGTTGAAATTTAACCTTTCTAAAAGTTGAAATTTCAAGAAAAAAGTTGAAATTTCATCGTTTTAAAATTTGAAATTTCAAGAAAAAAGTTGAAATTTCACCTTTTTTGAAGTTGAAATTTCAAGAATAAAGTTGAAATTTCATCTTTTTGAAAGTTGAAACTTTAAGAAAAAAGTTGAAATTTCATCTTTTTAAAAGTTGAAATTTCAAGAAAATAGTTGAAATTTAAAGAAAATAGTTGAAATTTCAAGATCAAAATATTTTTTCTTATGGCCCTTCAGCGCTTTCGTAAGTGCCTGATGCCTGAATACAAAGTTTCATGGTTTTATCTTCGAAAATGACGAACTTCCATACATACTATCATCCCCTATTTTAGCCCCTTTACAATAAAAGGTAGCCTATGTCCTTTCTTGAGCTCTATTTTATGTCTGTACCAAATTTCATCAAAAACGGTTTCGTGGCTTAGGCGTAAAAGCGTAACAGAGAGACAGAATGACTTTCGCATTTATAATATTAGTAAGGATTGAGACAACGTTATGCGGACAGGAGAAAAAATATCATTAATACATCAGCCTTCAAACGTAGAAGTAATTTTCTAAAAAAACATAGAACTATGCTTCGTAAAAGAAAAGGAAAAAAAGAGGGTACAACTTGTTGTTTATTAGAATAGTGTATGCAATTTCGTAATGCTGGGTTGGTAACACTGTAAGATGAAGAAGGAGAGATATGTGATGATGCCTTCCATGTTTTTGTGTAGTTGTTGCTATGTGTGGTTCTGAATAAAGTTGATATATAAAAATACTCGCGTTTTCCTAAGCAAAATAACCGCGCTCTGCTTTATAACTTACGAACCAGCTATGAGACTTCTGGATGTATCAGCGGTGAATTTCAATAATAATAATAACAATGAAGATGATAATAATACAGTAATTTCTGAAGGTGTTGTTTTCTTTGATATTGAGACTGCAAGTTTTTCATCCACGGCAGAAATTCTTCAAATAGCTGCTAAATATAAAGAGAATTTATTTGAAATTGATATTACTTCAACTAAACCGATTTCAGCAGCAGCATCCAATGTTAATCATTTGACAAGTATTAATGGTGAACTTTTCTATCATAAAAAAAGAGTTCCATCAGAATCTATTTTATCAGCATTGCAAGATTTTCATGCTTTTCTAAAGTCTATTGAAAAACCATGTGTACTTGTTGCACATAATTGTAATTTTGATAAAACTCGTTTATTAAATGCTATCAAACAAACAAATACAATGGATCTCTTTGCTCAGGTCATATCAGGCTTCACTGATACCCTTCCTATCTTCAAGCGTATCTTGAATAGTAAAAAAACTGTAGTCAAACATATCTAGCGGAAGAATTATTGGGAATATCAGATGATGAGGCACATAATGCTGTTCAGGATGTGATAATTTTAAAATCACTTGTTGAACACTTGAAAATTACTGAAGAAAATTTAAAACAAGATAAAGAAACTTTAATCGGAATTATGCAAAAAGAACAAAAAGATAATGTAACTAAAGTAATGATCAAGACTCTAATGCCATAACAAGATATAATTTCTACGGGAATTAAACGAAAAATGGCAGAAGCGTCAATTACATTCAATAATCTAGTTGATACTTATATGGAAAATGGTCGCTAAGGACTTATTGTGTTACTGTCATGTAAAATCGAAAGAAAAGTTTGTGTAACAAAAAATGTACACATTATAGATGCTATTCATGATTTTCTTGAAGATATTCTGATTAATTAGAATCTACACAGTTGATCTTCTTTGAAATTGTTAAAATGATGTAAAAATGTTGAAATTAATGCATTTATTAAGTTTAAATATTTCATAAAAAATTCTATTGATGAATAAATTGAACAATTCCATTTCCATAAAATAGATCTATAGTAATTGACTTCTTAAAACTTGAAAAATATCTGCTGTGGCCAGTAGAGTACTTCCCTGACCATGATTTTTATGGCTAGTTTCATCGCTGTTAATTTTGGAAAATGTTTTAGGTAAATATTATGCCAAATTATTCATCGATCCATTTTGGTTATTTTATATTTTATGACAAATACTACCGTCGATAATATAAACGCAAAAACCTAAAAAATTCAATATTTGAAGATTTGGTTGAAATTTTTTTGATAAAAAGCTATGAAATTTCAGTCGAAAATTCGTACGCGTTCTCAAGTTAATGTGCTTCCAGACAGACAGATCGTCTTTCCAAAATTTTGAACTGTCAAAAAATTACGATAACAATACTTCCCTATTAGTATATAGATCAGGAAAGTAATAAAAATTCTGCTTTATTCCAAGCGCGCACACTCTTCCCATTTTATCTCATGCGGC
This sequence comes from Dromius quadrimaculatus, assembly GCA_963989225.1. NCBI lineage: Eukaryota > Metazoa > Arthropoda > Insecta > Coleoptera > Carabidae > Dromius > Dromius quadrimaculatus. The sequence goes on along the minus strand of OZ022328.1, from coordinate 36,136,965 downwards.
GACGTTGCCAAGCGTATGATGACTTGCTGAATCTTAGTAGCTTTTTTACAATTTTTTTGAATAATAATTCAATTTTCTTAGAAACTAGAAACAAGACTTCTTTGAAATTTAGTACACTTGTTTATAGGATCTTTGTAGATATTTTGACGATTTTTTGTGATGCTGCCATTTCAGATAGTCGAGATAATGACGTATAAATCAACGTAGAACCCGTCGCGTGCATTTACGCAATGTAATAACATGTCACTGAACAGTAACTTTGAAATTTCTTATCTCTTAAACTAGAAACAAGATTGAGTTCAAACTTTGGCAGCATTTTCCTCATTATACAAATAAACATTTCAAAAATTTCTCATATACTTTGATTTCCTTCTCAACAACCTTAATAATTCTAAGATCCAGCATGAGCCGTAGTTTGCAATATTTGATTCACCAAAAGATACCAATACAAGTAAGTGACCCATTGAATTACACTTACCCATTCTTAATGAGGCTAAGAAGTTTGAATGCAGCAATTGTAGAATATATATAAAAAAAATGTTTATTCTAGATTGAAGTTGATATAGCTCTCTTATGGCCATTTGCACCATCCAAGTTTAATAGTTAACTGTAGTTTAGCCATCAGATATTTCTTCTAAATGTTTGCATCATTATCTAAACTTCGCTTAAAACGACGTTTAGTAAAACCATATTCATAGTTTAACTGCTGAATCTCGTTTAGCGTTTATTACTGGAGAATAAAAAATTGTCTATGTCAATAGTACATGTTTAATTGTGACCTGAATTGTAAAATATCCTAAAGGTAAGTATTTTTATATGTCATGGATAAGTTAATAATTTAAGAACTATGATTTTTTCTGTATAGATGAATGATAACCATAGAAGATATTCTAAGCGACGATGGATTAGATGACACTCTTGTAGTTGACTTCATTAAAAACAGAATAATTAGAAAAGTGTATGAGAAAGCAAATTTCTATGAAGGACTAGATAACAAAGAGTTTTTTTATATTTCAATATTATATCCTATAATGCAACCTTTTCATCAATAATATAGTTTGGAATTCTAGTTCTTTTCTCCTTTGACATCTAGAGACATACAAATCAGAATATTAAGAACAATTGAGAATAAATTAACATAAAAGTACTTACTTTACGTAATTATCAACTGAAATACTTGGAAGAAATATGTCAACTGCAAACTGGCGGACATTATATTTCAAATCAAGTTTAACGTCAAACTTCAAATGTTGCCAACAGAATTTTAGGGAACACTTTGATTTCTACGATTAACTAATCCACATATTCTTGTGTACTTGCGCAACTACCAATGAAATTAAACTAAGATTTATTTAAACGACTATTTGTTAATCGCAGGATATAACTGAAGATGGTGCAAATGGCCATTAATATGTATTAGATTTTAATAATTCAAAGCTTGGTTATGTAAACTGGGATTATGTCATTGATTACGTTAGTGATAATTGATTGTGCTACTCGTACAGAATTTATGTTCTGATCTTGGAACAAATAAACTATTTATCTATCTATCTGGAAAAGAGTTCGTTGAAATTTTAAATTACCTATTTGTGACCGTTATAAATGCAAGTCAATAGAGTGAATAGAAGAGCCTATGTCAGCTTTGATACATATTATTTTTAGATGAGGCTATCGTGCAAGTTCATAGCAAATTCACGATAAGACCTCAAACGTTCCATATACTATTTCAATAACAATTTCTCATTCCCAAATGAGATCGCAGCATAGTGTCATTTCCCTCATCAAATGAACAATTGCAGTGTATTTATCCTAAAGTGATTTTTTTTTATATAGCTTTGATAAAGATCAAATTACACTAGTTTACAGTACATCTGTTGCCGGAAAAATTTTAGCTGCTGCTGAGTAAATATGTCATTCCTATTTCAAATATGTAAGCAGAATTTTTTATCAGCTCTAGTTTTTGAGTCTCAGCTATGTATGTTTAATACAGAAAAAAACTTGTATTTATATGGAAAAAATTCATTGAAAATTAAATTTTTATTACTCATGCGGGATAAATACTATTTTTTTTGGGCGGTAAATAGATCTTTGCTTTTTGAGTGCGCCAAGTATAATTTGAGTGCGACAAGTAAACTTGTCGTACGCAAACCATTTACCGCCCGGAAAAACAAACGCAAAATAATACTCATCCCACATTCGTAATAAAAAATAGTATCTGCAACTCGTGCGGTGTTGTCAATTGCCCACTTGAGCGAATAAGCGCACTCACTACGTTCGTGCGCCCAACTTCACTCTCATGGGCAATTGACAATTTATCGCACTTGTTACACAATATACTATAATCATTGAGTTCTAAAAAACTTTGCTTTGGAGCTCTTCTCTTATGTGTAGACTTGGGAAAATAGCGTATCAGAGACCAGCAATAGCCAGACATCATCCCAGAAACCTTGATAACATTCTTTCATCACGTGTAAATTCTGATGCTTACGCTTTCCTTGCTCCTCGCTCATATCTCCTAAATTTTCCGGAAACCTGTCCAGGTGACTATGGAGAAAGTAGAGTTCTATGCTCATGTTGCACCCCATATCTTTTAATTGTAAAAATAGGTCTTCAACAAGTTCAATATAATTTTCTGATTTGAGAAAGCTCTACATTACAGAGACAGAAGCTATTAAAGTCCTTAATTCAAGCTCAGTCAAAAAATGTTTTGATTAAGTATCTTTAGTAAGTTGTTCTGATTTGGGGGCCATCAAAAATACCTGCTCTTATCTTTTCAATAGTGAGCTGGGGAAATTTTTTGCAAACGTAAGAAAAGCAGTTCCCGTCTCTATCTAGTGATTTAATAAATTGATTTATGATGCGCAGTTTTATATGCAATGGTGGTAAAATAATTTTGTAAATTGGATACTGCCATTTAGCTCGATTTTTAGTGTTTATGCCGTTTATGTTCACACTACAAAATAACAGTCATTGAGATGATTTCGCGGTTCTCGACAAATGGTTGGTGTTCCAAATTTGGAAGCACTTCTTTTACCACTTTTCCATAATCTTGAATACTCAACACATGACTCACAAACACAATCAGGAGCCCAAGATTTGTCATTTTTATCTAAGAGCATCCCAAAATACAGAAAAAAGGTGCTTTCAACCAACTTTGATGAACTTTTCTACAATCCCTGAACACATATTCCCCGCATATGTAGCAAAAATGATTTTGATTGTTCATACAACGTTTCCTTGAACTACTCATGTCACAAAAACTTCAGATATCAATCTTAACACAGTGAAATAAGCACGTTATCGACGAATAAACACGCAGGAATGATAAAAATCAAAAACAAATGAACTAGAGCTGTACAAATTTTTTTATGTAATCTTTGAATAAAACAAGTCATAAGTGAACATTATCAACCATAAAATTCACAGCAACAGACAAATAGTTGAATTTTGTGAACTAGTGTTATTATTATAAGATTCAGTACATGACCTCCCGTCAGTCAATAACTAAACAATGAAGATTAAAAGGTATTTTTGAGTTTGTACATGCATAGATTATGTACCTATCAAATGGTCAACTTGAAACTAGTACTAAATGGAAGCTGCCGTTTTTCCGAACTGCTTGATTTCAAGCTCAGTAATTGTGGGAAATGGTAATTTGCAAAATTTCTGAAGTAATAAAAATTCATGAGCTGTCAAAAATACGCTTTCATCATCTAGATGATTCTTCAATTCTTTCTCAAAGCCAGTTTCTTTTATTCTTCTACCAGATTAACTTACGGTCGGCTTTTTAAATTCCATAACATAAATTACAGCGCCAAGGACCAAGGGCAATTTCAACATTTGTATTCTCATCGTCATCACCTTCTACAAGAACCTACGTGAAAAGTACCATCCAACTATCATCAGTAACCTGAAGAAAATTTCCACAACTTTAACTAAACTTGCCAAAATGAAGAACAGAAGAATTTTTATGCTGAAGTGCAAACACATGAACATTATTCCAAATTGTTGTAAAATCAAGACTTGAAAATGGCTAAAAACAATGGCTGAAACGTCGTCGTCGTGTTTTCCAAATTATAACCTTTTTTTCTCAAAGCCAGTTTCCTTTATTCTCCCACCAAATTAACTTATTATCGGCTTTTTAAATTCCACAACATGAATTACAACGCCAAGGACCAAGGGCAATTTCAACATTTGTATTCTCATCGTCATGACCTTCTACAAGAACCTACATGAAAAATACCATCCAACTACCATCAGTCACCTGGAGAAAATTTCCACAACTTTAACTAAACTTGCCAAAATGAGGAACAGAAGAATCTTTCTGCTGATGTGCAAACACATGAACATTATTCCAAATTGTTGTAAAATCAAGAGTTGAAAATGGCTAAAAACAATCGCCGAAAAGTCGTCGTCGTGTTTTCCAAATTATAACATTTTTTCTTAAAGCCAGTTTCCTTTATTCTACTACCAAATTAACTTACTATCGGGTATTTAAATTCCACAACATAAATAAATACAGTAGATACAATTTGATGAAAATTATGATAAAAGTTGACGATTAGATTTCATAATTACTAATTTTTCAAATAGCTCATCCGACAGAGCATGTCTTCTTGGTGCATTCATACATGATGCAAATGGAGATAAATTTTGTACTGGTGCTGAGGATGGTAAACATGTATTATGCTTCACAAATAGTTCTCTTGAATGTCTATCGTTCAAAAATCTCCATAGTCAATTTATTTCTTAATAATGATATTGCGCTGTGCTCAGCGGATACATTTGCGCCACTACAACCCATGATATTTTCGCCAAAATTAAAAAAATTGTCTGGAATAGTTTTTTGTGCAGAAGTTTCTTGATTTTTCAAGATATAGTAATTGCATCCGAAATGAATATTTGTATGTCTTATTTCATGACCATATCTTCTGCTATCATTTTCATGTCAGCTTTTGTATGGCTCTTTTTTATAATACTAAACCAACGAAATTTTATGATTGGAATTTAGTACAGCTGCTGTTTTAGCAGTTTTTGAACTTTCATTAATTGAAAAAAAAAATTGAACATCTTTCTTTAAACTTTCGCAGAGTTTTATATTGAACCTGTAAGATGTATATTTGTTCAATCATATTATTGAAACATGTTATTTTTTACCTGGATACCAATCTTGAAACTGTTTGTTTTTTCAACTACAGTGATTCCTATGACAACGGGTGGGGGAAAGTAGTGAGTGTAATTACTTTCGTCCACTCACTCTTTCATAACGAAATAAAGAATAAACTACAATACATTTTATTACATGTATTTATTGATATGAAAATGAACTTCACAATTATTAAAAATTGCGTTACTTAAACAAGATATACCAGCAACTGAAAACTGATGAGACTCTGTAGTTATCGTAGTAACTTTTGTAATATCAACTTGAGTGCTATTTCTACTACTTGTTTTCTCTTCTTTATCAATTATTTTCCTCGCACAGTCTCATTATTATCTTATTTATCTTAGTGTCACAATTTATATTTGTAAAAATATCAGGACAAAACAATTTTAATATTTTTGACAGTTGCGGATGTTTATATTTACATGATCCATAACATCGCATCCACCGCCTATGCTACTTTAGACCTTAAACATGATCTTTGTTTAAGAAGTGTAATAGATTTTAATGTTTTAATGAATATTTCAATAATAGGATTGAACAAAACGCTATACAGCACTCGTGAAGAAACGAATTCGCTCACTTATGTGCCTTTGCACACTCGGCTGGCGCCTCGTGCACAAAACTGCCATCCGCGTGAGCAAAACTCATAGTTTCTTCACTTGTATTGTAATATACTATTTTCATATATAATTTTTATTTGTTGAATTTTACATTATCAAAAGTAGTTCAAATATCAAGAAATAGTTGAATTCCTGAAATGCAGTTGAATTAGTAGTTGTTCCTCAAAACTACCAACTACTTCAATAATTTTGTAACAACTACCAACTAAACTACATTTTTTACAAAATAATTCAACTACAACTACTTTTTCTTAGAACTTTGTAGGTAACTACTACCCAGATCTGGTATTTAATACGAAATCTCAGTATTCTGCGACTGATTATTTTAAATTTATGGGAAAAGTTCGAGAAGTCTGTAATATGAAGTGCACTTCCGGCTTAGTCGATTGGGTCGAAAATAGAAGATGATCTTTTGCATGCTACAGCAATTTCAGATACTGAGTTCCAGTATCCTACGGCTAATCATTCTAGATTTATGCGAAGAATTCAAAAAATGTATCAGGTGAAGTGCACTTCCAGTACTGACGATTGCAACCATAATGCGAGGTGCACATCAAGATCCTAGATCCTATATCAGTCTTTTATACAAAATTTCAGCATTATACGTTTGACGAATTCTGAGATTTGCGAGTTACGCTCATACACACATATATACGTACATACGTACCGACATCAAGCCAAAAATAGTCAAAATGGATTCAGGGCTGCTCAAAACGGATATATCCATCAAAATCTCGATATGTGAATTTTGTCGGTTTCACAATATTTCCTTGTACTTTTAGACTGTCAGATAGTCGTAGGTTTCAGTGCCTCATTTTTTTTTCATGCCTTCATGAGGTTTGATAAGTATGTATATTTAAAGTTCAATAATGCTGAAATTAAAGCTGGACCGTGTGACCAACATAATGAAAATTAATTTTAAATTTGTATGAAAACGCATGTTCTGATCCAATTTTGTCGCTTTTGTCATGCTTTCAAAATGAAATTTAGGGAAAAATATTTTGACACTCAAAATGTCAAACATAATCAAGAAATTGACAACAGATTATCATTGCCTACCTTATCATTCCAATTAAACTGATTGTTTTACACCGCAAATTCTGAATGTCTGTTATACTCATAAATTACACTTCCGGCTTGGCCGATCAATACAAAAATAGTAGATAACTATTTTGATTCTACAACAAGTTCAAACACTAAATTTCAATATGCTATGGCTGATAATTCTAGATTTGTGGAAAAAATTTAAAAGAAGGTTCAAGTAAAGTGCACTTCTGACTTGGACGATTCATACAAAAATAGCAGATGACTATTCTGATACAATATCAAGTTCAAATACTGAATTTCAACATCTTACGGTTGATCATTCTGGATTTATCAGAAAAATTCAAAAAAAGTGTCAGGTAAAGTGCACTTCCGGTACAGACGATTAGGACCATAATGCGAGGTGCACAACTTGACCCTATACCAGTCTCAATTACAAAATTTCAACATTATACGTTCAACCGGTTTTGAGATTTGCGAGGTACGCACGCACGAACGTACCTACCGACATCAAGCCAAAAATGGTCAAAACGAATTCAGGGATGCTCAAAACGGAAATTTCCATCAAAATCTCGATAGGTGAATTTTGTCGGTTTCACAATACTTCCTTGTACTTAGTACAAGTAAGTAAAAAGGACAAAAATTCAAGTTTCCACTCATTCCCCAAAAAGAGGTCAATGGCAAGTAGAGATGGAAAATAAATATGATGAAACTGAAAAAATAGATAAGTCGAAAGCTTGGAACATGAAATTAAGAAATGGAAAACCATTCAATAGGTTTATGAAAGTGTGTTCCCTTCATTTTTATGAGAATGACTACCTTTATAGATGTTAGTTACTCCAGCATAGTATAGGAATAGTAAGAGATAAAGATTATGATCTGAGATAAATTTTTTAGCAACCTCATTAAAATATATTTTGGGGGATTAAATAAAATCACTCAAAAGGATTCTAGTGATAAGGTCAAGTAATTTAATTCAAAATATACTCAAATTTTTTGTAGTCATCCTGCAGGCTCTTGATTTCGTTTATAATCAAGTGACAAATTGAGCACTTGATAAAACAAAAGAATAGCCCATTATTTCTGCAAGCAGCTAAATATGACTAATAAAGCACATGGTAAATAATAAAGGTACAGCCGAAATAATTTTGCAGCGTGCGCTTTTTCCAGCTTTGCAAGAACATGTCGTGGTTGTAACTTCCAAATTATTTATTTCATTTATTTTTAGCATCCCCTTTATAATGTGCGGATTTTCTACTAGTGCAGATGTCTGACGGCAAAATGCGTAAATATTGATTTAATCTGTTATATTTTTATTCAAAACATCTAAAACTTCTTCTCTTTCGCATATACATCTAAAATTGTGATCTGCATTTTCAAGTATTTGAAAAATTTCTTCAATTTCAGCTTTACTGGGATATCCATTCTATATAGAAGACAGAATATATTCAAAAGGCTATCATTTACTAATCTAATGTTCAAAAAAACTACCAAAATACTTAATTTTGAGCTTCGAAGATTATATATATAAAATTTAACATTCCCAATATTCAAACTATATCATATTAAATTAAATCAACTTTAAAATTTCAATGCTTTATAATATATATAGGCCTGTTGCGTATCTTCAAATTTCAACAAAAGCGCCGCATATTATTCAAAAGTCACAACTTCGAGGTATGACGTCACCTGTCAATGTTTTGAAATATATCAATCTGATTCAAAATCAAAATGAAACCCATGACGAACCATCTCTATTCTTAAAAATAATATTGTATTCAATTTATGACAACATTTGTAGACAAAAATATTCTAAAAGAAGCAAATCAACCATAGCCATTATTATTTTTCATTGTTTATTTGACTCATCTAAAAGTAATCAATTACAGTACGTACAGTACAATACGTACAGAATTTGAGCGAAATCCTTGGGGGAAAGAGATTTTCTCATCTTGTTTATCTTTAAATCAATTCTTGAATTTTGAGAAGGAAAAATATTGAGCAAAAATTTGGTGCTTTCAGTAAGAGATTCTAAGATGAATTTATATGACGGTTCAGTCAATTGAGAAACTTATCTAAGTGATACTCATTGAGTTTCTTTACAATTATAGTATTAAACTTCTCTTAAAGATGGTTGATACTGAGAATTGAATGATATCTAATACATTTTATAGATTTTTGCATAAAATCACACTCGTTTAACTACTTTTATCAACATTTCTCTTTGTTTCGCTTCATAATATCTTCCCTATAAAAATTTAGTTCTGGGCTGTTTGCTTTGGTATTTTAGTATTAGTACATCCAACAATACAACAACTTCTAAGTGAATGATTTATACTCATGATTGTCGAATAATATGACATACAAAAATGACGTTTGACAGTTTGACGTTTTTGACGGCACACCTCGTAGATGTAAAATTTAACCGATAGAGCGGAGCCACTGAGGATACGCAATAGGCGTATACAACAAGAAAATTATGGAAATGAAGGTAGTATTTCAAAGTTATTGATAATTATATTAATATTACACCTTACGGCCAAACACACTGAATCACAGCTCCGTTAGTTCCTGATATTCTCACTTGGCGCAGCGAGCTTGAGCAGACTCGCCAATATTCATTCATTACAATTTTTATTCAAGCAGCGTTCAAACGAACAGTAAAAATACCGATCTTCATTATCATAATTGCATATCATTTAATTGTAAATTTTTCTCATAATCTTCAATGAAATTTAGCAAGGCTTGTATTTGTTGATTGCTATTTTTTTTTCGATTCTTGGTATAGAAAGCTGTCAAATAATACAAACTTCATAGTGTTGAGATCATATTAAGAAAGCATTTCCATTCATGTATTTTGTCAAGTAGCGTCTACTTGCTACCATAAACCAGCGTGAGATTCGTTTGCATTAGTGCCAATTCACAATGTACGTAAACATAAGGTGTACATAAACGTAAGAAATTGTGTATGTTCACAATGGTCGTAACGTAAAATATTAAAATAAAGTGTTCTTTTCATTTTACGTTGGTAAAAATTAGGGTTATTGATGTATTGTGTTGGTTTCTCTGACTGTCATTTTCAAGTATTCTGTTGATTTCGGTTCTGTTTCGTGTTAACTGTTTTTCTTTGGTTTCACTAATGTTTCACTTTTAACAATTTGGAATTTATTTTTTTTTGTCTTATTGTATAATGCCTGATAAAGATCTTGCGCCAACGAGAGAAATATTAAGACGAGGAAGAAATTGTTGGTTTTTTTATTAATAATCCTATGTCAATCATATTTAAAGCATGTTTCGATCCAGGAGGCTGTCAACAGCCAGATGAAAACATGTGTTTAAAGTTGACGCATGCGCTATTAGTTGTTTCGTACGTAAACATAACATAAAGTTGAATTTATCTCAACTTTACGTTTTCATTACGTAGCTCTTATGTCAATACGTAAACGAAATAAATACGTAAGAGCATTGTGAACACGGGCATTGAAATACAATAGTTCAACTTTATGTTTATGTTTACGGTAACGTACTCTTTACGTTTACGTACATTGTGAATTGGCACTTAGCATTTCCCAAAAGCCTCAGGTAACAAGTAGAAGCGCTTGATTTTCAAAAAGCAGGAGGCTCGATCCAACATACAAGGAGAACAGTCTTTAAAATTATTTATCTACGACGGTGCGCTAATAGGTGATTCGCTCACTAATTTGCGTGTCATTATGAAATTCATAATGACACGCATTTTTGTAAATGAAATAATAAAAATAGGAACTCTATCAAATTTTAAGTTTCTTTTATTATAAATAACCATTAATAGACACACATTGATTCATGTTTTTTAAACATTTTCGACAAGATCAGGGACAAGATTTTCGCAATTAGATATGTTTATTTTCTTTATAACTTTGACAGTTGTCAAACAAACAGTTGCCATAACAATGAGAAAAATGCAAAATAAAAAAATCTAGTTCAGCAGCAATTAAGGCCGTCGTAGATAAAATATTGAATGATATACGTTTGATATAGCTAGTCTAATTAAACTTGGATGATAAAAACACTCGGCTAATCGCCTCGTAAATTAACATAACACACGTTTCATTACAACGACTATATCAAACTTGTATCATTAATGCCTATAATGTAACTATATATGTAATACTCCTATATCGCTAGTTCCTATAAGTGGAAGTGTCACGGAGAAAATGGGACAGCAAATTGTTACTTGATTCGTTGTGCGCAAGCGTCGCGGCTTCGATCGATATTTGAAAGGTTGTTTCCAAAGATGGATGACGCTTTCACGTGGCTTGTACCAATTGCACGAAGCTGCTCAATTTTCAGGCATGCTCACAAGGTTCATGATAAGATAGAAAGAGATAGACGTATAATTGTCTGAACCGTAATGTTTTCGCCGGTTCTGCAGACCCAACTAGCAATATAGGAGTATTACATATATGAATGTAATCCAACTTAGAATTTTCGATCAAATGTAAAAGTGTTATGATTTAACTATTCAATAATAATAAGCCATAAGTTAACACAAAACCTGAAGTACTTATTTGAAAATCACCTATAAACCGTCGCAAATTTATTATAAGTGGTCGATTGAAAAATTGGCCACAACATAATTGGTGGCAGCGGTGGGATCTTCTGGCGGTAAACAATCAGTGAAAATTGTGTGAAAGTGCAGATACGTAACTGCAAGTTATCCGGGTGTTTTCCAAGACTTTACAGTTAAGAATCCAAATTTAAAAGTGGTTAGATGAACCCAATAAGCAAGGCCTAATTGCTTATTGCATCGATTTCCATCGATTGAGAGGAGAAAATTCATCGTTCGAGGTAACTTCCGAGCCAGCACAACCATAGAGCAGGAGCCGCACAGCCGTAGAGCCAGAATCAGCGCCGGACTAGCCCCATAACCACGTACGAGGATTACAGTGAAAAGTGAATTATGTAAATGTTCTGTTTTTTCTTGTGAGTAAAAGTTTAAACATCTTTTTTGCCCAAAGTGAATTTTATAAGTAAATTTAAAAATATAAAAATATAATTCAACAACCCAAAGAATGCATGATTTATAAAATCTTTGAATGATCTTGATAGTTTATTCTTCTGTCGTCCCCTATCTGTTCAATCATTTAACGAATATCTTCCAAATTATCACGTAGTTCTTGAAGATAGATTTAAAAATTTAGAAAACGAAATTAACGTGTTAAATTTTGAAAATATGCCTCAAACATTAAGTCTTTAAACGGCTTTGAAGCTTATTTCAATTTTTGATGGTAATAATTGCGAAGAATTAGTTATTTTTGAACAATCATGTGACTTTGTAATTTCTAATGTAACACAAGAATTAAATTCAATATCATTAAAAGGTATTTTGACTAAACTTAGAGGTGAAGCTTTTAATTTAACAAAATATAAAAATATAAATACTTGGAATGAATTGAAACAAATTTTACATGAAGATATAAAAAATCAGCGAACATTGTCGGATGTTCAAATGGAGTTTAATAAACAACCAAATGAATCTGTTGATACCTATTCAGCACGTCTGCAAAATTTATATCATTCTTCATTAGAAATATTAAGTAAAGATAAAAAAAATTTATAATGTCAGACAATTACAGAAGTATTAAAGGAGCAAACTCTCACTCAATACATCGAAGGTCTCCAATATACATTGAAACTATATATAAAATCCAGAGAATATCGAAATTTAGAAGAATGTACTTCGCGAGCGTTGGAAGAGGAAAGGTTGTTACAATCGAGCAGAAATCAGCCCAAATATAATTTTACTCAGCCTAAACCGTTTCAAAATAATTAACAAAACAGAAATAAATTTAATAATCCAAATCAAAGCATGCAATATTATACAGCGAATAATAAGTATTCACGCAATCATCACCAACATCAAGTAAAGAAAGAGCCAAATATTTTAATATGCCGGTATTGCAAAATTTCCGGACATTCTATCGAACAATGTTAAAATTACAAAGAAATTCCAGTTCGTTTTCGTCTCATTTAAATAGGTCTAGATCAAGTTCAAACACTAACACTGTTCAAAATGTAGAAACTGTTCTTATAAAACCAAAAGTTTTCAAAATAAGAAAACTAATTGATAATCATGTGAATTTCCAAAGTAAGGACTCCCTAAATAATTCTTTCAATCTTTTAATAAACACAGCATCCGACGTGAATATAATGAAAGCCGAAAATGTTAAAGGGCATTTATCTTATGATACGAAGAATATTTAATTTCTATTAGGAATTAACCCTGATCCTATATCGACTCTAAGAACGGTGAATATATTCCTAGACGACGAACATGAACCAACACTGTTTCATTTGGTTCCTTCTAATTTCCCTCTCCCTCGGGACGGAATCCTTGGCAAACCTCATATTTTAAAAAACAAGGTCGTCATCAATTTATCGGATCAAATAGTTGAACAAAACGCCGTAGTCTCCACTGAAAGATCGAGTAATAAAAATAATTTCAATTATAACAAACATTCTGAGTCCGTACATGTTGTCTTATCGCCACGAGCTGAGACTGTAGTCGCTTTAAAAGTTCCGACTCCAGATTGTTTTTATGTTACTAATAATTTGATAATAGATAACGCTATTGTATAGCACGCCGTTTTGCTATTTAATAGCAACAATTTATTCGACTTTAATTTAAACTATACATTTTTATTATATTGCAAGATAATTAGAATTCATTGAATTTTTATGATTGAATTGAAATTATGTACATAAAGGAAATTCAGAATTATTCTTATCTTGCAAGATAATTTTAATGCATTGAATTTTTATGATTGAATTAAAATTATGTACATAATGGAAATTAGGAATTCTTATCATCTTGCAGGATAATTTTAATTCATTGAATATTTTTGATTGAATCAAAATTATATACATAATAGATATTCTAAATTATCATTATCTTGCAAGATAATTTTAATACACTGAATTTTTAAGATTGAATTAAAATTATGTACATAATATTAATTCAGCATAGAGACTATCTAGCAAAATTATACAAAGCCGCTGAATTTTTATGATTGAATTAAAATTATGTACATAATGAAGATTCAAAATTATTGTTATCTTGCAAGATAATTTTAATGCATTGAATTTTTATGATTGAATTGAAATTATGTACATAACAGAAATTCAGTATTCTTATCATCTCGCAGGATAATTTGAATTCATTGAATTTTTATGATTGAATTAAAATTATGTATATAATAGAAATTCAGTATTTTTATCATCTTGCAGTATAATTTTAATTCATTGAATTTTAATGATTGAATTACCTTGCAAAATAATTTTAATCGATTGAATTCCTATGATTGAATCAAAATTATGTACATAATTTTAATTCAATTTATATTCAATCATAAAAATTCAAGGGATTGAAATTATCTTGCAAGATAATGATAATTCTAAATCTCCATTATGTACATAATTTTAATTCAATCATAGAAATTCAAGGCATTAAAATTATCTTGCAAGATAATAATAATTCCGAATTTTTATTATGTACATAATTTTAATGCAATAATAAAAATTCTATGAATTGAATTATCTTGCAAGATAAAAGAAATGTATATTTTGAATTCAAGTGGAATGAATTTTTGCTATTAGATAGCAAAACGGCGTGGCATGCTATTGTGAGCAATTGCTTATCTTATTCCAATGATAGAGAATCGAAATTTCCAATTTTAAACCCTGGCGAGGTTCTGATTACTTTGAAGCAAAGTGATTTAAATGAAACTAAATATGAATATATTAATTTTGAGAATATTGATACTAATAATAAAGTAAATTCGTTTGTGGTTAGCGAATCCAATAATCATTTAGATAGATTATCATATATTTATAGTTCAATTCGTACCGATCATTTGAATGATGAGGAACGTGAATTTCTCTTATCTTTATGTAAAGAGTTTTCTGATATATTTGAACCCTTAACATGTACGAATTTAGTTGAACATGAAATTCAAATTCCATGCAATTCAGCCCCAATTAATATTCGCCCGTATCGTCTACCAGAAGATCAAAAAACGGAAATCCAAAATCAAGTAAATAAAATGGAACAAGATGGAATAATCACAAAAAGTGATCCTTCATATAACGCACTCCTTCTTGTCGTGCCGCAAAAGCCAGATGCTTCTGGACAAAAGAAATTTCGTGTAGTGGTAGATTTCCGAAAACTTAATGAGATATCTACAGGAACTGTGTTTCGTATTTCTAATTTAACGGAAATTCTTGATCAATTAGGAAACTCTAAATATTTTAGCATCTCGATTTAACATCGGGTTACCATCAAGTTCAAATGAATCCAAATGATAGACATAAAACTGCTTTTTCGTCATCTACAGGGCATTACAAATTTGCTTGTTTACACTTCGGGCTGAAAAAAGTCCCTAGCACCTTTCAAAATCTTATGAACTCCGTTCTGACGGGTTTGCAAGGTTCAAAATGTTTCATCCACCTAGATCATATTGATATGTACGGATCTAATTTAAAAGAGCATAATTATCGATTATGAGATGTATTTGAATGTCTACGGAGAAATAATCTTGAATTACAGTTGAATAAATGCGACTTTCTTCGTGAAGAGGTCAGTTACCTTGGTCATATAATTACCCAAGAAGAAATCAAGCCAAATCCTTTTAAAATACAAGCTATAATGGATTTTCCAATTCCTAAAAATCCCAAAGAGGTAAAATCTTTTCTTGGTCCTTATAATATCATAGAAAATTTATTCAAAACCTAAGCAGAATATTTAAACCTGCGACTGATTTATTAGAGAAAAATAATTAGGTGCAGTGGAATGCACTTCATCGAGAATCGTTTCAATCTCTAAAAATTTTAATAACCTCTGCTCCACTATTACAATACCCTGATTTTAGCAGAGAGTTTTTTTTTTAACAACTGATGGGTCAAATAAAGCTATTGGAGCTATACTATCTCAGAACAAAATAGACGATGATAAGCCCGTAGCATACGCGAGCCGCACACTGAATAACGCGGAGCAAAACTACACTACACTCAAAAAAGAACTACTGGCAATAGTGTGGTCCATTAATCATATTTGTACGGCCGTTAATTTGTAATTGTGACAGATCGTAAACCGCTGACATGGATTTTCAATGTCAAAGATCCCGGTTCTAGGTTGATGAGATGGCGCCATAAATTGGAGGAATATAATTACAAAATAGTCCATAAAGCGAGAAAAACTAACGTGAATGCTGACGCGCATAGTCGAATATATAAAATTAATACGGAGTCAACCGATCTTGATATTTTTGATAGTCCTCAGGGCTCTACCGTTCTTCAATGAATTTCGCGTGATGTTAAAATGGACGCGGGATTAGCTTCCCAAGAAATGATTATGACCAAATATGACGTCGATATGGCGTCACATTTTTGATTATAATCGCGTCAGCAAGACGTCCATGCGTGGAGCTATATGACGTCATATTATGACGTGAGTTGGACGTCATATTATGACCTAAGTTTGACGTCAGTGACGTCACATTATGACCTATAGCACTAGATAAAGCACAGCAGACTCGTCCGCCATTTTGGAGCCCACTGTCAGTTGTTTGCCGTTTACTGATGTGTGAACTTTAATATAATTTAATAAAATAATTTCAAATGACGGGATTTTCTGGGCCCAGTTGTATTATTCATTCAAGATACGGGTTCTGATTCTACAGATGAGTGACTTTTATTTCTCAATACATCATTTGAATATGAAGAAATATATTCCGAGCTACTCAACCTCAATTTGAATTTAGAGTTTAACTGTTCGATTGTCGGAATTTGAGTGCATTATTCAGAGTAAATGTCAGCATTATTGCAAGAATCTTTGTCCTTCAGTAATATTTTCAATGATTTGCTACTAAATTGTCATAATTTTCAGAAGTTTTGCAGTATTGCAAATTATTTGTTGGAGCACTACACTGTTGTGAGAGGTTTGAGGATTAGAAATTTTGAAATTTCAAACAAAAATGGAACCCCCAGCTACAATTCCAAATGAGCTAACAAAACAAATACAAGAAGCACGTTATTGTGTTTCATTCGATTTGAACTGTTTTTTAAATTTTTATTGTATTTTCTATGATTACCTTGACTGATATCTTATAAAAAAACCTATTTTTTTGTGCTTATTATTATTTATTATTTAACCTGCTTTCTTTGACCAAAGCAAATATTCAAGTACTTACCTAGGTACCTATTTGTACAAATCACCATACTACCTACTTTAACTTCATAATTTGAATACTAAACATTTACAGATTTTGTGCAGAAAATTAATGCAAGCAGATAAATTTCTTAAAGAACAAAATGCACAACTGCCTGCTATTTTAATCTTGTTATTATTCATCTAGAAATCTACATAATTTACACAAAATCATAAAAATAAGGATATTAAACGTTTCACAGACTTGTCAGTGGGCTCCAAGATGGCGGACGAGTCTGCTATGACTATCTAGTGCTGTATTATGACCTAAGTTTGACGTCAGTGACGTCACATTATGACCAAAGTTTGACGTCACATTATGACTTAATTTTGATGTCATTATGACTCAAATTCAACATCACTTAATGAACTTAGCCATTACCTAAAAATTCCTCAAGAAGTAAATGATAATAAAATAAGTAATATAGAACACCATAATGTTATATAGTAACATTATAACGTTGCATATCACTTATTTGATCATTATTTGTTCAAGAAACTTGTAAATGATTAGTGAATAGTAAAACATCATTGTATTTCTAATTGATTTATTTCTATTATATTACAGGTAATGAAAAATTATCAAGTAAAAAAAAAATATATATATATATATTTATATATATATATATATATATATATATATATATATATATATATATAAGTTAGAAGACCAATTCCCATGAATTCTGCTGATTCCCCAAGAACATTAAACCTTACTCTGTATATTTGTGGAAAGGTTATAAAAGATCTCCTGCGTGAGAACATAGCCAGTCAGAACATAATATTCAACATTAAAACATTTTAAACTAATTATAATAAATTTGTATTTGTCAATCGACTTCTCGTTTCTAATAAAGTTCTATTTGTATTATTTGTGTGAAAACGAAATAAATTGTTTTTAAAAACAAAACACCCAAACAAATAAATAAAACTGGCGCAGTCGGGTCGGATTTACAAACGCGATAAACAAATCACGGTTCGTTTCAACGATTTATTGTAAAACCAAGAATCTACAAACGTGTTGGCGCTGTTCAAAAACTTTGACAACTCTCAACGAACTTTTGCGAGTAAAATCGTGAAACCAAGAGCATCACCAGCCCTGCTGAATACAGAGCTGCCGTCAAAGAGTTCCTGAGCCATTCCTCCACCGTGGAAGAAGAGCCGTGCAGAACCAATGAACGCACCGATATACCTCCTGTAAGTAACACATATGACATCTAGAGATATTCGAGAGCACATCGAAGTAGAAACAGACGATAGTACAGATACAGATTCAGTTCATTCTGACTCATTAACAAATTTACAAGAATTTTCAAATTCAGATCTTATTGATTCCATATTAATTGAACAAATCAATAATTTAAATATTAAAAACATGGCTACCCCAACCATTCGTGTACCAGAGCTCAAACGCGAATATTTAGATATGATTCCTGAGTTTCATGGTGATAATAAATTGTTACCGCGATTTATTGAAATCTGCGAAAAATTAGTAACAAAGTTTTATAATGTAGAAAACGTAGCCGATTTTCAAAACGAATACCTCATGTCAAGTATTCTTGCTAAAATCAAAGGTAAAGCCGCTAGCAATATTGCAAGCTGCACAATATCTTGTTGGTCTGATGTAAAAACAGCCCTATTGAACACATATTCAGATAAGCGTGACTGTTACACTTTAAACATCGAAATGACCGAGCTGAAACAAAATCCAAATGAATCTCCTTTTGACTTCTATAATAGAGTACAAGAGCTTTTAAATTTGCAAGTCTCATATTTAACAACTCACATACAGAGTGAAGAGGCTAGAGTATTAATCGGATATTTTAGAATTTATGCACTCAGAATTTTATTACGAGGTCTTCGAGAACCTCTAGGTACTCTGATGCGGACAAAGAATCCATCTGATTTAAATACAGCCCTAAATATGATGACAAACGATTTTCAATTAGATTCAATCACGAGACAACAAAAATATCAGAATAATATTAGACAAAACTCGAATCCTAAGCAACATCCTGTCTCAAATCATAATAAACCGGTACAGTATAACAATTTCCCTCAGTTAATGTATCGTCCGAATCAACAAAACCATTTTAATAATTCTAACCGAGCGTTTAAACCAAACACGCCAAATGTTTTCAAACCAGATTCAAGTAGGAAACTACCAACTCCAACACCTATGAGTGTTAGCACTAGACAATCGTCTATCCCAAAACCAGGTCCTAGCAACTATTATCGTTCCAATAATTACCGTCCTCAAATGTTCCAATCACAACCTAATAATAGACAAAATATCATTATTGAGGAATTGCATAGCACAGAGACTCACGAACTAAACCCAGACGGACAAAACCAAGAAGACTCAGATTACAATCTTGATAACGAACAGAATTATGATAACTCATATGAATGCGAACAAGAATATGAACCTAGTTCTTTTTTAGAGTCAATAGCCTCGGAAAACCAATAGAATTATTGAACTTAACTCATAATCAGAGTGAGCTACCCTTTATAATTCTCCCGGAATATAATTTAAAAGCATTAATAGACACAGGCAGTACCAGATCTTTTATCAAGCCTGAAATAGCAGAAAAATATTATAACAATAAAATACAATATGACCCATTCCAAATAACTACAGCCCATGGCACTTCATTAGAAAATTATAGCGTAATAATACCTCCTTCAAAATTATTCAATAAACCTAATACCTTATTAAAATACCATTTATTCAATTTTCATCAAACCTTTGACGTATTACTCGGTTTAGATAATTTAAAAATTTTAGAAGCAAACATTGATTTAATTAACGATAAAATTATATTTCCCAATAGCGATATAAAAATTTGTTATCACAAAACATTGCCGAAATCAAACTATGTAAAAATTCCACCAAAATCCGAGAAATTAGTAAAAATATTTGTTAACAATATAGAAAATGGCGAAGCATTGATTTCAGAGACTGAAATAGACAATATGACAATCCCTGAAGGCTTAGCGAAAGTTATAAAACATGAAATTATTTATCCAGTAATTAATTCAAGTAATGAAGAACAAATTTTAGATTCTGTGAATTGTGTAGATTATCAACCACTTGAAAATTTTGAAGTAAATAACATTAGCTCTCAGAAATTTTGCAATGAAAATAATTTAAAATTAGATATGAGTAAAATTAGAATGAATCACATGAATGATGAAGAGAAATTTGAAATAGTAAAATTGTTTAAACAATATTCAGATATTTTTCATACTGATGACAAGACTTTAACTTTTACAAATGACATTAAACATTTCATTCGAACGAAAGATGAAATCCCTGTCTATTCAAAAACCTATAGATATCCAGAAGTACACAGAAAAGAAGTACAAGATCAAGTACAGAAAATGTTAGAACAAAACATAATTCGTCCATCCTATTCCCCATGGTCCTCCCCAGTATGGGTTGTCCCAAAAAAACTAGACGCTTCCGGTAAACGGAAATGGAGAATCGTAATAGACTACAGACGACTTAATGAAAAAACAATTGACGATAAGTACCCGATACCGAACATAAATGCCCTACTAGACAAATTAGGAAGATGCCAATATTTTTCAACTTTAGATCTTGCATCCGGCTTTCACCAGATCGAGATGAACGAATCAGATATTCAGAAAACTGCATTCAACACTGAGAATGGTCATTTTGAATTCCTAAGAATGCCTTTTGGACTCAAAAATGCTCCGGCAACTTTTCAAAGAATTATGGATAACGTACTTAGAAATTTAGTCAACGAAATTTGTCTTGTTTACTTAGATGACGTTATTATTTTTAGTACTAGTTTACAAGAACACATTCAAAATTTAAAATCTGTTTTCGACCGTTTAAAACATGCTAACCTAAAAATACAATTGGATAAATCCGAATTTCTAAGAAAAGAAGTATCTTATCTCGGACATGTCGTGACCCCTGACGGTGTCAAACCCAATCCTGACAAAATCCATGCCATCAAAAATTATCCTCTTCCTAAAACGACGAAACAAATTAAAGCTTTTCTAGGCCTGTTAGGTTATTATCGGAAATTCATTAAGAATTTCGCCCGTTTAACAAAACCTTTAACAAAATGTTTGAAAAAAGATACGACAATAAATTATAATGATCAAGAATATGTTAATTGTTTCAATACTTGTAGAAACCTTTTAATTAATGACCCCATATTACAATACCCCGATTTCAGTAAACCTTTCAATCTAACTACGGATGCCAGCAACTTTGCTATTGGCGCTGTGCTGTCACAAGGCATTATTGGATCCGATCTCCCAATTGCTTATGCGAGTCGCACTCTAAACGACTCAGAACAAAATTATAGCACAATTGAGAAAGAGTTACTAGCAGTCGTGTGGGCAACAAAATACTTTAGGCCATATTTATTTGGAAGAAAATTTAAAATCATCACAGATCATAAACCTTTGCAATATTTAAGTTCATTACGAGAACCAAATTCTGAATTAATGAGATGGCGTCTCAAACTTGAAGAGTACGATTATGAAGTAATTCATAAGAAAGGCACTTTAAACAAAAACGCCGATGCTTTATCCCGCATAGAATTAAATGTTAATAACGTAGATCCAGGAATAAAAAATCTTTTTGAGTACATTGAAACCTTCAATGATAATTTTGATCCCGACAACGAAACACAATCTATGATAGCTGAACCAGACGAAGACGATCCCAATGATCCTGAAACCGATCAAACTATACATTCAAATCCTGAAAATCCTATTGTAGGAATAACAATTACAGACTCTCCTGTCAATTTTGGAAAAAATCAGTTGATAATATCCCAAGTTAAACATTCTCCATCAAAACCAAAAATAAAGAAAATTCATTCTGATAAAATGCGAATTTTTGTTCAGATTTCAGAAATTGATTTTGAAAAAGATATTGTAAATTTCATTAAAGAATTTATCGTTCCGAAAGTTAAATATTATTTGTATTTCGAACAGCCATTTTACGAGCAGTTTAGTACTGTATTACAAAAATACTTTAGACATTCCGAAATTAAATTTATCAAAAGCAATACAAAATTAATTGATGTAGAAAACGAAGATGAAGTTTTACAAACAATACGTAACTTCCACGAAGGTAAAACCAATCACCGCGGAATTACCGAAGTTCACAACCAAATCAAGAAAAGATATTATTGGCCAAATCAGTTAAAAACTATCACAGATTATATTAATCAATGCGAAGTTTGTTTGGCAGCTAAATATGAAAGAAAGCCTTTAAAACCTAAATTGAACATAACTCCAACTCCTAGTAAACCAATGGAAATTATTCATGTTGATACTTTGAGCCTTGAAAACTCTAAATTTCTGACAATAATAGATGCGTTTTCAAAATACTCACAAGCGTATAAAGTCATTTCAACAAATGCTATAGAAATCACTAATAAATTAACTAAATTCTTCTCACATCATGGAATACCAAAATTAATTATTTCAGACAACGGATTAGAATTCAAGAACAACGTTGTAAAGGAATTACTATCGTTACATAAGATAGAAATTCATTTTACCAGTTCGCAAAACCCCAATTCGAATGGTCTGGTTGAACGCTTCCATTCAACTTAAATAGAACACATTCGATTGTTTAATCACCAAGAAAATTTTAAAGCAGAAAATATCGAAGATAAAGTAAATTACGCAATTTTGGCTTATAATAATACAAACCACAGTTCCACTAGTTTAAAACCTATAGAAATTATAAATGGACATTTAGATACAAATTCCCCATTAGATATCGACATTGATAAGCAAATTACTCAAGATTATATTCAAAAACATAAGGATAAGACCAAATTAATGTATCAAAAAATAAATCAGAAATTGCAGAATGATAAAAGTAAAATTATTTCAAAATTAAATGAAAGTCGTGAAGAACTTCCAGAAATCCCTGAAACTATTTACGTTCAAAATAAGCAGAAAGTTAATAAAACGCGTAAATCAAAATTCAAGAAAGAGAAAATTAGGAAAGTCAATAGAGAACTCAAAACTGCCGAAATTGAAGTGAACCCTAATGACAAAAAACAATCCAAGATCCACTTATCCAATGTCAAAAGACCCAGAAAAATAACTAACAAAATTTCGGACATTCCAGGTCCCTCTTGCTCACATACGCAGCAGGAATGAACATCAAAGACATTACAAAGAATCCAGAATGACAATAAATCTTGGACAAGCAAAGCTACAGAGGACTAAACATACTTTTGTACATTTTTATGACTTACAACCACTCCGTACACAATACAAAAATTTAAATATTCAATTTGAGAGCCTCAAGAATACAATTAATAATGATAAAATATTTTTCTCCGAATTTGACAACAATAATAAAATCATAGAGTATATTCAGAAGTCCATTAATGAAAAATTTAATTATTTATCAATAAATTCAAATAATAATAGATTCAAAAGAGGATTGATTAATGGATTAGGCACAGTAATAAAAACTATAACTGGAAATTTAGATGCCAATGATGATAAGAGATATACTGAAATAATGAATCATTTACAAGAGAATCAATTCAAATTAAATAATCAACTGAAAAATCAGTATTCTTTCAGTCACCAAATTATTGAATATTTTAATAAGACTGTCGACACAATCAGACAAAATGAAGTCATACTGAAATCAAAAATTGAGCAGCTTTCACATATTGTTATTGCTGAAACAAAAAATCATGAAAAACTTTTAGTGAAAGATATTTACAACCAACTCAATATATTATTTACTTTAACATTTAATATCCTTCAAGATATAGAAAATTCATTATCCTTTTGCAAATTACACACATTGCATCCTAGTATTATAAAAACTCAAGATTTGTTTATAGAATTAAATAGAATTTCAAAACATTATAACAATGAGTTACCTTTTGAGCCAAATTTACAAAATATGATAGAAATAGAAAAAATTATTTCTGTTAATTGCAAATTAACTACTGATAAAATTATTTATTTTATCGATATTCCTATAAATTATGACATTCAGTTCGAGCTTATACACCTCATTTCAATTCCTGCAAAATATAAAACCGAATTTGTAACTGTAATCCCTAATCATGAATACTTTTTAAAATCTAACGATGGAAAGCTCAAATCTCTATATGACTTATGTACTTACAATTATGGAAAAGGTTATCAGTGCCCCAATAAAATTAACGAGTCGAATGAAAACTCATGTGAAGAAAATTTTATCCTTCGAAATAATATCGAAAGATGTCATTTTATCAAATTGAACATCAACAAAAATCACATTGAACTGCTTGAAGATATCAACCAATATTTGATGATATTTCCGAATGTTCAAGAAATAAAAGCAAAATGTCAACACGGTGATGAAATCAAATCATTACAAGGAATATTTCTTGTCAAAGAAGACGAATGTAAATTAGAGTTTCAAAACAAAAATTTAATATTCAAGCATGGATCATTCGGCAAACCAATCATTATTGAAAATTTCACAATTGAACTAAATAAAACTCAAGTTCCAAAAATTTCCATCGAATTAAATAACATTAACGAATTGAAACCAATGAATAAATACGACAGCTCTATAGATGACAACATAATTAATCAATATAATATTGACGATATTAACTACCCAACAATAGGTCTTTACACCATTATTATTATTGTGGCTTTCACCATAGTAGTAATTTATGCAAAGAAGAGATGCTTCACCTCTACAAGACCAAACTCGAGTTCCACGCAAGACTTCGAGCTTCAACCAAGAACTTCAACCCCTAAGTCGGCGCTGAACCTTCCCGGCGAAGCTCATTTTTAACGATGGAGGAGTTAGAAGACCAATTCCCATGAATTCTGCTGATTCCCCAAGAACATTAAACCTTACTCTGTATATTTGTGGAAAGGTTATAAAAGATCTCCTGCGTGAGAACATAGCCAGTCAGAACATAATATTCAACATTAAAACATTTTAAACTAATTATAATAAATTTGTATTTGTCAATCGACTTCTCGTTTCTAATAAAGTTCTATTTGTATTATTTGTGTGAAAACGAAATAAATTGTTTTTAAAAACAAAACACCCAAACAAATAAATAAAACTTATATATATATATATATATATATATATATATATATATATATATATATATATATATGTATCAAGACCTTAAAGAAAATTTATCACCATGACAAAAAAAAAACTGATCTTCAAGCATCTGTGAATTCTGGACGAATTTTCGTATACCTTTAGGTTACTTATTCAAATGTTGTGACTATGACGATAGTGTCAACAGCCGGCACTGCAGCAATTGAGTCGAAATTAGAAAAATGCACCAATATATAGTCATCCTGGAAAACAATTTCATATGACTTTCAGTTATTCGAGACTCAACACTATTATTTAGATCCTATCGGTCATAAGCTTTGTAACTAGTAAAATTTTCAACAATAGTTATGAAATTCGGAAATATCTTTTATGATACATTTGTTTCTAGATTTTAAAATTCTCCTAAATCGATAGCAAATTGATCAATGTGTTGGATATACGAAGAGTCACCTATGTCTGATCTTAACATAGATACCAACGTTGATAACTTGAACAAAATTGATGAATGGAGCAATATCATGCAAACAAACAACTGAGCCTCCCTGAACTGAACTGTTCAGTCTAAACAAAAGAAAAACCGTTGATGGTAGCTTGATATTTCAATAGTCCGAATCTTACCAAAGATTTCCGAACGGTTGTAAAAGATGCGTTGGGTACAGAAGGCTTCGGAGCAAAAGATCAAATATGTTACCCTTTGAATGCTTGTAATCCAAACAAATAGAGGATCAGGTCCTTCACTATTATTGATTGACTGTTTAGAGAAATTCATAGAAATGGATAAGATTTTATCTACACTGGAATATAAAAGCCGAACGCACCTAATTTATATGTTAGATACGTCACAAAATGACGTTGAGCTGGAAAAAGGAGCTCAATAAGTTAAAAACGTAGGCGCAAAGTACACACATTTATCTAAAGAATAATTTTATAAAGCATAAGTATGATTTCTCAAAATGCTAAAACAACGTCAAATTATGACGTCAGTTCAACATTTTATTACGTCAAAAAATGAGGTCAATCTACGACCACAATTTGACTTGAAATGTGACGTCGAAATATGATCGTCACTTTATGATTTCATTATGACCACAATCTGACGTCACATTCTGGTCGACAGTCAGTCATTGTTACTTGGGTAGAGTCATCATGGGAAACAATTTCATATTATTTTTAGTAATCCAAAATTCAACACTATTTTTCAGATCTTATCGGTCATTAGCTTTGCAGTTAGTAAAATTTTCAATAACAGTTATGAAATTCGGCGATATCTTTTATAATACATTTGTTTCTAGATATTAGAATTCTTCTAAATCGATAGCAAATTAATCGATGTGTTGGATATACGATAACTCACCCATTTCTGATTTTGATGTAGATACCTACCTCAATAACTTGAACAAAATTCTTGAATGAATCAATGTCATGCAAACAAACAACTGTGTCTCCCTGGACTGAACCAGGCACTGAACTGTTCAGTCTAAACAAAAAAAAAACCGTTGATGGTAGCTTGATATTTCAGTAGTCTGAATCTTACCGAAGATTTCCGAACTGTTGTAGAAGATGCGTTGGGTACAGGAGGCTTCGGAGCAAAAAATCAAATATGTTACCTTTTCAATGCTTGTTATCCAAACAAATAGAGAACCAGGTTCTTCACTATTATTGATAGATTGTTTAGAAAAATTTATAGGGATAAATAAGATTTTATCTACACTGAAATATAAAAGCCGAACGCACCTTATTTATATTTCATAACTTAACTCGTTCATAATTGAACACTGATCTCTATATAATTATTTATAACTTTATATCTGGATCAACTGATACTCATTATGTCGAATTCAAGTCATAAAATGAATGCTGGTATAAAAATGTTACATACGTTACAAAATGACGTCGAAGTTACGTCATAAAATGACGTTGAGCTAAAAAAAAGAGCTCAATCAGTCAAAAACTTGAGTGCAAGGTACACTGACTGAAAAAATATATCTAAAGAATCATTATATAGAGCATAAGTATGATTTTTCAAAGCGCTGAAACATAACGTCAAATTATGACGTCAGTTCAACATTTTTTGACGTCGAAAATGACGTCAATTTATCACCACCCATTGACTTGAAATGTGACGTCGATTCAACGTCCTATGACGTCGAAATATGACCGTCACTTTATGACTTCATCATGATCAAAATCTGACGTCACATTCTGGTCGACGGTCAGTCATTGTTACTTGGGTTTAGATACTATTCGGAAATATCCCGAACTCAAACAGAAAATTATTCCAATTTTAAACAAAAATCCAGACTATGAATTAGTTTGTTTGAAAAATGATGATTTCAATTTCTTATTTTTAATTACTAAAGAAAATTACTATGAACATCCCAAACAAGAATCAGTAATTTCATGTTTAAAAACTTTGAAACAATTTTGTGAACTACAAGACATCCTAGAATTACATTTTCCAAAAATTGGGTGTGGACTTGATAATCTTAAATGGTCTGAAATTAGACCGCTAATAAAAATTATTCTCGAGAATACGAATGTTAGAATAATTCTTCATGAACATTATAAAATTACTGATGACGAAAAACACGAGTTATTCGTTGAATATCATAATTCCACTGTAGGAGGTCATTGCGGAATTATACGTATGTACGAACAAATGAAACGAAAATACGACTGGAAAAATTCAAAGAGTGATATCAAAAAATATGTGAAGAATTCCGAATATTTCCAAAAGAATAAAGGTAGAAATAAAGTTATAAAAAACCCTATGGTTATTACAAACACCTCGTCGCATCCCTTCCAGAAAATATTTCTAGATATTGTCGGACCACTTCCTGTAACAATAAATAATAATCAATATGTCCTAAAGATGCAAGATAATCTTACAAAATACTCGATAGCCGTTGCTATACCTGATCAATCAGCCGAAACTATAGCTAGAATTTTTTTTCAATATATGGTATGTAAATACGGAACTGAGCTAAGAACCGGCCAATATGGCACAGGCTTTATAATAGCGAGAGAATGTAGAAAGAATTTGATTGAATTTGAAGCTATCAACGAAAGGTTATGCAAAGTGAGGCTCAAAGGAAAATTCCGTAAGATAACCATACTAAGCGTCCATGCCCCTACGGAAGATAAAGAAGATGATGAGAAAGACCAATTTTATTATACCTTAGAGCATGTATGCAAAAAAGTGCAAAAGTATGACAATCTCCTAGTTATGGGAGATTTAAATGCCAAAATCGGGAAAGAAGATCATTTAAAATGTATAGCTGGTAAATTTACTTTACACGATGAAAGTAATGATATCGGTACATTAATTGCGCAATTCGCTGCAAGAAACAACTTAGTTATTGAAAGCATATATTTTAACCATAAAAAAATACACCTGGGAACATGGAAAATGCCGGGATCTGACAAAGTAAATCAAATAGATCACGTATTAGTTAAAGCCAGACATGCGTCGTCGATCATTGATGTGAGGAGTTGCAGAGGACCGAACTGCGATACGGATCATTACTTAGTAAAAACGCGACTAAGACAACGATTAGTAGCATCCCCAAGAGCAACAGGACACAAGAAGAAAGAGCCCAAGTAACAATGACTGAATGACTGATTTTGGTCATAATGAAGTCATAATCTGACGGTCATATTTCGACGTCTTGTGACGTCATTTTTTGACGTCATAAAACGTTGAACTGACGTCATAATTTGACGTTATGTTTCAGCATTTTGGGAAATCATACTTATGCTGTATGTATGATTTTTTAGTCATATTTTTTCAGTCAGTGTACTTTGCGCTTACGTTTTCAACTGATTGAGCTCCTTTTTTTTTTTTAGCTCAACGTCATTGTATGACTTAATTTCGACGTCATTTTGTGACGTCAGGTCAGCGGCATTTTATGACGTAAATTCGACGTCATTTTATGACGTAAATTCGATGGCATTTTATGACGTGAATTCGACATCATTTTGTGACTTATGCACGCATCGCGAAAGATTTTTTTGGGAAATGTCATTTTTTGACGTCCTAAAATGTTGAACAGACGTCATAATTTGACGTTATGTTTCAGCGTTTTGAGAAATCATACTTATGCTTTATATAATGATTCTTTAGATATATTTTTTTAGTCAGTGTACTTTGCGCTTACATTTTCAACTGACTGAGTCTTATTTTTTAGCTCAACGTCACTTTATGACGTAAGTTCGACGTCATTTTGTGACGTATGCAACATTTTTATATCAGCATCCATTTTATGACTTGAATTCGACATTATGAGTATCAGTTATCTAGATATGAAGTTATAAATTATTATATAGAGATCAGTGTTCAATTATGAGAATTATGAACGAGTTAACCCAAGTAACAATGACTGACCGTCGACCAGAATGTGACGTCAGATTTTGGTCATAATGAAGTCATAATCTGACGATCATATTTCGACGTCACAAGACGTCGAATCGACGTCACATTTCAAGTCGAATTGAGGTCATAAATTGACGTCATTTCTTGACGTCCTAAAATGTTGAACAGACGTCACAATTTAACGTTATGTTTCAGCGTTCTAAGAAATCATACTTATGCTTTATATAAGGATTCTTTAGATATATTTTTTCAGTCAGTGTACTTTGCGCTCACATTTTCAACTGACTGAGTCTTATTTTTTAGCTGAACGTCACTTTATGACGTAAGTTCGATGTCATTTTATGACGTATGTAACATTTTTATTCCAGCATCCATTTTATGACTCAAATTCGACATTATGAGTATCAGTTATCTAGATATGAAGTTATAAATTATTATATAGAGATCAGTGTTCAATTATGAGAATTATGAACGAGTTGAGTTATGAAATATAAATTAGGTGCGTTCGGCTTTTATATTCCAGTGTAGATAAAATCTTATTTATTCCTATAAATTTCTCTAAATAGTCTATCAATAAAAGTGAAGAGCAAGAGCCTGATCCTCTATTTATTTGGGTTACAAGCATTCAAAGGGTAACATATTTGATTTTTTGCTCGGAAGCCTCCCCAGCGCATCTTTTACAACAGTTCGGAAATCTTCGGTAAGATCAGGGAGGTTCATTTGTTTGTTTGCATGATATTGCTCCACTCAAGAATTTTGTTAAAGTTATTGGAAGGTAGGTATCTATAATAAAATTAGAAATAGGTGACTCATCGTATATCCAACACATTGATTAATTTGCTATCGATTTAGAAGAATTTTAAAATCTAGAAACAAATGTATCATAAAAGATATTTCCGAGTTTCATAACTGTTATTGAAAATTTTTCTAGCTATAAAGCTGATGATCGATAGGATCCGAATAATAGTGTTGAATCTTGAATTACTGAAAATCATATGAAATTGTTTTCCAGGATGACTGTATATAATGGTGCATTTTTCAAATTTCGACTGAATTGCTGCAGTGCCGGCTGTTGACACTATCGTCATGGTCACAACATTTGAATAAATAACCCAAAGGTATACGAAAATTGGTCCAGAATTCACAGATGCTTGACGATCAGTTTTTTTCTTGTCATGGTGATTAATTTTTTTCAGGTTTTGATACATATATATTTTTTTTTACTTGATAGTTTTTTATTACCTGTAATATATTTGTATTTTAAATAAATCAATTGAAAATACAATGATGTTTTATTATTCACTAATTATCTAAAAGTTCCTTGAATAAATAGTAATCAAATAGGTGATATGCAACGTTATAATGTTATCGTACAACATTATGATGCTCTATATTACTTATTTTATTATTATTTACTTCTTGAGGAATTTCTAGGTGATGACTAAGATCATAAAGTGATGTTGAATTCAAGTCATAATATGACGTCAAAATTAGGTCATATTGTGACGTCAAACTAAGGTCACAATTTGACGTCAAACTTAGGTCATAATATGACGTCAAAATTACGTCATAATGTGACGTCATAATATGACGTCAAACTTACGTCATAATATGACGTCATATAGCTCCACGCATTGACATCTTGCTGACGCGATTATGACCAAAAATGTGACGTCATATTTGGTCATAATTGGTACTTGGGAGTGGAACATGGAAAAACTCAAATCGGAAGAAAAAATTAGACGAAATCGAAATAGAATCTGATGGAAACGTAGAGAAAACTTGGAAGAGCATTGAAATAACAATAAAGAAAGCAGCTGATATAATAATTGGTGAAAAGCAATAAGATAGAAACATAGAATGGTTTAATAATGAATGTAGAGTAGCAATTGAAGAGAAGAATAATAGACCGTCAGATAGTCGTAGATTTGAGTGCCCCAATTTGTTTTCTCTGCCTTCAAGAGTTTTGATAAGTATGTATATTTAGAGTATAATAATGCCAAAATTAAAGCTGGACCGTGTGGCCAACATAATGATAATTAATTTTAAATTTTTATGAAAAATCCTGTTTTGATCCAATTTTCTCGTCTCTGCCATGCTTACGAAATGAAATTTAGGGAAAAAAGAGTCAGCGAAAAACGATAGGCAGAAGCTATCCACTTGGCCAAAGGTTTGGAATGAGGGCTCGATTATGCAAAAAAATATATCAATTTTCCACGTTCTTCTTGTTTCTGCCGTTTGGCCATATGAAAGTTGGTATCATAAGTATCTCATAGAAACGAATGGCATAAGTTTTTCGAATAGCCAAGTCAAGATATGTACGAAAACATCTTGCGAAAGTCTGAATGTTTTCGTGCATATCTTGACTTGGCCATTCGAAAAACTTATGCCATTCGTTTTTACGAGATACTTATGATATCAACTTTCAATCGAGCCCTCATTCCAAACCCTTGGCCAAGTGGATCACTTCTGCCTATCGTTTTTCGCTGACTCTTTTTCCCCTGAGTTTCATTTCGTAAGCATGGCAGAGACGAGAGAATTGGATCAAAACAGGATTTTTCTTAAAAATTCAAAATTAATTATTATTATGTTGGCCACACGGTCCAGCATTAGTTTTGGCATTATTATACTCTAAATATACATACTTATCAAAACTCTTGAAGGCAGAGTAAACAGAAAGGGGCACTCAAATCTACGACTATCTGACGGTCTATAAGGCAAGACAGAAAATGTTACAAAGAAAAACAAGGAGCAGCAGAGCGGAGTACGGAGAGAAAAGAAAGGTTGTAAATGAACTATGTAAGAAAAAGAAGAAGGAGATGTATAATAAAAAATACGAAGATATAGAGATGCTAAGTCAACAAGATAAACGAAAATTTTACCAGAATGTGAATAACTTAAAGAGAGGTTTCCAGACAAGAATAGATTGCTGCAGAGATAAAAACGGTGTGAAGTTGGGAAAAGAGAGTGAGGTAGTGAACAGATGGGCGGAATATTTCAAAGAATTACTGAATAAGGAACAAGAAGTACAAAAAATAAACAAGAATGTGAACAATACTCCCCGCGATGAGAACAATGAAAACACAGTAGAAATTCCTTCCAGACAAGAAATATGGAACGCGGTAAAAAAGTTGAAAAACAGCAAGGCCCCTGGAGAAGATGGAATAGCCGCAGAATTGTATAAATATGGCGGAGATGCAATTATTGATAACCTTCATCAGTTAATAAGAACAATATGGGAAAAAGAAACAATACCAGAAGATTGGAAAACAGGATTGATATGCCCTATACATAAAAAGGGTGACAAATTAAGTTGCAACAGCTACAGAGGTATAACACTTCTAAGTGTAGCTTACAAAATACTATCATCAATCATAAATGAAAGAATTAAAGAATTCGCTGAAAATTTATTAGGAAAGTATCAATGCGGCTTCCGACCTAATAGGAGTACAACCGATCAAATCTTCCTGATAAGACAAATAATGGAAAAATATTATGAGCATGACATTGACCTACACATGCTTTTCATTGACTTTAGGCAGACGTTTGATAGTATCAACAGACAGAAGCTATATTCTGTAATGGAACAACAAGAAATACCAATAAAACTAGTAAGGCTGGTGAAGATGACGTTGCAAAATACAAAAGCAAGAGTAAAAGAGGGTTCTAAACTTAGCGAGAGTTTCATCTATGAGACAGGTGTAAAGCAAGGAGACGGACTATCAGTTACATTTTTTAATCTTGTATTACAAAAAGCATTAAGCAAAATTGTTAGACCTGGCACCATATTCATGATGTCAAGTCAGATCTGCGCATATGCGGATGACGTCCTGATCGTAACTGAAAATATTGCAAGAATGAAAGAGATTTACACAGAAATGGAGAAACACACAAAAAGCTTAGGATTACAGGTGAACGTCGACAAAACGAAGTATTCGCTATGTGCAACATCAAAGTGGTGACAACTAGCGGCATTGATCGGCGAACCCACTGCCACTTTTATATGTTCTGTCAAATGTGACAACTAGTGAAAAGTGAATTGAAATCAAAATTATTCATAAACGTAATAAGTATGGATCCTATTAAGAACGGGTTTTGGAAGAATGAGTCATACTATCAGCTTTCAACCTCAAACTGTGCCAAAGAGTAAAGCTCACAAGTATTAAAATCTTTTTCAATAATGTTATTACAAAACAGTATTTTTTCAACACTATCACAATAAGCAAGAATATCAGCTTTGCATTCTACATCACTTGTGCTTTTGGTACTCGAATCAACGATCATTAAATTGTCATGTGCTCTGTCACAATCATTTTCATATATTGAACTTATATTATTTATTGAGCTTATATCCATTGAGACTTCTGTATTGGCAGCCCTTTTTGAATTAAAACTTTGGTTTTTAATATTTTTTGAACTTGAAGCCATTAATGAAGTATTCTGTAGCCTACGCTTGATGAAACATTGATTGTAAAAACTGTTTCGTCATTTAATTTTGGCTTCCAATGAAAAGAAGAAAATTGGCTAGGTACGAAATTAGGACTCTGTTTCTCTTCTCCCTTTTTATTGTCAATGAAATGTGCACTGCAAATTAGATGTCTTGATGTAGGATTCCAACTGTATGTATATTCATTAAAAAAATTAAAAAAATTGTATCATTTTATCAATTTAATAACAGGATTCGAGTTTTAATACCATAAAAATTATTGGATTTCATTATTCTCATATTTACTTTATACTAAAATTATATTTACATATTGGCTGGTACCACAAGCTCTGTTTTTGACTATACTAGCAGGGTTATTTTAAGAAGCGTTTTAAGGCAATATGAATATTTCAAGCTATTCTAAAGGAAAATATTCGAAAAAATTCTGTGGATCTATGTGTTTTTTGTAATCTGCATCTGAAAATTATTTTCTAAAATATTTGGAAAAAATCTAATTGCGTTAAAACACATCTTGACACAACGCTCTTAGTAGCGCCAAAAACAGAGCTCGTGGTACCAGCCATTGAATCTAACATATTTGTAAAAAAATAATATAATATTTCCATGCGTTATAAATGAACAATTGCAGATGTTCTATAAAAGAAGAAAATGGTTCCGTTGTCACTGCAAATTTTGATCTAATTTAATCTATAAAATCCTGTGCAATGATTGTTGAGCACAGTACACAGGACAAACCAAAATATATGTAAAAACAAGGCTTGATGAACATAAACGAAACAGTAAAAAATTGAATAAAAATACGTCAAAATATGCTCTATTCACTCATTGCATAGATTCAGGACATACTTTCAATTTTGATGAAACTAGTATTATCCATAACGAAATCAACTTAAACAAAAGACTTACATAAGAAATGCTGTATATAAAACAAGACAAACAAAATATTAATGAAAAAACAGATACTATTGCACTTAGCACTATATACAACAATATTCCTTGATATCTATGTTACTTTTTCTAATTTTTGTTTATATTTTTGACACCTTACGTGATGCACAAGCTTGCATCGATTTTTAATTGTTTGACACTATAACTAACTTATTTCTACCTGTGATGATTTGTAATTTTTTGACAATGCGTGTACGCACGATTTTTCACTCGCACTTAGTCAACGTCTTCCACAGATGTAGGTTGTGCCATTTGACAAATGGAATTTTTTTTCCGCTATTCTATCAAACTCGATATCACATTTCAATGTACATTTTTAATTTCTCACAATATAGTTCTTTTGTAAGTATTCCCGATAAAATCAGCATAAATAATCAGTGATAGAAAATAATTAAATTGTAGAGCTTCTGCAGATGGCTGAGGTACAGCCGAAAATGTAAAGTAGGAAAGAAATTAAAACAGAAATATTGACTGAATTCCCAAAACGTTTTACTCACTCAAATTCACTCATCCAGCCAGCTTCATCAATTT
Source organism: Dromius quadrimaculatus (assembly GCA_963989225.1). Lineage (NCBI taxonomy): Eukaryota > Metazoa > Arthropoda > Insecta > Coleoptera > Carabidae > Dromius > Dromius quadrimaculatus. The sequence continues at coordinate 36,101,477 of OZ022328.1, read as the reverse complement.
TATCTAATAACTGTTTTTAACCACTGTAAACACGTAAATAATGATCTTCAATTTATTAATTTATCTGTATTTTTTATGTTTTAAGGCCATCCAGCAGCGGAACTAGAGCCCAGCAGCAGAATCAGACCTCAGAAGCAGAATAAGAGCTCAGCAGCAGAACCAGAGCCTAGCAGCAAAATTAGAGCGCAGCAACAGAATTGACAGCAGAGTCAGAGCCCAGCAGCAAAATCAAAGCCCAGCAACAGAATCAGAGCCCAGCAGTCGTCCAAGGAGTCCGCCAGTAGCAGCAGAACCAGAGCCCAATAACCTTCCAAGAAGTCCTGCAGCAGCAGCAAAACCAGAGCACAGCAACCGTCCAAGAAGTCCTCCAATAGCAGCAGAACCAGAGCCCAATAACCTTCCAAGAAGTCCTGCAGCAGCAGCAGAACCAGGGCCCAGCAGCCGTTCAAGAAATCCTCTAGTACCTGCAGAAGATCAACACATGAGTAGCAGCTATTCCAGGCTCCAATTTAATTCAACTTTAAAGAAGTCAACTGATTAATTTTGTCCGCTACTTGCAAATTTCAAGTGAGTTCAATTTCTATTCAAATTCTTCGATTTGTAATAATTATTTTTTTGTTCCAGTCGCAGCAAGCGAAGAAGCCATTTCTCTGGTCTAGGTCTCGCTGGGGTTTCGCTAGATCCAAAGGGAGATTTCTCAGAGAAGAATTCGTCTCTTTCCCCTTAGTCATTGCCTGGGGACGAACAAGGCTTACAACAACGCAACAGCATCGCAGACAAGACTTCCAACTTCACAACAACATCGAGTAATCAACAATTATTCTTCGAACCTTTGTATCCTTTCCTAATTACCAAAATAAAGTCATTCCTACAAAATTCACAGTCGTTTTATTCTTAAAACCTATTTTAGTTATTTTCAGAAGTAGTTAGGCTTAAAATGGTTCTTGATCTGTAACTTATTTTGAAATTACCAAATAAAACCTCTTCCACAAAATTTATAGTATATTATGTAACAAGGACCGAACAAGTGCACCGAAATACCGCCATAACTGAGCTTTTCAAATAAATTTAGATCTATTGAAACTATTATCAGTTTGACAAACCAATTTTTGCAATTGCGATCACATTACAGTTAACTAATTCAATGAAATATAACTTACATGATTTATTTTATTGATGGATATTTTTCACATTTTCTGTGCTATCTATCCTGTTCACAATCAATGCACGCACTATAATAACGAACACCTCCTATATTATAAACAGAATACAAATTTCTTTCAAATAATAATTTGACGTATAACAATAAAATAAAAATATTCCAACGGCATCCATGATCCACAATTCATTTATTTTCACCCAGCACACAAAAAAATTCATTAATTCTCTGTCAACTGAGATATAATGAAAATTGTTACCTTGGTTTGGAATATGAATTTTCGGAGCAGAATTCATCTCAGTAATACAGTACTTTCGGTGCACGTGTTACAAAAATGTATTTCATTTATTTGGAAAGCCTGTATTTTTTTTAGTAAAAAATAAATAATATTTAATTATTATATTTGTAAATTCAAATTTAAATATGAGTAAATAGGCGGGCTACCCACAATGCAAGTTTTTTACAAATTGAGAACCCTTTTTTTGTTTGTCCTAAGGGTGCTAGTCATCATAAAAACCATTTATTGTATGAATAATAAAATAAGTCCTCCAATAAAACATTAATTCTGTTTTACATAATTTCAAAATAATTAATAAATGTAGTACAGCTAGAAATAATATTCCAATCTGGTAGACAATAGAAAATTAAATTAAAAGTTCTCTACAATTTTTTTGATAAAGTGAACCGTTTGTCCAAAAGAAATTATTTAGTTTCCATTTATTCAGAATGAGCCACGTGGTGCTACCTGTGTAACAAAATATGAACTAATTGCTGTACAGTTTACTCAAAATTGAGTACGACAATCAAAAAAAAGTCTCAAGTGAACTAGCATTATTTTCAAAAAATAAATGGGATACTTTAATTCCTACTTTTTGATTAGTACTCTCGTTACGTCAGAGATCACCATTTCACATATTAACAATTTCCAAGTGAACGCGAGCACTAATAAAAAAAAACATAGTACCCCAACTAATTTAAAAAAATAGTTTGACAACTTGAAACTATTTTCCGGTTGCCCTATTCTATAGATTATGAACCAATTACTCGAAAGTGAGTGCAGGAAGCAAAAAGTCATAGTATTTTTAGAAAATAATTGAGGTACGTCAAATATTTTTTTTTATTAAAGCCCTTATTGGGCTTCGATCAATAATTTTTACTCCTGCAAAACTGATACCAAATATCGAAATTATTCTATGCTCAGTCGATACAAAATTATAATTAGGTATTTTTCAAGATAAATTGCCATTTAGTCACAAGAAAATAAAATTAGAATTTCTCAATACGAGGTAAATGCTGCCATCTCTTTGGTTGTGGTGAACTAACAAGTTATCAGATCATGCAATTAGAGCACTAAGAACATAAATATTATCATCCGCCATTTTGTATCCTATCAATGAAAAAAAACATATGTAAACCAATGTAAACATTTCAGGAAATGCGTTGTTTGACGAGGATAAAATGTTATAGTAGCTTCAAAAATTGAAGGAAATAGTATCGGAGTGACTCATTAATGTGCCAAATGGTTCATCATCATTATTAGCGGCAATTGTGGCCGTGGGACTCACAGACGAATTATAAGTATTTCATATAAAAGTACGTAAATTCAGTCAAAATTTCCATTTAAAGTTATGATCAGATTAAAATTTGGATTGAAGCTATCTCAGTTCATTTACATGTGCAGTCAAACAGATCAAGAAAGATTACAAAAGCTTCAAAACAGAGCAATGCGTACAATATTAAAATGCAGCAAATATACAGGTATAGCGATTATGCTTGATACATTAGGATGGTTGTGTGTTAGGGATTTTATAAAATTTAATGTATTAATATTTATTTACAAAACTTTGAATGATAAGCTGCCTCAATATCTGCAAAAAAATATCACATATGTGTCAGATGTACATGCTTATGCTACGCGTCAATCAAGTATGCTATATGTTCAAAAAACAAATAAAATGAAGACAAGCAGAAGTGTATTTTGTAATGGTTTGATAGAATATAATAAGCTACCTACTATAATTAAGAATTCAGAAACTGTTAAAGAATTTAAAACTAAGTTAAGGCAAATATTATAGGAATATTCATTTTTTTTCTGGAAATCATAATTATGTTTTTTTTGTATGTTGGTTAGCATATTGCTATTTAATAAAGGGTTATTATTATTTAAATATATATTCTTATCTAAATTTTAAGACACGATCATAGAATCTAACCTCAATTTCAAGCAATAATTGATCAATATATTTATGTATTATACATACATATAGAGCAAGATCCCAGGCCCGCCAGACGTTACTTATTTTCTGAGAAACAAAATGTGTGGTAAAGAGTAGTGCTAGTATGTACTTTGATCATACGCATACTTGCTAGTTTGTGCCGACGGCCAATTTACAGATACGAGGTGCTAGGGGTACGTTAAGACATAACTCACTTTTCTTAAAGTCTTGTGTGCTGATTTTTATATATGTTTCAGGGAATATTGTTAAAAATTGATAATCAACATTGCTAGACACTTTCCATCGGTGGTAATTTCTGCTAGACTCTTCAAAGCTTGCAAAGAATAATATAATCTTGCTTATAGTCTGAGTGCTAATTTCAATATATGATATTCAGGAAACAATTTTAATACTTTTTGATGAAAGCCAGATCAATCGTGGGGCTAAAAATCCTCCAGGCACAATTAAAATATCGCTGTGAGTGAAAACGAGAGGTTACCATTTGAAGGCTTGATAGTAAGCGAAGTATCTATGAGCATCCAACTCTTCCTTGGTCTGGCTATTTAGAAAAAGTATTGAAATTGCTCCCTGAGTATCATATATAAAAATTAGGACTCAGACTATAAGTGATATTACGTTATCTTTTTTGTGAGCTTTGGCGCGTTTAGCAAGAATTACTGCCGATGAAAAGTATCTGGCAGTGTTGGATATCAATTATCAACTACATTCTCTACATTCTCTAGAACATACATAAAAATCAGCACTTTGAAAAAATTGAGTAATGTCTTAACGTACCTCTAGCACCTCGTATCTTTAAATTGGCCGTCGGCACAAACTAGCAGATATGCGTATAATCAAAGTACCGACTAACACTATTCTAATCCACAAGTTTTGTTTCTCAGAAAATAAGTAAGGTCTGGCGGGTCTGGGATCTTGGGCTAATAGGTACCTATTATATAAAATATATATTATATGTTCACATATTTACATATGTAAATATATTATAAGTATGAATAATATATAATCAATTATTTCTGTGATAAGTGAAATATTACGAACTCAGTTTTTTATCAAGATATGCGATATAAAAAATTGTAAATAGTAGACTTCCATGTATTTCATCCCTTGGGTGAGAGCAGTAAAATAATAAATCTTCCAATCAATATGCATAAAAGTTTTTCTAGGAGAGTTGAAGATTACAAAGATTGAAGATAAACAATAGAGTTTTACATATTTAGAGATCCCAAAGTGCAATAAATATGTCAGATTGATTTCAAAAATTATATTACAGAATATAAATTGAAATTCCATAATGATATCTTTTAAGATACCTGAAGATGACTTCAAAAGTCGAAAAGATCATCATAAATTAATAAAGAAAATCATAAATTGAAACTTGACTCTTCCTATAATTATTTCCATAATGATATTCTGAGTATTCAATATTACTCTAATTATATATGAATGAAAACCGAATAATTTGATTTAACATTTAAAAACTGAAAATTCTAAATTGAAGCCTGTTATTTGATTACAAATAATACATCATGCCAAAAAAGAAGTAGTTATTTTGACTCAATCATAGCGTTTCCTGCACTGTTCCACAGACCATCTATACTATCAGACTCGTCAACTACGTACAAAAAAAATTTACCAAGTATGTGGCGCCCCGTAGTGTCTCTTGGGCAGGAACTAAATAGTGGGAAATCGGAGAATCGATAATGTAGGTTTCTGCATATTTAAAATTTTTTGGCTCGTAATTCAAAAATAAGATTATAATTGGGAGAATTTTTTTTTTAAAGTTAAATCATAATTGTAAGATTTGTTTTGATTTAAATTCTTTATATTTATTTATATTTTAAATTATAAATAAATATGCAGAATTTAAAGCAAAAAAACCTTCCAATTATGATTTAACTTTAAAAAAAACCTATCAATTATAATCTTATTTTTGAATTAAAAAAAATGTATAGATAAATAAAAATAGTATATAATGATAAATATATATAATTTTCTAATTTACAAAGATTTATTAATAAATTATTCAACAATTTCATTTGGAGATAAGGCATGCAATTTTTTTCGGCTGTCTGAAACTGGTTGTCAGCAAAATGAACATGACATACTCTAAGTCCCCGATCTAATATTTGCTGATATCTGAGCTCCAGTAAATCAAGACGATTCATTTGGACTATCCACTTACGTCATAGATTTTTCGACTTTGGGAAACAAAACATATTGCCCCGTTCATCCTTTGGTAAATTGTTAGTGGAACAACCATGATGAACACACTTTATTATCTGAGAACAACAAATTACAGTTTATCAATGAACATAGCAAAATTTAATAGATAGTACTTTATGGAATAAATGTTTTATACTCACAGTTCTCATGATGAAAAAACTTTCAAACACAACAACTGAATTTAACAGTACTGCAACACAAAAAATAAAACGAAAACAGCAAGACTGGCTTGGCTTGACTGATGCTTGGTAATAACGGTTAACACAAAATTTTAAATCTCCGAGCACGACTTTAGCCGAGTAATAACGAAGATTTTCGAATCGCGATAGTGGCGCCATGCATTCGACTAGCGTCTCTTGGGCAGAACTACAACTTGGTAAATTTTCTGCCATTTAACTGACAGAGGCTTGCACTGTTCACATATGCAAAAGCGCTTTCTAAGGTCACAAAATGGCGAAAGATAGTACTCATGTATTTAGTGCCTTAATACAATATAACTGCTCAACAGGTAACCGTAGCTTCAATCGTCAATTTCTAATAGTGAGTTTATATGTTGTGTAAATAAACGATTTTAGATTTATCAATCAACTTTTTATATGAGGTTTATGAACTACTCAAGATGATTGAAGGTTCAAGTTTCCTAGCAATGGTATATATTTCAGATGAGGTTTGAACTTTATTATGAGTTTGAATACTGAAACACCGTCAACACTACAGAATTGACAGTCATAATAATAATAATCAACCAGATGCTCAAGATTGTAGTGCAATACGTTCAAATCTAGTAGACGGAAGAAAACTTGACCCTCTAATTATTTTAGGTAGTTTATTATCTTATTTGTTTTAAAATTGAATCTAGTCTTCTACCGATCAAACCCACAAAGAGTATGGGTAAAATGAAGCAATGGGAATTTGGTCATACTTTACATCTGCTCAGCAGATAACCGCAAATTTATAAATCAATTTCTAGTAAAGGGCTTATATTAGGAAAACTGTTGGCAAATTTGGATTAAGCTTTTCATATTCTGATTTTATGACTCAAAATTTATATTAAAATATATTTGGTAGCAAGTCAATAGCGGTCATTTTATTTCATACCTCTTCAGCGAAAGCTGTCAGATTTAACCGGCGATCGATGCGTCGCTTGCCGACATTGTGTTAACTGAATAAATATTGAGTCACTACTTAAATAATAATATTAAACCAATATTTTTACTTGTTATAATTCAATAAAGAGTATATTTCGATCAAAAATAATGTATAAAAGCCCGTACGTCAACAATCAACACATTTTTGAATAGGCACTAGTTTGTTTAGTTAGTCAGAGATGGAAGCACCTAGCACATTTTTGAAGTAAATTTTTTGAATAGAGAAAATAGCGACGGTTTGGCATGTTTAGTTATTACAGAGACTTTTGAATACCTTATTTTGATATTTTTGAATAATTAAAATAGCGAAAATTAGTTTCTGAATTTTGTATTTACTTTAAAAATAAAGCATACAAGTTATCATTGAATTGAATATATTTTTGAAACTATTGACCAATACACCTATTAACTACTCCTGAAAACAATAAAAATGGGTTTTAGGAATGAATACAACTGTAAATTTTGTGGAAATGATTTTATTTTGGGAATTAGGAAAAGGTACAAAGGTTCGAAGATTAATTGTTGATTACTTGATGCTGTTATGATGTTGGAAGTCTGCTTTGCGATGCTGTTGCGTTGTTGTAAGCCTTGTTCGCCCCCAAGCAATGACTAAGGCGCAAGAGACAAACTTTTCTCCGGGAATTCTCCCTTTGGGCCTAGGAAAACCCCCGCGAAATATATACCAGAGAAGTGACTCCTTCGCTCGCTGCAACTGAAAGAAAATACTTATTACAAGTCGGAAAATTCAGAAGGAAATTAACTTACTTGAACTTTGCAAGCGGTGGGCAGAATTAATCAGTTGACTTCTTCAAAGTTGAGTTGAATCTGAGGCCTGGAACAGTTGCTACTGATGTGTTGATCTTCTGCAGTTACTGGAGGACTTCTTGGATAGTTGTTGAGCTTTAGTTCATCTGCTGCTAGAAAACCTCTTGGACTGCTGTTGGGCTTTAGTGCTGCTGCTACTGGAGGACTTCTTGGATGGCTGCTGGGCTTTGGTTCTGCTGCTGGACTGTTTCTACTGTTGGGCTCTGGTTCTACTGCTGGGCTGTTTCTGCTGCTGTGCTCTGGTTCTGCTGCTGGGCTCTAATCCTGCTGTTGTGCTCTGGTTCTGCTGCTGGGCTCTGGTTCTGCCGCTGGGCTCTCGCTCTGCTGCTGGACGGCCTAAAAACATAAAAAATACAAATAAATAGAAAAAAAAATTGAAATTATGTAACAATGATTTTGAGCTGGAAGGAAAGGTTATGATTAGTTCGGTGGAGCGCTCCCACGGTGGTTGATTGTTAGCAGCTGGGCTTAAAGATGAAAGCGGCTGGGCCACTTCCAACGACGGCAGACTGTTGCTTGAAGCTTGAAGCTCTGATGTGAAGATGATGATGCTGAGGTGAAAGGGAATGTTTTGATTAGTTCGGCGGGATGCTCCCTCGGTGGACTATTGCAAGCTGCCGGGCTTAAAGATGAAGCTGCTGGACCACTTCCAAGGACAGAATACTGCTACTTGAGGCTTGAAGTCCTTCAATCATAGCATACAAGCCAAAATTAATTAAACTACCAAAAGCCGCAACTGTTAAACAAAAATATTACCTTTCCAGCGACCTGTAAGACAATAAAAAAAAAAAAACAGATTAGAGACCTGTAAAAAATATTTTACCAGTTAACTTACGTCACCTACGATCTGAAAATTGATAGAAAAAAAAAATAGATTAGAAACCTGGAACAAACTATTTTTTCAAATCAACTTACGCTCTGTTGATGAAGATGATGATGTACTGGAAAAGAGTTTTGATTAAGCATTCATTCAACATTCATCACATACCATTCAAGCCCCCAATTCGCAATTCGCTGTTCACGAGCTAATAAAAAAGAAGAGCTTAGAGTTTACGTGGGTCCCTGCCGAACCCTGGAGTTTAACGCCTAAAACGCGATCTATACCTGCCACGTAGCGGCTACTCCTCAGTTCCTCCTGGCTATAGATCTATCACATAATTGCATGCTTAAGGTACTTCCACACCCACCCTTCGGCCAAGTCTCACCAGGGGTACTACCTCTAGAGTGGAGGCCTACGGATGACAGTGACCGGTTATAGGACTCCCGGCAAAGAAACCGTCGACGAAAAGTGGTCAGGCAGCTTTGACCACCCTCCTAGTTTGCGCACCGACTTGGTCCATCGCGAATTTAACAAAATGCCTACCCAAACTAAAGCGTACTTTATTATAATTATAAAATCAATTACTGATTTGATTGAATACGTTGGCTCCGCGGAGCTGCGCTCTCAACGCCGTACAAAATCACCGAACGTGAATATAAATTTAAACTACAGGCAAAATCTGAACGGACGAAGGATGCTAACCATCCTAACCCACGAACGGGTCACGAACCATCCCAGCTACAACCCTAAGCCTCAATTGAAACACAAAAATAAACGCCCGCAACTACTCAACACAACGGCCGGGCTGGAAACGAAGTCCATCTGGCACAACCTTTATAAGGAATCTCCGGCCTACATTCATTCGCCCATAGTGCGCAATGCATCAGAAAGAATGCACAACATCAAGCAGTAATCGCGTAGCGTTCAAACAAATCCGAATAACATGTTACCACACGGATCAATCATTAAAAACCCAATAGAATTATGTTTGGCATTGAATTCATTTGAAATAATGAATAATACAGCATTTTGTACACTATTTGAACATTTGAAAATATATATTGCTTCAACTGTAAATAGATTTAAGTTTAAAAATTGCAAATTCGTCATCACACTTAATCCACCCCTATAAAATAATTGCTTTATTCATAAATAACTACTCACTTTAGCAAGAACCATAATTAAAACTATTAAGATGGATAAAAAGTGTGCATGTACCCCAATTGAAGACGTTTAATACATGAAGGGCCAGTTTCACCAAAACCAGTTGAATTTATCCAGAGGTTATTTTATACGGAAACTATTGTTGATACAATTGTAACTATAGTGACTAACTCAATATAACCTCTAGATAAATTTAACTAGCTTTGGTGAAACCGGACCTAAGGGTTGTACAACCAAGGATTGAACTGGTTTTATAATAAATCGTTATAAATGAGCTTCCTATTAACGTTTGTCTTATCAATATACGATTGATTCTCGATCTGACTCTCGTAGAGAACAGACGTGCTAAAATCCGCTTCTCGTGATTACCAGACGATTACTAATGAATTATATTTGAACAAATATCTTTATTATTCAGTTTCTAATATTGACACAATAAGGTGTCAATAGAAGTGAGTGAAACCATATAAAAGTGTTACGGTGATACAGTGATAGTGTTAAGGTGTCAAATGTCAATTGAATAAAGTGTTCAAGTGAAAAAGTGGAATTGAGTCAACTCATTACCCATGATGCAGCAAACAACCGGTGTAACTGATACGGTGACACATGCTGTCACAAATAAATCTACAACAACAACTACTTCTAGCTACACACAAGCAATCATGACAACTCAAACAACGCCTATTTCTAGCTCAACAATCTCAAATCTAGTGACAAACGTTCAATACTATCCGTTTACACCAGTAAGTCGAATGTCTATGGACAATTATCTTTTTCTACCAATAACCCCCAACTCAAGTGAATCATCTTCCAATTCAAACAGAAGTGGAATTTTGAGCTGGCAAACAGTCGTTAACAGACGTTCAGCTGAAAGATATGGAGAGAAGGTACCAAGCTTAACACAAGAAAGAACAGAGAAAAGAACCAAGAACAATAATGTGGCAAACCCAGATACTACTTGCACCTCAAACAGATTCAACGTCTTGAACAACGAAACTACAGAGCAGCAGATCAAGAAACCCAAGCCTTCACCAGTATATATCCAAAACATAACATATTTCAATCTAATGTTATTAAACCTAGAAACCGTATTAGGCCCCGCGGAGTTTAACTGCAAAACATTCGCAAATAACAATGTAAAAATTAACACATGCTCATCTGATTCCTAAAGAAAATTGATACATCTATTGAATAGCACCAAAATAGCATATCATACCTACCAACTCAAACTAGAAAGTGCGTACAGGGTTGTTATTAAAAACTTATATCATTCAATACTACCAGAGGACATAAAAGAGACTCTCAAACACAAGAGTTACATAAATAGAAATATAACAAATATAAGAAGCTGGAAAAGCAAAGAACCACTTCCTATGATTAAGAGCCAGGTAAAAATAACAAATCCATATATGAACTGGAGCTCCGATTGAGTACAAGAATAATCGTTAAGCCACCAAGAAAAAAGAAAGAAATTTCTCAATGCATGCGATATCAAGCGTATGGACATACTAAGGCATATTGCAAATAACCTTTCTATTGTGTCAAATGTGGGGACAGCCATCCGACAAAAGAATGCAAGAAAGACAAAAATATACCTGCATCATGTGGGCTATGTTCAGGTGCTCATTAAGCAAATTATAAGGGATGCAGTGTATATCAAAGCCTACAAAAAAATCAGAAATAAAAACAATCAATAACCAACATTCAGGAACTATTAACTCAGAAAAGATAATATAAGCTATGCAGAAGCAGCTAATCACACATCCCAGCAAGAACGCAATGAACAAGAAGTCCAGCATCACGTCGTTCTCAATGTTTATTAACAAGCTTGAAACAATGATCAGCCAATTATTACAACAAAACACGGCGGTAATAGATCTTCTTACTGCCCTGGTGAATAAAAGAAATGACTAATACCCTTCGTATAGCGCTTTGGAACGCCAATAACACAAACCATCCAGACGGTATTGCCCACGGAGGTACGGCAATTATAATTAATGAAAAGATAAAACAATGTGAACTAGAGAGATTTGACAAAGAGTTCCTATAGGCAACAAACATTAAATTGAAAGACACACACGGTCCACTTACAGTTTCTGCCGTCTACTGCCCACCTAAGCACTCCATCAAACAAGATAAATTTGGAGAATACTTCAACTCGTTAGGAAGTAGATTCCTGTCAGGAGGGGACTATAATCCCAAAGGCACAAACTGAGGTTCTGTAGCAATGGATCCTTAGGGTACAGAACTTAGAAAAGAAATTTTAGCCAAAGGATATACACACTACAGTACCGGTAAGTCCACATACTGGCCAACTGACACCAATAGGCCTCCCGATCTGTTGGATTTCTTCTTCGGGAACAGCATATCGCAAAGTTGTAAAAGTATAGAACCTAGTTATGAACTATCTTCTGACCACTCGTCAGACATATTAACCTTGAGCACAAATATAATAATGAAGAAAAAAAACTAACTTCATGCAATAAAAATACAATCCGCGAAAGACTCCAAGTATATCTTAACCAAAATACGAATTTACAAATGCCACTTAAAACTTTTGAAGACATTGATAGAGCCTGCGAATATTCAACAAAACTCATTCACATGCATCGTGGTACTCCACCCCAAATTACACACGTCAATGAAAACGTCACCAATCTTCTAAAGTTTATAACAGAAAAATTGCAGAAAAACGTGAAGCTCGACGGAGGTAGCAGTTCACAAGACATCCCAATGACAAAAATCATTCAAATCGCCTATCCATAGAAATAAAAAGTCTTACAAAGAATATAAAAAACGATTCATTTGAAGAATACCTAACTAATCTTTCCGCTAGCGCAGAAAAACAGTACTCGTTATGGAAAGCAACGAGGAAATTCAAAAGACCTACTTTACACATACCTCCAATTAAAAAAGATGACGGGTCCTGGGCCAGGACTCTCAAAAAGCTGAAACATTTGCAGCACATCATGCTAAAGTCCTCGAACCACATCCATCAACGTCGTCACCACAAGAAGAAAATCACATTAAAGAATTCTCAACAGCACTCCTACAAATATCACCCCCAATTGAACATTTCTCACCCGAAGAAGTAATAGACGGAATAAAATACCTAAATAATGAAGAATCACCAGGTTTCGATCTTATTAATGCAAGAATATTAAAATTACTTCTTGAAAAAATCTGACGTGAACATCACGTGACTTACTTGTCTTACTTACTTGTATCTGATATATACACAAATGGCATGGGAGAATAAGCATAGTGAAAGTGTCCTAGACGGAGAATTAATTTCAAGTGCACGAATTCGTCAGTATAGTCAAAAGATAGTGAGCGTCAAAATCTCAGACGTCTAGCCTAACCGGATATGGAGTAAACCAAGAAATATTTAGAAATGAAAAAAAAAATATTTTTGAAGGAATGACTGAACTGATTCCGATGAGATTTGAATATGTTATAGGGACATGTGGATACCATCCTGGGACAAAGTGTTAACCGCATAGAATATCAGTCTCCGGTAAAAAAAAAAACCCCAAAATTATTTTTTTTCATATGATATAATCTGAGCAAATAAATATGAACACAATTTTTTTAGAACCTTTCTACTCTCCTATTTAACATATATCATTTTTGATTGACTCCAAGTGGTGCACCATACAGAAATAAAATGAAAACTATTTTTGAATGTTATTTTTTGGTTTTTTCATATGTATTATTCTGTATTCTATGATGATGATGAAAATATTGGAAATTCCAGAAGAAATCAACTTAACTTACTGTGTATATACTAAAAAAAAATTGAGAGAATATTTTTTTGATATATATTAATAAGAAAAAAACTAATAATTCTCAGATACTCCACTTTTTATTTATGTTGTTATATCCAAACAAATGTGATAAAATTCTGTGGAACAGTTTTTTGTTAGTGTTATTTTCAACTGTTCTACAAAATGTCATCCTCCAAAACTAATACGGCTCAGTGTTGCATATGCTACAAGTATTTAAGGAAAAATGCGGATGATCACAAAAAATATCATCAGAATTACACCTAGAGGAGCTCTCACCATTTTTTGATAACGAAATATACATTGGAGACATTATATGTGCTGTTTGTCGGATGAAATGATATAAAAAATCTAAAGTTGATACGAGAGTTGCTGGAAGTTCTAAGGGTGAGTCTGAAGGTGGTCTGAAGTGAGTTTAAATAATGAACTAGAAGTATCAGAGTCCAGTTTATCACAATTAAGCCTGTCTCAATCAAGTTCTGAAGATCCGACCTTCAAAACGTACGACAGGCATCCCAAACTTAGCGGGAATGAGGAATACATTACAATCTCAATGAGAAGAACAGTCGCTACTCATAGATATTGTTGTGTCTGTTATATTAGTGAAAGAAGTTTAAATAATGCTCCGCAAAATGCTAGGATGCAATCTTCTATAAGAAACAGGATTGTTATTCCAAAAGAAAATCGTTGCTGTGAAAAAAATCTTATTCACATACGTTTCTATGAACATGAACTCGATGATATCAAAGTTTATTCAAATTGCACTTCAATATCGGCATCTGAATTGGCTGAACTTTGCGGTCGAATGTGATTCCACTTTGCTTGATCGAATGGATGATTTTCTCTTATCAGATTAGCAAATTTGTATTTTAACTGGTATAACGTGAGAAAATGTGATTGAGCTGCGAACTCTTCTCAAATCAATGCGCAATACTGATACTCGCAGTGTGACTCAAGCGCTTATTGTACTTTTATTCAAACTGAGAACTGGGAGTTCTAATAAATTGATAGCATCCATTTTACAGCTAGGAGAAAGCAACTAGTGTCCTATTACTTAAATGAAATCATCAAATCTTTCAAGAAAGATATACTTACATTATATTCTGGTTTTTCGGTGACTTCCAGGAAAGATCTCATAGACAATCAAACATCTTCAACTTCAAAAAGACTCTATGATACAGATGGAAAACTTATTTTAATTTGCGATGGAACCTACGCACGTCACCAGAAAAGTTCCAATAACGAGTATCAACGTAAGTCTTATTCTGTACAAAAAAAAATCTTCGTTGTGCAAACCATTTACTATATGTATGACCAATGGATATATAGTAGATATGATGGGGCTTTATTACGCGAATCAAAACGACGCTGGAATCATGGAACAAATTATTGACGATCCTGACGGCTTAAGCTCTTTAATGAGCCCTGGAGGTATTTTTATTGTTGATCGTGGTTTTCGAGACGTGAAAAAGCATTTGGAAAATAAAGACTACCAAGTTTTGATGCCAGCATTAAAAGGGAAACGTAGCCAATTATCTACAGTAAAGTCAAACGAATCGCGATATGTGACAAAACTTCGTTAGGTGGTAAAAGCATGTCATGGGATGATTAAAGAAAAATATCAAATGCTGGATCATACATTCGATAATAAAAAGATTCTAAAAATAGGAAGTTACTATAAAACTGCTTCATTCCTACACAACAAGTTTAGTAAACGTCTTAATCCTGATATAGAATATTCGAATGAAATTATTAAGAGAATGCATTCACAAAAATATATTGAAAATACTTTAGCTGATGAAGTAGGAAGAAATAACTGGCAACGTGAAAAGTTTTCTTTTAGAGCAATATCATCAAGTGACTTGAGCGAGCTTCAAGAAATGACTGTCAAAGAATTGAAGATTTTATTCACGGGTTCCTATCAATTTAAGCAGACGATTTTGTATCTAGTGGAAATGATTGATGATTCAGGAACTTTAAATATTCAGTATGTCAAAGAAAAAACGAACAAATTGAAAATATAAGTTCAGTCGCGTCATATAAGTAAGAAGCAAAAAAGTTGTTTAATGGAATATAAATCAAATACAACAGGATACACAGAAATATCTTGATATTGTTGTGAATGTGCAAATGGACAAAGGACTGTTAGCTGCTGTTCACACGTTGCACCAACTATTTATTACTTAGCGTATGGAAGATATTTGTCAAAGATACTAAAATCAGCTGAATATCTCAGTAAAATATTTGATGAAGATCAAACTAATGTTGTTATAGAAAAGGACAGTGATGATGATTGAGAATCGATGTGCAATAATAATTTTTTCATTTTTTTTTTGTATTTTGGAACATCATGATCAACACATGTTTCAATTAATAATTATTTCTTTTTCATTTATAAATATTTGAAAATTACTCACAATTTTTTTTTAGCATAAGTTGAATAATTTCAAACAGTTTCCACTTGAACTCATGATACCTTCATCATCATTGTGAAATAAAGAATGAAATAACAAAAAAATAGCGTTTAAAAATAGTTTGAATTTTTTTTTTCAGTATGGCGCAGAATAGAAAATATATATGTTCGTTCATCGATGATTACACTCATTTAACTGCAACATATATAATTGAAGCAAAGAGTGAGGTAGCTGCTCGCTTTAAAGGATATGTAGTGTAACGATACCCTCGCTGATGGCGTGGTTGTTACTTTTGACGTCGCTGTTGAAAACTGTTAACGGTGTGCTCGGGCGCCAATACGGTCGGTGACGCAGTTTTTCTATGACGGATGACTGGATAGCTCAGACGGGAAGGGTTAGGGTTGTCAGAAATAAATATCAGGAGGTAGGTGTCACAATGAGATTTATTATACAAAATGATGACGATGAACATAGAACATTATTTTACAGAACTTGTACGGTGATAACTTGGTTGACGATGACGGAACGGCTGCACATGACACTCGACACCAGCGGTCGGATTACGGACCCAGGCGGTCGCAGATTACGAGAAACTTTCTATGCGGGTGGAACCAAACTTGCTCCCTCGCAGTGATTCTACGTTAAATCAATCAAACGCTTCGAAGTGACGAAGACTCCTTCAGCGGTGCTTTAACGTTAAATAATCAAACGCTTCAAAATCACGAGGACTTCTTCAGCGGTGCTTCTACGTTAAATACTCAAACGCTTCGAAATCACGAAGACTTCTTCAGCGGTGCTTCTACGTTAAATAATCAGACACTTCGAAATCACGAAGACTTCTTCAGCGGTGCTTCTACCCAGATAGCAATAACGTCCTGAGAATATTCTCTAGTTGTCCTGTGAATGCCCTGGATATTCGAAATATACATGGTATATTCCAACAGCCTATAAATCTTCTGGAAATATCCTATTTGGCTTATTCTTGGAATATTCATAATTAATATACATAGCATATTCCTATATACTATGGATCATCTGAGAATAGTCTATCTAAATTATTCCTAGAATATTTGATACAAATATTTGAAGATTATCACATTTTGTATATTCTTAGTAGAATATATGATAGATATTCATGTTATATTCAATTTTGCTTTGCTTTATAAACTTTATTCATAGCTTAAAACGATTGTTGTTCGTGAGGCCAATGGAGACTTTTACGATTGTGTTCTCACAGGTTAAGATGAAAGAGATAAACGACTTCAATTGTAACCAAAACAAGAATTTAGATTTCAACAAACCCAATATAAAAACAGATCACAATTATCGTAAAATTTTATGAGAAAAATTATATCTAAGTTTTATTTTCGTACTTTATGTACATTTCTCATCCAACAAAAAAAAATAAATTAAATGGAATGAATTCAACATTTTTGTCTAGTGAATTATTGGAAGCATTTAAAAATACTCAAAAAATTTTTCATGCTCCCAAAGTCTTTTGTCTAGATTTTAATTCTTTCATTTCTGCAAAAACTTAATTTCCTTATTCAAAATAATTTAAGACAGGAAAATTTTACATCTATCTAATTTAAATATGAATGTTTTTATTACTTGATCATTGGAATATGGCTTGAATAATTGATTGAATATTAGCCTAAATCATTGACACATAAAATTTTCAAATGGATTTCTGTATCAGAGTAGTTTGAGACATGATTAAATTGAAGTATTTTGAAAATGCGAATCAAAAAACCTCCTAGTAATTTAGAAATATTTTTTTTAGGTTTGGAAATTTTCCGTGACGTCCAAAGGTCTATTGTCACTAAAACGGTGGTCTTATTCATCATCAAACATTTTGAGAATATACGTGGCGTTATTGTCTGGCTTGTTAGGCATCATCTGAATTATTTTTAGAATTTTTAGTTGGATCACGAGCTAGATAAATTATATATTCAACAAATTTACTTGTCAAAATCACGCTTCTTTCGACCAAACAATATCCAGTATTTTGAAACTCAGTTTTCTTTTTTTGCGCATGCCTGTAAAACTCGGAGGTCTGTCAAAATGTTTCTAAATAGTATTCTAAAAATAGGAATGATATTTATGTCAACTCTTCCCACACATTCCCATTGATTTACAAGTACATCAAATTATAACGTAACATAATTTTTTCATCAATAAGATCAAATTTTCTAGGAATTTGTGTACCTATGAAGCCCACTGTTTGAAAAACATAATAGACCTTTGGACGTCATCATGACGTCTTATAAATATTGAATCGACCTTTCATTAGAACAAAGCAATATTCAATATAATTTTTATTACTTATACCTATTATCTATCCAATATTTTCATATTTTCATGAAAGTTTATCAAATTTTGATAGTAGTGGAGTACCTACGCCATTCACGCAGTAAAAGAAGATGAATAAGTAATAATAAATGAATGTATAATATTTTCAGACACTACATTCATGACGTGATATTTTAAAATGTTTTGGAATGTATGGAATATTTTTGTTAAATCTTAGCCTGTAGAAGATGCACAAAGCTCAGCCGATTTTAGTGAAAGTTTTAAAGCGGTATTATAAAGATGTGAGTCACCGTGTCGTATTTATCTCGGCCACATGGCATCAGATATTTCTTTGTTTGTGTGAATATTGGTTCTGAAAAATGTGAGTATTCTATATTATTTTCATTTTAGCTATTGATTAAACAAAAAATAAAGATTTCTTTACTTAACAATCATATTAATATTTCCTTCTCTTGAATCAATACTCATTTTTATTTCACTTGGTGTTTGTATGTAACCCTGTAAATATACAGAATAAATGTGTTTCCAGGTATCCGATGGCTCAAATTAAAGAGGAAAATGTGGGCAAATTGATAAGAAGAGTGACGACAAGAATTCTAGCGAATGAATTAGCCACTGGATATAGTTGGCAGGACTATAAAGAGAACAGAAAATTTGACAAATTCAAATTGACTACTGCAATTATTGGTAAAGCATTTTTTTATCATAATTAATATTATCTGTTTCAAATGATTTCTCATTTAGGAATCTGTCGAGAAGAGCCATACCGCCAGGAATGTCACAGAGAAACAAATTGAATTAAAAATTGCCTGACGGCTGAGCAAGGCTCCTGAACATATGAAAATTAGAGATCAATAGATTATATAATGTATATCTACATTTTTATCTTGTTGTTATCGCAAATATGGTTTTATTTTTTTCATATTATATATATTTCTTTAACTCTGGAATTTAAGTGCAATACGCAATGTATTTCAACATTTTTGTGAGTTTTATGAGTGTGATATTTTTTTTTCTCAATTGTACTTATATAAGAATAAATATTTTCTATTAATTGAATTTCTTGATTTTATTTTCCAAAAAAATATAGCTTCAATATGGTCATAAACCAGCCCAGAATATTCCAAGAATATGATTTCAATTATCCCTATAATATTCTTAGCATATATTGAACATTTGCTTTATAGAGATTCATAGATTATTCCAGGAATATAACATCATATATTCATAGCATATTTCAGGATGATTCCTGGGATATTTATAGGATATGCAATATCGGGACATGGGAATATTCTATCAATATTCCACAAATATATACCGATAAACATAGGATATTCCAACAATAGCCGAATATTCGGAAAAAATATTCTCTGCTTATTCTTGGAATATTTCTTTGCTATCTGGGTACTTTGAATAATCCAAAAAATATTCTAAGCTCAAAAACAGCAAAAATATTCTAAGTTCAAAACAGCATAAGTATTCAAAGTTCAAAATAGCAAAAATATTCGAAGTTCCTTTTACGGACTTGGAAAAAACAAAACAAACTCACAAATTGTGTCGGACAGTTGTGCTAACGGACTTAGCACAAAAACTTCACTTAGACGGTACACATTCTGAAGATGACGCTCGGTATCGGAACTGGTAGCGTACTTGGAACGGCTGCTCAGAAGACTTGACTTACAAAGAAGTGACTTAAGTCGGCCAGAAGGCCTTATTTCTACCCATATTTTGATGGAACCTTACTTAACATGTTTTAAAAATTAAATCCATATTAGCGCTAGCAATAATATAAAGAAGAAATACAGAAAAAAGACGAAGTATTTTTCAAATACAAATTTCGTTACAATAATACATTTCTTATTACTCTCCTGCCGAATACATCCTTTTCTGATTTTATTACGGTAATATTAAAATTGTCCTAAATAATTTTCACATCGGTCGATAATATAGAAACTGTCAAGTGTCGGATCTAGTTTGTGGATGGTCAACGGTCGCGCAGAATGTCAAACAACAACAAAATATACAATATACAACATATTTACAGGACAACAGTGGATTACATTCAGACTTTATTACGGTGAGACATAAGACATAAATACAGATCACACGATCTCAACTTCTTCTAATTTCAGGTGTTTTTAAAAACCCAACCTTATTCGTCCACATGTGAAATATTCAAGGTATTTAAAATAGTTGAATACCGGTGAACTTGACGGTAAGTGATGTTGTATGTTGACGCAGAGTTACTGAATTTAAAGTTTACAGGGTGCGCAAGAAGTGAATAAAATTGTGACGGACTAAAAAATTATTGACGGTCTCAGAAGGCTCTGGGATGTGCAACAGTGACGGATTTTGGGGCCTAATTCATCACAGTAGAAATGGCTGAAGCTCATATTTGTCAATATCGTGTAAGCCGGCTCCGCTGTGACAACAGTATTTGTAAATCAAGAAATGACAGACTAAATAAAACAAAAGGAATATGCCTGGAAAACACAGTAAGGTATACCAGCTGACAAAACGGTGTGGCGGAAAGGATGAATCGTAGCATTCAAGGAAAGGCACGGCGTCTTCTCCAAAAAGTGGCCTGGACAAACGGCTTTGGTCGGAAGCTGTGTGGTTCCGTCTACTTGATAAATCGTAGCCTAACATCAGCCCTACAGTCGAATGAAGCTCCAGCTGAATTATGGTACGATATGCCAATGGATTTACGAAAAACTACGAATGTTTGGTTGCGTGGTTTTTCCAAGGAACCCGCGCACAACGGGAAAGTTTATTTCCCGTTCTATAAAATGTATATTGTTAGATTATGCTAACAATGGTTATCGTTTATATGATCCATTAACTAAAAAAATCCATATTAGGCATGATGTTATTTTTGATGAGAATTAATATCCTGCTTGTGATCGAAATGTCCTGCCGATGAATTTTTTGATGTAGATAATAATGTCAGCCAAAGTGACAACGCGCAATTTGATGTTGAGCACTCAGCAGCAGATTCATCTAAAGAAAGTGACGCTGATCAGTTAAAGGAAACAGTACCATCTTTATTACAACAACAAACACGTTCAGGACGCATTGTGCAGCCGCCCACATACCTAAATGACTATGTGGCATTCGCGGTTAATGTGACAGTTCCTACAAGCTATGAAAACATTGCTGGTAAGGAAAATGAAGATAAATGGCTCAAGGCAGTTCAAGAAGAGATCGCAGCGTTAAAAGAAAATGAAACCTGGGTTGAGACTGACAAACCACCAAATAAAAGATGCATTAATGTTAAATGAGTCTTCAGAGTTGAAGAAAATGGTAAATATAAGGCTGGGCTTGTTGTGAAAGGCTGTTCACAAAAGCCAGAAGAGTATGGCGGAACTTATACACCAGTAGCCCGTATGGCAACAATTCGTACATTGCTAGCTGTGGCTGTAAACAAAAATCTTGACGTTCAACAACTTGATGTGCAAAATGCATTTTTACATTTATTCATTTATTTATTCATTTATTTATGAGGTTATGCCACAGGACGAAACCCAATAATAGCACAACACAATCAATTCACAAGAAAAAGTATAAAAATTAACGACGTAGTGAACAGTGTGAATTACATCAATATTAATAACTAAGCTTAAAAACTGGACATAATATGCTTCAAAGCAAAACCTTCAAATGTACGTAAGCTACATGAGAAAATATCTGATGAATTACCAAGAGATAATAATTTATTGAACATGACAATCATATGATATATAGGGGAATTTAAGGCAGAGTTGGTTCTGCAAGTATTTAAAATAAATATTTTAATTGATCTGGTAGAATGGGAGGGTATTCTAAACAATAATTCATTAAGTATAATCGGGCAACTAAAAAGATTATTTAAAATTTTGAAAACAAAGTATGATAGAAGTGAGGCTCGCCTGTTTTCAAGTGATGGAAGAGTAATTTTAATGAATGGAAACTTTTTATTCAGAATATAAATGAGTTTTCGTTGAATACTCTCGATTCTGCCGATATATATTTTCTCCAACACTGTTTTGGAATTTGCATATTCCATAATTAAAAATTATGTTGGAACGAGTAACATTCCAAAAAATCGTTTAGAATGATTCCGTATGACGTTTTAGAATGATTCTGTATGCCTTTAGAATCATTTCGACGAATCAGAAGCTGTTAGTTTGGCTACTACCATGGTTACTTCCTAACAACTCAAGTATTCATATCTGGATTTGACGTTTGACATTTAATGATTTTTCAAGTCTCCTCTGAAATATTGGTGAATTTCCAAAACCTTGTTAGAGAAAGTATAGTCTACAACATGTTTGTAATGGCGTATTCCACACTCGCGAACCGTAATCCGAGCTGAAGGCGAGGATTACAAACTTTTCGCTCGTTCAGAATATGGACAATTCCAATAATTATTGTAGTATATACTATTATAAAACGGGGACCAACAAACAGAGGCATATTCTAAATGACAACGAACAACAAAAAAATACAAGCCAACTAGTGTTTTGTACTTTTTGAATTTCTCGCCTATCCTAAGAATAAATTCGAGCATTTTGTAGGCCTTTTTCACTACAAAATCAATTTGAAGATCAAAAATAAGCTTAGAGTCAAGAATAATACCAAGATTTTCTACTTGGGATACACGAGAAATGTTATTATCATCAATGTTATGGATAAACTCAAGAATACTTCTATTACGGGAGAAAGAAATGAGCGAGCATTTGCTGTGATTGGGAGCTGAATCATTTAGTTTCAAATAAATACTCACTCTATCTAAATCTTCTTGAAGAGCGATACAATCAGATATAAAGGCCACAGAATCACATACCTTAAGATCATCGGCATATATGACAAATCTACAATTCAAAAAGCAAGACTTGATATTATTAATGAATATAATTGTCCAGTTGTATGGAATTCGAAGAGACAAGGAATGATTGCGCTATCTACCACCGAGGCAGAATTCATTTATGTACAGTATAGCCAAGAACCCAAGATAATCAGGGCTTGGATCCCAAAGTGTATAAGCTCATGAGGATAGATGGACTGCAAAAGTAAAAACTATATGCAGCGCCATCTATCGAGCAGTCCATCTATCCTTATGAGTTTATACACTTTGGGATCCAAGCCCTGACTATCTTGGGTTCTTGGCTATACTGTACCGATGAGTCCTAATAAGAACGAAACACGTGCATACAGTTGCTGTCCGATCTGAGATGATGGTATCAAAACCGATTCTTAGATTTTAAATTTTGTGGAACAAATAATTGAATGTTTTAGAACTCTTGTATTCTAATTGTTCCACCGCATAAACTTTGTCACAATTAATTTGTGACATCTACTTTATTGTGTAAATGTTAAAAGATTAGTAGTAGTGGATCTTCCTGATACAAATCCATGCTGATTGTTACTGATCAAGTGTTTGGTTTGTCTCTGTATATTGTTTTAAATCACCATTTCAAATATTTTAGCGAATACACTTAGATTGGAGATAGGCCTATAATTGGATATTTCAGTTCTGCAACCATTTTTGTAGATAAGACAAACCTTTGCAATCTTCCACTTACTAGGAAATGTCTGATATTTCAAACAAATGTTGAAAATATTGGAAAGGACTGGTAAAAGTAAGCCAGCACATCCTTTTACTATATAAATAGGAACATTGTCCTTACCAGTTGAGCTTATATTTTTTTGTTGTCTAATAGCGCCTGACACCTCTAGTATAGTTATTGGTCTCAATTCGACTATATTATTTGACACTGGCATAGGGTTGCTATCAATAAGATTACAATTTGTGATTGAGGTGAAAACACTTTCAAAAAAAGCTGCGAAGACCTCCGCGATCTGCGATCCTCCATTGAATGACTCATTATTATTAACCATAATAGTAGGAGTACCTTTGGTTTCCTTTTTACAACTGACAAAAGACCAAAACTCACCCGTATTGTTGGAATCAATAATTTCTTTCTCAATATGTTGAATATATTGCTTATATAATTTGGCAGGTATTTCCTTACATTTAATCCTACTTTCACTAAATTTGTCTTTTTATATATTAAGCTGAGTCTTCTTGTACGATTTTCTAAATTTTTCTTATTTTTTATTGAATCAATAAGACTCTTATTGAACCATTTGGGATATTTAGAAACACGTCGTTCAATTTTTGGGATACACTGATCGAATATATCATATAAAATTTTGTAAAACTTATAAACAGCTATCTCGACACTATTTGATTCATAAACATAATCCCAGCAGGCATTTTTCAGTAAATAGTAAAGTAATCCATAATTAACACATTTGAATTGGTAGTATGTTTCTAACTCATTGCACGTTTTACTAGTGCTTTTGAATTTCACAGGAAATTCAAAAACCAATGCAGGATGGTGATTATCCTCAGGTAATATTGCTTCCAGACTTTTGTGAATTGGACATGGAAAATTCGACAAAACCAAGTCTAAGAGCCGGTTATTATTATTATAAATATAATTATGCTGAGACATATTAGATACATTCAAGAGATTCAGGAAACTGAATACTTTTGTATCATTCGTAATATTTTCTAAATAATAATTGCTCGAGCAACTCAAGTTGAAATCTCCCAGAATTATAACTCTTGCATTATATATAAACGGAAATAATAACAAAGCATAAAAAAAATCTACATAGTCATTAACAGTAACTTCGGGCGGAATATAAACAATGATTAGAAAAAATGTATTAGTATTCATCACCAATTTCACACATAATGATTCAATTGGAGAAACAAACGAAATAGTATATCTGGAAGCATTTAAAAATGTCTTAGCTGCAATTAAAACTCCTCCACCTCGCGATTTATTAGTATCAGTTTGACTGCGATCCTTACGAAACACATGGTATCTACAATCGAATAATTCTGCATCTAAAACATTGTCCTTGAGCCATGTCTCTGTACAAGCGATCACATCAAAGTCAGTCGCTGCACCATTGTGATAAAATTGTGTAAGCTTCGTATTCACACCACGAATATTTTGATAATATATTGTAAATATCTGGGACTGCGACATCACATTATTCACACTAAGTTTTTTGTTGAACATGGAGTACCGTTCACAAATTTTATTTTGTAGTTGTTACTTTCGGTTGTATTCAATTCTTCCAGTTCTGCTTTCAGTAATGCAAAATGTTCCCTCTGTTTTGGAGTTTTGTCATTTGCAAAAAGAATAATCTTATATTTGGGATGACTTTTGAAAGCCTTCAAGTTTTTGAAAACATGTTTGACATTCATTGCGTTTTTAAAAGAAATTTTCACTGGTCTAGACTTTTCCTTACTATTTTTACCCAACCGAAAGAAAGAGAAATCATTTCCAGTGATATCAGGCAGCAATATTTTCAAGACGTGAAGTAGTTCTACTGAATCCTAAGATGCATTTTCAGGAAAACTGAAAACTAGAATATTCGCCTTCCTCCTTTTGCGATCATTTATTTTTGAGATTATACATTCAAATTATTCAAGCTCCTGGAGTTTAGATCTTTAACTACCCTCCAAATTTAACTTCAGATCATTCAAATCCCTTTGTAGGATGAGAATCAGATTTTTCAGTTCGGAAAAATTAGCTCTATTACTTACAGTGGAAGGATTGTTGCAATCATTGCAAAACCATTTTAAATTCCGCTTTGAACGAAGTACCTTAGTTTCATTTTGAGTGATATTGACACAAATTGAATGATAATTTGTGCCGCATCCAGCACACTTGGTTGCTGAATTAAGATCATGATGTGAATTATACTCAACACAACTTAGCGACGTTATTCACTTTTTGTAACGGTAGAACTATTATTTATTCAAGCCTTACACTGATCACACTCGATTTAACTTGTAATTTTGACTGAAGCACAAAAATTACACGAATGGTTGGATTTAGCTCAATTTACTCTGCACCAGTTTTCAATTGGAGGATTCTGATGAATTCTCTAAGTAAAGCACTGAATTCTGCACCGATCAATAATAAGCAAAAATTTTGTTTCGTATTATTTCAACTAAAAAGACTGCATTTAAACTTAGCTCATTCGTTACACGTTAATCATTTACACCCACACGAAGTATTACATTTTTGGCTCCACTTTTGCAGCACAGTTGAGATAGGGAATTGCATAGGCGTGATATCGAGCAGTATTTTAGAGCAAGTGGCAATAGGCCTGAGAGAATAACAATAAATATGTATTATTCTGAATCTGATTCATCAACACAAGTAATATTTGGATCCTCGGATTCAATAGTTTCGTCGTCATTCTCCGTCATTTCGACAATATCCTGTATTTTCGAAGATGTGATCAAGTCTATTGTCTTTTGCTTATCTTATTATTTATTCATTATACTTAGCTCGGATTTCTTCGCCGCAAGTTTCAATACGCATTGAAATTTTACTTTTTAGAATTCGACAAACGTCATTTTAACCAGATTTTCTGCTGACAACCTTATATCATCGTGTCCACAATTGAATAGCGCTTATTTTCATATAAGATTTATTGAAGAAACAGATGAATGAAGATAGCTAGTATTAATATACCTGTTCATACCTGCCAACCCAGCAGTTACGCCAGGAGAGAAAAAGACAACCCGACGATTACATATTCTATAGGCTCCATACTTTGGATTGGTATTAAATTCATTCGTTAAACTCATGAGTGCAATGTTAAATAAGAAGTCACTTTTCAATATTTAATTAATCATAGCCTTGCCAGGAATTTTTTAGCCAATCCATTTGCGATGTTGTTGCGCTTTAATTTGCAGCCAATTTTTTACTTCCGTTTGGTCGTAGCGTTTCGCTTATTTCCAATTTGCTTTATGGATGTCGATGCTGTGTGTTTGTAGGTAACCTAACTCGCCCCGAAAATGCGTCCGCTGAGATGGTTATAGTTCGCGCTGTCGCCGCTAGAGACGCCTACATCAGTAAGGCCTGTTTTATAACAGTGTTTAATGTATAATTACACTAAACTTACAAAATTTTACGAAATCATTTATATATTGAAGTTAAACGTATATGTAATGTTTACAGCATATATTTTACTTAAATTAAAAATTGATATACTTGTTAAATTAGTGTTGCACTGAGTAATATTTAATATTTAATTATTACCTATGCAAGAAACTAAGTTGGATAAATTCCGAAATCACATGCGATTAACAATAATTGAGAAATATTTGAACAATACATTAACAATGTTTTTAATCTTCAAGAATACATATAGATGATATGTTTTCAATTACAAGAAAATTGTTCGAACTTTCAATAAAGAAAACATGAAAACATAAGTTAAACAAAAACTAGATTCAGTTCAAAATATTATATTTCTAATAAATAGACTTTTAATTTTATTTTTGACGTTTCGACTCTCTAACCGAAAGTCTTCATCAGAAAAAATGAAAACTCTCGGTTAGAGAGTCGAAATGTCAAAAATAAAATTAAATATACAGAATTAAAACCAAAAAAGTCTATTTATTATGATATAATTCTGAAAGTATGTATAGATCATTATTATATTTCTATATTATACATAATGTTTCACAACGTAATAGTTTTTTCTGTATTAAGGGCACTTATATTTATTTTTAACAAATACACGTTATTTTAAATTATCTTATACTTAATTCATTAACATTGTCAAAATTTAGATTTCATTTGAATGACTTGATACAAATTTACTTTGTGAGTAAATTTGAATGAGAATTAAATTCATTTATGAAACTGGACCTAGTTTAATAGTTATTTATACAAGTGAATTAAACCACTGTTTATTTGCGAGAAGAAAGTTCAAAATCACGAGCGCGTTCAGCGCGAGTGCTTTAATTTTTTGAGCAAATAAAGAAGTTTAATTCACGTGTTTGTATACATAATTTTATTCAATTGCTTTGTCCCAAATTTCTATCATGTCAAGTGGAGCTCTAAAAACACTATATTTTATCTTACAACTCTCATATCCAGAATTACAATTCGGGACAAAACATTTTCCAGGCATTTTAATTGAATGTTCATTTGTCACACGGCTATCACTTTATTAAATTATTATTTATTTACTATAATCTGACTGTATTCAACGACACAAACACTAAAATCAAACACTTTTCAATTGGCAACTGGCCCTACATATCCGCCATCTTGAAACATTTCCTCTCACCTCTCACGTCCACATGCTTGACGCAGTCAGCGGACACATTTTTCGTAGACCGGCAATGAGAGTTGTGGGGGCCTGGTTTGTACACATTGACTTTCCTGTTGACTTGTGAGAGATACCACGTTGACTTCGCCTGCGCGGGCGGAAGTTGCTTGCATTGAGCGCCAGGGATAAGGTTGTTCATCCCGAGATCGACTGGCAGGCGGACGTGTCTAGAATCAGAAGTCATTTTTGATTGTTTTTCTTCTAGTGTCACTTTCTTCCGAGGCAAATATTCTGCTTGCAGTAAGTACTTTTTGTTGCTGTTACTTTCTTTCGATATAATATAGGGCGAGGAATCGTTTACATCTTCGTTTTTTTTGTGACAGCCATTTTGACTTGCTTTGTGGGGCTGCGGTTTTTATCCGTCGACATCTCGTTCGTATTAATATTTTCAACTCCTTGTGGAGCTACGGACGAATCCCGCACCCTAGTTATATCTGCAGCGGTACTTATTGCATGGTCGGTATTTTGCTCTCGTTACGGTTTGGGCACGTTTGCCAGCCATCGTTCTTGGATGCGACCACATGGGGAATAGCTCTCCTCAAGAGTTATTTCTCATGCAAGTCTAATTTTTCTGGCTCCTTAATCAATCCTTTGAGTAGTTATTCGGCTTTGTTCCAAATTTATGATGTTTTTTTTTGTTATTAGACAAGTTTTTGTGAATTTTGACAACCGTTTCAACTTTCCTGGACTGAATTGCCTGCAGTCCCAGGCCCCTGCGTAGCGCTGAGTACACGCGCTTAGTACGCCTCATTTTCTTGGTCATTTCCACAAATCGTAATTCTGAGTTTAGATTTTTGCTACCTCGTGAAATCTCGCATTTAAAAATCAAGGAGACTCTGGTTGAGCTTCTCACTTTTGCATAATTTTGGTTATCGTAGTGCTGATTTACATTCCGTTACTTAATTTGAGTGAACTTCATTCTCTTATTATCAGTGAATTTCATCAATAATAATTTGAGCTATTTACGTGAGTATTAGTGATAATTCCCTATTCCCTTCTTTGAATGAATGTGAGTGTGAATGGATGAATGTCGTTTAACTAATTATATATAAGCGTGGCCACGGTGTGAAGCCTGGGCTAATTTTGAGTATCTGAGTTGGGATCTTGTTCTTGTGGAACTTGGTTTTTTTTACTAGTCATTGGAGTTGTGACTGGACTTGAATCCCTGTTTGTTGGAAGGTCATTTGCCTTTATTTAAGTCCAGTAAGGTTTCCAGCTCAGAACTTACCGGATCACCTCGCCTAACCTTGAGTATTCATCATAATCCTCAATCACTTCATCATACCTCCTTATCATCACACTTGTGTAATTCGTTGGCTCTACTTCTTTGATACTTTGCTAATAACAGCACTTAGCGTCAGTTTGGTAAATTTCATTTATTTAATTCCGTTTTGACAAGTCAAATTTTACGTCATTTTCTTAGGTTATGCAACGTCACATTTTTCATAACTGTTATGAAACAGTTGTGTAAAGTAGTTATGTAATGACTTTACGTAACTGGCCATTTTTTGAAGCTAATCAACTATACCTGCGTACAATTCAAATAAAATTTTATTAATTACAGTAAGTGGATTCTTTATTTTACGATTTATAAATATTAATGACGAAGTTATTGCAAACACAATTTGTTAAATTGACTCCAGATTTTGAAGGAATATTTTCCACCACTTCTTGTCTAATTTCAATTTCTTCTGAAGCTACATATGCTCGAGAATTAGAAGTTTCACCCAAAATGTTGTTAGCAATTTTTTTCTTATTTTCGAGTGAATTTTCTACATAGCCTTCCGCTAAGCTACTGGATTTCCAACCTCCATGTTGTTTAATTCTTAGCAAATCTGCTCCCGAGTCTGCAAGGAGAGAAGCTGATGAGCGTCGGAAACAGTGTCCTGTGTATGCTCCGGGGTTTGGTAGGCCAAGAAACTGGGCGATCGTTGTGGGTAATTTTCCAAAGGTATTTATACCCACAGGTTGTGCTCCATATTTTTCATTGGAATATTTGACAAAAAATCGGTCGTGTTTTGTATTGGGCGGCCTCAAATTTTTATATTTTCTAATAAGATCCACAAAATTCAGAAATACTTCCGGCTGTAACCGCAAATTCACGAATAACATGAGTCTTCGTTTCCGGGATGGTAATCTTAAAAAAGGTACCTTCATCTGAAACTTCTTTTTCACGTAGAAACGTCAATTCACCCTTTCTTCAAGCCCCAGCAATTCCTATTATCATTGCGACCTAAAAAACGCTTTATTTAATAAATTACGTACATACGTAAATACACATGAATTAAATCATACTTTTGCAAAAAGAAATGTTTTATCTCCAGCCTCTTTTATAAAATTTTTCACTGTTAGAGATTCACATTTTGCTTCCTCCATTCAACTTCATTATTTTCTATCATTCAAATTAGCCATGCAATGTATTGTTTTTTTGATGTGTCAATCATCTATATATATATATATATATATATATATATATATATATATATATATATATATATATATATATATATATATATATATATACATATATATATATATATATATAGATGATTGACACATCAAAAAAACAATACATTGCATATATATATATATATATATATATATATATATATATAAATTATGATATTAGACTTTTTGAAATAGTTTTTAAAAAGTTTTATTGTTGCTAAAAACTGTGCAATACAAGATTCAAGCTTGGCTATGATAAGAGAACTCATCGTTCTCAGAGATTACATGTGTTTTTATAATATTCTATGTTACATGATCTTGTGGAAAGTTTATATCTTAAGTCAGCATTTCTACGGGTAGTTGAACTTCATAATTCCTCCCGAGCAAGTTTAAACTTTATACATGATTTACAAATTTTCGGTTATTCTTTCTAAATTATTTAATTCAATATTTGTTTTTTGTTGTTTAACTCTATAATTCTTATAATACTTTAATAATAATTTTATGATTACAACAAATATTATTACAATAATTATAATATAAATAATATAATAATGATGAATGTTATTCTCATAATTTTCAATTTCTTTAATTTTTTGCAACTGAGGGAATGAAATATTCAATTGTTGTAAAGGCTTTAAATTAATCTTATTTATTTTTGTATCAAATTTTTGCAATTGGTCATTATTCATTTCTAATTCTTTATAAGCTTTTGATATCCCATTAAATGTCCACTGATTAATTTTACAATCTCCATCATTGATTAATCTGAAAATTCCTTGAAAATTCTTCTTTATATTTTTATGCTTACAATTAATCACTAGTTCTTGATTGATTGGGGATGTAATAATTATATTATTAGTGTTCGGGATTTGCATTACGTTATTTTTACTTTGTTGCTCAATAATTTCACAGTCATCATTATTTTCATTAATCACTATATTTTTAATACAATTATTTATTTCTATACCTATAGTTTGACAATAATTCATATTACTGGGTTCTCTGCTGAATTTCTCTATTAAAATATTTTTATTGTGTTTTTTTATGTAATATGTAGGTCGTTCTGTCAATTTATATAACTTGTTATGACGGATAAAAGGAATTGGGTATAACTGGTATAAAGGGTAAGAATTTATTGAAAGTTCTGGTTCTATTAATAATATATGAATTTGTTCATTTTCTGGTCTACAATATGTAGTTATCTCGTTTACTTGGGACCAAATGTCTTTCTTGCCTGTGATTTGAATTAAATCATCGTGGTCTATAATAGTAGTGTCTAACTTATTCAATGAGCAAATTACCAACATTAATTCCATATGTTTACAAAAATCCAGTAAATTTTGAATAGTAATCAACAATTTGTTAATTTTCACTTCCATATCAATCTGACTTAACCAATTTTGTTCTTTATTAAAAGTATCAACTATAATATTCAGATTTTTTGACAATTTATTCTCGTTTAATTTGAACTGTTCCAATTTTGAGTTGAATTTATCTGTTAAATGCTTTTCATTCTTTATTATCTGTTCATTTTGGTTCTGGAGGATTTTTTGATTATTTCTTATTTGTTCGATTAAACTATCATATTTTTCTGCGTCATTTTGATCCAAATTACCTGTAATTGATTTAATTATATTTCCTAAACCATTTATTAAACCGCGTTTAACTCTTTTATTGAACAATTTTTGAATTTGCTGTTTCAAATCATTCATAAAATAAGATAATGCTTTGCTTTGCTCTTCGAAATGATAATTATTCCGGGTCTGTCTTATAATGTTAAATGTAATATTGTGCAGTTTTGAATATTCTACATAAAGGGGGGTAATATTATAATTGAAATAATGTATTATTTCTCCTTCTTTTAATTTACAATCACCAATTCCGAACAAAAGGAATCCATTATTGTTTGAAATGTCCACTAGTTGAGCGGTGGTAAAAGCCCTGAAATCAAGTTTTAATTTTATCTAATTTGAATTTTCGAATATACCTTTTATCTTTTATTTCTACAGTTCCTAAAATAGGATTATAATTTTCTACTGAAACTCTTTTAAATATAGGTTTTTTATATTTGTGCATCAATCTGTTATTTTGTTTAACATATACTTTTTCTGGTAATATGAGAGGTAGTTCATTTTCCTTCGTTCTCTTTGCTTTTTCTTTATCCATAATCTTATTTATTGCTTTATTTGTTGTTGATTTCTTTCTAAAATAATCGTTTATAATCTCTTCATCAGAACATTGCTTTTGGAAATATTTATTTTGCTCGTTTTGTCCGAAAAGTATTTCGCAAGGGGTCAACTTCGTAGTTGAATGTTTTGTATTATTATATGCTGTTACAGCCTTATTTATAATATATTGTAAATCTTTATTTTTACTTATAGAATGTAATATGCGAAGATGCTCTATTAATACAGAATGAAATCTTTCAACCGCGTTCGATTTTGGATTTGCTATACTGATTAAATGTAGTTTGATGTCATGATTATTGCAATAATTTTTCACTAGGGCATTATTAAACTCTAGTCCATGGTCAGCTATTATTATGTTTGGTTTTTTATAAGTTTTTATGAATTCTTCAATGATTAACATGGTTTCTTTTCCTGTTTTATTAAAAGTAGGATGAATAAATCCAAATTTAGAAAATTGATCGAATATAGTTATAAAATATTGTTTATTCAAAGTTAAAAGATCTATATTTATGATTTCGAAAGGAGTTTTTGGTGTAGGGGTCAAATTATCGCTTAATTGTATAGGATGTCGATCATATTTATTTTCTTTGCATATTTTGCACTGATTTATAATTTCTGTAATATCTTTAATCATGTTCGGCCAGAAATATTTTTCTTTCAGCTCGTTATAAGTTGCCATTATTCCTCTATGATTTAAATATCCATTATGATTATCAAAAATTATTTGGGTCTGTTTGTCTTCATTTTGAACATCTTCTACTAATTTATAACATTTTACTAAATTTATTGTATTAATTTCAAATTTATCCTGTAATATCTGATTCAATGTTTGTTCATGTTGTTTGGGGATTAATATCAAATACTTAACTTTCGGTACTATGTAGTTTTTTAATACTTCTAACAATTGTTGTTCTTTTTCATCTATATTAATATTGATAACAAATCTTTGTTTTTGATAGTCAAATAATTTCATTATTTTTATATCGAATGGTTCATTAGAAAAATGGAAAATAATTTGATTCTTTGCTACGTTTAATCTATTATCTACAGATTTTATTCCGTTAATTGGGTCCTCGTTAGAACTATGGATTGTGTCTCCTGATTCTGATTCATTCACAATTATACTTTGTTGTTCATTTCTGTCGTCATAAATTTTATCCAATGTTTCATTTACTATCTGATCTATTTCATCTGTTTCTGAACTAAAATTTTGTAACTGTTCATATTCATACAAATTTATTTGTATTTGTGTACTATCAAAAATGTGCTCCAAAGTTTTTATTAACTCTGATTTTTCTAATTTATCCAATCCACATGATAAATATGGAATGTTGATTTCGTATACATCATTCTTTATTAAGTAATCTCGTAATTCAATAAGTGTTTTCTTGAAATATTTCCGATTAACATTTTCTAAATATATATCCTTAGTGATCAAATGAATGATAATTTTATTATCTGTATTTTGGATTATTATATTTTTATTATTCATATTTCTTTCACAATAATTTTTACTATTAAATTTTAAATCAATTTTTCTTGCCAAACCTTTTGAAAATTTCAAATCTTTTGATATACAATGAGCGAAAATATCGGTATTCATTACATCTCCTGATTTTTTTATAATTTTAAATTTATCTCTTTGTCTCGATAGAAAATCTGCTATTTTGTTTGTTTTTCCTGGTAAATACTCAATGTCAAAATTGTATTCTCCTAGTTCTATCTTCCATCGCATAAGCTTCTGGTTTGCATTTTTCATAGAAAATAGCCAAGTAAGAGGTTTATGATCAGTACGAATTGTAAATTTTCTGCCGAATAGATAGGGTTTGAAGTTATTTATCGACCAAATAATAGATTTTAATTCTTTCTCAATAGTGCTGTAATTTTGCTCTGCAGAATTAAATGTTTTTGATGCATACGCAATTGGTTTCTCTTGTCCATTTATAACTTGTGAAATTACTGATCCCATGGCATAATCTGAGGCATCTGTTGTCAGAATGAATTTTTTTGAGAAATCAGGGAATTCTAGAATTGGTGGATTACTTATCAAATCTTTGGCTGTTTTGAATGCGTCTTGATACACTTGATCAGTTATATCTATTTGCTTATTCTTTTTTAAACATTCAGTAAAAGGTTTGGTAAGCTTAGCGAAATTTGGAATAAAACGTCTATACCACGAAAGTTTTCCTAAAAAGGATTTTATTTCTTTGACTGTCTTAGGGATCATAATTTTTTCAATTGCTTCAATTTTATTTTTATTAGGTTTAAGACCTTCTTGTGATATAATAAATCCTAAATATTCTGTTTCAGTTCTAAGGAATTCTGATTTATCGATTTGAATTTTGAGATTTGCATCTTGTAATTTGGAAAAAATATTTTCTATATTTTGTAAATGTTCTTCTAATGTATTTCCAAATATTATTATATCATCCATATAAACTAAACAAATTTTGTTAATATATTCTGAAAGTATTTCATTCATCATTCTTTGGAATGAAGCTGGGGCATTTACTAAACCGAAAGGCATACGAAGGAATTCATAATGTCCTGAGGATGTAGAAAAGGCTGTTTTTTCTCTATCTTTTTCATCTATTGGTATCTGATGGAATCCAGAATGCAAATCTAATGTTGTAAAAAATTTAGGTTTACCTATATGATCTAATAATGTATCGATATTGGGTAAAGGGAATTTATCTTCAATGGTTTTTTGATTTAATTTTCGAAAATCTATTACTAATCTCGTTTTGCGTTTGCCTGACGCATCCATTTTCTTAGGTACTAACCAAATAGGCGAATTATATGGACTTTTTGACTTTTGAATTACTTTTGTATTCAGTAAATTTTGGATATGTTCTTCGATGTCATTTTCATAGATTTGTGGTAGTCTATAATTCTTTTGGAAAACGGGTGTGTCGTCTGTTGTGCGAATTTTATGAGTAGTGACATTTGTCGCAGATAATTCTTCATCTGGTCTCGGAAATAAGTGTGAATATTTCTCTAATAAATTTTTTATCTTGACTTTTTGATCGTAATTCAGATGTTCGTGTCTAAATTGTATAAATGAACTATTCAATGTCTGTGAGGATAATAATTTAAATTTTTTATTTCCGAATGTTATAGTTTTATTTTTAAAATCCATTAAAGCATTGCAATATTCTAATATTTTTACACCAAATAACATATTACTTTCCTTATGGAATTCATGGATGAAAAATTCGAAATTTTTATTCTGAACTTTCATTTCTACACAATTTTTGCAATGAACTTTTCCTTGAGCTGTCTTAAAAGTGACTGGTTTATTAATAATTTTTAAATTTCTCTGTTTGACAATATTTGGGGAAATTAAATTTATATCGGAGCCTGAATCAATTAATATAAGGTAATCATTATATTTTATCAAAGGAATAGATTTTAATTTTGAAGTCATTACGTATTTTGTTCTATCTCTGGATTTTCCTCTAAAAAAGCATCGCTGTCATTAGCTTCTATTTCGCATTCTTCAAAATCTTGTTCTTCAGCATCAGTGTTCTCATTTTGCATTATTTCATTGTTATAATTTTGCTTAATTGTTGATGTTGACATAGGTTGGGTATTTCGTGTCTGTAGTGACATTGGTTGGGGTTGAGATCTACGTGTTTCGTAGCTGTTTACTAAATTTTGTCTTGCGAACCTATTATATCCAGGAGTTGGTGGTTTGTGAAGACTGACTGGTTTGGAGGGAAAGTTTTGTCCTGGAAATTGTTTAGGTGGAAGGTTAAAGGTGAAATTTGGGTTTCTGGAAGTGCTTGGGTTTTGTTTATTATCGTTTCGTGTCATTGGACTGTTGTGTAAAGAATTGGCATAACTGAATTCATTTTTTAATAATAAATCGCATTGTTCTAATGTAGAAGGTTGTTTCACAATAAATGATCCTTTAATAATAGGTGGTAACAATGATATGAATTTATTTACTACAGCTTTTTGATTTTCTTGAAGAATAGCATTTTTTTGCTGTAAATTATAATTTTTTGAAAATATTTTTGCTTTATATAGCTCAAATTTATCTAACATTGTTTTCAATGTAATCTCTGTATTCTGTTTGTATTTAGTTTCAAATAATTCTCCTAATAATGTTTCAGCTGAAGTTCTATCTGAGAAGTTAGTACTTAAATATGATTTTAATTCATCCCAGTTAGTGAATTTATTTTGTGAAACAATCTTTTTTGCATTATTTGTTAATCTATTTTTTATTAAATTAAATGCAAATACTTTTTGTGGAGCTGTTATTTGCAGAGTATTTAAAATAATATATGTTTCATCCACAGTTTGAATGAAGTTATTAAGGGTCGTTATGTCCCCTTCATACGTTGGGATCATTTCGACAAAGATTTTGATATCTTGTAAAGAAGTCATGTTGTTTTCTGTTACTGTTGGATTTCGTATAATATTATTGATATTATCTTGAACAGAATTTACGAATCCTTCGTTATCAGAATCTGACATGAATTATGTATGATTACCTTGTGCCGGGGCTCGTACTCTTTATTACTAGTATTACTAGAGAGTACCCTGTGTATTATAAAATAGTTTTACTTACAAGAATAAACTTATGACAATAGTTTTCATTGCAAGGGGTTCTCTAAAGGGGTTCTCGAACTGTTTCTCGTAGACTGAAGTAGACGAGATGTGAAGTTCTTGAAGCTTGTCGTCTGGATTCTCGTGATCGATTGAACAGCAAGAGAAATCGCTTGGACGATATGATGGGACGTATGAATAGTCCTCTGATGGGCACTGTTTAGCCGTAAAGTAGAATAATTCTTCTTCAGATGTGTAGTTGTTGATAGATAAGGGCTTATTGATATAGCCTTATATGTGTTCACTGTTACACACTTTGAATTGTTGCGAATAGCCAATTTTCGTATAAAAATACGACAATCAGATGAGTAACTTTTGTGTTTTTCACTGTTACAAACTTATTGTTGGCTATCCTACCGACTGCGCCAATTATGATATTAGACTTTTTGAAATAGTTTTTAAAAAGTTTTATTGTTGCTAAAAACTGTGCAATACAAGATTCAAGCTTGGCTATGATAAGAGAACTCATCGTTCTCAGAGATTACATGTGTTTTTATAATATTCTATGTTACATGATCTTGTGGAAAGTTTATATCTTAAGTCAGCATTTCTACGGGTAGTTGAACTTCATAATTTATATATATATATATATATATATATATATATATATATATATATATATATATATATATATATATATATATATATATATATATATGTAGAACTGAATATATTTTTCTGTCCGTTAAAAGTAAACGGGAGTTTCATTCGTTTCACGTTCTAATTGGTTATGGGCTCAGATTGCGCCAGTAAATAAATAAAAGTTGATTTTTTGAAGTCTGATATCGACATGGCTCAAATGAATTCCTTTTGGATTGAAACACTTTCAAAGCGCAACTACGAAACTTGGAAAGTACAAATCGAAGCCGTTTCAGTGAAGAATGACACATGGATTTACGTCAGCGGAGATCAACCCAAACCTGAGGTATTAGAAAATGGAACCGCACAAGAAATAGCAGCAGCACGAGCAGCTGAAGCTGCCTGGCTGTCGGCGGATCGAAAGGCGAAATCCGACCTGATTTTGGCAATCAACCCATCGGAACTCAGCCAGGTACGTGGGTGCACGACATCAAGAGAGATTTGGCTGAAACTGGAAGCCGCATACGCATCAAAGGGTCCTGCACAGAAGGCGACATTGCTAAAACGCTTGACACAAAGTAAAATGACGGGTGAAGAAGACGTAAGGGAGTATCTTTCCAATTTTTTCGATATTGTTGACAAATTAACAAATATGGATATTACCGTTAACGATGATTTATTGGCTATTATGATTTTATCTAGTCTTCCAGATTCTTTTGAAAACTTTAGATGCGCCATTGAAGCTCGTGACAATCTTCCTGACATCGAAACTTTGAAAGTCAAAATCGTGGAAGAATACGATGCAAGAATTCGTAAGACAAACGACGGATCATGCCTTGCATTATTTATCAGAAACAATGGTGGCACTAAAAGAGACAAAAATAATCAGAAGAATTTCTCTAACAAACAGAATCTAAACAAGATCGAAAAATCGTCAAATCAAACCGTCACGTACAACTGCAACTATTGCGGAAAACAAGGACACAAGGCCGCTGATTGTTTCAAAAGGAAGAGAGAACAAGGAAAGAAAAAAGAGAATGGGAATGCTATGACATATTTTGCAGATCCAGGGATCCGATATGCCTCCGATAAAAGATGGTGTCTAGACAGCGGATGTACTACGCATCTATGCAAGGACGACGCTTTGATGAAAAATCTCCGTCAAACTCAATCTCGTTTGAAACTTGCCACGAATAGACCTCAAATGTCACTGCCAAAGGTGATGTCACTATATCGACTTGGAATGGCAATGAAAATATGTGTGTTAACCTTCGTGATACTCTTCATGTTCCTGATTTGCAAACTAACCTTATTTCTGTTTCCAAAATTGTCGATAAGGGCGATCAAGTCCTATTCACCAAGAAACAGGCTCTTGTACAAGATAACCAAGGAGAAATTAAGCTAATCGCTGACAGAGTTGGCGACCTTTTCTATCTGCGAGAGATGCAACAACAGGACTGCAAGTTTTCAAGCTCAGGATTGGGAGATATAAATAAATGGCATCAGAAGCTTGGACATCTGAATGCTCGCGACTTATAACTCATGTCCAAGAAGAAGTTGATACCCAATCTGGAAACATGCAGGACGTGCCTCACCGGCAAGCTCGCCAGCGCCCCGTTCCAGAGTCGAACAGATCGTGCTAAAGAATTACTGGACATTATACATAGTGACGTATGTGGACCCATGAGGACGAAGTCGAAAGGTGGAGCACGATACTTTGTTAGTTTTATTGATGACCACAGTCGCTGGTGCACGATTTATTTTATTTCAAATAAAAGTGAGGTAGCATCCAAATTTCAAGAATTCAAGAACTACGCTGAGACACAAACGGGTCGAAAAATCAAGGCTTTACAATCCGACAATGGAACTGAGTATTGCAACAGTAAGATGGATGAAATTTTGAAAAGTTCCGGGATTCAACGTCGTCTCTCCACGATTTATACTCCACAGCAGAACGGAGTAGCTGAAAGGAAGAACCGAACCTTGGTAGAAGCTGTCAGATGTATGATGTTGGAGTCTGGACTTCCTCCCTCTTTCTGGGCCGAAGCTATAGCCACTGCCAATCATATTCGCAATCGTTGCATAACCAAGAGCTTGGACGAGAATATTCCTTATATGTTGTGGACAGGCAGAGCTCCACGTCTGAATTATCTTCAGTCGTTTGGTTGTGAGGCATTTGTATTGGATAAAGCAGTAGGCAAAGGAAAATTTGACAAAAGAGCACTTGAAGAGATTTTTGTAGGTTATCCTGACACGTCCAAAGGCTTCAGAATCTGGGTTCCCTCAGAGAACAAGATTCGTGTATCGAGAGATGCCAAGGTCCTAGACAAACATCAAGATTGGCAAGGCTACGAAGACATCATCTACGAGGAAACGAAGAATGGGCGTGACTTCCTGGAGGACTTCAATCCGACAAAACATTTGGTTGTCGAGTCGGATCTGCACAAGAAAGATGCAGAAACGAGATTCGAAACAGCTCTTCGAGTGAGGTCAAGATGGAAGAGGATACTTCGAATGAACTCGAAAAAGAGACTGCGGAAGACCGGAAGAGCATATGTGTCACTTCACGTAGTACCACCGAACTTAAACGTGCCTCGGGAAGGCCGACGAAGGTCATGATCGGACAACGAGGACGTCCAAGAAAGCTACACGGGCAAGTTCCAATCGACACGCAAGACAATAACAAAGATGAACAAGATGGTGATTATCAAGACGTAAATTCTGTCATGAATGCTTTCGAAGTTCCATTTTCTCAAGCGATTTCGGGAAATGATAAATGGAAAGATGCAATTTATGTTGAAATGCGAAGTTTATTTGCAAATGATACTTGGAAAATCGTCAGTCGGCCCAAGGACGCCAAGGTGATCAGCAGCAGGATGGTGCTGCGGAACAAATGGACAGCCGACGGTTCACTAGAAAGGTGGAAAGCAAGATTAGTAGCCAGAGGATTTTTACAAAGACCTGGTATAGATTTCCAAGACACTTTCGCACCAGTGGCCCGACTCAGGTCTTTGCGGCTGTTGATTGCTCTTGCAGTTAAACAAAACATGGAAAAACCTGTACTCTTGAAGGAGATGTTGGAGAGGATAGCTGACACAGATCACGACCGAAATCTTAGACAAAAAGCATCCGTTATGCTGAGAAGTCTCGAAGGTGACAAGGTCTGCAAGCTGATTAAGGCCTTATATGGTCTAAAACAAGCTGGGCGACAATGGAACATCGAGATCGATAAAGTTTTCAAGAATATTGGACTCACTGCAACTAACTCTGATACCTGCATCTATGTTGATAAGGACAAAGAGACGTTCGTATTACTGTACGTGGACGATATTCTGATCTTCTCTAAAAATCACAACAGAGAATTACAAATAAAAAGGACTCTATCGGAGCACTTTACTGTAAAAGATCTCGGCGAGGCCAAATATTGTCTGGGAATTCAGATCAATCGCGAGGATGGAGGAATCCTGCTATCTCAAAATGGCTACGTCGAGGACATTCTGAAAAGATTCAACATGCAGAACTGCAAACCGATTACTACTCCGATGGTTCCTGATCGTAAGTTAGTCAAGAAGGAAACAGACGAACCTTACGATGCTCCCTACAGGGAACTAATAGGTGCCCTGTTGTACCTTGCCACAGCAACACGTCCTGATATCGCACACTCCGTAAGTGTTCTAAGTCAGTTTAATGATTGCTTCAGTCAAGAACATTGGGTTGCTACGAAACACGTACTAAGATACTTGAACTACGCCCTAAAGTTCACAAAAACTGATGATGGACCAACATGTTTTGTCGATGCCGATTGTGGCAACAGTCCGATAGATCGTCGTTCCTACACTGGCTTCACTTTCGTTTTAAATGGAGCCGCAATATCGTGGGAGTCAAGAAAGCAACGAACCGTGGCCTTATCCTCGACCGAAGCTGAGTATATGGCCATCAGCGACGCCGGGAGAGAAGCTATTTTTCTGTCAAGATTTTTAACCGAGCTAGGTTTTGAAGAACTGAATAAGATTTTGATGTATAATGATAACCAAAGTGCGGGTAAGCTCGCAGCGAATCCCGTATACCACAGTCGTTCCAATCACATCGACATAAAATTCCATTTTATTCGAGATGTATTGAGGAACTACCCTGTAACCCTTGAATATCTGTCCTCCGAGAAAATGATTGCTGACATTCTCACGAAGCCGCTATCAAGAGTTTACCACGAGAGATGCCTGAATGGACTAGGATTGTATACTATTCCGGATGCGAATTGAGGGGGCGTGTTAGAGATTCACATTTTGCTTCCTCCATTCAACTTCATTATTTTCTATTATTCAAATTAGCCATGCAATGTATTGTTTTTCTGATGTGTCAATCATCTATATATATATATATATATATATATATATATATATATATATATATATATATATATATATATATATATATATATATATATATATATATATATATATATATATATATATATATATATATATATATATATATGTATATATATATATATGTATATATATATATATGTATATATATATATATATATATATATATATATATATATATATATATATATATATATATATATATATATATATATATGTCAAAAGCATTTGTAGTAGAACTGAATATATTTTTCTGTCCGTTAAACGGGAGTTTCATTCGTTTTACGTTCTAATTTCCACATTATCTTTAGTGAAAGTTTTCGATTTCTTTGCATGGTATACTGCGG
Source organism: Dromius quadrimaculatus (assembly GCA_963989225.1). Classification (NCBI taxonomy): domain Eukaryota; kingdom Metazoa; phylum Arthropoda; class Insecta; order Coleoptera; family Carabidae; genus Dromius; species Dromius quadrimaculatus. Next base: position 36,058,624 of record OZ022328.1, on the reverse strand, counting down.
ATTGCCTCTTCAACCATGCAATCAACATGGTGTTCCTCTTCAAATCAATATTTTCGCGAACAGTAAGTTCAGCTCTCAACATCGAATACGTCGTCCACAGTGTAGATGCTTTCAGTGTTTTCAAACTCTCAAAATATGCAAGCAGTACCTTTTTGTTGACGGTTATCACTTTCTTATATTCGCACCAATTTTCAAATTTTTTGTAAGCTACGGCGTATCTAGTTCTGGATTTTTCCGGTATTAAACTACTCATTGCAGCATTGGCCGAGTTTTCGATATCAGAGGGTACTTCTGTATTACTGCTTGAGGACATTTTTTTAAGAATGATTCTGACTTTTTGTAAAAATTAGATATTTGTTTATCTCAGTGCACTCTTGTTTCTGCAGTAACGATCGATTGTCATAAATCATGGTGATCTGATTTTGCGATGTAACGTGAAAAATGTTCTCATTAAAAATTACAGATAAAATTATTCTGACGGAATTAAATAAAATTTTGTACAGAATACGTTATGAAAAGTGCCATATTATTTGACTCACGTAATTTGCAAAACTCGCTGCGCTCGTTTTGGCAAATATTACGATTCGTCAAACAATATGGCACTTTTCATAACTAATTATGTAAATAACTATAAAATTATTGTTTAAAATATAGTAAAGAACTTTATTTCATCAACTGATCAGTAACAGTTTTCTGCTTGCTTCAAATTCTTTAATTTTACTTCGTAGAACAGTATTGCTGGCTTTATTTCTGCTTACAGAGAATCAGGTACTTTTGTAATACACACACCAGGGATTTAGTCATCATTGGCCCTGATCAGACCCTGGCTGGCTTGCCTGGGACTTCACCGCACGAAATACTCCACAGGATTCCCAGACCAATTTTGGAACCTGAATCCTTTCTTACTAACGACCACAAAACTCTTGGTGCAGTAAACAACCGTTTTAACACCCAGCGAAGAACCGCCAACCACAATGAATTGGCATCCGCAACGGTGTTGGTATTACAATACGACTCCAGCCGCCAGTTGGTATCCTGACATCTGATTTGGCCGAAGATATTAACTAGATTCAACATTTTCAGCTACAACCTGTATTTTTGGTACTTTTCCAGCCAGCTTTTCAATGTTGTAATACTGTGTGAGCAAGCTTCATTTTTTTATGGTTCATCCAACCACCTAAATTTGGTTATTTAAATTTTTGTAAGTATTGATTCAAATTGTTTATTATCTGATATCATAATTTTGAATTGCTCATTACCTGATATCATAATTTTTCACAAATTTACATTCGATTCCATTTTAATAAATTTGAACCGTTATTTAGCTATTTATCGTTCTTTAAGCTTCCTTCCGCTAAGTCCTCAAATCAGGAGCTTATTTTATATTCTTGAGATGGCGTCCAGCTCTTTGTGCCATAGCCACTATTTCAGATACTATCCTACACCTGAGCTACGGGGCCTGTCATCACGTGGTAGGTATATCCTTATCCATCTTTATTTGCCACTAGCTGACCCGGCGTTCTTCGTAACGCCACAGAATTGATGAATTCAGATTGCAAGGTACTTAAGCCTACCTTTTATATCAAGACCTTATAACCCGGCAATGATAAGGACATTTCAAACTGTAAGAATATCTTCTTTTGTAGGAAATCAATCGAAATGGGAGATTTCTGTATTTGGCCGAAACTTTGCAGGTCCACTGAATGTCTTTCGAGTTTATTTTACTTTCTTCATGAATTCACATGCCTCAACCTGTACATTGTAATTGAATAACGCTTTGTCAGTTTTGCTGTACTAGGAACCAGGCGTGTTCTGATTTCAAAGCTTGAGTATCGAAAAAAATTTGAGTATTTCTGTGATGAGTTTTCATACAGAAAAAAAATCAGTTGTGCCTAGCATTAACCAACCCATCCAAGGGGTTACATAAGAATGGTGAGTAATTATTGAAGAGTCTAAGCCCTAGGTCTCGCAGCGAGATAAAGTTATCGCTTCTCTGGGCAGAATATTCTCTTGACATGTTCAATTTCGATTACAAATTGAAACATTTAAATCAATCTATCGATCCTCTCAATATCTATTCATTGAGGATGGAATTATTTCATCACTTTTTTGTCCTCTTCTCTGAATTGATCTTAGTGTCTAAATTTCAATCTATTCATATCGGTTCATATACATATTTATCTAAATAAAAGTTGCTGATGAATTGGAGAAAATAGTTCCGCAATAACATAGTTTTTAACTCATCGTATTTAATGAAAACAATTATTGTGGGTCTACTTTAAAAGATAGTCACGTGCTATTGAAGACTTTCTCGTAAACCTTCCTCAGCCATAAGATTTTCTAGCTGGTTTTTATTCGTTTCCCAAAATTCAATCAGTGTTAGCCATGTAAGCGTACAAAAATAATTTTTCTGTCCAAAGACCTTCATAGTACAGCCATTTCGTGGAAAATTTCAAAATTATATCCACAAGCATTTCTCGTTTATCGCTCTTCCTACAGGTGAAAATCGTACTAAAATTCAATGCGTGGCTTGGAAGAAGTAAGCGGAGACAATAACAGAGAAGACAGTTACTCTGTTTTGTAATACTTAGGACCGAATTTAGAATCCCAAGCTGAGTTAATTTGGTTTGAATGACTTATTTCCTAGGTACTAATATTAATTTCTCCATTTTTGTGTCTTCACTGACCAATCAAATGAATTAAATAAATCAAAGCCTGGTCGAATGGTTAACTCCCGGTTAATTTAACCCAGGTTGATTCAGTTCTCAATTATGAAATCGTATGAGCGATTTAAAGGGATCAAGACCAAGGTATTATTGCAAATCGCGCCAGTGTGTATTTCATCCATTGTTTAATACACGTGTGTAATACAGGTTGTTAATTTCATGTTGGCAATTTTACACTACAGATATGTTGAGAGATACATTACTTGGGTATTGGTAGTAATATTCATGAAATGTATGGAGATGTTGTTCAACAACACCCCTACTAAAATTTTCCCAGAGAATATTTGATCGAATCATTCATACGTTTGACCGTTTGAGAATATTTCATGTGATAGAATGGTCAAATAAAGATTCCTTAATTTATTATAGTAACAAAAAAGGAGATTTTATGATGTAACTTTGGAAATGGAAATCATATCATGATTCTTGAGTGAAATATATTCATATAACGAATAACTTACTATGATTGGATAAGTAAATGTGGAGTTAATGTCAGGAACTCTTTTTATATGCACCTATATAGGAAAAAAAATATCTATCCATCAATTTTGCTATATTATCTTGATTCAGGCTCGGTTATATATTACAAGTTTATCTTCAGTCTACTTGAACCGATCTTATCATATACTAATAATTGTAACCATGGAAAATGAACTTAGCTCAACTAACCGGTAGATAAGCTCTGATTGTACAACTAGGCCTGGGTTGAGGCAAATGAATTTATAAGGGAGTTTTTACAAGCCTCCGATAACGCTAACGTAAAGATGTGCGCATGCATAATGGATAACGTTCCGTTAAATTTTAGCGTATGTACGATGAACTTTACAAAATACGATAAATTTATCTGTCAACTTGTGAGAAAAAATTTGGGTTATAATAGAATAAAAAACATACGTAATTTGAACGATTGATTCATTCCAATGATATGAATCAAAAAATAAGACTGAGACTCACAAATGGGACAGATTTAACCCTTTTGAAAGGGATAGTTTCACAAAATCTCTATAGAAATGAGTCCAACTGGAAAAATATTCTGCAAGTACTTAAAAGTGTCACTGAAAATGATTTTACTCTCCGATATTTGAAAGAACATGTAGAATATCTTCTGAAATTATTCCATAAAAAGGACAAAATAAATCTAAAAAAGTGAGTAGTGTTAAATTGTATCAAATTACAGTAACGGAAAGATTTAAATTCTGAAAAGCTTGATATTCAAGAATATTCAGCAAATATGACCTTATTGACTATCTTATATCACAGATCTGGTACCGAAGAACAGTACGATGAGAAGTACAGACTTCTTCAGGAAATTCATGATCTGAAAAGAGAATTCAGAAGAACAACATCTCTCAAAAAACTTGGAAGCGATTCAAGACACTTTGCTTCAAAAATAAGTTAGTTTATACTTCTTCGGAATTGATTAAAGTTCTTTGTTGAGAAGTTTCAGAATCTGCACTTTGATTTGAATGAATACTAAAATTAAAAGATTCCTAGTTAGCCAAATATAATCCACCAGTATTTCGTCAGCTATCGAAACTGAATATGTCAGTACTCCACTATTCTATTTGAGAGATGAGAATCAACCAACGGTAATCAACGAATGCAATATTTGGTTTTCTGAAGCGGAAATTCAAACCGCAAATAGCTCTGCAAGTAGTTATACGTGATTCTACAAGAAAAAACATCTAAATTTCAAATTTCCATTTCATTTTCAGTTCTCACTTTCACACATGGAAGAAATTAAAAAAAAAAAGAAAAAATCACGGAACTGCCCTATCTTACCTTATGGAGAGGAATAATTCTAATATTGAAATTCAGGAATTACAATTAGATTTAGAAGAAGGAAAACTGTTACTGGAAGAGAAGAAGTACTAACTTGAGGAGGAAAAATCCAACTTAGAAAAATTTGAAACGAAACAGAGACTTGAAATACAGATGAAAGAAACAGAGCATCAATTGAAAATTTCTGAAAGACAAGAAGAATTATTAAAAATGCTTTTAGATGATAATACGTAAAAATAGAAATTTATTTACACCACAATCGATATGATTATAAAATATATAGAAACAATTAATAAATAATTCATTCTAAATACTCATGTAATGTAGATGGATCCATATTGTAATAACTAGAAGTTTCACTGCCATATAAACATGAATGGCAATTTGTTGAAATCATAGATACTTTGTACATTCTCTCAATGTTTTGTAATAATAGTTTTTGATTCTTTCTAAAATCCAAAAATGCGAATACCGATAGTATTTTACCAAAACCCCATTCCATAGCTTTCCGACGTAAACTCATCCTGTAATTGAAATTTTGTTGCTCATTTGTAAGGTTTCTATGAGAGTAAGGGCGAATCAACACATCAGAGATCGAATATGCTTGGTCTCCATATATCATATACTGATGTCCATTTGTTAATTTTGCTTTACTGTCTAGTTGTTCGTAGAAACATGAGAAATAGTCAATTCCCATTCATAGTGCATATTTCCACCTGCGTCATGTCTTCTTCCTGGAAAAGCTCCTGGAATACTTACTATAATGCCATAAGGAAAAAGAATACTCTGATACTTGGAACAATGTATTCTTTCATGTCCTGAGAAATATTCTTCTTGATCTTGTGTTGGTCTACAAATTGCTCGCGCTGTCCCATCAATGAAACCCAAACAATTTCTAATTGGCGATCCTTTATTTGATATTGCCTTTAAAAATCAAAATCTAGGTATACATTCAAAATTTTAAATAAATCTTATTACTCACTTGTGCATAGCTGATAGTTTTGTCATCTGTCAGCCAGGTCAAATTATTTAAATCACTTAACAAGTGTCCTTTATTTGTATATATTAAATTTAATGTTGTATTGGCTATTATAGATAAATACGGGGCAGATATTCCAAATAAAGGTTCCAGATCTATTAATCTATAAGGATAAGCCAATCTCTTCAAAAGAATGCACAATCCTTCTAAGCCTTGGAAAAAATAGTAATAAGTTATTGTTAATTACAGTAGTAATATGGTTAATGCGATACAATTTACCTGTGACACTGTAACGTTGAATTTTAATGATACTTTGAAGTATACCTAAATATTCACACAATATTGGAAAATCACCTTTAGATAATCGGAAATGAGAACGAGTCTCATCCTCAGATAAAGCATCTAAATTAAACCTTCCATATTATAATTTTCTAATACGAACCGGTTTTTTGAGTTGTGAAATATCATTTAGAATAAGAGCTTTGGCTCTTCTAATAGGTCAAATGATAAAATATCATCCATATCCGTTCAAAATAATTCAAATGTTGATAGATATCTGCTTTAGAGAATCACTAATAACCTAGAGTTCCACCTTTCATACCAAATGTCATTTATATGCACATAGCGTACGCTATCACAATGTTTGCAAAAATCGAAATTGTTTCATAACCCGCTAATGTTTACGATATTTTTCAACGGATGTTTAGCGTTAGCGTATGATCTAATGTACATAATGCAAAAACGCTCTATTGTTAAAATTTAAAAGTGAAATCATAAAAAAAAACACAATACAGCACTGTCAAGTACAATTATTACCATAAGAGAAGATTATAGGTCAACAAAAACAACTTACTGATCTCAAATAACTTTTATTCCCTCAAACACACAAGTCAAACAACAAGCGGCCGTTTTTGACAAGCGCCAAGTGAATACTGACGTAAACACTTCACGACTGTCGGCGGCTTAGCAAAATCATATAAAACTAATTAAAGCAATCAATTAAATAACTTATGAAATATCGAATATGATAAAACATTCAATGATAGATTTTAACAAGAAAATAAGTGGATTGCGTAATCCAAAGCGGAACCAACTTCTTGTCGCAAACACGGTCATCCTGACAGGCGCTTCGCTCTCGAAGCGATTATTCTTATTCGGCAAAAGTCTCAGTAGTGGTTGCTACGGATGGAGTAGGATCGTCATCATCACTGAACAATAAAACGAACTCGTTATTTGGACATTCTGAGTGCAAAGCATTTAATTGGATTGCAACATTATACCAATGCAGAACGCTAAATCGTCTTTCAACATAATACCAATGCAAAGCGTTAGATCGGCTTTCAACATAATACCAATGCAAAGCGTTAAATCGGCTTTCAACATAATACCAATGCAAAGCGTTGAATCGGCTTTATACATAATACCAATGCAAAGCGTTGAATCGGCTTTCAACATAATACCATTGCAAAGCGGTCAATCGGCTTTCAACATAATACCACAAATAGACAGCAAATATTCAGTAGAAATTTACGAACCTTAAATTATTCTCAAGGTATTCCAACAAATCAGGCATGTTTACTGTAAAGTCACTTGGACATTGTCTCAATTGCTCTTTAGCTGCTTTGGTAATCGTATTTTTGCCAACTCTTCTAAGTTCATACCGTTGTTCTGGTGAAATTCCCATCACTTCAAATGGCCCTTGGAATTCATATCGAAGCTTGCTCTAATGCATTGTCTCATCTCTGTGCATCAGTACAAAATCGCCAATCGCAAATTGTAACGTATCGCGTCGTTTCTGATTCAATTGTAATGGTTTACTAGTAGCTGAATCAAGTCGTTTCCTAATTCTTTCGCGATCGGGCTCTAGATTTCGTATAGGATTTAAATCTCAACTTGAATTTTGCAACAGAGATTGAATCAATGGAGTTCCACCCTCAATTCCAATTAATGCTTGCAAAGTTTCGGTTCTTATTGAATTCATGATGGTGCGCATATATCACTCTACTTGTCCATTAGAACGATGTACATCCGGTGTAGTGTACTGATAAGAAATACCAAGCGAATCTGAATACTCAGGGATCTTCAAATTTTTGAAATATGTTCTAGCATCCATTATGATTAATTTAGGGGTTCCGAACAAAGATATGAAATACTGAAAGGCCAATTTAGTTTCATCGGTTTTTACTGTTTTCAATGGTTGCAGAAAACAGTATTTCGTGAATGCATCGATGAAAACAAGAATGTGTTTGTATCCTTCATGAGTCGGGGTTAGTGGACCTAAGCAATCAGCGTGCAGCACATGCATAGGCTGGGACGGTTTTTCAACATTCGAAACAAAACCCTGTAGCGGACCGGTGCGTATTTTTTTAATAGCACAAATGAGACAGTGTTTGATATAATTTTTCACAAAGTTACGTAAGCGAGGAAACCAAAAATGTTTCTGGATTGAATCAAATGTCTTGTCAATGCCAATATGACATTGTTCATCATGGAATATCCTTAATAATCCTAATCGATTTTGTCGTGGTACAGAAGGTTTTGGAAAACGGCCCTCAGAAGTAATGATAATGTAATGTAGAATACCGTTATGAACCATATACCGAGACGAGTCTAATCGGCCTTCTTCAAAATCTTCAATAAGCTGTAAAGTTTCCATGTTGTTGTCCTGTTCAACATATAACCAATTCTGACTGGCCGAAACAAGTCGTACAACAACTGGATTGCGACTTAGAAAATCGACATGTGGCAGTGAGCTGCCTTTACGATGAACAATTTCGAAATTAAAATCTTGCATATATGCCCACCAACGAGCGACAAGGGGTAGGATATCTTTCTTAGTGACTGTGGATTTAATAGTATTACAATCCGTAACTAAAGTGGAATGAATACTGTGACGCTACATTGCGGTGGTGCGTCTCGCTGGAGCTGCTGTCGGTCGGTGATGCTCGGGCGCCATTACGGTGCAGCTCTTTGGCGATGTTTGTGCCGGATAGCTAGCGGGATGGGAAAGGGTTTGTTGTACGAATGAAACTGAAACGTGTAGTAGGACAAACAGTATTTATTGAACACACAAAAACAATTGCATCAAAATGAATAAGAAAACATATACGGCGACAACGAGGATAAATCAAATCTCATAACGGTTGAAACGGGGATTCCGGTAACCCACGTTACGGGGGTCACTCAGAAAGGGGTTTCCTGTAACCCACGTCACGGGGGTCACTCAGAAGGAAGTTTTCTGTAACCCACGTTGCGGGGGTCACTAAAAAGGGTTTCTCGTAACCCACGTCACGGGGGTCACTTGAACGGAAGGCTTCTGGTAACTCACGTTACGGGAGTCACTCAAACGGACGGTATTCACTTACGGTACGGTTCGGACTTCGGTTGTACTTCTAACTTCGCTGGATAATACACTGGGCTCAAGTCTCAGAATAGAGTGTCTTACTGTATGGTTTTGGGCTGTATTTATACCCCGAATTTAATGAATCCTTACTCAACAGGTTCACTTGAGTACTTTTAGATTTGACTTAACCTTGTCCATGTAAAAATCATCCGTTAAATAAAATACATATTTGGTACAGTAATAAATCGTTTACAAATCATTTCCATAACATTTCTTCCCTTAAATATATTTTATTTACATTTAAGCATGAATCAAAGTTCTCTAATTACTCGCTAGATGGCGACTGATATGACTCTTTATTGAAACATTTAAACTAACAACAAACGCAGATAAACAAAAGGATAAACAAACGTAGCTTTGACAGGCAGAACAAAACTTCTCAAAATAAACAAAGAAATATCATACATAATTGCTAAACAGTTAGTTACATTTCATGTCAAACTATAGTATGGTCTTATCTAATACTATTCTTCTCTAGATTCGGCATTCCATATTACCATGCGGGATTTGCAATTTAACCTCAACTAACTAATGTTGTAGAAATTCAGACAAAACCTTGACTGGGGTTTCATACGGAACGGGAGAACTTCTACACGGCAGTGAGTTGATTATTATTCCAATACGGATGTTATACGGACTGTTATTTTGCAGAAATGAACTTTGATCGGTTTTCGGTGTTGTAGAATCACTAGAGCGACTGGAAGAAGTTGACAGGATAAACTTGTAAAGATAACAGATTAAACAGAATTACGGTTAAAAAGGCTAAGTGAGTTGAACTGTCGTGATGACAAAATAATAACTTCTTACTACGGTATTTAATATTTGAAAAATTGCAGATTATGATTCCTAACGAAGACTGCTTCGTCACAATACCGAGTAGATATACGCGAAAATGTTTCAAAATTTTTACAACCGCAAGAGTCTTCAACTCATATGAATGATATTTCTCTTCAGCGGGACTTGTTCTTTTACTGAAATAACCAATAACTCTAGTACTAACGTCATGTTTTTGTAGCAATATACCACCGTAACCAATGGAACTTGCATCGGTGTGCAGTTCAGTGGGCAAAGCAGGTTGAAATACAGATAAAAGCGGTTTTAAAATGAGATTACTAATTACATAGTTCTTGGCAGCCTCGTGTTCTTCTGTCTATACGAATGGCTCGTTAAAACGTGTCAATTTGTTTATACAAGCGGTACGTGCTGCAAAGTTTGATATAAATTTGCGAAAATAGCCAGCAGGGTCCATAAATTGTCGTATTTGCTTGACGGAGGACGGAGAAGGTACTTTAACAAGAGCATCTATTTTGCGTGTTCCAGGACGAATTCCATCGGCGGAGATTTCGCGACCCAAATACTCGATTTTCTCTTGAAGGAAATGACACTTATAAATGTTAAGTGAGAAACCGGCAGACTGTAAAGCCCTGAAAACATTATCAAGAAATTGTAGTCCTTCTTCGACAGTTTTTGAAGGGATGAGAATGTCTTCTAAATAGACGAGAGCCATTGTGTCCTTTAGGTTGCCTAATGCCTTATTCATAGATTTTTGGAAAACTGAGGGGGCGTTGGCCAGTCCAAAAGGCATACGAAAATATTCGTAGTGGCCGTCAGGTCTGACAAATGCGGCTTTGTAAATTGATTCTTCATCAATAGGAATCTGGTGAAAACCTGAGGACATATCTAATGAAGTGGAAAAACGACCTTGGTCTAAACGATCTAACTGATCGTCTATACGTGGAAGCGGGTACCGGTCCTTTATGGTGTGAGTGTTGAGCTCACGGTAGTCAACACACATTCGGTATGTCCCTTCCTTTTTACTTACAAGAAGAATGGAGCTGGAAGAAGGGTACTCGCTTTCGCGAATTATACCGTTTGCGAGTAGATCTGTTATGATATTCCGGACTGCCTTCCGTTCATGCTCTGATAAGCGATAAGGAGTTCTATTTACAACAAAATCTTTTGTTAAACGAATATGTAGAGTAATGTTGTTTACTGCAGGTAAAGAGCTACCGTTGTAAATTATGTTTGGAAAACGAGACAAAAGAGCTATCAGCTCCAGTCGATGTTGTTCAGGTACATCAATTAATCCTTCTGTGGTATCCGGAAAAATGCGACGAATTTTAGCGATATTATTTCGTACAACACGGGTACTTGTATAATCGGTGATAGATGCAAGCTCAGAATCATTATATGAATTGCATCCAATTATTGCATCATAATCAAGAAAAGAATCTGGGACAATAGCAAGAGTTAGATTAGTAGTTTCACCAGAAATCTCAACAACTGCATCAAACTCTTTGTCCGCAGAAAAGCTCTCAGGGGAAATTCCTGTTAATGTTAAATTACACGGTTTCATCTTATGCTGGAACCTGGAGAAATGACGTTCAGACATTAGTGAAACATCCGCCCTGGTGTCAATAATTCCCAAAAAATTTGAGCCGTCAATTATTATTTTATTTGGTTTACAAGATTTCTCTGTGTTGAAAATGTTAATATTTTTGCGGGACTCAATCGACTTACGAGTAGAACAGTTTTCGGAAGCATGACCAGGCTTTGAACAGAGTGAGCATACATTGGGTTTAACATTGACCTGGGAATGTGAAGTGCCAGGTTAACTTTGATCAACAAATTTATTTCGTGTCAATTGCATTCGACAATGTCTTTTAACATGACCAACTTCCCCACACTGGTGACATTTGAAATTATTTGCGTAATGATCTTTGGAGTTATCACGAAGATTGTTGTTGGGGTTGGAACGAAATCGCTTACGCAATGGTTCATCGTATTTAGGAGTGTTTGTATAATTACTTTCATCGCGTTGGCGTTTTGTTATGGAACTAAGAAAACAAATTAAATCAGAAATCTTTTCAAAATTATGATTACTCGCGGTCGTCTGTACGTCACGTTCTTGAATACCATGTACAATCAACTCTACAAGATCTGCTTCCTCCCATTGAGCGCGTAAATTTCTGAGCATAGCGGCCTTCTCAAAAACATATACGTCATACGTACTACAGCGATTACTATTATATTCGGCGGCCTCTGATAATAGTCGGCCAAGATTTTTCTTCTGTGGAAGGCTTCTAAAAAATCTCGTTGAAAGGTCTCCCAGCTTCTATCGTCGGGGGACCATGTATCAAACCATACCTTTGCAATTCGAGTTAAAAATCGACCGAATCTTACCAAAATCTGATGGTCAGTCCACTCAAATTCATCTTTGATACTTGCAACTTGAGCAAGCCATTGCCTCGCATCAGTGGAGTCTGGCCGGAAAACTGGCAAATCAACATGCTCTGGTGCCGTCCTCGATGACTTGATTGCCTTGACCAACTCGGTAACCAGAGCATCCATTATGGGGTAGTAGATACAACTGCTAATGGTTGTGAGTTGTAATCCCACTTCTGATGTTAGAATTTTAAAGTAAAATCATGAAAAAAAAACACAATACAGCACTGCCAAGTACAATTATTACCATAAGAGAAGATTATAGGTCAACAAAAACAACTTACTGATCTCAAATAATTTTTATTCCTCCAAACACACAAGTCAAACAGCAAACGACCGTTTTTCACAAGCGCCAAGTGAATACTGACGTAAACACTTCACGACTGTCGGCGGCTAAGCAAAATTATATAAAACTAATTAAAACAATCAATTAAATAACTTACGAGACATCGAATATGATAAAACATTCAATAATAGATTTTAACAAGAAAATAAGTGGATTGCGTAGTCCAAAGCGAAGCCAACTTCTTGTCGCTAACACTATTATGTGCAGTTTTTGAAGTCTTGTACCAACCATATTAGATTCCACCAAATATTACATAAATATAACACAATTTAGAATTCGACGTTTTGACAAATAAACAGCAGATAGGAACAAGATGTTTTCTTGTCGATAATCCGAATTTTTCATGAATAAATATACATTTCAAAATTATATTTGAGTTAAAATGAGTTCTAAATGCTTTTCCAAATATTTAAAACACAAATAGCAAAATCTCGGTAAAAACATCATTATCTCAACATATATGATATGTATTGAACGGAATCCATTTCAAATATTTGAGTACAAAGAGAACTAGTGAATGTCAACTTGGCAACCGACATCGCCACTTCACCATGAGCATTGGCACTTGGCAACATCGTCGGGCTAAATATGGAAATATACAATTGGGCTTAATAGCGTAGCATTAGTATATCTGGGATAGCTGGCGTACCATCAATATCTGACATCTTTATTCATCTTAAATTGTCTCCCCTCTATAGATGCGCTGAGTTGACTTGACATTTTCCACATTTCTGCTAACGTTGACCAAAATCCAGACGCTGACATATCATAAGCTTTCCATGAAACTGTAAGCTATATTTCCCATGCAAGCTTGACTTGCGAATAAAATGTAATATTTTGAATTAGTTAAGAATCAAGTCTTGACGAAGACATCTAGTTCTGAACAAGAATCAATTATCTTTTTGCATGATTGGGCGTTTTCATGTGTTTACCGGTCCTCTATTCGAGGCGGTTTGTTGATTTTACCAGCAAACTGTGGCTACTATGGTTATGCTGATTTATTGCTCATGGGCAAAGGTGGTAAGTAGAAAATTGTGAATCTTCAAAAAAAAAAAATATTAGTTTCATCATCATTATTTGTTATTGAATATTCACAATAAAATGTCAAGCATGACAGCTGACAGCGAATAAACAATCGTCAGTAGTAATTCAATTTGAAAACGAGAATTCGGATTCATCTTTTGGATTTTCCAATCGTGCAAAAAATTTTGTAAGCATCACGGTCAAAAAGTACAGTACCGATTTCGTATAATATTTGGAAACCTCGCCAAGGCTCAGCCTACAAACTATTATTCTCAATCGGTAAACTGTACTTCTGACCTTAATACTTAAATAACTATTCCGACTGGTAATAATTTGTTGAACGAATAAAATTTATTTAAGAATAATAAGTTCCAAAAAACTTATTTAACTGGCGCAGTCGGTAGGATGCACAGACGGAATTTAAGAATTAGATTCCGTTTTGTATCAACGATTAACTGTGTATCCAAAATTACGTCAATCGCTCGAGACTTATACAAAGAACTCGCGAGCAAATATCGCGCATCGTAGAAAACTCAATAGACCTGCAGAATACAGGGCAGCCACACAGTTCACCACCACAGCTTCCAGCCGCAAGAAGCCGAAACACCCAATGGACAAATTGATCTTCGTGTTTCTGTGGTTAGTACTACATATCATTGGAAGATCTTTTCTCAATAATTTCAGATTCCGATTCGAATGCTCAGATACAAATTTGGATTCTGCTGACTCACTTTCTGACTTAACTAATGATCTCAATAATCCAAATGGCGATCCCAACACTAAACAAAGAATATTTGGATATGATCCCAGAATTTAACAATAACAATAAGATAAAACAATAATTTAACGGAAATTACGGTGGTTGTAGGGCAGAAACACTTCAGCAGAAAAGTTTTCATTTAGATGTTATTTTTATTCAAAGTCCAATATTTCGTAACAATTTTGTTACTTCATCAGGGTGTCAAAAACATGGCGTCACCACGTTGGCTGTGAATTTTTTAATAATTTTTATCATAAATATGGCTGTATTGTTTGACAAGAAAATTGAGTTTGTGTTAACATAGTTAGTCACGTAATAAATGTGTGTTACGAAGACTTTTAACAATGGAAAATTTTCAACTGTTTCAGAAAAAATTTTACAATTTTATTCCAAGTTATAACTATTTTATCCCTGATGAAGTAACAAAATTGTTACGAAATATTGGACTTCAAATAAAAATAACATCTAAATGAAACTTTTCTGCTGAAGTGTTTCTGCCCTACAACCACCGTAATTTCCGTTAAATTATTGTTTTATCTTTCAACAAGTCGGTGTTACTTCTTTTCAACAAAATAACAATAAGCTTTCACCAAGACTTTTAGAACTATGTGAGAAATTAGTAAAGAAATTTTATGATACTTTAGATATCAATGACTTTCAAAATAGATATTCAATGAAGATATCCAAATCTTTTGGGACTTGAATGACAATGATGCTAAGGAATATGAAAATCATATTTCTGAGTTAGAAAAAATTTATAAGGATATTCTGAATATAATTTGTGAATAAATTATGGTAATGGAATCTTTCGTATCTGAATCAAATTCTGCGTTTGTTAAATTAGAAGAATCAATCATGAATAGTAATTCAAAGTTTGGACGATTATTCGTTAACACTAAAAATTCAAATCTTGAGTTGAACAGTGTTGAACGTAGGGAGTTATTTCTCAATAAATCAAATAAACTTATCACTTCGATCACTATTACGATAGATCAATTTTCGTTAGCACAATTGCAATAAGTTGGAATAATTTCCAATGCACGACAAGGAATGTTGCATCGCCTGTTATTAAACCCGAAAGTTTTGATAAAAGTGAAAGCATAAGTTACTATTTGTGTTATATTGTTATTATTAGATAAATAAAAAGATTATGAATAATTGTCCTCTGATTGCATCACCTCATTTTGCACAACAAGCTGGTAGGAATTCATCTCTAGTGCCGTGTGGCTCAAATCTTCGGTGGTGTGTGGTGGGTATTGTTTTGATACTCTGGGTGAGATGCTCTATAAACTATTTGAGCTGGTGAGACGCTATGCTGTGGGTGGGATGCCTTATATACTGACTACGACGCGATTTGACAAACCGATCTATATATGAATAATGGTTTCAGCGACAGAATGATTACACACATTGAGGAAAGATACCGGAAATGATGGTATTGCAATAATGTCGAATTACACAATGTAGGTAATATTTCCAATTAACAAACTGTACATAATAATTATCGTGGTGTGATATAATATTCATGTAAGACGAAGGCTGATATGAAATGACTGATGTTGAATATTGTATTTTAGTTGTTTGCTGGTTACTTTAAAGTGTGAGTTCAATTCAAGTTTCAGGATTATTCTTACATTATAGAAGTGGGATCAGTATTCACGTGCTGTACGCATCAATCTGCGGCTTTTGTCTGACTCTAGTATGGACCAAACACTTTCGAAAATAAGGAGTCGCCGTCGCGTGCGATCGCCTAGAAGCAGAAGCAAAAGTTCGAGCAGCTCATCTCCTACTGAAACAAATCGGCGTGATGATGAACGTCGCCGTTCTTGGTCGTGCTCGAGTCCAAGAAGTGAGAGCCAACTCAATGAGTTGGCCACTATTGTGACTAGTCTTGCAAAAGTTATTGAAAGCCAATCGGAGGCTAATAAAGCGCAACCATCGACATCACAAGGTTTCCGAGGCGATGCTGTTTCACCTTTCTCGCCTGAAGATCCGACTTAAGCTATTATTAAATGGATCAAGAAAGTCGATGGACTAAAAGATATTTTCGGCTGGTCAGAGGAAACTACTACATACTATGCCCTGGGAAGACTGAGGGGCTTAGCATCTACTTGGTATAATGGATTAATATCTGTTAATTATGATTGGAAGACATGATAGTCGATGCTGGGTCAAGCGTT
This sequence comes from Dromius quadrimaculatus, assembly GCA_963989225.1. NCBI lineage: Eukaryota > Metazoa > Arthropoda > Insecta > Coleoptera > Carabidae > Dromius > Dromius quadrimaculatus. The sequence continues at coordinate 36,042,200 of OZ022328.1, read as the reverse complement.
TCCGTATTAGAGAGACTATTGTTCGCAGCTAGAGGACATGCTGCGCCGTAAAAAATACCCGGAAGAAAGTATGGCAAAATTTTATTACGAAAAGAGCGCCATGATAAGTGCATGCAATATCAAAGGAAAAGAAGCCGTCTCCTGCATAATTGAAGCTTTATTCGTACTTCTGAGGACATGCAAAGAACGTTCAACTTTCAAATATCACCCACGTCTACGCAGAAAATCGCATCGAAAAGGGCAACCTTCTCACAGACCGGTCCAACGACATCAGGAACAACGACGTGGCCCAACGAATCAAATTTGTTTCAAATGCAGGTAGCCTGGTCACTATGCTATCTCATGCCCTAAGCGTGGAGGAACGGAAGGAAAACCTATACAAAAGAAAGTTCATGGTACCACACCTGTTACCAAATCAACGCAATCAAACGCAAACGAGAAGTATTTCGTAAACGCTACAATAAATGGACAATCAGTGAGAGGTTTCGTAGACTTTGGGAATACTTGCGTCATCATTACGTTGGAGCAATCTCGTAAACTCAATCTAAAAATTGATCCAGATAGTAAAAAGATAATACGAGGATATGGTCATGGCCAAGTAGAGACTTTGGGGAAAACATCTTACAATTTGAAAGTAGATGAAGTAAGTGTTCTAGTTGACGCCGACGTGGTAAAACCAAGCGACCAAAGCATACCACTATTGATTGGACAGCCCTTCACGGAAAACAAGAACATAGTGGTACACAAAGACTATCAGAAGCTCACAATAGAGGAAATAGATCAAAAAGTGATTTCAGATGAGAAAGAGACAAATTTTGTACCGGTCATATGGGCGAAAAACGCCACAGTGATACCGCCAAATCATCTAGGACATGTACCTGTGAATCTAAAGGAGAAATATGATGGTGACATTTATGTACCTGCTAAAGTATATGATCGGGAAGAGCGAACATACTGGATACCAGAAGTTGTATTACGAATGAGCGTTGACGGAAACAGCTCTCCTGTAATTCCAGTAATGAATATATCTGATCAAGAACTCGTATTTAAAGCAAATCGAATTATTACCAAAGGTTGGATATGCGAAGAATCTAAAGAAGATATCGTATCATCATCTGATGTTCTACATGTAGAAGAACAGAACCTAGAACCACTAAATACGAGCGAAATAATTGTGGAACCGATCTCATCCGAAGAACGGAATAAATTGATACAACTTCTAAATAAGTACAAGAAGTGCCAATGAATTGGGGGCAGCAAAATTAGGAGAAATGAAACTAACACTATCAGATAATACGCCAATTAGATACTGGCTTGTTTAGATCTACGAAGCGGATATCATCAGATCTCAGTAGCTTAAGAAAGTCGACATTTAACATCATTTGTCACCCCGGATAGACAGTATGAATAGAACAGGATGCCATTTGGTCTAGTAAACGCACCAAGCGTTTTTTAACGACAGGTGCATAAAATGTTAGGCACTTTACGCTACGATAGCGTGGCAGCTTACCTGGATGACATTCTCATTCCCAGTTCCACAGTGAAGGATGGACTAGTACTATTAGAAGAAGTGCTCAAAGTATTACTTGAAGAAGGACTCACTCTTAAGTTGGAAAATGTACTTTTCTCACCATATCCGTGAATTACTCAGGATTTGAAATCAAGCAACAGGGAGTTAAACCAGAAATGCACGAAACGATAGCAATACACGAATTTCCTACACCATGTGATGTTCACAAAGTGAGACCATTTTTAGGCTTGACAACATACTTTCGGCAGTTTGTACCGAATTTCGCACAAATAGCTTGACCTCTACATCTGTTGACGAAGAAAACACAACAATGGAAATGGAACGAGGAACAAGCAGACGCATTTCAAAAACTGAAAGATATCTTATCGGACCGACCCGTTCTAGCAATCTATAACCCAAACGCTGCAACAGAAGTTCACACCGATGCGAGCAAGCACAGTGTCGCCGGAATTTTACTACAAAAAGACAACAACGAGAAATTACACCCGGTTGCGTATTATAGTCGACAGACTTCATGTGCAGAGGGAAAATACCATTCGTACAAGTTGGAAGTCCTAGCAGTCGTAAACTCTTTGAGGAAATTCAGAGTGTATCTCCATGGCCGAAAATTCATACTCATTACAGATTGTAACGCTATCAAAACGTCACATACAAAACGCGACTTTAATCCACGAATAGCACGATGGTGGTTGCAACTTGCAGAGTTTGATTTTGACATACAATACCGCCCTGGACAACGTATAGCTCACGTTGACGCACTGAGCCAAAATCCATCAACATCAGAGACTGGTCCGTCAAATGTAGTCGCCCTGCACATCACTGACTCAGATTGGCTCCTAGCAGGACAATTGGCAGACTTAGAGTAATACAGTATTAATGAAATACTGAAGCGTCAATTGGAGCTCCAGGAAGAAAGAAAAATACATGATGATTACAAAATCAAAGATGGCAAAATATTTCGAAAACAGCTCAAGGATACTGTCTTGTCATCCCGTGCGCTATGAGACATGAGATTGTGGGGACTGCTCATGACGAACTAGGTCATTTTGCGACTGAGAAAACTTTACACAAGCTGAACGAAAACTAATGGTTTGACGGAATGAAGGCCTATGTTGACCGCTATATTTCATGTTGCATTCAGTGTTTATATAACAAAAAGCCTCCCGGACCAAAGCAAGGGTTTTTACACCCAATATACAAAATTGGAGTACCTTTCCATACGATACACATCGATCATTTGGGTCCATTCGTCAAAAGTCAGCTTAAGAACTCATACCTAAAAGTTGTGATCGATGCTTTCACTAAATACTTGTTGATGAAAGCTGTGAAGAGAACTACAACCAAAGACGGGATCAAGTTTTTGCATGAGATTATTACTAACTACGGAACACCAATAAGAATTATATCAGACCGTGGCACTGCACTTACAGCTTATAAATTTGAAGAGTTCTGTGACAATCTTGAGATAAAACATGTTCTAAATGCCGTCGCAACATCACGCGCGAACGGTCAATGTGAACGCTATCACCAAACTGTGGTTTCAGCTTTTAAAACAAGTACTAACGATGAGAATTCATAAGACACATTAGTACCTAAAATTCAATTCGCGGTGAATAACACCGTCAACAAGGCGATAGGCAAAACAGCAAGTGAGCTACTATATAGCTATAAGCCAAGAGCGTCCGCGGACGCTCAAATCACAGCAGAGTTAGGTATTGGGACATCTGGTGATGTTACGCGAGCAAGCCCTTCAGAGAATTATCGCAGCTCAAAATACTCAAAAATTACTCTGTGACAAAACACGCACGACGGCAAAAACGTACAAAGCCGGAGACTTAGTGCTTATCGAAAAGGCGAATACTGCAACGGGAACTAGACAAAACTTATTACCGCCATACGCTGGTCCATTTATCGTCAATGCTATATTGCCAAATGATCGATACGAGGTTATCGATATGCCAGGTTCTGTGAGAAGCCAACGAGCCAAATACAAGAACGTTGTCGCGGTTGGTAAAATGCGCCCGTGGATACCCAATAATGGTTTGTCTGATGACGATTCAGAATAAATGCCTTACATATTTTCCTCGAGGACGAGGAATCTGCAGGATGGCCGAATGAAGGCATAAGTTATTATTTGTGTTATATTGTTATTATTGGATGAACAGAAAGATTATAAATAATTGGCCTCTGATTGCATCACCTCATTTTTAACAACAAGCTGGTAGGAATTCATCTCTAGTGCCGTATGGTTCAAATCTTCGATGGTGTGTGGTGGGTATTGTTTTGATACTCTGGGTGAGATTCCTTATAAACTGTTTGAGCTGGTGAGATGCCATGCTCTGGGTGAGATGCCCTACAGACTGTTTGAGCGGGTGAGATGCCATGCTCTAGGTGAGATGCCCTATAAATTGTTTGAGCTGGTGAGATGCCCTATAAACTGTTTGAGCTGGTGAGATGCCATGCTCTAGGTGAGATGCCCTATAAATTGTTTGAGCTGGTGAGATGCCCTATAAACTGTTTGAGCTGGTGAGATGCCATGCTCTAGGTGAGATGCCCTATAAACTGTTTGAGCTGGTGAGATGCCATACTCTGGGTGAGATGCCCGATAAACTGTTTGAGCTGGTGAGATGCCATGCTCTGGGTGAGATGCCCTATAAACTGTTTGAGCTGGTGAGACGCCATGCTGTGGGTGAGATGCCTTATATACTGACTACGACGCGATTTGACAATCCGATCTGTATATGAATAATAGTTTCAGCGACAGAATGATAACGCACATTAAGGAGAGATACCGGAAATGATGGTATTGTAATAATGTCGAATTACACAATTTGGGTAATATTTCTAATTAACAAACTGTACATAATAATTATCGTGGTGTGATATAACATTCATGTAAGACGAAGGCTGATATAAAATGACTGATGTTGAATATCCTATTTTAGTTGTTTGCTGGCTACTGTAAAGTGTGTGTCCGATTCAAGTTTTATGATTAATCTTACAAAAGAATTGAATATAGTGAAAGATCAATTAAATGACGGAATCACTTTTCCAGCTCCACTTATTCTTGAAAATCTTCATTATTATTTTAGATTAATAGATGGTGTTATCTACCATTGTAACAATAGTAGGAATTTTGTTCTGAAAATACCATTAGTATCACAAATTGTTTATGATGTGATGAAGTTGAATAGTTTACCAATTGAATATGAAAACAACCAATATGTATTCATATTTCCTAAATCGGAGTATTTAATGATAGATGAAATTAGTGAACATTATTTTTTCTCTTCACAATCATATACTTTTTCATGTAAAATGATTTGAACTAAATCAATTTTTTGTATGAAAACAAAACATACCTATTGGGCTTATCAATGATGATTCAAATTGTAAAGCTGAGATTTTGAGAAACAATGAAACTATGTCAGAGAATTGTAATAAAAAATTAGCATCTCTATACAAATGAGTTTTTGTAAGATTAATAGAATATAATAGTTGATTATATATTCAACCTCATGTTGAATTATTGCATACAGTATTTCAAAATAATGTCAGAACGAATCAATCTTATTGGTACTGGAAAACTGATTTTGGAATCCGGATGTGCAGCGTTACCGATAATGTAATTCTATATACTCAAAATATAAATCAATTCTATTGTTAATATTAAAAATGACCTTTCACCGCATCTACCTATTATTAAGAGATTGAATTTTACTTTGTTTAATAAAATAATATTCTTAAAATCCCCCATTAATGAGACTATTGTTCGAAATCATGATTAAACTCATGCGTTTGATGATATAAGTTCTAATTCAAATAGAATAAATTATAGAGAAATTGATTTGAATGATCATTTATGTCTATTTTATCTTTTGTTTTTATTGTTTTTGCATTCATCATGTTTCATCGTTATAAACGATATAAACGATATGTTAATTAGAAATTAGCGAATAGTTCTGTTATTTTTTAAAATACTTCAACTAGAACATCAGAGGGTTAACAAGTTGAAGTTGTTGATGAAAACGTTGTTCATCCAAATCCTGTTATCAGAGCTTCAATTGGCAGACAACCAAGCTATCAATTTTCTTCTTAGACAGAGGGTGTTGTAAAGTCGTATTATCAGTCATTAATTATTATAATTATGAATTATCGTTTCTATTATTTCACACTTATTCACGTTCGAATAACGAGATATTCAATTTCTCTTCGCTCATGTATGAAGCCAGTTCTTATTAAAATGATGAATCACATCCTGTTATTCATATGCATAGATTATAAATTCCTTCTAGAACGTTCTAAGAGTCAGAGGTCACCTTTATTTGTTCTTGAATTTGTTTCGTTAGCAGTTCTAAGAGCAGCCTCGCTCTTCTAATGAGAGTCAGTCGTTATTCGGTAGTCGTCACCTAACCGTCTCTTTAATCACACGCTTACTAATCACTTTGGTAAGAGTATTCCACTCAACTATTGTAAATTAATGTACTGAGTTAAGCTGTGAATGAATTCGTGTTACTACAATTCTGAGTTTCATCAAAGTCTCTAAAGAATCCACCTGTTGTTTCGTCCAACCTGTCCATCCGCTCGGTCCAAGACATTACATCAAATAGACATAATATGAAGCGTATCTATGCGCCATAATTCACAATGGGCGTAAGCATAAGAAGTACATAATATAATTCTTATTAGAATCTGACGCTTGTTCACAATGAGCAAAGCATAAAAATAGAATAAAAATTATTTAATAGGGCTATTGTGGCTTGAGTTAGTGATGAAATATGGGTACTTCTAGTTTTAAGTATCTGTCATGATTTAAGTCACTTGTCGTTTACAACGTTTGGCGTTATTTTTGTTTAAATTCGATTATTTCAACAAAACAGTCTTTTTAAAGAATCCTTGCTTCCAAATTTCATATTTGAAAGTATTTTCCATTGCTTTTGACTTTGTTTTCAATATTCAAGCTCTCAGTTCAAGGCATTACTTTTATTTATGCACGTGTTTGCATTTGAATGTCTTTTTTAGAAGACGAAGGCTGCTTAGTGTTGTTATCAGAATCAAGACGAGAATTGAAAAACGAGGAAAAAAAAGCGAATACTAGGAGATAGTGGGTACGCCCTGCAAACAAGCATCGCGAGAAAAGAGGAAAATCCAACAGGTTAATTTTGGAGTCCAAAATGTTTCACGAAGAATGGTTTTTCACATATATAAGAATGACTCCACAATTATTCGAAGACGTGTTAAGTAGAGTATAATCCTTTCTTAAGAAGTATAGTATTCGAACGGCAATAAGCCTGGCTCAGAGGCTGGCCATAACTTTGAGGTACGACATAATTATCACAGATTTGAGTAGGATATATAAACTAACATTGTATATTTATTATATAGGTATTCAGCAACAGAAGATACTACATTTTCAATTGCAAATGGCTATCATGTCGGACGATCGACGGTTTCAACAATTATTAAAGAAGTCCGGCAAGTTTTATGAGAACAACTTGACAAAAAAATTATCAAATATTCGACAACAGAAGAGTTCATACAAATTGCTGATAAGTTTTGGGAGCGATGGCAAACTCTACTTTGTTTAGGCGCCATTGATGACAAACACATAAAAATAAAGTGTCCTGCTGTGTCAGGATCACTTAATTATAACGACAAGCGATTTCATGGTGTAATATTGTTGGCTATGTGCGACAACGAAAACATTTTCACTTTTATAGATGCAGGTTCATACGGCAGTATAAGTGATGGCGGAATATTTAATACTGCTGACTTTGGTCAAGATTTATATACCAATCCCTTAAATATTCCTGAAGAGGTATATTTACCTGGAACAAATGAAAAATCTCAGCATCATTTGGTCGCTGATTCGGCGTTTCTCTTGCACCTAAATTTATTGCGACTTAATGCTAGGACAAATTTACCTATTGTACAGCAGATGTTTAACTACCGTTTGTCGAGAGGACGAAAGATTATCGAAAATACTTTTGGGATATTGGCTGCTCGGTGGTGGATATATTCAAGTACAATGGAGGCAAAGCCTGAGAATGTCGACGACAATATTAAGGCGACAGTTTGTCCTCAAAACTTTATTCATAAATCCAATAGTAATGAAAGATGTGCACCAACAGTTTTTGTCGACATCGACGACATACCGGGAGAGTGGAGACGAGAAATTGATAATTCTATTCTAAATATGGTCCCAAAATTGGGAAGCAACAATCCAACTGTGCAGGGAAAGACAGCCGGAGATATCCTGGCGAAATATTTCATTTTAGAAGAGTAATTTTCACTATATCGTCTCAAAAAGTCACAGAAAGACAAAACAACAAACTATTCACTCCATAAAAAGTTCAAAATTCTCTTTTTCAGTAACGTTGTTTTACTCTCTTCTAGTCGCATGATATGTTGGTCGATGTTTCCGGTAATCAACTGAGTAGTGACAGAAAAGTCAATGTAGAGTTTGATATTGGATTCAAAAATTATCGCATCAGTATGTCCTGATAATCTGTATTTGCCGACTGATGGACTAGTGGAAGTAGATTTTTCAATAATGCACAAAGTAGTAGTAGATTTTGAGAATAACTTTCTCAGAATTCACGGAGAAGTTCTATCTATATCATAAATCTTTATGAACGACGATACAAATAATGTAGCCGAAGTTTTGCTGACGATTGCAATGTGAGCCCAGACATTAGTGCGAATGTGAAAAATTGAAATGATGTTTCAGTAGACTGTGATTTGGAGTCTAGAATCCAGGATCAAACTAATAGTTGTTCGGATTTTGAAATGGTGGGCGCACAATTTCAGAATCATATTGAACGTTCGGATCCTGTACCGTTAGAGCTCAATCAAAAAAGGAGTGCAAGGTCCAAAAAAGAAAAAGGAGATAAAGGAACCAGAAATTAAAGAGGAGAAGGAAAAATTATAATCAAGAAGAGAAAAACGGGCTTACCTGATGCATCAGCAAACATTAAAAGATTTAGCTGTTTCACAATAAAAATAAATTGCAAAACATGTATTTTGTTTATTAATAGAACAATTATTGAGCAAAAAGAGTTGTATTTATTGTATTGTGATACATGGCAATTTTTAGTTTGTAGAATTAAATGAAAATAAGATCTAGTATTATTGAATAACTCTCGATTTAGTTCTTATTATAGCTTGATTAAAACCGATACCAGTATCTCAGATTACTTGAATCTTAGAATTCCGATGGTCTATATTAAAGTTATTGCGCAACTGAGACTGGCGCATAAATATAGTTTAATCATTTTTTATGAAAATATAAAATATCAGCTAGATGCTAGATCCATTTGTACTGTTTGTAACTGTCAAAGTTTGGAAACTCTTTCAAATTTTTCAGTTGAATGTCATATTCATCATCCGAACAGAAAAGTTTATTTATCAAAATACCACAGCAATGCTAACAAATCTAATTTCATAAGTATTTTAGATTTTTGACCACCAGCTAAAATAAAAGATATTTATTCATATACCACATGTTCCATGAAGTTACAAATCTTTTGTCCTAATAAATAACTATCAATATACTTACTTTGACCTAGCAAAATTTATTTTCTTTCTGCATTTATTTTTGCATTGAGGTTTTACGTTCTCTTTCGAGTTCACTTAGTGATTCTATTATTAATGTATTAGCACTAATGTTACATTTACTACTACAAGTCAAACATTCAATTAACAGATGAATCATATTAAACGTTCGGATCCTGTACCGTTAGAGCTCAATAAAAAAAAAAGAGTGCGAGGTTCAGGAGAAAAAAAGTAGATGAAAGAACCAGAAATCAAAGAGGAGAAGGAAAAACCAAAATCAAGAAGAGAAAAACGGGCTTACCTGATGCATCAGCAAACATTAAGGGCCGGTTGTTCCAAGTTTAGATAAAGTAGCTGGTAACTACTCATGGGATAATTTTATTCTACATGTTTACCGGTAGGATAAAACTTTTGGGTTGTTCCATGATATTTTATTCTCCCGATAGCTACCAGGTAGATAACTAACAGAATGTTAAATATTTGGATAATTTCGGAGGGTTGGTAGCAGTTGCTGTCTAAACTCTTGTTTACAAATAGTGAAAAAGATTGGTTAAAGATTTTTTTGCTCGAATTCATTTCTTTCTGGAAGATTTGTATCTGCAAAAATGGGCGATACCAATAAGAAAAGAGAACGAGCAGTAAATTTCACAAGCACAGAAGTGACTACACTAATAAAATTAGTAGATAAATATAAAAATATAATTGAATCCAGAAAAACTGATTCTGTGTCGTGGAGAGAAAAAGATTACGCCTGGAATCAGTTGGAAACTGAATTCAATTCAAGCAGTGGCCAGTACCCAAGAAACAAAAAAAATTTAAAATCCAAGTACGAATGTCTGAAGAAAGATTTGAAAAAAAAGATTGCAAAAAATAATCTTGAATTATTTAAAACTGGAGGAGGCCCAGCTGATGTTCACATCTTAACTTCGGATGAGGAACAATTATGGTGCATTATTTCACTGTCAATAACTGGCTTACCTTCACGCAATGACTGTGATTACCAATACTGTGAGCTAACATAATAATGAAGCAATACTACTGTGATACTAAGCTATATATTTTTTTTATTTTAGCTAATCCCGAAAGAACAAATAAAGTTACTACTGATTTGGAAACAAATAATAATCAGATAGTAGATATTCAGGAAGGCAGTGAAAACCAAGAAAAAGATTATAATGGTAATAATTATATTCAAAAACTGCGAACTTATACATTATGCATATTGCACATAGAATATTTTTGTCATTACTTTATTGCAGAAACTAAGCATCAAGAGCAGAATTGTGAGGAGTCGGGAAGTGAAAATAGATTTGTAGAAACTATGCTGGAAGAACCATTGGTATCAAAAACTGCTGATACACCTAGCAAAGTACTGAAAGAAATTGATGCGTCTTCAAGAATAGAAGAAAATGCACAAACTGTAGGATCGTCCAAATCTAAAAACTCGGAAATTTGGGCTCATTGGAACCCTAAATTACTGAAAAAACGTAAAACTAAAATTTTGCAAGTAAATTCACAAACTAAAGTAGTTCATGACACCAGCACTGCATATTTAGAACTGATGCAGTTGAAGCAGGAGCTAATTAAGCAGCAAATAATCTTAACAAAAAAAGAAATTAAACTGAGGGATGAAGAATTAAAATCAAAAGAAGAGTTTAATAAAATAAAATTGAAATGCATGGAAATTGATTTAAAAATTAAAGAAGATCAAATGAAGGAAGTTTGATTTTTTTTTATTATTTGCTCGAGGAGAGTTCTTTTTCTCATGTTTTAGAATATATTTATTTTTGTTTTTTATATAATTTTTTTTAATTTTTATGAGACCATGTGATACAAAATATAAGTTTTATAGTATTCACATGATTGTTGTACGTGCAATATATCTAATATTATTATCTAAAATCAAAATATTTATATAGTCTTACAGCTATTCAACAAATCCTCCAAAGTAATCATTGATTAGTGAATTTCGAACCATATCATCATTATCCTCATTTTCATCATTCATAGCATTTATTCCATTAATTTCTGCTGGTACATTTATATCAAGATCTATTGGTGGATCTTCTTCCAATTGCTCTCTGCAAATATTTTGGAGAATGGCTGTAGCAACTATAATATCTTGTACTATTGCAAGCTGAACCCTCATTCCCAAAGACAAAATAGGAAATCTTCTTTTCCAAACACCAAAACATCGCTCTATCACATTTCTTGTGCGAATTTGGGATTCATTGAACAATTGTTCTGCTTGATTTCTTGGATTTAAGACTGGTGTGATAAGATATTTCTTAACTGGATATCCACTGTCGCCTAAAAGTAATCCATCATGCATCTGACCGGTTTCAAATCTTGCATGTATTGTAGAGTTCCGAAATATTTGACTATCGTGAGTAGAACCAGGCCACCTACATACAATATCAATTATTTTCAGATTCGAGTCGCAAATAGCCTGAACATTCAAAGAGAAATATCCCTTTCTATTTCTAAAATATTCGGCATTATTGCCACCAGGCGACTGTATTTTAATATGTGTGCAGTCAATGCATCCTAAAACCCTCGGAAATCTAGCAATACGGTAGAAGTTATGTTGACTGTCCAATATCTCATCAATCGAACTTGGAAATTTTATGAAATCTTGAGCCAGTGATGCGATTGCTGTTGTAACTCGTTGTATTATTCTGCACGCAGTTGATTTATGAATACCTCCAAAATCACCAACAGATATTAGCATACAGCCAGTTGCATAGAATCGCAAAGCTATCAGCAACTGATTTACTGGAGACACAGCGTGATTTCTTAAAATAATTTTCAAAAATGAATCAGCATCATCTTAATCTATCTACTATTTTACTTCTACCTACCTATCAGTTAAAAACAATAATTGGTTTTCAATTTTACCTAATAAATAGATAAATGTATTTTTTGACACTCGAAATCGCATTAAAAATTCTGAATCGTCCCATTTTTGTAAATTATCTGATCTTTCTCTGATAGTATATTTTTTTCGGAAATTCACATTTTCGAAGATAAACTCTAGTATTTCTTTATCATCTTCGTCGTGAAAATTCATTTTTTAAGAGTCGTTATAATTAATTTTAGAAATTTAGATTGTCACACTGACAGCAAGACTAAAAAAATGTAATACTTTATTTTTCCGCTAGATTTCGTATCCTCCTTCGTATGTATTCGGGAAGATACCCCTTAGGTAAAACTGTTTACTGGCGATTTGACTCACTGTTAGCTATTCTACTGGTAACGGGAGTTTATCCTTCTGGTAATTCTAAGCTGTACATGGAACAACACAAATTGGTGTTACCAAAATGATAAATTTTACCAAGACCTTTAACTGTAGATGGAACAACCGGCCCTAAAAGATTTAGCTGTTTCTCAACAAAAATAAATTGCAAAACATGTATTTTGTTTATTAATAAAACAATTATTGAGCAAAAAGAGTTGTATTTATTGTATTGTGATACATGACAATTTCTAGTTTGTAGAATTAAATAAAAATAAGTAAAACTCTATTTATTTGAGGGAAAATTGTAGAATCTTAGTTGCTTGCGCGTAGACGCGAAACTAGATTAAAAGTTGATTCTTTCTGGATGTTGTAATTAGATAGAATGCGGATATCTTCTAGTTGTTTTCCAGCAAAAATCAATCGCTTCTGGTCTGGTGGAATTCCTTCCTTATCTTGGATCTTAGCTTTAACATTTTCAATTGTGTCTGACGGCTCAACTTCCAAAGTTATTGTTTTTCCGATCAAAGTTTTGACGAAAATTTGCATTCCTCCCCGAAGACACAATGACAAACGGAAAGTCGATTTATCCGAAAGGATTACAACCTCATGTGACAAGTCGCACATAGGACATTGTTATGAAGCAATTTTAGACATCCTCTTCAAAGAAATGAGTATTAGAAAATAGATAATAAATCTTTATCCCTAGTCTCAAGTCACAAACGTCACTTCAACAAGGACCTAAACGCTCGACGGTTGATCTCTAAGCAGATCAAGTGCGCTCAGAATGCTCCATGAGTCAATAAACGAACGCAAGTTGTGCTCAAATACATTTTCCAAATTTTTTATTATATAAGGACATAATATTTAGTGACGATGTAGCTGAGTCCGTCCGTAATTTACAAGAAAAAGTGTACATGTACTATCGGTCTAGCGGCTAGCGTGCTCGCTCTTAGTCTGATAGTTGGTGAGTAAAGACGTGCATTAAGCGACTCAAGTTTTTGCTTGTGTGCTAAGCCACGTTGTCAATAAGACAATTTTTCAGTGGATGAGATTCAAAAAATTAAGAAATAAGGAAAAGTGCTTGACAAAAACACCGCTGAAGTTCAAATCCAGACAAGAGACTTCCGTCCCGACGTCGATGGAGACAAAACTTGAAGCGAGACCGAAAGTCAAGAGAAAACGGAGAGAGACACCCAAAAGTGATAGTGATCCAGCTTTAAATATAAAATCACCTTACTTTGGAACAAGGGTAGAAAGTATCATAAGTAGTGTAACGGGTAGTGACGGGGAAAACAGTGAAAACGAAAGTGACGAGGAAAGTGTCGCAAGTGGTAGTGCCAAAGTACCGTGTTATAGTGAAAAATCATCAGGGCCCGAAAGCAATGATGAGAACGTGATGAACGCGAGTGAGATAAGTTTTGTTGACATATTACATCAGAAGTGCAGTGAAAAATCTGGAGTGAAAAGAAAAGCTTCCAAAAGCCCAGAGGGGAAACCTACCATAAAGCTCCCACCCCCTAAGCCTGGATCTTCAAGAATACTAGCCCCTGTCCCCTCGGCCACGATGGAATTGCCGATCAGCAACAGGTATGAACCACTCACCAATCTTCAAGAAGAGGACAATGACACTGAAGATCATCTGCAGCCACAGTCGGCAATACGCATGCGTGCGCCTGCGCCAATTATAATACCAGGAAAATGCGTGGACCATCCGACACTAATAACTAAGCTGAAACAATGTGTAAGACTTGGTTTCAATATGAAATACACGAGAAATAACGTCAATCTCCTCCTAGATATTAAAGAAGATGAAAATCGGTTTTTAACTCTCATTAGGCCTAAAATAGAGTATCACACATACTCAGATACTAATGAAAAAACACATGCGTTCGTCCTACGAGGATTAGATAGTGGTCCAGACCCAGATGATCTAAAACAAGAGCTGACCAGCAAATATAGCATAAAAATTCAAAACATATACAGGATGTCTACAAAATACAAACCTCCATACCTCGTAGTGACGGACGCCCAATTCACTCTAAAGAAAATGCAGGAGACAGTGAAAAACATAATGTATACAAAAATAAGCTGGGAAAGACACACTAACAAAAAAAAGTCATAACACAGTGCCATAGATGCCAAGGATGGGGCCACGCAACATCCAATTGCAACATGCAGCCACGCTGTGTGAAGTGCGCGGTAAACCATCTCACAACAACGTGTTCGAAGTCCCGGGAAACACCTGCAAAGTGTGTGAACTGCGGCGCCGACCATCCCTCAAGCGCCCTAATATGTAAAGAATACATAAAAAAGGTAAAGCAGGCTGGCAGAAGGAATCCAGCAATCTTATAAAGATACAATAACATGAAAAATGGACAAACGAAGACACAAACTTACATACCAGCGCCCCTGCCTACCACAAACGCATGGACGCAGAGACCAAACAGCGACATTGTCGTCACGCCATCACAGTTGCAGCACCGCCCAGTTCCTGATGCTATGAGCAGTCGGCAGTTCCCATCATTACCAACGAAATATCCCATTCGCCAGCAGGGAGCAGCCATCAATAACCCAACTCATGCACCGCTCACCATCGCCACTCTTCCTAACGGAAATGCCCCTATTAATAATGCCACACTTAATGCCTCTCACAACGCCCCTGGTCAGACTCCCCCTATTTCAATAATGAACAATATGAATATCATGAATGAACTTTCCGTAGAACTAGGTAATTTGAATAACTTAATTAATTTAAATAATTTGTTATCATTTGTTGAAGATATGAATAATTCATTATCATCTGCACTAACACAACAATCACGCGCTCTCATCGCCATCCAATACATGTCAAACATCAACTCATATAATATATAATTCATTACTAACATATGTTCATGGAATGCAGACGATATCTTACCCAAAGTAGGTGAGCTTATACACTTCATATACAAACATGATATACACATAATGCTTATCAACGAATCAAAACTAACACAAACAAATTCATTTGAAATAAAAGGATACACAGTACACAGAATAGACAGACGAAATTAAACTCACGTACCAGCTGGTGAAGTACTTATACTGGTCAAAAATGACATCCCACACAAGTTCACCTACCATATTCTACCTTCGAATCCGTCTGCGTTTAGCTCTCTGATAATACATACATAATTTTAATTTATGATAGACCACAGAATAATTTTACACACAATGACATACACACATTATTACACATAGGTGGCAAAGTTATAATCATGGGAAATTTGAACGCGAAGCATCCATACTAGAATCTACAAACACCATCAAACATAAACGGACACACACTATACACATACACAAAAAATAATAATTGCATTTTGCAATTCGCAGACAGCCCCACACACTATCCACGCAACTATATAACATCCACAACAATAGACGTCCTCATAGATAAAAATGTAAATAACCTTCCCGATCCTAGAACCTTGCAAGAATTGAACTCCGACCACTTACCTATCCTCACAAAATTGCGCGCAAACACTACACAAAATGACACATCAAGAACCAGACACATATACACACAAACAGATTGGACTAAGTTCCGACAAACGCTAGACACTTACATAGAAATAAATCTAGAAATACATACAATAACAGATATTGATATTGAAATAAACAAATTCACAGAAACTATCACAAAATGCATCGAAAAACATACACAAACACATAAATTAAATGAAAATGAAGACAAACTCCCTCCACAGATAACCTCACTAATTACAGAAAGGAATCATACAAGAAAACTATGGCAACGTTCAAGAGATACAATCAACACTTTAAATACAAATATAAGAACTGAAATCAAGAAATATAAAATGAAAAATGGAAACAAAAATTAGAATCACCAAATCCATAAGACAATACACTTTGGAAAGCAACTAAACAATTAAAGAAACCCTGTAAATCTATTCCTGCCCTCACCGTAAGTAACACTACACTAATTACAGACACTGACAAAGTAGAAGCGATAGCAGACACTTTCGAAAGCGTACACCACATAGATACTAACCACACACCAGAGAAAATCCAAATAATAGAATACGTAACACAATTTTTAAATGCAGAACACCACACAACTCGAACAGCACTAGCTAAACTCCTTACTACCCCTGCCAAATTAGCTAGTGTCATCAAAATATTTCCCAACCAGAAAGCGCCAGGACGGGACTCTATCCAGAACATAATTCTCAAAAACCTATCCCAAAAAGCTCTAGTGCAGTCTGTCTATATTATTAATTGCATAATCAAACTGTAATACTTTCCCGTAGTATGGAAAACTGCACTAGTAGTTCTCATCGCAAAGCCCAACAAAAAACCTGAATTACCTACCAGCTACCGTCCTATCAGCCTCTTGTCAACAATGTCCAAAGTCCTTGAAAAAATCCTACTCCATAGAGTCCGTAAACATACCACAAAATCCAAAATTAATCCAGATATCTAGTTTGGACTTTGTCCCCACCACAATACCTTCCAACAAGTAACTCGCATTGTGACAGACATAACAAGAAACTATAACAAGAAACTATAACAAGAAAAATGTCACAGTCATGGCACTTCTAGACGTCGAAAAAGCTTTCGACAAAGTATGGCGAGAAGAGCTTGTCTATAAAATGATACGAGCGAAATACCCTGTCGTACTAATCAAACTGATACATTCTTACCTTACTTACAGGCAATTCAGTGTCAAGATCAACAACAATGTATCCACTCCTCGCCCTATCAGGGCAGGAGTGCCGCAGGGCAGTTGTCTTGGCCCTGAATTGTTAAATATATTCACCCATGACATACCAACTTTCCCTAAAACCAAAACCGCACTCTAGGCAAACGATACGGCCATCTATGCCCACTCGTTTAGCGCAGAAGTTGCAAACAAACAAATCCAAATCCACTTAAATATCCTCCAACCACACTGGCGCCTATGCGAAATTTTCATAAACCACTCGAAAACAGAGTTAACAATTTTCACACGGAAATTCACAAACAACAAAGCTTACACACCACTAAAATTGCAGAAACACAGCGTATATCCTTCAAATTCCTTCAAATACCTAGGTATGACACTCGGCCCCCGTCTATTTCACACTTAACACATCAACAATACAATAAAAAGAGGCACATTCGTCATAAGAACACTGTATCCAATTTCAAACAGAAACAGCTATTTATCAAAACAAAACAAAAAATTAATATACACAACAATAAAACGACCTATATTCACCTACGCTGCTCCAGTATGGTACTCAGCTTCACTATCTGCGCTTAAACCTCTACAGCGATTACAAAATAAATGTCTGCGCTTAATAAATAACGCAGATCATTATACAAAAATCGTAGATTTACATAATCAGACACAAATACCATACATACACGATTACATTAATACCACAGCACAAAAATTTTATACAACACAATTGAAGCATAATCCACTCACACGTAATATCACACAAATCAGAGAGCACAATGCTCCCTTCCAAATAGAACATCTTTTACCATACCAAACACTCCCGTTGTTCCACCAAAACATATCATGAGCAGTAGCATCTGAGCCATAGTAACAAAACCATTTATCATCCTACATTGTATATAAATCATAACTGCATCATTGTAAATAACCATCTGTCACTCATTAGGATTGAGGGCATAGGTTAAGTAAATGTAATAGTTAGGAATGGGTTTTTTGGTATTTTTTCCCATGTACATAGTCATATCATAGCTCTAATAGTCCATGATCCCAGACCCGCCAGACGTTACTTATTTTCTGAGAAACAAAATTTGTGGATTAGAGTAGTGTTAGTCAGTACTTGATCACACGCATATTTGCTAGTTTGTGCCGACGGCCAATTTGTAGATACGAGGTGCTACAGGTACGTTAAGACATTACTCACTTTTTTTGAAGTCTGAGTGCTGATTTTTATGTATTTTCTAGAGAATATTGTCAAAGATTCATAACCAATACTACCAGATATTTTCCATCAGTAGTAATTCCTGCTGAACGCTGCTTTGAAGCTCGCAAAAAATAAAGTAATCTTACTCATAGTCTGAGCTCTATTTTTTGAATATGATACTCAGAGGGAGCAATTTCAATACTTTTTGTAAACAGCCAGACCAAGAAAGATTTGGATGCCGATAGATATTTTTTTCACTATCAAGCGTACAAATAGTCACCTCGCGCTTTTACTCACAGCGATATCTTAGTTGTGTCTGGGGAATGTTTAGCTCTACGATTGATCTGGCTATAAACAAAAAATATTGAAATTGTGTTCTGAGTATCATATATAAAAACTAGCACTCAGACTATAAGCAAGATAACGTTATTCTTCGCGAGCTCTAAAGAGTCTAGCAGAAATAACCACTGATGGAAAGTATCTAGCAGTGTTGATTATCAATTTTGAACAGTATTCTCTAGAACATATGTGAAAATCAGCACTCAAGACTTTAAGAAAAGTGAGTAATGTCTCAACGTACCTATAGCACCTCGTATCTATAAATTGGCCGTCGACACATACTAATAAATATGCGTATGATCAAAGTACCGATTAACACTACTCTAATCCACAAATTTTGTTTCTCAGAAAATAAGTAACGTCTGACGGGTCTGAAATCTTACTCTATAATAGTAATAATTCATCATCTCATCTCCATACATTATTCTAATTTTATTAAGGTTACGTACTGTGGTCGATAAGGGCCAAAGACCAGGGGCGGCACACAATTCATCACAATACAAAATAAATTAATTTCCTAGCCATGAGCGAACCCGAGAGACTGCTTGTAGCTCCACTATGCTAAGGCATCAGCACATCCTCAGGATTGCGATGACCTCAGCATACGGGGTGTTCGACAGTCTCCTGGTACAGTCGTTCATGTGCAGGAAATAAATATTTGTAAATATTATGTATATCAAAATGGAAAATAAATTTATGTTATATTATGTTATGTGCTCGCTCACTGCGTCAACGATCGAGGTTCGAGACCGCATCAATATAAACTTTTATACTTCTATTTTTCATTAAATGCAGCAAGTCGAGACTGAAAAATTGAATACTTAATGAATAAGCAGTATATGAAGCCTCCAATTTCGAAGAGAAGTCAGTTGAACTGTAGCGCCTTCCTACAGTTCACCAGCCATCTAGAGTGTCTAGTACGCAGTCTACAAGTTAGCAGCCAGTGCCGTTCGTCAGAGTAAGGGTAAGCGAACTAACCGTTACCTAATCTCCGACTTGCGTCTTCCAAGTCAATATCCTATTACCAGCCCGCATCCTCCGAGCTACGTCCTATTCCGACTTGCGTCTTCCAAGTCAACATCTTGTTATCCAGTTCACGTCTTCCGAGCTACCCCGATGTTTTCCGACTCGCGTCTTCCGAGTCAACATCCGTTACCTCCGTTTCAATGGATCTACGTTCTGGACTGACGGTAAATCAGTCAGTATGGTCAATCAGTCAGTACGGTCAATCAGTCAGTATATTCAGTCAAATGGTAAATTCAGTCAAGTAGTCGATTAATTAGTCTAGCGCTCAATCACTAGATTGTTTCAATTGTTTTGTTGGATACTATACAACATTGTCAAGTTAGTCTGGCGCTAGAAATATCATTGCTGTTACTTTTGTATTATCTTTAATGTTCATTTTCAACTATATTAAATAGAAATATTTTATTTTTGGTAAAAGCTGTTACTCTTTTGTTGCGTGTACCTTGTTCTTCTTTTTCAGCAAGATTTCAGAAACCTGGACATCATACCTTCACAGAGCTACCTTGGCACGTACAACAGCCTGTCGCCCCGTTAGTAAATGGCGCCCGAGAATTAAGTAAAAGTTACCGACAGGCCCAACAATACGTTACATATTTCTGACGTTCCAAGCGGGGACGTCATAATTTTTGATAATTTTTTTTTATCCCTTACCTCATTAATTATTGTATAGAATAAATTTTGTGCGTTATTCACAAATATAGCAAGAAAATGTTCTGACACTCATAATCGAAATTCTGATAGTAAATCTATAATTCGCGTCAAAGAAACTTTTAGCATTCCAGGGCGGTACACGGCAGTTGTGGGAACTATGCTTGATAAGCGCGTTTCTGATATGGTGTACGTACTAGAACCGAAAGAAATCAGCATACCGGGTGCTCTTGTTGCACCGACAATTTTTCGAAAAAAAAGTATTTTGAAAGCATTTGTCAATATTTTGAGCGTAAATAGTACTGACATCACCATATCAGTCCGCCTCCAACTAGGTACAGCTGTAGCAGCAGAGGAAGAATTGGGATCAACCGTTAATAATCGATCCCAAATAAACGTCATTAGTACAAGTAAATTGAAGTTTGATTCATCTCATTTGCCCTGTGACGAACAAGACAAACTAGCGAAATTCTTATAGGAATACGCGGATGTGTTTAAAACGAAAGAGAAACTACTGAGTGAAACATCGCTGGTAAAGCATCGCATCCACCTGAGCAGTGAAGTGCCTGTCGCACGAGCTCCGTATCATGTGCCATCAAATCGCCGTCAAATTATAAAAGATCTAATAGATGAATTATGTTAGCCAATAAAATCATACAACCTTCCTTTAGTCCATATTCTGCTCCAGTAGCTCTCGTCGAAAAGAAATCATTAAATAAAGAGAGCTCATTTAGATTTTACATTGATTAGAGAGAGCAGAACAAAATTACAAAAAGAGATTATTTTCCTATTCCAAATTTACAAGACTCTTTAGATCCTCGAGATAGAGAAGAGACAGCTTTCTCTGTCCCGTGGGGCCATTTTGAGTGTAATCGCATGGATATGGGTCCAATCAAAAGTCCGAGTACTTGGCAGCGGCTGATGTACACGGTTTTAGCAGGTTCAACGGTGATGCATTGTTTGGTTCATCTGGATGACATAATTTGCTTCAGTTCGGATAGCTTAGATGAACATGTCGGAAAATTGAAATTGATAATCGATTGTCTCCGTGATGCAAATTTGAGTTTGAATCCAGATAAATGCAAATTCATGCAGATTGAAACCAAATATCTGGATAATATAGTAAGTGAGAACGGTATGAGACGTGATCCCGAAAAGATAAGCGCTGTGCAAATATTCTCGACACCTCGCGATGCTAGTGAAGTGCGAGCATTTTTTGATCTAATGAGTTTTCATCGGAAATTTATCCAAAATTTTGCTGATGTTGCTTTACCATTGACACAATTACAAAAAAAAAATAGTAAATTTTCATGGTCCGAGAATGAAGACCTAGCGTTCAAAAATTTGAGTTTATTAGTAGAATCACCCATTCTTCAATATCCAGATTTTGATAAAACATTAATTGTTTGCCCTGAAGCTTCATCATAAGCCCCCGGTGTGTTTCTTTGTTAAGAACACAAAGGTCATGAAATACCTGTCGCTTACGCCAGCTGTCAACTTTCGCCCGCCGAACGCAATTACTGTACGACGGAACGAGAATGTTTGGCTCTAGTCTGGGGAATTGAACATTTTCGTTGCTACTTGTATGGTCCGAAATTCATCATTTATACCGATTATCAACCCGTAAAATGGTTGATGAGCACTTCCGAACCATCCAATCGTCTTATTAGGTGGTCCTTATTGCTTAGTGAGTACGATTTTGACATTCATTACCATCCGGGCAAGAAACATACTAATGCTGACGCATTCTCGCGGATCAAGCCAGTGCGTCTCATGTTTCGAAACTCGCGAGAATATGATCCCATCATATGAAAAGTGACGCAATGAAGGTAGCGCAGCACGATGATGCGCTAGTAAAGACGTATGCCAACTAGATCGAGACACAGAATAATTGGCCGTATTCTGTAACACACTCATAAATTTATTATCGATCGATAAGATTTTTGCGAAATAGAAACAATTGTAAAAAGCGAATATCCAGAAATTTTGTCAGTGCTACCTATGTTCATTGGCTGAAATAGATAATGATCGACAAAAATTCATCGATTGAGTTACAGAATAGTCTCAAATATCGAGTTTTATTTTGATGACGACGGATTAATTTATAAGAAATCGGATGACGAACGATACGAAGATAAATTAGTCATATCTACAAAATTTAGAAAACACATTTTACGAGCTTGTCAAGATTCCCCCTTATCAGGTCATGGAGGTACAGTAAAGACTTTTGAAAAAGTCAACTCACGGTTCTTTTTGCCTCAATTACGTAACTATGTTGAAGGATATGTTAGGATATGTTTTTTTGTGCACAAAGAATAACTTCGCCTCATTTGCGACCTGCCTTATTGAAGAAATTCAACTTAGCCCCTTTGAACGCATTGCGATAGATATTGTTGGTCTCTTAGTCATGACGGATAATATATTTTAAATGTGTATGATGCTGCTACACGTTATCTGGGAGCCTTTCCTATCCGAGATCAAACCGCTTTAACTGTGGCAAAACCATTTGTAAAGGATATTATATCACGACACGGGATCTCCCCGACATTTATTGACAGATCTTGGCACGAATTTTGTTTCAAAATCAATGAAGGAAGTTATTTGGGCTTAATTTGGTTTACTTTATGTTTTTGAGTTTTTTTTGAATCCTAGTTCTTGGGCGTCCACTAGGTTTTTTTAAATGAAAAACGGTTTATTTTCAATGAAATCAAACCGACCAGATTTGACTCAATTGAAGACAGTCAGGCCTAAGTCCTCGTATAGGATGGACGTTAAATAAATTTTTTTTTTTTTACTACAAAAATTTTGTGGGTTTTCTCAGTTTTTGTTGCCTATGCAAGCCCAAGTTTAGGAACTCTTTTGAGGAAAACCTGTGCTCCGGCCGAATATTCTGAGGCAGTTGGCTATTTGGTATTATTCGGCGAAGCAGCCCACATTAGTTGGAATTGTGAGTTGTTATTATTTGCTTTCGCTTACAATCAGCGATAGAACATCGTCCGTACCAAGGCACATACTGTGGAAGTACCTCACTTCCACCCTGGATTTCCCGACCACCCGGAATCCAGCCCAAATTGGATCCGAGGCCGAGATCCAGACGCCAGGCAGACGAGTCAGTGAGGATTTCCAGTGACGTCGCCAGCTAAGTGGTTCAGTTTATTCTTTTTGCCTCTTGACTCTAGTTTTTTTGGTGCTATTCGCCTAATTAAGTACCTCGTGGCTTCACCACGATTTTGGTAATTTTTTTTGTATAATTTTTTTGCTGCAGTAGGCATTTGCTGTCGCCTTTTTTCTATGCTTTTTTCCTGGTTACGTTATGAACGCTACGTCTCGTTGTGAACCAGGTTGATCAATCTCGGGCCTGATTTTCATTATTTTGTACTTTTTCTGAAGTAGGTTTATAGACGCAGCT
Source organism: Dromius quadrimaculatus (assembly GCA_963989225.1). Classification (NCBI taxonomy): domain Eukaryota; kingdom Metazoa; phylum Arthropoda; class Insecta; order Coleoptera; family Carabidae; genus Dromius; species Dromius quadrimaculatus. The sequence continues at coordinate 36,018,528 of OZ022328.1, read as the reverse complement.
GCTCAGATACCAATTCTGTTCATAATTGCTGAAGTCTGCGTAAGGACGCGAATCGTCGCCATTTTGTTTACATTAACTAATTTTTTCGTCACTTCGATATTTTCTTTATTTTATTTTGCCCTAACGCTAATTACATATTCACTTCTTTGGGTAAATTTTGATTCATTTATTCTGTAAAAAAATACCTACCACTCTAATTTTCAGAGAGTTATTTCATTCAGTGTTTTCTTACAGCTGGTGAGTAAGTATCGCTCTTTGAGATATTGTTTTATTTCATGTTCTGCGGCATCTTGATCGACGCCGACAGATCTAATCATCCAAACATCCAATTTTCTACCCGTCCATCCCACCACCTTTTCTTTTACAGGTAATTTCGCAGTTGTGTGCCTGAAGACGGAAAAATTAACAATCGCGTGGCGCCCTTATTCTTTGTTTCATCCAAAGTTGGTTTACGTAGCGTCCAGTAGATTTGTTTCAGTGAAGTTTGTATTTTTCTCTTGAAGCTAACCTCATAACTACCCAGTCCGGTCCTGGGATTATTTTGATTATTTTTGATACTGAGCTAGGCAGTTTTGAAGGGTAGAGTCGCTACCCCAATTCTGAACGTTATAAGACCACAAAACAACGCAAGTCTTGAACGAAGTTATCGAGCTCTTGAAGATATTTTATCACAGCATACGGATTGCGATGAGTGGTTACCATTCGCTTTATCCGCATTTTCTGGTACCGCTCATTCAATTCTGGGTGACTGTCCGTATTTTTTAATGTACGACCGCCATGTTGAGCTACCCTTCGACGAGATATTCAGGCCTTTGAAAACTCGATACGACGCTGACTTAAATTATGCTGCCAAATTTATGCAACGTTTGAAGATAGCGCATTTTAATGCTCGAGAACAACTGAATAAAAATATTGAACTTGTTCATCAAACTTTTAACAAAAAGACCGCTGGAATTAAATTCCAGCTTGGAGATCGTGTGTATTTGTTTACACCGACTGACAGAGTCGGAACAAATGCAAAGCTATCTGAAAAGAGTTCAGAGCCGTATCGCATGTTAGAACTGCGCGAAGTTAACGCCGTCATCGAAGATATCTATGATCGTAGACAAATGAAAGTACATGTAAGCCGCCTAACACCGTGTTATTTGTCTACGGAGGACTTTGACCCTGAGATCACGAATGACACGCGAATGACGTTTTAGTGTGTGAGAAGCTGAATGGTGAAGCTGTATTTTTTTCGTTGCGTTTTGAATTCTATTTTTTAGATGTTTGAAATCAAATTCTAAAATCTAAATTGATACTGGAGTGTTCAGTGATTTGTACTTTATCGAAATTCAGTGTTTATATAAATTATAATCAAATTAGTGGCAGGGCTGTTATTTGTAATTCAAGTGATTTTTTCATACTCTAATGTGGAGTTTTTATATCTCGTCAAGTTTTTAATATCTTTACAAATTGCATTAAGTATATGAGAAGCCGTTGAACTATAGTTGACCAAGCAAATAATATATCAAGACGCTGTAGCAGATCATATTTTCCCGCCTCTACAGAAGGGAGAGCGGGGGTGTCCACCCTCGCCTAACGGGTTCCTTCCCCTGCCGGGGTTGAGTCAGTTAGTTACCGGTCATCGTGCGATAAGCATCTTTTATATTTTATTTTGAGTTCTTTGTTCATGCAAATGCGTTCGTTTATAAATAAAATCTCGTGAAGTTTGGTGAGGAATAATCATTTCTTGAGACCTACCCCCTCCTGGTCGGCCACAAGTGGCGCCCAACGTGGGGCCAACAAATTCGCGAGTTTTGTTTTGTGAAAGTTCGGATCAGGCACCTTCCTTTTATTTAATTTGTGATTATGAATGAGTAATAGTGAAAACATGATCAAAGCGTCCCGGAAGCCGTTACGCGGCCATCTTGGAATTCAACCCACGCTGTCAACGCGACTGCGCGCTTCACAGCCGGAGGCTTGACCGTGGCCATCTCGGAGTCCAACTCACGCTGTCAACGCGACTGCGCGCTACACAGCCGGAAGCTTGACCATGGCCATCTCGGAATCCAACTCACGCCGTCAGCGCGACTGCGCACTACACAGCCGGAAGCACATTTCGCAGAGTGCTAGTTTCGCCAACTGCATTGAATGCCAGCGCTATAAACCAGCGAATACAAAACCCTCAGGCTTACTACGTACTCCAGTACCAGCGCAACGTTTTGAGGTCATCGCCGTGGACTTGTTTGGACCCCTTCCAACGACGTCAGCTGGTTATCGACATATATTCGTGGTCGAGGACGTAGCCAGCGGATGGGTGGAGCTATTTCCCATGGTGCACGTGACCGCCGAAGCGTGTGCTAGACTTCTGATTGACGAAGTGTTTCTGCGTTACGGGGTGCCGCGCCGAGTCATCTCAGACAACGGCGTACAATTTGTTAGTGCTGTCATGCAGCACACTATGAATGTGTTACAGGTGGAGCAGTCATTGACACCATTATACTACCCAGAGGCTAACCCGGTGGAGCGAAAGAACCGGGATCTGAAAACACAACTTGCTATGCTAGTCGAAGGCGAGCATGCATCCTGGGGCAACAAGTTGGCCGCAATCCGATTCGCGATGAACAGCGCCGTCAGCCAATCGACTGGGTTCTCGCCCGCCTACTTGACGTTCGGACGTGATCTCCGGACTCCCGATGACGTAGCCAACGATATACGGGCGGTGATGCTAACCGACAACTTCACCTCCGAGATCACTCCGTACCTGCACGCTGTAGCTAGCACGCTGCGACAGGCGTGCGATGTGAAAGAACAGCAGCAAGATAGGAGGAAGGCCTGCGCCGATAAGAAAAGGAAGCCAGCTCCCAAGTACAAAGTCGGGGATCACGTACTGGTGAAAACGCACGTCTTGAGTGACGCCTCCAAAGGCGTAACCTCCAAGTTCGTTCCAAAGAGAGACGGACCCTACGTCATCCTTTCGACCGACGGGACCGTGTGCGAGGTGGCCTCACCGCAGCAGCCGGCCGGTTCTCTAGGCCGTTACCATGTATCGTCGCTCACGCCTTTTAAGGGAGATACTGGAAGTCTACCTTCGCCTGCGGCTCCTCTTCGGAGACGTGGTCGACCAAGAAAACAGCGACAGTGACCTGGACCCACGTCAAGGACGATTTCGTGGATCCAGAGGGGGAGGCTGTAGCAGATCATATTTTCCCGCCTCTACAGAAGGGAGAGCGGGGGTGTCCACCCTCGCCTAACGGGTTCCTTCCCCTGCCGGGGTTGAGTCAGTTAGTTACCGGTCATCGTGCGATAAGCATCTTTTATATTTTATTTTGAGTTCTTTGTTCATGCAAATGCTGTAATTTTGTTATTGTTTTCCATTTGAGTGAGTGTTTGTTTCATTTTGTGTGTTTTAATAAAGATTCCGTTCGTTTATAAATAAAATCTCGTGAAGTTTGGTGAGGAATAATCATTTCTTGAGACCTACCCCCTTCTGGTCGGCTACAACACCCAATATTTAATAATCATTGTTTCATCGTGCAATTTTTGCAATTTGACGGTGAAGAGAAATGAAGCATCGATTGAGTGTGCTGGCATTTGTCAGCGCTACTATCATATCAGCTGTCTGAATATTTCAAGCGCTGAAAAATCTGTGTTATACAGTTCAAATTGTCTTTGCTGGATTTGCGATGACTAGAACTTTACCTCCTCCTCCATCGCCATCGAAATTGAATAAGGATGAACCAACCATGAATGACGTTATGGCAACACTGCGTGATCTGCAAAAATCTATCGAATTTTTTTCAGGCAAAATCGACGATTTTGATTCAAAAATTAAATTTATCACAGATAGAACCAGACTAATAGAACCTTTGAAAATTGAGTTCAATAATTTGAGGCACAAAGTTCTAGATTTGGAACAAAGATCAAGATACAACAACATTGAGATAGTAGGAATCCCGGAAAAGTCCAACGAAAATTTAGTGGAAATCATGGCTGACTTAGGTAACGCGATAAATTGCCCTATTATTGAACAAGATCTCGACGCCATACACAGAGTTGCTTTCTTTAATTCATCGATCAAGCAGAAAAACACAGTTGTTAGATTTGTTTCTCGAATTAAACGGGACAAGTTTATAAATTCTGTCCGTCAATGCAAAAATTTAACAGCAATCAACCTTAAGCTCATCGAAAATGATAAAATTTATGTGAATGATCATTTAAGTCCTGCTAACAAACTATTATTAAAGAAAGCAAAAGCTTGTGCTCGAGAGAAAAATCACAAATATGTTTGGGTGAGGAACTTCCAAATATTTGTGAGAAAACAGGACAATGCACCAATTCTATATATCAATTCTGAATCGGATATCGCAAAAGTAAATTAAATTCATGGATTTTTTTTTTGTCGTCGTTTTATTATTATTATGATAAGTGTCTATTACCAAAATGTACCTGGTCTAAAAACTAAGTTAGTGAGTATTTATAATGAAATAGGTGCAAGTGATTATGATTTAATTTGCCTTACCGAAACGTTGCTTAATAATACAATAGGTGATTGTGAAATCTGTGATTTAAATGAATATTCAATCTACAGCGTGATCGCAATAACTCTAATAAATCAGATGGTGGCGGAGTGGCAATTTTAGTGAGTGAAAAGTTTTTTTCTAATGTTCATTTTCAATGGTGCTCCGTGGCGGAAGACATTTGGGTATCTGTTTCTAGTGCTAATCACCAAAAAATATACGTCTGCTGTGTTTACATATCACCGAAAAGTGAGTCCACCATTTATTCTAGTCGTTTTGCTGAAATATCAGACATTTCATTTAATATTACAAGTGAAAATATTTTAATAATTGGTGATTATAATCTACCTGACTTACATTGGTTGCCGACATTCAGCCATTCACTGCTGCCAACATATTCGTCAAGATCTGACACTATTTTAGGATTGTTGAATGTTCTATCTTTGTGCAATTTAGCTCAGTATATTGGTATTGTTAATACCAAGAATTCCATCTTGGATTTAATTCTAAGTCGTTTGGACATTATTATCATTATTATTAAGCTTTTTAAATCTATTTATACCCTTTCGGGTGTCTAGATTGTAATTATTTTCACTTTAAGTTATTAATCAGTTCTTTCCACTCTTGTCTATTTTGTGCTATTCTCTTTGCTTCATGCCAGTTGATGTTGTTTCTGTGGAGAATTTCATTTATGTTTTTTTCTCAGGTCTTCTTTGGTCTTCCACTTTTTTTCTTTCTTGTGGTTCTTGCTTTCCAAACTTGCTTCGTCTGATTTTCCTCTGGCATTCTGACTAAGTGACCATACCATGAAACTTGTTTCTTCTCTATGGTCTTATGTATGCTCTCTATTTCTAAATTATCTCTTATTCGTTCGTTTCTTATCCTGTCTATCCTTGTAACACCTTCAACTCTTCTTAAGTATCGCATTTCTGATGCTTGTACTTTACTTTTCAGTCTCTGCTCGAGTATCCACGACTCACTTCCGTATATTTAAGCTGGTCGGTATACAGTTTTGTATAGTGTCATTTTTGTATTCTTGGATACTTGCTTGTTTCCTAGTACCGCTTTATTGAGTGAATAGTAGTTTCTGCTAGCTGCTTGTATTCTTTTGTTGATTTCCGGTTCCATATTTCCTTTATTATTTATTGTTGCTCCTAGATATGTACAGTCTCCTACTTGTTCTATTTCGCATCCGTTTAACTGTATATTAGTGATTATGTCCTCTTTCGATATCACCATTACTTTTGTTTTTTTGACATTTATGTTCATGTTTTGTTTCCTCAATTCCTCGTTCCATACATTAAAATTATATTTCATATCTTCCTCATTCTTAGCCAGGACTGCTAGATCGTCTGCAAATGCACACTCTGCTATTTTAGTTACGGTCAACTGGTAATGTCCAATGTCTACTTTCTTCGTTTTATCTTTTATTTGCTTCATTATATTATCTAAGAAAACAATAAATAATAATGGGCTTGATGCTCTTCCTTGTCTTAAGCCCTGCGTGGTGTTGAATTCTCCTGATATTTCGTTACCCGTTCTCATGTAATCTGTTGTTTTCCTGTACACGCTTTTTATGGCGTTTAGTACATCTATGTTTATTTGTCTTTCTCCCAATATTTTCCACATTTGTTTCCGTGGTACTCGGTCAAAAGCTTTTTCTAAATCGACAAAGGTAATATAGAGCTTGCTTTCTTGTATCAGAGTTTTTTCTATAAGCCTCCCAATTGTGTATACGTGGTCTTGTGTGCAATGTCCTTTTCTGAATCCGCTTTGTGACCTTTCCATTTTTGATTCCACCTCTTGTCTTAGTTTCTTTTCTAGTATGACTTCATATACTTTGGCTGTCGTGCATATTAGTGATATCCCTCTGTAATTGTTACAATTTCTGTTGTCTTCTTTTTTATGAATGGGGAAGATCACTGACTTTTCCAATCTTTAGGGATTTTTCCTATTGTCCAGATTCTATTCAGCATCACTAATAGTATTTGTTCTTCTGCTGGCCCCATGTATTAAAGTTGTTCTGGTCTTATTCCATCGTGTCCCGGAGCTTTTCCGTTTCTTAGCCCATTTAATGCCAACTTCATAACTGTTACAAATTGTCTTCAGCCATTGAGTAGATTGTTTTTCGCTTGAAAATTTAAACCTTTGAAGCCAAATAATTTCTCAACTTACAACTTCAAGAAGTGTAACTATGAAGACCTGATTTATAAATTATCAGCTGTCAACTGGAACAACAAATTTTCAAATAGGACATTAAATGATAAAGTCAAACTATTTCACGATGTAATATATAATTTACTTGAAACTTTCTGTCCCAAATATCAATACAGAAGACCCGAATATCCTAAATGGTTCTCTAACTCATTAATAAAAATGATTAAAGAGAAAAGCAAATACCATAAAAAATGGAAATATTATGGGAATAAAAGTGATTACGATTCGTTTACCTTGCTTCGCACTAGAACAAAAATTATGTTGTCCAATGATTATAGAAGCTATACCTATTATATTGAGAAAAATCTAAGATCGAATATCAATCACTTTTGGAATCATACTAAACAACTTGAAACTAATAATTGTTTGCCTAATTCCTTATTTTATGAAGATAGTCAGGCACATTTCGGTTCTGATATCAGTGATCTTTTTGCAACATACTTTGAGTCAGTATATACTACATTCAAATAACGCAAACATCAATCTTGCATATACCAACTGCTCTATTAATTTTGGAGAAATTTCTATAACTGAGAATGAAATCTTACAGGCTCTTTCCAATCTAGATACTAAGAAAAATTCTAGTCCTGACCGCATTCATCCACTTTTTGTTAAAACATGCGCATATTATTTAACCTACCCATTATTTTTGATTTACTATATATCTCTTAAATCTGGTACTTGTCCTGATATATGGAAATTATCTCATATCATGCCAATATTCTAGTCAAGTAATAGGTGTGATGTTACAAATTATCGTCCAATATCGATACTACCATTACTTGGAAGAATCTTTGAAAGCCTCTTAATCAACAAAATCAAATTCGAATTGAATAACATAATTATTCAACAAAAAACAGGGTTTTCTCCCCAAAAGTCATTTTGAACAATCTCATTCCCTTCATTGAGTACGTTAGTAGCTGTATGGACAACAGAATTTAAGTTGATGTAGTGTATACTGATTTTAGCAAGGCATTTGATCGAGTTAATCATGACATTCTTTTGGCAAAGCTTTTATCATACGGGATTCACGGTTCTCTGTACAGATGGATTGAATCGTACATGAAAAATCGGTCGCAAATAGTGGTTTGTAATGGCTTTGAATCTCGGCAAGTTCTAGTTACCTCAGGAGTTCCACAAGGATCGCACCTGGGACCACTTTTATCCAATATTTTCATTAATTCCATCCATGATTGTTTTCAACATTCGAAATTTCTATTATTTGCAGACGATTTAAAGCTCTTTATGCCAATTAAATCTCTTATTGATTGTCAACGTCTTGAGCAAGATTTATTAAGATTGCAAAACTATTGTCTTGTAAATGATTTACATCTAAATCCTGACAAATGTAATGTAGTTACTTATTCCAGAAACATGAAAACAATAAATTTCAAATATAGTCTTCATGGAACAAATTTAGTACGCAAAACATCTATACGTGACTTAGGCATACTCTTTGATTCAGAGCTGTTACTGAATGAACATGTTGACAATATTGTTAAGAAAGCATATAGAACACTGGGTTTTGTATATAGAATGGCTAAGTCATACAATAATGAACACTCATTGATTTTGTTATACAACGCATACGTGAGACCCATTGTTGAATATGCTTCCGTTGTTTGGAATCCCTTGTATGTTAAAAAGATTGTAATGATCAAATCCACTCAAAAGAAATTTATTGCTTCATTGAAATATAAATTTAATATTAGCTCCAACTGTCACACCTTAGTTGATGAAATTGAGTAACCTTCACTTGAGCAAAGAAGAAATAATGCTGATATGCTGTTTCTATTTGAAATTTTTAACAACTTGATAGATAATTTCGAAATTGTAGATAAATTTAGTTTTCATACACCAACAATTCATACAAGAAACAATACTTTGTTCTACATTCTTAAATCAAATACAAACAACAATAAAAATTCACCTATTAATAGATTGATGTCGACTTATAACGATAGCTATCAGCATGTCGATCTCTTTTGCTTGAGTCAAAGTCAATTTAAAAACGCAATTAAATGCAGTACAAACTGATTCATTCTTACTATCAAATTTTCTATGTATCATCATTGTAGCTTTTTCTGCTGTGTATTTTGTAAATTGTGGAAGTCGTTTATTGGGCGATTGTTGACTTCCCAAATATTCGAATAAATAAATAAATAAATTGGGCAAGAACGAGGGGGTTTTTCCTATCATTCCTCGGTCTCTACCGACTCGCGATCCGGATCCTCATGTTCATTTAGTTTCATATACCATCAGCACAAGTGTTGGGACCGATACCAACCGGACTGCTCACAGTATACATGACGAAAATCTTGGCCTCTTAACCCTCGATATAACGCAGAGTGACGCTAATACCACCGCCCAGTCTCTACGAGGAGAGGCTACTCAGGCACGATATTACACTAGATATCACGGAGCCGTCCCTGACCTGCCGTGTATAAGAGCTTCACGTTCCTAAATTGAACGCTAAGAACATGAGGACGATAATCGTTCAAGAATGGGTAAAGTACCATTACTTAGTTTAATAGTTTTGAAAATTTTGTTGGCAGAGATATGTGCTGAATTGATAGCTTTCGATTGCGCGGCTCCAGATGTAGAGATATCAAATATATCTTTACTCGATATCAAACCCCGTCAAGACCCGAAAAATGAGTCCTCGCAGTTTGAATTTAAAATTCAATTGCTGCAGGAAAGAACATACACGGAAGTCCATGTTTACAATTGTTTAGTGTCAGTCCAACAAATAACCGAACATTGTGGCATGCACTCGCACACTAGCGCTGTCTCAGGTGGCCTGACGAATTATGTTCACTATCTGAAGTATGAGAGTTGTCTAAAGTTCACCAATTTCAGCGACCGGATCTCACTACTACGACTAGGTGTCAGCATGGTTATGGGCCTCTATCCGAATAGGACCATCAAGCTGTTGGCCACTATCGAGGGTCATTTGGAACCAAGCGGAAAATGTTCCGGTGTATCATACACTCTCCATGAAGATGTTATAGTGAATGCAGCTATGTCCATCAAGCTGTCTGACTATTTAGCTGTAGCCGACGTCGAAAAAAACGAAGTTCGTCTGAAGACTGGTACGATTTGTTCGTACTCCAAAATGTACTGTTTTGACGACGTTGCTGGAGAAGTGACTTGGCAGACAAACAGTGCGGACCTCTGCTCGGAGATAGAGATGGACGTCCTATACGAGGGTTCTGCAACCGTTCTTACCATGTACAACACTAACACCAAGTTTGTAGTGGTAGAAGCCCGTGATACAGTATTCGCGCTCAGATTAGTACATTCAGAAGTGCTGTGTCATCAACCTGCCTGGCGTACGGAACAGAATCACCTCCTCGTTCTATTCGAAAACTCTTTTGGTTTCTACTTTCAAGAATCGAGACGAGTACTCCAAAACACAGACATCATGGCCCAGGCTCTCAACAAGCTATTATTTTTGGAAATAGCTTTCAAGCAACGCACGAAGGACTTGATTCACGACGCCATTTTTAAGCGATGTCATTTGAGAGAATTCATTTTAAGAAACCATCTGATGTTGGCTCTAGAAAAACCGGACGTGGTAAGCGAACTCGTAAAGGAAGTGGCGGGACACATGAAGCGAGTAATGGGAGAAGTGTTGTATGTAACTAGATGCAGCGCAAAGATCGTCGATCTCCGAAAAACTGAATACTGTTACCAAGAGCTGCCGATTACATACCAGAGCACAAGCAAGTTCATGGAACCAATCACACATATCATTCAGAATCATGGTACTCAGGTCGACTGTGGAACACAACTCCCAGTCATGTTCCACCATAAGGGCAAGTGGCTGGAAATTGATCCCGAATTACGTAGAACCCAACCCGACCCACTAGACTAGTATCAAAATCGCACCAATCAGTGCTCATGGAGTTTATAGTAAAGAGGACATGGAAGCGTTCCAAAACACGCTATTATCTCCCAATGAACGACGAGCAGTAACCTAACATTATGACACGAAAGGTAGCAGGTAGTATCACGGATGGTCAAAATCTCTACTCACCGAATGTCTTCAGCCGCAGTGAATTCGTTAACTTGGCATGAAAGGCAGCGACAGAAGTATAGGGATTCTTATCATATACCGGAAACTTATTCTCAATATTCATGCATATATAATGTTTCACGGTGTGTCGCATCAGTTATCTTGAATATGTTTAGTTTCAAAACAGCAGCCAAGACTCAACCGCAGCAAATATGGTACCTACTAGCTGGCTTGTGGGACGCCCTGACGACTTGATACTTGGTCAACTTGATGCATAATAGCGCCTCCATCAACCCAAATGACCAGATTTCCACACCGCCACCAACCTATCCTGAACTGGGACCGTCCATGGCCTCGCTAAGCAGCAGTATGGAATCGCCAGCAAATGTTAGCATCTTGCGTCAGCCCATATCCCAGTAAAATATGATGTATCAGCATTAGGGATATTAATTGTAAGCATCGGAACGAGCTTAACTCATTCTATCTGGACTCGACTTTAAGGGTTAGTTAGAGTCGAGTTTAGAGAGAAGGGCACTGTAACAGTCACCAAAATTCAACTATTCAATTTCCGTTTGAGTTCGTTGCTCTGTGACTGTTGTAAACTGCTGACAAGCGGCCGGGCAACTTCCTTTTGAAACAGTTGATTTTCATGCAAAAACTAGTGGAAATTTTCTAGAAAAAGTATCAACGGAGTCAGTTTAGTTCGATGATTGACTAGGCATTTTGAAGAGAGTAATCGTTCGTCTTTGAAAGTAGTCGGTCGCGCGGTAGTCGGAAACTCTGTAGAATCTATAATATGAGTGTAACTTAGCTAAATTTCATTCGAACGTTTCATTTTCGTACCATATTAATTACGTAATTTTACTTTTGTTCAACTTATTACATCAATGAATTGCTATCATTCAGTTAGTCATATTTCATGTGTGTTATTATTTGACACTTCCCGCTGCTATTATAGAACTACTAGGAACGGTGCAGTGGACGCAGGTAAGTATAATTTTCTAGAGTTGAATATCTAAACCGTTCCGCAGAATAATAAGATACGTCAACAGGGGTTGTGCTTCACTGCCGTACCTTCTTGCTACACAAGACAGTTTCTTGAGCCGAAAAGTGAGAGTGGTAAGTCCCAAGCCGAAGTTGATATTACAGAGCTTACAGAAGCAGTGACTAGCGCAGGGCCCTCGACGTGATTGCTTCCTAACCCTTCTATATCTGAATAGAAACATCTTTGACCGCCTGATTCCGTACTTTCACCAGTGCTAATTCCAGAAAAATATATTTTATGTTCGCCGTCTTCGTTATTTGTGTGTGAATGAATCTCTAAATTACATCTACCTCCTAATTATTCTTCCGACAACCCTAACCCTTCCCTCTGAGCTATCCAGCTATCTGTCTTCAGGAGCTGCGTTGGCGCCCAAGCAAACCGTCTGCAGTAGTATCGACAGCAACGTTGAAGTCAATGAGCCCGGCAGCAACGATGTATTCTAAATTAGGATGTGATAATAACAGAAACTTCCCAACTGATCTTGGCAACTAAGAGTCAAAACCGACTCAACCTGAACTAGAACAATATTCTTCAACCAAATATGGATCAAAATAGATAGTTTTCTGCAAAATATTTCGAATAATTGTCTATATATATATATATATATATATATATATATATATATATTTGGTTGAAGAATATTGTTCTAGTTCAGGTTGAGTCGGTTTTGACTCTATATATATATATATATATATATATATATATATACACCGGGTGTTTCAGACTACCCGTACCGGCATATATTGAACTCAAGTCATCTATGTCACTTTTCTTATCCATTGTATTATCTGTCGTTTTAATGTAAAGCATTTCCAAAAAGGATCGTTTTTTTAAATTCTTTTCAACATCTAAAACTGTAGCATTACTGTAATCTATTTCATGTTTTTTTTTTTAATTTTTGCATCGCCAATGCAGTAGCATTGGGTTTCAAGCGTGTGTCACTTTTATGAGATGTTATTCTACTGATTAACTGCTGACAAGTTTGCCCAATATAGCATTTATCGCAATTTTCACAAGAAATTTTATAAATTAAATTTGATATGAACGGGGCTAGTACTTTATCTTTTAATCTTGTGAAAATTGACCTAATAATTTCAAAATTTCTTGTAATTATTTTAGTTTTATCATTTCTCAAAATTTTCATGCGCTTAGGTGTAAGATTAGCTATATATGGAATTGAAGCAAACAAAACTCCCTGACGAGTTTCATCAGCCTGTACAACTTGACACTTGGGAGGTTTCTTTGGTATATGAACATTAAAAAGTGAACTATTAAGAAGTTTTTTAAGATGAGAATTTTTATATATATATATATATATATATATATATATATTATATATATATATATATATATATATATATATATATATATATATATATATATATATATATATATATATATATATATAAAGTCTCATTAAAGCACTGATCCTACAATATAATTGCTCAAAAACACACCAGGAAAAAAATTATTCAATATTATCTCACGTTTTTACGAAAAGAAGTGAGAAATTATACTTATTATATCAATCATAGCTATCAATTTGGGATTGTTATCTAGGAGTTGAGGTTTACTTATCTTAGAAATAATTTTCCTCTTTTCTAAACCAGGCATGAAAGATGGGGAAAGTATTATTTTAATTCGGTTATTGGAATCTTGAAGTATTAGAAAATTATTTTGAAATTCATATAGATTTAATCAACCTACATATCAAAAACTCTTTAGGTGCATAACTCAATTCTTTCATCTATGTAATATATTTATATTATTATATAAAAGATTGATTACCTGCACAATCAATTCACACCGCTACTGCCTATCTTCGATTGAATTGACGGTCAAAATATCCATGACTAATAAGTAAGAAGAGGCAACACTGTCGGAAGTCGGATGTTATGCAATTAGTGCATGGAATGAAACTTAAAGTATATAGGAGGACGTTGGATAACTTTCTTATGGAAGGGAGCTGCACAGATATTGAAGTGGAAGTTATGATTGGAAAAAGTTGGAGTATAATAATAATAATAATAATGATAAATCATTTTATTCCTGTGGACCAATATACAAAAAGGTATAGGACTAGTCATAATTCCATTTACATATAATGTTTGTAGATACAATATAATACTGAATTATATTACTACGTCAGTTTTTCATCTAAAAATTCGGTAGCACTATAGTAACATTTACTTAATAAAATTTTTTGAGTTCAATATTGAATTTATTTTTTGGTTCCAATTTTCTGAGATTTGATTGCAAGTTGTCCAAAATTTTAATCCCAATGCAGTCTGGGTTATAGGTTGATTTATTCAATTTTATTCGAGGCATTAAAAAACTCGTTTTACCTCGTGTGTCGTAGCTATGATTATTTTCAAGAGTACATAAATTACTTCTATTCTTCCAAATATATGTGGCTACAATAAATATAAATACACAAGGTAAAGTAAGAATATTCTCCCTCTTGAAAATATCTTTACAAGAATATCTATTTGTCAATTGAAACATACTACGAATCGCACGTTTCTGTAATTTAAAAATGCGTATGGCTGGTGGGAACATACCCCAGAAAATAATTCCGTAAGTAATTATTGGAAAGAATTTTCCTTAATAGAAAGTTCTAACAGTCTCGAGGTCAGTCAATTGTCTCAATCTTTCCAAGAGATAGCATAATGAAGTTAATTTTTGACAAAGATTATCTATCTGCGGATCCCACAACATATGTTCATGTAGACTAAGACCTAAGACTTTACAACTGCTAACCTGAACTAAAGATTCTTCTATTACAAGTTATATATAAACTTTCGCAACGTTTTTTGTTGGAAAATTCAATAAAAGCTGATTTGCATACATTTAAACTTAAATTTAAAGAAGCAAACCATGAAGACAATTCCAAGATGATATTTGAAATATTTCTTGTATTAGTATGTTCAGGAATTAGCAATGAAACATCGTCTGCATATGCAATAAAAATATTTGAATTTAAGTTATCTTTTATACCATTAATGTATAATATAAGAAGAATAGATCCAAGAATACTGCCTTGAGACACACCGCTCGTAATAGTTTGCATATCAGATTTTACATTACCATAAACTACTATCTGCTTGCGACTTGTAAGGTATGAATGAATCCAATCTTTACAATTTCCTCTTAAGCCAAGACTAGATAATATGTCAATAAGAGTGGTGTGTTTGACACCGTCAAAAGCTTTAGATACATCTAAAAAACAGCCAATGACTTTATTACTGCTGTCTAGAGAACTGTAAATATTATCAATAAAATTAGTAAGCGCAGTTATTGTGCTGTGGTATTTTCTGTTGCTCGCTGACTAATAACTTATTCTTTTCAAGAAAAGATGAAATTCTAGTGAGCATTACTTTTTAAAAATTTCATGAAATGTTGACACAATACTTATTGGGCTATAATTAGATATGGACTTTTTATCTCCTTGTTTATACAGAGGAACTACTTCGACATTTTTTAAAGCCTCTGGAAATATACCTTGTGATAGAGACAAATTAATGCAATAGGTTAGAGGAGCTTTAATCAATTCATAACAATTTTTGACCAAGCTACTAGAGATTTCATCATTTCCAGTGGCTGAAGAATTGCTTAGGATCATTATAAGCGAAGCTAATTCGGATTCAGTAACAGGCTCTAAGAAAATTGTATTGATATGAGGAAAGCTACTCAAGAAATCGTTACTTACATTAGGCAATTTTCTTATAACATGTTGTGCTATGTTTATAAAGTAACTGTTGAACATATTGAAAATGTCTACGGAATCATATGCTATGTTACCATTGCATTCTAAGGTATCTATTTTATTAACTTTTACTTTAGTATTAAGACTATTGTTAATTAGACTCTAAATTTTACGTGTATTATTATTCGCCTCTCCGATTTTGTTTTTATTATAATTTATTTTTGCATTTTTTATTAGACTCGTATAGCATTTCCAGTTAAGCTATATTGTTCTTTAGTTGAATATTTGGATCTATACAAGTCTGATATTTTCTTCATTCCAACCGATTTCTGTTTAATTTCTTCCGTAGCCCATGTTTTCTTCTAGAAGTTTTCATTGCGTATCCTTAATTTAGGATAAGTTATATCAAAGTATTATGAAAAAGTTTCGATGAAATTATTAAAACTAAAGTTAGTGTCACTCTCTTCAAATATATTAGACCAATTTTGTTTACTAAACATAAAGTCATTCAAATTATTTCGAGTGAAAAATCTTTTTTCAGTTACACTATTTTCAATATGCTCATTTTTATGAGATATGGTTATCATTAGGGACTGTGCTGAGTGATCACCTATATTATTGTGGATAATTTCAGATATGATCCCGTTTTTGTCAATGTTTGTGAGAATTTTATGAACTAAAGTTCCACTGGAAAGAGTTACACGGGTAGGTTCTTTTATAGTATTAAATAAATTGAACGAATTCATTAGATCCAAAAATAATGTTTTTTGAAGATTATTTCCCGAAAGATTAATATTAAAATCACCCACAATAATTAATTTAGAGTTATTGAGATTATTGTGCAATTCTTCCAGGCATTTGGCTATTTGCCTTAAAAACTCAATAATATTTGATGATGGTGATCTGTACAAAGCCAATACATAGAATAGTGAATCACAATATTTAAGTTTTATGACACAGCCCTCAAAGACGCGTTCAACATTGAACGCTTCGACGGACTCTATGATTTCAAAATCAATATCATTTTTGCAAAATATAGAGACACCTCCATGTTTATATTGATTTCTACAAAAATAATTAGCTGGATAAGAGATTTTTATTGAGTATGATGATTGTTCATCTTCACTGAGCCAGTGCTCAGTTAGACACAAAACGCCACATGATCTCGTTTCCAAAAATATTTCTATCTCTTCAAGTTTATTTCGAAAACACTGAATATTCTGATGAACTATACTAAGTGTTGATTTTCTGCAGCTCGGGGTATACCTTTGTTTGTGGAGGCAAGCTTGTGTCTGTTGTATTTCTTGATTTCCGAAAAAAATTGTATCTTCGTATGACCAAACCACTTGGCCAAAAATTGACAGCTTCAAGAGTGTCAAGTAGATCAAAATCTGCTTTAATACGATAGGAATTGTTGGCTGAAGTTCCTTTGGATATTTTACTGATTTCAAATTTTTTCCGGGACATTTTTGCTGCAGGAAAATCTGAAATTGCGATTCTGTAGTATCAGGATAAACATTACCCACGTAAAACCAAGCATATTTGATACCGCTTTCAACTACTGAGTTGTTTATACTGTTGTCACAACCTATAAAAGTATTTCTTTTTCTTTTGCTTTTGAGGTTAACTTCAATTTGTTTGTTGATATTTTTAGTGTTTAACAAATCATTGGTGTCGCTAGTAATCGGTTGCGGCAAGTTCATTTTTGAAATATTAGTACGAATAGGCTTTTGAGATAGAGCTACTTGTTTTGATATTTGTCGACTATAAACTGATTTGTCATTAACTTTCTTGCAATCAGATTTCAATAAATCTATGATCAAGGTTCGATCTTCTACTCTTCGTTCCAAGTGATAATTGAATATATATATATATATATATATGTACCGGGTGTTCCAGACCTCCGTACCACCCAAATATTGCGCGAAATGCTGAACAGATTAATAAAAGAAGAAATACGTGTGGAATGATTTCTAAGATTCTATTGAAAAGTAAAAAATTCAAGTCCACCCCCTCACCCCCTGAGGGAGGGGGAGGATGCAACTTTCAAATTTCGAATGGCAACTCCTTCATTTTGATGCAGATTTGGATTCTCATCTGAAAAATATGAAGTTTTAATCTGAAACTTTTTTCATGTTCTCGACAGATGGCGCTGTAATCGCAAAGATTAGTTATTTTTCGTAATTATTTTAACGGCTAATACTGAGTAACCTAGGCTTGCACAGTCTTCAAAACACATTTTTTGAGTGTGGAGTGCGTTCGGGAAAGCGTTCTTGCCATTTCCTGGTGGCTGCTCGGAACCCACCACGACACTCGCCCAAAATTTGCAACATGTCAGCAGCTTCCCTATTATTATGAACCATTCTAGCAACAAAAACATTTTTCAAACGCTTGACTCTTCTGACAAGAAGTCTTGCCGGATTTTGTTTATAAATACGTCTACTACGCCGCAATTTTGGAAACAATGTTCGGCTGAAATATATATATATATATTTATATATATATTTATATATATATATATATATATATATATATATATATATATATATATATATATATATATATATATATATATACACCGGGTGTTTCAGACTACCCGTACCACTCAAAAATCTCGTAAAATGCTGAACGGATTGAAAAGAGAGAAAATACTTGTAAAATTATTTCTAAGATTCTACTGAATAGAAGCAGATTCAAGTCCACCCCCTCACCCCCTGAGGATAGGGAGGGTGCAACTTTCAAATTTTAAATAGCAACCCCTACTTTTAAATGCAGATTTGGATTCCCAACTGAAA
Source organism: Dromius quadrimaculatus (assembly GCA_963989225.1). NCBI lineage: Eukaryota > Metazoa > Arthropoda > Insecta > Coleoptera > Carabidae > Dromius > Dromius quadrimaculatus. The sequence goes on along the minus strand of OZ022328.1, from coordinate 36,000,245 downwards.
TATATGAAGTTTTTGTCTGAATTTTTTTTCATGTTCCTGACAAATGGCGCTGTGATCGCAAAGATTGATTATTTTACGTAATTACTCCAACGGTTAATACTGGGTGATAAATAAATATTTCAGCCGAACATTGTTTCCAAAATTGCGGCGTAGTAGACGTATTTATAAACAAAATCCGGCAAGACTTCTTGTCAGAAGAGTCAAGCGTTTGAAAAATGTTTTTGTTGCTAGAATGGTTCATAATAATAGGGAAGCTGCTGACATGTTGCAAATTTTGGGCGAGTGTCGTGGTGGGTTCCGAGCAGCCACCAGGAAATGGCAAGAACGCTTTCCCGAACGCACTCCACACTCAAAAAATGTGTTTTGAAGACTGTGCAAGCCTAGGTTACTCAGTATTAGCCGTTAAAATAATTACGAAAAATAACTAATCTTTGCGATTACAGCGCCATCTGTCGAGAACATGAAAAAAGTTTCAGATTAAAACTTCATATTTTTCAGATGAGAATCCAAATCTGCATCAAAATGAAGGAGTTGCCATTCGAAATTTGAAAGTTGCATCCTCCCCCTCCCTCAGGGGGTGAGGGGGTGGACTTGAATTTTTTACTTTTCAATAGAATCTTAGAAATCATTCCACACGTATTTCTTCTTTTATTAATCTGTTCAGCATTTCGCGCAATATTTGGGTGGTACGGAGGTCTGGAACACCCGGTATATATATATATATATATATATATATATATATATATATATATATATATATATATATATATATATATATATATATATATATATATATATATATTCAATTATCACTTGGAACGAAGAGTAGAAGATCGAACCTTGATCATAGATTTATTGAAATCTGATTGCAAGAAAGTTAATGACAAATCAGTTTATAGTTGACAAATATCAAAACAAGTAGCTCTATCTCAAAAGCCTATTCGTACTAATATTTCAAAAATGAACTTGCCGCAACCGATTACTAGCGACACCAATGATTTGTTAAACACTAAAAATATCAACAAACAAATTGAAGTTAACCTCAAAAGCAAAAGAAAAAGAAATACTTTTATAGGTTGTGACAACAGTATAAACAACTCAGTAGTTGAAAGCGGTATCAAATATGCTTGGTTTTACGTGGGTAATGTTTATCCTGATACTACAGAATTGCAATTTCAGATTTTCCTGCAGCAAAAATGTCCCGGAAAAAATTTGAAATCAGTAAAATATCCAAAGGAACTTCAGCCAACAATTCCTATCGTATTAAAGCAGATTTTGATCTACTTGACACTCTTGAAGCTGTCAATTTTTGGCCAAGTGGTTTGGTCATACGAAGATACAATTTTTTTCGGAAATCAAGAAATACAACAGACACAAGCTTGCCTCCACAAACAAAGGTATACCCCGAGCTGCAGAAAATCAACACTTAGTATAGTTCATCAGAATATTCAGTGTTTTCGAAATAAACTTGAAGAGATAGAAATATTTTTGGAAACGAGATCATGTGGCGTTTTGTGTCTAACTGAGCACTGGCTCAGTGAAGATGAACAATCATCATACTCAATAAAAATCTCTTATCCAGCTAATTATTTTTGTAGAAATCAATATAAACATGGAGGTGTCTCTATATTTTGCAAAAATGATATTGATTTTGAAATCATAGAGTCCGTCGAAGCGTTCAATGTTGAACGCGTCTTTGAGGGCTGTGTCATAAAACTTAAATATTGTGATTCACTATTCTATGTATTGGCTTTGTACAGATCACCATCATCAAATATTATTGAGTTTTTAAGGCAAATAGCCAAATGCCTGGAAGAATTGCACAATAATCTCAATAACTCTAAATTAATTATTGTGGGTGATTTTAATATTAATCTTTCGGGAAATAATCTTCAAAAAACATTATTTTTGGATCTAATGAATTCGTTCAATTTATTTAATACTATAAAAGAACCTACCCGTGTAACTCTTTCCAGTGAAACTTTAGTTGATAAAATTCTCACAAACATTGACAAAAACGGGATCATATCTGAAATTATCCACAATAATATAGGTGATCACTCAGCACAGTCCCTAATGATAACCATATCTCATAAAAATGAGCATATTGAAAATAGTGTAACTGAAAAAAGATTTTTCACTCGAAATAATTTGAATGACTTTATGTTTAGTAAACAAAATTGGTCTAATATATTTGAAGAGAGTGACACTAACTTTAGTTTTAATAATTTCATCGAAACTTTTTCATAATACTTTGATATAACTTATCCTAAATTAAGGATACGCAATGAAAACTTCTAGAAGAAAACATGGGCTACGGAAGAAATTAAACAGAAATCGGTTGGAATGAAGAAAATATCAGACTTGTATAGATCCAAATATTCAACTAAAGAACAATATAGCTTAACTGGAAATGCTATACGAGTCTAATAAAAAATGCAAAAATAAATTATAATAAAAACAAAATCGGAGAGGCGAATAATAATACACGTAAAATTTAGAGTCTAATTAACAATAGTCTTAATACTAAAGTAAAAGTTAATAAAATAGATACCTTAGAATGCAATGGTAACATAGCATATGATTCCGTAGACATTTTCAATATGTTCAACAGTTACTTTATAAACATAGCACAACATGTTATAAGAAAATTGCCTAATGTAAGTAACGATTTCTTGAGTAGCTTTCCTCATATCAATACAATTTTCTTAGAGCCTGTTACTGAATCCGAATTAGCTTCGCTGATAATGATCCTAAGCAATTCTTCAGCCACTGGAAATGATGAAATCTCTAGTAGCTTGGTCAAAAATTGTTATGAATTGATTAAAGCTCCTCTAACCTATTGCATTAATTTGTCTCTATCACAAGGTATATTTCCAGAGGCTTTAAAAAATGTCGAAGTAGTTCCTCTGTATAAACAAGGAGATAAAAAGTCCATATCTAATTATAGCCCAATAAGTATTGTGTCAACATTTCATGAAATTTTTAAAAAGTAATGCTCACTAGAATTTCATCTTTTCTTGAAAAGAATAAGTTATTAGTCAGCGAGCAACAGAAAATACCACAGCACAATAACTGCGCTTACTAATTTTATTGATAATATTTACAGTTCTCTAGACAGCAGTAATAAAGTCATTGGCTGTTTTTTAGATGTATCTAAAGCTTTTGACGGTGTCAAACACACCACTCTTATTGACATATTATCTAGTCTTGGCTTAAGAGGAAATTGTAAAGATTGGATTCATTCATACCTTACAAGTCGCAAGCAGATAGTAGTTTATGGTAATGTAAAATCTGATATGCAAACTATTACGAGCGGTGTGTCTCAAGGCAGTATTCTTGGATCTATTCTTCTTATATTATACATTAATGGTATAAAAGATAACTTAAATTCAAATATTTTTATTGCATATGCAGACGATGTTTCATTGCTAATTCCTGAACATACTAATACAAGAAATATTTCAAATATCATCTTGGAATTGTCTTCATGGTTTGCTTCTTTAAATTTAAGTTTAAATGTAAGCAAATCAGCTTTTATTGAATTTTCCAACAAAAAACGTTGCGAAAGTTTATATATAACTTGTAATAGAAGAATCTTTAGTTCAGGTTAGCAGTTGTAAAGTCTTAGGTCTTAGTCTACATGAACATATGTTGTGGGATCCGCAGATAGATAATCTTTGTCAAAAATTAACTTCATTATGCTATCTCTTGGAAAGATTGAGACAATTGACTGACCTCGAGACTGTTAGAACTTTCTATTAAGGAAAATTCTTTCCAATAATTACTTACGGAATTATTTTCTGGGGTATGTTCCCACCAGCCATACGCATTTTTAAATTACAGAAACGTGCGATTCGTAGTATGTTTCAATTGAAAAATAGATATTCTTGTAAAGATATTTTCAAGAGGGAGAATATTCTTACTTTACCTTGTGTATTTATATTTATTGTAGCCACATATATTTGGAAGAATAGAAGTAATTTATGTACTCTTGAAAATAATCATAGCTACGACACACGAGGTAAAACGAGTTTTTTAATGCCTCGAATAAAATTGAATAAATCAACCTATAACCCAGACTACATTGGGATTAAAATTTTGGACAACTTGCAATCAAATCTCAGAAAATTGGAACCAAAAAATAAATTCAATATTGAACTCAAAAAATTTTATTAAGTAAATGTTACTATAGTGCTACCGAATTTTTAGATGAAAAACTGACGTAGTAATATAATTCAGTATTATATTGTATCTACAAACATTATATGTAAATGGAATTATGACTAGTCCTATACCTTTTTGTATATTGGTCCACAGGAATAAAATGATTTATCATTATTATTATTATTATTATACTCCAACTTTTTCCAATCATAACTTCCACTTCAATATCTGTGCAGCTCCCTTCCATAAGAAAGTTATCCAACGTCCTCCTATATACTTTAAGTTTCATTCCATGCACTAATTGCATAACATCCGACTTCCGACAGTGTTGCCTCTTCTTACTTATTAGTCATGGATATTTTGACCGTCAATTCAATCGAAGATAGGCAGTAGCGGTGTGAATTGATTGTGCAGGTAATCAATCTTTTATATAATAATATAAATATATTACATAGATGAAAGAATTGAGTTATGCACCTAAAGAGTTTTTGATATGTAGGTTGATTAAATCTATATGAATTTCAAAATAATTTTCTAATACTTCAAGATTCCAATAACCGAATTAAAATAATACTTTCCCCATCTTTCATGCCTGGTTTAGAAAAGAGGAAAATTATTTCTAAGATAAGTAAACCTCAACTCCTAGATAACAATCCCAAATTGATAGCTATGATTGATATAATAAGTATAATTTCTCACTTCTTTTCGTAAAAACGTGAGATAATATTGAATAATTTTTTTCCTGGTGTGTTTTTGAGCAATTATATTGTAGGATCAGTGCTTTAATGAGACTTTATATATATATATATATATATATATATATATATATATATATATATATATATATATATATATATATATATATATATATATATATATATATATATATATATATATATAAAAATTCTCATCTTAAAAAACTTCTTAATAGTTCACTTTTTAATGTTCATATACCAAAGAAACCTCCCAAGTGTCAAGTTGTACAGGCTGATGAAACTCGTCAGGGAGTTTTGTTTGCTTCAATTCCATATATAGCTAATCTTACACCTAAGCGCATGAAAATTTTGAGAAATGATAAAACTAAAATAATTACAAGAAATTTTGAAATTATTAGGTCAATTTTCACAAGATTAAAAGATAAAGTACCAGCCCCGTTCATATCAAATTTAATTTATAAAATTCCTTGTGAAAATTGCGATAAATGCTATATTGGGCAAACTTGTCAGCAGTTAATCAGTAGAATAACATCTCATAAAAGTGACACACGCTTGAAACCCAATGCTACTGCATTGGCGATGCAAAAATTAAAAAAAAAAACATGAAATAGATTACAGTAATGCTACAGTTTTAGATGTTGAAAAGAATTTAAAAAAACGATCCTTTTTGGAAATGCTTTACATTAAAACGACAGATAATACAATGGATAAGAAAAGTGACATAGATGACTTGAGTTCAATATATGCCAATTCATTTGAAATATCTAAGAAGTTGAAATGATTAATGAATAATTTTTCGTTTACATTCATTTTTTGAATTTTGCTGTCTTTGTGTCATTTCTTGAGATTTTCAATCTGTTTATGAGATTTTTTCAGAATTTTTTATTTCAAAATTTTGGAAATCAAGTTTCATGTATAAAATTTCCTTTAAAAAAATTGTTATATTTTTATTCACATCATATTTTGACTGATCATATATAAACTACTTTTTCACAGTTTTTACTATAATTTTCAATCTGGTTCTTCTTCTTCTGAATTATTCTTGTATTAATTGTATTCATGTTGTTATAAGTTATAGTTATTATTATTAATCTGGCTGATTTTTGAAGCCTCACGAAATGTAAGTAAATTATATTGTATTAAAGTCGTCGGGTTGTGGATAACAAAGAGGATAAATAATTAGGTCATCTCCTTTATTGCAAACGTTTCAGTATATATTATAACTTTATCAGTGCCTGAGGGCAGAAAAAACACAAAAATATACATACAATTTTATCACAGGCTATAACAAACCTTAATATCAAATAATAACAAACAATATTATTGAATAAATACCTGAGAGATAGGAAGCAAAACAAAAAAAGCTGTCAGAGACAACATGTTCCTTCTACAGTGCAGAAACAACTGTCAAAGTAGCGGAAATGTCAAGATATCACTCGTTACTCACATCACCACAAATTGAAACGCCACACACTGGCGGGAATACGAATAATAAAAAAGGGGTGAAGATTGCTATCTTTTTACAAAATGACACATATCTAATATATGTTTATAAGAATTACATAAATATTCTGTATCGGTCCTATGGTTAATAGTATTAGGATTTAAGTAGATATATATATTTTTTAAGAAATTCCCTTTTCTATAATTACTTTCATGTTCTAAGATTGAGACATTTTCAAAGTCGAGACGATGGCTAAGATTGATACTGTGATTTGATAAAGCAGTTTTTTGATCGTCTAATTTAATTTAATACGATTTTTTAAATATTATTCAGTTTGACCAACATAAACATCATCACAATCATTACAATTAATTTTATAGATCACACTGGATGAATCACCTGAGTTCACACGATCTTTCAAACGACTAAAAAGATTACCAACCTTTTTATCATTACAAAAAACAATGTTGCATTTATCTGTAGTTAGAATAGCTGCTAAGCAGTACGACAATTTAGTTATGAATGGTATCTTGAAATACATTTTATGTTGGACAATGTTCTTACTCAGGCTGTCAACGATTGTGCGTGGATGAAGAATACTGTAAATAATTTTATTTAAAAATTTAATCGGATAACCATTTTCATTGAGCATGATTTTTAAATTATGGAAATTTTTATCATGGAAAACTGTATTGCTGAGACTAACTATTTTAATCACATTATTCTTGATGATTGCTATCTTTTGATGTAGAGGGTGGTTTGCATGGTAATGTAACATCCTATCCGAAGTAGTAGGTTGAACGTATTTTTTGACCCGACTATGTAATTATAATGAACTCTTTTTTATATGTAGAAATTATTTTCTCATGCTACCTGCATTGAAACAACGCGTTCCAACGCCTGTTTTGTCAGTCGAAACAAGACAGTTTCAGACAAATGCAAGTGTAGCCGGGCAGAAACAGGTTTGCTTCTGCCCGAGGGGAGAAACAAGCTTGTTTTCGGCCGCTGAATGTATTGTTAATATCGTTTTGTCCCTGGCAGAGTCGCATTTGTTCATTGTCAGTCTCTAAATGAAAATCATATAACCTCAGTTAATTTGACAGTTGTTGTATTCGGAACTGTAAATTAAATTAGAAAGACGATTAGTTTCAAGGAAAAAAGTATTAATACGACAATTCCCAGTACACGACAACATCTTATTGATGAAGCACAAGCAGCTTCTCTCGTCTTGTTACCTGCAAAATCAGAAGAAAAATATTTACTTTGTAATGATAAATTTGTAATTTGGAAAGTTTCAATGCAGGTATTATGAAAAATACAGTGTGTGGCACGGGACAAAACACGATTTCAGCCGAGGGTGATGCCGGCCTTCGCTTCGCTCGGGCAAGCAACACTCACCCTCGGCTGAAATCGTCTTGTTTCGTCCCTAGTCACACAATATACTATTTTATATACTAAATGATATTTCATCCCAATGAAAAGTATAATTTACTCATGTTTCTGTCTTGTTCTTGGAACTAGACATATGATTATTCCTGTCACTCATTCGGAATTCAAATATTTCGCTCACATAATTTATTTTTTGTAATAAGTGTACCGAAAGTATCCTATTACTGAACTGAACTCTACATCGAAAATTCTCAATATCAATCCATTGAAACAATAATTTTTCATTCTCTGTTGACAGGAAATTAATGAATATTAACTTCTTGCGGCCTATTTACATATAAGAATACTTAAATGGAAGGGTAGGAAATAAAAACCAAGGCCTTGAAAGACAGATGTGTAGGAATGGAGAAGAAACCAAAAATAACAATGGAGAAAGACTGATTGATTTCTGTGTTATTACCGATTTAAAGATATTGAATACAATATATAAACATAAGAATTTACATAAATACACAAGATGGGCTCCAAGCAGAAACAAAAAATCTATAATTGATTATTGCCCAACCAATGTAAGGAATGCAGGAATAGTGAGAGATGTAAGAGTAAAAGATCATTTGAGATAGCAAGCGACCACTTCTTACTTGTAACAAAAATATCAGATGTCACAAAAACTTTGAAAGATAAAACCACAAATAGTGAACTCAAAACATGTAAAGAAAGAATGAGAACAGAAAACCTGAAATATGAAGATACTAAAGGGAAATATCAAGAAATAATTAACGAATTGATTTTAAAAGAACCTATATCTAACAGAGAAGATGTTGAAGAACTATGGACATACTTCAAGAAGATAATTATAAATTCAACAAGAACAGCATGCATAGTAACACGGAATAATGGTAAAATTGAACATAAGAGCACGTCGTGGTGGAACAAGGATATTGAAGCGGAAATTAAAAAGAAAAAACAAATGTGGAAGAATTATCCAGGAACGAAGAATCAAACTGATTATAAACAATACAAAAAACAGAGAACTAAAGCCAAACAAATGGTATTATACGCAAAGAAAAAATCGTGGTATGAATTCGGAGGGACCTTGGAAGAAAATTTCAAAGCAAATCAAAAGTTATTCTACAACGCAATAAGAAATGAAAAAAGACAGAAAATAATAAAATTAGAGCAAATAAGAGAAGAAAATGGCGCAATCATTACAGAAGAAGAAAAAATGGGACAAAGATGGAAGAGGTACTTTGAAGAACTCCTAGAAGCTAAGACATACGATTTTGATAGCGAAGAAGAAAGAGAGGAAAATTATATAAGAATTATTGAAGACTCAAAGCACAAGTATGTACTAGAAATTAGTTCAGAAGAGATAAGAATTGCACTAGGAAAGCTGAAAATTGGAAAGGCGGCAGGAAGTGACGGAATAAAGCCAGAACAATTGAAAAATATGGGTGAAAATGGGATGGAAATACTGTTTCTTCTATTCACGGCAATATCAAAAGCAGGTAATATACCTAAGGAATGAGAGATTGCAATTATCTTTCCAATATACAAGAAGGGAGATAAAATGACATGCTCAAATTACAAAGGAATATCGCTGTTATGTACAAAGTTTTTGGATCTATTCTAGAAAACAAATTGAAGAATGAATTAGAAACGACCATTGAACCATCCCAGAGTGGATTCAGAAAGGAAAACAGCACCCAAGACCACATTTTTTCCATGAGACAATTGATACAACAATACAAGCTTTTAATAAAGTTAACAGGAATAAATTGTGGAATATCCTAGAATGTAGAGGAGTTGAGGAAGAACTCATGAGAGCAATTAAAAGTATCTACACAACAACAAGAAACGTAGTAAAAATAGACAATCTTCTGACAGATGAATTTAATACCAATCAAAGATAAAGACAAGGTGGTTCATTAAGCCCTTTTTTATTCATAATATACCTAGATGAAATTACAAAAAGAGTACACAGGAAAAAAAAAAGTCTGGTAGTGGGATACAACAGACTACAAAGCTATTCAGTAGCAGAAAGTGCATTCGCTGATGACCTGGCCATATACGCAAAATCGGAGGCAGACCTACAATTAAAACTAGAAATATGGAACGAAGAACTATTGAACTACAATATGGAAATAAACATCGATAAAACCAAAGTAATGGCAATATCAAAGACAGATATAAAAGTGGAAATACAAATAAATTCTGAGCCAGTAGAACAAGTAGAGTCCTTCAAATACCTAGGAGCAATAATAAACGCGAAAGGGCAGTACGAAGAAGAGATAAATGAGAGAATAAATGCAGCAAGTAAAAGTTATTTTGGAGCATGTAGAGCAGTACTTAATGATAAAAGTATATCAAAACGAACTAAAACTACTGTAATGAAGGAAAAAACTTTTCAGAACTCATTTTATGAATAAATATGTTTTATTGGGTATAAGTTCTGTAATTACAGAACTTATACCCAATAAAACATATTTATTTTAAACTACTGTGTTTAGAACAATCTATCAAGCAACCTTATTACATGGTTCAGAATCATGGGTATTGAACGTAAGACAAAAAAGTAAAATTCAAGCAGCAGAGATGAGGTATTTAAGAGGGATAGAGGGTGTAACCAAAGAAGATAAAGTACGAAATGGAACAATAAGAGAAAGTCTAAATGTAAAGTCAACCTTAAGTACAATAGAAGAAAAACAGCTAAATTGGTACGGGCATCTAATGAGAATGCCGGAGGACCGACAAGTCAAAAGAATATGGACAGCCAAACAGCACGAAAGAAAAGGAAGAGGACGACCTAGCAAATCTTGGGAGAAGGGAAAAGATGAAATTTTTAACTCGAAAAACATTAATAAAGCAGAATTAGACCGTAATAAATGGCGTGCACTCACTAGAAATCATACTCAAATCGAATGAACTTAAAAATAACTCGACGCCCTATTAGGGTAAAAGAGTTTCGGGATTAATAATAATAATAACTTCCCGCGGAGAGGGCAAAAATGATAATTGTGGATCATGGATGCCGTTAGTATTCTTTAATTTCATTGATATGTGTCAAAATGTCATACGGAAAAAATCGTATTATAAGATGTGTTCGTAATAGTGTTTATATTTGCTGTGGCTGTAGAAGTAATAGTGCAGAGAATGTGAAAAACATCAATTAATAAAATAAATCATATCAATCATGTTTCGTAGTATGAGCTTGCTGTAAATGAGATTTCAATTGCAAATTTTTGTGTGTAAAATCGACAATATAGTTTGTTTTGATCAATACAGCCAAATTTTCTTAAAAGACTCTGTAATGAGGAACTTTGGTGCACCTGTTACAGAAAGTATCATATACAGCACGGACACTGAACAGCTGTCACTATTGTCACGGATGAATTTGATTTCACGAAGCTACGCCTTGGGCTTCGCCTTCATCTTTGCCTCGGGCTTCGCCCTCGTCCTCATCGAGTGACGCCAACTTCATCCTGGACAATAATGACGGTCGTTTGATCCTTGTGGCATGAAATACTATTGAATATGATCTGAAAAATGCTCCACGTATAGTATCCACTTTTTATATTCGAAATAATAGTATATGGAATATGAATATATAGAATGTGAGGCTTTGACTGAGTTTTGAAGATTATTGGATTTTTTAGTGAATACATCAAATATTTTACTAAGAAAAGAATCAAATGCTCACTCTTCTGAAGTTGATATTAAGTAAAATGTAAAGATTCTAGTTAGGTAAATGTTATTTCTAGCGCCTGATGTTATCTCGAAATTATATCTTTCACGTATGAAATTCATTCATGAAACAGAAAATATCATATAAGTTTATATGAAACGAATAATTCCTGCTTATAGAAGAATTATTAAGATATTATTTTCGACAATTTTCATTACCTTTATAACTATTTTAGTACAAAGTATGTCAAAGTAACAGTATAATGAAAAAAAAAGAATTGGTTTTGTAATAAACCATTGGATGCATCTAACGAAAACATCCCAGCGGTAAGTTTGAATACTGTGGTAGTTATATACATTAAAGTATTGAATATATGTTTTTTAAGAATGACAACGAAACAAAATGAGTTATCAATATGAAAAAATTTCATCTATCATTCCAAATATTTGTGATACAGAAAAGATGAGATTTCTATATATACTTGCTTTATATTGTTTTAACATTTTTTGATTATGGTGTCAGCTGAGAGAATCTATTAGACGTTTCTAGACAATAGTCAAGAATTTATTTGCTGCAATTTTTATATATAATAATAATGAAATTTTGACGGTTCTTCAAACTAATTACCTTATTGTAGCCCTGTTAGATACGTTATTTTCAATTCAATTATAACATTACATACTATATATTTTCATACAAAGTATCCAAAGACGCACACAATAACCATGCCTCCGGCGGGATTCGGACCCACGTCACTAGCGGCAGCGGAGAAGGTCACTTGGGCGCTGCCCAAACACGCTAAGCCACCATTTATGATGTTTCGTGGGCGTTTGCAGTCAATGGAAACGCCCACTCACTCCCACCACTTACTCAGTTGTCTCATTGTGGTGTAGCGGTCATCACGCAAGCCCGGAAAGCTTGAGATCTCGGGTTCGAATCGCGGCGCTGTACAAGACTTTTTCAAAAATTTAATTTACTTTCATTCAACCGTCTGGCTTATTACGGATTCGCCAACTAAATTTACATTCAGAATATTTACAATTTGAGAGTTGATTACTCACGATGTCAGCCGTTGTCCTCCACTGTCAAAGATACAAAGATGTGTCGTCTTTGGAGCGTACAGCAAACTTGACAAAATGTAAAGAATCTTGTACAGTGCTAGGAGACTTACTCAGTTGTCTCAGCGTGGTGTAGCGGTTATCACGCAAGTCCGGAAAGCTTGAGATCTCGGGTTCGAATCCCGGCGCTGTACAAGACTTTCTCAAAAATTTAATCTACTTTTATTCAACCGTCTGGCTTATATATATATATATATATATATATATATATATATATATATATATATATATATATATATATGTATGTATATATATATATATATATATATATATATATATATATATATATACATATATATATATATATATATATATATATATATATATATATATATATATATATATATATATATACTGAATGTAAATCTAGTTGGCGAATCCGTAATAAGCCAGACGGTTGAATGAAATGACCGGAATTCATGAGATCTCGGGTTCGAGTCCCGGCGCTGTACAAGACTTTTTCAAAAATTAATTTACTTATATATATATATATATATATATATATATATATATATATATATATATATATATATATATATATATATATATATATATATATATATATATATATATATATATATATATATATATATATATATATATATATATATATATATATATATATATATATATATATATATATATATATATATATATATATATATATATATATATGACAGTTTCGCATAATGTAAAAATTACCTTTGAGGTTTGACGACTCTTGAATGTAAACACAGATTGTTTCATCTACAAATATGCTGTATCAAAATTTTATATTCGATTGTTGAATTTTATGACCGGAACAAGAAAATATTTCTGTATATTCATTTTTTATCGAATTGAAAAATTGGAATAGAATGATCTCAAATATGTAGGCACAGAATTCGAATGGAGAAAATTCATATTATTACCGTGATTTTGCATTAATAATAGGGCTGATAAAAATCGATATTTTTCTAAATATCGAGCACCGATACCTATTTTTTTGTTTCGATAACCCGATAATTATCGATATTCATCGTTATTCATCAAGATATTATCAATAATAATCGATAATTATTGATCAGAGCATACCAAATTTTTCCTAGTTCTCAGGCGCCACCTACTAACGAAGTTGTTGTACGTGCCAAGGTAGTTCTGTGGAGATGATGTCCAGGTTTCTGAAGTTTTGCTGAAAAAGGAGAACAAGGTACGCGCAACAAAAAAGAAACAGTTTTATCTCAAAATAAAATATCTCTATTTAATATTGATGCAGATGAGCAGCTCAACTCAACTTAACTTAACAATGACATATAGTATGCCTACATAACAATTGTAATAATCAAGTAACTAGCCGACGGACTGAATAACTGACTGACGGAATATACTGACTGACTGAATATACTAACAAACTGACTATACTGACTGACGGAATTTACTGACTGACTGAGTATACTGACTGACTGAGTATACTGACTGACGGGGTATACTAACTGACGTAATACCAACTGACGGAGTATACCGACTGACGGGGTATACTGACTGACGGAGTATATTGATTAAACGGATACTTCTTCGTACTCCAAAACGAGTTGGAGGACGGATCGAGAGCTCGGAAGACGAGAGCTAGGTAATAGGACAAAGATTTGGAAAACACAAGTCGGACTCGGAAACTAGAACATGGCTCGGAGGATGAGAGCTGGATGACAGGACGGGAACTTGACAGACACAAGTCGGAAACTAGGTATCGGTTCGCTTACCCTTATTCTGACGAACGGCACTGGCCGCTGACCTGTAAACTGTCTACTAGCCCAGAGAGCTGTGGTGGGTCTGTAGGAAGATGCTACAGTCGAACTCGATAGAGCTGGGGGTCTGTAGGAAGTCGCTACAGCCCAACTCTAGAGAGCTCAACTGAAGGAAGGCGCTACAGTTCAATTGACTTCTCTTCGAAACCGGAGGCTCTCAGTTTTGACTTGTCTGCATACTGATTTTGAATCAAAATTCAAAGAAACGTTTTCTTCGGGCTATCTTGAACTTGTAGCTACCGCTGGTGCAATGAGCGCGCATATCATCCACCAGCACTAGCTCAACGGTACACCAGGAGCATCCAGTTAGAATAAAGCTTACTGAAAAAAAAAAACTTGTAGATTTATTATTGTTCATTTGATTCGGTAGTCGTCAGCCACATCGTCACATCAGTAACATATATAGTCTAAATATTCAAGAGTTTCCAATAAATATACAGAGTTTATAACTGAAAACAATTTATTGATAATTTCAATTCGGAAAAACTTTATAGAGTACAAAAAGGACTCCTACTTTCTTTCTGAATACACGCTACCAATTCATGAAAAATTGTAAACAGTTCGCAAATGAATAATGATTATTTGAGAAACCTATTTCGCAATACATATTCATATTAGGAGTTATATTATAAGTTGCGAAGATACCGCGTGACATCATCTAGTTTCTACTTTGTAAGTCAATGCTCTATGGTGCTGCCTGATGCAGCTCACAAAGAACGGGGAATCCCAAGTACACATTCCACCTAAAGGTGCTTCCCTTTTACGGGGTGAAATGATCTAATCTAAGCTACTCTTGTGACAATTGAATTAAACTTCCCCTCATGCTGTTTAAAAGAAACGGGTACTGGAGAGTAGTTGATCCGTGGGACAGCGAAAATATATTTGAACAGTACACGTGTTATTCTTTTGTGCTTTTTGATGTTTTACCTTCAGATTATTCAAGGAGGAAGTAAAATGATAAGCTCGGAATCAATTCACCTTCTCTCCGTGGGAAAAAGAAAGCAACTGCTTAGTTAAAATAACGATTTTTCGTTATTTTTGCAACTATCGGACTTCGATAATAAATTATGTTCAATTGATATATTCATACTCTGAAAGTTATCTATGTTATCAATATTCATTGATAGATATCGATTTATATAGATAATCATCGATTTGAAAAAATAATTTTCACCTATATTTATCTACATTCATAGAAATATATCGATATCTATTAATAATTATTGGTAAATCAATATTTAATGGTAAATATCGATGTGTCAAAGTATTGAAAATTATTGATAGAATTTCCGTATCGAATATCGACATTCAAAACCGAATTTATCACAGCCTAAACAATAACCACTATGCTACTTTGCAATAGTGAATAGTTGTTTAATTCGTCCATCAAACGTTTTTTCAAGAGAGTAATGAATGAATCTGTCATTTCTGCCTGCAAGATCAGTAGACCACCAACGTTGTATTCACTTTTGTCCTTCGCTCGACGCTTGCCGGCGTCGTTCAAAGGTTATAATGCCGCCTGAGGAACACAATCAAAAGTGTGGATGATATTATTTTGCATTTTTTTTTTAATACTACAGAAGTATGAATCTGAACAAAGACGCACTCCTTGTCACTAAGATATTGATGTGTTTAATTGTTATCTTCAACATAATAAGACAATGAAATAATCGAAAATTTATTTATTTAAATTAAAGACATAGCACTCAATAGCGTGTTTGAGCTTTTCTATTTTACTTTCAAGTGCTTTGGCCAACTTATAAAAAAAAATCTGCAGTTAGGGATTAAAAGTTTATATTGCAATAATTATTTGGACAATTATATTAATTATATCAAATTGTTCGCAACTCTCTGAAGCACAGCTGTAGAATTGTGTATTAAGTGATTAATACTGTTTGAGGCTTATAATTTCCTCAACATGAACTCTTAGAAATGTAAAAATTCACTTTTGATACGTATTCTACATTTTTTTCGCATTTTTTGTTTGAACAATCACATTTATCGTATCAAAATGTTTCGAAGTCGCTTGAGCATAGTTGTAGAATTACGTATTAAATCACTGAAACAAATGCTCACTAATTTGTGAACTTAATAATGGTAATATCATAGAAAACAAATATTATATATACCTAGCAGTACTGGATTTGAGTCCGATGATAAATTTACACAACCGGCTAGCGATGCCTTGTTTGCCGTTTATGTATCGGAGAGAGTTCGGTCAACGTCCAAATTAGTTTTATCATTGAAAATAGAAGGTTTTCCATCAGATAAAGGTTTCATCATGCATAATTCACCATAGAGTGCTCCATTTTATATTGAACTATTGCGATCTTGAAAATTTTCTATAGTTAACACTGACCAGATCAGTGGTGTAGTGGCAAGTTTTCCAGGGTGGGAGTGCTAAATATATTTGTTAAATTATAAGGAAAGTAGTGTTTATATGATTTCCTAGAATGTCTACCAGAGCCAACGAGCATAGAATGAGGATGTATCTGAGCTAGCTCAATAACGCCAAGTCTTCAGAAATTCATTGAATGATATGGCTAATTATAGGAAAAAGAAAGAAAAGAAATGTGAGAACGCCCTTCCCTACACCACTGGACTAGATGATCAATTCCGTAGTAAAGTACAAATTTTTGAAACAAAGGCCTCATAGTTATTATTCTCCACTGAACGATAACTAAAAATTGAGGAAAAAGGCTGGATTAACCGAGGATAGAAAAAAACAAGGAAGTATCATATTAAATGGAGCTGGTTTCAAGAATATGAAATGCAACTTTTTTTGCAAATGAAGATCTCAATTTCTCCTATATTTTTTCTGTCAATTTTTTTCTATATTTCTACAGTATAAAGGATGAACTGAGAAGGGATAAAGGGTACAGAAAGGATACTACTTCCATTCTTACTTACTTGTACAAAGTAACAAGTAATTATTGTGAACACGACAAAATTCACCTATCGAGATTTTGATGGAAATATCCGTTTTGAGCATCCCTGAGTCCATTTTGACTATTTTTGGCTTGATGTCGGTACATATGTTCGTGCGTGCGTTCGTATGTGCGTGCGTAACTCGCAAATCTCAAAGCTGGTTGAACGTATAATGTTGAAATTTTGTATTCAAGACTGGTATAGGGTCTAGTTGTGCACCTTGCATCATGGTTCCAATCGTCTGTACCGGAAGTGCACTTAACTTGAAAATTTTTTCGAATTTCTCTAATAAATCCAGAACACTGATCTGAATATAACACTGGATTGGGTTTAGGTCGCTGGAGTACGGCCCCAATTGAATGTCGCCATCTTGGCAAAAATGAGGTTCTGTGTTCAATTGGTGACATATGTTGGTGACAGTTCAGTATGGTGTTGGGACGCAATTTTTAAATCATGGTGTTCAAATGCATGTTCTGCGGAAATAAAGCCGATTCATTAAGAAATTTTGGTATTTCTCTGTCAATGGTGATCCCGGTTTTACATCTGAAAGTTTTGTGGTTCTACAAGAAATTGTAAATCGAGCGAAAGCAAACGGAGAACGGGTTTTAGTGTCCCTAATGTTAGATGAAATGGGTATTAAGAAAGGGCTGCAGCGGCAACCAAATGGAATTGTGAAAGGCTACGTCGATATCGGTGTTGAGCACAACGAAAACGATTTAGACAGGCTTATATTAGCTAAAGATGCTCTAGTGTTGATGGTTGTTTCTTTAAACTCAAACTGGAAAATTCCAATCGCGTATTTCCTCATCAACGGTATTGACACTGACACGAATGCACAAATCGTTGACACCGCTTTGCGAAAGCTGCATGACATAGGTGTAGATGTTGTTTCCCTCACATTGGACTGTCCCCCTCAGCATTTCTCGATGATGAACAAGCTAGGAGCTAAATTTGATATCGATGATACGCGCCCTTCTTTTAAATATCCGAGTTCTGAAGAACGAATTCAAATCATATTTGATCCTTGCCATATGCTTAAATTGATTCGAAACTGTTTAGAGAACTACAAAGTTTTATACGATCGTGATGGCAGGAAAATCGAGTGGTCCTACATTGAATCATTAGCTATACTACAGGAAGAAGAAGGTTTGAGAGCTGGCAATCGACTATCAAGAAATCATATTCAGTTCAAAAATATGATTATGAAAGTATCACTTGCTGCTCAAACTTTCAGTAATAGTGTAGCCGACGCGATAACATTCTGCGACAAACAATTGCATCTTTCTCAGTTCGAAACAGCGACGCTACTGTAACTTTTATTAAAAACGTTGACTGGTTATTCGACTTCCTTAATTCAAGAAATCCTTTGGGAAAAGGCTTCAAAGCGCCATTAAGGAAGAGTGATGAATCTTTTTGGCGACCTCAAATTTTATCCATTGTGGATTATTTGAAAGGAATCAAAAGCACTGATGGCAAACTGATGTGGAAATCCAGAAGATATGTGCCATTTGTAGGTTTTGCTACAGCGGTACAATCTGTGATACAAATTTTTGATACATACGTAAAACCAGATGGGTCTACTTTGAAATACCTGCTAACTTATAAACTCAGTCAAGACCACTTGGAGTTGTTCTTTTGTGCTATTCGGAGCTGTGGGGGTTGGTGTCCGAATCCAACTTGCTCACAATTTAGTAGCGCCTACAAACGATTGATGATACGCCACGAAGTCCATGCGGTAAATGGCAACGAAGAAGCCATGGACAACACGGCGTTTTTAACAGTTTCTTCGTCATCGCATAAGAGAGTTAACTTGTTTGACATTAATTTGTACGAAGAAGCAGATAACATTCGTGTTTCAAAAAAGTATGGATTATCTGAGAATATTGTGGACGAAGCAGACAATGACATCTTCTATGATTATTTTGTTGATTTCGAAAAAGAGAACACTGTTAATTTGTCAGATTTTACAAACGCTTGCGTTGTCTACATAGCTGGATGGGTTGTTCGGAAACTGATTCATCGTGCGAATCCCATCATAAAATGCGAGGATTGTAGACTTGCATTAGTTTCTGACCCAGAGTCGTTTGGTATGCGTATTGCAAACACTCTATTTATAATCAAAAATAGAGGTGGTTTAATTTATCCTAGCGAATCTGTTATCCGAATTTGTAAGGACTCGGAAACATTGTTCAGGCGTGCACTTAATTCAGGGCAGTGGATAACTATTCCTCAAGAAAAAAAATTCTGTGCTGTTCCTTGTGGAAAAGTTCTATCAGATTTGTTTGCGGACGGTTCAACACTTTTTCCAGAGTTGAATGATCATTTATTTGATAATGCTATTGATGAATGAAATCACATTTATTATACCGCAAAACAAGTGTGCGCTAAGTACATATCATTGCGTTTATTTGCGGCTACCAGAAAAATGAACAATGAAGCAATTGGGAAAAAGACGCGCCATCATACAAACCGCTATTGAAACGTCAACGCTTATGTCAAAAACGATTTTCTTTGGGCACCGTTACAGTAATTGACAAATAAATTCATTGTAATGTTGTTGATGTTTGCTAACTCTTGAAGTTTCTTGTGAGTACACTGTGATTCAAGCTAGCACTATTGAGCAAAAATTTCTCAAAAAAATTGTTTTCTACGTTAGCGTTATCGTATCGGTAGCGGAGATTTGCAAAAACTCCCTATTTTCTGGAGTCATGACAAATGTGAATAAATCGTAGTCAAACATCGTTATTCAATTTGAATTCTATTTATGTTTACATCTAACTGATTACATCGTTGTAATTAATATGTTATTTTTCATTATACAGGGTGTAACAGAAATAAGTACATTAATTTTAACCAGTTATAGTTTTCGTCAAGCCTAACAATTTTTCTTTGTAACTTTTTCCCGAATTCTCATCTTTTTTAAGCATTTTTTATCCACTATAATTTAACGAGTCGTTCAGGTGCATAGTTATCGGTTCTAGTAGCAGTTGCAATAGAACAATAATTGATTTTGACATGTGTGAGTTATCAATTCCTTCAAATAAATTCTGGAATAAAACAGATTATAATTTATCAATTCTGTGTACGATTTCATGGGCAGTTTAGGATTAGCTTAGCTAATTTATTCGGAACGATCTCCGAATTGTCATTTTTCACTAAAAATTGAATTATTGTGGTTATGGTAATGTATTTAATGTCAAAATATTATGCACTTATACATTACGATGAGAATACCATGGAATATTTAGAGCCTAACGTTTATCTGGAACGTAAAACAGCAGATGAGATGAATGAAATACATCAATTTATGAATGAAGCACCTGTGTATTAGTTTTTCTCATATTATTACAAACTTCACACTTCACACTCAGGTCGTTTCAGTAAAGTATGCCCCGTGAATTGATCTGCTGAATAAGCAAAATATTATATCATATATTTCAGAAAATATTTAAAATCAATTACCAAATTTAGTTTGATACCTTTATAGGTTATATTTTCTGTTCTTCGAAAAAACAATCTCCAAAATTTCATGTAGCAATATTTCTATCGAATTATTCAGTGAATTAATTAATTTAGAATTACATTCCATTCAATATTCTACCGTTTTCTTTAGATAAATCGTTGAATGATTTACTCTTTATGTGAGTAGGTTAGGAACAGCAACTAATTCTCGAACTGCTTGTAGATGGCAGCACAGTCTGACTCTCCTGACACAGTGACACAGTTTCAGACAATGACGTATTAACAGTAGATCCAGCACGCAGCATTTGTTTTGATGCAGGAGTAAACAGTGGGGTGAGGAGGGTAAACATCGTTGTATCGCAGGTTGCGTTTTTCATTTGAGAAAATATCGATTGTGAGATGTGAGAAAAAACTAGTTTATTTTTTATTTTGAATCAGTTAATATATTATTGCATCTATTTTAACAAATATATACATACAGTACAGAATATAGGCGCGCACTTCTCAAACATAAATAAAAGCGGGCGAACCGCATAACAAGCATGTTTACTCCCTTCGCTTCTCAGAACCCCTCCCCTTGTAAGTGCTAACATCACAACAAACTGTGGACTGCCATAGGACGCGCTGGGTCTACTTTAATAATACGTCATTGGTTTTAGACAATTCAAATCAGCTGATTCAAATGCAATGAACTTGTGCAGACAATCTTATGTTTAAGAAATGTACTATCCGAAAATATACGTGAAATCCCCAAATAAAAATCAAACTTCTTAAAAATGACATAAAAATACGACTAGAAGACCAAATTGTTGATTGCAGAGACAAATTCAGTCTTTCTTCCAGCATATACAAAAATAGAATAATCGAGGTGAGCGAATAACAATGTATTGCCAAAATACTAATATTTTTCCAGTTTCAAATGAATGATTGACAAGACTACGATGGCTCAAAGTTGCAAAATACTCCTTACAATCGACAGCTGTCATTCTTCCGACAAATGAAGAACATTCAGTTTGAACCATAGGCGCACTATGAAATTTTTGACAAAACTTTGATGAATTTTTACTCTGTATCCAGAGGATTTACAGAAAAAAGTTATTGGCAAAAATTGTTATGCTTGACAAATTGCATCACAGGTTAAAATTAATGTACTTATTTCTGTTACACCCTGTATATTTCATACTAAATAAATTTTGTTTATTTATTTAAATGTAGATATATTAATACATAATGTTGTTATTGTTTTATTTTATTAGAAAAACTCAACTCAAAAGTTTGAAGATATAATTTATTCCTATTTTCAGTGAAGTATTACTTATTACAGGTTTTATGGAGATCTAGAAGGATACATCAATCCATTAGAAGAAATCAAACGATTTGATTTTCAATTTTACGAACAATAAAATCTTGATTATTAAATGTATTATTATTCTCCTATCATGTGTAGTAGATATTTAAAATTATTAGTTTTGAATAGGCAATATTATCGCAGAAATGCACTTTATTTATTCATATAGGTAAATTCATAGTTTTAAATTTT
The DNA here is from genome assembly GCA_963989225.1 of Dromius quadrimaculatus. Classification (NCBI taxonomy): domain Eukaryota; kingdom Metazoa; phylum Arthropoda; class Insecta; order Coleoptera; family Carabidae; genus Dromius; species Dromius quadrimaculatus. Next base: position 35,978,012 of record OZ022328.1, on the reverse strand, counting down.
AGGTAACAAAAATTTATAAAACTATTGAACGGATTAAATAATACTAAACTACAATGTTTAAAAAATAGTTAAAACACTGACACTAAAATGTTCACAAATAATTTTAACTATTAATAAATATTTCAACTATTATAACAATTTTTAACTTTTGTTGATTATTAATGTATGTATTTTAATATATATTGAGAATGATTTCTTCATCTTACTTGCATTATACTTTGAATTTCATCGAGTGTCTTCTATAAGTGTTTTGAACTGGCCGCCGAATAGGAACACAAAGCCTCAATTTTACTGTCAAGGCCGCCGTTCAACCGGGGCCGCTTTCAGATGCCAGAATACGGTCTAAACCCAATCCAGTGTTATATAGAGATCAGTGATCCAGAATGATCAACCGTAGCATGATGAAATTCAGTATTTAAACTTGATGTTGTATCAGAATGGTTATCTGCTATTTCACCGGCCAGGCCAGAAGTGCACTTTACTTGAATCTTTTTTGAATTTTTTGCATAAATATAGAATGATCCGCCATACCATATTTGAATTTCGTATAAAGAATTTCTATAACATCTCATTGTACATCTTGCATTATGATTGCGATCGGCTAAACCGGAAGTGCACTTTACTTAAGACTTTTTTTAATTTTTCGCATAAATCTGATATGATCAGCCGTAGGATACTGAAATTTAGCATTTGAAATTGCTGTAGCATCTAGATGGTCATCTTCCATTTTTATAGCAATCGGCTGAGCCGGAAGTGCACTTTATATGACAGACTTTTTGAATTTTCCGCATAAATTCTAAACAATCAGTCGTAGAGTATTTGAATTCTGTATTAGGTACTTTTATTATATCTAGTTGTACAGCTTGCAATATGATTGCTATCGACCCAGTCGGAAGAGCACTTTATTCGAAACATTTTTTGAATTTTCCGCATAAATCCAAAACGATTGAACGCAGATTGTTAGAATTCAATATAAAGGACGATTATACCGTCTAGATGCGCATATCCTATTTTTATTGAGATCTACCGAGCCGGAAGTGTACTTTACTTGACAGTATTTTAGAGTTTTTCGCATAAATTCGAAACGATCAGGTGTAGAATATTGAAATTTGGTATTTCAGTCTGCTGTAGCATCTAAATGATTGCCTACTATTTTCATAGCAATAGACTGAACCGCAAGTGCCCTTCAGTAGAAATTTGTTTTTTAATTTTGAGCATAAATTCAGATAGAATTTTGGGAATTTTGAGATCAAAATCAAAGATATTACTCTTCCTTCGATATAATGTTTTTTATTGTATTAAAAATGTGTTTATTGATCTTAATTCGGAAATCTAGTTTCAATTCGACCAATTCTGATTCATTTGATCAAATTCAATTTGATTTACAAAGCTTCGCTTCGTCAGGATATCATGGCCCAAGCACTCAACTTGAAAAAGTCCTTTCAAAGTAGATATTAAATTTCGGAGTTTTTTCCCATATTTGGAAACAAATTGGATAATTTCTTTCTGTCATATTCACCTTTAGTCATTAATAAGTTGTGGTTGTATAGCTATATAGTGTCGCGTCGTGGGTGGTTCAACGGTCTGCGAGTGGCAGTTGCCTCCGTTGCGATACCGAGAGACTTTTGGAATTCTCGGGCAAGAATGTGAACATAATAATTCTGCAAATATTTTTCTAATAAATAATAACGTTAGTCAGGTTTATGTTTCACTCTGCTTTTTGTGAGCTTACGGCTCTTAATTTATACTCCTTTTTAATTTGAAATTTGATAAAATAATCTGGACTTGCAAAAACTCTGATAAACATTGAAATAAAAAATAATAATTGAAGATGGCAAGGATTTGAAATTGTAATCTATCGATTCATAGCTCAATATGCTACGACTATGCCATAGCCTAACTTGAAAATTATTTTATCGTGCTCGTTCAAGCTCATCACAGTGACAGACAATCAACTTCTTTGACAGTGATATGACAAATTTATCTTTTACTAGCAACCTGCGCCGGCTTCGCACGGCTGGACATTTATTAATATTCAACATTTTTGTATGAATCTTGGAAGCATAGTTTAATAGTATAAGATAATTATTAAGAATAATACCACATTTCTTGCATGGGTACCACAATTAAAACATTACCTAACCCAAATACGACTCGTACGCCACTTATTATGTTGATGGTACTATAATAAAAACCTCAACGATACTGCCTCCAACAACTATATAATGTTTCCACCCAATTTGATGAACAGTGTGCGAACGAGCAAATACGACTCGTGCACCATTTATTGTATGTTGATCATTTTTTATTCAAACCACCACTGTATTAAAGCGAACAGAATAAAAAAGAAATTATTGAAATCGATCAAGCAATTTTTAAAGGCTGGTTTATGATGGATTTAATTTACAAATTTAGATTCTGTCAATTATAAATCCAGTCAATCAAAGACATTGGCTGACATGTAAAAAATTTCAAATTGTCATCTGCCACAGAAAATATATTAAAATCATGAATATGGTGGAGGAGCATCCGTATTCATATGATAAAAGTAATAAATCAAACCGAAAGTCAATTATTTGTGCAAATAAAATGGTTTTGGCGATGTGAAATGGCTACTCAAAAGGTCCATTTTAGGTTATATTCCAAAACAAAAAGAGAAGGGAGATCTAAAACCATGAATCTAAATTTTTAAATGTAAATTCCCAAATTAAATCTATCATAAACCAGCCTTAAGTTTCAGCGGGACTAACGAACAGCGTTTCATTTTTATTATATTAGATAATAATTATCGAAACTACAGTGAAAGAATATGCTACATCATATTTTTCAGATAAAATTGATGAAGCTGACTGGATGAGTGAATTTGAGTAAGTAAAAAATTGAAGAATCATCTAGATGATGAAAGCGCATTTTGGACAGCTCATAACTGCTTGTTACTTCAGAGAATTTGCAAATTACCATCTCTCACAATTACTGAGCTTGAAATCAAACAGTTTGGGCAAACTAACGAAACAGCAGCTTCCATTTAGTACTAGTTTCAAATTAACTATTTGATAGGTACATAATTTATGCATGTACAAACTCAAAAATATCTTTTAATCTTCATTGTTCAGTTATTGACTGACGGGAGGTCAAGTGCTGTACCTTAAAATGATAACTTGATTCTTATCAAAGCTATATAAAAAAAATACACCAAAAGTAAACAAATTTTCATCCAATAATAATAATTCATTCTAATAAGCTTCAAATTCGCGTCATACAAGTCAATGAATGAATCCCGGACAGATTGGACAACTGTACATAATAATAGTGACACCTACGGCTAAAGTTGTAAGCTTCCCTAATTTCATATATATCTATGGGCATTGTTTCACTTGAAACAAGTAATTGAATAATTAATTCTTCCACAATCACTGAGCTTGAATTAAAGTAATTTGTGCAAACCTACGAAACAGCAGCTTTTATTTAGTACCAGTTTCCAGTCTATAAATAGTATAGTTGCTGAGAACTCAGCGTCACGCCAGCCAACCAGCCAGCCAGACAGCCAAAGTGAATATAATAGCGCTTTTTTCCAAAAAATGCGCTTAAAATGTGAGACGGCAATACACTCGTCCTTTCTTATTTATCTTTAGAATATGTACTTGGAAATAATTACACAATTTGAAATAATTGGAGCATATGTCGATCTCCGTTGAAAAATACTCAATTATTCTAGGAATAGTGCAGAAGAGTTATTCTGAGGACGCAAAATACTTATCCTGATAATTCAGACACAAGTTTCTGCTTCACAGCAAGTGCCATTACAGACTATCTACATAATGTTTGGTCTGAGATTGGTGCCAGATTTAGTGCGCCTGTGTGCCAGTGACAACACTGCTTTGCTTAGTGCGTAGCACTTTAATCATTGTCGTTGTAGCACTAGTTGCAATTTACACACGTGGAAGTGTATACGCTAGTTTTCACTCGAGTTTTCCAGTGATAAGTGTTGAACAAAGGAGAATTTAACTGAAAGAAGGTAAGTCACAAAGATGCAAATGAGATTTTTAAGACTATTATTAATTGTTTAATGTCTAACTAATTTATTATTGTTGTCATTATAGTACTGTTAACAGGGTAACAAAGAGTATTATAAAATTAGTGTTGTTTCATTTATCACACTTACACAATTATCTGTCAACCATTATTCAAAATGGCTGAATTCTTTTTTATAATTTTTTAAGAATTTTGGTGTACAATATATACTATTGCTTTTGTAGCTCTTGACAACACTTCCTGCGGTATTCTTTCACTCATTTTACACCGTTATTGACAGATACAGATAGAATAGAAATGAACAAATCGGCATTGCAAACAAACAAGAATATCATGTTCTCTAATTATAGCAAATAACTAGATTAGTTTCTCTGACAGAAATCACAATAACAGGGCATTTAACCCTGAGAAATTTGACTGAAATAGTACATTAGTCGGACATTAAACATTGAAGGCATCACGGAAGTCAAACACACGATAATGCTTACAGTCACGTACACACCTCGGGCCATAGGCCCTCGAAAAGTACACCTTTGACCTCAGGCATTATTATCCTTCTAACACCCTTGATACCCTAATTACTATTCCGGCATTTCAATTCTTTCAAAAATTCATAAAAACAGTAATTTAGGGCTGGGAAAAATATCGATATATCGATATTTATCGATATTTCTCCAAATATCGGACTTCGATATCTATTTTTTACCGTATCGATATATCGATATTCCGATAATTATCGATATGTATCGATAATTATCGACATCTATCGATATTTATCGATAATTATCGATATTTACCGTTAATTATCGATATTTATCGATATTTATCGATAATTATCGATATTTACCGATAATTATCGATATTTATCGATATATCGATAATTATCGATATTCACCGATATTTATCGATATTCATCGATAATTATCGATACATATTGATAGTTATCGATAATAATCGATATGTATCGACATTTATCGATATTTTTCGATAGCTATCAATAATTATTGATATTTAGCGATAGTAGTCGATAATTATTTATATTCATTGAGAGTAATCATCGGTATTCAACAATTCTTGACGAAGATTTTATTTGATGAAGTTCACAAAAAATATGATTACTCCTCTTATTTAACACACAATTGCATGGAAAATTGTGAAAATTTTGTGAATGAATAATAATAATTTGAGAAATCTCTTTTGCAAAAAAGTTTTTCCGCAATCCCGGGAGTAGAAGACGAATTGAATCCCTTAATTCAGGGACTTAAGTTTGGATTTAGTCCCGAAGCATCTGAGATGATGAAAATTTCCAAGGGACCAAAGTACAATGAACTAATAAAGACCAAGTAAATTCACTCCTGAAGTAAATTTATTCTATGAAACAAATTCTAATCAGTTTGAGCTTCCTTATGACAACAAAATCATTGCTGTCAAATAATCGACTTTCATCTAACAGAGTAAATTTCATTTACTCTGAAAGTGGAATACTCTGCCCTTTATAAGACGGGCATAAGGCAAGTGAATAATCGAAGTACTTGAGTGTCGAATTGAATTATTTGTATGAGAGTTCAAATCTTTATCATTGATAATAATTTATATCAACCTTTATATCAGTATTATTGCAATTTATACAATTTTACAAATGCATCGTATTGTTGTCCGTGAATTTTCAGATTTTCAGGGTAGTAAATTCTTCTTACCTTTTCTTATTTATTCAACGACTGCTGTACCTAGCCTTGTTACTATGGTGATTTTTTTATCAAGTTTTTTGTCAAAATTGGAAGATTGAATAATCTGTTTTTAGACTATTGTGATTCAATATAATACGGTAGTGCGAATAATAGCGTATATAACAGAGGACTCAAGTGCATTCAATCGCTCAGGTGAGAATTGCCCTCGAATTCGTCTCGTGCGTCTCAATATTCCATTTTTTCCAATCGATATATACTCCGATAATTATCCTCAATATTCATCAATAATTATCGATATAACTCAATAAATATTGATATTCATCCATAATTATTGATATTCATCTATAATTATTGACTTTCCTCAATAGATATTGATAATTATCGATATTTATCGATAATTATCGATATTTAACAATATTTATCGATATTCATCGATATTTATCGATATTTATCGATATTTATCGACATTTATCGATATTTATCGATATTCATCGATATATATCGATATTTATCGATATATATCGATATTTGTCGATAATTATCGATATTCATCGATATTTATCGATATCCATCGATAATTATCGATATTTGTCGATAATTATCGATAAATCGATATATCGGAAATTATCGATAATATTTCCGTATCGAATATCGATATTTGAAACTGAATATCGCGCAGCCTAGTAATGATTGGCAAAAAGCATCCTGAAAGTTCCTTCAATTTTTATGACGTCACTTATATTCCTTATTCTGTGCTGTCATAGGTGCATTATCTATTTAATGCTGTAAGCGCTAGCCTTTTGACGGAACATAGCAGTTTTCGTCAATAAATACAGGGCTGACGAAAATAACGGGGGCAAATTTGTCATTTTTCATTTTTGATTCAAGACCTAATGGTAAATAAATAACAGTGCCACAACGGATGTTTTTGAACTAGAGGAGTTAGGAAAAATTTGAACATTACATTAAATATAATAGCTTTCAAACAATTTTTGAATCTATTCTTTTTGGATATAAAATAAATTTTTCTTCTTCTATGAATACTATTTTGAAGAATATCATCCGTAAATAGCAGTTAAACTATTTTATAGAGATATTTACATTTTTTCAAGATATTTCAATTTGAGCTTGACCTTGAATTTTTTTTTTAGATGATATTGAAATTTCCAGACTATTTTGAATAGTTAGACGTACATGTGAGAGTAAAAAAGGTTTATTTAGAATTGAATTTGAGAATATCTGTTCCTAAATTTATCCATTTTGAATCAATTATCATCTGTGAAATGGAATGAAGAAACTTTCATTGTGTTACCATGAGTCTTCTTCATTATTATCTTTATCTTATGCTTTCCATCAATCTATTTACTTTACATTCCCAAACTCATTTACCTTCAATGAAGTTACATCTCCCTTTTGAGGAAAATTGTGACAAATGAATTGTAAAAACTATCCACCCCTTCGTCGGCCGCAACATTTTTCATATAATTAAGGTTCGTAATGCATCATAATGATACATTTAATTTTGACATGAGATTACGTCATGAACATGTTGTGAAATTTGTAACGAGCTTGCTATTATTAGTGGCTGTATTATAGTATTCCTTTTTAATGCTGGTTTTCATTTAAATCCTGTTCTTCTTTTTAATAATAAAAGTATTCATGAAAATCTTGACAATATCAGGAAGAAGTAACAACAGTGACGATCGCAATGTATCAGTTCAATACATATTATATATGTATACATTGCTACGTGTTTTTGAAGAATTTTTTTCTACCAAGTTTATATTATTTTCGAAATTTATTAGGAAAAATCAATACATATTTCCGTTGAAGTGAGTAAAGATGAAATTAGAATTAATTCATATTCATCTTCTTTTTCTTGAAGACAAGGATGAAATTCAGTACAGCTTCTTGTTATTATGTTGACCACAGATACAGCGTTTGGAATTTTTGCAAATAGTTCTTGTCAATATTGGTTAGTTAGACAAAATTGTTAATGAGAGATAGATGGTAAAAAGACAGGAAGGTACTGTGACAGTGAACCCTCCCTGCCCTCGGGCTCAAAAATGGCATTGTAAAATAGGTAGACGTGTATCATTTTGATACACATGCGACCGCCGAAGGGTTAAATAAATATTTGCAATAAGATATACAGCAATGAACATTGTTCATATTCTTAATTGGGTATTGAATATATCCATAAAAAATACAAAAGATAATGAACGAATTAAACAAAAAAAAAAAAAGAAAACGGGTGCTTAAAAATCACCGATAATTTTAATGAAAGCTTGTTGTTCATGAATTTGTACAACAAGCTTGAATTTAATTCATCTAGTTAATTTTTAAGCATTAATAGTATTTAGAGAAGATATTTCTCGAATGTCATAAAATAAAATCCAAATACTGATTTAGAATTTTACTGCGTCTATTGGCTCAGTTCTCATTAGATTTCCGTCGATTTCGTCTTTTTCAATTGCACGAGACCGATTAATTTTGACAACTTTTGACAAAAACTTGGAATAATTGGAGTTGCTACTGACTTTGACATTTCTGATTTACAATACGAACAAAACATGTTCCATTTGTTTGTGTTATCAGAATAGTTTGTTATTGGAAATTTAGCGTTGTCTAGACAACTCAAAATTTCCGCTGTTTAATTTTTGATAATTTCACTCGTATTATGGGAGAATTTATACATGAGTAAAATATTCAGCAAAGTATAGCAACTGCCAGAAAACAAATAAGTGCGTCGGTTCCTCTATGGTTAATCTTTTAATTTGAAATTTCTATCAATAAATACAAATTGTTCTGGTGAATTATGGTTCAAATCATTCATTCAAATTCATTATTTGATACATATTGTTTGCGCATAACATAGTGGATAACCATGTATAATATAATTTGTTGTTTAATTATAAATTCATGTGTAATGTAAATCCATCCTAAGTCCTCTAATTGGAAATGGTGCCAGTAGGTGGAGAATCGCTTAGGCCGTGGCGCATCTAGAAATTTTTCTCGGAGGGAGGGAGGTTCTGAATTTTTTGGAGAGGGTTTTGAAAGTAAAAGTAGAGCAACCAGCTTGCTTAAATAACATATTTTTTCCAACAATCTCAACCGATCCTAACTATGAAAATAAAATCACTGTTTTAAAGTTAAACTTCAGCGAAGCCGAGCTGAACCGAGATTTGACGAGCTGAATTTCGGGGAAGGGGGGGAGGCTTGAACTCCCAAACCTCCCCCTCCTTGGATGCGCCACTGCGCTTATATATATTTGACAAAAAGTTTTAATTATAAAGATGTGTGCAGGAAATAAAATGACATATCTTGGTATAATCGATGGTTGGCTAATTTAACTTTAAATATGGATCTCAACTTTTATAGCCCCCAAAATATCAGTTGATTGATAGAAGACAAACCAAGCTGTAAGCTTTCATCAAAATGAAAATGAGTGTGATGCTCCAACAAAGTTCTTATTTTTTGATTTGACAACCTGGACAGTTGCCTATCTCACATGCTCCTTCATCCGGTCCTTGAGAAAACACTCATAGTATATTCCTACTTTTGGAATTTTGATTCACCTGATTCTTTATAAAACAAATAAACCTGTAGCTCTTAACAGCTTGGAAATTAGCTTTATAATGTCTCATCAAAATCTGGACAAGTGTATATTCACATTATGTAATGTTTCAGAATGCATTACGTAGTCCAATGCGTGAAGGATATTGTCATGATATGAACCGCCACCTAGCGTGCACTAATTTGATAGACTGGAGTGAGTCTAAATGATGGAGAGTTCATGGCTAGCGCTGGTCGAGTTAACACGTTCTTAAAATCTATTCTTATAATTAAAGTTAATAAACAATCTTAAAAATGAATATCAAGTCTAATCATTTATTAAAACATAACATGGCGCAGTCGGTTAAAAAGTGAGAAAAAACAACGGCAACTCGACCACGAGGTACGTGAGGGTCAATTGTTAGACGTGGACGGCCAAAACAATACGATGGAGGCGTCCATGAGGCCCCCCGCCGCCCTCTCATTTGAAGGTAACCTCAAAGAAAATTGGCGCAAGTGGAGACAACGTTTTGAGCTCTACCTGAAGGCAACCGGACTCGATACGAAGCCCGCAGAACGACAAGTTGCAGTTCTCCTTCATGTGATCGGCGAAGAGGCGTTGGACCGATTCGACACGTTTGGCTTAACGGACGCTGAAAAAAAAATGCTACAGACAGTGATTGATGCTTTCGGAAACTTTTGCACGCCAAAGGAAATGAAAGTGTGGACAGACATATTTTCTTCACACGAAAGCAACAACCTGGTGAAACGTTTTCGTCCTTTATTACTGAACTGAGAAAGCTGAGCAGTGTGTGTGGTTTCGGTGCGCTTCGTGACAGCCTCATAAAAGACAGTGTGATAATCGGTGTGCTGGACCAGGACTTGAAAACGAGGTTGTTGAGAGAGGACGATCTCGACCTAGAAAAGTGCATAAACATTTGTAAAGCCGCCGAGCTGTCACAAACGCAACTCAAAACATTGGAAAACGAGGCAAAAGTGAACCTGATAAAAACATCGACAAACAAAAATCAACCGAAGCAGAAAAAGAAGAATAAGCAGCCAAGCAGTACGCAGACGTGCCAACAGATGGCAGTGCAGCAGTCGCAGCAGTCGCAGCCATATACCTATAAATATATATACCAACGACTTGGACCTGACAGCGTACGGGGTCTTTTATCTCTTTTCTTCTGCAAGTCTAAACTGCGCATGGTCAATAAGTCTTGATTAGAAACTAAATTTGACTCCGAATCATCCCCGGACGTCCCGAACACAATCTTTCAAGCATCAGCCAATGAAATTCAAGACTGTGACCATGCGCAGTTTAGACTTGCAGAAGAAAAGAGATAAAAGATACCGTACGGAGACGCTTCCTTGTTGAGATAGGAGGTCAGCAGTATATATATTTATAGATATATGGTCGCAGCAGACCAGTAGTAAGCAACAGTTCCAGCAGATGGCAGCACCGCAGTCAACGCGCAAGCCGTGTCACCGTTGCAACAAATTTCATCCCATGAACCAGTGCCCTGCGTGAGGGAAAAAGTGCTCAAACTGCGGTAAGATGAATCATTTCGCACAAGTGTGTAAAAATCAAAGTGTAAATTTTATACAAAATCAAAATGAAACTTTTGAAGTCGAGTCAATGTTCATTGGAAACATTTCACTTTCAAAACAAAATGAAGACTGGTGCGAAATGATTCAGATTGACAACAAGTACAATGTAAATGTCAAATTGGACACCGGCGCACACCGAAATGTGATTTCACTGGAAAATCTCAAAAAAGTGTGCACCGATGAGCCAGACCTTGAAAAGTTCACTGCAATTTTAAAAGCATATGGAGGAAGCCAAATTCCGGTTTTGGGAAAGTGTTATTTGACATGCAAATTTGAAAATCGACTTCCATCGATTTTGGAATTTGTTGTGGTTGATGGAAATTCAAATGTTCCAACCGTGATTGGCTCACCTAGATTGAAAAAGCTTGAACTTGTACAAAAAGTCAATGTAATTGAAGAAAAACAAGGAAAAAGTAGTTTGAAAAAGGAGTTTGTTAAAAAACACAAAAAAGTTTTTTCTGGAACAGGTTGTATAAAAGATTTCGAATATGATATTAAATTGAAAGAAGATGCAGAGCCGAAAGTTTTGCCTTGTAGAAAAGTTCCAATCGCGCTTATGGATCCTTTAAAACAAGAGTTAGATAAAATGGAAAGTTTAGGAATTATTGAAAAAGTGCAAGGTCCATCAGACTGGGTAAATCAATTTGTAATTGTGAGAAAACCAGATGGTTCTTTGAGAATTTGCCTTGATCCGACTTATTTAAATCAAAATATAAAAAGAGAACATTTTAAAATTCCAAGTTTTGAAGAATTATGCTCCAGAATGCCTGGTGCAAAGGTTTTTACAACACTGGACGCAGACAAGGCATTTTGGCAGATAAAATTGACAGAAGAAAATTCTTTTTTAGTAGTGTTCAATGCCTTATGGCATAACATCAGCTTCAGAAATTTTTCAAATGGTATTTCAACTGATTTTTGGAGATATTGAAGGTGTTGTTATTTATATAGATGATCTGATGGTCTGGGGAAAAGATCAAAAAGAACACGATGAAAGAGTTGAAAAAGTTTTGAAAAGAGCCGAAGAATGGGGTATAACTTTTAATTTAAATAAATGCATTTTTGGAGCTGATCAAGTAAAATATGTGGGTCATGTTTTTTCAAAAGATGGTATTAGAATGGATGATGATGAAATTAAAGCTATCACAAACATGGAACGCCCAAAAAACAAAAAAGAAATGGAAACTTTTCTTGGTATGTTAGCTTATGTCAGTAAATACATTCCAAATGTTTCACATGAAAGTTCAAATTTGCGAAATTTAATTAAAAAAGACGTTCCATGGGTATGGAATGAAAATGTAGAAAAAAGTTTTCAAAAAGTTAAACAAATTTTGATAAAAAACCCCGTTTTACAGTATTTTGATGTAGACAAGCCAGTCATTTTATCTGTAGATGCGTCGAAAGATGGCTTGGGCTGTGTTCTTTTGCAAAACAATTCACCTGTCGCATACGCGAGCAAATCGTTGACTGATGTAGAAGAAAGTTACGCACAAATTGAAAAAAAGACTTTAGCTATTTGTTTTGCTTGTGAGAGATTTGAACAGTATATTTATGGAAAAAGAGTTGTTGTTGAAAGCGATCATAGACCACTAAAGTTTGTATTTATATAAAGTCACTAAATGAGTGTCCGGCGAGATTATTGAGAATAAGACTGAAACTGCAAAAGTATGATTTAGAAATTAAGTACAAACCGGGCAAAGAACTTTTATTGGCAGATGCATTGTCACGTCATTTTTTGGTGGAACCGTCGAATGGTCGCGAAAAAGATGTTGAAGCACAAGTTTTCTTATTGATAGAGTCACTGCCGATATCCGTGGAGAAAAAGTTAGAATTTCAAAAAGAAACGAACGATGACGAGGAAATGCAAATGTCAATGAAATACATTTTAGAAGGTTGGCCAAGCGATGCCAATTAGATACTTGAAGTATTAAAACCGTATCACACTTTCGCTGATGAATTGTGTGTAATTGATGGGTTAATTTTTAAAGGAAACAGAATTGTAGTTCCTAAAAAACTGCGAAAAGAAATGTTAAATTTAATTCATTATTGTCATCTGGGAATTGAAAAGTGTGAAAACCGTGCTAGAGAAATTGTGTATTGGCCATTTATGAATCAGCACATTGAAAACATCGTCAAAAGTTGTGAATCTTGTATGCGTTTCAAAAAAGCGAATGTCAGACAACCTTTGTTACCGCACGAAGTCCCGAGTGCTCCGTGGGAAACAATTGGTATGGATTTGTTTGAGTTTCAAAACAGTCATTGGCTTTTAGTTATAGATTATTTCAGCAAGTATGTGGAAGTTGCAAAATTGGAGAACATGTTAGGTTCAACAATTGTGTCAAAATTAAAGTCAATTTTTGCAAGATTAGGAATTCCCAAAAAAGCAATTTCTGATAACGGAACCCACTTTGCAAACCGTGACATGCGAAATTTTGCAAATTCCTGGAATTTTGAACATGTAACGTCAAGTCCGAATTATCCGCAATCAAATGGTATGGTTGAAAGAAATGTTGGAACTATAATGAGTATGTTTAAAAAGATAGAGCATAGTAATAGAGATCCGGCACTTGCATTTTTAGAGTACAGAAACACTCCGATCTCAAATGAAATAAAATCACCGAACGAATTGTTATTTGGTTACAAAACTCGTGGAATTCTGCCGATAAATGTAGAAAGGAATGAATGAGAGAAGAATGAGTTAGTTAGGCAACAATTGATAAGAAGGCAAAGCGAACAAAAAGTTGTGTTTGATAGAAACAGTCATTTATTGAATCTTTTGAAAGTAGCAGATAACATGCACATTCGAAAAGAAGAAGGTAAACCATTGGAACAGGCAATTATAACAAAAATTTGTAATAGACCAAGGTCATACGAAGTGCAAATGTCAAACGGTCGAAAACTTGAAAGAAATCGTATACATTTATAATAAAACGACTGAATACGATTGTGATGAGACTGTACCAAATAACGCGATTCCAAATGTAACTCGAGCGAGTCCTGAACAAGCGAGTTCAAATGTTGTAAACAAAAGTGTTAATTTAAACCAAAGTGTTCCAAACAATCAAACTTATGTAACAAAATCTGGTAGAAATGTAAAACCACCGTCGTACTTAAAAGATTATAAACTCTAAGTTCAAATGTATTTTTAGTTTATAAGTCTAAAATTGTATTGACAACTTATTTTTGTATTTTGAAATGTAAACCAAAAATTACTTGTAAAGGGAGATGTCATGATATGAACCGCCACCTAGCGTGCACTAATTTGATAGACTGGAGTGAGTCTAAATGATGGAGAGCTCATGGCTAGCGCTGGTCGAGTTAACACGTTCTGAAAATCTATTCTTATAATTAAAGTTAATAAACAATCTTAAAAATAAATATCAAGTCTGATCATTTATTAAAACATAACAGATATGATTATCGCAATATGCCAAGAAAAAGACATTAAAAATGTGAAAAAATGCCCTGTTTACGCAAGATATGACAAACATTTTTACCCGGCAGTGATACTGAATAGTGGCAGTAAGTATGGAAGGTTTAGATTCCATTTTCTCGAAATGACCAGCAAAAATTTAAATGATAGAAATTGGCAGTCAAATTTGTTCCTTCTTTCATAAAGTCAAAAAGTCCGCTGTGGCCAGCACGGTACTTCCTGGACTATCAATTTTACGGTCACTCTTATTGCTGTTCCATTAATTAAGGGTATCGTAGATTTAAATTAATTGCATATTTCAAAATGACAGTTATCATCGTTCAAGTGAATGATGGTAGTTATATTTTAATGGAAGTATTAGATGATGCTGACTGTTACGTGAAATGAAGAAAACGATGTACGGGAATTCAGTCACAAGTTTATTATTTCTATCCTACTCTACAGTTTCGGTCCCACCTGGACCATCTTCAGGAGTGCTAACATTTATACAATAGTGTGAGAATGTGGAAAAAAAAAAAAAACAAACAAAAGGTGTAATGAACAGTGTACTTACAATAGAATTAGTGTTTATGTATGTTGTCATCTGTAGTGTTAAAATAAATATTTGTTTTCTTTTATATGTCGATGTAATAAAAAAGAGAAAAAACAAACATGTTTTTAGTCAAAAATAAAAGAATAAATAAATGTATATATATAAAAAAAAATTTCAAATATGAAAAACTAAGCGTGGCAACAAATATTTATTTTAACACTACAGATGACAACATACACAAACACTAATTCTATTGTAAGTACACTGTTCATTACACCTTTTGTTTGTTTTTTTTTTTTTTTCCACATTCTCACACTATTGTATAAATGTTAGCACTCCTGAAGATGGTCCAGGTGGGACCGAAACTGTAGAGTAGGATAGAAATAATAAACTTGTGACTGAATTCCCGTACATCGTTTTCTTCATTTCACGTAACAGTCAGCATCATCTAATACTTCCATTGAACTGCAAGGGATTAGCTGCAACAACCACTGCATAACCTCAATATGCTCATCATTCCAGAGATCGTGGACACTTATGGAAACCAGGCTAAGTATCACATCAAGATGTTGCTTAACATTAATAACAAACTGATATCAGCTATCAATCAAAGAAACTTTTTATTAAGATGTAAGCACAATAATATTTTCCCAACCCACATTTCAAATCATTTCAATTGTTTGCAAAATGTTTTACTATCTAATAACCCTTATAAAAATGAAACCACTAAGATAATTAATCGATTTAAAACACAGACAATTAATTTAGAATTAAAAATTAGTCATTGGAAGATACAATTCCAACAAAATAAATTCCAACATCAGTATGATACAATAAAACAAAACATTAGTTACAATCATTGGCACAAATTTCAATTATTTTTGGAAAACAAATCATACTTCATCAATAATAATATAAGACAAACACATATAAAAAAGTTTGACAACCTGTTGAAATTGAACCGTACAGTTATTAATGAAAACCTTTCGCAGGATAGCTGGTTTTGTAACATGACGAAAACTGTGTTCCCCAAACGGGTAGTCGATTTACTAGCTCTTGGTCCGAAATTCAGTGTACCTCTTGAAACAAATGAACTACCTATTTTCGAACTTATTGCAGACGTGGAATACATTATCTGTCAAACGGATGACAGCGATACTAAAAACCAACACAGAGCTCAAATTACCAACATTATAACTAATCATATGCACAAACTTCATCAAAACAAGAACAATAATAATATCATTAAAAAGTATAAAGAGACGAAACAATTTTTGAAGCAAAATGATGACATTTATATCATTAAAGCTGATAAATCTAACCTAACGGTTGCTATAGATAAAAATGAGTATATCAGTAAGATGGATGCTTTGTTGCAGGATGACAGTACTTACACAAAAATTAATACAGATATGACTAGGAAGATTCAAAACGCTAACAATAAACTGGTGAATAATTTATTTGGTAAAGAATATATAGATGCGATAACCAAGAAAAACTTAACATCTGACAACGCAGTTTCACCTCGAATCTACGGACTTGTTAAAGTTCATAAAAATAACTTTCCTCTTCGCCCCATCGTCTCTGGTAACAATTCGCCAACAGATAAATTATCCAAATTTTTAGCACGGTTGCTTAGTGATTTGTATGACGATGAATATTACATCCGTAATTCTTTTGAATTTCATAATTTCATCACTACAGTAACCTTAGACCCGGATTACGTTCTGATTTCTTTGGACGTTGTCTCTTTGTTTACAAATGTGCCGTTGGATCTTGTCACCAAAGCTGTAGGACAAAAATATAATATAATCTCCCAACGTACTGATATACCATTGAAAGAACTATTGGATTTGATCACATTTTGTTTTCAAAATTGCTACTTTCAATTTAATGATGAATTCTTCAAACAAACATTCGGCTGTGCGATGGGGAGTTCTTTGTCTCCGGTAGTAGCCAATCTGGTGATGGATCTTGTTCTGAGAGAAGTTTTGCCTTTGCTCTCATTTAAAGTTCCGTTTATTAAAAAATATGTTGATGATTTGATTACAGCTGTCCCCAAATCTAAAATCAATGAAACTCTTACTGTTTTTAATGATTTCAATGCCCACATTCAGTTTACCGTAGAATTGGAGACAAGCAATTGTTTGCCGTTTCTTGACATGTCAGTAATTAGAGACAATGATGGCAATATTACCACTAAATGGTACAAAAAGCCTTCCGCTAGCACCAGGTACCTCAATTTCAGATCTAACCATCCTAAAGATCAACTTATCAATGTAGCAAGGAATCTTTTCTCCAGAGCATTACATTTAACATCTGAAATATATCATAATGAAGTAACGAATATGATAACTGTTTTACTACGTACAAATAAATATCCTGTAGGCATCATTCATGGCATTCAAAATCAAATCAACAGCAGTTTGCATGCTGGCACTGTAAATGTCAACAAAACACCTTTGACAGAGAAGTATTTCACCATTCCGTACATAGGTGGAGTAAGTGGTAGTATCAGAAATGTTTTCAGAGACAATGATAAAATTAAAATCTGTTTTAAACAACACAAGACAGTGGGTAATTTATTTTCTAAAATTAAAGATAAAACTAATATAGATATGAGATCTAATATAATTTACAAAATTCCATGTAATGATTGCCCGGCACAATATACAGGTCAAACGAAGCGGTATTTGAAAACACGTTTGGATGAACACAAGCGCAACTGTAAGAATGCTAAAAGGGTGGGTGCTAAGTGTGCGGTGGTTAGTCACTGCATCAACACTGGACATTCTTTCAATTTCGCTGAAACTCGCATCTTGCATAACCAGGCTATTCTGCACAAAAGGCTAACACTTGAAATGCTATTCATAAAACAAGATGATAATAATGTCAATGAGAAAACTGATACTATAGCCTTAAGCACCATTTATAATAATATATTGAGATGATTTTTGATGTTTTGAAATTGTTCATAAATAATTGTTCTTATATTTTTATTTAAATTTTTTTCGTTTAGTCTCTGTGACTTGCATCCCTGAACATCTTGATGTGATTCTTTTTCATTGGTTGACCTCAACAATTGACTGTTGTGACTTGTGCGTTTTTGCTTTTCCGCATTACACGGGCACTCACTTTATGTAACATGTACTTAGCCTCTGGCTTTCATAACGGTCAGTTGTTGCCACGCTTAGTTTTTCATATTTGAAATTTTTTTTATATATATACATTTATTTATTCTTTTATTTTTGACTAAAAACATGTTTGTTTTTTCTCTTTTTTATTACATCGACATATAAAAGAAAACAAATATTTATTTTAACACTACAGATGACAACATACACAAACACTAATTCTATTGTAAGTACACTGTTCATTACACCTTTTGTTTGTTTTTTTTTTTTTTTTTCCACATTCTCACACTATTGTATAAATGTTAGCACTCCTGAAGATGGTCCAGGTGGGACCGAAACTGTAGAGTAGGATAGAAATAATAAACTTGTGACTGAATTCCCGTACATCGTTTTCTTCAGTTATATTTTAGTTGTTCCATAAAATGAGTATTTTTGAAAATAGAGAGTCATTTTCTAGGTTCTTGAGATTGGAACAAACAGTTTTGATGCTTGATCGCCGGAAGTGTAATTTGAATATGGTATCGTGAATCTCACTATAAGTATGATCTCAAATAGTTTCAAAAATTAGGAATGAATCTTCAACATACCTTATAATAAATAAGCTTCCTGTCACTTCAAATTTAAATTGACAAAAGCAAAAAAACAAATCTTTTACAAATGTAACTGAGACCCGGTTGTGAATCGAAGCTCGTCTACAGTTTACTTGAACTATGCTCATTTACTATGGTTTCAATTGCTAGGATAATTGTCACCATAATAAATCAACTTGGTTTTATTAAACTGGTGATGAACTCAAGTTTGACAATCAGATGCTTCATTTTTTAATGTCCGACTAGTATATTATTGTTGTCATAATAACATTGTTTTCAGGGTAGTTACGTAACAAATAATACCCGAGGGCATTATGTTTCAAAATTATGCCCTAGGGCATTATTTTGAAAAGTAACAAACAAGTTGCCTAGTTACAGCAAGTAACTAGAGTAATTTTTCTGACAGAAATCACAATGACAGGACATACATTAATGAAAATTTTGATTGAAATACAACAAAAATCGGACATTAAACATTGAAGGCAACACGGGTGTTGAACAGACAATAATGCCTACGGTCAACGTACACACCTCGGGCCAGAGGCCCTCGGAAAGTACACTGTTGACCTCAGGCATTATTGTCCTTTTAACACCCTTGATACCTTAATTACTATATCACCACCCACGCTATCATATTAACTGTTTCAGCTCCATAGATTTTTCAAAGAAGAATATTTATAGACTTCTGGCATTCACCCTAGATTCAAGAAAATAACTCCAAGTTCCCATTATGATTCACATCATGTTTTTATCAGCATGTTCCAGAAAAATATAACGAAATTTATGATAATTCAAATTTTAATAATAGCGAATGAACCGAATAATTCTGAAAAATGCTTTAGCTGAATTTGTCATTATTAAAGGATGAATTTTAGTAATTTGATGATAATGTTTTTTGAGTTAAGTAGGATCTGAAACATAAAGAGTCACCAAAATCTCGAACTGTTGAAAAATCACCACTACAATACCACCCCTTTCAAAAGATCGAGGAAGTAAAAATAGCCATTCAGCCAAAATAAGAGTGCAACATTTCATTTCCAAGCAGTATACGATGGTTTGAACTTTTTTCTTCCAATTGCAGTTACAGAGTTTCACATAGAAAATTTTGCTGCCCTGATTACTACTATTTTGATAATTCAAACAAAGTTACTTATTGGAGTTCATGTAAAATTTATTTCACTGTAAATTGACGTCATTACCTGTGAAAGTATTCAGCAAAGGCTTGCACAAAATTAATAGAAACTGTTTTATTAGTTGTTAGGGATAATAAAAGGCTTGAGTTTTAACTATATTTTATTAACACTATTAGTCCCTTATTACCTCGTGGTCACACTGACTAGTTCAAATTGTTTTACCAAAAGGCGGGAGACCCGTCTATCTTTTTACCGTATCCCGGGTACATTCATATAACTTACATTTAATATACGTTCACACAACATCCCCCTTTTTGAGTTTACAATTTTTTATTTTTTTTTCTAAGCTATTATAATTAACTATTATTTTTTTCTATTTTGGTACATAGTTTTT
This sequence comes from Dromius quadrimaculatus, assembly GCA_963989225.1. Classification (NCBI taxonomy): domain Eukaryota; kingdom Metazoa; phylum Arthropoda; class Insecta; order Coleoptera; family Carabidae; genus Dromius; species Dromius quadrimaculatus. The sequence continues at coordinate 35,957,913 of OZ022328.1, read as the reverse complement.
TAACCAACCTGGTGGTTTCCGCGTTCTGGTTGGACGTGGATCTTCAATCACATCTTTTGCCGAGGAGGAAGATTTTTCTGATTCATTAGAATTATTTTCCGGAACCGGACTAGTACTTTCCGGAGCCAGATTAGTAATTTCAGAAACCGGATTAATAATTTCCAAGTCGGTTTCTCGATCTAGAGTTACCGGTATTGTCAGTTTTCAAGTAATCATTCTTGGCAAGAGAGTGATCTATAGGATCAGATTGCTGGGAGTTGAAGTAAGGAGCAGGGATTATGTGCCATCTATTGCGTCGATACATTCCCTTATTTCAATTATATATGAACGTGGAGTAATATCTTTACAATATATTTTTCCGTACTGGCGTAGATCAATTACCCATACCCCATCCCCTGCCTTAAGCTCGCGAAGATCTTTAGACGCATGCCTGTTGTTATAATTTAGTGCTTGTTTTTCTTTATGCTGCGCTTCCGCTTTCGTTATTTGCTCTAACTCGTTCTCAGAGATACGAAATTTTAAATTTACAGGCAATTGTGGAAGCAGATTCTTCAGTCTACGTCCCATCATTAGTTCAGCTGGTGTGTATCCATTGGTTAATGGGGTTGTTCGATAACTTAACAAAGCTAAATTTAGATCCGAGTTTTTGCTCTTCAATTCATCAACGGTATGCTTTTCGAGTAATGGGCTACGTGATAAGGAATCGGCTACGATTAAATCCTTACCGGGTATATATTGAACCGTATAGTCATATCGCATGAGTCTGATTCTAAAACGTTGAAGACGAGGGGTGAGACTATCTAAACTTTTTGTTTGTAGAATCTGTAAAAGAGGTTTGTGATCTGTCTCAGAAGTAACGTGCAACCCAATTATATATTCCGCTAATTTGTCCGCTGCCCATGTTAGCGCGAGAGCTTCACGCTCAATTTGAGCATAACTACGTTCGGCTTTTGTTAGAGTTCTTGAAATATATACAACAATTTCGCGTTTACCGTTAGGATCTTCTTGAAATAGATATGATCCAAGGCCGTAGCTTGAGGCATCCGCACTAATAGTAATTTTCTTAGACGGATCATAGTACGCAAGTATAGGAGTTTTTGTTAATGATTGTCTAATTTTATTAAATGACTGGTCTTGTAACTTTGTCCACAAATATGGAGTATCGCTTTTCAACAGCGAGTTCAGCGGTTCCAGAATTTGAGAACGATTGCGCAGAAATTTCCCAACGAAATTAACCATTCCTAAAAATCTCAGCAGTTCCGTTTTGTTTTTAGGAGGTGGAAAATCTCTAATAGCTCTGACTCGTGATTCATCTACAGATATTCCATCCTTTGACAGAATATGTCCGAGATAGGGTACTCTGGTTACGCAGAAAAGGCATTTTGATACGTTCAATGTGATCCCTTCAGTATTTAATTTAGTAAGAACAAGTTTCAGTGCTTTGTCATGCTCTTGTTTATTTTCTCCGAAAATAAGTATATCATCGACATGAAAAACTACATTTGAGATTCCAGAAAGTATTTTATGGAATTTGCTGACAAAATATTCAGGCGCGCATGAGATTACAAAAGGCAATCTTTTAAATATAAACCTGCCGAATGGGCAAATGAAGCATGTAAGTGGCTGACTAACTTTGTCGAGTTTAATCTGATAGAACCCTTTCTGAACATCAAGTTTTGAAAAGTATTTAGCGCCTTTTATACGTGAAAGAGTAATTTCGATTTTTGAAATCGGAAAGTGCGGTCTGAGTACTGCTTTGTTCAACTGAGTGTAATCAACGCATAATCGAATTCCTTCCCCTTTAGGGACGACTACTATAGGAGCTACCCACTCGGTTACCTCCTCAATTGGTTCAATTATTTTCAATTTCAATAACCGATTAATTTCTGCCTCTAATTTAGGAAGTAGAGGGATGGGAGCGGGTCTTGGAGTGCTTTGTATAAATGGAACAACTTTATCTTTTAGTTTTATACTGACTTCGCCTTTGAACTCCCCGAAATCGCGAAACAGACTCTGGAATTCTGATTTAATATCTATTTTATTCACAAACTTTTTAATTTCTCCAAGTTTAACACTTTCAGATATTTTTACTAATCCAAAATAATTTATTGTGATTCTAGATAATATTGGAGAGGGAATGCTATTTATTAGAAATATTTCTGTTTGATACTTCTTTCCCTCGTGCACAAGAGTAACTGATAAAGTTCCACTTACCTCCAGAGGCGAACCGTCTGGACCATTTACAGTTTTACTTGATTGTCGGATTTGATCAACTAAGTTAGATGGTACATACTCTCGCGGCATACAGTCTACATCCGCTCCCGTATCAACTATAAAGGTTAGATTTTGACCAAACTCTTCCACCAGAATGGTTACCAACCATGAGCCTGATTTGAGTGTGGATATTTGACCTAGAACAAAATCTTCATATATAGTGTCAATAGTATTTTCTGTAGTTATGTTATGTACGATTCTTTTGTTTGATTTTTTACAGAATTTAACAAAATGTCCTTTGATGTTGCAACCGTGACAAACTGCATTGCGAGCCGGGCACTCGCTGCGATGATGAGGCTTCCTGCCACAGTAAGAACAGGAACTGGGACTGCTTCCTTTAGTAGGCTGCTGCTGTTCTTGTTGCGGCTTTAGTTGATTCGACTTAAAATTCCTACTGTTTTCCCCCTGCTTGTGACGATTCTGGAGTTGCTTTACGAGAAGTACAGAATCGGGCTGGCGAATAATTCGATTCTGTCGTTGTTGAATTTCTGCCTGACGGGCAGTATCTATCGCTTCTTTTAACGTAAGATTTGATTTCATTTGCATGGATTTCGAAGTTTTGCTGTCTGACATACCAACGACAATCCGATCACGTATGAGTTCATCCTTCAGTATGCCAAATTCACAGGCTTCTGCCAGTGTATGTAGATCGGTAATGAAATTGTCTATCGATTCACCTGGTTTTTGAGTTCGTGAGTTAAATTTAAACCGTTCAAATATTATGTTCTTTTGAGGTTTAAAGTATGAATCAAACTTGTTAAGTGTTACACTGAGTGTCATTGGATTTTGGGGAAATTGATTGAGAATTTCTTCTGCTTTTTCTCCCATAAGATAAATAAGTATGTCTACCTTGCTTTTTTCTTCATTTCGAGACATACCTGATATGGAAATATACCTTTCGAAGCGTTTTCGCCATTGAGTCCATGTCTCTGGTTTCGAGAAATTAAATGGTTCTGGAGGAGTCACGTTAACTGGAGTAGCATTTTGAGTTTCTTGAGTTCGAGTTTCTGGCATTATTGGAGCTTCTTTTTTCTTTCTCTTTTTAAGGTTAATTTTTAAATTCACTTAGTAATTTCTTAATTATTTGTTTTTTCTTTTTACCGCTGCCACCCTGTTTTATTAGTTGTTAGGGATAATAAAAGGCTTGAGTTTAAACTATATTTTATTAACACTATTAGTCCCTTATTACCTCGTGGTCACACTGACTAGTTCAAACTGTTTTACCAAAAGGCGGGAGACCCGTCTATCTTTTTACCGTATCCCGGGTGCATTCATATAACTTACATTTAATATACGTTCACACAACAGAAACAACCATGAATATTGCTCTTTACTTCCCCGATCTATTTATAATAGGGGAAGAATAGTAATCATGATTTTTCGACTGTTCAAGATTTTGATGAATCTTCACGTTCTATGCCGATCTGGAAGCACAATAACTTGAAAATGCGTACAAATTTTCGACTGAGTTTTTTCATTGAAAAGCTAGGTTTATGTTCATGACTCGGTTCATGAGTAAGTTTTCTCAACAAATGTCAACAGAACTTTATTGATGGAGCTCTTCAGTTTTTTGCGTTCATGGTATGAATGGTAGTATTCTTCATAAAATATAAAATAATAGAAATTGATCCTTGAATTATGTGACACATCTATCTCAAATATTTTCCAAAATAATTATTCATTTGTTATTATTGAAGGTCGAATTGGTATAAAATTCGTTATATTTGACTGAAACATGCAAAGAATTTGAATGATGAGAATTATAATTATTATTATTCATATTTGGATATCACATGTAAACGTTCATCAATTGTGTTTATTTGCTTCTGTCGTGTTTGGCATCATTATATTGAAGCACCTGCGAAAATAACCCTAGTAGAAGTATCAAAAAGAATATTCAAACAATTGTCAATTGTTTTCGTAGAAGTTATTAAAATAATGTCTAGTTTGATATCAATTTGAAGCTCTTGGGGAGATAAGCTTGATAGAAATATAGAATGAATGATCAGTGGTTCACGTTACCATATTCAAATTACATGTTTCGATGGATTGAAGGCTCCAAAAAGCTAGAAAGACTCCTCACTTCCAAAAAAGTACTTATTTTATGTAAGGACTGAAATATAAGCACCATCTGTCACTTCAACAATGAAAGCTATCACTTTTACAATGACAGTTGTCACTTTGACAATGACAGCTATCACTTTGACAATGACAGCTGTCACTTTGACAATGACAGGTATCACTTCAACAATGACAGCTGTCACTTTTACAATGACAACTGTAATTTTGACAATGACAGCCGTCACTTCAACAATGACAGCTGCCATTTTGAAATATACAATTAATTGATGTGACTCAATGAATTTATGAAACTGGCTACAAAACTCATGGATACGGAAGTACTGTGTGGTCACATCAGATTTTTACTTGTATTAAAAATATTTAAAAAATAGCCATGTCTGTGAGGCTTCTTATAGTTATTCATTTAAGATGGGTCGAGTTCTGAAACGTTGCCGTTATATCACACATTACAAAGATAATCATATATCTCCCACTTACAGCAAAACAAGAAATGATGAATTGGAAATAAAAAATGTTTGAAGAATGAAGAAATACTTAAAACATTTTTCACTGCCATCCCAACAAATACAAATCTTCTCCATAAAATCAATAAATGCAATGCTTGTACTCAAACTTCTCTTTTTAAAACTGATTTGGAAATTGAAAGCGTTACTATTCATACACAGACTTACCACACTTCAGCAATTTCCACCACTTCTATACAAACCGAGTACACGTCAACAGGCTGCACAACTCTAATAGACGCTGATCACATTTCTTCTCTTTTTCCCCTCTCATCACAAATTGATGCTTCAACACAAACCGCTCATTTTTCAACAGGCTCCACCATTTCAACGCAAACTGATCACACTCCAGTAGATTCCAGTTTTACAATAGGATCTGATTATACTTCCACAGTATTAACTACTTCAACACAAGCTGCTTACAATTTACCTGTTTCCATCACCTCAACACAAACTGATTATACTTCATCTGTTTCCACCACTGTAATACAAAGCGATTACGCGATGCAAGATGAAAATTTTGGGTCTAGATATGATTTGAAAGATGAGGACTCGATACCTGCAAATAAAGATTATCCTGAAGAGGAAGAATTGGTAATCGGAGGCCGTACGATAGATAAAAGTTCTGCGCTTGATTATGAAAATCTTTCTGAAGATGAAGATTATAAACATTTTTACGAAGATTCTCTTGAAGATGAAGATTTTGTACCTGATTCTGTACATTCTTCTGAATCAGAATTGTCTGATGATACTGTAAGACTCAGTAAAAACGACAGTAATAATCAGCTTATAGAACGGAATGATTCATCAATGGATGAAAGCTGCAATAATGATCCAAAAGACAATCCAATATTGGATGAAGTCGACGATAGCGCACAAATAGCAAATTTTAGTTCTCCATTATTAAATGAAATCAATGAAAACTGTCAGCAAGTTAATAACTTCGACATTTTATTATCAAATGGAAACAGCGATAATGATATAGTAACGCATTCGGCCGATATATCTCTGTATAAGGTAAATATCTCCCATTTAGTCACTTCCAAAGTTTGTGTGTATTAATATGCGAAAAAAATTTCAGAAAAAAATATTGGCTGACCCAAAACAAGTACAAAACAGGAACGAAAAAGTGGAATTGTACTTTTGTGTATTTTGCAAAACGAGGATTTCCAGATTTGCAAGGCATATATTTGCAAAACAAAAATGAGCAAGAAATTTTTGCAGTCAAAAATCTTCCAGCAAGAGATCCAGCCAGGTTATCATTAATCTTAAAATTACGTAGTTTGGGTACTTTTGAATACAACACAGATGCAGAGCATAACAAAGGAGACTTAATAGTAGCTCGTAGACCACAAAAAACTAAAAGAAGAAATGTTTATGATTATAGACCTTGCCCGAAATGTAAAAATTTTTACAGAATGAATCTACTATTCAGGCATTATAAACGATGCGGAAATATTAGCAATTCAGCACCTCGTACCCTACAAGCGTATTCAAGAGCTACATTATTTGATGGTACTACTGATTGTATTTGGCTTGAGAAAGAAATACTGCCAGGCATGCTGCAAGATGATATTTGTCATATCGTAATGAAAGATACTCTTATTCTAGCATATGGCAAACACCTATGCGCGCGTTACGATGGGGAAAAACAACTCACGAACATGATCCGCCAAAAATTAAGGACTATCGGATTATTCTTGAAAAATTTTCGTAAAATTGATTCAGATATTACAAATTTACAATCTATTTTCGAGCCAAATAAATATGAAAACTTTGAAAGAGTTGTTCGTATTTGTGCGGGTTATAATCCTGGAGATGGTACATACAGAGTTCCTTCTTTGCCAAATGTAATAGGGCCTCTTATAAAAGAATGTGCTACTAAACTGCTAACTGAATTAATAAAAAGAGGTACAGCTCAATATTCATCTAGTGTTGAAGCCTGGTTGGAACTTATCGTGTGGAATTCCCATTGATAAGTAAAAATGGACAAAAAATTTTAGCTCGTCGAAAATGAAATAAACCACGAACACTGCCATTAACGGAAGATATAATGAAGTCGAATAGTTATTTAGACAAACATTCAATGCAGGCAATGCAAATTTTGAAGAAAGGATTTGAATAAGATGCATGGACTCAACTTTCAAAATGCACATTTCTTCTCTTATTGATTTTTAATAGGAAGCGCGTTGGCGAATTGTAAAGATTGTTGATTCATGATTTTAATAACCGCCATAGTATTCAACCGAATTCTGAGTCATACAACTCACTTGAACCAAGTGAACGAATATTCTCCAAAAGGTATATGCATGTCGAAATCCGAGGGAAGTTGGGTAGGCCTGATTGTTTAATGATCAGCAATGAACAAATCGAAGCAATTATTTTGATCCTGAAGTATCGACAGAATGCGAATGTTCATCATTCTAATCCATATGTCTTTGGAAGGAAGGATAATAAATATTTTGAAGGTATTATTTCCACTAAATTAATATTTTCTTAGGAGACTAATTAATTCTGTCGCATGAAAGTATAAACTAACATGATCATTTAAATAATGCTAAGTGATATTAAACAAAATAAAATTTTTTCAGTTTCGTTATAAATGTGATCATTTCTGATTTTGAAAATAAATTTTGCTTCGGCCTGAATGTTTACGCACGATGAGGAAAATGAAACTATAAACTATGAACTGAGTATTTCTTTTTATCTTTTTATTTGTTAGTAGATGTATGATCGAAGTATCAAGCTTTTTCAATACGAGTTTTTTTTCCATACGGGTATAGTCATCTAGAAACAAAGTAACAAAATACAATCGAATAGAACAACCAAAATTTGAAAAAAATTCACTTAGGTATCAATTTTATAGTTCCATTCTCTTTCACACTTATTTGCGAGTAAATATTTGTGACCAATAAGAAATTAGTTTCTTAAATAAGTACCAATTACTTCACATAATCTTTATTTATAATATATATCTACATCTATGCTAACTAGATAAATTCATGATTATTATTATTAATATTATTGATGATAAACGGCAACTTCTTCAGTACAAATATTTTTTTGCTAGGTGCCAGATGTCTTCGTGATGCTGCTAACCTTTGTGGTGCAGTTCATCCAAATTATCTAAGAGGAACAAAATTGCGCAAACATATTGCAACTGTGTCCCAAGCCCTGAATTTGACAGAAAATGAGCTTACAATTCTAGCAGACTTCATGGGACATAATATAGACATACATAGGCAATTTTATAGATTGCCCAACGAGGCCATACACTTAGCTCAATTATCGCAGCTACTATTTGCACTGGATAACAATTTAATTGACAGATATAAAGGAAAAACTCTCGAAGAGATAACTATAGAAGAAGATATAAACCTTGACGAAGAGGATGTATATGTAAATGAAAAGCACGTGATAAACAATATCCTGGATCAGGACGAGCAAAGTGTACATGAATTCGATATGGAAATTGGGACACAAAAAGGTAGCCGCAAATGTAATTTTCTTTTTTTTACTCATGTGAGATAAGCTCTATTTTGTCCACGTTTTTTCAGACGGTAGATGGCTCTTTGCTTTTTGCATGCGCCAAGTATAGTTTGCTTGCGACAAGTGAACTTGTCCCACACAAGCCATTTTCCACCCGGAAAAACAAGCGCAAAATTATACTTATTCGGCATTCGTAATAAAAAATAGTATCTGCAACTCGTGCGGTGTTGTCATTTGCCCACTTAAACGAATACGCGCACTCACTTTATTCATGCGCTCAACTTCTCTCTCGTGGGCAAACGACAACTACCGCACTGTTGCACAATATACTATTATCTTTTCTATGCATTTTGGAAAAGTGAGTAATATCTACTATATTTTTCTAGAAAACTGTCCAGTATCCGAACTAGAGTCTTACATATCCTCAGAAAATCTGAATGCATCAACTTCCACAATTACTGAGTTTTCGTCAGATATGGACAAAACAGCAAGAGGCAAAAAAGGTACGAGCGACTGGGAGCTAATTTCCTTGAGCCATTTTTCAAATAATTTTTCCATTATTTATTTTGAATTCAATGTCAGCTATTCAATATTCTCATAAATTCCAAGCTTCAGTTTGAAACTAATGACAGGTTGAAATCATGTGAATGACTGAACTCTATTTTCCAAATATCACAGAGGTGATTATAATTTCGTTTATAAAAATTTGTAGCTGAATATTTTGTCTACAATTTTATAAAAAGTCAAAAATTGTTCTCCAATCTTATTTTCTCTTGAAACATACATTTTATGCTAGAAGAAATTTGATTTCGGCCAATCTTGACTTGTGGCCCCTACCATGAGCTCTGATTTTGACTGTTTTATGGAGGTTGTTCTAAAAAATATTTCATGGCGCTAAACATACTACCTTTTGAGAATTTTTCAGTTATTACGCCTAACACAATTGTCCACAATATTAGATTAAAATATCTAAATTAATTATGATTTGGGAGATTTTTATTGCCTTGAAACACTCTTCAAAACAACGCTTCTAAAATAGCTGAGAACAGAGTTCGTGATATAAGCCCATATGTCTGACATCGTTTTGTCACTGTCATTCCTGCTGAACACTACATTGATCTAGTGAAAATAGCGTGGGCACGGTACAAGACATAGTAGGTAACCTAACTCGCCCCGACAATGCGTCTGCTGAGATGGTTATAGTTCGCACTGTCGCCACTAGAGACGCCTACATCAGTAAGGCCTGTTTTACAACAGTGTTTAATGTATAACTACACTAAACTTACAAAATCATTCATATATTGAAGTTAACCGTATATGTAATGTGTACAGCATATATTTCACGTTAGTTAAAAATTGATATACTTGTTAAATTAGTGTTGCATTGAGTAATATTTAATATTTAATTATTACCTATACAAGAAACTGAGTTGAATAAATTCAGAGATCACATGCAATTAACAATAATTGAGAAATATTTGAACAATACATTAACAATGTGTTCAATTTTCAACGTATAGATGATATATTTTCAATTACAAGAAAATTGTTCGAACTTCCAATAAAGGAAACATAAAAACATAAGTTAAACAAAAATTAGACTCAGTTCAAAATATTATATTTCTATATTATACATAATGTTTTACAACGTAATAGTTTTTCATGTATTAAGGGCACTTATATTTATTTTTAACAGAAACACGTTATTTTAAATTATGTTATACTTAATTCATTAACATTGTCAAAATTTAGATTTAATTTGAATGATTTGATACAAATTCACTTTGTGAGTAAATTTGAATGAGAATTGAATTCGTTTATGAAACTGGACCTAATTTAATAGTTATTTATACACCAAGTGAATTAAACCACTGTTTATTTGCGAGAAGAAAGTTCAAAATCACGAGCGCGTTCAGCGCGAGTGGTTTAATCCTTTGATCAAATAAAGAGGTTTAATTCACGTGTTTGTATACATAATTTTATTCAATTTTGCGTAAATTTTTGAACCATTAAACTAAGGAACAAAATTCAAAAAAACTAAATTGCAGTTGCAAGAGAACTTCGTTGATATCGCGACGAGTGTTTGTTTTTCAAACATTCGGGAGTGTGGCTGTCAGTGAACTGTCAGTTTTGTGAACTTCGAATTGAAGCGTTATAATTGTGAAAAGTATTGTCTGAAATGATGGAAGAAAGTGATTAAAACAATGTTCTCGTCCCCGATACCATTTTGAACGAAGCAGCCGCAGCAGTTGGGAAAATTATGCCTCAGAAATAGAAATCTTTTTATTTTTTAAATTTATTATTATTTTAAGAAGTTAATTCACAGTGTTAATTGCCATTCTGTATTATATTGCCCATTATTTTGTATATTAACTTGTTCAAACAAGTTTTTAAATAATAATTGATAACTTACCCTTGTGAGACCATCTGCAGAAATCCATTCTCTAATAATATTATCTTGTGCAAAATGTCTTTCGCAAACTCTATCATTTAAACCTAATTTGCGATCACTTCTAGGAATTGCTTTGTTCCAAATTTCTATCATGTCAAGTAGAGCTCTAAAAACACTATATTTTATCTTACAACTGTCATATCCAGAATCGCAATTCGGGAAATAACATTTTCCAGGCATTTTAATTGAATGTTCATTTATCACACGGCTATCACTTTATAGAATTATTATTTATATACTATAATCTGACTGTATTCAACGACACAAACACTAAAATCAAATGCTTTTCAATTGACAACTAGGCCCTACATATCCGCCATCTTGAAACATTTCCTCTCACCTCTCACGTCCACATGCTTGCCGCAGTCAGCAGACACATTTATAGTAGACCGGTAATGAGAGTTGTGAGGGCCTGAGCGTGGGTCATGATAAATATTCTGGTAGTCTTCATATCACACATTACAACATTCAATCAATAAGTCCAGAATCGCTAGATAAAGCAAAGTACCGCGATACATTAAGCCTGTATGATTGAATCAAATGGTGGATTGTGTGACTTCGCAACTTGTCAAATGCCATTTGAAATCTTATATCGTACGATTATATATTAGCATATTGAAGTGATTGACAGAAGTTTAGAGCCAAGATGACCGCCAATTCGTGGTTATTTATTTTATCTAGTAACTTCACAAAGATTTATTTCAATTTACTAGTATTACCTTACAATCAACTTGTTGATATTATTCTTCAATTTAGCGTTCAATTATCAGAAGCAAATATTACCAAATCAGAATAGATATATGCATTGGGTTGGGTGACGCTATATGTGATATAAAAAGTACATTAAGCTTTTTCATGAACACCATTATACTGTTGAGTTTTGACCAATGTTGTGTTCGATAGGTATGATGGTGATAGAAACGACGTATATTATGCTAGATGAATCAAGATTTGGATGCAATATGTTTCAAATAGTGCATGCAATTCGTCCGATATTAGAATAGCAAGAAAAAGTCTGATGTGGTCACCACACCACTCAAGCTACTTGTACACTTTCTGACTTAATAATTGACAGTGAGATCTATGCAAAAAAAAGAATATCACGTCAAGTGCACTTCCGGCTCAATCGATTGATAGAAAAATAGAAAATGATCATTAAAACGCTATAGCAGCTCTAATACTAAATTCATTCTACGGCCAATAGTTTCGAATTTATGCGAAAAATTTAAGAAGATATACAGATGAAATCTACTCCTGGCTCAGTAGATTGCTATGAAAATTTAAATTAATCATTTGAATGCTACAATTCTAAACAAGTTCCATGTAAATTGCACTTTCGTTACAGTTAATTGCATGCATGCGGGGTGCACAACCTGTCTTGAATACAGAATTTCAACATTTTCGTGTGGTATCAAATAAAAGCTCCTGCAGGAATTATTCTAGTTAAAGTGTCAAAAATAATATTTGAATGATTATCAATTGTTTTTTTTTTACAAATTATTTGACTGTTCAGTTTGGTATCTTTATGGCACGCCGTAATTTATTCCAGTTGAATTTAAAGTATACATTTTTATATCTTGCAAGGTAATTTAAATTCATTGAATTTTAATGATTGAATTAAAATTATGTACATAATGGTAATTCAGAATTATTATCATCTTGCAAGATAATTTTAATCAATTGAATTGCTATTACTGAAATAAAATTATGTACATAATTTCAATTCAATTTAAATTCAATCATAAAAATTCAATGTATTAGAATTATCTTGCAAAATAATAATAATTCTGAATTAACATTATGTACATAATTTCAATTCAATCAAAAAAATTCAATGAATTAAAATTATCCTGCAAGAAAATAAGAATTCCGAACTCCCATTAAGTACATAATTTTAATTCAATCATAGAAATTTAATGTATCAAAACTATCTTGCAAGATGATAATAAGTCTAAATTTTTATCATGTACATAATTTTCATTCAATCATAAAAATTCAATAAATTGAAATTATCCTGCAGGATAATGAAAATTCTAGATTTCTAGTATATACATAATCTTAATTCAATCATAAAAATTCAATGCATTAAAATTAACTTGCAAGATAATAATAATTTTGAATTTTCATTATGTACGTAATTTTAATTCAATCATAAAAATTCAACGGTTCCGTATAATTTTGCTAGATAGTCTCTATGCTGAATTATCATTATGTACATAATTTCAATTCAATCATAAAAATTCAATGTATTTAAGTTATCTTGCAAGATAATAATAATTCTGAATTTCCATTAAGTACATAACTTTAATTCAATCAAAAAAATTCAATGAATCAAAATTATACTGCAAAATAAAAGGAATCCCTCATTTCCATTATGTACATGATTTTAATTCAATCATAAAAGTTCAATGCATTAAAATTATCTTGCAAGACAATAATAATCTTGAATTTTTATTATGTACATAATTTTAATTCAATCATAAAAATTCAATGAATTGAAATTAACCTGCAAGATAATAATAATTCTTAATTCCCATTATGTACATAATTTTAATCCAATCATAAAAATTCAACGCATTAAAACTATCTTGTAAGATAATAATAATTCTCAATTTTCATTATGTACAAATCATCTTGCAAGATAAAAAAATGTATAGTTTAAATTCAAGTGGAATAAATTTTTGCTATTAAATAGCAAAACTGCGTCCGGTGTCCGAAGGGAAGAAATAATGATTATTATATATAATGAAACATGCCATTAATTAATGCGACCCTCTGAATTTATGAAACAGTACTGTAAGGGAAACAGCAGATTTTTTGATAGTATTAGTGAACTGAAGAGCTTTCATTCAATTATCAATTTTATTCCAGATAAAGGCAAAGAGACTTGGACAGCTAACAGGAAAACAGTAAAAACCACAAGAAGAATTTGGACAACACCAGAAAAGTACTCATTGCGTAACTATTTTGCCGAGCATTTGTAATTGAAATGTTTGCCCTCACTAAGTGATTGCCGAGTTGCCATTCAGAAGCATTCCTCATTACGAAGACGAACAGATGTTCAAGTCAAAGCTTGGATTCATAACGCTATTTAAAAAAATAATTCAAGACGTGCATTATCCTTTTCAGACAAATAATTCTCCAAATTATCTATTTTATCAAATGTTGGTGATTAATTAGTCACCAACTAGTGAATAACACCTTAGTAGGAGCAAATACTGCCGGTCAGATCATTTAAAGCTTTCTATTTGCAAGTTAGAATCACAGTAATTAGCAAATATATTCAGGGAAAATGTCTACAGGACTCATTTTTGATATTTATGTTTTATGTGGGCATAAATTCTGTATAAAAATAGTTACAAACACAACGTTTCAACAGCAAAGTGCTACCTTTGTCAAGTGAAATTAAAATGTATAATAAATGAACAAGTTGTGTATATAAATAGTGACTAGATAAGTATAATATATTGACTCCTTAGATCGAAGAGATCTACTTGTGATTTGGCTTACAATTTCATTGTCCACAGGTTTTCAGAAGAAAAAAATAAAGGTCGTAATGTTTTCTCCTAGTGGTACAAGGTTAATCCGGCTCTACTATTTTTGGTTTGGCGTATAACTAAGCCATTCACAGATCTCAGGAGATGATGACGAAGAATCCCTTCAAACAGTAGATTCGTAGATGGAAATAACTCGAAATTATGAACAAATGACTGGTAGCCACGATCGATTAAGATCATAACCAGTATTCAAATTCAAATTATTCGGTGATTTTTAATTTCTATCGCTTCTCTTATTAGTCTCTTGAACCAATTATTTTCTTTTGCCAGAAGCTTTGTATCCTTGAAGCTAATACCAGGTAGTTATTTTTATCTATAAATAACGTGACCATACGTTCCGGTTTGGGCGGGACAGTCCCGTTTTCTGGCAGCCTGTCCCGGTGTCCCCAACGAAAGTTTAAAATTTATTTTTTCCGCTCGAAATGCGTGGCCCAACGCCCCGCACGGGGAGGCAGATGACGACAGAGCGCGCCGCCCACCCGCTCGGTGCTGCGCCAATGCGTGTGAGCAGGACAGATAACACACGTAACGTCTGCGGTACCATCTTTTCTTTGTTTTATAAATGGATACTTCTGTTGCAAACTAATATTGAAAGAACACTTGCGTTTAGGCATTATTGTTGTTTTACAAATCACTGCGTTGCGTTGCGTACGATACTCGCTTTGTCCGACTTGAACTAAACTAATAGACTGGGAGCTAGTGACAGGTGAGGTTCTCCGATTTTATACCGCTTGCCTTTTTTAGGGTTGATAATTTACCTCTTGATAAGAAAGATAAAAATGTTATTGAGCGATGCACGCTTTCCGGTCATAGTTCAAATTTCAATTAATGGTCTGAAAAAAAAAATGGTTTTTTCCGTGATATCATATTGCATGCCTTTGTAATGTTGAATAATTGAAATTAATCTAAAGCCAAGTACTGAAAGGCAAGCGATTCGCAACAGCCCAAGTTGCGCAAAGGGTTGCGTGAACTTGTGAAAAAAAAATATGAAAAATGCCGTGTTTCCAAATTGCATGCCAATGGAAAGAATTGAAATTTTAGTCATAAAACCCTTGTAAAAAAATTGGCAAGCATTCCTCGTTGGCGCAAGGGTTTGAAATTTGGGGGTTATCTTGCATGAATTTTGCACCAATTAGCCGTGATTTCAAACTACCTCAAATGGAGCGAAAACTTTATTTTGAAGTGAAATAATTATAAATTCAGAATGGCATGCATGTTGCTTAAGCCCTTCATATTTTAAATAATAATGATAGTTGCATAAAAAACTAGCAAAATTTCTCTGACTTCATTCTGCCTGCCATTCTGTATTATATCAATAAATGCTGTTTTAAATTAATTTGGGAAATGGCAAGCATGTTTCTCAAGCCCTTCATATTTTAAATGATGATGGAAGTTGCATAGAAAACACGCAAAATTTCTCCGACTTCATTCTGCCTGCCATTTCATATTACATTAATAAATGTTGTTTTGAATTCATTTGGAAAATGGCATGCATGAAACTCTGTCCGATCATTGAAAAACTTTGGAAAAAGTGGCAATAAAAAGTAAGAATATTTCCGTTATTTCATTTTGTATTTCGATAAAGAAATACTTATGCTTCAAGATAAAATAAAAAAATTTAATGCATATGACATGAGACAAACATTTACAAATGAAAAAAAAATCAAGAAAATATGCCCTAGAATCAACTTAGTTTGTAATTATAGACATGGCAGGAGGTAAATCTTTCATAATAGTGCAGATTATATATTCAAAGTAATACAATTAGGTTCATAAACAATTCTTTTATACCAGTAAGTTTTCCGTTTGGCGTAAATAAGTGAAGAATAGTATGAAAATGAATAGAGTTAAAGAGCATGATTTTTTTTCATTGGGAAAAAGTTGAAACATTTTAAGTTAATAATTGTAGAAAGAGTTAAGTTTCAATTCATGATTTATTAATTTTTTACAAAAGATACCTGAAAATGACTTCAAACGTCGAATTGATCATCGTAAATTGATAAAGAAAATCATAAATTGAAACTTAACTCTTCCTACAACTATTAAAAAGCATGATATTGTAAAAAGGGCCAACAATAAAGACGATAAGGATTATTCAGACGATGATGACAGCGACACTTATTCTGAAATAGGTGGTGACACTACTGAAGAGGAACCTGAAATTGACAATAATTATGATAAAGAAATGGAAATTTGAGCAATTATTGCCAATTTCAGATTCCTTCTCATTCATATTTATTTATATTATGAAACATCCCATTAGCTATCTGAGTATGATTTTATTATGATAATAAATTTTTTCTTCTGGTAATAAGCTTTTTTATTTTTTCATAATGATAATAATATTTTTGCCTGATAATGAAGATATATCTACTCTTAAGTTCCAGATGAAGGCAATTTAACTTTCAAAAATATATTTTGTTACAATATTCCATCCACATATCTTATTTACATTCCGGTGGGAAAGTAAGAACACAATTACTATTTTTTCCGTTGTTAATATGTGTGATTATTATTTTATTGATAGCAAGATTCAAAACCTTAATGTTTCACAAATTCAGAAGTTGGAATGTCAACTGTACATACGTGTTTCGTCCTTATTAGGACTCTTTGATATAGTATTATTCTAGTGCCTCATTGGCTGCAATTTAATGTTATACCCAGTTAGAGCTAATACTGATATTAATGGGAAAATTTGATGTTCCCAGTGATTTCAATTGAATATTTTTGGAATTGTTGCTATGGAAACATTATGGATAATTCAAATTGTAGCTCTCTGCAATATTTTGGAAGAGCCTCACCTTGGCTATTATTGTTTGAAATTAGTCAAAAAATTTAAATAAATAAATTCGCAGAATAATTCCTGTTAATTTTACTGAATTGATTTACGGGCACTTTTTCTCAATCCTCTTTCCAAAATTTATCATTGATGAGCCTGAGCAACATGCTTGCCATTCTTTGTGTCGTCTAAAAAAAATTATTTTGAACGAAATACACAATGGCATGCAAAATAAAATGACGGCAATTTTACATCTTTTTTTTCAACTTCCTCAATGCATGCCTCCATTTTGGGACATCCTGGGGTGCATGCCAATTTCCTCAATAACAATTCATCGAACAAATGACCTATAGTTGAAATGGCATGCAATTTTAAATCACGGCTAATTGGTGCAAAATTTATGCAAGATTACCCCCAAATTTCAAACCCAATTCTTTCCATTGGCATGCAATTTGGAAACGCGGCATTTTTCATATTTTTTTCACAAGTTCACGCAACCCTTTGAGCCACTTGGGCTGTTGCGAATCGCTTGCCTTTCAGTACTTGGCTTCAGATTAATTTCAATTATTCAACATTACAAAGGCATGCAATATGATATCACGGAAAAACACTTTTTTTTTAGACCTTTAATTGGAATTTGAACTATGACGGGAAAGCGTGCATCGCTCAATAACATTTTTATCTTTCTTATCAAGAGATAAATTATCAACCCTCAAAAAGGCAAGCGGTATAAAATCAGAGAACCCTACCTGTCACTAGCTCCCAGTCTATAAAACAAAACATTGCAGTCGTTGACGGGAGACCGAATATCGGTAAGTGCGGGAATCCCTTCGCGGCCGAGTTTTATAAAACAAGCAAAGAATACTTGGAGCAGTGGTGTCAATTCAACACAGAACTGGAAGTGTTTGAATTGGCAAACTTAACAGAGGTGCCTACGTGGGAAGAGGTGCAGAAAGTGATGGACTTACTAATTACGCAAGGGTTTATTAGCAGCAGCCAAGATACGAAAGTCTTTGATGAGTTTACATTTATTTCCAACTATGCGACAGATGAAAAAATCTCTGGCTGGAATGCCGAGAATGTATCTACTGAAAACCGTTGGGTCGAATTATTCCAGCACTTCCGTACTAACAACCTCCATTTAGCAAGCTTTTCCATAATTATTGAGTACGTTATGTGTCTGCCTGGTAGTAACGCACCGGTCGAAAGAGTTTTTTCCCAAATGAACAAAATATGGACCAGTGATAAAACACAATTAAGTGTCGCAGTACTGAAAGGTATTCTGATTACGAAATTAAATATAAATAAATCATGTACTGAGTTACACACTTATCTGAAAACAAGACCCGATATTTTTAAAAAAATTTGTTCGGCCGACAAATACAAAAATACGACTTAGAAATCACGCCACTACTGGGGGCTTAGTTAGTAAGTCATGCCAACTTAACTATTTTGTGTTTAAAGCTTTAATTATTTTGTGTTATTCTATATTCTATAATAAAATACTTGTAAAACACTAAAAACTTTTTTTTATTATATATTTCCGTAGATGTGTCCCGGTCTGACAAAATAAATAAATGGTCACGTTATCTATTAATCTACTGTTTGAAGAGATACTTCATCATAACCTCCTGAATATCTGTGAATGGTTCAATTATGCGCCAAATCAAAAGGAGCAGAGCCAGATTGGCCTAGAACCATTAGGAGTTACAATTACTTCATTTATGCCCAGTTCCACCGCTATCACCTAACTTTAAGTACAGAATAATTACCATGAGAACAATTGTCTATACAATGGTAACCATAGATATTATTCTTCCCTTAAAGTTAAGTGACGGCGGTGTAATTGGCCATTAGACTTATCTAGTTACTATTTATATATTTTTGTTGTGTTGTCGACTTGTTTATTTATTATACATTTTTAGGTGATCATAACAAAGGTGTTTCTATGGTCCTTTCTGTGGTCATAGAGTTTTAGTTCTTTGTACACATCTATTGAATATCACTTTTCTATACACATCTGTCAGATGCTACATTTTTAGGAATCATCTGTCAAAAACTATTTCATGAATATTTTTTACCTACCTATATGAGCAGTTTATTTATTTATTTCATTTATTTTGATAAAACACTACCCAACAGGTTGACCTAATGATAGGGTAGAAACAATAAAACATGAGAAATATGAGAGAATACAAGTTTAAACATAAAGTGTAGAACATATGAACTCTTTGAGGATCAGTTTCTGCATATTATATTTTTTTGTCAAGATTGCGATGTTTTAGAAATAAATAGATAAAATTTTGAGATTTTGAACTCTCTTGTAATGATCGCCTAAAAAACGGTGTGTGCCTGAAGTTCTTTTTTGATCTTACTTGAATTGCAGCCTCAGCTAACGCTTCGGCCACAAACAAACAGCAGATTCGACCAGAAAAAGATCATCTTAATGGCCTTGATACACAAACTACTAATTTATTTCACTGGTAAAAGGCAGCTCTTTGCTGTTGAAACTTCTAATTGTTCTTATATAAAATTTATCCCCAATGAACAATATTTATTAAAAATTGAATTGGTTTCAAAATATTGTACAATTCTATACAATTGTTCTTGGAAAGTAGTTGATACCATCGTGTTGTATATTTAAACCGCAAAAGTTTGAAAATACAACAGTTCAATAATAATCTTCTCGAAAGGTAATAAGACGAGAATTATACAGACAGAATTCGTAACAAATTTTTTGTTGATGTTTTAATTTATTGATATCATCTGAGACCTATTGCAATTCAAACGTTTCTCCAATCTTTGAAGTAGAGCATGATAGAAAGTCAATAGAATAACCCATTTTGCTCACTAAAATATAGTATTCTAGAACCTGTGGAATACTATTGTGGCTCAAATGTATAAGATATTGACATATACTATCTTCCAAGACCAGTGATATATTGTTGTACAAAACTTTGAGATCAATTAATTAGCGAACACTACATTTCAAGACCAGTGGTATATGTTCCACTGCATTTTGAGATCACTTTATTGTTGATGGCATTAAACGTAGGTGTGGTCTCAGTCATAATAACATTTTGTCCAATGCTGTTTATCAAGTGCATATTCAATTTTTGATATTCGATAATAAAGTTCTTCCTTACAGAGAATTCTGTAAATTATATTTTTTAAATAAATCCATATCTGCAAAATGCAAACCTGATTATTACTTTATAACCTCAACTCGAATATATTTCAGAAGATCTATCTATCTATGATTCTTCCAATAAATTTCTTTTGATTTTAAATTCTGTATAATGCTCAAGAGGGCAAAGCCCTATAGCAGCACATTATTATGATAAACTTGAGCCTGTGCAATACTGTATAGAAGCAAAAAAGACAATAAATATCATTTTTAAATTGACTCGATTTCAAATTCTGTATATTCCATTTAAAACTTTGACGTTTCGATCTTTTGACCAAGGATCTTTTTTTATTTGTAATTGTTGACAGGAGTCATGATAGTAGCTTCCTTCAAGCAAAAAGATCTTGTTCGGACTCAAATATTCAAGTTGATAGCAAACTAGAGTTAACGAACAGAAATGTGAATAGCAGTGCTATATTTTTAACACGCTTTCATTAGCTCCACCTGTATATATCTATCTATTTGGAGAAAACTATGTTGACCTCCAAATGAT
The DNA here is from genome assembly GCA_963989225.1 of Dromius quadrimaculatus. NCBI lineage: Eukaryota > Metazoa > Arthropoda > Insecta > Coleoptera > Carabidae > Dromius > Dromius quadrimaculatus. The sequence goes on along the minus strand of OZ022328.1, from coordinate 35,937,097 downwards.
TATAATCAATACTTTGAATCAAAAAAGCTACACTAATATCGACCTTCTAACTTCACCCTTTAGTCTCGAATATTTCTTCTAGGGAGCCTTTTATTATATTATTCAAGTGTCTTACTTAGGAAGAACCATTCAGCATAATGACGAAAAATAACATATGTACCAGTAAATTTGATCAACCTTGTATTTCTCATGTGAGTCGGAAATTTGATATCTCAAGGATGCAGTTTATTTATTAGTGACATTGTATTATTTCAAATATGAAACCAAATAAGAATGAAAATATTGTTATGTGTCTGCGCCATCTATGTACATCCCAACGAACTAAGCTCAGCATTGGAGTAGCTTCAGAAAATTTACAGGTTCCTGTATGATTTTGTGTTACCAAGAAGAAGGGCTGAAAGTCCAGTGAACATCAATTTTGTTTACTATTTGAATACGGATAGAGCAAATGCCAATTCTCGATGTTTTTTATGTACATATTGATATTCCTGATGTAATTAATTCAAAAACATACATATGGTTCAAATGTCAGTATATATATAAGACTATGCGGTCTATCGACCTGCGAGTTGCATTAATCTGAAAATATTCAGGTTATTAGTCATAGTCGATAAAGATTCTCGGAAATAAATTCCTGAACGTTCCCGAGAAAAGTCTAATAGGCCCTCTCAGATGAGACACGTGTATATTCATGGTGAAAACCAACAATTACAGAAATCTTCATATGTAGGTACTGTGTTTAGAATTTATAAGATTTTTCAGGAGTGAAAATCCTCATGATTATCTTTATTTATGATATGTTTGGAAACGGAATTTGCTAAAGATCTCGATCTTGTAGAATGAATTTCATTGATACCAATGAGCCCTTTGAATTATCCAGATATCTAGGACTCATATATTTATTTCATCGGTCAATACGGATTTTCGTGAAACTTTTTTCTGTTAGAAAGTCTTAGAACATCCATCCTTCAAAGATTCTTATACTCCACTTTTATAATTTGAAGAAGATTCTATATATTATGAATTTCAAAAAAATCGAAAGGAAATAATTATTAGTAAATTGTTCGACAAGTAGAGGAAACTGAGAGTCTACTAGCGAGTGTAAATGTTTCAACTCACGAGCAAGAATAACGAGCGAGTTAATTAAATTTACACAGTAAGGTAGTATCGCTTTTCTTACGTGTTGTACATGCTATTTTTTGTATACTTGATGAAAAAACGCCAAGAATAAAAATGATTTTCTACAGAAATACTTATCAAGGCTGTGCTCTTCCAAAAACAAAGTAACAGTTTTGACAACTGTCAAGCAAGAGCATAGTAACAAATGAACAATATTTAAGATTAATTTGTCAGAAACGTCAGAATAATAGTAATAATAATAATAATAATAACCGTTTATTATTCAACAGGATAGTGCTATTTCTATTACAGAATAATATCACATGGAAAAATTGTAATAAATAGTGAGATAAGAAAAACAAAAAAAAATATGATAAATAAATTTAGCTTAAACCTAGCATGAATGAAATTGAACAAAGAACTACATACTATCCAAAGTTACAAAATTGTATCCAACTTATTTCTAAATTTTTTAATACTAAAAGAGAAATCTAGATCGGATGCTACAATATTGAAATTACGGCACATCATATTGATTGGCGAATTTGAATGATAATTTGTACGAGAGAAATTACAAACAAATGTGTACTCACATCTAGTGTTTCATGTGTTAACGTAAAAGCTCAATTGATCCAACAGAAACATATCATCAATATAATTATTAACAATTTTATATAAAAATTAAATTTGACTCTTGATACGTTTTTGTTGCAAAAGTTCAAGGTTGAATTTCTGAAGTATTCCAGTATATTGACAATTCGGCCAATGTTTAAATAAGCGATAAAATACAGTTTTATATAATTTTTTTTTAATTCTTTCAATTGACTCAATCAAATATTGTTGTGAGGGGTTCCAAATTGTGGAGCCATATTCCAATTCACTAATGACAAGAGATTGGAAAAACGATTTGTAACATTCAATGTTTTTGAAGCCAGAGGTTGTTCGAAATAGAAATCCTAAGATTTTATAACAAGCGTTAATCATATCAACTATGTGGTATTCAAGAGTCAATTTTTGATCTAAAAGCAAACCTAGTTCCTCAACGAATGTAACACGAAGAATTATTTCATTATTCATAGAATATTGATATGTTATGTTCATATGCTTCCGACTAAAAGTGATCACCTGACATTTATTCAAGTTAAAGTTGAGATAGTTTGATAAGGACCAGTTGTAGATTGCATCTAAATCCATCTGTAGGAAAGAGCAATCATTTAAATAAGATACTGTATGATATATTTCGAGATCATCAGCGTATATGGCATTTTTACAATATTTTATAACGTTAGTTATGTCATTAACAAACAATAAAAAATAATAAAGGGCCTAGGACGGAGCCCTGAGGAGCACCAGATGTGACTGTGGAGTTAGATGAAACAAGTCCATTGCACACTACGTATTGAATTCTATTGTTTAGATATGATTCAAGTAGAGCATATAACTTATCCGAGAAACCTATCGTGTTCAATTTATATAATAAGATTTGATGAGCTACTGAATCGAAAGCTTTTGCAAAATCGGTATAAATTACGTCAACTTGCTTTTTATCTGCAAAAGCATCAAAAATAAATTGAACAAAGCTTGTTGAGTTCGATATAGTTGATCGAGGAGCTACGAAGCCATGCTGAAAGTTACTTATGTATTTCGAGGTTTGACTTTGAATATGTTTGAACAAAATTAATTCAAAAATTTTTGCTGCCGAATTCAAACAAGATATGGGTCTGTAATTTTTAATTTGACTCTTTTTGCATGATTTCAGTGAAGGAAAAACTTTAGAAAATGTCCATATCTCACAACCTTTGTATATGTAAACAGGAATATTATCTGGACCAACAGATTTCGTGTTTTTCTGGGCTTTAATAGCATCAATTACCTCCGATAAGGAAATTTCCAATGAAAATTGAATCGCACAAAGGAGCATCTGCGTCAATTTTAGTATAATCAATATTATCACCGATTTGGTTATAGACACTTCTGAAGAAATTTGCGAAAGCATGAGCAATATCAGAACCAGAACTTAAAGTTTCATCATTAAAGTACATTTTTGAGGGTACTTTGTTGGAATCTTTCTTGTTATTGACAAATGTCCAAAATTCACTAGGATCGTTGGACATGTTTTTTTGCACACAATTGATGTAATTATTATAAGCGTTGTTAATAGATAATTTAACAGTATGACGCAATGATTGAGATTTATTTAAATGATAAACAGAATTGTAGTTGACATAGAGTTTCCTGTGATGCTCTTTAAGTTTTAAATTAGAAATAATATCATGAGTAAACCAAATTGGATACCTATTGTTTCTCATGATTTTCTCAGGATTACTTTTATCAAGAGCATCATAAACTAATGTATAATATTTGTCAACTGCGACGTTTACATCTTCACAAGCATCCATCCATTGCCAATCGACGTTATTTAGTAAATTATAAAATAGAGTAAAATCAGCTCGTTTAAAATCGTATGTTGTTTTCTGGTTACATTTGAGACTCGATGGTGAGTGATTAGACACTTCGCATTCAATATATAGCGATGAGTGGTGATTATCCTTTGCTTCTTTTAAAAATACAGTTGAGATTCAAAATAGCAATATCTAATAAATTATTGTTAACATTGGGAACATTGTTGAATTGAAACATATTTATTACATTGATGAAATGAAAAAAATTATTAACAATATTATCTAAAGTTACATTAATATAATATTGATTTAAAGTTGTTAAAATCAAATCTCCAATAATTAGCGTCTTCGAGTTGTAACTAAAAGGAAGTGAACTAATAGTGTCGTAAAATGATATATATTCCATAATGAAAGTGCAGGGTGGAACGTAGATAGCTGAAATATAAACAATATTCAGATTACTAGTTCGAGTCATCACACACACAATATCAATGTTGGTAGAGTTGCAGCTGACTTCTTGTTGGTGATGGGTGAAGTTATCATTGACTGCAATTAAAACACCACCACCACGACTTTTGCGAGTACGAGCCCGATCACGGTCACTTCGATACACAGTATAGCGCACATCCATCAGCTCAGAGTTCAAAATATTGTCTCACTATCATACGCAAGGAAGGAAATTTTTCAAATACGCTGAAATTGGAAAACCAATAAAAAAATCTAATTTACATAGTGAATATTTACCTTGTACAAATTGTTACGGCTTTTATGCAGCCAAAACTCTATGGCGGCATCGAAAAAAATGTGATAGCACTTGAAAATCCCAGTCTGATGTACAATCTTTAATTGTTCGAAATTTGAAAGTAGATAATAGACTCAGGAAATTAGTTTTCCCACGTATGAGAGCAGATGAAATTTCGTTAGCGGCTAAAAAAGATATACTGATATGCGCTTTTGGTGCGCGTTACATGAAAATTCACAGGGAAAAGCATTCTGTGAATGTTGCGTCTCGGAAAATGAGAGGACTGGCCAAATTATTAATTGAGATTAAAAAAGCTAACAATGAGATTTGAATCTTCAATACCAAAAAACTACGATTTGCGTCTGAGTCACAAAGGTTGTAGCAAAATATAATAATGAAAAAGAGTTTTATGTTCCACCAACAAACGCCATGAATATAGGCACCAGCTTAAAACAGTGTTGTGATATAGCTTTTCTATCTGTTCTAAAACAACGAGAAGAATTTTCTACAGTAAACATTGCTCAAAGGGAAGTAGATTTGGGAACTGTTATTCAATCAATAAAATCTCATCGGAAATTTGATGATATTGTTACATAATTTATTCCTCTGGTGTTTTTGATGAATAATTTGTAAAATCTTTTACACGATAGTGGTAGGCAAATGAATAATATTCCAATAAAGTATCAATGAAATTTATCTGAGTTAAATGGCTCCTACCTATTGTTTAGAAGGCTCGGCTAACTGAAAGCACAGCTGCAAATACCAAATAGCGAAGACCAAAAAAGAATAAAATTTGGCGCCAGGAATTGAAAGGAATAGATAGAGGGTTTAAGTGGTCCAACTTATAAGCGATAGTAGTAGGAAGTAGAAGCAATGATAATTTAACAGAATTGTATATGAATCTATATTTTTAATATGGCTAACCAAAACACAAGGGAATTATCCTAAACCATGAACAGAGAAAAAAAGTCGATAACTTACAGCTGGAATTATTGGTGTAATGTGTAATGGTGGAAGATATTAAGTAGCTAGCTAGGACTTCTGGGTTGAGCCAGAGGCGGTGCTACGGGCCTTGTGGTTGGAGTAGACCAAAAAAATAGGTCGTTGGGTTATTTGGGCTGTATTGCGGTCTTCGCCGGTTCGACGAACCAATACGGTGGGTGTTGACAGCCTCTCTAGAAGCGATAATAATAGGAAAACGACTTTGGCTGCTCCTTCGGCTGGTATCTGGCCTCTTACACCAGTAATTTGTTCGAAATATATAACAAATGGTTAGGATATCAGCACCAAGAAATTACAATATATATACAACTGTATTTTGGCACCAAATTAAATGAACAAATATATGAAAAAACTACGCAAAAGCAAAAAGATGGGGATGTCACAACACAAATGGGGTGATCGCAAGCATATTAGGTGAATGAACGCATTAACGCAATGACAAAGTTAAGACGAGTAACTCGTTGACCAAAAAAAAAATTTTCCATCCGTAAGGTTCACACGACCGTATAACCAACAAAAGAAGTTATTAGATAAATTGATGAAGCTAATAGACCGTCAGATAGTCGTAGATTTGAGTGCCTTATTATGTTTTCTCTGCCTTCAAGAGTTTTGATAAGTATGTATATTTAGAGTGTAATAATGCCAAAATTAAAGCTGGACCGTGTGGCCAACATAATAATAATTAATTTCATCATTCAGACTTTCGCAAGATGTTTTCGTGCATATCTTGATTTGGCTATTCAAAAAACTTATGCCATTCGTTTTTACGAGATACTCATGATATCAACTTTCATATGGCCAAACTGCAGAAACGAGAAAAATGTGAAAAATTGATATATTTTTTTGCATAATCGAGCCCTCATTCCAAACCCTTGGCCAAGTGGATCACTTCTGCCTATCGTTTTTCGCTGACTCTTTTTTCCTTAAATTTCATTTCGTAAGCATGGCAGAAACGAGAAAATTGGATCAAAACATGATTTTTCATGAAAATTTAAAATAAATTATTATTATGTTGGCCACACGGTCCAGCTTTAATTTTGGCATTATTATACTCTAAATATACATATTTATCAAAGCTCTTGAAGGCAGAGAAAACAAAATGGGGCACTCAAATCTTCGACTATCTGACGGTCTTTGACTGGAGGAGTGAATTTGAGTGAGTAAAAAGTCTCGGGAATTCAGTCAATATTTCTGTTTTAATTTCTTTCCTACTTTACAGTTTCGGCTGTACCTCAGCCATCTTCAGAAGCACTACAATTTAATTATTTTTTATCACTAATTATTTATGCCAACTTTATCGGAAATACTTACAAAAGAACTATATTGTGAAAAATTGAAAATGTACCTTGAAATGTGATATCGAGTTTGATAAAATAGCGGAAGAAATGTTTTCCATTTGTCAAATGCCACAGCCTACATCTGTGGAAGACTTTGACTAAGTGCGAGTAGAAAATCGTGCGTGCAAAAAAGAAGAAGTTATAAATAAATATGTTTTATTGGGTATAAGTTCTGTAATTTATCAGGAACACAACGTTTCAACAGCAAAGTGCTGCCTTTTTCACTTGAAAAAGGCAGCACTTTGCTGTTGAAACGTTGTGTTTCTGATAAATTACAGAACTTATACCCAATAAAACATATTTATTTAAAAATGAGTTCTGAAAAGTTTTTTCCTTCATTAAGAAGTTATAACGTCGAGCAAAATATGAAAAAAAGTAATAGAAAACTCCTTGCGGATAGAAACGGCAATGCATGAAACTTACGAAACTCTTAAACCGGATCCAAAAAAATTGTCAGTGATTACATTCACACTTCACTCTCTCATTCATTTTAGAAAGGGTGAGGGATGCATGGGAAAGTACAAAAAAATGATAAACTGACTCAACTAACAATACGGCAGAATTAAGTGATTAATTGAAACATGTGATGATATCCCAAAATAAATATATATATATATATATATATATATATATATATATATATATATATATATATATATATATATATATATATATATATATATATATATACCCGATTGTACACATTAGAAATAAATTACGTATCAAAATTACTCTTAAGACCCACAAAACTATAACTAGAAAAAAATGGTGAATGATATAAAAGTTTAACAGAATTACAGATATTAATTAGGCAAAATGTGAAGCAGTTTTCAAAATCTTGCTGAACTTGGAGCGAAATCGCGAGCTGTAACCGATACGACGAGGACAGGGCCGTAGCATATAAAACAGAATTACGCGAACTCTGGCACAAATTGAACAAAAAATAGAGGAAGTCTCTGGTATCAACTTCGGAAATAATTTATACGGAGTTAAGCTGAATCTACGCGTTTTGGTACGAAAAGAAATTCAAGTTATTATGAAAATTTTAAATCAAATAGTTAGAAATATCAGGACTAATAATTTAGAATTAGTAAACGAATAGTTATACCGAAACGCAAAGAACAAAGAAAAACTTCAGTACGTCACCTTTACATGTGAGAGAAAAAATGAACTCCACGGAGCCCCAAAAAAACTCGTGACGGTCTTCCTGCGATGGGCAGTACCCTGCCGGAGCCTTAAAGCTAAATACAAAAGCAAAACTAGTAATTTATTTCACGTTAGAAAAAGGTTACCACAAAACTGAGCCACGAGGACTGAAAAAGTTCTAATTCACAATAAACTATTTACATTAAAAAAACTACCAAATGCATAGATATGGTTTTTTACCATCATTAATATATTCATTCACTCAATCATATTTTCAAACTTTTTCACGTACATGATTTAATGACATACAATTACAAATAATAACAGTTTCACACATTTTACTCACATACACAGTTATGAATACAAATACGTTGAAAATAGATCATACATATATGATAATAAACATTAGATATCTAATTTTGTGTCTAGAAAAATAAATATTCATGTTTTGTTCTTTCTTCAAACTTAACTCATTAGTAATTTATCTATATCTAATTTTCATTTGTTATTCAGATACTTATAACGTTTCCATTATAGGAGATGCGCTGCACAAAGCAATAATTTGGTATTGCAAGTTAGAAGCATTGTTGCCACTTTTCCGGACTTCGGGTAATTGAAGCAATGAAAGTTGAATATACAGTTTGATATACACTTAATTTTTCTAGCAAACCTAGCGGAATTTTGTCAAGCTAGGCCTTCCGATTAGCCATCATAATAAAGTATTCAGACGTCCATCTAAATTTTTTATTTTGGACTCTAACTATTGAATCATCACTTTTCTTCATAGACTTACACGTACAAATGTTTTTCTGCTAATTCATCCAACGTTTTTTCCAAACACTATACAGTTTTGATATTTGTACTAGAAGTTCTTAGAGGTTTAAGGGTTTGTCATCCGACGCGCATATACGGGACGCCAATAAATGGACGCACGATTGAGATATATATATATATATATATATATATATATATATATATATATATATATATATATATATATATACAATCGTGCGTCCATTTATTGGCGTCCCGTATATATATATATATGTATATATATATATATATATATATAAACATCCTGTTCCCAAGATAATCGCTGATGATAGCAGAACTATAGTAGATTTCCACTTTTGAGCAATTTCCTTCTAATGACATCAATAAGTTTACTTTATATCATATTGTATTATTCTAATGGCTGGTCTTATGAAAGACCAAGTAAATCTACTCTCAGAATAAGTTTATTCTACTCAACAAATTCTCATCGTTCTGAATTTCTTTGTGACAACAAAATCATTGCTGCCAAGAAATCGACCGACATTTAATAGAGTAAATTTTATTCACTCTGGAAGTAAATCACTCTGCCCTTTATAAAACCGGGCATAAGTCAGTTATAATCTGATTACTGTGAAATAAACATATTATCCGAGTACAGCAAATTGTACGTGTTCTCGGGAAATGAATACATCTTTTTTTTTCTTAACTTTATTGAGTTAATGTGATTGGCGCCGTTGATAGGATACTCAGGCGAATCTGAGAATCATTTCTGTATTCGTTTCAACGATTTACTGAGTATCTCCCTCGAACATGTCTCCACTAAACAAACACGACAGAAGACTTCTCCAAGGCGATTCGAGCGAATATCGAAGCTCAGAAGAAGATCAACACACCCTGCTGCATACAGAGTGCCACTGTCGACGTTCACAACCGTTCCACGAAGAAATCGCAGAGGTCTCATTGACAAATTGGGTTAGTTTTTAATGGTGTAAGTACTTCATGTCATTTAGAGATAGGAGTCCTTTGAACTCAGATACAGAACAGTCAGATACGGAATCAAATAATTTCTGTCACTCATTGACTAACAATCTGAAAAGTACTTTTATCCTTGATTATTTAGCTGACCAAATAAATAGTCTAACAATGACAAACATGATCCCTCCAGAAATACAACATGCCACTCCCACTCTCAGAAAAGAATATTTGGACATGGTGAATGAATTCTTCGGTGGTAATGTATTTTTACCGCGATTAATAGCAACTTGCGAGAAGCTAGCGAATAAATCTTATAACAATTCAGATCCTGGTGATTTTCGAAACGAATTAAGGGTGAAGCTACAAAAAATATTGCCAGTTGTACAGTGCATGATTGGTAAAGAATCAAAACAGCTCTTATGAACACATACTCAGATAAAAGAGATTGTTATACTCTGAATTTGGAAATGTCCGAATTGAGACAAACGAAAGAATCAGGGTTCGAATTTTTCAATAAAGAACAAGAAACAGTAAATCTTCAAATCTCATACTTTCATACACCTATTCAGAATCAAATAAATATTCCACAGACCAATGAACTTCAATAATCAACAAAATAATCGTCCAACCAATAATTACTCTCCTAATACTGATCAACAAGTAGCTAGACATAATGTTTTAAGCCCAATCCAAATCAAAAGCTCCCTAAACCTACCCCAATGAGCGTAAGCACAAAACAATCATTTATATCAAGAACTGGATTCTCCGGTTATAACAATGCTTACCGTCCACAAAAATCATACCATCTACAACACTTTGCAATTGAAGAATCACATAACACTGAAACAGACGATATGTGTAACGAACAAAACTATGACGAAAAAAATTTCTTTCGAAGAACCAAATTGTGAAAATTTCTAACAAAATTTTGATGAAAATTATGACAAGAATTCTGTTTTAGAAATCGATGCCTCGGAAATGAAATTGAATTAATGAATTCAACTAACAATAATAGTGAGCTTTCATTCATAATTTTCCCCGAGTATTATCTCAAAGTTTTGATCGACACAGGAAGTTCAAGGTCTTTCATAAAGCCAGAAGTTGAAAAAAAGTATTTGTTTGAAATAACAACAGCTCACAGCACATCGGTTGAAAATTATAGTATCCATTCATCGTGCTCTGAATTATACAAAAATCATAACAAAGCTTTGAAATATCATTCATTTGATTTTCATAGTAAATTTGATTTACTATTGGGACTAGATGATTTGAGAATCTTAGGAATTATCATTGACCTTACAAACGATAGAATAATAACGCCAAATCAAGAAATTAAAATCCAATATCATGAGCCCAGTTCAAAAACGATCAAGATTCTACCAGAATCTGAGAGTCTAATCAAACTAAATGTTGAAAAAGTGAGTAATGGCGATGCTTTCATTCCAGAAACTGAATTAAATATGAATTCAGTAGAAAATCCTAACTACGATAATTTTATCAACTATTTGATAAATTTCAACAATTCAACTATGCAAAACAACGGTACAGAATCAATGATCGTTGAGCCCGATGAGAATCCCGATTCCCAACGCCACTGTACACTGTAGCGCTGAAAATTCCATTTTCGGCATTCCCATCACTGAATCACCACTTAACGTAGGCAAAAATCAAATGATTATCTTAGAAGTTCTACACTCTTCAGCTAGACCAAAAATAATAAGACTATTTGATAATAAAATAATATTTACAATTCAATTATCTCAAAATGATTTTGGAAAAGACTTGATCAATTTTGTGAAAGAATATATCGTTCTGAAAATTAAATATCATCTTTATTTCGAACAACCAGTGTATGAAAAATTCAGTAGCATATTACAACAATATCTCAAAAACTCCGAGATTAATTTTGTGAGGACAAATTTCAAATTGATTGATGTGGATCAAGAAAATTATCAAATTGATACTATATGAAATTACCACGAGAGTAAAACCAATCATCGTGGCATTCAAGAAACTTATAACAAAATTAGGAAGAGTTATCATTGGCCTGATCAATTCAAAGTTATTACAGATTTCATGAATAGATGCTAAATTTGCTTACAATCAAAATACGAAAGAAATCCAATGAATCCAAAATTCAATATAACACCCACTCTTTGCAAACCATTCGACACTATCCACATTGACACCTTGTCATTAGAAAATTGTAAATTTTTAGCTTTGATCGATGATTTTTCTAAATACACACAATCTTACAAACTATCTTTGACAAACGCAATAGAAGTGAGCAATATCTGAAGAGGAGATTATCTCTGCCATAAATAGTTTAAAAGCGTCACGTTCACCCGGACCGGACAATATTCCGGCATACATTCTTAAAGGCTGTCGTGATATAATATCGAAGCCTCTACATATCCTGTTCAATATGTGTCTGAAATCAAATACTTATCCTTCCATTCTCAAATATTCGTGGGTATGTCCTATTTTCAAATCCGGTAATCTCCATGATATCAAGAACTACCGTCCTATATCAATTCTGTCTAGTATAGCCAAATGCTCTGAGAAAATATTATATAAACAAATCTACCCCAGAGCAGCATGGGTTTATGGTGAGAAGGTCTACTTCTACAAATCTCACTAATTTTACACAATTTGTTATGAATAATATTGGTAGTAACAGACAAATTGATGTTATTTATACTGACTTTAGTAAGGCTTTTGACTCAGTGAATCAGTCTATCACAATAATTTCAGTTCAAACTATTTTTCTCCAAAATCTTGTGTGCCCCAAGGCTCAAATTTAGGGCTTTTGATCTTTATATTATTTGTCAATGATATCACCCATTGTTTGCAATCTTCGCATGCTTTATTATATGCACATGATCTAAAAATATATAAGACGATTAACAGTAATGATGATAGTTTCAATCTGCAGTTTGATCTTAATAATTTGCTGGATTGGTCTTTATCCTCCCACCTAACGTTTGATATTTCAAAATGTAGAATGATGACATATTCTGTAGCACTAAGTGTACATAACTACTCGTATTTAATAGGTAATAATTTTCTCTCAAGAGTTGTGATTTTCAAAGACTTAGGTGTAATTTTTGATACTTCATTACATTTTGGCCCACATATCGAGTATATTGTCAAAATGGCTGATAGAAACCTTGGATTCAGCATCCGTAATTCTCAAGATTTCATTGATTTACAAACTTTCAAGTCTTTGTTTTATGCATTTGTCCGCTCGAAACTAGAATATTGTAGTGTCGTATGGAATCCAATTTATGATAAGTATAGCTCAGATATTGAATGGATACAACATAAATTTGTTAGATGTTGTTCATACAAAACATCAAATGTGTTTGATATTTTTACTTACAGTTATACCAACAAAATTAGAGAATACAATCTGTTATCACCTCAGAATAGACGTGATATTCTATCATGTATTTATTTATATAAATTACTGTTTAATGTCATTGATGATAGTTCGTGTTTGAGCTGTATTTTCATAAATGTTCCACGACAAGATACACGCAGTCAACCTGTTCTTAAGTTCCATCTCAATATATATATATATATATATATATATATATATATATATATATATATATATATATATATATATATATATATATATATATATATATATATATATATATATATATATATATATATATATATATATATATATATATATATATATATATATATATATATATATATATATATATATAGTAATTTAACCCTTAGTAATTGGGACCCTTGGTCCTGTTGAATGGTTTAAGATTAAATGAATAGATAAATTATTGATATTTTTCTTGAGAGGTCTAAAGAGAGATCTTTGTTTTTGTGAATGAGTTTTTATAGTTCATTGAATAAAGATGAAGCTGTTATAGTCCACTTTTTTAGGATACTCGTCGAACTTCTTATTTTTGTTATAGGTTTCAAATGTTGAATCACTCATCGCTGTAAATTATACTGAGGAAAATACAAAATTATACTTCTGTATCTATTGCAATTCAGAGATTTCGATATTTGCACGATATTTACAGTTCAAGCATAAATATGAAGAGAAAGTTATGGAGTTCTTGAAGTTCTCTTCAAGTGATTTAAAAAAAAATGCAATTATTAACGAAATTTTTAGTCTAGATAATCTCGGATGTAATAGAAAATTCGAATTGAATACCCAAGACATGTATTAACACGGCGACCAAAAGCTACGAAAAATCGTACCAACAAAGATTGCACTTTTTGTCTAAAATGTAAAGACTTTAATCGTGAAAATTTACTATATAGACAGACATTACCGTCGATGTGGAGATGTGGCAGATTCTGTTCCACATACATTACAAGAACAATCGAGAGCAGTTCTCTATAAAAACGAATTGAGTAACAAATGGTTAATGGATGAGATTCTTCCAGGAATGTTACACGGTCAATCACAGATATTGTTAAGAACGACAAACTTATACTTGCATTAGCCGGCACTGGTGGCTTGATGTGTTTAGGCAGCGCTCAGTTACCTACTCCGCTGTCTACTGGTGTCGTGGGTTCGAATCCCACCCGGGGCATGGTTTTTTGTGTTTGTCATTGAGTACTTTGAGTTGAAATGTATATGTAATGTATTAATTGAAATTGAAGCTAAGAATTATTCAATAATAGGCTATAAGCTGAGCGCTTGAGAAGCCGTCAAGACATTATTATTATTATTATTATTATTATTATTATTATTATATATACCAGTTATTTATGCAAGCGCTATGATGGAGATAAGCTTCGTACTAATATAATCCGTCAGAAAATGAGACAACTTGGAAATTTTCTAATTCATATGAGGAAAATGGACTCTTTAATGAAGAATTTAGATTCCATTTTTCACCCACAGAAGTTTATAAGTTTTGTGGAAGCTATATGATTATTTTGTGGCTACAGTTTTGTAGATGGGTCATACAGGACACTATCTTTGATAATAGCAATTGGAATATTGGTAAAGGATTGTGGGAGAAGACTTCTCGTTGAGTATGCAAAAATTAATGATTTATCGCGAACTGGAGTTTTAGAAGCTTGGTTATCAATTTTTCGAAAATAATATCCTCTGAAAATAAACGTGCTCATCAAATTATTCTACGCAATAAACGGAGGAATCCAGAATACTACCGCTCACAGAAGATATCATAAATTTAAATGATTATTCACAAAAGCTGTTCAATGATTCTTCTCAATTTCTACAGAAGGACTTGAAGAATCAGCTTGGGATAATTTTTCGAGATGTTGTTCACTGTTACATCTAATTTTCATCAGAAATGTGGTGGTGAAGTGAAAAAATTATTGATTGAAGAATATTAAAATAGGCATAACATACAAACTGAGTCTGATTTTTACAAATCTTTGAAAGAATCTGAAAACATATTTTTCAAAAGATACATGCGAATAGCAGTAGAGAGAAAATTGGAGAGACCAGTTTGTGTAATGGTTATGATTCATATTCTAATTAGGAGAAGTAAACTGAAGTTGCTGCGCCAAAACATATATACATACTGTAAATACGACGAAAATAACACCAGAATTTTATGCGGTGAAATTCAATTTGAAACTGTCGGCACGTAGCCTTTCCACTGTTATTTGACAGCTATTGTTCTGTAATTACCAGCAAAAAATATTTCAGTAATATAAATTTATGTATTATACAACGATAACAGAGATATTTTATTGAATAAATATCAACGTGAATTGAAAAAACAATTTTTATTTAGTGTAAAACTGGTGTGAAATAAGCCAATCAAAAACGTCTAGTTACATGACGCCCTCTTCTGTTTGCTCTTTCTAGTTCAAAAATAGAGTATAGTAGCAAACAAATTGAGGCAATTCATTTATCATTGAAACATATAGAAAACTCTAATGTACACTTCAATAATCCATACGTTTTCGGACGAGACACCAATGAATATTTCAATGGTCACATTCAAGTTCCTATAATACAATTTTCCGAATAACAATCAATTGGTAGTTTATTTCTCGCTACCAAATATCCGGTTCTCTATCTTGAACTCGATATGTTTGTTTAAACTTGCTATTCTGGTAGATCTTCTATTCGTTATCAATAACTGTTTTTTGAATACCATCTCGTTGCTGTCAAGAGTAGAATAAAAAATCACGTAATGAATGAATATTATTGTGAACTATGCTTTGTTCCAGGAAGATCTTTGAGGGAAGCATCAAATTTTCGTGGAGCGATAAATCCATATTTATTAAGAAGTACAAAGATCAGAAAGCATATAGCTACTGTTTTCCAGGTACTCATAAATCAACGGAGAATAAGTTAGCAATTGTAGCAGATTCCATGGGTCATAATAATAAAGTCCATAAACATTTTTATCGCTTGCCAAATGACGCAATTCTTTTATCAAAGATTTCTCAGTTATTATATGCATTGGATGATAACATGTTAAATAAACATTGAGGAAAAATTGGAGATGGCTAAGGTGTAGCTTAAACTGTCGAGCTAGGAGAGAAAAAACAAATAAATTTTGACTGAACTCCCATATTTTATTAATTCACATTGAGCAAAAAGTTTAGATGGTATGAACATCGACGACTTACCTGATGAACCGATAGAAAATCCAACAGATGGGACTTTCGATACAATTTCAAGTACTTAATTCTATGTGATATCAAATTATTGATCAAATTTAATATTTAATTTGTAGTAATATTATTGCAAGGGAAGGTTTCTGTTCGCAACGAATTAAAATAAAGATCATAATTATAATAAATTACTCAAACTGGAACTAGGATTTGAACCTGAGATCTCTGGAAATTATGAAATAAAAGCTGAGAACTCACATAATTTTGAATCTATAAGTTCCCTGCCTAATGATTTTCTATGATGTAGAATTGTATCGTGATGTTTATTGCTTCGAAATTGTTTATGATCAAAATAAAACTCAGTATTTGATAATTTCAAATGAAATGGAAGTTTTATTCTACTGGATATCACTAACAACACTATATTATTTATTTATCACCTAATACCAACCTGAACAAAGTCGCAGATATTTATATTTAACTATTTATATCCACTGATCACTTCACTGTTCGATATTCGCTGCTCTAGCTTTACTATTACACTATCCATTCTCAAATCATTTGCTTCATTTTATATATAGAAATATCCATTTCTCGAATTTTCTACCACATTTCTGGAATATTGCTAGGGGCTGCCATCGGGAGGGGTGATGTGATGCGGCGTGACGCGAAGCAACGAGGACAGAAGGCTCCGCCCATGCAAGGTCACTTCTACCAGCCTCCACACTTTCGCACGTTACACTGCCCCCTTCTTAAGAGTGTTTCGTCCCGAAACACACCTTCGTATCTATGCCGGAATCGACAATCGCCGCCCTTGGTGCAACCAGTAGTTTGGAAGAAGTAGCAGTCGATAGCTTTTGGTCCGATCGGGCCTGCTGGGTGGAAACAGCAGACCAATATTCGAATTCCGCTGTTCTGGAATATAACCTATATCATATTTCGAACGATCTTCCAATCTTATCCATCCAGAACGCAGCCTAACTTCGGTATTGCCAGTTTCAGGATGTCGTTCTGCATTAGATGACCTCGCATGTCTTGCAACGTTTCCCACATGGAACGGTAGGTTGGCTTGTGACGAAATTTGTCTTTCGTTACCAGGTGATGAATATAGCGTTCTTTTGTTGTCGTATAGTCCCTCAGGCAGATGGCCTTTCTTACTGCAGGATTCTGGTGTTCTGGTCTGCCAAACTTCTTCTTGGAAACTGCCGCTATATCTTGGGACATCTTCAGATCTTCTGACACACAATGGATCAAGAAGTAGTCGGCCGAGACTATGAATAGATCCTGCTGCACTTCGGTAGTTATTACGAATCGAGCCCGACGTCCACTTGAAAAAGTCTTCATAAACTCCTCAAACGAATCTTCCTGTGCATGGATCTTGTGAGCACGTGCGTTATTGGGATCTTTGTTGTTGTCTCCCGCAAATGGTGCAAGCCAATTGAAGTGGACCACTCTTGATTTGCTCTTGGAGTTGGGTCTGATTTCACAGATTATGCCGTTAATCCTTCTGATGACTTCGTAAGGCTCTTCGCAAGATGTCTGTAATTTTGAAGACAGGCCACGTCGCAGCCCCGGGCTATAAAGCCACACAGAATCTTCTGGTTGAAAGCCCCCGTCTTGTGTCTTGACGGCATATGTCTCTTCCATCCGGTCGCTGGCATTCTGGATGTTTATACGGACTTAGAACTGGATATCGTCCATCTCACGCCTTAAATTGATGACATAATCTTTGCCAGCTGGATCTTCTCCAGGTTTGCAGCCGAACTTCAGGTCGCATGGTAGCCGAAGTTCCCGTCCTAAAATAATTCTTGCTGGAGTCTGTCCGGTTGTTTCGTGTACGGATGAGCGGTAGGCCAAAAGGAACAGATGGAGATATTTGTCCCAGTCTCTCTGGTGACTAGAGACAACTTTGCCCAGGTGTCTGTTTATGGTCTTATTCATCCGTTCCACCGTTCCATCAGACTGCGGATGTAATGCAGTAGTTCTGGTTTTGCGAATGTTCAGTACTTCGCATATCCCCAGGAAGAGTGTGGACTCAAAGTATCTTCCCTGGTCAGAATAGACCAAAATAACAGAACCAGTTCTTCACTAGGACATCTGCAATGGTAACGTCCCCTTGATTAGGAAGGGCACACGCTTCCACCCATTTACTAAAATAGTCCATGACGACAACAATGTATTTATTTCCGACGTCTGATTCGAGAGATGGATATTTCTATATATAGACGCAAGCAAACGATTCGAAGTGATCAGTGGATATAAATAGTTGAATAAAAAAACTGCGACTTTGTTCAAGCTAGTATTAAGTGATAAATAAATAAAATAGTGTTAGTGTTATCCAGTAGAATAAAACTTTTATCTTATTTGAAATTATTAAATAGTGTCTCTCATTTTAATTACAAGGCATTTCGGAGCAATAAACATTAGAGTAGTGTCGAGTGTGGAGTTATTATGAACAATTTAGTATTTTGCTTATTGCTGCCTTGAAGAATTGGAAAATGGCGTCTAAGAAGTTGTTGGAAGATTTGAAGGTCGCAGAGTTGAAATATCGATTGGAAGAGTGAAATCTGGAGACCAATAGCCGCAAACAATACAGTGGTGTCGAGTGTGGGGTTGTTATGAACAATCTAGTATTTTGTTTATTGTTGCTTTGAAGAATTGGAAAATGGCGTCTGAGAAATTATTGATAGATTTGGAGATCGCAGAGTTGAAATATCGATTGGAAGAGCGGGATTTGAAGACCAGTGGCCGCAAACAAGTTCAAATAGAACGATTGCGAGACGCTTTGACTGAAGACGGTGAGGATCCTGATACATATTTGTTTGAGGTTCAACTTGCTTTAACCGATTTGGCAATAAATTCAGAATCAAAATTAAAAGGAAACTCTATAAATTTCAAATTAAAATTGAAAGAAAATTCTACATTTTAAAAGAAGATTTAGAATCGAAATTTAAGGAAAATTCCACAAGTTTAGAAGAAGATTTAGAATCAAAATTGAAAGAAAATTTTACCAGCTCAAAAGAAACAGAATTAAAACTAAATTCTACAAGTTTGGAAGAAAATTTGGAATTAAAATTGAATAAAAGTTCGACAAGTTCAAAGAAATGTTATTGGAAAAATTAGAAGAAAATTCTAGAAACTTGAGAGAAGGACTGTATGGAGAGATAGAGGAAAATACAAAGAAAGTAAAACAGCAACTGTAAAAATTTAGAGAAAATCAGAAGGTATGGGATTCATCCAAAGATAAGCGTAAAATGTAAAAAGGAGAATTGGATGCAAAATTGGATTCGAAATTTATTGAAAAAATTAAGATTTTTGGAGAAAAATTCAAATTTGGTGTTTCATCTCCGGAAAAAGCTTCAAAAGCTGAGATAATTGAGCTATCCACATCAAATCTTGACTCAACTACAAAAATGCGTGTCAAACCTCCAAGCTTTGATGGTCGAACATCTTGGAATAATTACCATAAAAATTCGAAGCCGCTGCTGAGGCTAATGGCTTGAATGATACTGAGAAAGTTTCAGCTCTCACAGTTGCTCTCCGAGGAGATGCGGTAGATATTTTACAGGCTATTCCACCGGAAGAAAACAACAATTATGAAAAATTGATCAAGCGACTGGAGCTGCGATACGGCCATGCACACCTGGAGGAAGTGTATCACACGCAGCTCAAGAACTGATACCAACGTCCTAGCGAGAGTCTACAGGAATTCGAAGCTTATGTGGCACGCCTAGTTCGACTTGCATATCCAACTGGCCCTGATGATTTCTTGGAAAGCTGGGCTGTGAGAATATTTGTGGATGACATTAGAGACCATGAAACGCAACAAGACCTGCATTTGGCGCGGCCGAAGAAGTTGGTGGGAGCATTGGCACATGCACTGGAATACGAAGCGGCAAAGCAGGCGTCCAGAAGCAGTGCTAGAGTGCGAGAGGTCCATCGCGTTTCAGATGCAACGGAAAGCTTGGAAGATCAGGTTCGGGGGCTGGTCTAGGAAACAATGGAAGATCTCAGAAACTCCAGACAACTCCGGTGTTGAAACTGTGGGGAACTAGATTCACCAAAAAGTCGATACAAGCGATCTTTGAAGATGCTACCCAAATATAACTCCAGACATGGAAAAGAACGCCTCGCAAGAATAAAAATTCTACACCTGACATCACAGTAATGTTTATTGCTTATAATTAAGATAAAAGTCACTATTTAATAATTTCAAATGAAATAAAAGATTTATTCTACTGGATATCACTAACAACACAATATTATTTATTCATCACTTGATACTGACTCAAAAAAAGTCGCAGATATTCATATCTGTTTGATATTCACTGCTCTAGCTTCACTATTACACTACCCACTCTTGAATCGTTTGCTTGCGCTTATATATAGAAATATCCATTTCTAGAATTTTCTACCACATTTCTGGAATATTGCTAGAGGCTTCCATCGAGAGGGGTGATGTGATGCGGCGCGGCGCGACGCAACGAGGACGAAAGGCTCCGGCCATGCAAGGTCACCTTTACCAGCTCCCACACCCTCGCATGTTACAGTATGATATAAGAGTGCTTTCATATTCTCACATTTCGTCGTCTCAATCGATGAAATATCGCTGGACACATAGATAACAGAAATCTTGAGCTCAAATTCCGAGTTCACATACAATATCGTTTTTTAATCAACATATTCTGAATTTCGTCTTGGATACTGCTTATCCAGGCAGTCAGAGTAAACAGTTCGGCATTATTTCAGATAATGCACAAGAAGATTGCCTATCACTG
Source organism: Dromius quadrimaculatus (assembly GCA_963989225.1). Classification (NCBI taxonomy): domain Eukaryota; kingdom Metazoa; phylum Arthropoda; class Insecta; order Coleoptera; family Carabidae; genus Dromius; species Dromius quadrimaculatus. Next base: position 35,916,231 of record OZ022328.1, on the reverse strand, counting down.
ACTCTCATACATTAGTTAAATTAACACTCCATTCTCACCAATGGTTTCTCAGCAACTATAGAAGCTACTACAGCGTCAGTTGTTTGGTCAGAAATTTTAGGCTTTCTCATTGATGTCCAAGATAATGCATAGGTTACCAATATAACGAATGTTCTATACTATTCTTCGTGTTTCGCATTCAATTTCCAGGAAATACAGAAAAGGGCAATGAGACTTGTATTGAAATGCAGTAAACGAATGAGCTTAGGCGTCACAGTGGCAAAATTAGATTGGTCAAGTGTCTCAAAGTACATAGAAATGAGTTGCATGATTTTTACATATAAAATAAAGAATATGCACTTGCAAAATATATTGAGTTCATGCAAATTCACTCATGAATTCAATACAAGAAATAGGAATAATTTTAGAATACCTAAAGTGAACGAGACTAGTACTGCTAATAGCATTTTTAATAAAAGTTGAAAGCTCTAAACGATATCTTAAAATTGTTAGAAAACATCATATACACATAAGGCTAGTTGCATGAATATAATTGATAGGCTGTCAGTTAACATGCTGTCAACTCGACTTTCATTGACATTTATTCGGGAGAAAATAGATCGCATGAATAATTAACTTATTTCCAACGTGAAAATAAACATTTTGAATTGTATTTGTTGTGAAATTATATATGAGAATATCATAGCTTCAGTTTAGATGTCGAAAAACTCAGGTTAGATACTTGTGAACACATATTTGATTATGTTATCAAAGTTAACAATGCTTTATGCAACTGGGCCTCAGAAAATCTAAAATTATGTTAGGATCAAGTTATATGAGTATATAGTTCCCTACCATAATTGTGTATTTGTTGGAAATATTTATTTCAGTTAAACTGATTTACTATTAGATTGTATTGATTTATCAAAGTTTTCCTTCTACTATTCTATCAATGTATGCCACTGATCAATAAATTATCATGATTTCTATTGTTTGTAACAAAATAGTTGACATTTAACAGTGAAAAAGCTTTCGTAGAATATTCAAAATAGCAACAATTATTTGTGTTCGGCAGAAAATCTCATCTGCAGTTATGTCAACTCTTAACATTTATTTCCAATTGAATTTCAAAAGTAATAGTAACTGAGGGTGTATGACAGACAAATATATCTCTCACTAGCTGACTCGGCGTACTTCGTAACGCCACAGAATTTATAAATTCAGATTGCAAGGTACTTAAGCCTACCTTTTATATCAGGACCTTATAACCCGGAAATTGTAAGGACATGTAAACTGTGAAAAGATCTTCTCTTAGGCAATCAATCAAAATAGGAGATTCTTGTATTTGGCCGAAACTTTGCAGTTCCACTGAATATCTTTAAGTTCATATTACTTCCTTTTTTGTTAATTATTTGAAGATTGAACATTGAATATATGCATCTCACATGACATAATAATTCAAGTGTTTATATATAAGTTATTATTATATTGGACATAACTTGCCTATTTGTATGTGAACCTAACCAAAATGTAACAATGAAATGAATATGCATGTGCTGGGAATAATCCAAGTTCACCAAACTCGCTTCGTTCATATGGCGGTTTACTGTTGAGCGACATCACTTTGTTCGCACGGCTGCTTGCCTTTAACTGAGTTTGCAGCCGAGCACGCTTCACTCGCACGGCATCTTACCGTTGACTAATATCGTTCCGCTCGCACGACGTTCTACAGCTGACCGAGCTCACTTCGCTCGCACGGTAGCTTGAAGTTAAACGCGCTTGTTTCACTCGCACGGCAGCTTGCCGTTACTTGAGCACTTTTCGCTCGCACAGCAGCTTGACATTGACCGATCCCGCTTCGCCCACACAGCAGCTTACGGTTATCTAAGCTCGTTTTGCTCGCACAGCGATCTACTGTTGACGATTTGCTCGTACGGTGATTTACCGTTGATCAAGCTTGCTTCGCTGGCACCGCAACTTAGCATTAACCGAGTTCGCATCTCTAGTGAGGCGTTTTAACGTTGACAGAGCTCGCTTCACTTGCATGGCGACTTATTTTTGACCTGAAATTTCCAAAATTATTTTCAAGTCCTATCAGCTACTTCTGTTCATTCCACCCTGGAGCAAATCTTATAAGCTGAATACGATAGGTTAGTTCTTATGATATCGTCAATAAATCTGTTTTATACAAAATATAGGAGATAATGACATTTCTCCTCCCGATTTTTGAATACTTATTCTGCTATTCTAGACGGAGACAAATGACAAATTCAAAAAATCAAAGATCATGAAATTCGGTCAAGCCGTTCTTCATTTCTGAATGGTGTAAGTAACCAGACTTTGTTTTATATACTAGTATAAATACACCAAAAGTGACATTTCGCAATCTAGACTCAAAAATAACTATTTTTCAGGTGCTTGGAAGGCCACAATCAGTTAAGCAACCAATGATACCGCAGCCGACGGTCACAATTCTGTATGGAACGTCTCTCAAAAGCATTCCACAAGTTATCAGCCGGGAAGGAAAGACCGACCTAAATCTGTTCCTGGCCCCTGGTCTATAAGGATCGACAATGAAATTAAGAGGAGGAAATTGTGTTTTGAATATATCTAGAATCGAGTATACATGATATATTTTCTTTTTATGTATATACATAATGATAAAATTTGATATACTATCATAGTTATACAATATTAGATTTATCACTGATTTAAATTGATTAAAACTAGTGCTGGATAGCATTAACCTTTGTTAGTTATTGTCATGAATAATTTATGATTATTTAATGTAAATCAATGGATCGATTTTCAGGCAACATGCTTATCATCAGAAAACTGTTTTTGGATAAAGTATTTTTAGATTCGTAAGTTTTTCTTCTGCTATGTATAGTCTATTTATTCATTATATCTTCTTGAGGAGTTCAGTTCGTTGTCAAGTTTGGCGATTAATTCAACGATTCAGTTTCTTTTCCTGGAATATATGAGTTTTAAAACAAAGTTTTTATTTGAACACTCTAACTCCAGTCGCTGAGTCGTTTTCTAATTCTTGATTATCAATCCAACAACAATCAACAAGAAAGACCATAATCGGGAAGTATGTGTGCTTACATACGTCAAATGTTGTAAGTTGCGATCAATCGAGCTAGGCTTTTATTACGTTATATTTTGTAAGCCTCAGCGATTATAGGGTTGCGTATATGGGCATTGTCTGTTTGTTATCTCTCTTTTATCTGTCATCACTTTCTATTCTTGCTATCCAGAAGTCTGATGTAATGTCATATAGAATGGTGAAATTCAGGGTGTGACCTTATATTACTCTTTTACCCTTAAGGGAGAGGATATTTCTTACTGGTTTCTTGTTTAGGTACAATGTCTCCAAATTTACCATTTAATTTTGAATTATTCTCTTGTGCTAACTAATCTTTACATCTACATTTCTGTACATTATGAACTATAATCATGATTACTTTCAAGATCATTACAATATAAATGATTGAATAATAAATATAATTATTTGAAGTATTAGCATAAATGTATTTTATTGTATATAATTCATTCTCTCAATATTCAATAATGACATATTCATTTTTTTTTATTTTCTAAATGTTCAATTTGTGTGTGAGACATTACTATTTAACTCTATAAAAGCTCCAAAATTATTTATAGACTCCAATTGATTATTCACAATGCAAATTTTGATATGATGAATTCTTTCTAATTCCATAATCCGTACGCTAGTATCACAAATATACTTAGTTCACTTTTCATTGGGAAAAAATATCTAATATGAACTTGAATTTTAAAAAAGAAAAGAAAAATTAACTTGCCTGGTTTTAATTTGTATTGTATTCTGAAGAAGATCCTTGGTCATGAGACCGAAACGTCAAAGTTTCCAATAAATATACAGAATTTGAAATCAAAAGTCGTTTTTATTGAATGAAATTCCTAAACATGTATAGATTATTGAATTTTTTATTTTTATGATAGGATTGATGAATGATATTTTGTTATATTCGCAAAACCAAAAACCTTCATAGCATATAACATTTTCTAAGCTTCTCTTATACTCAGTATTCTACATCAAACAAAAGTATTCATTATTGCTGATCTAAGTTCATTTATTGAATAGTTTGATCTTACAATTATTCTTTGAATATAACCTATTGATTATATTCAAGGTTTCATGAACTTTGTGTAATTAGGTGAGGATTTGAGTACATGTATGAGTTCTTCTATTCACGTATTAGATGGTGCTTCTGTTAAAATAGTCAAATTTGGATTTTCATACGAACAATATGTCTTCAGATGGCTATTATTCTGTGAATTATTGATCAAAACTGATCGCAAATACCTATTTTCCAATTTATACCATTCTTTCACAAGCTGTTTGTGATTAATTACCTCAAAATGTAACGTATTCAATTTACGACGAGTAAGTGTTTGCGTCATATGAATTAAAAGAAGATATAAATCTTGTCCAACCTGTACAAATTCATGAATTGAACTCTGAATTTTGATAATATCAACTTCTTCGTATGAAACTTCAATTCTTTTTGGATTTGACTGAGTTTTTCAATCAATATATCATTATTTCCATTTACTGAATTGATTTGTCTATAAAAACTTGCTGTGATATTACTATTAATTCTAACTAACGTATTTACTGAATTTGAAATTGTTTTCTGATTATTATCAACATTTTCTATAATTTGATCATACCGGTCTTCATCGATTGAATGTAGATTCCCAGTGATGCATTTCAAAATAGATTCAAGGTCATTTATCAAGCCTCGCTTAGTTCTTTTTACATTTAATAATTGAATCTTTTCTTTTATATGACTCATCGAAGATTTCAAAATATTCAACTTTTTATCAATTGACCATTGAATATTTAGATTTATGGATTTTTGAATAGTGTAACGGTATTATTTTCTAATGTCTCCTGTTGTTCGTATGAATTTTGTGATGAAATTCTTAGAGTAATTATTCTCGAATTTATCTGTATATAGACAGTTCCTAAGTTTGAGATTCCTGGATTTTTATCATCGCGGATAATTTGTAAAATTCCGAATGGATTCATTCCGAAACAATATTGAGTTACTCAAGCTGTAACAATTTATATTTTCATCCTGATCATCTAATATTTGACTCCTCTCGTTCACTATTTATCTCACGATTACTTGCCAAATTTAGGTTTCTCTATTCTGCTAGAATTTCTTTAATGGATTTTGACATGAGCTTTTCCAGAGATATCAAACTACTTGCCTTGGGTTTTAGCATATTTAAAATTACTATTTCCAATATTATCTTTTACTTTTCGATTTATTGTTCGAAAAACCTCTACATGTTTTTGTAAATATTCCTTTTCGAAATTTTGACCATATATTGTTTCCAATGGTGCGCGTTGCGTAACAAAATGAATACTAATATTGCAGGCTAAGAATGCAAAGTTTAAACGTTCTTTTAGTTTCATACTTTCACTCAAAAGGTTCTGATCTATTATTCTCATGTGTTCAATCAATGATGAATGAAAAAGTTTGACTATATCATTGCTATCGGGCTTGTCTACTGAAATATAGTGTATGTTTATTTCACGCAAAGTTGAATAGTTCTAAATAGTTTTATGATTGAACTCTAACCCATAATCGGAAACAATTTCTTTTGGAATGATAAAATGAGTGGAGTATTTTATCAATTTGCTCAGTATTGTAATAGAATTTTTATCTTTGATAAAATAGGTCATTGCAAATTTGAAAGAAAAATCTACTATAGTTACAGTTTTTATTTGTTCAAATGATAATAATATGTAAATATGTAATTTTTCGAATGGTTTGTCAGCAGTGAGCATTCTTTTGAATTCGTGGTGTTCTACATTTGTCGAAAACGAAGTTTTAGGGATATCATTCGGGTTTTCATCTATTTGATATAAACCGGAAGTGAAATCTATGGTAGTGAAGTAGTTTGATTCACCTAATTTGTAGAGAATATTGGTTATATCGGGTATAGGAGACTTGTAATCTAAGGTCTTGACGTTCAATTTCCAATAGCTTATAAAATTCAATATTTTTGCCTACCGGAAGCATCCAGTTTCTTGGGGAAGACTAAAATTGGGCTACTTTAGGGTGGATATGAATGTTGTATGACATCATCTTTTGAAATTTTCCCTATCTTGGTGTGAACCTCCTGTTTATAAATCTCCGGATACTTGTTTCATTCTGTATGAATGGGAATATTATCACTGGTTTTGATTTCATGTTTTATTTTATCATTCGTCGACACTCCGTAGTGAACAGATGTGTTAGCTATTTTCTCTACTAATTGTTATTTGTTAACTAATACCAGGTGATTAGAACTAATAAATTATATTCTTATTTATATTAAAATAAAATAGAATGAATGAGGTGACGTCAAATCCGGATTTAATTATAGACGGCCCCTTTTTTAGTGGTTGTCCAGTTGTAAGCTGACCACAAATAAACAACCCATAGGTTTTATCAAGTGTTCCCAGACAAAATCCAATTCAAAACATGGAACTCGATTATCAGACCACCCTAGGTAACATACTCCAAGAATTTCAAGATTTGAAAGGTGAAAATCAAGAAATCGGAGGAGAAAACAAAGAACTGAGGAAAATCAGTGCTACTCTTCAACTAAAGAGAACAAATACCCAAGAAAACAATTTCAACGGGAACAAAAATGTCGTGGCTGTAGAAATTGTGTGGTTTGTACAGAGAAGTAAAAAAAAAGCATCTCCAACCGCAGATACCACAAACACCAAACAGAATCAGAAACAACCCAAAACCAAAATAACAAACCATCCTTATGGTTACGTTACGTAGTTGATGTTTTAGCAATCTGGCCTCATGGTCATGACAATTTGAACAGTTTTTTGAATCATTTAAATAATGTTCACGAAAACATCAAATTCACATCGGAGCTAGAACGTAATGACTCATTGCCTTTTCTTGATGTGAATCTAGAGCGAACCAATGATGGTAGACTACTACACACTGTTTATAGGAAGCCAACACACACAAACCAATATATTCATGCAGAATCACATCACCATCCTTCACAGAAGTATGGAACAATTAAATGTCTTTTCTAAAGGGCCAATGATATCTGTCACCCTGATAAACTTGATGAAGAGATTAATAATCTAGAAGTAATTTTCCAGAAAAATGGTTTTTCTCATCATTCCATTAGAAAAGCACTTCGACCAAGATCTAACATTGCTACCGTTGCGGATAATGGCGTGAGTAAAAGTTATGTTTGTTTACCCTATGTCAGTAATGTTTAAGAGAAGATCGGAAGGATCTTGTCTCGACATAATTTCAAAGTTTCCTTTGCTCCTGTCACGAAAATCAAGCAGTTTTTGAGACCTGTCAAGGACGTGATCCCTTTACAATCTTCGGGTATTTATAAGATCCCCTGTACCTGTGGGAAAGTCTACGTTGGACAGACGGACCGAACTGTAAATACTCGCATTGCTGAGCATAGAAGATGCATAAGACTCAATCACCCAGATGAGTCTTCGGTTGCTGATCATGCCATTGAGATTTTGCATGACATCAAGTTCGAAGAAACAAGAGTAATTGCAAGATGCTCATCCATTCATGGTAGATTGGTCAGGGAAGCGATTGAAATAATTAAAGATCCGAATAATTTCAACCATACTGATGGTTTTGAGTTGGCAAATGTTTGGCTTCCAATAATCAATAATAGACATACATAATTTGTAAAATATTTGTCTTGATTTTTTTTTTTTTAAGTTCATGGATATAATTGAAACTCAGTTTTGTAAAAAAATTTTTATGACATGTTTGGACTTTGGAACTGTGTGCGTCCGCAAGAACGGGACATCGTCCTTGTATGTTATATTAATTTATTCACTTTTGACTATAATAATTGTCAAGACTCATATTATTTTATTCATTTGTAATAGTTATTCCTGATTTGTGAAATATTTGTCTTGACACTTGATTTTGTTATATTCATGTAGATGTAGATTATTGAAATTCAGTTTTTCTGTTAGAAAAATTCTTATGACATGTTTGGACCTTGGAACTGTGTGCTTGGCAGAAACGGGACATCGTCCTAATGTGTTATATCAATTAAATCTTTTTCTCTATAATAATTGTCAAGACTCATATCGTTGATTCCTCTGTTGAGGTTTTTACGTGGTTTTTCCTCAGACTTTGGGTAAATATCAGAGGAATTTTGTTCTTTTTGCACTAAATGTGGAATCCACGTATTCACATCTAGTTATCTGTATATTTTCAATTTTCAATTTCTAATTATCTAGATACCTTCTTGCCTTGTTTATTTTTGTATCATTTTTTCTGATGATGACTTTCGGTTATGCTGGGGCCACACTTACGTCTAACGCCATTAATTAAGATGTTATTTGACATTGAAGGTAGGTGTAGCCACGTCTTAGCGTGATAATTTATTCACGGCGTTGATAATGACGTGAGGCGTTAAGCGATAGATCGGTTGGCGGTCCAATTCGACACATCAAAGTGATCAAGCGCGTTATTTATTGCAATGTTGTGGCTACACTAGCGTTTGTCTCTGTCAACTGTCATCGTGAATTTTAAATGTGCGAATTTGAATTCAGTAAGTTTTTCATTGGAATAATGGTATTATCAAAGTTATACAATGGAGTGGTGCAATGAAATAGCCATCGCATTCTTAGAAGTTTTTCAAAAGGAGCCTTGTTCATAGGACAGTGCTTTGACGGCCAATTTAGTGACATTTATGATAACATTTATCATTGAACGCTAGTGTGGCCACTCAATTTGACGCATAACTTAGAGCGTTATATCTGACGCGATATCTAATGCAATAATAGGCATTAAACGTTAACGTAAATGTGGCCCCAGCATTAGAGTCGAAACGTCAAAAATAAAATTAAATATACAGAATTAGAGCCAAAAAAGTCTATTCATCAGAATAACTAAGCCACCACCGATAAAAGTGAGTAATTTAAAAGAGTTTAATCAGCTTAACAATACATTGAAAAGTTCAACTCAAATTTCAAAACAACTATGATAGATAATAGTCAGATAAAAATCAACGTTGATACCGGAACAGATCACAAAACCCTAACAAAATGCATGAACGAACAAATCCAAGAGTGGCACACTTATGAAAATGAGACTTTACGCCCAATAAGAGTTAGGGCTAGAAATACACCCTCTTATTACCCAGAAGAAATAAGAAATGAATTATCTACAGAAGGATTTAAAATACTAGACGCAGTCAATAAATACAAGAAAGACAATGATAATGGTAAGGTTGTTATGAAACCACTTCCTTTGTTCAGGCTTACATTCAGCAACGACGAAGATATGAAGAAAATCTTTGGAATTGAATACTTATGTCACATGCGTACTGAGATTGAAGCAATTAGAAGCTCAAAACTGATTCCTTAATGTTGAAAATACCAGAGATTTGGACACACACAAAAATTCTGTCCGCGTACTCCAAAATGTGTTGAATGTGCAGGAGATAATTTGACTGTGAACTGTCAAAAACCACCTGATCAAAAACCAGTGTGCTCAAATTGCGGCAACGAACATCCAGCAAATTACCGTGGATGTGTAGTAGCTGAAGAACTCCAAAAACGGGGAGACTAATGTTGCAATTCTGTGCAAATCCATGAGTTTTACAAATCTATAAATCCATAAGAAACTGATAGAGACACATCAACTTCTGTTGATTAATTTCAATTTGTTCATTAAGATGACAAGTTCGTTACGATTTTGTTCATAATCTACAGATTCATAGATTTGCACAGAATTGCAACATTAATCACAAAAACTAAGAGTCCCCAACAAAAGCAACCAAGGCAATTTATTTCACCTTCAATAAGGGAAGGCATATCGTATGGCCAAGTTACAAATAATAAGGAAACTGAATAAAAACAAAACAAACGGCAATCACTAGTTCAAATGATGAAAACAATATTATCCAAACTCGAAGATCAAGAGAAAACAATGAAATCATTAGAAATCAGAATTTCTAGAATAGAAAATATCACAATAAAACAATGTGAAAAAACATATGATGGTTAAAGGCGATCTAAGAATAGCTACCTGGAATGCCAATGACCTTCTCAACAGACGCGAAAAAATTCGAGTATTTCTTGATTTCCAAAATATAGATATATGTCTCATTTCTGAAACGCACTTCACTAGCCGAAATTATATGAAACTAGAAGATTATAAAGTTCATCACTCAATACACCCACATAATCAAGCTTGAGGGGGAAGTGCTATTATTATAAAAGAAAGTTTCAATTACTATGAAAAACTTCATCTTCAAACCGACGAAATTCAATTACTGTCGTAGATATAAAATCTTCAAGATCACTCTATCATCCCTCAAGATATAGCTCAAAGAAAAATAATTACAGAAAAAGATTTATTAGATTTCTTTACCCCTAAAAATATGTCACCAAATTTCACAAAGATAGAAGAAAATTTTGACCTTAGCTAAGATCACTCAGTAGTCATTATAACCTTGAGCAAGAGAATAATTACAAAGAAAACTAGACCTACACCAACTACTAGTACGACGGACTGAAAAAATTTCAGAATGGATTTGCAGACCAACAAATCTAAATATCCAACCTTGAATCAAATAACAATTCGAAGAAACATCATAGAATTTTAATGAAACAATACAAAGAGCTACCTAGAACAACACCAAGGAATGTATATACAAAACTATAGGAAACAACTATCCAGTTGAAGTACGAGAACTTGTCAAGGACAAAGGAAAAGCAAGAAGGAAATGGTCAATGGCAAGAGATCCGGCCGACAAAACTCTTTTCAATAATGACACACAAAAACTCAAAAGAGAAATCTGAAAAATAAAAAAAGAATCGATGGAAAGCTACCTCAGCAATCTATCTGCAGATGAAGACAGCAACTATTCACTTTAAGAGAGCAGCTAGAAGACTAAAGCGGCAACCATACAAATACCACCAATAAGTACTAAAAATGGATACCGGGCAAGAGCTTACAAGCAGAAAGCCGATACATTCGCAGATAATCCAGAAAAAGTTTTTGAACCGAACGAATCGCATAATTATGATAATAAAGCAGATGAAGAAAGAAAGAACGAGGAAAATGGAGGAAATAATTACCTAGGAAAGCAATAGTGACAAACATAGCTAATTAATGCAGCATTTAGATTAAAACATGTTCGATCTATCTGGAAAGTAGCTCAAGCGATTATGATTTTGGAACATGGAAAGCAACCAAATTAAGTAAAATCCTATCAACCAATATCCTCTTGCCAATTATTTCGAAACTATTTGAAAAGCTGCTACTGGAGAGATTGAAACCATTAATCGAACAAAAAAAAATATCCCAAATCGCCAATTAAGATTTCGCAATTAACATTCAACAATCGATCAGGTCCATAGAATGACCGACATTATAGAGAAGGCCTTGGAAGATAAAGAAATCTGTGGAGCAATCTTCTTCGATGTAGCACAGGCATTTGACAAGGCCTGGCATTCAGGCTTGATACACAAATTAAACACATTACTCCCCATACAGTATGTAAATCTGCTAGAATATTATATCTCTGATAGACTATTCAGAACTATGCAAGAGGAAGACTATTCAGAGCTGAAATAAATAAGAGGTAGGGTGCCCTAAGGCAGCGTTTATTGTACACTAGCGACTCACAAACTGATAGCGTCACAATTGCTTCTTTCGCCGATGATACTGCTATCTTGACTGCATCAAGCGATATAGAAACAATCACTGAGAATCTCCAAAGAGCATGTAACAAAATCACTTCTTGGACAAAAAAATGTAGAATTGAATCAAATGAACAAAATTCCGTCCATATCAATTCCATTAATAATAACTGTACAGACCTAAGCCAAATATCAATATCATTTCGCACGCAAATACCGCAAAATACCTCGAGATAAATGTGAAAATGAGGAAAAAAGAGTTTGACATCCAAAATAGAAAAATGTTTTGGTTAATCAGAAGAAGGTCGCAGTTATCTATATCTAATAAAATGTTAATTTATAATCAGATGCTAAAACCTGTATGGTCGTATGGTTTACGACTCAGGGGTTGTGCTGAACAATGCCATAAAGACAAAATACAAAAATTCCAGAACAAAGTTCTACGTAACGCAGTAAATGCGCCATGGTACATCCGCAACAGCGACATCTGCCGAGACCTCAGAGTTGACAGCATTTCCACGGTGATCAAAAACTTTGCCACTAAACATGAAGCAAGACTCCATCATCACACCAATGTTAAAGCAGTCCAACTGCTGAACAACGACGACCTGGAAAGAAGATTCAACAGGACAAAACCTCCTGAGTTAGTGTAAAAGAGTGAGTAGTGAGTATTTAATGCTGTACCTATTTAGTGTTATAAAAAAACTAGATAACGCCATTGGATGCACCTAGTGACTAGTCACTTGACTTTTAAATTAGCGATGAATTAATGGCTAGCCTATAAGACAAGTTTTAATATTGTAAAAGGCAAACAAAAAAATTATATTTTATTGTTGAAAGATAATTTCTGATCTTCTCCTAAAATTAAATCTTCATAATGATCTATACATGTTTTCCAGAATCATGTTATGATAAATAGATTTGAAGAGTTAAACAATTGTAGCGTCGTGAATTATGGTGCGGTGATGAAAGGATAAAAGAGCTGAGTCTCATTGTTATTGTTTTGATTGTGATTACACTACCGGCTGACGCGTGATGTGTGGTACTGGAGAAGAGAGGTGATAGTTAGGTAGATAGAATAAAACAGAAGTCAGTGAGGAATGAGTGCTTGAAGTGCCGGGTACCGCGAGTGCGTGAATAGTGATTTCTCGGGAATACAAATGACTGAAACAGTTCTTTATATAATATGTGTGTATTGTGTAATTAGAATAAGTTTTGAGCTCATCTTGTAAATATATATCTTTGAGAATTAATCTGTCATTCTAAAGTTTGGCGATGCTACAATTGGTGGTAAGCGGTGAGATCATCACGCTACGCGATAGAGGAACGTACATTATACGAATAAAGATTTGTGTCGTACTGTGAGATAATATATTTGTCAAGATGGGTGATATTCGGTGTGCTACATTCGATACTGGAAGCTGGGAGAACTGGATTCGAACATTCGAAGCATTCGCTACGATCAAGGATTGGGATGAGGCGAAGAAGAGTGCCGCGTTGCCATTGTTCCCAGTCGGTCCAGTGCAAGAAGCTTATGAGAGCTTAACAGCGGTCCAAAACACTACCTGGCAGATTACATGTGATTCACTCAAACGTATATTCACGCAGGAAGATGATGCCGCGGAAACATGTTTCCATAAACGTTCCCAAATACCTGGAGAAACGTTAGCAGCATTTGCCGCTGCTCTCAGATATTTAGCAAATGCAGCATTCCCAGAACATACGGCTGCCTTGAAAGAAAAATTGCTGATACGCCAGTTTCTATTAGGAATTGATGCTGATTTAGCGATAGAGACTGCTCGCTATAATCCGCTGACCTTGAATGCTGCTATCGTAGATGCATTAAATGTAAAGAAAACTTTAGCAGATATTCGTCTAAATAAAACTGAGAAAACTGCAAGAATAGCAGCTGTGGATAGTGCAGGACAAAGCACGGAAATGGATGAATTAAAAGGTATGATAGGGAAATTGACAGAAGCGGTTACACAATTGACGATTGCTCAGAAACGAATTGAGAAAGAACCGAGTGAGAGAGGTACTGAAAGAGTACGATGGCGATCTCCGACACCCACACGCGCGTTAAAAAATGATAATATTCGGGATGAAAGAGATCGGCGTCAAGGTTCTCCGATTTCAATATCCAAGGAAAAAGTGAAGCAAGGGAACTCAACTTCTGAACGCCGTCGATGTTTTACTTGTCACCGCGTTGGACATTTAAGCCGTGACTGTCCGGAAAACTGAAAATGACGTCAAGTAGTCCCGTGTTGACGTCACCAACAAATTCGGGATCGAGTACAGACGCCGCGATTGTACGAGTGCGAGGACTCGTGAATGGTGATTCCGTCATTATATTATTGGACACTGGAGCGTCACGTAGTTTTATTCGGCGAGAAGTGTGGCAACGTGCAAACAATAAGCCCTTGAAGCCAACAAAAACGGAAATAGCACAAGCAAGTACTGATTTATTACAAATATTAGGGACGACTGAAATGACCGTTCAACTTGACGATCTGGTCGTAAATATGAAATTCAGTGTTTATGATAGACTAATTGAAGATTGCGTTCTTGGCTGTAACTTTATTCGTTCGCAAAAGTGTGTAATATATTCTGCAGATGGATATGTGCTCATTCGAGGACAAAAGATAAGCGAGTATTCAGTTCAACCGGTCGCCGCTGTTTTGTGCGAGTCAATAGTAGTGCCGAGTCGTACGGAAGTAGTCGCGCGAATACAGCTGAAAGAAGCTGAAGGAAACTTCTCACGTGTCGTTGAACCTCATGCTCAGTGTTGGAACAAGTACGGGTGCATGATGGGTCATAGTGTGATTTCTGGATCCGAGGGCGCTGTGTTATTACGTGACCCAACTGCAGATGATGTAGTCATCAGGAAAAATATCCATTTAGGAACTGCTGTGGCATGCACTGTACCAGAGGAACTCCTGGAAGAGAAGTCATCATATGCAGCACACGATGCCTTTGATTGGTCCAAAGCATCTCGTCATCTGTCTAAGGGTGAGTTGGAACAGGCCAAAGACTGTATTGACCAATATAAAAACACTGTCTCGAGAAATGAAGCGGACACGGGGCGGACAAAAATTTTATATCATCAAATCCATACGATAAATGCTACACCAATTCGACAGGCACCTAGAAAGCTTCCATTGGCTAGGAGACAAGAAGCTCAAGCAGAGATACATCGTATGTTGGATGCTAATGTTATAAGTCCATCCAAATCACCATGGTGTTTTCCAGTAGTATTGATACGAAAAAAAGACAATTATGTGCGATTTTGCGTAGACTTTAGACGGCTGAACGAAGTGACCGTTAAAGACAGTTATCCGATGCCGCGTATAGACTCCGTACTTGATTCTTTGTCCGGGTCAAAGCTATTTACCGCGTTGGACTTACAGTCGGGTATTGGCAGTGCGAGGTTCAGCCGGAGGATAGACCCAAGACGGCGTTTTCTATAGGTTCTGGTTTGTATGAGTTCAACGTACTGCCATTTGGGGTTTGCAATGGGCCAGCAACCTTCCAACGCCTTATGAACATCGTTCTAGATGGTCTCAATTGGGAAAGTGCATTGGTGTATTTGGATGATTAGATGATTAGACCGTCTACAACAAGCAGGGTTGAAAGTGAATTCTAAGAAGTCGATTGTTCCATCGGCAAGTAGAATTTCTCGGTCATATTATTAATCAAAAGGAAATAGCAACGGATCCAAAGAAGGTGAGTTCTGTTATTGAATGGCCAATTCCTGCAAATATTTCGGAACTGCGTTCATTTTTGGGATTGGCTTCTTATTATCAAAGATTTGTCCCGGGATTCGCGACCATTGCATCGCCTTTTGAATAAAGGTGAGCGTTTCAAGTGGAGCGATGAGTGTGATACTGCTTTCCGAAGATTGAAGAGGTCACTGACTACAGCTCCCGTGCTTGCTTATCCAAATTCGCAGGATTTGTTCATTGTGGACGTCGACGCGAGCGGATCGGGAATTGGCGGTGTACTAAGCCAGATACAAAATGGACAAGAGTGTGTTATAGCTTATTTTAGAAGTGTGCTAACTAAAATCGAATAACGATATTGTGTTACGAGGCGTGAGTTATTGGCGCCAGTAGCAGTGTGTCGGCACTTTAAAGGTTATTTACTCGGTGCTCCTTTTGTTGCAAGGACTGATCATAATTGTTTGCGTTGGTTACAAGGTTTTCGCGAACCCGAAGGTCAAGTGGCTCGGTGGCTCGAGATTCTTTCGGGATATGAGATGAAAGTAGAGCATAGGGCCAGGAAGAAATACGGTAACGCGGATGGGCTATCGCGACATCCATGTACGCAGTGCGGGTATGAAGAGAACTTTGCATCGAGTGCGAATAGCGCAGTGTGTGCCGGGAGTAATAATGAGCCTCACATCCAATCTGAAGAAACAATATTGTGTGATAAAAATTCAAACGATGTCAGTGATCTATTTCGGACACAACTGGCTGATGATTTATGCGGGTCATTAATAAAATATGTACGCGGTGAATTAAGAGAATCAACATTGTCAAAAGAATGACAGAAACTTTTAGCATTGAAACCGGAAGTAGTTGATAAATATAGATTGTGTTTGGTGGATCGGAGTGGGAGCTCACAAGACTTACGTATTGTAGTGCCACGTGCAAAAATACCTGAATTATTGCGATCATATCATGATAACGTATTCGCCGGTGCTCATTTGGGAATCACGCGAACATTGACCAAGCTAAAGGATTTTACTGGCCCAATATGCAACGTGACGTTGAAGAATGGTGCCGAAATTGTGAGTCTTGTAGCCGTCGTCGGTCTATTATTCCGCGTTCTAAAGCCCTGTTACAGAGTCAAGTTTCCAGCCGACCTTTCGAGCGTATTACCGTAGATCTACTTGAACCACTTCCTACCACTGAACGTGGAAATAAATACATCGTTGTGATAGGAGACTGTTTTACGAAGTGGAAATGAAGTTATCTGTCGGTATGGGGCTCCTGAAACCCTTCATTCTGATCAAGGGAGAGAGTTTGGGGCTCAGCTATTTCAAGAGATGTGCTGTTTATTTGACATCAAGAAGACTAGAACTACACCATACCATCCACAATCTGATGGTATGGTGAAACGCTTTAATCGCACCCTGATGGACATGCTGTCGCATTATGTAGAAAAACGGCAGAGGAACTGGGATGTGAAACTACCGCACATAATGATGGGCTATCGTACCAGTCGCCACAAGAGTACGAAGTACAGCCCTTTTGCCATGATATTTGGCCGTGAGATACGGCTTCCAGCTGATGTCCAATATGGTTCACCACCAGGTACTTCTTATCTATCAGAGGTGAAATATCTACAAGAACTTCGGGCATCTCTTGATAGAGCACATGGAATAGCTCGGGAATATTTGAACGCTTCGTCCAAACGTCGACAGGAATATTATGATAGAGACGCTAAACAAGTTACAAATCAAATAGGAGATTTGGTGTGGGTTCATTTATCAGCTCCACGGATAGGCGAAAGCCCGAAACTTCATGAATCATGGACTGGCCCTTATCGTGTGATCAAAAATATGGGAATTAATACGTACAGAGTGAAGCACTGCGTGTTCGCACATAAGAGATCAGTTGTCCATGCAAACCGTTTGAAGCCCTGTCACAAGTTGCCGGACCCTGAACAAGCGCGGAAAGAAGAACGAGTCATTCGTCGCCCAGTGGTTTCGTGTTACAAGAATTAATTGGCGACTTGTTCGATGCTCCGACAAACTATGATCTTGCTCATTGTGTATCGCAGGATTTACGCATGGGAGCTGGTATCGCCGTCCAGTCTCGGGACCGCTCCAAAGGAATGTCTGAGCTGAAAGACCAAAGGGTCGAGGTGGGTGACGTGGCCGTACTACAAAGAGATGACCGTCATATATTCTACTTGGTTACTAAACGACGCAGCTACCACAAACCTACATATGCTGTGTTGAGACGCTGTTTGGTAGCCTTGCGTCGTCGGATGGAAAATTTAAATCGTAACCATCCAGCATTACCATTGTTAGGTTGTGGGTTAGATCAGTTAGAAGAAACTAAAGTGAAAGATTTAATCCATGACGTTTTCGAAGACAATCAGATAGTCATTCGTTTATATAGAAAACCTGATCCACCCATGATAATTGAGCCAAACGACTCCAGAAGCAATACAAAGATTGAAACTAGAGTTTTTGTACCTAGTATGTCGCCGAGATCGTCCTACGCCTTGCACAGCCCTTACTCATCTTCGCGAAAGAACTCGTCGATACCAGGAAGTGTATTCCCTGGGATGAATTCGTTAGGCGACAATGGAGAATTAGATCAGTCGCTTGGATCTATGAATCTGATCCTGAAGTAGAACTTCCAGAAATGGAGATAAATCCTGAAGTGCATCCCGATGAGACCGCGGTTCCCGAGCAATTTGACGGTGGAGACGATCTCATAGAAGATGCAGCACGCTTGAGTGGTGGTACTGTTTCGCCAGTAAACGAAGAAGTGGCTTCACCATCAATACCAGAAGACAGCCTTCCAAATATTCCAGGGCAGCCCGAGCAGCCCGTGACCAGGCTAGCTTGAGGATAAACTTCCAGGAGGAAGTGTGAGCTGAGGAGGGGGTGGTGTTGCGTCGTGAATTATGGTGCGGTGATGAAAGGATAAAAGAGCTAAGTCTCAGTGTTATTGTTTTGATTGTGATTACACTACCGGCTGACGCGTGATGTGTGGAACTGGGGAAGAGAGGTGATAGTTAGGTAGATAGAATAAAACGGAAGTCAGTGAGGAATAAGTGCTTGAAGTGCCGGGTACCGCGAGTGCGTGAATTACGATTTCTCGGGAATACAAATTATATATTGTGAAGGCTGCAGGATATTTTGTCGTATCAATAGTAATTCACTTCAGATGTATGTAATTTCCTATGGAACCCGTGTCTCAAAGAATTCTTAATTTTGAAATTTGTATGAAAGTGAATCAACTAGAATAGCTTGTTGAGAATTCAATTTAGGTGACTCAAGTGCGTGGAAATTTTGGTCTTCGAACGGTTCGATATGATCGTTTCCATTTTCAATCTCATCTTGAAAATTTTGTTGATTTTCTGAATTTCCATTTTCTTCGTTGCTATCAAACTTTTGCTTATAGAGTTCTTGTGAGTCTTGTTCTATGCGTAGATGTTAAGAAAATAGTTTTTGTCTAGTTTTGACACTCATGGATGTAAAATTTCTGAATGTTGCATCCCGAATATTTGCTTGCGGTGTAAGTTGCGGCTTAAATTGTGTTTATAACTAGTTCCCTCAGAGAATAGGAAATTCATGCATAAGTGACTTGACTTCAGGTTTATTGAATTCTTTGGTTGTGATCTACTTGTTTGATATTGAGATTGATTCTGAATTTGTAATTTTTGCTGCGTGTGAATATATTGCGAATCGTTAGTAATAAGGTTCAAAATCTCTTCAAGTTTGAAGGGATTTTATATATAATTTTGAAATAACTATCATGAATATAAACTCTGTTACAATATTTCATTAGTTTCTCCACAATCTGCAGTACAATTTAAAACAAGATTTAGGCATAGAATGTAAACGTTACGGTACGTGACATCATAAATCTAGTGACATTATTTGATGAATGCTTCCTTTTCAACATCTCCATCAAAGCTTGGTGCTAAGGCTAGCATTTCCATCATATCCTCATTAGGTTGTTGGAAAAGACTTCTTGGTGCTGCTGGAGTCACCATTTTATCTTGTTGTTGCTGCTCAAAACGCACTTTCTTACGATTTTTCAAGAATCTTGTCAGTTTATTATTTAGATAGTTTGGAATATAAATTTTTTCTCTTATACATCAACAATGCGCGATATGAAGAACTTCATCCATGTAATTTCCATAATTGATGAACCCTTCTTATGATTATTATAAAAAACGAGACTAATATTGAACAACATCTAATGAATTATTATACGAAAGTTCCATCCGCAGTTATCGAACAGATCTTATGGGCAGATTATTGCAGTCATTCAAATTTTCATTTAATTTCATTCGAAAGATAAATGTGTGGAGCAAAAACATAACATTCAACTCACATCAAATTCACACTCAATACTAGCAAACATCCTCATTAACAATAAACCTAAAACACATTCCACAGAACAAAGTAGTATCTACTAAATCAACTGTATCGATTGCAATTAATAGTACATATATAGAAATGACAAGTAAATTCAAAACCAGATAAACAGAGCACATTAAAAATATTCCGCTTTCAGCATTCGGCTCCACCCAGAGCAGAAAATTGTACATCCATCATGGAAAATACATCCATCCTTCATAAATCAGATAACTATAAAAAGCTAATTATCTCAGGAAAATTGGAAATATTAAAACATTGATTATTAGGAAACGAACAGCTAATAAATGAAAAAACCACTTCTCCAGAGAATCATATATTCAAATCTTTCCTGCCTCTTGAATTCCGACATTCACCACACATCACCTGACTTCCAAAATATGTTTTTTCAGTGTATAACATCCGCTTGACTGGAATGCACATGTTTTTCATGTGCTCATTTTCAACATAAATTTGAATCAAAATTTCAACATCATGATACCTTTAGACACTTCTACATCAATTTTATGATGGTATGTACCTTATTATAATATTTACTTGTGTGCACCCAATTTTTCCATTCTTTCAAATATAAATCCTAGCCTAATTTTCTAATTTTCTTATCAATATTCAATGTTTCTTGATACCCTTTTTCAAAAATTCCAACTATACAAATACAAATTACCATTTGAGCCAACTCCAAGCTGAATCTTAGATCAAATTATTTATGTATTTTCAAAAAGCACTGAATTTTATGAATTGTAAGAGTATAATTCCTCATGTAATTTTCTCGCTGGGCCTGATGATTAAAAAAAAATCCAAAATCGATAACAACAAAGTAATTAATTTCCAAAAATATACGTTTGTTTTCTCAACAATGAATTTATTCATTTAATACAACTAACATACTACTATGGAGAATTCCGTACATAAAATTTGAGAATAACTATGAATGGGGCACAAGTGAGCAAAAATTTATTATGAAGGAATGCCCAGACATTGAATAAGGCTAAAGACGACGTACAGATCGAAAACAAACTAGAATATTCACATATGAATATTTTCTTTCCTTCCAAAGTTTTCGAAAACGAGTTTGCCAACAATTATTAATAGGTACTTTGAGTATATCTCAAAGACAGATAAGATCTATCATAAGCAGCAAGAAGTCCGTTTAGAATATAACTTCTGCTAAAGTAGAGGACGTGCCACTAGTCACAGAGCAAACTGAAAGTTTTCGACAGTCCATTGAAAAAAAATCTGCTGTCCCATCTCATTACTGCCGCAGCTCAACAACAAAAAAATATTCACCGGCTTATATTGGGACGCACAGAAATCTCCACAAATTATATTTGTAGAACCAGGCTGATAAAAAATTGAGCTTCTATAATTATAGTATTTCCTATGAAAAACTGAGAATGGAATATAACATTGGGATTCAGGTTCCAAAGAACAAAAAATGCATTTCATGTCATCAATATTCAAGTGCTACACCAGAAAAATGTTCATACAGCATGCTTGAGGAATATAAGAAACACATTAATGAAAAAGAAGACGTCAAAAAGTTATTCTTGAATTAGCAATTTTCATGTAGAAGTGATCCGTCCTCACTAGTAGCTAGTTTTGATTTGCAGGAGGTTTTCATTCCTCCCATGGAGACAATATGATGGTATGTTTTAGCGGTCAGTATGCTGTCTACAATTTTACTATTTACGAAACTGGTTCACTGAATGAATGCTGTTATTTATGTTGTGAGGGAGAAGGGAATCGTGGAGCAAATGGAATTGCCTTAAATTTATTGAATGACTTACTGAAGTTGTCATAGGAAATACTTTAAAAAAAAATTCTTCCTTCTGTGATAATTGTTCCGGCTAGAAGATGACCAAACAAATTATTCTGATGATAAATTATTTTTTGAATCTCTCAGAACATGTGAAAAATATCTCAATAACTTTCTCGGTAGCTGGACATAACTATATGCCCGTTGATTCGGTACATGCAGTTATTGAAAGATCAATTCGTAAACGTGCTGTATGGATTCCATCGAAGTGGCCAATAATAATCCCCCGTGCAAGAAGTCAGCCCTTAGAATATGAAGTAAAACACCAAAATTTCTCAGATTTCCGGAATTGGAGGGAGTATGCAGCTCCAATCAAATCTGGAAATATCACGAAACAGAATATTGAATTCTCAAAAATTGAAAAGTGGAACTCAAAAAGAATGAGAGGATCATTAGGTGTTATTTGAGTTTCTACGATATTTCTGATAGTACTACAGGCCTTTATGAATTTCCCGAATATATTTAACGACGTTACAAAAATCGTAAGAAGGACCTATACAAATAAGCCAACCAAAACATAATGATTTGAAAACTTTGTATGATAGGAATATAATTCCAAATTATTATCAAAGAGAATATTTAACTCTTGGCTATAATAAAAGAGTACCTGATGAACTACCGGAGATAGACATCGAGGATGTTCTATGAATTTTGCTTACAGCTACTGTCTGATACTTGATGCCTGATTGAAAATTGTTGTGATAATCTCAGATATTTCATATAATTACATTTATGATAAATAGTGTTACAAACGTGAAATATTTCATGTGACTAGTTGACATTATTACTTTTCTGAATTCGCTATTTAGTCAATAATTTATCGTAACTGAGATCGTAGTTAGTATTGACCAAGTCGATGTTTTATTGTGTGACAATACAATAAGAGGCTAGTTATTTTTTGATATTATCTAAGGAAAAGTTTGTTATCAAATACATATATGGATATGATATAGTTTTTGCACTTCTATAAAATTGTTTTACAATTATTGCTTGTCCTATGTAATGACTCGGACGCCATTCTACAGTTTTGCAATGAGACTTTAACTTCGAGCAAAAAATTATTCAACTTAATATTGACCTGAACGCCTATGCTATCTACAAATTAGAAACGTAAATATACTGAAACGACATTCTACTAAGTAATATGATTCAATTGGGATGAAATTTACTGAATTATTGAAAAAGAATCTACACAAAAAATTGAAGACGACAGTTTTCTGGTTCACTCGAATCGATGCTGCTGGCGGTTACGTCCTTTTGAAATGAAACCGTCGATAGATCACCAGATTAAGCATTTTTTTATCGTTGCAGAGAGCTATCATTACACATATTTGCATTATTATTAGCAGAAAGTGCCTAAACTGCGCAATACATAACCTTCGTTTTATAATTCTTTTCTCACTTATTATATTCAATAACTTTTTTCATTGTTTCGAAGATCATCCATTTATATTATGCTTGACGACCACCTATCCCTCTTCCCATAAATTTTTAATCTACTTAAGGTTGAACGTCGTATTTGGTCAATTGACCCAAATCTCATATTGGACCTGTACTCTATCTACCCACCTCTGTCTCCACTAATCTTACTAGCATTCAACCGGACCTTGCCCACGATCATCTACCAGAGGCATAGCACATGTTGACATGTTCACCGCCAACTGCCACACAACAATTCTTGAAATCCCTTAGTTCTTCATACAAATAAGCACTTTGTTCAAGAGATTCTTCTTCAGAAAAGGCATGTGTATTCCTGTGAAGCATTCCCAGATTGCATTACATGTTCCACAAACTATCTGCAAGTCATGCTGTATGAGAGAGCGAAAGATCTGAATGGTACACCATATAGAAATCTGAAAATCAAGAAGTAAGTAATCACATAAAAATTAGATTATTAAAAATAGAAGGATATTTGAAAAAATATAGTCACATATCAATAAGGAAGTAGCTACATACTTATTTTACTCATAACTATACGACTTCTGATTTGAAGTTGAAGTTGTTAAATCGAAATAGGGGAGCCTACGAGATATGTTTCACGAAGAACATACAGAGCAAATCAAGCATCCTACTGGCAGCGAAGCAAAAAAGGTCTCTACGTGGAAGTTCAACAAGCAATTTCCGTTTCTTCGTGACTTGCTTGAACAAAAAAAAAATGAGATTGGAAATATTGATGCCCCGTTTCAACAAGCATGTGAAGACAGTGTACTAAATGAAGATATAAAAGACGATGAAGAGATAGAGCAACCGTACGCGTCACCGGATGGTAGTGATAATATCGCACTGACAGATTCTAGTACTGACAGTGACACTGAAACCAAATATCTGAGCTTCAATACTTCCAAAGTGCCAGTTTCACAGTAGGCAGAAAGATCTAAGTCTAATACACTGGCTCAGTCTCTTGTATTGAAGAGCAAAAAGTTGCACATTTGAAACAAATAGAAAAGACAGTCATGTCCCCTTATGAGTACAAGATGAAGATTCTCATTACTTGATGAATCTACAAGCGCATTTTCGTGAAAACCTCGAACAGAGAATTTTAGCAATTGGGACATAAATTCAACAAGTTTCGATTGGAAAGGAAATGGATCGCGTAAAGTGCTTTCGTCATTCATCTTCACGAAATACCTGAACACCGTCATCGACTGAGTACAGGATGAAGACTATCATTTCTTGATAAATCTACAAACTCATTTTCGTGCAATCCTCGCACAGAGAATTCTAGCAGTTAGGGCATAAATCCAACTAGTTTCGGTTGAAGAGAAAATAAGTCAAGTACAGTGATTGTGTTATTCACCATCACGAAGTATCTCAGCACCGTCATCAACTCTCTTAACACCTTGTTTCGTTCCAATTTCGCACCTTGTTCCTATTTCTCCATATTCCATATCCCAGTTTTCTATCCATTCCTTTTTGCTACAATTTAAACGTATCAACACTATTATTCCAGATAGATAAAACATTTCACTTACCTCACACTTGTTTTAATATTTGACACTTTGCTAATTTATGACGTATTTTGGTTTTGTATTTTTAATTCACGTAGTTGCTGCAAGATTTCAGAAGTTGACAAGGCCCTTTTTCAGAATGGAAACATCTCATTTAAAACTTGAATTTATATCTAGATCACATTTGACACAACACATTACAAAATATAGACGCAGTAAAATAACATAACACTCACAATGAAATTCTTCAACCCTACTAATCATTTCCCGCCAGAATCTCCTCTCTACTCTCTTTGTAATCAGCTGAAACCAATGAAATAACGTGAAAGTAAGAAAAACAGGTTTTTTTTTGGAAGTAATTGTTCGGAAACTGTCTTAAGTAAGGGATTCGAGCAAAAGTCTTAAAACGTGACGGTTGCGCAAAAGTTTTCTTGAGGCACGGACTTATTTATTACCTTTAAAAGCGATCAATGGAACAAAGCAGGATTTATGATAAATCTGCGTCGTGCGCCGACCGAGTAACCGTGTTTGGTAGAATACATCGGTCGAGCAGCCTAATTTTGGGGATTTAAAGAGGAAACCGTTCCGTATACCGCGTGTTTTAAAGAAACCGCTACAAACATCTAAGGCGAAGTGTCCGGACGCCCGCAGAGTACCCAGCGACGCGAGCACCGAACATACAGTTCCTGAGACCACCTCCAGGTAACTTACCTTTGACGCCGTCCACGACCAACTCTTGAAGCGATACCTCCACCAGGTCAGGCGACATCATCGCCACAGTTCTGGAGAGCTTGTGGCTTCAGCTAGGTGTTTGTTTTGTACTATTTGTTGATGTAGTTATTGTTGGAGCAGAAGTCTACGTTTGTAATTTTTTTTTGTGTCTACGTACTTTTTCATTTATTTTGTGTTAGGCGCTCCTTGGATGCAGCTATTGTGGACGCAGTCTCCGTGACTACTGTGAGGCGTCAGGTTTTGCTCACACTGGTGTGTTGTTGGCTACGTGCTGTACTCCAAAGCGCGTTATTTTGTGTATTGGACCCTCAGCCACTGTTTGTTTATTTCACAATAAGCTTCATTTATTTTCATCATTATTTACATTTATTTTCCAGTCAAATTTTATTTGAATTCATATTCCTTTTTGTTCAACCATTCATTTATTTATTTTTGCATATATTAAAGTCAGTAATTCAGTTTAAAATCTTTGTTTCATTGTGCGAAAGAGTGGACCTGCTCGTTTCTTTCAGACAGCTTAGCTGCCACAATCTCCATTTGAGAGTGTGGCTTGTGGCGAGTACAGTGTCGCTCAAGTCGATCCTCTGGTGGATGCTGAAGGCCATTACGCGGTCACCCATTCCTGTAACTCCTTCGTCCGACAAAACACCCCTTTATTGCAGGTACTTTCGTTGTTGTGTGCCCTGCGGACGGAAAGACAACATCGTGGCGCTCCGAGTATGTCCGAAGTCTAACTTTGCGACGCCTCACGTCACCTACAATCTCCCTGAGATCAAGAGCAATGAACGAACTTAAGTCAGTTTGGAGCGTTACAACCTTCACCAGCTACTTCAACACAATCTTCTCAACATGAACACTGAATAGCTCTCAAACCACTTGCGGTCGTTTCTATCATCATAGCAGGGATAGAAAGAATAAAAAGGAGTCATGAACTCGCCGGGTATATTTATTACCTGAAACTGTCCCATTTCGTAGGTAGGTACATTCAACATAGCGTTCGTACGTAAATCTTTGATTGGAAAGATACAATTTATTGGAATAATAATGAATTTTACATAACAATAACATCGACATAAACTTGATTCATCGCCATAGCAAGTCATTTTTCTGGAGAAATATATTCTCTGGAATTTGAGATTTTGTCTACTCGCTCTCAGATAGCGCATAGAATACATTCTGAAATATTCCCGTTTGGTTAATTAATCCAATAATTGAGGGAGCAGTGTATATCATTCACCAATCTTCCCGGCACAAACAACATGTACTTGAAAAGTTAATTATCGCTCGGCACTTCTATCTAATGAATTTCGTCCATCTTTCAAGACGGATACTAAACCAATATCGGAAATAGGGATAATCTGATAATGGTGAATACAAGTAAGTACTCGATACTTTTGTTTTGATATTAAGTACTGATTTTGCGATACTTACACGGTATTGGAACGAAAGTACTTGATATCGAATCGAATCAGACTAAACGAACGTTGATGTTATTCTACAATTTCTGAGTGCATCTAAGTGAACATGAATCTATCGGCAAATACATCATATTTCGTATTTTCAGAGCGCTATCTGCAGTTATATGGAGTTTCAAATAAGTCAAAATGACTACATTCTGAGTAGTTTCAGATTATAGCAAATCACATAATTCCATTTAAGACAACATTAAACGTTAAAAGTCTTCTATCGCTCGGTTCTGTACTCAATTTATTATGGTAGCGTACCGGTCAAACTTGCTCGACCTGACCTGAGGCTCGAGGATGAGTGAACCACCATGCCATATATCAATTGTCATTATTGAATTGTGAGCCTTTCACTAATCATAATAATGCGCTCTTGTTTTTTTTTATCGAGTCATTTCTTTGATTGTCATTATTGGTTTGTTGTTGGCTGACTCAAGTTTGATTTGCAATGTTACCATGGCGCCCCCAAAAGTATACATAAATATATTGTATGAGGCATGGCTGGAGAGGAAGCACGGCGAGATTAGCTTCTGGCTGACGCAAGCTCTCTCTGGTCACGGCTGTTTTCAGGCGTATCTGAAGAAAATTGGGAAGGAAGAGGAAAATACGTGGGCCCACTGCAACGAAGAGACGGACATCGCAGAGCACACAATCTTCCACTGCACAGCATGGGCTGAGGAAAGAAAGGCCGTAGAGAGAAAAATGGGAAGGTTGTTTCCGGACAGCTTCATTTCTCTAATGGTTGAAGAAAAGGAGAAGTGGAAGAAAATTGAAAGCTACATAGTAGCAACGATCAAGAGGAGGAAGATAACTGTATATCTTGTTGATATCATAATATAAGGCACATCTTTCCAAAAACATTTAGAAAATATAGAAAAGGTCTTCCAAATATTACGTGAAGCAAATCTGAGAATCCGGTTGGATTACTGCGAATTTCTTCGTGAAGAAGTCGCTTATTTAGGACATATGATAACCACAGGAGTTAAGCAAAATTCTGAAAAAATTCAATCCGTAAAAAAATTCTCAATCGCAAAGACGACAGAAGAAATCAAATAATTTTAAGGACTACTTGGTTATTATAAACGTTTTATTGATAGTTTTTCCAACATCACGAGAACTTTAACAAATTGTTTGAAGAAGAATAGTAAAATTGATATAAATAATAAAGATTATGGAGAATGTCTCGGAAAATGCAAAGCTCTCTTATCAAACGACGCCATTCTTCAATATCCTGATTCTTCTAGAGATTTCATCCCCACAACAGATGCAAGTAATTATGCAATCGACGCTGTTCTCTCCCAAAAATATCTCGGACGCTTAATAGTCATGAAATTAATTAATGTACCATTGGAAAAGAATTATTAGCAATAGTTTGGGCTACTCAGCAATTCCGCCCATACCCCCTTGTTTGGCTAAACTCGTCAAAAGAGCAAAATCAAAAATTAATTCGTTGACGTTTAAAGTTGGAAGGATTCAACTATACGATCGAATACAAGAAAGGATGTCAAAATTATGTAGCTGATGCACTTTCTCGAATTAAACCACAATTCAAAATCCGGTATCATCTCTCTGATATTTTTGAATCTGAAAACCTATTAGTCCATTGTATTTCAAGAGATCAAAAGATGTCGAAAGGATTCGCTGAACAAGTAAAATACAATTACCCATCTGAAAATCTATTCAATAAGGATAATAGAATTTAAATTCTAAAGTTCATTGTATTTCAAGAGATCAAAAGATGTCAAAATAATTTGCTGAACAAGTAAAATACAATGACCCATCCGAAAATCTATTCCATTTGGATGATAAAATTTCAATTCAAAAACAACCTAGATTAATATAACATCTTATCACAAAAAATTCATATGAAGAGAAACCTTCATTTCAAACCATTGAAGAATGTTTGGAAAAATTATAATTGACTATTTCCTAGTTAGCAAAGAAAGCTGGGCGAACATAAGAGACACAAGAGTGAGAAGAGGAGCAGAGATAGGAAGCGACCATTACTTAGTCACACTGACCTTTAAAGACAAGAAATACAGAGAACCAGAGCAAAAGAGAAGAAAGGCAACAAACAAAAAAATAAGATGTTACAAACTGGAAGATGCAGACATAAAGCCAAAATACCAAGAAAAGTTTAACCAGAGTCTAAGGGGAACATGTAAACAAGAGGAAATAGAAGAAATGTGGAATACTTCTAAACAAAACATCATAACAGCGGCAGAAGAGTGCTGCGGAACAACAAAAATCACGAACAAAGAGATAAAACAAACGCTTTGGTGGAATGGAAAAGTAAAAGAGGCAATTAAGAGGAAGAAAGAGAAATGGAGAAGATACATAAATACCAGGAACGAAAAGAATTATGAAAGCTATGAAGCTGAAAGAAAAAAGGCAAAGAATGCTGTAATGGAGGCAAAAAAGAACTCATGGACAGAATTTGGCGAACCAATGAAAACAGCATATAAGGACAATTAGAAACTATTCTTCGGGATAATGAAGGAAACAAGAAAGAGAAAGACACAAATGTTGCATAATATTAAAAACAAGATTGGAGAACTGATGACAAAAGAGGAAGAGATAATGGAAACGTGGAGACAGTACTTCAAAGTGCTATTAGAAGGAGAAGGTATAAGAGAAAAGAAAAGTACACAGGAGAAGAGATAACCCACACCACAGGAGAAAAAACTTGAACAAGATGAGGAAATAACTCTAGAGGAGATAAAAGAAGCACTAAAGAAAACCAAAGCAAGTAAAGCCCCAGGACATGATAAGATAACGGCAGAAATGCTTAAAGCAGCAACAGATATAGCACTGGAAAGGTTGAAGGGAATTTACAATAAAGTGATTAGTTCGGGAATTGCACCGGAAGACTGGCAAATAGATATTATATGCCCCATATATAAACAGAAAGGTGGCATGAAAGAATGCCAAAACTACCAAGGAATATTACTTTTAAGTACAGCGGCGAAATTGTTTGTAAGAATCCTGGAGAAGAAACTAAGGACCCAAGTAGAAAAATCCCTAGAAGATAACCAATATGGCTTTAGACCAAACAGAGGAGTTAATGACGCAGTAAATATAATGAGGCAAGTGAGAGAGAAAACAATAAAACAAGGAGACAAGATGCATCTGTGCTTCATAGATCTAGAGAAGGCGTTCGACAGAGTGGAAAGAGAAGACATATGGAACACGCTAAGAGAAAGAGAAGTAGATACTAACATAATAATAGGTGTACAAAGTTTATACAAAAAGACCAAAAATTATGTAAGAACAAAGAAAGAACCATCAGACATGTTCGAAACTACAAAAGGAGTAAGACAAGACTGCATATTAAGTCTGTTACTCTTCACACTAGTGATTGACAAAACAATAAAAGAAGCAAGAAAAGAAGCGAGAGAATACATAATAGGAAAGTGGGAAATAGAAAACGTAAAAAAATAGAGACATGTTATGCAGATGACATGGTGATAATAGGAAAAGACCAAAATACACTATAAAAGAATTTATAAATATTCAGAAGACATCTTGAAAAAATTAACATGAAGAATAACCGCAATAGAACCAAATCGATGGTCATGAGCAGAAACGAGAAAAAACACACAATTAAGTTAGAAGGAGAAACTTTAGAACAAGTCAAGAAGTTTAAATACCTAGGAACAATACTGACTTATGACGGAAAACTAGATGATGAAATGAGCGAAAGAACAGGAGCCACAGGTAGACTTTTTAACGCTTCGAAGAATACTATACTAACAAATGAAGAAATACCGAAGGAAACCAAAGCACAAATATACAAAAAAGTTGCAGTGCCTATCCTGTCCTACGGATCAGAAACCTGGACAAACACAGGAAAACAACGTAGTAAATTGAACAGTACAGAGATGAGATTCCTGAGGAAAAAGAAGGAAAAACAGTCTTGGCAAGATAAGAAACAAGGTATATATAGAGACACTGAATGTAAAACCAATAAAAAACATGAAAGAAGAGGGACAATTAAGATAGTGGGGATATATACAGAAAATGGGAGAGGATAGAACGACAAAAAAAGTGTACAAAGCGAAAACCGCAAAAACAAAACAGAGAGGAAGACCCAGAAAAACAGGGAAAGAAGAAGTGAAGAAAGCACTGAAAAAGAGGGGCTGTAAATGGGAGGAAGCAGGCCACTTAAGCAAAAAGAGAGAAAAATGGAAGGAGATCTGGAAGCGGATACCAATAGAAGAAGAAGAATGAACAAGAAAAGTAAAAACCACCAGCCTCACACCTAAAAAGGTAAATAGGCTTTAGGATTAAGTAAGTAAGTGAGTAGAAAAATTATTAGAATATTGCATAAAAAATGACATCATTGAAATAGATATGCCTCGAATGTGTTCAGGACTTGATAAGAAGTCTTGGAATAAGATTGTAAATTTGATAAAAAACGTTCTAAAACTCGACAATAATATTTAATATTTATAATAAACCTGGAAAGCACGAATTGGATTCAAATACAGACTAGGATAATAGTTCTGCTATTGTCGAAACTGAATCAAAAAATAAATCAACAGAGACGATTCATTCGGATGACGAATACCTTTCAGAATAATATCGTTTGGAATTTCGCAAACCATACCCGATGACAAAAACCTTGGAATCAATATTCTCAAACTAGGAACAGTTCATATACAGTTGAATACGCAAACTACCACATTCAAAATTCTTTTGAACACCCTATTCGAGCAAGAAAAAATTCTAGGAACCAATACACAATAACAAAAACACTATACCAAAAATTGATTAAATATGGAAATAACGAATAACAGGATTATTTTGAATTCACTCATCAATCATAATGAAAAAAATATCCAATTATTGAATATGAGAAGAATAAGACGCGGATGGATAGATGGTTTTTGATCCAAGGACCGAACGACTGTAATTTTTGAGCAGGATTATTTTGGTTACACTCGACGAAGACGAGAGCAAAGCCTGAGGTAAAAGGCGAGGGCGAGGCACGAGGCAAGGGCAAAGCACGAGGCGAAGACGAGGGCAAAGCCCAAGGCTTAGCTTCGTGCAACCAAATTTGTCCGTGACAATAATGACAGTCGTTCAGAGTCCGTGTTGCATATCATACTTTTTGTAACAAGTGCACCGAAATATTTCCGTGACTGAGCTTTTTGAATTAATTGAAACTATCTTATCGATTTGAAAAAAAAGATTTTTGCAAATGCAATCACATTAGAGTGAACTGATACGCTGAAACATAACTTACATGATTTATTTCATTGATTGATATTTTTCACATTTTCTGTGCTATCCCATTCACAATAGATGCACATACTATAACGAACACATTCTATAATACTTTCTTTCAAATATCAATTTGACATATATACTGACATATATCAATGAAATAACAAAATTCAATGGCCTCCATGATCCATAATCTACAATTTCATTCTCACCCAGCTGATATTAATTTCCTTTGATTCCCAGTCAACAGAGAATTAATGAAAATTGTTACCATGGTTTGGAATTGAGAACTTTCGAAGCAGAAGTAAGCTCAGTAATAGGACACTTTCGGTATACGTGTTACAAAAAAATAGTTTTACAATTAAAGTAAGAATATTTTCGATTCGTATAGGTCAGGTAAAAGATTTTCTTTTGTTTTATAAAGTTTTTTTTTCTAGATTATGATATGCCTAAATGCTGTCCAAAAATAACTATTCCACGCGGACGAAGTCACATGGAAAAGCTAGTAATATTATATTGAGTAAGAAATTGAATAATTTGTAAGAAGAAATTGATAACATATAAGATGGTATAGATGTTATCAGAGTACAAAATTTGATAAATGAATTCATCCAAGTCGGACAAGATCTATATTTTTCCCTTATTCGATTGGAAGAAACACTCACCTTTTACAAACTTAATACCTTACATTTTGGAATAATTAACCATGAAAAACTTATAGAAGAATTAAATAGAATTGAAAATGAATATGTGCGATCGATAATCATGAATAACATACAAAAAAATGGCATATTGAGGACATATTGTTCCTATGCCAATCCCAATTCAATAATCCTTCTTGAAATCCCTGCAAATATCCGCACGGAAGAATCAATTCAAGTAACGGCAATCCCCACGAAAATATATCAAACTCACGTAACAAAAAATTTAGTAAATGGACTCTATTCAACCGATAATTGTAGAATAAGGTTACGTACTAAATGAACCCAACTTAATGATGAGGAATATTATTCTATTTATAGAGGCAATGAGTATGATAAATGTTTAAATATTGTTTTATGTTGGGAACACTTGAAATTTTGTAATTATAACAAGATTTCTTATATTAATTCCTCTATTAAGATTAGGAATTCAAAATTAAATTATGAATTTTTTTCGCATAAGTAAGAAATTAAATACGTTTGTAATTATAATATGAAAATTCGAGAATTCGATGAAATATATTCCACTGAAAACTGTATTGTGAATAATAAGTTAGAATTAACTAACAATTTTAACAAATTGGTAGAACTGAATAATGAATACACTTATTCACAAATTTCATATTCGGAAAACAAAATGAAGAATTTAGCAAGATTCGAAGTCAGTAAAACTGATGAGATTCATTTGGAATCAATATACACGCATGTATCAAGTAATTATAAGCATTATCTTATAATTTATGTAATGATGTCAATCATTGTAATAATTTCAACCATATTATTTATCATGAGGAAATTCAAATGCATGAATTATCTTAGGAGAAGGGAATAAACGTAAATCAATAATAAATTCAGAAGTATTGGATTAGACCAATTAGAATCTAATAATCATAACCAAACTCACGAAGAGTTAGCTTTTTCTCTTTAGGGTGGAGGATATATATAGGGACACCGCCCGGATTTCATAATATTGCACAATGCAAATATAAGATTTCATCATCTTTCAAACAAGTTTACATCTTCTAAGCACGAGCCCCTGAGATGATGATTGCATATGAATACTAGAAGTTTGTAATCATATTCACTCTTGTTGTACTAGTCTTAGTCGCTGTAATACATTGTCAAATAAAACTTTTTAAAAAATTTTCGGTGTCGACTCAAGATCTATACTATTTTACCTGATTTTTGTTTATATTCTTGACACCTTACGTGATGCACAAGCTTGCATCTATTTTTGATTTTTATTGTTTGACACTACAACTAACCTATTTTTACCTGAGATAATCTGTAATTTTTTGACAATGCGTGCACGCACGATTTTCAACTTGCACTTGGTCAACGTCTATCTGAATTAAGTTATATATTATCGATATTTCCATTCTATATCTTTATAATTAAATAAATTATAGATTTGACATAAATTTCTTCAATTTGAATGGAGTTATTCATGATCAAATATATTGATGATGTAATTTATAGTTCGCATGAATATCTCTTAATCATAATATTCTATATTCAATAATTATCTAATATATATATATATATATATATATATATATATATATATATATATATATATATATATATATATATATATATATATATATATATATATATATATACATAGTTAGATAATTATTCATATTGAAATCACGATGATATAATAAACGTCAATAAGTCTCTCCAACATATAACAGATCTAATTTTGATGATATAAAATTGTAGTCGAATGTTGTGGATGCTGTATTTGTCTGGAAGAGATTAAGTGAGCTTGTTCATACCAGTAGAATATGGAGTCCTATGTATCACAACGTCACAAGCCATTTCCAGTTGCGTTATGTTTTGAGTAAGTGCTTTGATATATTTAATTGTGTTTAGCTTCATGAGAATTGTCTTAATGAAAATGGCAGATGACAATTTCAAAAATTCATTGATAAATTTGGGATTTAGTTACCTGATGGCCGATTTCAGGACCTCGACTTACATCAATCGGGTTCAAATTGCTCATTTCCTTGGTAACAATATCAATTTCTTCTTTTTCCATGTTATAATTGGGCAAACAAATGAACTAAATAAATTGAATCCTAGTTTATGGATCCCTCCCGGTCACTTAGACCCAGGTTAATTTATCTTCCGGTTATGAAATCGGGCATTATTGAAGTGTTTGAGAGTAAGTGTAAGCTAATTGGTTTCTGTAGTAGCATGGTGATTTGTATCATCATGACAATCATTAAAATACTTTCAGCCAACGATAATGCAATTAGTAACTCAGATGACTTGTCGGACGATAATTTAAAAGTGATTATTCCTAAAATAGGACAAAGGAGCAATGTGAAAGAATGTATCGAAGAGTATTTATTTTCGAAAAATTTGTAACTATTTTCACCTATTCATTTCATATTCAGGGCAATTTATTCACGCTGTTTTCAATACAGTCTTGGAACATCTCTTTGTCTAATTGAAGATACCATTTATTCACTGACACAGCAATTATTTTTATTATCTCCCTCAGATTCAAAAACTCCTAGAAGCTATTACCTCTTTAGATTTAACTTCGCCTTCTACTTCTAATTCTAGTTTTGATTATCAAATTCATACATTAACAGAAAAATACTTAATTAGAACAAGCTGAATTTAAAATTATATCTCCTGAACTAATAAACGCTACACCAATTGC
The DNA here is from genome assembly GCA_963989225.1 of Dromius quadrimaculatus. NCBI lineage: Eukaryota > Metazoa > Arthropoda > Insecta > Coleoptera > Carabidae > Dromius > Dromius quadrimaculatus. The sequence continues at coordinate 35,880,842 of OZ022328.1, read as the reverse complement.
TGAAAAAATAGAAATATTACATCAACAGACTTTGATTCAGAAGGATTACTGAGCTAAACTTGTATAGCAAAAGTATTCTGAATTCATATAGAATAACCAATACAAGATGTCAGAGTTATTTGGTAGATATTATAACGTTACATTTTTTAAACGCAAATTTTGAGTAAATATCTAATCATTTAGTCCTTATAGGTATGTGGATTTATAATAATAGTAAAACGCGTGTTTCACATCACCTCTGGTGGAGATAATATCTCCTGTAGCAATCCTCAGCCTATTCGGTGGAGAGCATATCTCTAGAGGAAAACTGCAGCCTGCTGTTGATGTGTTTCGCCTAATTCTAATGATGATGGGAACTTAGTTCTCGAAATACGTATTTAAATTTTACAAATTCATTCAAGGTTGGGGGTTTATTTTCATTTTATATGTAACTTCACCTTAAGACTCATATTATTTAATATAACATTATATATTTGATAATATTCGTATAATAAAAAAAACAGCGCCCTTTTTCAGATAGCGCACAGTTTCTGGTGGATATAACGGAAAGTACATTGAATTAATTCAAGTTGAAAGTGGAAAGTGTGCAGCAGTCGACTAACAATGACAAGATTAATTTGGCAAATAGCCAAGATGTACCTGTAACTACAGTTGCAGCTAACAATAGCTCAATACTCGATGGAGTAAGAATGCTGTTTTAGCAATCATCGATCAATACAAGAATAGCCAAAAAAAAAGTCCAAAAATACTGTTATTAGAAATGATGAAGTTTGGCAGGAATTATGCGTATGGACATCACTTTTCGCGAAAACAGTATGAATTTATGTGAAAAAATTTGAGGAGAAAATATATAGAAAAAAAAGACAATATGAAAAGCTCTGGTGCTAGAGCTATATATATTGAATATTCCGAACTTAATGATGAAATATAAAGAGATAGGCCTCTTCTTTCTCCAATTGGCACCGCTTGCAGCAGCAAATGTGTAGAAGGTATTGAAGATGAATACAGTTTACTTCAATCACCACCAACGAAAACAATGAAATTGGAATTAAAAACAGATAAAGTTCTAAAATTCCTGGCGAATCAACGCATTGCAAGTTTGGATGAGCATTGCCATCAATTATAAATTCATTATTCTGAAAATATTGATCAGTGTCATTCGTTATGTTTCCGTATATAGGGAAGTTTCTGAATACTCTTACATCGCTTACAGATCCTGAGTAACCCGCAAAACAATGTATAAATTTTACATCACCTTCACATATGACTTGTAATTTGATAGCATAATTACATTTCCACGTTACATAGTTTTCACTATTAATTTTTGAAGCTCTGATTGGTATGTCAGTTCCATCAGTACAGCCAATAATTTTTTTGAATCCTTCATGATTCCTTGACATTTTGTAGAGATCATGACAATTTTCCTCAATACAGGCACCTATAGGCCCAGTGATGAATACAGGGGCTAACCGATTCAAAGCTTTAACAACACAAAAAAAGAATGAGAAAGCGATGACCCTCTCTTTTCAGCCACTGATCGATAAGAATCAGATCACACAGAGCAGTTGTATTTAGTAATTACAGTTGGTCGCGTATTTCTGTACTTGTCCTTCAAATTATCAGAAATGATTCTCAAAAGAGTCTCAAAGATATCTCGTCTCATCATGGCTTTTAAGTGTCGATTCGGTATATCCTGGAATCACCCTTTCTATAAAATACTTTACTCGGGTTGGAGTAACTCCAAATTCATAATTTTCTAGTAGAACTATACAATCTTCATCATCATCAGATTCACTGGAATCGATAGTTCTCTAAAATGTAGATATGAGCAAAATTCAATATAACAAGAAAAATTCTCCACATTTACCATAATCCCATTTAACATTTTTCTACCTAGACTTATCAATATCGCCAGGCTCTTTTCTTATCTTCTGTCCATATCTATATAAAATATTGGAAATTCTTGCATTTGAATATATGTACATAAATATAATTTATTTGCACAATGTCTTGCTTTAGCTAGAGTATTATTTTTTGAGTCAAGAGAATGCCGCGAAATAATATTCCGAAACCAATGGGTGAATTTTGACCACGTGACTCAGCTCTGAGTTAAATTAACTCCAAGCAGAAGAGTGGATTTTGTAACGCCCTCCTGGATAGCTTTTAGCTGTCACGGAAATAATGATAAATATTATAAATATGTATTACAGAATACCGATATTCTATAAGACTCACATTGCTATCATCTCCCATCCCTTGCAAGACTACACGGTAAAGAATAACATCAGTACTTGTGACCAAAATTGGTTTACTGTAACTTTTGAGTGAGACAATAATTTTTGATTCAGTACACCAAAATTTTCTTATTCTCAGTTTTAGGAATGAAATCAGTTTTGCTGAGCAAATGAAGAAACTTTTGCCATGAAGTTTTAGTTAGGAGGATAAAGAAAATCTGTACTCCTTGCTAAAACATTTATAAATCTGTCCTCAATACAAAGTTCATTTTCCACGTTGAAATATCACATTCTTAAGTATGACAAATATAAAAATGTATTATTCTACAAATTATATTTTTGTGTTTTCATGAAGAGAATCAAATTTCATTTGTACGCGCCAAAAATCTATTATCGCAACTAAAATATTTGGTAACGTCCACAAATCCCTGCATTGATATGCATTTACAGACGTGTTACAGCACGTTACTTGCGTGCTTTGTGCAATCAACATGTTCGTCGGTCACATTTAAACAGTGCTTAGTGCTTGTGCAGTAATCGTATTCTTGTATATGGGATAATCTTGCAAACTAAAAAGCTGAAATTATTGTTAGACTATAAATTATTCAGTGATATTCAACAACATGGATGATTTCGTGAAAACATTGTTGAAAAATGGCATTTGGAATCTTTGACAGAAAAATTTTAGGGTATGTACAAATAATACATTAGTATTAAGATGATCGTAGAGCAACCATCATAAAACTTCTGGGGTTTTCATTGTGAGACACATTTTGAATTTGTATTTATTATTTTATGTTTATTATAAGTATATCATGATATTAAATGCTGTATATTTAGTAATTGCAGAATATTATTCTTCCATTAAAATTATATTATTTGCTGCAATGGAAAATGAATAATTCTTATCTTATTACAGACCAGTGCATTGATGAACCATCTTTTTTGTTATTGGATGAAAATGCATTGGAAGAATTAATACCTACTCTTGGACTAAGATTAAGATTTATAATAATTTTAGTTAATTTAAAATACCGGTAGTTTATCTATCAATTATTTTTTATAATTATAGGATATTAATTTGGACATCAGCACTTACAGTGATTGTATCTCACTTACTTATAGTTTATCACCTTTATCTAGTGGGGCGGACCTAGCTAATGATGAAACGACTGTTTCGTTGAAACAGGTGGAAAATATTTGAGAATCCTCTTCACCAATAACTGGGGACATCTCATCAGATATATTAAACATTCCTGGTCCAAGTATTGAAAAAACAAAAACATACGACGGGCAGTACTTACAAAGTTTATTGCAAAAGTCTTCAGACGGAAAATTCATATAAGCCACTCACAAGAAAGACAACACATTGAATAGAAACACAAGGCAAAAATTGGTACATTGAATTATATAAGACCATTTGAGCTATTATTTGGATACAAATTCCACAGAAGTACGCTGAAATTTACTGATTATAAAATCTTTAATTATTGCTTGTTTCAGCAGGATTTCTTCCCATGTTTTTGAATATTTGGCGAATGCAGTTACTTGAACTATTTCCTACAGAGACCAAGATTTGATAATAGAAGTGATACGTTATACCTGATGACTAATTGAATGATTACATTATTGCAGGATGCCTATTTTATTACGGTAGATAATGAAAAGGGGTGAATGGATAGAGGAAAACTATTTTCCAAGTTCTATAATTTGATTAGAAAATTGAAACAAGTTGAATTAATGAGAACAAAACTTCGTGAGAATCTTCAGGAACCTCATGTATCGTCAGGAAACTGCGATACTCTGATTGGGAATTGATAATTATTTGAAAAACTTTATTACCATAGTTTTTTTTCATATAGAAATATCCAGAATGAAGAGGATTTGATGTTATGGTCGAAGAGTAGTTCCGGACCAAGAACAACACTTTATAATTATTGGTCACAAACATACAAAGCTAGACAAAGAATTAAAAACGAGTCACCCAGTTGTCGTGATCATTTGGATCTGTTCCTAGCGTAATAAACGAATGAGGGATACAAATTGGTACACAATCTGTTTGCTCTGAATATTAAACATTCTTTCCTTGGCAATATTCTATTTTGTAGTTAGAAGATTTTATAGAAAATTTTCCTGATTTTAATTTGATATTTTTTTTTTCGAACATTAATAGTTTTGAAATGTGGATCGTATCCAGAAGTTAATATATTTGAATGATGGATCGTCGGATGTTGGATAATTTAGGATCAGTAAATGAAAAACATTTCACATCACTTGAGCAAACGTTTCGAATCTTATTGAATCTTCATCAGTGCCTAAATATACAACAAACATTAAATACATTCCCTTTTTTACAATTATTAATATTCTGTTTACATACCCAGTGATCCAAACTCTAAGTTGTCACAAAAAATCATTAGAATACATTACAAAAGTTACTTATTATCAACAGTGTATGTACCTCTTACCATACAGGCACTGACTGATTGATAATTTTATCAAATCTACACAGCTGTATTTCAACAAGCAACATACGAATGATGAAAAGTTGATAAAAAAGTGTGAAGAGATATTCATGTCGGAAGATAATTACAGTAAGACAAAATTATAATGAATAATAATAATAATAATTTTGAAAATTCTAAATCTGTTTTAAGATTTGTAAGTAATTAGAACATTGATGCTGTTATCTAATTTACTAGAACCAGTTACAGTTGCCAAGAAAAAAAACTCACAGTGGAAGCCTGATAAACTGAAGATGCTCGATTCATCCATTTTATATACTTATTGGGGTATTTATTACTGAATTTTTCAATAATAGTGCTATTATTTTGACATCATTCCATTTTGTCCACAAATTCATCAATTTTACGAAATATTCGAGAATAAATACTATAGACTAGAGAATCCCAAATTATCTTTCTGAATTACCTAAGTGTATAGAATGTCGTACTTTTCTCCTAGAAAATTGATGACTTATACAATTTGATTGGAAAGTGGAAAGAAAAACTTGCCAACTTGAAACATAATCTACAACCATTTATATTCGTAGTTGGATTTAAGTAAAAGATCTCTGAAACACATATCTATTTGCACGAAGTGATTTACAAACTGACTCTTCATTGAAGGCAGTAGATATGTGTTACAAACTATTTCACACTCAACTTGAAGTATTCGATAGAATGCGAAAAAATTTGGTCGATAATTCAGTTATGCATTTACGAAATGAAAACTAAACATGATAAACACTATAGTGAGATTTCATCAATTGTTAAAGATATTAAACAACTAATGTAAGTTGAGCTCTTCACTGGATACAGAGCACTACTCAGAGGCAGTGTAGCAATTGAATTGATCTGAATCATAGTAGTTAAGATAAGTTTCGGGGAGAACAAAATATCACTTTATCAATAATTTTGAATAATCAACGTTACTTTTTCGTCAAGTACGAGAAAGATATCTGTCAAGTATATGAAAAGATATAATAACTCCAACATGTTCTTGTGTTTCAAATCGCGAACATTGCGAACACTCCTGCTCTAATATTGCACCAAAAAATTATACATAAACTAGGAGCTCAGAGCCGTCTTATTTGCATACAAAATAAATGTAATCGTATGCTTTCTGATATTATAACGTTTGCCAGACATTTAAGGAGCAAACATGATACTTGTAGCAGTTGTGCCTATGTAAATTTTGATAAGCAGCAATGTCAAAGAAAGTATCAAGATAATACATCAAATAATAATGAGAAGAGTTTGCAAATAAATTTTGATAAAAACGGAAACAAAAGCAATTCTTCCAGACACATCAGTATAGATAAATAGTTTTATTGATGGATAATGAAGCAAATGCTTTGATTTCAAGATCATACAGTTATTCTACAATTCCTAGAGAAATCGTTCAAGACATCGTCCATGACTTTGAATATTTTTTTGGTTCTACTTTCATAGAAATTTTAAGAGCTGACTAATTGCAAAATTTAGAGCAAAATCAAGTGAACTTAGTTATAATTGATCCATTGTCAAACATATTTGATATTATACAAAGCCCGTATCATGAATTTGCAAGAGAATATCGATGCTTTGAAATATTTGAAAAATCTGAATGTTTGATAAAACCATTGTCGATAGATATGGATACAACAATAATAGAGAAAAAGATTGACGATCGCATAATTTAAGAGAAAAAAAAAATGTAATAATGCAACTTATACCACTGAGAAGTATATTCAAGAATATATTGGGAATCCTCGACTTCTATGAATGCATACTAAATTATGGGCAGTCATCGAAACAATTCAAGTTTAAAAATTCCATTCAAAGTATATATATATATATATATATATATATATATATATATATATATATATATATATATATATATATATATATATATATATATATATATATATATATATATATATATATATATATATATATATATATATATATATATAAATATATATAACACGATGTGATTTTGTGTTTGATCATATATATCATTGGATATATACAATCATACACAATATCTCATCGTTCCACAGTCAATCGTTTTGGATTTACCCAAGAGATTCTAAGAATCTGTCAAGTAAAATGCGCTTTCAGCCAAGTCGGTTGCTATGGAAACAGTAGGCCATTATACTTATACTACAACATTCCCAAATACTGATTTCCAAAATTCTACGACTACCAACAGACCTGAATTTATGCGCAAAATTAAGAAATTAATTCCTACTGGATTTCACTTACGGTTTAGTCTTTTGTTATAAAAATAGTGGGCAATCATTCAGATGCTACAGCAGACTGAAATACCAAATTTCAATATTCTACACCTGATCGTTTCGAATTTATGCGAAAAATTCCAAGAGACTGTCAAGTAAAGTGCACTTCCGGCTGGATGGATCTCAATAAAAATAGGATATGAGCATCTAGACGGTATAATCGTCCCAAATACTGAATCTCAACAATCTACGTTCAATCGTTTCAGATTTACGCAGAAAATTGAAAAAAAAATCGAATAAAGGGCTCTTCCGGCTTAGTGGATGGCAATCATAATGCAAGGTATACAACTACATATTATAAAAGTGCCAAATACAAAATTTAAATATTGAACGATTGATTGTTTAGAACTTATGCGAAAAATTCAAAAAGTCTGTCATATAAAGTGCACTTCCGTCTCAGCCGATTGTTACAAAAATAGAAGATTTTCATTAGGATGCTACAACAATTTCAAATGCTAAATTTCAGTATCCTATGGCTGATCATTCTGAAATTATGCGGAAAATTAAAAAAAAAATGTTTCAAGTGAAGTGCACTTCTGGTTTAACTGATCGCAATAGAAGTTCTTTATACGGAATTTCAATAAGCTATGGCGGATCATTCTATATTTATTAGAAAAATTTGAAAAAAATTTCAAGTAAAGTGCACTCCCGGTACAGTCTCAAATACAAAATTTCAACATCATACGTTCAACCAGTTTTGAGATTTGCGAGTCACGCACGCACGTACGCACGAACATACGTACCGACATCAAGCCAAAAATAGTCAAAATGGATCCAGGGATTCTCAAAACGGATTTATCTATCAAAATCTCGATATGTAAATTTCGTCGGTTTTACAATACTTCCTTGTACTTTGTACAAACATAAAGAAATAAATTGAATTGACTTATTGGAATCAAGGAAAAATGACATGCATTTTGAATAAATACAAACAGAATAAAAATTCAACGGAAAGGGAAAGAGATGAATTTGCAAATATAATGGTTCAAAATGAACTGTCTGCCGAGCAATACAAGTAAGTTACTGTATAATTTACTGTTTTCAATCGACTAAAGAAAATCAAATATCGAAAGAAGCAAAATTGTAAATAATGAAGATGTTGGGCTTGATTTAATTAAAGAAAAAGTTGGCAGCAATCAACTCGTGAACCTGTGAAAATTATCTGACTGTCCCTTCATGAACACATCAGAGCTTATTTTCTGTCTGATTCTATTCCACGTCGAAAATCCATGATCCCTACATGACAAGCACTAGCTGCTGATCACCGTATTGCGTGATGACGCCACAGCGGCGCTTGGCCAATAACGGCATTTCGTCGATCACGTGACAGAATTTGAAAATTTTACAATTTTGTATGTGGTTTGTTAAGACAACGCAATGGAAAAAAAAGTTTTACCCACAGAATTCTCAATTACAAGTTATAAACATTTCGTTAAGATACAACAAGATCATATCAATTTTTTTCAGGAAGACCTTATTGCTGAAATTGAACCGTTTGTAAGCTTCAAACTCCAAAAATTGAAGGACTACATCTTATCATTTCAGTCAATGGTTTTTGTTATTGGTAAATATTCTAACAAAATAGATTCAATCAGAGTCGAGTCACATATGTACGAGCTTGAATCTCCAAGAGGAGGATTTGATGCGATTAATCCACGCATTACATGCCAATTATGCCGCAGAAGCCGAGCAGTGCTAGCTATTTATTCAGAAATCATTGTATGATATTAATACATCGTGAGACAAGAAGTTTACAGATGTAAATATTATACTAAAAAAAATATTGAAGGATCTGACCCCAGTGAATGGATTTAAGTAGTGGGTTCTTTCCTTCTCTTTTTTTTCTCTCCTCATGCAGGGGCCACACTAATATCTAATGCCGTTAAGTAAGGCGTTATGAGACAATTGACATATTGTCACTGACAATGTGTTCATTATTGAATAACGTCTTGATTAATGACATTATACGTAAGTGTGGCTCCAGCATCAGAGAATATGTACTTATTTTCAATATTAATATTTTTTGATATCTATTACTGAAGGGAACGATCAAAATGCCTGTTTGTTACATTTGTGAAAATAGTTTTGATATCTTCAATGATTTTTAATCCATTTCAAAATTAAACATTTTTTAGCTAGTGACAATTTATACAGATGTCGTAAGACTTCATGCAGACGAGATTCTTAACTCTTAATTCGAATAAAAAACATATACATCGGGAACATAGCATTTCTGATGTAGATTCAAAATGTTCTTCTGATAAAAATATCTGTTCTTTGAGAAGTATAGATAAAATAAAGTATTCAAATAAACTAACTAATGGAGAAAATTGCCCTATGGTCCAGTCAAAATAGACATTCACCCTTGCATAAATTCCCAAGAAGCTGAAAATTGACATGAACGTCAAGGATACCATTATAATGAAGTTGTGAAAAGTCCTCAAGGATCCCGTGTGTGCAAAAAATTTTATGCGAAGTCAAAGCTCGTAATGATGAGTTTTTTGAATTTTCTAGCGGAACGATCGGTTTTAAGATATAAATAGTGCAAACACAAATTGTAGATCTTCCAAATCTCTACAAACATGGTCCTGACTTCTTTTTTCCCAAGATCTACCATTTCTGAGAAAAGCCATTCTCAAGTTATATTCCCCATAATATGCACACGTTTCCACGCCCCCTATGAGTAAGTGTACTTGGCGCGTATTTTTCAATGTGGTTTTCCTGGTAGGCCTACTTTACGGTCTTCTTATTGAAGTTTAATATAATATTAGGTCTTCTTATTCAACTTCTTCTCTATCTTCATCTTCCTGAGTTGACGTAAATTGTTCAAATAGCGATTTAACAGTTGTTTTATCGTTGATGTCAGAATTATCTTCTGTTGAAGATTTAGTATTTAAACACGACTGGCTTTGACACCTAGTGCATGCTGATGAACAAAGTCAGCTTACTTTTTTGCAGCCGAATTTCGAATTACTCCTCTTTCTGCAGTTATAGAAAATCGTATCAAGGAGCTTTTCTGGTGCAGGTGGAAGTAGAGTGTGGATTGATTCCAATATATTATTTATAAGCTTCTAACTCCATTCTTTTGGGTCCAGTTGATTTCCAAGCTACACTTGAAGCTGCTGATATACTTGATAAGAATATTGATGAGCAGAAGCCGAGGCTGGAGGAGAACAAGCTAATTGAAAACGTTTTTTATTACGTGTATGTTTTGCAAAAGATACGTAACGTAATTCATCTATGCAAGTAATTTAAAGTAAGTAATAGACGGACACTGCTATGTTGACAGTTGAACAGCAGACAGATGCTGCTCAAGGCCACATGGTCACATAAAATGAGGGACTATGTTTCATTTCATTTCATATTCTTAGAATTATCATTCAATATCAATGTACGAGTACTAGTTACGCGGACCAACAGTTTGATCTATATTATACGTCCATAATGTACATAGGCAGCGTAGTCATGCATATTATTAAGAATATAACTCTAGAATGGCTTTTTCTCAGAAATGGTAAGTCTTAAGAAAAAAGGGGTGGAAACTATTTTTGTAGAGAATTGAAAGATCTACAATTCATATCTCAACTACTTTTATCACAAAATCAACCGTTTCACTTGAAAACCCAGAAAGCCTATTTTTGTGAACTTTGACCTCGATAAAATTTTTTGCACACATGGGATCGTTAGGAACTTTCCACTACTTCATTATAATTGTATTTCTAACGTTCATGTCGATTTTCAGCCTCTTGGGAATTTATGCAAGGGTACCCCTATTTTGAAGGCTAACTTGACTGGACTATTATGAATGATAGTAACGTATTAAATTTGAATTTTGAAGAGATTCTTCATACACAAATTATTCACATGATTGCGCGTTTGTATGATAGATCTACCTCATCATGAGATTATGATCAATTTCCAAACCAGAAGTGACATCTATTCTTCATAAAATTGTAACGAATGTATCAAGAGAATCTAGTGACATATCCACTTCAGATAAACTGACAATTGATAATAGTTTCTTGCAACTTGAAAATAGTTTTAAAACATTTTCTACACAAAACAAGCGATTACAATGTTTCACAAAGTCAGGTTGTTTCTTTGAGCTAGAAAGTCACACAGTAGCTCATAAAATAGTAACCTGTGATACCCAAATTTGAACATAAAATTCATCCATGAATCGGTACCAGTAAACATTCAGTTTATATCTCTAGAAAAATTGTTCAAAAACCGGTTCGAAATTCCACAAGCTTTTGAAAACTTGACAAAAAGTGATAGAACAGTATCACAAAATAATCAAATTGAATAGTTATACCAATTTTTCTATATTTTGATGACTATGAATCGTGTAATTCACTGTAGTCACATGCAGGCATACATAAAATGGGTGCTGTTCACATATTATTTCCATCTCTAAAATCGGAATATCATGGATCTCTGAAAAATATATCTCTAATAATGTTATTCAATTCAAATGTTCGAGAAGAATTCGGAAATCGGGCAATATTTTTGGTACTTATTGATAAACTAAACTATTTGGAAAAAATTGGTATAACTATTACTGAACAATACGGACTAAAGCAGTACTATTTCGTCCTCAGCCTAATTTTGGGAGATAACCTTGGTTTGCATACAATATTGGGATTAACAGAGAGATTTTCTGCTCAATTTGCCTGTAAGTTTTGTACCTTGAATAAGACTGAGAGAACTATTGGCAGTGAAGGACTAGTAAATAAATTAAGAACAGTTGATAATTATAAACAATTTAGAAATTAATAATACAAGTGAGACTGGCTTAAAAGTAGTTTGTGCTCTTCAACTCAATAGATAGCTTTCATTCCATTGATAATTTGAGTGTAAATATAATGCACGACATTTTAGAAGGTGTATGTCACTATGATTTAATGTTTGTTTCAAAATATTTCATTTGTGAAGCTCATTTTTTCACAGTAGACATACTGGATAGCCGAATTGATACATTACGATATGGATATGCCGAGTTAAGAAATAAACCACCACATATGAGCTATGATTTGATGAAGGGAGTAAAGCTTGGCGACTATATTTGCTCTTACGAGAAATTATCGAAATTTTATTGAGCAAATATACTTAAAATTATTTGAGCCATGTTCTCGAAACACTTATATTAGACCACCACAAATTATATCTTGCTCATACAATAGACAATTTAAAACTAAAACATCATCATATGGTACATTCTCCAAGAATATTAAATCAAGTTGGACCTCTGAAAAATTTGTCATCAATGCGATTTGAATCAAAGCATACAGAGTCAAAAATGACTTCCAGTGTAACATCATCACGACGAAATATCGAACACACATTATACCTGGAGCATCAGCTTAGAGTTTGTTACCAGCTTCTCCCCAAAAATGCCGTGACATGAGATAGTACTATTGGTCCTGGCGAAATTAGAGATATAACTTGTTCAGAATCCTACAGACTACTCTCTGCTAATCACAAAAAAAAAAAACTCATTCAGAACTACTATACCCCAATATACGTGACAATCAAGGGCATAAATTATCATATTCCAGACTCTTTTATAATAGATATTAAGGATATAAAACCTGTATTTGGTACTATAGAAGATATTAAAGTTGATGAAAACGAACAAGTAATATTTATCGTAAGTGCCTTGCATTGCTTATACTTCCACCATCAATACTTTGCGTATTGTATTGAAAATATCAAAGATAACTTGTAATTCAACGAGAAAGTTCAATTCAACACGATACTCCTGTAAGTATCCATATGCCAGATGGTAAAACCTACCTTTCTCCTGAGAGATGTATTCAGATATAATAATTGTTGAATAATTATAATTTCGTATATGATTTATACATATATTTTTCTCATAATGAAACTACTCCATATATAGATAATATATTTCATTTCACATACCTATATTTGAATGGAAAATAATTAATTCAGGTACATATGATTGAAAATGAGTATGGGAGATGAGCAGGAATAGAACAACAAATTTTTGCACCATGTGAACTTCTTCTTTAACAGTTAATGATTACTTACTTGTACAGAATATATAAAATTTGATTCAGAAAACGAATATATTTCTCGGAGTAATAATCTTGTCTGCATTAGATGATATTGTAGCCCATTTGTGTAGATGAGATTTGTATCTTGAATAACCATAATTCAGCAAATTATGTTTACTCATGAAGCAAATATACTCCACTGGGGGCCGATATTATAGAGTAGAAATAAATTGCTGGTTACTTATTCAATGGGTAAATTTACTCTTCTGGTTGATTAAAATTCAGTATTATAAAATAAGTTGCGAGGTAAAATGACTGTTCATTGGATAACTATTTCACCAAATCATGTTTCTCACTAGTAGCAACAAGAAAAATATTTGAAAATATTTTTATTTCCAAAATGGTTTAAAAACAGTTCATAATCAGAAACTATTATTAGTTAAGATTGTATGAAAATTACTATTGGCTTGTATTAGGTAATATAAGACACGAAAACTTCATTTATTTGTTAACATGTTGTGAACAGTGATTGTCATTTGTGTTTTCATAACCTCGTTATTCGGTGTGAGGTGTTATCTGTCCAAATGAAAAATGGATAAAAACCGAGAACGCGGTGAAAATTATACGGAATTTGAAAAGGAAAACCTTCTTCAGATAGTAAAAACGTTCATTAATATAGTAGAGAATACACAGACAGATATGTGTACCGTTAAACAGAAAAAACAAGCGTGGGACGCAATTGCTATGGAGTACAATTCAAGAGCACAGACAGGGCCAAGAGCTGGAATGCAGTTAAAATAATTATTCGAGGAAATTAAGAAGAAAACACTAGAAAAGACAAAGCTGCCGAAAAAGTAAAAGCTACGTACTAGAAAGTATATGAAACTGATGGACTCCAATATCAAAATTATAAGTCCTTATGATAGTACTGCTCCATTAAGTCGGTTACCTGTAATATATATTTTTTAAATTTATTGATATTCCGCTTTTTTCAAGACGCAGCTATATCACATGTGGAAGCGGTCAATATTGGAATTATTGACGACTATGATAAAAATGCTGACAGGCCAGTTGGTACAAGTTCCCAGAGTGGAGTGTTGGTACTTCGTCATTCAAAAATCAAAATTGAGCGTACACCGAGAAAAATTGGATCAGAAAAAAAAAAACTGAAGTTTGATATTTCAAAAAGTAGAGAAGAAAAGCAAGGAACGGAGCTTGAAATATTGAAAATCGCACTAAAAGAGAAAGGAATAGACTAACAAATGGAGGAATTTATTTTCAAGAAATTGTTGGAATAATGAGGCGATTTTCCATTTATAATGTTTTATATTTTTTGTCATCATGTACATATTTTTTTATTTCAATACCAAAATTATTTTTTTCTACAAACGTCAAGAAATCATGACATTTGTACATCAATATCAGTATACGAAATGTCGCATTTGAGTTGTTCATCATGACAAGGGGCACAAAATATTTTGTGCATTGATTTTATCTTGAAACGTTATCAAGAAAGACAATTCTACTAATTTTTGTATTTTAATATGATTTTAATATATTTCTTTAGTTTCTCGACGTCTGTAGAAAAAATGTTGTATGCTACACGTGCACAAAATATCTTTGGAGCTTTCGAATGATTTGTGTCTCGGCTACCGCCTCGACAAAAAAACTTTCATTCTGAAGCACCAAAGTATAATTTCGCGCACTTGATACATGAATAACTATACATCACTCATGCGGGATGAGTCATTATCAAATCCAGAGACACCAGCCGAAAGAAGATACAATGCAGCTCATATTCAAACAAGAAATAGTATAGAAAGAACTTTTGGAGTCCTAAAAAGAATATTTTCTTGTATATCTTCAGGCTTACGAATTGTCTTACCAAAAATATGGCCTGTAATAGTTGCATAATATATACTACACAAAATTGCTTCAAACTTACCAGGAGAAGTGGTTGAATGCGATATGCAGAACGATGAGGTGCCTGTGATTATTTATCAAAATGATGGTGTACAGAACAATGGTGTTAGAAATGCAGTTATAAACACAATATTTGCATGAATAATGGAACACAACATTAGACTATAGAATATTGTGTAACAAGTGCGATAAGTTGTCGATTGTCCACGAGAGCAAAGTTCAGCGCAAGAACGAAGTGAGTGCGCTAATTCGCCCAAGTGGGCTATTGACAATACCGCACAAGTTGCAGATACTATTTTTTATTACGAATGTGGTATGAGTTTTATTTTGCGATTGTTTTTCCGGGCGGTGAATTATACTTGGCACACTCAAAAAGCAAAGAGCTATTTACTGCCCGGAAAAACGTGCGCAGAGTGATGGTTAATAAATATCTTTTGCACGGAAACCCACTGTCTCCTAGTAGATACCTGCTATGAAATTAATCATTCTCTAGTATAGCTCTTATTGAAGAATTTTCAAAAATATTGCTGTCATGTGCTGATTTAGGCCACCTGGAACACAACAACTAATATACTCAATTTTGAATCACAGGCTGCTTGAACATCAATTGGAAACCAGCCTGTTCTATTTCTAAGTGTTCCAGCATTTTCACCTTCTGGTGACTGAATTTTTACGAGCGTGCAGTCTATTGCTCCACAAACATTTGATAATCAAGCTATATCAAAGAAATCTGAAGAAACTTTGTTTATTTCTTGTTCAGATCGTGGCACATTTATGTAGCGCTCGCGTAATTATGCTATGAAATGAGAAACATTGTGATTAATTCTTCCGTCTGTAGCTGATGTAATGTTGAAATTATCTCCTACTATAATCTGAAAGGAACCGCTAGCATAAAACCTCAATGTTATTAATAGCTGATTCATTGACATAATTGCAATGTTTCTGTTAGTAGGGGGAGTTATATCATCTTTTTTTAAGTCTAACATATGGACGACCATGATTTTTGATAGTCTGAATTTGCATCTGAATTTTATTATGATGAAAGAAATTCATTTCGATTATAAATCTACTTACATAACTTTTTGTTCCAAAAACTTTCGAGATGCGATGAAAATATGCTAGAGACTTCAATATATTTTATAGAATATAATTCAGTAGCACGAAATTAGTCAGTTAGTTTACTTGTATGATTTGGTCAAGAACTGAATATATTCATCGTTTATAATACAGAAATCTGTAGAATGAATAAATTTACTCCGCAAGTAAAGTTATTCGACTTTTATAATATCGGCCCTAGAACATGCAGTTTGATTTGTACTGATACCGAAAAATATATTCCCAAGTTTTTGGAAGTCCCATTTACTGGAGTAGAAAAATTATACCAGAAACACATATTTGCCAAAAAAGTTGATGTTTCTCACTGTCACGATTTTAAAGTATGATATTAGCTAGTATGGTTAAGATTTTTTTTTCGTGTGAGAATTGTCACTTTTTTTTATTTAATTCCATTTTTCAGTCACTTTCAAGCAATACTTATCATGTTTTAATTCTCAAGATGAGGTTACTACATCTGTTTATTCTAATACTTATTATCTATTTCAGTTTTTGGTTTCATTTTCTTTTTTGAAAAGCCTCGCAAGCATGAATCTGACCCGTATGAGAAAGACATCACGAGCCTGAGCAGCAAAAATTGCTAGATCAGAAGAATTTTCCTTTCATGCAGAAATGAGAGGACAAAAACAAACAAAACGACAATCTACTTCGAGAGCCTGTGAATCAACTTCTCAAAGATGAGGAAGATTATAGGGTCAGGCCCTCCGTCAAGCTTCTATGAGAGATTCTGAGACGCTTCTTCAAACGCGAATTCGTTTAGATGAGCAAGCTGAACGCTAAGTTGATTCAAGGGCTTCAGAAATTTCTCTTCAAATGCAACTTCACTTAGATGAGCACGCTGGACGCCAAACTACGTTAAGAGCATCTGGCACGCCTTTTCAAGCGCAACTTCGTATAGATGAGCAAGCTAAGCCCCAAGCTACTTCAAGATCTTCTGAGACACCTCTTTAAACGCGAGTTTGTTCAGGAAGAAAAGCTGAACAGCGGGCAGCCCTTAGAGCAAGAGAAACTCCAGAACAATTGCAGGCAAGAAAAATCGTTCATGCAGAAATGCAAACCGCAAGCCGTCGAAATTTCATGCGGAACAATTGGTTCGTATTTATCAATTTGAGATTTCAATATGATCCTTCACTTCAATATCATGATCAATCTTCAACTGTTATTGCTTTTAGATGGAAAGATGAAATGCCTGGAATATGCTGTTCCAATAGGATAGTTATTTGGTAAACCAGACGAGCTTTTAAAAACTCTATATTCATATGATACAGATGAATCGAAGCGATTACTAAGCAGAATCAGAAAGTCTAACTCATGCTTCCGAATGACATTCTTTGGAGTAGACAGAATGATCAGAATAACCAGATTTTCGCAAACTTTTACTGTACAAGGCCAGATATATTATCAAATTGGCTCACTTTTTCCAGCAGATAATGAACAGCATGAATATTTACGAGTGTATTCGGGAGATGGAGAAAATAAAGTGAACCGTCGTTGTCAGTATATTGAAGGAGTCGAAAGAGATACAGTATTGAAAATTCAAAGAATGTTATATAACCACAACGTGTGGCCTCCAGATGATTATAAAGTGATTATCCATGCTGATCGGACTCCGCGTGGCAAACTTGAGAGGCGTTGTAATGCACCGATAACTAATGAAGTTGATGTTTTGGTTATTGGCCACCCATGCTCTCCAATAGACATAGTGTTGCGAGCACATGATAATACGCTGACACGCGTAGCCGTTACTTATAAATTCTATGATGCTCTGCATTACCCATTAATCTTCAGTAAAGGTGAGTCGGGATACTATTTTCATATTCCACTTACTAATCAAACAACAAAACAGCCAGTTTCCAATAATTTCCTGTATGGATGTTTACGCCTATCACATGATGCTTCAAAAACACGACTTTAATTCTCTTCCACGTTCAAGGCAGCTCTTTCATCAATTCTAAGTAGATATGTATATTCAAGTAAAGAGCAAACGTTTTCGTTACATTTCCATGAATCAGACCGAATCGCGAGCTGAAAATTACAATAATCTACAAGATGTAATAGGTACAGATGGTAAAATTAGACCTAACGATTTGAGCAAGATGGTTATTCATCCCTCTACTTCCGTAGAATGCATGAAAAATGGGATATGTACGAAAAAGTTTCCTCGACAGCTGATAGAGAAAACAGTGCACAACAATAAGGATTACCCTTTTGTTATATTCGTCTTTGGTTATTTTGTGTTTAAGTGAATTTCTATATTCAAAAGTATAACCTGGCGAAAGAAGCAACATGATATAGCAAGATTCATTTGAGTGTATGTATGAGCTGGTGTACAAATGGTGTACTCATACGATTCTGCAGTGAAGATTCAAGGGTTATACAGTGTATTTTTATTTTCAAATTGATGAAAACGTAACAAATGTAACAGTTGGCGACAAGGATCAAACTCAAATTTAAAGTACCCGTGCTTTTCAAAATGACGGATTCTGCTCTAGTGCCAGTACCAGCAAATTTTATCGAGTTTTTTGATAGCAAAACTAAATTCAACAGATGGCTGAAAAGATTGGTAGGAGCATTTCAATTATATTATGTCACAACTAACGAATCAAAGTTTAATTACTTGGAAAGTAGGTATTGAATTAATGATGTATTCTTTGTTGAAAAGTTTTTTATATTTGAAGTAACATGGTGCTATCGATTTCGGCTATATAGCATCGTCAGGCATTCGCTGGAAGATACATATTGCGTGAGAATTTTTTCTAAAAGAAGTAATTATGACAAAATTTTTGAAAATGTTAACAATTTTCGATATTATGAAAATGTAAGAAGTAAATATAACAATACACATACATATATGATAATATAACAAAATGGAACGTATATGACGCTGCGTCGAAAGATAAATAAACGAATGAAAATTATTAATTTAAAATTTTCAGAAAATTTTTTCAAAATCTAAATATTAATTATTCCGTTGAAACAGATTTGAATTGTGAATAAAATGAACATAGAATAGAAATGAATTTTCAAGCTTTAAATATAAAAGAGTTATTGGAAGTTTTTTCGAAAAATTAAAAGAACAAAATGTGCTTGATTGAGGTTAGGTTTGTGTATCCCACGGCAACAATATCGGGATATAAGTATTCATGTGCTGAACAATAATTCAGTCAAAATTTTGGTAACTGTTGAAAATACTCACTGTCATAATTTAGTTAAGAAAAGCCGTCAGGAATAATTTAGAAGTAAAATTTGAAAATGTTTCACAACACATGTTGCTGGGTCAAGAGAGTGAAATATACTGCCATTTCTGAAATTTTCTTGTTTCCGTTCTAGGAAGTATTATGGGTAAAAAAGGATGGCAAGAAAGGTTGGTGGTTTGGAGGTCGTGGTCAGTTGCACAGACTACCTATATACTATAGACGGGAAACTGCAATGTTATGAGCTGGAATAGTCTTTTCACGCCATCGCGTGATAGGACCAACAACTAACGCCGGTTTGAATTGATAGGCGGTAATTTATTTGAATTTTAAAATAATTATTTATTACTTGTGGAATGTTTTTGAAGATAATGTGAAATATGGATACATTTTTCCATATTTCACATAATTCAAAAAAATTCGTACAATTCATACAACAACAATAACAGAAACAGTTAATAATCAATATTTATTAGATACACAGTATAAATGATTTTGTTTTTTTTTTTTTTCAAGTGTATTTCACATTTTTATGATGACCACACAAGATTTAGAAGGCATGTTCGGAGCATCTCCCATCGCTATCCTTTAGAAATCATTTCAAAAATAAATACATAATAATTTATCCTTGTCTTACAGAGACGTACAAATCAGAATAAATATTATACATGGATTCTTCCAATTGAAAACTAATTCTTTGAATCCAATAACATTTACAATTCATTCTCGAAACAATCTTTACCGTTATTGTCAACAATAGATCAGACATGAAGATATGATAATTCGGCTCTTTCTTACAGAGACAAACATTGAAACAATAAGATCAAATCAGAATAAATATTACAAATCAATTATGTCAATTTAAAATCAATTCCCTACTTCCAACAACAGCTTTCCAATTCATTTTCGAAACATTCTTCATCGTTATTGTCACAATTATTTCAGACATATAAATATGATAATTCGTCCTTTTCTTACAGAAACGTACATTGAAGCAATAAGAACAAGTCAGAATAAATATTATAAATTAATTATACTAAATTGGAATCAATTCTTTGGATTCAACGACAGCCTTTCTTCCGATAAGACGCCTTCGTAAGGCTGGCGCTTGGGTGCTCTGCTTCTATATATTATATTCATATACCAGAATACCTGCTCCTTCCATCTGCTGCGAACATGAAATTAAATGAGCTGGACTAGTCACGGGTGAACGTGGAGTTTCTGAAATACATAGAAATATTTGTTGTAGCTCATTCTTTATTCATAAATATATACTGCACCTCAGACTATCATCAAGTCAAAAATAATTGTTTAAAAATACCTGATGGATTGAGAGAGGGCAATGAATTTCAGTGTAGTCTTGGATTTCCAATGCTCTTGTATTTGGCATCAAAATGGACAGAGCATACACGTTTATTATTGTACACCTTGAGCTCATCCATTGAACGTGATTCCTCCATATCCAAAATATCCAGCCATTTATTGAAACGTCCCAAATATTTATCAGGATTAGGAAAGTGATGATGGGACACACCTTTACAGAAAACAATAACAGTGAAACATAATATTCAAAATCAGTATCATGGTGCAATTCTGAACAAATCTGTACATATATCAAGCAAAATTTTAGTTTTTTCTGCCACCAGATTAATAATTCTAGAACTACACTACTCACAGATTTGTTCATAAATCTACATAACAATATGAAACTCCTATTTCTTTATTATTCAAAGTACTTACCAGTGGCCTGGCAGTCCACGATGCAACACATTTTTTTTGTAACTAGCATTATTGCTTGTATTGAAAAATCAAGATTTTATACACCAAGAGGCAACAATAATACCCAATTGCAGATGAAAAAGTAAGAAAATATGTACTTCAACGAAACAAAACCGAGCAACTCAATATAAAACACGATATTGACACAATAAACGATTCGAACGAAATGACAGACATGCTGTGCAGACATGTCAAGTGGACACGACACGACGAACAAGGCCACATGACGTCAAGGGTCACGTGACGTACAAAACAACAAAAATTTTAGCAGTGTCGACATCTCTTGTTCGGACCAAATACTAGAAACGTAGGTCCAGCAACCCTCATATGAGTTTCCAGGGCCTGGTCAGTTGTCTCCTAGCCTTCGAGCAGTGAACATCTAGTTACCTGACTTTAGTACAGCGAAAGTCAATCGATATTACTCATCTCGTCTACCTGCTGCGCTCTACCTGTGTTCATAACACAGAGTAGACAAAACATTTAACATTCTTGTAGATCTTCCACTACAATTCGTCTCGATAACAGTATCGCAAACGGTGGTCTCAGGGATAACGCAACCCTAGGGAGTCGTTATCGGGCCCCCTATACAAGGGCACATCATTCTGCAACAGGTTTAGGAGCTCGCAGGGACAGTCTACTCAAACATAACTGTCCCCCGGCACAGCGGTACATCTAGCTAATCCGCGTTTTCGGCTTGATACTCCACCGCATGCGTCAAGTCGCGCCGATTAGCCGGAAAAAGTTGGCCAGCGACTCAGAGTGGAGGGCTGAACATAGTAGGCTCTCACTCCACACTCTGCTGTCGACGCTTATACTGCGCCCGGATTCAATCGATGATCGTATCGTTATATACCAACCCATAATCACTCGTTTCGTTTGAGATGGCTCCACCAGGAGACAAAATCAACTTAGGCGACGAATCCATGAGCTTGGAGGATATAGAGAGCGGATGCGAACAACTGTCTGAGAAACCTGTGCTTTCACCTACGGAATCTCAGCGACTGTTCAAGTTGCAAAGGGTGCAAATTCTCTTATTAAAACAATGTCTGTTAAATACATCACATACAGCTGACAACTCCTCTGAAAGAGAATCAGAAAGCTCAAGTATAGAAAACGGAGCGGATGAGGCTGAGCAAAAGCCCACTAGTGAAATAACAAAACCCAAGAAGCATCGCACCAAAAAACCGAAGATAGGTGCCACACCAAGTACATCTACGCAAAATAAATTCGAGGCACTCCTCGAACAGGAGGAAATGGACCCTACTCAAAGTGAGCCAGTAAAAACAAAATCACCGCCCCCAATCTTCACGCACAAAGATACAAATTGATCGTCGGTAGCTAATTTCATCACCTTGAACAAAATTAAAATCAAAGAAGCAAGACAAGTCAAAGATGCGACTTGAATTTAACTGCTCGCTGTCGAGGACTATCGCAGCCTGCAAACAGCCCTCGAAAGTGCGAAAATCAATTTTTACACATTCAAACTAGAAAGCGAGAAAAATCTCCAAGTCGACATTCGCGGTTTACCGCACACCATCGACACGGAAGAAATTGAACACGAATTGCAAAAAGATAACCTCATTGTCTCCGTCAACAAAATGCGACAAAACAGCTCGCTGATTCTTGTCAACGTGAAGGAAACAAAAGAGGGGCGTGAAATCTACAAGCTGAACCGATTACTCCATGTGAAAGTCAGCGTGGAGGCGAAAAGGAAAAGCAAAGAAATTGTTCGATGTCATTGCTGCCAAAAATACGGTCACACGCAGAGTGGCTGTTACAATGAATGGCGATGCGTCAAGTGTGGAGATGAACACTAGTCGAAGAACTGCAAAACAGTTAAAGGCGTGGACAACGCCGTCTGTGCTAACTGCGGTGAAATGAATACTGCTAACTACTGGAGCTACAAATTGTGCCTAAGACCTAAGCAAAAGTCGAAATCAGCAGTTGTCAAACAAGGGCGCTCATATGCAACTGCAGTCGCTGGTCAAAAACCACCAAACACAAATAGGGGCTACCAGCTTAGACGACACAATGGCAACTCCCCCTCCTGCGACCTCTTCTAGCCAAGGCAATTACCCTGCAACGGCTTCAATAGGGACAGGCCTGACCAATGCGCTCAGCTGGGCATTACCATCAACAAACGGACAAACTGCTACTACAGCAGGATCATCCAATGCGTCACCACTCTTCAAAATGATGCATCTGGGGCTAGAAATATTTCAAAAGATGCAAGCTGCAGCCAATACGGCAGAAATCATGAGAATACTGCTTAATTATGCTCCACAACTGATTGCACTACTCAAAAATGAATAATACACCTGCTAGAAGAAGAAATCTGCGACTCGTAACCTGGAACGCCCCAGGATTACGGAATAAAAGAGATGAACTCGAAGAGTTCCTGGAACAGCATGGCGGCGACATATGCCTGGTTCAAGAAACCCTCCTAGCTCCACATGCTAATGACCCAAAAATAAGAAATTACACGATGCTGCGCAAAGATCGAGAAGAGGGTCAAGGAGGTGGCACAGCAATCTATATACACAGGAGACTGAATTTCTCAACCACTGATCTATTACAGCTTGAATCGCTGGAAGGCAACGCTGTTGTCTTAAACACCAGACTCACCGGCCTACTGAAGCTTGTCTCAATCTACAAAAGGCCCAGCGCCGACTTAGATTCTGCTGAAATAACGAGAATCTATCAACAGCACCCTATGTCGGTCATTATAGCTGGTGACCTCAATCCAGAACATCCAGCCTGGCACAGCCGACTGGCGAACAAAAATGGTCGCATCCTACTAAAGTTCGCAGCGAACAACAATGTTACTGCTGCGGGCCCGGAAGAGCCCACGTACTTTCCAAGCAACAACCGTCACAGACCAGATGTATTGGACAGACGTTAGCGCGAACTGCTCAGTTACAACAGTCAGCAAATTATCTTCTGACCACAATCCGGTCATTCTTGACATCAAAGATCCGACAACCATCAAAACAGCTGAGGAAAAGGAACATATAGACTAGAGATTCTTCACCCAGTTCGTAAAAGACAGTATCACGCCTCTACCTTCCATCGACACCATTCGGGAGCTAGAAGATGCAGTTCACCATCTGACAACTGCAATCCAGAATGCTATGAAGCGATCAGCGAGAATTACACGGCCACTGACAGCAACAAAACAAACATTGCTGAACAGAGTACAGAATCTAATAAAAGACAGAAATAAAGCTCGCAAGCGCTAACAGCGCTACCGCGACCCAAACGACCGAGCCGAAACAAACAGATTATCAACAAAAGTGCGAGACGAGATGCAAAAAATCAACAATAGTAGTTGGCAAATCATTCTGGATGAAGCAGACGATGACGAGCAAAAACAATGGAGATTAGCCAAGTCGCTAAAATAAAAAAGAAAATCACCAAGCGTGATTCACGGTCCTTGTGGACCTGCCTATGATAGCAAAAGCAAAGCTGAAGCAATAGTCGAAAGTCTAAAGCATCAATGTTCACCAAGCTACCAGAACATTGATATCAACCACGTCGGTAAAATTAACAGGTCTGTTCGCGCTCGACTGCGCGAGAAGGGTAACAAACAGATACAGTTCACTACACCAAAAGAGGTACAAAAAATACTGAGTACTGCAGAGAAGAAAAAGGCTCCAGTGCCGGATAACATCACTGGCACAGCCCTGCGCAACCTTCCTAAACATAAAGTCACTCCAAACTCTTTACAAATTGACTTCAAAGGACATACCATCACAAAGGGTCAAGAAATTGAAATACACTTTAAGATGCTGCAGCGGGAGATAAAGAAGCGAATGATAACACTCACCACCATCGAAACAAGATTAAAATTCCTACATAGACACCTGCAATATTTTTCACAGTTTCCGGAATATGAAACAGTCATCAACTCACTAGAAGAAGAAGTCATCATGAAGAATTATCACACAGATCAAAAGGGGAGAATAAAATCACATCAACTTATTGAAAATCCAAATCAACAACGATTCATACAATCAAGTCATTTCCAAGATATAGCTAACCATCAAAATTCAACTACCGTTTCTCCATCCAGAATCACAAATTTATCGAAAATAACTTTTACCAAAGAAGAACAAGATACGCTGAACCTCGGCCACAAATTTGCTCCACCACCATCAAATCCTCATCTACATAAAATCGCCATAGATCTAGAAGCACAACTTCAATCGCATCAAAACTTTGATCAAATATTACCAGAAATAGGAGCAGCTTCAAATAATATATCAAAAAATCAGATTAGTGCACTTCACAGCAATAATAATCGGAATATTCCAGACTTTTCAAAAAATATGAATTCTTCCATAAAATCTATAGAAGAAAAAATTACGAACAATAATTTAACAATCACTAAAGGCGACAAAAACGCAGGTCTAGTTATTCTAGAAACAAATGATTACAATCAGAAAACTATAAATATTTTTGATTAGAATGATATATCTAGATTGAAAATAAATCCTCTACCTGAATATGCCTCACACTTGAAACAAGGAATCAATAATAGCACAACAACTTCAAATAAATTTAATATAAAACCGTTCACCGTAATAGAAAGAAATTCCAACACACCTATCCTATATAGTCCCATAAAATTACATAAACCAGATAAAACAATAAGACCAATCACCTCTTCCATCGGCTCTCCAGTTCACAAATTAGCTAAATCTTTAGATAACATTCTGATCAACAAATTTGAATATGAATCACCTTTCACAATACATAACTCTTTAGAATTAATTTCAGAAATAGACAATACATTACACAACAATGATAGAAGTCTCATTGTAACATCATTTGACATAGTCAATTTATATACCAATATTCCAGTCAAAGAAACCCTCACACTACTAGAAAATCAACTCCTCAACAATAACACCGTAAAACAAAGATACAATTTAACAAGCTTAGACATTTTAAGCTTATCACAATTATTTAACACTACTACTAATCAGAATTTTTTCCAACTCAACAACACCTCAACTCAAAGACGGTCTGCCAATGGCCAGCCCAATATCAGGTGCACTATCAAATATATTTTTAGATTTTCTAGAAACACAAATAATGCAACTTGAAGAAAGCTCTAATATCTTACTTTGGCGACGTAACGTCGACGATATTTTGTGTTTTTGAGTATGTGACATAGCAGAATTGAATATCTTCCTTCAGTAAATTAATAAACTATCCAAAATTAAATTTACGTTAGAAATTGAACGAAATAATGAGCTTAACTACCCAAATTTAACCTTACATAGATCCGATCAAAATATAACATATAGCATTTACAGAAAACCTATAAGCACAGATATAATCATCCCCTTTAATCCATCATATGCACCAAAAATAAAACAAACTAGCTGCGACTTCTTATTCAACAGACAACTTTCTATACAACTTTCTGAAGAAAGCTTCAATAACGAATTGAAGACTATAATTGATATCGGTAGAAATAACAATTTCAAAATTAATTACATGTTTAACATTTTCGATAAAAAGAAACACTTAAAACTCATAAATGAAATTTATCCTAACCACAAAAAAATTGACACTTTCATTTCCATTCCATATCATAATTACATCCAAAATTCTCGAAATGAAATCGCTCATGAACTCAATTTTACTCTGACTATCAAGTCACACACTACTATAGAAAAAATTCTGTTGACTATTCCATTCGTAGTATTTATAACAAGGTTAACAATGCTAAATCGCCATAGAAACGGTGCATATCAGTGGTAGAAATACCATCGGGTATTACACTAGTGGTCAGAGTGAGTATTTTATTCAAAGATGTGGATACCTCCAATTTGTGCTTTCTTCGTATTTAATGAAATATTTTTCTGAATATCTTCATCAATTTTATCTTCTGATCTATCACCAAACCTTTCTGAACTGGATTCCATATCAAGACGCAATATATTTCTCTATTATTCGTCAAAGAAAATGCAAGAAATTCTAATTTTTCAGTTTGACAGAAGTTTGTTTACTCGTTCCTATGAAAATTACGTGAGTTGTTACTAGATCCATAGAAAACTAATTTGAAAAAATGGTTTGACTCCTGGAATAGTCCTCCATATACCATTTGTAGTTGAAGTATTATAGACTATTTTTGTGGTGCAATCACTCATGTTTATTGTGCTTGTGAATACCACTCGTGCTGCACACTCGTGGTATTCAAACGCAAGCACAATAAACATTTGTGATAGCACCACAAAAATAATCGATAATACTTCAACTACTTATGGTATAATAAATGATTATTTTTACCATCCAAATTTCGACCAATAGAATTGCACCATTCGACGTCACGTGGTACAACCTACACGGTTTTCAAGTGGAAATTTTTTGGAAATTTTGTCTGTTGGTTATATATACAAAACAAAGAATATTCAGCCGCGTTGGTTCAGCATCTGTCAAACTGACAGACATTGAATGTGAAAATGAGCAGATTCAGAGTCGAGTCTCTGGAATATATTGATGAATTTGGATGGGAAAAATAATCTTCCGAATACCATTCGTGATTAAATTTAACCTGGCAAAATTTTAAGATTGTTACGAGAGCTTGCTACCAATTAATTTCGTGATATTGATCAAAAATCACTCGCTTGACAGCTCGTAATTTTTTTGTTAATATCACTCAATAAATTGCTAAACAACAAGCTCTCGTAACAATCTAAAAAATTTTCCGGTTAAATTTAACCACTTATGATATTATATATGAATAATCAACCGAAAATTTCGAAATCAAATAAATCAGGTGTATATCAAATTTCATGTAAAGACTGTAATAAAAGCGACATAGGACTAACTTCCAGAAAAATTCATACACGTTCTAAAAAACATATAAAAAATAATCCACCATCTGCAATGGGTACACATCTAAGAACAGAGAATCATACGACAGACACAGATCACTTAGAATTACTACACGACGAAACAAAATTTGAAAATTTGCTTATACTAGAAGAGTTCGAAATCAGACATAACATCCTAACAGACTACACCTTAGTAAACGAAATTACAGAATTTATCAATCACAATCATATATTTTTAAAACTATCACCGTTTGAATAAAATATCAGAATGACACTTCTATCATTTTTCTCAAGACTTCAATCCAAACTACCAACCTTTCCTGCCCTCCTTTTTTACCCATAATACTACATCTTCCTAAAACGAAGCCTAGAAAATTTCAGAAATGGCAGTATATTTCATTCTCTTGACCCAGCAACATGTGTTGTGGAAGATTTTCAAATTTTACTTCTAAATCATTCCTGATAACTTTTCTCAACTAAATTATGACAGTAAGTATTTTTAATAGTTACCAAAATTTTGACTAAATTATTGTTTAGCACATAAATACTCATATTCCGATATTGTTGCCGTGGGGTGCACAAACCTAACCTCAATCAAGCACATTTTGTTCTTTTTCATTTTCCAAGAGAACTCCCAATCACTTTTTTTTTATTTGAAACTTAAAAATGTATTCTTATTCTATACTCATTTTATTTACAATTCAAATCTGTTCCAACAGAATAATTAATATTTAGATTTTGAAAATATTTTCTAAGAATTCAATATTAATAATGTTCATTTGCTCATTTATCTTTCGACGCAGCGTCCCATACGTTTCATTTTGTTATATTATTATATATGTATGTGTGTGAGTGCGGATGGCCGAGCATGTTTGTTCACTTATACATGCTGTGACGTCACTCGACCAAGAGGTCGCAGGTTCGAATCCACTCATCGACAATGTGTGATTTGTCGTAAAAATAAAAAATGCAGCTACTTGCATCATCACACTCGGATGCTACAGGTTGCCTACCTATACATCTTAAAATATGTAGCAATGGCACGAAATTCTGATCGGCAGTACGGCGGTGTTATACCGCGGTGATACCGATTAGGAAGGCCTAGGCCCTAACAAGGGCTGTTGCGCCAATGATGATGATATGTATGTATATTGTTATATTTACTTCTTACATTTTTATAATAGCGGAAATTGTCAACATTTTCAAAAATTTTGTCATGTTTACTCTTTTTAGGAGAAATTTTCACGCAATTTATATTTTCCAGCGAATGCCTGATGATGGCTATATAGCCGAAATCGATAGCACCACGTAACTTGAAATATGAAAAACTTTTCAACAAAGTATACATCATTTATTCAATACCTACCTTCCAAATCTAAGAATGTATACACAACTGGAGTACTTCATACAGAAAATTTAATTACTTGCTTCATTTTATCAGAGCCGAGGTGTACGATGTGCTGCGTAATCTACTTTCATCTCAAAGTCCTGAAACAAAATCGTACGGCAACCTTTGTGCATTGTTTAAAAACTATTTGGATCCACAACCTTTCGAGATTGCGGAATACTACAAATTTCATCACCGTTCACAAGCTGAAGGGGAATCAATTCGCGATTATGTTTCCTGACCACGGCGTTGAGGGAACAATGTGGTATTGGGGATCAAACAACAAGAGATCGTCTCCTGGAAACGAAGACTCTCACGTTGGAAAAGGCAATTGAAATCGTCCAGAGTTTGGAATCATCTCAGTCGCGAAGATTAACAGATGAGTCCCTCAATTAAGTTAATCGTGTAAAAAATAGAGCCCCACGATTCGTCACAAAATTGAATGAAAATACTTAGAGAAGCTAAACTAAAAATGAAAATACTTAGAGAAGCTAAACTAAAAATGAAAATAAAATAAGTTGTTCTAGATGTGGGGGAACACATTTTGCAAATAAATGTGAACACATTAATAGTACATGTAATTATTGCAAAAACTAAGATCACATACAAAAAAAAATGTATGAAAAGACAAGCACAGGCAAATATAAATTCCGTTGAGAGTGAACAAGTCAAATACGTAGAAAATGTACATGCTACTATGATTCACTCTGACAAATTTGGTTAATTTAAATTAGAAGAACAAGAAATAGATTATTTAGAGATAGAGGGGGTACTTATAGAAATAGATTACAGTGGATATGCTACTCCGGTCGTTTCGGTAGTCAAATCGAGAAATAAAATTAGATTATGAGCCGATTTCAAAATTATCCCAAGTCCTCAGGAATCAGTAGATGAACATCCTTTGCCAAACACAGCTGAATTGCTTCAAAAGTTGGCAGGGGATGAAGAGTTTCCTAAGATTGATCTTAAATCGACATATCTGCAAATGCCAGTAAGAGAAGAAGACCAAATATATCTTACAATAAATACTCACAAAGGTCTTTACAAAGACACACGGTTAATGTTTGGTATAAATTGTGGCCCATCAGAATTCCAGAATAGAATTGAGAACATACTTTCTTGCATTCCAGGTATTGCAGTCCTCATCGATGATATTCGTTTAATTGCACCTAATGATAAAATTCATTTAGAACGATTGGAGCAGATTTTCAAAAGACTGTCAGAATATGATGTTAAAGTAAACTTGAGTAGGTCCGAATTTTCAAAAGACGAAATTGAATATTGCGAGTATCATACTGATGAACACGGTATACACAAATCAAAAGTTGAGGTAGATGCAGTTGTGCAAGAATTTACACCCAAAAATATTCAAGAATTACAGTCTGTACTAGGATAAGTAAATTACTATAGTCGTTTTCTTGAAAATTTTTATGGGAACCATTACGGAAATTGTTACGCGAGGGAGCAAAATAGAAATGGCCTGAGGCTTGTAATGAATATTTCGTTAAAATAGGAAAATTGATGGAAGACAGAAATTTTCTAGTACATTTTCCAAATGAATAGCCAATAGTATTAGCAACCGATTGGGGTTGGTGCAGTAGTTTCACACATCAGCCAGATGGAACAGAAGAACCTATTCATTCTGCCTCTCAAACGTTATCAGAATCATAAAGAAAATAGGCGTAGATTGATAAAGAAGCGTACGCGATAGTTTTCGGGATAAAACGTTTTCATAAATATTTATTCGGTAGGAAGTTTATACTCTACACTGACCATTCATCACTTGTTCGAATTCTTCAACAAAAAAAGGGTTACCGATAATGACGGCGAGTAGAATGGAGCATTATGCTATTTTTTTTTACAGGGCTTCAATTATTATAGAATTATATATAAAAATTCTAAGACAAACGCGTACGCTGATGCATTTTCTAGATTGCCGGGAAAGAGTAAAGAAGAAATACTATTCAAAGAGCCGGATAAATTTGAGATTACGCAAATTCAAACTTTTACTCTTACTGTAAAAGAATTTGCTGCAGAAACTGTTTTAGATTTAATTTGAAAAATTTAATGGTCAAATTAAAAGAAAATAGAATAAATCCTGATGCAGAAAGATTTGGAGTGGATCAAATTGAATTCACTATTCAAAAAGATTGCGTTTTGCGGGGAACAAGCAGCCCGTAGTTTCTGTTGGTGGCCGGATATGGATGCGAATATAGAATCTTCAGTTAAAAATTGCCCGAAATGTGCAATGAATAAAAAGGATCCTTTGGTGATGGAACATCACTGGACTTATCTGTCCGCACTTTTTTAAAGAGTACATGTGGACTTTGCAGGTCCGTTTTCAGGGATGTATTTTTTCATTCAAGTTGATGCTTATTCGAAATGGCCGGAAGTGCATATTCTAAGAAAATAAATACCGATAATACAATACAAGTACTACCAAAAGTATTCTCTACATTTGGTATTCCAAATTGTTAGTGCTCTGACAATGAAGTACAGTTTGTAAGTCCGAAATTTGCTTCGTTCTTCAGAAGTTATGAGATTGTTCATGAACGTTCTGCTCCGTACCGCCCTGCTACAAATTGGCAGGAAAAACATTATGCTCAAACCATAAAAAGCAAACTAAAATCACTAAATGCAAATCGAGCAGATTTACAACAAAAATTGAATCAAATTCTAATGCAGTATAGAATTATCAAACATCCTGTACGAAAAAGTCCCTCACGAAATCTATTTTCACGTTATCCGCCTATTCAACACTGTCATGATTGTTGCCAAAATCGACAGTAAAAAGATATTTTGGAATAGGGGATCAAGTAACGGCTCAAAATTATTTTGGTCCAGTAAAAATGTTATTTGGAAACGTAGCAAGTAAACTGGGATCTCTCCACTATGAAATTTTGTTAGATAACGGATTAGTTTGTCGTAGGCACGTAAATCAATTGCGTAAGCGTGGCGAGAGACTGGAACAGCAAGTATCTGATTGGGATGAGTTTAAAGAGTTGTTACATTACGATAATTTACCACTTCCCGAGAGTACACCTGATCCAGTGAAATCAAGCATAGAATGTGATAGAGAGAAGATAGAAATGAGAAATTCAGATCCAAGTGAGAATGTAGACTCAACTGTGCCTTAGAAAAAAAATATCCTCAAGCAAGATACTAAAAACGATCTAAGACGCAGTGAAAGAGTCATGGACCCTGTATTGAATTTGTAAATAGCTCATGAAATGACATGATATGCTAGTAGCAAAAAAAAAAAATAAAAGTTGTTACATCTGTCCTTAGTTATTTTGTGTTCAATTGAATTACTATATTCAGAGATATAACCTGGCGACAGGAGCAACATGATATAGCTAGATTCAATCGAGTGTATGTATGAGTCGGTGTGAAAATGGTGTGACCATACGATTCTGCAATAAAGAATTAAGGCTTATACAGTATATTTTATTTTGTGAACTGTTGAAAACGTAACAAATACAACAACATTATACAGACTAAGAGCACTCGAGGATGGTGGTAGAAGAGTTACAGTTCAGGTTCGCGGTGGGATACTCAAGACTTTTGATCATAGCTGGGCTGTGCCTTATTCACCGATTCTACGTGAAATGTTCAATGCCCATATTAACGTTGAAGCCTGCAACTCTGTTCGTGCAAGTGAATATATTTGCAAATACATCAATAAAGGAGCGACCAGGCGATCTTCAATCTGCGTAATCAAATACAAACCTATCAAGCAGAGTGATATGTCAGTAGCAATGAAGCAGCAAGGCGGCTGCTTGGATTTTCATCGAATGGAAGATATCCAATTGTTACATACCTTGCCGTTTATTTAGAAAACGAATAACGAGCTTTTTCAATGGAAGTTATTTTCAAGAAAGCATTTCATTTCCTCCTAAAACAACACTAACTGCCTTTTCCAGCTTTTTCACAGAAATCCTCCTACAAAAACATATATTATTTTGAGGTTCCCTGTTATTATACACGGAGCACCTCAAAAAAACAATGGCAACATCGTATTCAAGGTATATCTGTTGAAAATCAGCCTTGGGTTGAAGCATCGGACGCTTTTGGTCGTGTCTACACCGTTCATGTAACAAATTTTGAATGTTTTCATCTGTGCATATTATTGCATCATGTTCGAGGTCCAACTAGCTTCAGAGATCTTAAAATTGTCAATGGCCAAAAATTCCAAACTTACAGAGGAGTATGTGAAGCTCGTCGATTGGTAGAGAATGATAATCATCGGGACGAAACTATTAAGGAAGCCGTACAATACCGATCGCCAGATAAAATCATGGAATTTTACGCAACACTTAAATCATCCTGCGGTCTTTCTAATCCTCAAGCCCTTTGGGATACGTACAAAGGGTACATGGCAGAAGATATTTTGCGGCAACTGCAGCAAGTGCATGCAGATATGTCTTTCAATGAGCACAACCACAACGAAACGCTCATAATAATTTAGAACAAGGTTTTACAATAGTTGGGAAGGAACTAATCCACGACTAGTCGACGGTAATGACTCTAATAATGAAATTGCTCAAGATTTGGAGTACGATTTTATTGCATTGCAGCATCAAGTTACAGAATTAGTCCCTCAGTTTCTTCTACTTTAAGAAGTCTTCAAAAAACCATGCCGACTTCAGTTTGAATGACCAAACGAACCTAAGACACTCCCCATTTTTAAATCTTTCAATTCAATCTGTGGTTTACGTAACTAGTTCTTACGAGACTTTTTGAATAGTCTTCTAGTTTTTTCAGTTTTTTCAGTTGTAGTTTGGATCTTGTTGAACAGATTGGATATATCTTTTCATATCATTTTATATTCTTTTACTGTTCTATTATCGCTTTTCCACAAATTTTTCCACTAACATGACACTGACGGGCTACTTGACGCCGTTTTCTTTTATGAAGTTCCTGTAATTTTATTGTGTGAGTTACCATTTCACAATTTTTTGATTTGTTGAAATTTCTACCTGCCTGTATGTATGTTTTACGTTCTTATATCCTCTCTTTGTAGTCTCTCAATTAGTCTGAGGATGATCACCAAGTGATCGAAACCAGTCATCCAATCAAAATTAGAGAACAGTGTGATTAAGAATTTCATGGTTTTTCTATCAGAAAAGTCCTAACTATTCCCAATAATATTGTGATCGAATTTATCGAAGGCTTCAGAGAAGTCGGTATGAACCACATAAACTTGATTACCTTGATCAAGAGAATCACAGATGGGTTGAATGAAATAACACAGGTTAGTAGCTGTGGATCGACGCTGTAGGAAGCCATGTTGCGAAGGAGACAACAAATTATATACTTGTTCATAGATAGTTTTGTGAATGATACTGAATTTTACTTAGATGGGATAACAGGGCAATCGGTCTACAGCCTGCAAAGTCGTATCTTTCACCAGACTTGTGGATAGGTGCAATTCTAGCTTGTTTCGAAATATCAGGAAATGTATTTGTTTTTAGCGACAAGTTAATAATTTGACATAGAGCTACTTTATATAATATAACTCTAAGAGGATGTGCACAATCTTTTATTATGAACGAAGGAAGTAGGTCAGGACCTGAAGATATCAATTCATTCAAAATTTACTTGCTGCTTACACATCATCTATAGATACGCATTTGAGATAAATTTCATTATTTGATAGAATATTATTATTAGGCGAATAGCGAGTATCATTGCTCGGCTCAAAAAGACTCTACAAAAGTGAGTTGCGCAACTATTTGTAATGCCATAACGACTGTTGACAGTACTATTGTTAAAGCTGATGATGATGACTATGGAGTTATCATTTCTCTTGGATTTTACAAAAGATCAGAGTATTTTAGGATCAGATCAGAGTAGTTTGGGATCAGACTTCAAATTTATTCAGGATGTCTAATACAATTGGAGTACAAGCTTGATTTCAGATCTATAGAATTCAAATTTGTCGAATATTCAGAGCTGTTGTGCTTTTTGTACAGTTTATGAAAGAGCCTTTTTCAAAAGGTCATTCTTAATTTGTGCTGTATACCAAAAGAGAAAAGAACTTTCGAACATAGGAAGGTGTAGGATGCACTTATCAAAATATTCATACAAAACATCATGAAAAAAGTTGCAAGCATTGTTCACATCAGAGAACGATCCTAGTTGAGACCAATCAGAACTATCTATCAAATCATATAGCCTTGGAAAGTCTGCTTTTTCAAAATCATATTCTTAAAGCAGATATTATCAACAACATGCTCAAAATTTTCCAGTTCTAATAGAGCTACAATTTGCAGAGCAGGGTGCTGTTGATATTCTACACTTAACAATAGATCTTCAGCGTGATTAATCGTACAATCGGTATTGGATATAAGTAAGTGTAATATATGATCAAGAAGGTTTTAAATAGAATCAAATTGTGAAAAATCGTTGCTATGATATTTGATTCATACGAATAAATGTGTTTTTGAAAGGTTTTCAACGTATTCGATGAGACTTTTCTCTTGAAATTTCGCGACATGCACTATTTTTTTGTGTGAAGTCTATTTCTTCTCGCCACTGCAACAAATTGAACTATTAACAGAAAGAGAGAGAATAATGATGAATTGTATGCTAACTTTATGAATTGAATCTTCGCAAATTTATCTGTTGGAGTTTAAATGTTGATAACATAACATCCAATCATCTGCTTCATCTCTTCATTAGTTACATATTGAAAGTGTTGGGGCAGAAATATATTGGATCCCTAGAGCTAGAGCAACTGTAGGATCTTATTTTGTGCTGAAAAATTTCGCTGCTTCAATAAGATATCGATTACCTACCACCAATTCAATCATTTTTCTATAATGAAACCCAGTAGCAAGTTAATTCAACGCATTCATCGCCATTGTGATCACTTGTAGAGTGCAAACTTCCTCTGTGTAAGGTTTTATAAGAGTACCGGTGATATACGCACGATTTTGAGAAAAGTAATTGCCTGTAATATGCCAATCCAGTACTACGTCACACTTTGTTTCAATATGGCGTCAGAGGGCAAACATCTCATAGAATATCATACGTCATTATACAACATTGTTAATAAAGTCGTGATAAGTTCATTCATAAAATTTATTTATGTTCGTCTGCATCATAATCATGTAGTTTATGGTTGCATTTAGTGCCCATTATTCACTTAATTGGACTAGGACTTTTACTTTATATAATTGGACGGAACTGTCACTGTCAAAAAAATATCACAAAAATATATATTTTTATTGACATGAAATAAATTCAAACAATTTAATCAACATATCATTTATTATTGTAATGAATACTTATAACACAATTAGTATTGTCGCGAATATTCAGACCCGAAGATAAATTCTTCTTGTTATGCAGGGGCCACACTTATGTCTAATGTTATTAATAACGGCATTATGTGACAATTGATATATTGTCATTGACAATGTGTTTATTATTAAACAGCGCCTCAATTAATGGCATTAGGCGTAGATGTGGCCCCAGCATTACAAAAACATTTTTCTCTCAATATTTGTGATTCTTTGGCACTTGCTGTACTCAGTTCTACTCTATGTGAAGTATTCATTCATTCTTTTCTATCGTATTTATTCTTTTCTTCTATTTCTGAAGTATCCATTTATTCTTTTCTATCGTATTCAATCTCTTCTACACTTTCTAAAGTATTAATTACTTCTATTAAATTGTATTTAATATTTTTGACATCTGCAAACAAACAGCAAAAACAATTGTAACAATAGCAGCACTAGCAAAGCACACCACGTTATACTTACCGAATTTTTGAATAGGGAAATCAAGAAATATTTTCAGAAGATATCCTGCGTCTTTAGAGCAGTCGAACATAAAGCTTTGTATGTAATTCGTACATAAACAAACTTTATAGACTCACCTTCCTTATTGGACTCGCTCGCTCTCACTCCATAACCAGCGGCTCGTCCAATAAAGTTCTATATTATATACTAATTACATAAATAACTATTATCTAAGCTGCATCATTTAGATAATCCCTAAGACGATGCTATTCTTCTTTAAAGGGGTATCGAATGATTTTTTTTCAAATTATTAGTTTATGCTCACAACATATATTTTTGTTAAATGCGGTAGCAGATCAAATGGAGATTTGGTTAGTTTTTATGCTATTCCAACAGTTTTAGATCATCGTTTCCAATCTCATTCAAATAAATTGGGTGAAAAAAGTGGTTGGCTGCAATCAAACAGGATGATTTGACAGATTCAAAAATAGAATATCAGAAGGTGTGCAATCGACATTTCATATCAGATAATTTTCAAAAAAATAATGATGATTATTTCACTCATGTCAATTATACTGACAAATTTTGCATAGTTACAATGACAATTATAATAATAAATTCCTTGCCAACGGGAATTTACCTCTGAAAATTCCCGTTACCTCGGTAAATTCCCGTTGGCAAGCGATTTATTGCGATAAATTGCCTTTGTCATGGAGAAACAATACACAGTTCTAATATAAACAAACAATCAGTTCTCGGAAATGTCAAAATTCAATTGTATTGGAAATGCATCTTTTGCCGAAAATAATGAAATTGAAAACAAAAAGTTAAAAAATACAAGAGTATATGGAGGCAATTTAGTGCATTTTTCAATGAAAAGGTTAGTAGTTGCAACTAACATTATTTATTAGATACTTATAGTAGCAATTTCATTCGAGAAATATTCTCCACAAATACCACTCGCGACTTAAATTTTATCATAAATTTTTCTTTCAAACATTGATTACCTTTAAGCAACATCCTTCGAGTCATCTGCTCAGATGAAATCCCTCGAGCTACGCTCTCGTAATGCAATCGGACAGATGACTCTCACGATGTTGCTAGGTAATCAATGTTTTCAAGAAAAATTTATTGATAAAATTACAGTCCCTTGTGATATTATATACGATAAAACATGCAATTTTGTAATCTATCATTTTATCTAGATGAAACTTTGGGACTAAAGGATAAAAATAATCCAGATTGGATTCCAACTTTGCAGAATGATTATGAATCTCAACTTGTTCCTAAATACTTAAGGGCTGTTGCGAAATTCGAATGTTTTAGAAAAGGGAAGATGATTTCAGATCTTGTGGTATCATTGTTTTCATATAAAATTTTAAATTGTTTCACGGATATCAATCATTAATGGTAGCAATTGATTGTATAGGTGTATGAAATAGTTGATGTTTGTGTAAAGAATATAATTTTGAATGACAGAATAAATGGTTGTATTAACAATAATCAGTCCCAAAGGGAGTGAAAAATTAGATTAATGTATGATTATATTTGATTAATATTGTAGGCGCTGATCTCAGGATTAATAAATGAATTTTGCATTCATAGAATTATTTTGAATGAGTAACTTTTATGTAGCAAACTGAAGAATTACAAGAGATAGAAAAAAAGGAAGAAGAGAAAAAAACTGGAGTTTAGGTTCAAACTGAGGTAACTTCAGAGTTTTTCGATGAACAGGCAAAAGACAACATGTTTTTGGACGGAAAAATTCAAAACTCAACCAACACGTTAGGTAGATTATCACCGTCTGAAACGATAAAACATTATCCTATACAGGTTCATATTATTCTTCATTTAATTCAATTTTGAAAATAACTAAGCCAAATTTATCTATCACCCAAGTAGTACTCTGAATCATTTTGAACAAATTCTATAAACTTTGATTGAATTGAGATTGGATTTATCTTACAAAGATTTGTCCTATAGATTTGCTATGAGCCAAACTACAGCTTTTACGTGTTTTGACAAAACATAGATGTGTTATATTCTAAATATAAGAATTTGAGAATATGGCTGAAAATAGAAGTTAGAAATAAGAATATACTTTCCAGTTTCGAAGATGCTTTCCATGGGAAAACAGCTGTAGTCATTGATTGCTTCGAAATTTTTATACAAAAACCTGCTAACTTAATGACAAAAAAGCAGTGTTGCTTCAATTACAAACATCCGTATACAGTTAAATTTTTGTTAGGTATTACACCGCAGGGAAAAATTTTATATATTAAAAATGCTTGATGTGGGCGTATTTCAGATGAACAAATTGTACAATATGCGACATTTATGGATCACATCGATCCAAATGACATAGTTTTAGCTGACAGAGGTTTTCTAATAAAAGATTAAGGTGGTGTATTACACATAAACTAAATGTGAAAATCAATTACATCTTCTTGAAACTGATGATACAGGGCATATAACTCATGTGAGAAATTATGTTGAGAGAATCATGGGAACTATTAAAAATGAGTTCGAAATTTTTTTGGTAACTATGATAAGTAGTATTAGCAATAATCAGGGTATTTTAGATGGAGTCATTACTGTTTGTTGTGCCCTACCTAATTTAAGTCCACCAATAGTTCAATTGTGATAGTTTGCTTCTGTTACAGTTCATGTTACATAGCTCATGCAACTTATTTTATATTATTTGTTTTTGGAACATGTATTTTTTCATTTCCATGAGAAAATGAAACAAATTTATTTCCTGCAATACAATTCTTCATTTGGTTTATTCAAATCTTGTTCTTACATACAACTATATTCGCATGTGCATATTTCATCCGGTACATCATGTATCCTTATTCATTTGGAATGAAACCATTGAAATTCACAGTCTTCATTAGTACATCTAACTATTGATGTTTCGTCATAATAACTATCACGAATGCACAAGGTAGAGATATTTCCACCTTCTGCTTTTTTTGTGGAATATCGGCCTGAAATTCAGGAACTATAACATCTGAATGAAATAGTGAAGAATTTT
The DNA here is from genome assembly GCA_963989225.1 of Dromius quadrimaculatus. Taxonomy (NCBI): domain Eukaryota; kingdom Metazoa; phylum Arthropoda; class Insecta; order Coleoptera; family Carabidae; genus Dromius; species Dromius quadrimaculatus. Next base: position 35,840,776 of record OZ022328.1, on the reverse strand, counting down.
CTAGATTTCCAGTTAAAGACACATTATTTCAATAAACTTTTTCAATAAAGATCTCTCGCGGAGACCAAACAACAAAATCGCAATATTGTATGTCGGACACAAACATTTGTAGTACTATTTGGTTATTATATGCGTGAGTAGTATTTGAGCTGATTGTGCTATTATTCAGAATTAAAAACGACTTTTTTTTTCAAAACATAGTCTATTGTCGAAGCTTCTTTCAAGAAATAAGGACATTTTACTTCCAAGCAACCATTCTCGCAGCAAGTACAAGAGATGAGACGATCAGGTGAAATACCCAGTGGGCAGTGTTTTAAGTAGGGATGCAACCGATACAATACCGACGCCGATATATCAACGATATCGCGAATTTTTCGATATATCGGAATCGGCGATATTGATTTGTTGATACACCGATCCATGGATACATAAATAATCAATATGTAAACACGCCATTTTCGTGCTCGGTTCGATCATGTAAATGAGGCAGAGTTTTTTGACGCTCAGGGATTTCTGCGTTCTATAATTTGATTTTATTCGGCAATTTCTTTCGTCGCGTAATGAGATGAATGATTATTTTTTTGTGGTAGTGACTTATGACTATGACAATTCTTCCGCTAAATACGTACACAGTAGCTACGTAATCCTATGCGTCTGTTTCTAATCTTTTACACATTCTGAAACCCTCATTGTCCGTTTCGGTGACGGTGCCGATATTGGCGATACTTTTTGATAAATATCGGTATGAGTATCGTATCGACAGAAGTGCATATCGATGCATCTCTAGTTACAAGCTAATTAAGAATCCTACTTCTCACACATCCAATCCACGATAATTTTCAGAAGCTCTCTTCAAAAATGCATTCACAGCATCAATTTCATGTTTTATGCCTCAAGAAGTTGCTTTGGTGAAAAAAGTCATCTTTACCGGATAATACATACTTTTTTTTACTGACAGTGATGGTTGTTCTTTATTTGAGATGCAGCACAATTTGAATTTTGATGCTGTCACTTGACCAGATCTTTGGTTTTACCTGTAAAATGAAATTAATTCGGAGTTATATAAGTGCTATATTCTTAATTATCTTATTTTCCAGGCATATTACCTAAACTAATTCAATTATCCAATAAATATACTATTCTGGACACGAACTTTGATTTCGTGTTAGTTCTTCAATTTTTGAAATTTCCTCATCACTAAGTTGAAATCGCAAAAAGTGACTGATAGTTGATAATTTATTGAATTGTTTTGATTCATTTTTAGTCTCATAAATGTCAAATGAATTGGGCAAATTCCTTATACCTGGATTATCTTTTTCACAAGCAGAAACTTCAACAATTCTGCTCAAAGCGTAACTGCAGCCTACTTCTTCCAACACTGCTATAAGAGAAACAACTCCACTCTTCTTTGAAGGCTGTATGACACGATTTATAATTTCTCTCAAAATTATGTTCATAATTTTGAACAAAATTTCTAACAAAAATTTTCAAATTTTTTGAACATTATTTTGAAGGCCTGTATGTCACTACCACAAAATTTGTACATTAATCTGTTCACGCATCTGCGCACATGCTACTTCACGTGACAGCTGTCAGATTGAATGAAAATATTGAGATGGACGAAAGTAGATTTGTGAAGCATAAATTAGAATTATTATTGTTATCGTCGATAATAGTGATTGTTGAAAACAGCAGAAAGTACAAAATTTCAAAAAAAAAAAAATTTGGTGCAGAAATTGGTTGAAAAGGCGAGAACAAGACAAGGGAGTTTTGACTTTATTGAATGATGAATTAAAGGTTGACGACCCAACTTCTTACAAAAATTTCTTGAGGTTATCAGAATTTCAATTTGAATACTTCTTAAATTTCCTTAATTGTCTGAAAGAAATAGATACTTTCATGCGTGATGCTATATCCATCAGAGATAAGTAAGTTGTATGCTAACGGACAAAAAAAAGAATAATAATACATCATAATTTCTCCTGTACAGGTTGAATGTAACACTAAGATTTCTAGCAACTGGGGAAACATTCAGATCTCTGATGTATAGTTTTAGAATACATGAGAGTACTATTTCACGATTTGTACCTGAAGTTTGTAGAGAAATCATGAACATTCTGGGAAAAGATGTCCTGAAGGTGAGACACACGAAAAATATTATTCGCACCTCAAACTCATCTTCAAAATAGCTCACATATACAGATTTTATATTAATAATATCATATAAATTATAAAATTCTGATTTGATGACTAGGTTTTGTTGATTGTAGACTCCGAATACTGTAGAGGAATGGAAAAAGATCGCTACAGATTATTTGGCAATTTCCGCACGTTCTAGGTGCTTTAGATGGACGTCATATGACATTTAGAGCACCATTTTCAGATGGCTCATATAATTATAATTATAAGGGCAATCATAGTATTGTGCTACTTGCACTTGTTGATGCTCATTATAAATTTATTTATGTCAATATAGGAGTCAATGGTCGTATAAGTGATAGTGGAGTTTTCCAACAAACTTCTTTATATAGAGCATTAGTTACAAACGAATTGAATTTTCCAAACCCAGAAATCCTACCGTCATTTACTGAAAAAGTTCCATATGTTATTATTGCGGATAATGCCTTTCCACTTTCTGAACATTTAATGAAGCCTTATCCACAACGAGGACTGGATCACGATTGTCAAATTTTTAATTACAGGCTATCACGAGCTCGTCGTGTGGTTGAAAATGCGTTTGGCATTTTGGTTAATCGTTTTCGTGTTTTGTTGAATCCTATAAATTTATCAGTGGAAAAAGTCGAGTTGATTACTTTGACTTGTGTTGCATTACATGACTATTTAACGACTGAAAATGGAAAACATTATACTGATACTTCTGAAGAATCAATGCAAAATTTGACAAGTATAGGACAACAAGGTGGAAATCATTCCTTTACTGATGCAAGAAAAATACGTGATACATGCAAAAAATATTTTGTTTTACCGGCTGGAGAAGTAGATTGGTAAGAAAATGCAATAAGACATAATATGTCACTTTTTTTATATATAATTATATTAATTAAAAAAAACACACATTCTGTATAAAAGAATAAAATAAAAAATAAAGCATAAAAATTAAAGCATATCTTTACATTTTTCAATATTATTGAATAACATATCAATAATTTCATGCTCTGTATCCATCCTTATATTATCATTTGTAATTTTGTCTAACTTATTGACAATATAATTAGCCAGTACCTCATTGTCACTTTTTACATTATTTTCTATAGCTGGTGCTGCGTTTAAACTAGGCACAATAGATTTGATAGCATTCGATGCTTCTTTTATCACAGCATCATTGTCTATTCTTCGCTTCTTCGTTTTGGGCTGCTGATGAGAAATTGATGTTGGAATTAAAGTTGTTAATGTAGATGGACCAGCAACATTTTCAACTTCAACTGGACTAAACATAGGCGAAAGCATATCTTCCACTTCCGAACAAATAGTATCTTCTCCCTTTTAAAAAGAGATTTATAAGAAACGTATGTTGAATTTGATTATATTAAATTCATACGTTTGAAAACTGAGTTGTTGAATATTCAGAAGTTACAGTCTCTTCTGAACTCACAGCTAACACAAGAGACATTGAATCTATTGATTCCCTCGGCTCATTGTGCTCCAATAGAAAATAAAGCGTGTCAAAATACCACAGTGTTGGCCGATATATCTGAAAAACGTAATGATATATTACTTTTTACAATGATATACTATAATTTATATAGTAATCTCTTCATCGCCTGCCCCACTCTTTAGAGAATGTTCATATTTTTTATATTCGCTCATAAAATTCGTTTTAAGAGCACTGAATTTGATTTTGATGTCGTTTACCGTCACGTTTGGTTTTTTAAGAATGAGAATATCCATTATTTTCTCCAACGACCTGAGCCTGGCATGCTTATTTTTATTTTCTGCACATTTTACTCTATATAAGCAATCTAAATTCCGCTATTAGAGAGGCTGCCTGTGCAATTGGGGCTATAGTAATGAAAAAAGCAGGTGCAGCTGATGTACATAATAACAAACATAAATCGTGGTACAACGAGCAATGTAAAATTCTCAACGAAGAATGTAATAATAGTCTAAAGGAATTGCGTGAATGTTACAGTGATGAAAATCTGAACCAGTATCTGTCTGACAAAAAAGTATATAAGATCTAGATCTAGATCTAGATAGAAGCGTCGAATTCAATTAACTACAACTGGAGTACAAAAATTAAAAACTTCCTAATTATGCTTCATTTCGTAGATGTCTGGGATAAACAAACTATTTCAAAGAATTTAATCAATGAAATTATGACAGCTTATAAACAAAAATTGATTCAAATCGATTTAGATTATTAAAGGCACTCTTCATATTCAGTACACTATAAAATTATTAAAGAAAATTTTATCACTGAAGAATACCTAAAATTTAATGTGGCCATCTCGAAAATTAGAGCAATTTGTCAATTCCGCTTATCCTCTAAAAGAGGTTTCATCTTCATTTACAAGAATTTTAAGTATGAGCTGAGTAACTTTGAACTTTGCTCTATATGCAATCGCAATGAAGTGGAGGATCTATATAATTTTTTCGTCAACTGTCCTATTTATAATTGTCTTCGACACACTCACTTCAAGCAGTGTTTTGATAATATTGATGAAACAAATTTCTATTTATACTTTAAGGATTTAAGCACTGAAAAAATAAATAAGATATTTTGCTACACCATTGGTGCCTTTAAACTTAGAAGCTTCATAATCAACGAATAAATATCAGTCGTTCAATTATCTCTCTCTCAATTCAACTAACCTTCTTTCAATTATAAAGCACTAAAAATTGGATAATCTCCTTTCCTTAAATGATACTATGATGGTTCCCCAAGTTTATCTACTGAATCTAATATATTACTCAAGTAAACATAAGCATTACATCCTTTATTCGTAGTTATAGTTACTCAACTTGAATGTATCTGTTTAACTCATTTTGTATCGCTTACTTTTATTGGATAATCTTCTTTCCTTGAATAATACTATGATGGTTCCCCAAGTTTATCTACTGAATCTAATATATTACTCAAGTAGACATAAGCATTACATCCTTTATTCGTAGTTATAGTTACTCAGCTTGAATGTATCTGCTTAACTCATTTTGTATCGCTTACTTTTATTTAGAACCTACTATAAATATAATTCACAGTATTGTCAATCTATTTGTATGAGTGTTTTACCTGAAAGCAAATAAATTTTATTATGTTATGTTATGTTATGTTATATAAGCATGGATACTCTTGGAACTCCTTAATTAAAATTCTCACTTCATCTCTGGACCACGACATTTCAAAAATTATCATTTATCAAAACGACAACGTACACAAAAAATAACCTTCACACAAACTAGAACATATATTTATGCCAGTACGCATTCATATTGCACACATTTTGAGGGAAAATCTGTTCACGCATCTGCGCACAAACTACTTCACGTGACGTGAATAAAAAAATGAAGATGATAGAATGAAATTCTTTAATTAAAATTATTATTTCATCTCTGGAGCACGACATTTTGAAAATATTCATAACTCTCACATCAACAACAATCCATATTTTGGCATTAAGTGTCAAACAAATAAGAATGTATATTCATGCCAATGCGCATTCGTATTGCGCACATTTTGAGAGAAAATTTGTGAAAATATAGAGGGAGTTCTACACTTTTTTGTACATTTTTTAGAACATTTTTTTACTATCCTACTTACGAAGGTGATTTTGTGCAACTGTGAAAGTGCTGTGAGCGCTACAAGTTATTACATGATCTTTGATTGTGTCCTCGCGCCATATCGGCCCATCCGTATTGCTGAAAATCGTACGCCGCTGATCGAGAGGCGCACTTCGGCTCACCAGCCTGCCGAGGTGGACGTCATTTTCATGGCTGCCATCATCGGTCATACATATGAATACAATTACGCATGCTTCACCGACCTCCATGAGTTTAGCGGAAATCACCTAGTGTCAATTAGTGCGCTTGCGAGAGAAAGTAGTTTTCTGCTACAGTACCGGTAAAGGGCATAGTACATCGAGAATTTTACTTTTCTGTTGCTGGTCAAAGCGAGTAGATATTTCAGAAGCCTTGGTGGACTACAGTATTATGGTAGTGGCCAAATTATTCACCAATTTCAATGAAACAGCTGTATTTTTGTCCGAATTGGCTAGACAAATTATAACTCGCTGTGACCATTCCATCTCCATTTCGTGCGCCTATTTCATCTAGTTATAGACTCGTTCTATCATTTTATTACGTTAGTTGTACACTGGTTTTGAATTTAGAATATAAGCTACATATGTCAAAATTATCGTTTGTCTCGATATTTTCGAATAACTTTATTTCATACGCTACATGGTCATCCAACCGTGTACCCCTTTATTATACTCTGTTACTCATCCCCTCTCTGCGAATCACTAGCCGGCGCAGTCGTCTGGGGGCCCAATTAGCGGTAGGTAATCCTGGTTATCAGTATTCACTGGGCCATTGTCAATCTAACTTCTCGTGTCACCAATTTTTGTAGAAAAGGAACGTCGCAATGAGAATTTATATTCGTCTAAGTGCTTTATCTATGAATGTAAATGAGGTTTCATAATCTGAAACCTACCTTGAATATAGTTGTGCAAGAGGTTAGTGCTCACATTGTCTGTACGCTTTCGATCGATATATTAATTGGAATAAAGAACACTTGGAAATTACATGAATCTTTGGAATGATTATGTTGTCAGATAGTAATAAAGCAAAGATAACAACAATGTTTGGGACAAGAACTTATGAAATGCCCAACTAAAACAGTGTAATTCAGAATGATATATTCAGAAAAATTAATAGTGAACTACGTGAAAGGACTAATTTATGAGTTTGTGTGTGTGAGGAATATGAAGAAATGGAAAATTAAGATATAATAAATGTTTGGGTTTCCAGAGAATTTAGAACAGACCCTCTTCTGGACTATGAAATTTTTTGTGAGCTCTGCTACAATGCATCTATTAGAACTCCGAGAGAATTGGGGGCTCAGACAGAATTTCGGATCATCATAATGTGCGGTTTTGTTCTTGGGATAAAGTTTACCAATATTTCAGACATTTCTATTTCAACGAATTGGGTGATAGATGTGGTTAAACAAGAAGAATTTGAAGGCTGTTTGCAGATCAGTGTTGCGAAAAGGAAAATTCAGATGAGTGCATCTCAGTTTTCCAAGAGAAATCATGCCTAACTCATTTCTTCTATTTGGGTGTCATAAAGTGTACTTTATGGGACTTGTTTGGGTGTCATAAATTGTTCCATTGGAAAATTCGAATCTCATTCTTAGTAAGTTGGTAGCTGCGTTGTTAGATAACCTAACTGTTATTCTGATATGTCAAAGCACAATATATTTTGGAGAGTATTGTCACGTCTACAAAAGTCTCTGATTAATTATTCAGAATTAACTCGCTTGCAATTGCTATACTAGCACTCTCACGTAGAACACTCTCACTTGACTAAAGGCTGCGACGAAGGTTTCGTAAAGGCATTATTATTTAAATGAACAGTAAACAAGTATGGGTTATAGAACATTTATTAGCGTCAATCATTAAACATAGCAATACGTCAGCAATTATCAATCTAACAGAAAAGTGAATTTGTACTCACGTAGGTAGGACAAGACGAACCATGGTAACGGAGTTTTACTTGGTTGAGCGAAACAGTTTACTTAGTCGGTTGACGGATGGTCACCTGCTAACTTGGCGGTTGACGGCTGGTTACCACTGATCACTGACTGATGACTGATTGAAGTCGGAGGAGACTGATGAGACTGATCCCGCGCCACTCTTTCGAATGTCTTTTATGCTCTCTCGTTACCACAGTTCTTTGTTCTCTATCTACCACTATCATTCGTTTCCCGTCAAAAATATTATTCATACATGTATGTGTGGACACCATTTCCGTGATATTTTCCAAAAACAACGATACGTGGTTTATCCTCAAACACAGTATCCGATAACTAGACACAAGGTCCAACAGTCCAACCATACATGACGATAATAGATTTCACGAATTGAAACAAATACGCATTTATGTTATATTACTTAATTATTAATAAGACACAAATTATAATTCAATTATAAACTATGATTAGAATGACTCAAACATTTCCGTTAATGCGGTAGGAGTTCGTCATGCTTGCTTCTCAATTGAAAGATAACTATTATTACTCTTGAATATATATATATATATATATATATATATATATATATATATATATATATATATATATATATATATATATATATATATATATATATATATATATATATATATATATATATATATATATATATATATATATATAAATATATATATATATATATAAATATATATATATATATATATATATATATATATATATATATATATATATATATATATATATATATATATATATATATATATATATATATATATATATATATATATATATATATATATATATATATATATATTAACTAAATAATTACTGAGTAATTAGCAAGCGTGACATTTACCCCCCCCTTAGCTCATGTCGCCCACGACATGCCAGGGAATACAGATATAGGGACATATCCTGACCCTGACGGTTGAGCCCTTCCTTCCGTAACTGTCTCATAGTCCGGAGCTGTGCTGTATGGATGTATTGCCATGTATGTGTGATTATGTGGCGAGGTAGGTACGTATGAACTTTCTGAGCTGTTCATGGACTCGTGATAAGACGGTGTCCTTGGCAAAGGCCGTGGTTGTGTTCTAATTGTGCGTGTATCAGTGGTTGTCATATTTGTGTGTGCATGGATGTTAGTATGTGTTTGTGAGTGTAAGTCAGTATTTTCAGGATATGGCGGTGGACAATTCGGCTCTCTCCGAAGTATTCTTTGGACAATTAGGTCAGCATATGTCTCTCTTGTCCGTCTAATAGTACTTACATGTCTACAAATATAGATTATGACAAATATAATTATTACAGGCCATGGAGCATATAACAGAATTCTAGTACTTAAGTCAGAGTCATCCAATTTGACTGCCTCTTCATTGAAACATTCCTCCAGTCCATTAAAAACTGGATATTGTTGTAAATCAAATGGGGGTAAATTCAACGTTTTTGTTTTCGCCCAGGCGGCTGGAATAATTTGTTTATATTTGAACTTAATATCAAATAACACGCAAGGATATGTAGTATAGAGTGTAATTTTTCCATTTAACACGGCAGTGTGATTACACAGTAGTTGTATCCAGATTGCACCATATTCCGAATTAGTTAGTACCGTAATATTGCGTTCAGGAACGTAAATTTTATTTATATGTGTTAATAAAAATACATTGGTATTCACAACAGTTACTAACCGTGTACCTGGCTTGGCTGGATGACAGGTAATCGGACAGTGTTTGACAAATTCGTTGATGGATGCTCCCGTAAGTAGCAATTTTGCACAAGTGGCTGTCAACACATTTTCATGGTTTCTGGGAATTGCACATAGTCTATCTCGATGTGGATCACATTCGGGTGTCATGATATCTACGGCATCGGTGCCCAAGTAACTCACAATAGCTAAGTCCGCGTGTTCCGCTGACAGAACACACGTATTGTCTAGCCATGCCATGGGTGCAGGAATAAGTCGCCGTAACTGCACTGAAGCGACCCGTTTTTCAAGAATTGGTATGTGCACTCTCAAAATAGCATTTGTACTTGTAATAAGACAATCGGTTAACGGGAGTCCGTGATAATGCCCTGCATTTGCAATAGCCAAACGATAATCGTTATATTCGATCCGTATTTGGACTACGGTTAGATCTTGTTGGAATTTTCCCATATTGACAACTTCAGGAGATAAATGACGTGCATGACATGCGCTTATTAACTGAGTGACTTGATAATGCAACATACTTGAATAAGCATTGATAGAATTTACATTACATGAATTAATCGTTAGTGTCGGATTCATTTTTCGATTTTGGACTTCAAACTTAATAGGATATGTTTTAATTCTTTCTCTAAACACTACTGATTCTTCAGGAGTGGTAAACATTCTTTGAACATGATTTCTAGATGCAATTTGGAAATTCCACCTAGCCGATGTACCATCAGTGGCTAAAATATTTCTTATACTGTTATTTATTATTATTCCATCAATTATTGGTTGACATATTATAGACAAGGATGAATTTTGTTTACAACAGCTGTCTATCATTCTTTTTACTGAATTTGACATAAATTGAATGTCATAGATTAAAGGAATGGATGTTTCATATGAAATGACTTCGGGTAGCGCTTGAAAATACGCTCCCGTGTTTACTTCTACTACTCCATGGCTTATCTTACACAAGGTTACACATATTAAAAATAGAATGGTTATCATTTTTACTGGTTTACTAGCTAACTATTTATACCGTGCTGATTATTTGTTTACTTCCTGAACGATTATATTTTTATTACAGGGCATATTATCTTCCTTTATTTATATTTTCTTTATTTGAATATATATATATATATATATATATATATATATATATATATATATATATATATATATATATATATATATATATATATATATATATATATATATATATATATATATATATATATATATATATATAATTTATTGATTATCATTTATTAATATCTTCTAATCTTTTGTCCCTATTTACTGCTTAGTCGTCTGAATTCAAATTTTTCCCACAAAAATTCAACAATTATTACTTTTACGTTTAGTTTACTTAATTTGGAACCCCTTTTTATCTTTTCACGTATATCTCCGTATACTTTATTTCTTTAACAAATCATTACTTCTCTTTAACTTTAAATTATAGTGCCAACGTGCATAACAAACTTATTAGACAGTGACGGTGTCCACGCCCCCTGAATAAACTCAATACCAATCAAATACTACAGGCGTACTTCTTCGAGTACCCTGAGGGTTGAATAAAAATTATTTAACAAATACCTCGAGCTCGGAATTAAATTCAAAAAACATGTAGCAGCCCTACTACCCTAAACACCCAATAATTGATCAGAAAATTGTCATATAGGATGACTGACATACAGGACACTAACCTTTACCTCGCCCAGGTGCTCCACGGAAATTTTGCTTACTTCGGGGGAACAATTTCACCAAATAGTAGTGCTCCTTTCTTAGGCCACCGGGTTCCGTGAGAAGGCATCAGTCAATCTCTGATCGACCCTCGGCACCGCGTTGTACCGATCCTGGCGGGCTTCATTTTCAATTCGTACCGGAACGTCCTTTGTTCCATTAATTGTGAGGGTTCCCTCTATGAATTCTTCTAACTTCATTCGCTTGGTTTCTTCTTCAGCTTTTCTTTCGTCTTCTTGACGTAGCGGACAAAAGTGCTTGATTAATCTTCTAACGATACATCGGACTACTTTTACCAATATGAATAATACAATGGCGGTTAATGTAAAAGCATAAACACCATTTATAATGACCAGTGAGTGGTTAGCTTCTTGGGTTCCATCCCCTTTTACAGTGGGAATGGCTGCTGTCGTCGCCACGAGTGTCTTGAGTCGTCCACTTTTCCACAATTCAATAACTAGGACCGTTAATGCAACGTTCCATAAATACAACACAATATCTCTGTGTTGTGAGTGGGTATGCAGCCAATCGTTATACTGCAACTGCAATGGAGTGAATGCTTCTTCCCATTCCTTGGTGGTCCCACTGATTGCCGATAAATTCAGATGAGGAACTTGTTGTGTCCAATTGGAATTTAGGCATTCGGATAGGTTATCATAGGTAGGATGAGCTTCTGGTTGGACAGGATTAATTTTATAGGTTTTTAACTTCGACCAAGTGGCTGGTAGAACGTGTAGAATCTCGAGATGACGGCTGTCTTCTCCTAATGGAGTTCGTGGTGGAATTATTTTTTCATTGTTCAGATACAACGAACAACTGCACGGCAACTGTACTTGAAGTGCCCCTGGCTGCTTCTCATCTAACATGTTGACGGAATGGTGTTCCCCCGGACATCTAACTTCGGTTTCGGGTGGGGGATGCGTAATGACGTACGTATCTGGTTTCACTTCCGATATTATCGTTTGGTGTGCTGGATAGCACCGGATAGAGCAGTATTGAGTAATTTCGTCCACGGTTGCTCCTTCGTACATTTTAAATGCACATTGTGGTCCGTACACCGCATCCGACGAAAACCGTGGTAGATAGCAGAGTTTGTCGTGATAAGGTCGACATTGATGTAACCCTGCGCCAGAAATAGGTCGCATGTTTTTTCCACTGACTGCCAGATACATTACGTCATGCATAATGGTACACGTGTCATTTCCCCAACCAAAAGGGGTTGTTAATAGTTCTACTAATTCCCACGTATGCTTCTTGGGATTGATAGGAATTTTCAGGTGCAAAACTATTTTATCTTGACTGATGCCGCATTCCGCTATTGGTAATTTATAGTATTGTGACAGCTCTTGACGAGGAACTGCAAATTGCATATCATATTTATTGAGGCGCACCTCCAATTTATCCAAATCTGCCGCCAGAATTCCAGGTGTGAATAATGCTGTAGGAATATTGTGACTCTTACAGGCGCTTAATATTTCATTTTGACGAATTAAAGTCAAAGTATGGAGGGATCTTTGTATGGCCATAAAATCATTAAGCCACGATTCCTTCATTAATTCTTCTTCTTTATCCAATGTTCGTGCTGTTCTATCTGTCCTCTCTATAATCTTTACTATTACTGACTTAATATTCTCCATGGTTGACTGCATTCTTTTATCATAATTTTGGAAATGACTTGTTAACGATGTTAAGTGCTTGTACTGTTCATAAAGGCCGATACGTAACTGGGATACTTTTTGGGCGAGTTTTTGTTCATTCATTACGAAGTCTTGCATCTTGGAATCGGTCATGACCCCACAACACCAGCTGAGTGCATCACCAATAAGATCTATGGGTGATCGCTTTAGTCGGTTGGTGGATCTTGAATTGCCCAATTCGGAGTCCTTCTTCAGGTGGACTTCCAACTCCCTGGTAGACAATTGTTCAATATCCAGGAAATATTTTGGATCTACCGAGTAATCCAGTTTTTTGACTAAGTCATTATATAGCTCTCCCAGTTCGTGAAGGCGATCCTTTGTTGTACAAACAATTGCTTTTCCCCGACATTGACTTTGGTTATTTTGACGGAGTGGTTGTATATCTTGTGTACCCATCCATCCAGTTTCATAGGTTAACGGAATAGTGGCTTCATAAACGATCGTACGGGGTAATTTCTTCCAGTATGCCCCCGCGACTACTCGGACTGGAACAGGACTGATCGACACTCCTGCTACTGGGTATAGAGTGGTAAACAGAAAACTGTAAATTAAGCCATTGGATTAACAATTTTCCTTAGCCTAGCCTTACATCTAAAAAGGAATTAGTTCCTTATCTATTTTTCTTACGTCTATATATCTGTAACATAGGTCACTATTCTTAATACTGTCTTTCTTTTTTATTGTCTCTTTTTTTTTTCCAAATTTTATTTTATGGGTTCTTTTTTATCACTCAGCCAAGTTTATCTCCTGATCCAGGGAACTGAACCGTGCTCATGGTAATTCCCCTGCTAAATACCTTTGATGACGTTTCCATAGCTTATGCAACTGGCTTACCGCACAGTGTAAAGGACATGGGATGAATTTCGTATGATACCAGCATCTCATGGCTGGATCACTTAGGCCGGTCCAGGATCATTTGTACAGAAACGATGGTGGACAGCATCATTAGATTGTCTGGGTTCGCAGTCGTGTATATTAGGGGTATCTGTCTTAGAGCTTTCCGGGCTATTGCGAATGCTGCGTCAGTAGGACACCCCTCTGGATCGGTTGAGTACGCCTCCTGGTGGAATGCCTGTACTGTCTCATCAAGAACATGCCGTGGGTAGCGGTCGTACAAGGTTAGGTGCCACAGCGATCCCGAGTCCACCATGATGGCGATCTCACGGGGGCAATATCGGCCGTCAAGTCGTGCTCCCGTTATCACTGCGTATGCATGACTTGCCGGGCTTTCCAGTTCCGGTGGCATTCCAACCGTCAGCGTTACTCTGGCCTCTCGGTGAATTGCTCTATTTTGGGCGTTTTTCTGGGCTTTGTTCTTACGGGTGAGCACTTGCTTATTGCATGATGGCGCGCGATCGACGGTATCGTATCCAGTAGCGTCCGAGTCGTCCGATGACAGGGACGAGACCGATAAGATGCTTGACTGTCTTTTCTCTCGCCAGGCAGGAGGTGTGGAAGGTCCTGGAGTCGGTGTTCTGGGCTGGCTGGTGGAGGGTCCTACGCTAGTCGACGGCTCCCCGGCTTCTGCCCCCTCGCCTACTCGCAGAGGCCTATCGTTGGAGGTCAACCTACTCGGCTCAGGCCCAGTCACTGCTAGATCCCCCATCCAACGTCCTGCCTTTTGATACGAATCAGTCCCCTCTTCACTGTCCTCTCCTTCCGCACCGGACCCATTCACTGGATACGTATCTCCGCTGGCCATCATTTGTATGAGTTCTCCCGGAGTCATCCATGGAATATGTCCGTGGACGACCGGCCCCATAAATGCGTACGCCGCCACCATCATATAAAACGCAGCGTTGTAATCTGGTCCCTCAAACAATCCCAGCAAATTTATCACCAGGTCAAGGCGCTCCTGTACTAGGGTCGTTTGTAGCTCCGCTATCTTTTCCGTCGGGGATAAATTTGTTTTGCCCCTTAGCAACTTTACCTCGTTTTCTAACTGACATAATATGGGCAACGCCAGAATTCGCAATACCGTAGCCCTAAATCTCCCCACTAGATTTTCAGGGTCCCCTATTGAAAGGAAGTCAATCTTTTCTCGTAGCTGGCCTATCAAATGTAGTATTTGGACCATCACAGCTGGCCACTTCCTATATTAAAATATTTTTCTGTTAAGTTTTATTTCTTTATTATTTTTAGTTTAAGCATGCTTGGCTAAGCGCTGCATTAGCAATTGATGCGAGATGCCATACGGAATCTAATGTTTTCTACCTTAATTCTAGGATTAATTCTACATTACTCATTCCTCATCGGATTCATCATCGGAACTTACTTCCGGTCGTGATGTCTCCTTTACTAACTTACTACTTCGTAATCTCTCTACTAATGGTACTGAGTCCTCGGGTGACCATGGTTCATAATAAGGTTTCATGCGGGCTACATGCACATTTTCTAACTTCTCTTTCTTGCCCTTTCCTTTTTGTACTACATAATTTACATCCGACAATTTTTCTACTATTTCGTACGGACCAAACCATTTCAACAATAGTTTGTCGGTTTTTCCTACGTGCCGTTCTGGATTATAAACCTCAACTTTTTGACCGACTTGATATTCTATGTGTCTATGCTTATTATCATAGCGTTTCTTATCACGCTCTTGTTTTCGTTCTATATTATTTTTTGCTTGTTCCCGAATTTGTTTTAATCGTTCCTGTGTTTTAACTACTATTTCTGTTTCGACCAGTTCACTCAGTTGTGCTTCTGATGGTAAGACCGGTTGTCTGCCATATAATAACTCAAAAGGTGTCATTTTAGTGCTTTTTTGTAACGCCGTATTGTATGCGAATGTAACGTGAGTCAGATATTCGTCCCAATCGGTTTGTGCAGTGTTCACATACATACTCAACATATTTGCTAATGTTTCGTTTAACCGCTTAGTTGAACCATTTGTCTGTGGCCGTTGTAAATTTATTACTTGTTCCCATTATGCGTAACAGTTCGGCTACTACCGCTGACTGGAAGACAGCGCCGCGGTCACTTAGCAGTGCTCGCGGGGCACCATGTCTACCGATTATATTGTTCAAAATGAATTTTGCTACTGGCTCAATTTTACCAGTGGGTATAGCTTTAGTTTCAGCCCAACGAGTGGCATAATCAGTCGCTGCTATTATATATTTATTTCCGGATTTACTACGCTTAAAGGGACCTAACAAGTCAATACCTACCCGATCAAACGGCTAACCAATTGATAATGGATGTAATAATCCCGCAGGTTTTGCGTTAGTCACTTCTTTTCTAGCCTGACAGTCTGAACATCCCTGTACGTACTTAAATATATCTTTTCGCATGTTTGTCCAAAAATATCTACTTGAGATTCGATGAATTGTTTTTGCTAATCCCAAATGACCTGCCAATAGTTCATCGTGATTACTATGAAGAATTTCTCCGACTAAATTCCGTGGAATCACTATTAAATTCTGCATACCAGGCTGGGAATTTACTCTATGTAAGACATTGTTTTGCAATCTAAAATTTTTAGCACGCCTCTATAACAGTGTACTTCCATATTCAGGGTCGCTGATAGCTTGAATTATCTCTTTTAATTCATCATCTTGCCGCTGACTATATTCAATATTTAGCTGATCGAGTGTGTAGGTGGGAACATCAACGGCATTCTCTTCGTCTTGTTTAGAGACTGCCCCACAGAGATAGCGTGACAAACAGTCAGCATCCGTGTGTGCCTTCCCACTTTTATGGAAAATTTCGTATTGATAATCCTGCACCTTGACACTCCATCGCGCTAGGCGGCCTACAGGATCCTTAACTGTTTTTAACCAGCATAAAGCATGATGGTCTGTTGCAACTCTGAATTTCCTACCCCAAATATATGGACGCCACTGTGTCAGTGCGTATACAAATGCTAAACATTCTTTTTCAGTTATCGAATAGTTCATTTCCGCTTGTGTTAGTTTCCGCGACGCATATGCTATTGGGTGCCACTGATTATTTATATTTTGTAACAAGACACCACCCAAACCGATACCGCACGCGTCAACTCGTATTTCAATGTCAGCTGTTGGATTGAAATGCGTCAATACAGGAGCAGTAGTTAATTTTTCTTTCAATATTTCAATCGCATTTATTTCTTTTTGTGTTAAAACAAACTTAACGTCTTTCTTAGTTAGAACATACAAGGGTCGGGCTATTCGAGCAAAGTCTTGGATAAATTTTCTATAATAGTTACAAGGTCCTAAGAAACTTTGAATGTCTTTTGCTTTTTTCGGTAAAGGGAATTCCCTTATTGCTATCAACTTTTTGTCATCGGGCGCTAACCCTTCTTCCGACACTTTAAAGCCTAACAGATCAATTTCTGCTTGCAAATAGGTGCATTTACTAGGTTTCAATGTTAACTTGGCCGCTTGTAAGCGCTCAAAAACGTGTCTCAACCTCACAAGATGTTCCTCGAATGTCCGACTGAAAACTATCACATCATCCAAATATATCAACACTTCCTTCCATTTCATTTCTTTAAATACGGTATCAGATGCTGAAACGTAGCTGGTGCTGATGTCAAACCAAAACTCAAAACGTTAAATTCATAATGACCATCGGGTGTTACAAACGCTGTTTTTTGTTTATCCGCTTCCTTCACTGGTACTTGCCAGTATCCGCTAAATAAATCTAGACTCGTAAAATACGCCGAGTTCCCTAAGTAACTCATCATATCTTCTATTACCGGTAAGGGATATACATCGGGTTTGGTGATAGCGTTTACTTTTCGGTAATCAACACAGAAACGCCAGAAACCGTCTTTTTTCTCAACTAACACTACTGGGGAAGACCATGCACTCGAAGATGGTCTTATTATGTTATTTGCTAACATTTCTTTTACTTGTTCCTGGATAATTTCTTTTTCTTTATGCGAAACGCGATAGGGTTTCAAATGGACAGGCGGAGCGTCTCCTGTCGGAATTTCATGTACTACTAGGTCTGTTAATCCGTTTTGTTTCGAATTCCATGCATAAATATCGCTAAATTCTTCTATTAATTGCATCAGCTTTTCTTTCTGCTGATCCGGCAAATTAGGGTTAATATTATGAGCCATGTCTACCTTTTCAAAATCATCTAAATACAAAATGTCCGATGCTATCATATTATTGTTACAATTACTATTATTGCCTATATACCCTAAGGCTGTATGTTTAAAAAGTTTACGGGGCTTATATGTATTTATATTCTATATTTTAACTAACCAGGTACCGAATTCAGATTCATGGGGCCAAATGTCGAAAATTTCAACTCCTAGCCTGTATTTGGCATCTGATCTTCCACTGATACTTCCCGTCTGCATCGCAACTTGGGTTATATCTGGCTCGGTCAGATAGCAAATAATCTCAGCTGCCGCTGGAACCTCTACGTCCTGTCTGAGCGATAATTTTACTTTTTCCTCGGTCGGGTTTTCATAATATGCTTGCGGTAATTCATCATCACCGGAATTATATTCTGCGGTGGATGCAGATAATTGCGCATTTTGCTCCGGATTTGCGTTCTCTAAATTGCAGCTACATTTTTTGAAGGGAATTTGTATATGCTTTCCAAATTTAATAATTTTGTTCTCCATATCTAGTATAGCTTTATGTTGTATTAAGAATTGCATGCCCAGTATAACGTCACAGGGTAAGTCTGGTACCACGAGGGTGGCTAAGTCTGTGGTCCACGTGCCCATCGTCAGAGACAGTATAGTACTCCCCAGAACGGGTATTAAACGCCCGCCTGCAGTGCGAAGCATTTTAACCGACGTCTGTTTGCAGTCAAGGGTTTGATCATTACCTGATACATTATACACTGACCCTGTGTCCACGATGATGTCTACGGATTGGTTTTCCAATCTACCTACGACTGTCAGTACCTTTGGACTAATTTCCTCATTGGACCCTGAATCTAATTCGTACACGACGCTACGGACCTCTTCTAGCGTCGTGAGGCACCATTTTCCTGCACATTAGTATTGCCCCTTTGAATATCTGGACAATCCCTCATCATATGACCGGGACAGGCGCACTGATGACAGATAATTCTGCCATCAGGAGTACGCGATAAGGGTTGAGTGTTAGGTAGGCTAAACGGCGCATTTTGTGCAGTGCCAACGTTATTTTGCGGGGGTCGATAAGCAGGCCTATTATTCGGCTCTTGGAATCGAACTCGGTTTTGATTTTGCTGAAATCGGTTATCGTTATTATTATATCGCGGTACCGCGTTCTGATAACGGGGTGGCTGTGAGTTATTATTACTCCCATAACGGGGTATAGGATTTTGATACCGTGGGAGTTGATTTTGAAAACGTATAGGCGGTCGATCCCTACGCATTTCGGCCCTGACACTCTGGGTAATTTTATCCTGCATTGCCGTTAGTCGTCGCTCTAATTCGTCTCCCCGTATAGCGTCTTTATTTTCCATAGCAACTAGTCGTTCGCGGGCCGACTGTACACGCGATTCCGTTTCGCAAATTTTGTCTATCGCTGCATTAAGTGCTCTTAAGCTTCTAGGCTCGCGCAACGCTAATTTTTGCTGTATGTCTGGCAAGAATCCAGCCCTTATCGTATTCTTGACCTGTTCCTCCGACAATTCGCCACCTAAGCGATCGTATCCTCACCTTTTACTTGGATTCGGCTCCGCCGCAAATCCTGTAAGGATCTATCGTAGCCACTTAAGAAAAATTCATTTTTAAATTCCCTAACTAATACTTCATTCGGATTACGCCCAGCGTATCCCCTATACCAAATTGTCGCACGCCCCTCTAAATAAAGATTGAAATATCTTAATTTTTCTGCCGCGGCCCAATTATGCGCGTTGGCCGATTCCTCGAAAATTTGTAAGAAATCAACCGCTGATAATTTTCCCTGTGGATCAAATCTCTCCGGTTCGCGTAATTTTGGTTGTATTCGTTCAGCAGCTATTTGCTCTGCGGCAATTGATCCGATCGTGGGTTGTTCCATTATTTATCGCCAGAAATTAGGATACAAGGGTTGTGACGGGAATGGGGGAGGTGAAGGAATTGCTCGTCTTACTGTCTGCGGGTCTGGAGGGTTTGCTTGTAGCTGATTTTCAGGAGTCTCTGGAGATGGATACGGGAGTCTTTGATTTGGGCCAAGAGGAGGTGATCGAGCTAATGGCGTAGCATGCTCATCTATTGATTGTCGTACTATTCTAAGTATACGGGCAGGGGTTATTCGAAATCGATAGCGTTCGGAATTTGACATAACATGACGCAAAGGGTAGCTTCTAGTTCTAAGCGGTCGAGCATTTTATTCGGGGATCGATTATTGTTCATTTAAGCCTTTACCCGGCGCCTCCACCAAATGTCACGTCTACAAAAGTCTTTGATTAATTATTCAGAATTGACTCGCTTGCAATGGCTATACTAGCACTCTCAGGTAGAACACTCGCACGTGACTGAAGGCTGCGACGAAGATTTCGTAAAGGCATTATTATTTAAATGAACAGTAAACGAGTATGGGTTATGAAACATTTATTAGCGTCAATCATTAAACATAGCAATACGTCAGCAATTATCAATCTAACAGAAAAGTGAATTTGTACTCACGTAAGTAGGACAAGACGAACCATGGTAATGGAGTTTTACTTGGTTGAGCGAAACAGTTTACTTAGTCGGTTGACGGATGGTCACCTGCTAGCTTGGCGGTTGACGGCTGGTTACCACTGATCACTGACTGATGACTGATTGAAGTCGGAGGAGACTGATGAGACTGATCCCGCGCCACTCTTTCAAGTGTCTTTTATGCTCTCTCGTTACCACAGTTCTTTTTTCTCTATCTACCACTATCATTCGTTTCCCGTCAAAAATATTATTCATACATGTATGTGTGGACACCATTTCCGTGATGTTTTCCAAAAACAACGATACGTGGTTTATCCTCAAACACAGTATCCGATAACTAGACACAAGGTCCAACAGTCCAACCATACATGACGATAATAGATTTCACGAATTGAAACAAATACGCATTTATGTTATATTACTTAATTATTAATAAGACACAAATTATAATTCAATTATAAACTATGATTAGAATGACTCAAACATTTCCGTTAATGCGGTGGGAGTTCGTCATGCTTGCTTCTCAATTGAAAGATAACTATTATTACTCTTGAATATATATATATATATATATATATATATATATATATATATATATATATATATATATATATATATATATATATATATATATATATATATATATATATATATATATATATATATATATATATATATATATATATATATATATATATATATATATATATATATATATATATATATATATATATATAACATATGTATAGTGTGGCTGACGATCTGGTTATCAATAAATATTAAAACTCATTACAATATTGAGAACCCCAGTTCACATCCTATACTGGAGTAACTAGTTAACAGTGTGAATCAAGACTAGTTTGTCAAATTTGTCCATTTGATTGCTGTAATTTTTCAAAAATTAATAGATATAAACCTAAGCATTCTGAAAATATTGTCACGCTTGCTAATTACTTAGTAATTATTTAGTAAATATATATATATATATATATATATATATATATATATATATATATATATATATATATATATATATATATTTACTAAATAATTACTAAGTAATTAGCAAGCGTGACAATATTTTCAGAATGCTTAGGTTTATATCTATTAATTTTTGAAAAATTACAGCAATCAAATGGACAAATTTGACAAACTAGTCTTGATTCACACTGTTAACTAGTTACTCCAGTATAGGATGTGAACTGGGGTTCTCAATATTGTAATGAGTTTTAATATTTATTGATAACCAGATCGTCAGCCACACTATACATATGTTCATCTGTTTCTCTCAACTACCGCCACACGGCAGCACCTATCTGCGTGCGCAGCTCCGTCCCGCACACTCGGCGTACTGCAGTCACAAAACAAAAACCAGCAGTAACCTGTCTAACTTAGGCCCCAGCCTTGAAAGCACCGCCTTTCAACTAATTCAATGCAGCACGTTGAATGTACGCAACGAATCAAATATTTTGATATAAATTAAATACTAACTACATGATATTAACTAAATTAAAGTATTTTCACTGAACATGTACCGCACTTCACCACATCACAATTTGCTTATTGTTCACTATTTCCATCGGGTTTTTCTTGATCGTCTGTTTCGTCTAGGGGCAGACGATGTACTTTGTTAAGGGCACGTTTGTAGCTACCTTTACTGGTTTTCACCTCGATGACACGTATCTGTCCATCAGCTCCGGGAAAAACGTCAATTACACGCGCCAGAGGCCATGTGAATGTTGGTTGATTCTCTTCATTCAGGAGCACCATGTCTCCAACTTTGATAGGTCGAATATTACTTGAATGCCATTTGTAGTAAGGTTGGCATTGCGTTAAGTACTCTTTCGTCCACCTGGACCAGAAGGCTTGTACGTGACGCTGTATACGTTGATAGTTAGAAAGTCTTGACTCCTTCAAAGCTTGCAGACCTGACTCTTGCAACGTATTGAATTTTCTCCCGATGAGGAAGTGGAAAGGAGTTAATGGTTCAAGGTCTTTGGGGTCATCGGAAAGAGGTGATAATGGCCTACTATTTAGTATCGCTTCAATTTGACACATTAGTGTAGCTAGTTCTTCAAAGGTCAGTAACGTACCTAGCAACATTCTCTTTAAATGAAATTTAATTTTCTTCATTGCGGCCTCCCATAAACCTCCAAAATTGGGAGATTTTGGGGGAATGAATTTCCACACAATGCCGTCATTGGCAAGCAAATCTACTATTTCATCTGAGGGTCCATGTACCAAATGTACCATATGTTTCAGTTCGCGATCAGCACCGACGAAATTCTTTGCGTTGTCGGAATAGATAACGTTAGGACGTCCTCAACAAGCTATAAACCGACGAAGTGCCGCTATAAATGCCTTGGTACTAAGGTCTGAAACTACTTCAATATGAACCGCCTTGGTCGTGAAACACACAAATAAAGCAATATAGCACTTTCTAGTTTTACATCCCCGACCTGTATTAAGCTTGATTTGCAAAGGTCCTGCATAGTCGATTCCCGTTGTAGCAAAAGGAAATGAAGGTACTACCCTTTCACGCGGTAACTAGCCCATAGGCATGACAATTGTAGTAGGATTAGCCCTGAAGCATGAAACGCATTCGCGCACAACCTTTTTCGCGAGATTTCTAGCTCGTACTGGCCAGAAAATTTCCCTTGCCGCAAACATCATTCGTGAAGCTCCTGCATGACCTAATTCTATATGCAGATATTGAAACAACAAATACGTCAAGTGATGCTTGACTGGAAGAATAATCGGGTGTTGTTCATTGTATCTAAGTTCGGAGTGTTGTAACCGCCCTCCTACCCGTAATATTTCTTGTTTATCTAAAAATGGCGCTAATGGCAGTAGCGTGGAGGATGACTTAATTCTACCTTTCGATTTCAAGTCCTGTATTTCGCGAACGTAAATCTTCTGTTGCGCAATTCTACACAATTTCAAGGTTGCATTATAAAGTTCAACCGTAGTTATAGCTTCGCTGTTGCGTTCATCTTTTGGTTTACGCGTATTATTAATAAACCGTAAACACCATGCCATTGTTCTAGTTAACCTACGTAATGACGAAAAATCCTGAATCGAAATAACAGACGGTATGGTTGCCATGCAACTGGCTTGCTGTGATCGCAACTCTGGTATATCTAATACCTTTTATGCTACTTGTTCAGGCCATAGCCCTAGATCGGAACATAGCCACTCCGGACCGTTCCACCATAATGCAGTAGATGCAAGTTCAGCAGGTGCTACGCCTCTTGTTATGAGATCAGCGGGATTACTGGTAGTTGGCACATAGCGCCAATCTATATTATCAGTGAGCTGGTTTATTTGAACAACTCGGTTCGCAACAAATATCTTTAGTGTATGGGGGGAGGCTTTCAACCATGCTAAAACTACCTGCGAATCACACCACAAATATACACCTTGCAGTTTCATAGTAAATGATTCTAAAACCTTGTTTACAAGCTTTGCAAGAACAACAGCCGCGCACAATTCTAATCGCGGCATCGTAACCGTTTTCAGAGGAGCTACCTTTGATTTTGAACAAAGAATACGCACTTGTGTTTCCCCTTCTATATTAACAGATCTCACGTGAATTACCGCGCCATACGCTAGCTCTGATGCGTCAGAGAACCCGTGTAGTTGTAAATTAACCCCATGCTCATGAACGCATCTTGGAATGTTAATATTTTTCAAGTGGAAAAGATTAGCTTGCAGAGCCATCCACTTGTTATAAATATGAGTAGGTAATTTCTCATCCCAATCTACACCCTCTTTCCACAGAAGTTGCATAATAATTTTGAATAAAATTATTGTCGCACCTAGTAGCCCTAGGGGATCAAATATTTGACTTATGGCGGATAATATTGTACGCTTTGTTATCATTTGGGAATTTTCTAGATTAACCTTGAACACTAAACAATCATCGTTAGCCGCCCAAAACAAACCAAGTGTCTTCGCATTTTCATTTTTGCTAATCTTTAAAACTTTATGAATATCGTCACTTTCACTAGTCAACGATTTTAATAATTCGGTTTCATTTGATAACCATTGTCTCAAGGGAAAACAACCTTGATTTAAAATATTCGTTATTTCTTGACATAACTTGTAAGCATGTTCTACATTTTCAGCTCCAGCTAATAAATTATCAACGTAAAATGATTTCATTATGATATTACTTGCTTCAGGATATTCCGAAAGATTTTCTAAGGCTAGATGATGGAGGCACCTAATTGCTAAGTATGATGCTGCTGCCGTCCCGTACGTTATAGTGTGCAACCGAAAAATAGACATCTGTTATGTTGGATCCTTTCTCCAGATTATCCGATGGAGATCGCGTAGCTCAGGTTTTAATAAAACTTGACGATACATTTTGGTGATATCGGCAGAAAAAACAACCGGATATTGCCTAAACCGTAGTAGTATTGATATAAGATCACTTTGTATCGTCGGACCTACATGCTGTAAATTATTTAAGGAATAACCTGAAGTACTAGGATATGAGGCGTCAAATACAACCCGTAATTTTGTAGTCAAGCTTGATTAATTAATTACTGCATGATGCGGGATGTAGTATTGTACCCTAGCATCATCATCATCGTTGACCTTAGACATATGCCCTAGTAACTCGTATTCCGACATAAATTGTTCATATCGTATTTTTAGATTCGGATTAGCTTGCAATTTTCGCTCTAAACTATAGAATCGCTTAATTGCACCTGTTTTGGATTCTCCTAACAATTCAACTGGTTTTTTAAATGGTATTGCGACGATGAATCGCCCATCTTTATCTCGCTCATAATTATCTAAGAAATGAGTCTCGCACGTTATCTCTTCCTCAGAACTACATTGTTTATTTGGATACTCCTCGAGTTCCCAAAATCTTGCTACTTGTGTTTCAAGCTCTTTCCCTGGGTTACTAGTGGAATTTAAAGTAACTGCTAAGCTAGAACTTATCAATGGACCCGCGATGATCCATCCAAAATGAGTATTTTGTAAAATTAAACCATTGACACTTGATTTGATATGACCGGCTGCAATTAAATTCCAGAAAACACCATTACCTAGCAACAAATCTATTTGACCAGGCTCATTATAATTTGGATCTGCTAATACAACATCGTTCGGTAGAATCAATTGATTTGCCCCCAATGGTGACGCATGCTCCGCAATTTCATCCACAATCTGACATGTAACTTTTATTTTGAAAGTGTTAATCTTTGATTCAATGATAATGTCACACATTCCCCTAATTGTGGTAATGGAGCTACCTAGACCCCTAACCTGTATACTACTTGGGTAAGTTTTCACACCTAGTTTACTTACTAACATTCTCGTCACAAAATTGCTTTGCGACCCGGTGTCTAAAACTAGCCTACATGCAATAGATCTTGTACCAACTGCATTAACGCATGCTGTCGATAGAATTGCATGAAGTGCACATAAATGATCTAATTTATTATTAATAAATAAATTGACTGCTTTAGTTTACGCTGCCTCTTGCGCAGTGCTTTCTCGAGACGCCCGTTTATCAAAATGAAGTAAACTATTATGCCACTTATGACACCTTCGACATGGGCCTGCGCCACACTCTTTTGTAGCGTGTCCAGGTCTCAAGCAGTTATTGCACAATTCCTTTTGTTTTATCTTATCACATCGTTCTTTGATAGATAAAGATAAGAAATCCTTGCATTTATAAACGCTGTGAGAGCCGCTACAATAGTGACATTGAATATCGGTAACTAACAACGATTTCGACTCGTAATTTATTCGTTTAGATTTATTCGTTACACTCTGTTTAGTGAAATTTAACGTCTCTAACATTTCCGCACGCTTTTGTATAAATTTCTTTAAATCGTCTAAAGACGGTGTTTGATTAGATCCAATTTCATTCTCCCAGTCTCTAGCTGTCGTTTCATTGAATTTTTTTCTAATGACATAAACTATTATTGAATCCCAATGTTCAATTGATTCACCTAACATAGCTAATGAATGCAGATTATTATTGATTGCGTCTAGCATTTCGCGGAATGCTACCGACGTTTCCCTTGCTACATCTAGTAAATCGAATATCGCTCGAATGTGGTTATGTACCAATAACCGTTTATTTTCATATCGATTACATGAAGCTGACCAAGCTAGATCATAATTTAATGCCGACATAGTGATAGTGCTTATTACCTTCTTGGCGTCACCTCCCAAAGATGCCCTCAGATAATAAAACTTTTGAATTTCATTTAACTTGCCCGAGTTATGAATGAGACCCTCGAAGACGTCTCTATACGCCAACCATTCCGTATATTTTCCGGAGAATTTGGGAAGCGGGATTTGTGGAAGACGCATATTGTCACCCGTGTCTTCACCATTCTGACTTGCACGTGAACTCGCTCGTTCACTCACGCCTGCAGACGTTTCCGTGGATGCGTTCTCTAGAATTTCTTTCGCTTTCGATACGATTTCGAAAAATTGGTTTTCGAATACTGATAGATCGTCACTACCTTCTATTTTACTTATTTCATCGATTTCAGATTGTATCGCCTGGAATTCATCAACAATTCCATGTATTTTGTCTAGTCGATATTCAATTTCGATTATTTTTACCCGCTCTATAATATCTAGTTTCAGTATCTCGTCTATAACCTTTCTAAATTCAGTTAATCGTCTTCTAATAACCCCACGCTTCCGATTCAACTTTGCAATCTGCTCTTCCGTCATTTTTTTTTTATTCTAATATTGTTTCAGAAGCGATATTAATAAGTAGTTAGTTATGAACTACGATTATGATAGGATGTATTTGGATTATAAAAGGATGTTTTTGAAGAAAATTCACTTACTTGCAGCCAAATGCTGACTTTTTCCAACAATGCATTTCTCGTACCTCGTAACAGTTGAAATCGCCTTATGACTGTTTCTTGAGTGAAGAATCACGTGTTGTCTTCTTTGTTTTCGCACTTGTCAGGACTCCTGATTCGGTTCTTATTCGGTTTGAAGGACCAATGTTAACTAGTTACTCCAGTATAGGATGTGAACTGGGGCTCTCAATATTGTAATGAGTTTTAATATTTATTGATAACCAGATCGTCAGCCACACTATACATATGTTCATCTGTTTCTCTCAACTACCGCCACACGGCAGCACCTATCTGCGTGCGCAGCTCCGTCCCACACACTCGGCGTACTGTACTGCAGTCACAAAACAAAAACCAGCAGTAACCAGTCTAACACACACAAATATTTCATCAGTCAAGTTTTGGTGTTACCAATAGTCTAATAGAAAGTGAGTATTCTTTATTATTTTTTGAAATATATATATATATATATATATATATATATATATATATATATATATATATATATATATATATATATATATATATATATATATATATATATATATATATATATATATATAGAATTGGTAACATTGCTTTGAACAGTGGTGATCACAGTGAAAAACAGAGGATTGATTTTGGCTAAATTGAATCAAATATTACTCATTTGATATTTACCAAGCTTTCGATTTTAATGTTTAAATCTTCATCAGGGTACTGAAATATTATACATAAGTTTAAATTGTGTCCATAATTATATAAAAGTATTCTTTACTTACATTACTTTTGAGAATTTATAATAGAATTCCATCTCTGATAAATTTAGAATATTTTGAGTTTTCATTTTGTAAGATATTATCACAGTTCAATACATTTTTAAAACATTTTTAGAAGATAAATAAAATGAAAAGTTTCTTGTGCAAGTTCTTGCAGCACACGTGTGTTTCGTTTTGACAACGGAAGACAATTTTTTGGTTATGTTCAATTTTGTAGGAAGAATTCAGACTGCTTACAAAACCGCGGCAGTTTTAAAAAGAGAATATAGGTAAATTTATTTATGAATAGTTCAAAATCTGGTTTTCGGTTATGAATTAGTTGTAGTAGGTGTTTCTTTTTTTGTTTTTTGTTCAATATCTAAGTGTAATAGAAAAGAATATATATTGCTAAGGCCTTGTACGTCAGTTTTTTTTGTTCATTGTATTTTCTGTTTTCCTTGAAATGGTATCAATAAACAAAACAGAAAATACAATGAACAAAAAAACTGACGTACAAGGCCTTAGCAATATATATTCTTTTCTATTACACTTAGATATTGAACAAAAAACAAAAAAAGAAACACCTACTACAACTAATTCATAACCGAAAACCAGATTTTGAACTTTTCATAAATAAATTTACCTATATTTTCTTTTTAAAACTGCCGCGGTTTTGTAAGCAGTCTGAATTCTTCCTACAAAATTGAACATAACCTAAAAATTGTCTTCCGTTGTCAAAACGAAACACACGTGTGCTGCAAGAACTTGCACAAGAAACGTTTCATTTTATTTATCTTTTAAAAATGTTTTAAAAATGTATTGAACTGTGATAATGCCTTACAAAATGAAAACTCAAAATATTCCAAATTTATCAGAGATGGAATTCTATTATAAATTCTCAAAAGTAATGTAAGTATATAATTATGGACACATTGTAAACTTATGTATAATATTTCAGTACCCTGATGAAGATTTTACATTAAAATCGAAAGCTTGGTAAATTTCAAATGAGTAATATTTGATTCAATTTAGCCAAAATTCAAGACTGCTTAAACCCGTTACATATTTGTTTTCTTATATATATATATATATATATATATATATATATATATATATATATATATATATATATATATATATATATATATATATATATATATATATATATATATATATATATATATATATATATATATATATATATATATATATATATATATATATATATATATATATATATATATATATATATATATATATATATATATATATATATATATATATATATATATATATATATATATATATATATATATATATATATATATATATATATATATATATATATATATATATATATGTATATATATATATATATATAAGAAAACAAATATGTATATAGTTTTTTTGAGAGAAATTTTTTTCATTTCTTTGGCAGAACTTCGTTATAGGATAAGAGAAAAGTTCTGACCAAATTTCGTTCAAATCGAAAGGGGTCGATTCCCACTATTGGTCGATTTGACGTGGAATGACCCATATATATATATATATATATATATATATATATATATATATATATATATATATATATATATATATATATATATATATATAAGAAAACAAATATGTAACGGGTTTAAGCAGTCTTGAATTTTGGCTAAATTGAATCAAATATTACTCATTTGAAATTTACCAAGCTTTCGATTTTAATGTAAAATCTTCATCAGGGTACTGAAATATTATATATATATATATATATATATATATATATATATATATATATATATATATATATATATATATATATATATATATATATATATATATATATATATATATATATATATATATATATATATATATATATATATATATATAAATTATAAAACTTCTTATTCAAGTTTTGTTTTTAAAAAATTTATTTCTGATAAGTTACAATAGTATTTAGAGATTTCAGAGATGTTAACATTACAGGTGACGATTCATAACTAACTAATTATTACAATACAAAATATAAAGTCAACTATTACAAGTTTGTGGAAAGTTTCTATAATTCTTCATGTCAGCGTCTGGCTGGCTTGAACTTTGGTCACACGTGGAGTTGATTTAGCAGTTTTATGTAAAACCGTGAGAAACTGAGGGTTGTAACTCCTCCCCCCTAAAATTGGGCTTCATCGGGTAATCTAGTGACAGGTTGGCCGATTGAAGACCGTAATTCGATGTCTTGGATTTTGGATTGAGTTGATTTCGATCCTTTGAATTTCTTATGAAGATGTGCTGCGAACAGGCTAATTACAACTGTAACTAGTAAAACATATAAAATTATTATTGAATAATTTGGCAATATTTCTTCATCTTCATCTTGATTGGCGATATCTTCGTACTTATTCATTGGAATTTGAAGATCTTGAATTGTGTTCAATTTGATACTTGTTCTTGAAATTTGGCTTGTATTTAATTTAAAGTCAAAGTTTTCCATTAAAATTGGTTTCCCTGATGATTTCTCGTTAAATTGTAATGTTTGATTTCTAAATTTAATTTCACAATTTTCTGTATTCTCTTTTATTAAAAATATCCCTTCCAATTTTCTTACTTCGTCTCCTTGTTTGCAGTATGAATAAATTATTTCGGGCTGTGGGAGAATAGCCAAAAACTGGTTCACATCTTCTAATAATTCAATGTAATTTCTATTCATTTTGATTTTTATATACTCGCAATTTATATTTTCATTCTTCATAATTATATTTTTCTCGCAAGTATTGTCTTCTACATTATTTACTTTATTCGGGCACTGGTAAATATTTCCCTTGGTACATAAATCATTAAGAGATTTCAATTGTCCATCAATTGATTTTAAAAAGTAATTTTTGTTTGGCACAACAGTTACAAAATCGGTTTCGTGCTTAGTAGGGATCGGTATTAAACTTATCAGTTGAAATTCAGTTTCAAAGTTTATAGGGACTTCAATAAAATAAATGATCTTGTTGGTTTCTAATTTACAATTAACTGATAATAATTTTTCTATTTCTGGAATATTTTCAGCAAGTGGTTCAAATGGCAATTCATTATTATAATATTTTGAAATTTTATTTAACTCTACTAAAAGATCGTGAGTCTGTATAATACTTGAATGCATCACGTGAAGTTTACAAAATGTTAACGAATTTTCAACATCTTGTAAAATATTTAAAATCATCGTATATAGAGTGTTTAATTGACTATAAATGTCAAGAACGTGAATTCTATTTAGTTTAAAGGTTCCACTGACAACAATGTGTAATAATTGTTCAATTTTTGAATTCAAAATAATTTCATTTTGCCTAATAACTTCAATGCTTTTGTTAAATTGCTTCGTCAATCTTTCCGTAACAGAGTATTGATTTTTCAATTGATCATTCAATTTTTGTTGATTGGTTTGCAAATGATTTAAAATTTTATTATATCTCTTCTCATCTTGAGCATCTAAATTTCCTGTGATTGATTTTATGACTGATCCTAAGCCATTGATAAGTCCTCTTTTCTGTCGATAATTTGGACTTACAATCAAATGATTCAATTTACTAATGATTGAATTTTGAATGAATCTAATAATTTTGTCATTATTCGTGAATTCATCTTGCGTATTATTTGCTATTGTTTTCGTCAAATTCTCGTATTGAAAGTTTAATCTATTGTATTGTTGGTACAACAATTCCAAATCGTAATAATGAAGGAATGTGTGTTTGGATTTTTGGAGTTTGGCTGGTCCCAAATTTAAAGTCAAAAGTCCATGGTTTTGTGTTATGTCTTGGACAATTATTCCTGAGATGAGTGTGAGGTTGATGGACCTGGAAGATCGGAGATTTTTGTTATTTTTCTAGGTCTTTTAATATTTGATAGGTGGATTTTAGATTGTTTTTTGTCTGAACTTATTTCAATTTCAGCAGTTTTCAAGTTTTTATTGAAACTTTTGATCTTCTCTTTCTTGAATTTATTTTGTTGCGTTTTATTCACCTTTTGTTTATTATGAACGAATACAGTTTTAGGAATTTCCGGCAAATTTTCACGCGTTTCATTAATTTTATTCATCAAATTTGTTTTCTTGGTACGCAATTTTTCATTTATTATTTTGTAAATTTGTTTTGTTTTATTTTTATGTTTCTCTACGTAATCCTGTGTTAATTGCTGTTCTAATTCAATATCTAAAAAACAATTTACATCTAAATGACCATTAATAATTTCAATAGGTTTCAACTGGGTTGACGTGTGGATTGTATTGTTATATGCTACAATTGCATAACAAACTTTTATCTCTATAGATTCCCTTTTAAAATCATCTTGTTGATTAAACAAACGTACGTGCTCTATCAGTGTGGAATGAAATCTTTCAATTGAACCGTTAGAATTTGGGTACTGAGAGCTAGTAAAGTGAATGTCAATTTTGTGCAATTTCAATAATTCTCTAACAACATTATTTTTAAATTCTAAACCATTATCTGAGATAATTTGTTTTGGGGTACCATGATGAGAGAAATAATGAACAAGTTTATTACTAATTTCAACTGCATTATTCGCGTTTAATTTGTATGCTTGAGCATATTTCGAGAAAGCGTCAATAATAGTTAAAAATTTAGTGTTTTCTAGGCTGAGGGTGTCTACATGTAATACATCAAATGGTTTACATGGTGTTGGGGTTATATTGAATTTGGGTTTGATAGGATTTCGCTCATATTTAGATGTTAAACAAATTTCGCATTGGTTTATGAAATCAGTGATCGTCTTTTTTTGATTTGGCCAATAATAAATTCTTTTCAATTGGTTATGTGTTTCAGTTACACCTCTATGATTAGTTTTACCTTCGTGGTAATTCCTTATTTTCTCTTCTATCTCTTCATCACTTTCAATGTCTATTAATTTCGAATTAGATTTGATAAAATTAATTTCTGAATTTTTGAAATTTTTCTGCATTATTGTGCTAAATTTTTCATAAATTGGTTGTTCGAAATAAAGATAATATCTCACTTTAGGAACTATAAATTCTTTTACAAATTTGATAATATCTTGTTCGAAGTTATCTTCCGAAATTTGTCATGGATTCGCATTTTATCGCCATGCAATTTTTGAATCTTTGGAGAGGATGGAGAATGTAAAACTTCTGATATTATAATTTGATTTTTTCCTTTATTCACTGAATGTTCTGTAATAGGGATTCCAAATATAGGATTTTCTGGATTTGAATGTACAGTGTTGTCTTGGTCAGAATCTGAATCATCCGGTTCAGCAATCATAGAGTCGGTATCAAGATTTTGATCTATTTGCTCGTTGAAATTTTTCATGAAGTCGAAAAATGACTGAGTTCCTTGATCAGTTGTCGTATTTACATTAAGTTCGATGCGTGAAAGAGCATCCGCGTTTTTATTTAAAGAACCTTTTTTATAAAAGATTTCAAAATCAAATTCTTCAAGTCTGAGTCGCCAACGTACTAATTTAGAATTTGGTTCGCTCAATGAAAATAACCATTGTAGTGGTTTATGGTCAGTTATAATTTTAAATCTTCTGCCAAAAAGATAAGGTCTGAAGTATTTTGTCGCCCACACAATCGCTAATAATTCCTTCTCGATTGTTGAATAATTTTGTTCTGAACTATTTAAAGTGCGACTTGCATATGCGATAGGAAGATCTGAACCGATAGTACCTTGAGAAAGAACCGCGCCTATTGCAAAGTTGCTTGCGTCTGTTGTCAGGTTGAATGGCTTGGTGAAGTCAGGATACTGTAGGATAGGTTCGTTGATAAGGAGATCTTTGCACAAGTTAAAACAGCTGACGTAATCTGGGTCATTAACATTTATCTCGGCGTTCTTTTTCAAGCATTTAGTTAAAGGTTTAGTAATTTTTGCAAAATCTTTTATAAATTTTCTGTAATAACCTAATAATCCTAAAAATGATTTAATTTGTTTACTAGTTTTCGGCAATGGGTAATTTTTTATAGCTATAATTTTATCTGGATTTGGTTTCACTCCTTCGGGTGTTACAATATGTCCAAGGTATGCTACTTCTCTTTTGAAAAACTCCGATTTGTCAATTTGGATTTTCAAATTGGCTTTCTTTAAACGATTAAAAACGGCTCTGAGATTTTCTACATGTTCTTGTAAACTTGTGCTAAATATAATTACATCATCTAGATAGACAAGGCAAATATCGTTAACCAAATTTCGCAAGACATTATCCATAACGCGTTGAAAAGTTGAAGGAGCATTTTTGAGGCCAAAGGGCATTCTTAAAAACTCGAAATGTCCATTTTCTGTGCTGAAGGCAGTTTTCTGAATGTCATCTTTATTCATCTCAATTTGGTGAAATCCAGAGGCTAAATCAAGGGTTGTGAAATATTGGCAACGACCTAGCTTATCAAGGAGGGTGTTGATATTTGGGATAGGATATTTGTCGTCAATCGTCTTCTCGTTTAATTTTCGATAGTCAATGACTATGCGCCATTTTTGTTTTCCGGAGGCGTCGATTTTTTTTGGGACTACCCAAACAGGGGATGACCATGGGGAATGAGAAGGACGGATGATGTCTTGATCTAACATTTTTTGAATTTGGGATTTAACTTCTTTACGATGGATTTCGGGGTATCTATAGGTTTTGGTATATATTGGTATTTCATCTTTTGTCCTGATATGATGTTTTACCTCATTTGTGAATGTTAATTTTTTGTCGTCTGAATGAAATATTTCCGAATATTCTTTTATCAACTTTAAGATGGCAAATTTTTCTTCTGGATTCATGTGATCAGTTCTAATCTTTGATAAATCAAAATAACCATCTTTTTTCTGATAATTAAAATTTAAGTTATTTATCTCGAAATTTTCTAATGGCTCTGCTTGAATTTGGATTAATGAATTTATAATTATTTCGTATTCACTATTATTAATAATAGGATAATAAATTTCATGATTCACAATTTTAGAAATACCTTCGGGAATGGTTAGGTTATTGGAATTCAATGCGGGAATAAGGGCTTCTCCATTTTCAATATTATTCACGTAAAGTCTAGTGATTTTTTCGGATTTGGGTGGAATGTTTATATAACGTTTGAGTGGCATGATTTTATGGTAATGAATTTTTATTTCCTTAGTTGGAGTTATTATTTTATCATTCGTCAAATCAATTATTGCATCCAACATTTTTAAATTATCTAGGCCAAGTAAAATATCAAAATTGTTGTGAAAATCAAATAAATGATATTTTAATATCAAATCGGATTGTTTAAATAATTTAGAGCAGGGTAATAGAATACTGAAATTTTCTGTGGATGTGCCATGTGCTGTTGTTATTTTGAATACATCGTTTCTAATTTGCTGCGAGTAATATTTTTGAGCAATATCGGGTTTAATAAATGATCTAGTGCTACCAGTATCAATTAAAACTTTAAGATTGTGTTCAGGGTAAATAATAAAAGGTAACTCGCTTTGATTGTTGTTCGTAAGATTTAAAAGCTCTATTCGTCCGAGGCTGTTATCTCTAAAAAAGAGTCAGGATCGTATTCGCGTTCAAAATTATGATTACTATAATCTCCGTTATCAGAATCTCGCTCTTCGCGATCAAAATTTTGCTCTTCGTCATTCAATTCATTTGTTTCTGTATTAAATAATTCTTCAACTATAATATCTGGTCGACGATTCTGTTGGTAGAAACGAGATGGGTATTGTTGTTGTGAATAATTATTGTGAGACGGACCTGGACGCGGAGTAAAAGATTGTTTGGTACTTGTACTCATAGGTGTTGGTCTAGGAAGATTTTTCATTTGATTTGGTCTGAAAACGTTCGTTCGATTTGATGGAAAGTTATTCATATTTTGATTATTTTGGTTATTTGGGTTAGACATAGGTCTATAGGTTAATTGGGGAGTATTTTTGTGAGGTTGAGACATTGGTCTGGGAATGTGATTGTTTGGAATATGTTTTGGTTTATATTGTTGTATTTTAGCATGTAATTTGGGTGAACTTTCTAATTGAAAATCATTGGTTAACATGCTTAAGGCTTCATTTAAATCTCTAGGGTTTTTTGTTCTCATGAGAGTGCCAAGAGGTTCTTTGAGACCTCGTAATAATACGCGAAGTGCGTACCCACGAAAATAATAGGCAAGTACGGCAGCGTTATCATGATCATAGTTATTTACATAAGATATTTGTAAATTTAGATATTCTTGAATTTTACTGTAGAATTCAAATGGACTATTATTGTTTTGTTTAAGTTCTGTTAGCTCGATACCTAACGTGAAACAATCTCTTTTGTCGGAGTAAGAATTCAACAAAGCAGTTTTAACAGCTAACCAAGAAGTTATTACTGATGTTGCAAGATTATCGGCAGCTTCGCCTTTAATTTTTGATAGAATCGTGTGCATCAAGAATTCATTTTGAAAATCGGTTGGATCTTCAGTATTATAAAATTTAGTTACAAGTTTTTCACAAACTTCCAAAAATCTGGGTAAATGTTTATTATCCCCGTGAAACTCTGGGATCATGTCTAAGTATTCCCTTTTTAAGATTGGTCTAACATTACCTTGTGGTACCGTTGGGATCGACATGGTTAAATTTGATATTTGATCAATTAATTCGGGATAAAACAAATCGTTTGTATTTAAATAATTTAGTGAGTCAGAGGAATCCGATTCTGTATCTGTGTTTTCTAAATCTGAATCCAAAAGTGGAAAAGTATCTCTGAATGACATATGACTTACAGAAATATGAGTAGTTTGTCCATGTGTCGCTCGGATGTCTTCTTCTCAGACGTGGAGGACTTCGCTTTGCGTCGTGATGCGACAGGCCCGTATTCGTCGGACTTGGTGCGCTGGTGGCTTCGCTGTTCTCTTCAGGGAAGTACCTTGAAGTCTTCTTCACGATGTTCGCTCGTAGGAAGGCTTGTGACGGTTCGCGGTGGACACTACCGAACGATACTCAATAAAACGTAGAAACGTACCGAAATCGATTTTGTATTCCGTTTGAGTATCCTACCGACTGCGCCAATTATAAAACTTCTTATTCAAGTTTTGTTTTTAAAAAATTTATTTCTGATAAGTTACAATAGTATTTAGAGATTTCAGAGATGTTAACATTACAGGTGACGATTCATAACTAACTAATTATTACAATACAAAATATAAAGTCAACTATTACAAGTTTGTGGAAAGTTTCTATAATTCTTCATGTCAGCGTCTGGCTGGCTTGAACTTTGGTCACACGTGGAGTTGATTTAGCAGTTTTATGTAAAACCGTGAGAAACTGAGGGTTGTAACTTATATATATATATATATATATATATATATATATATATATATATATATATATATATATATATATATATATATAAATATATATATATATATATATATATATATATATATATATATATATATATATATATATATATATATATATGGGTCATTCCACGTCAAATCGACCAATAGTTGGAATCGACCCCTTTCGATTTGAACGAAATTTGGTCAGAACTTTTCTCTTATCCTATAACGAAGTTCTGCCAAAGAAATGAAAAAAATTTCTCTCAAAAGTTCTGCAAAATTTAAAATTTCATTATTTTTCCTGTTTTTTATACTTATGTTTCAAATATCTCGAAAACGGTTGCGATTGGAAAATATAAGTTAGGGTCTCTTTCGGAGGGGATACTTAGGGCTATGAAAAAAAAATTTCCGAAAAAAAATTTTGAAAAATCTCGAATTTGTGAAATTTTGAATTTTTGAAAATTGTCAAAATTGACGCTCCACAATAAATTTTTGGCTCAAATTTTTTTGTATACTACCTTGTACTAATCTTAAGAGATCCTGAAATTTTTGGAACTGTGTTTTTTGTCTTTCAAAAAATATAAATTTTTGAATTTTGATAAAAAAAAATTTTTTGTTTTTATTTTTTTGTTTTCATTTTAATTGAGTTCGAAAAATCATGTAATTTTGTAATTTTGAGCAGTTTGAATTTCATTATTATTTTTTTTTATTTTATTCATAATAAAATTAATAATATATTGGACTAACACGGTTAAATGTATTAAAGTGAGTGAACGAAAATAATAAAATTTTAAACTACGCTGAGGGCTTTTCAACATGATAATTTTATTTACTCTGTAATTTACCATGAAAGTGGAACTGATGTAATAACAAATATGTATGTCATCATGTGCAAAATACTAATAAAATAAATAGGAAAAATTGACAAAAGTATAAGAATAACATAGTTTGCATGTATTTTGACGTTTGTATTAGCGATAGCTTCAAACTGCTCAAAATTACAAGATTACATGATTTTTCGAACTCAATTAAAATAAAAACCAAAGAAAAAAACAAAAAAAAATTTTCATTAAAATTCAAAAATTTATATTTTTGGATAGACAAAAAACACAGTTCCAAAAATCGCAGGATCTCTTAAGATTAGTACAAGGTAGTATACAAAAAAATTTGAGCCAAAAATTTATTGTCGTGCGTAAATTTTGACAGTTTTTAAAAATTCAAAATTACACAAATTCGAGTTTTTTCAAAGAATTTTTTCGGAATTTTTTTTTTTCATAGGTCCAAGTACCCCCTTTGAAAGAGATTCTAACAAATTTTTTTAATTGCAACCGTTTTCGAGGTATTTAAAACATAAGTATAAAAAACAGGAAAAATAATGAAATTTTAAATTTTGCAGAACTTTTGAGAGAATTTTTTTTTATTTCTTTGGCAGAACTTCGTTATAGGATAAGAGAAAACTTCTGACCAAACTTCGTTCAAATCGAAAGGGGTCGATTCCAACTATTGGTCGATTTGACGTGGAATGACCCATATATATATATATATATATATATATATATATATATATATATATATATATATATATATATATATATATATATATATATATATATATATATATATATATATATATATATATATATATATTAATATATATATATATATATATATATATATATATATATATATATATATATAGAAGAAGTAATCGTAACCGCAATTGAGTAGAAATTGAAGATTTATTGGGTATTTCGGTTAAGTTTTTTCGGGCAATGTAATAATTAGACTCTTTGAAGTTGTCTAGCTTTCGGTATATTTTATACCTTCATCAGGACACTACAATATTAATGATAATGTAAGATACAAAAAGATTTCTAACATTATTTACTTACATTTCGTGAGGCTTCAAAAATCAGCCAGATTAATAAATTTAACTATCAACAACATGAATACAATCAATTAATTCAAAAGAAGAAGAACCAGATTAAAAATCATAAAAATTAAAGTAAAAACTGTGAAAAAATAGTATAAATATGAACAGTCAAAAAATGATATAAATAAAAATGAAAACAATTTTTTGAAAGAAAATTTTACACATAAAACTTGATTTCCAAAATTTTAAAAATAAAAATTTAAATTTAAAAAAAAAATTCTAAAAAAAAATTTTCTGAAACCCAATTCAAAATTAAATTAAATTGAATTAAATTTTTAAATTGGGTTTCAGAAAATTTTTTTTAAATTTAAATTTTTATTTTTAAAATTTTGGAAATCAAGTTTTATGTGTAAAATTTTCTTTCAAAAAATTGTTTTCATTTTTATTTATATCATTTTTTGACTGTTCATATTTATACTATTTTTTCACAGTTTTCACTTTAATTTTTATGATTTTTAATCTGGTTCTTCTTCTTTTGAATTAATTGATTGTATTCATGTTGTTGATAGTTAAATTTATTAATCTGGCTGATTTTTGAAGCCTCACGAAATGTAAGTAAATAATGTTAGAAATCTTTTTGTATCTTACATTATCATTAATATTGTAGTGTCCTGATGAAGGTATAAAATATACCGAAAGCTAGACAACTTCAAAGAGTCTAATTATTACATTGCCCGAAAAAACTTAACCGAAATACCCAATAAATCTTCAATTTCTATATATATATATATATACTTTTGAAAAAAAAAATTTTATTTCCTTTGGCAGAACTTCGTAATAGGATAAGAGAAAACTTCTGACCAAAATTCGTTCAAATCGAAAGGGGTCGATTCCAACTATTGATCGATTTGACGTGGATTCTTGGAACTGTGTTTTTTGTCTATCCAAAAATATAGATTTTAGAAATTTAATGAAAAATTTTTTTTGTTTTTTTTTTGGTTTTTATTTTAATTGAGTTCGAAAAATCATGTAATTTTGTAATTTTGAGCAGTTATATATATATATATATATATATATATATATATATATATATATATATATATATATATATATATATATATAGAAATTGAAGATTTATTGGGTATTTCGGTTAAGTTTTTTTCGGGCAATGTAATAATTAGACTCTTTGAAGTTGTCTAGCTTTCGGTATATTTTATACCTTCATCAGGACAATTTCGTGAGGCTTCAAAAATCAGCCAGATTAATAAATATAACTATCAACAACATGAATACAATCAACTAATTCAAAAGAAGAAGAACCAGATTAAAAATCATAAAAATTAAAGTAAAAACTGTGAAAAAATAGTATAATATGAACAGTCAAAAAATGATATAAATAAAAATGAAAACAATTGTTTATATTAACAATTTATATATATATATATATAATTGGTAACATTGCTTTGAACAGTGGTGATCACAGTGAAAAACAGAGAATTGATTTTGTACGGAAACTTGAGTGAATATCAACGTAAAATTTAAAGTACTTGAACAGTGTTAATATTTAGTCTACATTCTATGGAATAATACTAAAATTTGTGCAAACAAACTTCATATAGTGGGCCAAGGTGTTCCAAAAAACATCGATCAACTTGAACAGTTTAATTGAACATCTTCACGTACGCATGATTTTGCTTATTTGCAATCAGTGTTGCCAAATATATTAAAAATCAAAAATTGAAACAATGGCCTCGCTAGAAGATATAAGTAAACTATTACAACCAATCAACACAGCAATAGGAAATATGCAAATCTCACTCAATCAAATAAATAAGACTTTGTCAAACATGACTGAAGATCATAAGAAGAAATTTGAGCACTTAGAACAAAAAATAAATATGAAATTCTACAGGTTAAAAATTTGAAAATATACGTAGATGAAGATTATACGCAAAAAGTTCCACGGGAGCAGGAAATAATGAAACCACATCTAATTCAGGCAAGAAGAAAGGGCTTTAAAGCTACACTAAAACAATATATCCTCTACATGAATCGTGAGAAATATGTTGCAACAGATTTTAATGAACACATTTCCTCTGGAGATAATGAACAACATGGAAATGAATTAGGTGCAATGGCAAGAAGACGCTCCGTGTCTCTAAATGCTTTAGACTATATGCAAACATCTGATGCAACAACTAACGATGATAATGAAAAAGCCCCTTCCCAAGTCACTAATAATAACCCAAAAACTCAACGGGGACAAAACCTGGACTCATAGCAAAAAATACAATGAAAGAATAAGGAGAAAAAAAACGAAACATCAAAAATCCAAATCATGAAAAACACGTCAAAAAATCCATCAGTATCTGGCCCACTCGATAAACCTATTCAGACGAGAAAACGAACCCAGTCAACATCAAAACTTAACAGAAATACAAACTGTACAGAAGAAAACATAAACATCAATACAGAAACATATATAAACAATTTATTATTCTGGAATATCCAAGGTTTCAAGAATATATTTAGAGTTAGCAAAGAAGAGGAAAATGTAACAACAAATCATGATCTTGTTTGCCTCGTTGAAACGTGGAATAATTTCAACTTAAAAGAGAACCCCTCGTTTCTAAAAGATTATTTCGTTTATGAACAAAAAGCCAGAAAAGAAGCTAGCACGGGAAGAGCTATAGGAGGAATTATAACTTCTTCAAAATTCTCCAAAAATGCAGTAGAAATTATGAATAAAGAAGTTCACTGGATATTTCTGAAACTCGAAAATGATATTCAAAATGTAATAATTGCAGTATGTTATTTTTCACATTCATATAACCATCCTACTTTATTGAAACTCTTTCTAGATAACTTGCAAAATATAATCTCATCATACCCAGATTTCGCTTCAATTATATATGGTGACTTTAATGCTAGAATAGGAGAGAACAACTAATTAGAAGATATTCTATTCTCCGGTACCAACCTCAGTGCTAGCAGAACAGTCAAAGATAGAACCATAAATAAAAAAGGTAAAGATCATCTAGATACTTTAGATGAAGAAAGCCTGATTGTCCTGAGTGGAAGGTCTTTAAGCGACACACCAGCCAGTTACACATAAATAGGTTCAAGAGGCAAAAGTACAATAGACCTTCTATGGATAAATAATATTACGTCACAACTTATAAAAGATTTTGCTATCATTGAAGATATTTTCTGTTCTGATCATCTAATATGCTCACTAAAAATTCATAACATAATAATAAACAACTCAGATAGAATTACGAGAAAGAATACAAAAAACATTATTACGACAAATTGGGATGAAACATCAGCGGAATTATTCCAAGCAGATCTCCAATTAAACTGGATAGCCTCTGGCGATGAACTAGATAGTGATGAACAATATAAACTCATTATTGAGCAAATAAAATGAACCTCAGAAAAAGAGGGTATAACAAAATCTATAAAAATTGACGTAAACTCATATGCGACTACGAAAAAATGGTACAATCAAGAATGTGCGAACCTTAAGAAAAATATAAGGAAAAATTATAAACAGCTGAAAAAAAGCCAATATAACAACGAAAGCCTAGAAATTTACATAAAATCAAAGTTACTATATAAACAAACAATTAACCTGCAAAAGAAAACATATAAACTGGAAATTAAAGAGAAAATGGAAACGTTTCAGGATCAGAAGGAGTTCTGGAAAACAATAAAATCATTTAATCCTCCAAACAAAACTCCAAATCCCATTTCATTACAAAAATGGGAAGAACATTTTCAAAACTGATACAGCCCAAGGATTGTCTGTAACCAACAACACCTTGACGCATTCCATCCATATTAAATGTAGGTATTACATTAGCAGAAATCAACTTTGCCCTGAAAAATTCAAAAAGTAATAAAAGCCCAGGGCTCGATGGAGTACTGTATGAGCAACTAAAAAACCTTCCTGCAGATTGGAAAATTCATTTAGCGAGATTATTAAACAGATTTCTAAGACAAGAAGATGTTCCTCTAACGTTAAAAACAATAAAATTAACTCTAATCCACAAAAAAGGAGACCAACTGAATCCAAACAACTATAGAGCGATCGCTATTATGAACACAATATTGAAAGTATTCACATACATTTTAAACCATAGAATACAAAACTGGGTAGAAAGTTCATTCATATTACCTGAAGCACAAGCTGGATTTCGGAAAAGAAGATCCTGTGTGGACAATATATTCACGTTAAACTGCATAGTACAGACCTCGTTG
Organism: Dromius quadrimaculatus; assembly: GCA_963989225.1. NCBI lineage: Eukaryota > Metazoa > Arthropoda > Insecta > Coleoptera > Carabidae > Dromius > Dromius quadrimaculatus. The sequence goes on along the minus strand of OZ022328.1, from coordinate 35,797,358 downwards.
CTCTCAAAAAGCAAAGGAGTATATGCCATATTCATAGACTTTCAAAGAGCATTCGACACAGTTCCACATGATCTTCTCTAGAATAAAATATATCACTGCGGTATAAGTGGTAATATAACAAGAACATTAAGTAACATATACAAAAATGCTTCATTGCAAATCATGACCAATAACGAATTATCGCAGAAGATAAATATTACAAAAGGGGTACTTCAAGGAGAGTGCACCAGCCTCCTTCTTTTTGCACTATATATATCCGATTTGGAAACATATTTTAAAGAAAATCATCTAGAAGGTTATTTTATTGATCCAACGATTGATATATTATCTTTACAATATGCTGATGATATTGTGGTCTTTGCCCACTCAACACCAGACATTCAAAGAAAATTAAATGCATTGTCAACGTATTGTGATAATCTTCAGTTAAAAATCAATCCCGGAAAAACCAAAATAATTCATTTCCATAAAGGCAGACCACCCCATCGAAGAATTCCTCATACTTGTCAGAACCATGAAATAAAATTTACAAACAACTTTAAATATCTAGGAATAAATTTCACATCAGAAGGTACATTCAATGAAAATACGAAGGACTTCATCAATAATACAGCTAGAATATCAGGCACAGTTAGAAATACACTTTCAAGAGCAAAAATCAACAGCTGGGACACAAAAACCAAACTTTATTCCTCTTTAATTATTCCGACTCTTCTATTTGGTGCTGAAGTGTGGGGACCGCTACAAGCCAACAGTGTAGAAAAAGGAATGGTGCAGTATTTCAAATCCATTCAGTCATTGCAAAAATTCACACCAAATTATATCGTCAGAAGAGAGACAGGAGAAAGTAACATTGAGGTGGTGATAGTAGACAAAATATTGAACTGGTGGCATAAATTATTAATTATGCCAAATGACAGATACCCAAAAATATGCTACGATCAACTATTGAAATTAAATCAAGTAGACAATTCAACGATTAATCATGAGAAACAAACTAGTCATAACTGGATACGAAATCTTGAAAATATCCTCTATAAAGCAAACTTTCACTGGGTATATGAAAAACAGAGTTGTATAACAGTAAAAAAAGAGAAAATGATATAGTACTTGCATACAGAGAATTGTTATATTATGAAGATACACAGAGAGTCCTTAACTCATCCTACAATCATCTGTGCCATTTATATAATACAAGCTACAACTACTTTTCACTAAATATACCTCACACTGTCCTGAAACTAATTGGCCAACTCCGAACATCCAATCCAAATAACATAAATAACATGTCCCTTTACCAAGACGGCATTTCACACAAATTCAACAATGAAACAATCTGCGACATCTGTAACTCTCTACAAGAAAATAATCTTGACCATTTCCTATCAATTTGTCCTATCTACAACCCTCTCCGAGAGTAGTTTATCAGAAAACATGTCCATCAAACCAACTCTGAAGAAGAGGCGATCAAGGCACTCCTGGGAGGTCTATCCAAGGACAACATTTACGATGTCTCCAGATATACCCAAGCTGCTCTGAGACTTAAAGCATTTTTACAGAATCTATAAAACATTATCCTTTGTCACTTGCGATATTAATATAAGTATGTACTTTATTCCATAAACTTATTATTTTACCAATCTATTAGTGTAAAGTTGAATCTTTTTATCAAATAAAGCCTATTATTATTATTATTATCATTATTATTATTATTATTTTATATATATATATATATATATATATATATATATATATATATATATATATATATATATATATATATATGTATATATATATATATACATATATGCATGATTGATGCGACACTTTAAGTTACCAACATAAACGCGTGCCCTAGAACATATAATCTTCTACCATGCACCTTTCAGTATAACACTTGTTTTTACCAATTATTGGTAGCGGTCCATCAATATGACATCATGTCGTAAGTAAATTGTGATATTCCATACAGATCAGTCTCCTGATGATGTCAAGGTGAACTTTGAACTTCTGGGGTAGATCCCTCCATACTCCGTGTAATCTGTTACTTCGAAATATGTCTAATATGTTCATCTTTACTTATACCACCGCAAATATACACTATGGGAGTGTATCTTTTTGTGATAGAGCAAAATGCATTTCGTAAGATATGCTCTTCAAAATCCATTTCATTCATGATATTCGAATTGAATGCTGCACAATGAATGTTGGCCGCAATTCTTTTTCTAGCCAGCGTTTGATAGGTACAAAACTCTTGCGCAAACTGAATATATAAGCATGGCTGCTAGTTTGACCAATAAAAATGTTTTTTATTCTAAAGAATCACAGTTTAGAATAAAGAATATAAATATCGTCGAACAGGCAGAAGGCTGCATCTCAAGTCGATCTACTCTTACGCATACAGTGACTTCATCAATTTGAAGTATCTGCATCAAAATTCTATAATTTTTACTACTCAAGATGGCTTTGAGTCGAAAAAGAGCTTCTTCAATGATTCCATCACGACAAAATTCGAGTTCGATCTCAAAAAGTTTATGGAGGGTCGTCGGCTATTTGGCCCTCTTTACAAGAACTACTTCCTTCTTCTATCATCTGATTTCTCGCTGAATAGATCAAGAAGATAATAGGTGTCTGTTGGTTTGGGTGTATTGTGCGAATTTGAGCACGTCATAAAATCAAATACAGGTGAACCTGGTAATAAAGGATTCAGTTCACTTTGGAAGGGTGAAATGACTTTATGAGTTATAGAAATACAATTCTGAATTATTTTGACTGTGGCACAGAGATTATGAATCAAAATATACCAGGAAATCATCGCCCTAAACTCAATAATATTAGTGAGAGGAAAATTCACTTCTAACATTGAACGACAAAGAATTCAACAATGTTTTGGGAATGTCAGCTGTACAAACTCTATTCCGTATAAATGATATATCCTTGCAATGTTTGAAGTTGACCAGAACGCTTAAATTAAATCAATATTTCAAGAAAGTAATATCACATGTACAAGATTTTTGTAGGATAAATAAGTGCGATACTGAGCAACAATATTTTGAAACTGTGTTGGCCACAGATATAATATGAATGTATTAGCTTTTAAGAAATTATTATATTTGTACGGAAGTTTTCTATTTCCACTAGTATTTACAATAAAGATTCAAAATAGATCCAAATACCAAATACTTCAACTTTATTTATTGCAAGTACAACCAATGTCAAAATCCTTTTAGAAATTAAGTAACCACAGTCTGTCTCACCAATGTTCATTTGGAAAAGAAAAATTACTTAGTGCAAAATGAACCAGAGCTGCATAATATTCATATTTTATAATTTCATAATAACCAATGTGGACATTGGTTATTCTTGTATGAGTAAAAGTTTTGTGTGAGATGTGACATTTGACGTTGGCGGAGAGTGAGGTCAAGGTGTCATGAATGTCATGTTACATTTCTACTATTTCCTCTTGTGAAACTCAGCTTTTTGTGTCTTAAAGTATTCAAAATAAGAAAGTATGTATTCAAGAGAAGGAATGTTGGTGGAACTATGCCTAACTAATCAGATTCGAAGAGGTAAAATATAAATCCATCTTCTTTATTCTTCATTCTTAGTCTAATATTGGGTATTTTTTTGTTTAGAAAATGACGGAATAAATGATAACGTTGCTGGGCCTTCTAACATAAGTCCAAATCTAGATGAACAGGTTTTCAATTTGATGAATGAGTTTGATGTGAGAGGTCCAGGGGCAGCTAAGTTGATTGTAATGAACAATGAAACAGGTAACAGTAGAGTCATATTAAATAGATTCATATTAGTAAGTTGTGTTAATGATTGAGAACAACACAAACGATTTTGCAATCAGGTACAAGATTTATTATCTCATATTTGAACACTTCGATGTACCCTGCTTCATCATCACTTCATCAACTACTAGTTTAACTTAATATAGTATGGCATATTTGCAATTTCATTACAACATTGTTAGTGTTGTTTTGGATTCTAAGCAAAACAACTGTTGACTTTGGGTCAACACTCTTATAACTCTACATTGTGTTTAGCTCAGTAGGTTTAGTATGTACATTGTTTCAGGTGACAATTATTCCAATAGTGCTTCTACAAGGCCAATTCCAATTTCTGATGAGTTTTTAGGAAATATTACTGAAAATTTCACAATTTCTTCTTCATGGGATTTTTCAGAAAATAAACAATGCAGTAGTAGAAGTTCGAACGACTACGTACCAGATCCAGACTTTCCCGATCCGAATAAAAAGATAAATTCTGGCGGTGAATTACAAAGTCCTTTACATACTGTAAAAAATTCAATTACACGGAGAAAACGAGGAGGGCGGCAGAAACAAGATATGCCTACTAAGAAGCGCAAACGTGATCAAAAGGACTGGAAAAGAAATATGAGGGAAAGTGCAAAAGATGCTGGCTAAGAATACTTATCTGTAACTGGATCAATAAAGCCAAAAAAATCTCGAAATTAACTTGTTCATGTAGAAAATAATGTTTGGAAAAAATTAATGAAAATGAGCGAATAAATCTATTCGAACAATTTCATAAGCTCCCTGTTGAAAGCCAGAATCAGTATCTTAGTGACTGTGTTGATGGATGTAGAGAGAACTCTCAAAGACTAAGAACAAAGAAGACAGTAAGTCGTCGCAGTTTTTCAAGGAAATATTTTCTGAAATGCAAGAGCATTGATGGGAAAATCGAGGTGTGCCAAATCATGCTCTTGAATACCCTGTCTAAGAAACTGATGAAAATCAGGACAATTGTTATGAAGAGGCGACAATTGGGAACAAATAAGTGCCATCCGGATGGTAGAGGTTAACATGACCATCAAGAGAAATTTTCTGCTGACGCAAAACAAAGTTTCATTGATCTTATTAATATGTTTCCCGCATACCCGTCAACCGTGCATATTCTACACCAAAACATCCAATGTATGCGAAATAAGGTCGAGGAACTAGAAGTGTTCCTGCATTCAAATCCATGTGATATTTTATGTCTCACTGAACATTGGATGAATGAAATTGGAAAACAAGCCTACTGTCTAAATGGTTTTAACATAGTAAGTGGTTTTTATAGAAAACTTCACACCCATGGTGGTGTGATTATACTTTCTAACAATAAATTTCTATCTGAAGAAGTGCATTTTGCAAAAGATTTCAATATTGAATTAGTATTTGAATGCTGTGCTATGAAATATAAGCATTATGATACTATTAATTATGTATTATCTATATATAGACCTCCATCATCAAATCTGAATGATTTCTTGAAGCAACTAAATATGTGTTTGTCAAAAATAATATCATGTAACAGTTATATAAATCTATTTGTTCTAGGTGATTTTAACATTGATCTTTTGAATAATAACTCACCTAGAAAACTACTACTTGATGTAATGAGCTCATATAGTTTGATTCCCATTATAAATGAACCAACTAGAATAAGCAAAGCAAGCCAAACATGTATAGATAACATTTTTACCAATCTTGACTCTAACAATTATAGATCAAATGTTATTCACAATGGTTTGTTGGATCACTCAGCCCAAAGCATAGTTGTAACATTAAAGACAAAAGCTTCTTCGAGCTGCTTCAAAACTGAAAAAAGATTCTTCACAAAAAGTAGCTTGGAAAATTTCAAATCTAGATTAAAAAATAAAAACTGATCAAATGTTCTTGATAACAATGACGCTAATTCTTGTTTCGCCAACTTTATGGAATCTTTTCTCTTCAATTTTGAAATGTGTTATCCAAAGGTAGAAGTATCAATAAATAAAAGAGATGATAAACAATGGCTAACGAATGATATAAAATCTTATTCTTCAAAAATGAAAGAACTTTATGAATTTCATAAGATAGGATTTATTAGTAAAGAAAATTACAATAGCTATAGAAATAGATACCGAAAAATATTAAGTACTGCAAAACAAAAATTTAATTCTGAGCTTGTTACAAAATGTAATAACAATACCTCAAGAGTGTGGAAACTAATTAATAATAATTTAAATACGAACAGTCATGATAAGTGCGTTGAAAGTATTAAATTTACAAAAGACGATAAGATTATTATTAGCAGTCCTTTAGATGTTGCTGATGCATTCAATGATTACTTTGTGAATATCCCAGAAGAACTTAAACAAAAGTTACCAAAAAATTCAAATTGTACAAATTTAATTGCAAATACACGATGTGAATCTACAATTTTTTTAGAACCTTGTCAAAAGGTCAAAATTATCTTCAATCAAATTTCAAGCTTTTTGAATATGAATAATATTCTGCCTCATATGCAGTCGGGTTTCAGAACGGGCTACAGTTCTACCACAGGTGTTTTAAACGTAACAGATGATATCCTACGCTCTCTTGACAATAATGAAATGTCAATATTAATTACATTAGACTATTCCAAAGCATTTGACACGATTTGTCATAGATTATTATTGTCTAAATTGAACTATTTCGGTTTCGGATTGAATTCAATCAATTTAATAAAAAATTATCTAGAAGACAGATATCAATATGTAAAAATAGAATCAAAAGTCTCCTCATATGAAAAATTGAGTTGCGGTGTGCCTCAAGGGTCAGTATTAGGGCCCCTATTATTTAATATATACACAGCTGACTTCCATAGGAGGCTGGAACATTCTTCATGTCATCAATATGCAGATGATACGCTGATTTATAGGTCATTCCCTAAAAGTCAATATTCTGAAAATTTGGGTAGATTAAACCAAGATTTAGATTCTATAGCAAAATTTTCTTTGAAGCATCAATTGCATATTAATCCTCAAAAATCAAATATGATTATTTTCTGCAAGAAGAAAGATAGAACGTGGGCAAATTCGTCTATGAAACTGAGTATATTAGGTACAGATATAGTAGCATCACAATATATTAAAATATTAGGTATCTATTTAGATAACGAATTAAGATTTAAAAAGCATGTAAGCCTCACAATAAAACAAAGTTTTAGTAGTCTTAAAGTTTTATATTCAAATAAACATATCTTAGATCCTCCTTTAAGAAAAATTCTTGTAGATTCCTTAGTTCTTTCGAAATTTAATTATGGAGATGTGGTATATGGCCCATGTCTTGATCAAATTACTAAATCACGTATACAAAAACTTCAAAATTCCTGTTTACGCTTTGTGACAGGTATTCCTAGAAGACATCATATTTCACATGCATTTTCTAAATTGGGATGGCTTATGATGGAAGATCGACGGAAACTACATTATGCCTGTTTAATTTATAAAACTGTGAGAACTACCATATCTCCATATTTGTATTCAAAGTTGCCGTTTCCAAATAGATCGCAATCACGCAATATGTACTTCAATATACCGAAGCACAGGTCTAATATTTTCAAAAGATCTTTTCAATATAACTCTGCAAAACTATATAATTCCATAGATAATAGATATAAGCACTTGACATTACTCAGATTTAAGAAAGAATATAAAATGCATTTATTACATGGTTGACTAAATTAGATCAGGCAAATTTATAAATTTACGAATTTTCATTTTAATATTTTATCAGATTATTTCAAATGTTTCAAACTATTATCATACAAGTAATATTCTATATTGTAACACCAGTGAACTGTAACAGTTTTTCGAATATTTTGTTTATTTTATCATGGTATTTTAAATTCTAAAGTTATACTCACATAATATTCTATATTGTAAAACCAATGGACTGTAACATTATTTTTGTATATTTTGTTTCTTATCTCATCATATTATTCCTAATATTTCATAGTTATTTCTTTCTAATATTCTTATATAATATTCTATATTTGAAAACAAATACACTATAATATGTTTCGACTATTTTGTTCATCTCATGATATTGTTTCAAATATTCCATAGTTTCGGAGTTATTCTCATGTAATCTAAAATTTTATATGATATTCTATATTGTAAAACAAATGGACTGTAATATTTATTGAATATTTGATTTCCAAATGTATAACATTATTTCAAATGTTTCAAAATTTCCTATTGTATAATATTATTTCAAATGTATCAAAATTTCCTAATGTATAATATTATTCCAATTGTATCAAAATTTATGTTATTGATTATCTATAATGCAAAACAATGGACTGTATCATTTTTGAATTATTTTGTATAATGTTTTCGAGGTTAAGTGGAAGAGCAGCGGTTAGCTGAACTTTGCCTCAATAAAAAGTTTATTATTATTATTATTATTATTACTGAAATTGAGCTAGCTTCTATAATAATGTCATTGAAAAATTCATTTTCCACAGGCATTGATGAAATTTCGAGCAATTTGATTAAAGATTGCTATGAAACAATTGTAATACCATTGAAACATTGTATTAATTTATCTATATCACAAGCAGTATTTCCGGATATCTTAAAAGCTTCAAAAGTGATATCACTTTATAAAAAGGGCGATAAGAAGTTAGTTTCAAACTATCGCCCTGTCTCTTAAGTCACAGTTTTCCATAAAATTTTTGAAAAAACAGTTTTTGCTAGAATTTTGTCTTTTTTAGAAAAAAATGAGATATTGATTGAGAAGCAACATGGTTTCAGAAAAGGCCGAAGCACAATCTCAGCGTTGGTAGACTTTTTAAATGAAATATATAATAATCTTGATGAAACCATTTATACTTATGGAATTTTTTTGGACCTATCCAAAGCTTTTGATTGTGTAAATCATTCAACACTCTTTAAGATATGTGAAGGCTATGGGTTAAGAGATATTTGCTCCAAATGGCTGGAATCCTATCTTACGAATAGAAAACAACTAGTGTTATATAACAACCATAGATCAAGCTTCCAGAACTATCGATGGATGTGCCCCAAGGATCCATCCTGGGTCCTATTTTATTTTCTCTATACATAAACGATATAAAAACTATCTTACAGTCAACGAATTTTATTGCATACGCAGATGACATAAGTCTAATAATTCCACATAACAAAAGTTACAATATATCTTCAGAAATCTCTAATACAATCGAAGATTTGTCACATTGGTTGATAACTTCAGAGCTAACTTTGAATATTAACAAATCATTAGTTATGAAATTTTCTAACACTAGACGTTCCGAAAGTGCATTAATTCGCTGCAATAATCAGCTACTACCACAAGTGAGTGATACCAAGGTGCTGGGAATTCATCTACATGAGAATGTTATTTGGGATTCTCATGTAGATGAGATTTGTAGTACTTTGGCATCTATATGCTATCTACTCAGAAGGCTAAGTTTTCTGACAGATGTATCTACCGCGAAAACATTCTATTTCGCAAAATTTTATCCTATTTTATGCTATGGAATAATTCTCTGGGGCTGTACTCAAGCAGCAATAAGAGTTTTTAAATTGCAAAAAAGGGCAATTAGAAATATTTTCAAACTTCCTTTTCGAACATCTTGCAAAGAACTATTTAGAAGAGAAAATCTTTTAACCTTGCCTTGCATATACATATTGAATGTAGCGGTATACACAAAAACAAACATAGACAATGTACAAACACATGGTGACATACATAAGTATGACACGCGTGGTAAGGGAAATATCAAAGTCCCCAAAATTTATTTGAATAAATCAAAAAATTATCCTAAATATCTCGGATTAAAGGTCTACAACAAACTGCCACAATATCTAAAGGATCTTACGGAAAATAGGAAATTTAAAAGTGAATTGAAAGAATATTTAATACTTAAAGGTTTCTACACTCTGGAGGAGTATTTTAATGAATAATGTCAATTAAAGAAAAACAATATTTCAGTCTGTATAAATGTTTATTTATTTGACTATTCCTATACCAATGTATTGGACTATTGGAAATAAAATATATTATTATTATTATTATCATAAGAGCTACTATTCCGGTAATAGAGCACAGAAAAAATATTTGTCAGGTGGATTGTCGATTTCAAAATGTTATCGTTTATACGAGATGCACTATGAAGAAATTATGATTGTGCAGAGAGTTAATGAAGCCCTGTACAGGAAAATATTTGTGGAAAATTTGAATTTATCTTTTCACAAACCAAAAAATTACATGTGATAAGTGCGACAAGTTCGAACTAATAATGCAAGCAAATACTAATGGACAAGGAAAAGCTGCAGCTTCAAGTCAATATGAAAAGCATTTAAATTGAGCAGAAGCATCTTACAAAGAAAAAAAGAATGATATGGAAAAAAGTAAATGTAATGAAAAGTATGCATTCCTCGGTTCTGACCTAGAGAAATGTCTACCGACTCCATTTTTGCTGGATAATGTCTCCTTCTATAAAAGATCCTTGTGGACATTGAACTCAATATTTTATCCAGTAATTAATCAACAAACTACTGCAGTATGCTATCTTTGGGATGGAACAATTGCTCAACGTGAAGGCAAGGGAATAGCATCCTGTATTAGGAAGCACTTATTGGACTTACCGGAGCAAGTGCGAGGAATAAGTCTATTAAGTGATCCTTGTACAGAACAAAACAGGAACATTCAAGTGGCAACGATGAACTTACATTTTCTTGCCGAGGATCTTATTGAAAAACCTGATATGGAATTAAAAATATTTGCAGCCTAGCCACACACATATGGAAGCTGATACTATTCACGCGACAATAGAAGATGAAAAGGAACGAGCGGCACTCAAAATTGACCTACCAAGGGACTGGGTAAATTTAATACGTTCTGTACGAAGAAGACATCCCATCGAAGTTCTTGAAATGGAGCAAAAGCAGTTTATATTTTTTTAAATTCAAATTGGCCAAAAATACATCCATAGGAAGAACAATAAAACCAAAGAGAAATAATCTTGGCTGCAAATCAAATGGCTACAATTCAGAAAAGAAAATCCAGATGAATTTTTTCATAAGTATTCATCTGATGAAAACGAGGAGTTTGAAATTATAGATTTATCAAGAAAGAAAGGTCGCAGAAGTAATATTCATGTAGCGTTGACCCCTCTTTATTCTGGACAGTTGGCTCTAGCCACAAAAAGATGGCAGATTTACAGTCACTTCTCCCTTACATTCATGAATCGTCTCGTAATTTTTATCAAACATTATCAGGAAATGAAACTACAAATGATCTTATTTCTAATTCGAATGAAAATAGCGACGTTGATGTGAATTATTTTGTGGTGTCCTACAATAATAATGATTATTTTCATACCCACAAATGTTTCTCATTCAAAATTTATGAATGAATAGTTGGACAAGATATTTTTATTAACATTTGACCTGTATTTAATCCTAAATTCTTGAAATAAATGTGAGTTGGTTGTCTTAAGGGTACAATGGTTATATGATAAAACTACTGCGTCATTTACAGACAGGTATTATTTTATTTTTATTTTTGGACGTTTCGATGACTTATACTCGTCATATTCAGCAACTATAACTGAAACATTCTTATTGAAATAAAAAATTGTTTTGGGGTATTGTGATGCAAAAAGTGTATACAATAATATAAATATAAGAAAATATTGGCAACTATATAACATGGTCTATATTTATCAAAAACTTGACTGACTGTTCGCGTGCTTGTTATGGTCATTGACACGGTTATAATTCTATCCAAAACACGGATCCCAAGCTTCTCTTACATAAATACTTGAACGTAGTGATTCTTATATCGTTGAAATAAGAGCATTTTGTTACTATGTCACTAACTCAATAAAGTATTTATCGCACAATAATAACTAATGTTACACTTCAGTTATAGGTCATGCATGGTATTAAAAATTGAAAAAAAATTCTAATGAATTTAGTACTTGTACAAAACACAATAGTTCAATTAGATCCTGAGAATTAATGGAGGAGCCTAATATCACACCGGAAATTGGTTCCATTCTTCTGTGTGATTTATCAACAAATTAACAATATTGACTTTGTTTTTTTTTGTTTCCAGGTACAGAATGGTTGAGATAAGACATCTTGATCATAATACATTCGCTGGGTTGTGTTTATTCGTCATATTATATAATATATAGCATAGTAGTTATTCTCGACATCAAGATTCAGATTTTGATTTGGATAGTTTTTAGAATTCAAAAATAGTTTGACATTGGAAATGGGAAAATTATCAAATTAGCTTGCATTTTCAGCGTGCTGATTTTGTCGATCAGTTTCAAATACCAGAATTACATAACAAAGTTTCCCGAGCAGTGAAGCTGTTCTAATAGTCTATGTCTGCTATTGGGATGGGAGCAGTTATGGGAATTCAAATAATGACCAAGATCGGAAGGAGACTTGTATTTGTCTATTTCTTTCCAGCTTATTCAGAAATGAAAGTTTCACCTTATCACTCACATAGACGTACGGCATACGACATTTACCGTCATCTTGCGCCATATATCTGGAATATAAATACAGAAGAATTGTATCAGCAATGTTTATCAACTATTCTTGGAACAACACAGTTCCATGTGCGCAGTTGGAACCTCCTAACTAATTTTAACGGTTGATTCGGCATAGATAGGACCATTTAGTAGACCAAGTGTTACACAACATTATTCCAACATTAAGAAAATCTACTGTACCCTATGGACAGAATACTTATTAGAAAGATCTGGAAACTACATTGCTTCTGCTTTCATTACAATACTTGAGAAATTAGTAGAAGGTGATTAATTTGAAGTGATTCAGTGACATGGGGCGATTCCTGTGTACTACAAAATCGTAATTTAGTCTTCACCTTGGCTGTTATGAATTTCATGAAAGCTTACCCAAATATAAATTCCATGACCATGAAATATTCCATTCTTAGGCATTCAACTAATCAAAGAGTTGTTAATGTCTTTAGTATCATTGAGAGATCGTTAAGTGAGACCAAGTTCTTCTCACTATTGGGTGTTATAAGAACATTTGAAAGCAATTAGTTTGAAAAATTCAACTATGATACAAACTGATTAAACTAATTGAAAGAGTCTTGAAGAAATATAAGTCTTGTATCACACTGTTAAAAAATTTGGAAAAGTTCATAACTGATAGAGGTGGTTTCTCATTTCTTTCATCAGAATTTTAACATAGAACACAATAAGAGGAATTAATCTCAATATACCAAATATGTGAGCGATAGAAGACAGCTTCTGTCTCTTGGTATATTCTGTATCATTTTGTGAAATGGAAAATACAAAATAATTTTCTTGTGGTAACCATCGTATTCCCAAGATTTTTTAGACTAGAATCTGATAGATTATCTCAAATTCAGGAGAACCTAGATCCAATGAGAGTATACTATTTGGTAATTTAGTAGAGTTACTAGCCCATTAAGTTGAATGAAATCCCCCTTTTTCTAATAACTTGGTCACTTGCTCAAACAATTCTAATGTTATAAATTGTGTAATGCCAAAAAAAAACTTGCACACGAACAAAGAGGACCCTTGTATATTGCAACATTCTCAAATCGATATAAAATACGTGAACATTTCTGATGCTCTACACAAATTTTTATCTGAAGAAATATCTATTTGATATCCGCTGTTATTGCTATGGGAAACAAATGGAATTGAAGCAACAACGCAAATAAATCTGCTTGCAAGTTTGGACCAGAATGCAATATATCATTTGATGAACAGCTCTTGCGTCTGGAACAACTCTTACTTTCGTCGTGATTCTATTCAACCCAACAACCGCGTGACGTGATATGAGATATCCTGTATTTTTTTATGGTCATAGATACTGCCATCAAAATGATATCAGTTAAATATTCTCTTATTATTTCATCATACCCTTTACGCAATTCTCAATCAGTTTTAAATATCTTTTCTAGTGAGGCGAGGCATTTTTTTGCAAGGATCAAGAAACTGCCCAACGAGCATGTTGGCTCATATTCAAATGGCAGAGAAACAACATATCTACACGAAAATTCACGCCAGAAATTGGCACAGAACAGATATTCACATTCGTTGTTGTCCTCACTAAGAATTTTGTCAGATGAAACTTGTTCCAATTTCCAAAGTTTAGCAAATGCATTTCTTGAAGATTTAGCTTCCAAAGATAACAAAGAAGAATTTGAGATAATGCTATGAGCTTCTTAACATTTTCATAAGAATTGAAGACCTAATCCAATAATATATAGCCAAAAACAGTTTCCATTACACAAGAGATACCTTTTTGTCTACCCTCTCAAATTAAATTAGAAAATAGTTGTGTCCCTATTATTTAATTTATTCTACCAGGCTTATTCCATGTATCATCTGCTAATAAAATGCCATCTAAATTATTCAAATTTGTATTTTCCAATTGACAGCTATGTGAAATGTCCGTAATATTATCAATCACGAAGGCGGTGATAAAATAACAATCAGAATTCTACATTGATTTCACTTTTACCTCTACAAATCCTTTCATTGATTATGTCGCCAAACCAATTATTTCTACTTTGGAGTTATACACAGGAGAGATATTTAAATTCAACTCTTCACAACATTCTGTTGTAATCAAAAGATTTTTCAGGTCACTGTCTAAAATACATTGAACCATAATTTTTTGGCCAGAAAAAGCACACAACTTTAGCAGTGACTAATAATATAGTTGAATTCAATTTATTACTCTCTCTAGCCATCAAACATACATTTTCTGTCTATTTTTGAATATCAACTTTGATAAGTGACAGCTATATTCTCATTTTCCAATCTATCCCTGAAACTATCTTGGTTTGATGTAATGTTCGACTCGTTGTTCTTACTTCTTTAGAAATTATCAGAGAAATTATTTCCATGAAACGACTTCTACGTAGCTAAAAACGTTCTTTCAAAATGTAAAAAAGTGTGATGTTTCTCTTGCTTGAGACAATTTAAACAAAACGAATACTTTTTGGCAATTTTATATCTCTCATATTGAGATAATTTTTTGAACGTTTTACAATAAAATAATGGAAGCGATTCTATTCCTTTGCAAACATTACATTTTTTTTCTCAACAGTTTCAGTGATAAATGAGCTAGAAATTCTATTTTCTCTATATTCGACTTTTGAACATATAAAAGTTCTTACTAGAATCTCAACATGATCTTCAAGAAACTCCATGAGATCTTGCAACGATCGTTGTTCTTTATGTGTATAATAGTTCTCTTATTCCACTGCTATTTATTGATCTTATTTCTTTAACGCTATATGCAAAAATATGAAATCTGTCAAATTTCTGATTTCCAGTTGAGATAAAGCATCAACACCCTACGAAAGTATCAATAAACGTATACAATGACATTACTAAATTATTATTCAACAATTTTAAATCAAATATCTGATTCAAATAATGAGTACCCAAATACTTCATATCTTGATATTTGTCTATTAGGGCTGACCAAATAATATTATAATCTTCTCCCGGAGACACCAGTCCTGTACAGACGGGCGATGCAGCCCCACTCAATTTAGATACAGAATATTGAATTCTTTCTACATCAGATAAAGATTCATTTTGATGAATGTGCAATTTAAAACCTTCATAGGATAAAGGCCACTGTTTTGAGGCTCCATCAGAGGAAGGAAATTTATTGAGGGTAATTTTATTCACCTGTTCTTTAACCGTGGATTGCCAAACCGTAAAACAATCAAGTAATCTTAACTTAATTTTCGGCTCTCATAATGGGAGAATAAGCTTCCTCAAAAGGATCTAGCGATCCTTAATCAATCGGTTGTTCTAATTCTATACAACATCCATTGAATTTATCAAAAATGGCTATGAATTCCAATCAAATTACTTCAATACTTTCTGCTGATCACGAGAGACCTCTACTGATTCTATATCAGAGAGCTGCTTCGACAATTCATGTATTACAGTCTCAAATTTTAAAATTCTAGAAAAGGTTGTTTTGATAGTGTTTGTAGCGTAGAATGATTACGTTACACGAACTTTGGAAAAATTTACTTCAACGTTATTAAAAGTATGATATGCAGTAGTACACTTGATAAAGCTAATACTCTAACTGACAGAACGATTGTGCGGGATTCTCGTTTTGGTATTTTTACTGAAGCATCGATTACATTGAGCGAGTCTATAAGCTGCTAGTTGACGAGTTCAGAAAAGGACGAGTCGACTTGTGCGATAGTAATGACCACTTGCAAATTAGCCAACAAGTTAAGTACCATTTTGAATGAGCATAAAAGACAAGGACTATTGTGCGGGATTCTCGTTTTGGTATTTTTACTGAGGCATCGATTACATTGAGCGAGTCTATAAGCTGCTAGTTGACGAGTTCAGAAAAGGACGAGTCGACTTGTGCGATAGTAATGACCACTTGCAAATTAGCCAACAAGTTAAGTACCATTTTGAATGAGCATAAAAGACAAGGACTACACAAAATTGGAAAGTGGAATTTCGAATGTCTTTGAAATGAACAGTGATTTGGAGGAATGACATAGAAACAATAATTTTTGGAATCAAAGAGCAAAGAGGCGAAGACTTGCAACAAATAATATTCACTCTAGCAGAAGAAAAATTAGATCTAACACATTTGTCATCAAATCACATTGGAACGATCAGAAGACTTGGAAAATTTGAGAGCAATAAAACTAGGCCTGTCCTTATAGAGCTTATCTCAAAAAGTATTAAAAGAGGTATTCTACGAAATATAAACAACTAGAAAGAGCTTAAAATCTATGTAGAAGAAGACTACACCCGCACTGTGCTGCAAGATAAAAAAGAGCTCAAACCGCACTTAATCCATGCAAAAAGCCTAGGTCACAAGGCTACCTTACGTCAACACATTCTTTATGTGAGTGGAGCAAAATACACAGTACAGGATCTAAAAGCTCATGATGATGTAACATCCAGTGGAATAGCAAAGAAAACAGCACCTTATATTTCTAGAAGACGCTCAATTTAGTTAGGCACTCATCAACAGGAAGAAACCACTCGAAATCATACATACGAAACAGAATTTTCAAATGTAATACTTGACGCGAATAATGCGACAGGACCTAAGACTAGAGCGCAGCATCTACAAGCACTAACCCTCAAACAAGTGGAGATTTCAAATAACTCCAATGAAGCTATTGACAATCAACAATATCCAGAAACTATGGGTACACCAAAAGCAAGAGACAATAAGTTGAGAAATAAATCAGCACAATCAAGACTGGCCCATTAAATAAACAGATCCAAACAAAACTTGATGCTAATCCCCTAACCACCTCAAAAAACCGAGAGGAGATATACCATTAATAGATAGCGACACTTATAATATTCTCTTCTGGAACTGCCATGGATTCAACAACCTGTATAAGTTGACACCAGGAGAAGTACAACTATCACTAGAACATGATATAATGTGTCTTATTGAAACTTGGTTAAGCTATGAGCTAAATACAGTACCCAATTTTATGAAACATTATGATAAATATGAACAACGTGCTATCAAAATAGCAAGTACAGGAAGAGCAATTAGGGGCATACTTGTTTTGACTAAAATCTCATCTGAATTAATTACCATTTCATGCAAATATCATTGGATATTTTTGAAAATTGCAAACAGCGTTCAAAAGTTTATACTCGGAGTAACGTTCTTTTGTCATACATATGAATACACAATTCTTCTTGAACAATTCACTGGAAGCTTGCAAGACATAATGAGACGCTTTACAGATCATGCAATTATATTTTGTGGAGATTATAATGCAAGAATAGGAGACATAAACCAGGCAGAAGGCATCCTTTTTACCAACAGTAATTTAAGTGCCACAAGAACTGTAAATGACTTTACTCTAAACAAAAAAGGAAAAGAACTTATTCAAACTCTGGAAAGTGGAAACTTCATTGCGCTAAATGGTAGAACTCGTAGTGATACACCCTCCAAATAAACGTATGTCAGTCCTCAAGGAGCAAGTACCATCGACCTAACTGCACTACAACTAGTAATCTATTTTGAAATTTTAGATGATGTACTTGTCTCTGACCAAATGATGGCTTCAGTAAAAATAAAAAACATATCAAACACACAACACAAACGTAACAGAAAATCGCCTGTAGAATTTAAAAGAACAAAATGGGATGAAACTGGAAAACATCTCTTTACGCATGGACTTTAAACTCACTGGAAAGAATGTACTAACAAATTACCCATCCATGACCAGTATGAATTTTTTGTAAAAAAAATAGAACTTACTTCAACCACACTGGAAATGACCAAAATTGCTGAAATATATGATAGTACAAACAAGAGTAAACGGAAAGTTTAGTTTGACAATAAGTGCTTGGAACTTAAAAAATCCATGAGAAATTGTTACAGGGATTGGAAAAAAAAATAGGGATGCCAAAGATAAATTGAATTCATACATACAGGTGAAGAAAACATATAAATACCACATCTTTGAGCAAAAGAAAACTCACAGACTGCAAATGAAAAAACAATCAGAAGACATCACAGATCAACAGCAATTCTGGAAAGCAATTAAGACCATTAGCCCAAACAAATTCACTACAAATCCTATCCCATTGAATGAATGGATGAATTACTTTAAAAAAAGGTACACACCTACGCCAATAAACGTAGACAAATTTATCGGTGCATTCCATCCATATTTGGACGAAGTGAACGGAACGCATGAATTGAACTTTGCACTCATGAAACTAAAAAACAACAAAGATGGGATTATATACGAACAACTAAAACATCTGCCGCCTACTTGGAAAACATACTTACAGGTTCTACTGAACAATTTCCTTGACCAAGAAAGACTTTCATCAAACTTGGAAAATATCAGGCTCACACTTATTCACAAGAAAGGAGATCACATGAACCCAGGCAACTACAGAGGACTTGCCTCAATATATACAATTACAAAGCTATTTACCTACTCAACTGTGGAATGCAAAACTGGATTAACAGTAATAATCCATTGCCAGAAGCACAATCTGGCTTCAAGAAGAGAAGACCTTGTATAGATAATCTTTTTATTCTCAACTCTATCATCCAGTCCTCGTTTTTAAGTAACAAAAATTCAGTCTACGCAATCTTTGTTGACTTTAAGAAGGCGTTTGACTCGGTGCCACATGATATTTTGTGCGGAAAAATATGCAACTCTGGAATAAGTAGTAAATTAGATAGAATATTACAAAATATCTATAATGACGCAACTCCGCAAATCTCCATCAATAATGTAGTCTCTGAACATATTAAAATAACAAAAGGCGTTCTCCAAGGGGAATGCACCAGCCCATTGCTGTTTGCTATCTATATATCCAACTTGGATGATTATCTCAGAAAAAAACTACTCGAAGAATATTTTACTAACCAGACGACTGACATATTCTCTTTGCAGTATGCAGACGATATCGTGCTGCTGACGCACTCAGCCCCAGATGTTCAAAGAAAGGTAGACGCGCTTACTACATACTGCAATGACCTACAACTTAGTGTTAATGCAGATAAGACGAAAATAGTACACTTTCATAAAGGTAGACCACCAAATAGAAAAGTCAAACACGAGTGTCAGAGTAAAGAAATTCAATACGCCAATAAATACACATACTTAGGAACCACATTCTCAGCATCCACTTCCTTCAGTGAGAATACTGAATTATTTTTGAATAAATCCGCAAAGGCGACTGGCGCAATGAAGAATACTTTTTTAAAGGCAAATATCCATTGCTGGGAAACAAACGTAAAAATATACTCATCCACAATTACTCCTATTCTATTGTATGGATCTGAAATATGGGTATTTGCTGAAAGTGAAAGCAATGAGAAAGGGATGATAAACTTCTTTAAGAATTTGCAATCGTGGCAGAAAAATGCTCCGGACTACATCGTTAGAAGAGAGATTGGACAATTTAATCTAGCAGCTGAAATATGCACCAAATTACTGAAATGGTGGTACAAGTTATTGACTATGACGGAAGACAGGTACCCGAAAATTTGTAACAACCAATTATTGAAACTTGACATGTAAGATACTAAATCTATACCCAACGAAAAACAGATTCGATTCAATTGGCTGAGGAACCTCTATGAGCTACTGAACAAAGCTTATTTTCGTTGGGTATGGGAATCCCAAAGCTGTGTAACTTCGAAAGCTGAAATAGATAATATAACAACTGCATTTAGAGAACTACTCTATGATATTGATACGCAAAGAATTTTGAAATCTTCCTGTAATCAGTTCTCTCAATCTTACAATACCAGTCGCAACTATCTTTCACTCCATGTTCCTTACAAAATCCTACAAACCAGTAGTAAACTCAGAACAGCGAATCCTAATTTTACCTCGTTGTACCAGGATGGATATTCTCATAAATTCAGTGCTGAAGAAATTTGCGACATCTGCAACTTAATGGAACCAAATACTCTATGGCATTTTCTCTTTCGCTGTCCAATCTTTAATCCCATCCGCAATGTAACTATATCAAAGTACAACTCCTTAAGCTATGGAACTGCCGAGACCACACAATTACAAGCCAATCTATCCAGGGAGAAGATATTCATGATTTATAAATATTGTAATGTTGCTCTAAAAATAAGATCGTTTGTCTTGAATGTTTAAGTCATTTCTCATATTATGCGAAATAATTAAAATTTGTTGCCCATTCTTTGTATGAAGTTACCTTCGAACAAATAAATTATTATCATTATTATTATTATCATTATTATTAGTGTTTGTAAGGTGGAATGATTACGTTACACTACAAGAATTTTGGAAAAGTTAACTTCAACGTTATGAAAAGTATAATATGCAGTAGTACACTTGATAAAGCTAATACTCAAACTGACAGAACGATTGTGCGGGATTCTCGTTATGATATTTTTACTGAAGCATCGATTACATTGAGCGAGTCTATATGCTGCTAGTTGATTAGTTTAGAAGAGGACGAGTCGACTTGTGCAATAATAATGACCACACGCAAATCTTCCCACTTGCTCAACAGCCAACAAGTTAAGTACCATTTCTAACGAGCATAAAAGGCAAGAACTATTGCAACACAAAATTGGAAAGTGAAATTTCGAATGTCTTTGAAATGAACAGTGATTTGGGGGAATGACTTAGAAACAATGAAGAAGTGAGAAGTCAAGCAGCATTAGAATGTAAAAGAATTAAGATTTTCACCTGCACCTAGCCGACAAGTCGTAAGTTATAATAGAAATAGTGGATAATGCTGACTGTTAGATGATATGAAGAAAACGAAATGTGAAAGTTCAGTCATTTTATTTTAAAATTTGTGACCGAAAATATGGTTGTTTTCCTTATTTTTATTACTCCGACTTCTACTTAACTTATTATTACACACAGATGTCAACACATACACACTTTAATTTTATTGTAAGTACACTGTTAATTTCACCTCGTCATTTTATCCCACATGTTCACACTTTTGTACAACGTAGCACTCCTGAAGATGGTCCAGGTGGGACCGAAACTGTAGAGTAGATTAAAATAAAACTCTTGACTGAACTCCTACATTTTGCTTTCTTCGTAAGTTATAATATCTATACTTTGTCTATCCATTCATTAGATTATGTTTTGTGATTTATTCTCGAATATATTTATTCGTTATACAAATTTGGTATTCTTAATATTCGCAATAACCTGAATCCTTCATCTAGCAAAAACCCATTATTTCTCAACAGAGCCATCAACTTGTTCATCATATAATGTGGATTATATAACATTATTATAATCGTCCTATCGAAACAGTGAATTGATAATAATTTCCAATTTGAACAGTTTGTTGATACTCGTACTGCGTACAAAAAAAGATTTTCGATATTTCGACAATTATTAAGCTCGCAGCAAGGAAGCTAAGAACAAGCTGACATTCAGATTTGGGAAATATCTAAGCTAATGGATCGGTAAGAGATGCTACAAATATTAGTTTTTAGAAATCCAGTTGCTACGCGTCTTGAAAAATATCTAGTAATATATGTTCAGATTTATCCAAATGATGGCTCCAATATTTTGTTTCAATGAGTATTTGTGATGGGAAAATTTGTCGAAAACTGGTACTCTGCAATCCTGCCTTTGAGAATATTATATGTCAGCAACCATGCTTTCATATTCGGCTTTTCCTCTACCTGGCACCGTCACTACCTATTTATAAGTCGTCCTGGTAGTTGAGATCAGGTTCTTTTTAAAGCTCTGGATTCATATCCCTGGTAAGACATGGGAGAAATAGAACGATCAATATTATGGTGACTGTTTTGTTATGCAACTTTTGCATTATTCATATTGTTGTGCTCTACAATTTCTGTAACGTACCGGACGACACTTTTGATATCATGATCTTGTGATCCGAAAATAATTGGGGCATGCCAAACTGTGGAAAGATATTCTTTTGCAGGAAAGCAATCAAGATATGAGATTTTTGTACTCGACCGAGACATTTTAGTTGCACTGAATGTTTTTTG
This sequence comes from Dromius quadrimaculatus, assembly GCA_963989225.1. NCBI lineage: Eukaryota > Metazoa > Arthropoda > Insecta > Coleoptera > Carabidae > Dromius > Dromius quadrimaculatus. Next base: position 35,775,016 of record OZ022328.1, on the reverse strand, counting down.
AGTTGATATCACATTCTTGTCGGTAAATTTTTAATGTTCATTGGTATTATAGCAGTAGCAAGAGAATCATTTCTATATCTCTAAGCAATAGTTTTGTTATAAACAATTGGATAGTTATGAATAATTTGTTATGTACAACTGATTGTTATAATGAAAACTGTTCTAGATTAAATGAATTCAAGTAATTTGTCCTGTATTGATATCCGAAGGTATAACTCAACTGACGTTTGGTAACTTACTTAACTTTCTTAAAAAGTGTTGCAATGAACTACAAATATTGATAGCTGGTAACCGCACACATAATATAATCAATTGAATAACATATGAGAGTTGGTTGATGGCTGGTAACTATCAAGGTGGAATACTCCATAGTTGTCTGCTCAATCTGCAATGATGTTATTGAATGCTTTGAAAGAACGAATTCAAGAAAGAAGACAAATAGAATTGGCAACTCTCTTGCTGTATTTGCAAAGTCCACAATACATTTTCAGTTCAACAAAGAAATGTAGTGTACTCTCTTTAGCTTCAAAAACTGAAATAATCAAATTATCTGGAAGGATATTGGCTAAAATATTCCCAAATTCTTCTATGGGAACCGATTTTGATGAAGAGCAACTAGAAGAAACTACTCATCAGAGTAAGGCTTTTTTGAAAGAAGCCATGGAAAAATCAATTCATGAGTTTCTTGAAGATCCTTAAGGAAAATTCACGAATCCAAAGATTCTGAAAGCTTAATTTTCATTATTTGAGGCGACGGAAAAAAGAACCATAAACTTAGATCTGTTATTTGAAGCCCTGAAAACTATAAAACCAGTTTCAGTGACTAGTGAACGAGTATTTTCAATATCAGGTTCTATTATGTCAAAGACAAAAACAGGACTCAGCCACCGTTTGGTGTATGTTCCATGTTTTTAAGAAACCCAATTTCTTAGAAAAATTACAATTTGTGGAATAAATAATATTATTTGTAATTCAAAATTTATGTTCCAGTTTTCGTAATTATGTGTGGGTAATGTACCTACAATCCTTACGTTCTGTTCATATCTTGACTTTTGACTTTGATATAGATCTTGATTCTTGTTATTTCATATGAATCGAATAGAATATTTCCTTCTATTCTTTTATTTCTTTTCGACAAACATTCGGAAACCGACTAAAACCGGTTTTTTCGGAAATCTGGAATTCGAAAACCGGTTTTCCAAGAAGTCGGTTTTTGTATAAACCCTAATGGCCTGCATGACCTTGATGAAACTCTACACGAATGGGACTCCCAATCAAGAAATAATACAAAGAAGATCATTTTATTTATTGACAATTTTTCAGCTCATCATAAAATTTAACCAACATAAAACTGGCATTTTTACCACGAAGCACTACATCAATGATCCAACTGATAGATCAAGAAATAATTGGAACGCTTGGAAGTCAATATCGGGGGATTTTATAGTTCATTTTTCAACTAGTGGGAGTGAACTGGAGTTGCTGCGCCATATACACTGTGTGAATACGACGAAAATAACACCAGATTTTTTTGCGGCAAAATTCAATTTAGAATTATCTGCACGTAACATTCTTCCTCTTATTTTACAGCTATTGTTTATTAATTACCGGCAAAAAGTATTTCAGTAATACGAATTGATGTATTACATAACGATAGCAAAGATATTTTATCGAAAAAATGATAATGTGAATTTAGAAGACTAACAAATTATTTGTTCAGTGTAAAACTGGTGTGAATTGAGCCAATCAGAAACATCTAGTTACATGACGCCTACTTCAGTTTGAGCTTGCTAGTTTAAACATAGAGTATAGCACATGAAATGATGAACAACATTGAAAAAACAGCATTCGCTGAAAGTGTTTTATCTTTCAACAAGTCAGTGTTACTTTTTCCTAGCATCATTTCCAGGAATTTGTATTTTCTCGAATACTCAAGAAGTGAATATGGCTGGACAACCTGCCACAACTTGAAATCAGAAGCTCCCAACAACACCAAATTTTCAGCTCAACTGTAAGAACAACAATGTCAAACCTGAGCACATTTCACAAGGCATCCCAGAAATCAGCAGCCTGATAACCTCAATTCAATAGCAGGTTGGAGGATAAAATCCTTAAACTGAGAATTACTTTAACTAACGAATTGTTGCGTTCAATTGAAAGAGATCAAATTTCTATTGCAAATTCTATCATAAGCGATTCAATTTTATTAACAGTTACTTTTGTTAGGTTCAAACGAAATATAATAAGGTATTATAACACTATCTTGAACAAAATTAAAAATAGAAATATATCAAAATCAAACAAATTAATTGCAGATCAAATGTAAATCACTGTATGAGCGGAAGATACTTGGTTCAGTAATCTGTTAACAGTAGCAATCCATAGAAAAAAAAGTTCTGCATCGTTCCTGAAAATCAAGGTAATGAAACCGAAAGTTTGTTGGTTGATGAAACAAATGGTCAATGCTTGCAAAGGCAATCAGAACACTTTGAGAGCTAGAGCAACAATACTACCAGCAAATCTTTGAGTGTCCAATGAGGAGTAAACTAAGCTCAATTATTGACAGAGCTGATATGGACTGGGTTCTTGATCGAAACATTACCAAATTGCCGTTCGCTTCAACGTTTATTAATAAGTCAATGATTTGATTTGTGCCGTTTCGACTGATAAGATTGATAAAACCCTATTTATATTCAACAATGTTAACAGTAACATACAATTCACTCTCGAGACGGAGATCAACAGGAGCGTGCCGTTCCTGGATGCTAAAGTTATGTAAACATCAGATCAATCAGTCATGTTTGACTGGCATCAGAATTCTACATCATCTGGGAAGTACATCAGCTTCCGGTCACACAAATCAAAAAGGTATCAGTCTAATACTAGGTTTAAATAAAAGAATAGAGAAAATTTGTCGTCTCAATCTCAATTATCATCTCTGCAACGGTTGGAGAATATATTGATCGGAAACTCCTATCCAAGACGGCTCATTAAACGTCTTCTGTTCAACACTAGTCCCGATGGTTTATTTGAAGATGGAGAATGTATTATCTTCGCTAAGGAAAATCTGAAAACCGTCAATCGACTTCATTCAAAATTAGGAGATGGATCATCTGATTTTAATTAATCGAATTTGATTTACAAAATTCTTTACGATGGTTGTAGCATGTGTTACATTAGCCAAACCTCTCAGAAATTAAGAGCTAGGATGACTCAACACGGACGAGGCGGGGGAAAGCTTGACATAAGTAATAAATGTGCTATGACAATAAATATTCAAGAAACACAGCATTATGTAGATTATAAGTGAACGGTCATCTTGGAATTTGGAAATAACTATCTCTATTGCTTCTTGAAATGAGTCACATTAGATCGAATGAAAATGACACTATCAACTACAAAACTGACACTCAGAATCTGAGTGTGATGTACGCATATCTTCTGGGGTCTTCTCAAAAGAAGGAAACTTTTAATCTGGAACGTTTGTTTTTGATGACATGATTTCCTTCTCCTCTTCTTCTTATGTTGTGTTTCGTCGTTTACGTATAGCCAGCAGTCATAAGAATGGCATCACCACGACCAGGTTGGTTGTAAATTCCAATTCCATCATAAATATGGTGTTACCGTTTGACATACAAATGAGTTTGTATCACCAATACTTGATCACGCGATAAATGTATTGTTACTATGACTATCGACAATAGTATATTATGCTACAAGGACTTAACGACTGTCATTTTTGTCCAGGATAAATTTAACTGCATTCGGTAAAAATGAGGCCAAAGTCCGAGGCAGAGGCGAGAGCGAAATACAAGGCGAAGCACGAGGCGAAGGCGAGGGCAAAGCCCAAGGCGTAGCTCCGTGCAGTCAAATTTGTCTGTGTTAATAATGACAGTCATTCAGTGTCCGTGTTGCATACAATACTTTTTGTAACAAGTGCACCGAAGTACCCCTATTAATGAGCTTTTCAAATTAATTTGGATGTATCCAAACTATCTTATCGATTTGACAGACAGATTTTTGCAAATGCAATCACAATACAGTAGCCTGATACAACGAAACATAGTTTACATGATTTATTTTATTGATCGATATTTTTCACATTTTCTGTGCTATACCGATCACAATAAATGCAAATACAACAACAAACACATTCTTTAATACAAATTTCTTCCAAATATTAATTTGATATAATCAATGAAAGAAAAAATATTTTACGGCGTTCATGATCCATGATCTACAATTCCATTTTTACCCAGCGAAAATTAACATTCATTAATTCCGAGTCAACAGAGAATTATTGAAAATTGTTACCATGGTTTGGAATTGAGAACTTACAAAGCAGAAGTCAGCTCAGTAATAAGGTACTTTCGGTAAAAACACCAAATAACGCGTGGCATGTGTTGCCCGGCATGTTCTGTACAGTCAGTCAAAGAGAGAGGTTGTGTCGAGATTTTTCTATCCTAATTGGTTTTTTTTGTTTTGAATATTGGTATTGGATATATGTAAGTGGCTGAGTGGCCATAGTTTTGTGTTACCTTACACAAGTTATAACTATTTGTAAGTTCTTTCAAAAATTTATTTTTGGATGATTGTTAGGAATTATGTACGTTTGTTGGTATCCCTGAAGAAGTAACAAAATTGACCTTAAAATAGAAATGATATTAAAACTAAACTTTTTGTCTGAAGTGTTTCTGCCCTATAACCACTGTAATATCCGTTGAATACTGTTTTGAAAAATGGCCGTTAATCATTCAGATGCCATTGAAATGGGGACTACGATATGGGCTCGGGTGACTCCGGATACGATCAAAGATTGTTTTCTACACGCTGAGTTCCGAAAATCTTCGACTATCATAACAATTGACGACGACTCCGATGCTGAATTGGACATACCATTGGCCCAATTGACTACAACATCGTTAAGCGGAGCTAATGTTGCAGACTGGAAAACATTTGTTGATATTGACAATCACTGCTAGCAATTTGTCTGATAGTGATATTGTTGAAACTGTTGTGCCATCACATGCAACACAACATGAGGAAAATGAGGAGCTAGAAGAAGATTACAAAGAAGATGAGATTCCTACAACTAAGTATGTGCTAGGTGTTGTAACAAATCTAAGAAGATATTGTTTATTTGAGGATGGGAAGGATATTATAGACATTGGAGGAGTAACAAAAATAAAATACGTCTTACAGCATACAGTAGTTGAAAATAATGAATTGAAGCAAAGAAATATCACACAATTTTTTGAATGTATCAATGAATAACTATGTGTGCAAATATTTTCCACAATAAATGAATATAAACTATATAAATTATGTTATAGCACTATTCGTGTATTTTGCCATATTATCTAAGTTGTTTCCCACAACTCAGCAGAATATTGTAATATGATAAAAGCACGTAGGCTAAGAGATATTTAGTATAAAAACGTGTAGAATCTAGTATTATGTTGTTCATTCTCTGTAGCGAGTTCGCTCGTAACTAAATTAGTATTTGAAGATAATAAAACTTAGTTTGTGAAAATTAACTTTGTTTTTTTTTGACTACAACAAAAGTCAAAAACATAATTTATATACATATCTATTTCTATTTACCTTTGCCTGTAGCAACCTCCAGATATAACAGAATATTAGAGTGGTACGTTCATCGGCGTCGTTATGTCCGAGATCCATTGTAATTTGTGTATAAAGGCCGTTGAGGTCTCATTTTTCTTGTTGAAAGAAGTCCAAGACGAGATGCGCACAACGTTGTTCAGGCGATCATCACAAAATAATTCGAAATCACAAAGTTTCATCTATTTGAAATTGTTTTATTTTCATTGTATTCTACAGTCTTCCATCAAGTTGACATTTCTAGAAAATAAGTATTCATTTTTCGATTTGCAAGGGCTATAGAGGTTGACAGAAGAGTATCTTGGCAAGAACTGTTTCTTAAAGAGTTCAGCCAATTGCCCAAAAAGTGACAGATTGATTCCAAAGTGATATTTGACAGATGTGTACAAGTGAAACTTCAAGGCCGCAGGGAGGGCCATACTTATGTCTTTTTTGTTATGATCAGCTGGTTACAAAATATCTTATATTCTATCAATTGATGGAATTAACTTGTAATTACTTGCAGAGTACGGTATAAGAGTATTTAGTAGGTCACACTGAACCTAGAAAGTGACACCGGAAGATCGGATGCCAAATACTGGCTCGGAGCAGTTATTTTTGACGTTTGGCATCACGAATCTTAACTCGGTATTTAGTTAGATGAAGTGAGAAATATAAATAAGTATATAACGTTGACGGGCCAGAAATTTTGAACAATAATTGCATTCACTGCAAATCAGTAATCAGCGATGGAAAATCATTGAATTTTTGTGGACCGTGTGGAGGATTCATTCATCATTCGTGTTCTCAATTCAAAAAAAGTGATTTATCTGTGATCGAAAAATACAACATAAAATATTTCTTCGATTCATGTAAGCAGAATACATTTATTTATAAAGTATAAACTGGATGATACGGTATCTTACCTTTAATAAAAAATCGAAGAGTGCATAAAATTGATTACCACTCAAAATAATAAACTCACAGAGCAAACTAAAATTTAAAATAAATTATCAAATAACACTAAAGCCAAATCTGGAAAAAACAGAGTATCAATGTGGCAGCACCTGTCAAATACAACTTAAACAAGCCGAACATTTCAGCGTCTGAAAGTAGCAAGGTCACAAACCCTACTAAGTTGCTTCAGCATGACCAATGTCAAGGCAAATTAAGTTTTGCTCGGGTGCTTAGATCTAACTCCAGCAGTTCTAAAAACATAAGTAATTTAAACAATACAATAATGAACAGACAATCAACTTCCGAAAACAATATAAGAGAAAAATCTGAAGATTTTAGCACTGTTTCATACAAATAGAAACGGGAACAGCAGTTAATTCAACATCGAATAACAACTTTATTGGAGTACGCAAGGCATGGATATTTGTTTCCAAGGTGCAATCGTCCACAACGGAAGAGACAATTAAATCTTATCTAGAGAATAAAGCGGGACAAGGCTTCAATTTTGTGGTAGAAGAAGTAAAATCTCAAAGAGGAAATGTTTTGTATAAAAATTTCAAGGTTGGTGCTGATTATTCACTCAAAGATAATTTATATAATTCAGACCTCTGGCCATCAGGTGTTACATTCGCGAGATACAATTTCAATATTGATAGAAAAAACAAAAATAACAAAAGCAATGTAGGAAATTTTTTAGAGAATCCTGCAGAAAATCAAAAAGTCAAATAACCGATAGATTATTCACATTATTTCATAGCAATGTTATGAGTTTAAGAAATGAATTATCAGAAATTGAATTATAAATATCTCAGAATGAGAACGTTGGTATTGTTTTATTATCTGAACATTGGCTTCAGGAAGCAGAAATAAAAATGTTCAATATAACTTATTTCAATCTTGCTTCATATTATTGTAGAAAAGATAAAATTCATAGTGGAGTATGTATATATGTGAAAAATAACATTACTTTTTAAAAAAATTATGTATTTGAATCAATTTAACCAGGAATTGGATTTCGAACAATGTGCTATAGAAATACAAAATAAAACAATAGTGCTCTGTATTCATCGTTCACCTTCAGGTAATACTGATATATTTTTCAATCATTCATATCGTTGTTTGGAATTTATTTTCAGGAAAAACAGGAATTCAAAAATCATTCCAGCTGGTGATTTCAATGTAAATACGTTATTAGATACAAAGGATACTCAAATGTTCGAACATATAGCTGGAAATTTAAATTTAGCAATACAAATAAAAACTCCAACTATAATTACAAATACAAGTTCCAGTTGATGATTTTATTATTAGCTGTTGTCTTTCTTGTGAACCTGAAGTTGTTAATGTAGATTTCTCGGAACATACAAGTCAGCTGTTACATATATCTAAATTTGATATATCGACATCCACTAAAAACAATAATTATACTTGGAAAAGATGTTTTTCACAATCTTATGTCAATAATTTTCTATATATGATAGCACAGGAAGATTGGGTCGAGATATTATATTGCACTGAGGTGAATTTTTCTTATGAATTATTCTTCAAATTTTTTCTATATTATTTCAATATAAATTTTCCGTACCAAAAAGTATATCAGTATTGCAAATCTGATAAAACTTGGATGACAGGTGAAGTTTGTGATTTATTTGAAAAAAAAATCAGAGTTAAAATTTCTCTTGAGTGCTAGTACTAGATTAGAATTGAACAAAGAATTAATTAAATGTAGATATCTCGCTATTTCCAAAACATTGAGATCTAAAATAAAAGAAGCTAGATAATCGTACCATAGTAATATAATTGACAATTCATCTAATAAAATGAAAACATAGTGGAATATTATAGATAAATTAACTCATCCCGATGTAAAAAAGAGAGACACAATAGAGACTCTAAAAAGTAATGATACGGGTTCAACAATAACTGAAGCGCAAAATATTGCCAATGGATTCAACATCTTTTTCTTAAATGTTGCTAAGAACCCAGATCTAGATGAACCAAAACTTTGTGGAACATTGAATTATGTAGATAAATCAATATTCTTAAATCCTGTGACTGAAGATGAGATTTTTTCCATTTTTCATGAATTTAAATCTTTGATGAGCTCAGGATGGAATGAGATACCTAGCAAAATTATGAAACAATGTGCGGAATATATAGTGAAGCCAATAACTTTTGTTTTCAACTTATCTTTATTGAAAGGAGTATATCCAGAATTATTGAAACCAGCAATTATACAACCTGTTTCAAGAAGGGAAACAGAAATGAAGTTAATAACTATAGACCCATATCACTGCTAAGTGCGTTCTCAGAAATATTTGAGAAAGTAATTTACAACAGAGTGGTGGATTTCATAGATAAATACTCTTTATTGTGTGATGAGCAGCATGGTTTTGTGAAAAATAAATGCACAAATTTGTCAATTTTTAAAGCTATCACACATGTTTTGAACTCATGGAACAAAAAAGAGCTTATGGTAGCACTCTTTTTAGATCTCAGTGAAGCTTTTGATAGTATTCCAAGAGATCTACTTTTATCTAAATTAGAGAATTATGGGATTAGGGGTATATCTCATGACCTTATCAGTTCATATTCAACGAATAGAAGTCAGAGAGTTGAGATTCAAACTATTGAAAATGGAGTAATCGAACATAAATTTCTAGAATAGGAATATAATGAGAGAGATGTTCCCCAAGGTTCTATTTTGGGACCACTTTCATTCATATTATCCAATTGCACAATAAATCAAATATTACTGTTTGCAGATGATACGGCACTTTTGTGTACATCAAAAAATAAAAGTGAACTCAAGAATAATATTCGAAACTCATTTTATTCTTTGCAAACTTGGTTTTCCTGTAATGGTTGGAAAATCAATATCAATAAAACCCAAGCTATCAAATTTGGAAATTATGGAACAAACTTTACATCATTGAATTTGTCACCTGATGATGATATTACTCTTTCAGACAATATAATATTTCTTGGACTTAAAATACAGAAAAATTTGGAATGGCTAGAAAACATCAGTGCTTTCGAAATAAAATCAATAAATATGTGTATATGTTAAGATATTTATATACTTCAGTAAACACGAACACACTATTGCAAATTTACTGTGGATATGTCCAGTCCAACCTTTCCTATGGCATTATCTTCTGGGGAGCATCAACAAATTCCAGTATGAAATTCAAAATACAAAAAAATGTATAAGAATAATATGTAATTCAGATTACAGAGAGCATTGTAAACCCTTGTTCTTAAAAATGGACATTTTAACACTTCCAAGTTCATATATTCTTGAATGCGGAAAGTTTGTCAGGAAATATCACTACATGTTGAAGATTTGATAAGGGATCATAATTATGAAACTAGAAATAAGAATGATTTCTTGACCATCCATACAAACCAATTTATCAGTAGTGCAAAACGGAGTACAAAATCAGTTAGCAATAATATATGAAAATATTCCTGAAGAAATTAAATGTTTACCATTCAATTTATTTAAAACTGAATTCAAGACGTATTTATTAAGCAAAACTTATTATAGTACTCAAGAATTTTTGAGTGAATAATGAACACTAACATGGAATGATTTCCAAAACTTTTATGTACTTGTTTGCTATTATATTTCGTAATATGTATTACTATGACTTGTTCTTGTACTCATTGTATGGTTGAGAATAAAAAAATCATTATTATTATTATTATTATTGTAGTGTTGCAATCCAGCGGAATCTGTTGCTGAATACGACCAATATGTTCAGTTATAATGTTATCACATTGAGCAATTGTTTCCATCAATTTTAAAGACTTTCCGTTATTGTTTTCGTATAATTTATTACTATATTCCCAAAAAGTATAGTTTTGTTTCGCTAAAAACTACATCTAGAGACAATGCTGCCAATCGCTGCATCCATCATCACTCAAAGTACTTGCATTTCTAGAGTTGCCAGAAATTTTGCAGGAGAAAGAAAATACTTAATCCGTCGATTTTGAATATATTAACAGATTTCTATTGATTTTCTCTTCATAACTAATTTTTTCTACTAAAATATAAAATGGAAAATGATCGGTTATCATGATCTAGCAATTGGTTTAATGAATATCTTTTACAGAAAAAACTGCATTATCGATATTTAATTATTAGAGATGATAATTTTCATAGTGCAATTACCATTTGAACAATTCTGCGAAAGCACCAATTGAAAAGGATCCCTATTTTTTTCGCCGCTAAATAGTTGAATTTGTACACGTTCCATTTCTCTAGAGTAATAAAAAGTTGAATGTATCTATTCGAGAAAAGAATCACATTTGTTTACTTGTTTCTCAAATGATGGCGACAATTCCTTGGAAAAACTGGTAACACTGATCCACCGATTAGTCACAGAAATATTCTGCCCGCCAATCTTAAGCTGCGGAGCCACAATAAGAATATCTCATGAGATTTTTGTTTAATGAAATAAAATCTCAGGAGAACTTTGATTTCATTATGGAAACATGTCTGCATACGTGATAAACTGAAGATAATCTCGTGAAACAATGTGTCATGAGAGTTGAATTTCTAAAACAAGTCTCAACTTGTATACATGACATATTGTGAATTTCGCATGATACATCTATTCCACTCGCTGCACGTGAGTTTTGCTGTAGAGTTGTGAGATGAAAATTTGTATTTTTCCCGGAAATGAGTTCTTCAAGTGGAGAAAAAGGTTTTAAAAGAAAAGAGTGTAATTTTAACTGTAGTAGTTAATTGAATTATATGAATTCTATTCTAATTTGTGGGACTGCTCATCCGCAAACTATAAAAACAGAAATCGTCGGAAATCAGCCTAGATGAAATTTCCAACAAGCTGGGGATTTCGGCTCGAGAAGTAAAGGGCAAAACACATAATTTTCAATGTCAATTCCAAAGCATCAACAGAAAAAAAAACACACCAGAAGCGACCAGGCAGCAGGATATAGTTTTGAAGTTAAATGATAATTTTACGATGACTAGAAGTTCGTAGACAGACCTACATCTAGTAATGAAACAACGATGGACTCATTGATAAGTTAATTAGTACATTTCTTTTATATACTCACATTGCAATTGAGCTTCTCTTTCCTGGTGGAGATATAATGTAAATTCCAGTTGTACATCTTTTGCTTCCAAATTTCCTCGAAGGTTATGATTAACTTGTGGATTAATTAGACCCTGAGTGTCTTTCCTCCAATCGCCTGGTAGTACAGTACCATTTTCGTGATCTTCCGCATCAAAATTACCATAGGCAGCGTAAAGTCCTTCAGACCGTGACATTAAAAAATTATGTAACACACATACTGCGGATACTTTTTCAGGTTCTAATTCAATTGGTCTTCTCAGTACACGAAATCTAGCTGAAGCTATACCAAGAGCATTCCCAATTATTCGGCGTGCCCGTGATAGCCGGTAGTTGAATAAAATTTGTTCACCATGCAGATTTTTAAATGCATAAGATTTCATAATGTATGGCTCCATGACAAAAGCGTAATCTGCTATGATAACGGAGAAAACTGGCTCAGTTCGCGCTGATAGCGGTCTAGGTTTTTGAATACTTAAACCATCTTAGCCATAAGGAGCATATATTGAAAATACCTCCATCAGAATTCGTCCAAAACTTCCAACACTAATGTATTGAAATTTGTATTCTGCGTCAGCCAATGCCATCAATACTACACTATATGTGCTTTTGTAATTATAGTACAAACTTCCACTGTGCTTAGGTGCTCTAATGACAACGTGTTCGCCGTCAAGCGCACCTATGCAATGTGAAACATTCTATTTTTCTTCGAACTGTTGTGAAATTTGCAACCATTGTTGCTCGGTGCTTGGCGTCTGTAAAAATGAGATTAGGACTGATATTCAAGACTGGATTATTCATTGACTATGATCAATTGTGCATGATCTTTGTTTCTAGGGTAACGAATTTGGAGTCCTACACGAAATTGCAAAGAGTCAAGCCTTCCTCATAAATGATACGATTCTGGATACTTCAACTCCAAGCACATCCCGCTCTAATACATCGATTACAACGCCATGTGATGTGACACCATGTTCATCCAGATCTTCATCTGTGAAACTGACAATGAAAAAGAAGAAAGAGCAAGAACAATAAGCTGCCCTTGACCAAAGTCTTGGTATTATGTCAAAGACAGCGGACTGTAGTGAAATATTTAGAGATTATGTGGCTGAAGAACTGCGAAATATGAGCTTCAAAGCTGCAAATCTGCAGTCCTCGACGAAGCGAGAGATTCAGCGAATTGGGTTGGAAATGAACGACAACTATGAGTTCAAATTACAACAAAATATAATCCCGTCACCACAGCAGCCCATAAATCAGGAACAAATCATGTATGAGTCCTTAGTGCAGATCCCTGTGATAATTGATAATAACCCAGGAGTCTCTAATAATGAGATTTCTGAAGCAGCTCTTGTACAATATTATGAAACATTTTTGCCCAACTTCAATATGTGAAATAACTCTTCAATAAAAATATATTTTACATACTTACTTGTAAATATTCTTCTTTTAGCACATTGAAAATTGCTGAGCACACTTCAGGTAAAATTCGCGAAATAGTACATACAGGTATGCGAAACCTATACATTAGAGAATGATAGCTGTCTCCTGAAAAATTAATGTTCCTTCAAACTGAAGACTGAAGATTTAGAATGTGCATACCAGTAGCTGAAAAACGAAGAGTGACGGCTAGTCGCTCAGCTGCTGGAATTGCATTTTGCATATGTGTGTTCTGTTTTTCTATTGAAAACTTCATTTTGTCCAACAAAAAACAAAAATCAACGGCGAACATTCGAAGAAAGTTCTTGTAACATTAGTGATATTTCTGTTTTAGTTCTTCTGGTAATATTTCCATTGTATTGTTTTTTTCTCTCCTTTTATTACAATCTCTAACCCAATATCTGTGAGACCTTTCCTTTCCGGTACGGGACTTGATGTCAAGGTAATAATAACAAGCAGCAGCCGTCCTTCTAGCCCTTCTTGTTGACATCCTATAAAATCACTCCACAACACAAATTCTTATTCCTTCCTATTTGCAGAATATTGATATTGTGGAAGCAGCGCATTTAGAAACACCTTGTCTTATGAGAGAAAAATTTCTCAACTCGAGTGTTTCATAGAAATATATCTTGTTCTATGAGCACATCTGGAATAAATTCCTCATGAAACAAAAATCTCATGAGATTTCAGTCTCTTTGTGGACATCTACCTTTACTGATTATCGATTGAGGCATCCACGTACTTAGAAAGTTACAATTCGTCATATGTTTTTGGACTGTCCCTTTAGAAGCACTTCTTAGATTCAAGGAGCAATCATATATTCCACACCATAATATCTCTTCCACCTAAGAACTTGAACAAGATGCAAACTTAATTTTTATAAATCTAATCATCAGAAGGCACAGTAACAATTTTATCTACAGTATATACTAGGGGGTATTGACCAAGGTCCGTAAACTATACAGGTTACCTCAATGAGCCAACTATGCTTCAATTGGTTTGTCGAGAATACGTCACCGCTAGCCCTGCGAAGCCGCGCCCACCGCTGTCTTTGCATTGCTACAGTAGTATTCTTTCATTTTTTGACAAATTTGTTCTCATTTTATGAAAAACAAAAACTATTTTTATAATAAAAAATTACTGACTCCTAGGCACGGAATTATAAACTACCTAAATAGCAGATCATATTATAAGGAGCAAAAATTAGGCTTTATGTGCTGAAGTTTGCAGTTTGACTGCCTCATTACGTTCTGCAGTCAATGTAATCGAAGCACATAAAGCCATTTTTGCTCCGAATGATATATATTTTTGCTTCAAACGAGTACCTGAATTGTGACATACAAAGTTGATATATTAATTTTCAGTGCGATGCAATTAGCTCTAAGATCAAGCTGAATCATAATACCTGATACAATTTTGTCATTGTTACGATACGAACAAACACTTATTTTAAATTGGAAAAGAGATTAAAAGTGTCATGTGTCATCATCAGCTGATATTAATGATCTTCCAGACGAAGTAAGTGCGAATGATTCATTTCAAAACTCAATTTTTCAATGAATGTAGGTTCATTCACAATGAATATCACTGAATTATTTTGCTGGAATATTAGATTATTTGGAAAAAATCAGAAATAATATAGACGTTATCTATTCGTCGAAAATAAAACCTCAAATGTATCTCACCTTTATTTCAAGAGATGGTAGATTTGTGCTTGGAAAAAATGCATAGTAGAAAAAAATAACACAGGATGTGAAGAGCGAAACTTGAATAGTTCTAAATTGCGAAATATCACTTTTGCATTCGAGAATGCTACGCTCACTAAAAAATTATTCGAGAGTGCAGAAGAATTTTGCAATCATGAATCTAACAACGTTCTTTCGGTAACCAGGTCTCAAAATTTATGGAAATGGAAAAACAGAAATCAATAAATGTCACTTTTAATGTTGCCATGACACCAATATAGTTTATGAATACTTCGCGTCCTGACTGCAAAAGATTTTGCGTCCTGTAAGCAAGATAACCATTTCTCATGCTCTAAATTGCCTTGTAAATGCTCACTTTTGATGACAATTCTTGAAAAATGAACATTTCAGATATAAACCAACGTTCACAAAAACGTAGTGTTTAGCAAAAGAAGAATCTAAAGGAAGTGGCGAAAAGTAGGTAAGTGATACTGAGCAAAGCACTAGATAATTTCGATTCGAATTTATATGATCACGCGACAAACGCTGAAGCAAAATATAGACTGAGAGAAGACAGGGCTAGCAGTGACGTAGTGCTTCCTCTATACATCGCCCAGCAATACCTACAAGCTAACTGATTGAGATAACCTGTATAGTCTACGGACCTTGGGTATCGACAAGTTCTTAGCCTACAATATAAAACGTCACAATATTCAATAACAAAATTCTATTTATTCAACATTATCTCTTCCATGACTCGCACATTCAGCGAAAAGTTCATAAAATAATTATTCCAAGCTACTCAAAGAAAAAATCTTTGTCTTGGTCTGCAAACCACTCCTCAACGACACATATTGCTCTATCATTTGCCAAAAATCTACTACTTTTCAAATATTTTTTTAGTTTTGGGAACAGATAATAGCCTGACGGTGCTGAATCTGGAGAATAGGCCAAATGGTCAATAAATTCAGAACCAATTTCATCCAATTTTCGAAGCGCAATCAAAGATTTGTGCGCAGAAGCTTCGTATTGCAAAAATAACACATCTTTGGTGAGTTTCACGCGACGTTTTCCCACAATTTTCTAACGCAGTTCAGTTAGCTGCTCAGAATGATATTGTGACGTGCGAGAGTGAGGGGGGAGCTCGTAAAGACGACGTAGTATGGGGAGGGGCTTCTTGTCGTCTCTTACGCCGCGCCACGTCGCAGCACATCACCTCTCCCAATGGAAGCCTCTAGTGATTCCTAGAAATGGAAAGAGTCGAGAAATGGAAAACTCGAGAAAAGAATATTTCTCTATATAAGGCTAAACCAAAGACGTGTAGAACAGTACAGTAATAATAGTAGCAGTGTGAAATAAAGAATGAACAGTGACAATTAAAGTCAACTGTGTATATAAATAGTGAAATATAAATATCTGTGACCTTGATTAAATTAGAATTAAGTGATTACTAAATAAATATAGTGTTATTAGTGACATAAGGAGAATAAAGCTTTTATTTCATTTAGATTATTGAATAGTGACTTTTATTTAATTACGAACTGGATTTCGTCGTGCAATAAACATTACAATATGCTCCAATAATAGTTCTACTCTGCTCTAGATAATCTATCACAATCATCCCATTCCTATTCCAGAAAATTGGAGCAAGAATCTCCCTCTTTTAAATTCCGCAACCCAGTTTTTGATAGTGGCTTATGAAGGACAAACATCACCCGAGGTTTTCATCATATCAATAAAAATTTCTTTACCTGATAACCCTCCCAGGAATGAATACTTTATAGCTAATTTAAACTCGATTTTTTCAAATACTTTATTTTTCGCAGACATGCTGTTTTCAAAAATTCACAAATCTATCACTGTTCTATTTATGATTGCCGCACTTTGACTACCTATTCATAGAACATGAGAGTTGTGACTAAAGCAACCATATCCACTTCTCTTTGCGAGTAACTTTCTAGGCTAGCAAGATATCAATACCCCTCGTACAGAAAAAAGACTCAAATAACTGATTCAATAAACAATAAATCTAATCATTGTATAGAACACAGATACGCTGCTTCCAATTCGCACATACCTACGATGCTTACTTACGGGTTGAACGAAAATGAAATCAACAACAAAACTAGAATCCTTAAGCGAATAGTTCTCTCGAACAATTTCAACTCTAAAATGTTACATACTTCAATTCAAAGAGAAAGATTCAGGGTAAAATCAGTAAATGCTTCTAATAATAAGCTACACATAGATAGACTAGCACCCTTACGCATCAGCTCACTTTTTCTGGGAGACATCAATTACAAAATAAAGAAATTGCTCAGAGAGTGAAATATTGAAATTTCGTTCGAATCAATAACTAACATCGAGCGTGAAATCAGTAGAAAAATTGACAAAGCGGTACCACTACAGTTATCTGGTGTCTACAGACCTAACTGAAATGATTGTCTTTGTGATTATGTTGGGAAGACAGGAAAGAAATGTATAACAAGAATCATGAAACATCTATGTTGTATTAGACTCAATAAAAGTACATCAAGTTTTGCAAACTCTAAAATTGACACAAACCATGAATTTAGAATTGACAATAAGGTTGAAATTTCACGTGTAAAGGAGAATGGTATAGCGTTGAATTTTTTGGAGAGCCTGAAGATTATCAGATCTGTCAGCGTCAACAGCGACCTCTGTCTGAATGACCAAACAAATTTGAATACAAACACGCTTTTGAGAATATTTTGAGCACCCTTCTAATTCCGCTTTCCCCAAGAGCATACACTTGGAGTTTTTGGAATTTTTCGGTTGCATTTGTGCATAATCTTTCATTTTGTTGGCAGGTTTTTTCTGTTAATTTTTTTCTACGATGTCTTTCTCGGTTTTCTTACATTTTTATCGTCGTTTTATCAGTTTCCTGTAGTTTCTCATGTGTAAGTATTGTTGATTTGATTAGATCAAAATGAATAAACGATTGGTCAGTACAACAGAATAGATATAAGAACAAAAATTAATACTCGCTTTGAAATGTATTGATAAATATAAAACTGAAAGAGAAGATGGAGCATGGGAATAATTTTAGACACAGTCGCTGCAAATTTCAAGTTTCTGAAGATGAATAAACGGAATATTAATTAGGATACGGTTTATAATTTAACAGAACGAGAACTTGACTACAGATAGAGCAAATTAGTCCGGAAAACATAGGTTATAGAGTCGGAGAAATCTTAGATAAAAACCCTTACTAATACATAATGAACAATCATTCATATAATTTTAGCTGTGAAAATAGATCCTTACCTTGATAACAATAATTATCATAATTGTCTTAGTGAAAAAGCAGAAGATCTTATGACGGAGTTTAATGGTTTTTTATGTACTTTTGATTGTTCCATCATTATAATCAGTGGAAAGAATTGTTTGCTTATTTGATTTAGTCCAATTCATAGATATTTTTGCTGATTTGATTGAAAACGAAAAAATATGATCATATCTATTGATTATTCTATTATCGTAATCAACCAAACTTATAACTTTTTCCATTTATATAGGAACTGAAGGGATCTTTGTTGAATTCTTTGTTGTGATAAAAAAAAAAAAACGAATCATCATCGTAAGAAGATGATGAATAATTGATAGTTCTAGGTATTATTATTCTGAGTATTATTATTATTCATGAATAAAATATTATCTATCTCCATGTCATTTTCTTATTTGATATATATTTGATCTTGCCAAGTATTTAATTATATTATTTCAAATCAGGATCAACATGCAAATGCTATACATAAAGATCTTCTAGTTCTTGATATGCTGCAATTGTGTATGTTGCATTCGAATAGAGTAAATTTGATGTTTTATACGAAATATTTTCCAGAATTTATTTTGCTCCTTCTGATTTTGATGAGAGTATGACCTAATTTAACACAGTGGATATCTGTAACAACAATAATCATCTTTAAAGGATCTAATAAAAATGAATATACACTTTTATGATAACATGTCACTTCAGTTCTTGATTTTTGACAGATAGGTTAGGTTTAAAACATATTTAAACTAGGGTGCGAGAAGGTTTAAATATTTGAACCTGGTTTAAACCGCATCTATGAATATGAGTTGAAACGGATCTAAAGATGAACCACGCTTAAACCCAGTTTATTCAACTATGAATAAGGCTGTTTGAGTTTAATTTCCAAAAACTATCCCCATCTATCTTTCAAATATAATTTTATTCATATTATACGTACAGCTCGTTCGAGCCTAAGCTTGTAGTACTAGAATCGTATTTCAAATTAGTTCAATGACATTAGGACTGGCTGACGATTTATTTTATTTAAAGGGATCAATTAGAAAGTGATAGAGCTAGATCAGTGATGTGTTAAGGTGAAGCAAATGATCTGTAAGGGAAGGATAGATTATTGGTGCCAAGATATATTCCCGATGTCCGAATGATATTTGTCCAGGTGGGGCAGTAATGAATAACTTTGACCCTTCTATCATAAGAATAACTCACAATCATGAGTCTAACGAATTGATGGTTGGAGTATTACGTTTTAAGATGGAATTATGTCCAAGATGTTCTATGAAGAACATCAACTTCATTCATATCTTCAACGATATGGAATATCAATCTATTCGAGAAGCAATTGCCTAAGTAGATGTAAGACATGGAGTAAAGAGCCATTAATATTATGTTACAGTTAGGTTTCCACTTTGTGCGACTTGACAATAATCTTTGTAAATTGACAACTATGACCCCGCAACAAATTAACGATGACCCCAACGTACCGCTTGTCTACCTGGTGGAGCCATCGCGCGCAAGCCGTCTGAACTATTGTCTTATTTAAATTATTATTTACCTTACTTTTTTTCTCGTTGCTTACTCCCTATGTCAATGATTATGCTAGTGATTTCTTCCTCACAACTACAGCTATTTTATCGCTCTATTTCTATGATTATGAGTGAATAGTTATAGGGTTTGGCGAATACGGTTGGATATTTTAACAATAGAGCATTACACGTTATCTCTCTTCTGCTCGTTCAATTGCTAATAAGGGTACCTCCTCCTTTGTTTCTCGTTTAATGATTACGCTTTTAATTAATAAATACTCGTATTTTGCTGTTCTCTCTCGCCCGGGTCATTGGTAAATGAGCCAGCTAACAGTGCGTTCGAAAATTTGTGTTTTGGCTATTGTGCTAAGTTGAAATTTCAAGTTAAGCTTGAGTTGGTTAGATTTATTGCCTCCATGTAAGAGGGATTTGACGAATTTCGATTTTTGGAAGTATTTTCCACGGGTTAGTCCCGGATTTCATAGTCACTGCAGCTGGATCGTCTTACAACTTCGAGCCGCCTTCTACCTCAGGTAAATCGAGTATTATTTAATCTGTATCTTCAACTGTGGCTCGTATATGATTTCCTACCTCTTGAATCGTCATATTCCATCGAATATGAACCTTGTTCTTGTTCTTGTTCTCGCTCGCCTTGCGTGCCAGTGACGTAGGTATGTTAATTTTCTCAAATTTTAGGCTCGCTATTTACTACTTTCTGGTTGGGGAGTTAGTTAGGGGTCGTCAAACTTTAAAAAGACGTAATCGATCCTTACTACTGGGATCCATTATTCCAATTTTGGTCAGCCCGTCCCGAATAAACTAATCGGACAATAATTTGCGGGAAGGAGCTGGACATCACCTCAACCAAACCGGATACATTAGATAAGCCATATTTATGTTATTGTATTTCGTTGTTTAATTGGCTCATTTTTTTTGTTTTTTTTTTAAATATTATTTATTACTTTCGTGGCATATTTTGGTGAATCTGCTGATGGATAATTTCGTATGTACTCTGATAACTCAACTGATATATGTTACACTGTTTAAGGGATTACAATAAGTTAAACTAAATCTCAAATCCTGAATAGAGAATTCGAATTGTTAGCTCTTGCGAGTAATTGAGTTGCATATGTCTCTATTAACAATTATTTATGATTTTTTTCTGCACTAGTAACGATTTTGAGATGCGTCACTAGCTATAGTCACCAGGGCTCGCGTCATACGTTATTGAAGCTGGTTCGCGTTGATCGACCACCGTCTCCCTCACGTGAGTTAAGCGACTTCTACACCTTCGACTTCTATTACCTTAGGTCGTGGCTCTATGTGTAGTCCTAGTCCCTATAATTATTTGACACTTCTGAAGTCGTTTTGATTAATGTCAGTCATTTTCGCTAATTTATATGCAAGCCTCACTCGAGTAGCGTACTATATTGTTGCTCATGCATTTAATGTGACATCACTAGTCACTTAGTTGTTGTGTACAGTTCCTTGAATTTGAATATAATTTTATCATGAAAGTAGACCAATTTGCTTTACTGCTTCGTTACCTAATTCCCGAGAGGTTTGTTAGTCAACCCTTTTGGTTGGTTGTAGTTTTTGACTAACTGGCGCCCAAACATTTGATCGAGTTATTATTACTTCCTTTTTTTATATTACTATTCTACCCACGCCCGTTCTTCACTGAGTGGGTCGGAAATCAACCGGTACTTGACGGGATTGTCCTCTGGGGACGTAGCAATTATCGTAAAAGGAAAAAGAGTACTCCTCAAATTCTGCAGAATTCGAGATAGTATGCCGCTAGGTTAGCAGGAGATAGATGGCGTGAAAGATATGCTACAGTACTAGGACCAGATGGGGCCAATTATTCAAGAGGTCTGTTGTTTCAGAGGACCAATCAATGATTGTGATTTTTACTTCGCTGACCATTATTCACTACGTGAACCAAGGAGTGGAGGAGAGTTTCCCTATGAATGCCACCTTCAAAGTTGTGCAAGAAAGAAGTGCAGGATCTCAGTTGTTTGTTATTCATATTCACTATGATGGCATAGTCTATCCTACATAGCATGCACTGATGGCTGAAAAATAGTACTTATCCTGCATGGGTGATGAAAAATGGATTATCTTATTGATATTTTGCTGGCTCAATGTGATATTTTTTATAATTTTCTGATTCTGGTATGATACATTGACTTTCTTTTAAACTTGGTCGACAAATTACTCCGATGTGCTGTTGCCAAGTAAGATATAAAATATCATAGATGCATGTTCTAGAATAACACTTTTCCAAATATATTGGTGTATGTTTCTACATACAACCTCGCAGTTCTCAGAAAGATCCCCGTCTGCAGTAGTGCAGATACATACGATTCTTGGAATTCTTGCATATGATCTGTCAGTGACAATTGATTTGTAAGTAGTAACGCTTATTATTTTATAATTAAAATGTTGAATAATAAAGATATGTCGAACCATGGAAGCTATCATGATTCTGTTAAGGACAAAGATTTCTCTCCTGAAAGTGACCTATCTTCAGTAAATGAAAAGTAATAATTGACTACCAATAAATCACATAGATAATGCTAATTCAATTTTTGCATGCTTTCAGTTTTTCTGAGAGAGAAAATGATCTGAGTTTATTAAATAATAACGAGAAGGTGCCGTCTGCTTTGAATGTGTAAGTCTATCTCAAATAATATCGTAATTACTCCTGTTATATTTCATACTGGAGATCAAAATCATACTGTACGAAATAAATTAATCCCCGCGAAATAAATAGTAGACTCTTGTACTTACCAATGCGGAAATAGAATAACTCAAAGAGAAAGATCAACATTACTTGAAATTAACTATTTATTGTCAGCCGCTTAGAGAAAAGTTTCTGTTTTGTCCACCACAAAAATTCATATCAGCACGTCGCCGAATTGGAGAGTCATCCAATAACTCTAGAAAGAAGGTAACATACAAATACTCTTTCAATGTTTGAGGATTGGAAACACAAGTTTGTGAAAACTACTATTGTGGAGCTCAAGCAATCAGACAAAAGCCCATTCATACGACCTATGCCAATAAAGATATTATAGTTGGTACACCATTGACAAGCTCGCAAGATAAGCATATTGAAAAAACTATAGTCCAAGAGTACAGACACATTGTTAAGGAATATATAAACTCTTTCTCTTGTGTATAAGCACATAACTGGAGAGCTTCAAGTTCCAAAAAATACTTCCAATCTGGTCTAGCTGTTTTTAAAATGTAATCACTTTACCTGGGAACGATGAAAAATCTTGATGAACAACCAATGAAGGAGCCAACTTACAGAAATATTCTATAATGGATTGGAAATACTGTTTTATAGATTAAATTACTTTTGTTTCATGAAACTGTATCTATTCCTGCAAGCTTCAAGTCATTGATAATTTTTTTCCTCAAATTTCTATGTTATCTATGTTTTTGATAAATGTTGATATGTGTAAACAATACTATTCTGGAGGAGATATGTGGATGATGTTTTCTGTACCTGGGTTGGTACTTATCGACAACTGGATAATTTTGCTACCTCCTTTAATGCACTGAATCCCAATTTACATTTTACCGGCGAAAAAGAAGTCAACAATAGTTTAACTTTTCAGACCCCAACATTTTACACAATAATAATGAACTACAGAGCGATCAAAAATAATCGACTGTGCCGCCTTATTCTGATTCCAACTTTGTCGCCCGCTTGAAATAGAAAACTGCAAGTGACAGATGACAGCTCTCTTAAAAACACTATTCTAGCGTAGCAATTTGAGAAAAAAATAATTAATTTCAAATGATCATCCAATGATACAATTTTTTCACCATCATTTTTGTTTCTCAAGGCAGACAAAGAATGAATCTGTGTCATTAGGCTTGACATCTATATAAAATAATACAAAATGCCGACAACAATATCACATGAAACGCCAGTGTGTCTTTGAAATGTCGGTAACGTGCATTACCAAATGAATAAATCTATACTAACTACTTCATGAGGATAGTTTTGATCATAATGCGGTATATTGTGAGTCACTTGACGGTGAAACATTATTGATCACTCTGTAGAATTTAGCATATACAGAAAACCAACTTTTACTGATGTTCCAATTTCTAACGACTCCTACCAGTCACTATCACTAACAATAAAAATATCAACAATTCATAGTAGGATACACCGTTTTGATAACATACCTCTTCATGAAGAACACTATAAAAAAGAAGTTCATGTCATCAAAAATATAGTACATAATAAAGACAACAGGAATAAAAGACACTTATTGAGATTATTCAACACGCCCTCTGGTCATATACGCATCGTTTCTAATTGGTTCGCAATCAATTATGTACACAAACTAATAAACAAAAGTCAAAGAAACCTAAAGCTCCTAAACATTGAAACAGTTTCATCAAACAAAGGTAATTTGGGGAAAATTCTTATAAGTAACAAAGAATAGATTGATATAAATAACAGAAGTGATATTTATCAGATCAGTTGTAATGCTTGCCAAACTACTCACATAGCTCAAAGTGGTAGAAGATTTTAACAGAGGATTAAAGAATACATAGAACGGTGAAAATAATACAGGCATCTCGACTCATTGTATTAAACGGAACTACAAGTTTAGCGGTAATTTTGATATTTTGAACGTGCAAGGCAAAGGTTTAGAACTGAATTTGTTGAGAAACTCAGGGAATAAAGTGGAATTAATAAACAAGAATTAATTGTGAATGACCAATTAGACCTAGGTTTCTTCCCCCTTATTCAATACGTAAGCACTTGGGATCAGTATGCAAGATGTGAGAATTTCTTGTTAAAGTTAGTATATTACTTGATGATAACTCTGTAGGTCAAAAGTTACGTCGTAGTAATGAAATGTTGTGAAACTTAACCAAGTGTTTAATAAGCTATTTTTTTCATACATAGTTTTTATTCATATTCTCGATGAAATTATGCTAAATGTTACTTTTCTATTGATTTGCATTTACAATATTAGTTTCAAAATTTGCTGTGCCCATCACAGTACTTCCCCCACCATAAATTTCACTGCCAGCTTCAGCGCTGTTTTAGAAATTTAGAAAATCGCATCAATTAATTGCAAATTTGCATTCAAAGTAAAAGCTGTCATTGTCAAAATAACAGCTGTTATTATCAAACTGACAGCTGTTATTGTCAAACTGACAACTGTCATTGTAAAAGTGGAAGCTGTCATTGTTAAAGTGACAGATGGCAGTAATATTTTGGTCCTTACATGAAATAAATATTTTGAAAATGAACAGTTCTTTTCTAGATTTTCGAGGACCTTATTCCATTGGAACAGTTTCGACATTTGATCGCCAGAAAAATAATTTAAAGGTGGTAGCATGGATTCCACTGATTATATATTTTTGAGATCTATCAAGCTTATCTTCCCGGGAGCTTCGAATTGATACCAAACTAGACATCATCTAAATGTTCTGTGGAAGAAACAATCAACAATCGTTCAAATATCCTCGCTTACACTTCTGTTAGAATTATCTCTACAAAAGCTTTCAATTTGATACCATACACCAGTGTTTCTCAAAGTGTGGGTCGCGAGCCCGCTCCGGGTGGCAGAAAATTGTAAAGACACAGGAAAAAATTTTTTTACATATTATTTCTAATATTTTGGTTAGTCACTAGGAAAAGTGCTCAAGTGTGTATTTTTACTCTTTCATATAGCATAGCATATATATAGAACTTTGCCGCTCTTTCCTGCGCGTTATGTCGACGTTGCCAGGTCTTCCCTCTCCGCGCACGCGCATCTACTATTATCTACACGCTTTAGTTGCTGGCGTATGTTTGCCTGTGATTTAGTTATTCAATATAGTGCGTTCTCTGGTACATGCGCCGAAAACTCGCGTGTGTCAAAAGAAGCTTATGTTTCAATTTTTTGATTTTATTTGACAATAGTTATTATTATTGATAGCAACTCCACATTGGTAAGTGATCGAAATACTTTTTCTTATAAATCATCAATAAACAAATTTTTTTCATTGGAGTTTCCAATCTCTTTTAAAATGGATAAATGGTTCATCAGGCAAACCAGAAATTTGAATGATGATCAACCAAGTACAAACAAAGCTGAACATCATGACCATGAAGATACTTTGCCTGAAACCTCTAAAGCAGATTCACAGCTTCAAAATAATAAGCGTGAAAGCCTTACGATTTTACCATTAGCAGTCGAAATTAGCACAGCTATGTGTTATTTGCGATGAGCAACTTTCAAATAAAAGTATGAATCCGTCAAACTTGGAACGCCATCTAAACACACTATTCTGAATACTCTGATTATCCAATCAACTTTTTTATTGATCAGAAAAATGAATTGATTGCTGCTCAGGAAAAAATAAATAAAAATGCACTCTTTCCTTACCAATCAAATGTGAACCTCACCTTGACATCTTTTGAAACTCCCAAATGAATAACTGGGACTAGGTATCCTCATAGTTTGGAATAATTTGTGCGGAATAGAAGAAAGAAAGTTCATTTTCGGCGATACAATTATCAAATAATACAGGTCAACAGGAAATTGATTATTGAGAGAAACATTTAGAAGAACTAGTTCATCAAACAATTCAGTTTATTATTATTATTATTTAATTTGCCTTCGGGGCTGAACCCCGAAGTGCAAGATATTTTCATGGTGAATTTATCAAAATAGAACTATATAATTATTATTAAAATCTAAAGAGTGAGAAGAAAAATTCAGAAAAAATCACAATCTTAAACCTTTTTAAGTCAGATGAATCACATTTTAATTATTCGTTCATGCAAAAACTTCTCAACATTAATGCATTAATTGTATAATAGAAAACACTGTCTACTTTGGCCGGTGTTAGGTTTGATAAGAAATTCAAGAGATCTCTCTCTGAAATTACATTATGTTTTGATAAATATGTTTGTCTTAATAGTTTGTAAATTGGACATTCCAGGAAAAAGTGGATATAATCCTCCAATTTGTGCGTATTGCAGATGGTGCATTGTTCATTGGGTAATATTGTGTATTTTATGCCATGGTAATATATTTTCAGTCCATATTTCCCTGCTAATCGTATTTGGGCAACAACCCGAATTTTGGTTACTGAAATTCGGAATTTGAGGTAATCCTCGATTTCATAATTTGTTTTTAGGCTTTTGTAACAGTTGCTGAAAGATGTGGAGGCCAATTTGGAACGATCTCTTTGAATTAATAGTTCTATATATTTATCTATACTTTGCTTAATTATTATTTTGTTTATGAATTGGGCCTCCCAGACATCGTTTTTATCAACTGAGTATAGAAATAATTTAATTTGTGAGCACCAATTTGTATTGTACTTGTTTATATCAGAGTTGTCCAAATTTTTCAATCTATTGTACAGTATTTTTTCGTCCTCCATCGATAAAATTTTAGCCCAATAATTTAGAGTTCTTTTCCAAATTAAATTTGAGATATGTACAGTACCCGTTTCAAGGCGAATATAGTAGTTAGGTGTGTTAAAGGGTAGATGTAATATATATTTTAAATATTGCAAGTGAATTTTTTCTAAGGATTCTAACTGATATAAGCCCCATACCTCTGTTGAATAAAGAGTAGTAACATTTATTATTATGTTTTGTAATTTTATTTTCTCCTCCCATCCATTCAATTTGGATTTACACACAATTGATTTTACTTTTTGGCTAGCAATAGTTCCTTTTTTGCATTTTCATGGGCGGCTAAATTAAATTTGGCAAATGACGAAAATTTTGTACCTAAATAGTAGAAAGAATTTACCATTTCTATTGGAGTATTCTTGTGAAGAAAGGGGTTTTTTTAAGGTTTTGCACCGTCCCTTATGAAAATTTACTATTTTAGTTTTTTCGATATTCAATTCAAGAGAATTTAGAGAGCAGTATTGCTCCAGCATATTCAATTTTCTACGAACATCCTGAGGCGAGTAAGCAAATAGGACCAAGTCGTCCGCGTAAGCCGGGCAAAGTACATCATTCGCTCCGTCAACGTTCAGTCCTCTTACCCCTGCGCTTTGAAAAAAAGACCATATATCGCTTATAAAAATTGTGAAAAGCAGAGGTGAGAGAATTTCTCCTTGTAAAACCCCCGGTGTTATATTTATGGGATTAGACAAGTTGTTGTTTACTTGGATTTGGATTTGTGCAAGATTGTATAAATTTTGTACTAATCTAATTATTTTGGAAGAACAGCCTATATCGTACATTTTTTGCCATAAAATATTATGGGTGACTGTATCAAACGCGCGTCTGAAATCTATGAAAATCGCATAAAAATTGTTTTTTGACAGTCTTAATTGCAAGTGAGTTATAATCGACAAAGAGAAAATGTTATCTATTGTGCTTCTAGTTCGCCGAAATCCTGACTGATGGTCATGCAGAGCGTTAGAAATTTCGCACCAGTTCTGTAGTCTATTGGCTATTATTTGAGTAAAGATTTTGCAACACGCATTCACCAAAGCAATACCTCGGTAGTTTAGTGGATCGAGTCTGTCTCCCTTTTTATAGATTAAAAACGTTGTAACTGTTGACCAGCTATTAGGGATTCGTCCAGTATCGATAATTAGGTTATATAAATTGAATAAATAATGGATCCAGCTTGCAGGTAAAAATTTGAAAAATTCGTTATTGATTCCATCGTTACCTGGCGCCTTATTTTTTTACTTTTATCTATACTTAGTTGAAGTTCGTCTAAAGTAATGGGTGTATCTAAATATGGATGCAGGCAATCAAGATATGGTTGAGACACGTTTACATTTTTTGAAAATAGGTTTTTATAAAAATTTTCCCACTCATAAATATTTATTTCGTTAACTCTCGAATGACTGGATGAGCTGAGGTCACTGATTGTGCTCCAAAATTCTATATTGTCCTTTACATTATTTATATTTTTCTGAACTTCGTTATAATACTTTTTTTTGCAATCTTTTTTTATTATTATTATTATTATCGTTTTACATCCGCTATTACCCTTTCGAGTGTCGGGATGGTTCGGTTTGATTTAGTTCAAATTGCTTATTAAATCCTTCCAAAGTTTTCTATTCTGTGCTACTCGTTTTGCTTCTTTACAGCTAATGTTATTTTTTGCTAAAATTTCTTCTATTGTGTCTTGCCATGTTTTGGCAGGTCTCCCTCTCTTGCGTTTCTTGGTTATTCTTGTGCTCCGTACTTTTTTTGTTTGTATTGTATCCGGCATTCTTATCAAATGTCCGTACCATCCTAGTTGTTTCTTTTCGATTGTCCTTTGAATGCTTTCGACATCTAGATTTCTTCTTATCTGTTCATTCCTAACCTTATCCATTCTGTTGATACCCTCTACTCTTCTTAAGAACCTCATTTCTGCTGCTTGGATTTTGCTTTTATTTCTCTGGTTTAACGTCCATGATTCGCTCCCATATATCAGCGTTGGTCTATATATTGTTTTATATAGTGTCATTTTGGTTTCCTTTGATATTTGTTTATTGCTCAGAATTATTTTGTTTACTGAAAAATATCTTCTATTTGCTGAAAGGATTCTTCTGTTTATTTCTTGCTCCATACCTCCTCTATTTTCTAGTGTCACTCCCAAGTATGTAAATTCCTTAACTTGTTCTATTTCCTTTCCATCAATTGTTATATTAGTTATCGTATCTTCCTTTGATATTACCATTAACTTAGTTTTTTCTGCATTTATTTTCATTTTGTGCTTTTTCAGTTCGTTGTCCCAGACATTCAAATTATGCTGCATGTTGTTCTCATTATTTGCCATTATTGCCAAGTCATCTGCAAAAACACACTCTGATACTGATGTGACTCTTTTTTGGATGGTATCTAGAAATATAATAAACAGTAAAGGGATTAAGGCTCCTCCTTGTCTTAGTCCCTGTGTAGTGGTAAATTCTTCCGAGGTTTCGCTACCGGTTCTTACATAATTTGTTGTGTTCTGGTATATACTTTTGATTGCATTAATCAGGTCGTCATCTACCTCTCTATCCCTTTGTATCTCCCACAACTGATTTCTTGGTACCTTATCAAACGCTTTTTCTAAATCGACAAATGTGATGAAAAGTTTACCATCTTGTTGTAATGTTTTTTCCTTAAGTGTCTTAATAGTAAAAATGTGGTCGTGCGTTGAATGTCCCTTTCTGAAGCCACTTTGTGTTGTCTCTAGTTTTGATTCTATTTCTTATCTAAGTTTATTTTCCAATATTGCTTCATAAATTTTTGCCGTTGCACAAAGAAGGGATATTCCCCTATAATTATTACAATTTCTAGAATCTCCTTTCTTATGTATGGGAAATATAACTGCTTTTTCCCAATCATTCGGAATTTCTTTTGTTTTCCATACTTTATTCAGCATATTTAGTAACATTTGTTCTCCTTCTTCCCCCATGTACTTCAGTTGTTCTGCTTTCATCATGTCGTGTCCCGGTGCTTTACCATTTCTTAGTTTTTTAACCCTTCTTATGTCAGGGGGGTACATGGGACCCCAGTGCAACTTCAAGACGCTGTCATTTAGCGCAAGCGCAAGGTTGAGTCCAAGCGCTTAAGGTATCCTCTAATCAGTATGTACGGAATTGGCTCAGGAAAAAGTTTTGCTGTTTTGACCTCAAATTCAGCGAGTATTGAGCATTTCTGCTTGACCTGGGGTACAAAAGACCCCTGTGACAGTTCGTGTAACAGTTTTGTTGTTAATATTTTGTGATCATCTTTTTATCATGGCACAACAGGAGAGGAGTTCAATGCGCTTTTCGGATCCTCGCTTTCAGGATTTGGGCAGAAGGGATTTTGAACGCAATTGAAAGCGATTCCAGTGGAGATTAAGAGGAAATAAGCGTACACCGAATCAGAAATGTCTGATCTAGGGGATTTGGCTCCATCCAGCAACTCAGAAAGGACCAGCAAGCTTCTTTCATCAAAGAAACAATGCGGAAAATGTCTCTGGAAATATGACATTAAAACTTGCTATCAATGTCAGAAATACAACTTGCCGCTGTGTATTCCATGTGCCGTGATGCTCTATGACGATTGCTCCAATTGACGCCTTGTGCTTTCTACTTTCTTATTATTTTCCGTCCCCTTTCTGTTGGAAACATTTGAAACATGAATTGTTCTTTAGTTTTTGTCTGAAAAAATTTATCGAAATGCACAATATCTCATTTCAGGTTAATTTTTCTAAGCGACTGCATTAATTTTGTACTTTTCACGAGTCTGATCAATAAGCAATGTTATTCGGTCTTAAATGAACATGGTTGTGTTCGTATTCTTTCAAATCATACTGACAAAGTTCCAATAAATGAAATAATCCAAAAAATTTCATGAAATTTCTTTCAGGAGGAAGAGATATGAATAATCATGTGATGGGGTCCAACCTACCCCACCTGACAGAACTAAGGAGAATACTCGCCTGACAGTCGAAGGGTTAAGTACTGTTTTCACTTCCTCCATGCTAATATCTTCTGTGCTGCTTGTAACACTATTAGTCCATCTTTGGTGTACTCTATTATTCGTATTCTGATCTTCCTTTAATAGTTCCTTGAAATGTTCTTTCCACCTTTCCATTATTTGTTTTTCTTCTCTTATTATATTTCCCTGTTTGTCTTTTACTTGTTTCAATTGTATTTGTTTCTTTGTTTCATATGTTTTGAGTGTTCTATAAAATAGTTTTTGATTTTCCTTAAAATTTTCTTCTAAGGTGTTCCCGAATTCTTCCCACGCTTTTGTCTTGGCTTGTTTAATGACTTGTTTTACTTTTATTCTTTGTTTCTTATAGCTTTCATAATCTTCTCCCTTCTTTGTTTGTAGGTAGATTTTCCATTTCTGTTTCTTCTTCTTTACTTCTTTTTTAATTTTTCCATTCCACCAGTGTGTTTGTCTGTTGTTTTTTGTGTTTTTAATTATCCCGCAAGCTTGTTTTGTTGCTTCATTTATTATGTATTTAAAAACAGCCCAAAATTCTTCTACGTTGTCCGTCGTTGGCAATTGTGAACTCTGTATCAATTTAGTTATTACATCTTGGTATATCTCTCTTATTTCTGTATTTTTTAGCCTATCTACTCTGAGTTTCTCTATCCTTGTTTCGCCTCTATTTATATTTTGTCCTCGTTCAACTATTTCTTCAGTTTTGATTTTTGCTACTAATAGGAAGTGATCACTTCCAATTTCATTACCTCTCTTAACTTTTACATCGTTTACGTTCTTCTTCTGTGACTTATTAGTGATTATATAGTCTATCAGGGACCTTTCATTCCTGCTCTTGACTTCTCGAGTGTATTTGTGTATTTCTTTATGCTCGAAAAAAGTGTTTAGTATTTTGAGTTCATTTATTATACAAAAGTCGATTAATCTGTTTTCATTATTATTTTTGACCGGTACTCCATATTTCCCCATTATTTCTTCTAAGCCTTTATTTTTATTACCTATTCTAGCGTTGAAGTCTCCCAGTAAGTATATAGGTTCATGTAATTTTTCATATTCTAATTGTAGCTGCTCCCAGAATTGGTCTTTTGCTGTTTTACTGTCATCTTCATTTGGTCCATATACAATCATGAAATTTGCAGATAGTCCACCAGTATCATCAAGTTTGATAATTAGCACTCTTTCGCTCACATATTTCCACTCTTTTATCGATTGTTTAATGTCTTTGTGTACCATACATCCTACTCCGGCCTTCGCTATTTCTTCGTTTTCTACGCCGCTGTATATTAAAATGTGATTGTTCCTTAAGTTCATTATTCCTTGTCCCTTCTTTCTTGTTTCCGTTACTGCTAATAGTTTTAATTTAGATTTTTCGAACTCCTCTACTAATTCTATTTCTTTATCTTTTATACTTTTTATGTTCCATGTTCCAATTTGAATTAACCTTTCCGTGCGCTTTTTCGTTTCCAGAATATCTGTCCTTTTTTTGTTGTTTGTTACTAGTTTTTTGGATAGTTTTTATAAATTTGTTTCTTCTGATCTTCTATATTATGTTTCTGAATAACTCCATTTTCTTGTTTATCCCACACGTAATTTTCTTCATTGATAGTTATTTTCTTATAACCAATTTTCACTCTCTTTCCTTTTGCTTTCGCTTCTTTTGCTATACTACGTATTTCCCTCTGAATATTTCTCTCCTCCCAGCTGAGATCATTATCAATGAATATATTTGTATTTTTTAATTGATTTTTAGCTGTCATTATCTTTTGCTTCTGGTCCCAGTTTGGCAATACAACCTTTAACATTTCTTTCACTGTACCTTTATTTAGAGTTATGATTTTATTTATTTCGATCTTGATCTCAAGTTTTTCATCTATCCATTTTTTAAGTTCCTCCTTATTTTCATCCTTCAGTCTTAGACCTTTTATTACGATGTTATTCTTTCGTTTCTGTAGTTCATCCTTCTCTACCCTTCTTTCAAGGTTTCCTATTCTATCAAACAAAATTTTTCTCTCTTTCTGCCAAGACTCTTCTTTCTTTATCATTTCATCTTTAATATTCTTTATTTCCCGTTTTATTTCATTTTGGTTGGCCTCAATTTTTTCCATCATTTTCTGGAACATTTCTTTTAGTTCGTCCATCTCTTTTGCATCTATTGTTATCTCTTCGGTTGTTGTTTTAATATTTTGTTCGCTTTTGGTATTTTTGGAATTTTCTTCTCTTAGTCTTTGTTCAGGTGATCTTATCACCTTTTTACTTTTTCCAAAAATATCACTGTAATTCTGTTCTTCTTCCTCCCTTATTCTTTTATTCATTCCCACTGAAAAAAACTTTCAAGTTTATATTTATTTTAATGTTACATTTAATATCACTACGCCACTGAAATTTAGTTTAAACTTCGCACGAACTCGCACAGTATGTTGGCGACGAATCACCTTGACCAGCTGACAGTTGCACGAAATTGTTCACAATTTTATTCAAGTCTATTGCTTTTAATGTTCCTTTAAAATAGTTTTTTATGTTATACTTCACTTCGCACTCTTTAAATATAATACTGTGATATCAGTACACTTTTAGTTAAGCAATAATTCCCGGCTAAACGAGATTATTATTGGCCGCACTAAAAATACGAGTTATCTCTCACACTACTCACACTACTCCTTGCAATCTTTTACGATATTTAAATATGGTTTTGTCTGGATGCTATAAATTGAGAGAAACGTGTTAGATAATTCTTTGTTATATGATTTTAGATTAGTTTTGCATTTATTTTTTGCGTTCATGCAATCTTGGTTATACCATGACTTATTTCTGCGGGACGGATCTACTTGAGCTCTTAAGGTGTGAGTTTTTAGCATATTTGTTGCACATGCTGTTTCTTTTATTGTGTGAATTAAATTGTCATTAAGGTCATTTACGTTATTCGAGTTAGAATATATTTGTTGACAGTTTGTTAGGTAATCGTGGTATGAAGTTACATTTGATTCATTTCACTTAAAACACGGAGTGTACGTAATTTTGTTTTCATTTATACCAAGTTCAATATTATAGTTTGGGGAGGGTATTTTAAATTTTACTGTACATATCGCGTAAAAAGAATTTGATAATGATGGTCTTACTGTAAATGATGAAATATTTTCACAAAATTCCAAATTGGCCCACGCAAAATCTATAGCACTCTTGCCAACCAAATTTGAAAAAGTGAACTTACCCGGGATATCCCCATTAGTTCTTCCATTCAAAATTATGAAACCAAGACGCTCCATTACGTCCACTAATTTCTTACCTCGAGGATTTTCTTTTAGGTGTAGCGATGTTCTTGATTCGAAAATGTTTGGGTTAGTGAATATTTCTTCATTTATTTGATTCAGTTGATTAATATGGGCGTTAAAGTCGCCCATTATTAAAATTTGATGTGAACTATACAGATCTGCAACATTCACGATTGAATCTTCAAGGAAGTCTAAGCAAGATAGATTTAAATTTGGTTTTAAATATACAAAAAAGATAATTAATTCTATAGTATTATACTTAAATTCCACTATGATCCAGAGATGAGAGCTTTCTATTATATTTACTTTGTATTTGAGATTATTTTTTACTAGAATAATGAGCCCCCCACTGGAGCGGCCCTTATATTTTTCTTTAATTGCTTTACTACTCCCAGCACAAGTGAAATTTTGCATAAAAGATGGTAACAAAAGTGTATCTACTGTGTGCCAAGTTTCACATAAACAAATTATGTCTTCAGCCTGAATTTTGGAATGTTCTTCATTACTTAATGCTCTGAAATTATTCAAACCATTAACATTCCAGAAAACAATGCCTAGATCAGATTGGGTTTTGTAGTTGAAAATTTCTTTGTCCAAAGTTAAATTAGAATTAGAGATTTTTTTTAGAGGATACCGGGCAGTTACTAATCTTGGTGAGTTTGTGGTTGTTAAGAGGATGCCTTCTTGACTCGAGCTAGTAGAAGGATTGGTTATTTTATCATTTTTGTCGATGTTGCTGAGCGAAAAAACACCTCCTTGGCATTTTCTTCAGCAGGAGGTACTGTGTGGAGAGAATCTGGTTTCAATAACTTTGCTGCTTGAGAGAGTTTTGATGGAGAGTAATTAGATGACTCTCGTTGTCTTGCTTTATTTTCTTTGGTGGATTTTTCGGTAATAATATGTATTTCATTGCGTACAATTTTAGCCCTAATACCTTTTAGTTGATACTCTTTAAGTCGTTTCACTAGATCTTTGTGTATTTCGTACTCCCTTTTAGACAGATCATAATTAATAAATATATTTGTACTTCTTAGTTCAAATCTTTTGGTATAAATTTCTTGTTTCATTATTATGCTTGAAAACGTAATTAATATTGGACGAGTTTTAAAACTTTTTTTTCTAATTCGGAATATATCTACAATCTGACTAACAGAAATATTTATTTTCAGGTTATCTGTTAGAATTTTTATGATTATATCTGCTAATTCCAGTTTGT
The DNA here is from genome assembly GCA_963989225.1 of Dromius quadrimaculatus. Classification (NCBI taxonomy): domain Eukaryota; kingdom Metazoa; phylum Arthropoda; class Insecta; order Coleoptera; family Carabidae; genus Dromius; species Dromius quadrimaculatus. The sequence goes on along the minus strand of OZ022328.1, from coordinate 35,739,497 downwards.
TTGTTTCTGTTTCTGGAACACCATCAAGCAACAAATTGCTTTTTTTTGCGGTTCTTTCGTACTGTAGTGTTTGATTTTCTAGTGTTTTTATCGAAGATTTTAGGTCACATATTTCAATTTTGTTGTTTTCTGTAGCTGAGGAAACGTTGCACATTTCTTTTTTCAACACCTCTAGGTCAGAAGAAATTATATCCAGCGTTTTTAATTTGTTAATAATTGTATTGTATTGATCATTTATTGTGGATAATTCCATATTGGTAGAGATCCACGTGGAGCGAATGAGGTTATGTCTTGAAAATTTGCTTGTAAGCTGATATATTTGCTTCTCGCACTTCGTTGTTACACTTTTAATCACAAAACACTTTGATTTTGTAGATTTTATAATTTTTAGATATAAAATATTTCAATTTAAAATTGATAAAATTTTATTTGACCTGTAATTTTAGAACCAGTGCTGCCAATCAATTCAGTTATTTACTTATTTCCTTGTTTTTTGAATCAGATTATATATAAATCCATCATCAAATATGCAAAATATACGTCACTGTATTCTTAGAATGTCGGTAACGTAGTTATCAAAATGGGTAAATCTATACTAACTCTATTCCATGAAGATAGTTTTGATCATAATGCAAACTTTTGCTAGTCACGTGACAGACAATCATTATTGATCACACTGATTTTTTATACACTTGAAAAGGACAGCACATTGTTGTCGAAACGTTGTGTTTCGAATAATTCATATACAGAACTTCATTTAAATACCACATATTCATTGAAAATTAGTTTCAAAAATATTTTTCTCACATTGAAAATATTTTTGTTTGGCTGAAAAGCTTATCACATCTAATAATCAGTCAAATAAATAAAATACTTTATGGAACATTATAGTTCCGAAAAACTTAGAGACACGCTTCAATGGTGCATCGAACTGAAAAGTGAAAAATAATTCTCAATATAGAAATGGAATAATGACTGAGAAAATTGATGTTACTGTGAGAAAAGCGTGGATGCTCGATATCAGTTGTAAAAAATAATTTATTACTTCATTTTTATAATAAAAACTAGCAGCCTGTGCTGGGTGGATATTTAATAATATTCAACATTTTTGTTCAAATCTTTAAAGCAAAGTTTTATCATCATCACTGGCGCAACAGCCCTTGTTGGGCCTAGGCTTTCCTAATCGATATCACCGAGCCGCGGTATAACACCGCCGTACTACCAATCAGAATTTCGTGCCATTGCTACATATTTAAGGTGTATAGGTAGGCAACCTGTTGCACTCAAGTGCGATGATGCAAGTAGCTGCATTTTTTATTTTACGCCAAATCACAAATTGTGGACTCGAACCTGCGACCTCTTGGTCCAGTAACGTCACAGTATGTGTAGGTGAACAGGCACATAGTTTAATAGTATAAGATAATTTCTTGCTTGAATATCACAATAAAAACATGACCTCAACTGTTAAAATTTGTTGATAAGTGCGTAGATGTATATATGGGCCAGTTGTGTATCTTCAAATTTGGACAAAAAGCGCCGCATGTTATTTAAAAATCACAACTTCGGGATGTGACGTCATCATGCATGTTGTGTTTCTTATAACATTTAGCACAATTTTTAGATCTTCAATTTTTTACAGTATGATTTTTTCCAAGGCAATTGAAACATATATTGAGTTTCTTAACCTCTGCTTGTCTGTCGCTCACAGACAATACCTAAAATTTTTCACAAAAATATATCATATGATTTTCTTTACAATAGCTACATTTATATGTTTTTACTAACAAGCTACGTTTGTAGAATGCTTAGTATATTTTCTATCAGTTGTTACCTTGTTGGCATAAGTATTACTGCAGGAAATAGATTCTAAAAGAAGGCATCTGTTTTTTAAGAATATTTCAAGTTGTTCCAGAGTAGGCAGATCCTTCGCATCAATTTCTATTTGTCATTGTTTTTTAGTATTGAAATCAAATTTCGAAATGATTATATAAATTAATAAACTGCCCCATGAGTTTACAGGTTCATTTAATAATTTCAATGCTCGTGTGTGCCTTAAAAAGTCATCTAATAAATGTCTCAATGCTTGAGCACTTTCTCTGGGAATTCTTGTTGCTTCTACCAAAGCCTTAATAGGATCAAAGATAATTATCTTTTTATTCTCAAATCTATCCTCTAATAAAGACCATGCCAATGAGTAATTTTGATCAGTGACTTGCAGTGATTCTAATGTTTCTGCAGCTCTTCCCTATAAACTACCATGAAGATACAAAAATTTTTTGACATTACTTAATGAGGAGCTAGTATCAATAAGTGCTTCGAAACTATCTCTAAATCTAGGCCAATCTTGATGAGTACCATCAAAATCGCAAATTGATATCGTAGGATGTTTTACTGCGCTTTCCTTTCGCAAGTCATGGTCAGTTTTTACTGGGAATAATTTGACCCTAAGGATTAGAAGATTGTATCTGCGTTATTAACTCTATCAATTTATCTGCATGAGATATTGATAAATAAGATATTTCCTCAAAATTATTTCTCTCATCTTCATAATCTGTTTCTTGATCTATCAACTCAATTTCATTCTGAATTTCATTGAATCTATTCAGAATATCTCTGTTTGTCAACAATCTATTTCTTGAAATGGTAATGTCTCCAGCTCCAGATTCAAAATCATCTAAGAATTTCGTAAAGCTGGTTAGAGAACTCCTAATAATTGTTCGCTTTTTGATTAAATTTTCTATTTGCGCCATGATTGGACGTTAACAAGAATATACCTTGGTAATTTACTCGGAAACTTATACAATAAACTTAGTTTTGACGAAATTAATAAACATGCAAACATGCAAAGGAAATTTTGAAAGGACTCATCTTCAATTTTGTGGACTGTAGTATTTATGTTTTCTTCTGCTGACAGCTGATGTCACAATGCGCACGCAACTCTTAGCGCCGGACAGTATCTTACGTCTCTCCGAAGTTGTTACTTCCGGCCTCTAACGGGGTGCTTCTCTACAATGGAAGTTTCCACAGCTTCTTGAGTAGTTCTTTCTTCTATCTGAAGTGTTTTCCTTTTGGATTTGTGCCTTATCAAAACATATCTTGAATTTTCTTTGTACACAATAGTACCGTCACAAATCCAGTTAGTATGGACCAATGTGGGTTATTTAATATCTCCGTAAAGAAATTCACTATACTCCCTTGTAATGATTTATTGATTATTATCATATAACAAATAAGAATATTATTTGGTTTTATATTATGAATATATTTAAATATATATATATATGTATATATATATATATATATATATATATATATATATATATATATATATATATATATATATATATATATATATATATATATATACATATATATATATATATATATATATATATATATATATACATATACATATATATATATATATATATATATATATATATATATATATATATATATATATATATATATATATATATATATATATATAGCCATCTATCACACATCTACTCTGTTGACCAGACCTTTCTCAACAGTTCATGCACGCATCTATTCTTGCCTTCTCCTCTACCTTCTCGCACAGTCATCACAATATGAAACAATATGAAACAATTTATCAAAGGAAAACCTATTATAGTCTATAAAATCAGGCAGAGAAGGCACGTCATCAAAATTTATAACTAGATAATGACGTCACGTAATTACTACGTTTATATGCTATACCAATTTAATCTTTAAAAATATAATGTGGGTTGCATATTTGCAAAAACGTGCGAAGCTAATTTATTTGATCTAGTAAATTGATTTATTGGTTAATAATATTATACAGAGTGATCAAAAATGATTGACTGTACCACCTTGTTCTGATTTTTTTTTGCCGTCTGTTTGAGTTAGTGAGCTACAAGTTCCTCTGAAAACATTATCCTAACCTCATAATTTGGTAGAATAATAATAAATTTTCAATAATCATTCTATAATACAGCTATTTACTTACTTTTTTATTTCTTAAATCTGATTGTGGATAAATCCATCATAGAATATGCAAAAGTGAGATTTCATAAGGAATTTATGTGATTTTGTTCAGATTTATAGGTCTCTAGCTGACGAGCTGTGTAAGGCGTTCACTCTGGAATTTGGTGGATTATCAAAACAATACACAGACCTTAATGTTTGAAAATGATGAGCTTTATTGATATTCAGGGTTAAATTGAATTAAAAATATTCTATAGAATAATGTAGGTAAGGGAAGTCGTCAAATTGGATCCGTATGAGGATTGGTTGCGAAATGAGTTTCTGTTAATCAGTCATTATTAGAGAGTTTTTGCAAGCTACCCTCTAATGAAACGTCAACGCTAATGTCAAAAACTATTTCCTTTGTGCATCTGTACTGAAATTAACAAATTTGCTCATTGTAACGTTATTGATGATTGCTAATCCTTGAAGATTCTTGTGAGTACACTGTAATTCAAGCTAGCATTATTGAGCAAGCATTTCCCAAAGAAATAGTTTTTTACGTTAGCGTTATCGTATCAATAGCGGAGGCTTGCAAAAACTCCCTATTATTGCCAGTAAGTTCTTCTTAACTGTTGTTTGTAGTTTTTGCTACAGCGCCCTTTTTATCGTAATGAGTTTATACACTCTGGGATCCAAGTCTTGATTAACTTGGGCTTGGCTATACTGTACTGAGGAGTCCTAATAAGGACGAAACATATGTCTACAGTTGCATCCCCGATCTAAGATGATGGTTGCTTCAGCCCCGACTCTTAGATTTGAATTTTCTATGGAAAACAATTCTTTTTCAGAAATATTCATTTTTTGAATGTTCCATAGCACAGCACTTCACATATTTCACAGTTTTTGTGTGGGATTTTCATTTATGTGATTTCTTCTTTATCTTCTTCACTGCTCTCTTCTTCGTCGCTGTCATCTGAATCATTGACATGGATTACTAACGGTTGAACATCATCTTGTTCCAGAAGTATTTCACGGTCGTACCATTTTTTAATTTCTTCCACAGTGTGGTTCACCGTTTTTTCCCATACCGTAGTTGTCACTGCATTAAGCGCTTCTGTCCACATGTCTAAAGTTTGGTTGTCACCATAACCATCACGACCAATATTTTTGTTGTAGTAACTTTTACAGATTCCCCAAATATTTTCGATGGAATTGAAAATGCAATGGTAGGGCGGCAAACGTAGGACCTGCTGTCCATTTTCCAGTGCATATTCATCAATAACGTATTTCTCAGAAATTTTATGTCTGCAATGCGCAATAGAAAATGTAAATGTTATATTATTATAATTTCATATTTGCAACTTACTCTGCAGCAAGATCAAGAAGTTGTCTTTTGAATATACACTGACTGGAATCTACATTATGATCTGCAAGCCATGTTTGTATTTGGGCCTTGGTCCAATTTTCCCTTGGGTTTTTTTCTTCTACTTTGCTATGGTAGGCGGCATTGTCCATGATAATTATTGATGGTTCATTCAAATTAGGGATCAATTGTTCCTTGAACCATTTGAAGAAGTTTTCATGATTCATCTCTCCATGGTAGTCATCTGACTTTGTTTTGGAAGCAAAAATTAGGGCTGCATTGGGAATCCAACCATCCTTAGAACCCGCATGAAGAATGATATACCTATATACAAATATCAAAAATCAATCAATCTCATGATTATGATAATGAGATGCTGAATTGAAATCAATAACCGATTAAAAAGAATCAACGATTAATTCAAGAGTCAAAAATTATTTGAAGAGCAGAATATGGAAATAACAATCAGGTGAATTTACCAATTATTTTGTATTTTTTGTATTATTTTATATTAATTGGCAATATTTTCAAAACTAACCTTTTTCCATCTGACGTTGTTTTTCGCTTCACGCTCCTTATGTTCGCGTCTTGCCAACTTCGGGAAGCAGATCCTTTCTGGAAAATCCAAGTCTCGTCCAAGAAAACAAAGTTATTTGGAATTGTTTCTTTATAATTTTTCATAAAATTGGACAGGAAATGTTTTCTTTTTGAAACAATATGTGGTAGCTCGTATATGGCCCGTCTATTGTCATCTTGCTTCCAAGAAAAACCAATGTTGTGTAAAACCTTCACTAAACTTGGAATCGAACCGTGGAAAATGTTTCGAGAACGTAGAATCTGTTGTGAAGTTATGCAAGTCATGTGTGATTCTGGAAATAAATCATGTTTGTAATACTTTCAATCATTATAAGAAGTGATTATTATTATTAAACTTACTGTTCGTGTACATCTCATAAATGACGTTTCTTATTGCAGTTTCCCCAAATGAATCAACTGTAGTAACTGGTCTTTTTCTGCTCTTAGGCTTTTTTGGTGATGCCAACACTTCACTTCTCGAAACTTTTTCAGAAATTTTATGGACAATCCCTTTGGATATTTGTAGGCAATCAGCAACTCTCTAGAAATAGATACTTGATATAATTTTAATAACAAATATTGAAAACTATAAACATACCTCACGAACAGCTTTTAATGGAAGCAATGGCCCACCATTCGCCCACTCTTTTTCAAAATATGAAATTTCGTTTGCAATTAGCATTTGCGACTGCTTGGAAAATGCTTTAGGCATTATTACTGTTTTGTAAGACCACAAAACGTGAATTGAACACAATGGTTGAAGTTCACAGTTCAGTTCACAGATAATGAATAAAATAAAAAAAAGAAGAGAGCAAAACTCGAATAACAATCACTGTTTGTATTGAAAAATACAGATTTAATACGCAACAAGGCAACAGTAATGATATTCTAACCAAAAAGAACAAAGTAAACACGTTTGATCGCACTGAAATGTCGAAAACGAATGACAATGTAAACGTAGTCAAACTTCATAGTACCAATACCAACGTATGATAAAAAAATAAACAACAATTATTGTAGATGAATGAAATTTTGTTGAAAACATTAAATTTGAGTATGAAATAATTGTTAATTAAATTAAAATATACTTTTCTTATAGTATGCAAAAAATTGCATTTATTTTCTCTGTTTATCCAAACATAAACATTACGTTGTCATTACGACAGGTTCTTTTCATTTTGTAATGTTTTGATGACGTGCCTCCTCTGCCTAATTTTATAAACTATAGATATAGTCCCAAGTTTTGGTGTGTGACGAGCTCCGAGAGTTACTTGTTGAAATTTCAACCTCATTGTGAAGCTGGTGACAAAAAAGAAGGAAAAACACTTGGAACAAGTGTTACTGAACGGTTGTGCCTAAACTATCTACCATAAAAAAAGTACTGTTTACTTGGACAATTTTTTCAACTCTCTGCCATTATTACAAAGTCTATCAGTACATAATATTAACTGTGTGGAAACCAATAGGTCAGATATAATTGAGAAAGCGCCACTTAAAGAAGCAGTTAGAGGATCTGCACATGCTCTGCAAGATTCAGATGGCTTAGTTACGGTTATAAGATGGAATGATAATAATCAAGTAATCATTGCTTCGAATATAAAAGAACAAGATACATGTCTTAAAGAAGGTACTTGTAGACATTGGTCTAGAAAGGAAAAGTCTGCTGTCGTAGTAGATCAACTAACTCTCATTGATATGTATAATCAAGGAATGGGGGGAGTTGATCTATTCGATCAAATGCGTGGTCTGTATCGAATAAGAATAAGATCGAAGAAGTGGTACTGGCCATTTATTCGTTTCTGCATCAACGGAGCAATGGTGAATATGTGGATACTATATGGGCACGCACACTCGAAAACAAGTTAGCTGGATTCTCTGCGACGAGCAGTTTTAGCTCTTTGAACAAGTCCAGATTGTTTAGCAGGACCACGACCAATATGTAGTGGAACAATTTTGAACGAAATACGATATGATCGAATAGATCATATGACCGAAAAATTAAATACACAAAGATGGTGCGCATATTGCGGAAAATGCGCCAAGTTTCATTGCACTGAATGTGAAGTGGGGCTTCATCCTGATACATGTTTTCATCATTGTAATGAATGAATGGATATACAAACATACATATACATATATTCAATATCAGTGTTCATCTTCCAAAAATATTCAATTTCATTTTCAGTGAAAGTTCTCTTATTTTCCCACTGTATGATACCATACGTTGAGAAAAACATAGAAAATTAACTTTTAAAAAGCTAAAAACTACTTGAAAGGCAATAGCTGAGTTAATAGAATTACTGGAAAAAGACTTGAAAATTCAATCAAAAAATATCTGGGCATGAATGGGTTAAACATATATGTGATATTCCTATATAGCTAGTAGGATCTAGAGAACGGAGAAAACACTACAGAGCAAACAATTATACATGTTTTTCTTTCTCTATACCTTCCAGTCTAATGCGCTCGACTCTATCTCAAATAATTCAGTATGTGTACAGATTCCTAGATTTGATCTTATTCATGGAAAGAATTGTTGCACTATCAATTATTGATTTATTCGTAAATGCATAAATGTATCGGAAAAGTTGGAATAGTTGTTATTTCTATTTTTTCAATGTTATTTAGAAACATTATGAAAGTCTTCAAATTTTACGAACATGCGCATTGCGCTCTAAAGGTAAATCAACCAACGCCGTCTACTCAACTTTACGACAGTATTTCCAGGATGTTTGAAGATTGGAATGAAAATTACATTTATTTGAACAAAAAAAAAAACACATTTTCTTTTTAATTTATATGTGCATAGATGAGTATGTACATGATAATAATGAAATGTAAGTATTCTTGTATTTTGTATATGAATATATGAAATATTGTGTACATGCACTATTAAATACTGTGTAGTTTTGATCAGGCAATAAAAATATTCAAACAAAGCTATCATCCAAATGGTTTTTATGAAATTTATATATAATAAATCCTATCTAGTTGGAAACATCGATGAGTGATATGAGAAAACCGAATTGCAATTGAATACCTCAAACTCACAGAAGCAAAATAGATTGCAAGTTTGAAAGAAAAAAATCTGACGTGAACATCACGTGACTAAGTACATCATTGGATATATGTATATATATATATATATATATATATATATATATATATATATATATATATATATATATATATATATATATATATATATATATATTGACAGAGTTTATAGTGGGTAAGGCAGTCAATAATTGGGCCAAGAAATTAACACTCTTGTTAATTTGTCAAGCTTTCGATTTTTTTTATTTAAAATCATCTTCAGGACACTGGAATACATATTGTCAATTTAGATTCGAAAGAATTTTGGAAAAAATATAACAATTACTTACGTTAGTTGAGATTAGAATAAAGATTTTCGAACATTCAGAATAAATATAAGTTTTCATTTTTGTGGTTATGTTTTACCACATGTTGTTAAAATTTATTTTACTCCAATGAGTCATAATTATATCAAAACAGCAGAAAAATGTCGTACGTAGACGTAAAATATGCTTTTTTAAGAGATCACAGTTCAATTTTTGTTCACATAGCTTGCACTTAATTGTTTAGTTCACAGGTGACGTATTCAGGCGAGCGTAGACATTTTTGTGTGAAAGCAAGCAGGCGGAAACTGACCGCATTACCCACCAAACACAAAAGTAGTCAGGAGTACCAAGTTTAAAGTCCCTAGACTCAGTCAACTTAATGATAGAATAATTTTTGATATTTTTTAGCGGTAATATATTTTAATTAGTGAGATCTGATCTTCAAGTAAATAAAGTTATTTACTGGTAAACGAGAAAACTATAATAAATGAATTTACGAGTTTATATAGTTTTTTAAAAAACGGGTTATTTTTATTTGTTGGAAAAATAAAGATTTTATTTATTTATTGAATTTATTGTCAAGATATTGTCTCATTTTTAGCTAGTTTTAGTAGATAAATGTAAATATTACTCAAACCATCAATGTCCGTACGTTTATTCATCGTATTATCGGTGTCATTTATATGAGCCATTTCAAGAAAGGACCGCTTTGTTAGATTTTTTTCCGTGTCCAAAATTGTTGTATTATTATAAGCCATTTGATGTTTTTTAGTGTGGCAGTGCTGTGACAGTGCACTAGCCTCTGGTTTTAATCTAGTGTCACTTTTATGGGATGTAATACGGTCTTTTAGACTTCTGGAGGTCTGGCCTATATATTTCTGATTACAGTTTTCACAAGGTATACAGTAAACAACATTTGATTGATTTCTTATTGGCTCTTTATCTTTTTATTTTGGTAAATATTCTGTTAATATTATGACAACTTTTGTAAGCTATTTTGACAGTATCTTCTTTCACAATTTCAATTATTTTAGGTGTTAGGTCCGATATGAAAGGAATTGAGGCATATTTCATTTTAACATCAGACTGGTCTTGGATTACAATTTCTTCACGTTGAATAACTGGTGGACTTGGAGTGTTAAAAAGCAAATGATTTATAAATTTTTTTGGATATGAATTTTTCAGTAATATCTCTCTCAATTGTCTCAAGTTTTTTTGATGGTACGTCGGATGAGAGACTCGGAGTATACGATTCTTCAGACCCAAGATAACATTGATTTTTATTTGTTTCGGTTGGTCGGAGTGATAGTGAATGTATCTTTGTGAAGCAATTGGTTTTACATACCAATCTGTTTTCAAGATACCTGTTTCATCTCTGACAATCTTGGTGTCGAGAAACGGTATTGAGTTTTCTTTCTCTATCTCAATTGTAAATTGTAACAATGGATTGTAATTGTTGAATGTTATCAGGATTTCATTCGCTTTGTCAGCAGGTATGGCGCACACTATGTCATCCACAAACTTTTTTATGAACGGTATCTGGAATTCAAGTTTTGGTATGCAATCATCCAAAAGAGAATCCATCACATATCGGGCAATTATGGGTGATATAATTGCACCCATTGGTGACCCAAGTAATTGTTTGTAGTATTGACCATCGTATGCGCAATAGCTGCTGTCAAAAACGAATTTCAGTAAGTTGGTGAATTCTACGTTGTTTAATTTCGTATACTCTCGAATATTTTCCCAGTATTTATTTATACTTTCAATTGCCAATTTAGATGAGATGTTACTGAACAACGAAACAACATCCAAGCTAATTAGTATGTAACCATCAGGTATTTGGAGCTCATTGATAAACTCAGCAAAGAAAAAGGAGTCTTTTATGTAATAAGTATTGTCTTTGTTATACGCCATTGATAATATTTCAGTCAAAAATTTATCAATTTTCGAGCTTGGTGCATCTATTGACGCTATAATAGGACGTAGTGTCAAAGTACTTTTATGTATTTTAGGTTGCCCGTAAAACTTAGGTGCAACAGAATTATAGATTTTTAGTGTTTTTCCTATCTCTTTGCTAACTTTATCACGACCTATCAAATCAGCGATAATTTTATTAGCTTTTTGTTGAATTGTACTCGTGGGATCAGTCCGAAGTTTGTTATATGCTGTACTGTCAGTTAAGATTTCTATTGCTTTGTTGTGGTAATCTTCTTTGTTCATGATACAAGTAACATTACCTTTGTCAGATTGTACAGTGATTAAATTTGGATGTTCTTTTAAGAATTTTTTACAGCAAATTAGAAGATATTGTAAGTGTTCTATATGCTGTTCATCAGTTTGTAAATAATTTGTGAGGACATTGGTAATTTGAGCTCTACACACATTTTTTCTATCTTCAGGGAAACCGGCAATAATAAATTCTACATCACTCAATAAGTTACGAACACATATTTGTGACTTGCTAGGTTTGATACAAAATTTTGGTATGAAATCGAAACTACTTTTGCTTTTTGTGAAACAAATACCCTTTATTTTGGGATATTATCTAGGGAAGATATTAAATTGGAAATTGGTAAAATATTACCTAATAGTTTCAAAAATCTTATAATAAAAAATTGGCATAATCAACAATTAGTGAAAGTTTATTGCAAATATGAAAAATTCATTTTGGATATAATGATAGATATTCCTATTCCTTTTATACAGACCGAACTTTTACAAATAACCCCTTTACCTACAATACATGACAATAACTTTGTGACGTTAAACTTAGTACCAGGTTTTTATTCAAGATCCAACGGACATATGAATTATTTAAATAAATGTACCCTTGTTGAGAATAAATTGTATATTTGTAGTCAAGGAAGTTCAATTCAAGACAATTGCTCAGAGAGTTTGTATTTTCATAAAAATAATGATAAGTGTAATTATGTTAAAGTTTTGAATCATAATGAAGTAATTTCAATCCCAAACTCAGATATAGTTTATTTATATTTACCTCATAAAGAGTTGTTACATATTGAATGTGATGATGAAATATTGGAGAGAGAAATTTTAGGTATTTATTCAGTAAAAAATTGTTTGATAAATAAACAAAAGTTTCATAGTAATGTCGATTATGATAAAGTAATTAATGTGAATATTGAAAATGATAAAAATAAATCAGTATTTAATAAAACTTTGAACATAAGAAGTTTAGAAATAATTAAAGTACCAGATCAACAAATTATGCATTTGAATGAAATCCATCAATTTGAATCACATTCTATATTTTATGATATTTTATTGTATATAGTAATTGTGATTGTTGCAATGCTTTTATTGAAGAAAATTCATTTAGAAATTATGAAAAGAAAATTAATTAATAAACAAAAGAAATTTAAGAATCAAATTATCGAAACAACACCTATTGACAATTCAACAGGTATTCTTTCGTCTAGTAGGGAAGGAATTATATAGACGCCCAACCCTTATTACATCAGCATTGCACCGTTCACACGGTAGTTTTCCTATGAATGTAATATTAAACTGCATTCAGCAGAAAGATCATGCTACGTAGTTATTTAAATAGAATTAAGTTAGTTACATAGTCAGATTGTGTAAGATTCTCGAGCAGTGCTCACCAAGTAACTTGTATTCGGCTGTATGTACTTGTGCTTAGCAAAATAAAAATTTTTAAAAATCAAGCCCATCGAGTGATTGATGTAATTTATATATATATATATATATATATATATATATATATATATATATATATATATATATATATATATATATATATATATATATATATATATATATATATATATATATATAACTTAAATTATCAAGTCTGAAAGTTTTTTAAAAACTAATTCAAAACTTCATTTAAACTTTAGTTTATTTAAATATTCAGAGAGCAATTGTTACATATATATATATATATATATATATATAACTTAGATTTCTTGATTGATCGATCGCGTTTTTAAAAACTTCATTTCTTGCAAGTACAAGTACAATATGGTTGCTATGTGTATAATATGAAGCTTTGTTACTAATTCTAACAAATGTGAATACAGAATGTCTTATTCTCTAGTGCAATGGTCTTATATACTATGAAGGGGGAAATGTCACGTTCTGTGGTATCATCAAAATAGTTACTGAGTCACTAAGAATCAACACTATAACTCCTCCCTCCTTAAATTCGAGCTTCACGGGGTAGTTGTAGCTCGATGTCTTCAGGGCTGTTGGATGTCCTCTCAGAGGTGAATTTTCTCGTCTTTCTCTTCTTTATATGCTTGTACGTTACGTACCCACCGATGATGGCGATGATAACATATAAAATAATACACCACATACTGGGGATATGCATATTGGCTGGTTCAATTGGATTAAATGATATATCATTCAATTTCAATGGGTTCAGATTGATGGAAAAATTAGTTACTTTCTGTGGTAAAATCTTGGTATTTAATTTAGGTAATAATAATGGTTGACCATATGTTTTACTTTGGAATATCAATTTTTGTTGTCGAAAATAGATTTTACAATCGCCTTCATTATTTATTAAATATATCCCTTCTAAAGGTTGAATGGTTGTTTCTGATTGACATCGAATGGTAATTTTTTCCTCTTTTGGAAAAACGGCCAAATATTTATTAATTTCTGGAATAACCTCCACGTGATTCTCTAATAAATTGATCTTTGTATAATGGCAATGATTTGAAGTTTGATTTTGGAATAATTCTTGTTCGTACATCGTAGGGAAGTGGGCGTGATACTTGTTAGGGCACTGAAATATTCTTGCGCGATCACACATATCATTCAGAGGTACTTTCTCTATCAGATTTCAAAAGGAATCTACTATTCGGAATTATTGTTATAAATCCAAAATCATGTTTAGTTGGAATCGGGTACATGTAATAAAGTTCAAAATCCTTCTCAAAATTGATAGGGGTGGAAATAAAATAGATTATCTGAGTCATTTCAATTTTACAATTTATTTTCAATAAGGACTCTATGTTCAATAAATTTTCTTGTCGAGGCTCGAATGGTAATTGTAAATGGTAGAATTTAGAGATTGTTTTCAATTCTGCGAGTAATTCCATGGGATGAATTATACTGGGATGTAAAGTTCTTAACTTGCAAAAAGTAATCGAATTTTCTACATCTTGTAAGACATTTAAAATTGAACTATACAATATTATAAACTGATCATAAATATTTTTCGCAAAAAGAATATCTTGAAAATGCATATTATTTATAATTTCAAAAAGTAGTAAAATTTTTGATTTCAATATTTCCTCATTATGCTGTATATCTAAAATTGTGTTATTAAAATTTTTTATTATTTGATGATTTACTGAATAAGATAATTTAATTTGATTTTCCAAATTATGTTCATTTTCTTGCATATGTGCTAACATTTCGTTATACTTCTTCCCGTCTTCAGCGTCTAAATTTCCGGTTATCGCTTTAAATATAGTCCCTAATCCATCCACTAATCCTCGTTTAATTCTATAATGATCAACATGAAATCCTATATTATTAATTTTTGTCTCTATATTTGTCCTAATAAATTCTAATATTTTATCAAAATTTCTAAGTTCGTTAAAATACTGAGAATTATTTGAAATAGTTGTTTTCAATGTAGAATATTGCATATTTAAGCCGTTGTATTGGTTCAATAGTGGTTCAAGATTATAATAGTGTATGAATGTGTGAGTAGTCTTTTCGAGCTTGGCAGGACCGAGGTTGATGGGAAGAACTCCAAGATTTTCTGTTATGTTCCTAATGATTGTTCCTTGTCCGAATGCGAACAACCTGGAACCGGTTGAAAAGGATGAGTATTTTGTTTAGGACGTTTTATAATAGAAAAATGAATTTTTTCTGTTGTGTTGCCATGACTTGTTTTAATTTTCCCAATTTTAAGTTTCTTATTAACTTCTACGATATTTTCAGCCTTATATTTATATTTAGTTTTTTGTTGCTTTTGTTTATTTTTTACGTAAACCTTTTCAGGTACACTTGGTGATTCTTCTCTATTCTCATTATATTTACTTATTACCTTTTCTTTGTTCTGTTGAATTTTGTCTTTAATTGTTTCATATAATAATTTTGTTTTATTCTTATGATTTTCTATATAATTATTCAAAAGCAGTTTTTCTAAGTCAATATTTAGTGGAGAATTCGTATCTAAATGTCCTGTTACAATTTCACATGGTTTCAATTTGGTGACTGAGTGGATCGTATTATTATAAGCTAATAAGGCGTAGTTAACTTTTGATTCTATGGGTTCTGTTTTATATTCTTTCTGATTGTTGAATAATCTTAGGTGTTCTATGAGTGTTGAATGGAATCGTTCTATTATGCCATTAGACTCTGGATGTTGAGAGCTAATGAAATGTATATCGATTTTATGTAATGCCAATAATTCTTTGACCACTGAATTTTTGACCTCTAATCCATTGTCCGAAATTATTTGTTCAGGGATTCCATGATGTGTGAAAAATTTTATTAAATTATTAACTACTTCTAATCCTTGTTCCGAATTTAACATGTATGCTTGTGCATATTTTGAAAATGAATCTACAATGGTCAAAAATTTTGCTTGCTTTAATGTAATACTATCTACATGTTATATTTGGAATGGTCTTATGGCTGTAGGTGTCACGTTTAATTTTATTTTGAGGGGTTTTCTGTCGTATTTTGTAATTTGACAAATTTCACAACTATTTATAAATGACTGGATAGAATTTCTTAGTTTAGGCCAATAATATTGTCGTTTTATTCGCGTTTCTGTTTCATCAATTCCTCTATGGTTAGTTTTGCCGCAATGGTAATTAGAAATAATTTGCATGATCTCTTCATCATCAATGACGTCAATTAAATACGTGGTACATTTTACTAATTTAATTTGAGAATTTTTAAAATAAGTTTGTAATATTCTACTAAAATTTTCATAAAAATCATTTTGAAAATAAATGTGATATTTGACTTGCGGAACAATATATTCTTTAATAAAATTTATCATTTCGTTTTCATAATTATTTTTGGAAAACTCTACTAAAAATCGCATTTTTTTATTATCATACAATTTTTTAATAATTACTGGCTTTGGGTTATGATCGGTTCCGGCAATAATAATTTGATTTTTACCGTAATTCACAGGACATTCCACTATCGGTATTCCGATGATAGGATGCTCGTTACTTGAATGTATCGTCATGTCATTATCACTTGGCGTGTCGTCATCGTTCATGTCGACTTGCTGTTGTGCATCGCCTACCTCAACAACTAAAGACTGAGTGTCATCGTCCTTCTTATCTTGATTATTCAATTCATCATAAAACTTTTCCATAAATTCATTAAAATGTTTTGTATTTTCTGATTCATGATTATTAACTTCAATTTGATTAATTTCATTCTCGGGTAATTTGTTCACGGTTATCAATATATCGGTATTATTGAAAATATATTTTAACATCAAATTGATTTCGTTCCAATTTTGATTATCCAAACCACACCCTAATTTTGGTATATTCAAATTTTTAATATCATTAGATAAACAAAATTTCTTTAAATTCAATAACGTGTAAAAAATATCTTGCTTAGAAGGCTTATTAAAATATCTTTCTTTTGTTATTAAATGAAGTAAATATCTTTTTGGAGTTCTCAAATAAACTAAATTATGAATTTTTGGATTTTGATTTTTCAATTTATCTATATTGTTAAATTTAATTTTGAATTGTTTAGCTATACCTGCTGACATCTCTAAATCTTTACTCATGCAATGAGCTAGACTAGAACTGGAGGGTGTGTCAAATATATTACCAGATACCTCGAAAATATTATTGCTATTAGAATTTAAACATTGTTTCTGATCTAAATAATCTTGATAAATAATAAGGGGTGAATCGTTTTCTAAAGGTGATAAAGAAATGTTTTGAATTTTATTGTTGCACTCAGGCGGGATACGACTTAGGGCGTCGGCATTAGTGTTAAGTTTGCCTTTTTTATAAATGATCTCGTAATTAAATTCCTCTAACTTGAGGCGCCAACGTATCAGCTTCTGACTACATTGTTTCAACGAGAATAGCCACTGTAAAGGTCTATGGTCTGTGTAAATCTTGAATTTGCGTCCAAATAAGTACGATCTAAAGTACTGAGTCGCCCAAACAATAGCTAAGAGTTCTTTTTCTATGGTAGAATAGTTTGTTTCTGTCTCGTTCAGTGTCCTGCTAGCGTAAGCTATTGGTAGGTCGTTGCCTAGGCTACCTTGAGATAGCACGGCACCTATTGCTACGTGACTTGCGTCGCATGTTAAACTGAATTCTTTGTTAAAGTCAGGATACTGGAGAAGTGGTTCATTAGTCAACAAATTTTTGCATGTTTCAAAACTGTAGTCAGGGTCATTAATGTCAATAACTGCATCTTTTGTCAATAATTTTGTCATTGGTTTGGTTATCTTGGCAAAATCTTCAATAAATTCACGATAATAGCCCAAAAGTCCAAGAAAACCTTTAATTTGTTTGGTTGTTTTCGGTAAAGAGTAATTTAAAATAGCTGAAATCTTGTCAGGATTTGGCTTCACGCCGTTGAGTGTTACAATGTGCCCAAGATATGCTACTTCTTTCCTGAGAAATTCACTTTTATCTAATTGCACTTTAAAATTTGAAATTTTCAAACGATCAAATACTAACTCTAAATTTTGAATATGTTGTTGCAAACTTGTGCTGAAAATGATGATGTCGTCTAGGTAAACAAGACATTTCTCATTTACTAGTCCTCTTAAAACATTATCCATAACACGGTGGAAAGTTGCAGGCCCGTTTTTAAATCCAAAGGGCATACGAGTGAACTCGTAATGTCCGTCTTCCGTATTGAATGCAGTTTTTTGTATGTCTTGCGTGTCCATTTCAATCTGGTGAAAACCAGAAGCTAAGTCTAATGTAGTAAAATAGTGGCAACGTCCAAGTTTGTCCAATAAGTCTGTAATGTTTGGCAATGGGTATTTGTCGTCGATCGTTTTTTCATTTAATTTTCTATAGTCAACAACTATACGCCATTTGCGTTTGCCGGACGCATCAAATTTTTTGGGGACAACCCAAATAGGTGATGACCACGGTGAATGGGATGGTCGTATGATATTTTGATCAAGCATTTTTTGTATCTGAGTGCGTACTTCCTGTCGATGGATTTCAGGATACCTATAGGATTTTGTATAGATAGGAATCTCATCTTTCGTTCGTATAGAATGTTTAATTTGATTTGTAAAACTTAATTTTGTATCGTCTATATAAAAAATATCAGAATATTCGCGAGTCAATTTGAAGATTGCAATTTTCTCTTCGTCATTCATATTGTCGGCCCGAATTTTTGTTATATCAAATTTAATTTTGTCTGACTGAATAAAATTGAGATTTGGGGAACTGTACGTCTCGTAATTATTAATATTTTCGACGGATATTGGGTTTATTTGCTTGAATTTAGCATTTGTCTTAGAATTATTGATGGCGGTGCAGAATGCATGATAATCTTTTACTACAGTAACGCATTCAGGAATAATTACATTATTAATTTTTTGTGATGGTATTAAAATTGTTCCATTTTGTTGGTTAATTTGGATTTTTATAACTCGTTCCGTTTTTGGATCCAATGTTATAATATTATCTGCATGGCCTATATTATTTATATTAATTTCAGAATTCTTATGAGAAATTTGTATGTGACAAGTAGGTGTTATTACTAAATTTTTGTTCAAATCTATAATTACTTTCAATATTCTCAAATTATCTAAACCTAATAGTAAATCGAATTCATCATGAAAGTCAAAAATATGATATTTCAAATTTTCTTTTTTTTTCAAATAAAATAATTTTGAAACGGGTACCAATGTGCTATAATTTTCTACCGAAGTACCATGTGCGGTTGAAATTTGGGAAGGATCTTCAATAATGGCATGACTATAATATTTATGAGCAATTGCAGGTCTAATGAAGGATTTTGTGCTTCCTGTATCTATTAAAACTTTGAAATGGTTTTCAGGAAATACAATATATGGTAATTTATTTTTATTCGTCAAGTTCATCAATTCGATTCGGGGTAAGTATTTTGCGTTGTCTCCGAGGCTATCATGTCTAAAAAATTAATATCGTCTGCATTGTGAATGTTTTCTGGAATATTTGATGCAGATGTCTCATCTGAAACTTGATCTGTCTGTTCTGCAATGTCATAGAACTCATAATTGTGTGATTCATCTACAGGTGCATCAGTTTCATTTATGTTCAACAATTCTTCGCGGTTTTGTCCGTATAGGTTTTGTACCGGTCTGTATGGGCCTGTTCTAGGGCGATATTGTGCCGTAAAATTTCTTGTTGAGATACTCATAGGAGTAGGTTTGGGTAAATTTTGACTAGTAGAAGGATTTGGTCGTATTTGTTGGAATGTACTAGATTTTGAGTGATATTGTGGTGTAAATTGTCTTTGAGGAAATTGTTGAGGTGTGAACTGTCCTTGGGGTAGTTGTTGTTGACTTTTATTTGGCAAGGAGCTACCAAAATTCATGTAATCCATTGGTCTTGGAATATTGTATCTAGGCTGTTGTATTTGTGGTTTTGCATTTATTTTGTGATTTTGATAACGGGTTTAGATCTTGAATAATATTCGAATTGAAAATCGTTAGCTAACATGTTTAACGCTGAATTTAGATCGGTAGGGTTTTTAGCCCTCATTAATTGACCTATCGGCTCTTTTAATCCTTTCAATAATACGCGGAGAGCATAACTTTGGAAATAATCAATCATGATTTTGGCTACAATTTCTGTAGCATTAGTAGAAATATAAGCTATTTGCAAATTGAGTAAATGTTGCAAACGACTATAAAAATCGAATACATTTTCATTAAAATTTTGTTTTAGTTCTGTTATTTCCATATTCAATGTGAACCAATCACGTTTATCGCTGTAGGCATTTTTTAATGCCTCTTTCAAATCTTCCCATTTTGTAATGGTGCAGCTTGCTATATTAATGGCTGCTTCGCCTTTAATCTTACTAACTATGCTATTCATTAGATATTCATTCTGGAAATCATTTGAATTTACTGTATTATAAAAAGATTTCACTAATTTTTCGCTAACGCTAATAAATCGGGGGAGTAATTCACGTTCCCCATGGAACTCTGGCAACATGTCCAGATATTCTTTCTTTAAAACAGGAACTGAGGGAGTAGCCATGTTCAATTTAGGTCTACTTAATTGTATTTTAGTTATGGAATTTTGGATTATTGTAAGATCTTCTAGATCGGATTCTGATTCTGATTCTGATGTATTATCTGATTCTCTGAATGACATATGTGTACTCACAAAAATAGTAGTGCCGGCTTCATGTGCCCTGAAATCGCTCTACGGTCTTCTCGAAGTCGCTGGAGTTCTGCTGATGTTCGTTCAGCTGGGCTCTACGTCGTCGAGTGTTTTATCTTGCCTCTGATGTCCTCTCAGGTGCAGGATACGGGATGCGATGATCGATGCAAGATGTTCGAATAGCCAAATTAATCACGAAGTGAAACAACTTATATTCGTTAAATTGTTTCGGCTATCCTACCGACTGCGCCACTTAGATTTCTTGATTGATCGATCGCGTTTTTAAAAACTTTATTTCTTGCAAGTACAAGTACAATATGGTTGCTATGTGTATAATATGAAGCTTTGTTACTAATTCTAACAAATGTGAATACACAATGTCTTATTCTCTAGTGCAATGGTCTTATATAAACTATGAAGGGGGAAATGTCGCGTTCTGTGGTATCATCAAAATAGTTACTGAATCACTAAGAATCAACACTATAACTTATATATATATATATATATATATATATATATATATATATATATATATATATATATATATATATATATATATATATATATATATATATATATATAAGTTATAGTGTTGATTCTTAGTGATTCAGTAACCATTTTGATGATACCACAGAACGCGACATTTCCCCCTTCATAGTTTATATAAGACCTCAGCACTTTTTTAGACTATTTTGTCTGGGCTATCATAGGTATAGCTGATATATCGACGATATAAAATAATATTTTGAATATTTACTTAACTGCATAATTATGATACATTCATATGGAATGAAAATAATATGGATATCGATTGTCAATACAATCTTTTCTGTAGAGAAAAATGTACACTTAATTTTTACTTATCACCTCAAATGCCCTAGGACCGTTAGAAAATGAGATATTTGCGAAAAACCTGACAAAAACAAAGTTTTTAATCTTTGGCCTTCAATATCTCCAGAAGCCCCAAGATTTGACAATATGATTTTTGCACACTGATTGTACAAGTGTAAACGAAGATATTCTCGCAAAAAAAAGCAGTACCGGTTATTCTGTAGATTCGGACATTTTTTGACTAAAAATTGAATGGACTGCAGATCATTACATCAAAAGGTTTTTAGAAAATGAAATTCAATATGTTCTCTATTCCACAAAATAACTTTAATGTTTTCAAACACGGAATAATTGCTTCTTCTGTTGGCTTTTCAAAATAATTTAACTTCATGATCATAAAAAATTAATTTGATTCATCATTCCTAATACAAACTATCTCATGTGTCTAGTTTGGTATCAATTTAAAGCTCTCGGCGAGATAAGCTTAGTAAAAACATAAAGTAAATAGTAAATTTTATCATCTTTAAGCTACACTCCCGGTAGTTAAATGTGAAAACTGTATGTTCCAATGAATTAAAAACTCCAAAAATCTGGAAAAGAACTCTTTAATTTCGAAAATAATTATTTTATGTACGGACGGTGAGGACTAAAATATAACCGCCATCTGTCACTTAACAATAACAGCTATCACTTTGAAATTTATGCAATTATCCATGCGACACTCTAAATTTATATAACAAGAATGGAACTGACCATGAAATTTATGCTCGGGAAAGTACTGTGTGGCTACAGCAGATTTTTGGTGTAAGGTATAATCAAATTTTTCCAAACTCTCATTTTTAAATCACGTGCAATGTACATACAATTGTTGACCCACGTGGACTATCGAAAATACTGAAATTGGTTGATACAGCGTTTATTTTATAGACCAGGATTAAGCAAACGGTCGATCGCGAACAGTTCGACAGTCGATCGCAGACATTTTTAATTATTCACTAAGTTAATTTCAAATCTTTTAATTCAAAATGTGTACTAAAAATTTAGCAGACAATGAAAAATGAATTTAGAAACTTGAGAAACGATTCGCAAATCTCAATAATCTTTGAACAATTTTTAAATTTATTTCATTTCATTCTGGAGAATTTGATAACAAGAATATTCCATCAAATCTAGCTCATACTTTTCGATTTAATTCATCGATTCTAGAGTTAGGAATTTCAACAATACAATCAGATATGATTCTAAAAGCACGTGCAAATAAAAATTATTTTTTGGATTTATTACCAGAAGAAAAATATCAATTATTGAGATGGGTAACAGTGAGGATATTTGCATTTCTTTGGTTCACTTATCTATGTGAAGCAGCGTTTTCTCAAATGAAAAACATCAAATCGCAATTTAGGAGTTCTCTGACTAATAACCACTTAATAGCATCCATTCGATTGTGTATCAGTGATTATGACCCTAACTTTATAAGACTTGTTGATGAAATGGAATGTAACGCATCTACATTAAAAAATTGAACCAAAATATTTACCAATATAGTACATTGCACAAAATAGTGAATTTAATGGGCCGAATTCATAAGACAGGAGGATTTCCTCCCAAGCATAAGGTAGAAGTATAAGGTAATGATTTAAAGTGAAAGGTAGAAGTATAAGCATTTCCTTCTTTTTATATTTATAATGATTACCTTATACTTGCGAGGAAATCCTCTACTTGTAGAAGTAAAGGGTTGACTCATGTCTGTATTCCAAGTGACTCGAACATGTTACAATACTTCTTTTTCCCGCATTCTTCATCAGCCCACTTGTTACGCGAACACGAATAGTTTCACTTCATTTGTGTCACTGTTATAATATTTTTATATAATTGTTTCAAATTTTGTTCACGTTTAAGTGATCGTATCTTATAAATTTGGCGCAATGTCTTCCTCTGATAGTGATAGTAAGTAGAAAACACTTTTAATGAACTGCAATTCATTGCTGAAGAAGTTGTCAATACTCTTGTTATTTTGTGAACATTTCTTTGGCATTACAAGTGGCTCGCACATTCAAAGTAGGTTTACCTTTTCGGTTGATATATTCATCTCCATGGCGATTTGGTTACAGTATGTCTACATGGATACAGTCAATAGCACCTATTGCTGTCGGAAACATATACTTGCTTTGCCATAACTGTCTGGCTTCCATCATTTCGTTGTTGGTTTTTGGAAACTTTATCCATTCATTTGATTGCGCAATAATTCTGTCAACTACTTCATTTACGGTCCGAGATACCGTAGCTTGACTTACTCTAAGTTCTTGACTGATACCTAGATATCCAGATATATCACTGAGATAGCGTAAACATATTTTGATTTTATGAACAGATGACAACGCACCTCCCCGAGTTTCTTCATTTACTTCTAAAAATGTGTCTGTGAGCCACTGTACATTTTCTTTCTCGAAGCGATACAATCCTTTAAAATCACGGACAAGTGTAGATAAGCGAGCCTTGTAATGTTTAACATCCCTCAAATGCACTTATATATATATAATATATATATATATATATATATATTATATGTATATATATATATATATATATATATATATATATATATATATATATATATATATATATAGATATGTATTGACCGGATTATGAGACCAAATATAAGAAGTACACAGCATTGTGAAACCGAAAACTACTTGTGAGACCATGTCCCACAAATCTGTAATTTATAAGCTTGTTTTTACAATCAATGCTGTTTCTTACTTATTGATTTTATGTGTTTGACATGGAATGTGACTTCCTAGTTTTTATGAGGCATGCTAGGGAATAAATAATAATTGTATTATGTCACAAAGTCATGTTTTCCAAAAAGTGCTCATAAAGCTGTGAAACATCTCTGCGGGAGTTACGTGAACTAAATTTTCACTTCCATCATAGTCAATAGATGGCAATATCTTGTAGTTTGTAATATTTGGAATTTTTACGTTCCGCATAGACTACAGATGGCAACATCTTGTGCTTTGTGATAGTCTCTATATGAAATGAAGTAGGGCGAATTGGCGGCAATTCTTAAGCTTTCTTTATTTCAATATGAAAATTTAATTACATCTCAACTGACATTTTAGTGATATTTGGGTTGACTCTAATTATAGCAGTACAAGTGAAAATTACTTCAAATAATTCAACGGATAGATATTTATTATATCCAATTTATTATAATGAGAAAGCGACTGAGAATAGTTGAATCAACTGTTTTTTTTTTGTATTATATATTAAAAAGTAATGTTCGTTTTTTCAAGATCTCAGAAATCTAACACCGTTCGACCAATTGGATTGAAACTTTTTGCAATTGTTGTTGGCACTTGTTTGGTGGTTTATCAACGAACATTGAGGGGCGCATAAGCCGTATCAATTTGTTCTTTTGCGCATCATTTCTCCAATTGAGTTTGAACTTTCTATACTTGGTTGTTGTTAGCACTTGCCCGAAGGTCTTTGGTATAGTACAATTAACATACAAAAAATGGTGCACGAGTCGTAATTGCTTTGAGTTTAAACTTTCTATAGTTGTTGTTGGCACTTACGTGAAAATTTCCGATTTAATACTATTATTGTACAATAAGTGGCACACAAGTCGTACTTGTTTGTTTGTGCATTGTTTATCTGACTAGGTTGAAACTTTGAACAGTTGTTATTGGCACTTTCGTGGAGCTTAAATACGATTCGCGCATTGAAACATTGCAAAGCATGCCGAGCAATTGTAAAATCAGACATATTAGAAACGTGTGCTTTCTCTCTTCTTTATTTTCTACATTTCATACTTATTATGAGCTATTGAGTTCAGTAGCAGAAAATACTGTCTGCTTGGGAATTGCGTATTATTGAGAAATTTGGTATACATAAGACGAGGAAAAGAGAAGCTCATCAATTCTCTCGGCAAGAATTCAACAGCTTGATCAACTAATTTTGTATCTTATAGTTTCTGTTATGCTAATATAAGTGACAATTATTATCCAGCTTGTATATTTGCTTTCGAAAATATTTATCCACCTGAATTAGTAATAATTTGAAGCTTCAAAATAATTTGAGAAACACTCCATGCTATATGACCACGCGTTACGGGTGGTTGAGTTCTGATTCTGTTTAGAGCGGCGGCTGCAGCAATATCTTTGATACCGTGACACAAAAATGTAATTATATTGCATTCTACAAACAATAACATGCCAATGTGTCTTGTATCATCCATACAAATATAGATTCTCATGTTTCAGTTAGTCTGAATTACAAATTTGTATTGATTCATAGAACATAGTTCATTATTATTGAATGGTTTTGAAAGTATGAGTTTCAAACTAAAGTTCTGACTTTTGTTCTAATAGAATCGGGCAGTTCAGTAGATATCAATTCATTGTCATGGAGCTAGAAAAACTAAATAACCTCTCCTTTTTTGATTGCCTGCTACTTTTTGATGTGCTACCGATTAGCGGAGAAACTAGGTTAATATCTTCAAAACTGCAGGAGAAGAAGCGGAGACACCAAACGCCAAACATTGAAATGAGGACAATAGCGTTTTTGCTTCTGTGGAAATGCGTTAACAACGCTGTCAAACACGATTATTGCTTGCCGCACATGCAGGCAATAATTCATACTCCAAAACCGTGTTTTTAGAGCTTTCGAGATCCCTCTCGTGTCACTAGAGCACCTATCTACAAAAAAAAATTCACAGCGTATGACAGACCATTTGCCAGCAAGTGACGCAATAGTCGCAGCTGACTACTACCGCGGAACAACTCTGAAATGGATTAAAATTATTTAAATTAAGTAAATGTCCAAATATACCCATAAACCTTGAAATCGCAAATTTTCTGAATAATTTTGATACCCACCGAATTAATTGAAAACTCGAAGTATCTACAAGAAAAATTTCAGCTGTACAAATGTTCCTGTATATAATGTAAAAATTGTAAAAAAAACAATCGTTCAAAACGGTTTATCCATATTTCATGGAAGAATTTAGTATAGGATTCCTGTCATTTTCCAGATAGCTATGATATGATGGATACCCTCTTGGAAATATTCCAAATATATTAATAGATGTATTTTTTGACTTGACTGTCAATTTTTATGAGTATTAGGACACTTGTTCAGTAACAAACTGAAAAACAATCGTTCAAAATAATGCAACATATCCTATAAAAAATGGAGTAACCCATAGAAAATGTAGTAAGATTCCTGTCATTCTCAAGATAGCTATGAGTAACAGCCTCTTAAGAATACCATATACATATTTCAAGATAGATGAGTTTTTGACTCAACCGTCAATTTTTATAAATATTGGAACACTTTTTTAATAACAAACTCAAGAACAAGCGTACAAAATAATGCTACATATGCTATATAAAAGAATGGAGTGAAATTTCTGTCGTTTTCTACATAGCTATGATGAAAAGCATCTTGGTAGTATCTTATACAGTCTTCCAGATGTGTTTTTAACTAGACTGTCAATTTTATTGAGTATTGGGATACTTGTTCAGAAACAAACTTAAAACAATCGTTCAAAATAGTGCAAAATATGCTATGAAAAAATGAAGTGAAATTCTCGGGACTTTCTAGAAAGCTATAGAAAATTACCTATTGAGAATATACAATACATATTTCTGAATGTGTTTTCGACATGACTATCAATTTTTGTGAGTATTGGGACAATTGTTCAGTCACAAACTCAAAAAGCATCATTCCAAATAGTGCAACATATGCAATGGAAAAATGCAATAAGATTCCTGTCGTTTCCCAGATAGCTATGATGGAAAGCCCCTCGGAAATATTTGATAAATATTTCTAGATGTGTTTTTGACTTCACTGTCAATTCGTATGAATATTGGGACACTTCTTCAATAACAAACTCGGAAGCAGTCGTTCAATATAGTACAAAGAATGCTATAGAAGAATGTAGTGAGGTTTCTGTCGTTTTCTATATAGCTATAATAAGAATTCTCTAGAAATTATCTAATACATATTTCTCGATGTATTTCTGACTTGACTGTGAGTTTTTATAAATATTGTGACACTGGTTCAGTAACAAACTCAAAAACAGTCGTTCAAAATAGTACAATAAATGCTGAAGAAAAGAACAGTAAGATTCCTGTCGTTTTTCAGAAAGCTATGGTGGAAAGTTCCCCGAAAATATCTAATACATATTTCAAGATGTGTTTCTGACTTGACTGTCAATTTTTATGAATATTGTGTCACGTGTTCAGTAACAAACTTAAAAACAG
Source organism: Dromius quadrimaculatus (assembly GCA_963989225.1). Taxonomy (NCBI): domain Eukaryota; kingdom Metazoa; phylum Arthropoda; class Insecta; order Coleoptera; family Carabidae; genus Dromius; species Dromius quadrimaculatus. Next base: position 35,711,797 of record OZ022328.1, on the reverse strand, counting down.
TCATTCGAAATAGCACAATAAATGCAATTGGAAACTGTATTACGATTCCTGTCGTTTTTTAGATAGCTATGGTGAAAAGCCCTCCGAAAATATCTGATACATATCTCTAGATGTGTTTTCGACTTCACTGTCAATTTTAATGAATATTGTTACACTTGTCCAGTGACAAACTCAAAAACAGTCGTTCAAAATAGTACAATAAATGCTTTAGAAAAGTGTAGTACGATTCCTGTCGTTTTCTAGATAGCCATGATGGAAAGTTCTTCAAAAATATCTAATACATATTTCTAGAAGCGCTTCTGTCTTGACTGTCAATTTTTATGAATATTTCGACACTTGTTCAGTAACAAACTAAAAACAGTCGTTCAATATAGTACAATTATGCTATAGAAGAATGTAGTAAGATACCTGTCATTTTCTAGATAGCTATGATGAGAAGCCTCTATAAAATATCTAGTACATATTTCTGGATGTGTTTCTGACTTGACTGTCAATTTTTATGAATATTGTAACACGTGTTCAGTACCAAACTTAAAAACAGTCGTTCGAAATAACACAATAAATGCTATAGAAAAATGTAGTAACATTCCTGTCGTTTTTTAACTATGTATGATGAAGAGCCCTTCGAAAATATCTAATCCATATTTCTAGATGTGTTTTTGACTCCACTGTCAATTTTTATAAATATTGTGACACTTGTTCAGTGACAAACTCGAAAACAGTCGTTTAATACAGTACAATAAATGCTCTAGAAGAATGTAGTTGGATTCCTGTCCTTTTCTATATAGCTATGAGGAGAATCCTCTGGAAAATATCTAATACATATTTCTGGATGTGTTTCTGACTTGACTGTCAATTTTAATAATTATTGTGACACTTGTTCAGTAACAAACTCCAAAACAGTCGGTCAATATAGTACAATTATGCTATAGAAAAATGCAGTAAGATTCCTGTCGTTTTCCATATAGCTATGAAGAGAATCCTCTAGAAAATATCTAATACATATTTTTAGATGTGTTTCTGACTTGACTGTCAATTTTTATGAATATTTCGACACTTGTTCAGTAACAAACTAAAAACAGTCGTTCAATATAGTACAATTATGCTATAGAAGAATGTAGTAAGATACCTGTCATTTTCTAGATAGCTATGATGAGAAGCCTCTATAAAATATCTAGTACATATTTCTGGATGTGTTTCTGACTTGACTGTCAATTTTTATGAATATTGTAACACGTGTTCAGTACCAAACTTAAAAACAGTCGTTCGAAATAACACAATAAATGCTATAGAAAAATGTAGTAACATTCCTGTCGTTTTTTAACTATGTATGATGAAGAGCCCTTCGAAAATATCTAATACATATTTCTAGATGTGTTTCTGACTTGACTGTCAATTTTTATGAATATTGTGACACTTGTTCAGTAACAAACTCAAAAACAGTCGATCAATATAGTACAATTATGCTCTAGAAGAATGTAGTAAGATTCCTGTCGTTTTCTAGATTGCTATGATGAGAAGCCTCTAGAAAATATCTAATACATATTTCTAGATATGTTTCTGACTTGACTGTCAATTTTTATGATTATTGTGACACGTGTTCAGTACCAAACTCAAAAACAGTCGTTCGAAATAACACAATAAATGCTATAGAAAAATGTAGTGATATTCCTGTCGTTTTTCAGCTAGCTATGATTAAAAGCCCTTCGAAAATATCTAATACATATTTCTAGATGTGTTTTTGACTGCACTGTCAATTTTTATGAATATTGTGACACTTGTTTAGTAACAAACTCAAAAATAGTCGTTCAATATAATACAATAAATGCTATAGAAGAATGTGGTAAGACTCCTGTCGTTTTCTATATAGCTATGATGAGAATCCTCTAGAAAATATCTAATACATATCTTTAGATGTGTTTATGACTTGACTGTCAATTTTTATGAATATTGTGACACGTGTTCAGTAACAATCTCAAAAACAGTCGTTCAAAATAGTACAATAAATGCTATAGGAAAATGTAGTAGGATTCTTGTCGTTTTCTAGATAACTGTGATGAGAAACATCTAGAAAATGTCTAAAACTTATATTTAGATATGTTTTTGACTTCATTATCAATTTTTATGAGTATTGGGACAGTTTTTCAGTAACAAACTCGAAAACAGTCGTTCAGAATAGTGCAATAAATGCTACAGAAAAATGTAGTAAGATTCCTGTCGTTTTCTAGATAGCTATGATGAAAAGCCTCTTGAAAATATCTGAAACATATTTTTAGATGTGTTCTTGATTTGACTGTCAATTTTTATATGTTTTGGGACACTCGTTCAGTGAAAAACTTAAAAAAAAAATCGTTCAAAATAGTGCAACAATTATATGGAAAAATGTAGTAAGATTTTGATAATTATTTTGTATAGGCGGTTCACTTTGATAAACTAGTCGACATTATATCTTTTATTACTCTTGGGAATCCCAATAGTGAGCAAAAAATAAAGTCTTTTCAATTAGCGGCAAATGCACATCAAACGCTTGTTATCAAATACAGGGAGAAGGGTAGGAGGAACACAGACTGCGTTTCGCCTGCCCGACTGGAGAGTGGAGACCACCCTGTTTGTAACAGTAAGACGTCAGACGTCAATTAGTCACATACAGTTAAGCAATTAGCAACTATTCACTTCAGCTTGACATAATATTGTAATCGGAGGTAATTAGTGCATATTTGTGATTTTGTTTTTGATTTGGGTAAGTGGAAATTATTATAACTCAATAAATATGTTTTATTTGGTGAAGTTCTATATATAAAAATAATTAGAAACCTAACGTTTCAACAGCAAAATGCTGTCTTTCTCAAGTCTAAAAATATAAACATATTTATTAAAAATAAGTTGTGAAAAGTTTTTTTCTTCATTATTATAACTTAGATTATTGGATAAAGTGAATTTCGCAGAAAAATAAGGTCTGACAAATTTTATGTGTTTATCACTTGGAGAAAAAAATACAGAGGAAAGAATAAATTCAGTTTGTGAAGAAGGTGACTATAATGGCATTTCACTTTACATGTTTGCAAACGATCTCTCTGTATTTTTTCCGACATGATTGAACAATAATAATAATTCTACAGTCGACAAGAAATATAGATGTGTGTCACGTCAAATGAACCCTAACCTGGAATTATTTGAAAAAACTTTCTGAGTAGTAGTGCTAGGTTTATGTTGGTTTTTGTCCGATTTTGAGAGTTTCTTCTTGATTCACGCTTTTAATCAAAAATCGATATTAGGAATCTAGCGAGTTTTTATTTGAATTTTTTAACCACTCAGCAGATAATTACGATATTGTCAATACATTAGTTTCCCATGCAATGCCAATTCATACAAGAAATGATACTTTATTCTATATTCAAAAATCTGATTCAAAACTATAAAAATTCACCTATTGATAGATTATTGTCTACTTATAATGATAACTATCAGCATATCGATCTCTTCTGTCAAGTCAAAATCCAATTCAAGAACGGAATTAAATGCAGTATAAATTCATTTTCTTATTATTTTACTCTGTATGTATGATCATTCAAGCTTTTTTGTTTTGTATTTTATGTAAATTATGAAAGTTTATTATTGAGCGACTGTTGACCTCCAAATAGTCAAATCAATAAATAATGAAATAAATTAGTTTTCTGCCTCTAGGCAAAAAGTGAACCTGAAATACAAGTCTGAGATTTCAATAATATTGGACTTAATTTGAAAGGGCTTTGTGTGAACAGTCGGGTCATATCTGATGTCATATTTCTCAATTCAGTTTAATCATTTGAGAAAAATTAAATTTGATGGTGGTGAGCACATTGGGCGTACGCAGAAAAATTTCCTATGGGGTCAAAATTTTAAATACACACAGACATGCAAAAATAGTAATTAATGTAACAAGTAGGTGAAGAGCAGCATAAAGTAGGTGTATGATATAGGATTGAGCAATCATGTTTACGAGTACTTTATAGACTTCACGCACGCCTATGGTTAGCACATCAATTCTAGTCCGGAAAATGTTTTCTCATCGAAATTCATGGAATATAACTAATGTCATTATTGTATTATTGCTATGCGTTTCGTATTCAGGTTTTTTTTTGCTCATTGTGCGCTCGACTGGATATTTTATGTTCACTAGTATCATGCATTCATTCTATTTTCAGGTATTTCTTTTTGGCATGATGTATAAACTTGTGAGATATGTAGAAGATCTTATTTGGCATGTCTGTCATAATTCAAATGTGAGAATATCAAATGAGAATCATCTGGTACATGCTAAATACCAAGGATACTTTTACCCAGCATTGATTATAAATGAAGGGAGTGAGTGGATAATTCTTAAGTTGAATGCATTTATTCATTGATAATTTTTTTTTTCCTTAAAATAATACAGCAAAAGAACAAATGAATGCATTGAAAAATAGGTATGAACACCACGATTCTATATTGAAAAAATATTTCAAGTTCACTCCAGTTGATCATATTGGATTGAAAAATGCTAGTACTCAAACTTTTGATATGCGAAAAGAATTCACTGAATCTACCACACAAACAGATGATATTAGTGAGGAGAGCAAAAGTAAGTGATTTTTTTCTAGTATATATGTCTAGTGAGGATATAGTTGAATGCAAAGCATCTATATTACTCTTGGATAATTCTATTTTCATTTTATCTTGAAATTATTGCCCGTTTCTCACTTTTTGAAGAATACAATGATGAGGTTTTCAAACCCGTTCTTCATCTCACTTGATAAACTCAAATTATTGATTATTATTCATTCAAAATGTGCATAGTTTTTGATATATATGATAAAATTTTGACGGCTCTTCAAGCTCCTTAGCTTTTAGCCTTGAATACCTTATTTTTTCAACTGAACTTGAACCAATATGCACACCATGATTTAATTACTAGAAGATTATGAATTGTGAACCAAATATCTCATATGTAAAATATTTGAAAATCTGATGTGGCCAGCATGCTATCTTCCGTCACAAAAGATACATTAATCAATTTTTTTCTATAAAGCATGAAATTGTATTCACTTAAATTGAATAGTGACTATTTGAGTGAAAAAAGTTATACATTTTATTAAGTTACTTACGGATATCGTAACTATCTCAAGCTATGAATTTATAGTCCAGGAGCCGACCCTACCTTATGTTCCCTGATCGGACTTACGCCCAAATTGAATAAGAATCGATCTGATTTTCAGTGATCAATAGAATGCCAGACTTAATAAATGCCGGGTCCTGTCCTAAGTGTCGAAAAAAATACCAATTCTAGTTAAGTTTTCCGACGCAGCTTCCTCGATAGAACTTACGATTGAAACTAGTACCAATCGATAGCGGAAGTTGAGTAATTTAAGTTGAACCAGAGTGTCACCTCCTGTCCTAATCAGAAGACTGGCAGCCACCCGTAAGTGTAACCCATTTCTGTATTAAACTTCCCTGATCGAGCAGGAATCAAGCTGGTAAGGTGAGGTGACGCAGGGTGACCTGCGTGCCAGTGAAGATATTATAACAAAAATTTGCAAGATGACAAAGTATCTACGATCATTATTAAGTTCCGAATCTGATTCCGATGAAATCGAAGATCAAATAATAACAGTATTTTTTTGTGGAAAGCGTCGAAAAGCAATTTTTTCATTTGGTTTCTTAATAGCTAGCATTAGATGTATCATATGCTGATTTCATCAATTTTTCTCTCCATAGTAGACTTCACTTCCAACACAAATTACTATTCGCAGGTCGTGGTCGCTAGTGACAAACTGCGACACAAGCACAAAGTCTTGCAGTTCATGAACGCTCTAAAACTGCGTCACTTCACCCTGCGCACGAATATTCGGTGTAGTATTCACATCTTCATTTCATATAAACACACGGTGAATCACCTCACATCACCCCACCAAGCTGTGTCTCAACTTGCGCCCGGCCTTAAAGTCTATCCGATTTTGAGGTCCCAATTTCGAACGCATCCTTACTTCTTCCATCGAATGTGTGATTTTTCTCTATAAATTTCAGCTTGGGCTTTATTGAACACGAAAAAATCGCAGCGCTGCGTCTTGCCCTGTCTGGGAGGGCGGCAGTCATTCCTAAGTGTAACGTATATTTTCGTACTTAATTTCCCTCATTAAACTCACGATTTTCGAAGTTAAAATCTCTCTGAACACGGAAAAACCGCGGTACATTCGATGAGAGAAGTACAGTTGCGTTTGGATTCGAGATGTAAAGATCGAATAGACTTTAAGAGTGGCTGCAGTCCTTCCAGGCAGGGTGGGAGGCAGCACTTCGACATTCTCGTGTTCAGAAAGGTTCAAGCTATAATTAGATACAATAATTGTACATGAGAGAAGTACAGCTGCGCTCGAAATTGGGATATGAAAATCAAATGATTTTGAATGTGGTTGCCGCCCCCTCGGACAGGTAGGGAGGCAGTACCTTGGGTTTTTCGTGGTAAGGAAGGTTTCAGCTTCAATTTGAAAAAATAACTATCGTTAGCTCGATCGGCTAAGTTCATACGAAAAAAGATTCTACTTGGGAAGGGTTGCCGCCCTCCTGGAGGTGGCACCCTGGATTTTTCCCAAAGTACCTGATCTTCGCTATCGATTGGTATTAGTTTCAATCGTAAGTTTTATCAGGAAAGTTGCGTCAGAGAACTTGGCCAGAATTGGCCTCTTTTCAACCCTGCATTTGCAAAGTTTAGCATCCTATTGACCAATAAATTCCCGATCGATTCATATAAAATATGGCCGTAAGTTCGATCAGGGAGCATAAGGTGCGACCGGCGACTTTCAACTGATGATGAACTGTCCGTATTTGCTGACTATATGGGCCGTGATATTGATAATAGATAGATTCGTTTCTCCGAATGGTGAAATTCATTGAAGAAAAATATCACAATTGCTTCTGGCTTAAGATTTTGATATTAAAGATCTGTTTGCAGGAAAATGCCTAGATAATATCGATGTTGGTAATGCCGAAGTGGTTGATATGCAGGTGACAGAAGCTAGAATTCATCACGCAGCAATTTCTGCTCCAAATCAAACGGCATGTGCTGGATGCAAAGGTATCAATTTGTTTCTTCAAACTTACTGTCTATATTACAAATCCATATCTTTATAACAGGAGACGATAGGAACAGTGATGTAGGAAATATGTCTTTTCTAAGCCAAACGATTGTAAATGAAGGTAAACAATTCATATTATTGAATATATTACTTATATGACTATATGCTTTGTATTGCCTCAAATATCAATTACATGAATACCTGTGATTTTTCGATATCATGATGCTATAACACACTATTGAAATGCTTTTTTTCTCCGATATGCTCTTTGAGCCACGCCAATCACACAGATCCTACTATATCAGATTAATTGAGAAAATGCAACCCAAATTCATATTTTAATTTTTAACGGTCATTGTAAAGTTACCACTTTACGCATCGCATGTCTTTATATGAACTTGCGTTCTGAGTTCTTTTGCTGTGTGCTCAATAATTGTCAGAATTATGAAATTGAGGGCCGTAGAAAAATCTTGTATGCAATTCGAGTGTAAACAAGCATTATGATATTCGGCCAACAATTTTTTATTAAATATTTGGACTCATGTCATAATGCTCTACACTACACTCTTGTTGCTCAAATTACTATTATTTCAAAGTTATTCTGTCTGAAAAATGTCAAATTGACTGTTTTTAAATGATTTCTGAGAGAACTCTTATTAGTCGGGGAGCTACATCCAATGTTTCCTGATCGAATGAATGGCCAGATTTGATATGAATCGATCGGGTATTTAGTGGTCAATAGAATGCCAGACTTTATAAATGCAGGGTGTCGAAAAAAAGATCAATTCTGATCAAGTTTTTTGACGCAGCTTCCCTGATAGAACTTACGATTCAAACTAGTGTCAATCGATAGCGAAGGTCAGATACATTAGGTAAAAACTAGGGTGCCACCTCCTGTCCTGTTTAGGAGGGCGGCAGCCACCCCTAAGTGTAATCAACGTTTGTATTTAATTTATTTAATCGAGCTTACGATAGTTATCTTTTTTAAATTGAGGCTCACTACAAGGTACCGCCTCCCTATCAGTGCGCGAGAGCGGCAGCCACACTTATTCGATTTCCAGGTCCCAATTTCGAGTGTACAATCATAGAATGTACAATTATTTTTTCTAGTTATTAGCTTGAGCCTTCCTGAACACGAGAATACCGAAGTGCTGCCTCCCATCCGGTAAGGGAGGGCGATAGCCACTCTTGAAGTCTATCCGATTTTTACGTCCCGATTTCGAACGCATCGAATGTACAATTTAAAGAGAATCATCGTACATTCGATGAGAAGAATGCAACTACGTTCGAAATTGAGACCTAAAAATTGGATAAACTTTTAGAGTAGCGGTCGCTCTTCCGAACAGGGTGGAAGGCAGTTCTTCGGCATTCTCGTATTCAGGAAGGCTCAAGCTACAATTAGAAGAAATGATTGTACATTCGATGAGAGAAGTGAAGCTGCGTACAAAATTGAGACCTGAAAATAGAATAATTTCAAGTGTAGCTACCGCCCTCCCAGACAGGTAGAGAGACGGTACCTCGGTTTAATACAAAAATAGGTTACACTTAAGGGTGGCTGCCGCCCTCTTGGCCAGGACAGGGGGTGCAATCATAGTTTTTTCTTAAATGACTTGACCTTCACTATCAATTGGTACTAGTTTGAATCGTAAGTAAGTTCTATCAGGGAAGCTGCGTCAAAAAACTTGACCAGAATTTGCCTTTTCTTCAACACTTAGGACACGATCCTGCATTTATAAAGTCCGCTCAGGGAACATAAGATACGGTCGGCTCCTGGACTATATATCTTTAGATTTGTTGTAGAACTTCTTGGATACCTGTTATGAATATCAATCATGTAAGTTTTGCAACAATCATAAAATCCATGAAAAGCATTTTGACAGTAGCAGAGTATGATCGTAAATAATAATTCATGATTTTCATTGTAGAACTAAATATACATAAAGATGTATCCTTTTCTGAAGGTGATAAAAACTATGATCGGAGCGAAATAGGGTCTGTAGATGGTACCTTGTTATCACATTGCGACAATGTTGTACGTGAAGCCCAAAATAATGATATCACGGATGAAATTAGTTCGAATATATCTCTTGGAAACAATTTTGTTGATTCTTCAAAATCACTAGCTTCGCCTAATGTTGTTAGTTATGCCAAAAATCAACATTTTTGTATTTACTGTAAAACGAAAGTTGACAAATTTGCAAGACACCTCGAAACGAAACATAAATTTGAGAGTAGAGTGAAGGAATATTTAAAATTTCCGAAAGGAGATGCAAAAAGACGTGCTATAATTGCAAATATTAGAAGCTTGGGTACTTTTATGTACAATACAGACTCAGAATTCAACAAAGGTGATATTCTAGTTGCGAGAAGAACAAAATGCAGTGAAAGGCGACGCGTTGAAGACTATGTTCCGTGCCCCAAATGCAAAAATTTTTTTAGAAAAACATTATTATATCGTCACTACAGACGATGTGGATGTACAGTTTCAAGGACATATATTAAATCCGCACCAAGAAATTTACAAAATCTGTCGAGAGCAACATTATATGAGGGAACGATTCAGTTTAGCAAATTACAGAAATATATTTTAACTGGTATGATACATGATGACATAACAAGAATTATACATCGTGATAAATTGATACTTATATATGGGAATTATTTATCCCAGTAATATGATGGTGAAACTCATTTAGTTAACATGATACGGCAAAAATTGAGACCAGTTGGACAGTTATTGCAAACTATACGCAGATTGGAGTCGACAGTAACTGATTTGATTTCTGTTATTCGTCCATCTTTATTCAACAAATTTGTTGAAGCCGTTCGCATCTGTGCAGGTTATAATGAAGCTGATGGTTCTTTTAGAGCTCCATCTCTGATAAGCGCAATAGGACAGACTGTGAAAGAATGCGCGGAGAAATTAGTTATTGAATATATTAAAGATGATAACTTGCAAGGAAGACATGAGGTTGAAGCGTGGCTGTGTGTGTATTCAAGTGAATTTTCTGTTTTATGCAAAAGAGCAAACACTATCCTATTTCGAAGAAAGTGGAATAAACCACGATTTTTACCATTGACCTCTGATATTTTGAAATTGAACAAATATTTGAAAGATAAGTGGCAGCAGGCTCTTTCTGTTTTGAACTCAGGCTTCGATTTATCGTTTTGGACACAACTGTCGAAGTGTACGCTTTTACTAATTTTGATATTCAATAGAAAGCGAGTAGGGGAAATGGAGAAGTTACTTATAAACGATTATAAAAACAGACATAATATTCAAGAGGATTCGGAAACATATAAAAATTTAAAACCTAGTGAAAAATTATTTGCTCAGAGGTATGTTCGAGTTGAGGTCCGCGGAAAATTGGGTAGACCTGTGTCTCTGATGATAAGTCATCAAGAAGTTGCAGCCATAGATCTATTATTACACTTCAGATCTGAAGCTAATGTTCACCACACGAACCCATATGTTTTTGGAAGGGGAAAGGATAAATATTTTGAAGGTAAGTTTAAATTTTGTTTGTGTTAAATGGGATCTCAAAGATTATGAAAGACACGATTTTATTTTGTCGAACAAAATGCATTGGTCGCTAGATGAGTTTTGTTGAATCATTTGGTTCGTAATTTCTTGATAAGAAAATATTTTCAAGTTTTGTGTACTTTTCTTTAAGTTGAACTTTGAATCTCATGGCAGGTATATAGTACACAAGAACAACAAGAACAACAATAGTACAACAACAACAATAATATTTCCGAAATTGATTAAGAACGTAAAAAGAATGATATTTTTCAGTTGCAATTCGAAATAACAACCGTTTCAGTAAAGTTTGAGAAATATTGAAATTCATACTAAAAGTACACATTTTGTACATTTGGTGCAAATTTTACTTTTATTACGAGCAGAAAAATTCCAATAAACAAAAATATTAGTAACATTAAATGAAAGTAGTTCACTGAAAGAGGAAAAAGATATCTTTCTGAAAGTGCTATTCTACTCTACCTATTTTCCATATTAAATTCAAGAATTAACTCTCTTTATTAGAAAATGACACAGAATTAAAAAAATGAGCATCACTGTTGAATTGTACTCAAGAAGGAAGTGTAAACAAAACTACAATATAATTTTCATCCAAAAATTCTCGACAAAACTCACTTTAATATCATCACCTAGATATCCATGTATTTTTGATACAAAACAAAAACATAATAAAACTGTCATATTTATGAAACAATCTCTTTAAATTCAACCGAAATCGTAGCTTTCATAGTTTTTGTGATCTTCATGACTTAAATGCTCTAGTGGGACACCTGTATGATTATTTTTCGCAGCCTTCATTTTGCTAATGATGCTTTATAGGTGCAAGATGTCTGAGAGATGCTTCAAACTACTGTGGTGCAGATCGCCCAGAATTGTTACGGGGGACTAAACTGAGAAAACATATCGCGACTATTTCTCAAGCTATGAATCTGACTGATAATGAATTGTCCATATTGGCCGACTATATGGGCCATAACATCGATATTCATAGACAATTTTACCGTTTGCCAAATGAGGCAATTCATCTGGCAAAAATATCGCAATTACTTTTCGCTTTAGATTCTAATACTATAGACAAATTCAAAGGAAAATGTCTAGATGATATTGATGTTAGTAATGTCGAAGTGGATGATATGCAGGAGATGACAGAGACTGATATACATAATATCGCAGAAATATCTGCTACAGATCAAACTGCGTGCTCTGAATATGAAGGTATATCAATTTAATTCTGTAAACTTACTGTTTATATCACTAATTTATAACTTCATGATAGGAGACAGTGGAAGCCATGATGCAGAAGATATATCTTTTTCCTATCAAGCGACCGAAAACGAAGGTAAAAAAGTTATACTATTGAATTATGTTAAAAAATAACGAAATTTGTTTTTATTGATATTTGTAATTTGAAGTTGGCTAATGTACCAAAATTTACCATTTAACAAAGACTGTAATTGATACATTTAAATTGTTGGGAATCACTATGTTTGCAAACTTATCTCGGACACCTATATAACATCTGTATTATTTTTCAGTAGAGAATGCAAGAAACATTAATATAGAAAAAAATATAAATTATAACGTGGAAAAAGTATTTCCGTTGAATCAAGCTGGGAACAACAGTGCAGAAAAAAACTACAGATATCACATGGAAAGAATTTCCACGGTAAATCAAGCAGGATGTTCTAAAAATGAAGGTATAAGAGTGATTTCAGTTTCCTTATTGCTTACATTCTTAATATTATATTTTTCTTATAGGGAACACCAGATATGAAACAGGACATAGAATCAAAAAAACAGAAGAAGTTACCTGCATGAAGAACTCTGGACTTGAAGGTATAATATTGCACAACTGAAAGTTGTAATGTGGATGAAAAATTATTTCTGAAACTATACAGTATGACGTTCAAATTTTTAAATCCTTAACTGGTATTCGAAAAAGTATAAAAGAAAGAACTCTGGTTAAAGTAGAGGGTAGACAAAAATCGCCACATTAGTGAAACATTTTTTTTTTGTTTTGTCAACAAAATATATAAATGACTGGGCTATTTGATATAAAGTTATTGCTCGTTGATGACTCAAGTTATCCTTCAATTCAAAACAAAAACTATTTTCAAATATTCGTGAATCAATATTGAAACTCTAATTTACTTCTACTCACTTTATGGATTTATAAAATTCCATTTGTGCTAATTTCGTTGTTAATTCAAGGATAACATGAATTCTCTCATAAAATCAATTCATAATTAACCTTCAGGCAATGGAAGTAATTCAAAGAATCTGAATACATGTAAATAAGATTGAAATGTTAGGGGCTATTATTTAATTTTATTATATATTTGCCTCCGATTAATCTTTGTTTTTATTGATTTATCTCTTTAATATAATTTATATTAACAAACTATCAAAATCTTTATAACAGTTATTTTGATGAAGAAGTAAAATATGGTTCTAATTAAAATTAATTGAATCTTAAAATAGAGCCCTTTTTCCACTTATCAGATAAAAACATTATGCTACATCAACCATGGTGTCAAAATTATTCCAGAACGTTGAAATCAATCTAGGTCGTTGTCCAATTTTTTACAGAATTGTATCTCTTATTATTTTTGGAATGTCTCAGAATTTCAATAATTTGTATGTATGGTATTTCAAATATTGATGAACTATATTTCTTACAATTTTTAGCTATATTAAAATTATTAACAAAACTTCTTATTCGAGTCAATGAAGGGGAAAATTCAGATATATTCATCTAACAGTTAGAATTGAGATTTTTTCGTAAATTAGTCTCCAAGGATGATACGGCAAATTAAAAAAAAATATTGATCGCAGCCACGTAGTACTTGACTTTTTTTCTTTACATTTCTCAAAAAATCTAAATTCTCACAGAAAAATGGGCTGTCATAGGTTTATTATGATTGACGAATAACAAATTTGATTTCAGTCTTCCAAAAAACTATGTGAGAAGAAAAATTCGCAAAAATTCTACCGTATTTTCACCCTTACGCAATTTAGAGGTATAAGTTCAAGTTTTATATAGTTTTTCATGAAAATCTTGGAAAATTTCATGAAAATTGTGGAGAATTTTTGGAAAATGCTATAAATTGCTAATACAAGATTATGTAACATAACGTTGTCAAGGTTTTTCTTGTTACTGATGACGAATTAGATATTCCAGACAATGAAAATTCTCTTAGTTTGTTAAAAAATCGTTTGGAGAAGAGTTTATAATTGTTTCAGTCGACGATAAACTTTGGAAAAAATCCGGCAAATAGAAGAAAAAATTGAGCAAGAAAAAGCGATTTCACTGTTACATATTGAATGTTGTGCTGTTCAGGTCACTGATGATGGATTTGACATTAATAACGTGAATAAAAAATTATATTCTTACCTGATTTTTCAGTCTTTTTATTTCTCACGTTTTCAATGTGAAATTCGTCATCAGTGGGACCGTATAACACTAAGTCTGTTATGCTTCACAGTCATATTAGAGTTGTATTCTCGTATTTTCTCTTCATTCTACACCATCTTCTTAGTCATCAATGATCAAATGATCTTGACAATTACACATATCCCACGGTGTTGTAATGACAATTTTTCACATTTCCCTACTTCACAATTTTAAAGGAATTTTCCAAGATTTCTCTTATGTTGAGATTCGCAATCAGCGTATTAAGAAAATATAGGAAATAATATAAGACTTGAATTAATATCTTCAAATTGTGTAAGGGTAGAAATACGGTAGATAATTCATGATTCTCCGCTTTTCACATTATTTTTTGAGAAATTGACCTTAGATTTGTAATCAGCGATCCAAAACACGCACCAAAAACCTTATCTGAAGCATGAAAACATGATTTTTCAAAAATTTGAAAAAGGGTACTAAGGTACAGGATTGCGATTGTTTCAAATTGACAGAATGATGGTCGCACTAACATGTAACAAAAACAAGAATCGATTACAACTCTTTGATCAATCCTTTTACTCAGTCCTATTCCCATCTTTACTAGACTAACTACGCAGAAACTAATTATTTTTTTTTGCTATAGCTTCAAAAAGCAGACTTGATTGGACTCCAGAGAGAAGAAGAAGAAGAGTGAGCAGAAATTGTATGGAAAGACGTACGTGGCGAACTCCTGAGAAGTTTGCTTTACGCCAATATTTCAAAAAACACTTGGAGAACAAGATATTACCCTCAAAACAAGAATGTGCAAGTGCAATAGACAAATTTGCTGCTCTAAGGAAACGTACAGATGTACAAGTAAAGTTATGGGTTAGCAATGAATTAAAACGAACATGTAAAAAAAATCTGTTCCAATGAATTTTTGTATTCGAGAATGTTGAATATTCATATGCTGCATTCATAGCAGCACAGAAATTCTTCCAGTATCCACACTTAAATGATATAACACAAAGCTATAATTTTTCTCGAAAGAAATTAGTATTGAAAAGTCTGTAAAATACAACTTTTCTTCTGATTTCATTGAAACTTAACTTATCATATTGCGTAGTGTGTATTTCCGTAATTTTAATAATTATAATTCAATTGTAACCTGAAATTTGAACATCTAATGCTGAATGAACAATGTATTTCATTGTTTCCCATGGCAACACTATTGTTTTTGTTTTTTGATAATAGGAATTCAATTTATCACAAATCCTTTCATTTTATATTCAGCAAATACTTTCCGGTCACAATATGATGTGGAAAGTATCGTTGAAAGCAGAAAAGTTATCACACCTCTCACAGACAATGTTTAATACAATATAATAATCATAGCTTCAAAGTGCGCTCTTAAAAAAAATAATGAGTAAAAATGTGCGCCTATGGATGCTGCATGTGAGATACGTAACTTTTCCAACTTCAATTCTTTTTCATTAAAATGCAAATGTAAAATTCTTCTGTTAAGAATATGATTTATTTATTTATAATTTTATAGTAACATAAGAAGTGATTATCATTTCCTATATTAAGATTTATGAAACGACTTAGCGTTATCAAGAACTACTTTTATCATTCATGCAACTAACATCCAGGGGCATGTTGCATAATAAAATACAAGTCAATATTATTAGCGTTTTTAGGTGCATTTTCACTAATAGTACTAACTTGTATTTTATTATGCAATAGGCCCTAGATCTTGTTGATAATTAATTGTTATAAATAATTTTAGAACTAGTATGAATTGTGATTAATTAGTTTTACTTTTTTCATTTGTATTAGTGCTAACTTGTTTTGCGAGCTTAAGGAGTTACGTTTTATAAAAGTCTGACAATCTTTTGAAATAAAAATTACATAGTAAGTGTGAAGAACACGTCTTTTACTTTTCTCCTTTTCTCAAATAATGATTGTCTTTTGAAGAAGAAAGTCTTTTGATTTCACTCTATAATATCGTTTATATATTTAGTTCTTCAATACACTATCCGGTTATACCGGATCAATTATTCAAAGATGTATTAACTAGGGTATTACCTACCTCAAAATTGTTGATTTTTTCTAATTACTAGAGATGATTACATAAATGACACATAGAATCAGATAACTACCAAATCTACTGTCGAACAATACATATCAGTTATGTAGGTTGCATCAAATCTAGAATTGCATTGCGACATAAAAAATTAGTTCCCTGCATTATCGACATTTTTGGTTCCTTAATCCGGTGAAACATTTTTCGAAAATATTTCTGAAAATATTGATTTTATTGACACTTGAACATTTATATACTCATATGAATAGGAAGATGTAAATATCCAAAAAGTAATATATCTCCAAAACCCTATATTAAGAGGCTGTCTTATAAGTGCGCGTCCAATAAGTCCGTGAATACCTATATATATATATATATATATATATATATATATATATATATATATATATATATATATATATATATATATATATATATATATATATATATATATATATATATATATATATATATATAAATATATATATATATATACGAGTTATGTAAAGACACATTCTGTCACATTTTGTATTACGATCGAATGATGATTTAATTCCTTTGCTATTCTCCTTATCATCACAGAGTTCATTGCAGGGGATTTAAAATTATAAGTATATGCAAGATTTTGGTGGTAAGACAGATGAATTGTTGTATTCTAATTGTCAACATCAAAGTTGCTTGTGTGAGAAATAAAGATTTCTTTCTGAAAACAAATCTTGCGATTTGAATTATAAAAGTGGCGCAGTCGGTAGGATTGCCGAAAAGTAGCTTGCAACTCAACGCGAAAAGTTAAAAATTATCGCGATTACGGTCAGTTCCAACTGTTCGTTCGGAATCCTTAATAAAAGAGCCCAAGAGCCGCTACACGCAGTGCCAAGGCCCGATACGCATCACCAAGCAGCAATTTCGACTCCAAGAGTACCGCAAGCGAGAACCGAGTCGACAACTCTACCATAGTACACTGCAATATCATCTCCAGGTCCAAGAGAGCCCGCAGTGCGAGTGCCGATCTGTCAGTTTTCATAGAGCCCGTATACCGAGAGCCAGGAAACAGCACGCGAATGAAGATCGCAGTTTCCACCCTCATACTTTTACTGTGAGTCAAATTAGAATATATTATCAAATATTATCTGAATAATAATATTGAGATAATTCTCAACTATATTTTATAATCACTACTTTGTAATGTGGAACCTTACATAATTTGATTGAATTTATTTCAATTTGTCATATTCTTTAATTATTATTACCTTGTAAAGTAATAATTCAATCTGGCATTAAATCTAAGCGATTTATTTGAAACAATTTCTGAAATCGAAGAAACAAATATAATTCCAAACACAATGGCTAGTAGAATATCGGATATAAAAACTAGTATTGAAATTTTACCGACTTATGATGGATCGAATAAAAAGCATCTCAGTACTTTTGCTGAACCTGTCGATAAATTGATGCATTTTATAAATAGCATCACTCAACCTCTGCCTTATTTTGAAAAAATCACTGTAACCGGTGGAATAATTTCTGAAATTAAGGGTAAAGCCTTTGAAGCATTGGAAAATACAGATACTAATAGTTGGAATAGAATAAAAGAAACATTATTAGGTCAACATTTAATCCGCAAGACCTATGCAACAATTTTAATGCAGTCATTTATTTGAATAGAAAAGATCCGTATGAACTATTCTCGGTGGTAAACGAGAAAGCGAAAGAATTCAATGATTTGGTGAAACACGAATTTCCAGTAGATGACAATATTAATGTAGTATTTGAAGAAATTATTATTCAGAATTTCATAAATAAAGTGAATGAACCATACGGTAGTATCTTAGCTAACAGACAACCGAAAACATTGTCTGAATTAGGCAATTTACTTAAAATGATTATAAATTTTTGAAATACCGACAAATTAGAACTTCACCTGTAAATAAGCCTATCATTCAAAAACAATTACCTAACACTCCACCCGCTAGATTCCCTGGTGAATCTTCTACTTCAAATTTCCCTAACGGACCTATTCATTAAAATTTATCAGTACCAAGACAAAACTTCACACCTAAACAAAATGCAATTAATGGACGACAGACGAGACCAACCCCTATGTCCACGCAAACACGCACAACATTTAATAGACATAATAATCAACCTACTAATTATTTTACAAGGCAAAATAGGCAGTTAGGTACATATAATCCAGATTATTCTGTGGAGGAAATGAACTCCCAAGAATCTGAAAATATTGTCGACGAATATTATGATGAAACAAGTGATAACTCTGAGAATTTGCAAAAT
The DNA here is from genome assembly GCA_963989225.1 of Dromius quadrimaculatus. NCBI lineage: Eukaryota > Metazoa > Arthropoda > Insecta > Coleoptera > Carabidae > Dromius > Dromius quadrimaculatus. Next base: position 35,693,402 of record OZ022328.1, on the reverse strand, counting down.
AATGAAGAAAGCACGCAGATCACGGAAAGTGATGAGCATTCTTTTTTAGAGTTAACAGACCTCCAACTCACGGAGAAATCATGAACATAAACTGTAATTATAAACTACCTTACATAGCTGTAAAAGATTACATTATTTTATCAGATACCGGGAGTACAATGAATTTAATTAGTAAAGAATTTGTGGATCAAAAAATTTTAAATTAGATCGTTTTCAATTGAAACAAGAAAAATTCACTTTAAAAACTGCAAGTGGTAGAACTGGAGGTAATTATTTTGTCGAAACTTATATTAACAAAATACGGATGAAATTTTATGTGTGTAATTTTCATGAAAATTTCAATCTATTATAAGGAATAGAGACCTTAGAAAAAATCGGAATAATTTTGGATTTGAAAAATAGAGTAGCGACACTAGGAAATGAGAAATGTCAATTTAATTATTTTATCAATAAAATGAAAGAATGCAATTTTACCCAACAAGAATCAAGTCTAATGAAAATTCGTTCAGATCACTTGAACAAGGAAGAGAAACGTGAGTTATTTAAAGTTATTGAAGAATTTTCAGATTTATTTTCACAAAAGAATGAATCATTGACACACACAGACATTATACAACACTAAATACGCACAACTGACGATATTCCAGTTTATACAAAAATTTACAGATACCCAGAAATTTATAAGGACGAAATGAACAAGCAAGTTGACAATCTTTAACAAAACAGTATTATTCAACCATCTCATTCACCTTGGTCCTCTCCAATCTGGATGGTGCCAAAAAAATTAGATGCATCTGGCAAAACAAAGATTAGAATGGTTATAGATTACATAAAATTGAATCAAAAAACAATAAGTGATAAATTTCCTATACCGAACATTACTGAGACTCTTGATAAATTAGGACGTAACATTTAATTTACAACCCTAGTCCTAACTTCTGGATTTCATCAAATTAAAATGCATGGAAATTCAATACAAAAAACAGCATTCAATACCGACAAAGGACATTTTGAATTTGTTAGGATGCCTTTCGGACTGAAAAATGCTCCGGCAACGTTCTAGAGGTTTATGAACTATGTGTTGCGAGAACATCTCAATGAAATTTGCTTAGTATACCTTGATGATATCATTATCTTGGGTACAAGTCTTCAAAAACATTTAAATAACATCAGAAAAATATTAAAAACACTCAAACATTATAATCTCAAAATTCAATTGGACAAAAGTGAGTTTTTGAAAAAGGAAGTAGCGTACTTAGGGCACATAATAATCCCCGAAGGCGTGAAACCTAACCCAGATGAAATAAACGCAGTAAAAAATTTTCCAAAACAGAAGGAGATAAAACAATTTTTAGGATTAATTGGGTATTATCGAAAATTCATACCAAATTTTGCAAAATTGACAAAACCATTGACGACTTGTTTGAAAAAAGGAATGACTATCGATACAAACAAAGAACAGTATGAGAAAAATTTCAAAATATCAAAAAAATGTATCAATGAATTCACCTATATCGCAATATCCGGATTTTACTAAGCAATTCACGATAACGACAGACGCTAGTAACTTCGCGATAGGAGCAGTTCTCAGTCAACACTATGACAATAAAGATTTGCCAATAGCATATGCGTCCAGAACTTCAAACAAACATGAACAAAATTATTCGACGACAGAAAAATAGCTTTTCAGTATTGTTTGGGCCGTAAAATATTTCAGACCATATGTTTATGGAACTAAATTTAAAATCATAACTGACCATCAGCCACTTATATGGCTTATTAATTTAGAAGATCCAAACTCAAAATTGATGCGCTGGCGAATTAAGCTCGATGAATATGATTTTGAAGTAGGTTATAAAAAAGGAACTTTGAACTCAAATGCTGGCGCACTTTCTAGGATAACACCAAGTTTCGAAATTATAAAAACGACTGAAGATATTGTCCAAAAGAAAATCATTGCATCAGTAGAGATTATAAATTAGGCGAAGGTTTTGCCCAAGAGATCGATAAAAATTTTAATAGTAAAAATTATCTCATGAACAAAACGATTCATAATGAATTTTTAGAAGTACAGCCTATCAATAATGGCAAGAATAGAATATTTCATTTGATCACAAAAAATTATTATTTTGAAGAACCTAAAATAGATATAATAAATTGTTTAATGAAATTGAGAGAAAATTTGGTACAAAATGAAAGTTTGGAGATTCATTCACCAAAAATATGTTCTGGATTAGATCGAAAACCGTGGCATGTTATTGAAAAATTAATTTCGGAAATTTTTGAAAACACTCATGTAAAATTTATAGTACATGAATTAAATGAAGTAAATATGAATGAAACCTCTGGAAGTGTTAAAGCGTAAGTAGACGATAAAGACGATGACGAACAAACTAGGCATTCTGGCGATGAAAATCATGTTAATGGAATAACATTTAAAGAAATAGCTATAAACGTTGGTAAAAACCAAATTATAATAAAAAATTCTAATGAACATAAAGTTGAATTATGTAGATTATTTGAAAAAAAAAAGATTAATTGTAGAAATTAATTCTAATAATACGAATGAAGAAATTTGTAAATTTTTGAAAAATTATTTGGTACCAAATGTAAATTATTATTGTTTGATTGATAATGAATTATTACCTGAAATTAGCTGAATTTTACAACAAACTTTTGTGAAAGATTTATTCAAACTCATACAATGTACTACAGTTTAAGAAGATAAATTAGCGCATAATGACCAGATAGAATGTATACAAAATTATCATGAAGGAAAGACAAACCACAGAAGAATACCAGAAACTTACCAAAGACTAAAAAGAAAATACTATTGGCCAAATATGATTAATGATATTTAAAAATATATCAATAGTCACGAATTATGTCAAATCACCAAGTACGAGAGAAACCCTTATCAGATATCTGACAAACGTACACCAAATCCTAATTATCCGTTTGACATTGTACATTTAGATATTTTAACTTTGAATAAAGAAAAGTATTTAACGATAATAGATAGTTTTACGAAATTTGCTGTATGCAAATTTTTAGAAGCAACAACTTCAGTAAATATAGCAGAAAGATTATAGGAATATTTTGCACAACACTAGGCTCCCAACAAAATTATTACTGACAATGGAGTTGAATTTAATGATGAATTGGTGCAAAATTTATTAAAAGGTTATAAAATTGAATTGCATATAACTTCAACCAGTAATCCTCAAAGTAATAGAGTTATAGAAAGATTCCATTCGTCATTTATAGAACATTTACGTTTAATCGAACAAACAGAAGAATTTAAAAATTTAGAATTGAAAAGTAAAATTAACATTGCGTTGATAGCATATAATAATACTTTGAATAGTACAAAATTTTCCTCTGTTGAAATACTTTTTGGCGATTCCTGTCAGAACAAAATATTGAGTTATAACAACTCAAACCAAGATTATTTAAATACGTGGCAAGGTAAATTGAAAGCTATAAGAGAAAAAGTTAAACAAAGAGCAGAAATCAATAAAAATAAGAGATTTCTGAAATAAAACTCAAAAAAGGACGACGATATAGTTATTGACACAAAGAATATACTCATTAAGGAGAACCCTAGACTTACAACAAAATTCCAAAGACCATTATACAAAAAACAAGAAATAGATAAATTTGACAAAACAAAAGACTTATGCCCGGTTGCATGAACGTTCATTAACTAAAGAGTTCTTCAAAAATGAACAATATCAAATCGAATTTTTGACAGCAATGCTAAGCAACTGATTTGACGAATATATTCGATTTGATATTGTTCATTTTTGAAGAACTCTTTAGTTAATGAACGTTCATGCAACCAGGCATTAGTCAGATTAAAAGACGGACGTAAATTCAAACTAACAAAGTTAAAACGAAAACGACTATTTGTTCCAGATGCTCCTGCAAAGGGACAGAAATAATCCAAAAACTTGACAAAAACTTAGGCGTCAAAATTTTACACCTAGGAAATGTTAATGTGTATGTAAATTTTTATTATTCATATTATTATTATGATATATCAAAAATTTCGATAGAATTTAGTAAAATAAGAAATTAAATCGTTGATATAAAAAACAGAATTGACAATAATAGTACATTTTATTATAAGAAAGAATTGAAGACCAATTTTAATATTTTAAATTTCAATTATGAAAAGGTAAGAAGCAAAATTAATAATCTATTCACTAGGCGAACAAAATGAGGATTAATTGATGGATTAGGTAATATGATTAGATCTTTAACTGGAAATTTGGATTCACAGGATGGTGAAAAATATGAAAAGTTATTTGAAAAAATTTAAATTAATCAAGAGATTTTACAGAAACCAAATCTTGATGATATTGTTTTGCATAAAAAAATGATACAGAAATTTAATGAACAAATAGAAAATTTGTCACATAATGAATTCGTTTTGAAAAGTAAAATTTTACAAATGAATAGTTTACTGGAACAGAAAATTACTCAAGATATTTTATTCCAAATAAAAGACGTCATTAACCAAATAACGTTCATGTTAATAAATTTATTGAATTTGATCGATGAAATAGAGACAAGCTCAAAATTTTGTAATTTGAATAAATAACATAGTTCTATTATCAATATTCAAGAATTTAAACAAATAATCAATAGAATTGATTCAGATGTGAGTTTTTGGGAGATTAGTATTCAAATAACTAGCCATTGCAAAATAGATAATGATCGGATTGAATATTTACTTTGAATACCTACGTATAAAAATAATAATGAAAATCTGTTACAAGTAACTCCAATTCCAACAATAATTCAAGATGAAATATTATTGTTGAACGGAGCTAAAGAATTAATTATAAAAAATAATTCAGATTTGTATTATACTTAGGCTTGTTATAATATTATAGAAAAATATTATTGTAAGACAGATTACATAGAAATAGGTAAATGTTTTCAACAACTTATAAATGAACAAAATAATGATGATTGTAGTTATCATAAAATCAATGAGATATTTGCCTTATTTAAAATAGAAAATTCAAATTTACTTTATAATGCCAGTTCAAATGAGAGACATATAGAAATTCAGTGTGATGGATTTGATATCAAACGAAGAATAAAAGGTATTTATAAATTTAATATTGATAATTATTGCAACACTTATAATTATATATCAGAAAAGAGATTGATAAACCTAAAGAACTTACATTTGAAAATTTTGATTTTTCTATTGATAGAAATAAAATTTCCAATCAAACTTTAGAATTGAAACACATTGGTAAACAAGATATTGTAATACCAAATATTCCACATATTGAAGAAATAACTACCATTAATCAAAATTATAATATTGTTAATTCTATAATTATAGGAATTATATTCATTTTTGTATTATGTTTAGTAATTAATTCTTTTTTAGAATTATTCATTTTTTGAGTGTTCCATAGCACAATGACTTCACATATTTCACAGTTTTGTGTGAAATTTTTATTTATGTGATTTCTTCTTTATCTTGTCAGCCGTGCAATCGGCATTTGTGCCCGATAGATGGTGTTGTTTGTAGTTTTTGCTGCAGCGCATCTTTTATCGTAATGAGTTCATACACTCTTGGGATCCAAGTCTTGACATCTTGGGCTTGGCTATACTGTACTGAGAAGTCCTAATAAGGACGAAACATATGTCTACAGTTGCATCCCCGATCTGAGATGATGGTGGCTTCAGCCCCAACTCTTAGATTTGAATTTTCTATGGAAAACAATTCTTTTTCAGAATGATTCATTTTTTGAATGTTCCATAGCACAAACACCTCACATATTTCACAGTTTTTGTGTGAAATTTTTATTTATGTGATTTCTTCTTTATTTAGTAATTAAAAATTTCAAGATAATCGATGTAAAAATAAAATATCAGAAGAAAAAGAAATACAATTGGAAGATTTAAAAGATATAGAGATTTTGTGAAATAAGAAGGAATAAAATCATCTCTTGGCGACGGAGGAGTTATGTAAAGACACATTTTGTAATACGATCGAATGATGATTTAATTACTTTGCTAGTCTCCTTATCATCACAGAGTTCATTGCAGGTGATTTAACATTATAAGTATATGCAAGAATTCGGTGGTAAGACAGATGAATTGTTGTATTCTAGTTGTTAACATCAAAGTTGCTTGTGTGAGAAATAAAGATTTCTTTTTAAAAACAAATCTTGCGAATTATAAAAGTTATATATATATATATATATATATATATATATATATATATATATATATATATATACATACATATATATTCATGGTATGTAGTTTTTGCCTACAAGATATTGATGCAGCGTAGTTTTTGACTACATTTTCTGATTTCGGCTACGTAGGCAAAAAAGAATGTCATGTAATAAAGAGTTTGGCTACTTGTTCTGTGGAGAGTTTTGGAACTAAAATGATGGCTAATTTTCAGTTCATGATAACTCAAGAGATGTCAGCACAACACCATTTCTGAAATAAGTACTAAAAAATTTGTTGAAACAATTTATAATGGATATTGACAATAGGAAAAATATTTTTTTTATTTATAAGTGAATCTGACAGTTTCTCTAGAACGGTTATCAACAATAATTAGAGAGAATGTTGTATTCAGTCGCTCAGTTGGTTTTTGTGAGAATAGTTGAGACAGATCTGGCAACACTGTTTTCTTTGTGGTTTGTATTGAGCATGGTGTAACATAACATAACTAAATACATGTTTTTAGTGCTCTAACATAACCCAATTATTTTATAATAGCTCTAATATATTGATGATGAATGGAGAGACATAGTGTGTATGCCACATACTATTGTATCATTTTAATATACAAATCGACACCCCCATCGAACAAGGCCGTAAGTCAACTTAAACCCATTTTGACTTCTCACTACGGTCATACACAGCAAAAAATGACGTACATGGCAGTACTACAGACATATCTCTACATCTCACCGTTATGAAAATACGCAAAAGAACAAAGGCGTGAATCGACTTGAGAAAATTGCTTCAGCTTCAAAACGGTTGTAACGTATCTACCGTCTTTCTCATTATCATTCAATTTTTGCCTATCAGCAGTTATAAGGACGTCATACAAGATACAGCCTTGTTCCTCCCATGGCCCTTACCGTAAAGATAAAAATGCATACCGTATCTTGAGATACAACCTTGTTCCATGTGAATTTGTTTTCATTGTCTGTCACCAGAAATCACTTCATTTGAGTTACTGTTTTGTCCTAGATGAAACTGTTGTCAGCTCATGATTCAGCTTCCTTTGTGGAAATTGTTCTGAAGTTTTTGTAAGCTTAAGGGTCAGTTTCACCAAAGCCAGTTGAATTTATCCAGAGGTTATTTTATACGCAAACTATTGTTGATACAACTGTAACTATAGTTACTAGCTCAAAATAACCCCTAGATAAATTCAACTGACTTTGGTGAAACCGGGCCTAAGTGTGAAAAAAATTAATCGATCTCAACATATATTGGATCTAGCGTTGAGATACAACGATGTAATAAATAGTAAGACAGCCACTGTAAGAGAACATATTTCACAAATACCTATTGTCGATTCACATTACGTGAGGTCTAGATCCCAAAAAAAGTATTTTGAAGAATCTTTAACGTTTCCAAAACTATATAGGCTCTATAATATGTGGCTAGAGGAAAATAATTATGAACCGGGGTTGAAGGCTACTGAAAGGCAGTAGAGAGATATATTTTACAATGAATATAACATTGACTTCTTCAAGCCCAAGAAAGACCTGTGCGCAATATGTGATGTATATAACAGAGCTTCATGTGAAAAGAAAGAAGCTTTAGAAAGAGATTATACTTCTCATATTGCATCTAAATTCGTAGTTAGAGAAATGAAAGCACAACACTAATCCATTTCTCAGCAAAGCAAAACATTTGTCTTAGCAACTTATGATTTACAGAAAATCCTCTCCACACCTATCTCTATTTTATTATAAGAGAAAACTAGCGGTTTATAATTTAACGATTTTTGACGTAGGCAAAAGTGAAGGATTTTGCTATGTATGGGATGAAACTATTGGAAAAAAAGGTGCTAATGAGATTAGTAGCTGTGTCTACTTATTCATTGAAAGCAAGGTTGAGGCGGGGTTCAAGGATTTTGTTTTTCACTCTGATAATTGTGCGGGACAAAATAGGAACCGAATCGTCTTCTCTATGTATGCCTAGGATGTGGAAAAGTTTGATATCAATATCACGAACGTTTTTTTCGAAGTAGGGCACACTCAGAACGAGGGTGGCTCTATGCACGCTCTTATAAAGAGACGCAAGAAAAATCAAACTGTTTATGTTCCTGAGCAATGGATTACAATAATTCGCTGTGCTAAAACATCAGGTAAGCCATATTCCGTACATGAGATAAATCAAAGTGAAATTCTCAATTTTAGAAATTTCATGAATATACAAAGCAACTTTAAGCTAGGCGCGGATAACAACAAAATCAAATGGAATAAAGTAAAGCATTCAAACATCAGAAGCGAAAATCCAAAGCTGATACACCTGAGCTATGATCTTTTATCGGAGACTAGTTACTTGATTGATTTACAGAGGAAACAGCGTGCACATGTCACTAGAAAATCAATCAACGGACGAGAAAATTCAGTCGTCGATATTGTTATATCTTGTGCATACAAAGACTCAATTCCCATTTCAAAAGCAAAATATAAGGACTTGAACAGCCTTTGCTCCTCCAAAGCTATCCCAAATTTATATCATAATTTCTATAAAAATTTGAGGTACAATGATTCTGCTTTGCAATATTCGTCTGATTCAGAGTAAATCAAGACCTGATATTCCGTTAATCTTGATTTTGGAACAAATATTATTAGCATTTAATAATTACTTTAAGTTATTCATTCATGATTTTTTTTAGTTGTTTTTTTGTCTGTAGGTATGTACGACTATTTTGTTATTTTGTTTCGTTTTGTAGTGCAATAAACACTAGCATAGTATCCACGTATTTTTATTTGAACCTACAATAGTATTTCATCGAATATTAAAAAAGACAAGTCTTTCCAAATGACAGAACCTGAAATTTATAATTCTTTTGGTTTGTAATAAAGTCGTAAGTGTTAGTTACAACTTTGTTCTTCGAAGAATCTCATTACAGCATAGTGTTGTATCTCATTGAATCTCATATCCCTCTGCACTTAGAAGCGCTATGATATAATGAAGAGCGGAAACTACTCCATTTTTTCGGATGCAGTTACCCAAAAAGAAATGAAACTGCACATTTTTTTGAAATAAATTTTTCAATTCAGATTTTTCAGTTTTTTGAATTTTATTCAGAACTATGCAAAATGAGTAACAACCTTTTTCGATAGGGGTGTCGAAATTTCACTTGTAAATCTATATTTTTGACATGAAAAAATTTGAATGAATTTATCGATGCTGCAGTGCTATGCTAACAAATCAGTGACCTCTAATCAGCTATTTCTCTCTGATGCGGCTCTCAAAATGTTTTCTTCGGGTTCGGCAGTAATGTATCTATATAGGTTATATTATATACTTGCAGTTACCCGCGGCTTCGCCTGCATATAAATGTACTTTTTGATATCTATGAAAAATTGCTATTTTTGTATTAAGTGTGGGAAGTGATTGTTTTTTTTGTTGCGCGTGGGAATGTCAATTTTAACCGAGACCGTAAGGTCGAGGTAACAAATTCTTTCGAAAGCGCAACAAAGAATACAATCACTTAGCGCACGAAATACAAACAATATTTTTCCTCCAACTGTCAAAAAATAATAGATTAACAATAATTATTGTTTTATTCAGCAAAATGTAGGAAAAAAGTGCAAAATAAAATTGATTTGCAGTCACCTGGGTATTGTTACCAAAAGAATGCGCAATTGTTGTTTGATAAATAAAGAACTGTCAACAATTAATTCTTATATTCAAAAATAAGTAGTTTTGTGTACAAATTCATATTTCTTTTTTGTTGACTACCTGTTTGTTTCTATCCTTATAGCATAAATTAACTTGATTATATTATTTATATTAGATTAGGTGTGCAAAATTAGAATTCAATTTTTCACTGGTGGAAAAATATTTCCCTTTTTTTACTCGAAAAAATCACGAGCTTTGCGTATCCATAACAATAAAAAAATATCATGTTTTTTTGACAGTTGGCGAAAAAAATATAATAACGTCTTAACGTTAACCGAGCTCGCTTCGCTCGCGCGGCGATCTACAGTTGACCAAGCTCGTTTTGCTCGCACGGCAGCTTACAATAGTAATTGTAAGCTGCCGTATATAATATAATAACGTCTTAACGTTAACCAAGCTCTCTTCGCTCGCACGGCGGCCTACCGTTGACCAAGCTCGTTCCGCTAGCACGGTAGCGTACTGTTAACCGAGCTCGTCTTGCTCGCACAGCGGCCTACTTTCAAAAATAGCTAATGTTTTGAAGAAATCATAATACGAACACTACTTCTGTATGAGTACCCAACAAATGATCCAAACTATTTCATTTTTATTTTGAGCGATTAATTGTGGTTCAAGCCAATAAACAAAGAAAGTAGACTTTCTTGAAACAACATTCACAATGGAATGAAAAATATTTGATTTGAGACCTAAATTGATGAAATATTGTTATAAAAAACGTTTTTCGATTATTTTAAGTATGTCTCTAAAAGAGCTTGAGGTCAGTTTTTAGGATATTTTTTTTCAATAATTTAATACCAACAGAGCAATCCAGTCTATCGGGAAATGACATTCACGTCTCGATATAAAATTGTTTATTTGAGATCTAATTTGATGGAATGTTGTTGTAAGAGATGCTTTCCAATAATTTTTCCTGTCATTCCATAAATTTGTGGTGAAATTTCAAAATATTCCACTAGAATAATCAAATTCCAACAATAAGAAGTAGACTTATGCGGAACGACATTTCAAAATATATATAAAAATGAAAATTGTCGTAGCACACCAGGTAAGATATTTTTAAATATGGATTTTCTAGTAGTTTATATATTATTCCTGATAACGTTTCGTAATTCACTTTTTTTCTGTTAAGTCATTCCTTAAATTGCTTAAACTCGATCAAATTCAAATTTATATATGTAGATTTATCACGTTATTCCGTTCCCACTTATATTGACAGCCGAATAATAGAACGCACAACGCAAATTTGAATTAATCTTGGTGCAACATATAATATTTTTTTTACAGATGATTTTGATTCAGATTGCTCTGACTACTACAATGATTCAACTGAAACCAACAGAAATGATAAAATGCCAAGTTTCGTTAGCAATTCCCTCACCAAATCCAAGAAGCATTTTTGCATTTATTGCAAGAAATTATTTGTGAATGTTCCTAGCCACCTTGAAACCTCTCACGCGGAAGAAAGCGATGTGAAAAAATTCATCTTACTTCCGAAATGTAAGTAAATACATATTTTGATCTAATATGCCTAGTACATGACTTTATTGCACTGACCATGGTGTTTTTCATTATTCTATTGTCACTGCTAAATGATAACTTATAAGAGAAAGATTTATGCACATTTTCAGAGTAATAAGAAGATTAACTAGATGTTGAGCGATCTTCGCTTTCTTAGCAGTGCCGCAATAATTGACACCAATAATTCCAATGGCCACTTACACTTAATTGCACTATGTAATAAAATCAAACTTTTTTCTTTGCCCAACCTTTCTGATGTTTGCGTTCGATTTTTATATATTTTGAATAACTAAAAGCCATCCAAAAAGTCAAGAAGTTTGCTTATGCGTTCAGGGCGAATTTATTTCAAGAACTATCTTTGCTAAGATTATCCTGGCATAACCGTTCATAAATTTATCTCAGCATCAGTCAATGATATATCAAATTACTCGCAATTAAGTGGAGAAGTGGAACAGACAGTCAGAAGTGGCGAATGTAAAATTCTCTGGCTACTATTTACTGAAAAAAAAAACGCTGAATTTTCATTAAATTTTACTTAAAAATCGCCAAATCGAGAATCATGAAGTCAAATTTGGATCCAAATATCGTTCTTTCTTCAAAGTGACTCATAACGACGAGATTTATACCATTCTGACTTTTATTGGAAAGTTATAGCGCTTTTTGTTTAAAAAAACACAATTTTAGTGGATTCAAGAGTGACATTCAAACTATTCGCATGATACATTCAAAAACTCAACAGAATATATTTTCAGCTTTCTCCAGTAGAAGATATTACATATTTCTCATTAGGAATATCAGAATAGAATTATTTTAAATATGTGCGAAATTTCACTGAATTTCGTCAAATTTCAACTTTGCCAGTTAACGCGCTATAAATTTTCAATAAAAGTCAGTATTAACTCTGGAATGGTATGGATCTTTTCGTAATGAGTCACTCTACAGATTTAAATTGCGAAGGTGCGATATTTAGATCAATTATGGCTCTATAATTTTTTATTTCGAGATTCTTATGTCAAATTTCATGAAAATTCAGCATTTTCTTTTACCTATCTGCAAATAACAGCCAAAAAATCTTATATTTGCCACTTCTGACTGTTTGTTTCACCTCTCCACACGATAGCGAATAATTTTATACTATGGCTGATGCTGAGTCAAGTTTATAATCAATTATGCTCGGCAAATTTTTTAACTATTTGTGTGAGTAGCTTCTGATTATTCAAAATATATGGAAAATCAAAGGCCACTTTCGAAAAGGCCAGGCAGAAGAGTGTGTTACATAGTGTTATAAATTCCGGGTTAATTAAAAAGAAAATTAAATTAAAAATGTAATTGTCAAATATCGCTTTCATTGATTTCATGCAATATTGTTTATTCAACTTGAGGCTAATAAATATAATGCAGGAGCCACACTTACGTCTAATGCTGTTAATTAAGGCGTTATGTAACAATCAACGAATCAACCCATTGTCAATTGATGGCATTAGGCGTAGATGTGACCCCAGCATAACAAAGGTACAAGTGGTCATAATAGTGTAGATGGTATTTTTAGGAGCAAAAATTAGGTTTTATGTACTAATATTTATGGTTTAACAGCCGAATACAGTGAGGCAATGAAAACTATCTACACATAAAGCCATTCTGCTCCAGATATATTTTTACTAGCAGTCACCCGCGGCTCCTCCCGCATATAAATGTACTTTTTGAAATCTATGAATAAAAATATAAGATGTCTTAAGGCCGTATGACAAGATGCATAATTTCTCTCAAAATTATGTTCATAATTTTGAAAAAATTTTTAACAGAAATTTTCACAGCTTTTTGAACATTCTTTTGAAGGCCTGTATGTCACTACTACAAGATTTTGTACATTAATCTGTTCACGCATCTGCGCACATGCTACTTCACGTGACAACTTTCAGATTGAACAAAAATATTAAAGATGAATGAAAGAAGATTTGTGGAGCATAAATTCAAATTATTATTGATATCGTCGATAATAGTGATTGTTGGAAATAACAATATCTCAAATCAACAATGTATATAAAAAGTAACTCTCAAACAGACTAGAATGAATATTTATGCTAGTACGCATTCATATTGCGCACATTTTGAATGTTCACGCATCTGCGCATAAGCTACTTCACGTGACAAATGTCAGATTGAATAAGAATATTAAAATGGATGAAATGAAATTCCTCAATTAGAATTATGATCTCATCTCTGGAGCACGATATTTCTAAAATAATCATAACTCTTATAACAACAATTCATATTTGGGCATAAAATTTCAGACAAATGAGAATCTTTATTTATGACAATGCGTATTCGCATTGCGCACATTTTGAAGGAAAATTTGTAAGAATATAGAGTGAGTCCTACAATTTTTTGTACATTTTTTTGAACATTTTTTTGAAGGTATTTTGATGTATGCCACAGTACATTTTTTTGATCATAATTTTGAAACACAAAAATGTACATGATTTTGAGAGAAATTATGCATCTTGTCATACGGCCTTTAACGTTAACCAAGCTCGCTTCGCTCGCACGGCGGCTACCGTTTACCAAGCTTGTGTCGCTAGCACGGCAGCATACAGTTATAGTACAGGTCAATTTATTTTAGCATGAGTTTACTTCGCTAATAGCATGGTGAACCGCGGCACAGGATGAAGTCTGTTTATCTGTGAAAAAGGGTGGTATTAAGAATATTTTTCTTTTAAGTAAATTTCTGTATTTTTCCTAGAACATAATATTCAGATGTAAGAAAAAAGTATTTGGTAATTATTTTATATATATTTCAATTTTAAAATTTGAATTAATACTTGAACTGTAACTTTTTTCAAATTCAAGCTAATATTAAAATAAAAGTCAAAATAATTTTAGTACAGCCCAGAAAAAAGAGAATTTATTAGCTGCTTATAGCCCCCTTACTGTGAGGATTTCCTAAAGCCATGCTAAAATAATTTGTCCTGTACTATAACCGGCAGCTTGCAGTTAGTTGACCGAGCTCGTTGTGCTTGCACAGTGGCCTACTGTTAAAGTGACCTAAACGTTCTAGACTTTAAAGAAATCATATATGAACACTACTTGTGTATGAATACCCAACAAATGATGCAAACTATTCCATTCATATTTTAAACAATTAAATTTAAAAAAATTAGAGTGTGAGTTCATACGCGGTAGAAGTGATACTTTATATTCTGGTTTTGGAAAGCAAGCTGTCTGAGGATGCAGAGAGCACCGTGACCACCGGAGGTCACGTCAGTGGCGGTTTCAGGAGGGGTGATTGGGTAATTACCCCCTCTAAGAATTTTTTGTTCCCTTATTCTATTCTTAAAAATTATCAAATTTTAAACTAACAAGTTGAACTATAGTGATTTTTTAATTAAAATTAATAGATTTTATTTAATTATCACAGAATATTTCTTATTTTATACAAATAATATTTTTTATTTTGATTATTTTGTATTGATAGAATATTTTTTTCTCTTTTTAATCACCCCTCCTAAGCCAGTTGGCTGGAAACGCCCCTGATAAACATCCCAAATAAAATTTCACTTCAAAATTAAATATCCTATATCAATTAACCAATCAAATGTCCCTAATATGTGTACACAATTTCAAGAATATAGATTGAGTAGTTCACGTATGAGAGCGTAACAAACAAACTCTCATTCGTATTTATAATATTAGTTAGGACTTTTTTCAGACAAATACCTTATTTGTAACAGAATAAAAAATTGGAAAACAATTATTAAGTGATATTTTCAGAGCTTTGAGTCCTTTTTACTTGTACTAAATTCACCTATCGAGATTTTGATGGAAATATCCGTCTTGAGCATACTTAAATGGCGCCCATGGAAGCGGATAAGCGTTGTCTTAAATGTAAAATAGATTTCGATGAAGAAAATATTATTGGTTGCGATGGAAATTGTGATGGGTGGTTCCATTTGAAATGTGCTAAAGTCAGTGATAGTCAATATAGTATAATTAGAACGTGCAGAGGAATCAAGTGGTATTGCCATGTGTGCTTCGAGCGGAATGAGGTTAAAATTTTGAAAGATGTAAATAATTTGAAAATGGTTATTGAAAGCTTGGAAAATATGCTGAAAAGTAATAATAAGATGATTGGAGAGGAGAATACGAATACTGTTAGCAACAAATCGTATGCAAATATAGTGAGAAATCAAACAAATCATGCAGTGGTATTACAACCTAAAAGGAATAAAACAGTACAGGTGGGTGAGATAAAAGAGACTATAAAGAAACAACTAGATCCTACAAAACTTGCAGTGGGCATAAAAAGCATAAAAAACATAAGTAATAACGAAGTAGCAATAATATGTTCAAGTGAAGATGAAAAACATAAACTGCAAGTTGAAGTTAAAAAGAAGTTAGGCAACCAGTTTCACATTCCCGAGTTGAAGAAAAAATGCTGTCAACTAAAAATTGTTGGCATTGAAGAAGAATTATCAGAAGAAAAAATTAAATGTATACTGGAACAAAACAAGAATTTGAATATTCGTAATTGCTCAATAAAATTGATAACAATCAAGAAAAGAGACTATGGCTATACAGCAATTGTGGAAGTAGATGAGGAAACGTATGTTAAAATTTTAGACGAAGGTAAAGTAAAATTATTGTGGAAAAGTAAAATGTATTCCCATGTAAGTATCTACAGGTGTTTTAAATGCTATGGGTATAATCATAAAGCAGAAAAATGTAATAAAAATGAAATCTGCAATAAATGCTGTGATATCAAACACTCAGGAGCTTGCACAAAAGGTGTCCATTGTAGTAATTGTGAAAATGCTAATGTAAAGTTTAACCTACATCTAAATGTGAATCATAGTATTTTTGATAAAAATTGTGAAACACTGAAGAGACAAATTGAACGTGTAGAAAATAGGATACTGTTTGAAAATAATAGTACCCAATAGCAATTACAAAAATTTAAAAGTAATTTAATATTTGTACAAAATGCGCAGAGCACTTTAGCTCATTTTGATGAATTTTATAATTTTGTTATAGAAAATAATCCCTTAATTATGTGTCTTACTGAAACTCACATCACATGTGACATAGATAGTAATGAGTTGCAGATAGATGGTTTTTACAATATTAGAGTCGATTCAAGTAGTAGATTTACTGGAGGTGTTCAAATGTATATTACAGAGAGCTTAAATGTGCAAATAATTGATCAACAAGTCTGTGAAAAAAATTACTGGTTTCTAGTGATAAGTTTCACTATTGAAAATAATAAATATTTTCTGTGTGGTGTCTATCATTCGCCTAATGGAGATGATGAAATTTTCATACAATTTTTAGATGAATGGTTCGAAAACAATTCAACTTTATTATCAGAAACTTTTATATTAGTAGGTGATTTTAATATAAATGTATTAAAAGATTGTAAATACTCAAAAATGCTGAAAGAAATTATAAGTTTACATGGTTTTAAACAAAATATAACAGATTTTACGCATATTTCATATCAGGGTCAACAGTCATTAATAGATCTAGTTATAAGTAATGTTTCAGTAAATTGTAAAGTTCTAAGACAGCCTGCTTTTAATAATCATTCTTTAATAGAAATTAATTTAGGTAGATCTATAAATATTAAGAGTAAGTTAGTAATCAGAAGAAAAATAAGTGATATTCCTTTGTTCAAAAGTGAAGTACAAATAGAGTTAGATAAATATGATTATAGAGTAGAGAATTTAAATACTAAGTGTGAATTGTTCTATAAAGCTGTGATAAATACGCTAGATAAAATAGCACCAAAGTTGATTTTAGATCGTAAGCAAGTCAAAAAACCTTGGTTTAACGCTGAAATATTAAATAATATAAAAATACGCGATGAATTATTCAAAAAATATGTGTACACTAAAGACGGTAGCGATTGGAATATTTATAAAAAGAAACGTAACGATATAGTAACACAAACTCGAATTGCTAAATCAAAATACTACGAAGACACCATTGATGAAAATAAAAGTGATCCAAAAAACATGTGGAGAATACTGAAAAAAATTGTATCAAATAAAGAGCAGGAGTATTTTAAAGAAATTGTATTTGATTCTGGTTCATGTACTGATCTTAAACAAATTGTTGAAAATTTTAATACCTATTTCATTGATAGTATTACGGATATTATAAATACAATACCGGATGATGACATTCCAGTAAATTTCAGAGTCAATAACAATAAATTTGAATATCTTAAGCTGATGGATCTGGACGAACTGTATGAAATTATTATTGCACTGCCTAATAAAAATAGTAGTGATGAAATTTCAGCTGAAATGTATAAAATATTGTTTGAAGAGATATGCCATCCATTAATAAATGTTATAAATAGCTCTCTGGAAACAGAAATAATACCTGATCAGTGGAAAATATCAACTATCATACCAATAAGAAAATTACCATTTACTAAAACGGCTCGAGATTTCAGACCAATAAATACTTTGCCTACTGTGACAAAAATTTTAGAAAAAATTGTATATTACCAATTAATGGAATTTGTGAATAACAATAAAATATTAAGTAAGTTTCAGTCAGGTTTTCGGGAAGATCATAGCTGTGAAACGGCGTTTCATTATATATTGGATGAATGGCGGGATTCTACTGATAAAGGTTTAGTTACACTTGCGGTATTCCTTGATTTAAAGCGAGCGTTTGAAACTATAGACAGACACAGATTATTGGACAAATTGAAAATATATGGATTGGATAAAACAGTATTACAGTGGTTTACTAACTATTTACAGAACAGAAAGCAAAATGTTAGATGTGGTGGGGAAACATCTTGCAATAAAGAAATAAATCAAGGAGTACCGCAAGGTAGCATACTGGGACTACTCTTATTCATTCTGTATATAAGTGATGTGGAAATGATTTTTGATAAGTGTAAATTTCATCTGTTTGCTGATGATATGGTAGTGTATGTAAGTGGTAATGATGTAGATATTTTACAGAATACCTTAAATGATGAACTAAGTAGACTATCTCAGTGGTTGAATATGAATAAGCTGAAATTGAATGTGAACAAGACAAAATATATGGTTATAGGAAGCAAATCACAAGAAGTTGAGAACTTAAAATTTTTTGTAAGTAATGAAGAATTGGAAGAGACCAAGGAAATCAAATACCTTGGCATAATAGTAGATAATAAGTTGAATTTTCATAATCATATAAACTATATTTGTAAGAAAATTCCTAAAAAGTTGGGTGTACTTAGTAGATGTAGCAAATGTTTAAGTATTTGGAGTAGACAAAGAGTGTATAATTGTATTAAATTACCTCATTTTTATTTTGCCGGTACAGTTCTTTTCTTAGCTAATGTTACAGATAGTAAAAAGCTACAAATATTACAAAATCGAGCCATGCGAATTATTCTGAAAAAAGATAGATATACCAGTAAAGTTGATATGTTGAAAGAATTGAATTGGGTTGATGTAGAAGCATTAATCAAATTACAAGTTATTACTTTTATCCATAAAATCAAGTTGGGAATGTTTCCAGAATATTTCAGTGGTAGATTGAAGGAAAAAAGTGAACTACATTGTTATAATCTAAGAAATAAAAATGATTTTATACTTGATAAAAAAAAAAGTACTACCGGTCAAAACACGATACTTTATAAGGGGTTGCAATTATATAATGAATTACCCAATGATATGAGAACTTTGTCTCTGAGAATGTTCAAAATAAAAACAAAAAATTATTATATAGATAGGAATATGTAGAAATGTTGTATGAAAATTTATCTATTTTTTTTTAATATTTTTTATATATTTTTCTACTTTTTTTGTATGATGATGTAGTATAGCTTTTTTTGCTAAATAAATTTCGAATTATTATTATTATTATTATTATTATCCCTGAATCCATTTTGACTATTTTCGGCTTGATGTCGGTACGTATGTTCGTTCGTGCGTAACTCGCAAATCTCAAAACTGGTTGAACGTATAATGTTGAAATTTTGTATTTAAGACTGGTATAGGGTCTAGTTGTGCACCTCGCATTATTGTTTCAATCGTCTGTACCGGAAGTGGACTTTACTTGAAACTTTTTTCGATTTTTTCCAATACATCCAGAATGATCAACCGTAGGATGTTGAAATTCAGTATTTGAACTTGATGTTGTATCAGAAGGGCTATCTGCTATTTTGAATCAATCGGCTGAGCCGAAAGCTTATATGTATAACAGACATTCAGAATTTGCCGTACAAAACAATCTGTCCAATTGAAATGATAAGGTAGGCAATCTAGATATATATAGAGATTTCACGGAACATTCAAAGAAATCGGCAAAAAACTTTGTTCGGTTTGAAATTCGCGGAAAAAAAGGTCGCACTGTTCCCGTATTATTACATAAAGATTGGGTAACTGCTGTTGAATTGGTTATCAATCTTAGAAATCAAGCTCACGTTCCTCAGTTCAATGAATATGTATTTGGTTTACCTGGTGGTTTACTTGATGACAATCACCTTGATGCTTGTGCAACTTTAAGACAGTATGCTATAGATTGTTCTGCAAAGAAACCAGAAACACTCAGAGGGACACTACTTAGAAAACATATAGCTACTGTAGTGCAAAAGCTCAATTTAAAAGATAGTGAAATATCACTTTTGGTGAATTATATGGGACATGATGAAAAGATTTATAAATCACATTATCGTTTACCTATCGAAGCACGTGAAATCTCACAGATGTCAAATCTTCTAACTGTATTAGAAGAAGGAAATATTGACAAATACGAAGGTCTAAATTTGGAGCAAATTTGTCGCGGTGAGTATTTTTTATTTCTTTCATGATCGTATGTGAATTGTGAATATGATAAATTATTTGTTTCAGTTGAAGAAACTCAGAAGGAAGGTCAAAACCTCGAAGAAAACCATGTTATTTCTCACGATATACCTTTGGGTCTTGACCAAAACAATATAAATCATGGTGAGTATTAGTATTTTACATCATTGGTTGGATGAAAACTTTCTTTTGTAACACGTACACCGAAAGTACCCTATTACTGAGCTGACTTCGGCTTGCAAAGTTCTCAATTCCAAACCATGATGACAATTTTCATTAATTCTCTGTTGACTGGGAATTAATTGATATTAATGTCCCCTGGGTAAAAACTCAATTCAATTCAAATATATTTCCTTGTTAGAAGTTACATCCACTTCGTACAAGTAGGGTTGGTTGTATACATTAATTATTACATGTGAAAATCGGATTAAAATTATTATTTATCGCCACCATTATCATATCTATGTTATTTAGTTACTAATTATCCAATTATAACAGATATCTTAATTTAAACATTAATAAATTTTCTCAATATAATACATTATTTCAATTCACCTTATTAACTTTTTGATTTTTCTTTTTTTTTTACATTTATTTCTTCCTATTACTCTATTTTATAATACAAGTATTACAAATAATATACATATCTATTATACTCAAGTACATTCATTCCTACCTAGAATATATTTCTACTTGAATCTTCAAATACAGGATGATTAAATTACTACAACTAATCAAAGTGACAGAAGCTTCTTAGCTTGAGTGCGCTCAACGTGAAGTAATAGATGTTATTAACTTTTATTGTATCCAGTTCCTCAAAGAGAATAAAAAGTTGATGTTTCGAGTCAATATTTTGGATGTAAGTTTTTAAATAATGGTCTCTAAATGATTTGTAGATCGGGCAGTTAATATAAAAGTGATATAAGTTTTCTTTTTTAAACATATTACAAATAGTACAATTAATTTCTGGGTATAAAGTATACTTGATACCATCATGAACAATTTTTATATTGCATTTCTCATTTGAAAGCCTTAGTTGCGCGATCATTCTTTTCTTATTGAAGGAAATGTTTAGTAACAAGTAATTTGCCACACCCGGATGAATATCCAATTGATAATACAAACTAGTGTATTTAGAATTTTTTGCTCCATCAATATCTCTTTCGATTAAGGAATTTTGGTAAGTAAGTATAATATTATCTATTGTGCTTGTATTCATCGATTGATTTCTCCAAATATTCTCAAAATTTAATTCAATGAGGAAAGCTTTTAACTGTGAAGCCCAATTATATTCCACTTTATTTATATAAGATTCGTCCAGTATCAGTAACCTCTTATAGATTATTTTTGGAAGACGTGTGTCCTCCATGGAGAGTATTTTCTGCCACCATCTTAGAATTCTTTTCCAGATGGTAGAAGCTAAGCAATGGACTCCAGTTTCCAGACGCAGAATAGCATTTGCTGTGCTTTTGGGGCACTGTAGTATTAGTTTTAAAAATGTTAATTGACATTTTTCAATTAGATTATAGTTCGTAAGCCCCCAGACTTCGCAGGCATAAAGGGCAGTTGCATTAATTATAGAATCCAGCATTTTTTATTTGTCGAGCCACCCATATGAGTAAGCTTTTATTAAGATATTTTTGACATTATTGATTGCGATAATTGCTTTTCTAAGATTTTCTTTAGCTGCATAAATAAATTTGGCTGATGTGAAAAACACTGTACCTAGGTAACAATAAGATCCTACAATTTCTAGTGATATGTTGTTATAACGAAAAGGTACATTGATCTTGGAGGGTCTTCCTCTATGAAAAATCAGAATTTTTGTTTTATTTGTATTTACTTCAAGCATACTTTCTGAACAATATTTATGTAAAATTTCAAGCTTTTTTCTCACGTCAGCCGGCGAGTCTGCAAGCAAAACAAGATCGTCTGCATAGGCTAATAAAATTGAGTCATTATAGCCATCTATGTTAATACCTCTGCACCCAGCCTTGCGGAAAAAATCATCTATATCGTTAATGAAAAGCGCGAACAATAACGGGGATAAAATTTCCCCCTGTAAGACTCCTTCCGAAATATCTACCCTATTTGACAAATCATTGCTTTTTTTTACCTGTAGATTAGCATTACTGTATAAATTACTTAGAATTCTAATAATTTTTGTTGTGATACCTGAGTGATATAATTTATCCCATAATTTGTTATGATTAATTGAGTCAAAAGCTCTCTTTAGATCTATGAAAATTGCATAAACTCTGCTCTTTTTGAGCCTAAACTGGATGTGAATAATTGAAGAAAGACAAAAAATATTGTCGGACGTGCCTCTGCCTTTTCGACATTCAGTCAAGATATTATTTTCTTCCGCCCAAAACTGAATTATATTGTTAATTATTTGTGTGAAAAGTTTACAAATGCAGTTAATTAGGGCTATGCCACGGTAGTTCATGGGATCAGAAGGACTCCCTTTTTTAAATAGTAAGATCATTTGCACATTTGACCAGGAATTAGGTGTTCTCTCCGAATTAAGAATTGTATTATAAAGGTTTAAGAGATAATGAGTCAACGCTGGAGTGAGACATTTAAAAAATTCATTAGTAATATCATCTATACCAGGAGCTTTGCCACATTTTGAGTTAATTATACTACCTTCTAATTCTTCTAAGGTGATTTCGCAATCCAGTGTTGGATGTAAACAATCAAAATAATGTACACAAGTCTTTACCCTATTCTCGTTTACATTTTTATAAAAGTGTTCCCATTCAGCAATCGAAATATCGTTACATAAAATGTTTGATTTATTTTTTAAGTTCTTAACAACACTCCAAAATTCATTATTGTTTCTCACGTTTATTAATGAGTTTGCTGAAGTTTTTTCGTACTCCTTCTTTGATTGCTTTAGTTTGTTTGAGTATATTTTTTTTTATCTAGATACTTTTTTAAACTAGTTTCAGTTTTTTGTTTCTGATAATAGCTTAGGGATTTTTTTGCTCCTTTCCTCAAGTTAAAACAATTCTGGTTGAACCAGGGTTTTTTGAATTTAGTGTTTGTAGGGGCATTTTTGAACTTATAAACTTTGCACATATCTGACTAGCACGCAGCCTCTTTTATTGCCATTATTATGCTATCATTTAATACTTCCGGATTGTTACTATAATAGTATAAATATTGCGATTTCTCTAAATCTTTTTGATATTCGTTAATACTGAAGTTATTGAATTTGAATTTTACATGATAAGAATTTGAATTAGTTTGCATTAGAGTATTCGGAGGGTCGTTTTTGAATGCACCAATTTTTATTAATAAAATGCTGTGAGGGGATGAAGATAACGTGGGAGAAATAGTTAACTCTGAGATTTGTTCTGCTAAAACTTCATTCGCCCACATTAAGTCTATCACAGACTTACCCCTGTTATTTATAAAGGTGAATTCGCCAGGAGTATCATTACAGCTTCTACCATTTAGAATGTGCATACCTAAACCCTCCATGGATTCCACCAGTCTTATGCCTCTGTGGTTTACTTTATTGTGAAGTGAGATTCTTTTTCCAAATATATGTGTATTATTAAACATGATATCCTCTAATTGATTTAAATTTCCAATGTGTGCGTTGAAATCGCCCATGATAAGAATGCTGTCATTCATGTAAGTATCGCAAATTACTTGTAGAGAATCTTAGTAAATCAATGCATACGTCATCATTTAGACTTGGTTTCAAGTAAACCGTCCCCAAGACTAACCTGAAATTATTAGAGAATATTATTTCAAGAATAATCCACATATTTGTTATCTCCAGTATTTCAATTTTAACATTTAACTCTTTATTTACTAATATAGCTATACCGCCACTAGCTCTGCCGCGTTCCTTGATTTTATCTGCTTGAGTATCATAAATTTGATCGGAATATTTGTTCAAAAATCGCGGCAGAGACAGTATGCTTCTGTAATGCCATGTTTCACAAACACAAATTATATCGGCGTGTAACATTTTGGATTCAGTTTCTCCATCTAAATTATTTAAACTAGACATTCCATTTACATTCCAGAATAATACGGTAAAGTTTAAGTTATTAATAAAATTATTACTATTACTTAACTTGGAGCCAATTGGCGCTGTATTGACTACGCTCTCGTGAAAGATATCTTCTGGGTCAAGTGCTATAAATGGGGTTCCTGCTGCGAAGTTGTGTCTAAAAAATCATCCGATGTTGCGCTTGCGGAATCTTTACCATTTACTGCCTTCGCAGTATCTGGTTTTGGTATTTAGGTAAAAATGAAATTGTAGATCATGGATCATGGATGCCGTTGGATTTTTTTATTTCATTGATATATGTGAAATTGATATTTGAAAGAAATTTGTATTATAGAATGCGTTCCTTATAGTATGTGTATTTATTGTAAACGGGATAGCACAGAAAATGTGAAAAACATCAATCAATAAAATAAATAATGTAAGTTATGTTTCATTGTATTAGTTTACTGTTATGTGATTGCACTTGCAAAAATCTGTTTGTCAAATCGATAAGATAGTTTCCAAATTAATTCAAAAAGCTTAGTAATAGGGGTACTTCGGTGCATTTGTTACAAAAAGTATCGTATGCAACACGGACACTGAACGACTGTCATTGTTGTCACGGACAAATTTGGCTGCACGGAGCTACGCCTTGGGCTTTGCCCTCGTCTCCACCGAATGCAGCCAAATTTATCCTGGACAAAAATGACAGTCGTTCGGTCCTTGTAGCATAATATATTATTATTGGTGTTGTTGAAGCAAAAAAAATATGTCCAGCGTATCAAAAGCTTATTTGTTACTCACTTGTAAATTAAATTAAAATTATAACTAAATCCTGTAAGTTGCTCAAATTGTGTGGAAAAATATCATAATTATATTAAATATAACTTTCAAATTAAAATTATAACCTAATTCTGTCAGTTGCTCCTGTTGTGTGAAAAAATATTGTAAGTGATATATTATAAAACATAATTTTTAAATGTAACAGTACAATTACTGACGTGTAAGGTTTTTATTGATCAACAGTCTATTTTAAAGGCTAGTAGCTTGTAAAGATAGAGTTTTAAAATTGGTGAACATTCCAATCAATAATGATTTACTAGTAAGTAACAAATTATAGCAATTTACATTGCGAACCGTTAATTCAACGTATTGAACAACACTATGGCCCAGTTGCATAAGGCATTGTTAACTTTAATCTCATTCAAATATTTGATCACGTGTTTCTAACCTCATTTTTTTGACATCTAAATAGAAGTTGTGATATTCTCATATATAATTTTACAACGAATTCGATCCAAAATCGTCATTAAAACGTTAGATACTAGTAGAATAATCACGCGATCTATTTCCCCAGATAAACGTCAATAAAAATTCGGATTCATGCGGAAAATTCAAAACATGTTTCGAATAAAGTGCTCTTCCGTTTCAGTCGATAGCAATCATAATGCAAGGTGTACAACTGGATGTTACAAAAGTGTTCAATACAAAATTTAAATATTCTACGACTGATTGTTTAGAATTTATGCCAAAAATTAAAAAAGTCTGTCATATAAAATTCACTTCCGGTTCAGTCGATTGCTACAAAAATAGAAAATGACCATTGAGATGCTAGAGCAATTTCAAATGCTGAATTCCAGTATCGTACGGCTGATCATTCTTGATTTACGCGGAAAATTGGAAAAAAGTCTTATGTGAAGTGCACTTCTGGTTTACCGATCACAATCATAATGCAAGATATACAATAAGATGTTATAGAAGTCCTTTATATGAAATTCCAATATACTATAGCGAATCATTCTATATTTATACGAAAAATTCAGAAAAAGTTTCAAGTGAAGTGCACTTCTGGCCTGGCCGATTCTCACAAGAATAGCAGATAACCAATCTGATACAGCAAGTTAAAATACTGAATTTCAATATCCTACGGTTGATCTTCCTGAATTTATTAGAGGAGTTCGAAAAAAGTTCCCAGTAAAGTGCACTTCCGGTACAGACGATTGAAACCATAATACAAGGTTCACAACGAGACCCTATACCAGTCTTAAATACAAAATTTCAGCATTATACGTTCAATTAGTTCTAAGATTTGCAAATTACGCACACACGAATGCACGTACGAACATACGTACCGACATCAAGCCAAAAATAGTCAAAATGGATTCAATGATGCTCAAAACGGATATTTCCATCAAAATCGCGTCAGGTGAATTTTGTCGGTTTCACAATACTCACTTGTTACTTTGTACAAGTAAGTAAAAATTTATATTGAAGACAGTGTTGATCTTTTATTTTGCACATCTATGTTGTCTACAAGTTGCGTTAAATTTTTTGTGGTGAATGTGACTAATTCTATGCCTGTAAAACTTCCAATTGAAGCATTTTCAAAAATCTTGGTTCCCATCCACATAACGCTTCCAGAAATGGAATGCAGCATGAATACAGATCTATGTGTAGAAACGAATTAGTATTTTCTTTCTTTCAAACTTGCAATCTATTTTGCTCCTGTGAGTAAGTTTGAGGTATTCCATTTTAATTCGGTTTTCTTATTCAACTCATCAATGTTTCCAACTAGATAGGATTTATTATATATAAATTTTATAAATATCATTAGGATAATAGCTTTGTTTGAATATTTTGACTGCCTAATCAAAAGTACGCAATATTAAATAATGCATGTACACAATATTTCAAATATGAAAAAATTTTATCCATATAGAAAATACAAGAATACTTACATATTATCAATATCATGTACGTTTTTATCTATGCGCATATAAATTTAAAAAAAAATGTGTTTTTCTTTTCTTAAATAAATGTAATTTTCTCTCAATCTTCAAACATTCTGGAAATATCGTCGTTAAGTTGAATAGGCGGCGCTGGTTGATTTTCCTTCAAAGCGCATTGCGCATGTTCGTAGAATCTGGAGACTTTTAAAATGTTTCTGAATAACATTGAAAAAATAGAGATAACAACTATTCCAACTTTTCCGATACATTTATGCATTTACGAATACATCAATTGAAGAGATTGAGACGATAAAGAGCTGAGCCACATTACATCAAAGAGTGAGTAATCACCATAAAATTTGTTAGCAATAAGGAAAGAGGCTACAAAAAAAAAAAAAAACAGTACTATCGCTCAACAGATGGCGGAGATAGCACATAGTTTCTCTATTGCCGAGAACACAAATTGCACATATTTTTAAGACAAGAAGGTAACAAGCCACATTTATTTTGAGGTGGCCGAACAAGATAAACGTCAAGTGGAAAGAAAATTATGTTTTAATGACAGTAGTAACAGTGATAGTGAGAATGACTTTAGCTCGGACGATAGTGGGAAAGATAAGAATTACACAGGATCTATTTCTAGTGATGGTTCTTCAATCAGTTATGATTCAGAGGTATTCTTTTCAAAGTTGTGGCTTATACCCTTATTTACAAAAAGTTTGTGACATATTTCTTTGACCCGTTTTTTGATAAAAACTCTAGATAATTGTACATTGCATTGTAGTAATGGATTGATATCAGAATTTTTCCAAATTTTCTTGTTAATTTGGTAATCAAAAAATATCTGGCATACTATCATTGTAAATTTTGAATTTAACAATTGGCATATTTCCTTATTGACGCAAAAAAATTCCTAGGATCTCCAACCCAAGATTCCATTGCTAAATCAGAACAAATGCAATAATGAAGCTCCTGGTACATCACGAGGTGTTCCAATCACTCCAACAAAATCTCCTTCTTCTAGATGGCGGAAAAAACGGGCGCATTTATCAATAAGTAGTAAGAGAAAATCCCGGAGGAATTTAGGGCATCAATATGTTGATGTTTCCGGTGAAGTTATTAGTCCTCGTGTAATTGGACCTGCTTGTGCCTGCAAAAAACGTTGCCGTAGTTCATTATCAGGCAGAGGAATAGATATATTCAATGCTTTCTAGGATTAGGAAGCCAGCAGTCAGGACGGGCATTTACTAATCAATATAGCGTGAAAATGAATGAAATTGATACAAAAATATGTAAACAAGAGTTTTTGTCGCTACGTGGCCTCATAAATTCAAAAAAACGAGTCAATTTATCATGCCGTCAGGTATCGGAAGGCAATACAACACCAAAGTCTGATAAAAGAGGCAAACACAATGAACGCCCCAATAAAACCGATCCCAAAGTTACTGAATCAATAGTTGATCATATTGACTCTATTCCAAAACATGTTAGTCACTATAGTAGAACACAAAATCCAACTAAGGTATATATTGACCACGATCTGTTGATATCTAGACTATACTCGGATTTTTATGTGACTTGGTGTGAAGATAGGAACATAAAACCCGCATCGCAAGATAAATACAGACGGGGTTCTTGTACAAAATTCAATATGGGATTTAGACTGCCAAAAAGTGATATATGCAAGACATGTAATTCTCTTAAAATTTCAATAGAATCGAACAAAAATAGTGCAGACACATTACAAAATCTGAGCATTCAGCTAGAGTTACACCAAAGAAAAGCACAGGCAATGCAACAGAGCCTTAAAATAGAAACAGAGAATGCGAAATTAACGAATGGCAAGGACGTAGGTGTTCCTTTTGACCTGCAGCAAGCATTACCTACACCTTTACAAACTGTAGGTCTAGCATTTTACCTAAGAAAACTTTGGACGTACAATCTAGGAATACATGACCGCAAAACATCTGCAAGTTTTATAAAAAAATATTGCTAAACGTGGCAGTGATGGGGTCGATAGTATTATTTACAAGCATTTTCAAGAAAATTCACCAACTTCGGCACATTTAATAGTATTCATCGATAACTGTGGTGGACAGAATAAAAATTGACTAATTATGCCACTTTGGTTGCAGTTTGTTAGACAAGGAGTTTATAAAACAGTAGAACATAGATTGTTGATATCTGGTGTTACATGCTTGTCGTCAGATCGTGATTTTGCACTGATAGAAGAATATAAAAGGAACAACTCACAACAAGTTTACGCACCTGAACAATGGTTCGAAGCTATTGGGAAATGTAATAGGAAGAATCCATTTAGAGTAACAGTTATGGAACGAAAAGATTACTTATTCAATGATTTAGTAACATCTATCACAAAAAAGGAACTGTGTGATAAACAGCATACCCAAACCAATTTTATTGAAAATTTTTGAAACAGATGATATTGGTCTACTATCATTTTGGTACTAGATGTGTTCTGCGTTACAATACAATATTTAGATCAGTTCTAACATATGGTTGTGAGTCATGGGTTATACCGAGAAGAACCAAAAGTAAAATCCAGACATTAGAAATGAAATATTTGAGAAGGGTCAAAGGAGTAACGAGAATGGACAGAATAAGAAATCAAGATATAAGATCAGAACTTTCCGTGAAACCTATAGTAGAATTCATTGAGCAAAGTCAACTGAGCTGGTGGGGACACCTGGTCAGGATGGAGGAGAATAGACCTGTGAAGAGGACTTGGACATCAAGGAATATACCGAAGAGAAGTCGAGGAAGACCGAGAGAGAACTGGGATAACATCATAGAGAAATTCCTGCAAAAGAAAGGAAACACACTACGCGAAGCCAAGCAGACTGCAAAAAACAGGAAACAGTGTGCAATGTTTGTGCACGAATAAAGAATAAAGACTAAAATCCCTACACTTAACGGTAAAAGGGAATAAGACTATATATCTAATATGTGTTCTGCGCTCTAATTTTGCTCTATTGAATAATTTATGGTGCTGTGACTTGGGGGTGGTTTCTTTACGGTTGTTTGTATTGTATGAATATATATATATATATATATATATATATATATATATATATATATATATATATATATATATATATATATATATATATATATATATATATATATATATATATATATATATATATATATATATTTCATTATTGTTTTCAATTTGAATCAATTGGCTTCTTTGTAATCTATTGGTCTCACTTCTGGGTATTTTTGTTGCAAATTCTTGATTCTTCGATTTCCATTTGTAGTTCATTCAAAACAATATAATGAAACGTGTGGACGGACACCGCTCTAATTCAAAATTATACATCCTTGATAATTTCATTTATACTGGTAGTACTCGGCGTCAGAGGGGGAAATATCTACCTAATCTGTAAGAATCGAGAATAATGTTCAGCACGTATAATTGCAGGAGATGCGATTCCTACCCTGACTTGTGAACATAATCATAAAGCAAAGCCAGCCAAAGTTCAGCTTTTTCGATTAAAGACAAATTCGAGAAGACGGGCTTGACAATAGAACACATATCTCGAAATTATATTTCGAGAAGAAGAACGGCGATATAAAGAGACTGCTGCTTCAATAAATGGGTTTGCAAGTGTTCGCTCCACTTTATGCAGGAGTAGAAGACTATGATACCACAAACCTAGATAGATTATTCTCATATGATCCAGCAACCCTAGTACGTACTGATTTCAAGTTGAGTTTGTATAGATCCCACATATTTGTAAGAAGCTATATACACTTTTTTTCAGATAGTTTGGTCGTTACGGACTTGATCTGAGTCCGGAGTAAAATTTTTCATCCAGAGGCCATATTACGGATGCAGACAATAGTATTTCGGTACTTTTCTTATCAGAGATACTATTATCTTTCATTATCCAACAACCCGGTGCTCTACTCAACATGAATGCCACTTTAAAAGTCGTGCCACGAGCAGAAGGAGCACTTCAGCTCTTTAGTAATCATATGCTTTATGACAAAAAAGTGGGGATAATAATAGATAAATGAGTGTATATCTGTTTATATGAGATAATCTCGCCGTGGGCAATAATTTTCCTATACACCCTCATAGAACGCAAAACAAGAGCTGCAGATGAAGCAATCATGGGGTACCTGTCGCGCATATCGCGAAATACCCGAGTGGAAAGCGTAATGGCGGATTATGAAACTGCTTTGAGAAGTGCAGTTGTTACAGCTTTTCCTGGAACTAACTTCAGAGGGTTTTGGTTCTACTATGCTCGAGCGCTGTATGAAAAAGGTCGAGAATTTGGACTACTTCTTCCTGGACAAAATAATAGAAATTTTATACGCGCCACAATGGTTTTACTGCTATTGCCAGTTGCAATGCAGACGGCGTTAATGAATTGGAAGGCATAGCTCAGCAAAACAATATAAATGCTGCCAATTTTTCAAATCATCTACGTCGGCAGTGGGTACCTTTGCAAATAAGTGTTTATGGGCAGCATCATCGAACTAATAATTAGTGGAAGGGTTCCATAGACAGATTCATAGTTATTTTAATATAATTATTGATGATATCAACAGCATTTGCTTCCTCTCTATATTAAATTGCTCTCACATACTTTTTAAATGGCATCAAATTGAGTATTTTTCTAATATCCACGATATAAACAGTTATATGCGCGACCTTTGTAACAAAGGTTGATGTGGTGCGCAGAAAGAAATATTGAACACTCTCACCGTTGATACGTTCTAAAATATCCCCTCAGATCAGCGTTGACAGAAGTCCCAATTTTTTTGTGTGGCTAGCTTCACGAATCTGACTAATATCGATAATTATCGGTGTATGAGAAAATCTCAAATATGGAGGCTCAATTTTTGGAAAATTATCAATAAATATTGATATATCGATATCCTTCTCAGTTTTTTCTCAATATTTTTTTGATGAATAGGTTTCTCAATTTATTATTATCTATCTACTCGAGAACTTCTCACAGTTTTCTATGGAATAATGTTTGTTGAGTGAGAGAGCAGTTGGAAAACTACTTTTAATTTTAGATTCTGTATATTTCATTCGAAACTTTGAAGTTTTGATCCTTTGACCAAGGATCTTCTTCGGAAGAAGAAGAAAGTGCAATTAATTATATGAAAGAGGGAGCATCCGCATTTTATTTACGAAAAGGAGAAGAGTGCAAAAGCTTGGGATGTGAAGTTGATGGAATAGAGATTATTCATCTGTACGATTCTCCTCATTTGTTAAAAGGAGTTCGTAATAATATAGTAGACAAAAATCTTGTTCCTGAGCAAAGAGTGCGGAAAACAGTCAAGTGGGCTCATGTTGTGAATTTATATAATATCGACGATAAATATAGATTCAGATTTTAGACTCTGTGCGAAATTGATAGACCAGCTTGTTGACATTAAAAAAATTGAAGTGAGTTATGCGACTCAAGTAATGAGCCAACGCGTGTTTGCTACTACGAGGAAATTGGCTAATGTCTCAGGTAAGAATATCATATGAAAAATTCACATGAATTGTATTTCTTCTCATTCTAGTGGATTTGAAAAGTTAAATCCAATTAACATATTTTTCAAATTATTGTTGCATACATGAAATAATTTTTTTTTTAAAGAATACAGAATGAAACCTATCAGATAATTTGGAAGTGATTCGATCAAGTGTTTGATATTGAAATTTCAAGTGAAGCAAAGTACTCTGTAAGACTATTCTCTTATATTTACTTTCGATAATCATTTGTGCATATATCAATATGTCAACTGAAGAATACCATGGAGAAAACCAGGAACACATGAATATAAATTATGAAAAAGGATGGAGAGATGAATAAATGGCACCACAAAAAATATTTCAAAACAAGTAGATGAATAAATAAATAATCAATGAGTGAATATATTTTGTGTATTAACAAATGGATCAAATCGAATATAAAATATCATGGATATGAAGACTTGATCATAATCAAGTTATGCAAACTCAAATTTTGCGTATCAGTTTTTTTATTCAGTGTATTCATGTGAAAATTATTATGATACATTTCTGAGAATAAACGCTTAACATAATTGTCAAGAACTCCTACATTTTCAAAGCCAGGACAGTATTTAGTTCTATTTGTGAGAAAATACTATATGGATACATATACAGGGCGGTGAATGGTAATATATCTGACAGTCAGCATGGATTCATTAGAGGACGATCGATATCTACTAGTCTTTTGACATTTACTGAATTTACTATATATTCATTACGAAATGATGCTCAGGTTGATGTAATCTGCACAGACTTCTCAAAAGCATTTGACAGCGTGAATCATTCTGAACTAATCCGCAAATTCATATACAACTTCAATTTTTCTCAAGAGTTAACTGATCTTATTCTCTCGTATTTGACAAATCCGTATGTTTATTTAAATAACGATAAATCACTTCCCTTTACTGCTGCATCTGGTGTTCCCCAAGGAAGTAGTCTCGGGACACTTCTATTTAATTTATTTATCAATGATATCACTGATTCTATCGATCACTCCTAATGCTTCCTCTATGCTGATGATATAAAAATCTATAAGGAATAAATTTTGACGGTAGCAGAAGGCTCTCGGATGTGCAACTGTGACGGAGTTTCGGGACAAAATTTGTCACACAAGGTTCGTAATTATTTTTTGTCAGCATACTCCTGTATTCTCATTTCATTATAATTTTGAATGATTATACGTAAATGAACCATTAGAAGAAATTGTCGAAAGGAGAAAAAAAAAAGCCATTTTTAGTTGATATAGGTGCAAATATCGGTGCTATGCATCAAAATTTCATAATTTTTGATGATCAGACAATACCCACCGAATTATCAAAATCAATTGAGGCATTTGTTGAGTTGTTCAAAGCTCACTGGGTATTCGGAACTGAATTTGATCCACATTTAAAAACATTTTATGAGTTCATCTGAGAAGAATCCCACAAAATTAGAGTGGATACTATGGTGCTTACATCTAAAATGAGAGAAATACGTTCACATATATTCAAAGGAGATAGAAAATCTCAAATGTGAGTGTTTTGTTTGAGCAAACTTCTCCACCCACCATTTGAAATAGTTTTCTTTAGAATATTTTTCAAATTTTGGTATTAGATTATTGGAATGTATAAATGTTCTGTTTGTGGACGTCACTATGATCGTGATAATATCAATGAGTCAGTCAAACATCCAAGACAATTTCGCTTCATAGAAGAACGTAAAACTAATTTAAAATATTTAGTAGAAAACTGCTCACTCATCTTCTGTACTTACAGTGGTATGCGAAGGCACGTTAACAGATTTTCTTCAAACTCACAAAATAAGAATGTAACAGCTCCTATATTTGAAGATTCTGATATTTCATTAAATTTAGTTAATTTAGATGCAGAAGACAACGAAAATGAATCAAATTCATTAAGTTTAGAACAGACATTTGTTTCAAATCTCCATTTACCTCATTTGCCTTATTCAACTATTCAAAAAGTAATTGAATATAATGATAAATATATGAATTTAATTATTGGTATAATCGATGAGAAAATTGTAGATACTTGTGACGAAAACGAAGGAGCCAAAATTTCAGAGACTAGTAATGCTATTAAAAACCGTTGAATAGTATAAGCACTTACTATAAGCGAAAAAAATTGATAGAAAGTAAAAAATTCCTCCTCAAGAAATTGTACTTGGTTCACATAGGACAATATATGGGACACAGAGTTAAAATTATATAGGCAAGTACCCATACAAGATACATTTTCTACATTCTCTTATTAAAGACTTTATATTTTCTATTAAACAATGAATCTGTTGCAGGTGTTATTAATAATTATAAAACTTATAAGAACTCAATATTTTTATAGAATTTATCAGATGGTAGTTACCATAAATCATGTCAATTATTACAAAAAAACACAAAATATCTACAGATTCAAATTTTTTCCGTCGATTTTGGAACAGTCAGTCTTCTTGGATCAAAGACTGGAATACATAAACTGAGTGGTATTTATTTTGTCCTTTTTAATAGGTCTTCTTATTTAAATACTAAACTGAGAAATACTCATCTTTTAGCGCTGTTTCATTCTTTAGATACAAAAAAATAAGGTATGAACAAAATTTTGATGCCTATTTTCAAAGATATGCTAAAATTAGAGACTGAGAGTATTCATGTGAATAACATTAATCTTGAAGGTACTTTGGTGGCTATATCGTATGATAATTTGAGAGCGAATTCTTTCATTGGAATGGTAGAATCATTTTCTGCACATCATTTTTGACGAATGCCATCCAGAAGTAGAACTATCTAATGAAGCAAATTACGAAGAGCACTGCAAATATTCAGGCAATTATGACTCTATTGTATATGGTATGAGAAAAATTATCGTATTTAATGATCCAACTTATTTTGATGTCTGTGGTAAAGCAACTATAGATATTATGCATGATTTTCTGGAAGGAATCGTACAATATGAGATTAAACATTTTTCACTATTCTTTATAGAAGACAGATAAATATCA
Source organism: Dromius quadrimaculatus (assembly GCA_963989225.1). NCBI lineage: Eukaryota > Metazoa > Arthropoda > Insecta > Coleoptera > Carabidae > Dromius > Dromius quadrimaculatus. The sequence continues at coordinate 35,657,870 of OZ022328.1, read as the reverse complement.
CTTGATGCCATAAATAATAGATTAAATGTTTTCAATTATGGGAGAATGGATCAATCTGAGAAACCAAGTGCAATTTCTACTGACAGACCAGGTATATCGATAGAGCAACGTGCGGGACAAGCTTGTTGTTTAATTAGATATTCGCCTTTGATTCTTGGAGATTTAATTGAAACAAAAACTCCGACAAAAAAATTCAAAATAATTTTGAAACTGTTGTGTATCATGGACATTGTCTTTTGCAATAAATTGACTATAGGAATAATATATCAACTAAAACATTTTATAAATGAGCATCACACATTATTTCAATTAAAATTTGATCATGTTAAATTATTGCCCAAACATCATTTTTCCATACATTATCCTCGGATCATTTGTGTTATGGGTCCTCTTACACAATTATGGAGCATTCGATTTGAAGGAAAACATTTATATCTCAAAAATACTTCATAGAAAACTGGTAATTTCGAGAGAATTTGTAAAAGATTATCAAATAAACATCAGGAAAATATGACATACTTTTGGAATAATCACAATATAAATTCAGGAATTGTGACAGGATCATTTTCTATTATTGATCCTTATTGTTTTGAGTTCGGTGATTTAATTACTGCCTATTCAAATATGAAGAAACGTGTTGAAATTATTAGTCAAAAGTGGATTGAGTATGGTTTCACTTATAAAACTAATTGTAATATTTGTTATGAAATAAATTATAGTAACTGAGCTACCTATGTTTCAAGAGATAATTTTAATCTCTTCTTGTGATGATAAATACTATTTTCTATGTATCTGCTATAATACTTCATATTTTGATGATAATTACCATGCATATATGGTTAAGGATGAGAAAAACTATGCCATTACTGATTTCAGTGCATAATGTTCCATATGATACTCATGTAGCGAATGATAAAACATGTAATTTGCACATCAGAGCAAAAAGCTATATTATAAAGTAGTTTTTGATTGAAATAAATTTCTTTCAGTTAGCACCTGTTTGTTATAAACAAACCCGAATAGACAAGAAAATACTAGTTTAGGTGTGATGAACTAGGATAATATTTCACATATTAGTTAAAGTAATGTCATTCAAGAGTGAAAGTGACACAAATATATGTAAAATTGACACTCCCAAGAGTCTTAACGGAATAGGAGTACTTGATAATTGTGTGGAATTAACTAAAAGATTGTGTTCAGTTGAACACGCTATTGAGTTAAATAATTACAGAATACTCTCATTTGGGTGTTATTATAATTCAACATGGTGTTAATCCCACTCAATATATAGTGGAATTCAAACACTCAGCAGTTATGAAGAATCAATTTTGTGTTGCAATAATTCATAATGAGTGTTACTATAGATATAATTTAGCACGGCAGTTAACACTTTTTATGAGTAATATATTTGAGCAAATTCGATGTGTGAGATATTTACTCAAATTGGGGTGGACCCACATATATAGACTTCGATTTGTGTTAAATTTAACCCTACAGTGCACACGTGAACTAGAATCACACCATTGCACACCTTGGGCCTCACAGGCCCCTAGTCCTAAGCCTGAGATTATGCAGAATGAAGATATATTTCTGCAGAATAATATCAGATTTTGAAATGCTGAATACTTTATTTTTATCAGAAAAGCAGAACCCACAACATTAAACGCATTTATCAACCAATATTTCTCAAAAACTATGAGTCATTGTTATCATTCTTATTTTCGTTATTTTCGGAACATACTGGACAAAAATAATGGCAATGTTGTAGAAAGGTGCAATTGCTGCATTTTTCACAGAAATAACAACTTTTTCTTATTTTAGGGAAGAAAGTACAGGCCCATATGCGACTTATACATGAGAAAAAAAATACTAACCCTAATCGGTGCCTTTTTGAATAAATAAAATTAGGTTCATTGGGGCCTGTCAGGCCCTACGTGTGCACTGCAGGATTAACACGGTATCTCTAAGGGTGTGATGCAAGCGCGCGGAATTCAAATAACTGGCGGAAATTTTCAGTAGGTTGAAGTTATTCAGAGTTTGTTGTCATACTGAAAGCTCTTAGAAAAGTTTTCTAATCACGAATTCATTAAATAATATCTGATAGTCATTTCTATGTTGAAAACATTCTGATTTGTTCAGTGGGGCTTCAAGCACTCACCTCATGTGGCAACGACGCAAAATTATCCGACCACATGTATCGCTAATTCTCCGTTCATAATATGTCCAAAGAAAAGTCAGAAGTCTATATTTTTTCAAAAATTTCTCAAGCAAATATAACTGAATCGCTATTCGACTCAAAATGACGTAGAAAACACGTGACTTATTTGATAATACGCCATTAAAAAATGCGGTCAAGAAAATCATATACTTTCTTGACTGTACGAAGAATATCATCGTTGGGATTCAATAGTATTCTTCTCTCTTTCAATTCTTTGTGATCTTACGGATCTATTGTGATGTTTATTGCTCTTGAAGGAATTGGTTTCTATCACATATATAAAATAATGATACCATATGGAAGTTTTTAGACTTTTGTATTGTGATTATTTTTTACACAATTTTTTGATAAACATTACATTTTTCATCAATAAATTGAAAGCCCCAAATTTTGAATAGATCGGAAATTGCCGTAAACGCCCGAGCGCAATCGATGTACATATGACGTAACTTCGGTGCTCAGAGCACAGATCACCTATTCACTCAGAGTAATTACTGGACGTTATTGCAAGAATTATATCAAAAAAATAAAATTATATAGAGGTTGTCTTGTTCATTTTTATCCTAACATACAAGAAAATTGTCCTAATAATAATATTTTTGAGAGCAGAGAGGTGTTGATAGAATCTTATCACCAGTGATGTTTTGACGTTTGAGGTTATGGTGTTTCATATTTTATTTTGGGATGGATTTAATATTTAGTTGTGGGCTGAAGTACACAAAATTCTTGTGTATAAACCCAGCATAAGATGAAAATTCATAATAATTGTAAACAAATATCAATTTGAAATCTTATTTACGTAAAGAATGTAGTAGGTCGAATTCAAATAACTGTTGATATTACGCAGCCATATTATAATTCTTATTGATGAATACTGTAAAATATGAATAATTATTATATTGTTTATATTTATTTTATCTGACAAATTTCCAAACTATAGGCATATGGTGTATCAACATAAATGAATATAACCAGAAACTAAGGCAAATACGAATAGTACGAGTACCTTCAGATGCTTCAACGGTGGAAGGTGATATGACGTTATTAATATATCACCTCAAGTTGGTGGAAAGTCATGAACATGAATAGGTATCCTGGAATGATTCTTTCTTTCACAATACAAGTTTTATCTTCGCTTTGAATACAAACATAACCTATAGCATTATCACAAAATGATTCTAGACTGGATTTGTACAAAAATATGTAACAGCATTTGCATATTGAGAAAGTAATTTCAAAAAACTGCTCGAATTGATAACTAAATACCTCGTACTTCTAGAGTATTGAATATTTCATACACCACTATGTATTCATAAATCATAATTGAATTAACTTCTGATATATTACTTGAATAAGCTTTTGTGAAATTATCTCTGAGACAAATCGCTTATATTGAAATAGTCTTTCCAATGAAAAATTGGCGATATACAAGAAAACTTCACTTCATATAACTGCTGGATTACTTACTACTGAAGTGACGTCACGTAAATGTCGGACCAATCAGAAAGCGTTTCAACGCTTCTTTCATTTATTCAAAATTTATCGAATTTTGAATATTAATTATAATTAATATACTCATTCATAAATTATAGGAATGATTCTTACACTTATAGTTTGATATTATCTATTGAAAAAATAATATAAAATCACGAATCCATTTCCATGACACCACCCAATTGTTTATGGATAGAATAAAAGTCACTATTTGATTAAGCTACAGTCACGCACAGCTACTTTTACTGCAATATCAATCTAAAGACTTCGCAACTAAAGTTGTATAGCGTGTGATCTCTACTGCAACTTGAAAAGTAGCAATCGCAGTATAGTTGCATGCAACATTTTAATGATGCTCGCAGTTCCAAAAGTTGCAATATGTGAACGATATATTTCAGATTTCCAGCCGCAGTAGAAAACATTTGTTCGGATAAAACTTTCACTTCGACTATATGTGCAGTTTTGTACACAAAGTGAAGTTATAGGTATCTAAATTTCATAAGATAAGTATGAGAGTTGGTGACTATTTCAGATAATGCCACCATATAAATGGAAACGTGCAGAGACTTTGAAATCAATTGAAGTGGTGGAAGAGAGAAATTGTCTTTGAATTTGTTGAACACGAAGATTATCATAATCAAACTAAACGATGGACTGCTTTTCTCGAAATTGCATGTAAAGCAGATATTCCAGTTGATAATATTCAGAAAAATTGCATACTCTTCGAGCTCAACATTCAAAAGGACGTTCAAAAATTGAGTAAAACACATACACCACAACCACAAACGATTCTTTCAACTCCCAAGCAGTCGCAAACGGGCAGAAGCGATTCCAAATACATTTTCGATTTTTCGCCATGCACGAGATAAACGATAATTCGGGCATTGTACTTTGATTTCCCAATGAATATGGCTTAAGCATGTATGATTTTGACGTAAACGCGTCATCTGCAATTACGACATAAGGTACTGGAGTTTCTTGATCAGCCTGCGGATTTTGCAGACTGTTATCTTCCCTTTGCTCTTATAATCAATACAGCAGCTACAGAAGCTGATATGAAATAAATATAAATGACAAATTTATCCCACATAAAATTCGCCATACAATAATCATCGCAGAAAGTTTATTGCAGCGTATGCTGCATTGCAGCACTGAACCTGAAGTAAATGCAGCTGTGCAAAACTAGAGCGGTATGAGCAGCTCTGCAACTTTTTTATAGACTCGCAACTTTTGTAGCTGGCTGCAGAATGGAAAACAGCGGCACGCTACTCTGGGTCTGTGTGTGAACCCGGCCTGCTACGTTTGTAGCAGCAATTGAAAAACTGCGCAGTAAAAGTAGCTGTGTGTGACTTTAGCTCACAAAAAGATGAAAGTTTTATCCTTCGATGTAGGACTAAAACAAACACTCAACAATTCATTTCTGAGACAGCTTTATTCAACTTCAACTACGAAGCCCCTAATATCTATTTTCAGCAACTTAATCATTTATCACACTTGGCACCTAGCTGATCATGTTCAGGATTTTCACTTCTCTTGATATTCACACTATTCCCCTTGAATCAGATTGCTCACCTTTATATATAAGGATATGTATTTCTGGAGATTTCCACATCATTCAAGAAGGCCGCTCGAATATTCAAGAAGCGCGACGAAGAGATGAATGGCTCCGCCCAGACAGGGCCGGATCAAGGACCTATTCTATTTCTACGATTTATGACACCTTCGCACGGTACACTATCAAATGTGCAATCCATGAGAATGGGTTTGCAGAAAAGGGAATGATCTTTTCAAAAAAACTTTCTTCGCGTAGAATCTCTTCTTCAATTTTCACTGCATAGTACCAAATTCGTGAGTCTGCCTCATATGAGTCATATGCAATTCACAATTCATCATGAACAATTGAAAAACATGAAGACTCTAACAGAAATTGGAAGATAAAATATAAGTCTCTTTGTGTTGCGAAAAACAAATTTGCTTTCAAAAGGCTGTGGTGAAGGATATACCCTGAGTTTTTGATGAATTATCCTGAGCAAATTCATAACATACTCGTAGATGACACAGACATTAGTGACTATTCATTACTAGTTTTTTTTTTTTCTGCATGGAAATTGCTAAATGGAGTTATTCTCTTGGATTCTTTGCGATGTAGTATTCTTGAGCAGTAGTAATAGATGAAAAACTTCCCAAAAGAATACTTTCATCATTCATTTCAACAATTAAAAAAAAAGAATTGAAGAATCATCTTGATAATGAAGGCGCGTTTTGACAGCTCATGAATGTTTGTTACTTTGGAGGTTTCGCAAATTACCATCTCTCACAATCACTGAGCTTGAAATCAAGCAGTTTGGGCAAACCTACGGAACAGATGCTTTCATTTAGTACCAGTTTCAAGTAGACTATTTGATGAGTACTTACATAATTTGTGCACGTACAAACTCAAAAATACCTTTTAATCTTTATTATTCAGTTATTGACTGACGAAAGGCTATGTGCTGTATCTCAAAATAATAGTTATATAAAAGAAATCCCTGAAAATGGTCTCTGAAGCTACAGATTCAGGAAAATAAGTTGTGGGTGGTCATGTGCTGGCCTGGACTGATCGTAAAAACAAAAGTTGAATTCATTCTGATACTAATAAAATCGGAAACCGCATGTCAATATCTTGTGAAACTGAGATATTGAAATAAATAGTCTCCACCCTAAAATGGGTACTCCCCCATATCGGTTTGAAATTTAGGGTATAAAATTCAATTACTGACATGTTGCTCTTCCTGTGCAGGAATTTCCAGGTTTCAATTATGCATAGTTCAGCAGTAATCATCTTTTTAATTTTTATTTCAATTTTTTACCTGAAACTGGATGTATGATTAGAAAAATCAAGCAGTTTGTGCAAGCCTCCAAAACAGCATCTTTCATTGACTACCTGTTTCAAGTCTGTAAGTGCTGTAGTTGCTGAGATCTCAGCGCCACGCCAGCCAGCCAACCAGACAGCCAAAGTGCATATATAAGCTCTTTTTTTTTAAATAAAAATGCGCTAAGAACGTTCTACGTCGGGCACAAAATAAATATTACCTAATACATATACACTCACGGTAAAAGGGAATTGGACTATTTATAATACATATTTTGATATTTATCTGATTATCATGATATTATTTTCTTGCAATACTGTATACATCATATATATTTAGGTGAGTACCCGAGTTCTGCATTGCATGTACTCCGTAGATATCTCATTGACTGGCTTAAAGTTAGATTTTTTCGGTGCTACTTGCTAGTTGATAGTCAATAAAGAACGATGCGGTTGAACCAGTATTTATCACTTCGACAAATTTCAGAGCAAAGGATATTTTACGTTTCCGTACACTTGAGCTTTAGTTGTTTATTTTTTTATAAGTCGTAAATTGTTGATGTTAGTGTCTCATGCAGTGATATTGAAGTGCCGTGTACTATCGACCGACATTTCGAAATATCCAAAAACGCTGGCTGTACAAAGTTAGTATTTTAAAAATGTATTAATAATTATACATTAGAACTATGATTGGAAGAAGAAATAGAGAAGTCACTTCCACAATAAAAAAAAATCATTCGAATAGTAATTTTCAGGCGATCGTAACAAGAAATGATCACTTCTGCTCCTTTTGTCAAATGTTAGCCACTTGTGAAACACTTTTTTATACCTTACCATATGGGCAGTTTGATGAACTCCTCAAAGAACAGTTCTTGTCAAAATGCATATTGGATTCTTTTGTCAACCTTCGTAGTTTTTGCAAATCAAGAAATGAATACTAATTTTTCTATAAGTGTCAACTTGATCGATGACAATGAAAACGAACAATTTCAATAGTCTAGTCCAATGATTCTCAACCACAGTGCCGTGGCACTTTTGTATGTCGCGAAATTCTTGAATGTACCGCCAAATTTTAGAAATGAAAACAATAAAAGTCATTTTTACGACCAAGAATACACGAAACTATCAAAAATCATCCAGCTCAAATTTCGCATTGAATGTATTCTTATAACTATGCTGTATTCATCACTCGATATGCATTGTGTATTCATATTTCATGGAAATTATTATCATGGACTATTTTACAGTGTATCATAGATAAGAATAATTCCTACTTATTTCATTGTTAGTTTACTGCCAAATTTTAAGATTGTTAGAAGTGTATTGCAACAAAATGAAGATTGAGGATCACTGGTCTAGTCAATAAATTAAGAAACGTGCTAATTTTTGCTACTATGAAGTAAAGTACGTGCAGTAGCTCGTTGAACTCATTATGACTCCCAGAAAAAGTTCCAAAAACTTCGAATTTGCATATGAACAATTAGTCGGAGTACAAGTAAAAATAGAGTCGGCTCAAGGAGGGAATGTAGGAGCAACAAGCAATTTCATGACAGTAGTAAAATTAAGCAGTTGGAAGGAGAAAGAACTGATTATGAAGAATAAAAGCAAACTCAAAAGCAGCAAGATATACATAGACAATAACCTAACTAAAGAGGAAATAGCAATTCAAAGAATTCTTAGGGAAAGAGCTGGAAAAGAGAGAAGGGATGGAAAAACAGCTGAAGTAGGCTATGAGAAAATATACATCGAAGGACAATGCTGGATATGGAACAGCGGAAGCAGGGCAATTGAAAGAGCAAAAAACTGAGGCATGGCAACAAAGAAACGGACGTAATAGGAAATGACCAAGCAATGACCAAGGATAAAAGAATTTTAGAATTATTTAAGAAACATGAAAATGAAACGCTAATATTACGAGCATGGAATGTTGGAGGAACGAATGAATCAGGAACACTCAAAAATCCTATCAATGTGCTTAACACAATATAAGATTGACATACTGGCACTTCAAGAAACAAAGCAAGAATCGAACGACACAATAGCAGTAGATGATTATATATTTCTCAGTAGTGGAAACGAGACCTAAGATTTTGGTACAGGTTTTATGATAAAAAAAGAATTGGAGCAGAAAGCTATAAAATTCGAACCAGTGTCCGAACGAATATGTACAATACGACTAAGAGGAGTGTACCGAAAAAACAGTATTATAAGTGTACATGCACCAACAAACGAGAAGGACAAAGAAGAGAAGAATATATTTTATGGGGAGCTTGATAGAATAATAAATTCGGTATCAAAATATGACTTACAAATAGTTATTGGAGATCTCAATGCAAAACTAGGGAAAGAGGAAATGTACAAGACTACAATAGGTACACATAGCAAACATGATGAAACAAATGGAAACGGACAAAAGTTGATTGATTTTGCAGTAACCAACAATATGAAAGTCATGAGCACACATTTCGAGATGGAAGATATATATGCAGGAACATGTATATCATCACCTGATGGGCGTACATGTAATCAAATAGACCATGTATTAATAGAGAGTAAGCATGCGAAACAAATTAAGAATATCACAAGCAGAAGAGGTGCACTACTAGACACAAATCATTTTCTTGTAAAAATAGTAATGAAACAGGAGTTGCCAAAAGTAACACAGGATAAACACAGCCGTTTGAAACGATATGTCACCTCACCACTAACTAATGAGAAAAGCAGAGAGCACTTCCAAAGTCTACTGTCGAAGGAGCTAGAGCTAGCAGAGCAAGTTCCAGAGGAAAGGGTAGATATGAAATGGAATAAATTGGAAAGAGCAATATTACCAGTCTCAGAACAGATGCAGCACAAAAATGTTAGGGACAAAAATAAAGAACGGTTCGACGGAGAATGCAAAAGTGCTATCAGAAAGAGGAATATGGCTGAAAGAAACTTACTACAAAATACCTCAAATAAAGATAAATTGGAATACAACATGCATAAAGGACGAACGAAACAATTGTGTAGAAAAGAAAAGGAAATAGATGGAAGAAAAAATGATAATATTAAAAGAAGATTTCAAAAACAAGGAGCTGAGAAACTTCTATCAGGAGGCCAAGAAACAAAGAACAGGGTATCAACCGCCACTAGTGTACTGTAAAAACGAAGAGGGAGAACTAGTGACAGCAAAGGACAAACTACATGTATGGGAAGAATATTTCAAGGAAGTGCTGAATGAGGGGAATCTGTCTATGGAAACTACAAATGGAACCGAAACAACTCAACAAGAAGGCAATAGTATGGAACAAAACCCACCAGACATAAATGAAATTCGGGAAATACTGAACCAGTCGAAAAAAAATAAAAAAACGGAATAATATCAGAGATATACAAAAACGCCGGAGACGAAGTAATCCACTATATTATGGAAATAATAGAGGATATATGGCGGACTGAACGTATGCCTGAGAAGTGGAAGGAGGCACTAATATGCCCAATTTATAAAAAGGGGGACAGACTGAAATGCGAGAATAACAGAGGTATAGCACCATTATGTAGACGTGACGTACAAAATTTTAGCAGGATGTTTAAAAAATACAATACAAAAACTAGCGGACAATACCCAAAGAGAATATCAAGCTGGTTTCAGACCGTACAGATCAACTACGGATCAAATATTTGCACTGAAACAGACTATAGCGAATAGTTATGAACACAATCTGAGCCTGCAAATGTTGAGTGCGTGCCGTTCAATATAAAACCACTCAATATAAACGCTATGTCCAGTCAATATAATCCCACTCAATATAAATATTCCTCCACCACTCCGCCACTCAGTATAAGATACAGCATGTCCAATCAATATAAATCCGCTTCCATATAAAAGTTCTCCCACCACAATGTTCATTCAATATAATCCCACTCGATATAAATGAAAAATCATCGTTCAATATAAAATAAAGCATGTCCACTCGATATAATCCCATTCAATATAAATGTTCCCCCACCAGAAGTCCACTGAATATGAAACACAGCAAAACCATTAAATATAAATTGTCACGGAGGTCCTAGTTTTCTATTCACAAAGCTAGACATGTTGATGTACAGTCGCCCAGTTAGGCTGTGTACAAATCTGCATTTGTAGAATTATAAATAACACAGGGAAACAAAAAAAAACCATTTTCTGCGATATTGAGCTCATCAAATTTATGCATACAATAATATTATTGTAATTGCTGAACATATAATTGGTTCAGATGAATTGTCTGTGGTTCTAATAAAAATTCCACTTTTGTCGTTCTATGGTTATTCAACCTCTATAGAGCAATGTTAAGAGAAAAATGCTGTTCATGGGTCTCATACATCGAATTGATTATGAAATTTATCGAAAATGCCCATTTTTATGAAAGTTAAACAAAACTGATAAAGATAAAGTACAAAAAACTGTAGTTTATATAAATTATTTCTCGTACAGTATGTAGTTAAGAGACTAGTGTGGGAGTCGAAGTAAGTTTTGAGTGTAAAATTGTTTTGAGGGTTCAAAAAATATGAAAAATAGCTCATTCGGTTCGGAATAACATCTAAAACAATGTATTTCCAGTAATTTTTCTGCCAACAAAAATTGCGATTATTACAAAAATCTGCTGTGGCCACACATACCATAAATTATATGGCTAGTTTCATAGTTGTTACATACATTTTAAGTAATTTATCAATTAAATGCATATACCAAAGTGACAGATAGCGGTTATATGAAATTACTATTCTATTTCACGATAGCTATAAATTTTATGTTCAGTTATGTCTGGTTAACTTGTGAAAAAACAATTAACGACCGAAAGAATAATTCATTTTGGATTTTTATTAAGCTTATCACCCCGAGAGCTTAAAATTATTACTGAACTAGACATTATTTGAGGGATTTGTAGAAAAGCAATTGACAGTCGTTTGAATATCCTAGAATTATTACTACAGGAACTTTAATTTTACGCCAAACTCAATGAAAAAGAATCATATATTTAAAGAAAAAAAAACAATTAACCAGCGTTCGCATGTGATGTCCAAATATGATTGATAATAATTCTTATTTCACGATACGATTCTCATTGTTTCTTTAGTCTAGAGAAATATAACGAATTTTATAATAAATAAAATTTTAAGTATTGAACCGCTCATAATTTTGAAACATGGCACCTAAAGTAAGCAAAAATTTGTATTTCATTTGCCTAATCAGATAAAGTAACACTTTTACCTTGGCAACAGAAACATTGACATGTTTGTGACGTTTGAAAAAATAATATTAAATAACAATTTGGAAATTCAGATTAACTATGGCGTAATCTTACCATATGACAGGATGAAGTTCCGTTGAAGAAAAGTAATTTCAAATTATTCCTTCATACAGTGAGGCTATTGTACAATAACTTTTTTTTGGAAATATGTACTTATTGACTGGAAATTTGATCAATGGGAAGGAAAACTTACGGAATGCAGTAAGAGAAAATTTTTATTTTTATTTTTTAGTTTCTACTAGCTTCGACGCCACTTGTGTTATCTTCAAAAACTAATTTTTTTCCGAATATCTGTTCTTATTGAAAAAAAATATAAATTTATCCAGAAATTATGAGGTTTCTAGAGCCTCTCTCACATATACAGTTAACAAGACCACGATATATAAAATTGCAAGAATTGTTTTCTCTTGTCTATTATAAATTATGAACGAGAAATAGGTGGCGCTCGAGAGGTATTTGTCCGTTCGAGCATCGTTTATACGAATAAATTCAAACTTTCTATAGTTGTTGCAGGTGCTTATGTGAATTTTTCTGAAAGTATCTTTTATTTATACCAATATTATTGAAAGAAAAAAATCTGTATCTCAATTTGTAATAAATAAAATCAGTAGAGCTCTATCTTATCTCTAAGTAACATGGCCTATAGTTTACTTTCAAAAAAAAAGGACGCTACTAAAACTTCAATAATGTGACCCAAGATGGAAACGGATGATCAATAAAATTCGATACATTGCGTGTGCTGTAATATAATCTTTCATCTCCAGCGATTTATTCCATTAAATACTAATGACACTATTCATACATAGATCAACGCACTTATCAACAATTTTTGATGGTCATGGTATCATTCTTCATGATTATGTTATATCATTCAACGTAAAACATCACCAGGAAGAACTATTTTAGCGCGAAATTTAAAATGATGATTCCTGTAGCAATACTTTTGACGAATTCTTTCTTATGATAAATTGTAGTGATGTGCCCATCAAAAATTAGACAATCTGTCAAAGTTGCATAGAGTCTGCAATACAACTCGTATATAATTAGTGCTAACGTATAAAATTAGCATGCAAATCTTAAAACTCAGATATTTTTCTAACGATTGTTCTTGAAAAAATATATATATATATCTACATTTATATATGTACTGAGCTTGTAGTTATCATATGAAATTTTTATAGAAAATATTAGATACATTTTCCAGAAAAAAATAAAACGTGCTAAAAATATCTATTTCTCCAAGACTATCCAATATTTTGGGACAAAATTTGTTAGAATTATAGATAACATAATTTTTTAGAATGCTGTGGGAATAGTTCCTTCTTTTAATTATTAATATTTTGTCTTTGCGCACTTTTTTGAGTATAATATTTATATTGAAAAAGTATTCATATTTGAATACCAAATATTTTTTTTTATACTAACTACTAAATTTCAGACCTGAAATTTCCGATATTTGGGGTACCTCTCTGATGTCTTTCTATCCTTTTTCATTCTCTATTAAAATTGTGGCTATTAATTTTCACAAAATCAGTTTCATTTAGTGAATAAAAGCTTTCCAGAGGTAATATATTTTTTTGAAAGGAATAGGAACAATAGTTTTTGAAAAATTATTTTTTTTCTGTTCAGATCATAGATTTCTACTAGAAAGAAACATTAGATGAACAAAAAAAGTATATTTGCATCATTCAAAAATCATGAGCTTTTTTTTGCAATATTCGTCTGAATCTTAGCAAACATAAATAATAAAATAATCTATACATCCTCCAGAATTTTTGGTAAATATTTATGAATTTTCTATTGCTGTGGTGTGCTGCTGTACCTTGAATATGGCACCACGAAAAAAAAAAAAAAATTACCTAACTTGGCTTAATTTCGTTTTGTAGATATTTTTTATGTATCTTGTTGTTCAGTGCTGTTTAAAATATAGTAGAACGTTTTCTGTTCCGAGAAATATAAAGAAGCTGTATATAATACTGTTGCAGTAAGTTTATTAGACTAAGGCCCGAGATATCCACCTCCTAATAAATTTATTCGACAAATAATAACTATGGTAACAATTGTACACACAATTATTATTATTCACCGAATAAATTTATCAGGAGGTGGATATCTCGGGCCTAAGTACATTAAAATTTGAATATGTGAAATTTCTTTCTTTCAGATCCTGAATGCTACAGATTGTACAGGTGAAAATGTGAAGTTATCAATAACATAGTTTTGAAGTTGAATTTTGCAACAAAAGAAATATATTTTTCCAAAAGCAGAAAGAACAAATTAAATTTAAATCACAAGAGTCAGCTCTAGAAAATTAAAAAGCAATTTAGTATGGCAGTAATAGTTATTAGATGACTGGAATGGCTTTTCTCCCATATACAGAATTGCCTATTTTGTATTTAGTCCTATAATTATAATTCATTTTTGTTGAGAACGGTCGAAGCATTCTTATGGCACTACACTTTAAGTCTTCAGATTGCCTAAAATACGATCCAATTTTGTAATAGTGGAAAAATCGTATTTGACTATTTGTCACTTGCATCATATGTCAGTCGTTTATCAATTATCATAGAGTTGTGCAGCTCGAAGATTCAAATTTGTATTTATTCAGGTAATATGTGAATATATTAGTTGCTTTTATTTCTTCAATTCATTTCCAAGCAGCTTTTTTTATATCCTGCATTTACTGTGAATGAATTGTGTTCGCATTTACGCCATTGGGTAGTTCTTAACTGAAATGGACTGTAATGAAAATTGTCGAATTTGGGATCCAGAAAATTCACGAGTAATTGTTGAGAAACAAATGCATCCATAACGTGTCACTGTTTGGTACAAATTTTGGGCTGGAGGCAGCATCGAGCCATTCTTCTTCGAAGAAACAGCCGATCAGGCAAAAACATTTAATGGTGCTCGCTGTCGCGACATGATAATCAAGTGTCCGTATGTGCCAAAAATAGTCGTGGAGATCATTTGCTCTATATGATATTCCATACATAATCCTTGTACAGTATACTTTACGGATCAATAAAAAATTCATAGTTTTCAATTTGAAACCAGTTTTTTATCAAAATAAGATAACTCTTTACTTTATCATTTATGATTCAATGAAAAACTCATAATTTTTTATTTAAAACATGTTTTCTATCAAAATCAGTTCTAGCGTGAATTTTGGGACATTTTTATATCATAATTTCATATTCTCATTATGAATAATTCCATCAAAACTTATACCTTTGAAAAATTATTTTGTATGCGAGCATTAATTCCAGTAAATTTCTCTATGAAATGTTTTTCTTCTGAAATGCCAAATTTGAATTCTTGTGTATCCCGCCGTAATCACTGACCTTCCGCAAGCCTCATTTACTCCAAAACAAGATTAGACTAGACAGAGACAACTAGTATTTCCGAATGATGTTTCACCTTCTGTAAGCTCTGAATATTTGAACAAAAATGTGAAATACATGTTAATAGCCACCCGTGCGAGGTCGGCACTAATAAATTAGTAACACGTGAAATAGCAGTTTTTGTTCTGATAATCTGACAAAATAATTTATAACAGAGTTTGAGTTCAAGAATAAGTTATTTTCGAAGATAGAGAGTGTTTTTGAACTTCAGAATGCATTCAGCGATAGTTAGAGCATTGTATGACATTTATTTAAACGCCAAAATTCGTTATTACAATTAGAAAACAGCCAGAACGCGTTGTGGCAAATAAAAAATTGGTCGTTACAAAACAACTACAACGCGTTTTGATTTCATGTCTGACAGATGCATTAAAAAGCCTTATCTCCAATCTTCTCTAGTCACTTGTCTATAATTTATTTATAAACAAATTGACTAGTTCAATATTACAAATATAAAAACTGTAGCACGCGCACCAAAAGTATCTATTAATGAACTAAATTCTGCTTTGAAAGTTCTCAGTTCAAGGCATGGAGATAATTATTCTTAACTCCGTGTTGACAGGAAGTTAATGAATATTATAGCTCATCTCAGTTGAGAACGGTTCAAGCGTTCTTATAGGACTACGGTTAAAGCCTTCTGATTGGCCGAAATGCGAACATGGTTCATTCACGTTGAATACAGGATTCAAAATAAGTTTGCTGGAAATGAATGCAGGAAAATGAAAGCAACAGATATATTCACATATTATCTGAGTAGATACAAATTTGAATCTTTGAACTGCACAAATCTTTTTACGATAATTGATGAACGAATGACAAATGACGCAACTGACAAATAGCTAGTAATTGAGAATTTTTGTAACTGAAATCAGTTCAGTAATAGGGTACTTCCGGTCCACTTGATACAAAATATAGTTTTGAACAATGAAATAAAGTTAAAAAATTGAGTAATGGAGTATTTCAGTGCACTTGCTACAAAAAGTATCGTATACAACACGGAAACTGAACAATCGTCATCAATGTTACGAGTGGAGTTGTTTGCACGAAGCTTCACTTCGTGCTTCGCCATTGCCTCCGTCAAATGCAGCCAGTTTCGTCTTGGAAAATAGTGACAATCGGTCGGCTCTTATAGCATAATAAATTATTCCTGATGAACCATGTGCCTATTAAAAAGTTATATTTCTTTTCCTATTCGGATGATGAACAAAACATTAAGGATGTATAAACTAACATATTTCAGATAATTTTAATGTCAGAAAGACGTTCAGAAAAATTTTAGAACTCAGGGATAATGTTGGACCTTACTGCTTGTACTACAAGATCATCTTGGAATTTTATCATCAGCTATATCTCTAGATGTTTTTTATAGTAATCCGTCATGCAGGCGATTCAAAGTAACTAGAAGATATTTTGAAACATGTTGAATTTTAAATATATATCAGGGGAAACTAATTACTTTTAAAACACATTAATATCTTGTTTTTCTCTAATTCAAAAATCAAAATTATATTCATAGACCATAATAACTCATCGTATAACTTACGCGTTATTTGGCAAGAGGGGAAGGATTTGAAATCGATAATACCAGATTCTGAACATATTTAACCCACAAGAATCACTTAACATCATTTCATATATAAATGGATTTGTGGTGAAGTAGTTGGAAACAAAAATTAAATGTGCAGAATGCTCAAATACTTTAGAAAGTTATGTAGCGAATGGAAGCGAATAAAACAATTTTAGAAATATTAAAAGTAAAGGTACCCAACAAATCGGTATTTGTCGAACACTGAAAAAAAAATTAAGACAAGCACGGACAGATAGTGGTGGTAACGTTTTTTTTTTTAAATATTCTATATTATTTTTGATATCATCTTTTAAAATTTCATATTAATTATAAAACAATATTTGATTTCTTACATAGGAATATTCATAATCAAGATCTGCTTGATATTTTTATTTTACATCTTGTAAGAGCTGTCAACGTCGATTTCCCGAAGCTGCGCGTTTAATAGCTAGTTTATCAAGCTTTCGCTCTACAATGGCTCGATGCCGTCGGCTAGGTACTCCACGTATCCCAACATCTATGATAGAGAATTCCAACACAATTAGACAGCAGCAGTAAGGAATTTTTTTATTATTTATAAAACTTGAAAGAAATATACTTTATTTCATTTAGATGGATTCAACGGTACAGCACCGATCTAAGTCCGGAGGAAAATGCCTTCTTCAGAGGACATGTTGCCGATGAGGACGGTAGTGTTTCTGTTTTATTTGTATCAGAAACAATTTTACAATATGTTAGGCGAATTGGTGAAGTTAAACTACACATGGACGCAGCATTTAGGGTAGTTCCGAAAGCTGGCCAGGCACTTCAACTATTTACCGTGCATATATTATGTGATGATAAGGTAAAATAATAATAAAACTATTGAGACTCATGCTTTTCGATTTTTTTTTTAAATTTTTCTAGTCGTTTCTATTACTTTATGCGTTGATGGAGAGCAAATCTAGGGCAGCTTATACATCTGTGCTCCTTCATCTTTGACAGATGTTTGGAGATACATAGTCACAAATATCATGGCTGATCACGATTCAGCTATGAGCGTAGCGGCAGTACAAATATTTCCTGGAGCTTCACTTCGAGGTTGCTGGTTACATTTTTTCAGAGCAGTTTTAAAAAAATCCCAACAATTAGGAATGCAACGCCAAGCAATGAGACCAGCATCTCGGGGAAGCATTCGGGCTGCTATGGCACTGCCATTACTGCCATTACTGCCTCAAAACATGCTGGCCGATGGAATTTCCGTGGTAGAAGCTATGGGAAACCAGGCAAATATAGATGTGGCACAGTTTATCCATTATTTGCGACGTCATGTCAGTGGCTGCACCTACAATTTAGTGTACATGGAGAGTACCACAGAACAAATAATTCCGTGGAGGCATTCCATCGCCACCTATACAGGTGAGATTTCTATAATTTCCAAAATTGAATATGAAACTACAATCTACTTTTTAGGATAATTGAACGACCCCATCCCAATATTTGGACGTTCACAGAGAAAATAAAACAAATAGAGCACGCTAAGGCAACTGATCTAATTAGATTAATTAATTGTGTTATGTTGCCTAATAGAAGACGCCGACAATATGTATTATTGGAACAAAGAATTAGACGAGCAGAAGCGAAACTGGCTCTAGATCGAAATGTTGAGCGATTTTTATATGAGTTATTGAGTTGCTCGACTTGGAAGAGTTATGAATAGAATTCCTGGTGATTATATCAGAGTTTTACTGATATTTTTTATTATACAAAATCATATTATAATTATTCCAAAACAGTGAAAATGCATGATACTAAAAATTTGATTAGCTTATATCGGATAATGTTTTTTCTTTTTTTCTATGACGCAGGAATCATAATGTTGTATTTTATATTATCGATAGTCTCTGTTTCATTCACATTATGTATTTTTTACTGATAATATGAATTTAGCACTGCTTAGAGTTTAAAACTACATCAAATAAGTATTTAAACATTCATTACATCAATTTATTTGACAAGACAAAAGAAGAAGCAGACACTTTACAAACGGTGTCATTGAGAAATCAATACGCAAGATTTCTAAGCTATCAATAATTTGAATTATTTCTCAGGTTTGATGTTCCTTGTGAAATACAATTTGATCAATTATTTTTATAGCAAATAGTTTTAGTTTAAACTTATGTTAGTATTTTCATTTAGCTATTGTTTTCCACGGATAAAAATCGAGAATACTAATATGCTACTACATTCATATTTTTTTTAGAGAATATAGTGAAATCTATGAAACGCCTTATGTTATATACAATTAAAGATGCACGCGCAGCTGACCTAGGAACAGCTCCTATTGCAGTCGTCGAAGCAACGATTAGAGACGCAGCTAATCTGGTAGTTGCTCTTCCACTACTAGACGTAGCACCAGATCCAGCAGTCGCCGGTGTGCCAGATGTAGATGCAACGGTTAATACCGTAAACGCAGCTGATACGATAGATACTCCTCCACTAGTAGGCTTAGCACCAGGTCCAATAGTCGCCGAGGAGCAAGATATAACTGCACCAGTTAATTTTGGAGAAGCAACTGATATGGTAGTTGCTCCTCCATTAGAAGATGTACCACCAGGTCTAGCTATCGCCGAGATACCACCTGTAGATGCTCAGCTACCAGTGCTACCACTATATTTAGTATGTTTGATCAATACACGCACCCACATATTCGTTGAATGCCGTCATCTATGTATCTGCGAAGAATGCGAGAGACATTTCAGGCGACGGTTGTTCGAAGAAGATGATAGTCCCAATACAAGATGTCCTTTCTGTCGAACTCCTATAAGGTCAAATCCACTGCGAATTATAACTTTAACAGAAAGGCGCCTGAATTTCTTGAATTTCAATATGGAGCGATGCACATAGACTCATCCACTGTATGGGCGTGTATTCGCGGAAAAAAAATTATAATATTCACATTGACGATGGTTCTTGTAAGACTCTGCTCACACTTACATAAAAAGAGAGTACGAAATGATAATATTTGAGAAGAAAGATCCATCGCGTCAAAACAGGGCAATGTTTTAGGCAGTGTGAATTTATATATAAAAAAACATGCAGTTGACGATGAATATTGATCATTTCACCAAACTATTGGTCATATTTTATCTAAGAAGAGACAACCATGAATCATTGTCATGCTTATGTATATGAAATTTTGTGGAAATATATTCATAAATGTAGATGTTATTTTGAGTAAGTTTATTTTGGTGGACACTTAGTACAATTGAAAATTATGTGCAGTTAATTCTGATATAAACTGACATAAATAATTGACTCATATAAGGAGTAATATTTTCTGTTATCATCAGAATAAATGTGAAATATAAAAGAAATTTGAAAAGTTTTTGAAAAATGTTGATACTATACTTTATTTTTAAACTAGGAAGAGTAAATTGGAGTAGGCGTTATGTAACTAGACGTTTTTGATAGGATTATTTCACACCAGTTTTACACTGGACAAAAATTTGTTAGACTTTGGATAAATGTTGAACGTTTCCCATGGTTCTCCATCTTGTTCAAACACTGCTGAATTATTCGATAGCTGAATATAAGAGATAGAAGTGTTGAAATATTTCTGCGATTTTCAATTTTCATGTTTAGAAATGTTATGTTGCTTCCAATAATCATCTGTAATATTACTTTAACTTGTTTTGAAACATTTGTTTGTTAAAACTCTACTGGATCATATGCTGAAATACATAAGTTTGTCTTTTTAATTTACATTATCATTTATTTAATAAAATATCTTTGTTATCGTTATGTAATACAGTAATTAGTATTACTGCAATATTTTTGGTTGAAGATTAACAAACAATAGCTGCAAAATAAAAGTGGAAAGATCACGCGCCGAAAATTTGAAATTGAATTTGGCCGCATAAAATTTTGGTGATATTTTCGTTGTATTTACACAGTGTGTATATGGCTCGGCGCAACAACTTCAGTTTACTCCTCCCAGTTAAAAAATGAATTATTGAATCTTACTAGAGAAATGAAACTTTCAACGGTGATAAATTGATTATAACATTTTTGTAACATGTGTACCGGAGGTACCCTTTTACTGAATTGAATTCTGCTTCAAAAACTCTCAATTCCAAACCATGGAGCAAATATCAATAATTCTCTGTTGACACGGAGATAACGAATATTAACTCCTTGCGAAGAGGGCAAAAATTATAATTATATGATGTTGATATTTTCAAATTTCAGAAGTTATTTGTACTATGTAACCTCTCTACATCCCTTTCCGGGTTGACCCTAGCTAGCTTTGTGGACACGGCGTGCGGTCCACGAATCGACGGAGGACTTCCTCTTGACTCATGTTGGGCGCCAGGCGACCTAAATGCAGGATCATAATATGCGCGGAAAAAAGTGAATGCGTAGATAACACTAAAAACTATCGCGTCGCGTAGATTCGCGTTGGTTATGGCGACAACACAAAACAAACGTGACTACACCTAACAAAAATATACCTATTTGATCGTTGACACAAAAATAGTAACGAAATAATAATAATAAAAAAAAATTATAACAAAAATTTGAGATCTTAGCTTTTTGCGCATGTGCGGATTCACAAAAAGCCAATCCTCAGAATAGTGCGGATCGCTGGTCACAGCGAAGATCTCGGTGACGTCGCAGCCGGAAATACACGAATGGAAAAGATGAAGACGGGGCTTGACCCGTGATGATGAACTCACATATTGGCGGTAATTGATGAAAAAATGTTTGGGATGTCGAAATAGATGATCCAGATGACAATAAAAATGCATCGGAGAATAAAAATAGGGAATAAAAATGAAAAACCTGAAAAGAACACCCCAATTAGCGTCAGAGATGCGATATGTTTCAACTGTAAATTTTTAATGTTAAATTTTAACTAAGGCCTGTGATATCCACCTCCTGATAAATTTATGTGATGAATAATAACTATGGCAACAATTATCTGCACAATTGTTACCATAGTTATCATCCACCAAAAAGATTTATTAGGAGGTGGATATCTCGGGCCTAACTGTATTTTAATTCAGTTGTAAGATTTCAAAAAAATAAATGGCTTCTGGTTTATTACCTTAAGATGTTGATCTACCGTTCCCGAAAGAATAATTTAGATCTGGAATAGCTCTGATGAACAGCGTTCATAAAAAAATTTGTCGCTAATTGAAATCCACAAAAGGTGATTAAAACTTTGGCCCAGTAGTAAGCTGGCACAAAAATTCTAATTCATGATTCGCGAGCAAAAAAATTCTCTGCAAGACACTCTTTTAAAATGACCGTTTGCAAGACGTTTAAACTGTTAAGTACAGTTTTTCAATTAAGTGAGAGATTAATTAGTTACTCAAGGAATATCGCACTTCGACTTCAATTGGATAATTCTTCAGCCAAACATATACAATAAATGATGGAAGGGTTGCCTAAGGCGCGAAAAAAATGAATAGTGATGAAGCAATCCACTAAGCGGCAGCACGATATAGGGCAATTGAGCGATGAGACAGCTGTCAAAATACTCATAACAAGGACGAGGTTAATGGGACAAAACGGTGCTTATTACAATCACAGTGACTTTAACAGGCAACAAATAACAGTTTTTTTCATGAATATGAGGATGGAATAAATGACGTGAAAAGTGAAACGTAACTATTACTTCCACTCAAAATTAGTTTTATTCCATTTGTTGTCATGGACTTTCACCACCATTCCGTCGCCATTTGTTTACATTTAGTATAGAGATCTAGCGGACGTGATTTTTTTCTTGTGCGAAGTGTTTTCAATAATTTATTATTCTGTATGATTTAGCTTACATTCGTGATATATTAGTATATACATTTCTGGTGAAAATTATTTCATTACAACCGGGGCTTGTTATATGACAGAAGGGCGAAGCCTTGAAGGTCAGATATAGCGCAAGATCATGATGAAATTTCCACTGAAGTATGTATATTATTTCACTTACATTGTTACATTCTTCCTCAGTTATTGAAAAGAGATAACTGATCCAATTTTGTTCTTCTTCTGACAAAGTAAGTAGATATAGTAGTGTTTTGTGGGTGAACTAAATATCTCGATTTTATTTAATGTAAAACATCATGGACAAAATTATAACTTCATAATTATGATTTGGAGCCTTTATGGTTTCAGTTACTATCGCGCGCTGCGAGCTGCTCACATTTGACATTGTGCATGCGTGGTTTGGAGGCCTGGCAGGCCGCTATGAGACGTGTGAGAGAGGTGGTCTGTCAGTGTTTAGTGTCGCTAGCGACAGGTCGAGTTTAGCTTATTTATCACATGTGACAATTAGTTGCCCTGGTGCAACATTTATTACAAGCTTCCTTATCACGCATGACAATCAGTTGCCCTGGGGCAACATTTCAGAGAGATAAGGATAAGAGTGACGATCACTCTTGATTCGATCAATAATAATAGTAACTGATAGCACCGGCTATTCAGTCCGACTAATTTAGAATCGTAATCATTCGCAGGGCTCCAGCCCTGCGTCAAGAATCGTGTCTGATCACGAAACAAATATGTATACATTGATCACTAAACAATAAACTGGGTTTTTTATGCCGTCAGGCTTTTTCCCATAGAAATGTGTTTTATCGTTATTCCTACATGAATCCTGACCTCATACGAAACTACGAGAATATTTCCAATCGGAATGTTTTCGACGATACAAGTAATAAATGAGAACAAATGAGTTGAAAAACTTGATTTTACGTTTTATGGATGGAGAATATTATAAAACTTCGTGCATTCCAGTTTTATTCCAAATAATATGTTTTTATGATTCTACGAAGACAGATTGGTACACAACTTAACTGGGCGACTGTACATCAGCATGTCTAGCTTTGCGCAAAGCAAACTAGGACCTACGTGACAATTTATATTGAATGGTTTTGCTGTGTTTTATACTGAATGGACTTCTGGTGGGGGAACATTTATATTGAATGGGATTATATCGAGTGGACATGCTGTATTTCATATTGAACGGTGATTTTTCATTTATATCGAGTGGGATTATATTGAACGAACATTGTGGTGGGAGAATTTTTATATGGAAGCGGATTTATATTGACTGGACATGCTGTATTTTATACCGAGTGGACATGTGGTGGAGGAATATTTATATTGAGTGGGATTATAATGACTGGAAATAGCGTTTATATTGAGTGGATCTTTATTGAACGAGCCGCTTCCCAAATGTTGTTTATAGGTTTCAAACAAGCATTTGACACAATAGATAAAAATTAACTGTATGAAGCGCTCGCAGAGCTAGGAATATTAAAAAAATTGATAAGAATAATTGAGATGACTCTTGAAGAGACAAAATGCAGAATCCTGGCGGACGGAGAAACATCAGAGAGCTTTGATGTAAACAGAGGACTAAGGCAAGGAGACCCAGTATTCAACTTGGCGCTAGAGTGGGTTATAAGGAAAAGCAGAGTCTTACAAAAGGAACCATTTGTCAGCTGAAACATCAATGTTTAGCGTTTGCAGACGACATAACGTTCATAACTAGAACAAAAACAGAACTAAAGGAGGTATTCAAACGTTTAGTCCAAACGGTGGAAGCAATGGGATTAAAAATAAACGAGGACAAAACCAAATACATTCTCTTGAAATACAGGTTGGAGGAGATAAAACTTGCGCATTCGAAAGGTAAAGACTTTGTTCACTTGGGTGTTACGGTAACAAACAACAATAGCGAAGAGCGGGATATTATAACACGGATAACGAAAGAAAACAGAAGTGTGGGAGCTATGAGGAAACTATTAGAATCAAAAAGTGTGTCAAGAAGTGCAAAAAAGTCGTTGTATAAAACCATTATTAGACCAGTGGTACTATACGGTAGTGAAATGTGGGTACTCAACAAGACTATGCGAAATAAACAAGAAGTGTGGAAGAGACAAATTCTGAGGAAGATTTATGATGGTGAAAAAGAGGGTGATGTGTGGTTAAGACGAATTAATACCAAGCTTATAAAACTGTATAGTGAGCCTGGAATAGTTGAAGTGGCTAAAGCACAAGGGTTGCGGTGGCTAGGGCATGTGCTGAGACTACCAGAGGACAGAGTAGTAAGAAAGATGTTAGACGGAGGTGTTGTGGAAAAGAAAAGAAGGGGAAGACTTTCAAAGAAGAGGTTGTATGACGAGGTGAAATAGGACTTGGAGACACTAAGGATTATGAACTTCAAGCGATTAGTACAGGACCGTGAAAAATGGCAAGAAATCGTAACAGAAGCCATGGACCTACTTGGCCTGCAGTGCTGAATTATATATGTATGTATATATATATATATATATATATATATATATATATATATATATATATATATATATATATATATATATATATATATATATATATATATATATATATATATATGGATATATATATATATATATATATATATATATATATATATATATATATATATATAGTTCAAGGTAATCGCGACAGGTCGATTAGTTGAGAAAACAAATATGTAACGGGTTTAAGCAGTCTTGAATTTTGGCTAGATTGAATCAAATATTACTCATTTGAAATTCACCAAGCTTTCGATTTTGATGTTTAAATTTTCATCAGGGTACTGAAATATTATACATATGTTTACAATGTGTCAATAATTATATAAAAGTATTTTTTACTCACATTACTTTTGAGAATTTATAATAGAATTCCATCTCTGATAAATTTAGAATATCTTGAGTTTTCATTTTGTAAGATATTATCACAGTTCAATACATTTTTAAAAGATGAATAAGATGAAACGTATCTTGC
The DNA here is from genome assembly GCA_963989225.1 of Dromius quadrimaculatus. Taxonomy (NCBI): domain Eukaryota; kingdom Metazoa; phylum Arthropoda; class Insecta; order Coleoptera; family Carabidae; genus Dromius; species Dromius quadrimaculatus. The sequence goes on along the minus strand of OZ022328.1, from coordinate 35,632,267 downwards.
GCAAGTTCTTGCAACACACGTGTGTTTCGTTTTGACAACGGCAAACAATTTTTAGGTTATGTTTAATTGTTTAGGAAGATTTCAGACTGCTTAAGCCCAATTATAGCCCAATACATAATGGACTATTTATTGGACAATTGTATACCAGAACTGAGCTTCGAAGTAAGTTTCGTGAAGAAATTCGTCGACGATATCGTCTCCACAATACCAGCTGAAAAAACGAATATTATCCTAGATGTGTTCAACAGTTTCAACCCACATATACAATTTACCATCGAAATAGAGAAAGAAATGTCTATACCTTCTCTTGATACCCTTATTATAAGAGACAACAATGAAATATTAAAATTAGATTGGTACCAAAAACCAATGGCGTCCGGTAGATATATACATTTCTTATCTCAGCAACCTTTAAAAATTAAGATCAACGTGATAACAGGATTGAAACAAAGGATTCTTTGAATGGCACATCCAACGTTCCACCAAAAAAATCTTCGCAAGCTTGGTGTAATCCTCAGAAAGAATGGCTACCCAGAAAAGCTTCTAAATAGTATACTATTCAATACGCCTAATCCAACGGTTATTGAACAAATTAATGATAATAATACAGAATTACAACAGAGTGAGAACATAAGATACGTATCATTACCTTTCATCGAAAAAATAACACCTAAACTGATAAATGTACTTCATGATGATAACTTAAAAATAGCGCAAAAGAGCGGAAAAACTGTCAAAAACATTTTTCCAAAATTGAAAGATCCTGTGCCAGAACTGCAAGAGTCGAACGTGATCTATAAAATACAATGCAACGACTGTGATAAGTGCTATGTTGGCCAAACATCTAGAAATTTGAAAGAAAGAATCACATCACACAAAATTGATATGAAACACAAACCAGATGCATGTGCCCTTGCAACTCATTGCAGTACAAATAAACATAACATGGATTTTAATAACACTAAAGTCTTGGAACAAGAAAAAAATTTTACAAAAAGATCCTCCCTTGAAATGGTATCAATAAACAAAACAGAAAATACAATGAACAAAAAAACTGACGTACAAGGCCTTAGCAATATATATTCTTTTCTACTACACTTAGATATTGAACAAAAATCAAAAAAAGAAACACCTACTACAACTAATTCATAACCAAAAACCAGATTTTGAACTTTTCATAAATTAAAATTACCTATATTTTCTTTTTAAAACTGCCGCGGTTTTGTAAGCAGTCTGAATTCTTCCTAAACAATTAAACATAACCTAAGAATTGTCTTTCGTTGTCAAAACGAAACACACGTGTGTTGCAAGAACTTGCACAAGATACGTTTCATTTTATTTATCTTTTAAAAATGTATTTAACTGTGATAATATCTTACAAAATGAAAACTCAAAATATTCTAAATTTATCAGAGATGGAATTCTATTATAAATTCTCAAAAGTAATGTAAGTAGAAAATACTTTTATATAATTATGAATTATGATGAAGATTTAAACATTAAAATCGAAAGCTTGGTAAATTTCAAATGAGTAATATTTGATTCAATTTAGCCAAAATTCAAGACTGCTTAAACCCGTTACATATTTGTTTTCTTATATATATATATATATATATAACCACGTCGTTTTTCCTCAGACTTTGGGTAAATGCCAGAGGAATGTTGTACTTTTTGCACTGAATGTGGAATCCTCGTTTTCACATCTAGTTATTCGTATATTTTCCATTTTTAATTTCTAATTATCTAGATACCCTCTTGCCTTGTTTATTTTTGTATCATTTTTGCTGGTTAGGACTTTCGGTTAGAGAGTCGAAACGTCAAAAATAAAAATAAATATACAGAATTAAATCCAAAAGAGTCTATTTATTATGATATAATTCTGAAAGTATGTATAGATCATATTCTATTTGTTTATTCAATAGATAATTTGTCATAAACAATCCAAGAGCAGGTTTATATTCCTTTTCAGGCGGAAAAAAATTATAAAAACAGCGATGTGCAACAATATGCTAATTTTTCTTCTTGTAATTCTCAGGTTCATGAGTATGCGAAAATGAAAATTGATGTCAAAAATTGAAAAAAAAAATCCCTACATATCGTTGCACATTGATGATTCTGTAATTGAAGGGCTCGGTGCAATAACCGGTCAACTCCACTTTACATCAAAATTCAGTTTATGCATGTATGGTCTAGAGTCGCTTATTCCGCATCTTTTGGAATAAAAAACAGTCAGATCCAGTGACACTAACAGTGATGAATAGATCGTTGAGTTGACTGAACATGTACTTGGGTGCAAAAATCAGTCATCTCTTGCTACCAATAAAATTGGCAATATTGTTCAGGCAGAACATCGTCTTATGATTTTTTTAATGTTTATTGTGGCGGATCAGCTGTGAATTTTATGATTGAGAAATGTATTTATATTCTGAGGAGTTGACTCTTGCTATAATAAGCTCATGTTTTGGTTATTCTCTCACAATAAATGAATATTGAGTGAAAGATTGCCTAGTTTTATTTATATCTGTAGACTCGGTGCAGAAACGGCCAACTGCAAGACTTCATTTTTTCTCCATTTTCACAAATTTCTTATCCTTTTCCTTTATTGAGAAATGTATTCATATTCTGTGAAGTTGGCTCTTTTTATAATGAGCTTATGTTCGAGATACTCTCTCACAATGAATGGATATTGAGTAAGAGATTGCTTCATTCCATTTATATCTGTAGATTCGGTGCAAAAAACCGACAACTCCAAGACTTTCAAATTTTTTTATCTCAGCGCCATTGGGAAAAAATCCAGTTTTTCAATAACTAGATCATAGCTAGGTACTGATACTTGAGCTCCAGGTAAATTTTTAAACAAAATTCAAACTAACAAAACTTCCAGACAGTTCAATTGATTTTTCTCAAATTGTAAAGGAATGGAGTTGACCGATTATTGCACCGAGCCTTTGAGTTTTTCTCTTCGTCTAAAAAACTATCAACAAATTGTTGATCTAATAAACAAATAGAATATGGATACGAACATTTTTTTTCTTGGTGTTTGTGGGAAATTATAAATAATGAGTTTCAAGATCAAAAAGCATTTCTCAATAGATTGTTTGAACAATATGAAAATGAAAAACTCTCAACAAGAGAAAATAGGAATCCGTTCGTGAAACTCCGCTAGCACCAATAGTATTCAAGTAATTATCGAAAAAGCAGACCCCATCTCTTTGAAATATTCATTTGTTCATAGCTTTTGCAATAGTTTATGTACGGATTTAGGATATTTACACATTTTTCTTGATATTATAACGAGTTCAAGAAGCTATCGCACATATTCCAATTTTTAAAAGCAAGAATTGATACGTTTCTTAACTTGTTGACTAGACTACAACAACAAACAAGATTTACTATTACGATGTCTAGAGACCGTTTGACACGGTGCATAAAACGCTGCTTTTTGTTTTCTATTTTAACTCTCCATTTTAATGCAGAGAAAAATGCACCGCTTCACCGCGGCATACATAAAATCAGAGTGCAATGCAAAAGAATTTGTGTTTGATAGATTTCATTTTCCTTCGCATCAAAATGCAGAGCAAAATGCACTTTTTGATGGACCATGTCAAACAGCCCTTAAAAATGAATTGATGAAATTTTGTGATTCTTAATCCTTCCATGATGATCGCCTAAGAAACGTTGTATGAACCTCAGCCTTAGGTGCTTTTTTGGTCTCACATGAATTGCAGCCTCAGCTGACGCTTCGGCCATAAACAACAGATCCGACCAAAAAGGATCATCATCACGGCCTTGATACACAAATTTCTAATCAGTACCAGAATAGAATTCCTTAACGACGTTGATACACATAAAATCATCTTTTTTGTCATGATCGCCTTGAAGAATCTCAACAGTCTCAACTTTTTGGCATCTATAATCAATAAAGTATCAGGAACAATCCAAGACTCTTGATTGGCTAAGAGAATGCAATGAGAAGCAATTTTCAACAGCACAAAAGCCGTAATTTGCTATCAGTTGCATCAACTTACAGTCCTCTATCAGTTATCAAAATTAAATTTGTGCAGATTGAAGCTCTAATCTGTCGTTTCAATTAATTAAATGGATATATTTGTTGCTTTCATTTCAAGATCACATTTTGAATATAAACATCTTGAAGCTTTCGATTTGTTGAATAACTTTGCTCTTCAAAGTGCTGTAAGAAATCCCGAAACGATAGGAGAAAATCTTTTAAGAAAGCATTTATTCACGATTGTCCAAAAGTTGAATCTAAATGATCTGGACATGACTTTCTTCACAGACTTTACGAGACATGACAAAAAATATCGTGATAAAATTCACCAATCAACGATATTAAATAGGGAGATGGGTTGGATGACAAAAATTCAAGCCTCGTACAAGAAAATGATATCGAAAAACACGAAGGACAAATCCTGAAGCAGATCTGTGATGAAGGTAATTATTGAATAACTTCATATTCTTTAAATATTTCGAAATGTTGAGTGACCATTTAAATACCTATGAATATTTCTCTACAACAGTGCGTTAATTTAGTGGTTCACACATCGATTGAATTCTGTCATGATATTTCTGTACAAAGCTTTGAATAACTTATTAAGCTTTTATCAATTTTCTAATTTCAAATGAACGCACGAGATCTTGTGATTGATTCTATATACCTTATCGTCATACAAATATTCATGGAAACTCTCCTGTAAATATAATATTAGCTACTTATAATTGTCTCTTCGGTCATTTGTACGTTGAATAAATTCAAGCAGCTATTATTCTAATTGTATTTGTCACTTTATCTTGATCTTCATGTTTTGTAGTATTAATTTAGTTATTTAACATTGATTTATTTTTCCTGTATAATGTTTTTGGGATTTGGTTATGCTATGTATGCTTCCTTTACTTTATTGTAGAGAAAAAAGAGCTATATTTGTGATTTATTGTGAGAATCTGTAATTGGGTTTTACCTGATGATTTTCGTTAGTGAATAAATGAATAAATAATAAATAAAAACGATAGTACTCACCAAGACAATACGAAAAGTCATGGTGTGCCTAGACAGAAGTTGTGCACAAGTGTAGTATGTTTTTCTTATGGTACGTTTTTCGTACAGCAACTATACCAATGGCGTAACAATATAAAATTACTCTTAAGATTTAGTCGACACTGAGTAAAAATTAATTATATTTATGTGCATCGTCAAATCCTCTCCCTATGCCTTGTAAAACCACTTCTCAAATTTTCTTTTTGTCTGTATAATATTGTGAACTATAGGAACCCTAGTTCAAGCCTAAAACAGTATTTTTCGAAACTTAGCTATGTGCATCATACCTTCATAGAACACCTATACCGATGACAATAGCATAAGACTTTGAAGAATGGAAAGTGGTGTGCAAGGTATTTGCAATAAGCATAGACGTGACACACCTCTCTGCTTCAATACACAAATGCTTAAACTTCAATTTGATCACAGTCTGAAGCTGTTACTCGATAGGTCAATTAACGAACCAGACAAAATTTCAAAAAGTGGTGTGCTAAGAGATGGGAACAAGATTTGGCAAGGCACACGGATATATACTTTTTTCTTCAGTAACACCTACATATTAAGGATAATATCATAGTGTTACGCCATTGGTATAGTTGCTGCACGAAAAATGTAGCATAACAAAAATCATACTATACTTGTGCACAACTTCTGCCTAGGCACATCATGACCTTTCTTATTGTCTCGGTGTGTAATAACGTTAGAAACCCTTTCATTCTGTTTCTCGATCGGCCGGGTTTTTCACAGCCAGGTCTCACTCTATTATTGTCGCCAACAACAGCTTCGAGCTCGTCACAAGCCAAAATCGCATAAAGACCTACAATACCTGTTTCTGAAATTTTTTACTTCGACACCGAGATCATCCAGCTGTCCGGCTACCAGAAGCCGGCGTCCAATTCCTCACAGCCTCCAGTAGAAGACAGCGGTCATGATGGATATGGACAACGGTGAGTTGGTCAGACGACATGGAAATACATCCCAACTACAAACTCCTCGAAAGTGAGAAATATTTCTGTGGAAGACGAGCTTTATTCGAACAACTACCTAGATATCCTGCCAGGATCTATGGAGATGCCCAAGTTTACACTACTCAATAACGGTGATTATCGTGATGATTGAGTACGTTTACTACAGTGAGAAATTCATCCTTCAGATTTCACATGAAATTTACCAGCCTGAACTCAAACAATTATTTTAAAACTACTGTTCGCGGTGTTGGTAACTCATGCCAGTAATTCTACATTGATATAGAAATACGAGACCTATATAATGAAACTAGGGATGCCTAAATAATATCTTTTACTGAGTCGAGTGATTCATCAACTCATCACCAGATGAACTCATTAAAATCTTCTTGTTCATAAAATTAAACTAACCCATATAAATGATGCAACAGTCACTTCTGAAGTCCTGCAATCGACCAGAAACTTCAATGACAACTCTGTTTTCTTAATGTCAGGAGTTCATAAATGTACCGCTAAGAATATTTTGTCAATGCTATGTGCTACGCTAGCGAGTAGACGTATTTATTGCAGCTCTTATATTTCCGTTGTATAAATTGTGTTTTTTTCTCTCAGTGTGGTGCTTCTTAATGAAGATTTTGTTACCAAATTGGCCGATAAAATATTTGAGCGTTTTGAGAAGAAATTCGAAGAACAAAAGGTGTTCTACGAATTAATCATTGAAGATATGGGTCAGCAGAACAAGGTGCTCAAGGAGAAAGTGGATCATCTCGAACAATATAGTAGGAGAAATAATATCCGTATTTTTGGCCTTCCTGAAGTTCCAGATAGGGTTGAAAATACTGAAAATATTGTATGTGATCTTCTCGATAATAAACTGTCCCTCAGTGTTAAACCTGATCACATTGATCGTTGTCATCGTGTCGGCAAATTTGTTAAGAACTCCACTAAGCCGCGTCCCATCATAGTGAAATTTATGTCATATAAGACTCGTGACAGTGTTATTAAAAACAGTAAACATCTTAAGGGTACGCGAATCTCTATCAAGGAGGACCTCACTAAAACTCGTTTGGAACTATTTCAAGAGTGCTTCAAAAAAGTCGGTTTAAAAAATACGTGGACACAGGACGGAAATATATTTGTTAAATCCGATGCTTCTAATAAAATAATAAAAGTGTCACATATAAGTGACATTAAATGATATAAGCTCTTAAGATATTTTGTCATATTACTTTTTAACTGGTCATTATATAGAGCTGCTTTGAATGCATATATTCATTTTTTTTTAATAATTTTATTTCATTCAACTTCACTCTCAGGCAATTTTGGCTTCGATCACCTTCATTTATAATTAGTTACTCTAATACTTGTCATTTAAGTTTGTTGATCTTGCTTATTTAAAGTCACTTGAATTTACCTGAAAAAATTATATTCATTCATTCTGCTCTGTTGCCAATTTTGTATTCATGAATCTGAATTATCAAAATGTACGCGGACTGAACACTAAATTATCAGATTTTTATAATAATTCTTCTTCCTCCAATTTTGATGTTATTACATTGAGCGAAACATGGTTGAAAACTTCAATTTATGATTCTGAGATAATTAATAATACTTATACCGTATTTAGAAGTGATCGAGATGCTTTTAGAACAGGCAAACATCATGGTGGCGGTGTATTATGTGCTGTCCATAACAGATTTCACTCTTCTGCAGTTACTTTAGTTCTTAATCCCCTATCTTTAGCTGATATAGTTTGCGCTCGTGTTCAGATCTCAACAAATAAGTTTTTATATATAATTGTATTTTACTCTCCTCCTCCTGTCAGCATCTTTCAACAAAATTATATTTATGAGTGCATTGAGTCCATCCCTAACCTACTAAGTAATGATTTCATCATACTGGGCGATCTTAACATTCATCAGCTGTCAGATTATTACACTCACTTTTTCTCCAACACTCTTATAACATCTTTTGTCAATTTCTATAATTACCTTTCTGGCTCGCAATATAATTTTATTCATAATTCTGATAATAGGCTTCTTGATGTAGTTGTCTCAAATTTGACATGCACTGTACTCAGAGATCCCTATCCGTTTATTCCTGAAGATAAATATCATCCTTCACTCAATATTTCCTTAGATTTTCCTGTTCACTTTCAGAATTCCTCCTTCAACTCGGTACTCACGTACAACTTTCGCTTGGCACGCTATGAACTTTTATATCACTTGTTAAATACGACCAATTGGGATAGTTTATTAGAATATAGTGAAGTGGATGAGGCATTCGAAAAGTTTTATAATATCTTGTATGCAATTTTTGATCAATGTATTGTTAAAACAGTCAGAAAAGCATCTTCGTACCCTCCTTGGTTCACTAAAGATATTTTGAAGAATATAAAATTGAAAGAACAAAATCGAAAATTATTTAGACAAACTGGTGACTCATATTATTCAAATATTTATAAAGAATTGAGAAGGAAAATCAAAAGTAATGTTAAGTCAGCCTATAATATATATTTGAGAGATACTGAAAATCATATTTCAAATGATCCCACAAGATTATGGAGCTATGTGAATTCCAAGAAGAAATGTACTCGTATTCCTGGTACAATGCACTATAATGATAAAATTTTTAGTACTACATCAACTATTGTACAAGGTTTTGCTGATTACTTCTCTTCTGTTTATACAAATTCTATTTGTTCTTCTTCATCACATTCCTCCTCTAACGTGTTCCTTGAACCAGTTCTTATCAAGTCTTTATCTCGAGATGATATAATTGTTGCCATAGATAGCTTGAAATCCTCACGAAATCCTGGTCCTGATTCTCTCCCAGCCTATATTTTAAAGGGGTGTCGTGAGGCGTTTATTGAACCTCTTTTGATACTCTTCAATCTTTCCTTGTCTACGAACACATTTCCTACAATTTTGAAGACAACTTATATCACGCCTATCTTGAAGTCAGGTGATACTGATAATATTAAAAATTATCGACCTATAGCTATCTTATCGAACATTTCAAAAGTATTTGAGAAAATACTATATAGACACATATACAGGGCGGTGAATGGTAATATATCTGATAGTCAGCATGGATTCATTACAGGACGATCGACATCTACCAATCTTTTAACATTTACTGAATTTACTATAAATTCATTGCGAAATAATGCTCAGGTTGATGTAATCTATACAGACTTCGCGAAAGCATTTGACAGCGTGAATCATTCTGAACTCATCCGCAAACTCATATACAACTTCAATTTTTCTCAAGAGTTAACTGACCTTATTCTCTCGTATTTGACAAATCGTAATCTGTATGTTAACTTGAATAACTATAAATCACTTCCCTTTACTGCCGCGTCTGGTGTTCCCCAAGGAAGTAGTCTCGGGCCACTTCTATTTAATTTATTTATCAATGATATCACTGACTCTATCAATCACTCCCAATGTTTGCTCTATGCTGATGATATTAAAATCTATAAAATAATAAATTCTGCACATGATTGCAATCTGCTGCAAGAAGATATTGATAATCTGTTAAGTTGGTCTTCAACCTACAAACTTCCATTTAATATTAGTAAATGCAATGTAATGACATACTCTATGAAACAACACCTCGTTCATAATTATACTATGGGCGGTTCTACATTGTCTAGGATTACACAGTGCAAGGATCTAGGTGTTCTTTTTGATCCAAAATGTCATTTTAATTATCATGTGAATGAAATTGTCAGGTCATCGTATAGAAGTTTGGGATTCATTATAAGAAATTGTCGCCATTTTCACAACCGTCTTACTCTTATGTCTTTATACAACTGTTTCATCCGTGCAAAACTAGAATATTGTTTTTTAATTTGGAATCCATTGTACAAAAATTCTATCAGGGCAATAGAGGCAGTTCAAAAAAAATTCCTCAGATACTGTTGGCATAAATTTAATTTGGTTGCTACTTTGAATGTTGATTTTCACTACTCCAAAGCCCTTATGGAATTTAATCTATTGTCATTGGAAAATATTAGAGTTTTACAATCATGTGTATTCCTTTTCAAATTAATTAACAATATAATAAATGATTCCACCCTTCTGTCATCTATGAAGTTTCGTATTCCTCGCACCAGTAATACTAGACAAAAGTACCTGCTCTTCAAATGGTTAGAGCCAATTATGAACTAAAAGGCCCTATTCGCCGTATGTGCTCTTTTTTTAACGACATTAGTAAGGACACTGATATTGATATTGGATTCGACAAACTTGCAACATTTAAATGTAAAATTCACTTGTACTTGAGTAACTTGAACTGAAGAATTTTGTATATTATTCATTATTTTGTAATTGGTCTTTTCGCTATTATTGTTCATTTCGAAATTGATTTATTTTTTCTTTGTTACGCTAGCTCACTTTTTTTCTTTTGTATATTTTTATCACTTATTATAACCCTCTGTAATTGGGACATTAGTCCTGTAGGGTGGTTTTTCCAATAAATAAATAAATAAATGCTAAATATAAAAAGAGCCAAGATGATATGTGCACACTCTCACAAACAGCATGCAACAATTCTGGCCGGTTCTTCCATCGGAGAAACTCTAATGGTAAAAAAAAATAGGAAAAAAGTGAGACTTCTGATAAGTAGCCTACGAGAGATTGAGATGAATATATAGTATCAGGTGTATTAGGAAAAAAGTAAGGTTTATTATGTTCCACCAAGCTTAAAAATTATTCAATATTTTATTGTAAATGATTGCCCTCATATCAGAGACGGACATATGTCAAAAAATCGAAATTGAGTTAGCAATGGATTCTTAAAAGATTTTTCACGCGCTTTCCAATGGTGAATTCCCATTAAAAACGAACTTCAAATATCAGGATTAGTTCCAAAAACGGATTCTTGCAGTTGCTTTCAAACATGGACATCTACCAAACAATCAATGGGAAAGTGGGATTGTAGTCATGTGACAGATAATTTAGTAATCACTGTGTCACTGTGTTCCACTAATCAGCTGTATCGTGTTTTTCATTAATTCTCCTAAGTTATTCACTAGTATTTTGGAGTGTTTTGAGTTTTTCTCGGAAAGCATCTTAAGAGATGATAAGAACGTCTTGAGTTTTCTCGGCCAACGTCTTAATAAATGATAAGAACGTCTTGAGTTTTCTTGGACAGCGTCTTGAGAAATATTGAGAAAACATCTTGAAGACGTTGGTCAACATTTTCTTCGAGGTATGTAACGCGTGTCACTATTCTTTACTAGTTATGTGAAGTTTTCCAGATGCATGTATACTCTGCCATCAGTGAATGAGTAGTTTAAACTGTAAAAAAGATTTCTTCCAATTGTTAGATACTTTGAAGTGATTAACAATGAATAAAAACTGGAATTAAACTTTTTTTTTTGAAGATAGATTGAATACAGGAATTGCATGTGCCATTATAAAATTTTTTGATAATTTTATATCCGTTTCATTCTTGCAAACTATTATCGTATCATTTTATATTTGAATGACATTAAAATGAGATGTAAGTTGTAAGTGTGTTCAAAGTTGATATATTTCTCAACAAAAATATATGTCTCAGTTACAGCACACGTACAAATCGTAATGCTAATACAAATGTTTGCGGTCAACGAACTAATTGTGAGTGACAGTGTTTCTCTATTTTCAAACAATCGATTTTTGAAAGTGTCCGTTCTTCAGATGACTGATTTTGACGAGATATCCTTCGAGAAGCCACCGCCTCATGCCACCCTCATATATGGATGGTGTGTCGAGGAATTGGGGAACCTCCAGCTGTGTCCCAATTCACGTATATGTAAGTACGTTTTGAAGTGATTAAGAACTTTTCATATTTTTTTTATTTTTTTAGAACATCCATTGACAGTTTTTTTGGCTTAAATAAAGCTTTTTTTCAACACTTGCTTACTATTATACCTGAATTTTGTTACTAAATTATTTATGACCGGTTGTTGATGGTAGCTATAACTCGTAAAATGTGCTTCCACGATAGTGGTTGGCAAATAAAAATAATATTGAATTTAAAGTGAATATTACTTATTTGTATCAAACTCGTCCTACCTTTTATGGAAGGCTCGGCTAGCTGTTAAGTAATAACACTGCCAAAATAAATTAGAAAAAAGGGCGCCAGGGCTAGAAAGGCAAATAGTAGGTCTGAGGAGTCCAACTTAGAATAGTAGGAGAGAAAAATAGAAAGATAGAACCGTAAATGTAATGAACTATTAAAATTATATTGAATCGATTGATATTACAAAAAAAAAACTGTTGTATAGCAATATGACAAAAAAGAAAAAAAGCAATGATTGACTTACTCCCCTACAACAAGTTGAGTCTCCTGGCTGAGAGATCAACTAGCTAGGTCTTCTTCTGGGTTGAGCCAGAGGCGCTGCCACGACCCTTGTAGTTGCAGTTGACCCAAAAATTGAATAAGAAATGTCGTTGTATTTGGTGGCTGTGTCAGGTAGACGAACCAATAGTGTGGGTGTTGACAGCCTCCCCAGAAGCGATAATAAGCAAAAACTACTTCGGTAGCTCCTTCGGCTGGTATCCGGCCTCTGCACTCAACCCAGCTAATATCCCTGCTGATGTAATGGTCAAAAATACAATCGGAGTAATCTGAAATTATATTAGCCAGTAACAAGTTCAACAAAAAAATGGAGCAAGCCCAGCGGTCTACTTTCTAATTAATAAGAAGATTACGAATGGTAACCAAAAATAGCAAATAAAAAAAACAACAAAGCACGTTACGCAAGCGCTAGGTGAAATGATGGATGGCACAGTGGAAAAAGAAAATGAAGTATTCCGGGTACTCGAAAGTTAGGGTGGAACACGCTCTGTTCGATTGTAAAGAATCACAAAAACGGGAATTCTAGACTATCCAGCTAAAAATAATAACCTAGCCAAAATAACCTAAGCTGTTATATTGTCAGAAGTAGAAATAAAGAAGTAAATAGCTTCAACGAGCCAAACAACAAAAATCTCTTATAACTGGAAATAAATCCAAAAAGCATTAAAACGAATGCTACCAGCCCGAACGAGGTGAGCGCGGTTCACACACTACATTCACTCACACATGTGTACTAGGGAAAGGTAGGATTAAATTTAGGAAAGATGAGAGATGATAACATGATTTCAGAAATACAAAACAGCAATAATAAAGAATTTACCACCCAACTCATAGAAAAATTACCCTAAACCATGTACTTGAACTCAATAATAAAAATAATAAGAATACTACAAAAAAATAATGTATTGAAGTAGAATGACTAATAATAAAAAAAAGTGAATCAGTTTTCGCTACTGCTACTCACTGCAACCTCGAGTTCTACCGCGCAGGTTTGAACGGTGAACGACAAGTGGATGGATCTTTCACGTTTGGAACAGAATTACTAAGTATTGAAAAAGTAGGCAAAAAAATGAAGAGTAAGAACTCGGAGACCTGGAAGTTTCGGGATTCAACTTCGGAATATTGATACAGAATTACACAAAAAAATAAGGTACGGCTCTGTTTGTATTGGGCAAAAAAAAAATTAAATTTAAAGTAGAATTACAACCAAGGGGAATTACGTCCAATACAACCAAATACCGTCTGTACGTCACGTAAAATCCTCACGGAGCAACCAGTACAGACCGAACAGACCGTAAATCTTCGTAAATCTTCGATACTAATTTAAACAATGACGTACTATAAAACGACATGAGAAAAAAAGAATAAAGCGAAGGAATCTAATCAATTTACTACAGTATAAGAACAACAAGTGTGGCCGTCTGAGGGAGAGTCCCCACGTGCACAAAGAAATAACTGACTCGATTTGGATTACAATTTAAAATATGAATTGAATTTCAGGACATTATTACACTATACTTACAAAATTGTGGTACACTTTCACTAATAAAGAAGCTTAACGAATTTAACTGACTACGACAAAAATATACCGCTGCACTTAGGGGTCGAGAATAGAAAAATTTGAAATTCAACTATTCGGTTTGGTAGCAGGAGAATAAACCGCAACAATTTACACCTTATGTTATTCTTTTTTGTTATGTTTTATATGTGAATTGTGATATACATCTTGACAACTTATTTAGAAGCGTAAAGTTCCATTCATAGTATATTTCCGATTTTAGATCTCTTTTATTGGTTATTTGTAAGAGTAGTGAATAGATATTCTATTTTTCCTATATTCAAGGAAAAAAAGGAACAGATTTAGGTGGAAACTGATGTTCTACGGAGAGAGGCTGATCTCTGTGGTGCAAATAAACCTGAACTTTTACGAGCTACATTCCTACGCAAACAAGTGGCCACTACTTCTCAACTATTGGACTTGAATGACAACGAGATGCAAATGTTGGCCGACTTCATGGGCCATAATCTAGATATTCACAAAGCTTTTTATCGGACACCCGGAATAACTTTACAAATAGCAAAGTTATCAAAACTTTTAATTGCAGTTGATAGCGGTGACGTCAAAAAGTACAAAGGAAAAAACTTTCAGAATAAGGATATCAATATAACAGAAGATACAGAAATAGACTTTTGCGATAATTATTGTTCTGGTAACGTCATGAACGGTAAGGCGTTAGAAACTAATTACATTTTCTGGACAATAATTTGAAATATATTTTAGATACAAACATCTCCAACGCCGATCATGGAGTTTGTACCGATAGCGGATTTAATATTCCTGAAATGGGTTAGTTCGAACAAAATTTTGTAACAAATGTGTCTAATAGTATGTTTTTTATTATATCTGCATCATATTATTTGATTACCGTACTAAAAAACGTACGAATGGACAAGATCAAAATACACCGTGCTTTAAATTGAATTAATTAGCAACAATTAGATCTGAGCAATTCTAATGTCAACTAATCTCCATGTAGCAACTGTTGAGATTATAAGGTGTCAAAATGAATATTATGATTTTTAGGTATTTCTACTCCTCCAACCAATTTATAATAGGGGAAATATTGTAATCGTGATTTTTTGACAGTCCGAGATTTTGATGAATCTTCACGTTTTAGATCCTACTGAATCTAAAAATATAATTCAAAAAGAGTCTGAATGCTGATAACTTGAGAAAGCGAACCAATTTCTGGCCAAAATTTTACATTCAAGTTTTTCATTGAAAATAGTATTCATCATAGAATATAAAACTACAAAAATTGATCCTTGAACAATTTGGCACATCATTCACATGAAATATTATTCAAAATTGTTGGCGGTTCACTTGTTATTTCAATCATTGTAAAAATCATTATATTTTTTTGTAGCATGCGAAGAAAAGAAATGATGAAAATCATGATGTTCGTCATATTTTTTTTTTTAATAAGTTATTTGATTCTACCCTGTTTGGTATCAAACTGAAGTTCCTGTGGTAATAATTCTAATGAAAGTGTCAAAAATAATATCTGAATGATTGTCAATTGTTTTTCTACTATCCATTCAAATGACGTCTAGTTTGGCATCAATTTGTCTTTCTTGGGGAGATGAGCTTAGAAGAACTTTGAAATAATTTTTTTTTCACAACTCAACCAGATTATGCCTACCTTCAGATCAATTTGAACAACTAACCATAAATCTCATGACCATTGTAGAATAAAATAGTTTTATGTAACCGCCATCTGTCACTTTGACAATGACAGCTGTCATTTTGAGATATGCAATTAATTGATACGAAACTCTAGATTTATGAAACAGCAATTTAATTAAATTCATGGCCGGGAAAGTACTGTGATGGCCTTGGCAGATTTTTTTCGGAATATTATGCAGATATATCAGAAAAATAGTGTATGCTACACATCTTAACTTACGGTATAGAATCACTCATTCCACTTTGCGTCATGATTTTAAATTTGTGTGCTTTAAAATCCAGCTTACTTGTATCGTAACGTACTTAATATTACTGAAAATGAATAGTAGAGAAATTTGTATAAAATGTCTGTCAACTCTCAACTGAATGAATATGCATATTGTTTTCGTTTGCTCTGGCATTCTTCCAGAACTAGATGATAATATTCATGCAGATGCAGAAGCTTCCACCTCATATCAACAAATAGAGAATTTACCTGTGCTAGGTAATATATGAATTGAATATTCTAGCGCAAATTATACCTCAATCATATTCATTTTGACAGATTCTGCAACTACACAAAGCGACATCGAATTCAATGAATCAAAGATAAAGCTGAAAAAAGGCGCATTTCACAATCAGTGACATCAACAAGTTATATTTCATCAATTCATTAAGAAATCCATAACTATTTTAGATATATGGAATTATGAATATTGAACAAAATAATAATTATAAAATACTGTAGTAATTCAAAGGTTAAATAATGTACATCTTTTTCTTCACTCTAAGTACATCCTGAAGCATTTTATTGATGTGCGACCGGTTTCGGAAATTTAATTAACTTCATCAGGCCGGTATGGCTATACAAAAATTCATTTATATTCATAAAAAATTCAAAAACAGTCAATACCAATATATTGGCTCCGTTGCCTACCTCCGTAGAAATTACACCACTTTTCAGCTTCAAATTGTTGTAATTGCATCGATCTTGCAATATGGGTGTTTAATCCACAATTTTCTCACACTTTAGTCTCCTATAATTATGTAAGTAGGTAGTATTCAGTGTATCTATTTTTTATTTTCGTTGCGAGGGTAACTTTTGAATTTTTAACGTACATTATACTAATGAACTAGTTAATTGATTAACTTTTTAGCGCATTTTTCCGAAAAAAGCGCTATTATATTCACTTTGGCTGGCTGGCTGGCTGGCTGGCTGGCTGGCTGGCTGGCTGGCTGGCTGGCTGGCGTGACGCTGAGATCTCAGCAACTATACTATTTACAGACTTGAAACTGGTACTAAATAAAAGCTGCTGTTTCGTAGGCTTGCACAAATTGCTTTAATTCAAGCTCAGTGATTGTGGAAAATTGAATTATTCAATTACTTGTTTCAAGTGAAACAATGTCCATAGATATCTATGACATTAGGGATATGGCAACTAAAATTTTTAAAGTAGATAAAAATTTAGTTACAACTTTCGCCACGGGTGTCACTATAATTATGTACAGTTGTCAAATCTGTCCGGGATTCATTCAATGACTTGTTAGCGCATTTTTTGACGCAAATTTGAAGCTTATTAGAATGAATTATTATTATTGGATGAAAATTTGTTCATTTTTGGTGTATTTTTTTTATATAGCTTTGATAAAGATCAAATTATCATTTTAAGCTACAGCACTTGACCTACTGTCAGTCAATAACTAAACAATGAAGATTAAAAGGTATTTTTGAGTTTGTACATGTATAAATTATGTACCTATTAATAGTCAACTTGAAACTAGTACTAAATGGAAGCTGCTGTTTCGTAAGTTTGCCCAAACTGCTTGATTTCAAGCTCAGTAATTGTAAGAGATGGTAATTTGCGAAATCTCTGAAGTAACAAGCATTCATGAGCTGTCAAAAATGCGCTTCCATCATCTAGATGATTCTTCCATTTTTTTGAATATTCTGATTTCTACCTATCAACGGTGCTTATTCAATTTTTAATAATTTGATTTTCAAATTTTACTTCCATTATAATTCAATATCCATTGTTTATTAATTGCTATTCAATTTACATCTTGACTTGAGCACTATAATGGTATTGACTGTTTTTGAATTTTTTATGGATATTTATAAATTTTTGTAGCTTATACCGGCCTGATGACGTTAATAAGATTGCCGAAATCGGTCGCACAATAATAAAATGCTTCGGCATGTATTTAGAGTAAAGAGAAAGACGTACATTATTTAACCTTTCACTCAATTGGATTAGGTTATGACTCTCATTTGTCAGCAAAATGAACGAGAGTACTGCTGCAGTACAAAACTTTGATAAACCTCTCTTTCCTCTAATGTTATATATTAGTTGCCATAAGCTATTTACGAATTGTGCCGGAAATATTGATTCCTAGCTATCGTATCAGGTTTTTGCAAATTAATCCTAGTATTCTTATTTTAAATGAAAAATAAATACTATATTAACGATATTTTTTTTTTACAAATGAGATTATTGAATATATGATTGTCACTCACCCTACAATATATCGGCTTTATTATCTCCAGAATCGACCGTTAATTAACTATCTAATTGCACAAAAACTATTTCTTTATTATAGCAATAATTGCCTGAAAGATTATTTGTTAACAACTCTAAACATAATTCTCCATGGAAAGAGATTATAGTGCTCTCTGGTAGTAGAAAATGGAAGTTGTATACAAGTCATATTTATATTTTAGAATTATTGAAAAACTTGATAATATCTTGAATAATCATTTCGAGTCCTTTATTGATAATTTTTTCTCGTCTCCACAACTTCTGTTTGAAATAGACTTGTCACAGACAACGCTTATTTTCAACCACTAGATTGGTACTAAAACCAGTGCCCAAGGCGAATTTGACACGTATATTTTACGATTGTTATTATTTATGTTTTAGAAGGTTGAAATTTAATTCAGAGGATCGGGATGAAATAACGCTCATAATTGCAGACCAATTTTATGAGATATGATTAAATGTTATTGAAATAGACGTTCCGATTTTCAAAGCAACCATCTTCAGCATCTACAATAATATATAAATGAACAATAATAAATTGATATACAAAGCAGTATACTTACAATGAAAATTTTGAGCTCAATTCTACTGCCTGTATTACACGATACATTTTATTAGTCAATAATTTTCACAAGTTGAGCTTTAATTTATAGTAGTGCTGTAATATGTCCAAAATTTCCACAATTTTTTTTTGACCAATAATTGACCAAGCTATTTTTGAAATAGAACTGGCTCTATTTCCCGCTAATATTCTGGGGTATTGACTTAATCAAAAAGAAAGACAAACATTGCGAGCATAATCTTAGTATTGACAAAGTATTGATATAATTTTATATACAGTTGCCTTCAGTATATTAATTTTTTGTCATCTCTACCATCACACTTTCTCTCTAAATACACTTTTTGAAGTCATGTCAAAATTTATAAGTTGGCAGTTCTGATTTTTCTTGACGAAAACTTGTATCGTGTAATATGGTACAAAATATTTTTGAGCTCGACAATAAATTGTTGAAAACTTGGTCAATTTATTGGTCAATAGATTGAATCGTATAATACAGGCATATGATAGAAAATTGCTGTCAAAAATGTTGGTGTTTTACATTGGTAATTCTTACAATGCACAATTATCAATGTAAAACACAATCATTTTTGACAGCAATTTTCTACTATAGAATTGAGCTAAAAGTTTTGTAAGTATACTGCTTTGTATGTCAATTTATTATTGTAGAACACCAACATTTTTGACAGCAATTTTCTATCATAGAATTGAGCTTCAAGTTTTTCTTGTAAGTATACTTATTATTGTTAGTTTATAAATTATTGTAGATGCTGAAGATGATTGCTTTGACAATCGAAACGTCCTTTTGAATAACATCTAATTATATATTGTGAGTGCTGTATTCTTGGGATTTCAGTCAATTTAATCTTCAATTAGCCAACGCCTTCCATAGATGTCGGGTGTGGCAAAAGACAAGAGAAAATTCCTCTTTTTTTCTGTTTTTCAATATTAATATCAATATAAACAAATGTATAACTTCAATTTTTTTTAAAAATAATTCCTTCCGCTTCTGAGGATGGCTGAGGTGCAGCCGAAACTGTAAAGCAGAAAAGAAATAAAATTAAATTGACGGAAATCCCAAGAATACAGCACTCATATTATTTACAAATCCAGTCAGCATCAACCATTTCATCTAATTATATCTCATAGAATTGGTCTGCAATTATGAGCGTTATTTCATCCCGATCCTTTGAACCAAATTTCAACCTTCTAAAACTTATCAAGGACAGGATCAATTCTTTCAACTTACGTTATTAATCATGGAAATAATTAACTTCCAGTTGCTATGTTACCAATGAATGTCAATCAGATACAAAACGCATCTCAAAAGTTCATACTGCCGGACAAGTCAAATATATAAAATTAACAGAAATATAGGTTATGTTAGGATAATTAATTCAAATAACATTCTAATTTATATTTAATAATCTACATGAACCTTTTTTCCTTTAGGTAAAGCAATAATAAGAAGAACAAGTTGGAGAACTTCTGAAAAAAGGGTTGTCCGAGAACTATTCCGATCACATCTTGAAAACTCTACCTTACCACGGGAGAAGGATGTCTCAAAATTAATTAAAAACTATCCTGAATTATCACATCGAACAGCGCTGCAAGTAAAAGCTTGGATAAACAACGAGAATAATAGGCGACTTGAACAAAAATCTTTAATATCTTCCGGATAATTTATACATGTATCTGCTTCACAACTTCTTTTTTTCTTATACATACAGGATATTTTTTCAATATTGCATTATATTCATTCATTTATTTATTGTTTATATTATTATCGTTATATTAATAGTACTGATATGAGCATGCTCGCTGTAATATGCCTATGTCACACCAATCAGTGACTATGAGTGGCCGTGAGTGACTTCACTCATGAAACAAAAGAATGCACTTTCTCTGATTAAAAACATTCAAATGAAAACAATAATCCAGTACAACAAAAGTCAAACAAAATGACAAAGTAAAATGAGTAACATATAATGCGCATAAAGCTAGCTGTATTTTTTCCGTCAGTGACCACTGATGAAAATTAGAGGATCCTCTATTTTCATGAGTGAAGGGTGCGCTCTGTTGTTTCATGAGTGGTCTCGCATGGTCACTCATAGACACTGTTTGGTGTGACATAGGCATTAGAAATAAGGATCCGATATTCTATTTTTGTACCTAACTTCATAGTTGCTTATTGTTTTAAGTTCTCTGATTTCTTTGGATTAAAAATAGTTGAAAAAATATATCGATTCACATTTTATCTATTTCTCAACTCAAACTCAGATATTGCCAATGGTCTACGCCCCAATCATTTGGTTGTGATCTTCAACTAATGAAAACCTCTAAATATGTTTGGAGGTCAACGCCATCAACATGCGTCAGCGGCAGCGTGGCAAAATTAGAATTCACAGTTAAAACGACTTTTGATTTGAAATTCTGTATATTTATGTGAAACTTTGACGTTTCGATCTTTTGAAGAAGATCTTTGGTCAAAGGATCGAAACGTCATAGATTCAAATAAATATACTGAATTTCAAATCAAAAGTCGTTTTTTATTAAAAAAAATTCTGAAAAATGTATAGATTATTAAAATTCACAGTCTTATACATATCAGTGCAAATGGTTCATTGCTACTTTCTAAACTATACAAGATACAGAGTTGGTTGAAAGAGCAAACGATTTCTATTTTCGATAGCTATTTCGGTAATCAAAACGATGTTATTATTTGAGTAGTGTCTCAATATGATTAAAAAAGTATCCTGAGTTATCACATGAATCCGCCATCAAAAAAAAAATTAATACTCAACGAGAATATTAGACAAATTAAACAAACATTAGATAATAGTTATTTATACAACAAGTGAATTAAACCACTGTTTATTTGCGAGAAGAAACTTCAAAATCACGAGCGCGTGGAGCGCGAGTGGCTTAATTCTTTGAGCAAATAAAAAGGTTCAATTCACGTGTTTGTATACATAATTTTATTCAATTTTGCGTAAATTTCTGCAACATGAAATTAAGGAACAAAATTCATTAAAATTAAATTGCAGTTGCAAGGGAGCTTCGTTGATATCGCGACGAGTGTTTGTTTTTCAAACATTCGGGAGTGTGACTGTGACTGTCAGTTAACTGTCAGTTTTATGAATTTTGAATTGAAGCGTTATAATTGTCAAAAGTATTGTCTGAAATGATGGAAACAATGTTCTTGTCCCCGATACCATTTTGAACGAAACAGCCGCTGCAGTTGGGAAAATTATTCCTCAGAAATCGAAATATTTTTATTAAAAGGAACTCCAACAGTGATTTAAATTTTTTTTAATCACTCATAGTTCATTTTAAATCACTAGTGAATGAAGATTTACTTATGACTGTTGCTATGGATTCAATAATGTAGCTTTAAAACGTCAAAATTGAATAAAATAGATGAAGCTGACTGGATGAGTGAATTTGAGTGAGTAAAAAGTCTTGGGAATTCAGTCAACATGTTTTAATTTCTTTCCTACTTTACAGTTTCGACTGTACCTCAGCCATCTTCAGAAGCGCTCCAATTTGATTATTTTTTATCACTAATAATTTATGCTAATTTTATCGGAAATACTTACAGAAGAATTTATAATGTGAAACATTAAAAATGTACATTGAAATGTGATGTCGAGTCTAATAAAATAGCGGAAAAAAATAGTTATTTTTTTTTCCATTTGTCAAATGCCACAACCTGCATCTGTGGAAGACGTTGACCAAGTGGGAGTAAAAAATCGTGTGTGCACGAATTGTCAAAAAATTACAAATTATCACAAGTAGAATTGAGTTAGTTATAGTGTCAAACAATTAAAAATAGATGCAAGCTTGTGCATCACGCAAGGTGTCAAAAATATAAACAAAAATTAGGAAAAGTACCACAGATATCAAAGAATATTGTTGTATATAGTGCTAAGTGCAATAGTATCTGTTTTTTCATTGATATTTTGTTTGTCTTGTTTCATATACAACATTTCTAATGTAAGTCTTTTGTTCAAGTTGATTCCGTTATGGATAATACTAGTTTCATCAAAATTGAAAGTATGTCCTGAATCTATTCAATAAGTGACTAGAGCACATTTTGGCGTATTTTTATTCAATTTTTTACTGTTTCGTTTATGTTCATCAAGCCTTGTTTTCAAATATCTCTTGGTTTGTCCTGTGTACTGTGCTCCACAATCATTGCATGTGATTTTATAAATTATATTAGATCTTAAGCTTTTATCTGTTTTATCTTTTATTTTGGAGAATAAATTACCTACTGTCTTGTACTGTTTGAAACAAATTTTAATTCCCTCTTTATTTCTGAATACTTGTTTAATTTTGTAGCTAACGCTATCTATGTACGGAATTGTGAAGTACTTATCGGCCAAAGATTTTTTATTATTCATGTCATTGTCATTCAAATTAGATGAAAGATTCATAATTTGATTTTTGATACCATTTATGATGCCAAGTGGGTATTTATTTGAACGAAGTAAATCAGTTACTATGCTGCTAACTTCGTTATGATACTTTTCAGATGTCAATTTTAGTGCTCTGCTAAAAATATTTCTAGCAACATTGAGAAGTTGATTCGACTGAAAATTTAAATACCTCGTACTTGCTGAAGGCTTTTTGTACCATTTGCTGGTAATGTTGCCACATTCTTCTTTAATCAGTAACATATCAAGGAAAGGTAGGGTGTTATTAACCTCTGTTTCTACTGTGAATTGAATATGGGCATTAAAGCTATTGAAAATTGTTACTATCTCATTTATTTTAGATTCTGGCACTGCTGTAATCAAATCATCCACGTACTTTTTTATGAACGGAACCTTAAAAGACAACTTTGCAACAACTTCTTTTAGAACCAAATCCATAACTAAATTTGCCACTACTGGAGACATTGAATTCCCCATTGCTGCACCAAACACTTGACGATAAAGCTCACCATTAAATTTGAAGAAACAACTTTCAAAACAAAATGTAATTAAATTTAGTAACTCGTCGAGTGGTATGACTGTCCGTTTCGATATGATATCATATTTTTGTTCGACAGCATGAAACACTAGGTCTATTGGAATATTAGTGTATAAAGAGACCACATCTAATGAAATAAGAACATAATCATTATCTAAAGTTATTTGAGTGACAAACTCTTGGAATTCGTATGAATTTCTGATATAATACTCATCTTCATATAAGTCCCTCAATACTTGAGTTAAATACTTTGACAGTTTATCAGTATTTTTTGCTGCGGTGTAAGCGCAATACTATATTTCCAACACATATAACTAATCATTTTAATTGTTTGCGAAATGTTTTATTATCCAACAATCCATACAAAAATGAGACTACTAAAATAATTAAAAAGTTTAAAGTACAAATAATCAATCTAGAATTGAAAATAGTCATTGGAAAATACAGCTTCAACAAAAAGAGTATCAATATCACTATGATATTGATAAACAAAATATTAGCTTCATACATATGCATAAATTCCAAGTATTTTTGGAAAATAAATCCTACTACATTAATAATAATATAAGACAGACACACATAAAAAAGTTCAATAACCTGTTGCACATAAATCGAATAGTTATAAATGACAACCTCTCACAAGACGGCTGGTTTTATAATATGACGCAAACAGTGATACCTCAACGAGTAGTAGATTTGTTATCATTAGGACCAAAATTTAGTGTACCATTTGAAGTAGATCAATTACCTCTTCCTCAATTAATTGCAGACGTGGAGTATATTATCTGCCAAATTGATGACATTGAAATTAGGAACCAATATAGAGCGCAAATTACCAACATAATGACCTATTATAAACATAAAAATCACGAGAATAAAACAAATAATGATATAATTTGAAAATATAATGGAACAAAACAATTTCTAAAACAAAATGCAGACCTTCTTATCATTAAAGCAAACAAATCAAATCTAACTGTTGCTATAAATAAAAATGAATACATCAGTAAAATGGAAGACATTAAATGATAGTGGAACATATATTAAAATAAATAAAGATCTTACAACAAAAATTCAAAATACAAACAATAAATTAGTCAAAAATTTATTTGACAAACAATACATTGATGTAACAATGAAGAAAAGTCTAACATCCAATAATGCAATCCCGCCTAGAATTTATTATATATAAACTAATAAAGATAAGGGAGATTTTCGGGAGCCTTTTCTTTGTTATTTTGCACATAATTTCGCGTAGAAGAGACGAAATCTACTAAGCTTTGAAATAATCAAATCCAAGAAAGTAATTATGAACAAATCACTCTAAAATATTTTATAAGTAATCAGATAGGGCTTATCAGAACATTTTATTTCTCCCTGGAGAAACTATACAATATTTTTTCAAAAACTCAGATTTTGATATCTATGAAAGGTACATAGAAGCTCACGGTCCCATACACTTATTTCCTCAAAAGACTACAGCAATATTCATGTATTGCGTGGACTCACGGGCCCAACTTGACCACTGGAAGATTAATAGAATTCTACACAACATAACTTGAAAAATAAAGGAATTAGACTCAGTGATATACCAATGTATTTAAATAATCATTACAGAATGAGATCTATTGATCATTAGATCATATATTTCCTAAAATTTATTCAAGTTGGAAGAAACATATGACAGTTTGGTTGAGTATCGAAGTGCTTAACATTCATGTTCACCAATATTGTTGCAGATATTCACTAATGCGTTAAAACAAATAAAAGTTCTGATGTAGATCTTCATCTCCAGTTCCCATATTTATTCCAAACTCAATAGGAAACAAGAAAACGAGATTAAAATTTTATCCATAAGTAGAACATTATAAATGCATTTCCATCAAGCAGATAGGTTCTTTCTACGAAAATGGAATCGGGCTGAATTTTCTACAAGATTGTAGCTTTTATAATATGGTACATAATACGACAGAAACTGGAGCCCAGTACATTTTATGATTCACTTGTATCCCAATTGATTATTCAATCGTTGAACGCCGTGCAATCAAATTAAAAAGATTATTCTCCTTCTCTGTTGATGGCTACTTTTCAATAAGCTACCGATTGACAGAGAAATGAGGTCAATATCTTCATCATTGGAGGAAAAGAAGCGCGGACATCAAAACAGACGTTATAATGAGGGATAATAGCGCTTTTTCCTAAAAACAGAGTGAAAACGCGCCAATTGATGTTATTCAAATTTAAATACAAAACAATTCAATCGAATTTATCTCACGGATAATACCATAAAGTCAATTGTGAGCATATCGCATAAAAAGCTTTATATTAGACTACTCTAGAAGATAATTTTCCATCAGATTTAGTGGAGTCTCAGAGATCTCATTAGCACATTACTTATAATTGAATTGTCATGTTACCAATTACGGATGCAGCATGGGTGGTGGAGGATGAGGATGAAGAAGAAGACTGTTGAAATTTTTATTTTTTTTAATCAAACTATCACTTACCAATTGTCAATCAAATAATATGAATTCACGTTCAATGTTGTCGTTTTAAAAGAGCTTTGGCGATTTAGTACGATCAGCAAATATAGCTCTGATCTTATCCAGCGCTTTCTAGTACACTGAAACTTTCGACAATCTTGAATCATGTTCCAGAAGTTACTAGTCATTTTACATTTATATTTCACATGAAAAAGGCAGCACTTTGCTGTTGAAATGTTATGCTCCGAATTATTCTCATACAGAAATTTCCTAGTATGACATATTCATTAGATACTGCTATTCTTATATACTTGACACCAAAAAAGAAAAACATGTTCAATATGTAATTTATATGATATATTTGTTGATATTCTAAGCAGTAAGGTGCTGGCTAACCGACTGTTCCAGACGAAACACGCACAAAGAGTTCACTTTCGCGAAGAACAGATGCGTCGAGCATTCGTCCATTGATCTCAATGTATGTTAACAGAAATTGATAATTTGCATCCACAAGTGTTTATTATATTGTCCGAGCTTTTGTTATTGCGATATTGTGATCCTTTGGATCGCGTTGATCGGAGATTATTGTGTTTTCCGTCTGCGGCGCCAATGCAGTGCGGAAATTGCCAAACCACTTCAAAGGGGTTGACATTTCGATAATATTCCTTGCAAAACTGTAACAATTGCTTTTAAGGTATCTTTAATTACTATCCCCAGGGCGTTGGCCGAAATCCGAGTCGATTACGCCAAATCTTGGAAGATGTTTCTCTCAGCAAGAAATCGCAGTGTTACTGCAAGTTTTTGTTGCGGAGAAATAGCCTCCCTTATGATGGTATCTTGTTTGATTATCATGGGAGCGATAGGGGCGTGCAATTCTCCCAGGACTAGTTCTGACATTCGAGTATAGTTCCGAAAAGATTCTGTATTCTGAGGCCTGTACGAACGATAATGTAATATTTCAACGATGAATTACAGAAATAATTATAAATTTTTTGCATTGACTGAAGTCTTACACATTCTGTCGTTTATAATTTATCATTTGATTTTGACTGTCTTTTCTTATCATGATTTTTCACTAATGTGAGAGAATGGTTTGAAATATGGTTCGAAGATACCGTTTAGATTCATTGATGTACTCAATTTCGATCTCAGTTTCTTTTGACCATTGACAAAGGAAAGAATCAGATTATGTTTACGTACCCTAGCTCGTCAAACAACATGTTGAGAACCCCGCGGCTTCAAAAGCCACTCTCTTGACCAAAGATTTTTCTTCTTTTTTTCTCTGTCTCGTAGTTCTAATTAATTTGATGGATTTTTGGATTATGGAGATGATTTCACCAATCGGAGCAAAAAAGGTAAGAGAACCGACCATGAATCAGTGATAATGTATTCTTAGATCGCACATATTCACCAACTTATTGCTATGTTTCGTGTCTCATCAGCAACACCAGACACTGTTTCAACAGAAGAAGTCAAATATTTTTGGATTATGGAGATGATTTCACCAATCGGAGCAAAAAAGATAATAACTTCTATTTATTCTCGAGGAACAAGGTGAATTGTTGGCTGTTTGCTTGTGGCTAAAGTGCTGGAGTCAGCACGAAATTGGAGTAGAATTTTAATTGAAAAAGTTTCCATGTACATGCATGCCCAATGATTAATAGTTATTTATACAACAAGTGAATTAAACCACTGTCTATTTGCGAGAAGAAAGTTCATAATCACGTGAGTGGTTTAATTCTGCGAGTGGTTTAATTCTGCGAGCAAATAAAGAGGTTTAATTCACGTGTTTGTATATATAATTTTATTCAATTTCACGTAAATTTCTAAACATGAAACTGAGGAACAAAATTCGAAAAAATTTAATTGCAGCTGCAAGGAAGCTTCATTGATATCGCGATGAGTGTTTGTTTTTCAAACATTCGGGGGTGTGACTGTCAGTAAACTCTCAGTTCTGTGAATTTTGAATTGGAGCGTTATAATTGTGGAATGTATTTTCTGAAATGGTGGAAGGAAGTGATTGAAACAATGTTCTCGTCCCCAGCAGTTGAGAAAATTATTCCTCAGAAATCGAGATCTTTTTGTGAAAAGGAATTCCAACAGTGATTGAATTTTTTTTGAATCACTAATAATTCATTTTAAATCACTAGTGATGAAGATTCACTTATGACTGTTGCTATGGATTTAATAATGTAGTTTTAAAACGGTAAAATTGAATAAATATCATATTTATATATTAGAATAGGCCTGTTGCGCATCTTCAAATTCCGACGGAAGCGCCGCATATTATTCAAAAATCACAACTTCGAGATGTGATGTGACCTGTCAATGTTTTGAAATATGTCAATCCACTTCAAAATCAAAATGAAATCCATGACGTACCATCTGTATTCCTAATAATAGTATTGTACTCAATTTATGACAACATTTGTAGACAAAAATATTCTAGAAGAAGCAAATCAATCATAGTAATCATTATTTTTTAATCTTTATGTGACTCACCTAAAAGTAATCAATTACAGTTAGATTTATAATGTATTATATACGTACAGAATTTGAGCGATATCCTTGGAGGAAAGAGATTCTTCTATCTTATTTATCTTCGAAACAATTCTTGAATATTGAGAAGGAAAAATATAAAGCAAAAATCTGGTGCTTCCAGTAAAGGATTCTGAGACGAGTTTAGATGACTGATCAGTCAAATAGGAAACTTATCCAAGTGGTATTTATTGAGTTTTCTTACTATTATAATATTTAACTTCTCTTAAAGATGGTTGATACTGAGAATTGAATGATATCTAATACATTTTTATAGATTATAGCATGAAATCACACTCGTTTAACTGCTGTTATCCACATTTCTCTTTATTTCGCTTCATAATCTCTTCCCGGAAATCTATAAAAATTAGTTCTGGGCTGTTTGCTTTAGTATTAGCACATCCAACAACACAACAACTTCTGAGTGAATGATTTATACTCATGATTATCGAATAATATGACATGCGAAAATGATGTTTGACAGTTTGACGTTTTTGACGGCACACCTCGTAGATGTAAAATTTAACCGATAGAGCGGAGCCACTGAGGATACGCAATAGGCGTATAGTCATATAAAATATGGCAAATGAGAAATCATAGTAAGACCATGGAAGACAGATATTGAAAGTGCGCTTGTGCTAGAGTATTCATACCCAAACACAGAAAATTTTCTTTTTGAATGATTCCATTCTTTTTATGTTCACCAAATAAATATGATGTACGGACGTGACGTTTGATAAGGTTGACGTACTATCTCATAGATGTGGAACCTTTCTTCCGTAAATGTCAGTTTGAGGGCGTAGTTGTTGGAAACTAAGGAAACGATATTGTGAATGGCATTGTTTTCATCAAAATTGACAGAAAATTTCTTGGCAATTTGAATCAAAATATCAAGTTAAAAATGTCCAGAAGCCACGGGCTCGCGCTGGCAGACAAGACGATTCGAGATTGGCTAAACAAAAAGATCCTTTCATAAAAGGAATTAGCCGTGTAGTGATAGCAAGATTTTTCATGTAGTCACCTCTCCGATTATCTTTACTTCTTATGAAAACGCTGGAGGGACCAAGATAAAAGAGAGATATGAGATGCATCTCTCAGAATGAAGTAGAAAAGAAGAGGTAAGGTAAAGGACAAATAAAATGCTGCAGATGACTTCGTCGTCTGTTGTTATGATCTTCAAGCAGTTTCAGCTCTGCCTGAAGAAGATGTATCTAGCTTCTACTATAAATCGAAACTACAATTTCACAATATCAGAATTTAATAAATATAGCTATAAGTGCTTCGTCTGGGATTAAATTGAAGAACTCAGGGGTGCGTATGGAATTGGACAATGTGTGCTGAGATAATTGAGAAATAAGTCAGATTCTATTAACAATGATAACTTGAAAATATTTTCCTATTCAGACAACTGCTATAGCCAGCCGAAAAATCAGTTTATGTTTTCATAGTGAATATATACTCTGACAAACTTCAAAATAAGAACTAGTACTCAGAGAATTTCAATTACTGACCACGCAGAATTGAAGTGATTCCGTTCATTCTGTGATTGAACAAGAAATAAAAAAATATTTGAGATCTGATCCTATTTATGTATCTAACCAATAAATTAGACTTATGAAAGCAGCACGTAAGAACGGAAATCCGTAGAAAGTGGATAAATCATGTTACAATGATTTCTTTCAAGCCTCAAAAATGTAGCAAATTAATGTGAAATCAGATTTACTGAAAATGCAAACGATGGAACAGTAAAGACTAGTGAAATAAAATTATAAGGTTTGGGAGTTCGAAAAATACAGAAACTAACGTATATTACAAGAAAGCCTTCAGAGATGGAAATTTCGAAAAAATAAATTATTTATTGTACAACATGCCAAATTTTTGAGAATTTTGAGTTGAAAAAACTCAATGACAGCGGATTGTAATTGGAAGATTGGAAGAAAGAGATCTCAAGAGTCTTATTGACAGGAGTCTAATACTGATACTATAATGGTATTGTCAACTAATATTTCGGAAAAAAGTCTATTCTGTAAAATATCTCAAATGATTTTATAATAACCTAATAAAAATATGAGTTTCTGGGTTTTTTTCTTTAATCTTTTCATGTGATTAGTTAAATTGACAAATTTAATTTGGTAACTACAGTAACTGATAGATTAAAAAACTATGATTAAACTTCCTCACTTATTTGTGATTAGATTTATCAGTTGATAGAAGTTGTTGAATAGTACCTAATTCTTGTGCTATTCTCATATGACTTGTATCCAGAGATCTTCGAATTCCTTTTATTCATGGATACTTTTTGACACTTTCTTTCTACAATATATATATTTCTGTTTATCACTCTTATAACAGGAAATAAAATAGCTCATTCGTTCTAAATTGAATTGAAGTGATACTATATAAATGAAAAATTCAAAATTAGTGTAAAAGATCCATATTATCTGACTAAGGTACGTGCATATTCCTAAACAATAATTGTACATTCCGGGAATAGCACTATCAATATTAACGAAAATCATATTTCCAATAGGTATCCAATAATACCGTACGAAAAACTATTGATAAAAGCAGTGTGACAACGAAACGAAAAAGAAAATATTCTGGTAGTTTACATACATTTTTAGCGCATTTTTCCGAAAAAAGCGCTATTATATTCACTTTGGCTGGCTGGCTGGCTGGCTGGCTGGCTGGCGTGGCGCTGAGATCTCAGCAACTATACTATTTACAGACTTGAAACTGGTACTAAATAAAAGCTGCTGTTTCGTAGGCTTGCACAAATTGCTTTAATTCAAGCTCAGTGATTGTGGAAAATTGAATTATTCAATTACTTGTTTCAAGTGAAACAATGTCCATAGATATCTATGACATTAGGGATATGGCAACTAAAATTTATTGAAGTAGATAAAAATTTAGTTACAGCTTTCGCCGCGGGTGTCACTATTATTATGTACAGTTGTCAAATCTGTCCGGGATTCATTCAATGACTTGTTTGACGCGAATTTGAAGTTTATTAGAATGAATTATTATTATTGGATGAAAATTTGTTTACTTTTGGTGTATTTTTTTTATATAGCTTTAATGAAGATCAAATTATTATTTTAAGGTACAGCACTTGACCTCCCGTCAGTCAATAACTATACAACGAAGATTGAAAGGTATTTTTGACTTTGTACATGCATAAATTATGTACCTATCAAATAGTCAACTTGAAACTAGTACTAAATGGAAGCTGCTGTTCCGTGAGTTTGCCCAAACTGCTTGATTTCAAGCTCAGTAATTGTGGGAGATGGTAATTTGCGAAACCTCTGAAGTAACAAGCATTCATGAGCTGTCAAAAATGCGCTTTCATCATCTAGATGATTCTTCAATTTTTTGATACATTTACACAAGATTTTTTAACTGGAAAAAAATATAGAGATCTGTAGAACATTAGACCAAAGAAGAACAACTGCAGAATCTCTCACAATAGCGGTAAGGCGATTAGAATTTTCATGCAAAATAAAAGAGTATCGACAAGAAGGTAGAAAAGAAATTTATCTGGATGAAACACGGTACGATACACCTGATGTCATTAACAAAAGTTGGGTGAGGGATAATGCCCAATGTGCATTAAATGCTCCACTATGTCATAGGAAAAAAATAATTATTATTTTCCATGCAGAAAGCAAAGATGGCTGGGTGCAAAATGGTCTATTGTTATCTGCAGAAAATATCAAAAATTGTAGTGCGGACTATCACAAGGATATGACTGGAGATTTATTTGAAAACTAGTTCAAATAACAGTTAATACCAAATATCGCAAAAAATTCTGTAGTTGTAATGGATAATGCTTTTCAATACAATAATTTTCCTAAATTATATAGAATTGACGACATTGCAAGAGAAGCAGGGCATACTATATCACGTTCACCCCGATATCACTGCGTTTTCAATCTTGTTGCGAGGCAACGACATTTACTTTGTAGTTGAAATAAAATATTTGTATTTTTGAAAAAGAGTAGGCTCCAGAAGGAAAAAAAAATAATAGTTGTCAAAGAAAAACATTTAAAAATATACACAAATATTTTTTCCTGAAGATCTAAACGAATTCAAATGATTGGAGTAAAATACAAAGTAATATAAAAGTTCTAATCAATTTACAGTAATATTATTTATTAACCGATATTTACAGGAAATTTGAAGCCTACCTTAGAAGCCTACTCCTTTGCAACTGCATAAAAAGTACATAATAAAAGATAGCTCTCAAATTTACGACTCCAGAAATTATTTATTTTCCCTTTCCCAACATTTCTTCAAATTTCTTTTTAAAAAAGTAATTACATGTGCTTTTGTTAAAATTGACGGTGAAGGTAGTCATCAGCAATTATGTCAAGATATACAAGAAGAGGGACTCAGACCAGACTGCAATGAACAAAGTCAACATAAGAATCTCATGTATAGTTGCAAATTATGTAATATGCTGGACACAGAATTGATGGTACAATGTGACAAATGCGATGATTGGTTTCATTTCATTTGCGTCAATGTTGATGACAATGTTGCAATGAGGGACTGGATGTGTCAACAGTGCCAATCACAGCAAATTAAAGCAAAATCACGTACAATTACATCAAAAAAATCAAGTGTACGTCAAAAATTATTACAGCTTGAACTAAGAAAATTAGACGAAGAACAAGCAATCATTGAAAAGCGGCAAGCGGAAGAACGTTGTCTTTTAGAAAAACAAAAGGTCGAGGAAATGGAATTGGTAGAAAGGAAATACGAAGCTCTTCATCAGATTGAGATTGAAGGTTCGTCAAATAATAATTCAACAAAATCAGATCGTTCATTTGAAGAAAGAAACAGTCGAACATTGCAATGGGTTGAAATTCAACAAAGAAGATTGAAGTTGAAAGAGTACAACGGAAAATAAGATGACCAAAGAGTTGGTATACAAAGAAGTAGTTTAGCTATAGGAAGTAGAAGCCAGGTTAAACAGCAAACGTGTTCAATGAATCGAACCAAGAGCAATCAATCTGCAACAACATCCCATAGGAACGAAACTAAAAATTACCAACAATTAAGTCAAGAAAGTGATCATTTCCGGTTACATGCTAATAATTCAAATTTGTCACCACAACATATTGCTGCAAGGCAAGCATTGTCATTGAAGAATAATCTTCCTATATTTAGTGGAAATCCTTCCGAATGGCCAATGTTTTATAGCAATTATATGGAATCGACGAGAAGATGTTGTTATAGTAACCAAGAGAATTTGATGCGTCTGCAGCAGTCTAAAAGGAAAAGCACTAGAAGCAGTCAAAAGCATGTTGCTGGTGCCCGATACCATCCCAATGGTGTTGGAGAATTTGAAAATGTTATTTGGTCGTCCAGAAATTATAATTAATCATCTTATAGATAAAATAAGGGATGAACCGATGGTTAAAATGGAAAAAATGGAAACCTTGATCAATTTTGCAATGACAGTCCAGAATTTGGTCGCGACAATGACAGCTTCAAATATGATAAGTCATCTGAACAACCCTATATTATTGCAAGAGTTAATTGGAAAGTTACCGACTCATATCAAGTTAGATTGGGCCAGATATTTAGATTCTGATTCTTATCAGGAGAACAATCTCCTTCAATTTAATGAATGGTTATTCAAACAAGCTCAAGCTGCAAGCAAAGTGACATTGGACGTTTGCAAGATTCAGAATTATTCAAGTCCGTGCAATAAGTTTGACAAGTATCAAAAAAAGACAAATTATATTCAAGCAACACATTCTGAAAATCATGGCGAGAGAGCACTAAAGGAAATATGCCTAATGTGCGATAGTCCCAAGCATAAAATAGAAGATTGTAACAAATTCAAACAATTAACAAAAAACCAAAGATGGAATGTAGTTATACAGAAAAAAGCGTGCAGACATTGTCTTGGTACGCATTACACAGCCAATTGTAAACAAAAAAAAGTTTGCTCTGTTAACGGATGTCAACGATATCATCACACTTTGTTACATAATCCTAACTATGTTAAACAAATGCCAGAAACAAAGAAAACAGAAAACGGAGAGATGTTAACTGGCCATTATCCTCACTTTCCAACGGGATCATCGGTACTCTTTCGTATTGTACCTGTTAGGGTATACAACAAGAAAATCAGCGTCGACACATATGCTTTTTTAGACGATGGTTCTTCCCTGACTCTGATGGAAGAAAGTCTTGCAGAAGAATTACAATTAGATGGTCCTACTACAAATCTTCATTTGAAGTGGTCAAATGATATATCACGCAAGGAGGAACAATCAAAAATAGTCTCCTGCAAAATATCCGGAATGCAAGATGACAGGAATAGATATCGCATGTCGAATATAAGAACAGTGAAAAATCTTGATTTGCCGATTCAATCAATTCATTTTAACACAAACAATAAACAATATCAGCATCTCAACGGATTGTCGATATCGCAATATTCGAATGCTTCCCCCCGTCTCCTAATTGGACTTGATAATTGGAGATTATGTATTCCATTTGAAATAAAAGAAGGTCTCGAAAATTATCCTATTGCAGCAAGAACGCGTTTAGGATGGGTGGTGAGTGGTCCAGATAATAAAAGAACAATATCAGAGGGATACACTTTTCATATCAGCGAGTGTGAATGTGACCGAACTCTCCACCAAGCTGTGAAAGACTACTTTTCTTTGGAAAACTTTGGAGTAAAAGCAGCACAAAGACTTCTAGAGTCATCCGAAGATGCTCGAGCTCGAAATCTGTTGAAAACAACAACTGCAAGAATAAATGGAAGATTTGAGACTGGTTTGTTATGGAGATTTGTTGAATTCAAATTTCCAGACAGTCTACCAATGGCTATGAAACGTCTGAATTGTCTAGAAAATAAAATGGCAAGAGAAAAAGACGTAAGTGAAAGTTTAAAACAGCAATTAAAAGAATATAATGAAAAAGGATATACACGAAAGCTTAAACCCCAAGAGATAACTGTAGGTTCTCGAATTTGGTATCTTCCTATATTTATTGCCAGAAATCCTAATAAACCTAAGAAAATGAGAATAGTTTGGGATGCGGCAGCAAAGGTCAACGGAATATCTTTGAACACAATGTTGTTAGCTGGACCAGATCAATTGCCATCAATAGTAAATGTCTTATACAGATTTAGACAAGGAATTTTCGCTATAACCGGAGATATAAAAGAAATGTTCCATCAAGTTCGAATTCGAAAAGAAGATTAACATTCACAACGATTTTTATGGAGGGATGGAAATCAGAGTCGCGAGCCTGAAGTTTACGTTATGCAGGTGATGACTTTTGGTGCAACATGTTCTCCGAGCTCTGCACAATTCGTGAAAAATTTAAATGCGGAGCATTTCAAAGAAAAATATCCTCGAGCGGCACAAGCAATTCAAGAAAATCATTATGTGGACGATTGGTTGGACAGCTTTGATTCAGAAGATGAACTTATCCAAACAACAAATGAGGTTCGTTTCATACATGCACAAGGCGGCTTTGAAATAAGAAACTGGATGTCAAATTCAAACCGGTCACTGAGAGAAATAGGCCAAGCTTCTGACTCAACTATAAAAGCCATTCATGAAGAAGAAGGAAAAATTCTTGGGATCAGATGGAATACGTCCATAGATGTTTTTGTTTTCAAAATCAATTGGCAAAAACTGGATATGAATATTCTAAATGGAACAAGATATCCCACGAAGAGAGAAGTTTTGAGGACACTCATGTGTATCTTCGATCCTTTAGGGCTTATTTCAAGTTTCCTAGTTTATTTAAAAATTCTGTTGCAAGAAATATGGCGAACAGCAATAGGTTGGGACGAAAAGATTCCAGATTATTTAAATGTGAAATGGTTAAAATGGTGCGAGCTACTTTTGAATTTAGAAAAGCTACAAATTCCACGGTGCTACGTGAAATCTGAAAATTCTCATCGAGCTGTGCAACTCCATGTATTTGTAGATGCCAGTGAAAATGCTTACGCAGCAGTGGCTTATTTCAGAATTGAAGATGACGAGGGGACACATTGTACATTAATAGGCTCCAAGACCAAAGTAGCCCCACAGAAACCCCTTTCAATTCCACGAATGGAATTATTGGCAGCAGTGCTCGGAGCACGTCTATCAAATATGATATTAGAAGGTCATACCTTCAAAATTGAAAAGAGAATTTTATGGACAGATTCTAAAACAGTCCTTCAATGGTTGAATTCAGATGCAAGAAAGTACCGACAATTTGTCGCGTTAAGAATAGGTGAGTTGCTAGATACAACCAATTTAACGGATTGGAGATGGATACCATCGAATCAAAATATAGCTGATGATGGCATGAAATGGAAAGATTCACCGCAGTTTATATCTACCAGTCGATGGTTTATTGGCCCAGATTTTCTATTGAAATCCAAAGAAGATTGGCCTGTAAATAAATTTGAAGATGGATTAAAAATGGATAATGAACTTCGAGAATGCTTTGTTCATGTTGACATAGGAATTCGTGAGCCAATATGTCCAAATATACATTATTTCTCTAAATGGAAAAGACTAGTTAGAGCACAAGTTTATTTCACTAGAGCTAAAGTAAAGTTCATTAGCTTCATTAGGAAGAGTGGAACAAAACCTATATTTGGACCAATATTGCCAGAAGAAATTGATGAAGCTGAAACGACATTATACCGGAAGGCACAGTGGGATGTTTTTTCAGATGAACTAATTGCTCTTCAAACATTTAACGAAATTGACAAGACAAGTCAATTATACAAGTTAAATCCTTACTTAGATCCTGAAGTTCTTCGAATACATGGAAGAATTGATAATGCTGAAAACATATCAGAGGAAACTAAAAGACCTGTGATATTACCTGGGAAGCACCCAGTCACAAATAGAATATTACCATCAGAAATATCACCACAGAAACAATGAAGTGGTGGTAAATGAAATACGACAAAGATATTTTGTGCCCAAATTACGTGTATATATTAAGAAACTAAAGAAAAATTGTCAAAAATGTAAAAACTCCAGAGTCATGCCAAGAACACCGCAGATGAGTGAACTACCAAAATCACGAATGGCAGCCTACTGTCGACTATTGACGTATGTCGGGATTGATTACTTTGGCCCAATAAACATAGTAGTTGGACGAAGGAATGAAAAAAGATGGGGAGTTCTATTTACATGTTTGACAGTTCGAGCAGTACATATTGAAATTGCAAATAATCTGTCGACGGATTCATGCATACAGTGTTTGAAAGAATTTATATTTACACGTGGATGTCCTAAAGAGATTTATTCAGACAATGGGACCAATTTCAGAGGCGCAAGAAATGAACTTGCAAGGGAAATTTCAAAAATTGGCTACAATTCACTAACAGAATTTTCACAAGAGATTAAATGGTCTTTTATCCCTCCAGCCTCGCCACATATGAACGGATCATGGGAACGTTTAATTCGAATTGTGAAGTCAAATTTGACTGCAGCATTGCTACTTAGAAAACCAACATATGAAGTTTTAAGAAGTTCATTAAAAGAAAATGAGTTCATTATTAATTCAAGACCCTTAACATACATTCCTTTAGACTCAGAGGAAAACGAAGCAATAACACCAAATCATCTTTTATTGGGCTCGTCGAATGGAATAAAACCACCAGCAGAATTTAATGGAGATGGCTCTTCCCTAAAAAATGATTGGAGATTGTCGCAAGCAGTCGCCCAGAGATTCTGGAGACGTTGGATACAAGAATATCTTCCGACTCTTACCAGACGGACTAAATGGTTTATGCCAGTACCTCCCCTAGATGTTGGTGATGTAGTTATTATAGTAGACCAAAATAACCCAAGAAACATATGGCCAAAAGGAATAATAGAGAATATAATAAGATCAAGAGATGGTCAGGTGAGGAGTGCTGTAGTTCGTACGGCGTACGGAACATTTACTCGACCTGCTGTTAAACTGGCAGTGCTGGATATTAAGAAGTAAGCCTTTGCATCGACTTACTGGGGAGGAGAATGTTGCGAGGCAACGACATTTACTTTGTAGTTGGAATAAAATATTTGTATTTTTGAAAAAGAGTAGGTTCCAGAAGAAGAAAAAAATAATAGTTGTCAAAAAAAAAAAACATTTAAATATATACACAAATATTTTTTCCTGAAGATCTAAACGAATTTAAATGATTGGAGGTAAATACAAAGTAATATAAAAGTTCTAATCAATTTACAGAAATATTATTTATTAACCGATATTTACAGGAAATTTGAAGCCTACTCCTTTGCAACTGCATAAAAAGTACATAATAAAAGATAGCTCTCAAATTTACGACTCCAGAAATTATTTATTTTCCCTTTCCCAACAAATCTAATTTAATTAATATGGAATAGCCTAACAAAAAAATATATAAAATATTTCACCCCAGCTGAACTTATTAGTGGTGAGTGTTATTGGACAGAAAATAGAAAAAATCACACCAGAACTGTGGAGTAAATATCTAGAATATGTTAGAAAACTTAAAATCAATACACTATGGTATTAGACCTGTTCAGTCATTTATCATCAATTTAAATTCGTCACACTTTGAATCTGATAGTGAAGATTCGCATTTAAATAAAATATTTTTTTTGACATGTGGGAATAGACCTCCAAGGGAAACCGCCACAGTAAAAAACGTTGATGGACTGATAGTAGTGCCTCACGGGTGGTCGTGGAAACCTACGTACTGATTCATTATATTTTTATTTTATTGGAAAATATTGTGCATTGTCTTTGCCAATATCCATAAATAAATACAGCATGTTACAGAAATAAATACATTAATTTTAACCTGTAGTGGATGATTGATCAAGCATAACAATTTTTATTCATAACTTTTTCCCGTAAATCCTCCGGATAACGAGTAAAAATTCATTAGAGTTTTGTCAAAAATTTCAGAGTGCGTCTATGGTTCGAACTGGATGTTTTTCATTTGTTGAAAAAATGAGTACTCCCTGGAAAAATGACAACTGTCGATAGAAGAAGTATTTTGCAACTTTGAGCCATCATAAACTTGTCAATTATTCATTTGAAACTGAAAGAATATATGAACATTTTGGCAAAACATTGATATTAGCTCATCCCAATAATTCTATTTTTGCATATGTTGGAAGAAAGACTAAAGTCTCTGGAATCATTAATTTGGTCTATTAGTCGTATTTATGTGTTATTGTTAAGAAATTTGATTTTTATTTGGGGATTTCACGTATATTTTTAGATAGTACATTTCTTGAACATGGCATTGTCTGCACAAGTTCATCGCACATGAATCAGCTGATTTGAATAGTCTGAATACAGCCTGAATCTGTGCCGGGCTGTGCGGCTATCTATGAGCAGTTCCAAAAATAGTTGCTTTTCTCAACTTATTTCTTTATTGTTGGTTCTCAAAGGACAAAATCATTCAGTGATTCATACGAAGAAAACGGTGAAATATCAAATGGAATGCAATTCTAAAATAATTATTTCACAAAATAATTCAATAGAAATATTGCTACATAAATTTCTGAAGCTTTTATTCTTGAGGAACAGAAGATATAGCCTATAAATGTATCAAACTGAATTTGGTAATTGATTTTGAATATTTTCTGAAATATAAGATACAATATTTCCATAATCTTGACATTTTTCAGAATTTGAATGAATGAAAAACTACTTTTGATTTTGAATTATGTATCTTTTATTTGGAACTTTGACGTCTCGATCGATCGACCCAGCATATTCCTCATTGTTTTCTGAAGAAGATCCTTGGTCAAAGACTCGAAACGTCAAAGTTTCAAACAAAATATACAGAATTCAAAATCGAAAGCAGTTTTTATACAATATTTTATTTGTTGAGCAGATCAATTCAAGGGGCATACTTTATTGGAACGACCTGAGAGTGAAGCTCGGAGTAAAGTCTGTAATAATATGGGAAAAAACTGATACACAGGTGCTGCATTTATAAATTAATGTATTTCATTCATCTCATCTGCTGTTTTACGTTTCAGATAAACGATAAGTTCTAAATATCTCATTGTGTTCTCATCATGCTGTGCACAATATTCTGTCATTAAATACATTAGCATAAGCACAATAATTCAATTTCTAATGAGAAATGACAATTCGGGAATCGTCCCAAATTAATTCGCTGAGCTAATCCTAAACTGCCTGTGAAATCGTTTACAGTAAAGAAGACATTTTCACAAGCTTGAACTTTTGTGACAAGATTAGTTAATAATCGATTTTTCGCCAGAATTTATTTGAAGGAATTGATAGCTCACATATGTCAAAATCAATTGTTTCATTGTAACTGCTACTGGATCTGATAATTATGTACCTGAACGACTCGTAAAAGTACAGGGAATGAAAAATGCTAAAAAAAGATGAGAGTTCTAGAAAAAGTTATTGGGCAAAATTGTTATGCTTGACGAGTTCTATCACTGGTTGAAATTTTTGTACTCATTTCTGTTTCACCCTGTATAATACTAATCTGTACATTCCGCACTAAATATTTCCTGTTGCACAGTTCGGTATTGTGCATGCGTTGCTAAGCTAAGATTAGAGGCACAAGATAAGTATTTTACTGAG
Organism: Dromius quadrimaculatus; assembly: GCA_963989225.1. NCBI lineage: Eukaryota > Metazoa > Arthropoda > Insecta > Coleoptera > Carabidae > Dromius > Dromius quadrimaculatus. The sequence goes on along the minus strand of OZ022328.1, from coordinate 35,590,990 downwards.
CAGCTCTGGTCGTATTTATGAAGCCAGTGGATATGCGTAAAATTGTATCAGTACCATTGAAAGTTGCAAAATTCCTCAATTTGGACGCACATTAGCAAGTATTGGTCAAAGTAGGAGTAACTGTGAATGGTATAAAAAGACATGACGGATGGCGCTAGTCCACTGTAGCCGACGGCGACGATTACGTAGATAAATCGGAATATGTTAAGAAAAAGATTGCTCCGTAAATTTTTGAATAAGGAGCACTAGAGTAAATAATTATTTTTGATTCTAAATTGCAAAATGTCACTTTTGCATTCGAGAATGCTTTTAGCCTAGTTGGTTGCTATGGAAACAGTAGGTCATCATTCTCATGCTACAACATTCCTAAATACTGATTTCCAAAATTCTACGGCTCACAGTTCTGAATTTATACGCAAAATTGAGAAATAAATTTCAACTGAAGTGCGCTTCTGGTTATTATTATTGTTATGAAAATAGTAGGCAATCATTCAGATGCTACAGCAGACTAAAATACCAAATTTCTTGAATACTGAATTCCAATATTCTACGTTCAATCGTTTTGGATTTATGCGAAAAATTCAAGAAAAGTTTCGAGTAAGCTGCGCTTCCAGTTCAGCCGATCGCAATCATATTGGAAGATGTACAACTAGATATTATAGAAGTACTTAATACAAAATTTCAATATTCTATGACCGATTGTTTTGAATTTAAGAAGAGAATTCGAAAAGTCTCTCATATAAAGTGTACTTCCGGCTGAGCCGACTGGTACGAAAATAGGAGATAACCATTTGGAAGCACAGCAATTCCAAATGCTGAATTCCAGCATCCTACAGCTGATCATTCTGGAATTATCAAAAAAATTCGAGAAAAGTTTGAAGTAAAGTGCTCTTCCGGTACAGACGATTGAAACCATAATGCGAGGAGCAAAACTAGACCCTATACCAGTCTTAAATACAAAATTTCAACATTATACGTTCAACCAGTTTTGAGATTTGCGAATCCAAAATTATTAACCGTGGAACGATGAGATTTTATGTTTGATTGTCTATATATCCAATGATATATAACTTAAATTATTGAAAATCTAAAACTTGTTCTTAAAAAGTTTATTATAAGACAGAAGCATTGTTACATTGACTGTAGTTAACACAAGAATAATCCTAAATTCTAAACTAAAAGTATTTATATGCAAAGTTTATCTCAAAACGTTCTAAATTAGAGAAAAACATGTTTTTGACAAATAGTCCAGTCAAAATAGACATTCACCCTTGCATAAATTCCCAAGAAGCTGAAAATTTGCATAAACGTTAGGGATACCATTTTAATGAAATTGTTGAAAGTCCCCATCGATCCCATGTGTGCAAAAAAATTTTATGCTAGGTCAAAGTTCGCCAAAATGGGTTTTTTGGATTTTTTAGTGAAACGGTGGATTTTATGATGAAAATAGTTCAAACCAAAATTGTAGATCTTCCAATTCTCCACGAAAATGGTCTCAACACTTTTTCTCTCAAGACTTATAGTTTCTGAGAAAAAGCCATTCTAAAGCTAAATTCTTCATAATATGCACACTTTTCCACGCCACCTATGAGGTAGTGTTGGTTGGGTCCTCTTCGTCTTACTCTTCTTCTTTCTCTTCTTCTTCTTCTTCTTCTCTTCCTTCACCGTCTTCTTCATCTTCATCTTCATCTTTATCTTCCTGAATTGACGTAAATTGTTCAAGCAGCGATACACCAGTTGTCTCGTCGTTGTAGTAGGGATCATCTTCTGTTGGAGATTCAGTATTAGAACACGACTGGCCTTGGCAGCTGGTGCATGCTGGTGAACAATGTAATCCTACTTTTCTGCAGCCGCATTTCGAATCGCATCCTTTTTTGCAGTTGCAAAAAATAGTATTAAGGAGCTTTTCTGGTGCAGGTGCAAGTAGAGTGTAGATTGGTTCCAGTACATTATTGATTAGCTTCCAACCCCATTCTTCTGGATCCAGTTGATTACCAAGCCACACTTGAACCTGGTAATACACTCGATAAAAATGTTGAAGAACTGAAGCCGAGGTTGGGGGAAGACAAGCCAATTGAACATGCTTTTTATTACGTGTAAGTTTAGCAAAAGATACGTAACGTAACTTATCTATGGAAGTAATTTTTTTTGGAGCTCCATATACAGATAGAAGAAAGCGAATTCCGTTGGTAATCAGAGTTTCTGGAGCAGAGTTCATATCTTCAAAAGCTTTAATTAAGAATAATTGCAATAACCACGTTAACAACAAATCATCAGACAATTGTTGCTCAAGGCCACATGATCATAAAAATTGAGAAACTGGATTTCTTTCCATTCCATATTTCCAGAATTATCATTCAATATTGATGTATTGGTCATGCAGACTGATAGTTTCACTCATATTATACGTCCATAATGTATATAGGCAACGTAGTCATGCATATTATGGAGAATATAACTTTAGAATGACTTTTTCTCAGAAAAGGTGAGTCACAGAAATAACGCGTAGGGACTATTTTTGTAGAGAATTTAAACATCTACAATTTTTGGTTAAACTATTTTCATCATAATACCAACCGTTCCGCTAAAAAATCTAAAAAACCTATTTTTGCGAGCTTTGACCTCACATAAAATTTTTTGCACACACGTGATCAATGGGGACTTTTCACAACTTGATTATAATGGTGTCCTCAACGTTCATGCCAATTTTCAGCTTCTTGGGAATTTATGCAAGGGTACCTCCATTTTTCGAGCTATTTTGACTGGACTAAAAGCGTTGTTCAGTCTTTCTACTTTGGAGAATAACATGTTTATTAGAAAACTGAATTTCGCTGAGTTGAAGGTTATTATAAAAGTCAGCGATCTAATTATATCAATTTAAGGAGGTGTCATTATATTATTCCTCCACCCTTAAGAGGAAGAGCTAAAATGATTTTTGCTTTTACTAATTTATCTGATTTAATTCAATTTCATTTTTATTTGGTTTTCTATTCATCTTGAGATAGCCTTTGCATTTACATTTCTTTATACAATATAAAATTATAGCTATCATTACAGTAATAAAGGTAATATAGGTGAATACTTTTAACATAATATGATTATTAAGAATATTTTTATATATAGAATCCAACTGAATATTATTTTCTGTTTTTATTTTAAATTCTATTATATTTTTGATTCCATTTTTTATACGAATTAAGTGTGAATTTGTCATATTACTTTTTAATTCTATAATATGTCCAAAATTATTTAATAATTCAATTCTATCATTCATAATACAATTTTCTGTATAATAAATACCTTCTAACTCTTTTATCTCTATTTTATTATTACAAATAAATTTAGTTTGTTTCTTATTAGGAGAAACGAGATAATTCATATTTGAATTTCTTATTTTTACAATCGAATTAATTGTAGAGATTTCACAATAATCACAAAATTGGAAATCTTCGTAACAAATAACGTTTTCTAATCATTTCTCATATTCACTGCTTTGTGACAAACAATAATATTCATTATTATTCAATTGGGTACATTTATTTAATAATCTTATTTTACAATTATTTTCAGAATACATTTCGTTTATTAAATTGACTGTTTCATAAACATTTCGTATTTTTGTTGGAATTGAAGTTATTTGAATAGCTTCTTCAATACGAGTAACAGAAGGGATTTCAATAAGGACTATAAGGTCAGGATCTTTGTAAGAACAGTACGTTTTTAAAATGTTATTGTTCTGTAAATTATTTGTTATTACTGATATCACAAATCTATCTTCGATCTTATTCAATTCGTGAAACAATTCTTCATGATTTATGATACCAAAATGTAAAATATTCTATTTATAAAAAGTTATGGTTTCCTCTAGTTGTATTAATGAAAAATACAAATCTTGTACAACTTGCACAAATTCGTTAATTAAATTTTGAGTCTTAATTATATCTATTTCATCCAAAACTTTGCCAATATCTCTTTGTATATTGTTCAATTAATTATTTAAAATATTATTGTTTTCATTCATGATTTTAATTTTTCCATTGAATTGGGCAGTGATATTATTATTTATTTCAATCATGGCATTCAATTTATTTGATAGCGTTTTTTGATTAATATTCAAATTTTCTATAATTTGATCATATCTTTCTTCATCACTCTCATCTAGATTTCCAGTGATACTTTTTATAATGGATCCTAGCTCATTGATTAATCCGAGTTTGGGTCTATAAGTATTCAAGTTTAAAAATATATTTTTTTCTTAAATATGCTCAATGAATTCAATATATTCTTATTAGTCGCAATTTTATCAAAAAATTTATAATAATCTAATTTCGTATATAACATTTGTAACGATACCCTTGGCTGATGGCGGGTTTGTTACTTTTGGCGTCGCCGTTAAAACTGCCAACGGTATACTCGGGCGCCAATACGGTCGGTGACGCAGTTTCTGACGGTGGACGGCTGAGTAGCTCAAAGGAGTGGGTCAGGGCGTTTTTAGGAATAATATTCAGGATGTAAGTATAACTATGAGATTTATTTACACACAAAAAATAGCTCGGTTGTACACACATATATGTTGCAGGGATTTGCACTGAGATCGCTGGGCTGAAGGCTGACGACGATGATGCGGCAATTGCCCAAGACAATCAACATTCGCGGAATCGCGAAGCGACTTCCCGAACGGTGGATCAACCTTACTACTTGTTCTACGCGAGTGGAACAAAACTTGCTCCCTCACAGTGATTCTACGTTAATATGGTTCGATACTGTGAAGTCACCAGGTGACTCCTCCAGCAGTGCTTCTACATTAAATAATCGACGCTTCGAAATCACGAAGACTTCTTCAGCGGTGCTTCTACGTTAAATAATCGACGCTTCAAAATCACGAAGACTTCTTCAGCCGAGCTTCTACGTTGAATAATCAACACTTCGAAATCACGAAGACTTCTTCAGCGGAACTTCTACGTTAAATAATCGATGCTTCGAAATCATGGAGACTTCTTCAGCAGAGCTTCTACGTTAAATAATCAACACTCCGAAATCACGGAGACTTCTTCAGCGGAGCTTCTACGTTAAATAATAGACGCTTCGAAATCACGAAGACTTCTTCAGCGGAGCTTCTACGTTAAATAATCAACACTTCGAAATCACGAAGACTTCTTCAGCGGTGCTTCTACGTTGATCCAACGTTCGCGGAGCGGACGGTGGAAGTTAAACAAAATGACCAAATTGTATCTTACACAAATATTCTAAGTTCAAAAATAGCAAAAATATTCTAAGTGCAAAAACAGCAAAACAATTGAAAAATAAACTGAGTCCTTTCACGGACTTAGAAAAAATAAACAAAATAATTAAACTTACAACTTTGCCTTGACAAACGTACTAACGGACTTAGCACGAAAACTTCCAACGGACGTCGAACGGTAAACACAGTATATAGACTCTGGAAGATGGCTCGGAGAACTAACTTACAAAGAAGTGACTTAAGTCGGCCAGAAGGCCTTATTTATACCCATATTTTAATGAAACCCTACTTAACATGTTTTAAAAATTAAATCCATATTAGCGCTAGCAATAATATAAAGAAGAAATACAGAAAAAAGAAGAAGTAATTTTTTCAAATACAAATTTCGTTATCATAATACATTTCTTATTACTCTCCTGTCGAATACATCCTTTTCTGATTTTATTTCCTTAATATTAAAATTATTCTAAATAATTTTCACATCGGTCGATAATATAGAAATTGTCAAGTGTCGGATCTAGTTCGTATATGGTCAACGGTCACGCAGAATGTCGAACAACAACAAAATATACAATATACAATATACAACATATTTACAGGACAACAGTGGATTACATTCAGACTTTATTACGGTGAGACATAAGACATAAATATAGATCACACGATCTCAACTTCTTTCAATTTCAGGTGTTTTTAAAGACCTAACCTTATTCGTCCACATGTGAAAGATAGTAAACGGTATTGGAAACAGCTGAACACGGATGAATGAACGGTATGTGATGTTGTAGGCTGATGCAGAGTTACTGAATTTGAAGTTTACAGGGTGCGCAAGAAGTGAATAAAATTGTGATGGACTAAAAAATTGTTTGCGGTAGCAGAAGGCTCTGGGATGTGAAACAGTGACGGATTTTGAGGCCTAATTCGTTACACATTTCTCTGTTGTCTTCTAATGAATTATATTGTTCGAATAAATTTTTTAAAGATATTTTCATGGTTATAATTTGCGTTTTTACCTGGATGTGAACAGTTCCTAACTCTAGGATGTGAATTCCAGTATTTTTGTCATAACGGATTATTTGTGATAACCCGAATGGTATCACCCTGTAACAATACGAGGTTTCTTTAGTTGGTATAATTTGTGTTTTTTACCTTGGTTGTCTTTCACTCGACCCCTTTCATTGATAATTTCTTCAATTTGAATTTGTTTAAGCTTTGGTTTCTCTATTTTGCCAGAATTTCTTTTGTGAATTTTTACATAGGCTTGTTCTGGGATTTTAAATTCTTTATCCTGGAACTCTGAATATTTTTGTTTTTTCGCTCTATATTAATTTTAACCTGTTTATTTATTTCTTTTGATATTTCTTTGTGTTTGAGTGGATACTATTGTTATAAGCGAGTAATGCATAATTCAATCGTTCCTTTAATTTTAATGTTTTTATATTTGGATTTTGATTAATAATACGCATGTGTTCAATCAATGAAGAGTGAAATCTTCCAACTATGCCGTTACTTTTAGGATTATCCACTGAAATATAATGAATTTCTATCTTTCTTAATGCAAGGTAATTTTTAAGTGTTTTGTTATTAAATTCTGATCCATTATCCGATACAATTTTTTTGGGAAATACAAAATGAACAAAAAATTTAATTAATTTATTTAAAATTGATATTGCATTTTTGTCTTTCAAAACATATGCCATTGCAAATTTTGAAAATGAATCTACTATCGTTAAAATTTTTGTTTGTTCTAAGGATAGTATGTCAATGTGTATTTTTTCGAAAGGTTGTATAACTGTTGGTGTTAAAATATTTGGAATTTGGATTGGATTTCTTTCATATTTTGTAATAAGACAAACGTTGCATTTATTAATATAATTCTGAATATCTTTCATCATATTTGGTCAATAATACAAAGTTTTCAATTTGGAATGTGTTTCTGTGATTCCGCGGTGGTTGGTTTTTCCCTCATGATAATTTTGAATTGTCAATTGTTGATTGTCTTTGTCTTCTATGTCTGTGAGTAAGCTTTTATAAGATACTTACCTATAACTACCGGGGTGAAAGTATGTTATATAATCGGAATTTTTCAGGAATCAAACAATAGTATATTATGCCAGGTTGTAAATGATTCTTTATGAAATTCTTTATCGTATCATTACTATTAATTTTATTTAAATACAAATGTAAACGTTTAACTCTGTTATCGAAATATTTGCTAATTTTGACTTCAATTTTTACCATCAGTTTCCTTGACAATGATTTGATTCTTACAAGTATTCACACATGTGTCTAAATATGTTAATCCGTTCACGGGGCTCTCGGAATCGGAATGGATAGTTTCATTCAAGTCCTGCTCTGAACCTGATACACCTATACTAGAATTATTATCTGAATTCAAATTTAATTCTTGATCTCTGGGTTTATTGTAAATATTGAATATTATAGAAGTATTTTCGAAGATATTTGTTATTAAATCTTGAATTTTTTGCCAAGGTTTCTTATCTAATCCAGAACATATACGAGGCAGATCCAATTCTGTTATATCATTTTGGATACAAAATTCTAATAATTTTTGTAAACATTTTTTGATTCTTGAAATATCTGGTTTTTCGTAATGGAAATTTTTTGTTATCAAATGTAAAATTTATCTGGGTTCTTTTTGGATTAATATTCTATTGTCTAAATAATGAAAATTTTCGAAAGGATATTTAAATTTCACTTGTTCTGCAAAACCTTTACTTAATTTTATATCTTTGGTTATACAATGGACTAATGGATTTTTTGACTCAAAAATATCGGAGTTGTGGTAACGAATTTAGAATCCTGGTTTTATTCGAGATAGTGAATCTGCTACAACATTTTGACATCCTTTTTTATATTCTATTGTATAATTAAATTCTTCCAATTTGAGTTTCCAACGAATTAATTTTTGCTTAGGTTCTTTTAATGAATTCAACCACACAAGAGGACGATGGTCTGTGATTATTCTTAGCTTATATCCCAAAAGATAAGGTCTAAATTGTTAAGTAGCCCAAACAATAGCTAATAGTTCTTTTTCGATTGTACTATAATTTATTTCGTGTTCATTTAAAGTTCTAGAAATATAGGCTATAGGGAGGTCTTTGTTATTTTTGTCTCTTTGAGATAGTACAGCGCCTGGTGATAGAATTCTATCACCAGCCACCTTGGTTGGTGGTAGCCTCAAAGTTACATTCACACATTTTTTGTGATTTTTGAGCTATTTGCTATTTTTATATTGTTATCAATAAGTATTGGAAGGTTATCTTCATAACTATGCTGTAAACGAAGCTATAGGATTGTAATATTTCAATAGAACGCTAAAGATGGATGGGTTAACATCCGAAACGTCCAAAAATTGAACAGTAGCATGAATAAAATTAAATGGACTTCAATACCTAAAAAATTTTTTCAAATTTTATCAGTGAAACTTAATTTTTTGTTTTCTTGTAATATCAAATCCTTGTAATTATTTAAAATTTCTGACAATGCACTTTTCTCTGCGTCAGTTAGGTGTTCGTCACGAATTATTTGATTTTTTACTTCTATATTTAAATTAATATTTTCTGGTTGATTTAAATATTGAAATTTATATTTAAATCTATTTGAAAAGGTAACTTCTTCTTTCTCAAAATTAAATTTTGATTTTAATAATTTTATTCCTGGCATTCCTAATAATACATCAGAATCTTTGTGAAAATTATAAATATGACCTTTTATATTATAGTTTTTGAATTTAAAAAAGGTAAATTCATTGCCAGTTGATTTTCCATTGCATGTATGAATTATAAAATGTTCAATGTACTTAGTTGTATCTGGTTTTAATATTTTTGAATGAATATAATTCTGTGTAGAACCAGTATCAAGTAATATTTCAAAATCTCCTATTTTTATAAAAGGTAATTTACTCAAATTATTTGTTGGGGATTCGATTCTGGTGGGTCGAGTTCTGGAAAATTTTTATTTTCATTTTCGAAATTTCGTTCGTCGTTTTCATTTTCGGAAACTATTTCCGTATCTAAATATTCTGAGTTATCCTGATTCTCATCCAGCTTCTCTAAATTCTGGTTAAATAACTGGTATTGTCTTGGAGAAAATCGGGGAGTCAATTGAGTTTGTGCACTCATAGGTGTGGGTGTTCGTGTATTTGCGACATTTCTAATATTGGCTTCTGGAGCAAAAGGTCTTAAAAAGGGTTTGTTCGGTAATCTTTGAGAGTTTTGAGGAGATGGAATAGGATTTCTGTTCTGTTGGTTGGATTGGATTTGGTTCTTGATGGTAAAATTCTAGGAATGGGAGAACTCATATTCAATTTTTGTTGATTATAAATGTATTGTAAGTCATTCGTGATTAAATTCAATATTTCTGTGAGTCTCTGTGGATTCCTTGCTGACAATTGACTTCTGAAGGGATCTTTACAATTGTTTATGAAACATTGTACCTAATATTTGATTGAATTTTCAACTATAACTCAACTGATTACGTTTCCGTATCTACATTCGTTTTTACTCTTGTAAATTAAGAATAGATCATTAAACTTATTGAAATATTCTATAATAGATTCTCTTGTCTGTTTAAAATGAATAATTTCATACATGAGTGTATGTTCTAAACGTGTGTCCGAAAAGTTTTGTTGTAAATATTTTTTTAATTCTTGCCATGAGGTTATACTATTTATGTTAAGACTTTGTGCAGCTATTCCGTCTATTTTATTCCTTAAAGTTAACAATACTAGTTTTTTGGTAATTTCTGATGGATTGGTTTGATTTATTAAAGCAATCATATCTTCTACAGTGTTTATGAAATTTGACAGAGTTTTGACATCTCCGTCGAAATTTGGTGCTGATTCTAGCAATTTTAATACGTCTTTATTTAAAGATGTGAAAATACTTCCTTGCTCTTGCGGCATGTTTGTAATTGTTAAATTATTGAGTTGCTCAGTAATTGAATCCAGAATTTATATAGTAAAACTGACTTACATCAAAATCAGGATTTCTTTGATCATTGGGCTGGTGACTTCTGCTGCCAGACGATTTCCGCTCGGCTGCTGGAGGAGACTTGTGAAGTTGATTCAGCTGGTTCCGCTGCTCGTCGTTTGGCGATGATGCAGTGGTTGGAGTTGGTGCTGTTCTCAGTTGATGTTCGCTCAGCTGATTTTGAACACGATTCTTGAAGTCCAGGAGGTTGAGTTCTGACTATGGCGACGACTCGTGCTTCTCTAGGTTACTTCTTCTGCTTGCGAGTTTCTTCTTGAGAAATTTGTATTTTTGATCGAATAGCGGCGTTAAACAGTTAAAACTGACGGTTGCTGATTTTAAACCAATTGAATTCTTGAGAATTTTCGAGTCAACAATTTTTTGCGCTATCCTACCGACTGCGCCACTTAAATTATTGAAACTCTAGAACTTGTTTTTAAAAAGTTTAATATAAGACAGAAACGTTGTTACATTGATTGTAGTTAACACAAGAATAATTGTAAATTCTAAACTAAAAGTATTTATATGCAAAGTTTATCTCAAAACGTGCTAAATTAGAGAAAAACATGTTTTTGACTAAGGGGTGTTTAGTCTTTCTACTTTGGAGAATAACATGTTTTTTAGAATACTGAGTTTCGCTGAGTTGAAGGTTATTATAAAAGTCAGCGATCTAATTATATCAATTTTTTGGAGGTGTCATTATATTATTTATATGATCAGATACAAAATCACATCGTATTAATAAAATAAATAAAATAATTATTGATCATATGTTTAGATGGTTTGATATTTGTATTAAATAGCTTGTATATATTGTAAATATATATTCTGAAAATTTATTTTGTATATATTCTATAAGTATATGTACAATAAACACGCATATTTCGTACTTTTACTTATGAATCTATATTTTTGAGGTAGGAAACTTGGATTACATATTTTTCCGCGATAGAAGTAGTGACCTCACGAAGAATATTAAGGCCATGGATGACGTTTGGCTGCTTTTAACGGACGTGCTTATAAAATTGTACCTTGACTATTTTCATATTATTTTTCTTATAATGTTAAAAATACGTCCGTGCAGGCTATGGAAACTCAAACATATGACCTTGGACACCAAAAGCTTCATTCTCCAACCGCATGGTGCGCTGCTTGTCCATTTTTTATTTTTGAGGCATGCGCATTCAATGCTAATACATGTGGAAATGTTTTGAAAATGTCGCCAATTCTAACGCCTGTGCTTTACCTTCACTTGAATTTCAACCGTTTCGTGTTCCGTACGTGTTGTCATTTGCTCTCCAGTAGTAATTATCGTTCGTTCTATAATCTTTATTTGTTTTTATTTCTTGTTATTCTTTATTGTTTCTATTTTGTTATTGTTTCAATTTTACGTCACTTTTTAAAATCGCGTTAAATTTGTTCTTATCATTCTACGAAATGGTTGTAGTAAAGTGTTGTGTGGAGAATTGCAGTTTCGAAGGTGAGTATCTTTGTTAATCTCTTATCATTGAGAGGAAAGAAAAATTGTCATTATTTGGATTACAGGCTTATGAACGAAATCTATTGAAACCAATTTATTCTACTCTTAAGTGAATTTTGAAAACGTTTTCATCCAAGATTTGGGTCATTTTCACTTCTTGTACAAATTAAGTTATAAAATACATGAATTTATGTTCTAAGTTTTATAATCTATTCACAAGCCTATAAATGGATAAGAATTTATATTTCCTCTCAATATCGTAATTTTGGCTTGGTGAATTCTAGAAACTAATTTAGAAATAATCACACATGATATAGACAAATATATATTGGATTGTGTCCCAAAGCTCTTACTTGATGTTTGTTCCTATGAATATAATTGATTATTCTATATACAACTTTTGATGAGCAGAATGCTTTGTACGAAAAAGTATTATCAGCAAGCTTCTTCAAAAACTTTCATTCTCAGTCACTTGTTATGCATTTCGTAAAATCGGTACACATATAACTGTACATTCAAGAACATTCTAATTGATAATTTTTCTACTTTCAGGTTCATCAGGATTGGGCGCTGATGTTTTGGACACTGCGCTATTGTTTTTGTTTTTGGATGAATTATTTGATAGCCTGAATAATATTTCATTTGATGAACAATCTACAAAACCATTAACCGGTCCTCTTGAAGATGATTCACATCATTTTGAATTTTGGGATCGGGCAAAACAAATTCTCCATACAATGTATTTTATGAACAAGGATGAAGTAGCATCGGTAAAATATATTCCTCCGTCAATAACAAATTTTATCCATACTATCAATGGAATAGAAATTATATGGAAAATACTTCAGAATGAAAAAGATCCGGTGAAGTTCCTTTTCATCCGGAATTTGAATCAAGATCCTTTGGAAATTTTTTTTGGTCTAGTGCGGAGCCATGGATCTAGAAACATTAATCCAAGTGTGTCGGCCTTCAAAAGTGCTTCTAAAACACTTATTGTCAATAATTTCTCGGTAAGACATTCGGCCGGTAAGAGCTGCGAAGAGGATGCTTCCGGAGGAGCACTTTCCATCCTACGAGAGCTATTCACAAGCCAAGAAAATATCGCGGAAATCCAGGGAAATCAACAAATTTGGCGACCATATTTTCCAAGCATAGAAGAAGTAGGGATAGAGGATCAAGCTCCAAATTATGGTGCTGGATTCATTTTCAAACATTTCTAAAACATTATTCGTAGCTGCGAAGATTGCAAGATAGATTTCAATGCGGCACATCATGACGTGCAGCATGAAATTATTGGAGCTCAGGAATATGACACAGATCAAAATCGACTAATTTATCCCTCATTTTCTATTGTGAAACATTGGAAATGTTAAATAGTAATATTCATATAATGAACATTGTTGAAAACATTAAAAGTGAGGTTGAAGAGTGAATCAATTTCAGTTTTCTATCGTGCAAAACACATCAAAATAATGTGAAAGACATTTTAATCAAAAAATCTATTTGGAATGGAAAATGGAATTTGATGACAGGTTGAACTTAAAAGCAAAAGAAAGGTATGAAAAGTTCAAAAGTAGATTGAAAATATAGAAGAAATGAATGATCCTGTAAATAGAAGTATATTATATCTGAGGTGGGAAGTATTTCATTACAGCCGAGAGCTTATTATATGACCGAGAGAGAAGCCTCGAGGATCAGATATAGCTCGAGGCTGATATGAAATTCTCACCGAAGTATGTATACTATTTTATTCACAATCATCCCTGATTTTCCGAGAAATAATTGATCCAATTTAGTTCTTTTTTCAACAAAGTAAATTGATGTAGTAGTCTATGAAATCAAGAATATTTTGAAAAATTCAATTAATTCGACATTTGTAGGATTTATGATTTATGAATCAAGTTATTTATACGTGTATCCATTGAAATTGTGATAAGTGCAGATATCAATAAGTTATAACAGTGAAATGGAGCTATATACTTGCCCCGAATCGAACAAAAGTGCTACGTATGTGAGTTCATAGCGATTTTGTTCATAATTCATAAATTTATGAATTTATAAGACATAGATTTACACAGAATATCAACATAAATCCGCTTCTTTTCAATATTAATTGTTTTATTTGGATTATTAGATTATATGATCGGTATTTCTGACAGCACGGATTATTTTACTCCAACAAAGATTTATGACTGATGCTAGGCAACCCTGCATAAACATTTCCTACCCAAGAGATGGAAGTATCGCTTCCGACCCGTGAGCTAGTCATTGCAGTTTGAAATTACATACTACCCAACCTCCAAACGGTTAGGCATGGCCATATTACTATAATGATTGTGAATAAAAACTATTTATTCCATATTACAGAGTAAAGTAAAAGACAAATATGAAATTTAGCAGTTTTAAGCTTGAAACGAAATAAAAATATTACAAAAATTGAATATTATACTATTTTCATTTATTTCCATATTTGTCTTACTTCCTTCAAATTATTTAATAAATAAGACATTCGGTTATTTTGTCCCAAATTTGTTTATTTTTATTCCATACATACACACAAAATGAAGTTATTGTTGAAATACGAGTATAAAGTTTGAATAAACAAATTTTTGGAATAATAACTGAGTGTTTTATTTAATTATTGCTTTTATACTACTTTTTATAGGTAATTTATGCAACCTGCGGTACATTTAGTTCATTTACCAAACTGAAGAGGGCGCAAGGAAACAGTGTTCCCAAGTTTGACATTGCAGCTCCCCATCTCATTACTAGTTGATCTGTGCGTCCGTGAATTGTGCTTTTCATTCGTGAAAATCAAACATTGATCATTAGTGGACAATCAGGAACTTGATATCGTGCAGTAGGTATCCAATCGTGAAGTTCTATTTATATTCCAATGAAATAGTCTTGCTGCAATCTGCCATAAGACAATGTATTATTTTGACGCTATAAACATTATATTTTTTTTTTATTGAAATGGCCCATGAAATATTCTCCAACTTTTTTTGAGGTAAAAATGTATATCAACACTGATCAACAAGATATAAAATTCAAAATTTTATCTTATATCAATTTTATACAATCCGTATCGTTTCATACAAATGCACTGAGAAAACAACTTTCAACTGCAGAAAAATGATCAAGGGGATTGCTATTAAAATATAGGCTCTTTGCGCAAACGTTGGAGAGCGACACTAGCACTCGGAGTGTTTAATTTTGAAAGTAGCTGCAGGAGAAAATTTGAATTGTCATTACGTGGAATAAGTGAATAAAAGCTGAAAAGTTTATATTGAAGCTTGAAATAAGTTTAAAAACACACAAGTGAATGATGACTAATGAAGTTATAATAGAAACAGGATTCCAATTCATATAACCTGGTTGTATCTGGAGTACAAAATTAGAAAGAGGAAAATTAGTGCAAGAAGTAAGCATGTGTTTAATGTTGAAGAAAAACTGTTTTTGGATATGAGTTTGATTTCCGCGCTTGTTGTAGAGCAAATGTCGATTAGTTCTTGTCCGCTTAAACTTTTTATCGAAGTAAGATTTGTTATTTTTAAGTAATTAATAACAGGTTGCTGAATGTCTGTCAAACGAATCAAAACATGTCATATGAAAGTATATTTTTTCACATTGCCTTAGGTTGATGAAACGCGAGATATTTTGCATGCATTTTAACTTATCCGATACATACAAATAATATCTACAAAATTGCTATAGCTCACAATGGTTTAACCTAACTTTTTACAAAAATTTTTTAGTTTCATCAAGTAATTCCTATATTTAATACATATTCTATAATTATTATTGACTATTTTTTACTTTCTTCCCTCGTTTAATAGCCTAAATCCATTTTTTTCCCATTCCTATTTCATGTTCTCTGGATGAAAACTTGTAGAGATGTTTATGGTTTTTTCGTATTTCCGTAACTGTTTTACAGTTTGAAACCGAACAATTTGTATAACCAACACGTAATATTTCAATTTATTGTTAAACTGGCTTATGAATTGCTCTATAATTTAAATTTGGTACATATATTCTGAAATCATGTACAATGATAATGTTTTGTTTTCCTGCTAGTACTGTCAAAATTAACCACTACTGGCGCTGCAATCTATTCGCAAAGAGCCTATATAGAAAATGTTGTTTGTTCTTGACGATATTTTGTGTTTTTGGATGGGTGACATAGCAGAATTAAATATCTTCTTTCAGAAAATTATTAAATTATCCAAAATTAAATTTACGTTAGAAATTGAACAAAATAATGAACTCAACTTCCTAGATTTAACCTTACATAGATCCGATCAGAATATAACATATAATATTTACAGAAAACCTACAAGCACAGACATAATCATCTCCTTCAATTCAACGCATGCACCAAGAATAAAACAAACTAGCTTCGACTTCTTGTTCAACAGACTATTTTCTACACCACTTTCTGAAGAAAACTTCAATAACGAATTAAAGACTATAATTGATATTGGTAGAAATAACAACTTTAAAATTAATTACATGTTCAACATCTTCAATGAAAAGAGACACTCAAAACTCATTGAACAAATATATCCTAACCACAAAGAGTTTGGAACATTCATTTCTCTTCCATATCATAATTATATCCAAAATCCTCTAAATAAAATCGCTCATATATATATATATATATATATATATATATATATATATATATATATATATATATATATATATATATTTTATATTTAGAACTTTGGATATTTATTTTATTCAATATTAATAGTATTCATTTCCTTATTCATCTTTCGACGCAGCGTCACATACATTCATTTTGTTATATTATTATATATATATATATATATATTTTGTTATATTTATCACTAACATCAAAAATTGTTAACATTTTAAGAAACTTTGTCATATTTACTTCTTATAGAAAAAAATTTTACCCAATATGTATCTTCCTGCCTGATGCCTGATGATGGCTATATAGCCGGAATCGCTAGCACCACTTGAAATAAAAAACATTTCAACAAAGTATACATCATTTATTCAATACCTACCTTCCAAATAATATTTACTATTTGAAAATATAACTTCATATATTAGAACAGTCGAGTTATTCGCATGAAGCAGATAACTGAGAATAAATTGAATCTCAAGATTTTACTTGGCCAGTTTTCACATACAAGTTATTTTATATTTGGCTAATTAACTTATCTTCTTCTAATCCAAGATCCCAGACCCGCCAGACCTTACTTATTCTCTGAGAAACAAAATTTGTTGATTAGAATAGTGTTATTCGGTACTTTGAACATACACATATTTATTAGTTTGTGCCGACGGCCAATTTATAGATACGAGGTGCTATAGGTACATCAAGACAATACTTACTTTTCTTGAAGTCTGAGTGCTGATTTTATTGTATGTTCTAGAGAATATTGTTGAAAATTGATAATCAACACTGCCTGACACTTCTTATCGGCAGTAATTCCTGCTAAACGCTTTAAAGCTCGCAAAAAAATATCGTTATCTTACTTATTGCTTGAGTCCTAATTTTTATATATAATACTCAGTGAGCAATTTCAAGATTTTTCATAAATAGCCAGACCAAGGAAGAGTTGGAAGCCCATAGATACTTCACTTACTATCAAGCCTACATATAGTGACCTCGCGCTTTTACTCACAGCGATATTTTAGATGTGTCTGAGGGATGTTTAGCCCTACGATTAATCTAGATGTTAACAAAAAGTATTGAAATTGTACCCTGAGTGTGATATATAAGAATTAGCACTCAAACTATGAGCAAGATCACGTTATTCTTTGTGAGCTTTAAAGAGTCTTGCAGAAATTACCACCGATGGAAAGTGTCTAGCAGTGTTGATTATCAATTTTTAACAATATTCTCTGAAACATATCTCAAAATCAGTACTCAAGACCTCAAGAAAAGTAAGTTGTCTTAACGTACCGCTAGCTCTCTGTATCTGTAAATTGGCCGTCGCCACAAACTAGCTAGTATGCGTATGATCAAAGTACATACTAACACTACTCTATTCCACACATTTTGTTTCTCAGAAAATAAGTAAGGTCTGGCGGGCTTGGGATCTTGCTCTATTCATGTTGTACGCTACTTATGGTTTTATATTGTAAGTTAAACGTATCTTGAGCTTCTAAAAATTTGGTTTGCTGGTAGAAACTAGCCAAGTAAAATCATAAGCCCCAATTAATCTTAAGTTATCTGCTTCGTCTAGATAATTTGACTGTTTCAATGTGGAAAATTATATTTTGAAATAGCAATTAAATTGTACACATATTTCTATTAATTGAATAATTATCAGGTAGACATATGTATTACGGAGACTATTCCATTCGTAGTATTTATAACAAGGTTAACAATGCTAAATCGCCTTAGAAACGGTGCATATCAGTGGGTATTTGGACGTGTAGAAATACCATCAGGTATTACACTAGTGGTCAAAGTGAGTATTTTACTCAAAAATGTGGACACCTCCAATTTGAAATCTCGTGCTTTTTTCGTATTTAATGGAATATTTTTCTGAATATCTTCATCAATTTCATCTTCTGATTTATCACCAAACCTTTTTGAATCAGTTTCCATATCAGAACGCAATTTATTTCTCTATTATTCGTCAAAGAAAATGCAAGACATTGTAAATTTTCAATTTGACAGAAGTTTGTTTACTCCTTTCTATGAAAATTACATGACTTTCTTATTTGATTTGTAGGAAACTAATTAGAAAAAATGGTTTGACTCCTGGAATAGTCCTCCATATACCATTTGTAGTTAAAGTATCATAGACTATTTTTGTGGTGCAATCACTCATGTTTATTGTGCTTGTGAATACCACTCGTGCTGCACACTCGTGGTATTCAAACGCAAGCACAATAAACATCCGTGATAGCACCACAAAAATAATCGATAATACTTCAACTTCTTATGGTATGATAAATGGATATTTTTTGACGTGTGGCATCAGCAAATAATATTGCATATATATGATCAATAAAATCAAACTGCATCTGCCAATATGAATGTAGATTAGATTTTATTCCTATAACAAGAATGTAGATTAGGTTTCATCTTGATGCGTTGGTTACAATACAATACATGAATAGATCTGTAAAACGTGAAAAAATTAACGTCAAAGTGTATAATAATGGATTGTTTTGGGTGTGTTTCGTTAAATGAAATTCAAAACACCATTGAAAATACGAAGCAACATAATACTATTAGTTCAAAAAAATATATATGGAAGCAATTCATGAAATTTTGTGCAGCGAAAGAATATGACATATATCGTTCTACGGATATATTAACATTAAATGAAATTTTGACTGACTGGGGCTTTAATATGGAAAAACAAGATGGTATAGACTATAAAGAAAGAGTGACAGAGAATATTTGGAATACCACTGTTACAAGAAAAATTTTATAATGAATATAATATAGTAATAGAACCTTTTGCTGACATTAGATTTGAATCAGCTCGAGATGCTCGGAATTCAGAGCAAAAAATTCCACAGAACGATCCAAATAGACGCAAAGTAAGCTCTGTAGAAGAACATAACAAAATGATCAGTTTGTGGGATGAGAATACACCTGAAGGACTACAAAAGAAATTCTATCTTATTGTACATACTGAATTAGCATGGAGAGGTGATGAAACTAGTACCTGTATGCTTCACTACTTTAAAGAAGAGCACAGTAATGATGGTGAGCGCACAGGTAGGATTTCATACATCCTGTATTTTCTAAGACAGCGCAAGATGGAGATCAAAGGTGTGCTGACACAAAATGGTTGGTCAACAATTTCAAAAATCCCAATTTTTGCCCTATACGACTGTTCAGAAAGCTACTTTCCAAAAGGCGGCCAAATATTACTTCTGACAGACTGTTCTTAAGAGTCAATCCTAGTTGGAAATCCAGCACGTGGTATGAAAATATGCCAATCAGTGCAAACATGATATCAAAATGGACAAAAGAATCAGCGGCAAAGATTGGAATAAACACTGAGAATGTTAAGATAACAAATCATTCTCATCGAGCTACAGCTGTAACTCAGTTAGCTAAATCCGGAATTGGGGAAGAACAGTTGAATAAAAATACTGGTCACATTTAAACTACTTCAATTAAATCGTATCTTCAATAAGATAAAAGTCACCATGAAAATATAATATCTAATATAAGAAGTGAAACAGTTTCCAGTGTTGCGGCAGTACTGGAAATGCCACATACAATAATTGTACAGTTACTAATAATTATTACATTACAAATAATTAATTATAATGCGTTTATTCTTAATTTTTTTATTCACTTACTATGTCAAAAAATATTCTCCCTAAATACCAATCGAGATAATAATTTTTTGAGAATTGTTGTCAGTTCCACGGCAACTTATTTGCAATTTAACTCCACAAAACATCACAAAAAATTCCCTCAACCTTGTTTCGGAAATTTTTCGGATGTTTTGTGTCGTAAAATTGATATAAATAAATTGCCGTGGAAAGGACAACCATTTTCAAAAAATTATCATCTCTTATGGTATTACCCCTGATTATTATTATGTCAGCAGTGAAGCGAGCTGGTTATATTGAAAGAGCATAAATAAGAGATATGAACAGATATTAGTAGTTTAAGAGTCGTGATTACCAACTCCTATTAAAGTTCCTAATAAATTTATTCAGCTGATAAATCAATTTTCTCTAGATTCACCACCTAATAATCAATAGCTACCTGATAGATACGTTTATTCAGCTTATGAACTATAAGGCAGTTTGAGTACCTAAAAACTGCTGAAACACATTGGCCTGTAGTCAGAACGCGGTTCTAAGCCCAGGTCTGAGTCTATCTTATATATAACCATGACGACGATTAAAAATCGATTAGGTTATAGAACTATTTTGACATGTTGTCATGGTTATGCATGAGTCAGACCTAGAACCGGGTTCAAAACCGCGTCCTGACTACGGGCCATTGTTTGTGCAATAATTTGAACAATCGCCCACTTTCAAATCTGCATTAGAGAATAATACTAGAGAAAAAAATTATATTCCATCATTTATCGTGGGTGAATGAAACATAGTGTGCTCGGTATGAAACATAGCCTCTAATCAATGTAGAGAATATTAACGCTTTTAAAATTAATATAGATTCATCTTGAAGAATTGAATAATCTACCAGAAATGCAGAAACAAGAAGATATTCTGTTTTTTTTTGCCTCGACCGTATACAATACTTAATAGGTACGATCACTTGAATAGGTGGAACGGTAAAGAATTCTACTCTAGATTCCGCCTGAATAAACAAACAGTTGCACGTCTACTTATGCTCATCGAAAATAATCTACGCCACCGAACTAACAGGTGAGCTGAGATTTTATTCTACATTTTTTTAATAATAATTCCTCATCATAAATTCTAGAAATCAAGCAATGACACCAATGGAGCAAATTCTGATAATACTACGATTTTTTGCAGGTGGCAGCTTCCAAATCGTTCTTGGCGATTTTTCTGGTATACACAGAAGTAGTGCAGAGAAATATTTGGAAAAAGTAGCATCAGCTCTTGCTGATCTAAGACCAATGTTCATATATATGCCCAGGACAGAAGAAGAGGTACTTGCTATAAAAGAAAGTTTTTATCAAATTGCTAAATCCCCTAGAGTAATTGGAGCAGTGGACTGTACGCGCTACGTATACAAAATCCAGGTATATTTCTTTCTGATTGGACTTTTTTCAAAGAAAAAGAACATGCATGAGTCTACAATTTCAAAAAATACTGATAATGACTGAAATGTGTCAGATGGCGAGCTCGCACAAAATTTTAGAAAAAGAAAAGGATATTTTCCTCTGAATATTCAAGTCGTAGGTGACGCAAAGTATAAAATAAGAGATGTAATCTGTCGTTGGCAAGACTCTAGCCACGACAGTCATATTTTTTGAAATTCAGTAATTCGAATGCGTTTTGAAAACGGAGAATTGGGAAAGACTGTTCTGCTAGGTGATATTGGTTATCCATCACGTTCATATCTCATCACCCCAATAGCTAATCCAAGAACACCTGCTGAGCACATGTTCAACGAATCACAAACTAAAACAAGAATTGTTGTTGAGCGAATATTTGGAATCTGGAAACGAAGATTTCCTATCCTTCCATTAGGAATAATGAGGTACAAAATGAGAACAATTCAAAATATCATAGTAGTTGCTGCAGTTCTATAAAATATTGCTTGTGATCAGAATGATAAGTTACCTGAAGAATTGAATAAAGAAATAGAAAATAACATCAATCGATGTGAGCCTAATGGGTTCAATGATAATTCTTTCAGGCAACCATTTATTGACTATTTCCAGACATTGTTATAATAAAAAAAATATTATTATGAATATTTCAAAGAAAATTAAACTAGGTTTTTACTATTACATTATGCATACCAAGAATAATAAATAATTGATCACTTTCACTTTCTTCTGATTTCTTATCTCTTTCTCTTGATTCTAAAATTAATTTCATAATTTGTAATTTATGAGCTTCTTTTAAATAAATTTTTTTTCCAAGTATCCCGTTCCTAACATAGCATTTTCCTTTCGAATATCAATAAGATTTTCCCCAGCACTCGCAATTGTTTTATACTGGTCATTAACATAGCTTTTTTCTTTGGCTGAATAGTAAGTATTCTTTCTTCTTTTTTTAGCACTAATCCAATTCATATTATGGAACTTTTCGGACGGTACATCTATACTGTTAGTGTCATGGGCCTACTTTCCAAGAGTAGTGTTCTCTACCTTTATAATAATTATATTTTCATTATTATTCAAGGAAACAGTTATATATCTTTTACCACTTATTGAAGATGAAATAAGACATCGTACTGATAGGTAGATAGAAATACATCTATGTACAGTTATTGTTGATTTATCATATTTTGCATATTAATTTTAGAAATCATGCCGTATCACCCCTTCAGCAACTTCTGGTAGCACTAAGATTTTATTCATGTGGAAGTTTCCTGATTGTTATGGGCGATTTTGGCGGTTTACATAGAACTACAGCAGGGCAAATAGTCAGACGAGTTACATCAGCTTTAGTTGGAATCCGAAAGCAATTTATACATATGCCTAGTACAGAGCAAGAACAAATCTCAATCAAAGAGCAATTTTATAAGATATCAAAATTTCTTCGAGTATTGGGAGCTATTGACTGCACTCATATATGCATTCAAATCCAGGTTGCTTCTCAAATATTTATATATTAATGATATAGTCGAAGTTATTTCTTATTCTGACTGTCTTCTATTTGCAGACGATTTCAAAATATTCAAAACTGTATCAAGCATCAATGATTGTATAGATTTACAGCGCGATTTGAATAGTATATTCGAGTGGTCGACCAGAAACAAATTATATTTCAATCTGGATAAATGTGATTATATGTCTTTTGCAAGGATTACTAATATTATTATTTTTAATTACGCCTTCGGAAGCGTATCTCTCAAGAAAGTCAATTCTAAAAAAGATCTTGGTATTATTTTCGATTATAAACTCACATTCAATCCACATATAAATTTAATGATTAATGTCGCTTATCGGAATTTAGGTTTTTTAATGCGTATATCATATGAGTTTCGCAATATGCAGTGTCTGGTTACCCTTTATATCTCGCTTGTTCGCAGTAAAATTGAATACTGCAGTATAATTTGGAATCCTTATTACATGTATCAAATTGTTAACATTGAAAATATCCAAAAAAAGTTTTGCAAGCGCTGTTTTTACCGACTGTTTCATTCATGGCCTGAACTTGATTATAACTTCTTACTTTCGATGTTTAATTTGGAATCACTAAAATCTCGTCGTTCCAAACAGCAACTTTTGTTCGTGTATAAAGTAGTTAATAATTTGGTCGATGATTCTGTTATTCTCTCTAAATTAAATTTTTATGTACGGCCTCGCAATACAAGAAATGTAATAACTTTCAGTTGTGATTTTTCTAAAACTAATTCATTTTTAAACTCCCCTATTAACTCCCTATGTATCAACTTTAATACATATTCGGATGAACTTGATCTTTCAAGCAGTATTACTTCTTTCAAGAAAAAATTGGGTGAAATTTGTTGTTAATTTTACATATTGTTCAATTTATTATCACTTAGGTACCTTAAATATCTGCAAATGTACAACAATTATGATTAATTTTTAAGTTGCATGCATACAAAATTTATTTTGATTTTTACTTCAAATTTTTTTATCTGTATCATTTTTTTTTCAGTATTTTTTTTTTTTTGTACTTATTCTGTAATTGGGATTTCTATCCTGTCGAATTCGTAAATAAATAAATAAATAAATAAAATACAGTCCCGCGTATTGTCAGATAATTTTTTAGGTGGTGAACAAGCTGAAAATTTCCGTAATCGAAAAGGTTTCTTCTCTCTCAATGTACAGGCCATATGTGATCCAAATTATAGAATTAAAGATATTGTTTGTCGATGGCCAGGTTCGAGTCATTACAGCAATATATTCCAAAATTCAACAATTAGAATGAGATTTGAAAGTGGAGAAATGGGCCGAGCTATTTTATTAGGAGACAGTGGTTATTCAATTTGCCAATATTTGATTACTCCGTTGAATAATCCACAAATACCTGCCGAACGATTATTCAATGACGCACAGATCAAAACAAGAACTGTAATTGAGCGGACATTTGGAATCTGGTAAAGAAGATTCCCGATTCTATCATTTGGATTGCGGAATAAATTGAATACTATCCAAGACATTGAAGTAGCAAGTGCAGTTCTACACAATATTGCACAAGATAGAAATGAGCCGGATATGTTAGAGAAATTGGAAGAAAGTACTATTTTCGATGATGTTTTTCAAAGTATTCATGTTGGGAATGACTTTTGTCAACCATTTATCAATTATTTCCAGACTTTATTATAATCATAAAAAAATGTATTACAAGAAAGAAACGCAGTAATTACGATTTCTTTTTATCACTGAAGACAATATAATAATGTAATCCATATATTTGTATCGAATTGAAAATTGAAAAAAAAACTCTTTAATATTCAATCAAACATGAGATATTTTATGAATATAACATAATTAGTACCAGATCTTAATAATTCCATCTCTTTCTGCCTTATTTCCAATCTAATTTTCTTCATCGTTAATTCATGTTCCTCATTCAAATAGATAATTTTTTTTAGCAAGGAATTCTTTTTCCTGCATTGCATTTTCTGTTTGAATCTTCACTAAATTTTCACGATCTTCTGCTATTGAATTATATTTATTACTGAGACTATGCTTTTCTTGATTTTTCAGCTTATACAATTTTCTTTTATTAGTTTGTGGTGTTGTCCAATTCCCCAAATTCGATTTCACGATTGATGAGTTTTGTACGTTATCATCCAATGATGCTGTTTCTTCAATATAATTGACGGATTTGCTACCATCTTTATTGCCATAATAATGATCAACTGATATTAAAGTATCATGGTACACTGGTGTTAAATTATTGTCCTTGTCCACAATGTATTGTTCTACGTTTTTTTCTCTATTTGTTGTCGATGCTACAACGTATTGCTCTTCACTTTTCTCTCCAACTACTGTCGGTGCTGAACGAGAAGTATTAAAAAATAAATCACATCAATTACAGAAGATACATACCTTGTAATTGCAATTCTTCGTCATAGACATTATGATATGATAATCCGTCTACACTCATGGAGATAACTTGTAGTATTTTGTTTTCATAGTCATTGAATTTGTGAATATTAGGTTTGCCGCCACTAGTTAAATATGTTTCCAATTTATTTTTTCCGTTCTTTTTTTTATATCTCGCTTGATACAATCATATTTTAATCGTGATGTTTTAGTATCACGATGAATACTCCCATCATTTTGCGAGTTGAATTATATGGCTATTTTCTCCCAAGCATCATTATTCTGCTTCCAATTGACTGCATCTGTTTGTTTATTTTCAATAATATTTGTGAATTTCATACAAATATCTGTTGATAGCTTAATTTCATTCTCACTGAAATTAGCAGTCCTCACTCTTTTGGGCTTCGACATTATCAAGTAATGCGTAAACTAACTTTGGAGGTTTGAAATGTTCTGTAGAAACGTCAAAACAACAATTGTTTCTCAACTCACTTCAACTCACTGTTTCTTGTGTTCGTCCATCTCACTCTCGTCTTAATATTTTTATTTGCAGTATTACCAGTATGATGATATCACTAAATTCATCTAATAGGTAGCTATTAATTATTATATGGATAAATTCGTATTGATATCACAAAATAAAATATGTGGCTAATAAATAAAATATGTATCTAATACTTATTAGACACTTTATTAGGAAATGGATATCTCGACCCTTAATTCTATTTTTTGCCTGTTAAGACTTAATCGTTCTCTTCATACAGTCATATTTTGATCCAAAAATTTTGTTTCTCTGTGAGTTCCTTCGGTTTAAGAATTGAATTCAACAGAAATTTTCTCCCAAGCTTCATTCTTCATTTTCCAGTTAGTAGCGTCTGTTGTTTTATTTTCAATTATTTTGCTGTACTTTATACAAATATCTGTTAATAATCTTATATCTTGTTGACTGAAATTAGCAGCTCTAACTCTCTTATTACTCATTTTAATTATTAGAATCACATTCACATTCACATCAGCAGCTGTCCTCATAACCTATTTATTGAACATGAAAATTTGGATTATCTATCTCATTCTAACAATTAACTATGTGCAATTAACCTAACTTCAACCTCTTAGAAGTGCTGCCAACTTCGACATCTCGCGTGAAACTTCTATGAGGTTCCTAATAGCTGTTGAGCAGAAATTTCCATATTGAACTACATAGTAAATTTATTTGACTAATAAATATATTATTTGAATAAAAACTATTAGGTACCTTATTAGAAGATAGAACTCACGACCCTTGATATATTAGTGATTCTGATAATTTGAATGAATTTTGACTTCATCTACAGAGCTTGGTATCTATCTAGATATCAATTCTTCTTTCGGTGAAGTCTACAACCACGCATATCCTAAATTATGAGCTTGGCTCTCACTCTCACATTCATGTTTTGTATTAGATATGACAATAATTCATAGAGAAATATTATAATTCATTTCAGATTGGGAGTATTATTTAACATCCGGGATGGCTGACAGAGAACTTGTCTGATAAATCCGAATGAAGGAAAATAAAAATTCATGCCTTGGCCCGTTGATATGATATGAACAAATGAATCCTCCGCTGGCTATCTGCTGACGTATGGTACTCACTCCTGTAGAATAGCAAAAAAAAAACATAAATTAACCAAGTGAGTTGGACTAGTTGAAACATCGTGACACATACATAAGGAGGAAATGCACAAAGTGCGGAACACATGAGCAACATCAGGGGGTGCAGACCAAACGGCTTGCTCAACCTCTGCCGGGAGCGCCAAAGCTACGTCTAGCTCGACCTGCTCAACTCTGAGTCGCTAAGCCCTCAGGACGCATCAGCCCCGGAGACTCGTCCGTCTAGAAGTCTGGAGTAACTCAGTCACGTTTGCGCCGAATTACTCCAGCTGCAGTCACCTCAACGGCTTAACAAAGGCCTTATGAGGCGTTAGAAAAACCAGGGTGAATCCTTCTGCCCCCACCATATAGTGCCTAGTGAGAAATTTGCACGAGTCGTTCTCTTGGTTTGCTCTCTCACCCGAGCTGCGACCAACACGAGAAAAGTATTCATAATGACTACGGCTCACCATAGATATCAATAAATGCCTATAAATACTATACCCACCAATACGCAAAACCAAGATCACATAATTCTAAGCACATGAGCAACTCTAGAGATTAAGCAATACTGAAGGCACTAATAATTGAACCGTAGTTTTTATAACTCTACTCTCACCCAATTCACTATGATTAACATCAAAGTTAGGAGGAGATTATTGGCTGTGATATTATCTAACTATATAAAAATTCATACTCCAGCAAAAATTATCATTATTCATCATCCAAACGTGATCTGTACAATTAATAATTTCAAGAGATGAGTGGTTGCCACGCGGTGAAACATGATTGAGAAATGGAATGAATTTAAACACTTGTTTGTCCCACATATCATTTATTACAACGACGAATTTTTTTCAACCTGATGATCGTGCAGTCGAAATGAACTAATCGTTGTGATATATAATTGAGATATGCTAGAATAAATTGAAGCTCAAGGAGAAGGTATCTTCTGAAGAATAAGGAAATCGATCGAATTTTTCTCTCACTTCCACACTATTATTTGTTCATCTTCTTGCAGGCCTTCCTTCTCTCTCTTTACGTTATTCTTCGTATCGTACTATTTTCTCAATCAGTATTTGTGTGACTAACCTTTTGTAGTTACAAAAACGCTGTGTAGAAGAACACAAGTGGAAGTTATGAGCTCTTCTTTTTTATTATGAAGATCAACTGGCTTAAGTAGAACTCGAAAACGATTTGCCACTATACCAGAGCTGTTATGTTGACGTGTAAAACAGTCAGTTGTTGAACCGGTTGCATTATCAAGTGCGGCTGCCCCTTGCTCCAAATTTGAACCGTGAGAATTCAGTTTTCAGATTTTATCTTTTGTATACACATAATTACCCAGCTGGACACCAAATTTCACTTTTCTAGATCATCTGGAAGTAGATTAGGTTTTCAATCTATTTGTCAGTCAGTCAGTGAGAGAAATGCCGATCTTCAGACACTTATGCCTCAATAATTATTTGAGCTGTATTAACGAGATCCAGGATTCTAATTGATCCTAGAAGTTTTAATGAATGAGCTAGATTTCATGTGTCCATGTTGAATAGATTTTGCGTTATTAAAGGGTCAAAAGTGGCTACAAATGGTTTGTGTAATATAACACACGGCTGCTCTTGAACTTGGCGCGACACGTTGCCATGTGTCTAGATTCTATTTGTAATAATAGCATTCATGTTCTGTAGATTTGGCTTCGGATATAAGGTATCATTCTTCTTGATCCATTCCAAACTCAAAACTGATGCCGTCTCTTCTCTAGCCTCAATTTTTTCAATATTACCGAGACCGCCCCATTTCGAACGATCCCACATTACTAAGTCCATTTTCGCATCTTCAAATATCTTGACTGCCATCCTAACGAACAATTCAATTCCTGTGCGTTACGACACGCCTGTGTTGGGACAACATATCGTTCTTTATCTTTCTCCCATCATAGAGACCGTAGATTCGATCAGGTTTCAACAATACAATTTACGGAAATGCTTTTCTTATATCCGCAATAGCTCCAATTTGTTGTTCTCCAAACTTCATGAGTATTGTAGGAAAGATTTTTAGTAGATTTGGATCTTTTCTTGAATAATAATTCAATGATGAATTCTGTTGTCCCTCACAAGAAGCATCAAAAACAGATCTAATTTTTGTGGTGGCACTTTTTACCTTCACAACTGCTCTGTGAGGTGAGTGATGACATGACGTTAGAATTCCATCCTCGGATACGATTTCGATAATATTCTTAAACAGGCAATCTTTGGAAACCTTTCAATATTTTTCGAATAGTCCTGAAATCTTCAGTTCATTAGTATTTGTTGATTACCTTTTTTGTGCAACAATTCTATCATCTTTTAAATTCCTTCGTAGTGAAATTCATGGCAAGTGAACTCCGAAACGACTATTTTCATCTCTTCTAACAGTTTGCCAAAATGTTTCTTGGCTTCTTTTTCTAGATCTTCTCTCGATTCTTCTACTCGAATCGTATTCAAAGACCAGAGTTCGGCAACTGTTGCATGTTATATTACCAAAAGTGTATAATTCATAGCGATACTACTATTCTAGATTAAGAGAGAATCATGTATTGGTACTTGATATTGAAACGAGATTCGTCGAAGTGAGGACAAGGAGTCGATAAAAATCACTTAGAATGCCAACTGAGGTTGCGGTTCATTTTGAACTATCTTCACAGTTATGAAGTACAAAAACAGGAAAGGTTACAAATTCTGATACAAATTGAATGTCAGAAAAGCAGAAATAATTGAGAAAATAACAATCATAATTTACATACCGTTGTAGTATTTATGCCGAGTACCATTTTCTTTGAGAATTTCTTTTCCAAGTCTTATATTTGACAATAAGAATAGGACAAAAATAGTATGCATAGAATTTTGTGTACGAAAAAAACGTGGTCTAAAAACAGAATAACACAGAAATTATTGATGAATAAAGAAGGATAAGGAATCACCACTGCTATTTGAATAGAATATTATTTATTATCCAATTAAAAATATAGTGAAAAATTGAATATGATCAGGAACAATAATGCAAGAATTCTTGATGAATGATGGAGAGAATGATTCCTCTTGAATCAATTTTCGTCATCTTGTCGAATTGCCAAGTCGCAACTAGAAAAATTCTCTGCATAATTATTCGAACATTCTTTATGTTATTTCTTAGTAACCTACAATCATTTATTTATTACTGTCAAATGTAGCGGATCTGTTTCAAAAACGCTACTGAATTGTAAATCTGAACAGAATCGCAAAAATTATTGTTGACAAATACATTTGGCGTCAATTGACATCCAGATATGATGTGATTTTGTTCAGATCTACAGTTCTGTAGTGCTGTAGGAAACTCCAGAATCCTACCATTAGTTTGAGAAAAGATTGAATTCGACTATTATCGTGGATCGTGGCAATTATTGAAACATGTCTAAGAAAATAATGGAAAAAAACTGAAATGAAATATATTTTCCCATACATGCACTAAGAACTCTTGATGGTAGCCGACAATAAAAGACGAGTGCGCTCATGACTCCTTTGAAGACAGCAGTGCATCTGAAGGAACATGTTTCCTGTGGATTATTGCATGAAGATGATTGAAATGTACAATCACCCATATGTAATAAGTAATGTGTCAACCTGAATAGACGTGCTCCAAGTTGCTCCGTGATTTTTTCAATTTTTTGAAAATTATGCTCAGCAAATTATTTTTTTATTTTCACTTACCGTGAAAATAAAATAAGTAATAATGACGAGAAGTAGAAACGCTTGTTCTGCGGAAAATGATACTCTTTCCAAGCTCCTCCATGATGATGATTTTATCAGTAAACTTGCTGATAAACTCTTTGGCCACCTGAAAAAAAAACTTGAGGAGCGAAAGATTCATTATGAAAGGATGATCGACGGTCTCCAAAACAAAAACCAGCACCTGGAAGAACAGATTACCAAGCTCGAGCAGTATTCCAGAGGAAACTGCTTACGTGTTTTTGGTGTTCTAGAAGATTCATCTGAGAGCACTGTACTGAAGGTACGTGAGATTTTCAAATCCAAATTATCAATTTCAATTTTTCTGCAGAAGCCATTGATAGGTACCGTCGTATAGAAGAATCAGCAAGTGCAAATATTACTGCCTTTAACTCAACATCTTCACATTCACGATCCATCATAGTTAAATCCACGTCATATAAAACACGTAATTTAGTAATTAGGATCAGAAATGAACTCAAAGGTACCAATATGTCAATTAAAGAAGATCTCACCAAAAATCGTCTCAATTTGCTTATTACTGTTAGTGAAAAATTTGGCTTGAGGAATGTGTTGTCAAACGATGGTAATATCTTTTATGAAAGCGGAAATGGTGTCAATAAAGTCGATTTGTTTGACAATATTGACAGTCTCAAATACTTTGTCTCATACTGCTTATTGTATTATAATATAAATTTGAATTTGGAACCAATATTTACATCCTTCTCCCATTTCTGTTGTTCAACATGATATTGTGACGTGCAAGAGTGGGGGAAGCTCGTGAAGACAACGTAGTATGGGGAGGAGCCTTTCGTCCTCGCTTACACCGCGCCGCCTCGCAGCACATCACCCCTCCCAATGGAAGCCTCTTGTAACATTCTAGAAATGGAGAGAGTCGAGAAATAGAACATTCGAGAAATCGATATTTCTCTATATAAGGCCAAGCGAAAGACGTGTGGAATACAGTAGTAATAAGAGTAGTACTAGTGAAATGAATATCGAACAGTAAAGTCAACAGTGTATATAAATAGTGAAATATAAATATCTGCGAGTTTGTTCAAGTTAGAATTAAGTGACTAATAAATAAATAAAGTGTTATTAGGGACATCAGAAAAATAAAACTTTAATTTCAATTTAAATTATTAAATAGTGATTTTCATTTAATCACAAACTATACTTCGTCCAGCAATAAACATAACAATATGATCCTTGGAAGCCTCGAGTCCTCAATTTCGTTTTTGGGTAACAGCTTTATCATGCTGGGTGATCTCAATATGCCAAATCTGATTGATTTCTATAATTCTGGTTATACCGATAACTGCATAACAAGATTTGATGATTGTTGTAGCTACTTACATGGTAAACAGTGCAATAATATAACAGATGCCTCTAATCGTATTTTAGACATTGTAATATGTAATATTGATTGTCCTGCCTCTCATTATTCAGATTTTTCTGAACCTGAGGACAAATATCATCCTGTTTTATTTGTGCAACTTGATACAAGTAATTGCAATATTATTGACAATTCTACTTCTAATAACAAGCCAACATTCAATTTCCGATGTGCTAATTTCGATATTCTCTACACAAAATTAAATGAAGTTAATTGAACTGTACTATCCTCATTTCCAGATGTCAACGCTGCTTTTAGTAGGTTCTATGAAATATTGAATTGTGTTTTTGAGCAGTCAGTTCCAGAAACTTGTAGAAAGAGATCGAAATATCCTCCCTGGTTCACAAAAAAAAAATATCAAAGATATCAAATTGAAAACCAAGTTCCATAAACTTCATGAATTACAGAGAGACGCATTCTACTATTATAAATTGGAATATTTGAGGAGTAAGATAAAGAAGGATATAAAATCTTCGTATAGTCAGTTTGTATCCAAAGCTTAACAAAACATTGTTGCTGAACCAGGGAATTGCTGGTATTTTATCGATAATAAGAAAAATTCTACATGAATTCCGGGAAATATGTTTCAAACAATATTCAATATAATGATACATTTGATCTTGCTCAAGTTTTTGCAGATTTCTTTGGAAGTGTGTACTCAACAAATTTCCGTATGGATTTCTCAAAAATTGATGCCAATTCAATAAATTAAAATCAATATTACGTAATCCATATCTCTGAAGAAGACATTAACATCGCTATTGATAACCTCAGTCTCCCGTTTTTCTGGTCCTGATAATCTACCCGCTTATATTATTGAAGGATGTCGCCATATATTTAACAAGCCGTTGCATATATTGCTCAATTTTTTTCTTCACACTAATACGTTTCATGATATGTCAAAATGCTCTCAAATTTGTCCTATCTTTAAATCAGGTAATGTACATAATATAGCTAACTGCAGACCTTTCTCCATCGTATCTAATATAGCTGAATGTTTTGAGATGATACTGTACAGATACAATTATAGAAATGTCAGTAATTCTATATCAGATAGACAACATGGTTTCATGAGTGGAAAATCAACTACTACGAATTTAACAAACTTCACTGAATTTGTTGCTACGTCACTGGAAAAACACACGCAGATCGATGTTATCTATACAGATTTTCCAAAGGCTTTTGATACTGGTTATCATGATATCCTACTCTATACGCTTGAACATCAATTTGAATTTTTCCCAGATCTTCTCCAATTTATCAAGTCGTACCTTACTAACCGGCAGCAGATTGTGAATTGCAATAATTACCCGTCAGAATATTTCTCTCCCTCCTCTGGTATTCCACAGGGATCTAATCTTGGACCACTCTTTTTCAACCTATTTATCAATGATATATGTACTGTTGTGAATTCATCTGAACTATCGCTATACGCTTATGACTTGAAAATATTCGAACCAATCGATTCACATTATGCCTTAGAAGTCCTCAGGTTGACATAGACAATCTTCAAGTATGGTCTCATTCCTCATTATTGTATTTTAACATAAGCAAATGTAAATGTATGACATTCTTAATGAAGAACAGTCCTTCAATATTTACGTACTGCATCGGCACTGTTACACTTGCAAATAATAAAGATTTGGGAGTCATATTTGATCCTGAACTGCATATCACTCATCATGTTGACTTCATATGTAACATTTCAATCAAGACCTGGGGTTTCATTATAAGAAATTCAAGGGATTTCTCAAACATTAATACTCTCAAGTCTTTATTCTATTCTTTTATTAGATCCAGACTCGAATACTGTCTTGTTGTATGGAAACCGATATACGCTAAATATAGCGAACAAGTTGAACGAATACAGAGAAAATTTGTTCGTTATTGCTCCAGAAAATTTGATAATTCGCTTAATCCAGTTTCTTATTCGTATACTCTATTGGAGTATAACATGAATTCTGTGGAGAAAAGGCGTATTTTTGTTTCCTGTATATATCTTTATAAAATAATACACAATTATATGAATGACAGCTCCAGTTTGGCTGATATTAATTTCACTGTACCACGTGCACCATGTAGATCGAACAAAACAATGAGTACTCTTAACACGGGCATTATGAATTATGAACTCAGAGCTCCAATGAGAAGAATGTGCTTCATTTATGGTCAGTGTGAATCCAATATTCAATTAGATATCTTTCACTGTTCGCTGCCAGTTCTGAGACGGAATTTGATCTAGTATTTAAGCTGAATTTTGTGAAGTATGATTATTATTCTTTCTGTTTTGTATTATTATTATTATTTTTGTCATTATTGACATCGTCCATGTTGATTCATATGTATTTTTGTGTTTCCAACCCTCTATAATTGGGATGCTTAGTATCCTGTTGGGTGATTGTAAATAAATAAATAAATAAATAAATAAATCAGCAAAACTAAATATTTTCATATTCAAAACATTCTTCAAAAGTCCTTGAAAATACATGGAACAACTGGCAGCACATCGCTCCATTACAAAACGGTTATCGGGACAAATAATTGCACGAGTTAAACGAGAAAAAAGAACAAAGCTGAACATGAGTAAAACAGTTAGATTCCTATAAATGCGAGCAATAAAGCCTCATTTTGTGGAACGAAAGTTGTTAGTGAGGAAGGCTTTTATCATTGAGAAATAAATTCAATCTCATATATATATATATGAGGTTCACACATTCCAATAGTTCCAATGATAATGTTACAGCCATTCTTCGAGCAAATTTTCCACGAATTCCGAATCGAACGTATCGTTTGAGAATTTCAGGATCTGTATCTTCGATTACAGTCGGATATATATAAATATATATATATATATATATATATATATATATATATATATATATATATATATATATATATATATATATATATATATATATATATATATATATATATATATAGGTTGGTATTCACGCACTTAATGCCTCAAAACAGTACCGCTCACGACCTTATGAACTCACGGGCATACTTACGAAGCTGCTTCATAAGTGCAAAATTCAAAGTCGATTTACACCTTGTTGCTTGTTCAAATTGAATATATTTCACAATATTTTGAGTCCCTAAATGAAGATCTAACTTTGACTTTAGTGTTATACAGCAAAATTGTTACCACTTTTGTATTATAATAATATTTATATTTTGTGTCATAAGATCGCGAGCAAAAAATCTACTCCTAGCGTGAAGATTATGTACTAGTTTTTAATTCGTTAAATGTCAACAGATGGTGCTTAGTATTAGAAATTTCACAATGTATTCATTGTTGCATACTTTCATTCAGCAATATAGGTAGATTATTTTCCCAAAATGGGGCTAGACTTGAATCAAAGTGATGGGCTGTGAAATAAATAAATCTGTACGTATGTATGTGTGTGTCTATAAGTACAACAAAATGTATTCCGTCATGATATAGTTTCATGACATAAAATATTAATTTTATTACGATAGAATCAGTGCTCCTCAAACAGTTCACCGATTTTTCCGAAATGATGGATTCAATCCCTGGATTGTTCCATAATAATTTTCTTATGAATATACCAGTGGCTCTACAACTGTTTACCGATTTTCCAAGAACGATTCGATAAATTAATGATAAAAAATTCTGGTAGACTTTGACACCAAAATAGTTTTAATAAATAATAAGAAATTAAATTAGACAAGATTATAAGTCAATAATATTCTTATCAACATGAAACTACCACTAAAAAGTAAAAAATCAAAACACTTCAACAAAAAAAAAACGACTCCAGTGAAGGTCACTGAAAAAGATAAGAAAATGATTTGTTGAATTTATTATGATTGCCGATGTCTTGCAGTCGGCTCATAAAAACACAAATGTTGCACTGGAGCCAACATCAAGATGTCGGAAATCATAGAAGAATGAAAAAAAAATATTTCATCCTTTTTAGTGATTTATATTGAAGTCTATTTTTTTTTTGTAAAAGTTTTCATCGTTACAAAATAATTGAAAGTCAATCTCTCGATATATTCATAAACATAATATTACAACTTACCAAGAAAATATATAGCTATAAGCAAATTTCAATCAATCTGACTAATCTGAGAGTAAAATGGATGGAAAAAAATTAAAAGAATAGAAATATATAGCTTCATGGTCAGGAAGTATCATTTAACAGGAAAAGAGAATTGTTACAGAATTGAGAGAATTTAAATGTAATATCCTGTTAGTTGATTCTGGTTCACGGAAATGCTTACGCATTTATCAACTCAAATCTGAGATATACACACACTTATTGACCAAAGTATTAGCTCCTCACGCACATATCAACTCAAAACCGAAATATACACACACTTATCGACTCAATTGAAATGCACACACACACGCATTTATCGACTCAAGGCTGAAATGTTCACACACTTACCAACTCAAATCTGCAATGTACACACATTTATCGACTCAAATCTGAGATGCTCACATACTTATCATGTCAATGATTCTAAAAATGTCACCACGCGTCAATTTTGACATTTTGAATTTTATGGCTTGAAAAAGAAAGATTTTTTTTCCACATGTCATTTATTTGTTAAAAACAAGATATTACAATATCAAAATCTACTCTAATTAATTTATCATTTATTTGCATTAGCAAAATCCCTCATCAAGTCGCTGGTTTGAAAAAAAGATGTTCAGTTTGTGCCATTGTGACTGACAATGTTTAGTAAATTCTAAGGGCAGTAGACAGATTCGGAAATATTGCAATCAAATTCTTTGAAAATAAATAACTCTAAATTTCTGATTGGGTAATGCAATCATCGACGAACATTGGTAAAAATTAGATTTCATTGAACAGATCGTTCTTATTAATGTTCGAATTTGAACCATCACCCCTGCTCAATTTATTTTGCAAATTTGAACAATGCGCTCTGTTCTCATCTGAATCTAATGTTTTCCAATTATTAAAGATTTTGTGAGATAGAAAGAATAATGTTGCTTTTATTTAGACGTTCGAGAAGAACGGCGTAGCGCTCACTGGTGCGCGGCAAAATCAAATTTTTTAACCGCGGCAGCCAGCGACATCCCTTGAGACCTGGCTTCCGGGTGCTGTGCAACTCTTGCACTTCTGGTAGAGACGCCCCTGCCAAATAACTAACATTGTGACGTCACGTTTCAACATGGCCGTACTTGGCCAGAGCTTAGCATTGAAGCGACAAGTATATTTTTTTGATTTTCAAGCGATACGCAATATTTTCTCTTAGTGAAAACAAAAATTTTGTTGGTTCAAGTTACAATTATTATTATAATGTACATGAGTTTCATTTGAACAAAACTTTTCATTCATAATATTAAAATTCTAATATTTTATTTCCGTCATATATACAACGAATTCGTTCGAAAATACCTACTTTTTTTGTGAATAGTTTTCTGTTTCTCCTTATTTATTATTGTTATTGTTGTTAGCTGCAATACAATTTGCAATAAAGTCCATATTTTCGAACATATTCGTTGTAAATGTCGAAAATAAAATATTAATAAAATTTCAAAATTATAAATGAAAACTTTTGTTCATATGAACTTCATGTATATTGTTGGCGCATTCTGCACCCCACTTATTCTCAACACCCCCTGGTGTGGTGGGGGTGTAAATATGTTCTCCTTCGGGATAAGTTTAAGCAAAATAGTAAGTTCGTAAGTCGTTCTCAAATAGTGAAGACAAATCTAGAACAATCCATTTTTATTATTCATTGTATTGTTTTGTTTATAAGAGTCAACGTTCATTATATTGATGAGTTTGCTCATCTGGTCCTTCGACGCCATTCACCTCTAGAAAGCATACATATATTATAATAATTATTTGAACTTGAATATAAACTAACTTTTTGATTTCACTAAGCAAATATATTGCGTATAGCTTAAAAATCAAAAAAATATACTGGTTGCCTATGCTAGCAATGCTAAGCTATGGCTCAGTTCGGCTATGTTGGATCGTGACGTCACGATGTCAGATACCAATACCTGCCCCAGTTGAACACCATTCACGAAAACATTGCAATCAGTCACTGTTTCGCCTTTCTCAGACACCAAAACTTTACATAAATCAACATTACAAAATTCACGATAAGATTCATATCTTTTCCAACCTCACAAGTTCTGTCAATCATTAATCTCAATTGCTCTTTGTTTCCATCAATAACAACAACATTGATACATAATTCAACATTTAGAAATTTTCTTGATGTTTATAATATTATAGCATTATGCTTATGGATCCGCTCTCTAGATGAAATAATGTAGACTTCAAGAATATTTGATAATTGATCTCTAAATGTGTAGCGATGTGCAAAAGCAAGAATATCAGTAAGCGTGGTAGCCGGAACGTAGTTAGGTAGGAATATTTTCAATGTATTTCAGAGTCTTAGATATATAGTGTCAAAATCTTGTTTGATTCCTGCCGTACATATTCATTTTTATTGCATTAAACCAAATTTTTCAGAGAAAATTTCAAGTATTAAATTTCTATGAACTTTTGTATTTCAAAATTCGTAGCTCCCTCTTTATAATAGCTACCTATTTATGAATCAAGACATTAAACCTCAAAATTATTCCTGGAACAGTTTATTGAATCAGATACTTTACGTAAATTTCCGAACTGCCAAATACAAGATTAATGAGTTTGATGCCCTAGAATCCCTAGATGATATTTCTTTTATAAAAATAACTTTACAACAAAAAATAGAGCCGACTACCAAACTCACCACTAAAAAGTAAAACATTATTATTTTTCTATCTTCTATGATTTTCTACACCTTTAAGTTGGCCCATAATGTCACAAGTGAAGGAGATTTAATATTGTCATGAGTCAACTTCAAGGTTTCGGAAATCATAGAAGATTAAAAAATAATTATCTTTCACTTTTTAGTGGTGAATTTGGAAGTCGGTTCTATTTCTGTCAAAAAGTATTTATTTTTTACTTTTTAGTTTATGTATCATTTAACTTATCGGTAAAAATGATTGTTCTATTTGAAAACCTCTGATCTGATCGAAATAAAGATTTTATGAAAACATTTTTGATGCCACTGAGTTATCTTATGTATGACGGCCTATAAGTATTATTGAGTATGTATACCAGATACCTGTTTATTGAATAAAATTATTGTTTCAATACCTTTCTTTGAGGACTATATTCTCCTAGTTTGGAGGCCACTGATTCATCGTAATTTAATTGATATGAGACAACCTCCAATCTTAGCCTAATAAACAGTTTAAAGTATCCAAATCAATCAAGCTATTTCCGAGAGATCAGTAAACATTTTGAGGGCCACTTGTCTAATCGTAATAAAATTAATTTGGGAGCATTCTGGAGTACGCCTTCATGAGACACATCTTGAATTACCTATTCAAATTGGCCTAACCGTTTCCGTGATATAGATTAACATTTTGAGAGCCACTGGTCTCATTGTAATATAATAAATACGGAAACATCTTCAAACGCAACTAAATAGAATACATTTTGAATTGCTCAAATCGGTGAAACCATTTTCGAGATATAGATAAACAGTTTGAGAGCCACTGATCTTACCGTAATAAAATCAATATGGAATCAATAAGGAATATAGCCCGATGAACTAAACTAAAAGTTATCTAAATCGTTAGAGCCGTTCTCATGAAATAACCAAAAAGGTAAAATTCAGGAATGAACAATCAAACATTCCTCATTCTCGTACCCTTTCTTCAGGGTGAAATTTCTTTTTTAAATTAGGACTGGGACCAATTACGAGGTACACTCTATCCGATAGAAAAAGAGTTATCAAAATCGGACCATCCTGTCGAAAGTAACGCGTGATCATAGATGAAAAAAAAATTTTTTTAAATATAGGCGTCGACTTGAGAACCGCCTCTTTTTTTGGGATGTCGGTTAAAAATCTTAAGAATATCAGGGTTAGTTATTGGGCATTTTGATATAGTATTAACAATTGTCACTAATTTATACTGTTTGCACAATAAATATTAAAATGAAACACTTCATGTGAATTTTCATATAACAGAGAATTCATAATCAATTATTTAAATTATTGATTGATATTTGTTCATAAAAATTTAATAATCTCTTGGGACCAGGAATGGAAAAAAATAATATAGTAATAATAATTTCAGTTTGTTTATACTATTTGTGCAATAAATATTCAGAATATACACTTCTTGGGAGTTTCCATATTACGGAGAATTAATTTAACATTTATTTGAATAAACGGACTATAAATATTCATAAAAATCTATAGAACTGTTCGAGCAGGTTATGAAAAATATTGATAAAGTATTTACAATTGTCACTTATTTATACTGTCTGCACAATAGATATTAAAATGAAACACTTCATGTTGATTTTCATATAACAGAGAGCTAATAATCATTTATTTAAATAATTGATCAATATTTGTCCATAAAAATCTGATAATCTCTTGTGACCAGAAATGAAAAATAATAATAGGGTAAACATAATTGTAATTTGTTTATATTATTTGTGCAATAAATATTTAGAAAAGACACTTCTTGGGAGTTCCCATATTACGGAGGATTGATTAGCATTTATTTAGATAAACAGACCATATATATTTATAAAAATCTATTAAACTGTTTGAGCCGGTTATGAAAAATAATAATATAGTATTAACAATTGTCATAAGTTTACACTGGTTGTGAAATGAGTATTTAAATAGAACACTTCATGTGAATTTTCATATAACAGAGAATTGATAATCATTTATTTAAATATATGAACCATATTTGTTCATAAAAATCTAATAATCTCTTGAGATCAGGTGTGGAAAATAATAATATAGTGATAATGATTGTAATTTGTTCATACTATTTGTGCAATAAATATCTAGAAAAGAAACATCTTGAGAGTTTCCATATTACGGAGAATTGATTATCATTTATTCGAATAAAAGTACCATATATATATATACATGCATAAAAATCTATTAAACTATTAGAGCCGGTTGTGAAAAATATTGATATAGTATTAACAATTGTCATTTGTTCATACTGTTTGCACAATAAATATTTAAATGAAATACTTCACGTGCTATTTCATATAACAGAGAATTGTTAATCATTTATTTGAATAATTAGTCCGCGTTTGTTTATAAAAATTGTCAGATAATATTGACAGCTGTCAAAATGACATATAACAGTGTCAACTGTCCAACTGACAGATCACATTTACAGCTGTTTAACTGACAGTTAACAATTATAGCTGTCGAACTGATATTTGACAGTAATAGCTGTCGAACTGACAGATAACCGCTGTCAAACTGACAATTTAACAAATGTCAAACTAATATTTGACAGTGACAGCTGTCAGATTGACAGATCTCATATTAATCACACTGAGCTGATAGCAATTAATAATAAATTTCAACAATCTAGGATCAACCATTTTGAATTCAATAAATAACTCAATATTTTTGGGAAAATTTCGTAGAAAAGCGGATCGATTATCATTTATTCAAATAAGTAGACCGTATTTGTTTATGAAAATCTTGAAAAATATCTAGATCACTTATGAAAAATATTGAAATAATTTCCATCTATTTATCAGCAGCACGAAGTCCGACTTTTGTTCGAAGCTTACCGGCGACCGAGCCATCAGGCAACGATTCATGCTAGGGTAGGTTGGGGTATATCGAATTATCTATGTACGGGATCAGATGAAATTTCTATTGTATTTCTCCAAGCTTTAAACTGCTGAACACGAAAATGCGAAATAAAAATGTATGTTTAGTAATAAATAATATCGGTAAATTTAAATAATATAATGATTACGATAGTGTTTCATCAAGACAAGGTTTCTTGTTTTGATGATCACTTCTTATCTTGTCTTGATTTTCAAGACAAGAAAATAGAGATTTCTTGCCTAATTTCAATAATTCTTGATATTTCTTGAACTTGACATTTTGGGGGAATCCCCTTTCTCTATCGCTTTATCCAATCCGCACGCTCAAGCTTAGCGTTAGTGTGTACCCTTTACCCTCCCTGTCAGCTATGTTATGAAACGATTATAGCAACGTTTTCCGAGATTGCCACCAATAAAAATAAATGGAAACGATTTATTACCGGAAACTGAAGATTTAAGTTTTCGATATGTATACGGAATATTTGTTCTGAAAATTATAGTCACAGATACTATAATAAGAAAAGCATTGAAATCGTGATTTTTTTGACAGTTCGAGATTCTTATAAATTTTCACATTTTAGACCCTATTAAACTCTAAAAAACATAAGTTCAAATGAAATCGGTCGGTTTGTCTGTCTGAAAGTTTAATAATTTGAGAATTCGTACAAATCTTTTACTGAAATTTTTTATTCGAGTTTTTCAATGAAAAGCTAGGACTAAATCTGTAAATTAGCTTTTTCAACCAGAAAATCTAGAAAAAGACTTCCTATTTTCAGAAATACTCATATTGTAAGGACTAAAATATAGCCGTCATCTGTCATCATACAATGACACCTGTCATCATACAATGACACCTGTCATTTTGACATTAACAGTTGTCACTTCGACAATGACAGCTGTCACTTTGAAAATGACGCTGTCACTTTGATAATGATGCTGTTACATTGATAATGACAACTGCCAATTTGACAATGACAAATGTCATTTGACAGTTGGTGTGACACTCTAAATTCAAAAAACAGGGATGAAACTGGCCATCAAAATTTAGTGTCGGGAAAAAACTGTTATGGTCACAGCAGCTTTTAGTATTTTAATAATAGATTAATAAATATGCGGATTTGAAAAATTAATTGTCAAGATATCAAGATTTCTTGACAAGAAGTCTTGAGTCTTGATAGTACTTTCTTGCTCTGTCTTGGGAAAAAAAGTACTTCTTGTGTTGGTCTTGTCTTGACTTCAAGACAAGATCAAGACAAGATCGATACTATTTCTTGATTCTTGTGAAACACTAGATTACAAACTTTGAAACATAATAATTAAATTTTCACAGGATGTTTCAATTATAATTTTCACGAATATTCACAACGTAAAATAAAATATGAAATATGGCAGTTGTTTATTAATCAAACTATTTATATATTAACAATAACAGAAAACCAAAACGTTATCCACTCATTTTTTTCTTTGGAAATTTCCGATCAGCCGGCCTGGCGCAACCCCCTGCGCCTCTCGTAAAGACGACCATGTCTATCGTTCGTAGGATTTCACCGGCGAATTTTCCAAAATGAAAAAAATATAGTACACCTCAAAAAAATATAGTATTATGGAAGGAGCAAAAACTAGATAGAAAATATATTAATTTTCATAAAAACAAATGGTCCATATCCTCATCTCTTAAAATAGAGCTATTTCCTAAAAATTGATGCACTTTCTCTTACTACCTCATGTTGCATCATATAGCGCTGTCTCCTTTTATTAAAATTTTTGCTGAAATGGTGCGATTTCAAGATGTGGGAATACGGACTCATACACTCCTTGCATTTTTTAACAAATTTTTGTCGCAAATAAAAATGTCATATGCTTTATTACATTCAATTTTCAAATTAATGTGAATCAAAAGCTTATTTTTTATTGATGGGATACATACTACTTCTGTTTCTTTCATCTCGCAATTTCGGATTTATAACCAAAAATATCCTTTCTGAGCGGCGCGTTAGTAAATTTTTAAAATGAAGGATTTGTTTGTTAGATTTCAGTGTTGAAAATATAGTATTTTTTGCGTACCATATATGTCTTCAACAGTATATATAGTAATATAGTACACAGACTCAAAATATACTACAATACTATATATTATAGTACGGTTGGCAACCCTATCAGACCTGTGACTTGTGGT
Source organism: Dromius quadrimaculatus (assembly GCA_963989225.1). NCBI lineage: Eukaryota > Metazoa > Arthropoda > Insecta > Coleoptera > Carabidae > Dromius > Dromius quadrimaculatus. The sequence goes on along the minus strand of OZ022328.1, from coordinate 35,546,998 downwards.
GTGTTCGACGCTCGTGACTTCTGACTTGTGTTCCGTAGCTACAATAGAAGTTTGCTAGTGCAGTAGTGCAGTGTTTCTGCTGTGTGATGTGCAAGTCAAGTGTTGTGCGTATCTATTTAATTACTGAAAAAAGGGAATAGTAAGTATATTTAGATATTTATGATTAAATTATGACCTTCAAAAATTTACTTATTATAATTCGAGAAAAAAGAGACAAACCATAAAAAGAAAAACCTACAGTGCGATTCGGTTAAGCGTGGTTTCTGAAATGTTTTTTCATGTTTCGATACTTATGAATTTTGTTCTGTACATTCGTATTGAAACCTTAAATAATAACAAAATTTACTGGCTGGTGGAATAACTTTCGCAATTTGTGTAATATGATAATTAGTATTATTTTATTGATGAGTTTTTTATTGCAGATTATGGCATTTAAACTTGTAAAATTTGTGGAGGATCTTGTATGGCATGTGTGCCCGAAATCAGACATAAAAAAATCAAATGGAGAATTAGTTATGGCAAAATATGGCGCATACTTTTATCCTGCGTTAATTATAAATGAAGGAGGTAAGTTTTTCCTCCTGTTAATTAGAGTAAACATGGATCAGGTGGAAAATTTTAATAATTTCCTTCGTAATGATTCCATACCTTATTTTCATGATTACTTGAAATTTGCTTCAAGCTGCATTTTGTATCTTTATGATTATTTTCGGTTTATTTTTTACTGATTTTCATCCATTAGGATCTGGTTTATCAATATCTCAGCAAGTTAATTTAAAAGAATAATTTAGATTTTTCATGGAGTAACAATGTATGTCAATAAAAAAATAATAACTTCAAGCTTCAAAATAATCGTAATAATATAAAATGGACGACTCAAATTTTCTGCTTCTTTCTGTGGATCCATAGCGGTTTACATTTGCTAGTTTCTTTTTATGTTTCAGCAAAAACAGAACTTCTAGCTCTCAGAAATCGATATGTCAAACAAGATAAAGTTTTACAGAATTACTTCAAGTTTATACGTGCTAGGACTGAGGATACGACAAACAGTAAGTTTATTTTCAAAAAATCTATGAGCTTGTTTATTATCCATGATTGTATTCTACTCTCTAATTTTTCTCCTAAATAATTGAACGCTGTTAGATTCATTCTGATTTTTTTCCAAATTTTTCATCTTCTTGCTCAACAAACTAGTGTTACACAGAACTTAGCCTCTAATTTGAACAGTTTTGTACTTCGTTCAGAAATCTTACTGAATACGTGTCTGCCAGCAGCAGAAACAATGACTCACGACGGGCGTTTGATATTGCGACAAGACGGGCGTTTGATATTGCGACAAAGCTCACCGCCGGCCGACAGATGGTTACATTAGCGACCAGTTTCTTTATAAGACTGATTATTAAGTTATAATTATATTCTAGAATTTTCTTTCCAAATTTAATTACAATCTATGAATTAATGAAAAATATAGTTAATCTAGACATTGTTAATTGTTCGCTAAACACGGTTCATGCACCGAAAATTTTTAAATTTTTTGAGTCGAATCTTAACTGTATGCAACTGTTGTGTTTACGGGGTACGTACACGCGTTGTGGTCGATCCAGGAGTGTAACTGCCACCGGTGCAATTCTCTGGGGCCCCAAACAAAGACTTTTTTTGTTGGTTATGATATCATGTTACACTTTATGGTGTGTTGTAATTGTGTTTAAATATTGTCACAAATGTGAAATATTATAAGTAATTTAGTTCACATTATTATTTATTTGCATTTGCTATTTAGCCAATAATTTATTGTAACTATAAGCCTAATTAGCATTGACTAAATCGATATTCAATTGTCGGACATGATTGATAGGCTATGGCTACTAGATGTTCGGTGGTTGCTAGGCAACAGTTGTTAGACATTTGAATGTTGATCTATTGTTGGCCTAGGTATATAAGAGCGTGAGCTAGGGGAGGAATTCATTCAGTAATTCAGTGCGAGTAACTGTGCAATAATTATTCACACTGTAACCTGTTTTAATAAATTACTCACAATAAAATTTGTGACAATATAAAATATTTACAATGGGATTGAATATTTCACGAATAATCTTTTTTTTGCTTGTAAATTTTTGGAAAGAGGGCTATGTTCATCGCACTGGGGCCTCGGAAGACCTATTGCGCTTTGGGGCCGACCGGTCGATTGTGTGTGATCGTTTTGTTGGCTACCTTGGCCTATTCGATTCAGTATTCTTTTTGAAATCACATGCATACTTTTGAATGACAGAATGAATAAAAAAATGCCACAAGATTTGCTAGAATACAATGATGTTTGTTTTACAATAATTTAAAGTAAATTCAAATTGGATTTATTCTAATTTTGTAATGTAATAAGAAAGTTGCATCCCTCATTTTGAGTATCACTGATTTAAAAAAGATTTGTTTCACTTAAGAACAAAGTCTTATAAAATAGACATTTAGACATTGTTTGGTATTTTAATCATCTTCGTAACTTTTATAAACCTCAATATAGCAATTAAATGGACGTCCTGTTTATTTTTATGTTTTATGTTTAGAAAAGCGAGCTGTTAAAGATGCACAAATACAAGCTGCACAAACTAATGCAAATCAGGCTACACAAACAGATGTGTTTGTTAATATCAATCCAACTAGATACAATTGTGGATTTTGTCATGGTAAATAGATATTATTATAGTACTAACACTGTTCAAATCTTTTTCAAGTAAATCATTATTTGCACTTCATTTCTCCGTTGTTACTTCCGACATCAATTAAAATAGTGGACTGTAAGTAATATTTTGAATTTCCAGAAACACCTTTAATGAAGAATAAGACTACGCAATATTCAAAAATTTCCGAGTTATAGGCAAAAAAAAGCTGATTTCGTTATGCCAATTGTTCTTTCAACAACGCTAGCAATAAAAATTTGATGAATCTCAAGAAGAGAGATTTATTTCTGAAATCACAAAGAATGCGTTACAGCAATAAAACTCGAATACACAGTTTTTTTCAGAAAAAATCCAACTTGGCCTAAATCTTATATAGAAAGATAGTAATTAAAAAATGCTTGTAGATAATTCGAGCAGTGCCACCACCTGATAATCGAATAATTGTAACAGACTGAACGGACAATATGACAAATGCAGTCATAAATATCAACTCTGCCTTCGAAAGCTGCGAAGAAAATGGTAAGTTATAACCTAAATTCACGGAGCTATTGTCACATAATGGAATGAGTTGTTCATTGTTGGTAGCCGAGCCAGCAGTGAGAGATTGAAAGCTATCATGAGGTTTAGTTTTCCTTGTCACATTTGAAATTTGTTCTAATCTTGAAAATGTATATTTTAGAAATGTCATGTAGGCCGCAGAATGTTGAAATTTTGTATTTAGGACTGACAGATATACCATCTAGTTGTGCATTTTGCCTTTTGGTGACAATCGACTGAACCGGAAGACCACTTTAAACTTTTTTGATTTCTTCGCTTGAATTCAAAATGGTTAGCCGTAGATTGTTAAAATTTGATATTGAGAATTGTTACGTCCAGTTGATTACCTGCGAGTTTTATCCTATCGGTTGAGTCTAATGTCCGTGTCATTTATCACTTTGACAGCTGTTATCTGTTACTTTGACAGTTTTGATCTGTCACTTTGACAGCTGTCATATGTCACTTTGGGAGCTATCATCTGTCAGTTTGACAGCTTTCACTGTCAACTGTCTCACAGGTGTCAATATGATCTGTCAATTTCTCAATATTCATGATTCAAATTTCGAATTCAACTATCATATGATTAAACAACGCAGCTGCAAAAATGTGACAAGTAAGTGAGTCATGTGTCCACATCAGATTTTTACAGTCACTTAGACAGCTATTTTTCACGATCTTGAAATGGAAAGAAGCTAAGAGAAAAATATAATTTTTTATCAAATTATGACAGTCAAAAATATTTGGAGTAAATATTGTATAAAGAAGAGAGATAGCGTTCCCTTCGTAGGAAAGGCTATATCTTTCTTTCTTCAGGGCCAATAGCCACCATTATTGCAACTATGGACGACTTATTCCAATATATTACTATAGTTAAACTCTCAAATCTCACGTCATGCAATAGCTTTAACCTAAAATACTATTTCAGCGCAACATGAGGCTAGTAACGAAAAATTCAATATAATTGAAAAGTGCCGAAACAGAAAAATTATACAAAAAAACTCAATTTTTGTATGTTTTGTAAAACAACAGTTACTAATTCTGCTAGACATCTGGAATCAAACCATAAAAGTGAAGCGAAAGTTGGGGAATTTTTGGAACTGCATTAAGGAGATTCAGAGCGATTAGCTATTATAAAGGAACTTAGGTCTCGTGGTACGTACATGTATAATACAGATCCTCTGAATAAGGATAAAAATATTTATTTGATTTTTGATTGGTGCAAGATGTTTACGAGAGGCTGCAAATAACTGCGATGCAGATCAACCAGCTTTGCTGAGAGGAACTAAACTGAGAAAACACATTGCAACAATATCTCAAGCATTGAATTTAACCGAAAATGATTATCTATATTGGCAGACTATATGGGTCATAATATCAATATTCTCCGTCATTTCTACAGATTGCCTAATGAAGCCATAAACCTTGCTAAAGTTTCACGACTATTATATGCCCTTGACACAAATAGATTTGGATGCAGATCTTGGGTGCGAAATTGAAAGCGATACAGATGCTGATGATCCAGGCGAGAATAGATCGAAGAAAATTGATACAACTACTTCGTCAGCACAGGAAAATACAGTAGAAATATGTAGCTCAAAGACACAGGAAGATATAAATAGTTCAATGTCGTCTCATATGACTGTACAGAAACAGCAAGAAGGTATATTTTAATTTTGTATGGAATTCTTATTAAAGCTCGGGATTCTAAACTTTTTCCAAGTTAGAGTCTAAATAACAAACAAAATGAGCTGGTCCCACCACCTGGCGTACTACAGATTTTTTCTTTTACAGTTTATATCGCTGAAAAATAGGAGATACAAGAAAAAGTTGAATATAAAATTTGTTGAACAAAATCTGGTCCACAAATTTGGTGCTAAGTTTTCCGTTTCATGGCCTACTTGTTTTTCAGAAGAACATACTACTTTATTTTTAGATGGAACATCGTGTACATTTAGACAGAATCAGATTCTTCATCAATTTCTCTTTAAAAAGGTGTACAAAGAAGTGAAAGTTTACAGTGTGGTAAATTTTAGTACGAGTAAAACAATCAACTCAAAAGTCATTTGAGCTTAGGTTACTCACTTTTCTGTACACTGCTGTGAGAAGAAATCTATTAAGAATCTAATTCTGTCAAAATATAAAGAGTGTTCTTTTTAATAACCAAAGTTGCATGTTCTTCTGAAAACACAGGTAGGCCATAGCAGAAAAAATTTAGCGCCACTTTGTAGACCAGATTTTGTTCAACTAGTTATATATTCAATCTTTTCCTGTCTCCTATTTTTTAGAAGATATAAGCTGTAGGAGAAAAAATCTGTATCAGGCCTATCATCAAATGAAACAAATAAAATTAGATCGGCAAACAAATAGTCCACTTACAATTCATTTACTTTATTATTCAAAATTTGTAGCAATAAAAGTGAACATATTGAAACGTACAAACTTCCCTGAAACATGATAAAAGAGATCACAATTATTATTTTATTTGAATTATTTATCTCAGTTACTTTGCTTCTTCACGAGTATTGATCACTCTAGATATATTTAGTGTTCATGTTCAACAAAAAGGAATTTTTAAATTATAATGTATTTGCTTACAGAATGCAGTGATTTCGAAGCGGAAGAACTCTGGTCAAACAGTAAAACCAGGAAAACTTCATTGTAGCATCTCAGCCATTCAATAAGCATGAAGAACAGTAGACACCTGAAAGAAAGAGAAAGTATCCCGATTTTGCACCAAAAGACGGCCATGAAGCACTCCAGAAAAATTTGCTATGAGATCGTTTTTTAAGACCCATCTAACAGAAAATAAGTTGCCAAAAAATGCAGAATGTGCAAATGCTATTGCCAAAAATAGTGCATTAAGACAACGCTCACTTAAACAAGTTAATTGTGTGTATCTAACAAAGTAAAACGAAGATCTCAAAAAGTAGTTGTTCGAAAATTCGATTATCAGGTGGTACACTGCTCGAATTATCTAAAAGTATTTTTAATTATTAACTCTCCATGAAAGAGTTGAGCCTTCAAGATAAGTTTTTTCAGAAAATAACACTGTTGAGTCCAGTCATATTGCTGGAACGCATTCTTTGTGATATTAGAAAAGATCTCTCATCTTGAAATTAATCAAATTTCCATTGCTAATATTGTGGGAAAAAAAAAACAATTGATATACGAAATCAGTTTTTACCTAGTATTAAATTTATACAATTACGATCTACAAAGCGCTTGTAGAGAATGAAAAAATTATAAAAATGAGACATGAATAAAATTGCTCAATGGAAAAGAAATTTTTTCTCATTACATAATATGAACGATTAGAAAAAGAATTTTGCATACACTATTGGACCTACTGGGCCCATCATAAGCAAAGTTATCAATAACATCCAAACTCATGAATTTTTTCAAGTTTTATTAGGTTTATATTAATAGATGTTAAGTTCTTTGTTTACTAACCGAATTTCAATCATTCTGGTATTTTTATTCTCTCAAGTGCTTTGTAGGCTGTATTTGTTCAAATTCAAAATTTTCCGAGTTACAGACAAGAAACTGATTACGACATAAATTGTTTTTTTCAACAGTATTATCAATAAAAATTTTATGAATCTCAAGATGAGAGATCTTTTGTAGTATCACAACGATTGCGTTCCAGTAATAAAACTCGACTACACAGTATTGTAGATTTTTGATTCTTTTGACTAACTTGACTGGCTTTTTTACGTTGATCACAACATTCATAACGTCATGAAAAAACTTTAGAAATTTTGAATGTTTTTTAGGTCAGTTACATTATGTTCTTATGATATTTTTTATGTTATTGAGATGCGTATGTAAATAAAAAATAATTTTGTGGATGAAAGGTGTTTATTATTCTCAACAAATAATTCCTAAATGACAATATTTCTATGCCCATTTTTATGAACAGTAGATAAACTGTCAAGTTATTATTTTGGAAATAAATTTGAGCAGTGATTAAAATGAATATCTGTATTTTGATGTGTTATTAAAATTTATTCAATTTGATATTTACTTACTCAAAAATCAGCAAATTATTTATCCTGTAGATTTATATATTTAGTATTTTTATTATTGCTTTGTCAAAATCAGAGGAATAAATTAGTGCAATTCAACAATAAATTTTACTTCTAGTAATTTACTTAACTTACCGGGCGTTGATGAAGGAAATGTTCTGACACATATACCTGAGTTAATTAGATTCGTTTTTCTGTGGTCACATGTATAAAATTGATCAATTAAATCAGAGTTTGACTGAAAATAACGAAAGCAATTATCAATTGCTAATTAATAAATAAAAATTCTAACATCATGTACCAAGTGTAAATTTTATTAATTATTAATTTCATACTGATATTTTGAATAAATAATTTAAAATATGTCATTTGGTTGGAGATTTCAGAACATTTTCTTGCCGAACATTCCTAGATCATTGATAATAATAAAATTAATAGTATATCAAGCATGTTGCTTTTAAATTAGTTGTCCTCCGCTTACGACGTCGTGCAGTTATCAATTATCAATGACCTAGGAATATTAAAATCAAAAATTAGCTACCAATGTTCAAACTTCCAAATCATAACTCTCTTAGATCTAAGTAAATTATTTGAGGCGTAAAATTATTTATGTTCATCTATTTTGAATGAGTTTGAGTTTTGACACATTTTTTTCAAAAATAAATCCGAATTGTAAAAGATATCGGTATTTGCTATGTTAGTCCTCAAAATAGAAATTAACAATAATATCGTGCAGGTTCTTTGTTATCAACAATATGTCATAGTTTATTGAACGTTTATAATATTATTTCAAATTCGCGCCCTGCATACAACCGCATGATTCAATTTATTTTAGCGGGGATACGCATAAAATTTTCTATATTACCGACTGAAATGTGTGATATGTGTGTGAACTTAAAATAAAAATAAAATGTGTTTTATTTCAATAGTAAATGAAAAACTCGATTTATTTGCACATGTACGTCTTTTTTGAATGATGCATTTTATATAATATTTATTGTTCTTTTTATAAATCAAAATAAACTGGCATGTTTCGTAAGGTCGTGTGTCATAAGGTTGTGGCCCCCTATATATATATATATATATATATATATATATATATATAAATATATATATATATATATATATATATATATATATATATATATATATATATATATATATATATATATATATATATATATATATATATATATATATATATATATATATATATATATAAAATTTGCTCGAAGAGTGGCTGTAACGTTATCATTGGAACTATTGGAATGTGTGAACCTCATTCTATAGAACCGAGCGTCAGCTGCAGTTGCAAAAGAACATGAATTTATATTTGGGCTTCTTTGTATTGCTTCAAAAATTAACAATTATCTTCTGGCAACACATCTTTTGAGAAGATATTCTTTTGATTGTGGAGCTAAGAATCCATCCGCTTTGAGAATGACACTGTTCCGGAAGCATATATCTTCTTAAAGCGCTGTTCTCAACTTAAAGGAGAATGAAGTACAGGATTTAGTAAATTTTATGAGATACTTCGAAAAAATCCATAGTGATCATCATCAAATCCTCATGATCAACAAAGATATTGCTTCGATTTCAGGAACATTAGAACAAGCACAGGGCAGAAAAATGAAGGACGATGAGTTTCAGCATGAGCGGGGTGAGGACGGCTGCACAACTCAAATTATGGGTACCTAATTCTAGCGTGAATGCAAAACAAAGAAATTTCATGCTATCGACCAGAAAAAGAATAACACAGTTTTCTATTTAAGAGTAATAAATTTAGATTAGTCCATTTCCATATGTATTCTCAGTAGTTATTCATTGAATATGTTATTTGCTGAAAAATGTATTTTCTTCCCAATATTATAGCTGCAAAACCAACATTCTGAATGCGATTGTTTGCTTCAGAATTTTTTTATTCATATATATATATATATATATATATATATATATATATATGTATATGTACGTATATATAATATATATATATATATATATATATATATATATATATATATATATATATATATATATATATATATATATATATATATATATATATATATATAAATTTATATGTCTAGGATTAACATACGAATCGATTACCCCATATGCTAATAAGTCACTTAGATTATTAGTTACATTTGTTTACCTGTCTGGTCATGAACTAAAACGGTTCACGTATTAATTAATCATATGTTTTATTTGTTATTTTCATTCGTTTGTCGGAGACGCAAGTGTATACAAAACACACTGGTGAAATCGGAGAGGACAGATTAGTGATAGAGGCAAAAAAAGGGCACTCTAGACTAAACAAAGATAAGGAAAAGGGCTCAGGAGAAATACTAACCTCATTTTTAAGAATAGTTAGATTTTGGGAGTGAACTAATCTGGATCTCTCTGAGATTACCGCGTGTCCGAGTTGTCATAAATTGTATTTGAATAAATAATATTGTAATATTATCGAAGAGCGATCAATAAAAGTATAACGTATATTGAAAATATCTTTTGTGTTTATTGAAAATTACTTTCATTATTCGACATCAGAAGTGGGATAAAGTATCCTAAGCCATGGATAAGCAAAGTGAAGTTTTAAATAATAGTACCGATCAGTGGAGAACTATTTTAACCGAACTTGTGGAAAAGTTGAGTAAATCAAGAAGTGATACAGTGCCTTTACCAGTTTTTAATCCTGACAAACATAGTGAAAACGCTCAGGCCTGGTGTGCTACCGCAGAACTCTGTATGCGTGAAAAACCTTTATGTGGAAGTGCTTTAATGATTACGTTAAGTAAAGCAATGCAAGGTTCAGCTTCCGCTTGGCTGGCACAAGTATCGTTTGAAGGAATGACTTGGAGTCAATTCAAAGATTTATTCTTGTCAAGATATGATGAAAATTTAACTGGATCAGCCTCATTGATTACGCTTCTCCAGGGAAAACCCAAAGACAACGAGCCATACTCTGTATATGCAAGCCAATTTTCGACAACATTTATGACACGCTGGCAAAAATCAAATCCAGAGCAAATTGGTGTAGCATTAGCAATGGCTCACCTATCTAAATTTGATAATAGACTGAAGCGAATCGCTCACACATCCGAAATATTGAACAGAAATCAACTAACAAGAATTGAGAGCTGTGTCCAAACGTAAACATCCAGATTTCGAGCACAAACATCATTTCAAGCGACCAAGGATCAACTTGGATTCAGAATGTTTCAAATGTGGTAAAATTGGTCATCGCCAACGTGATTGCCGTGCAGTCCTGTCATCCAGTGCAGAAAGAAGTCAGAAGGAGGTTCGCTGCTACAAATGCAACAAATCCGGTCACTACGCCAACGAATGTCGCAGTCCTGCCTCGAAGAAAGAGCTAGATGTAAAAAGAGTTGAAATTTGTACTGTCAAATCACCCAGTGGTCAGCTCGTACATGGAGGTGAGATCTTTCCATTTATTTTTGATTCTGGGGCAGAATGTTCACTCATGAAGGAATCTATTTCTTCAAAATGTAGTGGTCAGAGATTTCATAATAATACAGTTTCTCTAGTAGGTATTGGTTAAAATATAATTTTCAGTACATTGCAAATATTTTGCAAGGTAATAATAGATGAATGCTTGCTTGAAATTAAGTTTCACGTTTTACCCGATAGCTATTTAAACAATGACATTTTAATTGGTAGAGAAATTTTGAATTCAGATTACTCTGTTCACTTGACCGGGGACAAAATTTACTTGAATAAAATCAAAACGGTGTGCACAGTAAGTAGTAAATTATTTAATTTGGATAACGACTTGAAAACTGAATTAATTGGTGATGAACGAAATCAATTACTCACTTTACTGAATAATTCCAAAGATTCCTTTATAATAGGTAATCCAGAAACTCGTGTGAATACTAGTGTTTTGGAAATTAGATTAAAAGACCCAAATAAAACAGTTCAAAGACGCCCATATCGTATGAGCGAGTCTGAAAAAGAAATAGCTCGAATCAAAATCCAAGAATTAATAGATGCAAAAATTGTTAGACCCAGCAATTCACTATTTTCGGGTCCTATAATATTAACTGACAAGAAAGATGGAACTAGTCGATTGTGTGTTGATTATCAAGAATTAAATTCCAATACTGTTGCTGATAGATATCCACTTCCAATAATTTCTGAATTAATTGCTCGATTACATAATGCTAAATATTTTACAAATTTAGATATGGCAAGTGGATTTCATCAAATTCCTGCACATGAAAATTCGATTGAGAAAACTGCTTTTATTACTCCGGAGGGTCAATATGAATACTTGTCAATGCCTTTTGGTTTAAAAACCGCTCCGTCTGTTTATCAACGAGCAATAGTAAGTGCTTTGGGTAATTTAGTAAATACGCATGCGATAGTTTACATGGATGATGTAATGAATTATTCTAAAAGTATTTCTGAGGGTTTAAAAAATTAAACGATGTATTGAGAGCTCTGGTTCAGTCTGGATTCTCACTCAATTTTCAAAAGTGTTCATTTTTAAAAACCAGAATTGAATATTTAGGATACGAAATTTGTGCTGGTGAAATTAGACCAAATCCTAGAAAATTAAAAGCTCTGTCAGCATTGCCTCCACCCGAAACAGTAACTCAAATTAGACAATTCATTTGAATGAGCTCGTATTTCAGACAATTTATTCTAAATTTTTCTGTGATAGCAAGTCCATTAAATAAGCTGACAATAATGAAAGGAAGAATAAATTGGACCGTCGAACTTGAAAATGTCACACAAAAATTAATTTCCGTATTATTAACTGAACCTGTTTCAACTATTTTTAACCCTGATCATCCCATAGAATTGCATACTGATGCAAGTTGCGAAGATTACGGTGCAATTTTATTTCACAGAATTAATAATAAATTACACCCCATTGAATATTTCAGTCGGAAAACCACTGCAACCGAAAATAAATATCATTCTTATGAGCTAGAAACCTTGGCGGTTGTAAAATCTGTAAAATACTTCAGACATTATTTATATGGACTCAAATTTTTGGTAGTAACCGATTGTAATTCCCTGAAGTCTTCAAGAAATGAATTAGAATTGACTCCACGCGTTCATCGTTGGTGGATGTTTTTACAAAACTTTGATTTTGATATCATTTATCAACAAAGTAAACGAATGAGTCACGTTGACTTCTTTTCTCAAAATCACGTACAAAAGGAACCTGAAAATTTTAACAATGATAATAAAATTATCCGAAAGAAAATCCAATTGGTGGAAATAACTGAGAATTGGCTCATTGCGGAACAGTTTCGCGATCCCGAAATTTCTAAAATTATTTTCAAGTTAAATGATCCTGAAAATTTTGTTGATGATGTTTTACAAACCTATGAATTATCCAAGGGTTTATTGTATCAAAAAATTCAAAGAAATGGACGGACCAAGAAATTAATTATCATTCCAAAAGCTTTTATATGGTCGATAATTAACAATGTTCACGAATCTGTTATGCATCTGGGATGGGAGAAAAAGCTTGATAAAATTTATGATTTTTATTGGTTTGAACATATGACTAAACATGTAAGAAAATTTGTTAGTAATTGTGTTACCTGTAATTTATCAAAGAAACAATCAGGTAAAATTCAAGCAGAACTTCACCCAATTCCTAAAGTCAGTATTCCTTGGCATACTATTCACATGGATGTTACAGGTAAATTGAGTGGCAAAAATTATCAAAATGAGTATGTTTTCGTTTCTATTGACTCTTTCACAAAATTTGTTATACTAACTTATTCCAATAAAATTGACAGTTATAACAGTATCCGAGCATTGAAAGAAAATATTTCACTATTTGGCATTCCTGGTAGAGTGATTGTAGATCAAGGTAGAGTTTTGATAGCAAAGAATTTAGACAATATTGCGCTAGTCAAAATATTGAATTACATTTCATTGCAACCGGTAGTAGTCGCGCAAACGGACAAGTTGAACGAGTAATGGCTGTTTTAAAATCATTGTTCACTGCTGTAGAACTAGAGAAAAATAAGTCCTGGCACGAGTATTTATATGAAGTACAATTATCCATGAACTCAACAAAAAATTGAGTTACTAAAAGTAGTCCTCTTGAATTGATGATTGGAAAGGTCGCAAGGCCATTTGATTCAATTGCAAATGATAACATCGATGGAATTGACTTGGATACAATAAGAGAACAAGCTGTCGCAACTATAGAAAAAAATTTTGCAATTGATAAAGCGAGGTTTGATAGAGGAAAGGCTAAAGTTAAATTATTCAATATTGGAGATTTAATTTTGTTAAAGAATGAAGAAAGAAATCAAACTAAGCTTGATCAAAAATATAAAGGACCTTTAAGACTCTCAAAAGTCCTTGATGGCGACAGGTATGAATTGAAACCGATGCGGGGCAATCGTATCTTGAAATATGCTCACGAGCATTCAAGATCGATGCCTTGCGGGTCGAAAGACTTCATTGTAGGGGATAATGAAATTTCAAGTGCAGAAGATGCATTTCTTGATGGGCAGAATATTTCTCCAGGTGAGGAAAATCTGTCTCCTGATGATGGTGGTTCTCATTTGAACCAAGATTGATGTGTGTGAGTGTGATTGATGTGATGAGTGGTTATCCCAGTTTGCTGGATGAGGGGGCGTTTCCTCCTGAGTCTAGTAAGACTCGAATCCGTCAGTAAACGGCGGGGCAGGGGCCTATGAGCTCCTGGGGTGAAGCTTAATCATGAGGTTAGATGCCTGGTGAAGGTTGTAAATTCAACCGAGGGACTAGATGAGTAGCTAGTGAAAGTTATATGATTGCCCTGAGTGGGTAATGGACATCCAATGAATTGAATGGGTTGTGCAACAGCACAGGTGGCGTGTGTGATCGCCAAAGCGTCTTCAATGGAAGACAGTGTATTGATGAGTTAGGCTTGGGAAATCTGCTGAAGTGGACTTACCTGAGTGGAGCGTATTTTTGCTGTTTGGGTCAGTTCTGGCCGTAGCGAGATTGATTTATTTTATTTGTAATGTGAAACTAACGAATTTTGTATAATGTATGTTTTCTAGATTGAGATCGCACGAGGACGTGCGATATGTCAGTATGACCGTGTCGAGGATTAACATACGAATCGATTACCCCATATGCTAATAAGTCACTGAGATTATCAGTTACATTTGTTTTCCTGTCTGGGCATGTAATAAAACGGTTCACGTATTAATTAATCATATGTTTTATTCGTTATTTTCATTCGTTTGTCGGAGACGCAAGTGTATACAAAACACACTGGTGAAATCGGAGAGGACAGATTAGTGATAGAGGCAAAAAAGGGCACTCTAGACTAAACAAAGATAAGGAAAAGGGCTCAGGAGAAATACTAACCTCATTTTTAAGAATAGTTAGATTTTGGGAGTGAACTAATCTGGATCTCTCTGAGATTACCGCGTGTCCGAGTTGTCATAAATTGTATTTGAATGAATAATATTGTAATATTATCGAAGAGCGATCAATAAAATTATTACGTATATTGAAAATATCTTTTGTGTTTATTGAAAATTACTTTCATTATTCGACATATATATATATATATATATATATATATATATATATATATATATATATATATATATATATATATATATATATATATATATAAATATATATATATATATATAAATATATATATATATATATATATATATATATATATATATATATATATATATATATATATATATATATATATATATATATATATATATATATTATATACCTATTTTTCTTTTTGAATTGTATAAAGTAGTGTGCAGACGAGTTTTTCGGATATCATCATAATGCCTGATACGAGAGGTAGAACTTCTGATGATGAAGCTACATCATTCAAGAAAGCTCTTGATAGTGCGGTTGCAAATATCATAAAGAAATTTGAAGTCTCTATTTGTGATTTAAAAACGGAAATAGTGTCTTTGAGAAATGAAGTGACTGAGTGTAAATCATTTATTGCTACTCAATCTGATACCATAAAGCAGCTGTCTCTGGTTTTTCCTGCTTCTGTAAGTCAAACTGCTCCAACTGTTAAGGCAACCACTTCCAAAAATGTTAAAACGTACAAATCAGCTGTTCTGTCAAAATCTGATGTCAATGTGTCCAAGCCACATGCGCCTGCTCAACTATCAGCGCCACAGGCTAAACGCACGGCACAGAGCTGCACTGGGAGTAATTTAGTAGGTGCATCTCGCAAAACTTGGCTTCATATCAGCAGAGTTGCTGACAAAAATGCTACGGAAGATGATACTCTCAATCATCCTATGCTGCTGAATCTCGACAATGATTGTGTCTGTGAGAAAATCCTGCACAATGGTAATTATAGTTCGTTCAAATTAGGAGTATCCTATTCCTATCGTGATGAATATCAACGTCCGGATATATGGCCGGAAGGACATGCTGTACGAAGATTTTGGTCCCCAAGAAATAAAGGTAATAAAAATAGTTCCGAGGATTTTTTAGAAGGAAAGGCGGGAACAGTGAAGATTGCTGCCTAGCGAGTGTCTTCTGTTACTACCAGAACGTTCGAAGTGTCAAGAATAAAATTGAAGAATTTAATACTGCTACGTCGGATTGTGAATTCGATATTATCGGACTTACTGAAACATGGCTTCATGATGATATTTCTAGCTCTGAGCTCTTTCCACCTGACTCCTACACTGTATTCCGTGAAGACAGAAATTTCGATACATTACAAGTTACGCAAAGCGGGTTTAGGCCAGGACGGAGTGCACAGGACCATATCTTTACATTACGCCAACTAATTGAAAAAGCCAGATCAGTGAACAAATGCATGCACTTATGCTTTTTAGAAAAAGCGTTCGACAAGATTAACAGCGACCTATTATGGAAGTGCCTGGAATCAAGAGGAGTCGACGTAGTTTCAATAAACAGTGTAAAAAGGCCATACGACCAAAATAAATGCTACGTCAGAGTTAGAAATAATGCTTCCGAAATGTTTCAAACAAATACGGGTTTAAAACAAGGGTGCATATAAAGCCCTCTGCTATTTATTCTATATCTTGATGAGGCATTGAAACGAATTAGAAACAAATTGAAGGTATACAAGGTTGGCTTCTGGAAAACGGAAGAAATAACAATATCTGAACTATGCTACGCAGACGACATGATATCAATATCGGAAAGCGAAGAAGATCTACAATTCAATATCAACTTAGAGTTCGATGCCTGGAACATGGTAATTAACAAGGAAAAAACAAAAACCATGGTAATAAACAATACAGGATGGGTACATAAAATAAAAATAGAAAGTACAACTATAGAGCAAGTGAAAATATTTAAGGAGTTGTCATACATGAAAACGCTAATCTCAATCAAGAAATAACAGAGAGAACAAATAACGGTGGGAGACTCTTCAATGCCCTAAAAACAAAATTTCTTGCAAAGAAAGAAGTACCAACGCAAACAAAAATTGAAGTACTTAAAAAGGTAGCAATTCCAGTTTTAACATACGGATGTGAATCGTGGACAACAACTGGAAAAATACATAGTCGAATAAGAAACGTAGAAATGAGGTTCCTTAGGAGAATAGAAGGAAAAACCAAATACGATCGCATTGAAAATGAGACGTACAGAACAAATCTGAACGTAAGACCGGTAAAGGAAGTAATAGAAGAAGGACAATTGAGGTGGAGAGGACACTTACACAGAATGCAGAACGACAGAATTGCCAAGCGAGTATATGAAGCCAGAGTGGTAGAAAAAAGGAAGAGAGGCAGACCCGCAAAAACATGGGACGAAGATTTCAAAACGGCTATAGAAATTAAAGGGTCGACAGGTCCAAAAGCCAAGCAGATCATGGAAGACAGTAAAGCTTGGAAAGACTTCTGGAAAAGAAAACTCACAGAACAAGAAAGAAGAGATTGAAGAAAAATACGCAGCCTTACACCGAAAGGTAGAGAGGCTTTAGGATTAAGTAAGTAAGTAAGTACAAGTTACGCGCGCTGGTGGTGTTCTACTCGCTTTTAAAAATAATTATCAAATTGAATTCATTTCTTGTAGCGGTTTATCGTCCTCTCTGCCCTATCTTGATATGATTATTTGTAAATGTGATCCAACTAATTGTACCTGAATTGTTACTTTAGTTTATTTTCCACAAACTCCAGATAGTACTGATCTGGAACTTTCCACTAATTATATTGAACAATATTGTGCACATGAGACAACTGTTTTACTAATTGGCGATTTTAACATTCCGAATTATAATAATCAGTTTGACACTACTGATTCTTTTTTGAATGTTCTCTGCAATTTTGTAGCTGTTTGTAGCTTCAAACATTGCAACAATATTCCAAATGTTAATAATCGTCTATTAGATCTTGTTTTCACTGACATTACTTGTAAAGTCGCAATTGATGACACTCCAATGGTCAAAGTGGATCCTTATCATCCTCCACTAAATATTGTCTTAGATCTTGAAGAAATTAATGTACATAATTTTGCAACAAACTTCATTCCCAAATCTCACAATTTCAGAAAAGCATATTTTCCACCATTATATGAAGCTTTTTTGGAATGCGATGGGTCGCGTATCCATCTAGCTTCCAATGTAGATGAAGTTTGTTCAATGTTCTACCAAATATTATATTCGATTATAGACGATCATGTGCCATTGTATAAAAATAACAGGAAGAGATGGCCTCCGTGATTCACTCGTGAAATTATATCTAATCTGAAAGAGAAGAATAAGCTCTATGTGAAATGGAAAAGAACAGAGCATATTACTTCCTTGGAAAATACAAATCATTGCGATCTACTTTAAAGAAGCAAGTTAGAAATTCGTATAAAAGCTATGTTTGTAATATTGAGAATAATTCATCAAGCGATCCAAAACGGCTTTGATCTTATATTCGCAACAAAAAATGTATTACCAGATTACCTGGCGTCATGAAATCTTTTGAGGGAACATGTGATAGTCCGCAGTTAATATTAGAGTTGTTCAAAAAGTATTTCAGTAGTGTCTATACAGATTCTTCGGCTTGGTCACCTAGCTCTCCAACATATGCTAATTATACCTGCTTCAATTCATGTAATGTTAATATTTTATTCACCAAAGGATGTATTATTAAATCAACCCTCAAACTTGAAAATTCCATGACTACTGGCTACGATAAAATACCTAGTTTTGTGGTCAGAGATTGTATGAATGCATTTTTAACGGCATTGTTATACATTTCCAACTTTTGTCTATCCACTTAGTCATTTCTTGATATATGGAAATATTCGAAAATTTGTCCTGTACTTAAATTTGGTGACCCAACGGATGTTCATAATTATAGACCTATCGCAATTTTATGCAATTTTGCGAAGCTGTTTGAGATCATCATTTATAATCAAATATTTTTGCAGATCAAACATTCTATTACTGAATTTCAACATGGATTTTATCCGCATCTTTCAACAGCAACAAATCTATGTATTTTCTCCCAATATATAGCCGAGGCTTTAAATTCTAAATGTCAAGTTGATGTTATTTTCACGGATTTTTCTAATGCTCTTGATAAAATTGATCATGGTATCTTATTGAATAAGCTTCAGAGCTTTGGCTTCAATGACAGTATAACCAATTTACTCAATTCGTATCTTACCAATCGCTTCCAATATGTTCCATATAATGGTTACGTATCTACACTTTATACAGCTAGATCTGGAGTACCACAAGGCTCTTATCTCGGACCATTGCTGTTTCTTCTATTTATCAATGATATCACCAATAATTTAGACTGCAATGTTTTACTTTATGCAGATGATGTCAGAATATTCAAACGAATCAATAATGTTCACGATTGTCTCTTGTTACAACGTGATATAGATAATATTTTCGAGTGGTGAACTATAAATAATCTGTTCCTTAATATAACTAAATGCAAAGTTATGACTTTTACTCGTAGAATACAGTCAATTACTTTCGAGTACGAAATTGACATTCAATTAATAATGCGTACTAATACTTTCAAGGATCTAGGCGTTCTTTTTGATCCTTGTTTGAGTTTTGTATATCATATCAATGAGATTATCTTTGCTTCGAATAGAATGCTAGGCTTCTTGATAAGAAACAGAGAATGTTTCAGTAAATATCAGTTTATTTCTTTGCATTTACTATGCTTCCGTGAGTTCCAAGCTTGAATATGCGATTTTAATATGGTATTTAAATTATGACTGTTATAGATCATTGCTAGAAAATGTGCAACGTAAATACTTGAATGTGGTTTAAGATATTTTATACTTATCCTCCACGTGGAACTGATTCCAATATTTTACTCGATCAATTCAACTGTGTTTCTATTAAAGATAGGCATGATTCTATTGCATTGAAATTTCTCAGGAATATCATACAAAATACCGTGCCCTTCATCTCGCCTGTTCAATATTTCTTATCTGCAAATTTCAAAAACAAATGTCTCAGCTAAGTCACCCTTGTATATTATGTGTTACTTTTTCGGAAATCAAGAAATACAGCAGACACAAGCTTGCCTCCACAAACAAAGGAATACCCCGAGCTGCAGAAAATCAACACTTAGTATAGTTCATCAGAATATTCAGTGTCTTCGAAATAAAATTGAAGAGATAGAAATATTTTTGGAAACGAGATCATGTGACATTTTGTGTCTAACTGAGCACTGGCTCAGTGAAGATGAAAAATCATCATACTCAATAAAAAGCTTTTATCTAGCTAATTCTTTTTGCAGAAAGCAATATAAACATGGAGGTGTCTCTATATTTTGCAAAAATGATATCAATTTTGGAATATTAGAATCCGTCGAAGCGTTCAATGTTGAACGCGTCTTTGAGGGCTGTGTCATAAAATTTAAATATTGTGATTCACTATTCTATGTATTGGCTGTGTACAGGTCACCATCATCAAATATTGATGATTTTTTAAGGCAAATAGCCAAATGCCTGGAAGAATTGCACAATAATTTCAATAACTCTAAATTAATTATTTTTGGTGATTTTAATATTAATCTTCTGTCAAAAACATTATTTTTGGATCTTATGAATTCGTCCAATTTATTTCATATTATAAAAGAACCTACCCGTATAAATCTTTCCAGTGGAACTTTAGTTGATAACATTTTCACAAACATTGACAAAAACGAGATCATATCTGAAATTATCCACAATAATATAGGTGATCACTCGGCACAGTCACTAATGATAACTATATCTCATAAAATTGAGCATATTGAAAAAAGTGTAACTGAAAAAAGATTGTTCACTCAAAATAATTTGAAAGACTTTATGTTTAGTTTAAGTAAACAAAATTGGTCTAATATATTTGAAGAGAGTGACACTAACGTTAGTTTTAATAATTTTATGGAAACTTTTTTATATTACTTTGATATAACTCATCCTAAATTAAGTATACGCAATAAAAACTTTCAGGAGAAAAGATGAGTTACGGAAGAAATTAAACAAAAATCTGTTGAAATGAAGAAAATATCAGATTTGTATAGATCCAAATATTTAGCTAAAGAACGATATAGCTCAATCAAAGAATGCTATGAGAGTCTAATAAAAAATGCAAAAATAAATTATAATAAAAATAAAATTGTAAATGCGAAT
Source organism: Dromius quadrimaculatus (assembly GCA_963989225.1). Classification (NCBI taxonomy): domain Eukaryota; kingdom Metazoa; phylum Arthropoda; class Insecta; order Coleoptera; family Carabidae; genus Dromius; species Dromius quadrimaculatus. Next base: position 35,526,156 of record OZ022328.1, on the reverse strand, counting down.
AATAATACACGTAAAATTTGGAGTCTAATTAACAATAGTCTCAATACTAGAATAAAAGTTAATAAAATAGATAACTTAGAATGCAATGATAACATAGCATATGATTCCGTAGACATTGTCAATATGTTCAACAGTTACTTTATGAACATAGCACAGGATGTTATAAGAAAATTGCCTAGTGTAAGTAACGATTTCTTGAGTAGTTTTCCTCATATAAATACAATTTTCTTAGAGCCTGTTACTGAATCCGAATTAGCTTCGCTGATAGTGACCCTAAGCAATTCTTCAGCAACCGGAAATGATGAAATCTTGATTAGGTTAATCAAAAATTGTTATGAACTGATCAAAGCTCCTCTAACCTATTGCATTAATTTGTCTCTATCACAAGGTATATTTCCAGAGAATTCGAAAAATGTTAAAGTAGCTCCTCTGTATAAACAAGGAGATAAAAAGTCTATATCTAAATATAGACCAATAAGTATTGTGTCAACATTTCATAAAATTTTTGAAAAAGTAAGGCTTACTAGTATTTCATCTTTCCTTGAAAAGAATAAGTTATTATTCAGCGAGCAACACGGTTTCAGAAAAGATTACAGCACAATAACTGCCCTTACTAATTTTATTGATAATATTTACAGTTCTCTAGACAGCAGTAATAAAGTCATTGACTGTTTTTTAGATTTATCTAAAGCTTTTGACTGTGTCAAACATACCACTCTTATTGACATATTATCTAGTCTTGGCTTAAGAGGAAATTGTAAAGATTGGATTCAATCATACCTTACAAGTCGCAAGCAGATAGTGGTTCATGATAATGTAAAATCTGATATGCAAACTATTACGAGCGGGGTCCCTCAAGGCAGTATTCTTGGACCTATTCTTTTTATATTATACATTAATGGTATAAAAGATATCTTAAATTCTAATATTTTCATTGCATATGCAGACGATGTATCATTGCTAATTCCTGAACATACTAATACAAGAAATATTTCAAATATTATCTTGGAATTGTCTTCATGGTTCGCTTCTTTAAATTTAAGTTTGAATGTAAACAAATCAGCTTTTATTGAATTTTCCAACAAAAAACGTTGCGAAAGTTTATATATAACTTGTAATGAAAAATCTTTACCTCAGGTTACCAGTTGTAAAGTCTTAGGTCTTAGTCTACATGAACATATGCTGTGGGATCCGCAGATAGATAATCTTTGTCAAAAATTAACTTCATTATGCTATCTCTTAAAAATATTGAGACAATTGACTGATCTCGAGACTGTTAGAACTTTCTATTATGGAAAATTCTTCCCAATAATTATTTACGGAATTATTTTCTGGGGTATGTCCTCACCATTAAATTACAAAAACGTGCGATTCGTAATATGTTTCAATTGAAAATTAGATATTCTTGTAAAGATATTTTCAAGAGCGAGAATATTCTTACTTTACCTTGTGTATTTATATTTAATGTAGCCACATATATTTGGAAGAATAGAAGTATTTAATGTACTCTTGAAAACAATCATAGCTGTGACACACGAGGTAAAACGAGTTTTTTAATGCCTCAAAAAAGATTTAATAAATCAACCTATAACCCAAACTACATTGGGATTAAAATTTTGAATAACTTGCCATCAAGTCTCAGAAAATTGGAATCGAAAAATAAATTTAATATTGAACTCAAAAAATTTCTATTAAGTAAGTGTTACTATAATATCACCGAATTTTTAGATGAAAAACTGTCGTAGTATTATAATTCAGTATTATATTGGATCTACAAACATTATATGTAAATGGAATTTTGACTTGTCCCATACCTTTTTTTATATTGGTCTACAGGAATAAAATGATTTATTATTATTTATTATATATAATAATGCCTCACAGGCACAGGATATAGATATATTTATATGAATTTTTGTTTTCTATGTTCTTTTTTGTTGTAAACTTTGCAATATTTTTTTTTGTGTTATTGTCAAATCTATATTTACTTGTTTAGGACTTTGTAGTCTGTTTGAGTGATAAAGATTATTACTATTATTATTATTATTATTATTATTATTATTAATATTATTATTATTATTTATATTATTATTATTATTATTATTATTATTATTATTATTATTATATCTCATTCTATCTACTTCCATTGATGAAAATCATGACATGTTGACCAAATTGATTAATTTTGAATATATCAAAGATAATTGCAATACGAGATGCTTTTGCAGATCGTACGCAAAATAACTATCCGTTCAGTTTTTCCGAATGCAGAAGGGCGGTAGAAACCTAACCTGCGTTGAAAAGTATAAGTATGCGGATGATTGAAGCTTACGTCTATTAGAATTAATATTAGAAGAAAAATTCAGAGCTAATCTTAGCATGATAGCTTAATTGTTACAGAAATTGAAACTTATTTTAAATATAGTCTGATCCATTCCAGAATATGATTTCAAACTGCGAAAATTATAATGGACTTAGATCATATTCCAATCAGTGAGAGAGCAAGAACCATTTTCAAAATTATTACAAATGTTCGTGAAGTCTCCAGATTACCGATACAGAACACAAGCGTTTGTCATTTGCGATTGCTGTTTGTTGATTCTAACGGATATAGTTTGTTAAGAAGATGGAAGAGTTCAAGTAAAATATGCATTTATTATATGAGTATCGATATAATGATAGTGATGATATCACAATGATTTGAGCTTCGACGACAACTTCCTCATTTGCTTTTCCTGAATACTAATTCGACGAAAGCAATAAGCTTCTTGGTATCGATGCACTTTATCCCATTTTTCAGTTTTCCATACAGGTGATGGAAGTTGATAGAACTCAATTTCACTCTTATCTATGCTTTGTAGTGATCCTATTTAGAGTTTCAATGTAGGAAAAGTGGCTAGGGAATAATGTTATAAATAATGTTGAACAAATGTATTTGATGCCGAAATTTCCGAATAAAATTGTCACACAACATAATTTATTAGATTGATTTCTTGCCACTTTTCCAACATTAAAATTCAAGTTGATTCCAACAAGGTACTTGATGAAATTGGTCATACGATACCAACCAAGAGATTTGCTGGAGTTAGTAGAGATATATATCTTTCTAAGGGTCAGTTTTACCAACGCTAGCTGAGTTTATCCAAACGTTATTCTATACGAAAACTATTGTTATCACAATTGTAACTATAGTAACTCGCTCAAAATAACCGCTAGATAAATTCAACTGATTTTGGTGAAACTGGACCTGAATGGTTCAAATTTTACCTCTATGGCATATTTGATGTCTAGCACTCAATGGTTCCTACCACAATTTCTGGCTCAGTACCTATTTCTAGTGTACAGCCATACTTGCTCCTCGGCTGTCCATTATTTTATAACATTGTAAATAGTATCAAAAAAGAAAAAAAAATCCAGTACTCAATTCTTATTGAATATGAATTATTAGAAACACAATGTTTCGACAATCAAGTGCTGTCTTTTTTTTTACACTTGGCAAACGTTGTGTTTCTGATGATCTATCTACAGAACTTTTCAGCCAATGAAATATATTTATTAATGTCAAAAAAGTTCTTTTATAATTCTACTTTACGTTGAGGACTCTAAAATATATCATACTGTTTGTAACAATACCTCGCTGCTGGTGATGTTGTTAACTTCGGCGTAGCGGTCAAAACTGCTGACGGTGTGCTCGAGCGCCAGTATTGTCGATGACGCAGTTTCTAAGGCAGACGGCTGGATAGCTCAAAAGGAAAGCATTAGGGTTGCCAAAATAATCATCAGGATGCACGTGTCACTATGAGATTCATTTCCACACAAATAACGATGGCGCCGAACATAGAACATATATTTTGCAGGAATTTGCACGAAGATAGCTTGGCTGACGGTGACGGGACGGCTGTACAGGATCTTTCCAGCAGTGATTCCACGGTAAAATAATCTTACACTGTGAAATCAATAAAGACTTCTCCAGCGGTGACTCTACGTTGAATGATTCAAAAAACTATTTCTTCAAAAACAGCAAGAATATTCCAGGTTTAAAACAGCAAAAGCAAACAAATCTAAGTTCCTTTTACGAACTTATAAACAAACAAACAGATCGTGTCAAACAGTTGTTCTAACGGACTTAGCACAAAACTCCACTAGGATGGTAAACACTTTGAAGACGACACTCGGAATCGGTACTAGAAGCGTACTTTGTATCAGTATCAGTATCGAACGGTAGCAGAAGGCTCTGGGATGTGCAACTGTGACAGGGTTTTGAGAAAGAATTCGTCACATGTTTCAAAATTGCTCTGTCCCAAGACAATAACAACAGGTTTTGAAATTTGTGTGATGGGAATAGATTGAATAAGAATATGAATAGAATAGTGCGTATCAACTGTATAATTACCATTCTTGTGTTGATTTATATCACTCAGGGCTGGTTTTAACAATGTCAGTACAATCTATCTAAAAGTTATTCCATACGAGAACCATTCTTGATACAATTGTAACCAACTCAAAGTGAAAAAATTGTGGGAAGTATCCAAAGTAATATTCAGGAGAAGAGTTTCAGGCCTTAAGTGATCCAGTCAAGTTTAAAATATTTTTTTATTCTTGAGAACGTTTCGAGCCTCAAATGTGCTCATCATCAGCTGTATATAAAATTATAATAATAAACATTATAGTATAAGAATATAAAAAACCTCTTACCATAGAGTACAATAGATTAATTTAATCACTTAAATTCAAACTACATAGTGGTATTATGGAACATAAAGTTGAAAATGCACATGATGAACAAATTTGAACAAAATGTGAAAACTACGAAAACCAGCCAAGTTCTCATCTTGGAATTCGGCGAATGACTGAATAAATTAGCAGCTAGACACTGAACGTTCAAAAAACACACCAAAATCAAGTTGGTGGCTTATAATTACCAAAGAATTTCGTCACATACTTCATGTTGTTTTCAAAGTCTGTTGGCGTATTTATAGTTTTTTGTCAAATAAATTGATGTATAAAGACTCATACAACATAGATTGTTGTATAAGTCTTCATGATAACATAACGTTACAAAGCATAACAATACACTTTGTAACTTTGGTGACAATGTCACAAGAATTAGATATTAACAATTATCTTGACTATTCCATTCATAGTATTTATAACAATGCTAAATCGCCATAGAAACGATGCTTATTAGTGAGCTTGTGGACGCGTAAAAATACCATCGGGTATTACACTAGTGGTCAAAGTGAGTATTTCACTCAAAGATGTGGATGCCTCCAATTTGTAATCTTGTGCTTTCTTCGTATTTAGTGGAATATCTTTTTGAGTGCCTTTATCAATTTCATCTTCTGATTCATAACCAAACCTTTTGGAACTAGTTTCCATATCCAAACGCAATTTATGTCTATTATTCGTCCAAGAGAATGCAAGAAATACTAATTTTGTTACGTGACTTGTCACTTGTTTCAAAGAAGACTAATTTGAAAGAATGGTTTGACTTCTGAATAGTCCTCCATATACCATTTATAGTTGGAATATTAGAGACTATTTTTGTGGTGCAGTCACTAATTTTAATTGTGCTTGTAAATACTACTCGTGCTGCTCCCTCGTGGTATTCAAACGCAAACACAATAAATATTCGTGATAGCAACACAAAAATAATCAATAATGTCTTAACTGTTTATGGTATAATAAATGAATACTCCATTCTGCATATCAGTGGATATTTGGACGTGTGGAAATACCGTCGGGTATTACACTAGTGGTCAAAATGAGTAATTTATTCAAAGATGTGGATGCCTTCAATTTATAATCTCATGCTTTTTTCGTATTCAATGGAATATTTTTCTGAATATCATCATCAATTTCATCTCTTGATTTATCACCAATCCTTCTTGAACTAGTTTGCATATCAGAATGCAATTTATTTCTCTATCGTTCGTCAAAGAAAATGTAAGAGACTCTAATTCTTCAATTTGACAGAGGTTTGTTCACTCGTTCCCATGACTTGTTACTTGATTCATAGGAGACTCATTTGAGAAAATGGTTTGAACCCTGGAATAGTTCTCCATATACCATTTGTAGCTGAAATATTATTGACTATTCTTGTGGTGCCACCACAAATGATTATTGTACTTGCATTTCAATACCACGAGTGTGCAGCACGAGTGATATTCAACATAATCAATAAATCTATAACTGCTTACAGTATAAAAAATTACTATTCCATTCGTGGTATTTATAACAGGGTTAACAATGATAAATCGCCATAGAAATGTTGTATATCAGTAGGTACTTGGACACGTAGAAATACCATTGCGTATTACACTAGTGGTCGAAGTGGGTACTACTCTCAAAGATGTGGATACCTTCGAAATATCGTGCTTTCTTCGTATTTATTGAAATATTTCCCTGAATATCTTCATTAATTTCATCTTCTGATTCATCACTAAACTTTTTTGAACTAGTTTCCATATTAAAGCGCAATTTATTTCTCTATTATCTGTCACAAAAAATGCAATAAATTCTAATTTTTCCATTTTAGAGATGTTTGTTTACTCGTTTCTATGAAGATCACGTCACTTGTTACTTGATTTTTGGGGAACCAATTTGAGAAAATGATTTGTGCCTTGGAACATTCCTCCATATACCTTTTGTAGTTGAAGTATTATACACTATTTTTGTGGTACAATCACTCATGTTTATTGTGCTTGTGAATACCACTCGTACATGACACTCGTGGTATTCAAACGCAAGCACAATGAACATTTGTAATATCACCACAAAAATAATCGATAATACTTCAACTCCTATGGTATAATAAATGCATATTCCATTTATATATGAATTCTTCCATAAGACGAGTTGAATTATCAAGAAATTTCCAATGAAAAACTATTATGACAACACAAAAAAATAAGACATGCTTAGTTTGTATTGTGAATTGGGAATGTCAAAATCAGTAGTATCTCCAATTTCTGGCAAATATCGTCAAAATGAATCGGTTTGGTTTATAGAGAAGTGGTAGCTGCGTACAATGAATTTTTATTACACTGGAATTATCATGATCAGTTTTATATTATGTGGTGCTTCCACTTACTTGAACCATGTTTTGAAACTAGGAATTTCAAAAAAAGTCTTTTCGATCCATGATTAGTACGCCAAATACTGTATACCAATGAAGTTTGTTACATAGGTATAGATACAGCCTGTATATATTTGAAGACTCCTCGGGAAAAACAATGAATCTCACTTTTTTTGCGAAACTGACGTTTGAATGTCATCGTGTAGCTTTCTGGTGTACTTTTTTTGTACATAAATCAAAATTGGACAAAATGATCATAGTCAGCTATAATAGTTCAGTTTGTATATGCTCATCCATCACAAGGAACATAAATGTCCGCGCGCCAAACGTCAAAAACCATCATTGTCAACTGGACAGTTGACATGCAGGCCGCATTATGCTTTTTTATGTCATTCCTGCATTACTTCATTGTACATAGGTTGGATAAGAGTGTGAGACACCTATCAATTTTCTGTGACTCTGCAGGAGGTCAAAATTAGAATTATAATATGATTAGAGTTGCATATTTCCTCACTCACGAGAGCAAATTGCTAGATAGTGTGTGTTCCACATTCCCTGTAAGAGGACATTTCTACATGAAGTGTGAATAAAATATTAATGTAGTCAAGCTAAAGACAAGGATGGAGCTGCCAAAAGATTTTTATTATTTGTTAGCAAGTGCTCGATTTGAACCTGAACCTTTCAGTGTTGTAAATGTAGAACAAGAACAAGAGATAGTTCGCAACTGGGTAGATTTTCTATTGAAAAGCAATTACAAGAGGACAGCCGTGTTTGAAATTCAGGAGATTCGTGAGTTTGAAACACCTCCGGACAAAAGTTTTATTCAACACAGACCGAACTAAAATGGATTATTCTACAATAGCATTATAACACGGAGGAATAAAAAGACTCAGTTAATTTTGGGAGAATGTCAAGAAAATAAGTTTTATCTGCCTCCTCCAGCTCATCAAGGTTTATTATTTCGAACTGACTTTTCGGTATTTTCACTTTTTTCATTCGAGTGATAAATTACTAATATTTGTTATTTTTTACAGAACCACTGAAAATCACAAAAGAAAAGTACTGCGCTCTTCAAGTTCTGAAACAAATCTGTTTTCATGGAGCTAAAATTTACTTTGACTCTCTTCCTCATAAACTTGAAAATCGATCAAAATAAGTTTAGTAGGAAATAATATCATTATAATGTAGCTTCAAAAAGTATTTGTTTGATAGGAGAACTTTGATTGTAATAAAAAAAAATGGAAGAATCATCTAAATGATGAAAGCGCATTTTTGACAGCTTATGAATGCTTGTTACTTCAGAGATTTCACAAATTACCATCTCTCACAGTTACTGAGCTTGAAATCAAGCAGTTTGGGCAAATTCACGGAACAGCAGCTTCCATTTAGTACTAGTTTCAAGTTAACCATCTGATAGGTACATAATTTATGCATGTACAAACTCAAAAATACCTTTAAATCTTCATTGTTCAGTTATTGGCTGACGGGAGGTCAAGTGCTGTACCTTAAAATGATAATTTGATCTTTATCAGAGCTATATAAAACAAAACTCACCAAAAGTAAACAAATTTTCATCCAATAATAATAATTCATTCTAATAAGCTTCAAATTCGCGTCGAACAAGTCATTGAATGAATCCCGGACAGATTTGACAACTGTACATAATAATAGTGACACCCGCGGCAAAAGTTGTTACTAAATTTTTATCTACTTCAATAAATTTCAGTTGCCATATCCCTAATGTCATATATATACCCATGAGCATTGTTTCACTTGAAACAAGTAATTGAATAATTTAATCTTCCACTATCACTGAGCTCGAATTAAAGCAATTTGTGCAAACCTACGAAACAGCAGCTTTTATTTGGTACCAGTTTCAAGTCTGTAGATAGTATAGTTGCTGAGAGCTCAGCGTCACGCCAGCCAGCCAGCCAGCCAGCCAGCCAGCCAGCCAGACAGCCAAAGTGAATATAATAGCGCTTTTTTCCGAAAAATGCGCTAAAAATAGTTGAACGAAGTTACCACCTTTATAATAAGTTGAATCAAATGAATGATCCAAATGCATCTTACTCAAAAGGTTTAGTTGTTCCTATTAATGTCAATGTAATGAAAAAACCAGGAATGTCAATGACTTAGATTGTTCATGCTTTGGAGTTCATTTCTAATTTGAGACTTTTTGCAATAATTACTATAATAATCGACCAAAGCATTTTTTTTTTTTAAAAGACAAATCATGTATATATATTTATATAGGAACAATTTGATCCCATAGTTACATCAAAAGAGCATGAAATGAGAAAAATACAGACTTTTGAACTATAAAAACTTGTTTTTCTCTTACTTATCTGACATTCATTGTTTCTTGCGAAGAGTATCTATATATATATATATATATATATATATATATATATATATATATATATATATATATATATATATATATATATATATATATATATATATATATATATATATATATATATATATATATATATATATATATATATATATATATATATATATATATATATATATATATATATATATATAGACTCTTCGCATATATATATATATATATATTCTTGGATTGCACTTTTAACAATAGAAATCGACGACTTTGTGAATGTAGACGAATTGAACTTTCTGAAGTTTTCGATTCGCAAAGACTTAGTGCATATCCTACCGACTGTGCCAATTAAATTGTGTGACTTCGAACTTTATTTTTTAAAAAGTTTTATTGAAGTTCAATACAAATATGAATACAAGAATTGCGGTATCTTTACTCTATGACTGGTGATAACCATTTCTAGCTCTAAGATGGAGTACATAGTGTGACGCTACATTGCGGTGATGCGTCTCGCTGAAGCTGCTGTCGGTCGGTGATGCTCGGGCGCCATTATGGTGCAGCTCTTTGGCGATGTTTGTGCCGGGTAGCTAGTGGGATGGGAATGGGTTTGTTGACGAATGAAACTGAAACGTGTAGTAGGACAAACAGTATTTATTGAACACACAAAAACAATTAAATCAAAATGAATAAGAAAACATATACGGCGACAACGAGGATAAATCAAATCTCATAACGGTTAAAACGGGGATTCCGGTAACCCACGTTACGGGGGTCACTCAGAAAGGGGTTTCCTATAACCCACGTCACGGGGGTCACTCAGAAAGGGGTTTTCTGTAACCCACGTTGCGGGGGTCACTAAAAAGGGTTTCTCGTAACCCACGTCACGGGGGTCACTTGAACGGAAGGTTTCTGGTAACTCACGTCACGGGAGTCACTCAAACGGACGGTGTTCACTTACGGTACGGTTCGGACTTCGGTTGTACTTCTAACTTCGCTGGATAATACACTGGGCTCAAGTCTCAGGATAGAGTGCTTTACTGGCTGATTTTGGGCTGTATTTATACCCCGAATTTAATGAATCCTTACTCAACAGGTTCACTTAAGTATTTTAGATTTGACTTAACCTTGTCCATGTAAAAATCATCCGTTAAATAAAATACATATTTGGTACAGTAATAAATCGTTTACAAATAATTTCCATAGCATTTCTTCCCTTAAATATATTTTATTTAAATTTAAACATAAATCAAAGTTCTTTAATTACTCGCTAGATGGCGACTGATGTTATAATTCTTTATTGAAACATTTAAACTAACAACAAACGCAGGTAAACAGAAGGATAAACAAACGTAGCTTTGACAGGCAGAACCAAAAACTTCTCAAAATAAACAAAGAAATATTATACATAATTGCTAAACGGTAAGTACATTTCATGTTAAACTATATTATGGTCTTATCTACTGTCATTTTTGTCCAGATTCGGCATTCCATATCACCATGTGGAATTTGCAATTTAACCTCAACTAACTAATGTTGTAGAAATTCAGACAAAACCTTGACTGAGGTTTCATACGGAACGGGAGAACTTTTACACGGCGGTGAGTTGATTATTATCCCAATACGGATGTAATACGGACTGTTATTTTGCAGAAATGAACTTTGATCGGTTTTCGGTGTTGTAGAATCAATAGAGCGACTGGAAGAAGTTGACAGGATAAACTTGTAAAGATAACAGATTAAACAGAATTACGGTTAAAAAGGCTAAGTATATATGTCGTGATGACAAAATAATGATATTTTACTAGGTATTTAATATATGGAATTATATAGATATATATATATATATATATAGAATGATTAGTAAATATATATATATATATATAGAGTATAGATATATAATATATAGAGTATATATATATATATATATATATATATATATATATATATATATATATATATATATATATATATATATATATATATATATATATATATATATATATATATATATATATATATATATATATATATATATATATATATATATATATATATATATATATATATATATATATATATATATATATATATATATATATATATATATATATATATATATATATATATATATATATATATATATATATATATATATATATATATATATATATATATATATATATATATATATATATATATATATATATATATATATATATATATATATATATATATATATATATATATATATATATATATATATATATATATATATATATATATATATATATATATATATATATATATATATATATATATATATATATATATATATATATATATATATATATATATATATATATATATATATATATATATATATATATATATATATATATATATATATATATATATATAGACGCGTGGAAAATATAAAGAAGTCATAGCTCTTTTGTATTATGAGTTCTTTGACACAATCCCTTCGATATAAATACTATTGTGACGAAGCAGTCTTTGTTTTGGAATATAATCTACAAATTTCCAAATATTAAATACCGTAGTAAGAAGTCATTATTTTGTCATCACGACAGTTCAACTCACTTAGCCTTTTTAACCGTAATTCTGTTTAATCTGTTATCTTTACAAGTTTATCCTGTCAACTTCTTCCAGTCGCTCTAGTGATTCTACAACACCGAAAACCGATCAAAGTTCATTTCTGCAAAATAACAGTCCGTATTACATCCGTATTGGGATAATAATCAACTCACCGCCGTGTAAAAGTTCTCCCGTTCCGTATGAAACCTCAGTCAAGGTTTTGTCTGAATTTCTACAACATTAGTTAGTTGAGGTTAAATTGCAAATTCCACATGGTGATATGGAATGCCGAATCTGGACAAAAATGACAGTAGATAAGACCATAATATAGTTTAACATGAAATGTACTTACCGTTTAGCAATTATGTATAATATTTCTTTGTTTATTTTGAGAAGTTTTTGGTTCTGCCTGTCAAAGCTACGTTTGTTTATCCTTCTGTTTACCTGCGTTTGTTGTTAGTTTAAATGTTTCAATAAAGAATTATAACATCAGTCGCCATCTAGCGAGTAATTAAAGAACTTTGATTTATGTTTAAATTTAAATAAAATATATTTAAGGGAAGAAATGCTATGGAAATTATTTGTAAACGATTTATCACTGTGCCAAATATGTATTTTATTTAACGGATGATTTTTACATGGACAAGGTTAAGTCAAATCTAAAATACTTAAGTGAACCTGTTGAGTAAGGATTCATTAAATTCGGGGTATAAATACAGCCCAAAATCAGCCAGTAAAGCACTCTATTCTGAGACTTGAGCCCAGTGTATTATCCAGCGAAGTTAGAAGTACAACCGAAGTCCGAACCGTACCGTAAGTGAACACCGTCCGTTTGAGTGACTCCCGTGACGTGAGTTACCAGAAACCTTCCGTTCAAGTGACCCCCGTGACGTGGGTTACGAGAAACCCTTTTTAGTGACCCCCGCAACGTGGGTTACAGAAAACCCCTTTCTGAGTGACCCCCGTGACGTGGGTTATAGGAAACCCCTTTCTGAGTGACCCCCGTAACGTGGGTTACCGGAATCCCCGTTTTAACCGTTATGAGATTTGATTTATCCTCGTTGTCGCCGTATATGTTTTCTTATTCATTTTGATTTAATTGTTTTTGTGTGTTCAATAAATACTGTTTGTCCTACTACACGTTTCAGTTTCATTCGTCAACAAACCCTTTCCCATCCCACTAGCTACCCGGCACAAACATCGCCAAAGAGCTGCACCATAATGGCGCCCGAGCATCACCGACCGACAGCAGCTTCAGCGAGACGCATCACCGCAATATAGCGTCACACTATGTACTCCATCTTAGAGCTAGAAATGGTTATCACCAGTCATAGAGTAAAGATACCGCAATTCTTGTATTCATATTTGTATTGAACTTCAATAAAACTTTTTAAAAAATAAAGTTCGAAGTCACAATTTAATTGGCACAGTCGGTAGGATATGCACTAAGTCTTTGCGAATCGAAAACTTCAGAAAGTTCAATTCGTCTACATTCACAAAGTCGTTGATTTCTATTGTTAAAAGTGCAATCCAAGAAGAATCTACAAGATACAAAGAAATCTACTCCAACGGCAGAAGCTTCAAAGAGTCACCAAGTCAATCCTGCGATCCTGCAGCGAAACCTCTGCATACCTTCAGAAGAAGACGCTACAACTGGTAATAGGGAATCTCCCACGACGAATAGCAGCAACAACGCTTCTATCAAGAGTATCAACTCCACTCCGAGCGAACATCGGAAACCAATGATCAAGCTATTCACAATAATAGCGTAAGTCATATTTAAGTAAATTTATAAATCCATGATTTCACATTTACTCTAAAATTGGAAGAATTGTTAAATAACTTAAGTAATCTAAGCCGGAATATGACAACCCCAAACGTTGGAATCTTAACTCACCTAAGCAACGAAACACTTAAACTATTAGATCTTATCCCATGTTTCAACGGAGACGTTAAAACCCTCGCAAGTTTTGTCACCACCACAGATGACATAAATCACTCATCAATCAAACTAACCCTTCAGAAATAACAAAGAGATTAGTAATCTTGACTTTGAAAAACAAAATTAAAGGCAACGCAGCACAAGGGCTCAGCATTACAAATATCACCAAATGTGCCGATTTGAAACAACATCTTTTGAATAATTTCTCAGACACCAGATCCGAGCACACCCTGATATACGAACTTTCTCATTATAAACAGACTAGAGAGAATATTCTAGAATACTTCTCCAAATTCAAAAAACTATTCTTAATTTATAAAAGCAAAATATAATGTAAATACGAAGGCAATACTAGCAAAACTACCTTCGACAATTCTCTAAAATATTTTACTCAATGAAATAATTGTAAAGATCCGTTCAGAGCACAGCTATCAGCACGCAACCCAAGAAAACTACACGAAATTTCCAACTTAATAACTAACGACTGGAATACATACACAACCATGCTAATACACAAGTTCAAAGAATCCCTCCTCCAAAACATCAACTACAATTCAATCACCAGATAAACAATCCTCACACCCATAACAAACACCCACACCCATCGCCACAACCTCATACGAATAAATACTCCCCATTCCAACAATCATACTCAAGACCCTTTGCACCAAACGCTTACTTCCGAAACGCCCGACAAAATAGATCTTCTCCTATGAGTACCCAATCGATAACCCCAAACAAAAATCAACCTAGAGCAGAACATTTATTCAACCAGACATTAGAACGCGAAAACCCTTTAGAATCGGAAATAGAAAACCTAACAATCGAAGAACCATTTAAAAACAGAATCTACGATGAAAACAATTTTTTAGACTTAGACAACGAGCAACAGTTATCGAATCCCTAACTAACAACTTCAGTAAACTACCTTTCATAGAAATAGCAGACCATAAAATTTTACTAGATACCGGATCAACACAAAATTACATTCACCCTAAGCTTATCAAAAAAAAACTTCATCAAATATCCCGAAACCTTCGTCGTGCACACTTGTAATGGCAAATCTGTAGGAAAAGAATTCACCTATTTCAAATTAAAACCGAAACATCAAAAGTCATGTTTTCAATTTCCATGAGAATTTTGACATTTTATTGGGTCTACCTGGAATGAAACTGCTCCAAACAAAGTTTGATTTTATAAAAGAAACAGTTACGTTCCTGAATAAACATAAATTCAAATTAAAATATTTCAACTCTGAACGAAACGAAAATTTTAATATAGAAATTAACAAGCAAATGATCCGCGACGAGCATTTGAATCCCGAAGAAAAGCAAGAATTATTTAAAACATTAAACAAATTCAAATCCCTTATACTCCAGTCGAATGAAAAATTAACATTTACAAATAGAATCAAACATGAAATGAAAACTACAGATAACATCCCAGTACATACTAAACAATACAAATACCCCGAAGTCTACAAACAAGAAGTCCAGAACCAAATTGATAAAATGCTAAACGACGACATCATTCAACACACCTATTCACCCTGGTTATCCCCATTTGGGTTGTTCCCAAAAAACAAGACGCCTCTGGCAAACAAAAATTCAGAGTAGTATTGGACTACAGGAAATTAAATGAAAAGACAATAGACGACAAATTTCCTATTCTCGACGTCACAGACATTCTTGACAAATAAGGAAAATCAAACTACTTCACTACTATCGACTTGACATCAGGTTTTCATCAAATCGAAGTTAACCCTAACGATATCCCAAAAACAGTTTTCTCAACAAATTCTGATCATTACGAATTTGAAAGAATGCCTTTCGGTCTAAAAAACGCTCCATCTACTTTTCAAAGACTAATGAACTTCGTATTACAAGATCTAGTCAACAGAATTTGTTTTGTCTACCTAGACGACATAATAATATTAGGCACCTCACTTTCAGAACATCTAAGCAACATCGAAAAAGTCTTTTCAAAATTAAAAGAAGCAAACTTAAAAATTCAACTCGACAAATATGAATTCTTACGTAAAGAGGGAGCATAACTCGGACACACCATCACTACAGACGGAATCCGTCCAAACCCTGACAAAATACAAGCCATCAAGAATTTCCCAATTCCAAAAACTACAAAAGAAATAAAATATTTCCTTGGATTACTCGGTTATTACAGAAGATTCATTGACAATTTCGCTAAACTCACTAAGCCCATGACTAAATGTTTGAAAAAAGGACAGAAAATCGATATTCATGACACAGAATATAAGAAGTGCTTCGAAAAATGTAAAACTCTACTCTCCAACAACCCTATTTTACAATACCCAAATTTTTCAAAAGAATTTATCCTCACCACAGACGCTAGCAATTACGCTATCGGAGCCGTACTATCACAAAAAGATGGTAACAACAAAAACCTTCCTATTGCATATATATCACGTACCCTCAATAGTCACGAAATAAATTATTCCACTATCGAGAAAGAACTCTTAGCAATAATTTGGGCCACCAAACAATTCCGACCATATTTATTAGGATTCAAATTTAAAATCGTAACAGATCACAGACAACTCGTATGGTTAAACTCACTCAAAGAACCAAATTCAAAACTCATTAGATGGCGCCTAAAATTAGAGGAATTCAATTTCACGGTCGAATATAAACAAGGATGCCAAAATACAGTAGCGGACGCCCTATCTCGCATTAAACCCGAGTTTAAAATCGAATATAAAGACACAAACATTTTCAATTAAAAAAAAAACACTAATAAACTACATCTCAAAAGACAGAAAAGGTAATGACGAGTTTACACTCCAAATAGATCGAATCTACCCATGCACAAAACCTTTCGACCTGTACAACAAAATTTATATTCAAAAAGACCCCAGACTAATATGTCACCTAATTACTAGGGAAAAACACACCGACAAAACATCCACCAGAAATACGAAAGTCTGCTAAGAGAAACTACGTGACTATTGCATACAAAACGAAATTAACGAATTAGATATGGCAAAAACCAATCAAAATCAAGTCTCAGTTGGGAGAAAATCGAAAGTGTACTAACAGAAGTATTTTACGACTCAAACATTACAATAAACATATACGAAAAAATCACTCATACAGAACTCAATCTAAATTCGGACAGAGATGCAGACTCAGTTATAGTAGAGACAGGCGACCATGACGACATAGCAGACTCAATCCATTCAGACGACGAATCCCCAATCAACGGTTTTACATACCTAGAAGCATCCATAAATACTTGCAGAAACCAAATAGTTGTTGAAGAAATGAATCAGAAAGACAACGTTAAAGTTATTAAGATTTTTTACAAAATGAACAGAATCTATTTCTATTTGAATTAAATGAATAGCAATACATCAATCATGAACTTCATCAAACAATACCTGAAACCAAACACAACGTACTACTGCCACATACCAGAAAATTTCGTACAGAATTTCAATTCGGTACTACAAGTATACTTCAACCCTAAAAGCTACAAATTGATATCGTGTAAAACAATAAATACAGACATAGAAAATATAGAAGAACAGCAGCTCACCATAAAGAACTATCGCGAAGGTAAAACAAACCATCGCGGTATAACAGAGACTTACAACAAATTAAAACAAATATACTATTGGCCTAACATGTTCAGAGACATCCAGAACTACATAAACATAAGTAATATATGCTTAACAACAAAGTACGAAAGAAACCTGATACAAATACCAAATATTCACACCCCCACAGCAAACAAACCTTTCGAAAAAATACACATTGACCTCCTCTCATTAGAAAAAGTAAAAATCTTGACTATTGTAGACGCTTTCTCCAAATTCGCAATAGCCTATCCAATGAAAGACAAAAATGCGATAACAATCTTGAACAAACTTATCAAATATTTCACTCACTTCATGATACCATAAAAAATAACCTCTGACAACGGTCTTGAATTCAACAATAAAACAATCCAAAATTATTTAGCTTTGCGAAAAATAGATATACATTACATCTCTATCGACAATCCCAAAAGTAATGGAATCGCAGAGAGATTCCACTCCTCTTTAGTCGAACACATGAGAATAATCGGTCAAAATCCATTAACAAGAACACTACAGTTAAAAGAAAGACTGAATTACGCCCTATTAGCTTACAATAATAGTACTCACTCAACTATCAAAAGAACACCGTCAGAGATAATATTCGGATATAATTCAGTAAAAGATTTAAAACCAGAAGAAATACAAGTAGATGAGTACCTTCAAAAACACGTAGAGCTTCTGAAACAAACCAACGAGCAAGTCAAATCTCATATCGACAAATGCAAAACAAAATATTCAGAACACATTGACAAAGAATACCAAATTCCCAATCAAGCGTTCGTTAAAATAAATAGAAGAAATTCCAGGAAAATCGAGAAACCAAATTCAAAATCCTTGACGATAAAACAACAAGACATGACAGAGAACAAATAAAAAACCTCGACTTGTTACAGGCTCATCTCCCTCGGGATGACGCAAATCATACAAGACAACAATAATACCGGACTAAACATTCTAGAATTAGGAACCGCCTACATACAGATAAACACACAGATAATAACATTCAAAATCCCCTTGACCAGTATCCTCGAACAATATCACATATTAGAAACAAACATTAACACACTAAACAAAAACTTGAAACCTACAAGTTCAAAGATAGTCTAACCAACAATAAAAATATACTAAACAATATGATGATACACCTGGAAGATAAAGTACAATTGATGAATTTGAAGAGATCAAAACGTGGATTAATTAATGGATTTGGCGCAATAATCAAAAGCATTACAGGAAACCTGGATTCTAGCGATAAAGAATGATACGACCAGATATTAGAGAATATTAACATTGACGATGACAAATTGACCAACAAAATAAGCACGATGGTTGAAATCAAAAACAATATCACCGCTCAATTCAATAACAATATTGAAATTATCAACGAAAACAACGCCTTACTAAAGAAGAAATTAAATAATTTGGAAAAAACTATCGGTGCAGTTTTGGACGAGATAGATGTAATAAAGGTTCAGAATCTTATTAGCGAGCTGATACAAATAGGACAAAATTTATATTTCTCCTTGATAATGCTAGAAGAAACTACTACATTTTGCCAGTTGAACACCCTATATTTCGGTATTATCAATCACAACGAATGAATGAAATGAACACTATCGAGAACAAATTTGTTAGATCCATATTAATCGACAATATTCAAAATAACAATATTTTACAAACTTATTGCTCTGTAAAAGATAACAATTTAATGATCTTCATCGAAATCCCCGCTTATATCCTAGAAGAAGAACTCATACAAGCTACCCCTACACCTACACACATACATAACACTTATGAAACAATCGATATCATGAACGGTCTATTCACAGAAAACAATTGTAAAATAAAACCTATAGATAAGTGCAATAAAATTAATAGTAGAGAATATTACTGTCGTTCTCAAAATAATGAGTACGAAAAATGTCTGGAAAACGTAATATGTTACAGAGACTTCTAATTCTGTGAGTATAAAGAAATACCACGAATAAATTCAATTATTGAAATAAAGAATTCTGACTCTAAATACTTGTTCTTCCCGAACAAGGAACAAATTAAATTTAATTGCAATAATGAAATGAATATCAAAGATTTAGAAGGTATTTATTACACCAATAATTGCAAAATAAACAGCCAAATTGGAATAAAAGACAATTCCGGCGAATTGATCAAAATTCATTCAAATACATCTAAAGCCCATATGGAAAAGATTAGGGATGAAATTAAAAATATCTCTTCTATCAAACACAAACTAGAAGAGAGTATCCAGTTAACTCCCTATACCACCAAGGTACATAACTACCACTATGTAACAATTTATCTAATGATAATCCTAATCATTATTGTTATATTACTATGTAAATACAAAGATTACCTTGAAAGTAAACTTTTGAGAAAATCAAGAAACATAGAACTTGAAGAGTTCAAGAGAAACGCAGAAAACACTGCACTAAACAGAATTGAACTTTAAGATAATCTTAGTATAATTTGAATTAAGAATAATATTGTTTAATAAGAATAAACGAAACAATACCTTCACCAAAAGAAAAAGTTGTAAAAGTTATATTTTCGTCTTAAAGGAGGGAGGAGTTATATTCCCTTATCTCCCTACATAGAGATTGCATCATAGGACTCACTGCACGTGACTTACAACCTAAATGAATACACGCGTGGAAATTAATGAGAAGTCATAACCCTTTTGTATTATTTGATAAATATTAGGAAATACCAATGCATCGGTTCTCCCACATTGATATTTCAATCACAAACAAATAAATGAGTTCTTTGACACAATCCCTTCGATATAAATACTATGTACTCCATCTTAGAGCTAGATTTGGTTATTACCAGTCATAGAGTAAAGATACTGTAATTCTTGTATTCATATTTGTATTGAACTTCAATAAAACTTTCTAAAAACAAAATTTCGAAGTCTCACAATTTAATTTATATATATAAATATATAAATCACCCTATCAATTTGACGTCCTTACGAAGATGTTCATTTTGGCGTCTACTGAAAGGAACGCGTATAGTTGAGATGTGATCGAAGTATATTACATAATTTCTCATGGGCTCTTTAGATTTCACACAGAAATTCCATTTCACGCAATATTCACAGAGTTCCCATTTCCTATACAATATGACCTCCTTACATCATAACATCAATGTGGCGTCAATAATATACGTTACATATTGCGTTTATAGTGGCGTCCTATCTATATATATATGCTTTCACTTCATGTTTGAAGTAGCGTCCTCCTTGTTGCCAGATTCAGTTTTTACAGTCCGACAAGCACCTCTCTTGCGTAGAATGTTCTATCGATGACACATGTGAAGCGATACATTCAAAGGTTTGCGTAGAATTACATTATTCAAGTTTTGAAATGGATTGATACTTAAGACATCTTCATAGAGTAGTAATATGTCATTGGTTGATAGAGAACTCATAGTAAATTGAAAGATTTTGCGAAAAAATATGGATTTTTGATTGATAATTGCTATTTTCGAATTCTGAAGTAAAATGTATTTGCCATGTCCGTGAACTGTTGGTAGATTCCATGAATGAAAGTATGTGAAGGATAATTTATCAGGAAGGACTTACGGACGTCATATAAATTGTGATAATAATTGCTCTATGGAAATGTGACAAAATTTTGGTCTAAACTTGCATTTTGTTCAAGATTTTTCTATAAATGTGTGATGAGGGTCAGTGTGAATATGAATCTTAATTCTGAAACCTCCCCTCATTAGGTCATCATATTGTAAAAAAAGGTACAGAGTATTTTTGCAATATCCTAAGAGCCGTAAGGCACACAAAAAAATCTCATATCTTCTTGGAAGAGTATTGAATTCTTTACAATCTTAGTTCAGATACTTTTCACTGTGAAATTATTATGTCTACGTCCTCTCTTAATCAACAAAAATGCCGGATCAAGACTCATTGAAGCTCATAGGTCGTAATTCAATGAGATCCATGAGCTGGTGACTCAAATGCTTGTGAAATCCTCAAGGCCTCCTTAAGCCAAGGTCCGTGAACCCGTGCCTATCGGGCTTTATGCATAGTCTGGCTCTGGTAAGGAATACTTCCTACTCACCTTATCAAATACCTTATACTACTTCGTACATGTCTTAGAGTTCTTCCCTTGGATTCAGCTCAAGCGGATAAAATATTTGTCTACAATCATTATCATATTACCGACTTTCCTCTCAACATTCAAAATATTTAAACTAGTGTTGCTACCCTAATTCAAGTATGCGTTATCAGTTCAATCAATAATCATCGATTTAAATTATTGAAATGCTGGGAAATCTTCCCTACAGAAACTTTTGGTTGGGAATGAAATTTGGGAAGCAACAGTAATGGAGTTTCAGGCAACTAAATGAAACTTTATCTGTGTACTGAGTTATTATTTGTTGCTTTCATAAGATGCCTCATCTTAGTACTTCAATAATAAATACCAGTCACTGAATCACTAAATCACTAAATTTTATTCATTCGTTTCTGAAACATTGCAAATGTTTATCTTAGTTGCCATTGAAATTGTCTTATTTTATTGTCTGAAAATAAGTATCTACTTCTCTAATTGCAAGATCTATGGAGATTGACGGAAGGATATGATACATATTTCGGCGAAAATTGTTTCTAAGACTTCATCAAACTGCCCATAGAGGTAGGTGTAAAGTGTTAATCAAGTAGTTTTCATAGATCAGTCTCAAAAAAGTAATATTGGACAGATCAGTCCCAAAATAGTTATTCAAGTATTAAGGTCAGTAAGTACGGTTTACCGATTGAGAATAATTGTTTGGAGGCCGAGCCTTGGCAAGGTTTGCAAATATTGAGCGAAATCGGTCCTGTAATTATTGACAGTGATGCTTAAAAATTTTTTTGCACGATTGGAAGACCTACCCCAAATATGAATCCTAATATTCTCTTTCAAATTGAGTAACCACTCATAGCGCACTCGCTGTCAGCTGTCAAGTTTGACATTTTATTATGAATATTCAATCATAAATAACGATAAATAAATTTATACTTTCTGTGGAGGTCCACAATTATTTTTCACTCACCGCTTTTGCTCATGGGCGGTAAGTCAGCATAACCACAGTAATCACAGTTTGCCGGTAAAATCAACATACCACCTTGAATGGAGAGCCAGTAAACATATTATTAATATGCCCAATCGTGCAAATAGTGAATTTAGATAGATGTGTACAAGTAAGTAAAACTCCATGGTAACAAAAAGGGCCATAGAAATACCTTTTCCGTTATAATCGCCTACAAAATTGATTTATAGCACATCGCACATGAACTTCTGAAGCAAAACTGTAACTGATGATAAATACAACAATTATGTGGGCATAAAATTATTCTACGACCGAAATTGTCCAAATATTTGACTCTTATTCTTCAAAGTTGCTGGGAGCATGTCGTATATCAGTATTCATTCTTCATATCTTATATATCAATCTAAAGGCAAAAAGTTCAAGCGTTGAGAATGGGTTTTGTTGAACTATGTACAACTACATTCGCTGATTAGTTTTTCCACAATGCAAATTGATAAACGTATAATTTTGAAAGTCGGGAGTCTTCCATATCGTATATCCCTAAGAACTTCTTTTGCTGTTCGTGTTGCAATATGGTGCACAAAGTCAGATACTACTTATAATATAAAATAATGAACATTCAATAGGTATCGAAGTAATCCAAGTAAATCTCTTTTAACTCACTTGTACAAAGTATAAATAAGTAGTATTGTTGAACCGCCAGAATCACATTTCGAGATTTTGATGGAAATTCTCGTTTTGAGCATCCCTAAATGCATTTTGACTATTTTCGGCTTGATTTCGGTACGTACGTATGAATGTATGTATCTATATAGTTGAATTTTGTATTTGAGACTGGTCCAATTGTTTTGCAGTCCCTATTATGGTTGCAATCGTCTGTACTGCAAATGCACTGTACTTGGAACTTTTTTTGAATTTTCCTGAGGCATCTTACTGGTTATTTTCTATTTCAATATTAATTGGCTGTGCTGAAATTGCACAGGCTATTCGAGTTTCTTGTATTAATTCAAAACAATCAGGCGTGGAGTATTGAAATTTCGTATCAAACACTTCTATAAAACCTAATTGTACATCTTGCATTATGACTGCAGTCGGATTAAACAGGAGTGCAATTTACTAAGCACGTTTTCGAATCTTTATATAAATCCAGAACAATCAGCCGTAGAATCTTGAAATTTTGTATCTAAAGAAATTGTAGCATTCGAATAATAAGTTAATATTTTCATAACAATCTATTAGCTGGAAGTGAGCTTTATCTGACAATCTTTCTCAAGTTTTCGCATAAATTCGAGACTTAGGCCGTAGAATGATGAAATTTGATATTTGAGACTGCTATAGCGTTCCATGGCCAGTTGCATCGCTGTCACTTAAATTTTAGGTGCCACTGAACTCAACAATATCGTATCAAAATTTGAAAATTGAATGTGATATGAACATTGCTGTGCTTATTTCGATTCAACATTTTTTATATAAGTCAAGTTTGAAATTTGAGTTAGATCGGTACAACTGACCATTAATGAACTGTAGCATCTGAATGATTGAATTATCATCTCAAATTTTGGTTAGAGTCGATTTTGCCTACAGTCAATATTAGTATCAAATGTTAATTATTGAGTCAAAAGATGTACAAGTAAGACATGTGGTGTTCACATTAGATTTTTTCCGTGTTTTCGAGCAAAACGGTGTTATATCTTCCATCAAAGATTAAATATGGAATGCAAAATTGTTCAAAATGCTACCAGCCTAATTTTGCCACCACATAATATTATACTTGTCTATTCTTCTCCTTTCCCTTCCGAACGGAGCAGGGGGTAGCACCTTGGTTTTTTCCTAAGGCATTTGACCTTCACTATCAATTGGTACTAGTTTCAATCATAAGATCTAACAAAAATGAACAATAGTAACCTTTTTCCGACACTTGAAGCAGGATTCTACATTTATAAAGTCTGTCACCTCATTGACCACAATATTCTCGATTGATTCATATTATACAATTTGACCATAAGTTCCCATAAGTTCGATCAGGGAACTTGAGGTGCGGCCGGCTCCCCGACTTCGAGAAATGTTTTCACACAGTTGCGATAACAGAGTCAGTGTTCATCTATCCACAAACTGAATAAGAGAAGCGATGATTTGATAACTCGCACAAATTGAAATATGACATAGAATGGATGTATGTTATATAGAATCAGTTTGAGCATATTATTTCCAAACTACAGTTATTGTTGAATACATTCAATATATAGCCCTTTGCAAAAACCGGGCACTCGAATAGTTAAAGCTCTCATTTGAAAAAAATTCAACTTGTACCTTGAACCAAATTGTGGCTTTTCACAGTAACTCAAATTATCTTCTGGTGTACTCTGTTACCGACAGATTCAAGAAAAATGAAAAAACATTTCCGTTTCTTACACAAAATTGTTCCGGTTTGATGTTGCCAGTGAATTCTAAATTGAACAAAAAGAAAAACTCAAATAATGTTTTCGCCAAGTCCCAACTTATATGTATGTTGTATACCAACTCTTTACATTTTTCAGCCATGATGGATGTGATATCCTGTAATAGATTAAATTATTAGGAGCAAAAATTAGTTTTCATTCCCTTGTATATCTCAAGCTTATATTAATCTTATAATGTATTAAAGGAGATATGTAATGATGATAATTCATCCATCCATTCTAACTTTCTCTCGATCACACTGAGAGTGCAACTTTGTGACTATCAGGGACTTCAAAAATATGAATAATTTGAGATTCATCAATTTAGTCCTAGTAACAGCAATGATGAACTTGCAACAAAAATGTTCCACTTGCTTTGTACAAACGATATAATTTGTTTTTCTACAACAATTATAAGACCACATTCCGGATGAAATAGCGAGTTCTCACAATCTATAGTGATCCTATAGTTGAGGAGCCGACCGCACCTTATGTTCCCTAATCGAACTTACGGTCAGATTTTATATGAATCGATCAAAAATATAGTGGTCAATTGGGTGACAGACTTTTTAAATCTGGAATCTTGTCCTAAGCGTCAGAAAAAGGCTACTTCCGATCAATTTTCGTCAGAGTCAACTTCTCTGATAGAACTTATAATTAAAACTGGCACTTGTTAGTAGCGAAGGTCGGATACTTCAAGAAAAATCCAAGGTATCACCCTCTGCCCTGTCGTTTAGAACTTCCCTTATGATTGTTGTGCTTTTTCCTCTGTTTTGAATAGAACAGAGGTAGTATCCTGGTTTTGTCCTAAAGTACTTGACCTCTGCAATCGATTGATACTAGTTTCAGATTAACCACGAACTTATTGACCGGATATGGCCTTTTTTCGATCCTTAGGACTAGATCCTGGATTTATAGAGGTGACATCCTAATGACTATTATATCTTCGATCAATTCATACACAATTCGGCCCTAAATCTGACTAGGAACGTTAAGGTGCGGTCGGCTCTTGAACTATTAGAAAGAGGTACATGAATTTGCTCACTTACTTCTCATACTTGAGTCAGTACTCAACTGTTTTTTCCTAATATTTCAAATTGACTGCTCAAATTTTAAGTTGATAGAGAATTACTTCTAAGCAAGAATAATTTCTGACATCAAGTAACTGTACCATAATACTTCAGTCTGCAATAAAATATTGGTAGAAATATTATGTTATGACATACATAAGAAATGCAATTCCAAATTCAAGCCATACTCCCTACAAATTCCATGTCAGAAGCGTAAGCATCTGTTTCATTATCGATCGATGTTCTGCGACAGTGTTGTCAAGTTTCTGGACGCCAGTATGATGGCGAAATATATGAAGTGGGAATATACACGTAAATTTTTGACGCCATTAAAAATTGGAGCGGAATTTTTCGGAACTAAGAATATACGAAAATTTTCATTTCCCTATCATTTTGGCGTCGAAATAAAATTTTGAATTTAACCTCTAGAGGTCGGGAACAAGCCAGGAAAAAATTTTAAAGCAATTCTAAATTAAATGCAAACGCGCAATATTAGGACGCCAAAATGATATGAGGATTTTTATATATATATATATATATATATATATATATATATATATATATATATATATATATATATATATATATATATATATATATATATATATATATATATATATATATATATATATATATATATATATATATATATATATATATATATATATATATATATATATATATGCTCGTAATCCATCATTTCTTGGACCAAAATTGGAGCCACTGAAAGAAGACTTTCGCAAACAAGTCTTGGATCAACTGAGCAAAGGCTGTGAGCAAGAGATTACCGTGAAGATTATATGGCAAAATGGCGGACGAATCTCATGATGTATGTGCCCAGTGCATTCAAAAAGTGAATTTCAAATAAGATCTCTTTGTCAATTGTGCCGGAAACTGTATGAAAGTGTTCCACATGGCATGTGCGGCAGTGGAAAAAAATGAACACAATTGTCTCGCCAGCAACAAGAATTTACGTTGGCTCTGTATCATGTTTCTTAATTCAAGTGTCTCTGCAAATACAACCGAGGTTAGTGTGCATGCTACTTCAACTCAATGTCTAGAAATCATAAAAAGTCAAGAAAGGGCTATATCTTCAATAAAAAACTAAGTAACATCTTTGAAAACATGTCTATATAATATAAATGAAGAGTTGTCAGAGATAAACTCTACTTTATCAATAAAGCAACATGAAAACATTTTGATTGAACATGAAGCCGCTGGTTCACCGTCCCAAACTAAAATTGACAGAGAATTAATAGATGTACTGAAACTAAGGATAGAAGCTTGAATAATCAGCTAGCTCTTAAACTCGGTAATTTATACTCAGACAAATTGAAGAAAAGATCTACTAACTCTATGAAAGATAATCCTGCTCTACATTCAAGTGAATTAAGTTACTAAGCTCACACTGTAAATGATATAAAAGTGATAGATGGAACAAGTGAAGAACTCTTTACAACGGTTACTCATAAGAAAAAAACTCCTAAGAATAGCATATCATACGGAGCAGGATCAAATATTTCTGAATTATCAGTAGCACAAAAACCAGTATTCAATCACATGTTTCTTTCACGTTTTACTTCCGAAGTACAAATATCACAGATCGAGAACCATCTAAAATCTCTGGATATTACAGAATTTACTCGTGCTGCCCTTAAACCTAGGTTTAACACATATTCTTCATTTTAAGTTTGCTTTCCTCACAGCTATCGTGATATAGTAGTGAATCCGAAGCACCGGCCAGAAGGAGTGCTCATGAACAGATTCTTTCTCAAGAAATCAAGGATAAATTCTCAGTTTTTTTTTTAGACCAGAAGATGAAATATGAACTCAAGTAAGGCCCAGCGCACACGGAGCAACTGTTTTGTCACTAAAGTTGAAAACTAGTTGAGCGTGCAAGTGTTTTGTGACAATGGCAGCGTAAGGTTCAGCGCACACGGAGCAACTGTTTTGTGACTAAAGTTGCAAACAAGTTAAGCGTGCAACTGTTTTGTGACAATGGCAGCGTAAAGTTGTACGCATCCGCACACGAAGCGATTGGAATGGAACTAGTTTGCAATCAGTTTGAAATTGGTTGTATGCTATTTTTTTACACAGTCACTGTTGCGTTGCAATTCAGTTGCACCTGATCAGGAATTTTTCTAAAATTTTTTTCACCAAAAAGAGTGACCAAGAATTCAACTTGAAAATTATTGGAGAGGTGGAGGAATAGCCAGAACTGTACAATTATAAACTTCCTGGATATTCCAGAAAATAGGTGACAGAAAAAGCATGGCAAGAAGTGGCCGACCAAGTGAATGTGTCACGTAGAAAAACTTCAATAACTTATTATTGTATTATTTTCATTTTTAGTCAATCGACTTATATAAATAGTGTTGAAATAATTAATGCATATGTAGAGTTTTAAGAGAAATATCAACAAATAATATTATACATAGGATTATGCAAATTCGTAGTAGATAGAAATGTTATTCCGTATTTTCCCCGTGAACTGTGAATTTCTATTGCCAGGGTGGACATGTACAAGGAGAAAGGAAACAGTTTGCCAAAAAATTCCTCAAATTGGTTGCTGAAGAACTATCGTGTATCATCAAGTCTTGTATTTCAATGTTGTGCGGTACTTCCACTTTCTCGTTTATTCCTTCTCTGTATTGGGATCTGTACTCATTTCCCACTCGTTTCCGTACAAAATTGTGAATGAGGCATGCAGACTATATTATATTATTTACTACTCTTGGATCACGACATTGTATGGGCTTCTTTGCTGCCAATCCAAGCACACGTTCAATAGATTTTCTTCCTCGGCTCAATCTGTAATTTAATATCCTCTTCACATTGTCGAGGCTTCTGCTTGAAAAAGGCCGCAATAAATTGCGAGACAATAGAAAAGCTTCATCTCCGACAAATTAGTAAGGAAACAGAATACTTTTTTCATCATGCGGCAAACGAGACGGTGGAGGAATGACAAAACCTCCGTGGATCATCCAATAGTTCATTGCACAGGATCTGAAAATGCCTCAATCACTATTACGTCCAGCGAATTCTGGTTCAATAATGGTAAAAAGACCATCTGCATCGCAGCACGCCCTAAGTACGGAAGAGTGAAAATGCTTGTGATTGAAGTTCTCAGAACCTGTGTGTGGAAATTTCTCAATTCGAATATGCTTTCCGTCCACGGCTCCAATGCAATTAGGAAGATTCCATAACATTCCAAAACGGTCAGCAATAAGTTTAAATTGATCTTGTGTGGATACAAGCATATAAATGTCCTTCAGTACATCCCAGATGACCTTCGCAGTTTCTCTGATAATTTCTCTGACTGTGCTCTCACCTCTTGCAAAATATAATGAAAGTGCCACGATTGTACCACCAGTAGCCAAGTACATGTAGAAAAGTGAATAGGATAAATAGAATCAATATAGCTTGAGGATCAAGAACCTTCTAATTTTCAAGGATTCATGTTGGGCTATCAGTGATCCGTGCTTGCAAGTTCGTTGACTCCTCCAATATTTATAAAATGTATTATTAAAATTTAATTTGTGATGATGGTATATTTCACATTACTACTGAAGACGAGCTGGGAAAGCTCAAAACGTCCGTTAAAAAAATATATCCTGAATATTAACATGCAAACACGGATCACTGATGACGAACATCAATCCTCATGAATAAAACAATATTGAAAGTAGTTTGCACAGAAAGTGGTCAAAATATGTTCATTTATGAAAGATTATTGAATCCTGTAAAAACTATTATTTCTGCTATTTGCTAAGCATGGCAACTTGGTCTGAAATTTTGAATAAGAGGTTCAATTCATTTCATTATCTTCTACTTCAACAGTCACTAAAGTTCCCTTGCAAAATAGTAGTAACTCTTGGATAAGTGGTAAAATGAGAATAGAAACTAATAAGCTAAGCGATTCACGTATATCATGCTCTCAATATAATGATGTTGATCTACGTAGAAAATATGAAACTAGTGAGGAGCAGTACCGTGATTTATTAAAAACATCCAAGAAACAATACTTTGATAATTACATTCTGAACTCTTATAACAAATCAAGGGCAATTTGGGAAGTATTGTATTGTTTGTTCTGTTGTTCAGATCCACAATATTTCATCTGTAAGCTTGTCCTGTTTTGTGATTTCGAACTTCAATGTCTCCTCCAATACTCTTTTCTACTGTGTGGGTGATAGGTCCATAGTTTAAACTCAATTATTTTCTTTGTTTGTATTTTTTATATAAACTTTATCTCCTGGTTGTAAGTCACATTCTCTGGCTTTTCATTTCCTGTTGACCTATTCCGTTCCTAATTTTTTCTGCTCTCTATCTCTATCTCTAACATCCTTATCTGATACATTTTGAGATAAATCTTTAATCATGGGAGATTCGTCCCGAAATTGTCTCTTAGAGGATAGTTCTGACGGGATTTTCCCTGTTACGGAATGTGGAGTATTGTTATACATCATTGAATATTCCAGTAGGCACTCTTTTCAATTCTTTTTCTCCACTTGGCTTATCTTCAAGCGCTTAAGTATATCTCTATTTTGGCGCTCCACTGCACCATTTTGTTGCGGCCAGTACGGTATAGTATTGAACAGTGTGATGTTCCGATCTTTGCAAATTATTTTGAATTCTTCGCTGCTGAATAGTCTCTTATTGTCCGCAGTAATTGACAATGAATAGCCTAGTCGGCTGAAGATTTTCGATAGATGAGCCATAATATCTGCACTGCTGATTTTCCGATATATTTTCGTCTCTTTATACCTACTGTAATAATCAACGATCACGAATATATAGTCTCCACTAGGCAAAACGCCCATTAAATCGATAGCGATGTTCCGCCATAGCTCGTCAGGTGATTGTCGTCGCTTTAGAGGATTTGGTGGATTTGGTGCTGAAATCAGGGTACAGGCCTTGCAAGCTTCGACCATATTTTCAGTGTCTTTCTCATATTTTGGCCACCATACCTTGTTTCTTAGCCCTGCTTTCATGGCCACAATTCCTGGATGCCCTTCATGAGCAGCATCAAGCACTTGTTTTCGCAACTCTTTTGGAATGATCAGCCTTGTTCCTCCAAACAAAACATTATCGTAAGAACATAATTCTGTTCGGAAAATCTTGTATGTTCTTATTCCTTCCTGCCAATTATCGTTGTACAATCCCTCTTTTACCTTAAAAATTTCTAGATCGGACAAAAAATCAGTAATGATTTTCTGCATCGAAAGTGCCCTTGATCTATCATACTCTATAATATGTTGGATATAACAATCTGGTGAATTCGGTGGATTTGAGGATATTTCACAAAGCCTAGATAAAAGGCCAGAGATAATATTTTTGCCGGGATTAAATAAGGTATGTTTTGACTTCATTTTCCATATTGTATTCTATTATTGTTGAAAAAATATTTTTATAGCTGATTATGGTGACCGATTTAGGCACCGAAACGTCCTGAATTTCAATAAATATATTCAGCATTCAACATGACTCCTTTCGCCAATACTTACCTTTCAAAAATTATAGGAAAATTGATTCAAACACGTATAATGTCCTTTCTACAGAAGCATAATATTCTATCAAATCATCATTTCGGTTTTCTGCCATATGAGAGCACGACTGATGTCATTCATAATTTAATTCAATATATAAATAATAGACTAGGGAACAAGAAAGTTGTTGGAGTGGTTATGTAATGCTCCACTAAGGTACTGTGTAAAGAATTTATTAACTCAGCATAACTGTAGATTAATGAATTCTTCACACAGTGCCTTAGTGGAGCGTTACATGACCTCCGGTCATAAATTTGATTTTGATAATTATAGAATAATCCAAGTCGGACGAAACTACCATGAACGTCTTATTTCAGAGACTTCACATATATTTAAAAATAAACATATCAATCATCAAACACACTATCATGATATTGTGAAAATCTGTTTCCCCTTGTTTAAAATTATTTCCAACTGATGACACTACTGTCTTGCGCGAAGCTTTCATTTAGATTCAATATTTTATCAAATTCTTACTCCCACTTGTTCCTGTCACTTGTTTTTCTGTAATAGGACATCATATTAAGTCGTTGATCATCTTGACTCATAGCAACTATTCCCACTAACAATATGTTTTAATAGATTGAACAGCAAAATGTACTTTTTTTTCTCATTATTTGAACTCAAATAAGATATGTTTTGACTTCATTTTTCATATTGTATTCTATTATTGTTGGAAAAATATTTTTATAGCTGATTATGGTGACCGATTTAGGCACGGAAACGTCCTGAATTTTAAAGAATCTATTCAGCATTTAACATGACTCCTTCCGCCAATACTTACCTTTTAAAAATTATAGGAAAATTGATGCAAACACGTATAATGTCATTTCTACAGAAGCATAATATTCTATCAAATCATCAGTTTGGTTTTCTACCACGACTGTACGACTGATGCCATCCATAATTTAATTTAATATATAAATAATAGTCTGGAGAATAAGAAAGTTGTTGGAGTGGTCTACTTTGGTCCAAGTTGTTGCGGTTTATTTTATCGCAGCTAATTTATCACCTGTTATTTTTATCACCATCCATGTTTAAAATCCCTTAAGCCGTCTATGACTATTTCAAGTATGCTGTTGTGTCCGTATCTGTTCTACTGAAACCATATAGCTGAGCGTCATGCAGCTTTGTTTTCTTCCTTAGATGGCCAGTGCCTGTTCGGACCCATCTTAACCAGTTCTCAAATCTTACGTTAGTTTAGTGATTCTACAGTTAAAATTTGTAAATATAATTTCTTATTGAATTCCGTATCTAATTGCTTATCTTGATAGTCATTTTTTGCTATAAATCTCATGGTTGTTTAACTAAAATTTTCTCTAGCCCTCGTGACTCAAATTTTAAGGATAATTTAGTGAATTAGTATGAAGTCATAATTTGGATTCTCAATCACATAGGGCTCCGGCAGAGAACCATCGATCGACAGAAGACCGTCACAAGTTTTTTTGAGTTCTTTGCAGTTCTTTTTTTTTTTTTCTCAAATTTAAAGGTGACGTAGTAAAAATTTTATACTTTGTGTTTCAGTGCAACTAATTCATTTTTTCTCTATTCTCAAGAGTCATTTTGGACGACTTACTTTATTGGTTTGAATTTCTATACTAACTCGGATTCTTCTTTGTACCCACACTTTTTCTCTCACTACTTTGCGTGACACAATGTGACACTACAGGTATAATAGGATATGAGTCAATTTATGATATTTGAGGAGTAATTTTCTTATTTAGCTTCATTCGGATCATCTCAATATTTATATTTCCTGCTGAAGTTCACGTACCTATATAATTATTCTACTAGCGTAATTGTGGGGGACAATGATGCAAATGCAGTGATTCCAAAAGTGGTTCAGGTGCACCCTTCAGGGTCCACAGGAGACTTAACGTAAGTCTACATTAGCCAGAAAAGAAATCAGGGGTTCATAAGTTGGAAATGGAAATCCAAGAAAATTTATCAAGTTTCTAAAATAAAGAAAAAATTAGTTCACGTATCAATGCAGGCGGGTCATATTTTAAGAAGGTCTGCGACTGTTATAAAAACTTGCATATTCGATATACAGTACAACGCGTGTCGAGACTTGCAAAGCGCCACTTACTCGCTCGCAACGCTAGTTGAGACGTGCAAAGGGACGAAATACGACTTGTGCTGTGCTTGCAATCTTGCATGGACTTGTTTGAGTCAGGAAAGATTGAACTCTTAGTTTTTGATACGAAACTATTTATTAATCCGACTGTGGTGATCCACCAAAAGATAAATTACAGAAATGTATCAGAATATGATTGATCAAAAAGTATTTTATTTCACATTCTTCTCTTTTCAGGTAGGAAACTGATACGAAACATGAGTAGATCTGAAAATAAAGGTCGACAGTACAGTTTTGATCATTTGGAATTTGGTGCTATTCCATCAAAGGCAGACAAATGATTGTCCATGTCTTTTATGCGACACAGTTCTGAGCAATGACTCTATGAAACCATCGAATCTCGTATATCATTTTTGAAGGAGCAATTCTGATAAAATAGGTAGAGATTTGAAATATTGAGAAAAAAGATTATTTGCACAATAATGCGACGAAAATGATGGAGACCTCCAACAATTGCACTCACATACTGAAGTACGCTCGTGATCGATATTTACATGTTAAACAAGATTTTATAAATCAGATCTAGTGTTTCTGGAAAATGATGATCCAGATTTGAAAGAGAACCTGATCAAATTGAACGCAGACGTCACGTGTTTGATAGATTTGTCAAAAATTTTCAATAACAATAGCTTGCAGCTATAAGGCAAAAGCCTAAATTTATTGGAAATAAAAGGTGTAATTTTGGTTTTTCTTTGAAAATTGAACTTTATGAAGCAAAATATTAGTCGGCGCAAGTTCTCCCACTTTTTGAACATGTTTTGATGAAGATTTTCAGACATACGTTCAACATTCTGATGCCCCGCACGATGACTCCAAAAACAGATTTGAAGATATTCCGACGATGGAAATACCACCATGGATTATAAATCCATTCAATGAAAACGATAGTGGCAAATGTGGTATAAAAAGAGGAGCTACTCGAGCTTCGCACTAATGAGGAGCTGAAGGTGAAATTTGGAAAAGACTATCAAACATCTTGGATGCAGGCAGAAATAACCGAAAAATATCCTAGGCTGTGAGAAATTGCGGGAAGACTTTTGGTAGCTTTTTTCTTGTCACTCCTTGCCGAAAAAATATTTTGTGTCGTTACAAACCTATTAATATAGAAAGGAGCAGATTGAACATCACATAACTTCCGAGAATTACGGTTATTCCTTACAAAACTAGAGCCAAATATTGATTGCGGTCAGTTCATCAAGTACATCCCTCCCCTTGAAATTATGACAATTTTTTTTAATTGTTAGTTTGCATTATTGAAGTTACGTTATTTATCACTATTTCATTTCAATTCCATTGAGTCTGTGATCATATTTCAATAAATAGAACACAAAAAAATATTCTATTTGTTTTTTATTTTTATCACTCCAGATTCATGGATTGGAACTCAGTCGCGATATGAATTTTCATCGTCAGATCTTGTCTCAACATTTTTTGACGAGTTTTGGGAATATGGCAGTAAGATTCTACAAGTGGACTACGGAGAAAAAAAATCAGGAACCTCTGCGCTATTAATAATAATAATAACTATATATATATATCTTTATTGAATGAAAGCCAGAGGCGAGGTTCAGCCATAGGCTGTTCTTCCACCTAACCCGTACAAAAAAAAATTTACACAAAAAATACAAAAAAGAAAATATTTATAAGTACATATATGAACCTGAAAAGTCAACCAATCATGATTTGACAAACAACAAATTGAACCCAGATACAGAAATAAATCAAATAATAAGAAGAGAAAAAACAAAGAGTAAATAAATAAGGTAAATATCAACAACGTGATTTCAAAGATTTTGTTAATCTAATGTGATATATGAACATTTTATTCGCTTTTTGAGTGCATCAAATGATAGAGACTCCAAGTTTTGCGGTATACTGTTGTATAAAGAAGGTGCAAAATAAGAAAATGGAACCTTGAATTTGGACTTTCTATAAGACTCGGAGAAAAAAAAATGCAAATGATAATATGAAAAGATCCACCTATTGAGACCACAATAACAAAAGCGAGTGAATCTTTACTAATTATAGCAAAGAATTGGGTGAAAAATATTTCCATGCTGCAGAAGATCAAGAATATGCCACATAGCTACTAGAAAATTTGTCAAAATCGAAAGTAAATGTACATTTTCAAACGAATAATGGATATTTTGGTATTAATAATTGCTGCCTACGCTCCATTCAAATCTAAGTAATTATGTCTAGGAGATTCGAGGCTTTCTCAAATTTTGATAGTCACATTAGGAATAATTTTAGTAAGGAAGGAAAATCAACAAAGGAATGTATGATAAAAAAATCTTAGAATTATTCCACAATAAATTTTTGGAAAACATCTGTAATAGGTAGTAGTCGTAACAGTAGTATTTTATGAGATGGCAACATGAATTCGAGTGATTAGAATCCAGATTTTCAGGAGAAACTACCGCTGGGATGAATAGATCCATTGGAGACTCAGATTACTTATCGGGATCCAAAAACAAGGTCAAAAATGCAGATGCAACTATTGAAATTATTTCTGGAACAGGTACAAGTGCCGGAAACAATGAATTGCATGGTAAATAGACGAGCGAACGATATAGTCGATTAGCCAGAAGACAAAGGAAACAAGAAAATACTTTCACACAGGATCAATGTAAAATAACGCAGTATTTTGATGTACTCAATAATCAAAAAAATCATACTATGATAAAGAGCATTTGAAATCAATTTTGAAAACTGCATTCAGCAACATCGAGAACAAAAGCGCTGTATGTGATTTTCCAAATTTATCAACAAGATTACAAAAGAATACGTAAAATAGCTCAGATAGAAAAATGAGCAGATATGATGACAGTTGAAAGTAATTTATTATCCATCTATCCATAATTGATGGAAAATTGTTGTATGAAACGTTTCAAGACAATATGAAGGGATCTCTACCGTTTATTTCTAGTGAACAAAGATCTGTTATGCGTCTTCTTGGAAATATCTCAACTCAAGTCATATTTAATTGAGAGAAATTATCCCCTCAAAATATGGCTGAGTGAGGAGCAAACTAGCATATCAGGAAGAGTACAATATGATTCAGAAAGAAATTGAATTGTAGAACTAAATTTGACGATAGATTACAGGGACTTGCCAATATTTGAGACATTTTATGCAGCCTCTGCATTAGAAATAAAACATGCTATTCAAACAAAAAGCCCCAGTGATAATGTGAACGCCCTCTTGTCAAAAATTTACCAGCGTACTGTGCTTTTGCATTTGGGACTGACAATTGATTCACATATCAGAGTGTTTTGAATAGATGGAATACTGTAATACAAATTACTAGTCAGCATAGTATTTCAGTAGAAGGTATATCTACAGATAGCAATAAACGGCTTTTGAAAGCAATGCGAATAATGTTACAATTGTCTTCAAACCATGATATCAATTATGATACACTATCATATTCAATATATTCAGAAAATTGATCCTGGGTTCCAGTGAGTCTTGATATCAATTCGACATTGTGCGTTCAAAATACTGTACACATATAGTCTAAGAGCTGGTGACAAAAATCTCCAAGAGTCTCGTATTGGTTCATATTCCAATGTGGTATAGAATTGAGGGTACACATGAGTCAGCACCAACTCGCAAGGTCCGATAGTGGGACACCTGGCGGCAGCGCGCATTGAAATATGATAAATTATCACATGTACTACAAGTGTTTGGTAGAAGTTGGAAACTAGTGCCAAGCTTGTTTGTTATCTAAAAAACCTGAGAAAGCGATAATTCGCCATAGTTTAGGGACGCAATAAGTCAGCACGTCGCTCGAGTTGTCGTGATAATGATGTTGGTACAAGAGTTTTGTAATAGCTGAAAATTTGTTCAATAATTATTTCTCATGGGACAGATGCAGTCAGCTGTCGCACCTGATTTGGTCGTAAGGCATCAAATATAAATTAAAGTCGGATACGCCATGGTCTAACCGGTGGAGTTTTGTATTTCTTACAGGTAATTACCGATAAGTTCTGTGTGATATTAACTTCTTAGAAATCGATAAGATGTCTGTCTATGACGTTACTAGTATTGCAGTTTTGTAGACCTCTAGGTATTGATTCTTAGCGGTATGAGTTTTCGATATCGAAAACGAATGGTCGACTCACAGAATCCTATTCAACGACGGTTGGAGAAGTGCTTGACTTCTGAAAGCGTGATTCTCAGATATACATTGTCAGAGAATATTTGTTCAGTGCGTGCAAATGCTTCCAATCTGCGTAATCGGCCTGAAAAAATATTTTTATTGAGGATTTCATCTGCCATGAAGATAATTTTATTCGATAAAAGAAGATATTCAATTATATGTGAGTTCTTACACACTCCGAACATCCGCGCGCGCTATATCTTCGTAGTTTGAGTGACTTTTGACTGCGTCTGTCCCATTAAATTAAGATCTTTTTCTCCAATCGTATATAATAAATATATAAGCATTCCGCACACGATGCAATTTCTCGAGCATTTTTGTTCACTTGGAGCCACGCTGGCTGCCACACTTGCTCCAATGCTAGAAATTTGGTCGGCTGCGTGGTACTAGACTTTCCACCAGACTTGTTTTACAAGATAGATCCGGTGCTATCTTTCGCACTTGCTGCACCGCTGGCTGCTGTCCGCAGCCAGTCAAAGCAAACAACAAAATCACGTGAATACTCCACTGAGTTGTATGTCGCATTAGCGCGTTGTGCCGCATTAGTGCATTGTGGTGTTTTGAGGAACAAATAAGTAAAAATTATGACTAGTGAAAAATAGGTCATGTTTAAGTACCCTAACTCGTCAAACAGCATGCTGAGAACTCTGCGGCCTTAATTTCTCCTCAAAAGCCACTTTCTTGACCAAAGTTTCATCTTCTTTTTTCTTTGTCTCGTAATTCTAATTAATTCGCAAGCAATAACTGCAGCAAATGCCTCTTCTCTTCTCCGACAATTATTTTCGGCAACATCCATATTTGTAATGAACAAGTCTACCACGTCTACGTTCTAGAGTCTGAATGAGTGGCGCAGCTTGCATCCAGTGATGCAAAAATAAGTGTCACACCAAGTACAGTTAGAAACGGTCCAGTGTGCAAGAAGACTTGCCGCAAATTGAGTGAACAAAATTGCATAGAAAATTGCCTCGTGTGCGGCGAGCTTTAGAAAACAAATCTGAAGCCATTTCAGAACTCTTGTACCAACATCATTATCACAACAACTCAAGCGACACCGACATGCTGAATAGCTGCGTCTTCAAACTATGGCGTCTGATCGCTTTCCTAGATTCTTACTTACTTGTACAAAGTACAAGGAAGTATTGTGAAACCGACAAAATTCACATATCGGGATTTTGATGGATATATCCGTTTTGAGTATCCCTGAATCCATTTTGACCATTTTTGGGTCATGTCGGTACGTATATTCGTGCGTGCGTGCGTTTGTGCGCACGTCACTCGCAAATCTCAAAACTGGTTGAACGTATAATGTTGAAATTTTGTATTTCAGACTGGTATAGGGTCTAGTTGTGCACCTCGCATTATGGTTCCAATCGTCTGTACCGGAAGTGCACTTGACTTGAACTTTTTTCGAATTTTTCTAATCAATCCAGAATGATCAACTGTAGGATGTTGAAATTCGGTATTTGATCTTGATGTTTTATCAGAGTGGCTATCTGCTATTTCTGTGAGAATCGGTCAGGCCAGAAGTGCACTCTACTTGGAGCTTTTTTTGAATTTTTTGCATAAATATAGAATGATCCGCCATAGCAAATCAAGATTTCGTAAAAAGAACCTACTTCTATAACATTTTATTGTACATCTTGCATGATAATTGCGATCGGCTAAGCTGGAACTGCAATTCACTGAGGACTTTTTCTAGATTTTCCGCATAAATTCAGAATGATCAGCCGTAGGACACTAGAATTTAGCATTTGAAATTGCTGTAGCATCCAAATGGTCATCTTCTATTTTGTAACAATCGGCTGAGCCGGAAGTGCACTTTTTATGACAGACTTTTTGAATTTTCCGCATAAATTCCAAACAATCAGTCGTAGAATATTAAAATTTTGTATAAGGCACTTTTATACTATCTAGTTGTACACCTTGCATTATGATTGCTATCGACTAAGCCGGAAGAGCACTTTATTCGAAATATTTTTACAATTTTCTGCATTAATCCAAAACGATTGAACGTATATTGTTGGAATTAGTATTTAGGACGATTATACCGTCTAGATGCTCATATCCTATTTTTATTGAGATCCGCCGAGCCGGAAGTGCACTTTACTTGACAGTCTTTTGGAATTTTTCGCATGAATTCGAAACGATCAGGTGTAGAATATTGAAATTTGGTATTTCAGTCTGCTTTAGCATCTGAATGATTGCCTACTATTCTCATAGCGATAGACTGAACCGAAAGTGCACTTCAGTAGAAATGTATTTTTTAATTTTGCGCATAAATTCCGATCTGTTGGTAGTCGTAGAATTTTGGAAATCAGTATTTTGGGATGTTGCAGTATTAGAATAATGGTCTACTGTTTCCATACCAGCCGACTTGGCTGAAAGCGCATTTTACTTGAGAGATTTTTAGAATCTCTTGTGTAAATCCAAAACGATAAATTGTGGAACAATGAGATTTTGTGTTTGATTATATATATCCGATGATATATATATATATATATATATATATATATATATATATATATATATATATATATATATATATATATATATATATATATATATATATATATGATCAAACACAAAATCACATCGTATTATATATACATCCAATGATGTACAAGTAAGTTACGTGATGATCACGTCAGATTTTTCAGACTACAAACAAGCTTGGCAGTAGTTTCCAACTTTCACAAAGTGTTACATGTAATAATTAACTACACTTCAAAGCACGCCGCCGCTAGGTGTCGTGCTACCCAACCCTGTCAATGAGTGCTGACTTATGTATATCTCTTAAACCACATTATATCAAAATATAAGCCATTACAAGACTTGTGAACTTGTTTTGTTTTCTGACTAAAAGACACGAAGCTCAAACATCGTTACCTAGAAAAAAAAAAGGAATTAATAAGTTAGAACAAGTTTCCTTTCGTATATCAATTTATCATTGATAAAAAAAATAAAATATCTCAATAACGCTTTTTACCCGGTACGCGTGTAGCATACACTTATAGTGCACCTGGCAGATTGATTGATATTTCCTGAGCCGTAAAGCGCATCTACCAGTCGTGAAAATACGGGTTCTCTTAGTTTTTGTGGAGAGTACGGCACAGAGTATATGATGACTCAGTGAAAATCCTAGTAATATTTTTGTCTGTCAGTGGGATTTGACCCCTTGACCTCCGGGTTACAAGTAATGCTCAAATTCAGTAGACACAAATCCGTATATATGACAATGCCTCTTGATATGAT
Source organism: Dromius quadrimaculatus (assembly GCA_963989225.1). Classification (NCBI taxonomy): domain Eukaryota; kingdom Metazoa; phylum Arthropoda; class Insecta; order Coleoptera; family Carabidae; genus Dromius; species Dromius quadrimaculatus. Next base: position 35,484,903 of record OZ022328.1, on the reverse strand, counting down.
ACATTAGTCTCATAGAGCTATCAAAATTGCTGAGTCAGTAGGTATATTTCTATATGAACTCAAGCACTGCAGTGCCGGCTGAATTCAATTTACAGAGTTCGTTGGATACAATTCACAATGAAAACGCTCATCATATAATTCACAGTGTGTACTTATGTAGAGGCAACAGATTTTATGCCTTCTCCAGATACAGTTGATCAAGTGACAATGAATTTGGCATCGCGGTTGCTAGCAGGTTCTACTACTTCAGGTTACCAATTAACTAATTATTGTCATGTCTAGATGGGTGTTTTTCTTTGATAGGCTTGATAATATTCACAGTACTTACGGTTATTACTCACTCAACAGGTGTCAGATCTTATTTCAAAAGTTACTGTCCGCTTGGAAGTGAAATTAGACAAGCAGCTCCCTCTAACAACAGATTCATTCGAATCGAGTTTTTGGTCAATTTCAAATGTTCAAAAATACATGGGAATTGGTGAAGCACACGCAGTTCTAACTATTATCGGTTTCAAAGGGAAAATTTTACTTGCTCGGACTTTTGCTCCGAAAGGAAAAATGGACATCATTTATTTCACGTTCAACAACTGTGAGTGCTGTGCCGTGTATCAAAGTGTGAGGGACAACAATATTTGCACTGTGGAAGACAGAATTTGCCATGAACATCGGGTTTCAGAAAAAAAGAGCGCTGTGACCGTTATTGTTAACGAGGAGGAAGAAAAAGTTGTGTGAATGTGAATGTACTGATTGCATTGCAGCGAGCGGTACATGAGTTTAATTTAGTTTGAGAAATATAAAATCAATTTCATGCATTATTTTATTCCAGAAGACTGCAAGCATGCAGTTGCTTTCTTGATGTAAGTGCATAGACGCGTCAAAGAACCAGCAATAACAGATGTAACTTGCTGTTGTAAAGCATCGAAAGAATTTGATAGAATACACTTCATTGGAAATATTTCCCAATAATTTGTGCTCTCCAATACAGTCCGCAAACGGTAAACTTGGAGATAAATTGGTAGAATTGGTCAAAGAGCACTCAAGTCAGAGTCCGTTGAAGAATTCATTTTAAGACGATGGTGTAGGCCGAACATCTTTACATTGTTCAAGTATAAGATACAAAATATCAATAGGTAAGGGACGACAGCGTAATGAAGATGATTTAATCAAATTCTGTCGTGACAATATAACTGTTGACGACTGCTTGCAAGTTGGAGCTGAAACGGTAAAACAGTTCAAGGCATCAAAATGGCACAGAGTTCGATTTGGTAGGATTAATTTGAACGATGAAGTGATAAGGAAAGTTAAAGAAGATTTGAGAACTAATATTGGAGAATGTAATTCCATAATAAGAAATACCATCCACTTTTTGGTCCGGATGAAATCAAAACTTCACATTGTGTGGAAATGAATTGTCCTTCAAAGGAAAAGACAATTTCGAATTGAATAAGAAAAAATGATGAAATATTTGCCAAGCCTTATGCTCAGTTGGAAAATAATTTACGTGGATAAATTTTTGGATCAATCAAAGTATCGACCGAGTATATAAAGCGAGGGGTTAATTAGAACGATGAAATGATGAGGAGAGTTAAAGAAGATTTGAGAACTAATATTGAAGAATGTGATTTTATAATAAGAAAATACTATCCACTATTTGGTACGGATGTAATCAAAAATTCACATTGTGTGGAAATGAAGTGTCTTTCAAAGGAAGAGACAATTTCTGATTACATAAGAAAAAATGATGAGATATTTGCCAAGCCTTATGCTCAGTTGCAACTGTATCTAACAGGCAAAAATTAAGGTTTATTTTGCGTTGCGTCTTCTACGTTAGAAGTATATCGATATAAAGATATAATAGAAGTTGAATTTGACAAAGACTTTCGTGAAGAACTCATGGAAAAGGCAATTGTATACCAGAAAAAAAGCTGTACAGTAAGAAAAGTAATTTTTCGTATATGTACATGAGAACAAATTGAACTGAACCCAAAATCTGTTCTTATTATGACCCTGAAGTTGACCAGAACATGGAAATCTAAAAATTAATAGTTCTGCATCTCTCAAAACTCATTTATTCCATTTAAAAGATGAAAGGTGTTTTTTCTTTCTTATTTTCTAAAATTGGATGATTGATTTCAAAAAAGTAATTTTTCGGACAACTTAAGGGTCATATTCATCAACGATAATTATGAATGATATAAGATATATTTATTCATTCAATTGATAATAATCCTTTTATATTAATTATACCACAAGCTACTATGATTGAATATCCAAATATTGGAATTATTTTATTGTGCAAATTATGTTTTTGACTTTTGTTGTAGTCAAAAAAAAACAAAGCCAATTTTCAGAAACTGAGTTTTATTATCTTCAAATATTAATATGGTTACGAGCGAACTCGCTACAGAGAATGAACAACATAATACTAGATTCTACACGTTTTCATACTAAATATCCCTTAGCCTACGTGCTTTTATCATATTACAATATTCTGCTGAGTTGTGGGAAACAACTTAGAAAATATGGCAAAATACACGAATAGTGCTATAACATAATTTGCACACATGCATGTGGTGTTGATATTACAAATTCCCTTATTCCTCGGATTACCTTTCCTATCTGTAAACATGATGCAGCAATTTGTTTGCTTTCTACAGCTCTATCTTTAGACATTTTCCCATCTGCTGATATTGAAAGTGATCTCATTGATTTACATTTCTTCTGTATTAGGAATAGTACAATATTTTTAGAACCTCCATCTGTCGTTACGGAACAATTTTAGGGAAAATAATTTAGGTAGCCACTTCTTTCTACTAAATTCACATCGATCTATGTATAGATAGCGTCATCAGTATTTGATGAGATGAATTACGAAAGGTAACAGTATATTATGCTACAAGGACCGAACGACTGTCATATTTGTCCAGGATAAATTTGGCTGCATTCGGTGAAGATGAGGGCAGAGTTCGATCCAGAAGCAAGGGCGAAGTACGAGGCGAAGGCGAGCGAGGCACGAGGCGAAGACGGGGGCAAGGCTCACGACGTAGCTTCGTGCAGCCAAATTTGTGCGTGACAATAATGGCAGTCGTTCAGTGTCCGTGCTGCATACGATACGTTTTGTAACAAGTTCACCGGAGTACCCTCATCATTAAGCTCTTTGAATTAATTCGAATGTATCAAAACTATCTTACCGATTTGACAAACAGATTTTTGCAAATGCAATCATATTACAGTAAACTAATACAATGAAACATAACTTACATGATTTATTTTATTGATTGATAATTTTCACATTTTCTGTGCTATCCCATTCACAATAAATGCACATACTATAACGAACGCATTCTATAATACAAATTTCTTCCAAATATCAATTTGACATATATCAATTAAATAAAAAAATCAAACGGCATCCATCATCCATGATCTACAATTCCATTCTTGTCCAGCGGACAAAGATATCCATCAATTCCCAGTCAACAGAGAATTAATAAAAATTGTCATCATGGTTTGGAATTGAGAACTTTCGAAACAGAAGCCTGCTCAGTAATAGGGTATTTTCGGTGTACGTGTTACAAAAAAGATTATATTGCATAACACGCAATGTGAAGAGCTTTACTGGTATCTATTCTATATTTTTGATTATATTACTGGAATTTGGGGTGGCGATCCCTGGGAGTAGATTATAACCCATGTTACTTAGTGATAATACTAGATTCTACCGGTGGGAATAATTTTGAAATCGGTCTAGTAGTCAGATCTTTTCTCCTCACAATATGAGTATGGATAGATGATACTGTCAGGAACTTTCACACTAGCGCCAGCAGCAATTGAAGAAAGTTTTATTTACTTGCAGCTAAGACTAGAAAATTGTAGACTTTTTGCAACATTCTTATATTTTCAAAGAGCGTTTGATTAGGTAAACCATATCAAATTTTGAGATGAACTTTATAAAATTGATGTTAGTGCTGAATTTATTCGTATATTGCAAAGCTTACGCAACAGATCAAAAACTCTAATCAAACTATCTGAGGCAGAAATATCTAGCAACCCAGTCCATCTCAAAGAAGGACTACTATAAAGCGGAATATTGAGCCCCATTCTCTTTACAATCTATATTAATGATCTTGAAGCTTTTCCAAGAGAACGTGGCAAAGAGGTATTGATGTTGATGGCCATACAGATATTATATTATTGTGCTGTGCGGATGATCTAGTTCTTCTGAGTGATTCACCTATATCATTACAACAAAAATTGACTATCATGGAAAATATTGCGCTATGAACTCTCTCACAGTAAATACAAATGAAACCAAGATTCTTCGGTTATTCAGAGATCGAAGGCCAAATAGTGCTTCAACGTTCAAGTATAAAAATACTCACATAGAAGAAAAAAAAATTATGTTTGTCATGAGCAGAGTGAAAAAACTAAGACGAGTGAAATGTTAATATTTGATCAATAATATAGTGATAATAGATTCGAATGATTCAGTTTGTATGAAAGTAATAGTTTAAGTAGTACTTATTGGTTTTGAAATATTTCTAAGCAATTTGTGTAAAATTTCGTGTTACTCTCACTTTGCATGAGGAATGTAACCCTTGTAGCAGATTAACTGAATAATAAGATAATAATACTGGTGGAGAAGTTCCCTAAATCGGTCCTGCGGTTTTTGAGTTTATTCATCACAAATAGAAATACTATTTTTTTCTATTCATAATATAAGTATAGATATACATTTGTAACGAAAGTAATCTTATTGGTTTCATTCATCGCACCGTTTTTTCTCGGTGAATTATCAGTAAAAGTAGATCATGTACATACATATGACGGGCCGTCTATTGCAGGAGATTTATTTTAGCTTGAAATTTCATAAGTTCATGAACAGTATTCTCAAGTTTAGTTTCACCTGCAAACTCCCTGGTAGAAACTGATGTTAAGTTGACCTGAACTTCTCTATCATATATTTTTTCCTCTTCACCTGTGATCTTTTGTCAGGAAGTTATACCTTCTGAACCATCGTATTCACTTTCTTATATAACGGTTTTCAAAATGATAGATTGAGTAAAACTATTTGGCTGACCGTCTTCCTTAAACCTCAGTTTTTTGTGGCTTTTTGTAGCATCCTTCAACTTACCTGCTCAGATCAAGCCCTCGAGCTACGTTCTCGTGATTCAATCGGACAGATAACTCTCACGATATCACAAAGTCTTCAAGATAAGTTTATTGATAAAATTCCAGTTCTTTGCGATATTATATACGAATATTTGTAACGTTCCAAACTGACCTAAGTTCGTTCTCCGCTCTTAATCTCAGGGAGATCGTAGGTGATGTGAGGCGACGCAAAGTTAGACTCCAGACATACCCGGAGCGCCACAATTATCAAAAAGATTTGCGGTTTTTATTGGCACCTGAATTGACAGAAGAAGATTTATTGCCGGATCATTTAAAAAAAATGAAAGTGAAAACATCAACAAATGTACCACGATGTAGCCAGTCGATCAAAATTCATGCTGAAGGAATTGAGTAAGCCGGTATATAAAACAACTGCGTGGTACATTGATTTAATCACCAAATGATCTTATTACATGACATCCAGGCATCCGAGCTGTGCTTTGAGTAAATTATCTGAAGCATCGTATCAAAGTGCTATTGAATTTTCAAATGATTTTACCGAAGTTTCCAATGATCTATATGTCGGCAGAACAAGACAATGGAAATATTTCCAAACAGGACGCATTATTTCTACAACTTCAATTTTGAGTATTCAAGATTATTTCCTTAATACCAGAAATTATGCATTTCTGATGACATCTCGTTTCACACAAGACTGTCTCAAAAATGTATTTAATGCTATAAGCACCAAGCATATGTAACATGTACGAGTCTGAAAACTTTTACCACTTCTTTATAAAATGTCCTATATACGATTCGTTACGACAAAGCTACCTATCAAATTATATTACATGCATTAATTCAGAGCAAATATATCGGATTTCTTAGATGTCGTCCAATGTACTACTGTTCCAGCAAAACCAGCTGTTCCAGTTGAAACAGTCTCAGGAGAAGATCTGCGCGATATTAATTTGAATATAAGTGAAATGAACTCACTATATTCCATTATAGGATACATTAAGGACGTGTAATAAATGTATCGGTAGCTTAGGAAGTACAATTCACATACAATACATGACATCTATGGCTCGTCTGACAAAAATTAGAAGTTTTGAAAAAAAACTTATTATTGTATTATAATTACGAAACGTTTCAGTTATTTTCACATATGAAACGTATTTCCAAATCAAATTACGACAAACTAAAGCACGCCGCTATAGATTTGAGAGATACACTAACTGGAATTGTTACAAAATATACTTTATCACAATTTGAAAAAAAAATTTTTCGTTATTTGTTCTTCAGATTAGAAATTCTAAGTGAAAACGTTTAACCCGTGAGATATCTTTAAACAAAACAATGCGACGATAACCACGTGTATACTTTATGATTATATTATTTGTAGTATATATTGTATTCTTATGTATAAAATGTCCAGGTTATTATTTTTTCCAATACTGATACTTTATATAGGAGTGTTTGAATAATGCTAAATAATAATCAATGAAAGCTATACAAGCAATTTCTATAATAAGATTGGATACTTCATCATCCATTATTACACGTTGAACCTCTATTCATCCACTTATCAACAGATAAATATTAAAATATTCACATGGTTGTATCGATTTCTAAGATTTTATTTCTCAATGTCGAATAAAAACACTAAAAATTCTTGTCTGAAACATTTATTTGTGTTCTTTTCAATGTAGCAGTATTTGAATTTGGAGGGAAAATAGCTGCGTCCTTGATCATGTCTTTACTCACATAATATAGAACTCTTCACAGAATAAGCGTATAGCGCCAAAACACTACTTCGTCCAAGGAGCGCCTAACACAAAATAAATGACAAGAACGTGATCAAAAAAGATAAATGTAGACTTCTGCTCCAATAATAACTAACCCAACAAATAGTACAAAACAGACACTTAGCTGAACCCACAAGTTTTCCGGAACTGTGGAGATGACGTCGCCTGACCTGGTGGAGGTATCGGTTCAAGAGTTAGTCGTGGACAGGCGTCATGGTTAAGTAATTTGGAGGTGGTCTCAGGAACAGGATACCGGCGCTTGCATCGCTGGGTGCACTGCGGGCGTCCGGACACTTCGTCTTGGATGTTAGTGGCGGTTTACGATAACACGAGGTGTGCGTGAAAATTTCTTTCTAATCCCCAAAATTGAGCTGCTCGACCGACACCACCCGAAACACGGTTACTCGGTCGGGTCACGACACTGATTTATAATAAATCTCGCACAGCGGCTTTGATTACTTGCAGAGATGAAAATAAACCGTTGCCTTAAGAAAAACTTCACGTTTTTATACTTTTTTCTCGAATCACTTACTTAAATCAGTTTCCGATCAATTATTTCAAAAAGAACAGCTTTCACTAAGTTTCTACGTTATTTCGTTAGATTCAGCTCATTACAAAGAGAGTAAAGAGAAGAAACTGGCGAGAAAGGATGCTTGGGGTTAAGAGACTCTATTGTGAGTGCTATGTTATCTTACTGTGTTTATATTTTGTGATGTGCTATGTCAAATGTGATTTTGATGTAATTTTGAGATTTAAATGAAATGTTTCTATTTGGAAACAGAGTCTTGTCAACTTCTGACATCTTGCAGCAGCTACGTGAATTAAAAATACGAAATCAAAATACTTCATCAACTAGTAAAGTGTCAAATATTGACAACAAGTGTAAGGTGAGTGAAATGTTTTATTTATCTGAAATAATAGTGATAATAAGTTTAAGTTATAGCAGAAAGAAATAGATAGAAGGCTGGGATATGGAAAATGAAGAAAGAGGAACAAGATGCGAAATTGGAACGTAACATTTTTCTCAAATGTTATAAAATTGAATTCAAATTCATCAAAATAGCATAAACTGCTCCTACATATCATTTGAGAGTTCATCTGTATTATTGGTTTAGTTCTTAGTACATTCTCGTCCATTTCGTTTTTTTGAATTAAACCAAAACGATTAATTTTGACGACTTGTGACAATTAGTCAGAGGAAATTGGAGTTGCTACTGGCTTTGACATATCTAATCTACACTTCAAGCAAAACATGCTTTATTATTGTTAAAATAGTTTATTAGTGGAAATTTCGTGTTGACTAGACAACGTCGAGTTTCTGCTGTAATTTCTTAATAATTTCAATGTCTCATTGGAGTATTCATACATGAGTGGAAAATTCCGCCTGATCAGATAAAGTAGAACTTTTAGTTGAACAACGAAGGTACATAAGTTGTCACATTAGTGACGTTTGAAAATAAAATGTTTTTCTCGAAATTTTTCGAGGAATTATTCCCACAGTTGAGAGCAACACAATATCTAACAACCGTTTCAATAAATGAATAACATATTCACACAGCATTTAACTTTGACGATTGTTTGTAAAAGATTCAAGTTTGTTTATATCCCGGCTATAGACCTTCACAGAGCTTTCTGTCCTAAAAATGTATAACCCGATTAGAAAGCATGACTCGAATAAAAAATATGAAAGTGTATTCAATATATAAGGCTCAAGGAATAGAATCCGTACAACATATATTCTATTACGGTGTATGTGTTAATAGGTGCAGAATAAAATACCTATTGTCTCATCAGTATCTGATTAGCAATTACTTGAAGATCATTCAATTTTATCAGCAAATTTCAAAATTAAATTCAAATAATCATGACCAAAGAGTATTTTACAATTTGGTAAAAACAATTTATAGTTGAGTAATTTCACTAAACAGAACAAGATTTGGTGAACTGCAGCGTTTACAATCGCACTATCATCCGCATGAAGATACTAGAGAAGATAACTATCGAAAATTTGAGAATGTCATCTCATCCGTTGGGAAAATTGTTTTACAATCACTTGAAAGAATTATAATAGAAGGCAAACGCGGCCAAGGGGTTCCAGTGCTATTTGCTACGGACATACATGAAGATATAAAAGTTTTATTGAAATATCGTCCCAATTCCATGGATTCAAATATAAAGCCGTAACTATTCGCAGCGTGATAGTAATGGTTCTATTTATGATCACAAAAAAATATGCAGATGACTGTGGAGCTGAATATTCGAAAGCCATAACTTCGACCCGGCTCTAAAAGCATTGAGCTTCTCTAACTCAGTTATACAGGTTATCAAGCAATGAAATTATTCAATTGGCAACTTTTATGAGCCATACTGTAGGAGTTCATGATAATAATTACAAATTATCTAATGTTAATTGCCAAGAGGCAAAAATTGCTAGATTATTAATTTTGATGATACATAGCGAAGCGAGCTCGGCCTGCCAATATTATTTGAATATTATCATTATTTTATTATTTTTTATTGATAAGCTGTCGCTGCCGAGCGAGCAATGCTACTTTCGTTGAAAATAAGCAGCCGTGCTCGCGAAGCGAGCTCGGCCTGGTGATATTATTTGATTATTATCATTTCATTTTTTTTATTGATAAGCTGTCGCTGCCGAGCGAGCGATGCTACTTTTGTTAAAAATAAACAGCCGTGCTCGCGAAGCGAGCTCGGCCTGGTGATATTTTTTGATTATTAATAATATCATCATTATTATTATTTAATTTTTTTTATCATTCATACTTTTTTTAAAGATAAAGTTGATTTTTTTTTTGCGTTTTCCCAAATATATCGCAGGGAATGGCTTGTTCACCGTGTATTATGTGTAAACGTGAGAATAGACATAATATGCGTGTATTAGGTAAAGGTGTACGGAGGGACAAGAGGGTGTCCATGTCTACCTATAACATCTCAAAAATAATCAAAATTTCTATATGAATAGAAAAAAAAAAGGAATAATTTATTTTTATTTTTCCCAAATATCTTTATCGCAAGCAATGGAGCGTTGACCAATATTGTGTGTATATTGAAAATTGATGTATAATATGCGTGTGAAATAAGTTAGGTTGAACGGGTAAAGTGTATGTTCATAACTACTTATATAACTTTCGAAACAATGATGATTTTCATAAAAATAAAAAAAAGAGAAGAGAAAAAAGATTCTGTATTTTCCCAAATATCGTCATCGCAAGCAATGGCTTGTTGACCATATTATGTTTATATTGAAAATATACATATAATTATAAAGCATGTGAGTATAAGTGAAGGTGTATAGGTGAAGAGTGTTGTTCATGTCTACTCATCGAAATACAAATTGAAGATGATAATTCATTGGATAAAGTGATGTGACGTACTTCCTGCGCACATCACAATTATTCCTCCCGGGCAAAATTGCTCCAAAAAAGATAATTAGGCTCAGCGCTACCAGAACGCGATGGTGGTTGCCTGAAGGGCCCTGTCAGGCCGTAGCTAGCACAGTGGTGGCGAGGGATGAACATAGAAGGGAAAGAGGGATGTAGAGCGCCAATTGTCTGTATCTGACGTCGTTTGACTAGGTGAGCCGATACGTCTAATGTCCGCCGGAAACACTTACGTATCAAAACAACAGTAAATAAAGCAATGAGGTTGGCAAAATTTATTATTTTGGTGTAATGATATTTAAACAATGTAGTTTGGGTAGTTACAACTTAAGGGTTCAAGCCACAAACGGGGTGTCCTCCCAATGAGGACAAGTTTGACGTTAAATAAAGCTCTGACACAAACAGCGCGACCTAACCCTAGAAGTGTTCAAAGCTACGCTTGAGTGGTATGAAACAACTAGCAGTGATTTACTGCTACGGAGGCGATAGTACCAACGCGGTTCGGAAACACAAAAGTGAATCAAATAATTCGAGATAATTTCTGCAACTTTGTGTGCACGATACCTGTGAACAGGGTCCTTGAGCAGTGCTCCAGATATTTGACTGCAACCAGTGGCGTGCACATTACAGTGGTTCGTTCTTAGTTGCAACTCTTCGCTACTCCAAATAAAATTCCAGTGCCCCAAAACATATAATAATAATAATATTGATTTGGAGGAGGCAGAATATTATGTCGTGATAGAATAATTGAGAGCAATGACCAGCACACGTGATTTGAAGACTGACTGGCGGTAACTCAAAATGGCGGCCTTGGATGACGTCCTCCGGACTTAAGGACTCGCGAATCTTTCCAGGAGCTCCAGCTTAGACCAATCACCAGTCGCTCTTGTCCACAGCAATATTTGAGTATACTCAGCCTCCCAAAATGAGCGTGATGAGGAAGATATAAAATTGAGAAAACGCAGAAAACGTAACAACGGGAGATGAAGACCCTAAGGTGTTGAGCGGCTTCTGGAGTAACATGATAAAATTGCCCAAAAATCCAAGCTTGCTCGATATAATTAAAGAATTACACTAAAAGAGTGCAGCTCCTTATCCACCGAAATGATTTAGACTGGCAACAACAGAAAAACAAGCACTAGGGCTCCACCAAATCTGGAGTACAAAGTTTGTTGTATCTTTAATTTCTCATGAAGTGAGATAAATGTGACCGTGAGAGAAAAGAATCAATTAAAAATTTTACATAAGTTCAAAGCCCAACAATAACTTCCCTGCCCGCGTCGTAATCAAGCCGTCAGGGTCACGATGGCATCGGGGAGACATCCCAGCGGACTAGGTTTCCCACCCCAAAAAGGTAATAGGAACAAAAAAGAGAAAGTGTGCAATTTAACCGTGACAGTGGATGATGATGAACGTATTGATACATGGGTGTGTGAATGAAGCTGACTGGTAAGCTGAATGATAAATGTGAGTTGAGGGAATTCACTCCATTGATTCAACTTGACTCTTCTCCTCTCTACACTTCCGACCCCTCCTGGGTCATCTTCAGGAGTGCTACATATATACGTCCGACATATACTGACAACTAATACCAAGATAAATATATATATATATATATATATATATATATATATATATATATATATATATATATATATATATATATATATATATATATATATATATATGTATATATATATATATATATATATATATATATATATATATATATATATATATATATATATATATATATATATATATATATATATATACTATCACAACAGTCGACAGTATTGGAAACACAAGATCAAGTGACATGATCAAGAATGCGCGTACACGCATAACATCAATTTGCATACCAGCAACTAGTAAGAAACTGTCAGTTGAAGAAGTCAACTAATAAAAAAATTATCATATCAAGATTCGAAGATGGCCACAGCGACAAGAAATTGATCAAGCAATATTACATATCACCTCAAAATGTTATTGTATATAGACCTCAATGTCAAAGTATCAGTCTTTTCATTGTTATTACCTGTATTCTGTTTTCTATGAAGCATTTCTAGCATAAGTCTTGTATTTTATTTATTAATGTTGGTCAAGTCCACACCGCTGACCAAATCTTCTTTGTGCATTTTCTTGATCGCATCAACATTGAGATGACTTAATCGACGATGCAATATTGCAATGAAACAGCGACTATATTTGCATATTCATCTATACGCAATCGGGAATTAATTTTCAGTTGATTCATTTCACAACGTTCACCTACAATGTTGCTCTCTTTGCTGACTATTTTGCATCCCATTTTCTGAATATTAATTTCCAGACTTTGTGAGTCAATACGGCAATTAATATCAAATTTATTTTTGATTCTGGAACGTATAGTAGGACGAGGCTCCCATTGATTATTTACTCTGACCCCAATCAGCTGTGTACCAGCTTCCTGAATTTTCAAAAGACGCGTATTGTCAATTTTGACAGATCGTATTGCCAAAAGTTTCCGATATTAAGAAAACCACTCTCGATGATAAGTCATGTGACTTGAAGCACCTGAATCTGCAAACAAAAAATTATTCTCATCACTCTCATTTTTGTTTGATTTTACGGCAGTACAAATCGCCATTTATTTCTCATTTTTCTCTCCATTTGATGGATTGCATATGTTCCGATACTTTTTTCCTAAATGACTAGGTTTATTGCATGACTGACACTTGTTTTTTTTTTTTTAATTTCATCAGGTGACTTAGCAGGCATCAATTCCTTTTTGTCCGATTCAGCCATAAAAGCAGAACTGGTCGATGATGCATGTTCGCTATTCATTTTGTTTGAATTATCCTTTTCTACCTGAAATGATGTCATCATCGTATTGATTGTACGAGTCCTGTTTGTATTCTAACAAACCATTTTATAATTATTTAATTGTGTACACAAATTTTCGCTTCGTCGTTGTGCATGTCAGAAAGAGTTTTCACGATCCACATCTAATGATTGAATTATAGCATTCATGGCTTTTCCCTCGTTTCCTTCATATAAGGCTTTGGATACAACATTCGAACTTTCTGCAGAAGCTTTTCCTGTAACATTATCATCAAGGAAGTAGGGTATGCTCTTACTCAGCCTACCATCCTCCCGATATCTCAGGTATAGCTTGAAGGATGTTGTAAAATGGATCAAAGTCATCAAGATTAAAATTCAAGTTCAAGATCCGCAGAATATTGATTTCACCAGCATATAACCATATGTTCGCAGCAAATTATGCACTTTATTATAGCAGACAAGTTCGTTATATTGAGCATCTGGTTTTGTAGTATGTCATTCATATTATTCTTCCAGAGACCTTTCCTTAGTTTTTCACACATGAATAGATTTTGCTGTTACCATTTGGTCATTCTTTTGCATGCATTCGTAGAGTACAGATCAAAAATGTATATTTGCATGAAGTGTAAGGAAGAATTTACGATTTAAGATATAATTTGGAACGACATTCATTATTTTGCGTGTAATAAGATACTAGATTTACTCGCCGCAATGAGTTTTCAACGCATATCAACAAAAACAATTCAGATTCTCAGCATCGTGATATTTGCAATCTACAGTTTACTGAAGGTAAGAACTTCACGGGGCATGAACATGACGACAAAAAACTGTTAATAAACAAGGAAAAACTATCAACCAGTAAGTTTATGATTAAGAGAGATCCATTTCAAATTCATTACCGAAGTGTAAGGAATGTTATAGAAATTTTTCGTTTTCAAGGAAATTGGACGGTAATTTGAGATCTCGAAAGCATATCAATTTATCGGTAGAGCCCTTTGAACAAAATATAGCTGAAATCTTCTGAGGCTTCAAAAATCGAGTCGTAAGATATCGCATCAAGGATTGAAGGGATAAAATAGTCGCCATAAACAGAACTAAATGTGAAGAGTTCCAGGAACGCGACTCGGGCTGGGCACTTGAAAAGATTTCCCGCTTAGAACTGGACATCAATCAATATAAACCCATACGCGGATCATCATTTATTGATCTCCCAAAACTGATAATGGACAAGGACGCTTGTATTAATGCTAAAATTAATGATGTACACTGCTATCTTTAGGCGATAGTTTCAGCTTTACACCCAGTAAAGGAAAATTCTAAGCGAATATCATCATATCCACATTCGTTCGAAGTTGTAAAATATGATTGCCTAAATTTTCCAATGAAAATGAGTGAAATATCTAGATTCAAAAACATGGTGATATATCTGTCAATGCTGTCAATGGAATTGGTCTGGAATATAAAGCTTAAACTGAATATTTGCTATAGTAGGACCAATTGATCATACCAAAAAGTTCAAGATACGTATATCAATTTATTATATATTGAGGACAGTCCACAGGTCACTACGTATGGATTAAAGATCTACCCATAGTTCACCGTCAGATACCAACTCATTGCGGTGAAAAATACTTGTGTGATGGATGTCTTATATTCTTTTCAACCGAAGCATCATTTGAACAACATGAATTGAATAATTGTATGGAATATATACTGTGATGCCAACAGTAGAGTTGGTTACAGATAGAAATGGGGGTATAATTCCTGGATACATATTGAGATTTCAAAATCATAAAAGAAAAATGAGAATCCTATCTGCAGTTTACTCAGATTTTGAGCATTATCAGAAACCTATTTATTCATGTCCATCCAATTCAAATAATATTAACTATACGAATAAATCTCATATGAATGTTTCATACAGTTTTGCTTGAAAAATAAAATGTGCTACAAACTCTACAAATGAATTCTCCTCTTTCTCTGTCCAATTTTCTGATCTTTCTCTCTTCACATTCATCTGAAATAAATTGGAATATTAAAAGTTCATGACTATTGTTGGGTTAGATTAACCTAATTAACATTCTTTTTCGCATTATTTTTCATTCGTCTCCACTGCTCTTTCATCCTTTCAACCGATCTCTCATACCCATTCGTCCTCATACATACTTCAATTTCACGCCATGCATTCTTACTTTTTTTTATAATATGCTGATCAATCGCCTTATTTTCTATCACATTTTTTCGTTCATCTACAAACTCTACAAATAAATTCTCCTCTTTCTCTGTCCAATTCTTTGATCTTTCTCTCTTCACATTCATCTGAAATAAATTGGAATATTAAAAGTTCATGAGTATTGTTAGGTTAGATTGAAATATCACCATTACTGGATACCAATTTCTTCTTCTTCAAAGAGCATGCAAAATAATTGTTCTCCCGCTGTTTATCTTATTGTGTTCTCACAACCAGAACCATGGCACCAAGGATAATTGATTTTTGAGTCGGTATTTTGAAAATTATAGTATAAAAGTATGAATATGACCAGTTTTGCTAGCAATCAACAGTTTCCGCAAGTGTAACGCCAGCAACACGAGCTCGCTGCAGTAGCTGCTATTGGGAAGAAAGACCAAAGTATCATGACGTTACGCACTGTCTCCAAGGTCATGAAGGCGTTTTGAAATTCGTCATTTTCAAAATGCTGTAGCGTCCTCAAAAATTGTCTTGGAAACGTAGGAGAAAAAATTGATGACAAAGTCATGATAAAAAAATCCATGTCCCAACCCCATCATTGGTTATTTCCTGAATCACCAGACATCTCCCCTGGAACATTCATTTTAACTTCAGAACATCAAATATTGAATTTGAATAGATGCGAGATGTTAGAATGAGACTCTGCTTGAGTATTCGACCACATTTTTTTTTCTGGGATGGATTTTTCGTCAACAAAAATATTCTTTCGGAAGGATGAACTGATGAATAGAACCTCTACGTCTCAAGGCATTTTCCAAAATGTGTTTGGAAATTGTTATGGCACAGATGTCACTTTCTAATGAAAAAAATCTGTAGTCTCTTATTTTGTTGCAAAAGCAGAATGCAAACATACGGGATGTGCAACATTCAAATTTTCTGATTCAGAAAATATTCATTCTGGGGCAGATATGACTATGTGTGTCGCAGTAATGGGATAGATTGAACATGGTGCAGAAAAACATCGGCGTTTCATAAAAGGCAAAGAGAGAAATGCAATGCCCCGTTGGACGCACAGAGTCCAGTGAAATATCAATAGTCAAGCGCTGCTCATGAATATCAGATAAAAGCTGGTAATTTGAATTTTTCACCCGAGCTCAATTATTCTTAGAAAAATATCTAGTGAGAACATTCAATTTACAGATCTGGACAGAACTTTTTTTTTCAATCTGATGGAACAAAAAATAACAAGTAGTCGTAATCGAAAAAGTAAGCTTATTATCTCAGGTAACATTCAAGAAATCGGATTTTCTCCATTTATTGTCTATGTGTAAACTGGAATACAGCTACGACATTTTTGTACTATTAAAAAAAATCGAGATTATCTCATTTTTCTACATCTAGATCAATTTTAATCGTCCTCCAGGTGCCAATAAACAAATTTACTACTATGCATTGGACATGCAGGGTGTTTCAACA
Organism: Dromius quadrimaculatus; assembly: GCA_963989225.1. Taxonomy (NCBI): domain Eukaryota; kingdom Metazoa; phylum Arthropoda; class Insecta; order Coleoptera; family Carabidae; genus Dromius; species Dromius quadrimaculatus. Next base: position 35,468,098 of record OZ022328.1, on the reverse strand, counting down.
AACCACCAGTGCCAATTGCCTTATTTAATTCATCAAGTAATAGTATACCAATGATACATTATTTTTTAAATTCAATACGACATGAGGAAACTTTATTTTTAAAATTGAAACAGATTTCAGCATGGCCCTTATTCAAGCAGTTTCAATTGCATTCAAGAAAATGAATTTGATTAGATAATTGAAAGAAATGTGGCAATAATAAAAGCATTATTAAAAGACATTGTGGTTCTGCATATATGTTCCACTGATCTTTCCCATGCAGGTTCCATAAAAATCAATTCATTCGCGAGAAACAAGAAAATTAGAAGTTTCTGAAGAAATATTTGCTGCCTTGGTTCACAGTAACAATATAATATCTACGACAATTCTCTGAAAGAATATTATAAAGGTATTCGAGCTCCCTCTTATTTGCACGGATTATGATGGAGCTTCAGAATACATTAACAACAGTTCAAAAATTTTACATGAATTGAAAGACCATAGAATTTGATATGATATTTCCAACACTTTAAGTTCCACATTACAGAAAAATTCTCATTGTCATCTATATTTCAATAAGAGAAGGTTCAAATCAAATCTACACTTATCAATGCTTCTAGTGAAATGTACTCACCATTGTTAATAGATTACTTATCGCGAGATTTCTTTCTATTCTATCCAATATAATCAGAAATAATCGTTTGAAAATTTGATATTGGAAAAGATTATAACGTCATTGTTGAGAACTGGTTCGCATTCGTCAAGAAATAGACGTTTTCTAGAAAATTGAGAGTGAGAACTCCTAGATTTATAAGGAAAATTGAGAGTTTATTGAAAAGTAGGTTATTAAATAACTCCTATTCTTCACAATTTACGAAAAGAAATGAAGCAGTATCTAATCTTAATGATAGTTTAATATATCTTTGTCTCAAGAAGAATGGAGAATAGTAGTATCTCCCTTAAATGATGTTAAAATAAAATACATCCACAGAATTTCTAATAGATCCGCTTGAGAAAGAGAGCTTTTGAATGATATTATTTGAATCTAAAAATGATTTCCCGGTATACGATAAAGTTTTATCTTTGCACACAAGTATTTCAATGAAAAATTCGATTAATAATAAATCGGTGACGCATGATGTAACTCCAATAAAAACCATGAGGAGAATTCAAATTTTGATAAATTCATGGAAAGAAATCCACAAAAAAATTTATAGAACTGATGAAACATCTTGGTGTTAGTCGATGCTCATCCCAAATCATTTTCATTAAACAAACGGGGCAAAAAAATTGACGTTATGAAAAACGATATCTTACTCATTCCTATCAAAGTGAATTCATGTCACTGGACATTAGTGGCAGTCATTTTAAAGTATAGTTTTATTATCTTGTTTGACCCCCTTAATAAGCCAGTGCCGCTGAGGTTTATGAAAGAAATATTAATATTCCTCTTCAATCGATATTATTTCGAATACAATAAAAATTTTGCAACAAATGACTGGCCTATTTATAGTTGTGTGAATATACCATCCTAAATCTTGAACGGAAATGTTGGATCCAACTATGGAGTCCATGTTTGTATTCGGGCATATTTAGTATGTTACAAATGAGAAAGTAGCTACTAGAAATGGTCATGAAATATGATTGACATTCAGATTCAATAGACAATGATCAATGTAGTTATCATTTATTACTTGATGATGAATCAGTGAATAGAACTGAATCTTTTAAGTTATGAGAACTAGCCAATGGTCCACCGGAAGATTTTTCTTCCACAAAAAGTTTTGTTCATAATTTGACAACATAAAATGTTGAAAAACTCTTTTTCACAGGATATTGAGATGAGGCCTACTTTCCACAATCAGTTTCTTCTATTTTTAATTGCAATGTTCGAACATTGTCTTCCCAATTTTGAGATATAACTTATTTTCTTCTCCAATTCTATCAAACTATATCGGCATGCAGTCACATGATGAAGTATTTGATTCCATCTACTGCAATAAAAATTCGAAAATCTTTTTCCCAAGAAATATATTTCATCTTCTGAGTAACTAGGCATTCATAGCGCTACATCAGCAGGATGAAATCATTCATTGAGATAGAACAGTCACTGACACTTTTCACGTATCACTTGCATATGATCAAGAATGTTGCATGAAAATTGATTCACTGACATCAGTTTTAAATATGATGAATATACTATTGATTCCAACGGCCCAGATGACTTCTTGAGTTCATGTTTTATCCTTTCTGACAGACAAGGGTAATTTGACATTTTTGCAGTGCATATGACCACCATTTGATCAAAGATGTTGCATGTAAAAACTGATCCACTGGCATGTGTTTTAAATATGATAAATAGATGAACGAAGTCACCAAAGTGAGTGAATCTCTGAGTTTTTTCATCATCATTACTGTCCTACGGGGGTGATATAACATTTTTGAACTGCATATAACTTGCATATGATTAAGGATGATGTGCCGGCAGAAATTGATCCACTGACTTCGATTTTTAATATAATGAATACATATATACACATTTCTGCAGCGCATTATAACTTGCATATGATGAGGCTATCGCATGTACAAATTGATCCACTGACATCAATTTTGAATATGATAAATAAACAATTGAATTAACCTAAGAAGGTGGATCTTGGAATTTTCTTATTACTGTCCTACGGGGCTAGGATAACATTCCCACAGTGCATAACAATTAAATATGATCTAGGATGTTGCATGTGAAGGTTGATCAACTGACATCAATTTTTTATATGATAAATCAACAATCAAATCAATCAAAGTAGGTGGATCTTGACGTTTTCTCACTATGCTTACTGTTCTCGGAAGTGGCGTAACATTTTTGCAGTGCATGAAACTTGAATGTGATCAAGGATGCTGCATGTGAAAATTGATGGACTGATATCAATTTTTGATATGATAAACTAGCGATTGAATCCACTGGAATAGTTGAATCTTGAAGTTTTCTCACTATCCTTACTGTCTTACGGAGATAGCGTAACATTCTTACAGTGGAAGATACCTGAATATGATCGAGAATGCTGCATGTGAAAATTGATCGACTGACATTAATGTTTGATATGATAAATCAACGATTAAATTCACCAGAGTGGGTGATTCTTGAATTTTTTTCATTATCCTCACTGTCCTACGAGAGGAGCTTTATATTTTCACAGTGTATGACACTTGAATATGATCAAGTATGCTGCATGTGAAAATTGATCAACAGACATCAATTCTGAATATGATAAATTAACAATTGAATTCACCAGAGTAAATAAATCTTGAAGTTTTCTCATTATCCTTACTGTCCTACGGGGGTAGTATAACATTTTTTTAGTGCATAACACTTGCATATGATCAAAAATGATGCAGGGGAAAATTCAGTCATGTACAGCAATTTTTGATGTGGAAATGGAAAATTTACTTCCAAAGAAGTGGGCTATTCCTTAAGTTTATTCTTTTTGTTCCACAGGAATAGCTCTCTCACTCAGTACATATCATGTGTACTTATATGTATAAGGGAGATGTACAGAAGAAATCAGACATGAGCATACGTAATCATAGTATTCATAAATAATTCGATTCCCAATTCCAAGAGAATTCCTGTGGATCTATTTCATTTATCTATATGTTGGAAAGATTAGGCGAGTTTTCTTGTTGAGAACTTCATTCATCGATATATAATAGCATACAGATGAAATTTCATCTAATAAGTATAAGTTGTATCAAGTAAGCTATAAAATTCAATTGCAAATTTGTGTGAAAATCGAAAATTGTAAATTTAATGTGAATTTTTCTAGCAATCCGAGTATGCCACTATGTGGATTTGATGTCTAGGAATAAAATATAGAAAACTGGTGTGATAAAAGTTGCCTGTCTCTTTCTAACCATTCTCATGCTGCAGTTTCCAATTTTTTCTCGTTTTTCGCGTTTATCTCGAGAACAATCTGAATAGTCGTAATGCGTCAATGAGATCATTTCTGGGCGTTCGGAAATTGCTCGACTATCGCTACTTTTTCCAAGCGCTTGAATGAAAGAAGCAATGTCTGGATGCGTTATTTGATTACTGATGATGAGAATTTAAACGAAGCAGTAAGATATACATTCGGTCTCTAAATATTGAAATGGAAAATCACTTATCACAATATTGTTATTGTAATTGTGCAAAAACTATAAGTCTGACAGAGTATCTCTTCCGATCACTAATTGGAGTTTTTTTTGGAAAGCCGGTGAACAAACATTTAAGTAGCACTGGTATTAATTTTAGAAAAATGATAATTTTGCAGAGGTTTACGTTTAGCTGTGTGAAAATAGCACCGCTCAAAAAAATTAGAATCTTATTTTAAGTATGAATGCGCCAGAAATTCTCTCATTGGTGCATCACGATTACTCCGAAATGAACGCGAATAACAAGTCAAAACTGCAAATCAAGAGATTTTTATCAGAGTCCTTTCATCTTTATCCTCCAATATTCAATAATAAACTATTCTTACTTCAAACGCTACAAAAGTGTAATCTTTAGGTAAGTGTAACTTTATCTGATTAGACAGAGCAGCTTCATGTGTTACAATTTGGGTAGCTGTTTGGAAAAAAATTATTTATATATATATATATATATATATATATATATATATATATATATATATATATATATATATATATATATATATATATATATATATATATATATATATATATATATATATATATATATATATATATATATATATATATATATATATATATATATATATATATATATATATATATATATATATATATATATATATATATATATATATATATATATATATATATATATATATATATATATATATATATATATATATATATATATATATATATATATATATATATATATATATATATATATATATATATATATATATATATATATATATATATATATATATATATATATATAATCTACTATTATTTTATAATGATGAAGTAGTAGCTATGGTGAAATTTATCCTCTATCTACGCCATTGGATGATATTTTGCAGATGGCAGGGTTGTTACCATTGGCGTCGCGGTTAAAACTGCCGACGGTGTGCTCGGGCGCCAATACGGTCGGTGTCGCAGTTTCTGGGGCAAAAGGCTCAGTAGGGAAGGGTTTGGGTTGTCAAAATAATCATCAGGAGGTAAGTACGACTACGGTGAACAAAGAACATATATTATTCAGGAATTTGCATTGAGATAACTTGACTGATGGTGAAGGGACGGCTGTACATGACACTCGACACCAGCGATGTCAGACAATGGGAAACTTTAAAACAAACAAATTGTGAAGCGACTTCCCAAATGGTGGATTTTCTTATCTTCGACGCTTGTGAAACCAAACTGGTTCCCGAATAGTGACTCTACGTTAACTTGCTCAACGTTGTGGAGCCAATGATGACCTCCTCAACGGTGACTACGTTTAAACAATCTAACGCTGCGAAATCTCGAAGACTTCGTCAGCGGTAAGGCTACGTTAAGTTAATCTAACACTATGAAATTAACAAGGACTTCGCCAGCGGTGACTCTACGTTGAATAATCCAAACACTGCGAAATCAACAATGACTTCTTCAGTGGCGATTCTACGGTGAAACAATCTAACACTGTGAAATCAATGAAGACTTCCTCAGCGGTGCTTCTACGGTAAATTATTCCAAAAATATTCCAAGCTCAAAAACAGCAAAGATACTTTAAGTTCAAAACAACAAAAGCAAACAGATTTAAGTTCCTTTTACGGACTTATAGAAAAAAAAAATACGGATTTTGTCAGACAGTTGTGTTAACGGACTTAGCACAAAAACTCCACTTGGACAGTAAACACTCTGAAGATGACACTCGGCATCGGATCTAGAAGTGTACTTTGGAACGGCTACTAAGAAGACTGGACTTTCAAAGAAGTGACTTTAGTCGGCCACAAGGAATTAATTATATTCCAATTTTAATGAATACTTACTTAACTTGTTTTAAAATTAATTTCTTATTAGCGCGGTCAGTAATGTGAAGAGGAGATACAGACAGAAAGAAGAAGTCATTTTACAAATACAATTTTCTTTACGACAACAAATTTCCTACTATTTTTCTTCTAAATATCTCCTTAGCGATTACAATTCCTTGAAATTCAGATTATCTCAAGTTCTTTTTATCTGTTGGTAAAGTAGGTATTGTTATGTCGGTAAGTTTAAAACTGTCAAGTGTTAGATCTTTCATTTGTTGTGTCAAAGGTCGAAAACAACATAAAACAGAATATACAATAAACAACATATTCACAGAACAACGGTTTATTACATTCAGAGTTCAGTCACGGTAAATACAAGACATAAATACGGATCAAACAATATAGGTTGAATTCAATTTCAATGTTTTCATCTCATTCCACTACATGTTGTGAAATATTGTAATGTTTTAATTCCAGTTGGTGGCTAATACTAAGGTAAGCGGTGGTAAATGTTCAAACAGAATTACAGATTTTGAAATTCATAGGGTGAGCAAAATGTGAAGTAATTGTGATAGACTTCAAAATATTTGACGGTAGCAAAAGGCTCTGGGATGTGCAACTGTGACGGAGTTTTGGGACATAATTCGTCACAATTTGATGGTATTTCTCAATATCAATTTGTATAAACATATTATTTCGTATCTCACGATGTTGTTCTATTTTGCGGCAGTGTCTTGTATTTTACGCCATTGCACATACATTTACAGAGTTTTTGTACATTTCACGGCTGTTTTGGTATTGTAGTGTGCAACATTTTTGTAGCAGTTTTCCCTTTGATTTGTTTCTTTGTCCATAGCATTCAATCTTTTCATCTGTCAGCAAAATTGGATTATGATGGAATAATTGAAAGAAATAAAACCGTGTTCATTGTATTGTAGTATTGGATTTTGCTTCAGATATTAATGACAATCAGAAGATATAGAAAGGAGAGAAACATTTTGCAGACTATGCTCCGCAATTAGGAACGTCATTTGGAGAGAAATGACGCAGAATGCAAAATATTGGAGAAATTTTATCTTTTCCAGGAAAAAAGTCGGAAAAGCTAAAATTTAATGGGTTTATGCGAAGAAGATGGACATTTTGGAGAGTATTAGGGAGAAAGTATACGAATCATCCATACAATCTCGATGAAATCAAGCGATAGTTATGATTTATATGTGAGCTGCAATAGATTGTATTCAGGTAAATTTTTATCTCGTCACTCTGAGAAATGCGCTGCTGCTGATGTTGACCAAAATTCAAATCGAATTGAATATATATATATATCAGTCTCACTATCACTTGTAGCTTGTGCATTAGATAGTAATAATGCATTATATAGTATGCGTATGAGGCATGACGTGTTCGATAAATGAAATTTCTCCAATTACAAAATCAGATTCTTCAGTATGTCACATTAAATAACAAAATTTGGAGAAACATAATAGAGAACCAATGGCTGCAATTAGTTCTGACAAAATGAGAGAGTTAGACAGGATTCTTATTGAATTCAAGCGAGTGAAAAATAATGAGAACTATCAACCAATTGACATGATAAGCCCCTTCATGTTTGACGTTTTAGTGAAATGCACTAAGAAAGGTTGTGATCATGATCAAGAGAAAAGAAAAAATAACAGAGCACCAAGTATATCAGCCCACTTAGAGACATCATTATAACAGGTCAGTGAGTTGCCCATTCGTTTAAAATTTCAACAAAACACAATTATCAAAATTAATCAAGATCTGAAAGCTAATTTGGGAGAGATAAAGCGTTTTAAAGAAGAACTTGTATCATCTCAGTGGATGATTGAAATAAGTAGTATGACTTTCAAAAGCTTGAATGAAATAGAATGGAATAGACCAATAACACCACTTCTAATAAAAGATATTATCAAATTTGTCAGTTGGCCAGACTTCAAGAAAACTTGGATGATAGAGCTGAGTTCAAAACTTCAACAGAAACAACAGTTATATTGACAGTCTTCTATAACAGAAGACATATATATATAAGTTATAGTAACAACTTTCCGTCAATTCTTAATGACACCATGGTTCCCACATTCCTTCAAGATCAGAGTCCTTACACGTGTGAGCGTGTAAGGTCTCAACCTTATGGACTGTGTCACACATATTAGTTAGTCACATTTTTTATCTTAAACTGTTAACATCTAATATTGTTGTTGATAAATTCAGAATCTGTACTTGTGGTACAATAAATAGTCTTCATTTTAGAGTCAACAAATAATCGTTAACTTAACTGGCGCATTCGGGTCGAATATCAAGAATCATTTTCCGTTTCATTTCTACGATTTACTGGATATCGAAAAAGTGTCCGTGAACCGTCAAACTGACTTTACGAAACCGCGAGCGAACATCGCAAGATCGAGAAGTCACCAGACCCTGAAGTACATAGAGCTACACGAAAACGTTAAGTTTCAGATCGAAGAATACTACCGATGAACACATGGACCACACGTTGATAATCATTTTGTAAGTACACGAATTTCATTTAAAAATAACACAACACCAGTTACTTCAAATTAAAAAAAAAAGTCCATATCTACAGAATCAACCTATTCCTGTGACTCAATCCTTGATTCCAATCCCCACAACAATTTTAATTCCTGAAATCCTATCCCAAGAAATAATCAACTTCAATTTACAAGACATGGCTAGCCTAACTTTGAGGCGCGAATACTAAAAAATGATCCCCGAGTTCAATGGCAATACAAAATTACTTTCACGATTCATCAAAATTTGCGAAAAACTTGTGAACAAATTCTATGTAGTAGCAGACCCATTAGACTTCCAGAATGAATGGTTTATGTCTAGTATCTTAGCAAAAAATTGAGACAAAGCTGCAGTAAATACAGCTATTTGCACAATTTCTGATAGACCGTCAGATAGTCGTAGATTTGAGTCCCCCATTTTGTTTTCTCTGCCTTCAAGAGTTTTGGTAAGTATGTATATTTGGAGTACAATAATGCCAAAATTAAAGCTGGACCGTGTGGCCAACATAATAATAAATGATTCTAAATTTTCATGAAAAAAAACCTGTTTTGATCCAATTTTCTTGTTTCTGCCATGCTTACGAAATGAAATTTAGGGAAAAAAGAGTCAGCGAAAAACGATAGGCAGAAGTGATCCACTTGGCCAAGGGTTTGATTATGCAAAAAAATTATATCAATTGTTCACGTTCTTCTCGTTTCTGCCGTTTGGTCATATGAAAGTTGATATCATAAGTATCTCGTAAAAACGAATGGCATAAGTTTCTCGAATGACTAAGTCAAGATATGCACGAAAACATTCAAACTTTCGCAAGGTGTTTTCGTACATATCTTGACTTGGTCATTCGAAAAACTTATGCCATTCGTTTTTACGAGATACTTATGATATCAACTTTCATATGACCAAACGGCAGAAACGAGAGGAACGTGAACAATTGATATAATTTTTTTGCATAATCGAGCCCTCATTCCCAACCCTTGACCAAATGGATCACTTCTGCCTATCGTTTCTCGCTGACTTTCTATGAAAATTTAAAATTAATTATTATTATGTTGGCCACACGGTCCAGCTTTAATTTTGGCATTATTATACTCCAAATATACATATTTATCAAAACTCTTGAAGGCAGAGAAAACAAAATGGGGCACTCAAATCTGCGACTATCTGACGGTCTATGATTTGAGAAGCTTGGAACAAGCTTTATTAAACACTTACGCTGACAAACACGATTGTTTTACAGTGAATATAGAAATGTGAGAGTTGAGACAAACAGATGAATCTGCGATTGAATTCATGTACACAGTACAAGAATTATTGAACTAACAAACCTCATACATTACGGATCATTCGGCAGATTTGAATGAAAAAAATATTTTGATAGCTTACTTCCAAACATATGCAGTAAGAATACTTTTACATGGCTTGGAAGAGCCTCTAGGAACTCTGCTACAAACAAAAAATCCAGCAGAGTCAAATTCTGCGCTTGGCATGCTCACAAATAAATTCCAGTTAGGATGTCAACCAAGAACGTTTCAAAAAGATCATCAGAAACAAAAATATACACCAATGCAAACATCTCACAACATGATGCGACAATTTAAGGATACACCCACAGATTTGTCGCAAACACAGACACCGCAATTAATTTACCGACCTCCACCATTCAAACAAAATGATAATTGAACAAATTATAACGCACTCAAATCTTATCCCAACAAGAAATTTAACACGCCAACTCCAATGGATACAAGTACTAAACAATCATTTACACTTAGACTTTTTCCAATGAGCGTTAGTACGATCAACACCTCTAATCCAAAACCAGGTCCTTCAAGTTCCTAAATTATCTAGTTCATGAATCAGAAACAGAAACAGAGGACATTCATAACTAACAAGAGAACGATGAGAATTATTTTTTGGAGAAAAATGCTTCGGAAACCAAATAGAACTTATGAATTTAACTCACAACCAAAGCAAAGCACCCTTTATAATTTCACCTGGATATAATTCAAAACTCTGATAGATACAGGTAGCACGCGCTCATTCATAAAACTGGACATTGCGAATAAATTATTTAAAAATCAAATGACTCATTATCAATTTTAAATCAAGACAGCACATATGACATCAGTAGAAATTTCAATTGAATATTGCGATGTTCAAAGATTTTTAAGGAACCAAATATCTTATTGAAATACCATCTGTTTGATTTTCATAATAATCTCGACATTTTGCTCGGATTAGATAATTTAAAGACTCTAGCAGCCATAATAAATTCAACACGGGATAAAATCATCTAACCGATCAGTGAGATCAAAATCAATCATCATAAATTTATAACACGTCCACAATATGTTGAAATTCCAGCTTATTGGGAAACAGTTACCAAATTTCTCGTGAATAATATTGATAATGGCAATGTCTTCATCTCTGAGACACATGTGGATTATTTAACATTATCTGAAGGAATAGCTAAAGTGGAGAACAACATAATTTATCATCCAGTTATTAATGCAACGGAGAACGAATGTATAACAGATTTGACTGACAAGTTTCAAGTACAATTTTTAGACAATTATGGAAGAAACAATTCAAAGTTTCATGGAAATCATTCCAACAACGACTTCGATATTTCTTCAATTTGTTCGGACCATATAAACTTAGAAGAGAGAGCAGCAATCTCTCAGTTGATAAAAGAATTTAATATATACGTCACTGTTTTATAAAACGTTTTTGTGTTGTTCAGTGATAATCAATCTGTACGCGAACAGACCCAGTCATGAGATCAGTTGTGCGCTCGGCTTCGCTTGACTTCCTTTCCAGCCGATTATGATTACGAATTGTGGGACGAAATATGTGACCGAACCCAAGGTCCGGATGAACGTATCCAAATGTACGTAGCAGTAATTAAGTCAGTTTGTAGCCGCCTTGTGCACCCACCTGACTCTAACGGATCTATTAACCTCATAATTAGAAACTTACAACTACGTTATCAGCATGACTTAGCTGTCCTCCAGTCACCCAATTTGGATCACTTAATTGCGATTACCGAGTTGAAATAAAATGCTGAATACCGGACCACCAAATTTAAGAAAAGCATCCCCGTATGTTAGAGCCAGAACTGGCGTATCAACGGCCTTCAACTTCTACTGCTCGAGTGCACACACTCAAGACTTCCTCTCCTTCTACTACTCGTCCTATTAATTCCTCATCACGCCGTTATTTCAACTGCGATGAGGTCAGTCACCTTTCACCTCTATGCCCGAAGCCCTGCGTGAAGCATTGTTTTTCTTGCGGTCATAAGAACGTGACTCGCTCGTCGTGCCCCAAGTGTTCAAAAAACTTGTAAGGTCGCACTGTAACAGTCGCCAGCGCTCACGGTCGCCTATCAAGACTGACTTGGTGGAATGGCGCGCTTGGATGAGTACCGTCGATACCTTTAGTCGCTCGCTGATCATTTCACCACCATTTCTTCGAATGATTCGAGACCTTATATACAAGTCTTTTTCGAGAACCTAATTTTGGAAGCTTGCCTGGATTCAGGTGCAAATGTTTCCGTAGGAAAGGCCTTCATCCCCTTTCGGCCAACGACTTGAAAATTCGTCGTTATCCTTACAATGATATAGTAACTACTGATGGCTCGGCTTAACGTGTCATTAGTACCATTTCCATTCTCATAACTGCTAACGCTGCCACTCATTCTTTAGACATATTGATTGTTCCTTCTCTAAACCAAACTCTAATACTATGTATAGATTTTTGGCCTCAATTTATATTTTACCTCTAATTCTTGTACTACGCGGCCAGCGGCCAGTTCTCTTAGTTCCCTGCATAGCGAAGCCGATTTATCGCTTAGCCAACAACACATGTTAGAGCCTGTAATTACTCCGTATCCAGAGCTTGGCCCGCATCCTCTTAGTCTAACATCTATTATTATTTATTCTATTAATACGGGAGATGCTGCTCCTATCAAGCAGCAATATCATTCCATGTCTCCTGTCTGCTCTTCAATAAGAGTTGGATAAGATGTTGAAACTTGAAGTTGTCCGCCCTTCTAAAAGTGCCTGGTCTTCTCCGGTACTACTGATAAAGTAAAAATCGGGTGAGAATCGGTCTCGTTCTGACGGTCGCAAACTCAATGCGGTCACAAAAAAGGACACTTATCCGCTTCCCCTGGAAAATGACATTCTCGATCACTTGCAAAAAGCAAACTACCTGACTTCTATCGACTTGAAGAGTGCGTTTTGGCAAATTCCGTTGGACGATGCCTTGTGTGAAAAAACAGCTTATACCGTCCCAAAAAGAGGTCTGTTCGAGTTCACCCGAACTGCTTTTGGCCCCACTAACGCTCCTCAAGCTCTTCAACGTGTGATGGACTAAGTCCCTGGACCATTACCCCACCATTCGGTGTTCGTCTATCTTGATGATATTGTCATTTCCACATCCACTTTTGAGGAACACCTGTCGATCCTTTACGATGTTCTCAACCGACTGAAATCAGCTGGTCTAACCATCAATTTTGATGAGTGTGAATTCTGTGAGCCATTCCTTAACTATTCAGGATTTGTAGTCGACAAGCACGGTCTGCGTACGAATGCCAAAGAAGTAGCTGCAATAGCCCAATATCCTTCATCACGGACTGTTACAGAAGTTAAACGCTTCTTAGGGCTTGCCTTGTGGAACAGGCGTTTTGTTTCTGATTTCTTTTCTCTCTCTGCGCCCATTACGTCCCTTGCTAAGGATAAACGCAGGGCCAATGCTGTCGATTGGACTTTTGAAGCCCTAACTACCTTTGAAAAATTGAAAACCACCCTGATTTCAGCTCCGGTTTTGGCCAGCCCTGATTTGCCTTTACCATTTGTAATTCAGACTGATGCTTCAAACTACGGCATCGCAGCTGTCCTCACTCAAGCCTCCTCTGACCAGACACATGCCATCGCTTACGCCAGCCGAACTCTTAACAAGGCCGAACGTAATTATTCAGTTACGGAAAAAGAGTGCTTAGCACTTCTGTTTGCCATTTCCAAATTTCGTCCTTACGTTGAAAGCACTTCCTTCACGGTGATCATCGATCTCAATTCCTTGTTGTGGCTGATGCGCATGCAAGATCCTACGGGTAAGCTGGCACGCTGTGTCGTAAAACTCCAACAATTTGACTTTAAATTGCTGCACCGTCCTGGAAAGCTTAACACTGTTCCAGACGCCCTGTCACGCGCTGCGCTTGAAATAGCTGACGTAACTACTCAAGATGAGGTCAAAGACCCGTGGTTTCTGAAACTTCGAGATTCAATTTTGTCCTCTCTAGTGTAACGAATTAGGCCCAAAATCCGTTACCGCTGCACATCCCAGGGCCTTCTGCCACCGTCGAACATTTTCAGTCCATCACAATTTTATTCACTTCTTGCGCACCCTGTAAACATTAAATTCAGTAACTCTGTATCAACCTACAACATCACGTACCGTTTATTCATCCGTTTTCAACTGCTCCATCACCGTTTACTATCTTTCACATGTGGGTGAATAAGGTTATGTTTTAACAACATCTGAAATTAAAAGAAGTCGAGATCGTGTGATCTGTATTTATGTCTTATGTCTCACCGTAATAAAGTCTGAATGTAATCCACTGTCGTCCTGTAAATATGTTGTATATTGTATATTGTATATCTTGTTGTTGTTTTTTGACATTCTGCGCGACTGTTGACTATATACGAAAGTTCACCACATTCGCCTTGTTCGCTCGCATGACGTCTTAACGTTGACCGAGCACGCGTCGCTCGCACGGAATTTTTTACCGTTAAACAATCCCGTTCCGCTCGCACGACGTTTTTAAGTTGACCAAGCTCACTGCGCTCGCACGGTAGCTTATAGTCAGCCGAGCTCGTTTTATTCGCACGGCAGCTTGCCGTTAACTGAGCTCTTTTCGCTCGCACAGCAGTTTGGCATTGCCCCGACTCGCTGCGCTATGCCGCGCTGCGCTGGCGCAGGCGCTTGGATTTCAACACTAACTTTCATCTCCTATTTCATCTCCATGCAGGTCGAAATCACAAAAACGCTGAAAGAAATGTTTATTCACTTATTATCAATTGCCTGATGCCTGAATACAAAATTTCATGGTTTTATCTTCGAAAATGACTAATCTCCATATATACTGTCATCCCCTACTTTGACCCTCTTGCCATGAAAAGTAGCCTATGTTCTTTCTAAAGCTTTAGTTTATCCCTGTTCCAAATTTCATCAAAAACGGTTGAGTGGTTTATGCGTGACAGCGTAACAGACAGCCAGAGTGACTTTCGCAATCATAATATTAGTAAGGATTCTGTACATATATTACACATAATAAGTCTTATGCAGGGGCCACATTGACATATTGTCATTGGCAATATGTTTATTATTGGATAACGCCTCATTTAATAACATCAGACGTAAATGTGGCCCAGCATAAATGTAATTGATAACCTCTAGATAAGTCACATAAACAATAAAAAATAATAATGACCATGGACTATGATAGATTTGCTTCTTTTAGAATATTTCTGTCTACAAAAGTTGTCATAAATCAAATACAATATTATGGTTAAGAAAAGAAATAGTAGGTCATGGATTTTATTTTGATTTTAAAGCACATTGACATTTCAAGACATTGGCAGGGGACATCACACTTTGGAGCTATGATTTTTTGATAACATGCGGCGCTTTTGTTGAAATTTGAAGATACGCGACAGGGCTAGAGCGGTAAAAGGAGCCGAAAGACAATCTTTTTTGTGATGATTGTCTAGAACCTGAATAATGGTGTTTTTCATAACTTAAAGAGTGATTCTATGGCCTTATTTGCGGCTGTAATGTTTAATTTTTTCATATACATTTGTCAAATATTACTTTTCTGTGACTGATCTTCCAAGAACTACTTCATTGATACTTTCTACTTACTTATATGAGCAGTTTGATAGAATTTTCAAGAGACAGTTTTCTGTTATGATCACCTGAACCCACCATTATATGGGCTCTAGGCAATCATTACAAAAAAAAAAATTATGGAAGGTGACTCCACGGCTCGCTTTACCGCCATGAAGCTTAACTTTTTGTATTCAAATGTAGCTTTTTTGTACAGATCAGTCAAATCTTATTTTTTTGGAACTGATTTTTCGAAAACTACTCTACGAACACTTCTTAATTTTCCATGTAAGCAGTTTGATAAACCTTTCAAGAAATAATCTTAACTAAGAAGCATATTTAATTTTTCTGTTATCCTCTATTTTTTGCAAATCTAGGAATAAATACGCATTTTTCCCTAAATATCAATTTGATGACTACAGTGAGATAAAACTCAATCAAGATTTACAATAAGCCTGTTGCGTATCTTCAAATTTCGAGAAAAGCGCCGCATATTATTCAAAAATAACAACTTCGAAGTGTGACGTCACCTGTCACTGTATTGAAATATGTCAATCTGCTTTGAAATCAAAATGAAACCCATGACGTACCGTCTCTATTCCTAATAATAAATATTGTATTCAATTTTTGACAACATTTGTAGACAAAAATTTTCCTGAAGGAACAAATCAACCATCGTCATTATTATATTTTATTGTTTATGTATCTTATCTAAAGGTGATCAATTACACTTAGATTTATAATGTGTTATATACGTACAAAATTTGAGCAAAATCCTTGGAGGAAAGAGATTTTCTCAACTTGTTTATCTTTAAAACAATTCTTGAGTTTTGAGAAGAAGAAATATCAAGCAAATATTTGGTGCTGACAGTAAAGGATCTAAGACGAGTTTATGTGACGGTTCAGTCAATTAAGGAACTTATCTGAGTCGTATATATTGAATTTCTCCACAATTATAATATTTGACTACTCTTGAAGAGGGTTGATACTGAGAATTGAATGAAATCTAACACATTTTTATAGACTATTGCATAAAATCACACTCGTTTAACTGCTGTTATCCACATTGCTCTTTGTTTCGTTCCATAATCTCTTCCCGGAGACCTGTAAAAATGTAGTTCTGGGCTACTTGCTCAAGTATTAGTACATCCAACAACACAACAATTTCTAAGTGAATGATTTATACTCATGATTATAGGATAATATGACATACAAAACTGACGTTTGACAGTTCGTAAATGTAAAATTTATCCGATAGAGCGGAGCCACTGAGACTACGCCATAGGCGTATTGCGATGTATTCAAGCATGTCTTACATTTGTCAATTTTTCCGCTTATTTGAAATACTTCCTCAAGTTATAGAAGTAGAACTTAAAATATAGCTTTACATTTGTTAATTTTCCCGTCATTCTCAAGTACATATTCAGAAGCTTAGAAAGCTTCAATTAGAGCAAGTTCTACTTTTTCTTCAACTTTTTAGGATTTTCTAATGATATTTGTGAAAACTGTGGTATTGCCAATTGAAAAATGAACTGTCAGTTTATGAGTAGAGTTTTACTAAATAATGTGAGGTTTATAAAATTGCGTTATTGTTGATCTAAAAAATCTCACGTGATCACGAGACCTACTTGTACATCATTTGATATATACACAAATTTATTGAATAAAGTTCTCTGTCACTTCAGATAAAATATAATTTTATTAATATTTTGATATGACAATTGTCCAACGAAATCAAAAAATTGAGAACAGATTATCGTTGCCTAGCTTATCATTTCAATTTCAATCTTATAAAATGGAGTCAATATGAGTGATTTCATCAACATTTGATGGATTGGAATAAGTTCAATGGAGCAAATTCTTTCTCAGAAATCGGTATATTTTGGTCATAGATATTCACGTGGACCCCTCTGACTGTAGAAAAAATAACATCTGTCACTCGTGCGAATCGATTATACCATGCTCATGTGAATTCTGCCACTCGACTTCGTCTCGTGGCTGAATTATTCACATTTGCACGGAATGATCTCCATTCCGCACTTGTATCAGAATATACTATCTTCTACGACCGTGCATGAAATATCTACTTCATGCGCTCTTACAGAGATTTGTAAAAAATAACTTTCGATAGATTTGCGTAAATCTTATTTTACATTATTAGCAGGGTGACAGTATTTTATTGATGTACAATTTCGTACCTTCTACGAATTCGTCAGAGAGTACTGAGTTTGAGATAATGCTCAAAGTAGGGTCTGAGGCAAAGATTGATACACGGTTCAATCCATTGTAGCAAAAAACTTGGTAGTCTGACACTTCCCAGGGTACGGTAAGACCAAACCGTCAACTTGGCTGTACAAGTGAGTTGTGCTTCAAACGCTTTAACCGAGGAAGTTTCAGAATTAGGAGGAGTACCCAATCCCCAAATGAAGACTGATGTGACTACCAATAGCCATTTTTGTAACGATACCCTTGGCTGATGGCGTGGTTGTTACTTTTGGCGTCGCTGTTGAAAACTGCTAACGGTGTGTTCGGGCGCCAATACGGTCGGTGACACAGTTTCTGAGTGCAGACGGCTGGATAGCTCAGAAGAGAAGGGTTGGGGTTGTCAAAAATAATCATCAGGAGGTATGTGTCACAATGAGATTTATTACACATGAACGATGACGGTGAACAAAGAACATATATGTTACGGAAACTTGCACGAAGATACTTCGGCTGACGGTGACGGAACGGCTGAACGCCATGTGTCGCTGGTGTCGAGCGGCATGCGACACCAGCGATCGCAGTACGGACCCAGGCGGTCGCAGATGACGAGAAATTTTAACAAATAGATCGTGAAACGATTTCCCAAACAGTGGATTAACTTTACTACTCGTTATATGCGGGTGGAGCCAAACTTGCTCCCCCGCAGTGATTCTACGTTAAGTGATTTCGATACTGTGAAGTCACCTGGTGACCCCTCCAGCAGTGATTCTACGTTAAGTATTTCAAACATTGTGGAGTCAGAAATAACTTCGTCAGCGGTGCTTCTACGTTAAAACAATCTAACGCTGCGAGATCACAAAGACTTTGTCAGCGGTGCTTCTAAAGTAAATTATTCAGAAAATATTCCAAGCTCAAAAACAGCAGAAATATCCCAAGTTCAAAACAGCAAAAATATTCTAAGATCCTCTTACGGACTTATGAAAAACAAAAAACTCACAAATCGTGTCAGACAGTTGTGCTAACGGACGGTAAATACTCTGAAGATGACACTCGGTATCGGAACTGGTAGCGTACTTTGGAACGGCTGCTCAGAAGACTGGACTTACAAAGAAGTGACTCAAGTCGGCCAGAAGGCCTTAATTATAACCAAATTTTGATGAAACCTTACTCAACATGTTTTTGAATTGAATTCATATCAGTGCTCACAGTAATGGGAAGAAGACATACACATAAAAGAAAAAAATTATTTTACAAATACAGATTTCATTACAATAACAAATTTCCTATTACTTTCCTGCCAGATACATCCTTTCCTGATTGAATTTTTTCAAAGTGTCGGATCCAGTTTGAGTATGGTCAAAGGTCACGCAGAACGTCAAACAAAAAAATACGATATACAACATATTTACAGGACAACGGTTGATTACATTCAGATAGTATTAACGGTAAGACACAAGACATGAATATATATCATACGATATCGGTTGCTTTTCATTTCAGGTGTTTTCAAAACCTAACCTCATTCCGCCACATGTGAGATATATTAAAACGGATTCAATGCAGTGATGGACTAACAGTAAGCGGTGTTGTATGGTTAAGCAGAATTACTGAATTCAAAATTTACAGGCTGTGCAGGAAGTGAAATAATTTTGATGGGCTTAAAATTATGGATGTGGCTATTTATACATACAGTATGTATACGCAATTGGCTATTTATACATACAGTATGTATATACAATTGGCTATTTATACATACAATATGTATATGCAATTGGCTATTTATACATACAGTATGTATATGCAATTGGCTATTTATACATACAATATGTATAAGAAATTGGCTATTTATAGTTACGTATAACGCAGATAGAAAAGTAGAATATTGATTGTGACCATCTATATATGCCATCCTCAACTAAAATGTTTGCCTCCACTATATTCATTAAAGTGCCCCTTCTTCTTGTTAATACTTCTGTTTAACATACACGGGCGTCAAAAGTAATCTGCGTTAATTTTGCATATCGTGATGAGCTAGTTTACTCACAGTGCACATATTCCGATTTTCAAGTCATCACGAAGCTCATAAATAATTTTTAATAGCAACGCACACATAGACAGCAAGAAAGAAGGAAAAACATTACCAAAGAGAGTCTGCTATCGGTTTATGGAAAAGTTAGAAAAAGTGAATGTTTGAGTTTGAAACAAACTTGATATAATTTATCAATTACATTTGGAATTCAGCCTAAAAATTGATTCTTTATTAAGAGTGTTTTGCAGGGGGTTAACTATAATTAAAAGATTAATTACTGACAATATTGTAGTCCCCCTTGCTTTCAATATTAATCTGAAATTAGGTTTGATTATTTTATTTTTATTTGCTGGTAATAATTTAAGTTATCGTTATCCATTATCCTGTATAATATTTGATTCATTAATCCTTAGTTATAATTTTTATAAATATATTTCTACATTAATTAGGTTTTCTTATATTCATAGTTTACATGATCCAGGATTTTCTCTATATAATAGCGGTTCAATATATAGTATCTTTTTACATTTTCTTAGAGATATAAGAACAAAAATATTAATCTCTTCTATTATAATCAATTTTTCTATATTATCACATTGTTTATTAAAGTAAGAATAATGTCCATTAAATTCTTTATACTGCTGCTAACTGCTTTGAGCACAGTTAAAGCAACAACTTTTTGTCCTAAAATGGAAATCCACAAAGGAAAATTTAAAGTACAACCTGCATCAAATTGTTCTATTACAAATTCATTGAAAACAATGACTTTTATTGGAAAAGAAGCTCCTGGTAGATGGTTTGGTTTGATTGATTTCTCATGCAACGGATGTACTGGCTATCAGGTTTCAGTATTTGAAGGTTGTGAGGATTGCACCCTTTGTTCACACAATGAATTGTTTGAGGAATGTAGAAATAAAATGATACCTAAAGCCACAGCAGTAATATCAACAATCATTGCTATCAGTCTCTTCTTTATATTACTGTGCACTTGTTCAGCCATAAATGGGAAATATTCAATTGTCATGAGTATAATCTCTTATATCAGGAAAAGGCACAACAATATTTTAGTTTCTGAAGAAAATAAAAAAATACTGATATTACAAAAAAGATTGAGATTAATTGAAGATAACAAACTTAAAGAGGAGCAAACTTGTGATCACTTGATGAGCATGAATGAAGCTGAAATTTCCTTTTTACAATACAATACAGATAAATTAAATCTATTGAAACAATTTATCATTGATTATGAGGTTGACGCAGGGTCCACTACTATGGATGAATATATAAAAATGACCACTGAAATATCAAAATTGAAAGGAAATCTAAATATGTACAGAGATTATGAAACATTGTTTAATGTTTCCTGTACAATGATTCCAGATTTGAAGCTGGATCACATTGTGTCAAAACAAGAAGACCAGCATGCTAATACTGATTCACTAAATTCAGAATCGAATTCTGAAAGCAGAAAACCTAAGACCAGAACTAGTTTTTTTACAAGATTAGTGTTTATCATGACCTTGATATTTTGTTGTAATAAATCTAAAGCTTGTGACCAAACATACTTTTTATCTAACAAAAATCTAATCTGTCATGACAGGGAATGTCATGTTGAACACCATTCATCATTCATTTTACATAACGGAGGAGTCATATGTTTAATCAATGCATTGGATGAGACTTATAAAATTCACTTAAATGACATGAAATTAATTTCCAATTACAAATTATTATACTACACTGCTGTACATAAAGCTTATTCTGCTACAACTAGAAACTGCCAGGGTTCAGGACATTGTAATTATAGGCAATGTAAGAGAGATTCTGAAGTTGAAGCAGTTAAACATGAAGCTCATTTTAAGGTGCCCAAAAATATGGTTATCACAAATATTTCAAAATCCTCATGCATGACAAGTGACTTGATATGCTCATCTGGTTGTTGGTATATAGGGCATGAATGCATATTTTATTCTTGGGTTTTAGCATACTTTTTCTATATATATATATATATATATATATATATATATATATATATATATATATATATATATATATATATATATATATATATATATATATATATATATATTTGTTGATCTGTACATATTGCTACCTACAGTTTTGTGCATGTATCTAGATTTATTGCTACTTCTAGTGAATTTCAGTCGGTAAAGTAGATTGCTTTATAGTGGTTGATATTCGAACTATATCGCAGAGAAGATAACACAGCACAAAATTCAATTCATTGTGAATGATCATTCTCTTCATTTTTCTTCAATATCAGATTTCATGTGCAAACTAGATATCATTCTTCGATGAGAAATTCTTACATATGCTCACATCTATAAATAATTAATAAGTAATAAACAAACAAATAAAATCAGAAGTAGCACTTGAATAAATTTTTGTATACTGTCACCAGATGATCAATTGTGTTAAAAGGATTGCATAACCTGAGTTCAATTGATAATTATTATAATTTCGTGTTATGAATCTAAATTTTATTATAACATAATAATTGCTAACAATTTTATATGAGATATTTTGTTTAAATTACCTAATTTTAACACAACAAACTAGACTGCTGCGAAATTACATTTACGATTTATTATAAAATAGTTTGTTTAAGATTGAGTTAGAATTTATATCAATTGAGGTATTGTGTTCACGAATCTTCTTTCCAACAAGTACTGTCTTCTGAACCTCCTTTCTCTTGTCATCTCCTTTCTTATCTTTTTCTGAAGATATCTTCATGTTCTTCTCATTATTCAAACCTAGTTCTGGTATACAATCTACTCCTTCCACTACTTTGCCACCAATCAATTACAACACTTTCTTCTCGAGCTCTGTAAGATCTCTTTTCAGTTATTTTCAGTTTCCTATTTCTTTTGATGCGTTTCCAATTGATCTTGCTCTTTTACGCATTCAGCATTTCCAATCAGTAAGTACTTATCATTTTTAATACAGCGTTTTCTGGAAAATAACTATTTTTAGCTTCATATGATTCAGAATTTCACCTTTTTCCATACAATCAATGTTTTTTGCGGACCTCCACTTGCATTCAAGCTTCAAACAAGCTCGTCCCAGTTTTGTGTCACATTATTTGGGTGGTCTGGCATTATTTTATTTTCACAAAAATATGTATTTGATTCCAGCATTAGAGCATACAATTATTGATATTGCGTTAAGGTCGTTTTCAGTTTTTTTTTCTATTTTGTGGTCCTAATCTGAAATCAAACCTTTATTAATCCTTGAATTTTTTTTAATTCACGGTGTTTCTTGCCTCATCACATAATATTTTCCAAAGTCCAGCAACTTAATACTCCTGAATTCTTGTATACATTAAACTTACGGAGAATATGTGAATCTGAATGACAAACGAGAGTCAGAAAGCAATATTGATTTTTGCGTCATTCAAGAATAATGAATTTGAGGTTATGATCATTCCGACACTGACATTTCAGCCACGGTACTACATGATGTGAAAACATTGACTATTGTTGTTATGATGATTCACAAAATATGATTTCAACATATTGTCAGCAGCTGTCCATTGTTTACGAGAGCGTTCAGGGATTGAGGCGGGGAGCGAGCCGAATCCCATATAATCTTACTTTGGGGGAGGGGGGTTCTCTGCGAAATCAAGCAATATTTTTTCGGCAAAAAAAAGAGTAAACTATTAAAATTAAACGGAGTTCGGATTCACGATTCAATTTAAAATAGTCCACTTGAGACTCAATTTGATAAGATATTGTTATGAAAAATGTTTGTCAATATTCAACAGAGTATTTTGTGATGGATTCTCACTATATTCTCAAAATATTTTGTTCAAATAATCAGATATAGACAAATTAAACTGGATACATCCTTATGAAGTCATATTCACGACTCAATTTAAAATAGTTCATTTGAGACTCAATTTGATGAGATATTGTTATAAAAAATGTTTATCAATATTTAGCTGAGTATTTTGTAATGGATTCTCACTATATTCTTAGAATATTCCGTTCGAATAATCAGAAATAAAGAAATTAAACTGAATACATTCTCATGGAGTCATATTCACGACTCAATTTAAAATAGTCCATTTGAGACTCAATTTGATGAGATATTGTTATAAAAAATGTTTATCAATATTATGCAGAGTATTTTGTGATGGATTCTCACTATATTCTCAAAATATTCTGTTTAAATAACTAGAAATAAACAAATTGAGGTAGTTGTCGTGCTATGAGCATAGTATCAGAATGTTCCAAATTTTTGTACGCTTATTCAGAATATCATTATACAATAATCCCTAAAATTTGAAGTCGATTGACTATCTCAAACTCTAGATAAACGCAGTTAAATTTTAAATTTTCAACATGGAGAGCAATGGAGAATATACATTTTAGGCAGCAATTATATCAGTTTTAATTTTTTATGAAAAAACTAACAGTCAGATTCTTTTGGAAGACTAGTTGTGAATTGATATACATGTTCTGCGTACTTGAAAATAGAAATAAAATTATTGACCACCTCATTGTTTAGATATGAGAGCGCAAAGTTGAACATTTTATATATAAAATACGTCGCGACACGTTGAACAGAAACAACTTGGCAACACTGTACTTCACTAAACATTGCATTGTACTATCCAACCTGCAAAAACAAACGGAAAGAGAAAAAATAGTTGCTTAATAATGGCTTCAGTTGAACAATAATATCTATTATGAATGAAATTAATTTTATCTGAGATTTTTTGTTTTAAAATTTGCCTTTATACGTAAGATTTTTGGACATGTTTTCTATACTGAGATAACAGTTAAACGCATTGTTGCCAAGCTTTTTTTCCGACCAGTAATCGTGTATATCACACTACAATTGAACGTGTTTGAGATACACTCTCCGACAAAAAATTCAGGCATCCACTAAATTTATTCTTAATTTTTTAGTCTTCATTCATTAATATTATCATAAAAATCTATGTACTGAACTATCTGCATTATAAACACGTTCTGACAAGAATAACAAGCATCTATATATCAGCTTGCAAAACGTTTTTTGTAGTTACGCCAGACTTTACTTTTTAACAATAATGTACTACGACAACAGCTTTAAACTGAATATATCCTCATGTAATCATATTCTAGACTCAATTTGATATAGTCCATTCGGGACTCAATTTGATGAGATATTGTTATAAAAAATATTTATCAATATTCAGCAGAGTATTTTGTAATGGATTCTCACTATATTCTCACAATATTTAGTTCAAATAATTAGAAATAAACAAATTAAACTGAATACTTCCTTTTGGAGTCATATCCACGACTCAATTTGAAATAGTCCATTTGAGACTAAATATGATGAGATATTGTTATAAAAAATGTTTATCAATATTCAGCAGAGTATTTTGTAATGGATTCTCACTATATTCTCAAAATATTTTGTTCAAATAATTAGAAATAAACAAATTAAACTGAATAATTCCTTTTGGAGTCATATCCACGACTCAATTTAAAATAGCCCATTTGAAACTCAATTTGATGAGATATTGTCATAAAAAATGTTTATCAATATTCAGTAGAGTATTTTGTAATGGATTCTCACTATATTCTCAAAATATTTTGTTCAAATAATTAGAAATAAACAAATTAAACTGAATAACACCTTTTGGAGTCATATCCACGACTCAATTTA
This sequence comes from Dromius quadrimaculatus, assembly GCA_963989225.1. Classification (NCBI taxonomy): domain Eukaryota; kingdom Metazoa; phylum Arthropoda; class Insecta; order Coleoptera; family Carabidae; genus Dromius; species Dromius quadrimaculatus. The sequence goes on along the minus strand of OZ022328.1, from coordinate 35,442,784 downwards.
AAATAGTCCATTTGAAACTCAATTTGATGAGATATTGTCATAAAAAATGTTTATCAATATTCAGTAGAGTATTTTGTAATGGATTCTCACTATATTCTCAAAATATTTTGTTCAAATAATTAGAAATAAACAAATTAAACTGAATACATCCTTTCGAAGTCATATTCACGACTCAATTTGAAATAGTCCATTTGAGACTCAATTTGATGAGATATTGTTATAAAAAATGTTTATCAATATTCAGCAGAGTATTTTGTGATGGATTCTCACTATATTCTCAAAATATTTTGTTCGAATAATTAGAAATAGACAAATTAAACTGAATACATCCTTTTGGAGTAATATTCACAACTCAATTTGAAATAGTCCATTTGAGACTCAATTTGATGAGATATTGTTATAAAAAATGTTTATCAATATTCAGCAGAGTATTTTGTAATGGATTCTCACTATATTCTCACAATATTTAGTTCAAATAATTAGAAATAAACAAATTAAACTGAATACTTCCTTTTGGAGTCATATCCACGACTCAATTTGAAATAGTCCATTTGAGACTAAATATGATGAGATATTGTTATAAAAAATGTTTATCAATATTCAGCAGAGTATTTTGTAATGGATTCTCACTATATTCTCAAAATATTTTGTTCAAATAATTAGAAATAAACAAATTAAACTGAATAATTCCTTTTGGAGTCATATCCACGACTCAATTTAAAATAGTCCATTTGAAACTCAATTTGATGAGATATTGTCATAAAAAATGTTTATCAATATTCAGCAGAGTATTTTGTGATGGATTCTCACTATATTCTCACAATATTTTGTTCAAATAATTAGAAATAAACAAATTAAACCGAACACATCCTTTTGGAGTCATATTCACGACTCAATATAAAATAGTCCATTTGAGACTCAATTTGATGAGATATTGTCATAAAAAATGTTTATCAATATTCAGTAGAGTATTTTTCAATGGATTCTAACTATATTTTCGAAATATTTTGTTCAAATAATTAAAAATAAACAAATTGAACTGAATACATCCTTTTGGAGTCATATTCACGACTCAATTTAAAATAGTCCATTTGAGACTCAATTTGATGAGATATTGTTATAAAAATTGTTAATCAATATTCAGTAGAGTATTTTTCAATGGATTCCCACTATATTTTTAAAATATTGCGTTCAAATAATTAGAAATAAACAAATTGAACTGAATACATCCTTTTGAAGTCATATTCACGACTCAATTTAAAATAGTTCATTTGAGACTCAATTTGATGAGATATTGTTATAAAAAATGTTTATCAATATTCAGCAGAGTATTTTGTAATGGATTCTCACTATATTCTCAAAATATTTTGTTCAAATAATCAGAAATAAACAAATTAAACTGAATACATCCTTTTGGAGTCATATTCACGACTCAATTTGAAATAGTCCATTTGAGACTCAATTTGATGAGATATTGTTATAAAAAATGTTTATCAATATTTAGCAGAGTATTTTGTGATGGATTCTCACTATATTCTCACAATATTTTGTTCGAATAATTAGAAATAAACAACTTAAACTGAATACATCCTTTTGGAGTCATATTCACGACTCAATTTAAAATAGTCCATTTGAGACTCAATTTGATAAGATATTATTATAAAAAATGTTTATCAATATTCAGCAGAGTATTTTGTGATGGATTCTCACTATATTCTCTAAATATTCTGTTCAAATAATTAGAAATAGATAAATTAAACTGAATACATCCTTTTGGAGTCATATTCACGACTCAATTTGAAATAGTCCATTTTAGACTAAATTTGATGAGATATTGTTATAAAAAATGTCTATAAATATTCAACAGAGTATTTTGTAATGGATTCTTACTATATTCTCACAATATTTTGTTCAAATAATTAGAAATAAACAAATTAAACTGAATACTTCCTTTTGGAGTCATATCCACGACTTAATTCAAAATAGTCTATTTGAAACTCAATTTGATGAGATATTGTTATAAAAAATGATTATCAATATTCAGCAGAGTATTTTGTAATGGATTCTCTCTATATTCTCAAAATATTTCGTTCAAATAATTAGAAATAAACAAATTAAACCGAATACATCCTTTTGGAGTCATATCCACGACTCAATTTAAAATAGTCCATTTGAGACTCAATTTGATGAGATATTGTTATAAAAAATGTTCATCAATATTCAGCAGATTATTTTGTAATGGATTCTCACTATATTCTCGAAATATTTTGTTCAAATAATCAGAAATAAACAAATTAAACTGAATACATCCTTTTGGAGTCATATTCACGACTCAATTTAAAATAGTCTATTTGAGACTCAATTTGATGAGATATTGTTATAAAAAATGTTTATCAATATTCAGCAGAGTATTTTGTAATGGATTTTTACTATATTCTCACAATATTTTGTTCAAATAATTAGAAATAAACAAATTAAACTGAATACATCCTTTTGGAGTCATATCCACGACTCAATTTAAAATAGTCCATTTGAGACTCAATTTGATGAGATATTGTTATAAAAAATGTTCATCATTATTCAGCAGATTATTTTGTAATGGATTCTCACTATATTCTCGAAATATTTTGTTCAAATAATTAGAAATAAACAAATTAAACTGAATACATCATTTTTGAGTCATATTCACGACTCAATTTAAAATAGTCCATTTGAGACTCAATTTGATGAGATATTATTATAAAAAATGTTTATCAATATTCAGCAGAGTATTTTGTGATGGATTCTCACTATATTCTCTAAATATTCTGTTCAAATAATTAGAACTAGATAAATTAAACTGAATAAATCCTTTTGGAGTCATATTCACGACTCAATTTAAAATAGTCCATTTGAGACTCAATTTGATGAGATATTATTATAAAAAATGTTTATCAATATTCAGCAGAGTATTTTGTAATGGATTCTTACAATATTCTCCGAATATTCTGTTCAAATAATTAGAAATAAACAAATTAAACTGAATACATCCTTTTGGAGTCATATTCACGACTCAATTTAAAATAGTCTATTTGAGACTCAATTTGATGAGATTTTGTTATAAAAAATGTTTATCAATATTCAGCAGAGTATTTTGTAATGGATTCTCACTATATTCTCACAATATTTTGTTCAAATAATTAGAAATAAACAAATTAAACTGAATACATCCTTTTGGAGTCATATCCACGACTCAATTTGAAATAGTCCATTTGAGACTCAATTTGATGAGATATTGTTATGAAAAATGTTTATCAATATTCAGCAGAGTATTTTGTAATGGATTTTTACTATATTCTCACAATATTTTGTTCAAATAATTAGAAATAAACAAATTAAACTGAATACATCCTTTTGGAGTCATATTCACGACTCAATTTAAAATAGTCTATTTGAGACTCAATTTGATGAGATTTTGTTATAAAAAATGTTTATCAATATTCAGCAGAGTATTTTGTAATGGATTCTTACAATATTCTCCGAATATTCTGTTCAAATAATTAGAAATAAACAAATTAAACTGAATACATCCTTTTGGAGTCATATTCACGACTCAATTTAAAATAGTCTATTTGAGACTCAATTTGATGAGATTTTGTTATAAAAAATGTTTATCAATATTCAGCAGAGTATTTTGTAATGGATTCTCACTATATTCTCACAATATTTTGTTCAAATAATTAGAAATAAACAAATTAAACTGAATACATCCTTTTGGAGTCATATCCACGACTCAATTTGAAATAGTCCATTTGAGACTCAATTTGATGAGATATTGTTATGAAAAATGTTTATCAATATTCAGCAGAGTATTTTGTAATGGATTCTCACTATATTCTCAAAATATTTTGTTCAAATAATTAGAAATAAACAAATTAAACTGAATACATCCTTTTGGAGTCATATTCACGACTCAATTTAAAATAGTCCATTTGAGACTCAATTTCATGAGATATTATTATAAAAAATGTTTATCAATATTCAGCAGAGTATTTTGTAATGGATTCTCACTATATTATCACAATATTCTGTTCAAATAATTAGAAATAAACAAATTAAACTGAATACTTCCTTTTGGAGTCATATCCACGACTTAATTCAAAATAGTCTATTTGAAACTCAATTTGATGAGATATTGTTATAAAAAATGATTATCAATATTCAGCAGAGTATTTTGTAATGGATTCTCTCTATATTCTCAAAATATTTCGTTCAAATAATTAGAAATAAACAAATTAAACCGAATACATCCTTTTGGAGTCATATCCACGACTCAATTTAAAATAGTCCATTTGAGACTCAATTTGATGAGATATTGTTATAAAAAATGTTCATCAATATTCAGCAGATTATTTTGTAATGGATTCTCACTATATTCTCGAAATATTTTGTTCAAATAATCAGAAATAAACAAATTAAACTGAATACATCCTTTTGGAGTCATATTCACGACTCAATTTAAAATAGTCTATTTGAGACTCAATTTGATGAGATATTGTTATAAAAAATGTTTATCAATATTCAGCAGAGTATTTTGTAATGGATTTTTACTATATTCTCACAATATTTTGTTCAAATAATTAGAAATAAACAAATTAAACTGAATACATCCTTTTGGAGTCATATCCACGACTCAATTTAAAATAGTCCATTTGAGACTCAATTTGATGAGATATTGTTATAAAAAATGTTCATCATTATTCAGCAGATTATTTTGTAATGGATTCTCACTATATTCTCGAAATATTTTGTTCAAATAATTAGAAATAAACAAATTAAACTGAATACATCATTTTTGAGTCATATTCACGACTCAATTTAAAATAGTCCATTTGAGACTCAATTTGATGAGATATTATTATAAAAAATGTTTATCAATATTCAGCAGAGTATTTTGTGATGGATTCTCACTATATTCTCTAAATATTCTGTTCAAATAATTAGAACTAGATAAATTAAACTGAATAAATCCTTTTGGAGTCATATTCACGACTCAATTTAAAATAGTCCATTTGAGACTCAATTTGATGAGATATTATTATAAAAAATGTTTATCAATATTCAGCAGAGTATTTTGTAATGGATTCTTACAATATTCTCCGAATATTCTGTTCAAATAATTAGAAATAAACAAATTAAACTGAATACATCCTTTTGGAGTCATATTCACGACTCAATTTAAAATAGTCTATTTGAGACTCAATTTGATGAGATTTTGTTATAAAAAATGTTTATCAATATTCAGCAGAGTATTTTGTAATGGATTCTCACTATATTCTCACAATATTTTGTTCAAATAATTAGAAATAAACAAATTAAACTGAATACATCCTTTTGGAGTCATATCCACGACTCAATTTGAAATAGTCCATTTGAGACTCAATTTGATGAGATATTGTTATGAAAAATGTTTATCAATATTCAGCAGAGTATTTTGTAATGGATTCTCACTATATTCTCAAAATATTTTGTTCAAATAATTAGAAATAAACAAATTAAACTGAATACATCCTTTTGGAGTCATATTCACGACTCAATTTAAAATAGTCCATTTGAGACTCAATTTCATGAGATATTATTATAAAAAATGTTTATCAATATTCAGCAGAGTATTTTGTAATGGATTCTCACTATATTATTACAATATTCTGTTCAAATAATTAGAAATAAACAAATTAAACTGAATACTTCCTTTTGGAGTCATATCCACGACTTAATTCAAAATAGTCTATTTGAAACTCAATTTGATGAGATATTGTTATAAAAAATGATTATCAATATTCAGCAGAGTATTTTGTAATGGATTCTCTCTATATTCTCAAAATATTTCGTCCAAATAATTAGAAATAAACAAATTAAACCGAATACATCCTTTTGGAGTTATATCCACGACTCAATTTAAAATAGTCCATTTGAGACTCAATTTGATAAGATATTGTTATAAAAAATGTTTATCAATATTCAGCAGAGTATTTTGTAATGGATTCTCACTATATTCTCACAATATTTTGTTCAAATAATTATAAATAAACAAATTAAACTGAATACATCCTTTTGGAGTCATATCCACTACTCAATTTAAAATAGTCCATTTGAGACTCAATTTGATGAGATATTGTTATAAAAAATGTTTATCAATATTCAGCAGAGTATTTTGTAATGGACTCTCACTATCTTCTCAGAATATTTTCTTCAAATAATTAGATATAAACAAATTAAACTGAATATACCCTCATGGAGCCATATTCTTGACTCGATTTAATATAGTCCATTTGAGACTTAATTTGATGAGATATTGTTATAAAATTTTTTCATCAATATTCAGCAGAGTCATGTTGTGACTTCGACTATAAGTCATAAAATGACTTCAAACATCAGTCATATTATGACGTCACATAGCTCCACGCATTGAGAAATCCGTGAATCAAGAAATGATCAAATTTTGAAAAACATGTATAGATCATTAAATATTTCTTAGAAATAGTCAACAAATATAATTTTCAAAATAAAGGTAATCCGTAATGCGCATGGCTAACACATGTGCTCAATCTGCTCATCCACCAAACATCGAGCAGACAGATCTTCATCTGAGTGCTCTGGATTTCAATGCCGAACGTAACAGATCGTCGGTATGTCGAACGCGCATGTGACTGAGCTGAGCGCTCCAGATGTCAATGCCGATCGTACATTTTATCTACAGTTTGAATCGCCACGCATGTATGCAGAGGCGGCTCCAGCCTACTTACCGCCGGCGTGCAAAGATATATAAATCGCGCCCCTCCCTCACCACCCTCTCTTCATCGTACTTCTCTTTTTTATAGATTTCTATCCTCATTCACAATTTTAATCGCAATCCACAATCCACAATTTGAATACCAATCCACAATTATTTTAATCCCAATCCACAATCCACAATTTCAATCCCAATTTAAATTTGAATCCTAATCCACAATCTACAATTTGAATTTCAATCCACAATTTTAATCCCAATCCACAATTTCAATCCAAATCCACAATTCACAAATTTATTCCGAACTCACAATCCACAATCCTCAATTAGAATCCACAATTTCAATCTCAATCCGCAATCAAAAATCCGTAATCCGTAATCCACAATTTTGATCCCAATCCACAATCCAAGATTTTAAACCCAATCCACAATTCACAATCAATAATTTCAATGTCAAACCACAATTCACAATTTTAGTCCTAATCCACAATTTGAATCCCAATACACAATATCAATCTTAACTCACAATCCACAATTTTAGTCCAAATCTCAATTAAAAATCCACAATCACAATCCGAATCCTAAATACACAATTACAATCCCAATCCCAATTCACAACCCACAATTTCAAACCTAATCCAAAATCAAAAATCCACAACCCCAATCCTAATCAAAAATCCACAATCCCAATCCCAATCAGAAATCCACAATCCCAATCCCAGTCTCAATCCAAAATCCAGAATCCAGAAACCCAATCTTAATCCAAAACCCAATCCAAAATCCATAAGCTCAGTCCCAATCCAAAATCTTAGTCCCAATCCAAAATCCACAGTTCCTGATCCAAAATTCACAATTTTAATCCCAATCCAAAATAGAATGGTGGATTATGGATTGTTGCGCCCCCGCTTGAGACGCCTCTGCATGTATGATTCACAGATCAACTTGTGCTACTTCTATATAAACTCAAAATTAGAGGAAAGTAGCTTCTTGTGCCATCTACATTACATTATAGAACTAAAGAAAATAGTTCGAAAATGTACCACAAGAAGAGACATTCAGAGGTAGTCATAAGTATACATCTGTATAAAATTTTATTGCTACGTAGCAACAAGCTAAACCAGGTAGCAAGATAGCATGATACACAAAAACTAGGTAGCTCTACGTATAGAAATACAAATATATATATATATATATATATATATATATATATATATATATATATATATATATATATATATATATATATATATATATATATATATATATATATATATATATATATATATATATATATATATATATATATATATATATATATATATATATATATATATATATATATATATATATATATATATATATATATATATATATATATATATATAGAAAAAGTAATCGTAACCGCAATTAAGTAGAATTTGAAAATTTATTGGGTATTTCCGGTTAAGTTTTTTCGGGCAATGTAATAAGTAGACTCTTTGAAGTTGTCTAGCTTTCGGTATATTTTATACCTTCATCAGGACACTACAATATTAATGATAATGTAAGATACAAAAAGATTTCTAACATTATTTACTTACATTTCGTGAGGCTTCAAAAATCAGCCAGAATAATAATAATAATTATAACTATCAACAACATGAATACAATCAATTAATTCAAAAGAAGAAGAACCAGATTAAAAATCATAAAAATTAAAGTAGAAACTGTGAAAAAATAGTATAAATATGAACAGTCAAAAAATGATATAAATAAAAATAAAAACAATTTTTTGAAAGAAAATTTTACACATAAAACTTGATTTCCAAAATTTTTAAAATTCAAATTCAAATTTTTAAAATAAAAACTTTTTCTGAAACAAATTTAAAATCCCAAGAAATGACACAAATAGAGAAAAACTCAAAAAATGAATGTAAAAAGAAAAATTATTAATTAAACTTCTTAGATATTTCAAATAAATTGGCATATATTGAACTCAAGCCATCTATGTCACGACAGATAATACAATGAATAAAAAAAGTGACTGCATCCTCTGCCGACAGGGCCAAAACGCTGCAGTCGGCCCTTTTGGAAAAATATGGCCCCAATCCACCAGGGGCTGATTTTGAGCACTACCTCCAAGTGGATATGTCACCGTTGTTGACGACCCCTGTACGCCACGTGACGCTCAACGCAGTCGACAGCCCTGACTGCCTCTGCCTGGACACGTAACCCATACGGACGCCTCTCAAAGTCCCCAAGACACCTTGTACCCCTCTGCACTTGGCGCAGCAGGAACTAATGATAATCCTACTGACTCTAACGTCGACATCGCCAAGATTCGAATCGAAGCCGCCGCCACAACAGAAGACTCCTCAAAAGACGAAGGCCGCATTGATGGAGTTTCTGTTTGGTCCATCACCTTCCCCGCCGGCCAAACCGAAAACACTGCCGAAGACTGAAACGGTTGGGATACTCAAGGGTATAACTCCGTTGCCGGTTCGACGCCCGCCAAGAACACCGTCGAGTCTGCAACAAAAGGAGTTGGTCGCAAAACCACCGGAAGCCAAACAAGAGCCAACTCCTGACCCTATGATGGTCAAACTGACTCCCGTCAGCTCGATAGTCCTGGGCACGTCAACCGACGCCGGTCCGTCTTTGGCGTGTCCGCTGAAAGTTCTTCAGCGACGGAGCCGGATCTTGGTGCCCCGTCCAGAAGGTGGAGTCATGTGGACTACGATCATCGATCTCACTGCGGCACGAGCACCAAGAAAACGTAAGGCGAAGAAGAAGCCCAGTGCCGTCCTGAACTAAAATGTGCGTGTGTGTCTAATCGTGGGTGTATTGTGCTCTGGTTTAGGTGGTATTAGTTGATAAGTTTCTATTATTGGTTACCTTGTAAGTTCTTTGTTATGTACATATACATTTGGTAATAATTTAATTAAGAATTGTCTGTTGAAATGTATGGATTCTGTTTAAAAAAAAAAATATGTTTAGGTATAAAATATTTTTTTGGTAAGTTAGGGGAGGATGTGACGAAGTTATACCACAGCGACCATTAGCTCAGTGGTAGCATGATGGACTACGGATATATGTACCCCAAGTTTAACAAGTCCAGATTCATTTAATCAAATTTCAATTAAGAAACGGGTATAAAACGAGCGCCGTAAGCCTGTAGAAGGCAGTCAGTGAACGGCTCCAAGTGTTCAGATCGTGGTCCTCCTGATCAGTCCCAGAGAAGTCCGCTGATATCGTTTGAGAGAGAGAAGCTAGTAAGGCAAGTAGCTGAATCTAATATATCCTCCTGATCGCCGTGGTTCTCCTGGCAATCGTCCCTCCCCTGGTGCTAGTGTCAGCCGTGGTTTTCCTGGCAATCGTTCCTCCCCTGGTGCTAGCGTCAGCCGTGGTTCTCCTGGCAATCGTTCCTCCCCTGGTGCTAGCGTCAGCCGTGGTTCTCCTGGCAGTCGTCTAGTACGTTCCTCAAACAAGTACTTAAATTGTAACACATGAAGTTATTATATTGACATTTAGTGCGACGCAATTAGCTCTAAGATTAAGCGAAATCATAATAACCAATATGATTTTGTCATGGTTACTATATGAACAATAGAAATTAAATTGGAAGATAAACTGGAACTATCATTCGTATCATCATAAGCTGATGTCAACAATCTCCCAGGTGAAGTAAGTGCTCATTTATTTATTTACTTATTTATCAACCACTCAACAGGATACGGGAGTATCCCAATTACAGAGGGCTGGAAAGAATACAATAATAAATGACAGTGACATCAACACTTGAGAATGAGTAGATTACGTTAGAAGAAAAAAATAATTAAATCTAAGGAAAAACATTGTACAGTGCACGCTTATATACCAACAAAGAATCGAAGTATAAGTCTATATCTGATGTGTTGGACACAAACGTATTGAAGATATGACATATCCGCCTGGTTGAAGCATTCAGTTCATAATTTGATTTAGATATTGGAACTCTGAATGTATACAATTGAGCAGCTGTTCTACTTAAATTACGTGGCACCACGAAGTTAAGATTTCCCAGAATTGAAGAGCTGTCTATGCGATTGTGGACCAGTTTATACAAAAAAATACAAGAAATAATGTTCCGTCTTTTTTGAAGCGCAGTAATATGAAATAGTTCAAGATGATATGTATAGCTGTAAGTAAGACAATTGAAAGAAACACAAAATTTTCTAGCACAAAATCCAACAAATTTTCTCTGAATTCTCTCAATCTCCTCACTGTATTTAATATACATCGGATTCCAAACCACGACACAGTACTCAAGCCTGGAACGTACAAAAGAAAAATATAGAGATTTGAGTGTTGTCACACTTGTGAAATAACTTGAATTTCTAATAATAAATCCTAATATTTTATACGAATAATTTGCAATATATTCTACATGATTTTGAAAAGTTAGTTTAGGATCAAATATGACACCCAAATCTCTACATTGCGTAACTCTATTAAGTGCTAAACTACTCATTTTGTACACATTCAGAACTACATAATGTTTCATGGAGTATGTCATAATTTTACATTTTTCTATATTAAAAAATAAATTTGATTGAATAGACCATTTATGGAGATTTTCTATATCAGTCTGTATAAGATCGCTATCATTCTGTGAGTTTATTACTTTAAAAATTTTCAAATCATCAGCATATAACAATACTTCAGAGTTCTTAATGCAATTAGTTATATTATTTATAAAAAGGATGAATAATAAAGGTCCTAAGTTTGATCCCTGAGGAATCCCAGAGGAAGGCATGAAATATTTAGATTTGGTATTATTATAGCACACGAAGTTTTCACGATTCCTAATATAAGAGTCAAAAAACATGATTAAAACAGGTGAGAAGCCAAACTTATGTTTTAATTTAAATAGCATGATTTTATGATTAATCTTATCGAAAGCTTTAGTGAAGTCTGTATAGATTACATCTATTTGTTTATTTTTATTCAATGAAGTTGACATGAAATCTGTGAATTCTACTAAATTTGTAGTTGTGGATCTTCCGCTAATAAAGCCATGCTGATTGTTACTGATTGAATCAGATACATGATTGTATATGTATTTATACAAAATTTTCTCAAGACACTTTGCAATGTTGGATAAAATACTGATAGGTCTATAATTTTCAATATCATGAGAACTGCCAGATTTAAATATAGGACACACATGGGCTTTCTTGAAGGAATTTGGAAATGTATTAGTAGAAAGAGATAGATTAAAGATAATTAGCAGCGGTGTAGTTAAAAAGTCACGACAACCCTTGAGTATAAAAGCTGGAATGTTATCAGGACCGGGAGACTTGGAGATTTTCAGACTATTTATAGCTTGTATAATATCATCCTCGGTTATTTTTTGAATATTTAGTTGATGCATAGTAACTGATTCTGTTGAAAAGTCATCAAAGTCGACGCACAGATCCTCAGTTGAATAAACACTGTTGAAATGATCCGCAAACCCTTGTACAATTTCCGTCGTAGATTTGAGTTCATTGTTTTTCAGAAACATGTTACCCGGGATGCGTGATGTTTGTTTGAGATTATTCACGAATGCCCAAAATTTATTTGGATCGGACGATATATTTGATTCAGCATTTGATATAAAATTTCGGTAAGCATCTTTCATATTTGATTTTAGTTTAGCTCGTAAGGAACTGAATTCTTTATAATGATATTCATCCTTGTGAGTCTTGTACAGTTTATGAGCTTTTTCTTTTTGTTTGATCATTTGAATGATATCCTTAGTAAACCAGGAAGGGTAATTAGTAATTCTTTTACGCATCCTAGGAACACATTTCTGAAACACTTTATTAATTATGTCATAGAATCTATCAACAGCTTCATTGACATCAGTGAACGACTTAAAAATATTCCAATCTGTGTCCCTTAGTAAAGAGTACATCAACTCATAATCCGCACGTTGGAAATTATAGAAGAAATCAGAGCTGAATTTTGACTTATGAGGAACAGTATTTTTTAATTCTAAAGTAATAAATAAAGAAGGATGATATTTGTCTTCCGGTACAAAAGAGATATCTTCGCGAATTACACCACAATTTATATTAGATATAACGACATCAAGAATACGATTGTCACAGTTTAATATTTTATTTTGTTGAATTCCTCCAAGAAAATTACAAAAATTATTGAATCTAGTTATGTGATTGTTTGTAAAATTTAAATTATAATATTTAACTAGATCGAAGATATTCAGATCCCCAATTATAATGAAATTATTTTGAAGTACAGAACTATTTGATTCTAAGCAATCATAAATCATTTCTTGTTGTTCAGCTGAAATAGGAGAAGGAGCATAAATGCAAATGACAATCAAATTCGCACCCGAGTTCAAATGCAATTTGATACCGATAATATCAGCAATAGAGTTTTCATTTAAATCTAATTTTATGAGTGATGATTTGTGTTTATTATTTACTGCACACAAAACACCTCCGCCGCGTGATTTGCCTACCTTACGGTAATTACGATCCTTTCTAAAAGTGTTATATCTGTTATGATCGAATAATTCATTATTATATACTGTATCATTGAGCCATGTCTCCGTGATAGCAATTATATCATAGTCAGTACTAGCACTATTTATTAATACTTCATTCAGTTTAGTATTAAGACCTCTAGCATTCTGATAGTAAATCTCCATAAATAAATTTTATATTCGTGTATCACGATTATATGCGAAGGTCACACAATATGAACAGATGAAACACCAAAAGTCTTGAAAAAACGTGCAATTAGTATACTGCGGACAAGTGAACTGAACAAAAACTGTCAAATAGAATAAACACAAAAAAATCTAGTTCAATGGTTCAATGGTTGAATGTTGCTCCAGGATTGACAAAGTTGAATTACAGTGCAATGCAAATCACGGAATGAGTTCTTTTGATGTAGAAAATAATGCAAGTCTGTTAATACGGTCATTCAATTTGAAGAAAATATTGCCATCGTTTGTCCACACATTTTTAAAGCCGTATTTATCACAAGCTTCTTTATACATCTTATGCCGAGTCTTGGTAAGATCCTCCTTGATGTAAATACCAGTGCTTTTAAGCTTGCTCCTATTTTTTAGGATAGAGTCACGGATCTTATATGACATGAACTTAATTATGATAGCACGTGCACTACTACTAGGAGATGCTGATTTAGGATCACTCGCATGTTTTTTTGGGGGTTTGCCAACACGATGACAGCGATCAATTGATTCAGGAGGAATATTAAGGGATAATTTTGATTTCAGGATCTCACGCACCTTTTCTTCAGGGTCCTCATGAATATCCTCAGGTACGCCAAAAATACGAATACAATTCCTTCTAGAGTATTGCTCAAGTTTATCAACTTCATGCTCCAAATGAATATTTTTGTTAGTAAGTCCCTCAATTATCTCCTCGTAATATTTTCTTTACTCTTCCAATTTTTTGTCCAGGTGAACAAATATTTTGTCTGCAATTTTTTGTATAAAAGAATCATCGTTCAGAATTTTGCTGACTATTTCAGTTTCAGACGCACAATTGTTCCTTCTACTGCCCATATTTACTTGAAAAATGTGAAAAAATGCACCAGTTTTCGATATAATGAAGAAAAATATGGAGCAACAAAAAACACGTTTATTCGTGTTGAGACATATAATACATTTGTGAAGAACACACTCCCTTGCTGGAGAGCAGGCATCGCCCCGAAAACCCTTAATAAGAATGACCAAACAATAAGTCACAATCATGACATCACTCACACTCACCATAATTGTCTGTTCGGTTGCAGCAATTCATGCTTTTAACATCTACCCAAAACTCTGTCAACAAGAAAAAGGATTAACTATATACAAGTTGCCCAACAAAGAGGTTTGTTCGGGGGAAGAATCAGATATGACACCAATAAAAGTAGACATATATGTCAAGGACTACAACCAACACAAAATACCGGGAAAACATTATAGAATGTGGAGATACTCATGTTCAACTACAGTGGCATTTTTCGGAGTGAGAGATTGGAAGGACACCAGATATCAATTAACTATGAATGATCACAACATTCAAGGATCAATACATGGACTTTGTATGGGGTCAGACAGTCATCCTATAGCTCTTCCACATCATTTAACAACAGATTGCAAATATTATTGGATGAGAGAGACAAAAACTGAAATTACATACTGCACAGTAGAAGACACGAATGTGTATCATGTACCTGGGCAGTACTTGACGTGTGATTCTACTCCTTCAATAAACTGCAAAATCACAGACAAATATTGCGAGACACTGTCAGGAGGGCTGGTGGTATGGAGTCCCCAAGAGGAAAAAGATGACTACATATCCAGATATACAGGGCCGGGTATACTTCAAGGCAACACTATAAGAGTGGATGACCTACAAAGCACATTCACTCTGCTGTCATTACCTCAAGCCGGTTCAATGTTAACGACAGCGGAAGGATTCAAGATAACATATAAATACATAAACAGAACTAGAAGAGCTGTTGACACAGATTTTGGATCTGTATTAAAAGTGGTTCATGATGAGATCAACGGAAAACTGCAATACATAAACTCGAAATTGAATCCATCTTTGAAGTATTTGTATGATTTATGTGAGGTGTACAACCAAGACAAGGTAACATTGATGTATGAAATTCAGAAAAATTCAGATACATACATAAGACAGTATACAAAAAACGAGTATATAACATCATCAATAATTGGTGAATATGTGTTACTATGGCCATGTTACCCAGTTATGAAATGGACTGTTAGATCTTCTAATAAGACTTGTTATGTGGATATTCCTATAACATACAACAATGGTGAGTATTGGAGCGATGGATATTTAGACACTATTACGGGTGACATAAGGAGCAAATCAGCTCATCAGGACTGTGAGAATTATGTTTCTTATTTTCACAAGGATGGACGATTATTCAAACATACAGTAGAAGGATCTGTTGACATAACACCGGACACATTAGCAACACTTCCTAACAGCAGAAGCGGAAAAATTCCAAATTCCTTTTTACCACATTGGAACAATATTTGGTTGTATAATGAAACAACCTTTTATAGAGAACGTGCGGGGACGAAAATGTATTGGTCCTTGTCCAAGGAAGTAGATAATGTTAGATCCGTAGCAGATTACACAGATCCCACCTCGCAAGAAACAATGATCTTAAATCAATTAGGACTAAGTACATGGAAATTGGGTTGGATCGGAGTTATATTT
The DNA here is from genome assembly GCA_963989225.1 of Dromius quadrimaculatus. Taxonomy (NCBI): domain Eukaryota; kingdom Metazoa; phylum Arthropoda; class Insecta; order Coleoptera; family Carabidae; genus Dromius; species Dromius quadrimaculatus. The sequence goes on along the minus strand of OZ022328.1, from coordinate 35,426,773 downwards.
TCATTGTACAAGTCTTTGTGCCATATAGGAAGATTTATAGTCATAGCGAACATGGTTCTCATCCCTGCTGGTAAGATTATCATTTCTAGACTCACCATCCCAAAGATGAGAAGAAAAGAAGCATTCAGTCCTGATGAAGAGGATGAAGAAAGCAAAGATTACAAAGAATACATAAGACTTCAGAAGATAAAACATTCGTCATTAAAAAGAGCTGTCAAGTTGTATCCTGACTTAGATGAATAAGTTGTTATTGATTTACATAAATAAAACTATTAACCTTCCATTGATGGAAATACATTTAATTATCAATTATGTAACATTTAATGAAAATGACCCACATAAACATCGGAATGGATCAAGACTTGAACCAAGAGCTGATGCAGGAAGCAGGGGGCTCATTCAGCGACACGCACGCAAGGCAGCCACCAATATTTAGGAAAGATAGACACTTGTCTTCGGCTTTATTGATAACAGAAATAGAATATATGTTTCATTATCGAGACAATCCTAAAGCCATAAAAAGAGAACACAGAGAACTGTTAGAAAGAGTGAACAATGACGGGTGTGAGATAATCCATCCCAAATACCTTTATAGTTGGTTTATGAAACACATGTTCTTAATAGTGAACCGAGATAACAAAACCAATCCTGAGCTGAGAGAAATATACAAGATTGCGAACAAAACCCTACAGGTAGCATTCAAGGACTATAATCATGTTGAATTTCGTCAAGAGTTTCATCCCACCGACTATATATTATATATATACAACATAAAATCCAAATTTGATGAATTATTTGATGAAATAACATTCAATACAAGTTTCCAACAAAAATGGACTTTAGGAAGTGTAAGAGGTATAGCATTTGGCAATCTGCACGTTATATACACGGATAAAGACAGAACTCAGGCTTTTGTTGTAACGCACTCTCATCTTTCTGGAATTAGAGATATGTTTAACTCATGGTTCAGCATTCTTGTTTATTCTTCTGCATATCAGAACAAATATCCAGGATACAATTTGTATGACGAAGTAATCAAAATAATAGGAATGATTACAATATCTTCAGAAAATCATCCTGAGAGGATATATGATCTAATAAAGTGTTGGCCATCATTAATAATAGGCTGCTATCTGAGATCAATCGAGAACAAGACATCATTTATTGACTCGTTAACACCTGAGTTTCTAGATATGAAGGAAGACTACTTTTTCAAATACTTGACGTCCCCAATACCAAACGAAACCGCTACACATTTGAAGCTTGAGTTAAGTGGTTTATGGAAATGCTTCGGTCACCCCATTATAAACATGACAGAAAGTGTTAAGACCTGGATCAGAAAAGGTTGCGTGCTCAAAAGAGGATTGGCTGAGTCCGCCAAAGAAGTGTCGAATATGTTTAAATTGACTTTCTGTAGACAATACTACAAGCAGAAGAAGACATGGCCTAAATTAAAAACAATGTCCAACTCATCAGATAGAGTAAATAGATGTATAGCTCAAGACACATGGGGAGAGGACGAGAGCAGTCCATGGTTGTCAAGCGAATTTAAGGGAGTAGAGTTTGATCAAAACATGTGGTTCAACATGCATGTTGATCCGTCAGACCTGTTGTCAGATAGATCCATGATTCCAGAACGAGCTCAGTGGATTCATGAATATGATAGGCAAGCACATAGAACTATTCACGGAAGAATGCCTACAGGTCCTAAATCCACCACTAGGAGTGTCATATTGCATTATTTGAGTCAAGAACATGTATCAGTGGAAGAAATAATAAATAAAATAGAGAGAGGAGAATGGGACAAAGAGTGGTTCATAATAGTGGCAGTTGCAAAAGAAAGAGGTTCTTTGCGAAACTGCATTTTGACATGAGGTTGTATCAAACGTCTACAGAAAGCAATATTGCAGACCAAATATTTCCATATATGAATCAACAATCAATGACTATGTCAGGAGAGGAACTAATACGTGTAACATTAAGAATGAACAATCCTACCACAAATTTGAAAGGTGTTACTTATAGATTCATAACAGTTGATTTCTCTTCTTAGTGCACTAATTTTCGAAAGGAGCTGTGCGACAGACTTTTCAAAGATCTAGATAATTTGTTCGGATTGAAGATTACATATCAATTCACTCATATATTTCATATACTATGCAAATTAATATTCCAGGACAGATTTATGCCGCCCAAACAAGATCCCAAAACAGGGGATCCAATTGCGGGGTCTAGATGACATGACAGTCCTGAAGCCTGGCAAGAAGGATTGAGGCAAAAAGGTTGGACTATAATAACCATAATGCTGTTTGAATTAGCCACCTCTGCGTCATTGTTGGGGCAAGGAGATAATCAAATAATATTATTAAGAATTCCACCTCATTATGACCTGGTTAAATTAAAATTAACTGAGGATGAATATGTTAACAAGTTTATACAGTTGTTGTCAGTCAAAGCAACAAAGGCAGGCATACCCATAAAGCCTGAAGAATCCTGGGATTCAGGAAACTGCTTTGAATATTCTAGAGAGTACCACATTTGCGGGGCCCAAGTTAGCAGTGCTTTGAAGAGAATATCAAGATTAGCAAGTGAAGCAAACCAGACAATACCTACTACAAACAGTGACCTGTCTGGAATATATTCCACCGGGATGGCATCCGCATCAAAAGATATATCCCCCGCTTATTTGTTTTTTGCTACAACAATAGAAGCGATTCATTTGTTACGAAGGAAAATGAGATGGTTAACGGTGAGACCGACAGAGCACAATGTAGCTCTCCTATGTGTAGGCAGAATATTGGGAGGATTCCCTGTAGCACTTTATTCACAATTCTGCACAAGAGCAGTTCAAGATGTACTAACCTCTAATTTACATCTAATTAGATCTCTTTACAATGATCTGCAATATAGGAAATATATAAATTGTGTATGTTATATAACTGCAAAATCAATAGAAAAGAATGATCATCTATCTTGTATAAAAGATCCACAAAGTGTTCCCATTCGAGCTCCAAGGCAACCGGAGATGATGTTAAGAGAGGAAATTAAGAAGGGGATATCAACCATTGTGAAAAATGTTGACATGAAAATATTATTCGAAAGCAATACGGATGAGGCACAGGATGCATTAGTTCAAGACCTAATGAGCATACATCCCCACAATCCCCGACTATTGAACAAATTTTATGCTTTATCAAATGTCGGATTACAAGAGAAAATGATAGGTAAAGTCGGTAATACACGGTCGATTCAACAAACATGTCTTAGCACTTGGTCCAACGAAATAGCAGTTCTGAAGAGCGTAGAAACTATGGAAATGTCGACAAGCAATCATTACAAAACCAGACCTCCCAAAGACAACCCGGAGGGTTTGATAGGATCTTATCTATCCACATGCACGATGAGAAGTGCTCAAGAGATGAGGTCTGATCTGTGGAAAATACCACTGACTGGTATAACTATGCCGGCTCAGCAAGAGCAATGTATATTGGTAAGATGGAATCAAGTTCCCGATTCTTGGTTGTCAAGATGTGTTTTGATAGTTGTAGATGATGATGTAAGAAATAGTACTATTCAAAAGAAAGGAAAGAGAACTCCTTATTTTGGGTCCACCACCAAATTGAGAGCCAGAAGAGCTCCTTTGCAGGTAATGGAAGTTGGAAGTATGCTCTCGAATGTAAAAACCTTAATGGAACTGTTGGGTTGGGTCAAAGGTGATGAGCAAATGACCAACTTCTTAAATACACTGATAGAAGAAAAAACTACAGTACCTGTGGAAGAATTGCTGAAATATACTAGACCAATATACTCAGGTGCCATAACACATAGACTTCCATTGAGACAAGGAGGTATGTCCAATCAAAACTTGACTTTTGGTAGTTATGTTCAAATTGTCTCTGATACAGCCACTGAGTATGCCAAATCAGGGACCAATTATACCATTTGTTTTCAATCCAATTTCACTTATGCCATATCACCCTTGGCCCAAAGAATGTTGACAGGAGAAGACATCTCAGGAAGATGGGCCATGGTCTTCTCCTGTCAAGAAGACTGCACAAGCATAGTTCCAGAAGAACATTTCACCATGTCTCAGAATAGCTATGAAGGAATCAATGTGCTCAGAAAAATTGAAGAAATTAGGCCTAAGTTTCAACCTGAAAGAATGAGAGGGTCGGATTCCGGTCTGGGTGGAGTAGAGTCTTACTCAATTATAATGGCTAGGAAATTCGTTTTGTGGATATTAAATCATAAAGGGGCTGAACATATATCCTCTTTAGCCAACAGATCCGTACACGAGGTCTTGATTGCGCCTTTCGCCAATTTGACCGAATTTTCTAGAGTCAACTGCAGACTGTTCCTGAGGAGTTTTATTTATTATCATTTCATTTATGAGAAAGGTACGGTAAATCATCCCTATCTCATTTGGGAGCCAATCCTCAATTCAGGCTCAGAAAAATCCACCTATGACGTGTTAATGGACACATTTGTTAAGTGCGGATTGCTGCCTCAACTTGTAGAGATATCTGGCTATAGAAACATAACAAAGATAACCAAGTCACATATGAGAGATGTTCTCAGTAGAGCTTTATGCAGCATAAATGAAACGAGCCCTGATTATATATTGTTGGAAACCAACTATTTAACTCCTGATGACACAGAGTCTGCATATGTCCGAGCGGTCATCCTCCTTCTTAACAAGTTTGGATGGTTTCATCCACTCACCTGCAAGTCCACAAAAGAGGAGTGTGACAGGTTGATCATGGATGAAAACACTCCCTACTCAAACCTGTATCCACCTAAAATTACTACATCAGAAGAAGAAGCCGTATTAACTGTACGATCATTGGCGAGACCTGATCATTCAAGAGTTAGCAACAAGCTAATTCACTTGTGCCCATCCGTGCACGTAAGAGATTTTATGCCTCCTATTGATTATGCCACTTACTTGTTGACAAGAGTCTTGTCGTGCGATACACATGTAGACCCCTTCAACTACTTATTGTTTATCTTGAATGAAAACAATATTGTCAACAAAGAGATGAGAAAGTCAAAATGCATACTACACACAGTTAATGATGTAGAGGGTGAAATATACTGCCTATTCTATCATTACATAAAATCTATAGGCAGTGAGGTAGGGGGGTATCCTACATGGAATGTGGACAATGACAGCATAGACACTTGTCTAAGTGGAGGTCCTCTCCATTGCATGATAGATACCTGCAACATTGTCCATGATAACGCCATGTTCTGGAAGTCCATCATAACTAAAGAGCGTTACGGAGATCCCGACATACCAATAATGATCAGTGATGTATCAAGCAGTGTGAACCAAGTTATAATGAAGGACAACAGCATGATCATTAGTGACAATCCGGTGAGCACAAACTTGACGTTAACTTATTGTATAGAGATAATGACACACCGGCTTCATACCTTTTACATATACACATCTACATGTGATTCACTTAGCACACTCAAATATCAGTAATTGCCACGGTCCGCACCCTATGCGTTGGCCGATAGCTCCTCTGTTCTGTCAAAGATAAAGGACAAATGTTTAACTCCGTGGGATTGGTTCCACTCTGTCCTGAGTGTAGAAAACATGTCACTAGATAGCGTAAAGAGGCAGATGATATATCAGTTTGTACAAGAAAGGAGACGTGCAAGCAGTGTGTCATTTAGCAAGCCCAAACAGCACAATCCTATAGAGTTGAGCTTGATATACAAGAGGAGAAATAGGTTGTTCACAAACCATGTCGTAAAGTGGATACAATGGTCATTATACCTTCAATTGCTTCATTACGGGAATGAAGAAGAAGATCTATCTGGTAGACGGTTTGAATTTCATGTCCACAACAACAAGGCAAGGAAACGATTATGTGTAACCTCTTGTAAAAATGTGTCCAAATACTACTCTTATACTTTTGAACGTGCGGGCATAGCTCGAGAGCTTTATGCCAAATTTAGAATAACATCTAGATCATTGAAGAGACTCACTCTGCAAGGAGGAGTAACAGTAGTCCCTAGAGGATTGATCCCTATGGTAGGGGAGAGCTTGGGGTTGACGGAGATTAGAGAGTTGTTCAAGGAATAAGATGAATAGGAAAGAATTTGTTTGATTTGTAAATATATATTTTCGTTTCATATGATGCAATATTGTGATTTTATTAATTAATAAAGAATATTTAATATTTAATAAAAATCATCATTGCCTTCTTTCCTTTGTAAAGTTTTCATTTGTTATTAGATTGTTTTTGTAGAGCTGCAATACAAAAACAAATTCATGCAAAGACAGAAATGATAAAAAAGACCAAACAAAGGAAATAATACTGTTTATTAGCTCTTTCTGGTTTCCATGGTTTAAAACCACAGAATACAAGATGGCATCACAAGAATTCATTAGAAGACCTTTATCCAAAAAGAGTCTAGTACCCAATGTAGAAGCGGTGACTTTTGTTAAAAAGGGCAAACCATCTTATCTAACAGACTTAAAAACAAGGGGTTACATAGCAGATGTTTTATCTCTTGTCACCACCCAGATGGCTATGATACTAGGAAAGGTACCGGAAGAGTGCTTTGAGAAGGTAGAGAAAGCAGCAACAGATGCAACAATCAGAGAGAGAGCACCAGAATGTATTGCAATGTTAGGAATGGCAGGATTTATGATATTGGGGAAACCAGTCATGCCCAAGCTCGAGAACAAGGATTACATAAGTAAGAGATGGACTTCGGGATGCACAATGGGGGGAATCGATCACACCAAAGGAGTGATGACTGATGATGATTACAGATCTTTGCTAGGAGTTCAAAATTATTTCGAAGCACATCCAGAACAGAAAAGAGTATGGGTCTCAGAAATGTTGGAAGACAGCAATAACAGAACTCCCAAGTTTATAAAAGACCAGATATTACTTGTCTGGGAATATGCGGGGATGAAATCCCTACAAATAATAAAAGCCTATATTTCCTCTAAACCGTATAGCTTATTAAGTGAAGTTATATTAGATCAAGCCTTAGCGTTCAATAATGAATGGAGGGAACAAGAAGCCAAACTTGGGAGCGATATTATGTATGCCAGATTAATGAAATGGCCCGAAGTGGAGAAACTGAATCATAGGTTATTTCCAGATCTATACTATTTGTCAGTCACTCAGGCGAGGAGAGCGGTGGCATTGGGGAAGGGAGAGCAATACCTAATGTCTACAGTTTCAACAAAAATGCCAACATCGGAATTGAGGAGTATGTCCCGTCTGAGATCCATGGCGTCAACTGAATTTGTTGCAACAGAAACAATTAAGAAGAAACTGAGGGAATTTGGTATAGAATTGACTGAGGGAACAATAAGGAAAATGACGCAGATTGGAAGAGAAAAGAAGAGGAAACGATACGAGTCAAGTGACGAAGAAGATGAAGAAGAAATGGAAGAGAGATCAAAAAGAGGTAAATTATGAGAACTGCGTCAAATGCCGAAGAAAAGATTCTCACATCTTGTCCAGATGGAGTGTAAGAGATTAAATTGGCCTGGTAGAGTGAATATTTTGTACACAGAGGTTGGGGATGAATTGGAACAAGATAGAAAAGGCAGAAAGAGAATTGAACAGGAAATGTACTAGAAACTAAACGAGCCCTAGGAGAACAGTACACTACCAAAACAGGGAAGAAGATACCTGCTGAGATAATAGATGTGATTGTCTGTGTTTGTTTGGATGAATGCTATCTAAAAATTTATGCAGAGCGACAGAAACAGATATTTTAAGAATATCATGGATTGAGAAATCATAATTTAGTCATCTTTTTATGTTCCATGGTGAGGGTAGTGAATAAACAAATAATTTATATGCAGTCAAAAAATTCAAGAAGAGAAAAGACAAGAATTTATCACTTGATTGAAAAAGACAAAAGTGAAATCAAGGTATGTAAAAGCTTTTACCAAAAAAAAAACCCTTCAAGTATCTGCTTCGAGATTAGACCGTGTTCTTAAGCAAAACGGAAATACTACTGTTCCTCCGACCGACAGAAGAGGCCTTGCACCATCAGCAAACAAAGCACCGACTGAAAAAATCGATGGAGTTAAGAAATTCATGGACAAATCTGCGACTTACGGAAGTCACTATTCTTTCCATGAATCATTGAGCCGCGAATACCTTGCATCAGGCGTGAGCATAAACAAGATGTATTTACTTCATCGTAATAACAATAGCAGCAAAAATTTAGTCAATATTCATGAGTTCAGAAAAATTTTCAATGCAAATTATAATTCAACATTTCTGATATCTGTCGTAAATGTGATAATTTTGAAGTAAAGATACTTGCTTCGAACTCTGATGTTGAGAAAAACAATTTGAGCGTACAAAAAAGCTACATTTGACTAAAAAGCGGAGTTAGCGAGATCACAAATTTGTGCAGACCGACTCAACGCCAAAACTAATGAATAGGTAACGGCAATTGCTTACACTACTATTTACAACTGGAGTTTGCTTTTATAAGAGACAAATGTGGACATATTTAAGATCATGAGTATCATTTGTATATACTGAAAATAAATGTATTTAACCAGTTTTCTTTGTTTTCATTCATCCTTCCAACTTTGAAATGTTATCGGTCGACGGCCTTGGTGACAGGCTAGCGTTGGATGAAAGGCGGTCTCGTGCGGGCAGCCATGCATGGCCGTGATGTTGGTGGTATTTTACTATAGTATGCTCAAACTTAGCGTTTGGAAGTACGATATGTTCAAATTTGATATCTGCAGAATATTGATCGAATAGTTAATTCTATGCACACCGGGTTAGTGATGAGTCATTATGTTGCATAACCCACATATGAACACATGTTCGCACCATACCCGAAAGCGAAAATATTTATCTCCAGCAAAGTAATTGTTTGATCCACACAAGTGCGGCGACGGCGGAGAGTCAGAAGCCTCTGTACTCAGCTACTGGCAAGTAACCAAAAAATATACAGAATTTATACCTGAACGTAGTTTATTATTGGATGAATTACACCAATAATCAGTTCAATTAGTATTCTTCAGATTAGAGACAGCATTTGCGATAATTTTTCGTTAAGAGTAGTAATTTTTAGTGTGCAATTACAATTGGAATAATTTTTCAAAAGCTCTATATTCTTTTTACTGTTATTTGAATGAGTTTGTACATGCTCCATTCTTCGAAATTGAAATTCAAATGTATTTATTTGAAAGAAAAACTATATTTGGCAACTTCTTTCCAAATATTGAAGACAAGTACATGGAAATATTGATAACACTGATCTTTCGATCACAGGAATATCCTAACTGCAGGTTAGCATTTTTTTTTCCTAGTTCTAGTAGTCGAAGAGCTCACGAGGATTTCAGGGAAAGTTGGAACAGCAACAAAATTACAATTTTCAATTGGTGAATCTAGAATCTTGCGTATGGTGGGGATTGGTGGGTATTTCGCTACTGAGCAGCCTATTAATCCAATCAAAATAGACATTCATTCTCGCATAAATTCCCAAGAAGCTGAAAAGTGACACGAACATTAGGGATACCATTATAATCAAGTTGTGGAAAGCCCAGAACGAGCCCGTGTGTGCAAAAAATTTTATGCGAGGTCAAAATTCGAAAAAATTTGTTTGTTGGATTTCTCAGCGGAACGATCAGTTTTATGATATAAATAGCTCAGGCACAAATTGTAAATCTTTCAATTCTCTACAAAAATGGTCCGCACTGTTTTTTTCCTAAGATCCACTATTTCTGAAAAAAAGGCCATTCGAATGTTATATTCTCTATAATATGCCCACGTTTCCAAGCCACCTATGAAGTAGTGTACTTGGCGCCTGTTTCTCATTGTGGCTTCCCCGGTAGGCTTACTCTACGGTCTTCTTATTGAAGCTTGATATAATATTAGGTCGTTTTATTCAACTTCTTCTTCATCTTCATCTTCCTGAGTTGACGCAAATTGTTCAAATAGCGATACGACAATCGTCTCATCGTTGATGTTAGGATTATCTTCAGTTGAATATTTACTATTTGAACACGACTGGCTTTGACAGCTGGTGCATGCTGATGAACAAAGTCAGCTTCCTTTTTTGCACTCGCATTCTGAATTATACCCCTTTGTGCAATTATTAAAAATAGTATTAAGGAGCTTTTCTGGTGCAGATGGAAGTAGATTATGAATTGATTCAAAAACATCATTAAATAGCTCCCAACCGCATTCTTCTAGGTCCAGTTGATTATCAAGCAACACTGGAACTTGCTAATATGCTTGATAAAAATGTTGACGAGCAGAAGCCGAAGTTGGAAAAAAACAAGCTAATTGAACACGTGTTTTATTACGTGAATGTTCTGCAAAAGATACGTAACATAACTTATCTACGCAAGTGATTTGAAGTTATTAATAGACGGACACTGTTTCGTTGACAATTGAACAGCAGACAGATGTTGCTCAAGGCCACATGGTCACATGAAATTGGGGACTGTGTTTTCTTTTCATTTCATATTCTTAGAGTTATTATTCATATTAATGTACAAGTACTAGTTACGCAGACTAATAGTTTTATCTATATATACGATCATAATGTACAAAGGCAGTGTAGTCATGCATATTATTGAGAATATAACTCTAGAATGGCTTTTTCCCCGAAATGCTGAAATTTAGGGAAAAAAAGAGTCACATACATTTTTGTACAAAATTGGAACATCTACAATTTGTGTCTCAGCTATTTTCATCATAAAATCAACCGTTTCACTCAGAAGCCCAGAAAACCTATTTTGCGAGCTTTGAGCTCGTATAAAATTTTTTGCACACATGGGATCGATGGTGACTTTTCACAAATATTTTTTGAGCTAACTTGACCGGACTATATGACATCTCCAAAAAAATTAATCAAGAAAGTATGTTAAAGACAACTTGAAATTTGTTTCATCTTTAATTTTAGCATCTATTTAACCCAGGAATAAAAATCCCAGACAATTTCTTGGGTTTCAGAATACAACCTGACCCCTTGAATATATTCAATAATCATAACTCAAAAATATACTTTGGGCATTCTGAAATTATTATAGCATGTTTATCACATGATATTGAAAATTGCGTATGAATCGTTAGACGTATTAAATGGTTTCTGATGATTTCCTGACGCGAGTTAAAATTCAAAACGAGTGCAACAAAAAAGTCTCATGCGTAGTCATAAGTGCGAGCGAGATAGTTAATGAGATCTGTTGACAGTTAACAAAGCCCTGGCTCCTCGGGCTGTGATTGGTTGCTAAGTTATGCTATAGGATTACCTGATACGGAATTTCAATATTCCACGACTGATTGTTCCGAATTTATGAGACAATCGAAGAGTCTGTTATATGAAGTGCACTTCTGGCTCAGCCGATCGACACGAAAATAAAGAAGGACCATTTGGATGCTACAGCAATTTCAAATACTGAATTCAGTATCCTACGACTAATCATTCTGGATTTAAGCGGAAAATTCGAAAAAGTTCCAAGAAAAGTGTACTTCCAGTACAGACGATTGCAGCCATGATGCGAGGTGCACATCAATACCCTATAGTATAGGGCCTATACGATTCCTGAATATAAGTTTCAGCATTATACGTTTGCCGGGTCTCATATTTGCGAGTTACACACATACGTACGTAACGACATCTAGCCGAAAGTAGTCAGAATGGATCCATGGATGCGGTTATATCCTTCAACATCTCGATATGTTAATTTTGTTGGGTTCACGATACTCTCTTGTACTTTGTACACGTGAATAAAAATAATCGAATCATTCAATATGCTAATTCCTCAATTATTATTCCCGTTAAGATACAAAATATTTCAATTGAAAAGTCTTCTTTCCCAAGGAATTCTTACAATACATATTTATTGCAAGAAAAATGTTTTTCGATTTATTTCATATTCATCAATCTTTCTGGAAAATGTTACCACTCCAACCACTCGTCGCATCAATTTTAAATCTTTATTCGCGTCAGGTAATCATTAGGAACCATTCAATAGGTCTTGCAATTTATACTTTATTCATAAAATCATGTAATAAACATGCCATAAGACTCTCAGAATGCCTGAAGTATATTTTCGAGATATGATTATTAAATATATTCGGGGAGATTAGTTTGTACTTCAAAACCCAGAAAGTAGTCTAACTTGCCTAGTAAACATTTCCTGAAGCTGACGTCAGCTCTCAGACTATAGGGATTTTCACAGTGAGTAGGCAAAAAAGGGAGCTTGAATGATTCTCTAAGAACTTTTCAAATATTTTTTTTTATATCATGTAATTGATTTATATTTCCTTTTTGTATGAGTGTTTCGTATAAAGAAATCTGAAAATACACTTTTTCAATTTTTTGCTCAGAATGATATATAAATTAAAGGAAGACACACAACTGATAATGTATTATCCCGAATAGCTGATGCATTGGAGGGGAAATTTTTAATTGAATAAAACTTGTTTCCATGGATGTTTATTTCTATTTCAGTTGAAAATATTGTGCCACGTATGTACGTCGTGCATTAATTGCTGCTTCCCTATAATGCGCATCTTCCTGATTGAGATTTACTGCTGGCAAATCTTCATCCATCTCGTCTAATTCTGGTGCTGGCTCTTCAACATAGTATGCTCTTGCAATATTGTGCAAGATAGCCTATGCCATAGCAATCCTGCTTGCATTTTGTGGAGAATAATACAGTGTTAGATCTTTCAGTAAGCATCGAAATCGAGCTTTCAGCATCTGGACCATGTTTAAGAGTACTACATTGTACAGCAGTGTGAAAATGAGAAACTTAATGACAAAGTGAAATAAAAAGTATACCTACATTAGAATTAATGCGTGTGGGAGTTAACATCTGTGTGTGATAATAAATTATGTAAAGATCGATGTAATGAGAATGAGAATGGTAGCCGAAGTTCCCGTCCAAAAATAGTTCTTGCTGGAGTTTGTCCGGTGGTTTCGTGTACGGATGCGCGGTAGGCCAAAGGAACAGATGGAGATATTTGTCCCAGTCTCTCTGGTTGCCTTCTCAAAGTCACCTTCTTGTGTATTTTTATGTTCTATACAAACAGAGCACATTTTATCCCATTTAAAATAAAAAGGAAAATCACTTAGACAATCAAAGTGAATTTTGTCAGTAAGTAATACACATATAAAATGCATTTTGTCCATATACATTAAACATATTGCGTTTTGTTAGATCAATAGAATCATTATCGCAGTGGACAGTATTGTTTGTTCTTGAGTTTCAAGATTATTTGGAATCATGGTTTGAACAATCGATCATTTAGGGGGAGAACACGTTGTTGGTTATAGTGCAGAGGAGGGTGGCAGTCGGAAACAAAAAATAAATTCAACAAGTTGGGAGCAAAAGATACTTTCTGGGGGTTAGATATTCAACATTCTTATCTCCATTTATATTCTTCAAGATACTCCAACCTTGACATCAATTTAGACAATTTTATGTTGAATGCAATCAAAAAAAAGCACACACGGAATGTGAATATTTCTTTCGGATTCCAATAAAATAACTCAAGATAATATTCTTGCAAATTCAATGAAAATATGTACACTTCAGCGTAAGCGAAATCGTAAGAGTTTGAAAAATTTCATGAATTTTTATTAATCATTTCGTAAGTTGATATTTTCAATTCAAAAATAATCGAAGAGCTTGGAACAACACGGGGATATGTATCATTTCCTTGAAAATTGAGATATTGATAGTTACGAATTCCAAAAAGTGTGTTTTTGGTCGGGTGCAAACACAGTACTCGTGCTGTTAACAGATGGAATCACTTATCCTTTACAGTCGTACGCGGCAAGAAAGGTATAAGTTACGTGTTACATATCCCGTTTTGCATCCTAGCCCACTATTGCAATCACGACATGGCTTATAGCGCATTGACAAAACACGTTGTTCACTTGTATGTTTCAGTAAGTTTAGGGAGTTATACAGATGCATCTTGTGGACAAATTATTATACTAATTATGACCGCATTAGTATGGATAATAAAAGTAATTTAACTGAACCTTCTAAAAGTTCGGTTAGTGAGTTAAAACTATCAGATAAAAATTAATGAAGTTCTTCTGATGCCGACCCTCAAGAAAGGAGAGCCGTTGTCGATAGTAGGGCAAGAAGTAGAAAACGAGGGCAAAAAAGAACAAAACAGGGCGGGCAAGAGATATACAAAAAAATTAAGAGGACTAGAGGTGAAAGTTATACATTCAAGTCAACAGGAAAATTGGAATTGGAAAAGAAGCAATGCAATGATTGTGAGTGAGGAACAAGAACAGGATATATTTACGGCGTTCAATAGTCTATAAAATCAAGCCAATCAAGACTTTTATTTGTTGCAAATACAAGATAATATTTCGAAACAAAATCAGTTTTGTTTACTGACCTTCATCTTAACCTAGCTGAGAAAAGGTGCCTTTGAGTTGCAGGTGTGTGAAAAAGTTGTGTGTCTTCTTCACGGTATACGAAAAAGACGTCTTGAACGCACAGGAAGTTATCTGGCTGTAAACGTCACACCTGTGCAGGACAAACGTGGCCGGCATCCAAATAGACATGATTCAACTTCTGAAAATTTGTGCACGAACACAAAGTGAATTTCTCATTACACCCGTAACAGAAGCATAAAATATTATTTGTCAATCGTCCTCAATATTGAAATCATGCATGACTTGTAACTTAAAAAGTTTGAACTGGTCATGTATAATTTGAAACATTACAGGTTCTTTTATGAACCAAGGATATCATATGATTTTCACGGAAAATAATTTTGTGAAAATTTCAATATCAGTTTCTGAACGGCTCGTAGAGACACTTGTGAAAAATGTGATATACCAATCAATAAGATTCGGAGCGCAGATGCACAAGAAGAGATGGATGCGTAAGAAATGGCAGAGAAATTATATCTTCAGCAAGCTGAGTAATTCTACAATGAGTTGAAGGTAAAATCAGAAAAAGCTGAAAAAATCAACGGAGTTGACTGTCAGCAAAATATGCCCCTTCCCAAAGTACTATCTGGAGATGCGTTTCACTTACGCGAGTAATGGATATTCAACTTTTGGATTCATTCCTCTAAAAATTTATCTGGACATTTTTTTATGTAGGATGAAACAGTTACCAAAAAAGAAGCAAATGATGTATTGAATTTATTGAAATATTACATTGATCATATTCTGAGCCTAAACATTGAAACACTTAATTTATTTAGTGATAACTGCTCGGCGCAGATTAAAAATGATACACTAATAAGATTTTCAGTTACACTATTTTATATATAGTCCGTGAGACAGCGCATAAATTTTTTGTTGATTACCGCTCACTTGAAACTTTGTGAGTGGCTTCATTGTGATGAGTCCGACAACTTTTTATTTGGCAAAATTCTAGATTTGGGGGCGTTTACCTGCGAGGGCTGATTTATTGAAAGAATATTACCGTAATACTGATCTTTACACTAATCGAAAGATTTTTTGATAATAAAATGAAGGAAAAATATTGTCCGACATGAATATTGAGGCTACCGGTGAGACCGACTTGTCATAAGTACCAACATTAAACCATTAGTACCAACATACTTATGACAAGTGCGGCTTGTCGGATTCACCGGTAGCCTCAATATTCAAGTCGGACAATATTTTTCCTTCATTTTATTATCAAAAAATCTTTCGATTAGTGTACAGATCAGCATTACGGCAATATTCTTTCAATCAATCAGCCCTCGCTGGAAAACGCCCCCAAATCTAGAATTTTGCTAAATGAAAAAGTTGTCGGACTCATCACAATGAAGCCACTCACAAAGTTTCAAATGAGCGGTAATCAACAAAAAATTTAGGCGCTGTCTCACGGACTAATAGTGAGGTTTAATCAAAAAATTCATTTATTCCTTGAGCCAAGCCACAGTTCCCTATCGTGTGATCGCTACTTTGGTATGAAAGAGAAGAAAAAAATAGTTTTTGATACAGTTTTTTTACCGCAGGATTATATGAGTATACTAGAATCAGCTTCTGAAAATTTTCATGTAATACCAGTTACTACAGCGATGTTGCTTAATTATGTTGAGCATTTAGATTCTTTTTTTTGTCAGTTCCAAAATCTATTTGCGGAGACAGGTTTCTAGCTCCTTTGTATCGTTTTTGAATACATCAAAAATTCAAGACGTGTTGAATGTTCCGCATCTGCCAGCACTTCTTAATTCATCAACTTTACTATGCTAAGCAATGTGGAGTAGGTCCAAATTTAGATTCAATACCCCAATGTTATGATAATAAACTACTTATTTAATATGCGAAATATCAAAATGTTATGTCATTAGCCAAACAATATGTGGGGATATGTGGCATGCAATATTATTAATCTCTAGAAGCAGATGAATCAGCATCAGAGAAAATAAATTTAGATGTGACAGATTTTTCTGATTCTGACTGATATTTTTATGTATTTGTTGGTTTGTCTAGTGTTTCCTTGACGCTTAGATATTGGTGTAAAGTGTTTCTCATTTTTAATTCATTGGTTATATAAAACGTCATCAGTTATGTTGGGTGAGTTCAAATGAACACTGTTGTGAAAAATCTTTCAATTTTATTCATCTTATTCTTGCACCTTTCAGCAGTAAAGTGAGTAGTTAGTGATTCTTGCACCATACATAATTTTTGGACGATATTATCTCAAATTCTGTTATAATTCTACTCTAGGTTAGGTATGAACGTTCTGCCTATTCATTCAAGCAATGTAACAGCGTTAAATGTTGACGCAAATAAAAGATTTTTTGTCTTTTCTGTAAAATTTAAGTTTTGTAACTCATTCTCTTTCTGCCTAAGGGTCTTCAATTCTGCTTTTCTATTTATTCACAAGTATTCATCAACAAACAGAAATAAATAGTGTGCCAATAACTATTCAGAGCTTTTCATAGTGTATCGCAAAATAGGTTGAATACAATATGCAGAGAAATCAGAAGTGGACATCGAATTATTGGTAATAGGGATGCAGATAAACGCTCTTCTGAATATTCTGAAAAATTGAAGGCTATTACAAGTGAACTCAAAGAAAGAGAGAGAAACATTGGCGTAAGAAGTCAAGACGAATTTACCTATCTTCAGAGTATTCAATTTTCAAGCTTCATGACCTTTATAATAGAAATTCTATTTATGATAAGTTGGAAATGAGCTACAGATATTTTATCAAGATATTAAGCAAAAACCTTAACACTTGTTTTGGAAGTTCCTTAATAGATGTTTGTGAGTATTGTGTAAGACTAAAAGCAGACACACAAGCTAATATTTCTGAAGTATTACTAGGAATGCAGTTGATGAGAAGAATCTTGAGACTGAGCTAGAAGTGCAAGAGGCTCGAGATGTTCAATTCCATGAACTGATGAGGGAGAACCTCCAAATACTATTTATGGTGAATTATCACATCGTCTTTGAATTATTTGTAAAAGGTTTCCCTTGGATACAGAATATAACAGCATGTCAGTCATACATTGATTTGTTGTAATAAAGTATCCGGTGTCCTCAAAGTTATCTTTGTGCTATTATTATAAATCATATTTCATCTACAAATAATACACATTGATGACCCCGAGAAAAGCACACATAACCGATAATGAACAAGTTGGTGGTGACCCACACAATTCCTTACTGCTTTGATTTATAACGGGTAAAAGCTCTTCCAAAGGTGCCGATAGAGGAAGCCTCTTTTGCGCAGCAACTCTCATTCAAATTTTTCTGCGAAACATCCACAAAATGTCAGAATTCCGTTCTTAATCACTGGACAGAAGACCAAGCTGAAACAAGGGCTACGAATACTTCTCCAGCACTTCAACACTTTTAAAAAGATACAAACTTTTCTGAAAATATTGACAATCTGAGGCTATATGCTGATAGTTACCGCGGCCAAAATAGGGATAGTTTCATCGTTCATATGTTTATGTTGTGGCTATTTCAATTTGCCCCTACCGCCGTCAATACGATAGAAATAATATTTCCTATAACGGGACATTCATATTTGCCTGCAGATAGAATTTCCTGACGTGTGGAGAAGATTTTTAGGCGATACACCGTATCTAAAATTCAGGAACAATATAGAGTTTTATTCGAAAGTCGAAAAAGCTAGGAAATTGGGGTCTGATTTGCGTTGTGTTGATATAGAAAAGCCTAAGCATGTTTAAAAGAGACCGCAGGAATCAATTGAAGTAAGCGAATCACCATGAAAATTAGGTGTATTGAGCTTATTTTCCTTCAACAACTTGGCGCTTTGTTTCCTCTTGTTCCCTACCATTTGGCTATTTCAGAGTTTGCTTTTTGAAAGAACAATAATTCATATTGCTAGCCGTGCCTTCCAAAATCAGGTAGGTGCATTTCACTTAAATATGATATTTTCATCACTGTCCAGAAATATTAGTATTTACCCAAAATATAATAGTGGTCGAAAGATTGTTATTCATTCTTGCACTACAACTTCCCTTCAGGAGACAAGAATTAAAATCATAGTTTAAAAATACTGAGAAAAAAACTTCCATGGTAAACCGAACTAAAGAGTAACAAATCATTTCTAATATAAAAGTAAAGTAATGGACGAGAGAATTAATGTTATTGTGAAAACAGCGTGAGGTGCTCGATATCACTTATTCCAAATATTCCATTGATACGATTACTGAATGTAGGGTAAGTATGAAAATATGATACAGAACACCCCACTCTTTTTTCACAATAACAATAATTTTCCCGTCAATTATTTTATTTTTATTTTAGACATTATTTCTCACTATTCAGCTCGGTTCACCATAAAAGCGTGTCTTCAGTTTTTTTAAAACTATAATTTATTTTCTATTCTCTAGTTTGATCTGCTATAAGAACAATATTTGTTATTTAAATGACCCGAACTTGCTTCGCTCGCACGGCGGTCTACTGTGGACCGAGCTGCGTCCCTTGAATGTGGTAGCCGATTCTGAGGCTCTTGCTCCGAAAGCGAGTATCTATTCCTGAAGATCTTTATCAGGGTGATGGGATTAGCTTAATGAATTATTGGATTGTCATCAGTCCTTGAGAAATGAGCAAAGTTTTAATTCAATCTGACGTCTCAAAGTGGGTGAAATTCACGTTCAAAGATTCTATTACATAGATACAGGTGAGGCTAATCAAAGCGTTAAAAAAATAACAACAACTCGTGCTACTAATGAATTGATTGTGTTGCCGGCTGCAAGTTAGTGCCGGCACTCATTTGCTAATAGACAGTTTCATTTTATTTGAATTTTCGTGTGCGTTTTATATGGGTTTTTTAATTCTGCCTTAGCAAAATGAAAGAAGTTATGTTGAATATTTGAGTGCTTGAATGACTTTGGGTCTCGTGCGCAACAATATTCTACTTTGAGGGGTGCTGCCGTCTACTGACTTTTGGTTGGGGGCAGTCGCGACAAGGCCGCTTTGGAACGAGTCACCAAAATTCGAAATAAACAGTAAGCAACTTGTTTTTTGCCATTTAGAGTTTCTCACGCTTATACACTTAGTAAGTTCATTTTACTTTATTTTCGAAAGAATTTTGTTTATTTTCTCCATTCACTCATTCAGCAATTCCATCTGAGGCTAATGTAGTGATTAAGTATTAGGTGATAGGTATAAGATATTATTATCGCTCCATTTCGTTCATCTAATATATTTGTGTATATTAATTTATCTATTTACTTTGAAATATTATTATCTATCCACTTTAAAATATAAGCATTATTTAAATTTTAGTAGCTCTAAAATGACATGAGTTGAGTGCTCATTGTTTCTATTGAAAGTATCATAATAATAATAATAATAATACTGTTTATTTAGCAGATCAGGTGCCATACAAATCAATAAACTACAATAATTCAAAATAATGTAATATATTATAATGTTATGTATAAGAATACCTACTTCTTAAAAGTTTTCTGAAGGTTTTCAATTTTGCGCTTTTTATATCTTCAAGTAGCATGTTATATTTCAGAATAGTTCTAAGAAATAAACTATTTTGAGGAAATTTTCTTCGCCTCCGTGGTAGAATGAAATCATTTTTGTTTTGAGTACTATAATCACGGGTCTCTGCAAATGTCTTTGCAATGCCACAAAAGTAACTTGTAGATTCAATTTATATTCATGAATGAAAATAAGAGCATTCATTTGTAATAAATCTGCTACTTTCAATTAATTCAATTTGTCTAACATTGCTTTTATCGGTGTATTTTCACATTTCAGTATAATATGCATTGCTTTATTTTGTAATACTTGAAGTTTTCTAATATCAGTTGAATTAGCTAAATATACGACTGTTCCTACGAAAAAAAAAAATGCGGTAGAATAATAGTGTTGTATATAGTTTTTCGAGTCCAACCTGCTAGATAATCGCTACATCTGTTTAAGAAACCTAGTTTTTTAGAAAATCTTCTACATATCATATTCAAATGCTTATCAAATTTTAATTCCCTATATATCAAAATACCCAAATATTTGAAAGAAGTGACAGTCTCTATCGGTTCATCATTTATTTTCATGTCAAAATTCTGGGATGTGATCTTTGACACAGAATTTTTTGGCCCCAATATCATAGCTTTAGTTTTGTTAATATTTAACTTCAATTTATTTTCATTGATCCAATTATTCAGATTCATAAGATCTTTTTCAAGTTTCAGTTTACATTCTGAAATACTGCTACCTGAGATGTACAACATTGTATCGTCAGCTAAGAGATGATATTTACAGTGCTGTAAACTATTTTCTAAATCATGTATATACAGTATAAATACTAACGGTCCCAATATGCTTCCTTGCGACACACCATAATCTATTCGTTTTTCTTGTGAAATGTTACCATTACATTTAACTTTTTGCCATCGATTTGATAAGTAATGTTGCAGCCACAAGAGAACAGTACCACCTATAGTGTAATATTTTAATTTATTAATCAGAATATCCCTATCTATAGTCTCAAAGGCAAGCTTGAAGTCTAAGAAAACTACAATAGTAAATAAATTCTTATCATTACTCTGTTTCTAATCATGTAGCACATATTGAAACGCTGCCTCACAGTTATAGTTCTGTCTAAGCCCTGACTGATATTCACAAAGTGTGTCTGCCTCATTTACGTAATTCATTAATTGCAAATAAACAGCCTTTTCTAATATCTAATCCTATATAAATTTTATATCTAAATTAACTTTTTGTTTTGAGTCGACGTGTTTTTAAAAAGTTTTATTTGACAATTCATTGCTGTTACAAGTCAAGAGCAAGATTCTAACTAACTATTTTACACAAGGCAACTGAAAGCTGAACTAAACTAAGGGTGTCGGATGGCGCTGTGGGAAGCGCCTTGTCATCAGAATTATGGTGGAGACTGCGATGTAACTCCTCCCTTCCTAGAGAGAAGCAACCCCTGGAAGATTTACGTCTTGTGGCTGGATGTTCGGTCTTCTTTCTTTTTGATCTACATATTTTACTTTGATCCAGTTCCATAATATGTAAATGAAAGCAATCATTAACAAAAAATATAATATTATTGTCCAGATACTAGGCACATAATATGCTTTCGAAGTTTTCACAAGTTTCCTTGAAGGGTCGAACGGAATCTCTTTGAAATGAAGTGATTTCAATTTTATTGTTATATCTGTAAATTTATCTTCACGTAATTCGAGACTCAATTTTGATAAAACATTTCGAATGATACTTAAAACTGTACTTAAAAGCATTATTAATTGTGTATACAAATCTTACACATGTAAAACTCCAATTGCGCCGGATTCTTCATTAAATAAATTATAAAGCTGTTCAATTTTAGATTTTGAAACTATCTCATTATGCTTGATATTTTCAATTGTACTATTGAAATCTCTAATTATTTGATCACTAACGGAATAAAAATATTCCAATTGATTTTCTAAATTACTTTGATTTTCTTCTTGATGCTTTAAAATTTCATTATATCTTCTTCTGTCTTCAGCATCTAAGTTTCCGGTAATTTGTTATGAAATAGTGCCTAGTCCATCAATCAAACCTCTTCTACTACTCTTTTTAGAATATAATGTCATTCGATTCAATTTTTCAATAATGTTTTCACAGACAAAATTCAAAATTCTATCATTATTTTCTAGTTCCTGCTGAATATATGTTTGGTTGGATAACTTATTCTTGAGTCTGCCGTATTGTATATTCAATATATCGAATTCGTCTAAAAGTAAATTTGAGTTATAAAAATGGACGAATGTATGTCTAAGTCATTTCTAATCTAGCTGGTCCTATGTTTATTGCTATAATTCCATGGTTCTCCGTAATATTTTCTATTTCGGATCCATGACAGGTCCAGATAACCCTGGAAGATTTTTAAAATCGTAAGTTCTGATTTTTGGACGTTTTACGTTAGAAAGATGTATTACCATGTCCAATTTTAATTTTTGCTGTCTGCAATTTGGGATTCAGTTTCTTAATTCTTTCGGGCTTATATTTATTTTTCGTTCTCTGTTGTTTTTGGCGGCTTTTGACAAAAATAGTTTCTGAGATATCAGGCAGTTCTTCTCGATTCTCATTACCTTTATCAATTACTTTTTCTGTACTCTGCTGTAAATTTTCATTCACTTTCTGATATAATAATTTCATTTTATTTTTATGTAGTGAAATATGATTGTCGATAAGTTGTTCCTCTATTTCTATATCAGATGAGGAATCTGTTTCTAAATGTCCAGATATAACTTCGGAGCTTCGAATTTTGTCACCGAATGGATACTATTATTATAAGCTAATTAGTTTCTATTGCCTCTTTACAATATTCTTCTTGATTATTTAACAATCTTATATGCTCAATTAGGGTAGAATGGAATCTTCAAATGACTCCATTCGACTCAGGGTGAATTTTGATTTGATGTATCTCTAACTATTTTTTTACAAGTGAATTTTAAAATTCGAGTCCGTTGTCTGATATTATTGTTTCGGGAATTCCGTGATGGGTGAAAAACTTCATCATTTTATTCACAATTCTTATACCTTATGCAGAATTGAATCTGTATGCTTGAGCATACCTTGAAAAGGAATCAACTGTAGTGAAAAACTTTGCATTTTCTAAAGTGATACTGTCTATGTGTATAATTTCAAATTGTTTTGTAGCAGTGAGAGTTATGTTGAATTTCAAGTTTAAAGGTTTTCTGCATACATTGTTAGCTGGCATATTTCACAACTATTATTATAGGTCTGTACGGATTTCCGTTGTTTTGGCCAATCATATTTTTGTTCAATTCGAGCTGTTTCTTTGATTCCACGATGATTCGTCTTACTTTTATGTTAGTTTCCGGTTTCTTGGGGCTGCTCGCTCGATATGCGCTCGAACTTGCTGATTTTCTTTCAGTTGATGGCAGGAGGGCTCACTGGTGGACCCTCGGCTGCTGGTTTCGATATTCTCTCGAACTGGCTGATATGCGTTTAGCTGCAGATGAGGACACAAATTTCTTTTTTCACGCAACTTGTTCGAATTTTCAAATAAATCGTTAGAACGAACCAGAATTATATTCGTTAATTCTGTCTTGAAATCCTACCGACTGCGCCAATTAACTTGTCATCAGAATTATGGTGGAGACTGCGATGTAACTTCTATTTATCATTATTATCGTTGATCATGAGTGATCTTGAATGTTACAGAAAAAGAAAATGCAGAGTAGGTATTCGTCATGAGCAAACTCAATTCCATCTCATTTCCTGTGCATTTCCTTTCGTCCACAAATAGATAAAATTTATCATTATTGGCATTGTTGCTGAAAGTAAGGTGAAAACTTATTAATATTTACATGATAAGTGAAAAATCGCATTCAGCAGACATGAACAAATTGTGTAATTTTGAAATGCATAAAATCTTGAGCCCTATAATTTTGAAATGCATAAAATCTTAAGTCCTATAATTTTGATTGACACTCGAGTGTAAACCCTAAGCTGATGTCACCCGTGGTTCATTGATCTCCTTCCGTAGCCTACGCCACTGTATACTGTATTGTAGTAGTTGAGTTGAAAATTATAAAAGTTTGCTATAAATGCAGCATTTCTCTACCAAATTATTGCCTACGTGTCGCAACAATTTTTTTTTATACAAAAACTATCATTAGTACGCCTTTTGATGGTTGCTTAGCGTATCAAAAATTATAATTTATGACATTGTTATTACTTTCGTCACGTTGCCATTAGCAACTTGTTAAAAGGGATGCACTTTCAACACAAATATATAATGTTTGTTTATATCTTGATTGTTCTTCATTTTCAACTTCTCTTGTCACAAAATAAAATACCACTTCCAACACTTATATCATAAATAACTATTATTATTAAATACATGAGATTTTAAGAGCTTCAATTTTTCCCTATTCAATCACAAAGGTTTTCCAATAGAATCTCTATTTCATTCTGATTCTCCATATATCACACATATTTAATTATTCAAAATGTGTGGAGGCGTCATAACCAATCGATTTATAGTATCACAGATTCCCCATTCACATTCTACACATATAAAAAGTACTTGCATCGCACAATCTTGGGAGTCGCTATTGAAAAATGGGAATGCTCGTTTCCACGATAAATCTTTATATCTTCGATGAAATAGCTGATAAATTACCTTCGCCAGATAGAAGGTACACAACAGAAGCTGAAAAAGTAATGTGAATGTACACCTGTATCTTTGAGTTTCATTGAAGTACGGGTTTATTCTACAACATTGCACAATTGGTGGCAAAGGACATATACTGGCAGCGGAGACAAAACTCCTTCAACTTATATGACAAAAACAGCGTAATCAATAGGTCATGTGCACATAATTTACCTCACTTATAACTTGGAGGGCATACAAACGTGTTTTTGTAGTCGTGATAGTGGTTTACGTTAGGAAAAAAGAAACTTTTTAGAATATATCTCCAGTTTTATTATTGTTTGAAACTTTCTGATTGTTGTAAGAAGGGTAAGCGACTTTATTATATGCCAATTTATAATCAAATCGTAAATTTTCAGTTGGAATAACACTAAAACAAACTTCTAAATTTTACATAGCCTGAAATGTTGACAATTATCATGATATTTAATCTTTTCACAGACGGCTACGTTGAAAAATTACTTTTTTTGTATACTTGATGAGAAACATCAGGTTAAATATCTAGAAATCAGTAGGGAAAAATGTCATATCACCAATTAGCAACATTTTCCTGATTAGCAACAAAATATAACAAAAAAAACGCATTATGACACGCGCCCAAATGATAGCTCTACCCCAATCAAGAGAAAATTACAGCTTAAACATATGAAATTCTCTCGATTCCTCCGGAAACAAATGTAAAGTCGCTTCTTCAGCTACATCCAGAATCAGCTTCTGACGTTTCTGACAAATCAGTTCTCAATATCTGCGACGCGCTATACGTGGCGTCTCTTAGAAGTTGCTTACGGTCGGTATGCTCGGGCGCTAATAGCAGAGAAACTCTATGGCGATGGTGCCAGATAGCTAGTGGGAAGGGGAAGGGTTTGAGGCTGCAAAAAATATGAATAAATACAATAATGACTTTCAGTGTGCTAGTTCTTTGTCAAACATAATTATATTACAACATTCTGTAATTCTCATTTTATTTGAACTCAAAATAAAACTTTATTACTGGTTTCCTATTTGCCCGCCAGATGGCTCCGGCGGTCGTACAATCAGAGTTAATTAGCAATCAGTCAAAAAGTGTAAATAAAAGCACATGTGTACAATTGCTATTTACTATTCAACTACGGTTTATTCTTATATAAAAGGTAAGTTCTATCTACTGCTTATTGTGCATTACAACTTGAATCTAATTAATATATTCCAGACGGTGATGTACAGGTATTTAAATTGTAAACTATTTTTCCAATACGGGAATAGGACTTCTAAATAACCTGTAACTAGGCTCTTGATAAATACGGAGGACTTCTATACAAGCGGTGAGTTGTCAATTACTACCTAAATATTGTATTCAACGGTTTTATATATTTCAGGAAAATAAATCAGATCAACTGCAAAGTTGACTTGCATCGGATAAATTAAACAGTTCGAAGTGGTTTCGGTGATAGGAATAATGTAGCTGAATGCTATTAACTGGAACAGAGAATTTGTGACTAAGTTGAGTTATTTTAAACCATTTTACCAAACGGTTACTAACTGCAGTTTTTCAGATTCTTAAATGGGAGCACTTCGTCACATATTGTTTATCTGTTACTTTGCTTTTGCTTGGCAGTTGTCAAAAGCGTTACTGTAGAAAATTATTTCTATTCTTGGTGTCTTCCACTCAAGTTTTTCCATCAAGTATACAAAAAAATTGCATGTTCAATACGAAAGAAAAGCAATATCACTCTGGTCGTGTGAGTTTAATGCATTCGCTTGTTACTCTTGCTCGTGAATTAAAACATTTACTCTCAGTAGTAAACTCTGACTTTTCTTCACTTGTCAAACAATCTATCATTACTCATTGAGTTCTGAAGATCAAGTGAGGTATTTGAGAAAACTCATTTCTCTGGGCGATGCTGATCCCTATGGAATCAAGAAGACCGATTTTTGTAAAGAAGCTCGCATGATGCCGAGGATGAGCATGAAAGAAATAAATAGCTTTCTGCTTTTTCGAATAAGTCCATTCACTCAAAAAGAAATGCGAGCTTATAAGAGCATGCAGGCATTCGTTAAAATGGCGTGTGAGTGGGTGAAAAATATAGATTTAAAATATATAGAAGACTTGCGACGTGATTGGGCAGTTGAGTTTCCCAAGTAATCTTGTTTCAACAATTATTTGTCTATTAATATCTAAGATTCATTTACGATACTTGTGCAAATAACTCCTAGTTTATAATTTTTTTTCTCTATTCAGATACTATATCCTCAAAGAATCAATGGAACTCCCCTGAAGCCATGGTTGATATTAAAAAATGAAGAGATCCTGTATGCCCATTGCACTTATATAGCGGGTTCAGGTGTAACATGCTCTCATGTTGCAGCAGTACTTTTTTTCTTAAAAATGACTGAAGAAAAATCAGTCGCAAAAATTTTGGCGTATCGGGCAGAGCCAACTAAGAAAAATATAAACCATAAAGCTGTCAATGAGATAGATTGGACATCACCCAAAAATTTTCTGGAAGAAGTTGTCGAACCGCCCAAGTCAGTAGAATTATCAATGTGCCACCAATGTCTGGAGACGAAGTAACAGAAATGTGAAGGAGATTAAGGATAGTGATTGTGATAGCTCCGCCATTTTTCGAAAAATATGTGAAAGCTCGTGAAGAGGGATTGCCTGCTTCATTATCACATCTACACAACGAAAATTATAAAAATAAAAGTGCAAAAGTAGATATTTTGTCAAACCATTTATATTGCTTCAACAAAAGATTAAATGTGATCTGGTCAAAGAATTAATCGGAAATCAATCTAGAAGTGCCGAATGGTTTGAGCAGAGAGCTTGTAGGATAACTGCGTCAAACTTTAAATCAGCTTGTAGGACGAATATTGGAAATCCTTCAATATCCTTAATTCTTGCTACCCTTGAGACTCTGCTTTCAAAACTAAGTATACAGTTTATGGCTGTGAGTATGAGTCAATGGCAGCGAATGACAACAGCAAAAAACAAGCGATCAATCATAGAAATTTTAAAATGAAGGAAATAGAGCAAGTTATTTCTCCATCCTATCCATTTTTTGCAGCCTCGCCGAATACGCTCTTTTCATGTGATTGCAGTGGCAAGGACTGTTTGGAAATAAAATGTCCATATTGTATACAGAATCTATCGTTCGAGGAAGTAGCTGATTCCAGAAAATTTATGTCATGTCTCAGGAACTAGTATTCCAGATAGACAGCATTCATATTTTCATCAGGTATGAATTCAAATGGCGTTGACATCTATGAAATACTGCGATTTTGTTCTTTGGGGCTCAAAAAATTATCTTGTGGATAGAGTCCATTTTGGTAAAGATTTCTGAACAGTCGAAAAGTAGTTAGGTGGACAAATTTTTTGGAACTATAAATTTTCCAGAAATTGTTTGCAATTTTTTGACTCAAAAATGTACATCAAGTGGACAGTTGTGTGAGTAAAAGCTAAATGCATCTAGTTATTTTCTATCTTTATTTTGTCATACTACTAGATAAGTATTTCGAGCTTTTCTTATAATCGATATGAATGTATTTCACTTCTAGGTAACTTTGTGCTCAGTTAAACTTCCTCTGCAGTATTCAAGAGACCTCAACAAGTTACAAATATTTATTATTAATAAAACACTCAAATGACTTTCTCAAATGTACTTATTACTTTAAAATGGGTGAAACTATAGATCGTTGGTCGTATTCTATAACAAAGTCATCAGCTTATTATAGGTCGACAAAATTTCAGGAAACGGAAATAATTGTGACAAGCGAATAACCAAATTTCTGTCAGTGCTACTTATGTTCATTGGTTGGAATATAATAATGATAGATAAAAACTCATTGATTGACTTACAGAATAGTCGTAATTAATACAAAACATATTTAGTGACATTATATGGGTAGGCAGACACAAATAGTAACGTACAGTACTCTCAATTATTAGCTCAGTGATAAATTCATTCACTTTTCTGAATGTAGTACAAGTACATACGTGATCAGGTAGGTCAATGAATACATATCAAAAAACTATAGAACCAGTTTAATTTCAAATATATACGTTGTTTTGGAACATATGTCAATTTACTCAGAAAAATTTGGAATAACTCTTGAAAAATTATCGTATGTAGGTACTTTAAAATATCATATTTGTACATGGAAGTTCAATTTATCTCATTTCTCCGACTCTAAACTTATATAGGTATAAAATGTGATGCAATAAGCGTAAATATATCGGATTCAAATATTCATCTTGTGATTTCCGAGTTCTACAATTTGATGATTATTTCCTTGCCAAGTCATCATCAGGAGGCAAGCTATTTTCGTATTCCAATTATATTTAGACATAAAGTTAAAGTCTAGAACTTTCAGTGGGAGCATTCTCTTTACCAAATTTATATGAACCAATCAATCAATATCGGAGCTTGCAAAAATGAAATTTATGGAATTTTTTCGACAATTCAGTCACAAGTTTATTATTTTCATTCGAACTCGAGATCTTATACACTCCAGGCATGCGTGATGACCACTACACTACGCTAAGACAACTGAATAAGTTTCTCAGCACTGTACAAGATTCTTTTTATTTTTAGTCAAGTTTGCTGTACGCTCCAAAGACGACACATTTTTGTATCTTTGACAATGGAGGACAACGGCTGACATCGTGAGTAACTTAACTCTCATGTAAATATTCTGAATTCAAATTTAGTTGTCGAATTCGTAATAAGCCAGACGGTTGAATGAAAGTAAATAATTTTTTTTTTCAAAAAGTCTTGTACAGCGCCAGGATTTGAGCCCAAGATCTCATGCTTTCCGGGCATGCGAGATAACTGCTACACGACGCTGAGACAACTGAGTAAGTCTCTCAGCACTGTACAAGATTCTTTGCATTTTTTGTCAAGTTTGACACCTCCTGAAATTAATATTATTAGATCGCTTACTTGCATAATGACCTTCAGCTCAGCAAAATTTATTATTCAAAAAAACATATTGTTCTGCAAAGTAGAAAGACTAAACACTCCTTAGGTAAAAACATCTTTTTCTCTAATTTAGCACGTTTTGAGATAAGCTTTGCATATAAGTACTTCTAGTTTAGAAATCAGGATTATTCCTGTGTGAACTGCAATCAATGAAACAACGCTTCTGTCTTGTAATAAACTTTCTGAAAACAAGTTTTGAGTTTCAATTTTTCAAGTGGCGCAGTCGGTAGGATAGCGCAAGAGATGGGTGATCCGGAAATTCTCAAGAATTTAATTCGTTAAGAATCGGCACCCGTCAGTTTGAACAGCTCAACGTCGCTATTCGATCAAAAATACAAATTTCTCAGGAAGAAACTCGCAAGCAGAAGAAGTAATCCAGAGCAGCACGAGTCGTCGTCATAGTTAGAACTCAACCTTCTAGACTTCAAGAATACTACTCAAAATCAGCTGAGCGAACA
The DNA here is from genome assembly GCA_963989225.1 of Dromius quadrimaculatus. Classification (NCBI taxonomy): domain Eukaryota; kingdom Metazoa; phylum Arthropoda; class Insecta; order Coleoptera; family Carabidae; genus Dromius; species Dromius quadrimaculatus. The sequence continues at coordinate 35,396,723 of OZ022328.1, read as the reverse complement.
TCAACTGGGAGCAGCACCAACTCCAACCACTGCATCATCGCCAAACGACGAGCAGCGGAACCAGCTAAATCAACTTCACAAGTCTCCATCAGCAGCCGAACGGAAATTGTCTGGGAGCAGAAGTCACCAGCCCAATGATCAAAGAAGTCCTGATTTTAATGTAAGTCAGCTTCACTATATAAATTCTGTATTCAATCACTGAGCAACTTAATAATTCAACAATTACAAACATTCCACAAGAGCAAGGAAGTATTTCTACATCTTTAAATAAAGACGGTTTAAGATTGCTAGAATTAGCACCAAACTTCGACGAAGATGTCAAAACTCTGTCAAATTTCATAAACACTGTAGAAGATATGATTGCTTTAATTAATCAAACCAATCCATTGGAAACTACCAAAAAATTAGTAATGTTAACTTTGAAGAATAAAATAAACGGAATAGCCGCACAAAGTCTTGATATAAATAGTATAACTTCATGGCAAGAATCAAAAGAATATTTGCAACAAAATTTTCCAGGCACACGTTCAGAACATACACTCATGTATGAAATTAGTCATTTCAAGCAGACAAGAGAATCTAATATAGAATATTCCAATAAGTTCAATGATCTGTTCTTAATTTACAAGAATAAAATCGAATGTAGATACGAAAACGTAATCAGTAGAGTTATAGTTGAGAATTCACTTAAATATTATGTACAATGTTTCATAAACAGTTGTAAAGATCCCTTCAGAAATCAATTTCCAGCGAGAAATCCACAGAGACTTACAGGAATATAGAATTCAATCACGAATGATTTACAATACATTTTTAGCGCATTTTTCCGAAAAAAGCGCTATTATATTCACTTTGGCTGGCTGGCTGGCTGGCTGGCTGGCTGGCTGGCTGGCGTGACGCTGAGATCTCAGCAACTATACTATTTACAGACTTGAAACTGGTACTAAATAAAAGCTGCTGTTTCGTAGGCTTGCACAAATTGCTTTAATTCAAGCTCAATGATTGTGGAAAATTGAATTATTCAATTACTTGTTTCAAGTGAGACAATGTCCATAGATATCTATGACATTAGGGATATGGCAACTAAAATTTATTAAAGTAGATAAAAATTTAGTTACAACTTTCGCCGCGGGTGTCACTATTATTATGTACAGTTGTCAAATCTGTCCGGGATTCATTCAATGACTTGTTTGACGCGAATTTGAAGCTTATTAGAATGAATTATTATTATTGGATGAAAATTTGTTCACTTTTGGTGTATTTTTCTTTTATATAGCTTTGATAAAGATCAAATTATCATTTTAAGCTACAGCACTTGACTTCCTGTCAGTCAATAACTAAACAATGAAGATTGAAAGGTATTTTTGAGTTTGTACATGTATAAATTATGTACCTATTAAATAGTCAACTTGAAACTAGTACTAAATGGAAGCTGCTGTTTCGAAGGGTTTGCCCAAACTGCTTGATTTCAAGCTCAGTAATTGTAAGAGATGGTAATTTGCGAAATCTCTGAAGTAACAAGCATTCATGAGCTGTCAAAAATGCGCTTCCATCATCTAGATGATTCTTCTATTTTTTTCCTCACACTCAACGCATCTGCATGCCTCATTTCACTGTGTTCTCAATTTACTGAATTGCTTATTTTCTTTTACGTTAGCCAATAAGCGGAGTTCAAGATTCTGTCAAGTTTAGTTATCATTATAAGTTTGTCTTTGAATGGTTCAGTTATTCAATTTCTACACTCTATCATTCTAAAGCCATTCATAGGAGTAAATGAATTTGTAGTATCTATGGTTCGGATTTATTTCAATTATTCGATCTATCATTCATTACCCAACAATTATCGTGCATTATTTGAAAAGTCATCGTCGATTAACAAAAAACTATTTTCAACTTCCTGGAGGAAGTATCAGCCAGGCAGTTCAATCGCACACGCCTCGGAAATCTTCGCTGGAGCATTCCAATCGCCCTCGCCTTGGAATTCTTCTTTGAAGTGTCGTTTCTGGATTGAGACATTCTTCAATTCTTCATTTATAATAATTCCTCTTTTCACATATTTTGCAGGTTTGATACGAGTTTGATTCTTATAATCTATGTTTGAAATCATGACGGAAGTGTCAGATTCATTGAAGCGAAAGAGGAGTATCATTAAACGTGAACTAATTAATTCAAGTAAATTTTCAGAGAGATTCAAAGGAGGCGAAGATATAGTTCAATTACAATCACGCAAACCATTAGAATCGGAAATCATCAGAAATTTGTTTCGAACGAAACAGAAATAGAAATTTCAGATGGTAATACTGAGAATTTTGACTATGCATTTGAAATACAGTAATTTGATCTTATTGCGGGAGCTACAAGAGTTATGAGAATTACTGCAAATAAAACAAATATACAAAAGTCATCTTCTACTGCAAGTAATCATGGGAATAATATACTCATTTGAGGACTATCGGGCTCTCATTACAAGATATGAACAAATAGTTTTGATGATGTAAGCAGAGGTATTTTGGTAATTGCGTCGATTTATTCATCTTCAAGATAATACTCTGGCTCCAGATAGTAACCGACTCTTCAACCCTTTTTGAGCAAATTTGGAAAGAATCATGTAACTATTGAACACAAGAACCAGCTTTCAGTTGATAAAATTACTATTGGATATAAGGGCACAAAAGCCGAGAGCCTACGTCAGAGTCTACCAAAGGAACTAAGAAAATGAGGCTTCAAGCTATTCGTAAGAGCAATTCTTTTTGGAATGGTGTATGAATCTTTGGTATATACATGTTCAGGTTCTTTTGATGTCATACAATTTACTAATGTTGAAGATTCATTTAGATTGAATAACCAAGTAGTCCGCAGGACTGTATGTATATTTTGACAATTTTTTCATCTCTCTAGGGCTCTAATAGGATACCTCAAATAGAAGAAAAATATTCACAGCTCAGATACCATACGTATCAACAGACTCAGAGGCTGCACACCAGTAAACGACAAAGTGTTATCAAAAAGAGGTAGAAGAAGTTCTGATTACAAAGCAGATAATACTGCCGGTAGTGCTGATAAATGATAAACGCGTCACGGTAGCCAGCTCTACAATTTCATATCATCCATTCTTTGAAGTGATACGATATAGTATAAAAGGGAAAAAGAAAGTAGGTGTCCAATGTCCTCAGATGATGAAAAAATACAACAGCCATATGAGTGGCGTAGATCTGACCGTCATGCTGATTGCACTTTATGAAAATCCGTTCAAATCAGGGTAATGGTATTCTGGAATCTCTGCCCAAATTTTTGCAGTCAATAATGCATGGTTACTTTATTGAAGAGATCTGGAAACAATGGAGCAGAAAAGAAAAACAATAATTGAAAACTTCCAAAGCAAACATGACCTCAACAATATTGAGTGCTAACGAAATGGAATAACAAGTCATCAATTAACGGAAACCTTAATCCAGTAGAAACGATTAAAATATCATTGATGAAAAATGGAAATATGAGAATTCAGTCAAAAAAAAAAATTTTATTTCTTCTCCTCTACAGTTTCGATCTCACATGGGTCATCTTCAGGAGTGCTACGTATGACATAATTTCAAATTATACTATAAACTATCAACAAAATAATAATTGTACTAACAAAAGATTCTAGTTTTTGAGCAAATTGAACACATGTATGTTGAGGACAAAAATCCTCATGGTATAATTACTGATGATAATACGAGAAAACAAAAAACGTAAAACGTTTCGTTTTCAGTAATAAAAAATTCGAAATCTTCATCAAATTGCCACAACCGACAGTCATGGACACCAAAGACTAAGTGACATGATCAAGAATGCGCGTACACGCATAACACCCAATTGCACAACAGCAACACATTACAAACTGTCGATTGAAGAAGTCAGCCAATAATGAAATATCACATCAAGATGCGGAGGGGAAGAAAAGATGGTCACTGCAGCAAGAAATTGAAAAAGCCACTTTGCAAATCAAATCACAATGTTATTATATATTGTACTCAACGCCAAAGTATCAGTTTTCTCATTGACAAAACTGTGAAATTCGTTGTTATGCGTGTATGCGCATTCTTGATCATGTCACTTGATCTTCGGTATTCAATGAAAAATTTAAATGGTAAATGTTGTTTATTTTTGTAACATTTTTTCTAAAGAAGACTTCCGGATGAAAAGTCGAAACGTCAAAATAAAAATAAATATACAGAATTGGAACTAAAAAAGGCTATTTATTATAATATAAATCTGAAAACATGTATAGATCATAAAGAATTTTTTTTTTTACTGGATTCCCATATTTTCATTCTTCATCAATCAACTTACCAGTCAGCTTCATCCAACACATTCATAGAAATACGAGTTGTTCCTAGACCTGCACCAGATATTATCTATGATGATATAGATAATTTGTCAAAATTCATAATCTAAGGGCGTTGTGGATGTTGCACTACAGAACAAACGACTGTATTTGATGGAAAATACAATGTGCGGTTATTCATAGTGATTGCGAGATATAAAAGAACAAAATTTTTGTTGTGGATAAATTTTTTTTCAAGTTTCTGACTTTCCCCATCTTATACAAGAATATTTCATGTATGAAATATATTTGCTATTGCCACATGTGTTTGTGCCCGATTACTAGTGAGTACAGCCTCCGCTGAGAAGAGCTTCCCAAAATTGAAACAAGTGAAAAACTAATAAACAAGTGCAACGTGAAATTATAGTCTCCCATCTTTGGCAATACATAAATCACCGTAACCGAGCACAGCTGTGCACGTATTTCACTCTTTGAGTATTGTTTTTTTTGTCATGCTCTTTGTCGTGCTATTGCTTTTGTTATCTATTCTCTCTATATTGCATGCAGACATTTTCATCATCCTCATTTGTCTCATCATTAGTTTATATAACAGTTTTCATGAGGTGGAATTTACGACAAACCATCAATCATGTGATCCGAATTGATAGAACTTATGACACTGAAAGAGATATTACAACTGAGCTGTGGAGGTCATCAACCGAGAACTATCCTGTGGAATCGAAAACACTTTTGAAAGGAATATTGTCTAATGATTGTGGAAATTCATCATCTTTACCAACTACCCGTCTGTCTAGCATGCAACATCTCAGCTGCCAAACACAAAGCTAGGAATTAGATGGTAAGGTGATTATATTTTCTACGGGGAATGTATCCACTCTCACCTTCAGATTTGAACATCTCTATTAACAGACTTGCCGTCAAAATTCTATTGTCACTAGTATTGATCTATTCGACCAATTGTTAAGATTACGCATAAACTTAGATTGCTCCCCATAACTGAACCGGCTGTATGTAATCTAATCAACTTTGACGACGTAGCTCCGACAACTTCTTTCCAACCCACTCTCTCTAGCTCAGAAAATACTACCAGAATCTAAAGAGGACGCTCCACGGAAACCTGTACAGTTTTAACTAAGAAGTTGTCTGTTAGATGACAGTGTTATAGTATTGGAAACTAGAGACCAGATAATTGTTCAGTGCTGATAGAACGGTAGATTTCAGCTGTTCTGCTAACTGTCATTTCAAAGTTGCTAATATGTTGTTATATACGATCATGGATCCAAAAGGGTGAAACAAGACCTATTATATTGTCACGCTTGCAAGTCACTTAGTATTCATACACGTTGACTTCCGTAAAACTTCTTTATGAATAATCTAATGAATGAATCAATATTTGGTAGCATGGTGAACACCATACAAGGGCATTATGTAAGCCTGATATGACCTCTTAGCTTTGCTAATATCGTAATAGATCAACCACAAAAGTCCCATCAACGCTTTAGCCCATCAAGGTTAGTAGACCGCGAATACCGCAATCTTCCACCAAGGTGGATGACAGCCGATTGGAGAACTTTTTATTACATATAATAAATAATCAATTAATCTCATGAATATATATTCGTCAAATTCTTAAAATTAGAGTCTTGTTTGACTCGTGGGAGCTTTGACTCCTACGATGTTGTTTTGAAATCTCCTATTTTGAAAACTATGTAACTAATTAAGTTGCTTTAACATTTTTATAATATCACTTCAATGTTCACCCAGCTGGCTTGATAATGGCTAAAAACAATGGCCGAAACGTCGTCGTCGTGTTTTCCAAATTATAACGTTTTTTCTCAAAGCCAGTTTCCTTTATTCTCTTATCAAATTAACTTACTATCGGCTTTTTAAATTTCCACAACATAAAATTACCACGCTGATAACGTTGCATACAATGTTGCAAAAGTGACCGCGAATTGTGTGTTATTATATCGGAAATCTTATTTGGTGAAATGTCATGAATTATGGCATACAGGAAAAGTCTGGTGGCGGTTTGTAATAAAATCCCTGAATCTATACCTACGCATTACATGAATAAGATATTCAGGAGAAATCAGATCTTTTGTGGCTAAGAGAGGAAAGAGGAAGTTAGGAATAAGGGTATCAAACTTAAAGTTGAAGAAAGGAGAGGGATCAATAGTTCAGAAAATCATCAGTCAATCAGTATCCGAGATCAATTATCGATCCTCGATCCTTCTTGTGTAATTTGTGCTAAGTGTGAAGACTACGTTAACGTGGTTCAACTAGTCCCATCAATGTAAGTAGATTCAAGACTATCTTTTTGGTATTTCAAGAACTGTTTATAAACTTTATACACATCATACATGTTTACTGTTTATTTCAACGAAACCTCAATCGCAGCTTTAAATCACGTGCGAATGTTCTACATGAGAGTGCTGATATAGCCACTATGAAGCGAGTGATTCTTGAATCAATATCTGAAGTCTTTTGTGGACGGGACACTTGGTAGAGGCCCTAATGATCAATTTACGATCCCAACCAGCTAAATGCTTGAACACCTAGCGAAGCCACTCTTTTTGCAATGTTATGTCAAATGCCGAACGATACCGATTCCGTGCAATTCCCACCCGTAAACTTCGCATAATACAGCAACAAGTGAATGAGCAGGCTATGCCATTATCCGGATCACCTCCTAATCCAAATCAAAGATTCCAATCCCTATCACCAGCAACCCCTGAAAACTCTCCTGCAGCGAACTCTCCAAATTCATCGACAGACCATATCATGAACCTTGATCTCCTGAAAATTCGGTACCGTTAGCAAGATGAATACGTAGTAGTTAATTAGTAACCGATTCATCTCAGCCGGCAATAGATTCCGAACATGAATCTGATGAAAAGCCATAAGTTAGAATCAACTGTCAAGGTAGCTACACACGAAAAAGGAATCCTTAAGGTTTGGACTGGGCAGTCCCAACCTTGAGGATTTCCTCCTCGTTTAGGGTCGGCTTTGAGGCTAAATTTGGCCTGTGAGGCCAAATATTCCTTTCGAAATTTTGCTGAGCTCAAACTGCACAGACCTAAGTACACGCCGAATTCTGACGTGTGGATGCACTGTACAGTTTGTATTGAGGATTCATGCAGTATATATTTGTTTATTTTTCAAGCTATAACTTTTTGTAATAATCTTAAGTTTCTCTTGCTGCGAGATAATGAGCCGTGAGTTTATGGAGGATTTCATATAACTCCCTAAAACTGAACTTTGTCTTTGGCAAATTAGGTGTAGAGAATACCATGACTGAAACAAAGAAGATGCTGCTTATAATAAATTAATTGCAAAACTGAGAGAAATTGAGCCAAACGCTACAAAAGATAGTGTAATTTGGATACTCAATAACATGGGAAGCACATATAGGAAAAAAAAAAATAGGAGAATGAAGGAATCAATCAAGCCTGGCGTATCTACTGATTCTGTGTATAAACCAAGATTGTGGTACTTTACATTGGTCAAGTAAGTTTGAATGTACAACTTCAAAACAAATACATCAGGTTGAACATAACAGATTTTCACAGAAATCATATCCAGAGGTAATTTCGAAAAATGCAAAACATAAAATCTTGAAAAAGTAAAAAATAACGAGCCAGGGAGTTACCCGTCAGCCACTTTTTCAGATATAAACTTCACAAAATCTTTCCATTCTGAAATGTACATTTGGAACTCATCGTTATGCTGATCAAAAACCAAAGGCTTGATTTCAATTTTTTATTTTCAAGTAAGTTGTTGCTACTTATTTACCGTCGCTCCCTCACAAGAAATTAGGTATTGGAAAAGAGAATTAGATTGTTACGTAGACATTGTTGCGCATTCTATGAGACGAAATATATTCGATGAGCTTCTAAGATATCTTCATATAGTCGATAATGATACTGTAAACGAGGCAGATCACATGCATTAGGAACGACCATTATATTTGACAAGATGAATGCAGTATTCAACCAAATATGCCCAGGTGAAAATGTATGCTTCGACGAATCGATGATACTTTAATATGGGCAGCATGGTCCTGAACAATTTATACGGAGCATTTCAATACGTTTTGGTCTCGAATTGTGGGTAATGGTCAATCCGTTCGGATATATTTTTCACGCTGAACCATATTGCGGCTCATCTGGCCGTCTTTTTTCCACAGGATTCAGTAAAGCACTGATGTTGTCTTAGGTTTAGTGGATCATGTAGAACTGTGAAGGGGAACTAAACTATATTTCGATAGCCTTCCCACATCCATATATCTTGTAGAAGAGCTATCAAAATGTGGCTCGGGCAGTACCAGCACTCTCCGTTAAAACAGAACCTAAGATGCAATGAATCTACCATACAAGGAGACATTTGAAAAAAAGTACGTGGCCAAATTGTATGCTCTCCAAGTGGAAATTTGTTAGCCGTTCAATGGAAAGACAGTTCCGTAGTAACAGTTCTAACAAATTGAAATACTCTGAATATATAGTAAAGTGACACAGAGAACAAAAACCCTATACAAGCTCCACGCCTTATTGCAAATTGTAATACCAATATGAGTAATGTAGGTCTAAGCGATAAATTAGAATCTACATATAGATGTGAGGTTAAACAAGAAAATGATGGGGGCCATTTTATGTTCAATATGAACAAGGTTGGCTCTTATATCGACGATTTGGCCGTGATTTGTCTAAAAATTTGACCAGATTCCGCTACAACATTTTCAAAATGCACAATCTACTTCCGCAAAGTCCTAGAGTACGACCTACATTTTAATTTAGTCTAGTTCTTCATGAGATAAGAACTGATAAAAGAGATCATCTAGCAGGACGTCAAGAGTTCAAATATAGACGGTGTCGGGTTTATAACAATCGAATAGTTTTTATCTGCCGCAGGAGCAATTCTCCACTACATCCGCAATTCCATTCCAAAATATTCCATGAAACCTAATGCACATCATTACTGCCATAATTTAATTCAATTATGTACGAAATGTATTATCAATTTTACTATACAGGATGGTGACCCGGAATATTTTGAAATGTCCAATTATTGACTTCCCTAATTACTTCACATCAAAAAAGTGAAATAGTTTATTTTAAAGAAAAAGTTTCTTCATTTTTTGACATTAATATTTCCAATTTTACTCCACTAGGAGACAGTGAAATTACATAAATGTTTTTTTATTCTTCTTAAAATCAACAGTGGCATGAAATGATAAAATAAAATTAGAGAAAGCTGATATTTGTCGAACTCTATTTTGACTATGAAACCGTTCCACCATATCTTATTTTTCTCCTAAATTATATATTTTAATTCAAGGCAATTGATATGAAACACTGATGACAGCAGATGACAGATATGAGCAAAGACATGGAATGGGTTCGTTTGTTTTTTATTTCACGGCACTGTTGATTGAAGAAATTTATCGTAAATATTTCCATAATTTTAACTTGTTTCTAGGGAATATTAGTGACAAAAAATGTAGACATTTTGTCTCTACGAAAAACTATCTCACTTTTTTAATATAAAATAATTAGGGAAGCCAATAATTGAACATTTCAAAAATACCATTGGCCATTGGACACGCTATGGTGCGTCCTTTGAGTCATCACCCTGTATATTCAAGTTTATATAACAAAAAAAAATTTGGTCATAACTTAAATTTCCCATATATGTATGAGAAATTTAAATTATGACCAAATTGCTTGATTATATATATATATATATCTATATATATATATATATATATATATATATATATATATATATATATATATATATATATATATATATATATATATATATATATATATATATATATATATATAATCAAGCAATTTGGTCATAATTTAAATTTCTCATATATATATATATATATATTTATTTTTGAGTAAAACGTTGAACCATGAGCACTGGCTTGAATTGCAAAACAACATCACATATAAAACTGACAAACATATGAATATTTTATCTGCTTCTCAAAAAGCCAAATTCATAAAGCATGATAACGAACAAGATCCCGTCCAGAATACATTAACACATGAGATTAATAAACTAGTGATTAATCTAAGTTCTACCCAGTTTTCGGATTCTGCTGTTTCTGTTTTGTCTAAAGGTCTGAATTTTGCTGTCGCTCGGTAATTACGGTTTTTGAAACAGCTGTTAAGAAACTATCAGAAAATAAAGCTTAAGAGATCGTCTTGAAACAGAGGAAGTTCTAAATAACGCGAAGCTATCCAAACCAAATTTGAGTAAAGAAGGATTTGAAGCATTAAAATATTCACGTCGTAATGAAGATCTTATCTTGCCAGCTGACAAAGGAAAAGCTACTATCGGTCTGAATGAAGAAGATTATATTAGCAAGTCTGAAGATTTGCTTGATGATCCTGCATATGAGAAAGTCAGCAGGAACCCTCTAAGTTTGGTCAAGTATCAAACCACCAAACTTCTAAAAGAATCTTCTTTGAATAAGAATGTTATTATGGTAATTAAGGTATCAAGGGTATTAAAAGGACAATAATGCCTGAGGTCAAGAGTAAACTTTCCGAGAGTCTTCGACCCGAAGGCATTATTGTCTGTTCAACCCCCGTGGTGCCTGCAGTGTTTAATGTCCGACTTTTGTAGTATTTCAATCAAAATTTGTATCAATGTATGTCCTGTCGTTTTGATTTCTGTCAGAGAAACTACTCTAGTTACTTGCTGTTACTAGGAAACTTGTTTGCAATTTTACTAAATAATGCCCTCGGGTATAATTTGTTACGTTATTACCCTGAAATCAGTGTTATTATGAGAACAATAATAAACTAGTCGGACATTAAATATCTAACTCCTAGTGACCAACATGTACCTAAATCTTACGGTTAATTGAAGATTCATGAACAAATTGTCTCTCTTAGATCAATAGTCAATTGCGTCAGTTTGCCAACTTATCTATTATCTAGATACCTTGACAGTTTACTGAAATCATTTATTAATGATTCTCTCTCGTATGTTTAAAATTCCTAACATTTTGTCGCAATGATCAATAGTATACGACTGTGTGATAATGACATCGTTGTCAATTTTGATGTTCCTTCTTTATTCACGGAGGTTCCAATAAAAAATACCCTAAAACTTTTGGAAAGAAATTTCTCTCCAGATATTATTTAATTATTTCACCATTATTTAACGTCCAATTCCTTCATTTTCAATTTATGATTATCATAAACAAATTGATAGCGTTGCAATGAAGTATCCTATTTCTCCATCAATTGCGCGTTATTACTAGTGATAGGAACTGGTTTTTGTCAGAACTGGGTATCCGGTTATTTGAATATGCAACTAACCGGTTCTTGGTTCCTAGTCCGGTTCCGATTCCAGAATCGGTTTTCGATTCCGATTCCAGAATAGGTTTTTGATTCCGATTCCAGAATCGGTTTTCAGTTCCGATTCCAGAATCGGTTTTCGACTCTGATTCTGATTCCTATTTCAGTTCGACTCGATTCCAGAACCAAGAAAAGAAATTTCGATTTTAGACACTGTTATTTTCAGTATCCGTTGAAAAATTATGTGTTCTGTACCTAACCGATGTTCAGTTTTTAATTAGTAGATTCGAAACGAACCGAAAAAGGGCATTCTTTCCCTTTTCTTCACATATAATTAATTTTTTGTTACCTATACTGATTTTATGCTATGATGACGATAATTTTGGCCTTTCGAATCATTCACTGAACATATGACAAAGTGTAATGAAAATTTAGAGATATTATTACAATAGTAATCAAGTGTATTGATCAGGTAGTTTAGTATCAAAGACTATTCAAGATGTCGCTCGCTATTTCTAGTTTTGGGTAGGATTAATTTCATGGCCGGATCAAGAGCAGATGGCATACTACTATTCTCAGCCTCTTTCAGTTCATTTTATAGTCATTGTTTTGTTCAATGAGCTTATAAAACATAGGATCTCTTGGAAAATGGGAATATTTGATATTCAGGTTGATTTGCAATCCTCTTTGATGTACAGAATTTTATGTTCATTCATAAGTAAACGTAGCTATGTATGGCAACTGTAATGGACAAAATATGATTCTTAAAAATTCTAAATGCTCTGTTTGTTCTGGGACAAGTCACCATAATGATATAAAACGCTCAACTAAAAGCCCAGGAGGTATTTGTAACTCAAACGCAGTAGAGAAGTGATATTTGCCAAGAAAGGTTTTCGGTATTGAGATTCGGACCGGAATCTAGATTCGAACCGGAATCGAGACTCGGACTGGAATCGAAAATCGAACCGGGATCGAGTTTGGACTTGATAACCGGGTACCCGGATATCCGGTTAGTTTTGGAACCGTGGAACCAGTTCCATTTTATTCCGGTTTTTGACAGCACTAGTTATTACATGAAATTCTTGAAGAGAAGGCAGTAGAAACTAGTAATCATAAACCATCCTTATGGCTTCGTTACGTAGATGATGTTTCTGTCATTCGGCCCAATGATCGTGATAGTTTGAATGGTTTTTTGAACCATTTAAATAATATCCATGAAAATATCAAATTTACATCAGAAGTCAAAAATAATGGCTCTCTACCATTTTTTGATGTGAATTTAAAACGAACCCATGATGGTAGACTTTTGCATACCGTTTACAGGAAGCCTACACATACGAATCAATATATTCATGCAAACTCACATCATTATCCTTCACAAAACTGCGCAACAATTAAATGCTTATTTCGAAGGGCTAATGATATTTGTCATCCTGATGAACTTGATAATGTAATTATTAATCTAGAAGTGATTTCCCAGAAAAATGGTTTCAGTTCCACTCCATTCAAAAGGCTCTTCGACCTAAGTCTACCAATGCCGCTGTTGAGGATACGAGCGTAAGTAAAAATTATGTTTCCTTATCTTATGTGGGTAATGTTTCACAGAAGATCGCAAGGATCTTGTCAAGATATAATTTCAAAGTTTTATTCGCTCCGGTAATGAAAATCAAGCAGTCAATGAAACCTGTAAAGGCCGTGATTCGCCTCCAATCTCCGGGCATTTATCAAATCTCTTGTACCTGTAAGAAAGTCTACGTTAAACAGGCGGGCCGAACTGTGAACACTCGCATTGCTGAATATAAGAGATGCATAAGACTAATGCCCGTACTTATAGTCAATACTTCGCTTGATCTCAGACTTGAGAATTGCTCAAGTATGCGAATATTACCAATAGTCGTTACTTGGCTACGGAGTAATACTTCGCGTTTGCTTGACTCCGGCTTTATTTGAGTCTACTGCAAGGCTACCTTGAGTCGTGCTCAAGTATTCGTGTCAGTTATTCTTGACATTTGTATTTACAACATGGATACATGCCATAGAGGTATACATATTTACTGAAACTTACATTTCCAATCAAATTATCCAAAAATAGATCAAATTCAGTAGACAAACTAGGAATATCTCGCAAATACTGTCATGAACGTCAAACATTTCAATCAAATATATGTCAAAAACAAGAAATCTTAAGCTTCGCCAAGTATTGAATATAGGATAGATTATCAAGTAAGTATTTATGGTGACTTCGTCTCGACTTGGCCAAGTAATACTCAAGAACGAGATTGAGTTTCGACTATAAGTACGGGCATAAACCATACAAATAAATCTTCTGTAGATGATCATGGCACCTTGTTTTTGCATGACATCAAGTTTGAAGAAACAAGAATAGTCGCAAGATGCTTATCTATTCAAGGTAGATTGGTCAAAGAAGCAATTGAGATAGTCAAAGAACCAAATAACTTCAACCATAGTGATGGTTTTGAATTATCAAATGTTTGGTTTTCTATACTCAATAACATATATAATGACTATGTTTTAGTTGGTGTAGTTCGTGTTATAAAGTATACTAAAGAATAGTTGACACTGCTATGAGCCAAATCAATAGCAGAGAGTAGCGCTACGCTGCCTTGTTGGAATGTCGTGTATTTTGTGATTTGGGATGAGTACGGAGCTGTATCAAGCAGGACATATTTCTCTGTTTGTGATTTTCACGTGATTTATCTCAAGCCTTGGGTAAATGCCGGATGATTTCATTCTTTTTGTTTAGATAATTTTTATTTTCCAGTACATCCAGTATTCTATATATTTTTAGTATCTAGTTACTTGCCTTGTTCTATTTTGTATCATTGTTTTCTGAAGAAGATCCTCTTCCAAAGAGTCCCTATAACACAGCCACAAACAGACTATTCTAATCTCAAAATCGACTGAACGGGGTTCAGTCTACTATTGTTCAACACCGACCAACTGATCCAACTGTCAAATCTCGGCCAAACCTTCAAGTCTCAAATGGCTCCCTGCAAATTTCACTTCATCTCAAAATCGCTGAATTCAACTCTTTTCTCCGCTGGCATGGAAGACTCATCATCTTCACATCACGATTTGAATGACATTTTGAACTAAACTCTCTTGATAATTCTGAATCCAATGTAAGCATACTTCAAAATTGAACAATTGATCTACAATGCACGATCATTCATCAATTTTTGTCGTTGGGAGAGAAAAATTATGATTTCGTCAGGAGATTTCGGTTATTGCTGTACCAGCTGTTCTTCCCAAAGTAAGTTTGATGATGCTTCACTCATCAAGAGATCACAAAACACGACCAAGATGATGCTGATTATACTCCAAGAGCATCTACTTATGAGAAGATCTCACTTGTAACTTTCGAAACAATAAGACCATAACCATAAGCAGCATCTAGGAAGACTACACGGCGTGCCTGTCAATTAGAAAACAAAAATTTTTACTTAAACGCCAGAAAAATATGCTATAGACGGTTCAACACCAAGTGAGAGTAAGATATTCAACAAAATAAAAATTATCGAAAGAAATAAGTTCAACATCAGAAAAACGGAGCAAAACAGAAAATCTTCAGGATAGGGCGAACACAGCAGAGTATAATTGATTGCACCAAAGATGTTGCAGTAAAAAAAAAAGCAATGAAGATGAAAACAGAAAAGAGAATACAATAGGTATGATAGATTGAATGAGTTATGGAGTTGGGGAAGAAACCCGGATTTAGATTACCGCTTGTATCGTTTCGTATACCAAAGAGAAAAAAAATTATACATTTTTTCCAACTCAAACGTTTTTGTCAACGAACATTCTCTATATGTATAATATTATATGTCAACTTGCAGCTAATGCCTGAGGATGGTTACACAACCAAAATCGATCGCATTTAAGCAACTTTGAAAATATACAAATTTTAATACAGTATACACCCAATATTCAGTCAATGAATGTCAAGTCATTCATGAGGTCAACAAATCCATTGCGATTTTGCTTAGTTCACAGATTTATGATATAGATTCATATAGAATTGCAGCATACGTTCCATATTGATATTTTTCATAATTTATAATTATGTATTCTCACCTTAATGGTCAAATCCACTTCAAAACTAAATAAAGTCACTATAACACTGTAAATTGTTCTAAATAAAAAGTTGAATATGGCCGAAAACACAACAACTCGTCAAACGTCAAACTATCACCCTAGTGAGAAGATCTTATCACCACCTCTTCGCTGGGTGATACCAAAACGCATTTTAGGTGATACGATTTCACTAAGTATGACGTCACATAGAATAGTTCGACAAAAGTGCCGCAAGACAGCACTCCAAAATGTATAACCCTGTTTGCATATCACCGGTGATAAAAGTTATAGAATAGGGGCTCGGATATTGATAAATCAAAATTTTGACAGTATATTTCATTCTCTTGACCTTTCAACACGAATTTTTACATGTTTCAAATTTTAATACCAGACGATTTCTGATGTCTTTCCAAAACTGATTTTTTGACGGCAAGTGACTTTATATCTATTGATTTGAATATTAAAATTTTACTAGATTATTGCATTTGTTCGATTTTTGCCGCTGTGAATTGTGCCTATAATCTCACTTTCACAAGCACATTTTTGCCAAACTTAATTTCATGTTTTCACTTAACACATAGAATATTTGAACTTATAATTGATTTGATACTCATTTGTCTTTGTATTTCTCACAGTACTAGCTTATTTTATATTTTATATAAATTTTTTTCAACTCAAACATTTTTGTCAGCGAACATTTTCTATATGTATAATATGATATGTCAACTTGCTGCTAATGCTTGAGGATGGTCATACAACCGCAATCGATCGCATTCAAGCAACTTTGAAAATATACAAATTTCAATACAATATACATCAAATATTCACTAAGCCTTTCCATTGGACATGAGGCTCTGTATTTTTGGCAAAAGATACGTTTACGAAATGTGTGTTGAGTTGATCAATGACAAGGGTGAAAATTTGATATACCATGTATACGAGGCTTGAGGACTGAAATGATAAGAAATAGACATGATTTCGGATGTGTCCGACATTAGACTAATTATTGATCACTGAAACTACAACCTTAAATTAGAATAACATTTGTTCTTCTATGTCTTTATTTCTTCTAAAAATGGATAAGAGTATCTATTATTCTGTCATTACATTCTTATTCAGAGAGTAATTCGTTAATTAAACTACACGACTTGCCTATTTTCATCATACTTACTGTTCTTCTTATTAATAAGAGATAGTTGTTGACGATTGAGGTCTATTCTTATAGAAATATTTGAGATTTACTGAGAATTCATCATTGTTTTCGCTATACAAATAGACATGTTCAAGTATTCCTACTACCATGGTCAAATTCATTTCAAATCATTCGCATCTCAAGTTACGGTGTCAATAAGGAATTTGATATTATAAAATGTTACCAATCTATCAATGCTTTGTATACGCTACTACACTGTCAAACTTCCAGTCATGGTTACAATTTCATGCATGTAAGAATAATAGAAATTCAATTATTCCGGACTCCTCCTACATAGACACTGACAGCCTTATTCATAGTGAGCATGAGAGTCGACGACTAGAACCGATCTAAGTAGTCCTGACTTAGTACGGATCTAGAGTTATATATTCATAGTTCAAATTTAGACTAGTATTAAGCGTCGCGCAGACCGAGGTGGTCGCGGCCACGGCCACGGCCGCGGTGGCGGCTGCGGTCCAATATAACGCTTTAAATTGAGTAGAAGAGGCCAGACAAGTTGCGATCTGCCTGAAAATCAACTGGAGGGGATCCACGTTTCACCGCGCGGGCATTAGCGTTGGCGGGTAAACATAGCTGGTTACATTTGTCCGCTGACTGCGTATGTGACAATGGCTGCTTCGACTGAAAAATTGATAGAATTGGAGTGAAAATACAGAGTTTTGTATGACCTCATGCACCCAGAATACAAAAATGTTCGGGTGAGAAACAAAATTTGGGACAAAATAGGAAAAGAGGTGGAAGCTAATGGTAAGTCAATTACAAGTATAATGTAACGAATTAGGCCCAAAATCCGTTACCGCTGCACATCCCAGGGCCTTCTGCCACCGTCAAACATTTTCAGTCCATCACAATTTTATTCACTTCTTGCGCACCCTGTAAACATTAAATTCAGTAACTCTGTATCAACCTACAACATCACGTACCGTATATTCATCCGTTTTCAGCTGCCCCAATACCGTCTACTATCTTTCACATATGGCTGAATAAGGTTATGTTTTAACAACATCTGAAATTAAAAGAAGTTGAGATCGTGTGATCTGTATTTATGTCTTATGTCTCACCGTAATAAAGTCTGAAGGTAATCCACTGTCGTCCTGTAAATATGTTGTATATTGTATATTGTATATCTTGTTGTTGTTTTTTGACATTCTGCGCGACTGTTGACCATATACGAACTAGATCCGACACTTGACAATCTCTATATTATCGACCGATGTGAAAATTATTTAGGATAATTGTAATATTAAGGAAGTAAAATCAGAAAAGGATGTAGTCGACAGGAGAGTGATAAGAAATGTATTATTGTAATGAAATTTGTATTTAAAAAATTACTTCTTCTTTTTTCTGTATTTCTTCTTGATATTATTGCTAGCGCTAATATAGATTTAATTTTTAAAACATGTTAAGTAAGGTTTCATTAAATTATGGGTATAAATAAGGCCTTCTGGCCGACTTAAGTCACTTCTTTGTAAGTCAAGTCTTCTGAGCAGCCGTTCCAAGTACGCTACCAGTTCCGATACCGAGCGTCATCTTCAGAGTGTTCACCGTCCAAGTGAAGTTTTTGTGCTAAGTCCGTTAGCACAGCTGTCCGACACAATGTGTGAGTTTGTTTTGTTTTTTCTGAGTCCGTAAAAGGAACTTAGAATATTTTTGCTGTTTTGAACTTTGAATATTTTTGCTATTTTGAACTTAGAATATTTTTGCTGTTTTTGAACTTAGAATATTTTTTGGATTATTTAGAAGCACCGCTGAAGAAGTCTTCGTGATTTCGAAGTGTTGATTAGTTAACGTAGAAGCTCTGCTGAAGAGGTCTTCGTGATTTCGAAGCGTCGATTATTTAACGTAGAAGCTCCGCTGAAGAAGTCTTCGTGATTTCGAAGTGTTGATTATTTAACGTAGAAGCTCCGCTGAAGAAGTTTTCGTGATTTGGAAGCGTCGATTATTTTTAACGTAGAAGCACTGCTGGAAGAGTCACCTGGTGACTTCACAGTATCGAACCGCCTTAACGTAGAATCACTGCGAGGGAGCAAGTTTTGTTCCACCCGCATAGAACGACTTCTCGTCATCTGCGACCGCCTGGGTCCGTACTGCGACCGCTGGTGTCGAGTGTCATGTTCAGTCGTCCGTCACCGTCCGCCAAAGTTATCATCGTTTAAGAGTTCCTGTAAAATAATGTTCTATGTTCACCGTCGTCGTATTTTTGTGTGTGAATAAATCTCATTGTGACACCTACCTCCTGATATTTATTTTCAACAACCCTAACCCTTCCCGTCTGAGCTATCCAGCCGTCAGTCATAGAAAAACTGCGTCACCGACCGTATTGGCGCCCGAGCAGCCCGTTAGCAGTTTTCGAAAACGACGTCAAAAGTAACAACCACGCCATCAGCAAAAAGGGGATCGTTACAATAAATAATGATAAATATGTAATATATTCATTTACTTACAAAACACTAAAATTTTCAACAAAACGTCCGCGTATTTTGAAGGAGTATGCTGTAGCTCTTCTTTTATCCATGGGTAAATTATTAAATACCTGCATATATATTCTTTCTTCAGTTTCTATTAAATTCTGATAATGCTGATCAACGTTTTTACGAATCAAAAAATTATGTAAAATACATGCAGCTTTTACAATCTTTGTACTGGTCTCTACTTGAACTTCCAAAGGTTTGGAAAAAATCTCCATTTGTGCGACATTATCCCAAATGCGTTTTCTACTACACGCCTTGCTTAACATAAATGATAGTCAAACCTTTCTTTACGTAGATCATGTCTTGCCTGACGGTAAGGAAAAGGTCGCATTAAATAAGGATTAAGTGTAAATGCCTCATCTCCAATTAGAACACAAGGAGTCTCCTGATTTTGATTTGGCAGTCTACTGTTATGAGGCAAATCAAATTCTCCAGCTTCGAATCTTTCACCCATGTTAGAAGCTGAAAATATACCTCCATTGCTCTTTTTTCCGTATGCACCTACATCTATGCATAAAAGTGAATAATTAGGGTCAACGATTGCCATCAGAACAATAGAAGTTTTTTCAAATATTAGAAATATTGTGAACCCCTTTTTTTGGGCACTTAATAGTAACATGTTTCTCGTCAATGCTCTCTAGGCCATGGGCACAACCGATGGAATTTTTTAGACCATCATTGCAATTTGCGTCAACGGATTCGAATGTATATATTTCAAATACTTCAAGAAGCTCTACAACAATACTAACGGACGACGAAGCATCAAATGACGAGCCGACACAAGAACAATTAGAAGATGAAACTATCAATGACAATTCTTCTAAGAATACAGAGGAAAGTCATAATGAGGTTCTCCTAGAAACGGAAAACGTGACATCGTCTACAAAGCAGTCCAAGAAAAAGTTGAAGGAAGATAATAATTGCTCAGGAACATCTACAGAAAGTTATGAAATATTTGGAAACTAGAATTAAGCAACCAGATACCAAAGATGAGATAGATTTATTATTTTCATCATATGCTTCTACGGTTGAAAAATTTAAACCTTGACGCCAGGCTCTAGTAAAATATAAAATAGCTCAAATAATAATGGAAGAGGAATTAGCGCACTACGATGAAAATTGTACATCTAGACCGATTACAAGCTCGTCGAATTACACATATACAAGTACACCACTAGTATCACCAGAAATAATAGGTGAATCCAGCAATGGTCCTCGTGCTTACTACAAAAACTTTACACCGTTTAATTATAATACCTCATAATGTATCTATATTTTGTGTCAATTAAAATAAATATAAAAGTTAGTTCGCAACATCCATTTGGTCTTGGTTGGTTTTTATACGGCACATGCGCATTAGTATATGAACTGTCAAAATTCTCGTGCTTATTATTATTATTAATTTCATTTTGTGATAGAGTCTACCTTCTATTTCTTATCCAAGTAATGAAGTCTATTTTTCTATTCTCTTAATATATGTCCTAAATAAAATGTATGTAAATTTATCTTTTCAATTCAAATTGATTTCTCTCGTTACATTTAATAGGCAATTTGATGGAAGTGAGAATATGTTATTATTTTAAACACAATTATATTTTTTGCATGCTGAAAATTATCAAATTGGATGCGTTATCAATACAAAGCATGATATATTTGAAAAAAAAAATAAAAGAAATTTGTTTTAAAAATTTATAATGAAAAATTAAATACATTAATAAATGATAATTCATCGAATCTAAAAAAATATTGATATGAAACTATCTGATATAATGAACAACTTATCTGTGGATCTTTTTAAACTCAGTTTCATTATATTTTTAAAACGGATTTACATGTCTTAAATAAACTTTTTTTGATTCCTACGATGTTCTTCGACATCATTTATATTTTGTTATCGTTTCATTATTTATAATATCATCCATTTCTTACAACAAACACGAAACAAATAGAAAATTATAGGTTAGTCCGCGGCTAAACTATGGCAGAAGCAGTTCTATATATAGTCCGGACTTAGTGAATAAATACTAACGTAAGTACTAAGATCATCCTTCTTTAGTTCGGCTCAACTTCTCTATGAATATGGCTGTGATAGACTTATCCAGCTATATATAGTCCGGACTTAGTTCGGTTTTAGTCTCGGACTACAGTCAAGTCCGCTCTGTGAATAAATACTAACGTAAGTACTAAGATCATCCTTCTTTAGTTCGGCTCAACTTCTCTATGAATATGGATGTGATAGACTTATCCAGACGATAATGAACAGCGATTGATCATATAATTCCAGTAAGTTATGAATGAGAATTGAAACTGCAAGACAAGGAGCTCGGAATGATACATATCTCTATCTCTATAAGCAACTTAGAAACCTATATATTAATACTCATCCTTGGTGGAATACTCTGAAAACCATATTAGGAAAATATAATTCGCCCAACGTAGTATTTACTCAATGATTAAAAATACAATCTTTCTCTCATCGTCACCATAGTCGATTGAAATTACATCAACAGTTTTAAAGACATAATAAAATCTATTCCGCCGAACAAAAGAGATCCCATTTCACCAATACACATTCAAAGAGTGTTCTTACAGTTAGATGAAGAATGTTACCATTAAACAATTAAGAGACGTCATTTGAACGCAGAAAGATGAAATATCTAGCTGCGATGGAGAAAGTTTTGAAATAATTGAAGATATCTTCGATGAGATACAATACTCTTTGTTCAACATAACAGATTCGTCCCTAGCATCAGGTATTCTTTCTGATGTTCTGAAAGTATCTTCAATTGTATCTATTCCAAAAGTAGCAAAAACCAAAATTTGGAGAAAATTCAGACCAATTAATATGCTGACTGAAAAAATTTTTCAAGCTACATATATCACAAGAGTAGTACAAAGTAGTCCTCGTTGAATACTTCATTTCATAGGAAACAAAAAGCTAAATACAAAGAAATGATTTCAGGTTCACTCCAATATATAGAAATGTTTGTTGTTGGGTGGATGAAGACTAATACTTGAATTAAATTGCTCCAAAAGAAGTTCATGATACTGAATGAAAGAATAACAAACCAAAAATCAATCAGTCGAAATGATCTGCAACCACTGATGGCATCGATATACAGTTTGGCACAAATATCATATACTTGGAGGTTATTATCGATGACTTGAAATTTACAGGTCATGTTGAGTTTGTTACGAAAAAAAAAGGAAAAAAAAAACGTTGATTCGATTTTCTTCATTGTTTTTCATTTCCAGTTCTAATTTTGAATTAGGTCTGTTGGAATTCTCTATTTGAAATATAGCGCTGGTGATTGTAATTGAACATCATTTATAAAATTCAATGTCAATTCGAATACACGGATAGGGACTCCAAATTCAAATACTCTGAAATTTCGAATATTTTTGATCAAATTGAATGCAAACAAATGAAAATAATTAATTGTAATCCACTCGTGTGCAATTCAAGTACAGATTTTTGGAAATTACAGTTAATAATTTAGATTTTTTCAGGGTACCGAGGAGTTGGAGAAGATCAGGGAATATTGCGTGTGGAAGAAGATTTGAGGATATAAATCATTTTTTCAACGAGAAAGTTGTATATCATTCATTATTCTCCTGTACCATGACCAATAAATAAATTCAGAAGAACGTGTTGCATTCTTCTCCACCTCCAATGTGTGTTGTAAATTTTGCAATGTGACTAAGACAATAAGATCTGAGGGTATTCAAGAGATGGACGTAAATAGGGCTGCTGCTCTTGGTCTGCTTCATTTGGATGCGAATTTTTCTAATTGGAGAAATTCTCCCATCTGCAACATTCCTCGTATGACAAACAAGACATACACTGAATGCGAGAATGAATTAGCAGAGCATATACACCGTGTTGCATGGAATGCCATGGAAGAAGCAGAAAAGGAGGAAGCCCAAATAGCAGCTGAAGAGAGAAATGTTGATCCTAATGTTTATCCACTGATAACTGATATAGCTGATGGAGCTGAGTCGAAAAGATCTTACAATGTTAATTATGATTCGGCATCAGGTGTAGGTTTCATTGTTGAATACAAAACAGGCAAAATTCTGTATAAAGCAAAATCCAAAATAAATGCTGATGTGTTTGCGCTCGCGCAGAAAATAAGAATATCACTGCTCCGGAACATAAATGTCTCAAAAACTGGAACAAATCTGCCGGAAGTGTGGAAGCTGAAATAGTTATAGAAGAATTTAATCGAAGCATAGAAATGTACGGTGTTGAATATGCGTACTTGGTAGGTGACGGTGATAGTAGTTTTACAAAAAAGTTACAAGAGATGAGATTATATGGATTCAACCGTATTATCCACAAAATTGGATGTACGAAACATCAATTAAGGAATTACTGTACGGAGCAACCAGCACTCACTCAGAAAAAAATCAGTTTGAAAAACAAAATATTTCGATTATTCAAAGAAATTGTCTAAAGAATAATGTAAAAGGAATGAGGAATGTAATGTACTGTGGAAAAATATGGACTATGATTTCTCTCAGAGAGTACATCATTAGAAAAAGGATATTCTTCACAGCATTAATCACATTTTTGGAGATTAGAGCACTTGTGGCAGCTATTATTGTGAGGGAAATGAGCAAGGGAAGAAAAATAGAATATTTGAATTCAAAGCACGTTGAATATTTGAAAAACTATTGATTTGGTTAAGTCGACTTGCAATCAATTCGGAGAGTCTGTTGCGTGATGTAACAGATAATGCCGCTGAACACTACAACAAAATCGCTGCCAAATTTGTATGGGCAAAAACAATTAATGTTTCATTGAGGGAGAGTTATAGCATGAGATGCAAAACTGCAGATATATGTACAATTTGAAATCAAAACATTATAGATCAATATATGTCAGTCGCTCCCATTAGCCCGGGAAAATACACAAAAAAATATGCTCTGAAAGAGGATGTCAAAAGAATTAGTACTCGAAAGTACGGAGAGAGAGAAAATCAATTCCTCCACAAAATTTCGATTATGGTGAAGAAGCTTCAGGCACCCCCTGATATGCTTCCTGGAATTTATGAAGAAATGAAAAATTATTTACTATTGGAGCTAACCACCAAGAGCAATATTCTCGTCGCAATTGTCTCCATGTCTTTGGCGTAATTGAAGCTGCGATCAAAAACACTTAAGATCTAGTTTCTAATCTCCTCAAGTCCAATATTAAAATCGGAATTAAGCCTGAATCCATAGATCGCTATCACCGTACAGGTAAATATTTTACTTCAACCAATTATTATGAGATTCACCTCTTACAAGCATCAATCTCTGTTTATGAGAAATCGCAAACTTCTAAAAGGAGCCCAGATCTTGATCAGATAAGAAGAAAACTCGAAGCTTCAAATTTGGCATCTGCCAAATATAGTTTTAGAAATGTGTGATTTCATGATGGAAACATATTCGCCAAAGTTGATGGCTTTATAAATAAAGTCACACCCTCAGATATTTTGAGCTCATAAAATTGTAGTGTATTGTTTTGTAACACAAGCAACAATGACTTCATCATATTTTGTCTGATATTTAGTTCTTGATTGTATTTTTTGTCTTTGCACTTGCTCGCCTAAGTTACTGAACTCTACTTATTTTATTCACTTTAGAAAGTTTAGTGTTGAATTGTCCAGCTGTCTTTCTCAAGTCGTTTTTACACTTTGCGTTTTCTGCTGCATAATTTTCAGTATAACATTTCATGCATCGTATAAAACAGAAATTTCATGCAGAATCATAAAATCCAGCTTAAAATTTAAACATGCTTGCATTTTCTGATGCATAAAATGCGCAATTGATTTCACATGCATCATAACCTCACAATTCTAATGTTTTCTTGTGACTAAGTGTCAAACATCGAAAATGAGTTGGTCAAAAAAAGAAATTGTATTCCTTCTTCAAAAATATGAGCCATTTCCATGTCTAAAGCAAACAAAAAATTTGAATTGCAAAAAGAGAAATGCTAGAGACGATGCTCTAGATAAAATAAAACATTAACTTCCTTCCAAGAAATCTGAGGATGTTTCAATTGAGAAAATTAAAGACAAATTCAGAGCTATCAAAAACTATTTTTCAAAAGAACATAGAAAATACATAGAATCGTTGAGAACTGGAACTGAAAGCGATTAGGTGAGTAAATGATTCCCAAATGTTCATTATCTATTCTAATTCGTTGTGTATAAATATTGTCTACTATATATCAATATTATCTATTTCTTTTGGAACATCAAGTACCCAATGGATGAACATACGTGCCATTCTGCTAAGAATGTACATGTAAAATTTCTATTCATTCAGTAATTTGGTGTAATATATGATTTGAGTTCACCTTTTTCTAGACATTGGATGATTTTGATAAGTGCGGAGAAATTGGCACACCAATCTTACGGACTATTTCTCATTTTAATATAATAAATAAATATATATATATATATATATATATATATATATATATATTAAAACTACAATTGCCATGTACTATTTTTAGTATTTTGTCCATTCAATATACCAACATTATATATATATATATATATATATATATATATATATATATATATATATATATATATATATATATATATATATATATATATATATATATATATATATATATATATTAAAACTACAATTGCCATGTACTATTTTTAGTATTTTGTCCATTCAATATACCAACATTATATATATATATATATATATATATATATATATATATATATATATATATATATATATATATATGTATATATATATATATATATATATATATATATATATATATATATATATATATATATATATATATATATATATATATATAATGTTGGTATATTGAATGGACAAAATACTAAAAATAGTACATGGCAATTGTAGTTTTAAGCTCAATTTAATTATCTATAGCTATAAATAGTTTGTTCCAGGATACGATATGAGTCGTTCGAAATGAAAAATTGCGTATGCAAAGAATAATCATTATTTTGTACTTTCAAAAATAAATAATTAATTTTTGTTCCCATTTTATATTATTTCAATGAATGCAACAGTGGCCATTACTGTTTGATCTTGTCAAGGCTCAGCACCTTTCGAAGAACTCAAATATCGTTTAAATATTCCTCTTATTTCCACATTACTGTTAGTTGATCTTCTTGCAGGTTTCTCTTGTCTCTCCGTAATTCTGTGCAAAAGTTATGAGCTCGATCTTCTTGTATTAAGATTAATTGGATTGAATAGAACTCGAGAACGATTTGCCAATATACCAAAACAACAATTCTCAAGAGTTTTTGACAAGGCACACTCTTTAAGAACTCCTCTGTCGCTAGTTCTTCCATTTACTCCCATAAATGAAAGTACATTTATATTCCGCATCAGATAATGCCAATGAAACAAAAGAGTGGTCCTCTTTATAATCATAAAAGTATGATCCTTTGGATTTCGGTGGGCGTAATTTAATGTGCTGGCAGTCTAGAGCTCCTGTACAATTCGGAAATTGCTAGTCTTCATAAAAAGCATCAAAAATCTTTCTCCAATCTTCTAAATTCGACGGAGTCTTTAGTTGAGAAAAAAAAAAAAAAAAACCGGTATAGAGAAATACTTGTCTACATTTTACCTTCATGTACTCTTGTTTTAATGTTGTTATAAGAGCTTGTAGAACTTTAGGTATAATCAGAGAAATTGTGGACTCATTAATTCTTCTACTGTACATCAAACTTCTATATGATTCGCCAGTAGCTAGAAATCTTGGAGTA
Source organism: Dromius quadrimaculatus (assembly GCA_963989225.1). Lineage (NCBI taxonomy): Eukaryota > Metazoa > Arthropoda > Insecta > Coleoptera > Carabidae > Dromius > Dromius quadrimaculatus. The sequence goes on along the minus strand of OZ022328.1, from coordinate 35,369,535 downwards.
ATTTCCAGCCTTAAAGAAAAAATAACAATGAACAAACTGTAATTATTTACTTCAATGCTTCACCAGTTGGAGAAAAGCTACTAAGCTCAGCAATATTATTCAATATGAATTACCTATTTCGTGCTGAAACAGGTGATTTCATAAAAGTATTTTTTTAATCAGATGCTCGATTTTTGTTGATAAAAAATTTCAATTATTGCTGTCCATCCGCAAAAAAATTCTGTATGCACAAGAATCCTCGTTTAAAAGCTATTCGTCAAGCATTGTGAGCATACCTCTGCCCTTGTTCTATCGTTCATACCACTTTTTTGTTCAAAATTTTCTCTTTTGTTTTTTCATAATCTTTGCTAATCCCATTGCAATAATCCCAGATGAGATGACGAATGAAGATATTTGTACAACTGGATCATTCATTTCCAACATCACTGGACATCACCAAGTACCAAGTTGTCAACACTATTTTATTTGTTTTTCGTTTAAAAGTCAAAATTAATCGCTTAATTCATGCGCATATGACAAATTATGCAGCGAAAAATGTTGACGTGTAAAACAGGAAGTTGTAGAACTGATTGCATAATTGTGTACGCAATTATACAGAAGATCTTGCAGTGAATTATGCAGCAGAAAACGCAAAGTATAAAACGGGCTTCACTCACATTTTTTCAATATTTATTACCAGAATGTTCATGGACTAAATACCAAGTTAACAGAGTTTTATAATAAAATAACATCATGCACTTTTGATATTTTAGCTTCAACTGAGACTTGGTTGACTGATTCAATTTGCAATTTTGAAATTGTCAACAATAATTATAGTATTTTCAGGAATTATTGAGATTTTTCCGAAACTGTCGACAAAATTATATTGTAAATCTTGTGTGCGGTCCTCAGTTCATTTTTACCCATTGATATCAATCTAAATCTTCATCCTTCATCTCTTGCAGATATTGTATGTATTCGACTTCTAATACCTTATAGTGAATTCTTATATGTAGTGATCTTCTACTCTCCTCCTCCCAACTCTATAATCCAGCTCAACTACATTTATGAATGCATTGAATATATTACAAACATCTTGTATAATAGTTTTATCATTTTGGGTGATCTTAATATAAGTAAACTATCGGATCATTACTCTCATGGTTATACAACTACTATCATATCACCTCTTATACATTTTCATAATTTCCTTAGTGCTTCACAATATAATTTTCTTCACAATTCTTATAACAGAATGCTTGATATTATTCTCTCCAATTTTATCTGTTCAGTCGAATATGAATCTTCTCCCTTCGTTTCAGAAGATAATTATCATCCCGCTCTTGATATTACTATTAACCTTCCCGCTCAGATTCCAAATTCGTCCCTCAATTCTTCTCACTCTTCTTATAATTTTCAATATGCTAATTTTGATTAATTATATCATCAACTAAACGCGGCAACTTGAGATTAATTGAAAAAATACATTTTACCATCATGTGTGTTTTTGTACAAACTCTTAAACAATTATAAAGACGATTCCAGGCTACTTTCTCGAATCAAATTTCGCATTCCTCGAATAAATAATAATGGACATATAACTTTGTACGCTATTCTTTTAGACAGAGTAAATTATGAGAGCAAGTGTTGCATCTATCGTATATGTTCAACCTATCGTAGTATTTGTGTTAATTGTTTAAACTAGGATGTATTTATTAATTCTCTGCTACAGTTTGAGAAAAAAACATTGCCATGTTTAGAAGTGTTAAATAACTGTGTTTATATTTTGTGTAGATTTCCTATGAATTTCCAATGAATGGAAACACCAAGGATATAAGAGGTTGAAAGCTTCATCCTTTGGAAAAGTGTGCAAAGTGAGAAAGAAAACACAACCTGTAGCAAAAGAGCATTTGGCTAGAGTTCTAAATATAAAAATAGAAAATGCAGCACTGTTTATTGATGAGCTATTTCCATTTCTTGCTGCATGCTCTGATGGATTAATGAACGAAGGTGGGTTCATTGGGATCAAATTTCCAGTGTGAGGTAGTACTTTGACACCTATAGAAGCTATGAAAGCAAAAAAATATATATAATTATGGTCATAGTGTCGATAATAAATTTCTATTGAAGCAAAATCATGATTATTATTTCTAAATATAAGGGCAATTGAGAATAACAAGAGAAATATTATTTTTTTGCTATGTGGACTCTGATAGGACCTGACAACATTCTTTGGGAGAAGATATATAGAGACGTTAGGTTTATTTTGATTACATTGAGAAATTCAGAATGTTAGTGTTCGGGTCTTGATGGAGGAGTCTATGTATCCCTTAGACTGGTGAGTTTGAAAGCCTCTTTCCCAAACAATCACAAAAGAAGAATTTGTCCACCCTACCCTGCAAATTCTCTCAAAGAAAATTTTTGGAGAGCTCGTTTAGTTTTGTGCTATTATCGAAAACTTATTTGCTGTTCAACAAAATAGTGGAATGACAGATGAAGAAACGCGAGAGATTTTGATGAAGGGATTTTGGAACTCATAACAAATTTTAAAGGTTATTCATCGCACTGTATTGAATCATTTGAATGTATGTGAAATTAATAGATTCCTGAGTCGGTAATTGCATTTTAGGAGCAGAAGTCACCATCAATAGACTGAAACTCCTAGATGATTCGCCTATCAATGAGTTAATTCTGATTACTGGTGACCAGCTGAAATTTACTTCCAAGTGGAGTAATTCATTTTAAAAAGATACAATCAGTGAGGATCGCTCACACTGTCAACTTTTTACGAGAGCCCAGTCAATAATAATGAAAATGTAGGTGAGACTATTTTATTACTCCGGTAATAATAGTAACAATATTTATATAATATATATATATATATATTATATATATATATATATATATATATATATATATATATATATATATATATATATATATATATATATATATATATATATATATATATATATATATATATATATATATATATATATATATATATATATATATATATATATATATATATATATATATATATATATAAATATAGATATGTGATGTAAGTTGCAACAATAAAGTTAGTGAGAATTGTATACTTTAAGATCGGCCATACAGTCACGAAAGAGAATATCGGATACAAATAAAAAATGACCAATCCAATCACGTCCAAACACTTCTAGAAAAGTCTGATGCATTTGGTATAATTCTCAGCGAAGAATACAGGCTCAACTCTGAACTATCAGATATTTCCAGTCTTCAACTATGTGACAAGATAGTTTCAGATTCGACAATAAATTGCAACAGTTACGTTCATAGTTGCAATGGATAATTATGATATACTCCATTGCTCTCAAGAAAGTAGATCATAATCCAAAAGTAACTTTCACTGTTTTAGTTATGCATATGGTAATGATTCAACGGGTATCACGGATGAAAAACTGGATTTTTTTTCGCGCGAACGAGATAGGTACCTATTATATTTCTTAAAAAAAAAAGGTAACATATAAAATAATCGGCCTTAAGTGATCCTTTATCATGATTAAAATATAAAATTCTATTCCTACATTTGTCTTGAACACAATTACAAACTTTCGAGAGTACAACTGCTCTCATCGTCAGCTACAATAAAAAATATGATAAGGATTACAACGTAAACAATCAAAATTATTATATTTTTTTATTGTAGCTGAGAATTAGACTAGTTAAGCCCTTGAAACGTCTGTAATTTGTTCAAGACAAATGTAAAGAATGGATTTCATATTTTCATCATAATAGAGGATCACTCACGGCCTATTATTTCATCTTTTACGTTTTATTACATTTCTGGATCCACCAAAGTCACTACAAGTCAAAAAGAAAAAGAGATAGCGAAGACAATATCCATACTAAAAGTCGAGGCATACTTGGAGATAAATTTTCGAATAAAATACAGATCCATGAGCGGGTACTCATCTAGACGTGAACAATTAAACGCTGCAAGAAAAGAAATGCGAATAAATCCATCTGCCAATGTTCATTATTTTTATTCGTTACAGTTGAAATAAACGATCTCTGCTTGTTTGGAATACAATAATACTTTTTCAGAAGTCAATGCACCTCCTGGCCACGCTACCATCATATAAGAAGGATTCTGCTTTCGCTAATGTTGATGGACAAAAAATTCAAAATCTGTACAATATAAGAAAGCTATTATATAATTTATATCTGAAAAAGATGTATAGAATAAATTAGTCATCAATAATTGGATAACATTTAAGTATATTCTTTAAAATATGTATAGATTTACGTCTCATATGTTATAATAAAAAAATTTATCCGAACATTCATGGAAAATAACATCAATGGCCTAATCCTCAACCTATGAATTGATGATGGGAAATAGTTTCTGGATTTCATACAAGAAATTCAGAAAGAAGTTTATATCATAATTTTGATGGAACGATTATATCTCTAAAATATATTCGATTTTATTTTAAATCCTTCCGCATATAATCCTAAGCTAGACCTTCATCCAAATAATTATTATTTACATGTTTCTCTAAACACTCATCTATTCTCTCTCAACACTTTATAATATTTAATCGATATGTCACGAGTTCAACGCAATTTGAGGAAATATTAAATTAACAGTTCTTTACATTGACACAAAAATAATAATTTCACTCGAAAAAAGATTTGTAATTGCATCGATTTTTTTTTTAATGTTTTAAATAATAAAAGCAATCAACTGAAATTGATGAGCATCAGAATGAACTCCAAATGATATATCCCAATTCCTCACGGAATTGATATCATAAACGTGTCAAATGCGCCGGAGAATTGAGTTAGCACCCATGCAGGCATTGCCGTATCCAACTTTGCCGCACAGTTGAGAAACAGAAAATCATTTGACTTCTCCTTCTTCTCTCAATCTTCTTCTCAGTGTAGAAATTGACGGTTCAGCTGCCGGTGTAATATTGGCGCCTTCTGCCAAATCTACTAGAGTCCAGGTGCCGGTGTAATGTTGGCACGTTCAATGGTAGCTAACTTCGTCCAGCTGCCGGTGTAATGTTGGCACGTTCGAAGGAGTCGTCGTAGTTTACTGCGACGCAAACGTCGATAGGGTCTTACAAACCCGGCCTCTCAAGCCACCTCAACGCTCTGTCCAGCTGCCGGTGTAATGTTGGCACGTTCGGAGAAAACTCAACTTTAAGGCTCCATAGCCCATCTTTAAACCGCAGTATTATCTGCCTGTGCATCACTTTAAACGTAGTACAAATACAGTGGAGAACCTTATTGCCAATATAGTACCGATTATCACGTAACTCTTTATAAATGAATCCAGTGCGATTCTTAGATGCCTTGGAGAAGTATTTTGAACGTTTACAGCTGCCTGAAGAATATGGACTAGAGACGTCACGTGAATGCCTCATTGGAGACGCTGATAAATGGGCAATTGTCTACATGGGCTGTTGGTCGACCTACAAAGATTTCAAGGCAGACTTTCTACATAACTATTGGTCCGATAGCATACAAAATAGATGGGAGACAAAGGATTATCATGGATAAATGGGATTCTCATAAGATTCCAAGCATGACTTTACACCTAGCCCTGTACTTCAGCCAGGCTAAATTATTGAGAAATTCCATACCTGAAAAACAATTCGTCGAAGAAATGATACGACATTTCCCAATCCACCTACAATCGTTATGGAATGTGGGGAACAAGGAAACTATCACGGACCTAATGGACTTTCTGCGTAGACAGGAACATACAACTCGTGCAATTAACGAACGGAGAATAATACCAACAGGGACAAATCCTCATCGAGTAATGCCTACGAACAACCGTTCAAATGTAAACATGATCATGAAAGCAAAAAACCATAATCAATTTACAAGAGATTCTAGAAAGTGGGAGAACACGAAGAAGTGGAACGAAAACGAAAAAAAAAAAACTCGACGGCCACAACAACTAAATCTCCTGCGAGTACGGGAAATAGACGACCGGAGAACTAGAACATAGGCCGTGTTCTCCGGGTATAAGCTAGGTCAAGTTTGGTATATATAAACTGGAAAAATCTAGGACAATCCTAGAACTTACAAATATGAACTCCGAACCAGGAGAAACATATACAATTCCATCAATGTATAGCAAAAATATACCAAAACTTTTAGGAAATACCAGAAGTAAGGTAAAATATATACACTTCCAGAGATTATCATACAATTACCTTTTGGAGACTGCGCGGCGCTACTAGATACTGGAAGCAAGGTGACGTGTGTAGCTGAAAATATTTGGCTCATGTTGGAGAAATACAATTGATTAATTCTACCGGTAACAGCAGTACAATTACGCGGAGCCATGGGACAACGTAGTCAAAGAATAACAAATTTTGCGGCCAGTACAAATAGGAGAGTTCAGAACAGAGCTCTGTTGTCTAGTCATCAAACAATTAGTTCGACCGATAATTATCGGTTCCGAATGGATGAAGGAGCACAAGATACAGATTTGTTTCAGGACCGGCACATTCAATATCCATGATAACACTAGAACCATTACAGTTCCATGCGGTCAAATACCGACAACTAGTAACATTAGAAACAACACTATCCAAAGTACAGTAATCACAAAACAATGTACTATGGCAACAACCCGACTGGATTCATAGTTGAAGCCAAATGAAACGATTCTGGAACATATCAATCTAACCAAAATCAAAATGGAACACCAGAAGACATTAGAAGAAGTTTTGTTCAAACATCATCTCTAATTTCAAACGCGGCCTGCCTTAACCCATCTGTATAAATATCATATCAAATCAAAAGACGAGACAACATTTGTGAAACGATCGTATCCTGTACCATTTGCCCATAGAGTAGCTGTTGAGGAAGAACTTGAGAAAATGGTGGATCTAGGTGTTATAAAAAGAGAAGCCTCGGACTATTCTAGCCCCATGACAGTGGTAAAGAAGAAAGATGAATCAGTAAGAATCTGTTTAGATGCGCGAGCAATAAATGACCAAATGATCGCCGACTGTGAAGCTCCTCCTGCAGTCGAGGAACTCTTACATTTCAGTAAAGCAAGAGTATTCGCGTCCATTGATCTGAGATCATCTTATTGGCAGATCTCATTAACATCAGCAATTAAGAAGTACACCGCATTTTCATACAATGGACGTAGTTACACTTACCAAGTGCTACCATTTCATTTAAAAACAGCAGTCGCTAGTTTTCACGCTGTATGGATATTATTTTGGGTCCAGAAGTACGAGAATTTACAGTCAATTACTTAGACGACTTATTAATCGCCTCTCTAGACGAAGAAACACATCTGAGACATGTGGAAATGGTTTTACAACGCTTGCACACGGCTCGAATGACGATCAATTTAGAAAAAACCAACGTTCTTCAAACAGGAAAAAAAATTTTTAGGACATGTTTTAAACAGCAAAGGCATTTCTCCAGACCTCACCAAACTGTCCGCGATTCAAGATTTTCCTACGTCTACAAAGGTAAAGCACCTACGTGCTTTTCTAGGAGTCTGTAACTTCTACCCAAAATTCTATCAAAATTATAGCAGCTATTCACAGCCGTTGTTACATTTATTGGAAAAGGGCACGAAATGACAATGGGGACAATTAGAAGAGGATGCTTTCAAAAACCTTAAGAAACAGTTTCTACGTAGTGTAACGCTTACACACCTACGGATGGATGAACCATACGTTTTACAAACGGACAGCTCGGGCTGTGGAATAGGGTAAGTTTTATCTCAAGAAAATGAAGAAGGAACGATAGAAGTAGTTGGATTTGTAAGCAGAACTCTTAAATGAGCAGAGCTCAATTATACTACTACGGAAAAAGAACTATTAGCTATCATTTTCGCACTCCACAAATTTCAAACGTACATTCTCGGCGCAAAATTAACTATTAAAACGGATCATCAAGCACTGACGTTCCTACAGAAGTGCCGTTTACTCAACGAACGACTAGACTGACAAGATGGGTACGATTCCTACAAAAATTTAACTTTCAAATCGAACATAATCCAGGAAAATTCAACACGGTGGATGATACACTATTACGTTTTCCTGCCGGCAGTCACAACAGTGGGGAGCTTTAAAGCAAGGACCCAATCATAGCAGCATTTACCGTAACCGGACTGATAGAAATCAAACAAGATTTAAGGAATTCAATTGAGAAACAAAATGAAGACTTTACACTCTACCCAATAAAAACATATTTGAACGGATATCGAACAGTGCTAGACGCAGCAAGCTGGCGACGTTTAGCTAACTTTATAATCAAAGACAATATCTTATTCCATTTCGACAAATTCCAGAAAGGACCACCGTAGTAGTCCCAGACAGTTTCAGCATACCATTGATACAACATTATCATGCAGAAATAGGACATTTTGGATCAGCAAAAGTATACGCCATCATGAAGGAGCTATTTTATATAAACAAATTATACCGCACAATTAGACAAAAAGTAAGTAAGTCTGATATTTGTCAAAAGGTTGAATGGCCCAATTGACAGTTGCATGGACCTCTACAGCCAGTACAAGCACAAGAACTCGGAGAGCTAGTTGCTGTGGATCTATATGGACGATGACCTCGGGGAGGAGGGGGAGTGTCATACATACTGGTAATGTTAGATGTGTTTTCAAAATTTGTAAAGTTATATCCTTTAAAAAGAGCCACGGTTTCCGCCTGTGCCAATCGAGTAATACAATTTTAAGATATTATAGCACCGAAAACAATATTGAGCGACCACGGAACACAGATCACAAATAAAATTTGAAAGGCTAAATTAGCAGAAAACGACATTACATATTCTTACTCCAGCATACATCCTGCGTGTAGTCCCTCAGAACGTGTGATGAAGGAACTAGTAAGAATATTTAGATCGTATTGTCATCAACAACACACCAAGTGGGCGGAACAAGTAACTAACATTGAAGATTGTTTCAAAGGTATCAAACACAATAGTACTGTCTTTTCACCATCTGAACTAGTCACGGGTAAAACACCAAAACGGTTACTGGATGGTGTACTGAAAGTATAACTGAACAAGAAAAATAGTATGACGCAGACGGAAAAACTACCCAGAGCTAGAGAAAACTTGGAGAAAAATGCCGAGCTGCGTAAGAACAGACAGAATAAAACCAAAATTATTACGTACAAATCAGGAGAATTCGTTCTACTGAAGACCAACCCCATTGCCGACCCTATTAACAAAAGAACACCGAAGTTCGAACTAATGTATGATGGACCTTATGAAATTATTGATAATCCATATCTCAACGCTCATCAAATTATGTATAGGAGCTCTAGGAAAATCAAGTGGGTGTATAACACGATAAATCTTCATTGGTATCACCACTGACATGCTCCTTTAATAGCACGACCCTGGAACAACAATTTGAGAACTGTAGAACGATATATACTAGCTGAAGGCAAGAAAATGGTTAGTCCTGTATTATCAACCATGAGTAGTGTCAGCGAAAATGAAGAATCTAAGGAGATCGTACAGAAGTTCAGAATTAAAAATAAAAACAAACTAAAAAGAGGATTCGATGTACTTTTCGGAACAACCCACATGCGTGCTACACCACCAACGCCGGAGCATACTATCGACTGGGAAAAAACCAAAGAGAAACGGAAGAAACCTAGCCGTGAAGAGGTAAACTAAATAATCCACTAGTTGGACGTATACAACTGGTGGTTGAATAAGAAGACAGCAACCGCTACTACTCTCAATTTACCAACACCTACGTTCGGCAAGGGACAACGGCAAGGTCGGAGTGGAGAAAACGCAATAAAAAATTGACAAAGAGACAGAAAAGGAGGACTGGTGAATGATAATACATCCGGAAGTGGAGTGTTAGTGGCTGAGTGGACGGAAATAGATATAAGTAAGAAACAGTATTTTTTATCAGTTGGTTGAATATGGATTTTAGGATAGCTAGACATAAGTAATGATAATCTAAAAGTAGAAAACATAGAATAGTTACATTTTAAATTACTGGAAAGAAAAACAAAGAAAACATTTTAGTATTACAAAATTATAATGATAGAACAGGCAGTTAGGCAATAAAACAATATAGAGAAGAACATGCACTCTTCCTTTCATATTCCTATATTCCGGTAATATGAAATGACTCATTCACTTCGATTTCAATATTAGGGGGAGAATGAGACGTTTTGCAATATTATCATTATTTTACAATAAACAAAAGTATGTGTTGTATCATTAACAAATCATTGAATATGTCAACCCTAAGTTTTCATATACACAGATATGAAATCTTGAAACAAGCTACAAGATGGCCAAAAAGTCATAAATTAAAGCGTGTAACCGCTGTCCTTAATCAAGTGGGTGACCATAAACTGAAGTCATTGACAGTGACACAGAACATTTGTGGCTATTTCAAGGGTTGTATAGTACTAAGTCAGTGGAAAATGAAATGTCAATAAATATTAAATATCTTTGGTATTTAATCGATCAAAAAGACATCTACGTTAATCATGAACTATGATTGAAACCCACTGAAAGCTATATTTTTTTGAGAGTAATAAATAATGGGACACCTACCAATACGATCCTGATATTGGGTAGTCGCATAACTGTTCACATTACAAGGGTTATACAAGTGAATAATAAAATTGATTGAGTTGTTTAATCATAAAATCAATTTACTAAATACTTGAAGTTTCAAAAATGGTTTTAGAATATAATTATTGAATCAAATCAAGTCGAGAGAAGGAGTGAATTTCCACTTTTTATTTACTATCGTAGACTGACAAACGAATTCTCCTATAGCTCCTTCCTTCTCCAAGTAGATCAAGTAGAAGTAGAATTTTACTATGATTTAACCATTCAGTTCAGCATGTGATTATAGTATTCGTTTTCACTCTTCCTTCAAGAAACGCTAAAAGGTTAGCACCTACCACTAAGTAAAAGGGATGCTCTGTCAAGCTACTTTGCTCCTTTTAATGCACATAGGAACGGTATATCTCACTCTATCCTTCCACGCATGCGAAATTATGCAAATTGACACAAATATAAGAGCAAATCAACATCCTAGAAACAAACCCCTCCAACGTATGCTACTCACACCCAACATACTATTTCCAAGAAATTAACAGCGATCTCTCAATAATGCATGAAGATTGAATCTTCCATCTTTGGTAATATCAAGTACATTTTCGCGGATGATAGCATGCTGTTTTCACATATGTTTACGTAATGTTTGATTGTTTTTGCACGCTAAAACAAGGTGAGATATTTTGTAGAATAAAACGGGGTGCTTTCACTTGGGAAAGCATCTTGGTTTCGGCCTTGATCACTTGACGGTTCAGCTGCCGGTGTAATGTTGGCACGTTCTGTCAAATTTACTAGAGTCTAGATGCCGGTGTAATGTTGACACGTTCAATAGTAGCTAACTTCGTCCAGCTGCCGGTGTAACGTTTGCACGTTCGAAGGAGTCGTCGTAGTTTACTGCGACGCAATCGTCAGTAGGGTCTCACAAACCGGGCCTCACAAGCCATCTCAACTTGACGGTTCAACTGCCGGTGTAATGTTGGCACATTCTGTCAAATCTACTAGAGTCCAGATGCCGGTGTAATGTTGGCACGTTCAATGGTAGCTAACTTTGTCCAGCTGCCGGTGTAATGTTGGCACGTTCGAAGGAGTCGTCAGTTTACTGCGACGCAAACGTCGATAGGGTCTCACGAACCCGGCCTCACAAGCCACCTCAACGCTCTGTCCAGCTGCCGGTGTAATGTTGGCACGTTCGGAGAAAACTCAACTTTAAGGCTTCATAGCCCATCTTTAAACCGCAGTATTACCTGCCTGTGCATCACTTCAAACGTAGTGCACAGAGAAACCTGATAACCAAGTTTACATATAAATACTTACAAGACTGTAATAGTCAAATTATTATTATTACTATTTTTTGTACAGCACTGTAAACGTAGTGCACAGGTGAACCTGATAAACAGGTTATTATTTCACCAAATCTGCAATGCTATAATTAGTCGCTGTAGTCGTTGTAGTCTTTACGCTATAACGCAGCCTACCTGCGGAGCAGGTACCTTTCTGTTACAGAATCTACGCTATTGCCGTCCATCTATCTATGTGACCGTGGACGTGAGAGAGCATCCACCTCCAAACCTACGACAGCATCTAGGAACCGTTCTTCTATCACGAAACAAGGAGAACCTGGTCCATTGAGCCTTCCAGTAGACTTCTCGGTGCCGCGATCTTTCATCCCTCGTAAAGTACGATCTACGATCAGCGCCAGCTTGTCTACTACGCAGCACAGCAGGGGTCCAAGCGGCGCCCAGTTGACGTGACCACTTCACCCTGAGAGATCCACGACCTCGACTACTATCACTTGACATCTTGTTTGTATGAACACAATATTTTTACATATATGGTGTAATTCTACAAAGAACAATATAACAGTATTATATTTGTGATCTGTATTTATGTTGTATTTCTTTTCTCAACCTTGCACAACCACGACTTCAATTTAAAGAATTTTGAACACTCGTTAAACAAAAATAATCACAACGTAGGACTTTTAATGAGACAAATAATAGACGATCGTAACAGTTGCCGCGTTACAATACTATACCTAGTAAAATGAAGATAGTCCAAAAACTTCTGAAAAAAAATTGTATAATGTCGTAAGTCCTTCATTCAATATACATTGATTGAATGATTCAACTCAATTAAAAAATCAGATATAACGCTTTTGATACTAAATTTAAAACTTCAGTACAAACATGTCTGGAATACTGAGATTACAAAGTTTAATTTACCTCCTAACTTGAACACAGGGTATACAATAAAAGCACTGAAAATTACTGTTCCAATCAATAACTTTTATCATAAAGAATTAAATGGAACTTTGGACATAACTTGTTATTCATTGGCACAAAAATAATTCGTAACACCTTCAATCAATAATGAAGTAACATTCATTCAGTATGTGACGATCAACTTGCTCTGGATAAAATATTAAATTTAATACAGATTAGCCAGAAAATGGAAAATAGGATAATATCTTCACCCATATGAAGCAGACTTAAAAGATGGAAGAACAATAGATACGCATCTGGCATAACGACTAAAATATAACTTTGTAATCGTATCATGTAACGATCGATAACACTTGTGTGGCTATAAATAGAAGAAATATAGCACATGCGTTTAAATAAAACAATCGAAAACTAGAACAAAATTTAAATATTTTTAGATCAAAAAAGTTAGCACCCCCACTTTGCGCAAAATAGAAAAAAGTAGTGTATAATTCAGGACTACTTAAGGACTAATTTGTACCCAAAAAATTAGAATTTGTACCCACGCACTTTGGCCATGGAATCAATTTGAAAAGTGGGAGTGCTAACTTGAGCCTCCACATTCGCCAAACGAAGAAATGTCAGCTCACTAGGAAGAACTAATTCAGGAGTAAATTGTACCCAATAGGATTTTTTGAGAAAAACATTTTTTTTTTAACAAATAGATTTTTTTGCACTTGTTACAAATGCAATTGCGCTACGTGAAATTTGGAACTAGTTAAAAAATAATTTCAGGACGGGTAAAAGTTTGGGAAACTAAATCTTAAAGTCAAGACTAATTAGTAATTACAAAATTTTTGCTTTAAAAATATTATTCATGTTGAAAATCAATTAATTTGAAAGTAGGGGAAACCTTGAAAAACTTGATTTGGAATCAAGGACTCATTTGTACCCACATACATTTTGCTATAAACAAATTATTCTTGTTAAAAATCGAATATTCTCGAATTGCGCGAACCAAAGTTGGAAGCAATTTTAATCAAGCAATTCAAGAATGAAGAAGAGTTGAAAAAACTTAATTTGAATGAAGGACTAATTTGTACCCACAAAGATTTTGTCATAAACAAATTATTTATGTTGTGTTGTATACGATACTTTTTGTAACAAGTGCACCGAAGTACCCCCATTACTAAGCTTTTTCAATAAATTTGGATGTATTGAAAGAATCATTTTGATCTGACAAACAGATTTTTGCAAATGCAATCACATCACAGTAAACTAATACAATGAAACGTAACTTACATGATTCATTTTATTGATTAATATTTTTCACATAATCTGTGCTATACCGTTCACAATAAATACACATACTATAACGAACACATTCTAGAATACAATATTCTTTCAGATATCAATTTGACATATTATATCAATGAAATAAAAAAATCCAACGGCATCCATGATCCATGATCTACAGTTTTATTTTTACCCAGCGGACATTAATATCCAGTGATTCCAAGAAGATGTTTTTTGCATATTTATATGCTTCGCATCTAAATTAATTACTCATCGCTACAACAGCTCTTTTTCTCTTTATTCCTAGTCAACTGCGATATTTTCAATTTCATGTATTTTGTTTAGATATATTCATTTTGTAGATACACTAGCATGATTAATACTAACAGAAGATTATACAACAAATTACTTCAAATATAGTCTTATTGCACCGATTATTATCATTATTATTGCAATACACTATCCCAACAGGCGAATCCAAAACAAGAATTGGCATAAATTAACAAAATACAAATATCAACAGAAAAACTTTATACGAAGTTTACATTATCATTTATGGAGTCCACTGCACTAAATTATGCAAATAGGTACTGAATTAGTCAGAATTTACAAATGAATATCCTGAAACATGTGAAACAATTCGCAATGATTTTTATGTAGACGACATTATTACAGGCGCCAAGTTAAAGGAGGAGTTAATTACACGTGGAAATGAGAAGGATACTCAAGGTGCGAGGATTTGAATTGAAGAAGTGGGGATTGAATGATGTTTCCATCATTCAGAAAATCGTTTCAATAAATACAGAAATCCTAGATTTGAGCATTTTTGAAAATAAAGAGAGGAAAACAGTAGGTCCAATATTGAATTCACAATTGGACAATTTCCAGTATAATGTAAAAGTTCATGTAAAAGAAAATCGAATTAGTAGGCGGACAATATTATCCGCTATTTCGTAAATATTTGACCCTTTTGGATTAATTGATCCAACCACAATTCAACAAAAGATAATCTTACAGTTATTATGGCAATTAAAGATCGGTAGGGCGTAGGGATGATCCAGCACTACAACATATATTCACAATATGGAAAAACTATAGAGAAAAGTTACATTTTCTTGAAGAAATAAACATCCAACGAAAAGTTATTTGTGATAAACCAAAAGAAATATGATTACATGGTTCCACCGATGCATCAGAAAGAGCATTTGGTGGTTGATCAGTTGATATAAGGTAGGAAGTAATGGTATTAGAAATAATAATCCAAATAAGACTGATGAGATTGTAAGACATCAAGGTGAAATGGAGAATATAGAAGCTCTTAACTTTACTGCTTTTGAAAATTTAAAAGCAGAATTAAGAAAAGAGATTAATTAGGTCTCATTCAAGATTTGGAACATATAGAGAAGCGCTTTGTTTTTTCTCCCAATTTCACTCCTCTAATTATAATAAGGCATGATTCTACAACTCGTAAAAATTATACAGGGTGTAACAGAAATAAGTACATTAATTTTAACCTGCAATAGATCTCTTCAAGACTAAAAATTTTTCTTCATAACTTTTTTCTGTAAGTCTTCTGGATATCGAGTGAAAATTCATCAAAGTTTGGTCAAAAATTTCATAGTGCGCCTATGGTTAGAACTGGATCTTTCTCATTTGTTGCAAGAATGACAGCTATCGATTTAAATGATTTTTTTGAAACTTTAAACCATCATAGTCTTATCAATCATTCATTTGAAACTAAAAGAATAACAGTTTTCCAATAATATTCGCTCACCTCGATTATTCTTTTATTGTATATGTTGCAAGAAAGATCAAATTTATCTCTGAAACCAACAATTTGGTACATTGGTCGTATTTATATGTTATTGTTGAGAAATTTTATTTCTATTTAGGAATTTCACGTATTTTAAAATAGTTGGTACATTTCTTGAACATTAGATTGTCAACACGAATTCATTGCACTTGGATCAGCTGATTTGAATAGTCTGAATATAGCCTGTAACACAGTTAGAATATGGGTCAGATTGTGCTGCCATCTACGATCAACTTAAAAAGTAGTTGCTCCTCTCAGTTTACTTCATTACTGTTGGCTCTCAGACATAAAGAGAAAATCATTCAACGATTTATTTAAAGTGAACGGTGAAATATGAAATAGAATGCAATTCAAAAATAATTAATTTAATGAATAATTCAACTGGAAATATTCCCGCAAAAATTGTAAGAGCTTATTCTTGAAAAACAGAAAATCAACCTACAAATGTTTCACATTGAGTTTGATAATTGATTTTAAATATTTTCTAAAATATGAGGTACTATAATATTCTATTTAATGAAGGAAAAAACTTTTCAGAACTCATTTTTAAATAAATATGTTTTATTGGGTTTAAGTTCTGTAATTTATTAGAAACACAACGTTTCAACAGCAAAGTGCTGCCTTTTTCAAGCGAAAAGAAATATAAATATTTTATATTTCTTTTCGCTTGAAAAAGGCAGCACTTTGCTGTTGAAACGTTGTGTCTCTAATAAATTACAGAACTTAAACCCAATAAAACATATTTATTTAATATTCTATTTGTTTAACAGATCAATTCACGAGGCATACTTCATTGAAACGACCTGACTGTGAAGTTTGTAATAATATAAGAAAAAACATATCCACAGCAGCTTCATTTATAAATTAATGTATTTTATTCATTTCATCTGGTGTTTTACGTTCCAGGTAAACGATAAGTTCTCAATATCTCATAGTATTCTCATCATTATGTATAAGTGCACAATATTTTGACATTAAATACATGAGCATAACCACAATAATTCAATTTTTAGTGAAAAATTACAATTCTGAAATCGTTCCAAATAAATTCGCCGAACAAATCCTACACTGCCTGCGAAATCGCAGATAGAAGAGCTTGACATTTTCACAGGTTTTAACTTTTGTGACAATAATAATTAGACGATTTTTTCCAAAATTTATTTGAAGGAATTGATCTGGAATTGATAGCTCACATATGTCGAAATCAATTGTTTCGTTGTAACCAGGGTTGTAACTGCTACTGGATCCGATAATTATGCACCTGAACGACTCGTTAAATTCTAGGGGGCAAAAAATGCTAAAAAAAGATTAGAATTCGAGAAAAAGTTATTAGGAAAAATTGTTATGCTTGACGGGTTCTATCACTGGTTAAAATTAATGTACTCATTTCTGTTACACCCTGTATGTATGATATTGATCATTTCTCAGTATTAACAGCGCTTCAACGGAAATTTTCTCAAGGTGTTCTAACTCCTTCAGATTATACGAAGGCATTCGAATCTATTGGGGTTTCCTGTAGTCCTTCTGCTTTTTTAGAAGATGAAGAGCCTCTAGGAATCCCGTTACTCGCAAACTAAAACAACAGTAGGAGCAATACTGTGTAAACCAAAAAAGGCAGGAGGGAATTCGTCTCTAAATGTTACAGCGGGATCTTTAGTTTTGGTGTCGTTTGCCATTTCTTCACTACACTATTTACACGTTGAGGACTACAATTATATGCTGGTAGACTACTTTCCAAGCCAGGTAGATACAAATGTTGCTTCCTTAAAGATGTCCACCAAAATGCATACATGATTCCATAGCAATGGTCATTGCACACATGTCAGCGCTGGGTTTATTTAAAACCTATAATTCTGAATTAAAAGATCGTTCAGGGATCTTTGCTGATAAGAGAATTGCAGCTGTTTGTTCATTCTTGAAAGTCAAACAGCCCATTATTGAAGGGATGGATCAGTATTTAGACCAAATAAGTAATGGCATTGCGAATTATCCCAAACTTATAAAAGCTGTTTATGAGTTTTTATCAAGAGTTAATACTGCAGTCTCCAGACACACGTTAAACCTTCTAAAACACACTGGTATAACAAGCATAATTTTGACTTATAAATTAATAACAGCACCGCCAATTCGAGCTCACAGAGATGCAAAAGTAATGGAGGAATTACTGAAAGCCAAAAATTTCCTAGAACTCATGAAAATAGAAAACTGGGAATTTATTCACGAGTTACACCACTGAGATCTGTAACCTTACCTATATTAGAACTTTGTACTAGTGTTTTAATTAGTTTAAAAGGTAAAAGAGGCAACAAAGATTAGATTTGACAGCATATTTCTGTTGAACAATTCTATTATTACGGTATTGTGGTAAAGCCGTGCAACAAATCAATGGAAAATATTTGTATGTGATCGAGTGGCAGAAAATCAAAGACTTACAAGTGATACCAAGTGGCAGCATGTATCATCATCCAAAAACTTAGTTGATATCATATCTAGGGGTTCTACAGTTGATTTGTTGATCCATAATCAACTTTGGTAGAACGGACCTTCTTGGTTGAAATCAGATTCTCAACATTGGCCTATCTCATCTCTTGGAAGATTTACCACAAGAAAGAGTCACAGCCAGTAATAGATCGTTTGTGACAAGTGGTGTCAACTTTGCCGAACTATTGCAGCTTGAGGAAACAAGAAGAGACAAACCAATTTTATAGAAGAGTTATATTTGTGTGTTTGTCTGTTTTAATACAAGGGCAGTACACATATTATTGGTGAGCAATCTTTCAATAGAAGGCTTCTTAGCAGCGCTTAGAAGGTCCACTGCACGATAAGGTTTGTGTAGTAAAATATTTTTGGACAAACTGCGAATTTCACAAGTGCAAATTCACATCTCATGCAAATATATGAATTTCTCAAATAAGATAAGGATACATTGAAAACAAATTTATCGGTGCAGCAAATTGAATAGCATTTCATACCGTCTCACGCACCAAATTTCGAGGGATTATGGGAAACGGCAGTCAAATCAATCAAACGTCACTTATACAAGGTCACCAAGAATGTTGCAATGACCTTCGAACAGAACAATACATTTCTTGTTGAAATTGAGTCTGTCACGATCGCTCACACCCATCTACTCTGACCCTAATGATCTAAGTCCTTCAATTCCCTCACATTTTTCAATTGGGGATGACATGCTGCAACCGGTAAAAATATCGTATATTACTAAACCAGTAAATCGTCTGTCACAACATAATCATCAACTATAACAGCATCTCTGGCAGCGATGGTATAGAGAATATTTTCATGATATTAAAAGTTCGTTCTAAATGGTATCGAAAATATCTTAACGTAAAGGTAGGTTCGCTGGTCCTTCTCATCGACGACAATGCCCTACCTCTCAAATGGTCAACAAGAAGAATACTGGCAACACATCCAGAAGATGGTGAAGTGAGAGTGGTGACAGTGAAAACCGCAAGTGGTGTGTATAAAGGCCTGTTAAAATGTTACCTATTAATTAACATACGAATGAAAGCTACGGCTATCAAAGCGGGCGGTATATTTGGGACAGTGAAATTCAAAAGACGACTGTTCTTAAGTATTGTATTTGTTTGAAGCAAGGCAGTTGTGTTTATGAAGAATGGGGGGTCATCGAAAGGTTGATACGCCCGAAGAGTGTGTATGAGTTTAAGATTGAAACTCATGCCAGTATGTTTCAAGTTGTTTGTCAAGGGCTATTTTTAAGTGTGTCAAATATGTGTGAATTTGATATTTTTTCAATAAAATAAAATCATATATACAGTCAAATATCTATCTGGCTGAAAGACATCGATCTTAATTCATTAGTTCATACAAATGAATTATGATTTGCATTCATATTTCTAAAAAGCTCTAGTATCACGCCATCATTTGAAAAGTTATGTATTATCTTTCCGCATTCCGTTATCTCTTCTAACTTCAATTTTAGTCAGAGTTTCACTTAAAGACAAGATATAAATATTGGCCAACATATTTTTCTAACCCTCTTATCGAATACGCTATTATTATTGATTCCACTGCATAGTAATTATGAATTATATTTTGCAATAATAATTCTCATTTCAAATAATATATCTGAAAGAATGGCTTTCAACACTAGAAGCAAGTGATACATAGTTCTCAGATGAAAAAATACCATGAAATTAAATATAATTGTTCAATATTACGATCAAACTGAAAATATTTTAGGTACTCTTTTGAAGAAACTAATTGCCCTGTGCATATGTTTCGAAATGATCAAACCAGCGCAGAACTGAAAACACATAATATGAGTGAGAAGATCTCCAGCACAGCGCACAGTTGCAAAGTGGTTGCAAACTAGTGTTACTTACAATGTTGCCAGATTTGAAAAATTTTCTCCACTGTCAAATATTTAAGAGTTATAAAGTATACAGTAAAATTCATATATAACGACTTCGCTTATAACGACTAACCGATTTTAGCGACGATAATGTTTACTCAAGTCAGGTTTCATATTTAGGTACTGAGAAAATATAACCGTTTAGTGCGACTCCGGTTTAAGCGACCAACTGCTTATAGCGACCAGTATTTATTATTAATACGTCCGGTTAAAACGACGCGCAATGTTTTGTTTACACAACCTACGCATCAATACCTCGGCGCCCCAACTTCACCCCGCCCCGCGCGCTTTACCTCTCCTTATTGGCGCGCGTAAATCACAGTTAATGTTTGTCACCTGTTATGACAAGTTCTTAAAGCTCAACAAAATGAGTTCTTTGAAGCGAAAGTGTTTTACAATTGAAGAAAAAAGTGCAATATTACACCGATTAGAAGCCGGTGAATCAAATGCAACCCTCGCAAAGGAGTTTGGCGTATCTCATTCTACGATATCTACAATAAAGAAGAATAAAGATAAGATCGAGCCGCTGCTTAATGCCAATGTTTTGAAATGCAAACGTGTAAGGACTTCTACTCATGACCAGCTGGATAAGGCATTGTTACAGTGGTTCAAGCTTCAGCGCGACCGGGGAATACCCGTTAATGGACCTCTGCTACAAGAGAAAGCAAACTTTCTCGCTAGACAGTTAGACATGCAAAATTTCACATGTTCCATGAGTTGGATAAACCGTTTTAAAGTAAGACACAACATCGTCAGTGGTAAGATTGCTTGCGAGTCTTTATCAGTTCAACAAGGTGATGTAGTCGATTGGTTAGAAAAGGTTTGGCCTACTCTACGTGCGCAATTTAGAGATGATGAAATTTTTAATGCAGATGAGACCGGACTGTTTTATAAATTCATATAAATCCGAGAAGAGTGCTTGGCACAAAAACCGCGGAAACACCGACCTTTTTCCGTATTGAATAAAGAAAAGGCCAATGTAGTGCCCGAAGAAGGTTGGAGCGTAATATCTGGTCCTGGTTACTCACAAGAAGCAATCAGAATCATGATGAGTATCCGAGGATACTACTATGATTTGGATGAAGATAACCAAGGCCAATTCTGGCAACTGAGAAGGTTGGAAGGACAGCGTTCCAACCGAAAAACCTGGAACAGAGAAGCTGCTGACTATGCAGCTGGGATTGATCGTGAGTACAACCTCCGTACGAACATTTGGATTACCGAGTATGCAAATGAAGAGTACGAGAGAGTAAAAGAATTACAACAACTATCCGACGAATATAGTGATATGTTCGCAGAAAGCCTCGCCAAGCCTTATTTGAGCAAGGACACCAAAGTTGACCGCCGAATATGGGTCGAACGACCTGCCAAGACGCCTGAACCTATGCTTAGCAACATTGAGTATGTGAAAGAAGTGACCCCACCCACATATGTTGATAAGCACGGGAACAAAGTTGGCTCTCGTGCATGGGCCACGAAGACCAAAGTCGTGACTGCATTCACGAAAGAGAGCATCTGGCAGAGGTTGAAACAAATATCATTACACTAGCTATATCAAACGTGTATCATTCAATATTTTATCTACGACGGCCTTAATTGCTGCTGAATTAAATTTTTTCATTTGATGTTTGACATTCGAAAAACATTCAGTGTAAAATTCATAAATTAACTCCAGACAAGACATTAAAATTTAAAGGTGAAAAATGTAAAGGAGGAAAATTATCAAAGGAGAGAATAACTGATGGTGGCAGCCAACATGAGTGGCACTGTTAAAAAAAAACTTCTCGTAATCGGAAAATCTCAACGTCCCAGATGTTTTAAAAATATACGGCATTTGCCAGTGGATTATGAGAGCGATCGAAGAGCCTGGATGACTGCTGACATTTTCAACAAATAGGTACGCGCATGGGATCGTGAACTTACGAAAAAGAGCAAGAAAATCCTGCTGTTAGTTGACAATTGTCCTGCACATCCCCATATTGAAAACTTGAAAAGAATAACCCTGGTGTTTCTGCCTCCAAACACGACATCAGTGTTGCAACCCATGGATCAAGGGATTATTCGAGCTTTGAAATCACATTTTCGTAAAAACCTTGTTCTGAAAATGATCCAGTTACTAGACGGCTACGGAAGCAGTAGTGTTGAGTACCCAAAGATCACTGTTCTTGATGCTATTCTAATGATTCAAGATGCCTGGATCCAACTCAAGCAAGGGACAATTGTTAACTGTTACAAAAACGCTGGTTTTGTCCGAAGCAATGTAGAAAGTACCATAACTTCGAACGCAGATGATTTTGACGAAGACGACGACGTTCCGCTGAGCATTTGGGCGAGGGCTATTGATAAGCATCAGTTACCCATAACAAACGAGGACTTTGAACAATACGCGTGTGTCAATGATGCTGTCGCCACTTGTGAAGAACCGTCTGATGAAAAAATTGTGGAAAATATCATCGCCAACGACACGAATAGCAAAGATAGCGACGGTGATGATGACGAACCAGAGGAGATTCATCCAACCTTGAGTGTATCTGAAGCGCTGAAGGCTGCGGAAACGCTCAATGTGTTTGTTCAGACTAACGATGACGATCTTATGAAAACAATGATGTCACGAATTCACAATGCTGTACGAAGTTCTTACTACCGAACAAAAGTTTGTCAAAAACAAACTCAAATAACAGACTTTCTACGTTTGTAACACAGAGTTTTTTCGTGTATTGCGTGTGTATTTTATCTCTTTGTATTACAGTACATTATGTACCTATGTTTGTAATTTGGAATGTTTAAGAACCATTAAAATAAAGCAAAATGTTTTATTTACCTAAATAGGAAAATCAAATTTTCACATTTATAATACATATGTACTCGTAAGTTAAGTACATACAGTGAGTCACAAAAGTCTTCGTACACCCAATTAAATAAACACTTTATCAATAAATCCTTATAATATCCAAATAACTTATCTCATTATTTCAACATAAGAAACCAGTTTTGTTGTCAACGAAGTGACTATGTTTTGATCTAATACTAGATTGATTTAAATAATATTAATATTTATTAATGAAGTGTTCATTCAGTTGAGTGTACAAAGACTTTCGTGACCCACTGTATGTACTTAAGAAATAATCCTGCCGTTTTGTACGTCATCCGGTTAGTACGACATAGTATCGCCGGTCCCTTAAAGGTCGTTATATCCGGATTCTACTGTATTTTGAAGAAAAGAAGATTTTTAGCAGACGGGAACTAAATTATGAAAAAATTCATAGGTTTAAAATTATAATAACGGTTTGTGCTCATAATTTTAATAAAATGCGCCAAAAATTAGTTTCTCACTTCATCGCTAGAGTACGTTAATGTAAATTGCAAATTCAAATCGGTTTGACCTTGATGTATGACGTTTGACTCGGTGTTTTGGTTATGTTTGAGAGTTAACATTCGTGTTTGCTTACAATCTATACTCCAAATAGGTTAGTATTAATGTATTATATAATAAATAACATATTATCCATCATAATTTTATGATATAAATTGAGAAAATGGATTCTAAAGAAGAAATTAGGCCTCAAAATATAAATTTATCCCCGAAAAAAAAAGAGAAGTCATCGAGATGAACAGACGAGAGGAGCAAAAAGACGTCAATTCAACAATAGAACATTTCGTCGTGAATGGATGGAAGGCCCGAAGTTCAAATCCTGGATCAGCGATATAAAATCAGACGACACAATATATAACTGTTAAGCTTGTGGAATAAATCTTAATTTGTCAGGTGGCAGATTAGATCTTGAAAAACATTCAGTTCCTGAAAAACACAAAAAAAAAGCTGAATAATTTTTTGATGACCAAGTCTATAGCTTCAATGTTCGATAGCCACAACACGAAACAATTGTCAGCTGAAAAATACGAAAAACAAGTTCAAGCAGCAGAAATTAAAATTGCAAAATATTTTGCAGATCATAATTTAGCGATCAGTTTATCAGATGATTCATTAACTTCAATCAAGGATATTTATTGGATCCGTCCCCCATGTAGAGAAAGATTTAAGAAACCGTACTAAGTGTACTAAAGTTATCACAAATGTACTGTGTGAAGTTCAAACCAATAACTTGTTAGATATTTCAAAATTAACATATTTTAGTATTCTCATAGACGAAAGTACAGACTTTAGAATAAAAAACTTTGTGTCTTCTTACTAGATACGTGCATGAAAACGCTATTAATACCGACTTATTACAATTAATTGAATTAGATGCGAAGGATTGCAGTACTGAAAATATATATAAACATTTCAAAAAATGTTTGGAGAAATATAATATTCCAGTTTCAAATATAATTGGATTAGCTGGTGATAGAGTCAACGTTATGATGGGTGATCACAATTCATTTAAATCACGTTTGATGGAAGATGCGGGTGTGTTGGTCGTATTGAAATGTATATGCCACAGTGCAGCTATTGTAGCTTCCAAAGCAAGCTTAGAGCTACCCAGAGCCCCCGAAGATCTTTTGCGGGCAGTATCAACATATGTGTCTGTTAGTGCTAAAAGATGCGCACAACTAAGAAAAATGCAAGAGTTTTTTAAAGTTGAAAGAAAAAAAATTTTGCAACCCTCCACTACTCGGTGGCTCACTATATATCACTTTGTTGAAAGAATTATTGAAAATTGGGAGGTTCTTATCCATCTTTTTTCAGTTGCCCCAGTCGAAGACCATGTAAAACAGGGTGAATTTATTTTAAATGCTCTCCAATGCCCAGCAACAGAAACTTATGAGTTATTTCTGAAATACGTTTTGAACATACTAAGCCAGTTTAATGGTTTATTACAAAGCGAATCAGTTTTAATAGGTGATTTATCCAAAGAAAGTTGAAAATAATTTTTTATTACTCATGCAGGATAAGTACTATTTTGCGCACGTTTTTCCGGGCGGTAAATGGCTCTTTGGCTTTTGAGTGCGCCAAGTATAATTTGAATGCGACAAGTAAACTTGTCGCACGCAAATCATTTACCGCTCCGAAAAATAAGCGCAAAATAGTACTTATTCTGGATTCGTAATAAAAACTGTATCTGCAACTCGTGCGGTGTTGTCAATTGCCCACTTGAGCGAATGAGCGCACGAACGAAGCTCTCGTGGGCAATCGACAACTTATCGCACTTGTTACACAATATACTATCATAAAATTGGCCAAAATTTTCTAAAAAATAATTGTTTGAATTTTAATGTTAATTGTAGAAATCCACATATGTTGGAATTGAAGAAAATATATTTAGGCCCTGAATGCGAGAATCATTTGGAAAATCTGAACGAGAATTTGCAAGACGATATTAGAATGAGATGTCCAAAGTATTATCAGACGGCTACAACCGAAATCCAGAATAGGTTGCCCATAGGCAACGCATTATTTGATGAGATGATTTTCATAAAACCATCAGAAGCTTTTAAAACTGACCGATTAGATAAGATTGTACGACTAAAGAAATTAATTGATACGTTGGAGCCACTTATACCAAATAAAGTGGAGGCTGAAATAGAATGGAGAAATCTGCCGTTTCATTTTGACGAACAAAAGAAAAAAATTATGCAAAATTTGCCCGCTCTAACATTTTGGCATAAATTATCTGAAATGAAAGACCATTCTAATAAACCAATTTTTGAGAGTATATCAAATTTAGCCAAGTTAGTATTGGCACTTCCACATTCATTTTAATGCGGGTGCTGAAAGAATATTTAGTATGATGAATGATTTTAAGACAGAAAAAAAGAAATAAGCTGGAGAGCACTGTACTGAATGCATTGACTGTACTCAGAACAAAATCAAAAAAAGAATTCAGTTAGTAATTAACTCCCAAAAAAAATTAACAGTGCAATATCATACAATTAATTTGTCATTAGATGCAAAACAATATTCTTCAATATCTGTGTGATTATTATTCATTCATAATTTATGGAATATATTTTTTCTATATCTTACTACCTACATTTATGATTATTTAATTTTTGTGACTTTTTTAATAATAAATAATAGAATATGTTTCAATTTTTTTATGTTATTGTTTTTGTACAGAATAAAATTTATGTTTATCGCAGATTTTTTTTTATTGAACGTATTCATTATAAGCTTGTTCATTTCGAAGAGTTGTGAAGAATTTTTTGCTGTGCAGTGAAGATTTTTTACTTTTGTCATCTGGCAACACTGGTTACTTATGTATGCACTGCAGAGGGTAGGTGTTTATATTGCCAGCTGGTGGACGTTGCAAGTAAACAAATTTCTACAAACCTTTTGAGGTATTTATAACATCACAAATTTGCGTTTTGTTTCAATTTTTATATTGATTTCTTATTATAACTAATAATTACATATTTTTAGATGGATAAATTCGTAATCAAACTTCTAAAAAACACCAAGTCGGATGAATTAGTTTTATCATATCCAAATTTGAATTTAGGTGAAAATTCTGGAGAGACTTACATTAATTATGAAGAAATTGATACCTAGAATGCTTCAACTTCTCAAACCACTAGCAATTTATAGAAGTCGAATAAAACAAAGAATCGACATTTTCAAATAAAATGCAAAGAAACATTCAAGTGGTTACTTTATGTCGAAAAAAGTATTTTGTAATGTTTGCTAAAATGATCATGTATAACAAAAATCTCCTATTCTAGCAAAAGATTCTAAATTATCTTTTGAGTCATTTGTGGGAAAAGGGTTTTGTAATTGGAACAAAGCTCTTGAAAGATTCAAATCTCACGAAAACTCAGAAATGCATCGAAACGCTATTTGAGTAATATCAACAACTGAACAAGGTAACAATATTTTATCATCGATTTCCAAAATGAAGACTGCAGGAACAACTATGTTGCAAATAAGAGGTTCTATTGAATATCTAGCAACTCAAGGATTTGCGTTACGTGGGCATACTGAAAAAGATTCAAATTTCGTTCAGCTTTCACAGTTACATGCTGAAGATTCAGTTGTCTACCTATTTCACAATTAGTTATATACAGTTTCTGATTTTCATTATATTTTTTTTTTCTGAAACTGAAAAAAGTTACAAAAACAATTATATGCAACCGAATGCTCAATTACTTTTTTAAATTTTTTAAAGTATTTGCATAACACAATACCAGAATTGAACCGGCCGGCGACTGGATTTGTCAAGTAACATACTGCTGTAATTCTTCAACTATTAAAGTTACTGTAATCAACATTTCTAATGATTTTTGAGAGCATTAGTTGATCTTTTGAACTGAACTTTTTTTGAGTCTGTATCTGTCATGATTCAAGTTTTATATGCATTTGTTCATAAAAAGAAAAGCCGTTCTCAAAATATTATTATGCTTATGTTTACTCAACTATTACAATCAGGACTATTATCTTCCAGGATAATTCTATGGATTTATCATTTTATTATTCAATGAATTTTTGTTCCAGTCTTTAACATCAATAGTTTATGGTACATTCAGATTTATTTGATTATGTTCCGTTTATCATGCATTTTCGCAGTATTACGTCATATATATGTTAACAAATACCAAAAAATGCTGATTACAGTAACTTCAATAGTTTAAAATATACAGCAGTTTGTTACATGATAAATTCAGTATCTGCTTTAATTTTGGTATCATGCTATATTCCAGACGCTTCAACAACAATAAAAAAATTTATTCAGCATTTGGTTGGATATGATTGTTTTTGTAATGTCAATAACTCGAAAATCTTTTTTTCAATAAATAATTTGAATGGTGGATGTATAAAAAAAATTGAAGAATCATCTAGATGATGAAAGCGCATTTTTGACAGCTCATGAATGCTTGTTACTTCAGAGATTTCGCAAATTACCATCTCTCACAATTATTAAGCTTGATATCAAGCAGTTTGGGCAAACCTACGAAACAGCAGCTTCCATTTAGTACGAGTTTCAAGTTGACTATTTGATAGGTATATAATTTATGCATGTACAAACTCAAAATTACTTTTTATTCTTCATTGTTTAGTTATTGACTGAAGGGAGGCCAAGTGCTGTATCTTAAAATGATAATTTGATCTTTATCAAAGCTATATGAAAAAGTTCCCCAAAAGTAAACAAGTTTTCATCCAATAATAATAATTCATTCTAATAAGATTCAAATTCGCGTCGAACAAGTCATGGAATGAATCCCAGACAGATTTGACAACTGTACATAATAATAGTGACACCCACGGTTAAAGTTGTAACTAAATTCTTATCTACTTGAATAAGTTGCCATACACCTAATGTCATATATATCTATGGGCATTGTTTCACTTGAAACAAGTAATTGAATAATTTAATCTTCCACTATCACTGAGCTTGAATAAAAGCAATTTGTGCAAACCTACGAAACAGCAGTTTTTATTTAGTACCAGTTTCAAGTCTGTAAATAGTATAGTTGCTGAGAACTCAGCGTCACGCCAGCCAGCCAGCCAGACAGCCAAAGTGAATATAATAGCGCTTTTTTCCAAAAAATGTGCTAAAAATATTATGGGCCATAAGAATTTTTTTCAGAGACGAGGCGTAGCCGAGTCTTTGAATCTAGGCAAGGCAGTAAATCTTCAAAGTGACACTTCACAGACTGTGAACTATAAATAAAGTCGTACTTTTAGAATCAATCAACAAAAAAAAAATTTTTTGAACAATAATCATGATTTTTCATTTTTTGTCAACTTTAAAAATTTATAATAAACAAAATCAACAACTTTTTAGCACTTACGTATAACGCAATCTTGTTAAGAATATATGTAAGAGAGGCTTCAAGAAGCAAAGACTCTATAGACCAATTATTTAAACGTTTTTTGTTGTTTTCAATGAAAACGGAGATTCGAAAAGAATAAGTTAGTTAACAATAGGCTCGATAGAACTTCACTCGTTTAAGTCTTAAGATGACACTATGATTAATTCGAGTTTTTAAATTGTTATATACTTATAAAAATAGTTATTTGTTCAACTATGCAAAAAAATAATAGATTTACTGATGCGACTACGCCTCGTCTCTGAATCTAGGTAAGGCAGTAAATCTTAGTTTTTCGTTAATAACAATTGCAATTTAGGTTGGCGAGAAAAATCCTAGAAACACTTTCTTTTGAATCTTATTCCGAATCGAATGTGCTATTGTTCATATTTTTTGAACACTTAGAACAATTTTTCTCAGGAAACTCACTTCTTGACTAGTTTATAAAGTTTGGAAGTGATGGAGCCAAAAATATTCTTCAAAAGAATGGTAGGGTAGCAGCAGCTCTTAAAAGAGATGTATTACATTTAACAGAAGAACACTGTGTAGCACATAAAAAAGATTCAGGATAAGATGCGTGAAAAAAAAAACTATTATGTAGGATATAGATTTGCATGGAACTGTGCACAAAACGTATCACCCATTTAGCATTAAAAATATAGATATTTGAGGATTTAGCCCCCAAGTCTCAGATAATGATGTTTTGCAGTTTGTAATTATTCAATAGAGAAATTACGGTACATCAATAATTTAGAATTATAGAAGACAGATAGCAGAATGCAATGACTTCATTTGTAAATACTATGATTTTTCAGCGCAGTTTTGCAGGAAACATACGCTATTATATTCACTTTGGCTCTCTGGCGTGACACTGAGTTTACAACTGCAGCACTCCAAGACTTGAAACTGATACTGGTATTAGATGAAAGTTGCTGTTTGGGATTTGCCCAAACTGCTTGATTTTTTTATCCATATACCCAGTTTTAGATTAGAAATTCAATAAGAGTTCTAAAGATAAGTCTGCTGAACTATGTATAATTGAAATCTGAAAATTGCTGAACATCTTAATATCTTGCGAGTAATACAGATGTTGGAGATGCGATTTTCGATGTTAGTATGAGAAATAATTGAACTTTTTTTTTTATAAGCAATAAAGGCCAGTACATGACCACATGTTACTTATTTTCTTCAATCTATAGTTTTCAAGGTAATTGCACCAAATTTGCTGAGACTTTTTCTGCAGTAGTTTTGCATTATTATTTCAAGGTACTGCATATGACCTCCCGTCGGTCAATAACTAAGAAATTAAGACAAAATGATCCTTTTGAGTTTGTACGTGTATAGTACAGGTCAATTTACTTTAGCATGACTTTATTGGCTAATAGCATGGTAAACCCCATCTCAGCATGAGGTCTGTTTATCTGTGAAAAAGGGTGGTATTAAAAATATTTTTCTTCTAAGCAAATTTCTGTATTTTTCCTAGAACATAATATTTAGAAGTAAGAAAAAAGTATTTGGTAAATATTTTATATATATTTCAATCTAAAAATTTTAATTTATACTCAAACTGTAACTTAGTTTTAAATTCAAGCTAATATTAAAATTAAAATAAAAGTAATTTTAGTACAGCTTAGAAAAAAGAAAATTTATTAGCTGCTTATAGTCCCTTTACTGTAAAGATTTCCTAAAGCCATGCTAAAATAATATGTCCTGCACTATACCAGTTACTAGACAAGTTATGTATAAAATTAGTCACAACTTGAAACTAGTACTAAATGAAAGCTGCTGCTTCGTAGGTTTGCTCAAACTGCTTGATTTTAAACTCAGTAAGTGTGAAAGATAGTAGTTCGCGAAATCTCTGACTTAATAAACATTCATGAACTACAAAAAATGCGCATTGATCATTCAGATGATTCTTCAATTTTTTGAGTAATTCAAAATATCGATTAGCAATATTTGCTGTGAAAGATGTATTAGATGATATTGAAGGCTTGTGCAAATAATTATTGAAAAAATGTACAATTATTGATGCTCATCCGTATTCAAAAATAATTTTAGTCCAACAAAAATTTGATATTTATGCTTATCGATAAAAGGTGAATGATTCATTGTTTATGTCTTATCATAAATATCAAACATCATATTAAAAAAATTATTTGACTCATATCATCTTATAAAAATAATATGATTCAAACTTCAGCTACACAAATTTTCAAGTTATCTGAAAAATAAGTATATGAATCAAATATCGCAGGCTAATACTTAAATACCCTGACATTTTACAAATAACTTCTACATATTGTTATTGAAATAGCTATTTTCAGGAATGAATATATTTTCGATTTTTATAAAACATCAAAGAATAGTTTTTAATGAGTATTTTGAAATAATTACATGTTCTGAATGAATTTGTAGATAGTATCCAATAGTAGGGCGATGTTTCATGTACTCCGATTCTAAGGTAGAGTTGTTTGATGTCAGGATAACTCCTTTTTGCTTCTTTAAATCCCTGAAACTCAACATTTACGTTAGCAAAAAAATAATAATTCATCTAGACCGATGATTCAATTGACAATTATTTAAAGCATTATCTATGCTCAATGACATTAAACACAAATAATGCTTTTTCACAGAGCAAATTTGATCCAAAATTAAAATGCGTCATAACAAAATTTTCATGGTACACTGTTGATATAAATTGTAATAAACATGCAAACTTACGATTTCTTTATTCAATCAGCTACTTTTACCAACAAAATTGAGACAATAGTATTTATAGTTGAAACTAGACAAATAGTATTCCTACAAATATTTCAACTTCCTTGCAAGAAAAATAATAACAACTTACACTACAAAATCTTGGAGTATATTCACAAAGTGAAATCTGCAAGCTAATAAATCACAGCAGCACTTGGTATCTCAGGATGCAAGAACGATCTACTTACGAAACTATAAACAATAATAATAACCACCAAAATTAACACAATGCACATATCACTGCTAACGAATAACAAAATGGCAACGACGAAGAAAGAAACAGCTGGAACCTGAGAAATGCTACGCGCCTGCGTATTTCGATGCTGTGTGCCTCTTGAAGCAGAAGGATTAGTGCGTACCGCGCTCTCGAAAACCCATTGTGTCGAATGTCCGTCGTGTCGAAAGTCCATAGCGTCGAATACCCACTACGACGAATTTACTCCTACTACCGCTTTGTGTAAGCGCCCGTTGAATAGAAATGACTGTACTAGCGGTTCGATAAACATTGAGCCTGGCATATCGCGTTGTAGAACGTATGTTCGGAAAAATGAAGAATTCATGCTTGAAATAATGATTTATTTACTTTCCTTAATCATCAAATTACTAGAAAATCTAGTATTTTGTATAGATAGCAAAACTATAAATTCCACATGAAAGTTTACTAGATCATTTCATGCTCTAACTAAAATTTCATTCACTTTCTATTTTAAATATTCATCAGCTGATTGATTCCGGTTTGATCATGATTATATCATCTATAGTAGCTCCATTAATCTGAAGTTTCAATATCATAGAGAACGGACTACATTCATTCATTCATTCGAATGAATGATGGATTTCTGAGTAGCAAAAAGCAAAACTCCTTTTTCATGAGTTGGTTTGACTCAATTTGTACCATATGTTATGAGAAGCGCTTTGATAAGTTAATTCATGATACAACCATAAATAAATGCGAAATTGTTAGAGATGTCAAATACTATAGATCTTCTTTCAAATTCAATTATTTTTCTTCAATAACTTTCAATTTCCATATTGCATATTAAAATCATTGCGCTACTGTGAACGTAAACAGAGTTGATTCCAATTTTTTTTTTCATTTTATTTCAAATTTTGAACATAGCTGTGATCAAACTTTTCTTTTGATATACAGGGTGTATCAGGACTAGTATAAAAAAAAAAAATAGCATACTCCTAACATTATTTTGAGTAAAGAATGTTATATGAACATAGGTCCTATCCCTTTTGGTTATCAAGATATAAGAGATCGATATTTTATAGATAGCAGCGGATTTAAAATTAAAACAAAGAAAGAAACAATGGAAACATTGAATCTATTCGTTCTATGTTCAAAATGTGCCCTTTGAACTTGCATGCAAGTTTGATATCGACGAATCATAGAATTATAAACAAAATTAATAGTAATATTTAGTGAGTAAGCTGTTGGCACTTGTTGAAACATATTGAATAAAAATAATAAAAAACACTTGTTTAAGTTTCAAAATTGATATATATTAATTACTTTATACGTATTTCGGTTTTCACACCATCATCAGAAGTACAATAATCTCTACATAAAATTACAATTGCCTCAAATACTAAACAACAGTACATAAAATAGGAGGGGGGGGGGGGGGAAAGACAGTAGAAGTTTCTATAGGGGTTCAACAAGAGGTGATTTGTACAAATTAAGCTGTTTATTCAATTATAAGAGATAAATTGATCAAATCATGTTTGAGCCCGGCATGTCAGACAGAAGCTCTTTGTCTGAATCAGAATTACTTTTCGTTTGATAACGACTATTATCAGCATCAGCAGAACGATGGACTTCGTATGGGATCTCAACTTTCTCCTTTACTAGCCGATATCTTCATGGATCATTTTGAAGAAATTCTTTTTAATTCAGAAAATACATTGAATAATAAGATCTTATGGTGGTATTGATATTCTAGTCTTATGACGAGGCACAAACAGACAATTAGATTTGTTTCTTAATGATTCGAATAATATTAACAATGAAATACAATTCACTATCGAAAAAGAAGAACCCAACAAAATCAATTTCCTGGATGTTACCATCACAAAAACATCCGAAAACTTTTCATTCGGTACATATAGAAAACCAACCTATAACCTATACAGATAATATTATTCCCGCAGATTCTAACCATCCGAATAACATCAAACTATCTTCCTTCTATAGTCTGATTCACCGATTAGTAAACATACCAATGACAGAACTGGATTTCTATAAAGAATTTAATGTTATTTACGATATAACAATTATTAACAGTTATAACAAGCAAATTATAGATAAAATACTATACAAAAAACAGAAACAGATTTGTCTCAAAGCTATATATCCTTGTCAAGATGTACCACAAATTCCACCTTAGTATAAAAAACTTCAAAAATTCTCAAGAATTGTGAAATTGTACCAGCTTATTACAATCAAAAAACTATAGGTAGATTCCTAATTGATAATAAATTCAGTAAGAAATGTACATTAGAATCATCGGGTGTATACCAAATTAATTGTGAAAACTGTGATCACATATATATTGGAGAGACATCTAGGAGTTTTAACACTAGATTTAAGGAACACGAAAGAGCTCACAGATTGAATAACCCCAGTAATTCTAACGTAGCCAAACTCATGCTGTCTCTAAATCATACCTTTGATACAACTTGCATAAAAGTCCTCCATTTTCAGAAACATGGTTTCAAACTTAATTTATTAGAATCTCTGGAAATTCAGAAAGCAATGAAACCTAAGAAAAATTTGATGAATGAACAGCTTGATTTGTACAAATCACCTCTTGTTAAACCCCTATAAAAACTCCTACTGTCTTCCCTCTACTATTTTATTT
Organism: Dromius quadrimaculatus; assembly: GCA_963989225.1. Taxonomy (NCBI): domain Eukaryota; kingdom Metazoa; phylum Arthropoda; class Insecta; order Coleoptera; family Carabidae; genus Dromius; species Dromius quadrimaculatus. Next base: position 35,334,888 of record OZ022328.1, on the reverse strand, counting down.
ACCATTGTTTAGTATTTAAGGCAATTTTAATTTTATGTAGAGATTATTGTACTTCTGATGATGGTGTAAAAACCGAAATACGTATAAAGTAATTAATATATATATATATATATATATATATATATATATATATATATATATATATATATATATATATATATATATATATATATATATATATATATATATATATATATATATATATATATATATATATATATATATATATATATATATATATCAATTTTAAAACTTGACCAAGTGTTTTATTATTTTTATAAAAATTAATAGTGTTTGGGTAGTTCCGAATGTTAGCAGAGGCATTTATTATTCCCCCTAGTAATTGGTTGTCTGTTTTTATTTGTGGATTTGAAATCAATTCTACATTGTTTTCCATTGCTTCTTACATTGTTTCAATAGTATCTTCATCCTTAAATCTGTTGCTATCTATAAAATGTTGGTCTCTTGTATTTTGGTAATTAAAAGAGATAGGACATATGCTTATATAACATTTTTCACTAAAATTGATGTTAGGAATATTCTATATTTTTTTTCGCCAACTGTCGAAAAACATGATATTTTTATATTGTAATGGATACGCAAAGTTTGTGATTTTTTCACTAGTAAAAAATGAAACATATTTTCTCACTAGTGAAAAAATGAATTCAATTTTGCACACCTAATCTAATATAATTCAGTTCAGTAATGCTACAGGGACAGAAGCAAACAGGTATCTAACAAAAAAGAAATATGAATTTGTACACAAAACTACCTATTTTTGGATATAAAAATTAATTGTTCACCGCTCTTTAGTTATCAAACAACAATTGCGCATCCAGGTGACTGCAAATAAATTTTATTTTGTATTTTTTTCCTATATTTTACTGAATAAAACAATAATCATTGTTGGCAAAAAACTATTGTTTGTATTCTGTGCGCGAAGTGATTGTATTTTTTGTTGCGCTTTCGAATGAATTTGTTACCTCGACCTTACGGTCTCGGTTAAAATTGACATTCTCACGCGCAACAGAAAAAAACAATCACTTCGCAGACTTAATACAAAAATAACTGTTTTATACTAGTCCAGATACACTCTGTTGGTTAATGAAGAGATACGCCAACATGAAATAAATTGGAATGTATATCAGATGAGAATTGATAATTTTCATTTTTCCATAAAATAAAAACGATTCCTGGATAATTCTCCACAATCCTAGAGCTCCAATGAATCTCCTCCGATAATGTAAAAATATTAGCTACTTGAAGTGTTCAAATTTCTCACTAGATCACTTTATAATGGTAGATCAAAAAATCAAGGGATTAATAGATTTCAAAGCCCAAACGGGATGAAACCTATGCTCATATGACATTCTTTACTCAAAATAATGTTAGGAGTATGCTATTATCATTTTTTTTATACTATTCCTGATACATCCTGTATATCAAAAGAGAAGTTTCATCACAACTATGTTCAAAATTTGAAATTAAATGAAAAAAAACTTGGAATCAACTTTGTTCACGTTCACAGTTGCGCAATGATTTTAATATACACTATGGGAACAGAAAGATATTGAAGAATAATAACTGAATTTGAAAGAAGACCTATAGTATTCGACATCTCTAACAATTTCGCATTTATTTATGGATGTATCATGAATCAACTTATCAAAGCGCTTCTCATAACATATGGCACAAATTGAGTCAACTCATGAAAAAGAAGTTTTGCTTTTTGCTTCTCAGAAATCCATCATTAATTCGAATGAAAGATTGAATGTAGTCCGTTCTCTATGATATCAAAACTTCAAATTAATGGAGCTATACTATACATGATATAATCATAATCAAATCGAAATCAATCAACTGATGAATATTTAAAATGGAAAGTGAATGAAATTTCAGTTAAAGCATGAAATGCTCTAGTGAACTTTCATGTGGAATTTATAGTTTTGCTATCTATACAAAATTCTAGATTCTCTAGTAATTTTATGATTAAGGAAAGTGAATAAATCATTATTTCAAGCATAAATTCTTCATTTCTTCGAACTTACATTCTACAACGCGATATGCCAGGCTCAATGTTTATCGAACCGCTAGTACAATCATTTCTTCTCAACGGACACCCACACAAAACGGTAGTGGAGGTAAATTCGCCGCAGTGGGTATTCGACGCTATGGATTTTCGCCACAGCGGACATTCGATATGGGCCTTCGACATTGCGGGCTGTCTCGGAAGAGAGTGTATTGCAGATCTAAAATTTATGTCACGAAAACAATTATTATTCTTTTTTAATTTAAATATTATTATGACTGCCACAGCTTTTGGATTGAGCATTTTATACGTCAAGTTAAAATAACATTGACTGCTTGGCACAAGCATGACTTGCTACGAACACAGTTTGATACAAAGAAACGAAAAGTTAAATTTATGTGAAAATTGAGCTTCGGGCCTAAATTAAGAGCTGTTTCCTTGCGATATACCGGTTGTAGGAGTAGTATTAAGGAAAATTTTCAACCTATTTATTTTCAATATTTCATATTTTCATTTGTATAAACATGCAAGATGATTCTTCAAATGTACTTGTAAATTCATTTTTTATTATACTCATGCGGTGTGAACAGTATCTTGTCGCACATTTTTGCGGTTGCAAAAATACTAAATAAAATATTTCGGAGTAGGATCCTGTTTTATTTTACCTGTGTACCTCAATAAATTTAGGGATAATCCTTTTGCTAAATACTCGCTGCGAGGCTCGTTTTCTTATTACTTTGACGCGGACTATAGCAGGTAGTATAACGGTATAAGTTTTCTCACTTAAATCCCGTCATGAAACATTTCTCAAATTTGAATTTGAATGATTTGCTTAATGCAGCTCATAGAATTTTGTGCCCTCTAGGAGTCTGCGCCCGTGACAGGGGCCACCTTCGCCACGCCCTAGTTCCGGCTCTGCTGTAGACTTATTTTTTGTTCTTAGTAGGACTCATCAGTACAGTATAGCCAAGCCCAAGATAGTCAAGGCTTGGATCCCAGAGTCTATAAACTCATTGCGATAAATGGTCCGTAGCAGTAGAGAAACTACGAGCAACACCATCTATCAGGCACAAATGCCGATTACTCAGCTGACAAGATGAAGAGAAATCAAAACAAATTAATGAAGGAAAAAACTTTTCAGAACTCATTTTTAAATAAATATGTTTTATTGGGTTTAAGTTCTGTAATTTATTAGAAACACAACGTTTCAACTTGAAAAAGGCAGCACTTTGCTGTTGAAACGTTGTGTTTCTAATAAATTACAGTACTTAAACCCAATAAAACATATTTATTTAAAACAAATTAAATTTCACAAAAAAAAAATAGAAAATGGGGAATATGTAAAGTGCTATGGAACATTCAAAAAATTAGTAATTCGATACTAAAAGTAGCTACCTATATTTTATTACCAACTCAGACCGCAACATCCCTATAAAATAATTCTTATGCTATGCTCATTGTAAACAGGCGTTAAGATTTTCATAAGAATTATGTTATGTAGTTCTAATGGAAGGAGTGAATATCGAGCCACAAAATGTGGACTTAGAATATTAAGGTTTTTGGACGCTAGGAAATATTGTTTTTAGGAGTTTCCTATTCAACTCTGTTTTGGGAAGGTCATTTCAAATAACTTAAATGTCCTATAACGATAAATTCGCCGTGAGTCCGATTTATCTTCCCTTTTCAAAATATTTTAACATATTAACACTGAAAACAATCAGTAAGTTTCTGAGAATAGGGAACAATTAATCATTCAAGCACATTATAATGTATATAAAGTTCAGATTTTTAATGAAAAAAGCTAACTATATGTTATTAGATTCAGTAAAATGCTCGTCTGAATACATAAATGAATAAATTGCCTGAGATAATTTTGTGCAAGTCTTTCACGAAAAATCACAAAGTGTGGTAGAGATTCTTATTTATAAGTGATTGACATATTTATTATTAATTTTCAGGAGCTTCTACGCCTAAGTATAATTTAATTAACTGCTGGGTATGAATTTATGGATTATAGTATAACGTATAATTCTTAGTATATGACAACATACATAATCATAATTGCCCACATAATCTTTTAACGTTATCATTCACTAGAGGTCACAAATATGAGAAGTTTGACCGAGTCAAATATGTATGTAGAAATGGAAACTTGATTATTGGACCTTGAACAATACAATTACTATAACTGTGAGTTAGTGTTCAGTTAACAAGTGTCGTGCACAATGTCAGCTGATATGTATTTTGTTGGTGTTGATGTGGGTACAGGTAGTGTTCGGGCAGCTCTAGTGAACAAAGAAGGCAACATTTTGAAAGTTTCTGTTAAACCAATTACAACATGGAATCCTAAACCCAATTTTTATGAACAATCGTCACAAGATATTTGGAAAGCCTGCAGTACAGTTATAAAAGTAAACAGTATGGTGAATCAGTGACCTGGAGTGACACACATGCTTCAATTTCGATTTTATTGCAAATAAACCTACAGTTTTTTATGAACTAATTTTTGTTGGACAAACTTTGCTTTTTATAGTGTATCGAGCTCTCAGAAGTCTAAATTTCTTATTTATATCTCAGAAATAAGATATTGTATTCCAGAATATCCATACCTCTCAGAAAAAGCTATTAATTAATCAATTAATGTAATGAGTTTCACTGATGCAGAATTACTAGTTAAAAGGCCAATTCTAGATTCAGAATATGTACAAAAATGATAAACTAAAACTAAACATCAAAATTTCTGGATGTTAATTTCTAAATTAAATCCATGATAAATCAGCCTTCAAAATAATTTGAGTATAAGATCATTTTGCATATACATAGAAATATGAATATACGGGATGTTTCATTGGAATGCATATTATGAAATAATACTGTTTACATACAAACAAAACAGGTTTAATTTTTTTGTGTTGTCGCAGTTGGTAGGTGGCAACGTGGTATTTCCGCTGTAATTTTTTGATAATTTCACTTCTCTGTGGGAAAGCTTATTCATAAGTAAAATATTCGGAATAATTTGTTTTTAAATATATGCAAGGAGTTATTGTATATTTATCATTTTCATGCTTGATAGAAAATCCTACTAATTTTAAAGTTTTGTATATTCAAAATCTAAGATAATATCAATAGTATAACTGTTAAAGCGTGCAAAGCTATCGATTAATATTTTTGTTTTGGCTTAAGATCTGTTAACTAAGAATTCAGATTAGTTTCAATTAGAATTTCGGACTAGATCTACCTCCAGGTCTCTGAATTCATATAACAAGATAATTTGGTTTTAAGACATTGATTTTTCTAGGATGTGACTGGAGCAATTGATTCTACTCTTGTGAAGGGCATAGGTTTTGATGCTACATGTTCTCTTGTAGCAATCGATAAAGAAGGACAACCTCTGACAATAAGTCCCACAGGTGAAATTTCTTTTTGGGAGATGTTCATTTTTCTTTTGTGAATATCCATTTTGTTTGCTTATAACTATCAAAATATCAGAAATCTGTTGTGACCATCACAGTACTTCTCCAACCATGAATTATATCACATATTCAAAGTGACATCTGTCCTTGTTAAAGTGATAGATGATAGTTACAATGACCATAAGTTCAATGTCCAGTTGCTTTAGTTGATCTCAAGCTTTTATTTTTCGGGGCTAGTAGGGTCTAAATAGTGAAGAATAATCAAAATCTCGATTTGTCAAAAAATCACGATCACAATACCCTCTCTGGTCGGCGAAGTAAAATTATTACTTTATTTCACAATGGCCACAAGTTTAATGGACAGTTGTTTGATTTGTTTTTTCTTATATATGTCTAGTCGACGTAGTTTTTCTTCTGTAGTTGTATAGTGTAAGTATTTTTTGAATATTTTATTATTATTTTATGTGATTTTTCTGCATTGCTGTAGATTTACAAAAAATTTGTCTTTGATCGTTTTTCGTTTCTTTGTAGTCTAACCGGCTCTGATGATGATTCTTTAAAGAATCGGAACCGGTCAGCAATTTAAGCTAAAATAGAACAGTGTAGACAAGACTTTTCCAGTTTTTTGTTGAAAACCTTCATACACCTATAAATATATATACCAACGACTTGGACCTGACAGCGTACGGGATCTTTTATCTCTTTTCTTCTGCAAGTCTAAACTGCGCATGGTCGTACTTTGAAATAAGTCTCAATTTAGAAAATAAATTTGACTCCGAATCATCCCGAACACAATTTTTCAAGCATCAGCCAATGAAATTAAAGACTGTGACCATGCGCAGTTTAGACTTGCAGAAGAAAAGAGATAAAAGATACCGTACGGAGACGCTTCCTTGTTAAGATAGGAGGTCAGCAGTATATATATCTATAGGTATATGAAAACCTTACCATCCTTCATTCATTTCTACACTTGGGCGTTTTCTCTCTTTCAATTATAATTAATATATTCAAGAAAAGATTTGATAGCTCAAATTTTTTATTTTTTATTTGTTAGTTCATAACGTGGCAAATAATATATTCCATTTGCATGCAGCTACGTTGTCAGGCAGGCTCTCAAAAAAATCGTCAAAAACTGCCAAAAATGGATTTTTGCGTTTTACAAATAACTAAGCATGTGATAAAAGAAAGTGTCTGGTTAAAAAAAGTGCGCAATAGAAAAACAAATCAAATGAGTTCTCTTGAACCTTGATCAGTCAAGTGCTTTTGAGCTGATTTCAAGACACCCTAATTTTTTGCTGTTTTTTCGAGAATTAATAACTTGCGTTGTATTTTTTATTGACACTTGAAATTTCGATAGAATGTGACTTTAGTAGCTTTCAGCATACGCATCAAATTTCAAGAGGATCGAATGTGAACTTTTTGAGAAATATTAAAAAAACCAAAAAAAGGCTCTTCCGAAAAACGGTCATAAGAACGTTGTTAGTCAACGTGGACCAATTCTACAAGAAGCCTTTTCTTTGTCAAGAGGTACTCTACAATGTACTTGAATTGCGTTTCTTTTGAGGGAATGTAAGTATGAAAAAAATCGATTTACAAAAAATTACAGAAAATATTTCTTTTATTGGCGAATTGCGATTTTCGCAATCGATTTTTTTTTTACTTATACTCGCTTAGAAGAAACGCTATTTGAACACTTCATAGAGTAACTTTCGACAAAGGAAATGTGATTTTTCAAATTGGTCGATGTTGGCTAACAACTTTTTTATGGCCGTTTTTCGGAAGGGTCTTTTTTGGTTTTTTTGACATTTTTCGGAAAGTTTGAATTCGATCTTTCTGAAATTTGTTGCGTCTGTTGGGAGCTATAGATTCCATATCATATCGAAATTTCAAGTCTCAATATGAAATAGAACGCAAGTTATGAATTTTTGAATAAATGACCGGACAAGATCATTTTGCGCAATTTATCCAAAAGCTATTGGACCGATCGGGGCTCAAAAAAACTTATTTGATTCCGCCTTTTGTTGAACTACTAGAACATCTCTTCCCGCCAGATTCATAGTTTTTTTGTAAAACGCAAAAAAACCATTTTTGGCAGTTTTTGATCATTTTTTGACATCCTATCTGACAACGTAGCCGCGTAAAAGCGGGATATGTTATTTGCCATGTTATAAACTGACAAATAGAAAAAAATATTTCAAGCTCTCAATTTTCTTGATTATAGCTTGTATTTGCGCTAATTCTATTCGACTATAGACGGTAAGTAACGTAAAATGCAGCGATTATTTATTTCAGATTTCTTTCAAGCTTATCTTTCCGAATGCTACTAAAATGATAATGACAGATTTCATGTTCAGTTGATCTTAAACTTGGCATAATGTGGTTGAATTGTAAAAAACAATTGACAATCGAAAAAATTATTCATTTTAGATTTTTACTAAGCCCATCTCGAGAGGCTTAGATTGATACCAAGATGGATATCATTCAGATTACTTGTACTAGAATGATTATTTTCGCAAGAGTTTCAATTTGATATTAAACACGATAGAACCAAATTATCTATTTTGAAAATCAATTGACGAACGTTTGCATGTGATGTCCAAATATGAGCAATAATGATTCTGATTTCACATGATTTCTTTACTCTGGAAAATTATAACGAACTTTATAATGATTGGAATTTCATTAATAATAACTGAATCGCTTATAATCCCGAATGTTTCAGATGAATGCTGTGCCAAATTATGAAAGGATTGATTTCAGTTATATTATATTTTATGATAAATACTACCCTTTATAAAATAAACACAAAGAAATCTTGTTTATCGTTAGATATAGTTTCTCTAATAAGCACCAGCCTCAAATTATTGTTCATTTTCTTTTCTAAAGACAATCATTACAATTTTTATTTTCCTATACACATATAATACAAAAGTTATTTCAATGATATCTTATCTGCGACTGGACATGAAACCTATGGCTATTGTAAAATAAAATAGTAATTTCATATAATCGCCATCTGTCACTCTGACAATGATAGCTGTCACTTTGAAATATGCAATTAATTGATACGATACTGAATAATGTTGATTAATAAATGATGGACAGGTTCATTGAAATAAAATTGAACTATTATGTTACAAATTTATTTAATATTTCTGAATTGCTTATAGTGATTAAGTGTACACTATGAATAACTGAACCATTCAAAAGACAAACATATAATGATATCTAAACTTAACAGCATCTTGAACATAAGGGATTCAAATTCCGTTTGACCAACCAGGGAGAGGCACGCTGACCAAGTGGGGGTCAAAAGGACGAACATACAAAATTCAGTTTTATTCACAATATATACAGAAAACAACAGTCAATATTCAACAGATACTCTGAATTTATGAAACAGCAATCAAACTATTTATATAATTCATGGTCGAAGAAATAATGTGTGGCCACTGCAGATTTTTGAACTGATTATATTTTCACATCTGCTCTCTCCTATAGTTTATATTTAAATAAGCTCTAAATGTATCTTCAAATATTATATAGATATAAATTATATTATTTGATTTGGTATACTGGCTTAATTGCGTTCAGATGATTACAATGTAAGAATATTTTTGCGTGATGTTTGTGGCGATACCAAAAGAAATCAAATTTGGACTCGTTTGGCGTTTGGAGTATGTGTCTGTGGCAAAGCTATTGCATAGCATAAGGGATGCTGGCAATATAATCAACTTGGAAATTGGATGTAAAAACTTTAGGTTTCAATAAAAATCTATGGATCTATAAAATAAGTGGAGTTTAATTAATACTGATTCTATATTTTTATCAGTTCACTTTAAAAAAGTGGATATGATCAATAAAATATTGCTCAATATGAACAAAAATTTATTTTTGTGATAAAAAAAAATATAGAAAAAACAATCATGAAATAATCATAAAAATAATGAGAAAAAATTCAAATCCTCTTCTACCCGTTGGGTGTTGAGGTTGTTCCGTCCCATTTCTCTTATTTATCAATAAATATCCTTCACTTTTCCCTGTCCCGTGCCAATTCATGTGCATCTCGATTTATGATCTTCTTCTCATTCAGTATATTATTCATCGTATCTTCCTATGTTTTCCGTGGCCTTCCTCTCATTCTTTTTCCTGTAGCTCGAGCTTTCCATACAGTTTCTACTTTCCTACTATCTCTAAGTCTGATAAGATGGACGTACCATTGTAGCTAACTGGTCTCTATCGCTTTTTGAGCTGACTTTATGTCGAGTCTCTTTGTAGTTTCTTCATTTCTTATTTTATACAATTTGGTCACTCCCACTATTCGTCTAAGGCACTTCATTTCTACCGCCTGTATTTTGCTCTTTTTCTTTTGATTTAGTACCCAAGACTAGCTTTCATATATCTGGGTTGGTAATACAATATTTTTGTATACTGTTAGTTAAGTAATTTCACTTATACTTTTATGTCCGAATATCGTTGTTCTCAAAAAATAATAAGTTCTTGACGCCGCTTGTACCCTATTGTTTACTTCTTCATTATATCCCTCTTTGCTTTCAATTATATTTCCCAAATTTTTGGAACTTGTTACTTGTTCGATTTCTTTTTCATTCATTTTAATTTTATTTGTTTCATCTTCTCTGGAAACTGCCACCACTTTTATTTTTTCGATATTAATTATCATATTTGCTTTTATCCATTCAGCATTCCACACCTCCAAATTTGTTTGTAGTTTTACTTCTGTTGTATGTTGTACCGAATATTGTCATGTCGTCAGCAAATAGGGTTTCTGATATTTTAATGTTATTTATAGGTTCAAGTTTCCCACTTGTATTTTTTTAAGTAAGCCTTGGGTAAACATTTTTTAATATTTCGTTGATGTACACCACAAAATAGAAATGGACTCATATTTCTCCCTTGCCTTATAATTCCTATTTATAAAGTGTTGGTATCGCATCTTGTAATTTATGGTATATTCCTCTCATTTCTAGAATATCCCACAGTAGATCTACTCGATCAAATTCCTTTTCTAGATCGATAAAGCATATGAACAGTTTTTTGTTAAATTGCAATTTTCTCCCTATCACTTGGCGGATACTGAAGATGTGGTCCTGTGTGCAGTATCCTGATCTGAATCCACTTTGTGACTTGCCTGTATCTTCTCCAATTTCTCTCCTTGATTTTGTTTCTATTATTGTCTCTTACAATTTAGCAGCTACACACAAGAGTGAAATTCTCCTGTAGTTTTTGCAGGCTCTATTATCACCCTTCTTGAAGATTGGCATTACTATTGACTTTTCTCAATCTTGTGGTATGTTATCCCCTTTCCAGATTTTATTAAATAACTTGTACCACATACCTATCCCCGATATGCCTGAATATTTTATTTGTTCCGACCATGAAATAATCATATGAAATTGAAACTTTTGAAAAAAGTGAATAGTTATTCTTTAAATAAACTGTCATATCTCTGTAAAACAAATTTATATCTGACATAAAGCTACTTGATTCTAGAGAAGTAGATATCTCTGAATTTGTTACCGTCTCTCCATTAGAACAGATTTTGTGAGTCAAATTAGAAAAAACAAACATTTATACTGATGCAAGTGAAAATCAATTTAGGACAGGAAAATTGTTTTCAGTGGGTTGATAATTTTCAAATTGATTTTCTGTAAGGAGCATTCAATTCATAAATATGATTATAAACTGGACATGAGTATGAAGGATTTTCATGGTAAAATATTGTATTGTCGGAGGAAAATATCATTCTGTAACTTCAGAACTATCTTCTTGTAATGAATACTACAAAGCTAGGTGCTTTTAAACTTTCTGCTATTACAAATTAGGAACTTCTATAACATCTAGTTGTACACCTCGCATTATGATTGCTATCGTCTGTACTGGAAGTGCACTTTACTCAAAATATTTTCTGATTTTTTCGCATAAATCTAAAATGAGTAAATATCTAAGGAGCTGATAGGAATATATGGTTTTATTTTAGCTCACAATAGAATGGCATGAAGGTATTGATATAACTAACCGTCAAGAGCGGATACAGAGCTACGATGCTGCTCAGTTTTCAAATAAATAGATACAAATTATAGTACCTACTTCGCGGTTGTTCTGATTTGTTAATTTTCATATACAAAAGTAGGGAGGGACATTGACTGACGTATATACGCTGGTTTTCAGAAACAATCCCAATTTCCTTCCTAAAATATCAAAGTAAGAAAAATTTGTTATCGTACTAAAATTTATCAAAACAAGTAGTCATTTATTTTTCATTATCTGGGAAAATGTGTTTTCCATTTAACAGTATCTTGAATACAAGTTTTAATACTGATTTCGTTGTGCATTTTTTGATATACTTGAATTCATCCTAAAAAGTGTGAAAAGAGAAAATTAAAAAAAGTGTGATTCATTGCCATTATTAAGCCACTTGGAACTTCCAAAATGGGAACATTTAGACCAATATTCTTAACTCTTGTTGAAGCGATACTCAAATAAATTTGAAATAAATAAAGATAGCGCTAGAATAGACACAATAAAATGAAGAAAGACAGGAACGCATTTTATCTGCTCGTACGTTCAAGGCTCAAGCTCATTGCGTCGCTCGTGTGCCCATATAAACATGACCACAACATGAAGTTTTCTTTTAGTCTTCCAATTCATACTTTGGCAGCAGATTATGTTAATTGAAAGAATAAACTATGAAGGCGTATTAGATTGATCTCATTCGTATATTATTTTTGCTACAGGTCGATTCAATCTAAATTATAGTGAAGCGTCAAATTTTTTTTGAAAAATGTATTATAATTTTTGAGTTTTTTCTCCAAATATTGTCCATGATTAATTACCTTTCAGAAAAAGTAATACATAACAAATGTTCCAAATTGCAAAATCCAGAGTTTTTTGATTTATGCAACTTTAATTATCAACATTTAACGATACATCACCTCTGGACATTTATTTTTGGATTATCTGCATGTGAAACTGTGTGAGATGATTGGCATGCGGCTCCTTGGGCATACCCCAACTCGGCACATTTAATCTCCCAAAGGGACATCAACCAAGGATTGATGACAATCCTTATGACCAACTCGGCACATCTTAAACAGGTGTTTGCAGAAAAATCCATCCCTATTATCAGCTTGAGAACGCTATTCTAGAATCAATCCTAGTGAAATTGTAATTGATTTTGAAATCGCAATTAACAATGCTATAAAATTCATTTGGAGCAAGTCAAAAATCACTGGCGGCCGTTTTCATTTAAGCGAAGCATGGTGGCGAGAAACTCAAAATCTAGGACTGTCTGCAAAATACAAGAATGAAGACGGCGAAATCGTAAAGCGTATACGTTATTCTTCTGGAATGATATTTTTAGGTGCTTATTTGGTAAGCCATTTTTCTGTTTTCGAACTGTTTGAAATTGAATCTAACGATGACATACTGAATAGGTGAGTTTTTAAATTATCTTATCGAATCTTATACATCAGGAAAAACACTTATTCCATCTTCAGTATTATTTTCATTGTATGATTTAATATACTTTTTTATGATTTTGTTTTATTGTATGTCAGATTTTGTATGATAATTGATTTTATTTTATTTAAAAACATAAGAATGCCCAGTTTTCCTTTTGTTCAGGTATCTGAGTCATTTCATAGTCATCAGAGACTACCTGCAAGTGTGCCGAGTTGGGTATCACTGCAGGTACCTGAGATACTCGTATGTGCCGAGTTGGGGAATTATTAACAGAGACTACCTGTAAATTGTCGAGTTGGGAATCGCCGGGCTCCTTATATCTGTATTCACTTTTCGAACTACGCATACAAGAATCTCGTGCGGTTCTGGGTACTTATGACATATTGCGTAGGCATCCGGTATGTAAGTGAGCGGATTTGATTGATGATAAGAAGAATAAATAAATGGGATTATGAGTGCGAATGAAACAAGAGAGGAATGTTTGAATAAGGGAATCTGATGAGAAATAATTGTTGATTTTATGTTGAATGGGGCTTATTCAGATGTAACGGCATAATTTGTATTTATGTATGTGATATTTAGCATATTAAAAGCTAGTAAAATATAATTTTGATACTATTTATGTTCATACTTATAGGTGAGAATGAACAAAACGTAATATTATGGATGGATCACAGGGCGGAAAAAGAAGCTGCATTTATCAATGAGACTAAGCATCCTGTTTTACAATATGTTGGAGGTAGAATATCCCTAGAAATGGAAATTCCTAAATTAATGTGGCTGAAGAATAATTTGAAGAATCTGTGTTGGGACAAAGCTGGACTATTTTTTGATTTGCCGGACTTTTTGACTTGGAAGGCTACTGGATCTGAGACAAGGTAATTTTTCTGCACGCGCACTAGAATGTGAATAGTATATTCCGATACAAGTGAGGAATGGAGATCATTCCATGCGAATATGAATAATTCAGCCACGAGACAAAGTCGAGTGGCAGAATTCACATGAGCATGGTATGATCGATTCGCACGAGTGACGGATGTTATTTTTTCTACAGTCAAAGGTGTCCGTGTGAATATCTATAACCAAAATATACCGTTTTCTGAGAAAGAACTTGCTTCATTGATCTTACTTTTATTCATCAAATGTTGATAAAATTACTCATATTGACTCCATTTTGGAGAGGAATGATAAGAAAATCAAAAAGAATTATAATTATGACAGTAATGAAACAGTTTTTTCGCGACGCCACGCGGCTTTTTTGGGAACCTCTGAGCGTGCGGAATGACCCCTATTCCGCACGCTACACGCTACAGCGTGTGGAATGGGTATCATTCTATAGTGACTGTAGAAAAATCAAATTTTTCTGCTGTCGTGTTGGCAACGTCAAAAAATCAACATTCAAAATGAGTATCGATTGTGTAACTCTTCAACAATTCATGTGGCATAATTTTTTTGCTTTTCGGTGTATGTGGTGCATCAATCTTATGTCATTTGAAAACAATAATTTGACAGCAATATTGATGATATAATTCAATTAAAAAAGAAAACAAAATAGATGACTCATGTCAAATACGACTTTCATTATTGGTTTTAATTGATAAAATACACGACCGTAAAAAAATAGTATGTTTTTAGTCTGCACAAGCGCACAAATATAGAAAAAAATGCTGTTTAGAGATACCTCTTATAATTTTTTTCACTTTAAATTGGATTATCATGATATTTGATTGAGCAATGATCAAATCAGTCCCAACATATACATTTATAAGCCATTTGAAACACAATTTTATTATTTACAGAGCGTCAAATTGGTATGAAATAGACAAACTAGTACAATGTGAATATGTACATTGAGTTTAATGATAACTACGGTTTCTGTGGAAGGAGAAATACGGAATGCACCCATCAAAATAGCTATAACTAGATATTTGTACGCTTGCGCGAATCAATTCAATTCATTTTCCGAACTCTATAGTCTCTATCAGACTATCATACTTTTCTGCGTCATTTTGATCCAAGCTATCTGTAATTGATTCAATTATCATAGGAATTATGTAACCAAGCTTTAATTCACGTCAAGCGTAAACGTAAACTTTTCTTTCGTTTTGTCATTTTCGTATTTTGAGTCTGAACGTTGATTCAAGCTTACGCCGAAGTCGGCGTTAAGTTGCGCTAGCCATTTTAGAGCGTCAAGTGTTACGTTTTCAGGCTACTTACATAAAACCAGTAAAAATATCCAAGTACTTCTGCAAAATAAGTCAGAGAAACAACATTCAGTGATGATGAACAAAATTGACTTGGATCTTTTATAACAAGATCAAACTTCCAAGAGTTCAAACATTTCCTCAGGCTCAAGATTTGAACAATTACTCCAAAATCGTATGTGCAAAATCAAGAAACATGTAAAATTTTTCAGTGCGAGTTTGAACATAGTTCGATATTTAAAGTATTTATCACTTCTTTTTGAATCGTAAGCAGAGATCAGATAATTATAGCAGTCTATCTTGTAAATTGAACAGTATATATTCTCAGAAAGCAACCAAATTTGTCAACGTACAGATATGACTGAAGTCTCAATACAATGAAAATAAAATCTTAGTTTTCAATCAAGATATTTATTGCTGTCATCAAAAGATTGATTGTTGAAATAAAATTTCCGAATGATGATACCTTAATATATATTTCTCTCTCCGCTGAATCCAGTCTTTTTGTAATAATAATGAAATTTTACTTTTTGATTAAGATATTTATTGTTGTAATCAAGAGATTGATTGTTGAGATAAAATTTAGAATCGCCTAACTTTAATTTCTTCGCTCTATTATGGTTTCAATATAGTCAATTCTCTGGTTACATTTCTACTATTTCCATTATCAGCTTCATCAAAATGGATTGCTTTATAACCTATGAAATCAACTTTCGTTCATCTAATTTTGTAGTTCAAATATCAAATCAAGATTCAGTTGAGCTTCTACTGAAATCATGACTGAAAAACCAGCATAGACTACCGCGGTCTTGCTTCTTTTTCTTCATTTTTTACATTTATGGAAAGATGATGGATTATATGGTCAAATTGTAGGAAAACAATCAATAATCGATGAAATTATTCAGTTTAGATATTTGCCAAATTTATCTTCCCGAGAGTTTTAAATTGATACCAAACTAGACATCATTTGAATAACTTTTAAAAAACAATTGACAATCGTTTGGATATCCTTTTGATATTTCTACTATAATTATTCCCGCAGGAGCTTCAATTTAATACTTATTTCAAAAAACAATCGAGGAATGTCTGCATATAATAATAATAATAACCGTTTATTATTCAACAGGATAGTGATATCTCTACTACAGAATAATATTACATAAAAAATTGTAATAAATAGTGAGAAAGACAAAAAAAAAATATGATAAATAAATTTAGCTTAAACCTAGCATAATTGAAATTAATCAAAGAACTACATACTATCCAAAGTTACAGAATTATATTTAACTTATTTCTGAATTTTTTGATACTAAAAGAGAAATCAAGATCGGATGCTACAATATTGAAATTACGGCACATCATATTTACTGGCGAATTTGAATGATAATTTGTACGAGAGAAATTACAAACAAATGTGTACTCACATCTAGTGTTACATGGTTAACGTGAAAGTTCAATAGATCCAACAGAAATATATCATCAATATAATTATTAACAATTTTATATAAAAATTGACTCTTGATATGTTTTTGTTGCAAAAGTTCAAGGTTAAATTTCTGAAGTATTTCATATGATGTCTTAATATGAGTGATAATAATTTTAATTTCACATTATAATTCTCATTATACCTTTTCTTCAGAAAAATATAATGAATTTTATAATAATTTAAATTTTAATGAACCGCTTCCAATTTTTAAAAATATCCTGGTGGTCGGATATAATTAACATATCTGGGAAAAAATTTGATGATTCAATTCTTTTATTTTTCATTCGTTAGTTCATAACGTGGCAAATAACATATCCCATTTGTACGCAGCTACGTTGTCGAGCAGGCTCTCAAAAAATTTACATTTATGGAAAGATGATGAATTATATGTTGCGAAATTCCTAATTTGAATGTTGGAAGCTTGTGTAACATTCTATAGAGTGATCAATAATAATTGACTGTCACATGACTTGCAAAATTCCACATTATGATTATGTTCAAAACTATCTTCATGGAATGATGGTATGAATTTATTTATTTGATAACGTACGTTACCGACATTTCAAAGACACAGTGACGTTTTACGTGATATTTATGTCAGCATATTGCATTATCTTATACAGATTTTGAACTACATTATACCGATTAGATTTGAGAAACAAAAAAGTGAGTAAATAACTGTATGATTGAATGATAATTGAAAATTAATCATTATTTTCTCAAAATGATACGCTAGAATAATGTTTTGAGAGGAGCTATCATCTGTTACTTGAAGTTTACTATTTCAATCAGGCGGCAAAGAAAAAATTAGAGCAGAGCGGCACAGTTAAATATTTTTGATCGCTCTGTATATAAGATGGAAATAGTTTTTTAAAAGCTTTTATTGAATGAATAAATATGTTAAATAGTTTTTTATAACACGTACACCGAAATTACCCTATTACTGAGCTGACTTCTGCTTCGAAAGTTCTCAATTCCAAACCATGGTAACAATTTTCATTAATTCTCTGTTGACTGGGAATTATTGGATATTTTTTCCCGCTGGGTAAAAATGAAATAATTGTAGATCATGGATCATGGATGCGTTGGATTTTTTTATTTCATTGATATATGTCAAATTGATATTTGAAAGAAATTTGTATAATTGAATGTGTTCGTTATAGTATGTGCATTTATTGTAAACGGGATAGCACAGAAAATGTGAAGAATATCAATCAAGAAAATATATCATGTTTGTCAAATCGATATGATAGTTTCGATACATCCAAATTTATTTGAAAAGTTTCATAATCGGGATACTTCGGTGCACTTGTTACAAAAAGTATCGTATGCAACACGGACACTGAACAACTGTCATTATTGTCACGGATAAATTTGGCTGCACGGAGCTACGCCTTGGGCTTTGCCCTCGTCTTCGCCTCGTGCTTCGGCCTCGCCTTCGCCTCGTACTTTGCCCTCGCCTCTGCCTCGGGCTTTGCCCTCGTCTTCACCGAAGGCAGCCAAATTTATCCTGGACAAAAATGCCAGTCGTTCGGTCCTTGTAGCATGATATCCTATTCTTAATATCTGCAAGTCAAAATGACACTCCTTTTTTTCCACTCTCCTATTTTCTTCATAACAACTAGATCACACAATACATTATTCTTCTTGTAATTGGATTGGCTGAATTTTACGCAATTTATAGAAATTCGAATGAATTATTTAACGCTAGCGTTAATTTGACGTCAGTGTAAAAAACGTTCAACTTTTACGTAGTTACTTCAGAATACCATCTTTACGTTGAGGCGTGAAAACTATTAACGTCAAGTAACGCTGGCGTGATTTAACACTCGGTTCTAGAATCTCTAACGGTTGTCACTTTTTTTACATGTTCCGAATGTATCTACAGTCAGATTCATCAAGACGCTATCAACTGACGCTTGTTTTTACTTACTTGTACAAAGTAACAAGTAAGTATTGTGAAACCGACAAAATTCACCTATCGAGATTTGGATGGAAATATCCGTTTTGAGCATCCCTGAATCCATTTTGACTATTTTTGGCTTGATGTCGGTACGTATGTTCGTGCGTGCGTGCGTTCGTGCGTGACTCGCAAATCTCAAAACTGACTGAACGTATGTATGTATGTATGAAATTTTGTATTTAAGATTGGTATAGGGTCTAGTTGTGCACCTCGCATTATGGTTCCAATCGTTTGTACCAGAAATGCACTTTACTTGAAACTTTTCTCGAATTTCTTCAATAAATCAAGAATGATTAACCGTAGGATGTTGAAATTCAGTATGTGAACTTGATGTTGTATCAAAATGGTTATCTGCTATTTTTGTAAGAATCGCCCAGGCCAGAAGTGCACTTTACTTGAAACTTTTTTTGATTTTTTGCATAAATATAGAATGATCCGCGATAGCATATTGAAATTTTGTATAAAGAACTTCTATAACATCTTATTGTACATCTTGCATTATGATTGCGATTGGCTTAGCCGAAAGAGCACTTCACTTGAGACTTTTTCTTTTATCTTCCGCATAAATCCAGAATGATCTGCCGTAGGATACCGGAATTTAGTATTTTAAATTGCTGTAGCATCTCAATGGTCATCTTATATTTTTGAAACAATCGGCTGAGCCGGAAGAGCACTTTATATGACAGGCTTTTTGAATTTTCCGCATAAATTCTAAACAATCAGTCGTAGAATATTTAAATTTTGCATTGAGCTTTTTTATAATATCTTGTTGTACACCCTGCATTATGATTGCTATCGACTAAACCGGAAGAGCACTTTATTCAAAACATTTTTTGAATTTTCCGCATAAATCCCAAACGATCAAACGTAGATTGTTAGAATTCAGTATTTAGGAGGATTGTACCGTCTAGATGCTTATATCCTATTTTTATTGAGATCTACAGAGCCGGAAGTGCACTTTACTTGGCAGTCTTTTGGAATTTTTCGCATAAATTCGAAACGATCAGGTGTAGAATATTGAAATTTGGTATTTCAGTTTGCTGTAGCATCTGAATGATTGCTTTCTATTTTCATAACAATAGACTGAACCGGAAGTGCCTTTCAGTAGGAATTTATTTTTTAATTTTGCGCATAAATTGGTAGTCGTAGAGTTTTGGAAATCAGTATTAAGGAATATTGTAGTATAAGAATAATGGCCTACTGTTTCCATAGCAGCCGACTTGGCTGAAAGCACATTTTACTTGACAGATTCTTAGTATCTCTTGGGTGAATCCAAAACGATTAACACTGTGGAGCGATGAGATTTTGTGTTTGATTATATATATCCAATGATATATATATATATATATATATATATATATATATATATATATATATATATATATATATATATATATATATATATATATATATATATATATATATATATATATCTAATGATGTGCAAGTAAGTCACGTGATGTTTACGTCAGATTTTTTAAAATTATCTTTTCTAAAATCACTCGCTTATTCGCAACACTGCTTCCCGGATTATGAATGATTCAATCCAAATTTCATGAAATGCGTGAAATTCAGCCTATTAGATTACAAGAAATTGAACAATTCCTTGTCATATTATATTTTGAAATTTCATACTCTTCAATTTCTCTGGAATAAATGTATTGTGTGATCTAGTTCTCATAAAGTAAATTGAATGGAGGAAAGAATGAAGTGACATATATCTAGTAAATGTAGAAAACTAATTCCATGGATGTAAAAAGTGGAGAAGAAAAGCAAGACATATATTCAAAGACCGTGGTAGTCTGTGTTTATTTTTCAGTGATGGTTTCGGTAAAAGCTCAACTAAATCTTGATTTCATATTTGAACTAGAAAATTAAAAAGTTGAGTTAATCGGTTATAAAAATTAATTGAAACAGATGAAGCGTTCCATTTTGATGTATGCAACCAAAAATTGGCTGTAGTGGAACCATGACAAAGCGGAGAAATTAGTGTTAGAAAATTTAAAATTTTTATTTCAAAAAGCAAAATTTCAGGATCATTTCAATATAATTTTTTAAGATCTGTCACTGATCAATTGCAATAATCAGCTTGCCATCTCGTTTACACTATAAAGTTAGAATAGAACAAAATTCAACAATTTGTCGTACTGTATTTTATTATTCATTTCAGATCTTTGTGTTCGCTGGTATGTAAATGGACATATTGTGTACAATGCGATGGTATAGATGGATGGAATGAATCGTTCTTCAATGCAGTAGGCTTAAAAGAACTATTGGAAGACAATGCTCGACGAATAGGACGTGAAGTTCTAGCTCCTGGCTCTCCTTGTGGTGAAGGATTAACAGAAGAAGCAGCTCGTGATCTCGGCTTGCGTCCTGGTATAGCTGTTGCTACTTCAATTATAGATGCACATGCCGGAGGTCTTGGAATGGTTGGATGTTCGTTTGATTCTGTACCTACAGACTTTCATACAAGATTAGGTATTATTTTTTTGCATTGAGCACCTCCACTGCTCTTTTTCAAATATTTTTCTTTATGATTCCTAAGCAGTATCTAAGATAATCTGTAAAGCATCTCTGCTAACGTTCCGTCTATTGAATATTTCCTCAAAATCTGACTGTCACGTCAGTGGTATTACCATTTTCTGTTTCAATATATCATTCCAGAGACTCAAGAAAATACAGTATTTCTACTAAATGATTCTCTGGTAGACAATGAAGCAGAGTTAATTCGATAATATGAATAGTTATACAGTATTTATTCAAAATGATAAGATCTTGACCGATGGGACTACTTACATATAAGCAACTTATAAGTAACAAAATGAGTTCATCTAACAATAAAGTTTGATAACTTTGCAAAGATATTGGATACCCTGAATTAATTAACTCACATCCGAATATTTAATTTATATAGGCACATGCTACCTGAAATATGCAAAACACATGTTCTGATGCGACAAATCGTACATTTATTTGATAGTTTTACCTGGGAATCTCTTCGGGAAACTTAAAAATGGGTAATTTTATATCGGGTGTTTCAGACCACCCGTACCACCCAAATATTTCGCGAAATGCTGGACGGATTAATAAAAGAAAAAATATGTGTGGAATGATTTCTAAGATTCTATTGAATAGTAGCAAATTCAAGTTCACCCCCTCATCCCCTGAGGGTGGGGGAAGGTGCAACTTTCAAATTTCGAATGGCAACCCCTTCATTTTGATGCAGATTTGGATTCTCATCTAGAAAATATGAAGTTTTTGTCTAAAACTTTTTTCATGTTCCTCACATATGAAGCTGTAATCGCAAAGATTACTTATTTTTCGTAATTACTTCAACGGCTAATACTGAGTAACCTAGGCTTGCACAGTCTTCAAAACTCATTTTTTGAGTGTTGAGTGCGTTCGGGTAAAGCGTTCTTGCCATTTCCTGGCGGCTGCTCTGAAACCACCACGACACTCGCCTAAAATTTGCAGTATGTCAGCAGCTTCCCTATTGTTACAAACCATTCTAACAACAATAAAAATTTTCAAACGCTTTGACTTTTCTGACAAGAAGTCTTGCCGAATTTTGCTTATAAACAAGTCTCCTACGCCACAATTTCAAAGACAATATACGGCTGAAATATTTTTTTTTTTTTTATCTTTGCGCCATTTGTTAGGAACATGAAAAAAGTTTCAGACAAAAACTTCATATTTATTTGTTGAGTATCCAAATCTGCATTTAAAAGTAGGGATTGGCATATAAAATTTGAAAGTTGCACTCTCCTTATCCTCAGAGAGTGAGGGGGTGGACTTGAATTTGCTACTATCCAATAGAATTTTAGAAATCATTTTACACGTATTTTTTTCTTTTTTAAATCCATTCAGCATTTCGCGAGATATTTGAGTGGTATGGGTGGTCTGAAACACCCGGTAGATATCGATGTGCTCTTTCCAATTTTCAACTTTGCCACCTCATATTTTTGCCGTTTGCGCCACCATATTGAAAAAAGGCGCCTGAAAGCAGTTTTTTGACAATTGGAGCTATTCAGTAATTCAATGAATGAGTTTTTCTTGATCATTATCTATTTCAACCAATGAACATAGATAGCACTAACAAAAATACTGAATGTTTGCTTGTCACAATTGTTTTCGTTAGTCAAAAATCTTACCGATCGATGAAAAGATGATGATTGTGTTACATAATGTGGCTAAGTATCTCCTTTCCAACTCATTTCATGATAAAAACAGTTATATACAAAATAAAAATGGAGAGAATTTCCTATAATTCTTGTGATATCTTTTTTTTCGTAAAATCGATAGTTTTGTTGTACGAGTACCGCAAATTGTAGTTGTGCACGTAGATGTATAATTGTTCGCGACGCTCGTACGCTAAAACTATTGATTTCACAAAAAAAAGGTTATTATGCAGATCGCAAGAAATTTTCTCTTATAAATATGTTTTATTGGGTGATCAGTTCTGTATTAATTATTTTAAACACAACGTTTCGACAGCAAAGTGCTGCCTTTTTCATATTTCTTCACACTTCAAAAAGGCAGCACTCTGCTGTCAAAACGTTGTTTCAAATTAATTAATACAGAACTGATTATCCAACAAAACATATTTATTAATAAAATAAGTTCTGAAAAGTTTTTTCCTTCATAATATTTTCTCTAATTCAATTATATATATATATATATATATATATATATATATATATATATATATATATATATATATATATATATATATATATATATATATATATATATATATAATGCTTTCACCGTGAAAAGAATTGGAAACGAGATATTGTCAAAGAACTGCTTTTAGGCGACATTTTTTCATTATAACGGTGCGAGCGGAAGAGATACGAGATGGCAAAGTAGAAATTCGGAAAGAGCACATCGAAATCTATAAAATTACCTATTTTTAAAACTCTGGGTTAACTCTTCAGGTAATCTCTCTTTTTAGAACCAAATGACTGTACTCAAATAACCCCGACCATTGGTACACCAGCTTATTAATTGACAAATGATTTTGTAACATCTTTAAAGGTATAACAATCCTCGGAAAATAATATAAAGAATTTTTTTTATTTAGTCCAAGAACAGAAAAATGTTGTCCCTTTGGATCATATCTTAGTTTCCTTTGATGTTGTGGCACTTCTTCCTAGCGTATCCTAAGCTTTTACGATGTATTGAGGAGTACTAGCCTAAAATTTCGCAAAACACTGAATTAGATCTAAACCAATTTTTGGAAGGTGTAAAATTGATACTTGATACATCTATCTTCAAATTTCAAAATAAAATTTACTTATAGATTATAAGTGTCTTTCTTGCCGACATTGTCTTGAAAAAAAAAACAGAATCAACTTTCGTACATAATATTTCAAATTATCTACTATCGTTCTTATGTTGATGACATTTTTATCTTTATCAATCATTAGCACATTTTCAACTGTTGGAATATATTAATAATCTCTACTCTAGAATATAGTTTACTTCAGAATTTATATCAAATTTCAGTATCAACTTTCTCGATGTAGCTATCTCCAGAAATGAAAATGGCTCCAACCATACAAATTGGGACAGGAAATTCACCCACTCTGGTAGATACATCAATTTTCATTCCAATGAACCACTTACACACAAAAAAAATATCATTGCAACTCTTGCATTTATAGCTATTTTACTATCTGATAGTTCCAGCAACGGAATTTGATGCGTTCTCTTGATGTCATGGTAGAACACTGCTACCTTAATAAACAGGAATTTTTAAGACAATGATGACAGAAAAGTAAATAGCAAAAAATATCACAGACATTTTTTTTCAGTATTACTGGATGAATGAATGGAACATATCAATAAAGAGCCAGACGTAGTTATCGTGCCTAATTCTATAGTTCATCCCAGTTAAGAACGGCCCAAGCGCTCATATGGAATCTACGATTGAAGCTTTCTGATTGGTCAAAACGCGAACACGATTCACTCATAGTAAATGCAGAATAAGGAACAAACTGTCTGAAAATGAATTCAAGAAATAAAAGCAAAAAATATATCCACATAGTATGTGAATTAATACAAATTTGAATCTTCGAGCTGCATAAAACTATTCATGATAATTGATGAAAGACTGACAAATGATGGAACTGACAGACAGCCAAGTACGATTTTTGTGCTTATCTAAAATCAGATGGCTTGAATCGTTGTGCCATACATAAGAACGCTCGATCCGATCTTGACTGAAATTAACTGAAGAAATATTGAACGGTTATTTACAAAGCTCAAAAACAGTCCTCACATCAATAATGCTAACAATGTCGAATATTAAATCAAATATGGGTTATGCAATAAATCGAACGTCGGGAAAACTCAATTGGAACTTTTCAGCACCGTTATAATTACCGACTAATGAACTCATCACACAATGATCTTGTAGATCGTTTGGTCAACATTGATTATAAATTTTCAAAAATTTAAGATCAGTGGAGCTGAAATTTACTATTTCAAACGTTCAGTTCATGTGACTTTATTCATAAATATCAATAAGGAACGGCATGTCAATTATCAAACAGATTATTTTGATTCTATCTATATCAAACTGTCATCCGTACTTGGTACTTTTGCTGATTGATGGCATCACATGACATCTTTCTCGCCATTTTACAATATTTGTTTCCGTTTTCTGGCATTGTTATTTGACAGTCATACCAAAATGGCTTCAAATTATTCTCTGATTTTTCATTCTATGGCACTGTAAACCAGATTGATCAAATATTCTTACTAAACATTCATTAAAAATATAACAATGAAACATTTGACGTGTGTTTCAATGTATGTTCTAGATATAATTTGTTATCGTATGTATTTTATGGTTATGTATTATGTAGCTCACGATTGAGGACTGTTTGAGCTCCAAAACGTACTACATTGAAGATATATTTAAATATCAATCAAGTTTTGGTCTCTTGTCACTCAATTATGATTTTTATCTTACAATATTGGATTATCACGAAAAGAAAGAATAAATCGAAATGTTGGTTGACCAAGTTTCCAGAAGTAAGTAATTGTGGAACCGACAAAATTCAGTCTTCGAAATTTTGATGGAAATATCCGTTTTGAGTATCCCTAAATCCATTTTGAGTATTCTCGGCTTGATGTAAATACGTATGTATGTGCGTCCGTAACTCGCAAATCTCAAAACATGTCGAACGTATAATGCAAAATTTTGTATTTAAGACTCCTGTGGGGTCTAGTTGTGTACCTCGCATTATGGTTGCAATGTTTGTACCGAAAGTGCAATTTACTTGAAACTTTTTTTAATTTTTCGCATAAGTCGAAAATGGTCAGCCGTAGTATGTTGAAATTTATTATTTGGAATTGCTGTGGCATCCTAATGGTTACCTTTTTTTTTCCCAATCGGCTGAGCCGGAAATAAATTTTATATAACATACTTTTCGAATTTTCGGCATAAATTCAAAACAATCAATCGTAAAACATTAAAATTTTATATGAAACACTTCTATAACATCTAGCTGTTCACCTTGTATTACGATTGTGATCGGCTGAATCGAAAGTGCAGATTACTGAACAGTTTTTAAAATTTTCCGCATGAATCGGAATCTTTTGTAATTAGATTTTACATCGAGTGCATGTTTTCATAATTGCAAATGTATTCTAATTGACTACATATTATTCCGTTTTTTAAATTTTTTTGAAACACGTACACCGAAAGTACCCTATTACTCAGCTGACTTCTGCTTCGAAAGTCTTAAATTTCAAATCATGGTAACAATTTTCATTAATTCTCAGTTGACCGGAAATTAATAGATATTTTTGTCCGCTGGGTAAAAATTAAAATTGGATTTTTTTATTTCATTGATATATGTCAGATTGATATTTGAAAGTCTGTATTAAAGAATGTGTTCGTTATAGTGTGTGCATTTATTGTGAACGGGATAGCACAGAAAATGTGAAAAATATCAATCTATAAAATAAATCATGTAAGTTATGTTTCATTGTATTAGTTACCTGTAGTGTGATTGCATTTGCAGAAATCTGTTTGTCAAATCGATAAGACAGTTTCAATACATCCAAATTTAAATAGACTTTTCTGGATTTAATTCTGTAGATTTATTTTTATTTTTGACGTTTCGACTCTCTAACCAAAAGTCTTCATCAGAAAAAATGATGAAGACTTTCAGTTAGAGAGTCGAAACGTCAAAAATAAAAATAAATATACAGAATTAAAACCAAAAGAGTCTATTTATTATGATATAATTTTGATAGTATGTATAGAACATCCAAGTTTATTTAAAAAGCTTAGTAAGGGGGTACTCCGGTGCACTTGTTACAAAAAGTATCGTATGCAACACGAACACTGAACGACTGTCATTATTGTCACAGATAAATTTGGCTGCACGGAGCTACGACTTGGGCTTAGCCCTCGTCTTCGCCTCTGCCTCGGGCTTTGCCCTTGTCTTCACCGAATGCAGCCAAGTTTATCCTGGACAAAAATGACAGTCGTTCGGTCCTTGTAGCATAATATACTATTACTTTGTGTATGTATTACATGAATCAGTGCTACGCCCTTTTTTTTCTCTAATAAAGGACGTACCCGGGCAAGACCGGTTGAACCTCGGCTTGAACTCAATGGAGACGGGGGCTCAGTGAATATATGTAGTTAAAAAAATAAGAAATGCGGGCGCCAGTCGGCCTCAGCCTCAACGTTTCGACCTCAAGAGTCGGCCGACAAACCGAAACGAGAACCAAACTAGGATTGACGGTAATAAAGGACGAGTATTACCTA
The DNA here is from genome assembly GCA_963989225.1 of Dromius quadrimaculatus. Lineage (NCBI taxonomy): Eukaryota > Metazoa > Arthropoda > Insecta > Coleoptera > Carabidae > Dromius > Dromius quadrimaculatus. Next base: position 35,307,517 of record OZ022328.1, on the reverse strand, counting down.
ATCATACACGAATTCAAATTACTACTAGATATATTGACTCTGAACTGAATACACTAATGGACTATAAGTAGGGGAAACTATGAATAAAAATAGAACAAAGATGTGAAATATAGTAAACCTAAATCGAGCTTAATCAACGCAAGAAGAATGTCAGCCGTGTGACAGATACAATAATAGCAAAACTTAGTGGGTGGTAGTGTTCCCCAGTAGAATTCAGGATAGCGGCGCGTGATTTTATACGCAAGTGATGTAATAGCGCTACAACGACGCACGGAGTTCCGGTGGTCGACCAGCGAACGGTATGCGAGCGCACGATTAATGTTGAACGCAAATCCTGCAAACTACAGCGACGCACGAACTACATACTACTAAAAATTAGCAGCGGCGTAAGAAAATATATTAAATCAATGCTACTATGTTTGACCGGGCTTAACAATAGCTTAATATGGTCCAACCATAATAGATATTTATAATTCCACAAATAATGAGAGATAACAAAATATACACATCTAATAGTTATGAATTCTCAAATGAATCATACCATCAAACTGTTAGAGAGGTTATGATCATATAATAGATGACCCAAAATAATAAAATAATGAAAGTGGGGCTTATCTGATAATACAGGGATTTAGTGAGAAGTTGCAGGGCTTCTGATGCGATCGAATCAGGTCTGAAGTCACACCAATTGTTTCGGGCTGGTAATATGCACAGCGGCGTCCCAAATTAAGTCTTTTCTGGGTTCGGTATTCGCCAAAACTATTTCCGATTCCCAGAATGTAGTGCAACTCGTATGGAAAATTCCAAATTCAGAATCGCATGCAGCGATCAAAAACCCAGGGTATCAAATAAAAGCCTGAAATACAACATGATAAACATATGACTCCCTTAAAATATGGCGATAATGCGCCGCCACTGGAATTGCTCCAGAATAAAGGAATGATGGAACCAAATTAAATATTTGAAAATACTAATGGAGATTACGCTAAATATACCATAGAAAATTAACGTACATCAGCCGTGGAAGACGGAAGTGATATGGAAATGAAATTGAGACCACGAGGATTTACCTGAAGATGTTGGGTGGCTTGGTGCGTTTGAAAATGTCTCGTTTCTGAATATAATCCGGGATTCACCCGTGGAATAGTCCTTCCTAATGTCGTGAAACTCGAAATGATCCAAAATAATATTTGTTCCTCCAAATTTGCACAAAATTGCACCAATATTCTATAAAAGTTCACGACTTCAGCAAACGAAAGATTACAGAAGACTCCTTGCAAAAGAAATCTCGCTTCGATCAATTATTCCCACTAATCCGTCAGTTTAAAAGCGCAGGCAGGCATAGCCCGAGTCAAGAAGATGCTGCTTAGGGAATTAAACACTCTAGTGTTAGAAGGGTGGCCTAAGCAAAAAAGTTGAGTAATAAACGTAAAATCAGTTTGAAAAAACAAATTGATTGTAAAATAATTCACATAAAGTGATGGATTATAGTCACAACCGGTCAGGGCTTGTAATCTCGATAAAGATTATGATGAAGATGATCTCAGTTTAGCATAATACTCGCTTATTGCAATGCATCTTTATATTTCATAAAAATATTCAATAAGTCGGTAGTTAAATGGTCTATATTTCCGATCATTATAATTGAAACATCAGTATTTGATGATTTAATTAGAGTATTTTGTCTTCATTGATTTTATAAATGCTATTATCAATAATAATCAAAATAACTGAATAGTTTTTATCTACATAATTATATTAATGCTTATAATTTACATTGATTACTATATTCCGAATAAATGGCACCATTTCATCTGTCATCTAGTGTCTAATTGAGAATTCTACCAAAACCGCTTTGAATGATATATTTTTTAGTTCTTCAGCGAAATCTACTGGTGTTATATATTCTAGACCTGTAATATTATAATTAGAGATGTGCTGGATCGTTGGAAATGTATATGCGCGGATACGGATACTGATACAAATTATTAATATCTAGAATCGCAAATACAGATATGAATACGGACCTCAACTTTGCGTGTGACCTTGGACCGAGCAGTTTTTCAGTGCAGCAGGAATTTTCTGATTTACGTCGCAACAGACTTTTTGGGGACGAAGCTGCCAAATCACTTTTTTTAAATACAATTCAGCATTACTTGATTCTGATTATGATATTTAATTGCTTTCCAATTTCCTGAGATAGCAATTTATGCAACATCATAGAGCCTGCTTACACTCGTATTGCATACAAAAAAATTCTTTGACACTCAACTTCCATATTTTGACAATTAGCACTCATGAAGACAGCCAAAAGCACAAAATGACATTAAGATTCTACGATTCACGGAGCGTAGAGTGCTTACTTTACGCACGTCTGCAGAAAATAGTTATTTATGTATCTAATGCGCGAAATTATACTTTGGTGCTTGAGAATGAAAGTTTTTCATCAAGGTGGTAGCCAAGATACAAATCTTTCGCAAGATCCAAAGAAATTTCGTGCACGAGTAGCATACAATATCATACAATATTCTTTCTACAGACGTCAAAAACAATATATATATATATATATATATATATATATATATATATATATATATATATATATATATATATATATATAAATCATATTAAAATACAAAAATGAGTAGAATTCTTTTTCTTGACAACGTGCACGAAGTGAAATCGTGCCCGTTGTCATGATTAACAACTCCAATGCGACATTTCGCATACTAATATTGATGTACAAATGTCATGATTTCCTGACGTTTGTAGAAAAAAGTAATAATTTCATATGATGCAAACAATTTTGATAATTATTTCTGTTAGCGTATTACCAAGATTAGAGTTTTATTCTTACTATAAGGATAGATGAATAAATGCCTTATAACTTAGTATAATGAATGTTTAGATGTGAGAAAGTAATTTGAATTCAAGCTAACAATATATTTTCAATAAAATTGCATATACTTAATTTAATTCTTTTATGATCCGCCAGATAATTTAATCAACCCGTGAAGCTTTTGTAGTAGTTAAAAGTGACATAATTTGTTTTGAAATATTTCCGAATGTTTTTTTTATAAACAATTGACAACATAGTGAATTAAGAAAAAAAATGTCAGCTGCACCGTGAAGGGGTGGGTTATACGTCAGCAGCTCGCATGAACTTGTAAGAAAAGAATACGTTAATTGAATTAATAGTACGCTGGATAAAATTCGGCTAAGAGATTGTTTACGTGATGGAAAACACGAAAACAATAATCAGCTGCGTGTAATTGCTGCTAAAATATACAGTGTGTCCATATTTCGAGGTGCCACCAATGGATCTCGGAGACCATCGGAGATATGACCTCGGTTGAATAAGACTTTCTATGCGCGACTAAGAGATGATCTCAGGCATGGTTTTGTTTTCTAAAAAATTTTCATAGAGCACTATACTCTATTTTTAAACTAGGAGGAGCAGACTGAAGTAGGAGTCATGAAACTGAGCGTTTTTGATTAGTTTATTTTACACCAGTTTTACACTGAACAAAAATTTGTTAGACCTTGCACAAATGTTGAACGTTTTCCATGGTTCTTTATCTTGTTCAAACTCTGCTGGATCATTCGATTACTGAATATAAACGATAGAAGTATTGCAATATTTCTGCAGTTTTCAATTGAAATGTTTTGAAATGTTATGCAGCGCTCTATAATTTTTCTATAATAATACTTTCACTTGTTTTGAATATTTTTTGTTAGAACACTACTGGATTATATGCTTAAATAAATAAGTTAGGCTTTTTGATCTACAATATTATTTATGCAATAAAATATCTTTGTTATCGTTATGTAATGCATTTATTCGTATTATTGAAATATTTTTTGTTGTCACTTAATAGAGCAAGATCCTAGGCCCGCCAGACGTTACTTATTTTCTGAGAAACAAAATGTGTGGAATAGAGTAGTGCTAGTATGTACTTTGTTCATACGCATATTCGCTAGTTTGTGCCGACGGCCAATTTACAGATACGAGGTGCTAGAGGTACGATAAAACATTAGTAACTTTCCTTAAATTCTGAGTGCTGATTTTTATGTATGTTCTAGAGAATATTGTTAAAAATCAATAATCAACACTGCCAGACACTTCCCATCGGCGGTAATTTCTGCTAGACCCTTTGAAGCTCGCAAAAATATAACTTCATCTTACTTATAGTCTGAGTCTAATTTTTATATATGATACTCAGGGAACAATTTGAATACTTTTTGTAAAGAGCCAGACCAATCGTAGGGGCCAAACATCCTCCAGACAAAATTAAAATATCGCTGTGAGTATGAGTGTGAGCGTGATAATTAGATGGGTTTATAACGCAATTTCATTGAACTTATGTTGCTAAAGGTGAAATAGAAGTTTTCAATGATAATTAGGTAATATTCCAACGCTTTATCATAGCAATAATTCCAATACGATGGATTACAAATACAATAAAACTCCTAATGAAAATTCTTAACATTCGGTTGTAGAAAATTCTATAAATTTAGAATCAAAATTAAAAGAAAATTATATAAATTTGTAATCAAAATTGAAAGAAAATTCTATAAGTTTAAAAGAAGATTTAGAATCAAAATTGAAAGAAAATTGTGCAAGTATGAAAGAAGATTTAGAAGCAAAATCAGAAGAAAACTCTACAAGTTTGAAAGAAGATTTAGAAACAAGATTAAATGAAAAATTAGGATAGTTGGAACAAAACTCCAGAGACCTGGGAGAAGAACTGCATGGAAAAATGGAGGAAAATACAAGGAAAGTTGAACAGCAACTGAAAAAATTCAGAGAAAATTCAAAGGTATGAGATGAAGTATTTGAAGATAATTTTAGAATGTTAAAAGAAGAATTGGATGAGAAAATTGAGATTTTTGAAGAAAAATATAAATTTGGTGTTCTTTCTCCAGAGAGAGAGCTTCAAAAGCTTGGATAATTGAATTATTTACACCAAATTCTGACTCCGTTACAAAAATGCGTGTCAAACCTTCAACCTTTGATGCTCAAACATCTTGGATTAATTACCATAGATAATTTAAAGCCGCTGTTTAGGCTAATGGCTGAAATGATACTGAAAAAGTCTCAGCGCTAATGGTTGCTCTCCGAGGAGATGCAGTAAATATTTTACCGGAGAAAGACAATAATTATGAGAAATTGGTCAAGCGACTGGAGCTGCGATACGGCCATGCACTCTTGGAGGAAGTATATCACACACAGCTCAAGAACCGATACCAACGTCCCAGCGAGAGTCTACAGGAGTTCGAAACTGATGTGGCACGCCTAAATCGACTTGCATATCCCGGATGATTTCCCGGAAAGCTGAGCTGAGAGAATATTCGTGGACGGCATCATCAGAGATCATGAAACGCAACAAGCTCTGCGTTTGGCACGGCCGAAGAAGCTATTGGAAGCATTGGCTCATGCACTGGAATACGAAGCGGCAAAGCAGGTGTCCAGAAGCAATGCCCGAGTGCGAGAGGTTAACTGCGACTCCGATGCCACGGCAAGCTTGGAAGCCCAGGTTCAGCGGTTGGCCCATGAAGCAGTGAAAGATCTCAAGAATTCCAGACAACTCCGGTGTTGGAACTGTGACAAACTAGGTCAACCAAAAAGTCGATGCAAGAAACCTTTAGAGATGCGGCCCAAAGATAACTCCAGACAGAAAAAAAAACGCTTCGCAACAATAAAAACCACCGAACAAGGCACAAAGATAGAACCTGACTGTCACAAGCTTTCGAAAGAATTAACGACCCTATTATTATCCAAGGGTCAACAATTAGATGATCAGCAACACGCAGAAGCTGAAGATCTGATACGCCGATTCCAAGGAGTGTTTGCAACCAGTGAGGGGCGGAAAGGAAGAACGAATATTGTCCATCACAAAATTGATACCGGCGACGCACTACCAATTCGACAAGTACTGCGGCGACTCCCGATTGCGAAAAAAGGAGACGCTGAAGCTATCATTCAAGACATGGAGCAAGACGGCATCATTGAACCCTCGAACAGTCCATAAACCTCTCCGGTAGTACTCGTAGAGAAGAAAGATGAGTCTACACGATTTTGGTTCGGCTATCGCCAGCTGAATAACGTTACCAAGAGGGACAATTATCCTCTACCCAGGATTGATGACACCTTGGATATACTGGCAGGGTCAAAGATCTTCTCGACCCTAGATCTCAAGAGGGGATATTGGCAAGTAGCGATGGACGAGAGCGACCGGGAAGAAACTGCATTTACCATCGACAGTGGATTGTGGCAATTTACAGTCATGCCATTTGGCCTATGTAATGCTCCTGCTACCCTCGAGCAACTTATGGAAACCATACTGAAAGGATTATTAGGGAAAACTTGCTTGGTATATCTGGACGATATAATTGTGATGGGAAAATCATTTGGAGAGCATTTGAAGAATCTAAAACAGGTATTTGTACATTTAAAGGAGGCTGATTTGAAACTCAGTCCAAAGAAATGCCACTTATTCCAAAAACGGGTGGACTATTTGGAACATGTGGTCTCCGAAGGAGGCGTAGCAGTTGATGTAGAGAAGATTAAGACAATTCAAGAATGGCCAGTACCCGCGGATAAACATCAGCTGCGTAGTTTTCTCGGACTTTGTACCTATTACAGAAGATTTGTCGATGGATTTGCCAATATTGCCAAAAGCACTGACCAGACTGACGAAAAATAATCGCAGATATAGTTGGCATGAAGACAGCCAGGTCGCCTTCAAGCGACTGAAACTACTCCTAGTCCAAGCACCGATCCTGAGTTACCCGAAGACGTAAGGGCGTTTTATTTTGGACACAGATGCCAGCGACGTCGGTATTGGGGGCGTCCTGTCCCAATTGCAGGAGGGTCAAGAAAGAGTCATCGAATACTTCAGTAAGGTTTTGTCGGAGCTAGAAAGAAACTACTGTGTAACAAGACGGGAATTGCTAGCAGTAGTGAAGTCCGTCGTGCATTTCCACAAATATTTGTATGACAGGAAGTTCCTGTTGAGAACTGACCACGCTGCTATGCTGAACACACACACACACACAGTAGACTAGATTAGACCGTGAGTAAAAAAAAGAGGAATTGGATGCTCATAGATATTTCGCTCACTATCAAGCATACAAATGATGACCACGCGCTCATACTTACAGCGATATTTTAATTTTGCCTGGAAGATGTTTGGCCCCTACGATTGGTCTGGCTATTTACAAGAAGTATTCAAATTGTTTCCTGAGTATCATATATAAAAATTAGGACTCAGACTCTAAGTAAGATGAAGTTATTTTTTTGCGAGCTTTAGAGGGTCTAGCAAAAATTACCGCCGATGGGAAGTGTCTGGCAGTGTTGATTATTGATTTTTAGCAATATTCCCTGGAACATACATAAAAATCAGTACTCAGAATTTAAGAAAAGTTACTAATGTTTTGACGTACCTGTAGCACCTCGTATCTGTAAATTGGCCGTCGGCACAAACTAGCGAATATGCGTATGATCAAAGTACATACTAGCACTACTCTATTACACACATTTTGTTTCTCAGAAAATAAGTAACGTCTGGCGGGCCTGGGATCTTGGACTATAACGAACAATAGCTATGAAATAAAAGTGATAAGGTCACGGGCCCAAAATTTTGAATTGAATTTTGCTGCATAAAATCTGGTGATATTTTGGTCGTGTATACATGGCTCGGCGTAGTAACTTAAGTTTACTCCGCCTAGTTAAGAAATGAGCTATAGATCATGACGAAAAACTGAATTGATCGATCTATTCTTCTGTAAATAATTTTTAATCTTCGCAGATCTGAAAAAAGACTCAGGTAAAAAAGGTCAATATTATTATCACCCAGCCAGAAGCGTATCTATATATTTCTTTTTGGGGCATATTTCTGGAATACGGCACAAAGGTTTGATTTTTTTTAATGAAACTAATACCTGAAAATAACATCAAAATATCGCATATTCTAACTGATCTCAATGATATGAGATTTATTCTCTCTGTTTTGGTACAAATGAGAAATTTTACAATTTCTGTATTTTCTATTCATAAATTACAATTAATGTAATAATTCATGAATGATATTAATTATTTTTAATAATTTCATGCCATTTTAAAATATGTAGTAGCATGAATTATTCTATGAATAGACTAGTCGAGACGTGAGTTTTCTGAGAAAAATAGTTCTATTCGGAATGAAATTTAGGACAAGATATTTTTAGGATTTTTTTTGCCAACAAAAATTGCAATTGTTATTAACAAAGAATGAAGACAAAAATTGGAAAGGTAATTACTGCTGAACTATGCATGGTTGAAATCTGAACCTTTCGTCGGTCAATAACTGAACAATAAGGATTGAAATGCATTATAGAGTTTGTACGAGCACAAATTATGTATTTATCAAATAGTCAAACTTGAGACTGGTACTATATGAAAGCTGCTGTTTCGTAGGTTTGCCTAAACTTCTTGATTTCAAGCTCAGTGATTGTGGGAGATGATAATTTGCGAAATATCTGAAGTAACAAGCATTCATAAGCTGTCAAAAGTGCGCTTGCATCATCAAGATGATTCTTCAATTTTTCCATACAACTGCCATGACAAGGAACAGAATTAGCTCAATATAAAAAAATAAAAATACAGCATAATATAGACTGATAGTTGTATTTAAAAAAATTGAATATAGTCAACCTAGACATTGGATCATCAGCAGCAGTAAGTTGAACGATTGAAGGTAACAAATCAACTGAATAGCTAAAAAAATGGTCAAAATCGCAATTGCTTATGTTCAATTGATGAGTTTAAAAATGAGGACAACTTCACGTCTAACTACACATTGGAAGAATGGAGATACAGGTTTCAGAAAGCTTTTTGATCTAAAAATTTTCTTGAGTATCAAGAATTTTACCTTTATTTTGTGAATGAAGAATTTATAAATCATTGCGTTGAAACTTGTAACCTGTTTCAATAGTATGTTTCGCGAAACTAGATTGAAAACTATTTTGTTTGATGCATCTGATATGCTCATTTAATCTGATTATAAATGATCTACAGTTTGACCTGTATCAGCAGCTCTACAAAAGCAAGTGATCTTCGAAATTCCCAATTTTCCCAAGCGATCGGTAGTATCAACTTTCTTACACAGAGTTTTCTTTAAAATATTGAGTAGAAATATTATTGACAGTTATTGCTGAAGCTATGGCAGAAAAATAGCGTTTTTGATAAACAAGAACAAGAAACGAAAAGAAAAATTGCAGGCTCAACCAATTAAAACGCAAGCTAAAACATTCAAAATGTAGACTAAATCACTGAAAACTTGGAATCGACCACTAATTCATATAAAATACACCTGATACACAGAAACAGTGCCGCGAAATTGCTATTTATCTCATGTACAATTTCAGCCATTATCAAATACAGCAAGTTATTCTTGATCATAGTTATTAAGATACAGTTCTTAGCGCATTTTTACAATAAAAAAAATACGCTATTATATGCACTTTGGCTGTCTAGCTGGCCGGCTGGCTGGCTGACTGGCGTGACGCTGAGATCTCAGCAACTACAGCATTTACAGACTTCAAACAGGTACTAAATGAAAGATGCTGATTTGTAGGTTTGCTCAAACTACTAGATTTTCTTATTCATACACCCAGTTTTGAGTAAAAATTGAAACAAAAATTGGAGAGGTAACTACTGCTGAACTATGCATAGTTGAAATCTGGAAACTGCTGCACAGAATGAGCAACATATCAGTAATTGAATTTTATACCCGAAATTTCGAACCGATATGGGTTAGTACCCATTTTAGGGTAGAAACTATTTATTTCAATATCTCGCGAGTTACACAAGATATTAACATGCGGTTTCCGATGTTATTAGTATTAGAATGAGTTTGAATTTTGTTTTTACGATTAATTTAAGCCAGTACTTGACCACCTGTTACTTATTTTCTTGAATCGGTAGCTTTGGAGGATTTTTCAGGGATTTTTTTCTTATATAGCTTTGATGAAGATCAAATTATTATTTTAAGGTACAGCACTGACGGGAGTCAGTCAATAACTAAACAATAAAGATTGAAAGGTATTTTTGAATTTGTACGTGCACAAATTATGTATCTATCAAATAGTCAACTTGAAGCTGGTACTAAATGAGAGCTGCTGTTTCGTAGGTTTGCCTAGACTGCTTGATTTCAAGCTCAGTGATTGTGGGAGACAATAATTTGCAAAATCTCTGGAGTAACAAGCATTTATGAGCTGTCAAAAATGCGCTTTCATCATCAAGATGATTCCTCAATTTTTTCTTTGTACCATCTCCTCGGATTTTTTTGTGCGAATTATTAGGGGAGCAATATGCATAAAAAAATATGTATGTTTGTGGTATTATTAATTTTTGTGGCTTATTTATGAAACCTTCATACCATCGTTGCTCAAATAATTTCAAGTTACTGGTCAGGTTTTTACGTTCATAATGTAATTTTAGGTTTGATATGTGGTACGTCGACCTGCCACATGGCTGTAAGCTTGACACCGACCTTTTGTGAAGGTGTTTGGGGTCCTTACTATAGCGCAATGGTACCAGGAATGTGGCTGAATGAAGCCGGTCAGAGCGCCACAGGTCGCCTCATAGACCATATTATTGAGTCACATCCTGCTACAGTTCATATTCGCAACAAGCTTCCGAATGATATGTAAGTGATTTCAATTATTTTCACTGATTAATTAAGATAAGTACACATAAATATGATACCTGAATTTTCACACAGTAAATCTCTGTCTTACAAAAAGTAGGTGAGTTCATTATTCAGTAAAATATGTAAAGCCATATCAATTTAGGATCATGTACAAACACTAGAAGTGAACAGACGTGCCTAACGCTAACAGTGAAGAAGTTATACATCTAATTAATTGATGATAAATCACAGTGTAAGTTACCACATCACCTTCAATTTAGTGTATACTATTAAAATGTAAGTACCTTACTAAAATCATGTCATAAACAAGTGGAGGCTCATACTCCATTCCGTAGCATCTCTATTAACGTTAACAATAACATTCTCAAAAACAATCTTAACAACCGCTTACTCCATGACGAGTCCAATCGCATCACCTATAATAATCAGCTCAGTACCAATTATACAATTCATGTTGAGCTCATCCACTCAGAGCCAAAATACATCAGTCGACACACCAAACTACTCAATGAATCCAACAACAAGCCTTCTTCAATCGCAAGTTATCAAGAACAAAGAAACAAGGAATAGACCAAAAAAAACACAAAGAATAAAGCAGTTTTACACAACTACAACTAAAACGTCCTTATCAAGAAAGAAACCTTATCATTAGTCCCAACCCAAAAAACGACAAACCACCACCAATATTTATGCAAGACGTAGAAGACTATCCAATGATAGAATTGAGCATTGGAACAGTGCTACAGCCAAGTGAACATACCTGCAAGACTTTCTCCAACAATACAGTTGAAGTGAATACAACAACATCGAATGCATACCGCAGACCTGAGCATTTCTCAAAAATTAACAATATCACACGGTAAACTTACTAGCCAAGACAGGACCGCGCATATAGAGTGGTCATGAAAATATCCATCCATCAGTATTAACAAAGGACATTAAAATTGAATTGGTAAGTGAGTGATTCGAAATCAGAAATATCACCAACATCCGCTGCTGAAGACGGAACAACCGTTGCCTCTATTTTTTGTTGAGCAGGAGCCCAACGAAAACAACAACAAAAATTACGAAATTAGACATCTAATCAAAAGTTGGAGTAGAGCCACCCAGAGAAAGAAAAGAGATCCCTCAGTGCATAAGATGTCAGGAATATGGCCACACTAAACTATAATGCTGAAGACGTTGTGAAATGTGGAGATTACCATCCAACGAATATCTGTCGCAAAATGCGCACTATGCAGCGGTTCACATCCGACCAATTACAAAAGATGTACCACGTATAATTTGCAAAGAGCACGGGGTAATCCAAGCAGTAAGTACAGAGAAAATCAAATTCCGAATAATATTCAAAAAATTCGCATCTTCCATTTTCTTCAACAAATAGCAATCTTTGAACAACATCTGCATCAAGCAAGTTCAACGAATAAGGGATACAAGATCCTCTCACATCTCAAACAAGCAAAAATCTAAGTTATTCTCAGGTCGCACAACCAACGCAAAGTTCTGCAAATTATCATCAACCACTCACAAGTGCGCAAGAGAAAAATCATCAATTTACAACATTTCTAAACGAATTTGAATAACTGTTTAGTCAACTAATCAATCAAAGCAACATGATCATTAATCTTCTTTCTACTGTTATAAAGAAACAGCAGTGGTCAAGTCACTATGAATAGGCCTCTGGAATGCAAGCGGACTCTCCCAACTTCGCCAAGAAGTTAAATGCTTCATCAGAACTAATAATATAGACATTCCTCTAATATCTGAAACACATTTTACCGGAATACACTATTTCAACATTCACAAGTACAAAACTTATCACAACAAACACCCAGACAAAACAGCACACCGAGGAACCGCATTGATTACACTGGTCTACAGTGAAAAAGTATTCGGAATGATTTAAACCAATTTTTGCTTGTCTACCCATACTGAATACGAGTTGATGAGTAAAAGTATTCTATTAGTTTGAATTTTCACGATACCTGGTATTTTCTATTTTCAAAATTCAACGATTCCAACCTCCTTGAACTCGATAGTCACCCTTTAGTTGACTAACAAATAATATCGGTTCCACCATTACATATAAAACGAAATATAAAACTAGAGCTGGTTAAGAATTTTGTAAAAACAATGGGCAAAGATGTGGCTGATTTTTAATTCATTTGCCAGAAATTTTCAAGATTGTGTATGTCTAAAATCAAGCAAGTTATATACGTCGGTTCTCAAACTAAAAATTCATTTGAAGATGAGAACTACAACTCTCTTCTAGAATAAAGGAAAAAAGCCTGGAACGATTTTCGCCTTGTCGTAAAAAACTTCTTCGAAATAAGAGGAGTAACAACTTTTCTGAACTTAACGAAAATATGTTATCATCAAATCATCATACCTAAAACTGGGTTGTAACATGTCCTTCAAAATGTACTTTTTACATTTTCATTTGAACTTTTTTCTGAACAATTGTGGGATTTTTAGCTATGAACATATGTCGTGAAAAATTTCTTTGAAATAAGAGGAGTGACAACTATACTGGACTCAACGAAAATATGTCTTCATCAATTCATCATACCAAGAACTGGGTTGTAACATGTCCTTCAAAATGTAATTTTACATTTTCATTCGAACTTTTTTCTGGACAATTGTGGGACTTTTAGCTATGAATATATAAAGCGCTCCATCAGGATATCACATACATGAAAAAACGATATCAGGGCAAGTGGAACGTTTCAATGTTGGCAGATTATTGCTGGACTATTTGTCGAGATGTTACAAAAGCAGAATAAGAGATGACGGCAAAAAAGCCACGTCACAATTCTACTAAAATATAGAAAATAGTACGATTTCTGTTAATTTTTGAAAAAACCTTGAAATTTTTTTTTCTGACAAACGGAAACTAGTTTTGTGAGTATTCAATAAATTTTGTATTAAGCATACCATAATTAATAGGAAAAGCTACTTTACGTGAAGAATACTTTTTTCAAGTCGAAATTTGTAGACCAGTGTTATTAACGAAAGAATAGAACATGTCGAAATAGAGAAATTTGAGAGAGACCAGATACAAGTAACGAATGTACCAACGAAATGAAGTAATGATACACCAAATATAGCGGTAGTTTACTGCGCATCCAAGCACACCATAAAAAAGGAACAATTCAACGAATTCGAAATACTTGGGAGAAGATTTATAGCCGGAGGCGACTTCAACGCCAAACATACTAGATGGAGATCTAGGCTTATTGACCCAAGAGGCAAAACACTACAAAGAACAATGTTGAACAAAAATTTTGACTCCTCAAGTACAGGTGAACCCACACATTGACCGACACATCCGAACAAAATTCCCTATTTTCTGGACTTCTTTATAACGAAAGGAATTTCATCAAACTACTTACAGATTATTCCTAACTCTGACTTATTTTCTGATCATTCACCAATAATTGCAACAATTAGTTCCACTATTATATTGAAGCCAAAAATATATATTAAACACGAACTGGACCTTGTTTCAATGATATTTGAACGAGAATATCCACTTGAAAGTGCCAAGAAATGAGATATAGAAATTGTAGTAGAAAGTACAACCAAAGTTATACAAGAAACAGCATAAGTCCTTACACCTAGAAAATAGAAGAATAGCGAAGGAAATTATAAGTATCCCATACATGTCAGAGAGAAAATTAAAGTAAAAAGAACTGCCAAATTCAAGACATCCCAATGATAAAACCATTCTGACTAGATTAACCAGAGAACTGAAAGAACTACTTTGTGAAATTGAAGAAGAGAGCCTCCAAAATTATTAACAAGGCTTATCATCTCACCCTCAAGAAGACTAATCGCTCTGGAAAGCAACCTGAAAAATGAAACACACAAGAAACACTATCACACATCCGAAAAGATGATGCTAAATGGGCCAGAGATAATGATGAAAAAGCTGAAATTTCTGCGAACCATCAATCTACTGTCTTTAAATCAAATCCTACAACAACATAAGTAGATCCGATCAAAATTACTGGGTTGCTAGAGACCCCTTGCCAACTACAATAAGATGCCTTAAACCAAACAAAATGAAATCAGAAATTAACCTTCTTAATAATAAAAAATCCTCAGGGTATGATTCGATCAATGCAGTCATATTGAAGCAAAAAGACATTAATTGCAATCACACAAATATTAAACGCTATTTTTAGAACTCAGTACTACCCAGTTCAATGGAAATTTGCAAAAATAATACAAATCAAAAAGCTTGACAAATCGCCTAATCAAGTTACATCATATAGACTCATCTCGGTTCTACCAGCTTTATCCAAACTATACGAAAAACTACTCTTGAAACGACTACGGCCTATTATTAAAGAGAATAATCCGATACCGGATCACCAATTTGGATTGAGAAATAAGCATTCAACCATCGAACAAATACACGAAAAGTTGAAAATGATTTGGAGACTAGAAAAGTTTGTGTACGGGTTTTTCTAGATGTGAGCCAAGCGTTCGATCGTGCCTGGCACGCCGGTCTACTTTATAAGATAAAACCTGGTTTTATTGATTGAATCCTTTCTCGAAGATAGATATTTCCAGGTAGTACAACAAAATTCTTAGCCTCAGATGTACAAAATCAACGCAGGGTTACATCAAGGGAGCCTCCTGGCACCTCTCCTATACCAGATCTACACCGCTGATCTACCACACTACGAGGAAATCTTAACTACCACATTTGCTGACGAAACGGCTATTTTTTTGTCACACTAGGACCCAAATAAAGCAGTAAGTATGCTCCAAGAACAAATCGACAACATAAGTAGATGGACAGAAAAGTGGAGCATAACGATTAACGAAACAAAATTTGCACAAGTGACATTCACAAACGAACACGTTACATGTCCGCACGTAATCATGGACAGAAAACCAATTACACAAGAGAAGAATGTTAGATACCTTGGCTTGTATCTCGAAAAGCAGCAAACATGGAGAATACACTTGATCACAAAAAGAGAACAACTGGATATAAAAACAAAAAAGAAATGTACTGGCTGTTAGATCCGAAATCCGAGTTGTCCCTCGAAAATTAACTCTTATTGTATGAAGTCACTGTTATCCCGATATGGACCTACGGCATCCAGCTGTGGGGCTGTGCCAAAAAAACGAATATTGACATAATACAACGCTACCAAAACAAGATTCTGCGTCTAATAGCCAAAGCTACTTGGTACATCTTAAATGGGACACTCCACAAATACTTGAAAATTAAATATGTTAAAGAGCAAATCACGCCATTCGCAGCCAGATAAGAAAAAAGATTGAATCAGCATCCAAACGATCTTGCCGTGAACCTCTTAAACAATGAACATGAAACAAGAAGATCAAACAGGAAGAAATTCCTGGACTTGATTTAACTAAAACAAAACACTCGGAGAATCTTCGCTGGGAGACGACTCCTTTCACATCAACCTTTACCTTGGCAAAAGAGATACATGAAATGTCACTTTTGAGACGTTTGAAAAAAAAAATTTTTCTGGAACGATAAGAGCATAACGTGAGAGAATCTTTCTAATTTCTTGTATCTCCAAGATAATCTATTTCTATCCTCCATCGACTACGTGTGGGATTTCAAAAACTTCATTGAAAATATGATTTTGTTCACAGTTGCTCTGTTATACTCAAGAAAGACAGACCTTATTTGATTTTTCCTATCATTCATTGATAATTATCCTCATACTTATTGGTTCACCATTGTTTTGTTGATATTGTGTTCAAAAATAAATGTCACGCTGAGAACAAAAGTGGGAACGTTACAACATGAATTGTTATTTAGTCCTTCAAAATAATGGTGAATATGATTGGGAATGATTTTTCTATATTTCTTTTTTCCAATAAAAGACTATCTATGACTTTCTATGAAAATCATTGTTTTCAGAAATATTTTCAATAATCCTGACTTTGTTTGATGGAATGGATAGTGAATGCACGATGTAAGAGCAAATTTAGAGAAGAAGCTAGATTTACAGAAAAAGACTGCTTAGCGCGAATTGGAACTACTGTATCCATATTAATGAGTTTTCTATTTATTTCCTTGTTGATCTTGTGATAATGTGGAGTAATAATTGCTGAATAGTTCAAACTATGTTTGGTACAGCTTATAAGTGATAATGCTTTTACTGAACTCAGTGATATCAAAATGATTTTATGGAAGCCCTGAATATACGTCAGACTAGGTTTCCAGGATCCGACAGGTATAGAGTTGATTATATGAATCTACTCATTGTCCAAAATTCACGACACTGATGAACTGATGGGACTAATTTTTCTCTTGGTCAAAGATCCGGTTCAGAAAAATTTTCAGACCTAACACTATCTAGCCATCAGCGTTTTTTTCTGATCTGACCATTCTGTAAAAAGCTGTGTTGAGCTTGTCTAATGTTAGATAACAGTTTCACATCATAATTCTTTGAGATCATTTCACAATATTTCCTAGTTAAGAATGAATGATGTTTTTTTGAAGCGAAAAAGTTGAGCAATTTTTAGATGAGTAAAATCTTATGAATTCGAGTGATCAACATGCGTGCGTTGATCAGAGATGCCGTATTTCTTATTCTTATTTTTCAAAGAGTACTTTCTGTGTAATGTCACTGTGATGACAGTTCAATCTCGAAAATATTGTTATTGATTTTTTCAGATGTGTTTTATATACGAGAATTTCATCAATAATTCAGTGCATTATATTTAGGAGCAAAATATTTCTGATACATTCCGATCAGTTGAATGTATTTTGAAGTAAAATTTTTTGGATGGGCTGGATCTTATCAGTATACAGTATTGTGCGAATTAATGTGAACATTGTGCATTCCTATAATCTTTTGAGATTGCAACACTGCTAAAGTACTTTTGACAGTTGTTACCTGAAAGATCACATAACCCATCATCCTCCATTAAGTTTTTGTCAATTTTATTCTTTCAACAAATTATTTTTATCAAAATATACACGTGTTTTCTGGTTTCGGAAGAAACTATAAATTTTTGTAAACTTTTCGTGCTTTCTGGCATTATGGATATAAGGCCTAGAAGAAGAGAAAGAATCATCACTCTTAGTGAGTACACATCCATGACGCAGAGAAACATTGCAAGTGAGTGTTGCGTTAGCTTGGGAGCTGTAAATAAGATTATTAAACAGAAAAGGGAAACTGGATCTGCCGAAGTTCAGCGCATGGGAAAATGTGGGAGAAAAAGAGAGACAACTCCTCGAGATGAGGCTTTTCTTTTGAGAAACAGCAAATTAAATCCCAGAAAGACAAGCTACGATCTTCAGCAAGACTTGGAAAAGGCGGGTGTGAGTATTCACGACTCTACAGTCCGTAGGCGCCTTCTAGAGGGAGGAAGAAAAGCAGTGAGACCTCAAAAGAAACAACTCTTGACAAAGATTATGATGGAAAAAAGGCTGACTTGGCCCAAAAAATATGCTCATTGGACAGAAGAACATTGGAGAAATGTCTTGTTCTCCGATGAGACACATTTTCTGGTGCAGGGGTACCGATCAAAGTACGTACGGAAAGGTGCGGATGAAAAGTTGACAGTGAAACATTTGGATCAAACTGTTAAACATCCTGTAAAAAAGATGTTTTGGGGTTGTTTTTCATATATGGGAACAGGTAAACTCATACCCATCGAGGGCATGATGAATAGTGAAAAATATAAAGAGATGCTAGAAGCATGTTTGACCATAGAGTTGAAGAAAGTTGGAGCAATTGGCAAACCAATCTTTCAGCAAGATTCAGCACCATGTCATGTTTCCAAGAAGATGGTGAAATATTTCAACAACAGGAAGGTCACTCTTCTTGATTGGCCCGGGAACTCACTAGATCTAAATCCTATCGAGAACTTGTGGTCTATCTGCAAGGCCAGATTGTTGAAAATGGATTGTTCGACAAAAACCAAGATGATCGGATCTGTAATTCAGGTGTGGTACCGGGATGAGAAAATCAAGGAAAACTGCAAAAGATTTATAAATTACATGCCAAAACGAGTTGAAGCCGTGATAAAAGCAAGAGGAGGACACATCCCGTATTAAATAATCATAAAAGATATATAAATAAGTATTGTATATATTTTTTTTCGCAATAAACGATATATTATCATAATTCGTCAGTGTTCACATTAATTCGCACAATACTGTACATCACCGACGTGCTAATGTTGAGGAGTATGATATGGAGGAACATAGCAAAGTTCTCATTTGAACTAGAGTACCATACTCTGAGCTTTTGTTTTTGACATACTCTGACAGTTACACCGAGATTTTTTGGAGTGACCACTGATCCGGCTGCGGGAGAAATAATATATTTTCATTTATCTATATTCCATCCGTTATTCGATTGAATGGTCATAGGAATAGTTCATTATATTTAAGTTTATTCTCCAAAATGTATATTTGACATGAATCAATTGAATTTTCCAGAATTGATTTGAATACATGCAAGGATAAGTTGATACGATATACTTATTCACCAGATTCTCTTTTAAAAAATATTGATCTGTCATTATTATTTATATTTCTATATTTTTGTGTACTTTTATTTTGCGATCTATCAGTTTAATTGGATATGAATCAATATGGATAATTCATTATCAATCTTTCATAATCTTTTTTCCAAATAATTCATTATTTAATGAAGGAAAAAGCTATTAAGAATTCATTTTTCTAATAAATATATTTTATTGGAAAGAGTTCTGTATAAAGATAACTGAAAGCTCAACGTTTCAACAGCAAAATGCTGCCTTTTTCAAGTAAGATGGAATTAAAAATAAATATGTATAAAAATAAAAAAACCAAGTTGTCATGACAACTAAAATAGTCAAACAGCTCCTAAGATCAAAAAGCTCTACTTTTATCGAATATAGAGCTCAGAATTTCCATTAGTATGATAAATTCTAGGTTTCTTATTCTTCTGGACAGACTAAGGGCTTCCTCTCTATCTTTTTGTGCCTGTTATGTGTTTTTTGCGATGGATATCAAAGCTTCTATAATTTGTTAATGACCTTCATGCAAGGCGCTTACTGCATTAGCTCGGGCTAATCATCTGATTTATGAAAGACTTTTGACAACTTTTTTGAACCCAAATGCTCTGTCAATATATTCCATCGATGAGTAGAGCCCGAAAAAAAGTTGAACACTCTTTGAACCATTTCAAAAAACTTTGCTGCCTCTGATACACATCCAGCAGCATGGACACCTACCAAGTTTAGTGAATGTCCCCCGCACATGGTACAAATGTGGTAAATTCACATTTCTCTTGTATTCTTGCTTGTAGACCAGTATATTTTCTTGACATATTTGAAGCATCACCGTAACTTTGTCCTCTGCAATCTTTAATGGGAATATCATGTTTCTTTAGAAAATTCAAGATGATATTCGCTAAATACTCAGATTTATGCTCTTTCATAGGTATAAATTTCAGAAACCTTTCAACAGGAAAACGGTCTTTCACATATCGAATTATAAAAGTTAGTTGGTCAACATGAGAAAGATCGGGTGTACTATCAACGGTAATGGAAAAATATTTTGCTAATTTAACTTCATCTATAATTTTTTTGAAGATGTTTTCCGATTAATTCAATAAACTCATTACAGATATTCGCTGATAATAAGAAAATGTTACCATTTCAAGGATTCCCAAAATTTTTTGAGTGATCTGCAACAAATTATTCAAATTCACTCAATAACTCCACACATCCCAAATAATTTCCATTGTCGGAAGATCCTAGGATTTGATTGTAACCGCGAAAGCCCTCTCAATGCCAAAAATTTCACTACAGCTACAATCCGTCTAAGTACATTTCTCCAGTAATCCACTTCTTTTTGATGCTGAGATAATAAGTCTATATCCATTCTACCAACCGTTTTACTTCGTGCCAGATAAGTTATAGATTGCCCATGTACTGGGCTATTTTCATGTGTTAAAATTATGTAACTAATGTGCTTCCAATCATTATATCCACCTGAAAAGCATAGATTTATATTAGAAGGATTAAATAAGCAACATGAAAAATAAAATACGGAGTTTTGGAAGGCGAATACAGCAACCATTCTCTTTCGACGCTTTCATTGTTCTTCAATTTGCGAGTAAATAATGCTTTATTGAAATACCTAGTTACTGATTTATAACCATCTTTGTGGGCTCTGGCTGCCCCGGAAAAGTCAGAATCTGTATTTTGAAAATATACGGGTCCCTTACAAATCAAAATTTCTCGATTTTTTTCTGTAAAATTTTTATGAAAATAAGTGGCGGGATCGCGTGATATGTCTTCTGGGCTGGAAGACTGTTGTTGTCCAACTGACACAGTTATCGGTGTTGGGGAAGACAAGGAAGCTATTGCACAGTCGTCATAGGAACGATCGCTTTGTGAATAAATCTCTTCATCAAAAAACTGATACTCCAATCTACTTAAACGGAAAAAAAATCAAGAGGAAAACCAATGTTCATGTCATCAACCAGACCCATAATATTTATGGAGAGTTCCATCATGCGTATGTTTGTATTCGTCGCTCTTCTCTTTTTACTCATGGTCGAGGAACAAGGGAGCCCCTATCAATAGTAGGGCCCTGAGAACATGCCTAGAGTGCCCAGTGGGAAAGAGGGGCCTGTGAACAGATCTTCAGGAAATGATGATGAAGTCACTCTTGCATAGTAGATTTGTAGATAGAAATAACTTGAAATTATGAACAAATGACTGATATTCACGACTGATTGAGTTCATAACTACTATAATGACACGGCAATAATACAAACACAACTCACTATTTTATGATACTTTATTTCCAAACATTAAAGTACAATCTCAAAAAGATCTAGAGCAATGACTTATCAGCAAGCTGTTAGCAACAACTAACTAACCAATATTGCCAACTCTCTGATAACTCCCTTACATCCTCCCTTTTATGTAACAATAATATTATAGGTCTAATTTAACAGGATTATTTATTTTCTTCCATATCTTGATCTTTGTTCATTGATGCTCGTCGGAGCATGTGGAACATGAAGTGGCTCTTCTCCGATTGTTGATTGTTCTGGATTTGGAGCTTGAGGTGAGCTTTCTTCCACTGTTGGTTGTTCTGGTTTTGTTCCCATTTCTCCATCATTTTTCATTTGTTCATTTATTCCGATTTCTTTTCCTTTGTTTTACAGATGTCGTAAGAACCACTAGTCTCTATGATATTGATGACCATCTTCCGCTCATATTACATATGATCTTGGTTCTTGCATTTGTTTTATAACTTCCCTTCTCAGCCACTTTTTTTTGTTATTTCTGTACAAAATCTTGTCGTCAGTTTTCAATTTTTCTTTTTTTTTTGTGTACATCTGCGTTTCGTTTATCTTTTTCTTTTGCTTTCGGTAATATTTTAGTCACATCTGTGGCAATTTCAGGCTGCTAACAATTTGTTGTGTGTTGGTAATAAATCCTTGGTTCTTCTACTCATCAAACGTTGTGCTGGGGGCTTCAATGAATTTCTTTGAATATTTCTGTCATGTAATAATGCCAGATATTCATCAGATTTATCTTCTAAACGTTTTTTTATCAAGTTTCTCGCTTCCTGCACGTAGCGATCAGCCAACCATTTGACCGTGGGAAGTTCGGGCTGGAGAATCGGTGTTCAAACTCCCATGTCTCTCTGAGTTTTTTTTAATTCTCCACTCACGTATTGTCTTCCCTATCCGCAATAAGAACATCTAATATTCCATGTTCAGCAAACCAAAGTTTTAGTGAATTTATCATCTCTATACTTGTGATATATTTAAGTTCATGAAAGTCATGCTAACCTTGAGTAGGAATCTGCTATAACAATATAATGAACACCATTTACTTGGAATAAATCAGACGCTGTTATGGAGCATGGTCATTTCGGTGCAGTAAGTTGTAATATTTGCTCCATCGGTTTATCTTTGCTTAATTTTTGTCAAAACCTACATTTCTCAAAGTATTTTGTTATATCTCGTTCTATCCCCCTCCAATATACGCAATCACGTGCTTGACGTAATGTGCTGTTAATTCCTTTGTGTCTTAGGCTTTTAAATTTGTGTCAGTCCTTGTACTTGGTATAATTATTCTGCTATTTTTGAATAACATGTCTTCATGACAGGATGAATCTTTTTGAAACGTCCAGTAATTTCTGAGTTTCGTTGGGACGTCCGTTATTGTATCAGGTCAACCTTTCTGTATCCGCTCTTTCAGCAATGTTAGCTCTTTATCTTCCCTTGTCTTTTCTCCAAGTTGCTGTGCTCTCTCTGAAGACATAGGAATTATTGTGTGAACTTCTAGTTTTGATTTTTCCTCGAGTTCTTCTGCTAGGCTGCAATCTCTGCTCAGGGTGTCAGTTATATAGAGTTCTGACCCTCTTTTGCATTTTACAGTTTGGTTATATGGTTATATTTCAATAAGCATCTCTGAAGTTTTGCTGGTGTTTGGTGAATTGGTCTCGTGAATATTATTTCCAGCGACTTGTGGTCCGCTTCGATTTCTTGGTTCTTGTTACTGTATACAAATGTATTCATGGAATTTTCTACTTGCTGACAGGATTGCGCACGTCTCTTTCTCCAGTTGACTGTAGTTTTGCTGTGTCTATCCCCAGATAGTTTCACTGGTTTTGTTGGATCGAAATATTTCAACCGAGGTAGATATTTCAAATGTTCCTTCAATTTTTCGAAGGATTCTTTTTGTTCCTCCCAATGTCATTCTACGTCTTTTTCAAGAAGTACTCTCAGAGGTGCTGTCACTTCTGATAGATTTGTTTTAAACTTATGGTGCTATTCTGTATTTTACTCCTATAGCGCCGTAATTCTATAGACACTGTAAGCTAAAAAGCTCTATAACTGTGGGTCTTATAGTGCAGCGATTTTCGAATTCTGTATCTCGTTCTATAACCAGTGTTCCTACAGTACCGACTTTATAGTGTGACTAATTTCAAATATATTATGACAGTTCAAATTTACTGCAAAATTCAGTATTTGTTTGGTATTGCAACTCTTTTGAAAATATAAATATCAAGTTCATATCATTGTTATGAATCAAAGTAAGTGGAATATTGATATTATATTATTATATATTGTATCAAATAGTTATATTTGTATGAATCAATATTCAGAGTTTGTAAATGAATGAGTTAACCTAATAATTCATCATAATTCACACAATTTTTCAGAATTTCATAATGAATAAATGATTTTCGGATTCAAATTCTGTATATTTATTTATTTCTTATTTATGAACTTGTAGATTATTTATCAGATCGTGTACCAACGGTTAACTTAAACGATAGGAATTAATAAAAAAATCGTCAGGTACCTCGAAAGGATTTTCTCTATCCCTTAATGATCTCCTTTCTATAAGCATGTAATTTCTGTTCATAAAAATCAAAGAGTAGGTTATGCTATATATGTACACTATCATTATTATATAAAACTTATAAAACAAGCCTTCGAACATCTTTTTCCATCAATAAATATATAAATATTGGCAATGGATCATTTGCATTCATATTATTTTTATGTGAGATCAAATTTTAATAAATTGACAGCGCACTATATGGAGTTCCGGCGAAAAAAAATTCGCTGTAGGATTTATAGAGATTCTATAACTCTATAGCGTTTATAGAAGCATACAGAATCGCAGTTTGCTTACATTGAATGATTTATCAAAGTTATAGAGCTAACAGTGCTTATAGAGACGTACAGAATAGGAACATTAGCTAGGTGAGTTACCATTCCTAAGGGTCTTTTGTTGTAGAAGTAAACGCAGTACACGAGATAGAAATCGAAAACTGATATAGAATACTCTATATACAAAACTCAAAACACCTAAATTATGATGATAGTTATATTTTTTAATTCTTTTGACATCACAAAACAACACAACATTTTAGTACTTGATCCATATTTTAAGTTATCTGTTTTCAACTATCTAGATTTGTAGAATTATTTTATTTGTATGATTGTAGAACATTCCCCAACAACTTTGAAGTTCTTTTACGTTTTTGGGCCTATTCATCTGCGAAATTGCTCTCACTTTTTCAGGGTCTGCTTATCTTCCTTCGTCTCTTAAGACATGTCCCAAAAATTTGATTTTATTTTTGGTAAGCTTACATTTTTCACGGTTCGCTTTTAGTCCTGCTGTCCTGATTTCTTGTATTACTTTTTTTACTTCTTTCTTTTAATTCGTTTTTTATACTATCATGTATCAAAATATCGTCCATGGAACATTCTACTCCTGGAAATTTTTTTAATATGTTGTACATTATCTGCTGCAATTCTTCAGGTGCTGATGCTAGTCCGAAGGGCAATCGTTTGCAACAGTATCTTCCCTATGGGGTATCAAACGTTGAAAATTTTTAAGTATGATCTGTAACTTTGATCTGCCAGAATTTTTTCTTGCAGTCAAGAATTGTGAACCATTTAGACCCGTTTAGTTCAGTAGCAATTTCTCTGAATGTGTTGAGTGGATAATGTCTACGCTTTAGATTCTTGTTCACATCTGATGGATCTATGCAAATTCTCAGCTTACCGTTTTGCCTTACAATCACCATTGGAGACACTACCGGAGTCGGTTCTATGATCGGCTCAATAGTTCCATTTTTCACTATTCTGTCTAATTCTTCGACTTCTTTTTTTAAAGCATATTGGAATCCGTCTTGGCGGGTTGATCGGTAGTATGGGATTTTCAAACAAATTTATATCCTATTCGAATCCTTTGAGACAACCGATTCCTTCATAACTCTCGTCCACCGTCAGTTCTCTTTTTATCAATCCTAAGCCGACACATGTATTTTCTCCTAGAACAGTTTGAACTTTTTCCTAGACTATTATGAATTTGATATCTACTTTTCGATTTTTGCATTTCACTTCCACATTGCTTCTTCCCCTCACTCCTAGTTCGTGATTGGAGAATGATAATAAACATTTTGTTTTTGTCGTTTCTATTTTCAGATTGGCTTTATCTGCTATTTCTTCTCACAGAACGTTGCAGTGTGACATTCTGCCGAAGTATTAATATTTCATATCAATTATATTCTTCTGAGCCGCTTTCTACAGCTGACACGTACATTACTTCTCCATCTTCTTCTTCTTCAATGCTGTCTATTTGTTTGGTTCTACAGAAATTGGCGTAATGTCCGAACTTCTGGCATTTAATAATTTTTTTTTTCCAAATACTGGGCAATTCCTTTTACTATTGTTGTTGCCGCATCTGCTACATTTAAATGTCTTATTCTTATGTTCTGTTATGTTTGTACTGTCATTCTTTTGATATTGTCTCTTTCTGATGATGTTCATTTCTGGTGTGTTTGTACTATCTTTTATTATCTGTAATTGTTTTCTAGCTTGCTCACTAGCTCTACATATGTTTATAGCTGATTGCAGATTTAACTCATCTTCTGCTAGTAGTCTTTCTCTGACAGTATCGCAATTTACACCTACAACAATTCGGTCGCATATTGAACTGTCCTCTAGTTTGCCATAGGAGCAGTATTTGCAACCGTTTCTTGAACTGGTTAAGAAATCAGCAAAGCTTCCGATGGATTTTTGTTCGATTTTATTGAACATGTATCTTTCGTATGTCGGATTTATTTTTAGCACAAAATGATTTTCAAATTTATCTATAATACTGTCCAAGTTCTTTTTGTCGGCATCTGTGAGATCAAATGAGCTGTAGCAGCTTGAACTACAGGATCTTTTCATTTTTTTGTAGCTATCTCATATTAGTGGTATTGTTGAATCCATCGTTTCCACGTTTCTGCCATATTTCCTTGTCCTTCTATCTTGAGTTCTTTTGGTGGTCTCAATCCAACCATGCCCTGCAAATTTATTTGCTCTTGTTCTCCTTGGTTGGCATTTTTTTCTTTTATTCACGTTGGGTTTTGGCACCATGTAATGACACTGCATCAATACAAACACAACTTACTATTTTATATTGCTTTATCTCCAAACATTGAAGTTCAGTCTCAAAACGATCTAGAACAATGACTCCATCAGCAATCTATCAACAACAACCAACCAACCAATGTTGCCAACTCTCTGATAACTACCTTACAACTAGCATTCAAATTCATATTATTCGGTGATTTTTTTAATTTCAATTGCCTCTCTTATTCTATGTTTCATTGTAGAATTTCAATTCTATGATGACAGTGATGCTCTAACTTATGAATCTCATTGCAAGGAATTTTCTGTTGAACAAGAAGAATTCCGCAATGAAAGTAAAAATCTTTTACTTTCCAGGAAGAATTCAAACCATTTTTCTGTTTCATAGTTTGTAATGATGGTGAACATCTTATTGGAGCAATTTGCATTATAAATATAATCATGTGCGAATTGCAAATCTTTATTGTCATTTTCCACGAGTTAGACGATCAGATTTGAGCAACGCAGAGAAGTGTCAGAGTTATTAAATCTAGAAGCTGACAGAGTTCAAGTAAAAAAATTAATGGGAAATAGAACAAAATATCTAGATAAATGTAAAATTTATGAAGAAGAACAAGATTATTTGATTCCTACTCTTGAAAAACTTGAAGAAAAATTCAGAGCTCAATGGTCCCTTTATGAAAAGAAAAAAACATTTGCTGGACTTTTTTCCCCGAGTCAATGGAATCAGTAATGCATTTATATCCTGAATTCATTGGTATTGATTAAGGCTCCCAAATATCCGTGCTGCATTTTATTTAATGGTTGCTGGAGACTCTAATGGATGTTCTGAAGTAGTCGCAGTTTGCATTCTAGTATCTGAAGTTAAAGGATCTATCAAATGGATGATGGACTGTTTTAAAGATGCTGATCCGAAGTGGACTAGAGTTGAATATGTCATGACTGATAAGGATATCAATGGAAGGGAATCTGTTGGCATTATTCTACCTTCTGCAGAGCTTATAATTTAAAGATACAATACTTGAAGAATATTTAATCGTGAGATTACTACAGATAAACGTAGTATAACATGTGCTAAGAGAAATAAAGCTAAAATTATTTCGCAAAGAATTGTACTTGCGTCAACTGATGAAGAATACGAGTTTTTGTATAATCAATTGAAGGAAATGTCGCAAAATATTGCGGACTATTTTAATGAACATTTGTATACTATCAGGAATCAATGGTCAATAAATACATATTTCATGCATCACAATTTTCTCAACATAACAAATGACTGCATTGAATCTCTCAATAGTAGAATAATAGAGGCTTGTAATTATTTTGATTCTCTAGAAAAATTTGTTGAGAAACAAATTATGTTTTTTTGTTGTTTAGATACTGAACAAGATCATTAAATAGCTCATTCATATCACAAAGCTGAAATTACTTGTTTTGATGATGATTCACCTTTGAGAAGATATGTGAAATTGTTACCGTCCTTTCAAATTTACGGGAGTAGAATATGAATAAAAAAGAATGTAAATATTGACACCGATGATTCAGAATCGCAAACAATCATGACGTATGAAGGCTTAAGGAAAATTGTAACTACCACCTCTTTGTGTGACAGCACGAGATTTGAGGCAATGCAGTTACCTTGGCGGTACAAATTCTTGCTACTACAATTTTAACTTCTATCTTCAATACTTATCTGTTTTAAAATAATATTATTCACTTTTATAGGCAGAGTTTATTTTGTACGATAAAGATTTATGCTTAGAACATCGGAAAAATGAATATTTTTAAGACTCAGTATGTCGTTTCAACTGCCCACACTAAAGTAGAAATACAAGAGTGCATAATTTCATCTGATGAAATTGAAAAAGAGTACTCTTTCAACATGAAAAATTAAAGAGAGCATCTTTCATGATAAGAGATATACCGAGTTTGGTTGCTGAAATTCGTAACGATTTATGTATACAAAGAATACAGAATTCAATTGATACCTATGATGCTTATCAGCAAGCTTAAGAAATATAGATTATTAGAGGGCACAATGCTCATCGTCAATTCCTACAAAATAATAAATAATGGGTCTAGGACATTGCAGCGCCACCGGTTCAGCGCGGCCGTTTCTCGTCACCGAGCCAGTTCAGCGTCGCATATGAATAGAGCATTGATTAATACTTGAACTATGAATCCAGACTCGACGAGTGGTCATGCGTGACTTGAAAAAGTGATTTTGTTTCCGGCGCTGAACCGATCGGCGTTAAACCAGCTGACGTCGAACTGGCGGCATAGACGAATAAGTGGCGCTGAATGGTTCCATTGCCAAAAATAATAACGACAACAGCAGCAACAATAGCATTGATAGAGACAAGAGTAATGGAAATAAGAGCAGTGATGATAGTAGCAGAAATAGTGGAAGTGGGTACAATAGTACTGATAATCATAATGAACAAAAAAATCATGTCATCATCATCTGCTTTATCGCCTACCTCTTTTCATTCTCTAATATACGATCATCAAAATTGTCCATTTTTTTCCTGTATTCAAATCTTTTGATACACATGATAATGATCTTGATTTTGAGAATATATCTAATGGATTCAATTCATCAAAATCCTCCAATAGCTTCTACATCTCACTAAATAAACGCACAAAACGTGAGTTACGTTAATAAAAGAAGAAAGATATTATCTGAAAAAATAGTTCAACCAGCTTTAAAACAAAGAAGACGAGCAAAAGATTCAAAGCAGACTGCAATGGGCTTCAAAAAATATTAATCTTCTATTCAACCGTTTCAGAAAAATATTTCTATGAAAAATCAACAATCATGTTCAATTGGTTTATTAACGTTGATATTGCACATAAGACATTAAATATTGAACACTTAATTTCTGAGGAGAACGAAGAAACTCTACCAAGTAAAGTTCCATCTGCTGTTCTTAATGAACACGTTAATATTAATTGTAGGCAAAGTGTATTCTTCGAAAAGAGAGTCACTAGAATGGGAATATTTCACTGTAAAAAAAATGTGGATATAACGATTGATGAAGATTCAAAATTCAGAAAAAACATATGCTATGATTATTACGATGTATGTTATCATTTGGATTGTTCGAGACCTACGCGTAAATGTGAATTTCAATATATTATGTTATTCAATAAAATATTATTCTAAGACATTGAACATTCTTCTCATTAGTTCGGAGCTGGTACCAAATTAAGTCGACATTGACATATTTTGATCTTGTCTTGAACTCTTAATCCTTGTTTTCATTATCTAGATATTATTTTCATAGAAGGATAACCTGATCTAGTCCCTGTCATGTCCTAATGATAAATATTAACTGGAAACATGTCCAACTTGCGTGACAAATTGACAGTAAAAATCAAGTCAATGTCAATGTCAAGTCGTTGTAGTTCCAGCCACTTGAAAAGTAATACTAAATTTCTAAAATGAATGAATTACTATTTAGTTTATGATGTTCAAAGACTATTCAATATATTATATTCACTTCGGATATTCCAAAGTATATATAGTTGATAATTGAAGTAATAAATCAGGGTCTAAACGAATTTTGAAAAAAACAATGCGACATTTTAGGGTAGACTTCTTTAGCCGGATAGATAGAAGTAAATTATTTGTCGCTTACTGGAAAAATTTAAGAAAAAAGACCGGAAACAGGACGAATATATTCGGCCGATAATTTTTCGATATAAATGGAAACAAAATTGATATTTATTTCAGATGTATGTTGTGAATACTCAAAATATTGTTACAAATGCAAGACTATTGCTCATTATCTCATATTGTCGAGATATTGTATTGAAAAATTTGCAAATTAAACCGTAAATTTTGCATTTCAAACCTTTACATCCAAATTAATTTAAGTGTTCCTAGGAACCCATTTTTCATATTTTTCTAGATTCAAGATTCTGATGTTGGGAATAGTAGGACTTCAGGAACCTATAAAATTATTGTTGATATTTATTTCATATTTGACGTCTCGAGTGAACAAATATTATGCTATGTACCGACGTGGACACTTTAATGTCTACACTTGCTCTCTAGACCGAATGTCTTCATATAAACAGCGTGCAGAGTAGTGTCGCTAGACTAGACACCTGTGTCAGGAAGCCGCTCTCACTAAATCATAGATCTGCCGTCTGAACCCCTTTTTTGGAGAGTGTCCAGACTCACAATTGTGGACACTAAAGTTTATCCAGTCTACTGGAGTGCTGTAGATACTGTTCTGTCCATGCAGTCAATGCACGGTTCCCTAGCAATTCTACCAAACAGTGCCGATTAGCACCAAATTATGACCGTAGGTTCTTCTTACCCTCTTTTTCAAAGTTGTCGATGTGTCGAGGATTGCTTTTACCTTGGATGCCACCCCTTCTCGGAGATGAAATTTTTTTCATTAAAAATAAGAGTGGGAATGGGTAGATTGACTAATTCTAAGCAACTTTTGTTTCATGTACTTTTTACTGAGTCAATACTTTTTGACTTATTGGAGAGTGGATGTGTCAATTATTCAACAACAGCAAAACACGTTCGTTCTTCTTCGTCAAATGCCGAAATCAAAATTTTCAACGTGAAATATCCAGAAAACAATGCATTTTTCGGGGAAAGCTCATAGAACTTCTTTTGAAAAACTCGTAAAACATTCATTTTCTTCAATGGAAGTTCCTAGTATCAAAATTAAGCGAGTTATGAGAAAAAAAATTGGTCCTTATTTTTTTGGCGGCAAAAAATGTGAAGATCACCCTCTGGTTATCACCCTGATTGAAAATGATCATTACCACTTAACAATTCACTTTATTTATGTATTTGTAACATGCTCTATAAGTTTGATTGGTTTTGAAAAAAATTAGCTTGAAGTTAAGAGAGCCTTATTGCAAGTTGGCAAAAAATTCTTTTCCCTAGAAATTACTTAAAAACCATGAAAGATGCGCGAGATTTCGATGAGTTGAGAATTGTAAGTTTTTTATTCTGGGAATTTAGTTTTTTTTTCTGTACGAGAAAAACCCAGTAAGATATGACCATTCCAAGTTTGCATATGTTCGCAAATAGTAACGTTTTCAACCTCTTTCAAACAAAACGTTTTTTGTTGAACTTGATAGCTCAAACTAAGCGAGTTATAGTAAAAATACCCTATCACAAATTTTTGCAGTAATCAGAACTTGTATATTACAACACTGATAGAGGAGATTTCTTCATCTTCTCACACGTGCTTTTTTTATATCGAAAAATATTTTCATTTTCTCAATTAAAAACTTGAGATGCATGATAAATAGAAAACTATTTTCTTCTATATTTCGAATAAAATTTCAATCAGTAGGAATTGTTTTTATAAGGGCTGCAATTTGTAATTCATGATGCGATGATAATTTCTATCCATTAAACGCTTGAATCTACAATTCTATAATTTGGCCAATGAACTGTTAACCTCAGTGATTTGAATATACCTGAACATAATATTGCTGTTCTAGCATTGGATTACAAATTTAATCACGAATCCACAAATCATAAGAATATACAGATAATAATTTTTGACATTTAATTCAACTTCAGTTTAAATATAGATTATAGCAGTATTTAGGACAAATAACCTTTGTAAAACAGGATCTCGAAGCTATTAGATTACCATACTAGAACATTAAACAATAATAAATAATCTTTCAGTGAAATTGAACCTCAAAATTTGAACAAGGACATCAAAATATTTGCAACAAATATTAAAGACCATGATTAAATTTTAACCCTTCAGTGGTTGAGTGGTCTCAAGATTACACGAGAGGATGGGTGAAGCCTGCCAGGTCCTAACTTTGAATACGTTTCAAAAGTTTCTTAGAGATACACAATTGACCTATTTTCTTCTTAGTCTAAGATCCGAATTAAGAACGACCTTCACCCATCTGTTACAACAGTGAAATTTTTTTCTATCAAATTTAGCATACTACAGAATACATCGCAAATGGGTTGGCTAAGAAATTCCTGGCAAGGCTATGATTAATTAAATATTGAGAATTTACTTTTTGTTACTTACTTGTACTAAGTACAAGGAAGTATTGTGGAACCGACAAAGCTCACGAGATTCTGATGGGTATATCTGTTTTGAGCATCCCTGAATCCATTTTGACTATTTTTGGCTTGATGTCGGTACGTATGTTTGTTCGTGCGAGCGTAACTCGCGAATCTCAAAACTGGTTGAACGTTCATGTTGAAATTTTGTATTTAGGACTGCTATAGGGTCTCGTTGTGCGCCTCGCATTATGATTTCAATCGGCTGAACCGGAAGTGTACTTTACTTGAAACTTTTTTCGAATTTTTCTGATAAATTCAGAATGATCAACCATAGGATGTTGAAATTCAGCATTTGAAATTGCTGTAGCATCCAAATGGTCATCTTTTATTTTCGTACCAATTGGCTCAGCCGGAAGTGCACTTTATTTGACAGACCTTTCGGATTTTCTTCATAAATTCAAAGCAATCGGTCGTAGAATATTGAAATTTTGTATTAAGCACTTCTATAACATCTAGTTGTACATCTTGCGTCATAATTTACATATTCTGTAGGCTCCATACTTTCGATTGGTATTAAATTCATTCGTAAAACTCATGAGTGCAATGTTAAACAGAAAGTCAATTCTCGATATTTAATTAATCATAGCCTTGCCAGGAATTTCTTAGCCAACCCATTTGCGATGTATTCTGTAGTATACTAAATTTGATAGAAAAAAATGTCACCGCTATAACAGATGAGTGAAGGTCGTTCTCGATTCGGATCCTCTACTATCTCTGAATTTCTGAATTTTCATCAAAATATCGTAGCGCCATTCAGGGAAAATCCATGATCACTTTTCTGTCGTCCAATTTTCACTTGTACAAAGTAATAAGTAAGTATTGTGAAACCGACAGAATTCACCTCGCGAGATTCTGAAGAAAATATCCGTTTTGAGCATCCCTGAATCCACTTTAACTATTTTTGGCTTGATGTCGGTACGTATGTTCGTGCGTGCGTTCGTACGTGCGTTCGTGCGTAACTCGCAAATCTCAAAACTTGTTGAACGTATTATGCTGGAATTTCATATTCAAGACTGGTATAAGGTATTGATTTGCACCTCGCATTTTGGTTGCCATCTATATATATACTATAAAATAAACATTTCCTAATAATTAAACCGATCATTGAGTATTTCAAATTAATTACTCACTTGCAAAATTACAGAAGAAAGGCAAAAAACCTATTTAATACCAAAATTGATGTTGGCACGATTAACCAGTACATAATTCTATTGTAATATTATTTTTTTAATCAATTTTATCTTGACCACAGTGAGAACTCTTTTGGCACTTATTTTTTCTCATACACATTGGTAGAGATCTATGAAAAATTATACCCTTATTGATAATAAAAGCTATTTTCGTAAGCTGCCATAGTATGTATGGTAATTTGTAGTAATCTTTCTGATTGTTTTGTACTCACAATATTAAATGTGTACTCCTTTCAATTGTTAAATAAGTAAGTTTCCGAGTGAGAAGAATAAACGAGCTTGTATGAGTGAAATGATGAATGTGGATGAAGCGAAAGAAGTGCATTTGACGAAGAATGAATGCTGATTATATACTAAATGTGAATTTAGTTGGCGAATATATATATAAATATATAATCTAGAACCTCTTGTACCCTAAGGTGTCGAGGTTTACATTTCTATGTAACACATTTAATTCTCGTATATGAATTCTCGCCATTCCTTCCGGTTCCTGGCCTTTATTTTTGCTGCGTTACAACTGGTGTTCACTTCTTCTAGTATCTTCTTAACTGAACTATTCCAGGTGGGTCTTGGTCTTCCTCTTCTATTCCTTCCAATTGATCTTGCTACCCAGATATTTTTTACTTGTTTATTTTGCTCCATTCTTGATAAGTGTCCAAACCATTTTAGCTTCTTTTGTGTCAGAATTTTCTTTACTGGTCGGACGTCAGCTTGTTTTCTAAGATCTTCATTTCTTCTTTTGTCTATTCTTCTTGCTCCTAATATTCCCCTGATATACTTCGTTTCAGTTGCTTGGAGTCTTTTTTGTTGTTTATCTGTTAGAACCCAGTTCTCGCCATTGTGAAGCATTATTGGTAGATAGATAGTTTTGTAAACAACTATTTTAGTTTTCAGTGATATATTTTTGTTCTTGAGGAATTTATTATACAGAGCTCTGTAAACTCTGTTTGCTGCTTGCATTCTTTTATTTATTTCCTCATCATTTGTCCCTTTGAACTGACTATGCTCCCCAGGTATACATATGAATAGACTTGTTCAATGGGTTTACTATTTAAGGTAATGTTAACAACACTTGGCTTGTTACTTATTACCATGGAATTGGTTTTTTCCGTATTTAGAGAGAGGTTGATTGAAGCAAGTAAGTCAGCACAAATAACAAGGTTTTTCTGGAGATTCTTCTCTGAGTTAGCAAATAACACAATGTCATCAGCGTACGCACACATTTCTAAATAGACGGGTTGGAGATTTTTATAGCCTACTAAGAATTTTTCCATTTTTGAATGAGCCTTTCTTATTGTGTCATCTAATGCACATATGAATAATAGTGGGCTTAAAACACTGCCTTGTCTTACTCCTTCGTTGTTGGTGCTCTTTTCTGATAGCCGATTGCATGTTCTAATTTGATTGCTTGTTGTTTTATATATACTTTTGACAGCTTCAATTAGTTCGGGAGCAGCATTTTTATTTTTAAGACTTTCCCAGATTTTGTTTCTGCTTATTGTATCAAATGCTTTCTTCATGTCAAGAAAACATAGGTATACATCTTTGTTTTTAGCTATAGATTTTTCTGCTATTTGTTGTATTGTGAATATATGATCTTGTATGGAATGTATTGGTCTAAATCCACTTTGTACACTTGTAAGTTGTGGTTCTATCACTTTCCTCAGTCTTGACTCTAGAATACCTTCATATATCTTCAAACCAGTGCATAGTAACGTGATTCCTCTATAATTACTGCAGTTTTTGGTATCTCCTTTCTTGTAAATCGGAAGAATGATGCCCGTATTCCATTCATTAGGTATTATTTTCTTTTCCCAACATAAATTTAATATTTGTAGTAGGACTTGTTCCCCTTCTTCTTCCATATATTTAAATAATTCAGGTGAAATTTCATCTTTACCAGGTGCTTTTCCAGTTTTGGTTTTCCTAATTTGTTCGTTCAGCTCAGTCATTGTTATAGGTTCGTTCGATTGTGGTTCATTATTCCAAGTAGTAGTTCTTCCTTCAGTTATTTGATTTTCTGTTATTTTGTTGTCCGTAATATCTGTATTTAGGAGTTCCTCAAAATATTCTCTCCATCTTTTCACAATACTATCTTCATCTGTAAGTACATCTCCGCTTTTTGTTTTGATTTGCTGCAATCTGATATTTGGTTTATTCCTAAAATTTTTGATAGCTTTGTAGAACATTCTCTGATTTTCTTTACTATTCTTTTCTATTTTTCTTCCAAACTCCTCCCAGGATGCTAGTTTTGCTTGCAAAATAATATTCTTTGTTTCAATTCTTTGTTTTTTATATTGTTCGTATGTTATTTCATTTCTTTGTTGAAGGTACAGTTTCCATAATCGTTTTTTCTCTCGAACTGCATTTTTAACTTCATTGCTCCACCATGGTGTTGCTTTTTTACCGTATCTCATTCTACTATTTCCGCAGGTTTTTTTTGCAGCTATTTTTAAGGTGTCCCTGAACTCAGTCCATCTTTCTTCTACATTGTTATTTGTATTATTCTTTAATTTGAGCATTTCTGTTGCAATCTCTTCTTGGTATAATTGTCTGCATTCTGCTTCATTTAGCCTGTGTGCTTTAATTTTTTCCTTAATCATTTCTTTGTTTTCATAACTTTGTCGTTCTATTTCTACATTACCTCTAAAGATGGTTTGGACTAAAAAATGATCACTTCCAATTTCGTGTCCTCGTCTTACTCTGGTATCCTTAACATCTTTTCTGTTTCCATATTCTATGATAACATAATCTATAATAGATCTCTCATTTCGACTCATTACTTCACGTGTGTATTTGTGTAAGTCTCTGTGCTTAAAGAATGTGTTTGTTATAATGAGCTCGTTGTCGTTGCAGAACTCGATTAATTTCTTTCCGTTATTATTCAATTTTTCTTCCCCATGTCTACCAATCACCCCATTCCATCTTTTTGCTTCGTTTCCCACTCTGGCGTTAAGGTCACCGGCAATTATTAATTTACCTGAGCACATTTCACACGTTACTTGTAATGTCTCCCAGAAGCTATCTTTCTCTGCTGTACTATCATTTTCTGAAGGGCCGTATGCTATTACTAGTGTAAATAATTCTTTCCCTTTTTTAAAATCAGTTTTTAATATTCTTTCATTCACATAATCCCAGTTACATATGTCTTTCACCATACTGTTTCTTATTATACATGCTACACCAGCTCTCGCTCTTTCTTTTTCTTCGACTCCGCAATAGATCATGAGATGATCGTTACCCAAAATAGCATTACCTTCTCCTTTCATCTTGGTTTCTGTTACTGCTAATAGCATTATATTTCCTTTTTCGAAATTTTCGATTAATTCGTTTTCTTTCCCGTTAATACCTTGTACATTCCACGTAGCTATGATCCAATTTTTATCCTTTTGTTTTTTATTTTTATTTATATTTTTTACAGATCCCATGTTACTAATCCCAAAATTATGCATATTTTTATTTCCCCTTATCTTACTATTTTTAAAATTACTGTTTGCATTATTCTCTTCTACTTTTTTCCTTCGTTTTTTGGAAAAGCTTCCCCCTTTTCTTTTGCTTCTTTTAGTGCATGACATTCCTTATCCCATATCCATAATTTTCCATTCACAATTAATTTCTTATACCCTATTTTAACGTTATTCCCTTTTTTCTTTTCCTCTTGTCCTTCTTCCCTAATAGTATCTTGAATTCGTTTTTCCTCCTTAGTTAGGTCACTGTTAATAAATATTTTCTCATTTTTCCAATTTCTCAATTTATTTTTGTTTTTCAATATTTTCATCTTGTCCTCCCAATTTTCCATTTCCAACACGTATGTCTTAATTCCGATTCTCTTTGCATTCTTTATTGTGCTTTCTACTCCCATTGCACTTTTAAAAAGGTTTTCCGCTACCTCTTTTATTTCTGTGCCATTATTAACTTCAATTTTTATTCCAGATATAATCACGTTGTTCTTTTTTTTCTCTCTCTCCAGGTACTCTACTCTCTCTTTAAGTTCATTAATTTGTTTTTCCATTACTTTATTTTCTTTCTGTATTTCCATCATTATTTCTTGGTCTTTTGCCAGATTCAATTTTATTTCTTGAATTTCAGTCAGTAGCTTATTAAACATCTCCTTTATTTCATCCATTCCCTTGTTATCCTGTTTTACCCGCGTTTTTGCTGGAGATCTTCTTACCAGTTTACTTTTCCTAAAAGGGTGCGCGTTATCCTCTTCTCTTTTCCGTTTAGAGTCTTCACTTGATAACCCTTCACTTTCCCAGTCGCTCATCCCCTGAGTACACCTCTGTCTTTTATTAAAAATCACTGCGTAATCAAGCGTTAAGCGTGTGGCTCGGATCAACTCCTCGAAGGTCACACACTTCTCAACTAATATTCACAGGATTTCATACATTTATTATTACTTACTGATTTATAAATCGTTCAAATATCATCAGAAAGGATTTATTTTCAGTTTCTACACTTTTTCTGTATTTAATTCTGCTCGTAAACGCTCAAAATGAGTTGGTTTACGGAGCTTATCTTAACCTCTTGTCACTATCCTACGCCATATATATATATATATATATATATATATATATATATATATATATATATATATATATATATATATATATATATATATATATATATATATATATATATATATATATATATATATATATATATATATATATATATATATATATATATATATATCTATCTCTAATATACCTTTGTATGATATGAATAGATGTTTTTATTACAGGCACATACAAGATTATTTGCGAAAAATAATAATGGAATCAACAAAGAAACAAAATCTTGAGCACCCATCATATCTAACAAGGGATGTCCATATGTGGCCAGATTTTCACGGAAATAGATCTCCTCTTGCGGATCCTAGTTTGAAAGGAATGGTAAGATTTGCTATACTTACAGCTTTATACAGTTAGTTCTGGTTCAATCAGACAAATTTCAATATAAAAACTCACCTTCTAAATTTTCAAACAGAAATAAGAGTATGTTTCACAGCACATAATAATAATATTGACTAGGTATTCAATATATAGATACTTCTTCATCAAATTTCATGAATATTTGAAGGAAAGTAGAATGACATATGAATGTAGATCACAAGACAGGATTTAAAAAAAAAAAAATAAAAATTTCGATTTACCTCCAGGCAGTTTCTTATAGAAAACTGATAAATAATTTGAGTAGCACTTCATCAAACTACAGTAACTATGTAACAGATGAAATGATTTGATTATTGCTCTTGACTGTTGGTCAATGACATCGAATCACTAGGAAAGTATTCCACTCTATTAGTTTCCCTTACTTGAATAAACATCATCTTAAATATGTTCAAACATAAAAAATCTCATTCATTTATCTTGCATGAGCACTACAATTTTTTGCCATTTCTTTAAGCGATCAAAACTGTTTTACTCACATTAACAGCTGATTCCCACTTAGATATTCTGTAATAAACTCTTGTAACTTGAAAGACAGAAGGGGATGGTTTTTAGAAATAAAAACTCAAAGAAGTGTTCTATTCACACTGCTCCCGCTATTTTATTGAATCACACGACCGGTTCCGGTCACTTATTGACTTTCTTCGAGGTGGTACCGGCGAGAACATGAAACATGAGTTCAATATATTAGATGATGTATTCTATCTTTGATTTGCTGATATCATCAATAATAAATATTGCATTTTGATTTTTGATGTAAAATACTCGGACCGATATATTAATTCGGAATGAAGTTTTACAATTTGCTCCACAATGTGAGCTTGTGAAGATGAAGATCTATTGTCTGAATGATTAAATAAAGCTATGTATGATCTACATAATAATTTTGGAATCATGATCATGTTTTGTAGCCCTAAAATGCGGGAGCTTTATAGCTCTAAGGCGTATGAAGTTGTCAAGCAACAGCTATTCAAACAATTTGAAATCATGTTCAATGATAATGTCAGTCAACTCTACTGAACAACACAATTACATT
The DNA here is from genome assembly GCA_963989225.1 of Dromius quadrimaculatus. NCBI lineage: Eukaryota > Metazoa > Arthropoda > Insecta > Coleoptera > Carabidae > Dromius > Dromius quadrimaculatus. Next base: position 35,267,667 of record OZ022328.1, on the reverse strand, counting down.
CTTTGAACGCCGTCACTCGCTAAACTTTTCGTATTCCTTCGTATATACGTCTTTGGACTTCTGTGGAGCTAACTCATCCTGTGCAACCTCAAATTCATTCAAAACTTCTTCCATTTTCATTCGACAAGAAAATAAATGATTTGTTTGTAAACAATCAATATGGCTACAACAAAAATCATCATGCATATATAGAAACCACAGCATACCTAGAGTTCATAACGCCAACCGATTCCTACTTAAGGCGGGTCTCTGCGTGAAAGGCGATAATTGTCACTTTTCAAATCATTATACAGCTTTCATTTATTATTGGAATGGCCAATGTTATATATCATTTTGAAGATTAGAGGCATATAAACAATTGTACGTATCGAAATTTGATAATCTTCTCTAGATTCAGAGTAAAAAGCCCCTAAACATAGTATAAATATTGATTTCAAGGCTTTTCAAATCGTTTTAACTCAGATATGATTTGACTTACACTTATGAAAATCAACCATATGAAAGATATTACTGTTAGCTTCAAATAAACGTAAGGAATTTGAAAAAAATTATCCCAGGCTTCAGTAAAAAAATTGTAAATTTCACTAAAATAGGTACTTTTCAAACCTATTTTTCTTGCATGAAAATCGGATAATCAGTTCGAATACCTATATGTTGATTTACTTTCAACCTTTATCTCTCATTTTTTGGCCATATATTCATCAAAAAATCATGTATTCGGGGTAATTAGCAAAATAAAATAATAAATATAATTTATTTTGTTGGCTCATAGATGGCGTTAGTGAAGTGATATATTTTCTGGAAGACTAGCCTTTGACATAACTCCGCCTCCCAATTTGTTTCCATAGCAACGAAGTTTTGAACGAACTGTTAGGTACTCGAAAGTAAAAGCGGTATAAAAGTGTTTTGTTGGTTTTTGAGGGATTTTCCAGGATTTTTACTTTTCGTCATTCGATTGCCGATTGAAAGTGAAAGTGGTTGATTTGTGATATTTTTAATATAAAATATTTGATACAGTATTAACAACGGTTCGCTTAAGTAAAACGAGAATTAGAATGAGAAAATCAATTTCAAAAAGATGGCAAGTTATAGAAATATCTTCTTCATGAATATTCTCCGACAAAGTAGAATAGAAATATACCAAAAAACAAAAACATGCATTCTGCATAAAATCCAGTCTCTGATAATTGTTGATTTTAAATACGAGAATATTCAAACAAAGAGCTGATAGAATTTATTCCAGTTAAATTTAAGCTATACATTTTTATTATCTTGCTAGATAATTTTTTTTTCATTGAATTTTTATGATTGAATTAAAATTATGTACATAATGAAAATTCAGAATTATTATTATCTTGCAAGATAATTTTCATGCATTGAATTTTCATGATTGAATTGAAATTATGTACATAATAAAAATTAGGAATTATTATTATCCTGCAAGATAATTTCACTGCATTGAATTTTTATGATTGAATTAAAATCATCTTGCAGTATAATTTTAATTCATTGAATTTCTATGATTGGAATAAAGTTTTGTACATAATAGAAATTCAGAATTATTATCACCTTGCCAGATGATTTAAATCAATTGAATTTCTATGACTGAATTAAAATTATGTATACAATATATATTCAATCATAAAAATTCAATGGACTAGAATTATCTTGCAAGATGATAATAATTCTGAATTTCCATTATGTACATAATTTTAATTCAATCAAAAAAATTCGATGCATTGAAATTATCTTGCAAAATAATAATAATTTTGAATTTCCATTATGTACATAATTTTAATCAAATCATAAAAATTCAACGCATCAAAATTATCTTGCAAGATAATAATAATTCTGAATTTTTATTATGTACATAATTTTAATTCAATCATAAGAATTCAATGTACCAAAATTATCTTGCAAGATAATAATTATTATGAATTTTCATTATACTTATACATAATTTTGATTCAATCATAAAAATTCAACGATTCCGTATAGTTTTGCTAGATAGTCTCTATGCTGAATTATCATCATGTACATAAGTTTGATTCAATCATAAAAATTCAATGTATAAAAATTATCTTGCAAGATGATAAGAATTCCTAATTTCCATTATGTACATAATTTTAATTCAATCAAAAAAATTCAATACATTAAAATTATCTTGCAAAATAATAATAATTCCTAATTTTTATTATGTACATAATTTTAATTCAATCATAAAAATTCAAGGAATTGAATTTATCTTGCAAGATAATAATAATTCTGAATTACCATTATGTACATAATTTTAATTCAATCATAAAATTTCAACGGATTAAAATCATCTTGCAAAATAATAATAATTCTGCATTCTCATTATGTACATAATTTTAATTCAATCATAAAAGTTCAACGAATTGAATTATCGTGCAAGATAAAAAAAAATGTATAATTTAAATTTAAGTGAAATAGATTTTTGCTATTAAATAGCAAAACGGCGTGCTGACGATCCTCTCTCCTTGTCAGTCAATACTTATTTTTAGCCCCACCCACAATGCTGCTTTCTGTTACCGTCCCCTTTGCACCTCCAAGACCTTAGATGGTCAATGATTGCAAGAGACCCCCCTTAATCATTGGATTTCGAGGGCCAAAATAAAATATGTACCACAAGCATAATCAAGATTATAGCACATGGGAAATTCAAAACTCTTCGCATAGCGTCGAGTTTATTCCCTCGTGCTATAATCTTTTGATTATGCCCTTAATACATAAATAACTATTATTTATTGCTGGTACCTTGCTCACAGTCATCTACAAATGTTCAACTCTGATTGTGAATTAACCAGAAAATGTGAAAGAAGTAATCAGTTATTCAAATGAAAAAACTACTGATTGAAGTAAAGAGGAATAAAAAATGAAATTATCGTTAAATACAAGAAGGATACCACATTATTATATCTCTTGCAAGAGAATCTGAGAATATGAATCTATAGTCCAAGATCCCAGACCCGCCAGACGTTACTTATTTTCTGAGAAACAAAATTTGTGAATTCAAGGACTGTTAGTCGATACTTTGGTCATACGCATATTTGCTAGTTTGTGCCGACGGCCCATTTATAGATACGTTAACACATTACTCACTTTGCTTAAAGTCTGAGTGCTGATTTTTATGTATATTTTCGAGAATATTGTTGAAAATTGATAATCAACACTGCCAGACACTTACCGTCTGAAGTAACTTCTGCTTAACGCTTTGAAGCCCGGGAAAAATTGCCTTATCTTACTTATAGTCTGAGATCAAATTTCTATATATGATACTCAGGGAGCAATTTCAATACTTTTTGTAGACAGCCAGACCAAGGAAGAGTTTGATGCCCATAGATACTTCGTTTACTATCGAATAGTGACCTTGCGCTTCCACTCACAGCGATATTTTAATTGTGTCTGGGGTATGTTCAGCCCTACGATGATTGATCTGGCTGTTAACAAAAAGTATTGAAATTTTTCCCTGAGTATCATATATAAAAATTAGCACTCAGACTATAAGCAAGATTACGTTATTCTTTGCGAGCTTTGGAGAGTCTTGTAGAAAAAACCACCAATGGAAAATATTTACCAGTGTTGATCATCAATTTTTAACAATATCTAAAACATACATAAAAATCAGCACTCAAAACATTAAAATGTCTCAACGTGCATCTAGCACCTCGTATCTGTAAATTGACCGTCAGCACAAACTAGCAAGTATGCGTATGATCAAAGTACATATCAACATCACTCTATTCCACACATTTTGTCTCTCAGAAAAGAAGTAACGTCTGGCGGGCCTGGGATCTTGCTCTACTAGTATAATGCATCAATAATAAGTTTCAAACTAAGGTGAATCTCAATCTCTCTACTGAGAATATTGATGTTGTCACCGCTTTGGAAATATACATAATAACAAGAATGAGACAAATAGTCAGCAAAAAATTACTCTTCTAAAAGTGGCAATCTACAGATCTTCCAACAAAAATGTGTGATCTTAGAATGGTAGTAGTGTCGTGAATGTGAATTCCAAACTTTGGTACTATCGAAGATATTAAAATATTATTGTAAAACGAAGCAATGCTTCATTTGCTGTGAAGAGATTAGAATGCTTCCACTTCTTATCAAAAAATTCATTGCATATTCCTGAGTTTTATGCGCATCTCTGCAAAAAAATGGAAGAATCATCTAGATGATGAAAGCGCATTTTTGACAGCTCATGAATGCTTGTTACTTCAGAGATTTCGCAAACTACCATCTCTCACAATTACTGAGTTTGAATAAAGCAATTTGGGCAAACTTACGAAACAGCAGCTTCCATTTAGTACTAGTTTCAAGTTGACTATTTGATAGGTACATAATTTATGCATGTACAAACTCAAAAATACCTTTTAATCTTCATTGTTCAGTTATTGACTGACGGGAGGTCAAGTGCTGTACCTCAAAATAATAATTTGATCTTTATCAAAGCTATATAAGAAAAATACACCAAAAGTACAAATTTTCATCCAATAATAATAATTCATTCTAATAAGCTTCAAATTCGCGTCAAACAAGTCATTGAATTAATCCCTGACAGATTTGACAACTGTAAATAATAATAGTGACACTTGCGGCGAAAGTTGTAACTAAATTTTTATCTACTTTAATAAATTTTAGTTGCCATATCCCTAATGTCATTGTTTGGCACTGTTTCACTTGAAACAAGTAATTGAATACTTTATTCTTCCACAATCACTGAGCTTGAATTAAAGCAATTTGTGCAAACCTACGAAATAGCAGCTTTCATTTAGTACCAGTTTCAAGTCTGTAAATAGTATAGTTGCTGAGATCTCAGCGTCACGCCAGCCAGCCAGCCAGACAGCCAAAGTGAATATAATAGCGCTTTTTTCCAAAAAATGGAAGAATCATCTAGATGATGACAGCGCATTTTTGACAGCTCATGAATGCTTGTTACTTCAGAGATTTCGCAAATTACCATCTCTCACAATTACTGAGTTTGAATAAAGCAATTTGGGCAAACTTACGAAACAGCAGCTTCCATTTAGTACTAGTTTCAAGTTGACTATTTGATAGGTACATAATTTATGCATGTACAAACTCAAAAATACCTTTTAATCTTCATTGTTTAGTTATTGACTGACGGGAGGTCAAGTGCTGTACCTTAAAATGATAATTTGATCTTTATCAAAGCTATATAAGAAAAATACACCAAAAGTGAACAAATTTTCATCCAATAATAATAATTCATTCTAATAAGCTTCAAATTTGCGTCAAACAAGTCATTGAATTAATCCCTGACAGATTTGACAACTGTAAATAATAATAGTGACACACGCGGCGAAAGTTGTAACTAAATTTTTATCTACTTTAATAAATTTTAGTTGCCATATCCCTAATGTCATTGTTTGGCACTGTTTCACTTGAAACAAGTAATTGAATAATTTAATCTTCCACAATCACTGAGCTTGAATTAAAGCAATTTGTGCAAACCTACGAAATAGCAGCTTTCATTTAGTACCAGTTTCAAGTCTGTAAATAGTATAGTTGCTGAGATCTCAGCGTCACGCCAGCCAGCCAGCCAGCCAGCCAGCCAGCCAGCCAGCCAGCCAGCCAAAGTGAATATAATAGCGCTTTTTTCGGAAAAATGCGCTAAAAATGGAAGAATCATCTAGATGATGGAAGCGCATTTTTGACAGCTCATGAATGCTTGTTACTTCAGAGATTTCGCAAATTACCATCTCTTACAATTACTGAGCTTGAAATCAAGCAGTTTGGGCAAACTTACAAAACAGCAGCTTCCATTTAGTACTAGTTTCAAGTTGACTATTTAATAGGTACATAATTTATACATGTACAAACTCAAAAATACCTTTTAATCTTCATTGTTTAGTTATTGACTGACAGGAGGTCAAGTGCTGTAGCTTAAAATGATAATTTGATCTTTATCAAAGCTATATAAAAAAAAATACACCAAAAGTGAGCAAATTTGCATCCAATAATACTAATTTATTCTAAAAAGCTTCAAATTCGCGTCAAACAAGTCATTGAATGAATCCCGGACAGATTTGACAGCTGTACATAATAATAGTGACACTGGCGGCGAAAGTTGTAACTAAATTTTTATCTACTTTAATAAATTTTAGTTGCCGTATCCCTAAAGTCATAGATATCTATGGACATTGTTCCACTTGAAACAAGTAATTGAATAATTCAATTTTCCACAATCACTGTGCTTGAATTAAAGCAATTTGTGCAAGCCTATGAAACAGCAGCTTTTATTAAGTACCAGTTTCAAGTCTGTAAATAGTATAGTTGCTGAGATCTCAGCGTCACGCCAGCCAGCCAGCCAGCCAGCCAGCCAGCCAGCCAGCCAGCCAAAGTGAATATAATAGCGCTTTTTTCGGAAAAATGCGCTAAAAATGGAAGAATCATCTAGATGATGAAAGCGCATTTTTGACAGCTCATGAATGCTTGTTACTTCAGAGATTTCGCAAATTACCATCTCTCACAATTACTGACTTTGAATAAAGCAATTTGGGCAAACTTACGAAACAGCAGCTTCCATTTAGTACTAGTTTCAAGTTGACTATTTGATAGGTACATAATTTATGCATGTACAAACTCAAAAATACCTTTTAATCTTCATTGTTTAGTTATTGACTGACGGGAGGTCAAGTGCTGTACCTTAAAATGATAATTTGATCTTTATCAAAGCTATATAAGAAAAATACACCAAAAGTAAACAAATTTCATCCAATAATAATAATTCATTCTAATAAGCTTCAAATTCGCGTCAAACAAGTCATTGAATTAATCCCTGACAGATTTGACAACTGTAAATAATAATAGTGACAAACGCGGCGAAAGTTTAAACTAAATTTTTATCTACTTTAATAAATTTTAGTTGCCATATCCCTAATGTCATTGTTTGGCACTGTTCCACTTGAAACAAGTAATTGAATAATTTAATCTTCCACAATCACTGAGCTTGAATTAAAGCAATTTGTGCAAACCTACGAAATAGCAGCTTTCATTTAGTATCAGTTTCAAGTCTGTAAATAGTATAGTTGCTGAGATCTCAGCGTCACGCCAGCCAGCCAGCCAGCCAGCCAGCCAGCCAGCCAAAGTGAGTATAATAGCGCTTTTTTCGGAAAAATGCGATAAAAATGCGCTAAAAATACGCCATTATATGCACTTTGGATGTCTGGCTGGCTGGCGTGACGCTGAATTCTCAGCAACTACAGCACTTACAGACTAAATTTAAGCTGCTGTTTTGTAAGTTTGCACAAACTGCTTGATGTTTTCATTCATACACCCAGTTTTGGGTGAAAAAATAAATAAAAATTCAAAAGGTGACTATTGCTGAACTATGCATGATTAAAATTCGAAAATTGCTGCACAGAATGAGCGATATGTCAATAATTGAATTTTATACCCTGAATTTCGAGCTGATATGGATAAGTATCCATTTTGGGGTAGAATTCGCAGGTTTTCCAAAATTACTCGATTTTAAACTCAGTGATTGTGGGGAATAGTAATTTGTAGGATCTCTGAACTTTTTCTATTTTTTATTCTGACACTTTCATTCACGGCTGATTATTACAAGTCAACAAGAAAATCTAATAAAATAGTACAAGCATGATAGATGACATATTTGTCGTCCCCCTTTATGATTTAATCTTTTCTCGTATGCCATAGCAACTTCTTCAATTTTTTTGTGTACATATTTAATTTTTGAGCCTTCATGTATAAATTATAACTACGTTGGTTCTCTTAGCGCAGCCCCAGAATTGAATCCCGTACGTCGAAATTGGTACAAGTGTTACTTTGTATAGGAGTAATTTATTGTCTATTGTTAACTGCGAATTTCTTCCAAGCAGTCAGTACATCTTCCTTAGCTTTATATCTAATTGTTTTCTCTTTGTTTGCAGCTGTTTCTTCCATGTCTCTGTTTGATCTAGAAGCATACCTCAATATCGAGTGTCAGATCTTCTTGCTACTGTACTATTATTTATTTTTATCCCAGGGAATAGTACATGTCTGTTTGTGATATTGACTGATTTATCCTTATTAATTTGTATTCTCCAATTTTGTGCCCATTCTTCTATTTTGCTTAAGGATGTTTGTAATATTTTCGATGCTTCTCTTGGGTCATCGTGTGATGAGAGAATTGCCGTATCATGTGCATACGTAGCGATCAATACTTTATCTTCACATGGTATATCAGCTGTAAATATCTGATACAGAAGTTGTTTAGATTAAAATATAAAATAGAGTTACCATGTTTTATGAGAAAAAAAATATTTTGATTTTGATATGGCAACAAAAACATTGTAATAGCAACGAGAAACATAAGCACACGTAAAATACTTGTCAGTTGAATTTTATGCAAAATAGTATATCTCTTCTTCATTAAACAAGGGCAAAGTAATTAAAATTTACTTCTGCATCAAACATTTTTGGTCCTTCAAGTCGGATAAAGTAATAAAGTCAAGATAGAGAAGAAGATATACGTTGAAGAAGAAGTGAACTTCAACTGAAAACGAATAGAATTTGCACTACAAGAAGAAAAACAGCTAATCCATGTTTTTGTATCATTTTGGAAACCAGCCTGTTGAACTGTCGAACATAAGCTATTGTCTGACCAGAGAGTGAGTACATTTCGCAACACTTACACATAAACAAGTACACTCTCGTATTGCTCTCTCAGCCTGATTTTCGTATTTAATCTACCTGTTCAGTCACAATAATTGATAGTTATCGTCTATATAACATGACCACAACGAAGAAATTAGCTGATTTAAAAACCAAGCGCAATTCTCTGAAAAATGATCTCAATAGTTTGATAGATATTTTAGCAACTCTTGGAACTGAATTCTTAGAACATAATAGCATAGATTGTATCAAACAAGTTGAATTGAAAATTAGAACTGACAGAATCAGTCAATTGTCTTTAGATAAATTTGAAACTATACAAAACGATATAGAACTCATAGCTGAAGATGCACAAGCTGAACAAATCGAAAGGAAGCTATTTAATGATCTCGTTTATTCAGCTTTAGCTAGATCAACAGTATTGTTAAACAAATGTGAACCAACAGAAAAGCCAGTTGAAATTCTGTCAATCGTAGGAAAATTACCTAATCAAACGTTCAATATTAAATTGCCTGCTATTAATTTGCCCACGTTCAATGGTAATTACAGTGATTGGTTGGAATTCAAAGAAACATTTCTGTCAATCATTCATAATGATGGATCTTTGGATGATATTATCAAATTTCGATACTTGAAATCCTCTATACAAGGCGAAGCGTCTAAAATTATCAGCTTATTAGATACATCAGCAAATAATTACGCTGAAGCCTGGAACTTGTTGTGTGAACGATTCGATAACAAACGAATGCTGGCTAACAATCATGTTAAAGCTCTATTTAATCTGCGTAAGTTAGAGAAAGAGTCAGCAAAATGTCTACGTAACTTAATAGATGAAGCTAGGCAGCATTATCGTGCACTGAATAAGCTAGGACACGATGTTGAAAGCAACAGCATATTCATAATTTATTTATTAACTAATAAACTAGATCCAGTAACGGCGCGAGAATTCGAGATCGTTACTGCCTCCAAAGAAACAGTAACTTTCGAAGATCTCATAGCTCTTCTCAAAATGCGTGCAGAAATGTTAGAATCATTGGGTAATGTCAATAATCGCTCTCAAAAACCGTTTTCTCAACATGATGATAAGAATCAATTTAAATTCAACGCAAAAGATCGTAGTCATTCTCTGTTGACAGTTAACTCAAAGTGTGTATTTTGTGCCGACTCGCATACAATTTGGTCTTGTCCAGATTTTAAGAAATTATCTGTCGAAAATAGATTCCAACAGGTAAAAACGTTTATGTATAAATTGTTTACGCTCCGGTCATGTAATAAAAGATTGCAAATCTAGATTTTGTCAAAAATGCAATAATAAGCATCATACTTTACTACATTTTGACAAACAAACAAAATCGATTTGTAGTGAAGCACCTCAATCTACTAAAGGAAATACTATTGAAACTAAAATTACAAAAAACTACCATGCTCGTATAGCAGTATCACAAGAAGTGTTACTTGCAACAGCTTTAGTAGAAATCGTTGATTCAAATGGCAAAATGCAAATGGCTAGAGCTCTTTTAGACTCTGGTTCACAATCAAATTTAATTACAAATGAGTTTAGTGAAGGATTAGGGCTACAAATCACATCTACAAATATTGCTTTATCAGGTATTGGGTCAATGACTTCCTCTATAAATTCAAAAATTACATTTCAATTAAAATCACGTTGTAGTGATTACAATTTGAATATCTCTTGCTTCCTTTTACCAACAATTTGTGAATCAATTCCTATTAGAAAGATACATGCATCAAATTTTCATATACCTAGCAACATTAAATTAGCAGATCCCACATTTAGCACACCCTCAAAAATTGATATTTTGCTCGGAGCGCAAGTGTTTCTGGATTGATTACAACCTGGACAAATGAAATTGAAGTCCTGTAGTGCTGTATTACAAAACACAGTTTTAGGTTGGGTAATTACCGGTACTATCTCGCAAGCAAAAAACTCATTGAATTGTAATTTTATAATGCAAAATTCATCAGAATTAGATGTACAAGAGCAACTAGATAAATTTTGGACAGTAGAAGAATGTTCATCTCAGAAATTAGTTAGATCACAAGAAGAAGTAGATTGCGAAACTCATTTTACAAAACATGTCAAACGTGATAACAAGGGTAGATTCATTGTTTCGATACCTCTTAAAAAATCGGTGGGCAGTTTAGGTGATTCTAGACAAAATGCGTTGAAACAATTCTATCATATGGAACGCAAACTTTCAAACAATCCAAAATTAAGACTGATGTATTCAGATTTCATGTCAGAATATACAGAGCTTGGTCACATGCAGCAGTCGGTAAATTTTGAGAATAATAATTCATATTTTTTGCCACACCATGGTGTACCTAGAGAAAATAGCATAACAACTAAACTAAGAGTAGTATTCAATGCGTCATCAAAAACAACATCTGGTATGTCACTTAATGATTTACAAATGGTAGGTCCCACAATTCAAAATGATTTAATAGCAATTTTAATAAGATTTCGTGAATATGCCTATGTTGTTAGTTCGGATATAGAAAAAATGTATCGCCAAGTCTTGATAGATTCAACACAGAGGATGTTGCAAAAAATTCTATGGCGATTCAACCCCGCTGATAATATCAAAGAATATACGCTTAATACAGTAACTTATGGAATGACGGCAGCTCCGTTTTTAGCCATAAGGTCCTTATTTCATGTAAATCTCAACACCCTGAAGCATCGCGAATTATTGCTAATGATTTTTACGTTGACGATTTGTTGACAGGTGATGGTAATACAGATAATCTTATACAAAACTGTAATGCAGTATCAACAGTTCTTAATTCAGGATGTTTTAATTTACGTAAATGGAAAAGTAACAACGTCGATATACTAAAACAATTGAAAGTTGAGTCATCAAATGAGGTGTTGAATATTGGAAAAGACGAGACCATAAAAACTCTTGGCGTGGTATGGTCATGTAGCACTGACACGCTAACATATAAAATTTGTACAGATTTAGATTCTAATTCTGCAACAAAACGTTCAATCTTATCGTGCGTTTCGCAAATGTTTGATCCTTTGGGCTTATTGAGTGTTTGCACAATAACAGCCAAAATATTCATTCAGAAATTGTGGCTGGAGAAATTAAGTTGGGATAAACCTGTGTCCCCAAATTTAAATTATAAATAGAATGAATATAAAAAAGAGCTTGCACAGTTAAACGATATTAAGATAAACCGACATGTATCATTACAAACTTTTACCAAAAAAGAAATACATGTATTTTATGATGCATCATTAGTAGCGTACGGCGCTAGTGTTTACGTGAAAACAAATAATGAATTTGATGATCAAGTAATATGTAATCTTTTATGTGCAAAATCAAAAGTTGCTCCCTTGAAACTACTTACTGTTCCAAGATTAGAATTATGCGCCGCTCTTTTAGCATCACGATTAATAGATATAGTAATCAAATCATCAAACTGTGAATACGCACATTGTACGATGTGGAGCGATTCCACTATTGTACTAAGCTGGATTAAAACCGCACCGAATTTATTAAAACCATTCGTCAGTAATAGAATAGCTGAGATTCAAAGATTAACAAAGAACTTTAGTTGGCGGTATGTTCCTTCAATTGAGAATCCAAGTGACATATTATCACGTGGCTTAGCACCTTCTCAAGTAATGAATTGTGGAAAGTGGTGGCATGGGCCAGATTGGTTGATAAAAGATGTAATTTATTGGCCAGATAAACTAATTATCAATTGTGAAGAGTTACAGGAGTTTAAAAGCCAAAGCACAGTCTTATTGAATATTCATGCATTTAGTGATCTGAAATTAGATAAATACTCAAGTTAGAACAAACTAAAAGCAAAACATCATATTACAACTTTATTATTCGAATTCGAACACAAAAGATTACTACATGCAGGGTCACAACAAATATTATATTCGTTACGGGAAAATTATTGGCCTTTATCAGAAACAAATACAGCAAAGTATGTTGTTAGAAAATGTACAATTTGTTTTAAAAATAAACCAATAACAATAAATCCAATAATGGGTAATCTTCCATCCCAACGCATCTCTCAATCATTTCCGTTTATGCATTGTGGAGTCGATTACGGTGGTCCATTTTTACTTAAAGATAGATAAGGTCGAAATAATAAATATTATAAAACGTACATTGCTTTATTTATTTGTTTTGTAACTCGAGCTGTTCATATCGAGGTGGTTTCAGATTTAACTAAAGATGTTTTTATTGCAACTTTTAGACGTTTCGTCTCACGTAGAGGAAAACCTATTGAAATAAATTCTGACAACGGTACAAATTTTGTTGCTGCAAATATAGAATTAAAAGAATTGGGCAGATTTATTGCAGACAATGTCGAAGCACTGAAAGAATCATTCTATATAGAAGGGGTAAGATGGAATTTTATTCCAGTAAATTCACCTCATATGGGTGGACTGCGGGAAGCTGGTATTAAATCGGCCAAATTTCATATCAAACGTATAGCCGGTAACGCTCATCTTACATATGAACAGTTCTTAACTTTAATAAATCAGGTAGAAGCAGTAATGAACTCACGTCCAATCAGTCCAATATCAGCTGATCCATTTGAACTACTTCCACTTACACCTGCACATTTTCTCATTGGAAGAACACTCACGTCTTTGGCAGACCCCGATATGTCGACAATACCAGATAATAGATTATCTACGTATCAAAGAATACAACAACTGCAACAACACTTCTGGAAGCGGTGGGCGAAGGAATATATATCTGAACTGCAGCAAAAAACGAAATGGAAAAAGAATCAAGGCAACATTCAGCGAGACCAAATAGTTTTGGTCAAAGAAGACAACATTCCACCACTTTGTTGGGTCCTAGGTCGTGTAGTCGACCTACATCCTGGTACCGATGGAGTCATCCGAGTCGTCAGTATCAAAACAGAAAAAGGCATCATGAGAAGGGCTGTTGCCAAGGTGTGCCCACTCCCCATTACTAATGAAAGCAACAGTGTTGTGAATGTGTGAATAAAAGCCATTAAGTGCAATGTGTTTCAATAAGTGTAGTCCAATTTTAGTAGCGTAGTCTCATTTTGTTATTAGTTATCATCAGTATACTACAACTATTAGCATTGTGAAATTTTGTTGAAGGCCTTACCTTCAAGGCCGGGAGTATGTTTAGATTAAAATATAAAATAGAGTTACCATGTTTTATGAGAAAAAAAATATTTTGATTTTGATATGGCAACAAAAACATTGTAATAGCAACGAGAAACATAAGCACACGTAAAATACTTGTCAGTTGAATTTTATGCAAAATAGTATATCTCTTCTTCATTAAACAAGGGCAAAGTAATTAAAATTTACTCCTGAATCAAACAGAAGTGGTCCAAGAATGCTGCCTTGGAAAACATCTGCTTTAATATCGTAAATTTTCGAGTGGCATTCTTCATAGTTCACGTAAAAATGTCTTTCACTTTAGTACGATTCAAGCAATAGGAAATACCGATGTGGTAAATACTGTTTTATCTTATACAGAATCCTGGAGTGCCAGACTTTATCAAATGTTTGACTGATGTCAATGAATCTACTATTGCAAATTTTCCTCTCTTCAAAGCATTCTTCAATTTTATTGACAACTCGATTGACTTGTTCTATCGTTGAATGTTGCTCCCGAAAATAAAGGACGATAATATGTTTGATATCATCGAGCTCTCAAATTGCATCACAGGTTAAAATTAATGTACTTATTTCTGTTACACCCTGTATATATATATATATATATATATATATATATACATATATATAATTTTATTAGATATACGTCTATTCACCTCAACTGCTTGCACGAGATTATCTCTGAAACAATAAAAATGCGCATTGATCATCCAGATGGTTCTTTCCATCTTTACTTCATACATGTCAAGAATAGTCGAATCTAAACTTGAATTGAAAAAAATGTCTATCAATAGCAAGTAATTGTCCTAATTTCCCAATATATTATATAAGTGTGACTTCCGATATATAAATTGAATATTGTTTTTATACAAACACTATTAAAATACGACTTTCATTGATTGCTTGGCGTATTGAAAATTGATAATAGTTTTAACACGTTGTCATTAGCAACGTGTTAGAAGTGATGCATTTTTAGCACTAATACAATGTTCGCTTATATCTTGATCATTCTTTATTTTCAACATATAGAGTAATTCGAGCATAGCTTCGACGATTTCCACAACTTGGACCCCTCCTTATATTACACCAAAACACTGTCTCATAATATTTACCATAAACATTTTTATCTTCGCATCATTTTAAAAAACGTCCGTAAGCGATCTTGCATTGTTGTCCCGACTTCGAAGATAATAGATTATGAACAGCTCTAGTAGGTATCTACTTTTCTGCTGGAGCTAATTCATTACCTTGACTAACCATTCCATTAAAAATATATGACAAACTGTGTGAAGAGCAACAAAACATTGGTTATTATATAATAGTAGGAGGGATCTGACTAACCCATTTTCCACAAGACTAGAAAATATTTGAGATGTTTTACGATCGGTCAATCGAGAAAATACCGTTCAGGCAGGCATCTCCCGGTTGCGTCATCATCCCTAGAATTTTTGAAAATGCCGAGAATATTTTTTTTCAATTCTACACCCACAAGGCTACAATTTTGATATTTCGTAATTTACATAAGTTTGAGCGAACATTTTGCATAGTATGTATCAAATGAAGGCCATGAACAACGACAATATCGAAGCGTGACGGTGTATTCAGCATGTCAACTTCTTTTTCTATGATAGTAACCAATGTAGATTTTGGAGTTTTATGGAAAGATCCGTCCATATGGCACAAAGACATCGGAGTTAGTGTAATCGGATGAGATAGATCTTTTTTTGAATCAATTTTCAGATATATTGATAGTGCGGGCAATCGTCTAAATGAATTTCGCTGAACACGCATTTCATCAATGTTGTCACGGAGTCGTGCTTTATGCTTATTTGATTCGACGGAAAAACTCGTGATTTTCACTCTTCTCATTATTCTTTCAAATCTTGTGCAGCCAATGACACATTATTGGATAAATTCTTCTTTCATATTTTCATCATTTTCTCGAAAATTTGATAATATTAAACAATATCTGGAGCTGCCTTTCCACTCGCAATATTAAAAAGAAAATCTGGATCAAGCTCTGTATAAAAGAGATTTGAAAATTTTTCATAATTACTGCCAAAATTTTCAAGTTGTTCAACATTTTTTCTAATTGCATGAGACTCTAGATCTGCGGTGATGTCGTTTGAACTATTCATTTTGTAACATCCATTGTATAAGACATCATTGATGTTCTAATATCGTGGCTCCTAGACCAGCGTTGTCTAGCCAAAATTTGGTTAGTAAAATAGATCATACCTGACAATCTTCTGCCTGCGTCAGCATTTATTGTCTGCTCGAGTGTTAAGTCTATTGGTTATCTCAAGAAAGACTTACTAGTACGTTTAATACCAAGGTATCCAGCATTCATAGCTCTTTCTAAGTCTGGATGAATTTCATTCAATTTTGGTAAATTATTATGATATCTTTGTAGCCATCGAGCATAATTGGGCTGATTCGTTAACAAACAATAAACTTGAAATTTTTGACAGAATGTATTTGAATAATTGAAAATTCCCCGATCGAATACTGCGACTCAGTGAAGAATAATAGTTGATAGAATAATAAATGTAATGTAAAATTGAGCAGTTTTACCGAACACTCCTTTCTTACATCGGACTTTGTGTAAACTATATGTATTGATTATTTTTGACAATTCTTTGTTTTCAAACATCGTAGCACTAGGCTTACCACTTATTTTCATCAATTCTATGCGTGTGTCATCGTTTATTGATGGCCCTGTATTTTCTTTGAAAAATTCAAAATATAATATTTCAAGTCCTGCTGCCATGAACACACCTGTTGAAGTGTTTGCCTTGAAGAAATCCATCAACAGATCCATTAGTAATGATTTCACTGTCAACAGCAATTGTCATCAAACCACAGCCATTTATAAACTTTGCGATTGCTCTGAAGAGAGCCGACATAATGTGAAATAGTCCAAGATGTATAAATAAACTGTCATACAACGGTCGCTCAAGTGATTGGATTTGGAGGGCTACTTTGGCGACGGCTGAGTCGTACCTGATTTCTAAGTATTTTTGATCTAGTTCTTCAGCAATGTGTTTACTTATTTTCATCGTTTCAATGACAACAGATGGATTTGTTGGCGAATCGTTGATAGATGTCAAATACGTAATTTTTTGCCTAGAAGTATTGATGTCTTCAGCTACGTTATGGTTAAAACCTACCCACATTTGTGTATTTGGAATCTTCAAAGCGTGACGAATCATCCATAGTGTGTCTAATGTTTGTACTTGAGGAAGAGTTTCAACATGTCTCAGATTTCATTGATCACTTAATGATAATAAAAGTTTTAACATTCGGGCTTTTTTTTGTGTAAAGAAGTAGATTTGGTATAAATGTGTCAAAAGACCTTATCCTTCTGTTTTTTCTTTTGGCTTAAGGTGCATCAACTACACTAATAGTATTCAAGGTTCAACAAATGCATTTCCAGGTTCTACAGAGGCATTTTCAGGTTCAACAGAGGCATTCTCAGGCTCAACAGAGGCATTCCCATTGACATAATCATTTTCGGATATGGTCTGATAAATGGTACCAACAACGGTATCATGTAATGTATCTTTGTCGCTGGTGATATCCACGAAGCGATCAAAATTATCAAATTTCACTCCAGTAAATGAGTTATTTGACAGAGAAATAGATTCTGGACAAATACCAGTGCGATTCTTTGCAGCAAAAGTTGCTCCCGTTTCTAATTCTTCTATGACGTTGTAACTGCAGCAGTACCCATATTTATTGATAATTTCGACAATTTTACGGCTGCTTGTTAGGCTTCTCAACGTCATACCCAATGTAATATATTTTCCAGTTTTATATCACCATTTGTTACATTATATACTAGGTCTGCGGTTAGAGGATCATATTTTGTTTGGAAACTATTGCTATCTCTACGACGACTCTTGAAACCACCCAGTACCGTGGAATGAGAATCTGTTATTTCATTAGGATTCATACATTCTCTGTAACTTTGGAACAATATATTCTTTTTTTCCTATTGTAACGAATTCAAATTAGTTATTTCGACTTTACTGGTGCTTAGAATTATTGTGGAAATATTTTACATCAAGAAAAAGGAGCGAATATAATTGTTTTCTAGAAAATTGTTGGTACTTTCTAGCGCTTTCTAGAAAAGCGTGGACGTTTGCGGAGAAACCGTAGTAGGGAGAGACCCGCGGCATTTATCAGTGGCTGACTCAACGAGGAGTTTTATTGATTTTGGCTTAGAGACCTCATAATATGGACTGCTAGTGGCTGAAATAAATAGTGTTATTTAAAATAATAAATATTGGCATGAATAATTGAAGTTAAGTTATAGTGAAGTGTATTAATCTTCAGTTTGAGTCAGAATTATTTATTAGAAACAGTGTTAGTTATGTAATTTATTATTTGAATTGAGATGAATAACGTTACAATTGGTGATTAGGTGTAAAGTTCTAAATTCAAATAAATAAAATACCGTCAAAGACAGTAAAATTGAGTGAATTAGAAGTGGTTGATTCCAAGAATGAGCTAGAAGAACGAGAATTGGAGATAACAGGAACCAGGACCGTCCTACAACAACGTCTTCGACAAGCTTTGGAAAATGCTGGTGAGATTCCTAATGAATTTATTCCGAGTGGCATATTCGATTCGGGAAAATGAAAGAAGAGCTGCTGGAAAATTCAAGAAAATCAGAAGAAAAGTTGATGGAAAATTCTAGAAAATTAGAAGAAAAGTTGACAGAAAATTCTAGAATGTTAAAAGAAAAATCTACAGAAAATTCTTGAACATTGGAAGAAAAATATACAGAACATACCAGAGCATTAGAAGACAAATTAACTGAAAATTATAGAGCACTGGAAGAAGAGTTGCTAGAAAATTCTAGAACGTTAGAAGATAAATTAATGGAAAATTCCAGAACCTTTGAACAGAGAATGGAAGAAAAATTGGAAGATAGTTCTCAAAAAACATAACAGGATTTGAAGAACTTAAGGGAAGATTATGAGAAGAATATACAGGAATTGGACAAAAATTCTCTAAAATGACTTCATTACCGATATCAGAATCTGTTGTATTTGAAACACAACGTTTCGACAGCAAAGTGCTTTTTTCTTTTTTTTTCTTTTCATATTTCTTTACACTTGAAAAAGGCAGCTCTTTGCTGTCGAAACGTTGTGCTCCAAATTAATTAATACAAAACTGATTACCCAATAAAACAATTATCAATATTATCAATATCGTAGGATGTCTTGTCATCTTGAAAGAATGGTTCTGCTAAATTATGTTTGGTGCTTTCAAAATTAATATAATTAATGTCATTAACATCGTGGGATGTATTATCATTCTGAGAGGATAGTCCTGATAGGACTTCAGGTCGTTCTGCAGCCAACTTTGATTCTAAAATTTTCATGACATAGAGCTTATTATCCTGCTGTATCACTTAAATTTTCAGGTGGAGCTACATTTGTATTTTCTAATTCATGAAATTTTCTAATTTTCAAAATTTCATGACACCTCGCCGAAGATTTGGATGTAAATGACACAAGTTGTATTCACTGTTTCCATGATTAACACCAGCAGTGCCGATTATCAAAAATTGAACTATTTTTATTGTCGACACGGCGGACATTGGTTTTTACCCCGTTTGAACGACGCGACGTGAGAAATACTAAATTTTTTTGTCTGCTGATAATACATTCTCTTTACAAATGGAATGAACAAATGCACTATCTTCATTCTAGCTACTGTCATTTTGTCAATAATAAGAATATACGATGACACTGATAATTATATCATGAAAATATAACTTTGTATGTTCAAACATTGGATGAATGTTCAGTATTCAAATATTAGTAGTAGCCTTGAAATTCCAGTTTAACTCTCTACAAGTACGTATTTAATATTTTTTTCTGCAAGAACTTCGTATCTGTCATAATCTAGTGTTGCATTCGAAACTGGGTTGCGGATCTATATGAACTAATTTTAAATTTTCCGCAAACTCTAGCTTCAAAAGGGCCTAGCTCAGTATATCAAAGAGATCATCAGAATAATCGCAGGGCCGGACTAGGTTGTTGTGAGGTTAGCTTTAAAACAAGTATATATAAACTTTACTGGAACAAGTCTACTGGACGCTACGTAAACTAACTCTAAATGAAACAAAAAATAAGGGCGCCACGCAATTGTGAATTTGTCCATCTCCAGGCACACAGCTGCGACAGCACCTGTAAAAGAAAAGACGGTGGAATGGACGAGTAGAATATTGGATGTTAGGATAATTAGACCTGTCGACGTTGATCGATATGCCACAGAACATAGAATAAAATAATATCTCAAACAGCGATACCTACTCACCAGCTGAAAGAAAACACTGAATAAAATCACTCTCTGAAAATCAAAGTGGTAGGTATTTTTTTTGACAAAAATAAATGCTAATCAAATTTATCAAAGTAGTAGTGAATATTTAATTAATGTTGAAGAAAAATGAATATAAGAAAATAACAAAAGTTTAATTGAGTTAAAGTTAACAAAATGGCGGCGACTCGCGTCCCAACGCAGACTTCAGCAAGTCTTAACGGAATTTATATCTAAACAAATACGCTAATGAACCTACTCCAGAAAAAAGTACAAAATTAAAGAAAATCAGTCCCGAGATTGATCAATCTGGTTCACAACATCAGGATGTAGCATTTATAACGTAAACAAAAAAAGCATGAAAAAGAAATAGGCGACGACGAATGCCCACCGCAAAATAACACAACAAAAAAAATATTAACAAAGATCGTGATGAAGCCACAAGGTGCTTTATTAGGCAAATAGCACCAACGGAAATCTGAACATAAAAATCTGAACTACTTATCTGGCGACGTCGCTGGAGATCCTAATTGATTCATCTGCCTGGCGTCTGGATCTTGGCCTCGGATCTAATTTGGGCTGGATTCCGGATGGTCAGGAGAGCCAGGGTGAAAGTTGGGTACTCCCACAGTGTTGTGCCTTGATTTCGGACGACGGCGACGTTTTATTGCAGAAGGTAAGCGAAAGCAAAATAATAACTACTCATAATTTCAACTAATCCCCAACACGTGGGCTGCTCCGCCAAATAAAAGCAAATGGCCAACTACCTCAAAATATTCGGTAGGAGCACAGGTTTTCTCTAGAAGAATCCCCAAACTTGGGCTTGCATAAGTAACAAAAACTTTGAGAAAACTCACAAAATTGTAGTAGTGAAAAAAAATTAGAAAAAAAAAAACGTCTGTCCTATACAAGGACTTAGAGCTGACTGTCTTAAATTGATTCAAATCCGGTCGGTTTGACTTAATTGAAAATAAACCGTTTTCCATTAAAATAAAACCTAGCGCACACCCAAGCACTAAGATTAAAAAAAAAAAGTTACGTCACTGCCTGCAGCGCGCGCATTGTCAGAGCGACAATTTAAAACAAGAATCTTCAACTAAAATTAACTAATAAAAGTAAACAAAAAACACGCTTTTACTATAACAAAAAAAAAACTGAGCTTAAAGAATAGAAACGAAACTAAAGATTTGAAATATGAATAAAATCATTGAATATGAACTCAAAACTAAAAGTAAGTATCTGAAGTAGATGAAATTGAACCCAAATTAGCACAAACTATATCCTAGAATTCAACTCAAACAAAAAGTGACCAAAATCCAAATTGGCATGTAACACTAGTACGTGATTGCTCAAATAAATTTGTGATAATAAATTGTACTGAGCATAACGTGAGTACTAGAAATATGGATAACATTTACGTAGCTAGAGCTAGAAAAGGATCAACTCAATCTCCAGTTTTTATAAAAGGAGTAACTATATTTAATATATCATATCTTCACAATATATCATATCCTCTCTTTTGGACATTGGAACTCGTGAAAATCTGTTATGCTTGCACTCTCATCGAGCATCATGACTTTTACATACTCTTCTGGCAGACACCTGCAATCTCCAGAATACGCTGACTGTCTAAATATACTTTTTGAGCTATTCGAATAATATGCTCTCAAAACTTCAGCCTTGTGGGAGCAGATTATGAATTACTTTTCCGATGACAACTTTGCTATCTTCTGGCACATACTTGCAATCCTCAAAATAGGTTGTCAATTTTTTTTACGCTCAAACTCATGTAAATTACGGAGTATCAAAATTGTAGCCTTGTGGGAATGGAATTGAAACAAAAATTCTTTTCGACATTTTCAAAAACTCAAGGGATGATGACGCAACCGCGAGATGCCTGCCAGAACTTCATTTTCTTGATAAAACGATCATGAAACATGTCTTAAAAATTGTCTAGCCTTATGGAAAACGGGTTAGTCAAATGGTTCACTAGCTGTTAGACTATAAATGATATGTCATAAATTTGTATAGATTTCTACTAATTTCGCATTACTATCACTATAAATAGTGTTTGTATAGAAAATTGTGCATGATATACATGTTAAAAGTGATTTCATTTTGTTCTAAAGATTGCACCACTCCGTTGCGCGTCGTGTTCCAAAGTTTCCTTGTCACAAAATAAAATGACACTTAAGTTATATAGATGTTGGATTATTAAATACATGTTCCGCAGAAGCTCATAACTTATTGGAACTAGTTTATTTTACTCTACTTGCAATAATAGAAAATCAGTTAAGTACTATCTCACTATTATTCCTGTCCAATATGAATAGATTTGAAAGTATGAATTCAAATGAAGATCACATACAAATATCATATATGCTATTATTATAACGCTTTTATTAGCTTCACCTATATCTATGTAACGGAATCTTTGAACGTGAATTTCACCCACCTAGAGACGTCAGATTGAAATAAAACTTTGCAAACTTCTCAAGGACCGATGACAATACAATAATTTATCAAGTTTATCCCATTATCCTGATAAGGATCATTAAGAATAAATACTCGCTTTCGGAGCGGAAGCCTAAGAATCAGCTACCACATTCAAGGAACGCAGCTTGGTCATCTGTAAACGAGCAATGCGAGTTCGGTCAACAGTAGACTGCTGTGCGAGCGAAGCGAGCTCGGTTATTGGTAAACTACTATGCGAGCAAAGCAAGCTCGGTCAACGTTGATCCGCCGTGCGAGCGAAGCAAGTTCTGTTAATTTTAATAACAAATGTTATTCTTATATCAGATCAAACTGAAAAATAGAAAATGAATTATGGTTTTAAAAAACTAAGATACGCGCTTTCATGGTGAACCAAACTTAAGAATAAAGTATTTGACGAGAAAATTATTGCCATTGTGAAAAAAGCGTGGGATGTCTTTTATCATATTTTCATACTAACTCTACATTCAGAAATTGTACCAATAGAATATTTAGAACAACTAATACCGAGCACCTCACTCTTTCTCACAATAACATGATTTTCTCGTCAATGACTTCATTTTTATATGAATTTTTTTACTTTTTGGCTTGGTTTACCATAAAAGGGTGTTTTCAAGTTTTTTTAGACTATAATTTTTTTTATACAATGCTGTTCAGTTTAGTCATTTTTCATGCTCTCATGCTACAGCGTATTTCTGTCACAAATATTCTCACAATAATCAAGATTACATTTCTTGTATTACACTTTTTCAATATTAGTCTGCGTAACACTCGAGTTTTCCAATCATTTCATCAGACCTCACTGATATTATTTGAGTCCGTCGTAGAAATTTTGATAAACATTTGATCACAGAATCACTTTCAAATATTTTACTGGTGATATTTTATAAATATTGTATCGATATATTCGAAAATATTGCTCATAAAGAGGATGGTCATTATGAACAGTAGGTTTATCATGATAATTCAATATTCCTGCAGGACTCATCTGATTACAAGGATCTCCAATAAAACCTTGTATTGTACTTACTTGTACTTAGTACAAGGAAGTATTGTCAAACCGACAAAATTCACCTATCGAAATTTTGATGGAAATATGTGTTTTGAGCATCTCTTAATCCATTTTGACTATTTTTGGCTTGATGTCGGTACGTATGTTCGTGCGTGCGTTCGTTCGTGACTCGCAAATCTCAAAACTGGTTGAACGTATAATGTTGAAATTTGTATTTAAGACTGGTATAGGGTCTAGTTGTGCACCTAGCATTATGGTCCCAATCGTCTGTACTAGAAGTGTACTTTACTTAAAACTTTTTTCGAATTTTCCTAATAAACCAGAATGATCAACCGTGGGATGTTGGAATTCAGTATTTGAATTTGATGTTGTACCAGAATGATTATCTACTTTTTTTGTATGAGTCGACCAAGCCAGAAGTGCACTTTACTTGAAACCTCTTCTAATTTTTTGCATCAATCTAGAATGATAAGCCATAGCATATTGAGATTTAGTGTTTGAGCTTGTTGTTAGTTATCGTTTATTATTGTATAAATCGGCTGAGCCAGAAGTGCAGTTTATATGTGTAACAGACATTCAGAATTTGCCGCATAAAATAATCAGTTTAATTGAAATGATGAGGTAGGCAATGATAATCTCTTGTCAATTTTTTGATTATTTTTGATTTTGTACATGTCAAAATATTATTTAAACTATATCAATCATAATCTGAAGTGACAGAAAACTTTATAGAATGAATTTGTATATATATCAAATGATGTACAAGTAAGTCACGTCAGATGCTCAAAATTGTAAAATTTCCTGTACAAAGCATACCTGATTGATCTCAGAACTACATTTTTAGATATTTGTGATCTAAATAATTTCAATTTACATCTGAACTTGCAATATTTTCGAATATAAAATAATGCATAACTTTAACGTCTGTAGTTCCAGAAGAGTTTCATCGCTCAAAAAACTTATTATCTGATTCGGCAATCACCAATTCTCCTAAGATGAATTAATATAATTTTGCACATCCAAAGCATATTATACATAGAATTCTTTCAATTCGAAATAATAATGTCGTTATATAATAGCACATCGTAGTTCTCTTTAAATGTGCGATGGAACACTTCAGTTGCGAAACACAATTTTAAAGGTAGCTACTATTCAATGATAACCAAATCCAGCACCACTAAAGATGATAAAAAGTGTGATTGTTTGGAACAATTTGATTTGATTAAACTCATGAACAAAGTATTTCATGCTGATTGGAATGGAAGAAAAACTATTACACTAGTCTGTTCTGACCTCATTTTGAGGACAAGGTGTGATTTATATGTATGTATGTATTTTTATCAATCAATATGCTATAATGGTGCCATAGCTTTGAGAATTAGAACTAGAAGAATTATTGTGGGAATCAACGTGTTATGTGATGAATGACAGATGTCATACAAAAATAGAGATTTTGAATATATCAATGTAAAAGGCGCAGAATAGTATCAGTACAAAAATCAGTGGCAATAATCTTATGAACGGCATTTATAGCAATAACGATGGTACGATTTGATTGTTAACGAGCTTTGAATCGGAAAATTTTGTTATATATGTTTTTTACTATTAATAGTGAATTGTTTGATAAGTAGAAAAAAGCGAGAGTCTACTAGCGAGTGTCAATGTTTCAATTCACGAGTGGGAGTAGACAGTAAGTTCACACGAGCAAAGTAATATCGCTTCTCTTACGTGCTGAAAATGCTATTTCTTTGTATATTCATTATATAGTATACTAATTTAAGTGGAATACGCCAAGAATAGAAATAATTTTCTACAAAAATACTAATCAAGGCTGTGTTCTTGCAAAAACGTAATACCAGTTTTGACAACTGCCAAGCAAAAGCATAGTAACAAATAAACAATATTAGGAATGGATTTGTCAGAAACGTCGGAAAATCAAAAGCTAAAGATTCTCAGAAAATTCTGGATGCAGCTGAAGAAGCGATTTTACATTAATTTCTGGCGAATTCGAGAGAATTTCCGTTTTTTATATGTTTTTTCTGTATTTTATTTATTAGATCAGAGCTCTTATCTAGACGCATGTCATAGTACATTTTTTGTTTGTTACTTTTTGTTGCTAATAAGAAGAGTATTGCTAATTGGAGAACTAGCACTTTTATTTACTGATTTCTACATATTAAACCTAATGTTTTCCATCATGTATAGAAAGCAATTATTATTACTCTAGCCGTCAAAGATACTTTATCTTCCTTTATTATTACAATTTGTTTATTTGACTCTAGGTGATGGGATTGTCCTTATCAGCTGGTGAGGAAGATTTAGCTATACTTTACTTAGCTACATTACAAGCCCTTGCGGTGAGTATAATAAATTATCAACAAATTTATCTAACTTTATAACTTCATCTACCATACCTGAACCATTCCTACAGACAAATGAAACGTAGGTGATATTGCATCTAGTATAACAGGAAACATTCGATTCACTCCATATGCTGTTACAAATTTTATCTATGATTAAATTATATTACAGGTTACAGTACAGTTCTTTGCTTTACAATACGTCGCACAGTAATTGAATTATTGAGTGTCATTTTAATTTTATGATTATTATACTCTTACTAGTCCACGATTTTGATATAATCTCCTCCAACAATGTACTAGCATTTAAATGTCTGACAGTTGAGTAACAATGAACTAGCATTCAAATGTCCGAGAACCGAACATCTCGTTAATATAAACTAGCATTCCAGCGCGTGACAATTAAACACTCCAAACTGTGTAGATTGAAGTAACAATAAATTATTGAATGGATAACGGATTCAAATTAACATCACTATATATACAGGCTGTGCAATGAATCGTGAAACATAGGAATATTACATAGGATGTCGAAAATGTGTGGATTTTGGCACTCCTGTATATGTTAGTGCAAAAGTACAAGAATAAAAAGTAGTTTGAAGTCAATTTTTACTAATGGAAATTCTTGATTGTTAGATTATCAGAATATTTGTAGCATTAGATATTTGGAAAATAAAAAATGATATTTTCGTCAAGAATCAGATTGCCATGAGAATTAGAAATGAATGAGACAAACTCCCATTCTGACTGTTCAATTCCGTGTTATTACAACAATTACCAATAATGAAAAGCTGTTGAAAAACAATTTAACTGATAAAAAGTTTTCATTTAATAAAGTAGAACGTCTGTAATATCTGAAAAAAAAGATTGCAATAATAACACGAAGTTGAACTGTCAAAATGGAAGCTTGTTCCATTCGTTTTCCATTTCCATGATTTTTGACGGAATTATCATATTTTATCTTCTAAATATCTAATGCCATAGATATTCTACTGCACTGAATAGAGACTTTTCATAGGTAAAAATTATTTTAAATAACTTTTTATAGTTGTACTTTTGTTCTAACATATACAGAAGAGCCAATATCGGCACATTTTCAAAATCCTGTGTTAGACTCCTATGTTCCGCGTTCCGTTGCACCCTGTATATATCACATAATTTTCCAATACATATTTTTGGAAAGATACTATGCGTATCACAACTTCAAAATAAAGGACATTAATTACTCAAAAATTCCTACAAGAGAACCGATTCAATACAGGATGTTAATTTCTACAATTCTCTCAAAAAATTGTCCGGATGAAGACCTGAATGAAGTCGAAAGCTTGACAAAACTTTAAAAGAAAAAAAAGTTATGAATTTTCAAAGTTTTGTGAAATCACTTTTTTGGGTAACTTTAGTATATAAGGGCTTTTCACGTTGAGGTCATGAGACATGCTATCCTGTCTATTTTTTTGCGTAGATCATGAATCTGAAATTAAAATTGGAAAAGATAGGTAGGTCCATGGTCATTCATATAATTATCTCAAAAAATATTGAATCTAATTGTTCTTTTCTTTATTCACAGTATGGTACACGACACATAGTGGAAAGACTAAACCAAGCAGGCTACCGAGACATCTCATCCATAGTGATATGTGGAGGACTAAGCCAGAGTACTCTATTTGTGCAAGCAATAGCGGATGTAGTAGGATTACCAGTATTGGTACCAAAGGCTTCTGAGCCGGTGCTTCTTGGAGCGGCGATATTAGCTGCTACTGCTGCACACACGTACCCTAATGCTCGCCAGGCTATATTTGCTATGTCTGGAGAATCTAAAATAATACGACCGATCTCTGATAAGAAATTGCATGATTTTCACAATAAGAAGTATCAAGTTTTCCTGAAAATGCTGCATCTTCAAATTGAGTGCCGTGCCATAATGAAATGAAAATTACGTTTGTGTAACGACAATTCCTATTTCAGAACGGTCATTTGATGTTATTCTTCAGTGTTTCATTCTTCTTCTAACATTAGATAATAGTAGATTGTTTAACAAGTGGAGAAAAGTGAGAGTTTACTAGCGAGTGAAAATATTTCAATTCAAAAGCGAGTGGATTTAATTTACAGGAACAATGTTATATCGCTTTTCTCACGTGTTGAACATGCCATTTTTTTGTATAATTTATGGAAGAACTTGAGTGGAAGACGCCAAGATTAGAGATAATTTTCCACATAAATACTAATCAAGGTTGTATTCTTGCAGAAATGTAGTAACGGAATTGACAACTGCTGAATAAAAGTATAGTGACAAATTAACAATATTAAAAATTGATTTGTAACCAGCTAAAGATTCTCGCGAAACTCTGGATGCAGCTGAAGAAGCGACTTTACATTAGTTTCCAGCGAAATCGAGAGAATTCTTGTTCTCTCATATGTTTAACTTGTAATTTTTTCTTGATTAGGTCGAAGCTGTCATTTGGGTACGTATCATAGTACGTTTTTTGCCTGTTTCTAGCACTATTCTATACTGATTTCTACATATCAAATCTAATGTTTTCCATCAAGTATACAAAAATTTGTATAAAACTATTTCAATACCACTTTGATACTTTTGATGAAGGAGAAGTAGAGATAACTCATTAGTCAAGTTCAATAATTATAACTATCAACTTGATAAAGTAATCAGAAAATATGAGTTATTAGGATCTTAATTGTTAGAGCCGGTGGATTTCCATGCCGGTATACGTGAAGTAATAAATAATGTTCGCCGTAAACCTAGGTTCAATAAAAATGTGATTCAAAAAATAAGACTTGGGAATTTGGCATATAAGAAACTCGTCTTCAGTAAAATGAATAATGATTTGCAAGAGTACGTAAGAAATTTATAGAGTGAGAGCCAGCGCCTTCCAGACATAAGTATAAGGGCTGAAACTTTGTAGCGGTCTATTTTCCCGACACTAATCAAAATATGTAATTTCCCAATTTTGCTATTCTCAACCCCTAAGTGCCATCCTGTCCATGTGTAGCTTGCAATGGCTCAGTTTATAAGAGCGGTGGATCTTCGTAGAGAAGGCCTCTCGCTGCAATCAGTACACCGGTGTTTGTTTTTTTTTGCTCAGTCACTTTAATTTGTTAAGTTTCCTTACTAGTGAATGTATACCATTTTTTGTCACTATTGTGTAAATAATTTCCTGAATCTAGTTTGTTCATTCTGATTTATTGTGCGATATAGTTTATGATGTTTTATTGAAGTAAACTGTTGGTATTGGTTGCGCCGTGAGGATCGAGGTCCGTCATAGACAATTTTTTCCCTCATACAGTGAGTTTTTCATTGTTTCGTGACGTACGGACGGTATTTGGTTGTGTTGGACTTAATTCTTTTCGTTGTAATTCTAATATCAATTCATTAACTTTCTAGTCCAAGACAGAGCCGAATCTCATTTTTTTTTTGTATCTCTGCTTTACTATTCCAAAGTTGATCCCAGAAACTTCTAGATCCCCGAGTTGCTTACTCCTAGTTTTTTGTATATCTACCATATTTGGTAATTCTGCTCCACTTGTCGTTCACATTTTAAACCTGCGCGGTAGAACCCGAGGTGGCAGTGAGTAGAAGTGGCAAAAACTGATTCAATTCTCACTTCCTTTCCAGTTTTAGTAATTCTGTTTCAATATTTTTTTGGTCCATATCACATGTTAATTATGTTCAATCTAGATGTAATATTATTTTTATTATCAATATTATTATTATTGGGCTCAGATACATAGGTTCGGGTAATTTTTTTCCATTAGTCGGGTTGTAAACTCTCCATTATTGCTGTTTTGTATTTCTAAGATCATGTTATCACCTCTCATCCTTCCTACATTTAATCCTACCCCTCCCTAGTATGTCTGTGTGAGTGAATGTGGTGTGTGAATAGCGCTGACATCGTTCGGGCTTCTAACATTCGTTATTTACGCATTGCTTGAATTCCGGTTAAAAAGAGATATTTGTTTTCTAGCTTATTGAAGCTATTTTTTTTTTTAATTTCCAATTCTGGCAATATAACTACTTGGGTTATTTTGGCTAGGTCCCTCTTTTCAACTGGATTGACTGGAATCATCGTTTTTTTGATTCTATAGAATCGTATCATCCTAATTTTTGCGTCACGTGGTATATTTCATTTTTTATCATTGTGCTGTGTGCATCATATCATCTAGCGCTTGCGTAACTTCCTTTGTAATTGTTCTGCTTTTTTTGGTACCTATTGTATTAATCTTGTCAATTATGAATTAGACCGTTTGGCTTGCCCCAGATTTTTTTGTTGTAGAAACTAGATACTGGCTCAAGATGCTTCAGATCGTATCGCTTGTCATTTGACAATAATGTCAGAAGGGAACTTAGCTGAGTTGAGTCAAACTTCCCGTATTTATCGCTTTTTAGGAGACTGCTAACCCAATCCATTGGTTCGCCCAGCCGGTGAAGACCACACAACCAGCCTAGACTTCACCGACTGTTGCATCTTGATACCTTTTCTATTGGCACAGCTTTAGCGATTGCATGGTACTTTTTTACGGCTTATTTTGTTGTTGTGTTGTGGACTGTATTGTAGCAATAAATAACTCTGTCATTTCTATTGTTAATGATATATACTCAGAATCCTCACATTACAAAACGAAACGTAATTCAATTATGATAACAGTGATACAAAAAATGGCTTCACCATGCGTTCGACATGCTTTTATGTCAGGTTACGAGCTACTACTGCTCTGCGCTTGCGTGACACCTGCATCCGGCCTTTGCCAACATAACGTACATCGCGCATACGTACACTGGTGGCATTTGTTAGAACTAAAGAAGTTATTCATTCTAAAAAACATTTTGAGCGTGAAGTACTAAGTTTTGCGTCAATTCCAACTGCAAGGGCCGTGGCACCGCCTCTGACTCAACCTAGAAAAAAACTAGCAAGTTGCTCTTCAAGCCAGAAGATTTGTTTTCTTGTGGAGTAAGGGCCTTGTCTCACCAAAGCTACGCGACAGCGACGCAACATCGACTCGATGCTGCCAGCGTGTATCTTTCGTGTTTAACCCGTGGTTAATATACATCGCATACCCATTAAAGCTGCAGCAAAGAGACATCCAAGTTGCATGTCGGCTTTTTGTTGCTGAGCGACTCGACAGGTCAGTTTTGAAGCAACATCGAAGTTGTGTGTGCGGCTGTATTTTGCATTTGGTGACGAAAAACAAAATGGCACAACAGAAGAATAAACATGAATTTGATGAAAAACTGGTAGATGCTGTAGAAAGATATACTCGCTTATAGGTTAGCAAAGTATTCTCGTGAAGATATAACTGAAAAAGCTTATTTTTGGTTTCTTGCAATAAAAGAATGCACCTACCATTTCCTTCTCTAAGGCTTTCTAGTTTTTTTTTTCTTCTATTTCTACTACTAGTATATTGCAATCACATCGTCGTCTCCACTTGATGACATTGTTCACTGAATTGAATGTAGAAAACACGTTGCTTTGATGGGACAACTCCATGTCGCCTACCTGTTTCATTTTGAAATCGTATCGCTGTCGCACAGCTTTAGTAGCACAAGGCCCTAAGTTAGTCGATTTATAATTTTTGTTTCACTTGACGACAATTAAATTTTTTGTAATTCAAATTTCAATATAATTTGTCAATTGCTCATTACATCTACGTGTTTATCTTCATTTTTTTCTTCTACTATAGTAAGCTGGACCACTTAGTTCTTCTCTTTTCCTTCCAAGTCCTGGTGCCCTTTTTTCCATTCTATACTAGCAGTGTTATTGCTTCACAGCTAGTAGAGCCTCCCAAAGAAGGTACCTAGGTATAATATTATACAAATAAATAATATTCAATGATCTATACATGCTTTCAGAATAAAATTATAGCTACCACCAACAACCGGTCATTAATAATTCTTTAACAACATTGAGTATGGATTCTCACTACTGTAGTTAAAAACGTTCGGTACTCACGAGTCTTGATTAACGGTGAATCATATAGGTATCAAGTAATGAATAGGAGCAATAACATAGCTTACTCACGTTGAAGTATGAAGTCTGGTATTCATATATTATGTTCAAATCACTATTTTCTATCAAGATTTGAGAAACCAGACCCATCTAAAGGATCCTACACCCTCACAAAGCCAGTCAAAAAAAACGATAAATCGTTAGAATTCAGAGGAAGTGAGAGTTGCTAGGAATGTTGGGTGTTTTGGTTCACGGAAGAACAAATTGCTGGATGAGAGATTTTGCAAGTAGGGGTAAACTCAACAGGCGAGCGGAGTGTAAACATCATAAGGGATTAGTAAAATGGTACAATAAATTATCCTCTTCTGAGCAAAAACAACTTGAAACCCTGAAATTGACAAGTCTAGAGTCCAATGTCAGTTACTCAAAAAATAAATGTAAAGTAGATACTTCCACTGAGCCTGAACATGGTCTAATTTTTGAACATTCTCTCGCCAGTTGGGGGGATTTGATTCGAACAAGTGCAAAAAAAAATATACATTAAATCAAGATTCATATACTACTAAATTATTCCAATTATTATTTTCTCTAAAATCACTTTTAATAGACAAAACAACGAGTTTTTTGGTATATGGAATGTGATCACTTTTGACATTTCGAACTATTCCGTCTTGGCCTGGATGACACTCTAGAACTCTTCCTAGGTGGTAAATGATTTTCCTCCAAGAGAACGACAGCTCTATCAGCGATGTTAAGAATCTGTTGATTCCATTTATGGCGAATGGTCAGCTCGTTGATATATTCTCGACTCCATCGAGAACAGAAGTGTTGCTTCACGCGCTGGATGTACTACCAGGTTGATAACTTTTTTGTAGACGTATCTGTATATATCTACACATGGACCTTGTCTTGCAATGAATCCTCTTGAAGCAGAAAGTAGTCCTTCGGAGAATAAATCAGTAATTAATTGTGAATGATCAATTAGACCTAGTTTTATCCCCACCTATTCACTATGTTAGCATATAAGATGTAAGATTACTATATAAGATGTAAAAACTTTCCCTTAAAGTAGATTGATGAGCCGTCGGAATTTGAATGAAATCAGGATCAGTAAACTGAATTACATCTCTTGAGCAAACGTTTCAATTTACTTCAAATCTTCATCAGTGCCTAGTAATACAACAAAAATACATTATAATACAATACATAATATAGATAACATGCAGTTACATACCAGAGATGATAAAATTTATTGAGCTTTGAAATAATCAGTAACTTCCATTACAGTTTTTTATAGGAAGCATGTTGATGTTCACAATACAAGTATGCAACTGATCATGTCAAAAGTCAACATCTGTGTCAGCTGTAATGCAGCATTTCTTCTTCTTTTTCAGTGTTGTGTATATTGGCGCTTCTTATAGATCTAATTTGTTGGCAGTCCTGCATTGTGAACCAGACGATTTCTGTTCTGTTGTTGCCATGTTGTTCTCCTTTTTTCTTCAGCTGGACAATGATTCAAGTGTGTCTCTTGTCAATAATATCGTGTTATATTCTTTGCGCAATCGTAGTGTTTAAAATATTCCGAGAAATTTGTGAATTAGAGGTTAAAATCGTATCCGGTAGAATTGTGATATATTGATGAGTCGTCGGAATTTGGATAAGATCTAGATCAGTAAACTAAATTATATCTCTCGAGCAAACGCTTCGATTTATTTTAAATCTTCATCAGTGCCTAATAATACGACAAAAACACATTAAAATAGAATGCATGATATAGATAACATGAAGTTACATACCAGAGATGATAAAATTTATTGAATTTTGGAATAATAAGTTAATGCCATCACAGTTTTTCATAGGAAGCATATTGATGTTCACAATACAAGTATGCAACTGATCATGTCAAAAAGTCAATATCCGTTAAATAAAATACATATTCTTCAGTACAGTAATACATCATTAACAAATCATATTCATGACATTTTCTCCCTTGAATATATTTTATTTAAATTTAAACATAAATATCATAGTTCCTTACTTACTCGCTAGATGATGACTGATATTGCGGCTTATTATTGAGATATCTAAGCTTAAAACAAACACAGTTGAACAGAAGGATAAACAAACGTAGCTTTGACAGGCAGAACAAAGACTTCTCAAAATAAACAATGAACACGAAAATGGTAAACGGTAAATTACATTCCATTTTAAACTATAGTACGGTCTTATCTGATGTTATTCTTATCTACATTCGGCATTCCATATCACCATGTGGGATTTGCAATTCAACCTTAAATGACTAATGTTGTAGAAATTCAAATAAAACCTCAACTGGGGCTTCATACGTAAAGGAGAATTTCTACACGGCTGTGAGTTATTTATTATTCAAATACAGATGTGATATGGACTGTTATGTTGCAGGATTGAGCTTGAATCGGTTCTTGATGTTGTGACTTCATTAGAAACTTGAGGAAGTTAACAGGATGAACTTGTAAAGATCAAACAGATGAAACAGAATTACGTTTAAAAAGGCCAAGGCCCGGTTGTACAATCTAAGCTTATCTACAGTTTAGTTGAACTGGGCTTATTTACTATGGTTACAATTGCTTGAATAATTGTAACCATAATAAATAAACTCAGTTTAACTAAACTTTTGATAAACTTTGATTGTACAATCGGGCCTAAGTGAGTTGAACTGTAGTGTGACAAGTTAAATTGAGTAATGACTTCCTAGTACGGTATTAGATATTTGAAAAAATTGTAGATTATACTTTAAAACGAAGACTGCTTCGTCACAATCTTTCGAGCAAACGTTCTGATTCATTTCAAATTTTCATCAGTGCCCAATAATACAACAAAAATACATTACAATACAATGCATAATATAGATAACGTGCAGTTACATACCTGAGATAATAAAATCTATTGAATTTTGAGATAATAAGTTACTTCCAATACAGTATTTTCAGTAATGCTGATGCAATATTGTCTTATGATGAGCAGAGGTGAAATCTGCATGCAATATTGATCTTGGGATCCAAATTCTGACTATTTGGGTTTGGCTATACTGTACTGACGAGTCCTAATATGGTCAAAGCATGTGTATACAGTTGCTTCCCTGTCTAAGATGATGGTTCTGGAAACTAACTCTTAGATATGAATATTGTGGGACACAGGTCTCTTCTATCTCAAGTTTCAATCAAAATGTTCCAAGGATCCTCATAAATTTCACAATACATTGTTGATATCTATTTGTTGCTCCCCTGTTTAAGATGATGGTTTTAATAACCGATTCTTAGGGCCAAATTCAGAGACATGATTAACACTCACCTCAACCTTAACTCAACCTAGACTCAGTTCTCACTCACTTGAGTGTAAGTTGTGCCAACACTCACTTCTTCCTCGATTCCGTATTCAGTGGAACGAATAAAGCAGTCACTTATGGAAGTCGTTTCTTGAAATAATACGTCATGAAATAATGACGTCACTCCTGAACATTTGCGTATAGATGTCATTTAATTGAAATAGAATTAATTCATACTGACAGATTCAAAGTCAATTTATACAGAAAATTTGGATGGATATAAGAAAGAGTATAAATTTTTTCTTAATGAGAATATGGACGAATGAGTATTAGTTTCGAGATCAATGGATGTGCGAAACGTTATTAGCAGAAATTTGGAAGTTATAAGAGTGAAGAACGAGGTGAAGAATAAATACTATTCAATGATACAACAAATATGGAATGTGAGAGAATGAACTAGATACATACTACAGAAAATCATACTCTGAAACATCCCAAGAATAATCAAAATGTTACTTGTAACAATACTGTGTAATAGTGTATTGTGTGGTTAGGGACGAAACAAGACGATTTCAGCTGAGGTTGAGACTATCTTGCCTGATTGAAGCGATGGCTGGCATTACCCTCGGCTGAAATCGTGTCTTGTCCCGCGCCACACACTGTATTTTCCATAATATCTGCATTGAAACTTTCCATATTATAAATTTGACATAACAAAGTAGATATTTTCCTCTCCATTTTGCAGGTTACAAGTTGGGAGTCGCTGCTTGTGCTTCATCAATAAGATGTTGTGGTGTACTTGGAATTGTCGTATTAATACTTTTTCCCTTGAAACTAATCCTCTTTCCAACTTAATTTACAGTTACAAATATAACAACTGTCAAATTAAGTGAGGTTATATGATTTTCATTTAGAGATTGACAATGAAAAAATGCGACTCTGCCAGAGATAAGACGATGTAAGAAACAAATCAAGCGGGCAGAAACGAGCTCATTTCTCCTCTAAGCATGTTTCTGCCGGGCTACACTCGCATTTGTCTGAAATCGTCTTGTTTCGACTGACAAAACAGGCGTTGAAACGCGGTGTTTCAATGTAGGAATTATGAAAATATATTTATTGTTGCTTAAATTATCAAGATAAATCCTATCATGCGAGAACTTCACTCCAATAATAGACTAATTGTGTACAATGATTGAGTCTCTGATTCTAATAATGCTTTTCTTGATAATTTTAGATCCAGAATACAATTAAATTCCTTGATTTTAGGAGACGAATTCTGTCAACAAGTACAAAAATTCGGTTTCGAGTCTAGTATAATGACTGTTAGTGAGCGCGTGCGCAGTGATCGTATATGCTATTGCTCAAAAACTGGATTTCAGTCCAACACTACTCTTGATATCAGTACCACAGGTGCGTAAAGTCAATCCAATACCAGTCAGGGTTGTTTCTCAAAAGTATGAGCTTAGCGAGCTAGTGCATAATCATTGTAATAGGAAAAGATACATCGTACTGACAATATTTTACTCCATTTGTGTGTTAGTAGCATCGTCAAAAAAATCTTCCGACACAAAAGTTTCTTCAGACTACTTCTTGATTAGTCCATCCCTGGATCATACCGTTCTTTGATTGTAGAAAAAGATCAATATGAAAATATCAAAGTAGATTAGTAATTCTCATCTCCCCGTGAAACCTCGTTTGAAACCATATTCATCAGAAAATATTAACTGATCTGAATCTGTCAGATTGAGTGCAAAGTAAGTATGAGGTGAGTATAAGTCGCCTCTCTGAATTTGGCCCTTGGATATGAATTTCTGTGGGACACAGGTCTTTTCAATTTTAATTTTCAATAAAAATGTTCCACAGCATCCTCATAAATATCACAAGTTCATATTTTGATCATATTTGTAGAATATACCTGTCCTATTATATATTGCCTGAAATCGACAGGAAAAAAAAACAATAATTGGGACTGGAAAAAAACAATAATTGGTTCGGAAAATTTATATGAATGGATGTGGGTCTGTCAGGCTTGATGCCAGTGCTGCAGGGTTAGGAAGTGATGGTCTTTGGTATTTTTCACGACCTTTCATATTTGACTTCTTCCATCTATAGGTCAATAATATTTTCTTAATGTGTATAATGTTTGCTGCACACTAGAATGTGAATTAATCTTATACTCTTATCCAATGAATAATTTAGTAATGTGATTGTCCAATTTAGCAGCTTCATTTCATTCTGAATAATTCCACCATATTTTGTTTATTGCAATGATTCGAAAAATTAAAATGTATGCGGTAAATCTACTGGAGGAGCAAGTGAAGGACCTTGGACCCAAAATAGTAGATTTCAAAATTATGATATAAATATTATAATCAGAAAATGTAGATATTAGAGAATGTAGAATTTTCACTGTTTGTGTGCTATATTCCACATTTAGTATATTTATTATCTATCAATGCTCTTAATTTCTGCGCGAAAATCACAACCAGCTCCATGAACGCTTCGTTCTGCCAAGATACTCCTTGAATTTATGAAGACGCAGTAATAATCATTTGTCGCTGACGAAAATTTTCTGCTAAAACGTCTCCAATTTTCTCTTGACATTTAAACGATGACTTCTGGTTTCGTACGCGTATTGAAAATATCTGCCAATCTAGCATCGTGTGAAGTCAACATTGCTAGCACCTATCACAACGTCCAGCGGCGCAGCCAGCTAGGAAGCCATCAGCGTAACCAAGCAAGCAATCCAGCAGCGAAAAATGCGTCGTGTGAAGCAGGATTCACTTTGCTTGAATTTGTTGGGTTGACTGAATAGGTAATTGGATCTACTGCTGCATCCCAAGAAACTCCAAAGGTTTCTAGGTGTTTGTGTCTCCTAATTGGAGGTGAATATTTATACTATTTTGTGACATATTTTGCAGAATGGCTGTATAATTGGAAGTCCATTGTTGGATTGATAACCTTGCCTTTGTCAAAAGATCAGTCAGTTTTTCCTTGATTGAATAGCTTGTTCTTCATTATGTGCTCCGGTCAAAGGTCATCTATATAAAAATCCTGCTTCAGAATTTGTGCGGCTCTTGGGGGATTATGCCTTCTGTCTTCAGCAAGTTGGTGTGAGCGACCAATTGCCAGATACGGTGCAGATGCAAGGCCAAAAGTTACAGTATTCAACAAAAGTTGTCTTTACAAATAATCATCGATATATCAGATCTTCTTGTCTGACTAAAAATAAACGATACATTTTCTCACTGTCATCAGTCAACATTACTGTATCTTGTCTAGAACGTATCGATGAGAAAAATTAATTTGATTGAATTGTGAAACCGACAAGAATGATACGTGATTTGTGAACTTCATTGAACCATCAAAGACAACACGAACCTTTGTAGTCATCTAGGATTCCTTCATCACGGCATGGTGTGGTAAATAGTAATCTTTGACTAAGCGAGAGTCGCCGTTGAATATCGACATGTGTCCTTATGTGTGGTATTCCATTAGGACTTGGATTGGTTTTTGAACTCTTGATTACGGTTAATTCTTCTTTCGTTGCATCGATATCTCTTGAGTGCTAGGTTATACGAGGATCTGAGCTTCGAAATTCATAAATTGAACGGGATTGCGACAATGTATCTTCCATCTGGTGATATTGTGACGTGTTTTCTGAAATAGTTAGATTTCTCCGACGG
Organism: Dromius quadrimaculatus; assembly: GCA_963989225.1. Taxonomy (NCBI): domain Eukaryota; kingdom Metazoa; phylum Arthropoda; class Insecta; order Coleoptera; family Carabidae; genus Dromius; species Dromius quadrimaculatus. The sequence continues at coordinate 35,228,694 of OZ022328.1, read as the reverse complement.
GATGTAGACTTTCTTCAATGTTCCAAAATTGTGATAAACCAAACTGCAATGGTGCTGTAGAATGACATGTGTAGTGCTAAGAAATTGACGCCAATGGTTGTGACGAATTATGTACCCAAACTCCGTCACACTTGCATATCTCAGAGCCTCATGCTACCGTCAAATATTTTTAAGTCCATCAAAATCAGTTCTCATCATTTCATTATTTGATATATTAATTTCTATTTTGCCTACAGAGAGTGTCGATAGTGAGGTGCCCGCGCCTTGAAGCATATAACTGGAGCTGATTCGTTGAAATGCGAATCAGCAAACGGTATGTTTTTTGGTATCTTGATTAACTCTGTGTCTGTGGGTTGAATTAGTACAAATTGCGAAATATTCGATACAATCAAAACCCTTGGTTTCTTCTCGATATTATTGGTGTGTGATTTATTGGTCGCCATCAGCATTACATTGGAATACGTTGCTATGGAATTCATTGTACCAATGGAAACATGGCAGGTATGTTTTCCCAATTTTAGACGGTTGGCGAGGGTCTCAGTCATAAAATTTATGGTCGAGAGAGTATCTAGAAACCATCTTCATTCAATAACTTGATTACTCTTGTTGATTAGGTAAAGTCGTGCGGTGACCATGATATCATACTAAAAGATATTAACAAGTAAAGTAATATGTTGCTGTTCAAAAGGTTTTTTGTCTTCAACTAGTCATAATTGTGAGTTGGTGTTTGATACTTCTAATTACCGAGAGTTTATTATACTTCGATCGATGTTATAGTGAAACAATGTATTGTGACGTTTTGAACATTTTGGCACTAAGACTCTGATTTACATTGCTACACGCCATGACCCTTTCCGTGACAGATGTAACATAAAAACCGGCTATTACCTTTCTTCTGTCTTCAACTAACAATGCTCTAAATTTTTGGCAGGTGAAGAATTGGTGAGGCTCATAACATACTGTACAATTGATTGCTTGGTTTTCGTGCGATAATAATAAATAACTGTTGGCGACTATAATTCACATTTTTATTGATCTTTCGCTGAAAATCGTTGCCAGTATTGCTAGAATTGCTAACTTCTGGTATTGCATTGCGAGTACAAAGGAACTCAAGCAATTCTCAGAATGATGGTACTTTGCTATCGGTGGAAGTCAATTCTCATTGCCGAATGATGTTCATATTTATTCTTAATAAAATCGAATCAACTAAAGGTAAATCCCAGTATTCAACAGGCAATTCCATATTTTCCAGCTCTTTTGAGTTTATATCAAATATTTTTACTGACTGTGTGTTTATGTGATCTTGAATATTCACGCAGTATAAACCAGTGGCGATGTGCATTACGATGATGACATTCATATTTTTCTCTAACACTGTTTTGGAAATCGTATATTCCATAACCAAAAACATGTTATAGACTATATTTTCTCTAACAAGGTTCTGGAAACTTACCAATATTTCAGAAGAAACTAAGAAAAATATTAAATGTCAAACGCACAGCCAGAAATAAATACCTGAATTGTTAGGAAGTAACCATGATTGCAACATAACTGAAAGCTTCTGATTCGTTGAATGATTCCAAACGGCATACGGAATCATTCTAAACGACCTTTTGGAATGTCACTTGTTCACAAGTATTGACATTCCAAAAGGTCGTTTAGAATGACTCCGTATGCCATTTGGAATAATTCAACGAATCAGAAGCTTTCAGTTATGTTGCAATCATGGTTACTTTCTAACAATTCAGGTATTTATTTCTGGCTGTGCGTTTGACATTTAATATTTTTCTTAGTTTCTTCTGAAATATTGGTAAGTTTCCAGAACCTTGTTAGAGTATAGTCTATAACATGTTTGGAATGGCGTATTTCACACTCGCGAACCGAAATAATCGCCTTCGGCTCGGATCACAAACTTTTCGCTCGTTTAGAATATAGGCCACTCCAATACTTATTATAGAATCTATACTTTTTCTTCAATATTGTCATTGAAATCCATTTTGTGTATTTTTGGCTTGATGTCGGTACGTATGTTCGTGCGTGCGTTCGAGCGTGCGTGCGTGTGTGCATTCGTGCGTGCGTGCGTGCGTAAGTCGCAGATCTCAAAACTGGTCGAACGTATGATGTTGAGATTTTGTATTTAAGACTGGTATAGAGTCTTGTTGTGCACCACGCATTATAGTTGCAATCGTCCGTACGGAAAGTGCACTTTACTTGAAACTTTTTTCGAATTTCTCTGATAAATCCAGAATGATCAACCGTAAGATGTTGAAATTCAGTATTTGAACTTGATGTTGTATCAGAATGGTTATCTGCTATTTTGTAAGAATCGGCCAGGCCAAAAGTGCACTTTACTTCAAACTTTTTTTGAATTTTTTGCATAAATGTAGAATGACCCACCATAGCATATTGAAATTTCGTATAAAGAACTTCTATAACATCCTGTTGTACATCTTGCATTATGATTGCAATCGGCTGAACCAAAAGTGCACTTTACTTGAAACTTTCTTTTAATTTTCCGCATAAATTCAGAATGATCAGCCATAGGATACTGAAATTTAGCATTTGAAATTGCTGTAGCATCTAATTGGTCATCTTGTATTCTTGTAACAATCGGCTGAGCCGAAAGTGTACTTTATATGACAGACTTTTAGAATTTTTCGCATAAATTCTAAACAATCAGTCGTAGAATATTTGAATTTTGCATTAGTCACTCTTATAATATCTTGTTATACACCTTGCATCATGATTGCTATCGACTAAGCCGGAAGAGCACTTTATTCGAAACATTTTTTGAATTTCCCGCATAAGTTCAAAACGATTCAACGTAGGTAGTTAGAATTCAGTATTTAGGACGATTATATCGTCCAGATGCTCATATGCTTATTGAGATCCACCGAGCCAGGAGTGCACTTTACTTGAAAGTCTCTTGGAATTTTTCGCATAAGTTCGAAACGATCAGGTGTAGAACATTGAAATTTAATATTTCAATCTGCTGTAGCATCTGAATGATTGTCTACTATTTTCATAACAATAGACTGAACCGAAAGTACACTCCAGTAGGAATTTATTTTTTGATTTTGCGCATGAATTCAGATCTGTTGGTAGTCGTAGAATATTAGAAATCAGTATTTAGGAATGCTGTAGTATGAGAATAAAGGCCTACTGTTTCCATAGCAACCGACTTGGCTGCCAGATTCTTAGAATCGATGAGATTTTGTTCTTGATTATATATATCCAATGATATATATGATCAAACATGTATATATATATATATATATATATATATATATATATATATATATATATATATATATATATATATATATATATATATATATATATATATATATATATATATATATATATGTATATATATATAAACAAAATAAAAATAACCCCTAACCTTAGATAAAATTTGTAAAATCTATATACGTATTTCGAGAACTAAGTTCTCATCATCAGTAGAAAGGCGAATCACATCAACAGCAGGCTGCAGTTTTCCTCTAGAGATATGCTCTCCACCGAATAGGCTGAGGATTGCCACAAGAGATATTGTCTCCACCAGAGGTGATGTGAAACACGTGTTTGACACTTCCGGTAAAAAGAAATGGCGGATAGTTATTGATTATCGTAAACTTAGACGATAAATACATCATACTGAACATTACCACCTTACTTGACAAACTAGGTAAATGCCAATATTTCACGACTTTAGATCTTGCATCTGGTTTTCATCAGATTGAATTAAATAAAGACGACATTCCCAAGACCGCGTTTAATACTGAAAATGGACACACTGGAGTTCTTGCGTATGCCGTTTGGATTGAAAAACGCATCCGCAATCTTCCAACGCGTGATGGACAACGTATTAAGAGATCTAGTAAACAATATCTGCCTTGTATATTTAGACGATGTCATAATCTTCAGCACTAGCTTACAAGAGCACCTTGAGAGTATACGCGCTGACTTCGATCGACTCAGAAAAGCAAATTTGAAAGTTCAGATGGACAAATCTGAATTTCTTAAAAAAGAAGTAGCTTATTTAGGTCACGTTGTCACACCTGACGGAGTAAAATCTAATCCTGATGAGATCAAAGCTTTCAAAAACTTCCCTATCCCTAAGACAACAAAACAAATAAAAGGTTTCCTCGGATTGCTGGGATATTATCGGAAATTTATAAGGAATTTCGCGAACATAACAAAGCCACTAACTAAGTGCTTGAAAAAAGAAGCAGTAATAAATATAAATGATCCTGAATACCTAGAATGCGTTGACACCTGCAAAAATCTCCTTATCAATGAACCAATTCTCCAATACCCTGATTTCACGAAACCTTTCAATCTCACCATAGACGCAAGTAATTTTGCTATCGGTGCTGTATTGTCCCAAGGCCCAATCGGATCAGCTTTACCAGTTTCATACGCAAGCCGGACATTGAACGATTCTGAACAAAATTACTCTACGATCGAGAAAGAATTGTTCGCCATAGTATGGGCAACCATATCTTTTCGGAAGACAATTTAAAATTATAACAGATCGCAAGCCACTCCAATGGTTATTTTCTCTGAAAGAACCAAATTCAAAATTGGTTAGATGGAGGTTAGAATTAGAAGAATTTCAATATACAATACACTATGAAAAGGGTTAACTTAATAAAAATGCAGACGCTCTTTCAAGGATAGAATTAAATATGAATTCAGTAGAAAATCCTAACTACGATAATTTTATCAACTACATGCAAAATCTTAACAATTCAGCTTTGCAAAACAACGATACAGAATCAATGATCGTTGAGCCCGACGAGAATCTCGATCCTGACGCCACTGTCCCCTCTAGCGCTGAAAACCCCATTGTCGGCATTCCCATCACTAAATCACCACTTAACGCAGACAAAAATCTGGATCATCCAGGTCCGTCTTCCTCACGGGCGCCTTTGCACTAGAAATGAAGGACATAACTCAAAATCCCGGACTCCTGACTTTGAATCTCGGACGAGCAAAATTACAGAAATTCCAGCACACTTTCCTACATTACTACGATTTATTTCCTATTCTACAACAATATGACAGACTTAGCAAACAACATCAAAGCTTGATAGAAACTATTGCACATGGTACAACCATGACAAATGAATTTAACCCTCCGTTGCGCGCGCTACTTATCATAACAGCAATGCTCGCGGGGCGTCTGACAGACACAAAATGAAAATGCCTAGATTTGTTATTTGTATTTGGATTTCCATGTTTATTTTGGATAATATGTGAAGTATGATTCTTTCTGTAGACGTCTATTGAATTAAACATAAAAAAAATATGAAGATTGTATAATATTCATGAGAAAACTAAGAGCACTGATATAACGCATTGAATTACTAATTCATTGAAAGACAGTCATTATATATGGAATTTGCATGCTTCAGGAAGCTAAAGCTGATTTTTCCTCATGAGCGATAAATTTCACACCAGGCAAACAGGTCCTCACGTTGAGAAGAGGATTTTCCATTTTCCATTTAGTATCTTCATCTTTCCCAAAAACTATATTTCTGGTCATCACCATCTCCATTTTCTACATCATCACTTGACACTTCATGTTCTAAATCGCTTGATTCAAGTTGTTCCTCAATATGATCGTATTCATCTTTGCTGGTATCATTAGACTCTGAGAGCTCCTCATCATCAAACCGCAATACTAAATTCCATGAAATTATCAGAATTTTCATCATTATCTGGACTGAAAATTGATTTCTGATCCATATCAATTCATATTAAATATCGATATTGAATATAATGCGAAATTTGATGGCTAAAGTACATGACTATTACAAAATAGCTGAGTGTCGCGGGGAGTCTGTGAGACACCATTAGCACCTATCTCATGACCTGCCTGTGATAGACTAAAGCGGAGTGGCGTGATTCAACATCGGCTTGTGTTAGGGAGGTACGTAGGAGCTGATCGTCCTCATCTTCCGCTTGTAGAAATTATGTTGTATAATACACTTACTGGCGTCTCACAGACGCCGCGCGAGCAACGGAGGGTTAAAAATAATGACAAAATCATCAACTTTATCAAAATTTTGATTGAAGATAAACTAAGGCCCGGTTTCACCAAAGTCAGTTAAATTTATCTAGAGGTTATTTTGAGTTGGTAACTATAGTTACAATTGTATCAACAATAGTTTCCGTATAAAATAACCTCTGGATAAATTTAACTGGCTTTGGTGAAACCAGCCCTAAGTCATCTGAATATTTATCCAGATAGTCACAGACAAAAAACAGGGTTAATTAACGGATTAGGATCAGTCATCAAAACAATAACTGGAAATTTGGACGCAGGAGACGAAAAACGATATAACAAAATTTTAAGTCACTTAGAAACAAATCAAAAGAAACTACAAAATCAATTTAAGTATCAATATTCAGTCAATCACAATTTGATAGATTATTTTAATAAAACTATTAATACAATTCGACAGAATGAATTAGAATTGAAATCAAAAATCAAGCAGTTGGCAGATATTATTGTTGCCGAGAGTCCATTACGAGAATAAATATTCTATAAACTTGTACGTGTTTTCGAGAAATAAATAAATGATATCTTTTAACTAAACTTTATTGAGTTAATGTGATTTATATTCATATATATATATATATATATATATATATATATATATATATATATATATACATATATATATATATATATATATATATATATATATATATATATATATATATATATATATATATATATATATATATATATATATATATATATATATATATATATATATATATATATATATATATATATAAGTTTAACTTAGTGCTAAAATTTTTGAAAATGTCTTTAACTTCTTTCGATCGCGACACCACGTTGATACCTCCGTCGTGGGTGGTAACACCGAGGTCTCGGATTTCAAATAATATTGTGGTACGGAAGCCTTTCAAGCCGATACCTAGTGCCCAAGAAGATGCCGCAATAGTTATAGAAGATGATGAAGACGATGATCATGCGAGAGATGCCGCTGAAAAATTGATGGAAGAAATCAAATGTATGAAATCGCTGACGATCCCATACTTAACGAATTGCTCGATTAAACCGTGAAAAAATTTGTGAACGACGGATCGTTCAAAAGGAAGATGTCGAGTAGCAGCATCGAAGACGACGACGGAGCTGACTCTGATCAGACGCAGAGATAATAAAGACATAATTGATAATATGGACAGGCTAGAATTCACCATTAATAATTACATGAATAGTTATGAGATTAGATATAGTAATTTAAATGATATTTATAAAAGAAATTATTCAAGATATATGTATTCATAGCTTAAGATTTAATTCAGATTTAGATACTAGTATATATAATTGTATTTATAACGAAAATTTAGAGTATAAAACTACTTTTAATGAAATATATATTTATTATAAGAATAAGATTTTAAAAGATGTAGCATGTGTATATGTTTTTATTGATAGGGAGGAAAAAAATATATCATTCAAAATTATCAATCGCATTTATTTATATTCTTAAACAAATAATCACAAATTTTGCCTGACAAAAGAATGGAAAATATGTCGTCAAATAAGTATTTCTTCAGCTAACAAATAGGAATGTGTAATTAGTGTTATCGGAAAATCTACAAACGGATACTTCTTTTTAAAGAGAGCATTGTGGAGAAGCAAAACAGTTTACTATTCAGTATTGATTCAAAATGGCACAAGAAAATTTTGATAGCTTCTTCCGCGTATGTTAAGAAATTATTGAGAGCTCTCTTTGCGAAAATGTAGAGGCACCGTGTGAACAAGAGAATGACGAACATTTTTCAATAGATTGAAAGATAATCAGTCGGAAATAGCTTTGATGTGGTTAATACACCAGGAAAATTTACGGGGAATTCAAATTCAGCATGCTGGTAATAACACAGAAGCCGTGATTGAGAATAAATTCAAAGTCGATAGGTTTTACGCAACAGATAAAATTGTCTTCGAGTTTTTCGAATGCTTTTCTCATGGCTGTGTGATATGTTACAAGACAAATAGAGACAAAAAATTATATAATAACACTTCGGAAACTTTAGACCATAGATAGAGAAGAACAATGGAGAAATTAGTCAAAATTGAGAATTAGGGGTACACGGCAATGAAAATATGGGAATGCGAGCTTAGAAAGGAATTACAAAATGACAAAAATCTGGAATATCAGCTTGAAAACCATGATATTTCGAATAATTCATCTCTACAACCTCGCGACAGTTTTTTGGGGGGAAGAACAGGGATTACGGTACTGTACGCGAAAGTCGAAAACAATGAGAAAATTGAGTATGTAGATGTTTGCAGTCTTTATCCGTATATTTGTAAGTATAAAAAAGTCCCACTTGGTCATACTATAGTTTTTTTATGGGCAGACTGTGATATATTATGCCCCAATAATAATATTGATGAAATCGGAGGATTAATTAAATGCCTTATTTCACCACCTAGTTTTTTATCTCATCCGGTACTCCCACGGAAAGTTCACGGCAAACTTATGTTTGTTCTATGTCGGAAATGTTGTGACGAGCTGCAACAAAATAATTGTACGCATTCTGATGGAGAAAAACATTTTACTGGAGCATGGGTCGCTGATGAAGTACGCCGGGCGGTTTCTTTAGGCTATAAAATTATTATCAAAATTTATGAAATTTGGCAATACGTAGTGACCATGTACAACAAATAGACAAAAACAGGAGAACTGTTTGTGGATTATATCAACACTTTTCTAAAAATGAAGCAGATGGCTTCAGGATACCTAGAGAGCTGTACTGAGTATCAAAGTAAGGCTGAATATATCGCGGAATATTTGGAAAAAGAAGGAGTTCAGTTAGATCTGGACCAAATAGTCAAAAATGCAGGGAAATGTCAGTCAGGTTTCCGCAAAGGCCGTTCCTGCATTGATAATATCTTCACTTTGAATGCGGCTGTCCAAATACAATTGAGACTACCAAAGAAGTATGTCTATGCAATTTTTATAGATTTTAAAAAGCATTTGACTCCATTCGCCACAATCTGTTTTGGAATGAGCTCGATAAATCAAGTGTAAGTGGAAAAATCATTAGAATTATGAGTAAATTGTATGAGAATGCATGTATGAAAATTAGATCAAAAGACTACTCTCAAACAAATGCTATAGATGATAATACTAGTGTTTTACAGGGGAAAATCCTCAGCCCATTTTCATTTAACTTATTTATCAATGATATTGAATTGTTTTTTCGTAGTAAAGGAACACGGTGTTTGGATATAGATAATAGAAACAATATCCTCATGCTACTATACGCTGATGATTTGGTTATATTTGCTGATCCACCAGTCCATGTCCAACAGAGACTCAACACTTCGGAATATTATTGCTGTTCGAAGGGTCTTTCAGTGAATGGAACCAAGTCAGAAATCATTCGCTTCCATAGAGGGGGCTCAAGTAATTATAAAGGTATATTCAAATTAAAGAACAACGAGATCAAAATGACGGATGAATTCACTTATCTGGGTATCCCATTCTCTAGTTCATCTCTATTTCTTGATGCTGCAAAAAATGCAGTAACGAAAACCAACATAGCAACCGGCACTGTCTTAAATACCCTATCAAGAGCAAAATCGAGCGACTGGGAAAGTAAGATGAAATTATATTCTTCCATTGTCTCTAGTACCCTATTATATGGATCACAGATATGGGGTGTTAGATATACCGATGAAATTCGAAAAGCACAAACCAATTATTTCAAAAGATTGCTCTATTTACCTCAAAACACGCCACATTACGTTATCCGTTTAGAAGTAGGCGTAACAAAAATTTCAGTAGAAGTTTTGAAACTTATAATCAACTGGATTCTCAAATTATGGAATATGCCGGAATATAGATACCCTAAAATGTGTGATAGACGGTTGTGTAGATTAAAAAATCTTCCAAATAATAAAGCAAAATATAATTGGGTCACACAGGTCATGACTTTATTCGAAGGCATTGGTTTTGCAGATATATTAGACTCTGAAAACGAAATACTCTTTAAAAATAGTATCAACCTTATAGTGTCTCAATACGAGGAACAACTTAGAATAAGTGACCTGGATAGAGCGTCCAATTGAAAATTTTGCGATATTTACAAACAATTACAAATGAACAGTGGACCGCAACCCTATTTAAAACTAAGTATGCCCATAAATGTATGTAGAGTACTGGCCCAGATGCAAACATCTAACAATGTTATTGTTAGAATAGTTGTCAACAATATAACATATAAATTTAATTCGAGTGAGCTGTGCTCAATTTGTAATATGTATGTAGAAGAAGATTTAAACCATATACTATATTATTGTCCCGTTTACAAAAGTCTGAGAGAAAAGCTCCCACCTCTAGAAGAATCATATTTATCCTGTCTTCATATTGTTGATAAAAAAAGTGCATCTAATTTATTCTATTTTATGGCTAATGCCTTGAAGCTACGCTCGTTCATTTAAATGAATGAATTGAAAATGATGATTGATTTAGTTTCTTTTTTTTTTTTGAACTATGTAATTAGTATTTTTGAGAAATAGTGAATATTCTGGATAGCTAGTAATAAGTGATTAGAAATAAGTAAAAATTGTGTGAATGTTTCACCCATTGGACTCAATTAGAGTAAACTGTGATAGAAATGATGTTACAGACTTAAATTAATGTTCTGGAAATAATTTATATAGTTGGATATAAGATTCACTCATTTCAAAGTTATTTGTGATAATGAACTTCTTTTGTATCAGGAATTATCGTGGATGGAAGAATGAATCAAATTATTATTATATTATTTATTTAAATAAGATTGAGAGGTAGATTCCTTTGAAATTTGACATGTTCCAAACCTAATTATTAATAATGGTACTAGGTTAGCAATAATAATTTTGTATAATGATTATATGTGTTTTAGGATACTTATTCATATTTAGATGTAATCGCTTTTGTATATATATAATCTAATTTCTAATGATATTTTTTCCAATAAATTTATTCAAATTCAGATACGATATTGTAGTTTTCATTTCGATGAGAATTCAAAGAAAAGCAAAAAGTTCAGTTCCTATCTAATCATTTTAGATAATATAAAAAAGTGAGTATACATACTTGAGTATGTCCAGCTGAGCATAAATTTGAAAAATACACAATAAAAATTTGTTTATAAATCCCTAATGTCTGGAAGTTTCATTCATAATAGTATAATATAATATAATATTCATAACATTATAAAATATATAATTTTCATTGGAAATAATAGTTAAACATATATTCCACGGAATTATCATTTTCCGGTTTACTATATTTGCTGGACAGGTGCACAAATTCATAACTATTGACTCGAAATAATGAATACACTAAACAATAGTAACCACAAACCGAAGATGTGTAATTCTGTAGATTGTGTGTATCAAAGGTCCATACTCGAGTATTTCTCCGTAAAAAGTCGATATGACTCTTCACATAAGGCAAGCGTCTAAAGCTGTCAAAATAAGTTCCAATACCTTGACGGTTAATGAAAATCGCCAACCAATGAGTACCGGGCATTGTATCAGGATCAGAATTAATAATAATAGCACATGGAAAATTGACACGATATGGTAATTTATTTGCGGGGTATACGCCATAATGTCTTACATTTTTTAAATGATTCCGGAATATTGCCTCCATATTTAATGCATTATTGTTTTTCTTTTCAGCATGAGTACTAGCAACGAACTAAATGAAATATGATAAATAAAGACTATGAGGGTATTTTTCAATTGAAAGTCGCACGTGGATATATAACAAATCTATTTACTTAAGAGGTATAATCATATTTTCATAATATATATTTCAACCATCAAAATCAACAAAAACATTTCTATTTTCATCAATTTAAATTATATTATCAAATTCAGCGTGAATAACACAGTTTACAGTCTGAGAGAATGCTGATTCAAAACCAAGTTCTATTCGTAATGATCCGTGATGGGTTAGATTCCAATGCATTATTGAGTTTGCTGCAAGATTCGGTGTTAAATCAAACGCAGTCAGAAAGTAGCCATTCGGATAATCTTCTCTGCCAATCCCATTACCGCTATTTCCAAAATGAATGCCGGTACCTGAGAATAGTGTATTGTAGGTTTGAATAAAAGATTTCTTATACCCAAAAGATGGTTGAAGCGGTTTTGACGGAAGTTGTTTTAGTCCATGTACTTAGAGCTTCTTTTCCAATAGTCTTCACGCCTTTCTTGAATACAGGTAGAATAGTTCTAAATGAGCCACTGAAAAAACTTCCTAGGCCGTGACAACGTTGAGATTGATTCCCTCTATAAACTACTCAGACACCACTTCTGCTTGTTTATTATAATATCTTTGATACGGACAATTCATGATAATCGTCGGAAATGGAGTTTGACGCACAACGTTCCGTATTGAAATGGTGCTGGGTTACCATCATTACATCTTATATCTATTTCGATGAATGTAGTGGCAACAGTGACTGATATTATCTCATGTAGCTTATCTACAGAAAAAATTTGAACATTTCGCGCAAAAGTGCTGTGTAAATTATAAAAACAGTGAAAATAGTGTTATGAGTGCATAAATAAACAGAACATTTATCAATTTTAGGTGATAAAATAACTGTATTAGTGTAGAACAGTAAAAAGTCAGTGTTAGTGAACTCAAGGTCGAGCGTGATTGAACCTTCTTAGCTCGACTAAGTCGCGTATTTGCAATCTAAAATCAGTGTTGCCAAATATAGCAGAAACTAAAACTAACCTGAACTTAAAAAAATGCCAGAAACAAGCGGTGGGAACAGTTAACAACTACTACAACAGCAATATCGTTTAACACGATAACCACTTAATCCTGCAGTTACCCTAGAACGGTTACTATGCAAACAGCGCCAATCATTTCTCTAGTAATCTATTCTAACATGGAACTAACACAGTCACCACCTACATCTTTTTCAAGTTTCTCTCCAAATAGTCAAGGAATTACTGAAATACAAAGCCCCACGCTCACTGGATTCTCAAACGAGCAAAATAGTCAAACTGACAAAGCACAAATACGGCAGACTATACGTACTAGACACAACACCAAAAGAGCTAGAGAAAACGACACAAACAACATGCAAGAAAATATACTAAAAAAAGGACACTGAACTCTAATGACAAAATAACAAAAGACTCACTACTTCACACCGAAAATAGATTCAACGTACTGAGTAACGAAAAAAACGATAATATGAATACCGAATGCGGAAACCAAGAAAATAAGAAAACTGAACCAAAACCACCTCCAGTGTTCGTCCAGGACGTTACTAACTACACCTTAATGCTGTAAAGCATTAAAATAGTATTAAAGCCTGACGAATTTTATTGTAAAGCTCTGACGAAAAACGAAGTCAAAATAACACAAACAAACCTGAATCGTATCGAGCTCTGATACGAATGCTCAATGTCAACAAGATATCATATCATACCTACCAACTTAAAGAAGAAAGAGAATACAGAGTTGTTATCAAAAATATCCACCATACTACACCTGTGGACGAAATCAAAGAGGAATTAGAAGTAGAAGGCTTCATAATAAGAAACATCTCCAACATCAAAAGCTGGTTAACCAAGGAACTACTTCCAATGTTTTTTGTGGACCAAGAGCCAAATAACAACAACAACAAATTTACGAATTAAGATACATCTTGGGCACCAAGATAACAGTGGAGCCCCCAAAAAAGAAAAAAGATATCCCACAATGCATGCGATGCCAGGACTATGGCCATACTAAAGCGTACTGCTTAAAACCATATTACTGTGTCAAATACGGACAAAACCATCCATCACAGGAATGTAAGAAAAGTAAAGACATTCCAGCAACTTGCGCTCTTTGCTTAGGACCTCACCCTGCCAACTATGAAGGCTGCTCGATATATAAGAAACTACAACAAACAAGAAATACTACAACAAAAACCAAATCACAAATACCCAATTACCAAACCCAAACCTACAATCCAAAGAGAGTGGACAAGAATATAAGTTATGCGAGTATGGTTGCACTCCCTCAAAATACTAATTCATCAGAAGACATAACACTAACACAATTTCTGAACAAATTTGAATCAATGTTCACCCAACTAATGCAGCAAAACTCCACCATGATTAACCTTCTCACGACATTTATCAGCAAATATAATGCCTGACACAATAAGAGTTGCATTATGGAACGCAAATGGGCTGGCACAACATCGCCAGGAAATAGAAGTATTTATAAAGCTCTACAAAATAGATATAACTTCAATATCAGAAACACATTTTACCGAAAAAAGCTATTTCAAAATTCCTAAATACAGAACCTACTACACCAACCATTCAGACGGTACCGTACACGGAGGGACTGCAATCATAATCAATGAAAAAATCAAACATCATGAATCCGAAAAGCATGAAACGAACCATTTACAGGCAACATCGCTTCAGATAAACGACTCACAAGGTACTCTCACGTTGACTGCTATATATTGCCCGCCAAAACACACGATAAAAGAAGACAGGTTTGAAGAAGTGCTCACCAGTCTGGGTGGAAGATTCTTGGCAGGCAGAGACTTCAACGCTAAACATCCTCAATAGGGCTCAAGATTAACCAACCCAAAGGAAAACGAACTGAAGAAAGCAATGTCTAAACATGGATTCAGTCATATAAGTGCCGGTAAACCAACTTACTGGCCCTCTGATCCGAATAAAGTACCGGACGTACTGGATTTTTTCATCGCTAAAGGAATTAATCTAAATCGTATTGAAATCGAGCCCAACTACGATTTAGCATCGGATCATTCTCCAATTATTATTACGCTAAACACTATTGTAACAAGAAAAGAAAAAACTCCAGTGCTATGCAATAAGAAAACAAACTGGGACTTATTCAAATCTTACATAGATCAAAATATCTACAGATACCTTTGAAGACAAATGAAGATATCGAAAGCGCAGTCGAAAGCCTTACAACACTGATTCAAGAAGCAGGATGGTCCTCAACTCCACCAACAGTCGACAAAAACGAAAGTATCACCAATTATCCAAGGATTATCATGGACAAAATCGAGGAAAAGAGAGAAGTCAGACGCAGATGGCAGTATACGAGACATCCAGATGACAAAAGACAGTTAAATCATCTGAGTAAAGAAGTAAAGAAGCTTACATTGGAAATAAAGAATAGCAATGTTCAAGACTTTCTGAGTAATCTATCAAACAAACTTGAAAACGACTACTCCCTGTGGAAGGTTACTAAAAAACTAAAACGACCAACAAAACATATTCCGCCAATTGAAAAAACAGACGGAACTTGGGCCAGAGACAATGAAGAAAAGGTCAAAATCTTCGCAGAACACTTTGAAAACGTCTTCACTCCAAACCCAGCGACAACAACAACTGAAGAGGAAAACAGTATGGAAGACTTTTTAAATGCTCCACCAGAACTACCTCAACAAATTATGAAGCACTTCTCACCGGCAGAAGTGCGAAAAGAAATACACTATCTGAATGACAAAGAAACACCGGGATACGATCTGATAAATTCCAAAACGCTAAAAGAACTGCCTAGAAAAGCCATAGTCTTAATAACAAGTATATATAATGCAATGATAAGAATAGCATATATTCCCATTCAATGGAAACTTGCAAACATTATTCTTATCCACAAACCCAGCAGACCACCACACGAAATAACTTCTTACAGGCCAATATCGCTACTGCCTCAAATGTCTAAGTTATTTGAGAAACTTCTGTTAAAGAGACTAAAAGTAATTATAGAAAGCGACAATCTGATCCCTGCACACCAGTTTGGCTTCAGATACCAGCATTCCACAATTCAGCAGGTACATCGAGTAGTAGAAGAAATCGAAACTAACTTAGAACACAAAAACATTTGCTCAGCTGCCTTCTTAGACATCAGTCAAGCATTTGACAAAGTATGGCACGCTGGATTGCTATTTAAAATCAAAACCAAACTCCCACATCAATACTTTCTTCTATTCAAATCATATTTGGACGAAAGATACTTCCAAATTAGCCACGAAGACGTCACTTCAAACATATACCCGATAAGAGCCGGGGTACCACAAGGGAGCGTATTGGGCCCACTACTTTATCAACTTTTTACGGCAGACATGCCTTCTCCTGAAAATATTCTCACCGCTACATGTGCGGACGATACTGCGTACATCGCAT
This sequence comes from Dromius quadrimaculatus, assembly GCA_963989225.1. Taxonomy (NCBI): domain Eukaryota; kingdom Metazoa; phylum Arthropoda; class Insecta; order Coleoptera; family Carabidae; genus Dromius; species Dromius quadrimaculatus. The sequence continues at coordinate 35,212,454 of OZ022328.1, read as the reverse complement.
CACACAACGATCCAGTAGAGTCAACAGCCATACTTCAACAAAGTCTTGACGAAATACAAATCTGGACAAGAAAGTGGAGAATCAAAATAAATGACGAAAAGTTCACTCATATAGTGTCCACAAAAAGAAGAGTTACCTGCCCGCAAGTGAAAATAAACAACAAAACACTAGAAACAAAAGAAAATATCAAATATCTGGGCATGCATCTATTCCAAGTAATTGTTTTATCCAACTTTATTCTCTGCACTAATAATCGAGCTTTTTCTCTACGTGTTTCAGAAAAAATATTCACAATGTCGTTTATATCACCTAGACCTTGATGTGGTAAATGGGGCTCTGAAGACATTTCACTTTCAATTGCTAGTTTTATAGGCTCTCTGTTCTGTTTTTGGAAATATGAATATCTTTGCAAAATTTCTTGATACATTCGTCATTTCTATTTTCTGATAATTCCAATTTCAATATATTTCTCATATCTCTATCAAGTTGATTAGCTAAATTCTCATCATCATTAGTACTTTTATGTAGACGATTCAAATTCTCTGGTGATATGAGAACCATTTTCTTAGAATGCTCCATTACTAATTTCTAAATAGAGAACTTAGAACACCTGACAAAAGAGGCGCTGATGAAAGTGGCAAAAAAGTTTCCCTGGACTGAACTAATATTCGTTTATTCTTTTCCCAATTTTCACTGCGTTTCACTAGTTTTCTCAAAGTGTTTTGTGTCGTCCTAAGTCCGCGCGCTGTTTCTTACTAAGAGGAATTCTCCCATGTTAAACATTATAAGCGCATTCAAAAATACATTTTACAGAACTACAATCAGTAGTCCAGGCAATATAGGAAAAATAGAAGAACTAACCTGTGTATTTCCAATTTTTTCAGAAATGTCATGAGGAAGGTACCTTGAGCAAAATGTAATAGCAAGAAGTGGAATCACCATGCCGCCGGAGGGAGGGGGGGTATTTGAAGGTCCGTTTTTCAACTATTTTGCTCATAACCTGAAAACAGTACATCCTAACAAAAAAAATTCAACATAAAAATTAAAGCTTAGTGAATGTCCTATAGATTTGCTCGTATACATTTTTTTGAAAAAATGTATAGTTTCGGAGATATCCGCTCTCAAAAGTAGGCAATCTGCGAAAAAACGCAATTCGCCCAGAGTTTTTCGTCAAACTTTTTCTTCTAGCCCTTTCTCCGTTAGTTTCACAGAAAAATCCTGAATAGAAACTTTTAGACCAACAAATTTCCTTCAAGAATATATATATATATACTATGTATGTTTATGTTCCATAGGTCTGGGGTTGGAGGGTTTTCAAGATTTTGGTAACAAATCGTGACTTAACCAGGAAAACTCTGAGTCCTATTTCTCCATAATTGATGGCTATAACGGTCATCATATAAGTACAATATGATATAAATATGAATAATTATTGTAATTTGTCACACATAGTGAATGTCGTGTTGATGAGGTTCGCGTGTGCTTGTAGTGGATTCTATTTTATTCAGAAGAGTAGTAGTAGAATAGTTTGCTCCAGAAATTGATTTTGAATTGGCTGGTAGACGAAGCTGATATAAGCTCCAGCCGGCCAACCCAACATACCCCCTGCCCCCTCCCTTCTCCATGACACTAGCTCCTTTTAACGCCTCACATTACTACGTTCTCGCCCATTTGTGAGCAGTACGAATCGTATATCATCAATCATTACGGTGATAACTCTGCTGTTGTCTTTGATGGGTACGAAGACGCCAATTCCACAAAACATACTGAACAGAAACGGAGAGGAGCATCTAAATTTTTACTGGAGGTGAACGTTTCTGCCAATATCGTGGCCACCGTCCAGCAGGAGAACTTCCTAGCCAATGATAAGAATAAAACCAAGCTGATCCAGCTGCTTGTCAGCAGACTGACAGCAAGAGGGATAGAGGCCAGTGCCGCCACTGGAGATGCAGATCGCTTCATTGTGACATGTGGAATTACAAAGGCAGCTTCTCATTCCTCTGTAGTTGTGGTTGGAGAGGATGTAGACCTGCTTGTCCTTCTTGTAGCGCTCACACCACCAGACAAGAACATCTTTTTCATGAAGCCTGCGCGAGGTAACACAGAGATGAAGATATTTTCTACAACACAATTGCAGGAGCTTCCCTTCAGTGGATCTATCCTCTTCATCCATGCGTTTTCAGGATGCGACACCAGGAGCGTAATATCTGACAAAGGAAAAGCGTCCACTCTGAAAACATTTGCAAACGAGCCACAGAACTCGAAATCACCGGTACAGTTCTTTCGTAAAATCCTCGGCCAAGGGAAAACTAACTTGGCATCCTCACCGCCTACCAAAATTGCGGCTCAGCAGCACTCGCTAAGAGTGTTTCATCAAATCCAACAATGGCTTGGCAATGAACTCCTAGATCCACAACGATGGGGTTGGGTACAAGACGAAAGTGGAATACTTACTCCTGTCAAGACTCTCGAACCTCCTGCCCCTGCAATTGTCCTGGAGTCAATTTTCTGCAGATGTGGGAGTGGTTGTGGATCCAGGTGTGGATGCCGGAGAACAGGCATCCACTGTTCACCAGCATGTGCCTGTGAACAGGCATGCTTGAACGCACCCTCTTCAGTGCTCCTTCTCGAGGAAGATGACAGCGAGGAAGAGGACAATATTGCAGAGTTCGTGTGAGGTGACACATTATATAATAAACATTAAACTATCACTCTTATCACTTCACATTTAATTCACAGTTATTTAGTTCACATCAATAACACTTATTTGTTCTCAATATTTTTTGCATGGCGAATATATATATAAATATAAATATATATATATATATATATATATATATATATATATATATATATATATATATACATATATATATATATATATATATATATATATATATATATATATATATATATATATATATATATATATATATATATATATATATATATATATATATATATATATATATATATATATATATATATATATATATATATATATATATGAAAAGGAAAAATTTGACGAAAAACATTGGATGAATTGCGTTTTTTCACAGATTGCCTACTTTTGAGAGCGGATATATCCGAAACTATACATTTTTTCAAAAAAATGTAAACGAGCAAATCTAGAGTACATTCACTAAGCCTTAATTTTTATGTTGAATTTTTTTTGTTAGGACGTACCGTTTCCAGGTTATGAGCAAAATAGTTGAAAAACGGACCTTCAAATATCCCCCCGCCCCCCGGCGGCATGGTGATTCCACTTCTTGCTATTACATTTTGCTCAAGGGACCCTCCTCATGACATTCCTGAAAAAATTGGAAATACACAGGTTAGTTCTTCTATTTTTCCTATTTTTGCCTATATAGCCTGGACTATCAGTATTCTTCAACAGAGCTGATCTTAATTTAGGCTTCAGTTTGTGTAAGGCCCTCAAGAACTCGGCATTGTTTGTACCAGTTTTTGACTCATTCTCATCAAATAATTTCTGGCATATTTTTGCAGGCGTATTTATATGTCTTTTTGAGTGAACAAATATATGTCAAGCCGTCACGTGATGTACGAAAACGCAACCAATCGGGTGTGCTTTGTTTAAGATCAAAAATTGAATAACCGTGAGGTTCAGATGTAACATCTCTATAAGATTCTTCTATAAACTTCACATTTTCAGGGAAAACTTGACGTGATGAATGTGAAATTTGTGCTTTATTGCGAGGATTTTTGAAACAAATTATATAATTGGCGCTGAGAGATATATCGTGTTGGCCTTTGCTCTTATGGAATAAATTCTGCGTTAGAAAAAATACTGATATATTCTTATGATGTGACCATTTGGTGAATATATCGACAACACGATGATCTGACTCTCTCAATAAATCATCTATTATTAGTGACTGCGGAAATCTCCCATCCAAATTGTCAATATCAGGCAGACCCTCAATAAATTCCACACCCCTTATAGTATCGTACAAATTTTGCCATGTTCCATAATGCCAGTATATTTTTTTGAATTCTGTATCACACATATTACCGATGTTTGATAAAAAATTATCAACAAAATATGATTTCCCTGAACCGGATACGCCCGCGATCAACGCAGAGAACGGATGTTTGAATTTGGTACACATGTTAACGGTTAAAGGTATTACATGAAAATAGAGTATTAAGAACTGTATTCATTATTTATTGTCCTGTTTATCACAGGAAGTACACAAAAATATAATCCACTAATATTTCATACTTTTTAATTTACATATAGATTACATAATATTATTATTTTACAAATTCAACGAGTCGCGTCTTTCTACCGGAACCATAATCTTTTGTTCCTGTGTATTTGATACACCAGTTTGTGATATCTTCTTCCAGCTGAACTATTTCTTCATCGAAGAGTTCATCAAATCGAGCCGGTAGATATGTTGCAAAGTCTTTACATTCAACAAGTATCTTTCTTCCATATCCAGTTTGTACAGCTTTGATATCAGCAAGTTGATACTTTTTACCCACCTCTAGATTGGTTATTTTCTTGCGAGGTTTCATGTCCAGCAGCTGCCATTTTCCATTCATCTCTGAAAAGTCCATCTCTAAATAGCAAATAAATAACAGTTATGAATTTTTGTATGAGACTATGTTGGAAATAAGGCAGTATCAAAGAACGTTAATTGAATAATGAATAAATTCAGAACTCACCTGATATACCATGTTGTTGTTGTAAGGAGAATGCTGGAATTATTCTAACTGCTTAATCATAAGCTCCCTATTTATATGCTAAAATAGAAATTAGAAAGCTGTTTCGTTACATATCAATTTTTGCCACGTCCTCAAGAATTTTCTTGAAGCAGAAATCAGAATTTTTTCTCGTGACGTGTCTTTTTTTCACTAATATCGAGTCCTTGACTTAATATATTTCAAAATATTTTGATACTACGATAATGATGCCTACCGAATGTCTCAATTTCTTAAAATCATGTTAAAATGGAAATATCAGACAATACTTACGCACAGCTTAGCAGAGGACATTTAAAATAAATATTCATCTATACGTAATATCCTTCAAAATGGTAAGTCATAACTATATGTCATACAAATTGGAAATTGCATTTTATTCTTCCACGGAATATCCCATATGTGCTATAAATAATTTCTTTGTTCATTAACGATATGACTGATTTTATACATTCTGACAAACTTTCATTTGCTCACGATTTGAAAATATTTGAACCCATCTCAACTCCTGCTGATGCTCAATTCCTTCAGAACGATTTGGACAACTTATTCATCTGGTGTTCATTGAATAATTTAAATAAATGTCATGTAACATTTTTCTCTAGAAAAACATCAATTTGAGTGAATGATGATTATGAAATTGATTATACACTACCATCACGTTGTTACAATATTGACAATCTTGGCGTCACATTTGATCAAAAATTATTATTTTACCGTATTACAACCGCATCTATAATGCTGCCATTCGTATCTATGGTTTCATCATCCGCAGTACTCGTTCCTTTCATAACTTAGGTCCACTTCTGACGTTATACAACGCATTTGTCCGTACTCAACTGAATATTGTCTTATTATCTGGAGCCCGATTTACGAGATTCATCAGCTATCCTGATTATCCAATAAAGTAAGTTATTGAGCATTCTTCCTTCTCGTAGCCTCATTGAGCGTTGTCAGTCACAGCGTGGTCACAGCTAGTTATTCATTTCAGCAAACTGATTCATGGTGAAATTGATGATCCCACTCGTTGAAGCATCCTTCCTTTTCACGCACCCTACATAACTACACGTTATTCTCAAACTTTCTACATTCCCACTGCCCGGACCAATGTCCTATGCTTGTCTCCTCTTCATCATATGTGTAGCATTTATCATTATAATTTTTCTAGTGCAGATGTTTTCCTTCATCATCCGGAACAGTTTGCTCAATTGATTGACAAATATTAATCTAATCTGTCTTTCATTATTTTAATTTTATAATTCTTCGATTTTTTGTATCTTCTGATCTCTCACTGGAATTCAAGCCTGTTTGGCGAAGTGATTGAGATAAATAAATCAAAAGATAAACAAAGTTCACTTGAAAAGCTTGGCACAATCACAATCACTGATTCTAGTAATATCCGGCTCAACGGACCTTGCTTTATCACGCGTTATTTCAAGGTAAAAACAAGCCGAAGAATAGGTCAACTGAGTAATTTGTGATATTTGATAAACCTAGTTAAAGTTTCATCAATATTTATTTCAACAAAGTAGCAATACAATTGAATGATTTTGCTTCAAGAGCTTAATTTAAAGGTACGAAGGTAAATTGCTTAAGCATTTTGGAAAGGTGCTAGGCGGACTTGATAGATAACTACTTTCCCTTAGAAATTAAATATAAAAATACATAGCAAATAGAAATATTGAGAGGGGAATGCTGAAGATGATTGGAAAATACGGAGTAAGTGGAGGATGTTGGGTATTTTGGTTAACAGAAGAAGAAACTATCCGATGAAAGATTTTACAAATGAGGAAAAACTCACCGAACAAGCAGAGTGTGAACATTACAAGGGATGGGTACAATAGAACAATAAACTGTCCACTTCTAAGTGAAAAAAATCCTGAAGCCCTAGAATTGACATTTCTAGTGTTCAACGTCAGTGACTCTAAAAATGAATGTGAAGTGGATACTTAAAGTGAATCTGAAAATGGTCTTATTTCTGAACATTCTGGTATTTATATATTATTTTCAAATAACCCTTCTCAAATCTAGGTTTGAGAAGCCAGTTTCATCTAAAGGATCTAACATCCTCACAGAGCCAGAATAAGGTCAAATCCTCCGAGAAAGCGTTCATGTTTCTGTCATAAATTTAAGAAACGGAGTCGTGTCAAACAGTCATGTTGCAAATCAACAAGACGAAGTTAGGTTCGAGAAAATATATTTTTAAATAAATTAGACAAAACATTCCCTGAAGAATATTTCGAATGTTTTGTCTTATTTATTTCAAAATATATTTATTCGAATCAAACTTCGTCCTGTTGACTTTGTTGGATTTTGCTTTGCAACATGGCTGTATGGGACGACTCCGTTTTGGTTCAACATTAACTAAATTTTGCTTTCTGAAAATAAATTGTATAACTTTTTCAAAATGTATTTCCATATTCTTTTCAAATAATGTTGATTTTTGATGATATTTCATATTTCTTGGAATCTCATTGAATGTAAGTACGAATATATCCTTTTTTAATTGTTATCAAAAAGTGTTTTTGACGACAATTATTTCATGAATTTTGGAGTTCTGAGGATGTTTCAATCACATACTGAAAGCTTGACTAATCTAAAAGAGCGTTTTTCACTTGAGCCCACTCCCAAAAACTTAAACTACCAATGAGGCGTCCATCAATTGGCTTTTAGCCATTAATAAAACGTCCACCTTCAATAAGGCGTATTAAACAATTTCTAACACAGCTATATTCCTCTCATCGTACGTACAGTTTTTTTCAATTTCATCTCGAACCATCCTGAACACGGTAAAACTGGTATGCTCTAAGTGTAACGCATTTTTGAACTCGACTTCATCCGTTGAACTCACGATTCCATTTTTAAACTGAGGCTCGAATTTTTCTAAGTTTGAATAAAATTAGAGTACTTTCCTCCGCCTTATCCAGGAGAGCGGTAGCCATTCCTAGAGTCATTTGATCTTCAAGTCTTGATTCCAAACGCAGCCATACTTATCTCATCGAACGTACGATTTTTTTGAAATTGTATCTTGAACTTTTTTGCACACGAAAACACCGGAGTGTTGCTGCTCATCCTGTCAGACAGAGAGGCAGTTAGCTCTAAGGTCATCAGATTTCTAAGTCCCAATTCCAAACGCAGCTGTACTTTCCTCATCGAAAGAACTACTTTTTTTCATTGTGGCTCAAACCTTCTCGAATAAAGAAAATATGGCTACGGCCTCTAGCTCTGACTGGGCATTCTTCTGCCAGCAAATTATGGCAACAATTTTGACTTATATGATTTTGGAAAAGAATGAAGCGGTTCACAGAAAAAGTCTGAAAAACCTTGATTCAGTGCTAAATTATAATTGCATGAGTGTCGACTCAGCGGAATCACATCTCAATAAGAAAAAAAAATCCGTACGTTCGATGGGAGAAGTACAGCTACGTTCAAAATTAGGACCTGAGCATCGGATGACTTCAAGAGTGGCTGCTGCACACCTAAACATGTAGGAAGGCGACACTCTGGCGACAGTTCGGTTAGAGAGGTCAAGTACGACATTGACACTTAGGGGTGTCACACTCCCGGACAGAACGAGAAGTGGCATCTTGGTTTCTCTTCAAGTACTCACCTTCTGTTAACGATTAATACTAGTTCCAACTATATGTTATATTGGGCTAGTTTTCGCCGAAGAGATTTTCCGGAAGTAGCCTTTTTTTGGCACTTTGGAAAAGATCTAGACATATAAAAAAAACTTATCCTGATATATTTTTTATTTTGTAATACTGTAAGTGACATCTAGCGATCATTATTAGCAGATGTCAGCAAGTGTGTACTGCTGTGACGTTGTATGATTCAGTAGATAACACAATACAGAGTTGAGTAGATGCATGGTACATGTCCTGCACAAATAAAACAGCAATACAGACAAATCTAAGCGTTATCACTGGAAAAGTGATTCCTATCTCAACATTGGTCCTTCGAGCCGAATGTGGTCATCATATGATCACATTCGCAAGAATTTTTTTGAAGAAATCACACAAATCTTCAATCAAGTAGTTGACGACATCTTAGCTACCAGTGCAATCAAACAAAGAACGTGAGGCGCCGAAGTGGAACGAAGAGAGCCGAACACTACACGACAACATTTAATCTATTGTTGGCGCGTGAGTTCCATTGTCCTTTTGTCCAGAACTTTTTCAAAGTATTTTCCGTATTCAACGTGGAAGAATAGAAGAACAAGAAAAATAGTGAGAATCATAATATGGCGCCGGGCGGTGGACAGCCACCCGATAAATCTATCGAAGAATATTATAAATGTCATTCTAAAGTGGCGACAGTAGTTTGTATTATATGCGAGAATGTATATCACATTAATGATTTTATAGTAATTAAGGTATCAAGGGTGTTAAGAGGACAATAATGCCTGAGGTCAACAGTGTACTTTCCAAGAGCCTCTGGCCTGAGGTTTTTACGTTGACCGTAGGCATTATTGTCTGTTCAACTCCCGTGGTGCCTTCGATGTTGATGTCCGAATTTTATTGTATTTCAATCCAAATTTCAAGCAATGTATGTCCTGTCATTGTGATTTCTGTCATAGAAATTACACTAGTTACTTGCTGTAACTAGGCAGCTTGTTTGTTATTCCTCAAAATATTGCCCGAGGGTATTATTTTGAAACATAATGCCCTTGGGTATTATTTGTTACGTAACTACTCTGAAAAAAATGTTATTATGAGAACAATAATAAACTAGTCGGACATTAAAGTATTAAATGACACACATTATGTAAGTGATGTATTAGTTATATGTCCTGAACATGTGCAACCACGTCTAACCTTAGGTATAAGTGAACGTACATTGAATGAAGAAGCAAGAATGATTATCGCTCAAATAAAAACCCAAATAAGAGAAGAAATTAGACATGAAATATCATTGGATCATATGAAAAGTAATAAGAGCAATGATTTCGTTACGGAAAACCTGGAGAAAGAAATAAATTCATTAAAACAACTTAACATAGAGCTTCAAGACAAAAATCTGTTACTCAAAGAATTGATATCTATTCGAGACAATAATATAAAGACTAAATTGCGGTCCTATTCTCATATCCTCAATACTGATAAACAAAAACCAAAACGTGTTTCAAATATTATTGTGAGAAAGAAAAATAAGGCTGATATAAAACAGAATCTTAAGAATAATGTTGCTTGTTGTCTCAATAATGCTGGGGCCACATTTACGTCTAATGCCACTAATTGAGGCGTTATTCAATAATGAACACATTGTCAATGACAATATGTCAATTGTCACATATTGTCGTTATAAATGACATTAGACGTAAGTGTGGCCCCTGCATAAAGATAAATCGGGAGAAGTCCATATGAAAAGCGATAGTGAAATTATAATTGATTGCATGAATGAAGAAAGTGCAAATATTGCTTATAAAATTTTAAGTGAAAACCTATCTAATGCGTGTATAATTGAAATGGAGTCAGAAAAAAAACCAAGGCTGAAGGCAGTTGGTATTGACAATTTTGAAAAAGTGGATATGAAGACAATAGAAGCTGATATCAACGAAAGAAATTTTCAAGGTCTTGAAATTAAATGTACAGCACTATTCATGTTTAATGACAAGGAACATGCTACGCAAAATCTAATTATTGAAGTGTCATCCGAAGTATACAAGTTTATCAAGGATAATAAAAGTAAAGTTTTTGTGGGCTATCATAACTGTAAATTATATGATGATATTAGTTCAAGACCATATTACAAGTATGGTAGGTATGGCCATAGTGGATCAAAATGTCACAATAATAGTGTTTGTTCAAAATGTGCTGGCTGTCATTACTCGGTCAATTGCAAAGACTCATCCGTTCTTAAATGTGCAAATTGTATTTTCAGCTATAATAAATATAACACAAATTTTGATATTCTTCACAGAGTCAACGACAGTGAAAAATGTGAAATATTGAAGAGAAAGATCAAGAAGTACGTAGCGGAAACAGATTATCCAATTAATCTCACCTTGCCACGGTATATCGGTAAGGTAGAGGTTGTCCCACAACCAGTACAATCGTCAATACAAAAAGAAGTTCTCGATGATAGATCATAATCTGGACTTTGATGACTTTGTGCAAACTGATAGGGTATTTTGTGATTTGAAACTCTCAATGGTAACATAAATAATAATGAAAACATATCTTCATATGTTAGTATTAGATGCTCAAATTCAAATTTTGAAAAATTGGAATTATTCATCGAGTATATGGCATGCAAACCATGTGTTATAATATGTTCAGAAACTTGGAATCTTGAATTCAATCAATATTACCAATTGAAAAATTATAAAGTATCTAATAACGATAGAAGGTTAATTGAAGCTGATGGAGTAGTTCTATATGTGGAAGATAATCTTATTCAAAACACATAATGGTAAGATCAATAATTCAAGCTTGTTAACGTCTGAAATATAAATTGATGCTGTTAACACTATAAGACATAGCTTGGATGAAACTGAGATCATTGCTGAACTAAGTACATATTTAAGAGAATTCAAACATTGTAAGAATCATTGTGTCGTTAGTGACTTCGATATTGATTTATCAGATTCATGTAGTATCAATCATAGTCTGAGATCCGAGTTAAAAACGACCTTCACCCATCTGTTACAGCGGTGAAATTTTTTCCATCAAATTTAGTATACTACAGGATACATCGCGAATGGGTTGACTAAAAACTTCCTGGCAAGACTATGAATAGTTGAATATTGAAAATTGACTTTTTGTTACTTGTACTTAGTACAAGGAAGTATTGTGGAACCGACAAAATTCACCTATCGAGATTTTGATGGAAATGTCCGTTTTGAGCATCCCTGAATCCATTTTGACTGTTTTTGGCTTGATGTCGGTACGTATGTTCGTTCATGCGTGCTTAACTCGCAAATCTCAAAACTGGTTGAACGTATAATGTTGAAATTTTGTATTTAGGTCTGACATAGGGTCTAACCGTGCACCTCGCATCATGGTTTCAATCGTCTGTACCGGAAGTGTACGTTACTTGAAACTTTTTTCGAATTTCTCTGATAAATCCAGAATGATCAACCGTAGGATATTGAAATCCAGTATTTGAGATACATGGATACTGTTCAAGAGTTTACAGCAAAAACATATGGTTTGAATAACTGCACTAGAATTAATGATGCCAGAAATCGATTTTTTATGAAAAACTATGCTGCGAAAGAAGACAGCGAACAGTTTTTCAGAAAAGTTAAAAGTCTTGACTCGAGTACTATACACCATGTTGGATATCCCTTCAACAAAAAATTTTAAGAACAATTTTTGTCAATCCTATGTGGCTTATTACAACAACCTCTGAATGTATTAAACTACAGCCTGAAAACTGCGGTTGACATTTCGATAAATATTTAAAACCAACAGGATTGATTGGGGACCAAATACCTTCAAAATTACAGGATATTGTCGAAATGACGGAGAATGACGACGAAACTATTGAATTCGAGGATCCAAATTTTACTCCTGATGATGAATCAGATGCAGAATAATAACTATGTATTTTTATTTTTTCAAGTCCAAGATATTGTTCGGTATTCTCTAGTGGTGTCACTCTTCTTCTCTATTGCATGACCAAATACCATACGCACTCTCTTTCAACTGGCGTGAATCCCGCGCGGAGCAACAATGCCGCGTCCTCTTCTATCAGACCGTATACTTTAGTGTATCACTATCCTTCTCTATTGCATAAACAAATCGCATGCGCACTCTCTTTCAACTGGTGTGAACACTGCGCGCAGTTGCAATGCTGCGTCTTCTTCTATATATTCTATATATCTCTGTCGTAAGTTTCAATACACATTAAAACTTCACTTTTAAAATTCGACAACCATCATTTGAACCAGTGTTTTTGCTGACTACCCTATACCATCGTGTTCAACATTAAATAGCGCTTATTTTCATATGAGATCTATTTAAGAAACAGATGAATGAAAATAGCTAGTATTAATATATCTGTTCATGCCTGTCAAATCAGCAGTTATGCCAGGAAAAAAATTGACAACCCAAAATTAACATATTCTAGAGGCTCCATACTTTCGATTGGTATTAAATTCATTCGTAAGGTTGAGTGTAATGTTAAGCAGAAAGTCAATTTTCAATATTTAATTAATCATAGCCTTGCCAGGAATTTCTTAGCAAACCCATTTGCGATGTATTCTGTAGTATACTAATTTTGATAGAAAAAAATTTCACAGCTGTAACTAATGGGTGAAAGTCGTTCGGATTCTCTATTATCAGGAGTTTCTGAACTGTATGCTTGAATATGAATTTATTCCTTGTCTTACAGGAATTACAAGGCCATCTGTGGAAAACTGCTGTATGGGGACATGCATTGACAATATATTTTTTAGAAGCGATTCTCTATCCTACAATTCTTATAAAGTAACAAACTTGTCATTGACCACTACTCACTCAGAAAGAATTCAAACAAAGTATGATAATAAAATAAAAAGTTGCATTAGCTATAGTAAATCAGAAAGATCAGCAAGAAATACATATTGGAATAGTATTTTGTCAATTCCTGATCCCAATGAAGCAACCAATGAACTAATAAGTAAAATTAAGGATTTAACAATCTTATCTACTTCCAATAAGAAATTATGTAAAAATGGAGTTAGGCCTAGGAAAACAAGGACCACTGAAGGTATCATTGATTCATGTTGTACCCAGGAAACTCAATATAATTTATGGAAAGAGGGCCCAACCAATCTTGAGTTTAAATGTGAGTATGATAATTATGTAAAACTATTGAACAAAGTAATTAAAGAGGCATAAAGAAAGTATGATAGTAGATTTGTTGACAATATAAGTAATGATCCAAAAGAATTGTGGAAATTTATTAAATCAAAAATGAAAACAATAAGTCCAAAATTAGTGCTGACATAGATTATATATATGATAACGACAAAAAAATGGAGAACTCGGCTAATGTTATGAATTATTTTTTTTCGTTATATTGGTGATAAATGGAGTTTTTTTTTTTAAATAAACATTTTGTCAAATAAAACTGGTCAAGTATGATCAACCATCAATTTATCTTTAATCTTAAAATCTATAATTCAAATATATTGTTCATCCAGTAATTCACAATAGGGTTATCGTTCTGCGCACTTACATGCACCTTACTCTGCTTTTCACTCACTCACTCACAACGTCAAATTAAACAAGCTCGAAAGGTTTTGTCCTTTTTAGTCTTCTCGTGATTCCATCGTTGTCCAGTAACTGGATCGCCTCTATGTTGCTGTGTTGGTGAAGTCTAGCTTCATGTTTTCCTGCATTTTTCTGTATTACGCTCACCACGTCTGGGATCTATAGATCTCTATATATATATCCGAGTTACGCTCGTACCATCTCGCATTGACATTATCTCGTAGCACGTTATTTTGGAACCGCTGCACTCTGTTTATGTGTTTCTTTTTGGCACATCCCCAAATTTTGATACTGTAAGTCCAGATCGGTTCAAGGATTTGTCTATATATTAATAATTTGGTTGGTTTGGATAGGCAAGATCTTCTGCCTATCAGCCAGTACATTTGAGTGTATTTTAGTCTTGACTCTATAATCTTCTTTTCGATATATGTTTTCCAGTTTTGTTCCTCTTCCAATGTCATACCCAAGTACTTGACTGTACTCGAGTATGGAATGGTTTTTTCATTGATCTTCACTATTGGTCGATTCTTTAATTTTTGGTTGGTGAAATTATAATGAACAGATTTAGATTCATTCAGCTTGATTTTCCACGTTTCAAACCATTCTGCTATTCCGTCTACTGCTTCTTGAAACCTCAACGTTGTATCTTCAATATTGTTGCCTACTGCAAGAATAGCTGTATTATCCGCAAAAGTCGCAATGGTTACGTCTCTTAGCTTGGAAGGTCGCATGGAACACCAGCCTGAATATCTCTTAATTGCGTGTATTATTCATCTTGTTTCACTGTAAAGGTTCTGCTAGTAATGTACGATTCGATAAGATCAAAATATTCTTAGGGTAGCAGTTTGCTCAATTTGTAAATAAGTGCCGGATGCCACACTTTATCAAACGCTTGTGACACGTCAAGGAATACGGCGTAGCAAATATTTTTCTCTTCCAGAGATTTTTCTATGACGTCAGTGATTATATGAATCTGATCTATGGTAGAGTGGCTTTGTCTGAACCCAAATTGATAATCTGGTATAATTTCGCTATCTTCGACTATTGGTCTTGTTTTTTTTAGGAGGAGTTTTTCGAACAGTTTTGATATTACTAGCAACAAGGATATTGGCCTGTATGAAATCACATCATTTGTTGGTTCACCAGGTTTTGGTATCATTATTATTTCGGCCACTTTCCATATGCTTGGAACGTGCTTTATCTAAAGGCAGCATTAATTAGATAAGTAAGTTTTACGATGCCCTTCTTTGGCAGTTGCTTGAGAATTCCTCCTGTTATCAGGTCAAGGCCAGGCGCCTTCTTTGCACTTATATTTTTTTTAATTTCGTTAGCAACTTCCTTCGAGATGATAAATCCAATCTTAATATCTTGATTTATTTTTTTTCTTTGTGGCAGTACTTCAGTTTGAATTTCATTTGGCTTAAA
The DNA here is from genome assembly GCA_963989225.1 of Dromius quadrimaculatus. Lineage (NCBI taxonomy): Eukaryota > Metazoa > Arthropoda > Insecta > Coleoptera > Carabidae > Dromius > Dromius quadrimaculatus. Next base: position 35,197,098 of record OZ022328.1, on the reverse strand, counting down.
AGTATCTTCTTAGTGCCTAGCGAAAGTTTCCGCTTTCTGATCATTATTTCTAGCCCATAATCCATTCTGATTTTTTATTGGTAGTGAGTGTGCGATCGGACTTTTGATTCTTTCAGTCGCTTTCCACAACGAGTATTCTGTCTTTTTTTACTGTCAATCCGGTAAGATAGGTGTTGAACAAGTCTTCTTTTATCTTGATGATTTATTTATTAAGTTGCTGTGAGAGTCTGTTAAATACAGTTTCATCTGATGGATTGCGGGTCTGCTGCCATTTTCTCCTTGCTTTTCTTTTCTCAGCAATAAGTTCTCTTATTTCAAGAGGATAGTTAGTACCAACTGTTTTTCTTATACATTCCCTTGAATTGTTCCATGCTGCCTGTGTTGTATGTTCTCCATAAAATTTACAGCTTCTTCATTCAATTCTTCAGTTGTCTTGAATCTTACATTCAGGTTTATTGTGGAGCTCAGCTCCTTCCTGAAACTTTCCCAGTCCGTTGTTTTATTTGTCAAGGTTGGTCTTGTACTCTTCTCAATAACGGTTTCACTTAAAGTCATAATCACTGGTGTGTGATCAGAGCTTAGATCTTCAACTCTACTCTCAACGTCGACAAAGTTAGGTGAAACTTTTCTAGAAATAAAGAAATCTAGTAAATCTGGCTCCTTATTCATATCTATCGGCCAATGAGTGGGTTCGCCTGTTGAATGAAAGCTGCATCCCTCTTCGTTGAGGGCTTTGCGTAGGTTTTTCTCTTTTGTTGTTGTATTTCTAGAGCCCCAGTCCGAATGTTTGGCATCGAAATCACCTCCTAATATGAATCTGCTGCCCAAGTGTCTTATAGATTCTTTGTATTTTTCCACATTATTATTATGTCGTGGTGGTAGATAAATTGCTCCCACTGATAACTGTTGTTGAGCTGTTTTGATTGTAATTACAGTTAGTTGCGCTTCTGGACATTACAGATTTTTTTCTTCATAGCGATTCATATTTTCCTTGATTAGGATCGCATTTTCCCCTCTAGCTTGATTCTCGGGATATATAGTGTGAAATACTTCGTAGCCAGTCATCTGTAGATAATTTTGGTTTGTGAAGTGTGTCTCAGAGACAAGACAAATTGTTACGTGCCAATTTGGCTTTTGGTCACTTTTTTTGCTTGGTTAAATTCTGAAATATAGTTTGGGTTTAATTTCATTTACTTTATGTACTTACTTTTAGTTTTGAGTTCATATTCTATAGTTTTATTCATATTTCAACCTTTAGTTCCGTTTCTTTTCTTTTCTTTAAGCTCAGTTTTTTTGGTTATATTAAACGCGTGTTTTTGTTTACTTTCATTAATTAATTTTAGTTCAAGATTTTTGTTTTAAATTGTCGCTGCTGCAATGCGCGCGCTGCAGGCAGTGACGTTACATTTTATTTTTTTTTGAATCTTAGTACTGAGGCGCCCGCTAGGTTTTTTTTAATGGAAAACGGTTTATTTTCAATTAAGTCAAACCGACCGGATTTGACTTAATTGAAGATAGTCAGCCTTAAGTCCTGGTGTAGGACAGACGTCCATTTATTGATTTGCTTTTTTACCACTACAATTTTGTGGGCTTATTCCAAAGTTTTTTTTTGCGTGTGCAAGCCCAAGTTGGGGATTCGTTTGGGATAAGCTGTGCTCCGGCCGAATATTTGGGGCAGTTTGGCCATTTGTTTTGTTCGGCGGAGCAGCCCACGTGTTGGGGATTATTTTAAATTGTGAGTGGTCGTTTTACTTAAAATCGCTTACCACCTGCGATTTGTCGTCGTCCGAAACCAAGGCACATACTGTGGGAGTACCTCACTTCCACCCTGGCTCTCCCGACTACCCGGAATCCAGCCAATTAGATCCGAGGCCGAGATCCAGACGCCAGGCAGACGAGTCAAGTGGATCTCCAGTGACGTCACCAGCTAAGTGGTCCAGTTTTTATATTCAGACTTTTTTTTGTGAGTGCTATCAGCCTAATTAAGCACCTCGTGGCTTCACCACGACTTTTGTTTACTTTTGTATTGTGTAATTTTGCGGTGGGCATTTTTCGTCGCCTTTTCCTTTTTTTATGCTTTTTTACTGGTTACGTTATAAACGCTACGTCCGATTGTGAACCAGGTTGATCAATCTCGGGCCTGATTTTCATTTCTTTTGTACTTTTCCCTGGAGTAGGTTTATGACGTATTTGTTCAGTTGAGACTTGCTGAAGTCTGCGTTAGGGACGCGAATTGCCGCCATTGTGATTTACATTATTATACTCGATTGCTGTTTTACATTTTCTTATATTCATTTTGTTTTACATTCCACTTATCTTACTTTATTTCATTTTTGAATTTTGAGCGTAATTAAATATTTACTATTTGGGTAAATTTGATTATCATTTATTTTGTGAAAAAAAAAAGTACCTACCACTTTAATTTTCAGATAGTGATTTTATTTAGTGTTTTTTTTACAGCTGGTGTAAGTATCACTGTTTGAGATATTGTTTTATTTTATGTTCTGCGGCATCTTGATCGACGCCAAAAGATCTAATTATCCTACAACCCAATATTCTACCCGTCCATCCTACCATCTTTTTTTTTTACAGGTACTTTCGCAGTTGTGTGCCTGAGGACGGAAAATTAACAATTGCGTGGCGCCCTTATTTTCTGTTTTATTTAAAGTTAGCTTACGTAGCGTCCAGTATATTTGTTTTCAGTAAAGTTTGTATTTTTGGAAAGCTAACCTCACAACTACCCAGTCCGGCCCTGGGATTATTTTGATTTATTTTTTTTTAATACTGAGCTAGGCCGATTTGTTTATGAAGGGTAGGGTCGCTACCCCAATTTTGAATGTAATAAATTGGCGCCCAACGTGGGGCTGATTTGTTTTTGAGTTTTGAATCTTATAAATTGGCGCCCAACGTGGGGCCGATTTGTTTTTGAATTCTGCGTGTTACAAATTGGCGCCCAACGTGGGGCCGATTTGTTTTTGAATTTTGATTATTACAAATTGGCGCCCAACGTGGGGCCGATTTGTTTTTGAATTTTGTATGTAATAAATTGGCGCCCAACGTGGGGCCGATTTGTTCTTGAGTTTAGAACGTAATAAATTGGCGCCCAACCAAGTGTGGCCTCGATTGGTTAGCTTTACTGTTTTTGTTTTAGATTTTATATTGGACGTTGCTAAGCTTTAGATAAAATTGATTTTTGTTTCTATTTTTCAAATAAGTGAAACGTAACTTCACTTTTATCAGTTGACAGTAGTTCACGTTTGCTTACATTTTTCATTTTTTTTTGACTTTCAATTTAAATATCAGTGGATAGGATCAGTAGAGGATCGACATATTGAATTAAACTCCATTTGATTATTATATTAGAATTTTATTTCACGTTAATTTTTTTGTTTATTTTCATCTTTTTCTTTCTTCTTTTCCTAATTTTGTGGCAATGGATCCAGCGTTCTTGCAAAATGATGAACTTGAGTATGAACTCAAGGTACGCGGTGTAAAGGTCTCAAGAACCTTGACGATCGACAGCATACGCCGAGAATTGCAGGAACGTGTGGATAAAGAGAGCATTGGCGATCTACCGAACAGTCCTATAGAACCCTTAGATGTAGCCGAGGAGATTAGCATTTGTATTGGAAAAGTTTTGTTGTTGCAAGAGCTGATAGGAAGTTTTTCGTCTCAGACCAATAGTCCAGAGTACCACCGGATAGGTACTCGAATGCAACACATCCTCTTGCGGCTGGCTAGAGTAGAAAACTCCGGAGTTGAGGTTTTGGACTTGGCCATGGATCAGCTGTTTTGTAGGATTGATCGGCTAGACGAAATATTTGTCACCAAAGCAGAGGCTGTTGACTTTGGCTTGGAATATGTTGATGATCCAGAGGTGAACTCATGGGAGCCTCCTAGTATTTGTAAGGAACTGATCGCAGAAGATTGCGATGATATTTTATCGTTGGAAGAAGACAGTACATGCATCGCGACGACTGAAGTACCAGAACGACTGGTTGATGTCAGGATTGTGTGCGAGGCGGAAATGGACAGCTGTGCCATTGAGCTGACGAGCTCTTTGGATGGTTGGATAGCCGAATGGGATGATTTCGCGAAGCTAGCGCGCGAGGATCATCGCCCATTCGACTATGGTTTGGCTGAGTTGTTCCGTTGTCGGATACAAGCCGCTGACAAGCTAAGAGACGTGCACGGAGCGTGTACTTCTTCAAATGATCGTCTTATCCCAGCCTTACTGTTCAGACAAGAGATTCAACTATTCCAAGCCTCATTTCAATATTTATCACAATACACGACTCTAGGCATCTCCTATTTGAAAGTATTGTTTCTGGTTCCATTGCCGCGTAAATTATGTCGTCTGTTCTATTTCCTACTTCTTTACGGCCCTTAATTTTTTCTGCGAGTGCGCTGACGTTTTTTTTTTGAGATAAATTTCTGGGGAAATTTCATCTCACGGGAGTAAAGGGGGGATTTGTTACGTGCCAATTTGGCTTTTGGTCACTTTTTTTGCTTGGTTAAATTCTGAAATATAGTTTGGGTTTAATTTCATTTACTTTATGTACTTACTTTTAGTTTTGAGTTCATATTCTATAGTTTTATTCATATTTCAACCTTTAGTTCCGTTTCTTTTCTTTTCTTTAAGCTCAGTTTTTTTGGTTATATTAAACGCGTGTTTTTGTTTACTTTCATTAATTAATTTTAGTTCAAGATTTTTGTTTTAAATTGTCGCTGCTGCAATGCGCGCGCTGCAGGCAGTGACGTTACATTTTATTTTTTTTTGAATCTTAGTACTGAGGCGCCCGCTAGGTTTTTTTTAATGGAAAACGGTTTATTTTCAATTAAGTCAAACCGACCGGATTTGACTTAATTGAAGATAGTCAGCCTTAAGTCCTGGTGTAGGACAGACGTCCATTTATTGATTTGCTTTTTTACCACTACAATTTTGTGGGCTTATTCCAAAGTTTTTTTTTGCGTGTGCAAGCCCAAGTTGGGGATTCGTTTGGGATAAGCTGTGCTCCGGCCGAATATTTGGGGCAGTTTGGCCATTTGTTTTGTTCGGCGGAGCAGCCCACGTGTTGGGGATTATTTTAAATTGTGAGTGGTCGTTTTACTTAAAATCGCTTACCACCTGCGATTTGTCGTCGTCCGAAACCAAGGCACATACTGTGGGAGTACCTCACTTCCACCCTGGCTCTCCCGACTACCCGGAATCCAGCCAATTAGATCCGAGGCCGAGATCCAGACGCCAGGCAGACGAGTCAAGTGGATCTCCAGTGACGTCACCAGCTAAGTGGTCCAGTTTTTATATTCAGACTTTTTTTTGTGAGTGCTATCAGCCTAATTAAGCACCTCGTGGCTTCACCACGACTTTTGTTTACTTTTGTATTGTGTAATTTTGCGGTGGGCATTTTTCGTCGCCTTTTCCTTTTTTTATGCTTTTTTACTGGTTACGTTATAAACGCTACGTCCGATTGTGAACCAGGTTGATCAATCTCGGGCCTGATTTTCATTTCTTTTGTACTTTTCCCTGGAGTAGGTTTATGACGTATTTGTTCAGTTGAGACTTGCTGAAGTCTGCGTTAGGGACGCGAATTGCCGCCATTGTGATTTACATTATTATACTCGATTGCTGTTTTACATTTTCTTATATTCATTTTGTTTTACATTCCACTTATCTTACTTTATTTCATTTTTGAATTTTGAGCGTAATTAAATATTTACTATTTGGGTAAATTTGATTATCATTTATTTTGTGAAAAAAAAAAGTACCTACCACTTTAATTTTCAGATAGTGATTTTATTTAGTGTTTTTTTTACAGCTGGTGTAAGTATCACTGTTTGAGATATTGTTTTATTTTATGTTCTGCGGCATCTTGATCGACGCCAAAAGATCTAATTATCCTACAACCCAATATTCTACCCGTCCATCCTACCATCTTTTTTTTTTACAGGTACTTTCGCAGTTGTGTGCCTGAGGACGGAAAATTAACAATTGCGTGGCGCCCTTATTTTCTGTTTTATTTAAAGTTAGCTTACGTAGCGTCCAGTATATTTGTTTTCAGTAAAGTTTGTATTTTTGGAAAGCTAACCTCACAACTACCCAGTCCGGCCCTGGGATTATTTTGATTTATTTTTTTTTAATACTGAGCTAGGCCGATTTGTTTATGAAGGGTAGGGTCGCTACCCCAATTTTGAATGTAATAAATTGGCGCCCAACGTGGGGCTGATTTGTTTTTGAGTTTTGAATCTTATAAATTGGCGCCCAACGTGGGGCCGATTTGTTTTTGAATTCTGCGTGTTACAAAATATCTATTTTTTGCATCTTAAAATATACTTCTAATTCTTGTTGGCGCCCAAGTAGTCCGTTGACATTTCAGATCATTATTCTTAGATCCTTGTTAGGCATTTGAGTGTCGTGGAGCTGCTACTCTATTGCGAATGTTTTCTAGTTTTTCCATCTTTTTTTTGATAGGACTGAATTTATTCAATATTTCATGCAGTATATCACTAAATGTCGCTTTAGAATCTGTTTTTTGTTGTTGCTCTCGGGTCTTTTCTTCTTTTATATGTCTCTCTTGTCTACTATTTGAAACTTGAGAATATGTTACTCCTTCGGTGACCATTTTTGGTTGGTCTGTCTACGTATTGCTTGTTCCAATTATTCCTTCGTCTCTGTAGCTCCTTTGCCACTGCACATCCCCTGTAGTTAGCAGGATGTTCTTCTGCACAGTTCGAGCATCTTGGCTTAGAATTTTTTGAGTGTTACAATTGACTGTCAGGTGTTTACCGGCACACTTCACACATTGTGGTTCGTGTTTGCAGTATTTTTGAGTATGTTCAAAACGCTGGCATCTTCTGCATTGTGGAATTAGTTTGCTAGTTTTTAATGCTTCAACCTTGATTTTTATATTGAGGATATATTGTATGCAATATATTTTTTTTAAATCTGTCCCATGTTCAAAAGCGATCATCATAAATAAGTAAAGTGGAATTTGTTTCATAACACCGTCTTCTCTAGTTCTTTTCATCTTATTGACAACGTCCAATACTCTTAGACTGGGAGCTAGTGACAGGTGGGGTTCTCCGATTTTATACCGCTTGCCTTTTTGAGGGTTGATAATTTACCTCTAAATAAGAAAGATAAAAATGTTATTAAGCGATGCACGCTTTCCGGTCATAGTTCAAATTCCAATTAAAGGTCTGAAAAAAAAGTGGTTTTTTCCGTGATATCATATTGCATGCCTTTGTTATGTAGAATAATTGAAATCAATCTGAAGCCAAATACTGAAAGGCAAGCGATTCGCAACAGCCCAAGTGGCTCAAAGGGTTGCATGAACTTGTGAAAAAAAATATGAAAAATGCCGTGTTCCCAAATTGCATGCCAATGAAAAGAATTGAAGTTTTGGTCATAAAACTCTTGTAAAAAAATTGGCAAGCATTCCTCGTTGGCGCAAGGGTTTGAAATTTGGGGGTAATCTTGCATAAATTTTGCATCAATTTGCCGTGATTTCAAACTACCTCAAATGGAGCAAAATCTTTATTTTGAAGTGAAATAATTATAAATTTAGAATGGCATGCATGTTGCTTAAGCCCTTCATATTTTAAATAATAATGAAAGTTGCATAAAAAACATGCAAAATTTCTCCGACTTTATTCTGCCTGCCATTCTATATAACATCAATAAATGCTGTTTTAAATACATATGGGCAATGGCAAGCATGTTGCTTAAGCCCTTCATATTTTAAATAATAATAAAAGTTGCATAAAAAATTGGCAAAATTTCTCTGACTTTATTCTGCCTGCCATTTTGTATTACATCAATAAATGCTGTTTCAAATTCATTTGGGAAATGGCAAGCATGTTTCTCAAGCCCTTCATATTTTAAATAATAATGGAAGTTGCATAAAGAACACGCAAAATTTCTCCGATTTCATTCTGCCTGCCATTCTATATTACATTAATAAATGCTGTTTTGAATTCATTCGGAAAATGGCATGCATGTAACTCTGTCCGATCATTGAAAAACTTTGGAAAAAGTGGCGAAACAAAGTAAAAATATTTCCGTGATTTTATTTTGTATTTCAATAAACAAATACTTATGCTTCAAGTTGAAATAAAAAAATTCAATGCATATGACATAGGACAAATATTTACAAATAAAAATAAATCAAGAAAATATGTCTTAGAATCAACTGAGTTTGTAATTATAGACATGGCAGGTAAGTGTTTCATAATAATGCAGATTGTTGGAAGTAATACAATTAGGCTTAAAAACAATACTCTAATACCATTAGGGCTTATGTTTGACATGAATAAGTGAAGAATAATATGAAAATACCATGCACTGTTAGATTTTAATATGGTTTATTCTCACTTTGAATTATACATAACAAGAAATGTTTTTCTGTTACATCTAACTGATTAGGTAGTTGATCTGATTGTGTTAGCTATTTATCATGCAATAATTTTATTATTGCTGATTCAATATGTTTTTTTTTTGTGTTTACATCATGCGCAAGCACTTTGATTTGTTGCAGATTGGATATGCTTTGCCTGTATATTGTGATAAATAGATTAATAAATAGATAAAATCGTAGATAGTTTCTGATATTTATAGTAATTAAATAACAAATAAGTAAGTCGCTACAATAATTCCATTCTAGACTTGTCAGTGCTTTATGAGCATTGTCGGATACATACGAGCGAAATTGGACTGGATTGAAATAGAATGAAATAGAATAGAATACGTAATAAAGTCTGGTCAATTCCTTTTCCATTTCATTTCATGGTGTGAACTCTTAATCACTACATGTGTATTTCATGTCATTTATGAATCAGGCTTATTTTTCAATCTTTCCAGTTTTCTATTGTGTAGTCATTTCGTGTAATAGGTACGCTTTATGTATCATGGAAATATTCCTGTGAATTAGATTGAAAGTGATGATAATAGTGATGTTCGCGCATTTTTTGTTCAAATATTTATTGGTAAGTACAAAAAAAATATATAAAATTGATTTATTCTATTCACCCTTCATCGACGTCACGTGTCGTGGCTCTGGTATTATTTTTTAAGCATATTTTTTGTCTTACTATCAGCTATCGCCTAGTGTGTGTTTCATTTAGTAATTTTTGTTATTTAAATTGAATCATTCTGAACTTATTTACTCTACTTATTGATATAAAACTTCTTCCAAATTTACGGTGGTTTTTTATGAGAAATGTTAAGGTACACTGTAAAAATATCTTCATTGGACATTTTATGCATAGTTATATGAAGTTAATTGAATACATTCGTTTAAAAAGCATACAAATTCTAATAAAATTTATAAATAAGTAATATTGGGTGGCATTCAATTGTATCCAATAATAGGGTATGATTGAAATTTCTTGAATCACCGTCTCAAACATGCTTCATGTAAAATTATTTAATTCTATTATGGTGATTTTCAAAATTTACATCCATGTTATGAGTCTGATTTTTCTCGGTTTCATGTTTTATTTGAAAGTTGTAGATGTTGTTTGAAACAATAATCGATATGTCTGGTGATGACAATGCTCTTGAGCGAATCGAACAAGAAAAAAAAAAGTGCTTTTTGAACTGTCAACGGACAGCTCCTATACATTTATTCACACCGGAGACGCTAAAAACTTGCGCAGACTCTTTAGAGCGAAGAAAAGTTCATCAATTGAAGTACAGCCACGTCGAACTTCCTCAAGAAGTCAATGATACTATTGGGTATCATTCGAAATGCAGGAACAATTTCAACGCTCTCAAAGCGCAATTCAAATCAGATAATCTGAATGAATCTGCGATAAGTATCAAGTGAGTACTTTGTTTTTTAATGGAAACAGGTTACCAGTATCAATTTCTTTCATAATATATTACTTATTTGATCATATATATTTGAATTCAATTATCAATTTGTTCCGTACATCTATTTATTCATTTTCAGTCCATCACCGATTCTAGATAATATCTTTACTGAAAAAAATGTGCCTGGAGCCAATAATAGTATAGATAGCTTTTTAAATATTGATGAATCCCAAGAATTTCAATATAAGGACCCGTCGGAAAAACTTACATGCGTTTTATGTAACCGATCTGGCCATAAGAAGGTACGAGGTCGAAGTGAAGCAATCTCGGAAAGTAAACAGTTCCGGAAGTGGGAAGATTTTATGTATCAAGCCATACTATGGGAGGATTTCGAATTAGTAGCCGAAATAAAAACATATGTAGATGTAGAACGCAAGGTCCCATATCATAAAACTTGTCGATTAAACTACAATAATTTGATTGCAAAGAGAGAACGTAGGTCTGAAGGCGTATGGCACAGAACGAGAGAGTGTTATAAAGTCGCGTTCGCAACAATTTTTAATTTTGTTAGAAAATTTGTAATTGATAAAAAAAATGCTTGTACTCTCGATTTGATTTATCGGCTATTCAAAGAAGTTCTTTTGGAACAATATAATAAATTTAGTGGAGATGAGCAGCCAACGTTAGTGTATACAAAGCACGTATCTGAAAAATTACTAAAAAAATTTCGCTGGAAGATCAAAATGGAATATTATAAAAGAACTAGGGTAATACTGCCTTATGGTGGAGTCACATTCAATATAGATACGTTGCAGGATGATGATATATTACAGGAGGCGGCATTACTTTTAAGACGTGTTATTCTTGATAACGCAAGTAATAAATTTGGCCCCGATATCACAATTCAAAATTTAATTGCTGGTGAATGTGAAATTCCAAAAGAGCTCACACATTTTTTGAATACACTACTTGCAGGTTTTAACTTTCGACGACGTAAAAGTCCCAGAACTGCGAGATTGGTGAAGTCTTTTTCGAGCGATATTATTCAAGCTGTATCTAATGGTAAAACTATACCTTCAAAGCACATAGTTCTTGGAAGCACGATTAAGAGTTTCACAAATAGTAAAAAAATTGTGCGAATTCTGCAAAGATATGGGCACATATGTAGTTATAACGTGCTTGAAGAGTTGGAGACGGAAGCAACTTTTTCGTGTGTGGACTCTTCACGAATCTGTTCTTCTGATGTTGTCTCTGAACCAGGTTTGCTTACCGTATGTGCCTTCGATAATTTTGATAGATTTATCGATAGCGTTACAGTACAAAATACGACTCTCAACGACACTGTTGGGATTGTTGTTCAAAATATTATTGATAGAGAGGAAAGCGGGATCAACAATAAAGATGACGAAATCACTGGGCATTTCTCTAGCCAAAGAAAAAGAAGGCGAACTTTTGAAGCCTACCTTCCGGAACTGCAGCCATATCTAAAAAAACCGAAAATACAAGCTACTGTGTTACCGTACGATTCTCCTGAAAGAAACGTTATTCCGGAGAGCCTGGATCACGGTAGGAAGGTGGATTTGGCGTGGATGATGTCACATGCTTTCGGTATAACAACTCCAATGTGGGTTGGATTCAATGCGAAAATTGATCCTAATGATGACCAAGTGATACAGAAAGTTTTCTATTTGACACCAATTAATGAACCTCCCACAGATCATGCTGTCGTATTAGAAACAATGCGCAGAGCCATTCAAATTGCAGATGAGTGTGGCGAGCAGTATGCACAGGTGACATATGATCTAGGAATAGCAAGAATAGCTTTGCCATTACAAAATACAGAGCGAAATGAATTCAGAAGATTATTCACACACATTGGCGGTTTTCATATACAAATGTCGTTTTTCAAAGCAATAGGTAATTTCTTCAGTATTAGAAAATATTTATCTTTTGTTTGAGCTCATTTATACCCGCAGAAAAAATATTTCCGTAGGTTACTTTCTATAAGAAGTAAAATATCCTATGATATTTGTAAGGAAATTTTTGGAGTACATCATTGGCTCAAATAAACGAGAACAAAAGTTTTTTTTCACATATATTTATATAATTGATATTATTTCAATAGGTACTTTCATCACTTCATGCGGATTGGAGACCGTATTGGTGGAGAGCGATTTGCTTGGAAGTGGCTCGATTTCAGGATTTTTATCTGGGAAACATTTTAACCGATGTAAACGATTACACGTTCTTGTTTATTTATGTCTTCAGAAGCTACAATTTCAAAACTTTTTGGACTCAAAGGAAATCGAAGTCAACCCAAATATAAAACAATTATTGCAAAAATTTCAGCGTAGTGAATGCACTATAGAAGACATCGTTAATGATTCTAGTACGCAAGATATTTTAAATGAATTTGTAGGGTTCCAGCAAGAGACTCTCAACGAAAAATATGGCAAAACCCAAAAATTTTATGCAATATATCTGCAACTGATAGGTTACTATTCATTTTATATATATATATATATATATATATATATATATATATATATATATATATATATATATATATATATATATATATATAATTTATTCATGTATACAGTGTGTAGCCATGGACATTTAACATGAAAAATCAGTTTTTCAGTTCGCATTGCTTCCCAAATTATATTGTTTTCAGTCCTGTGTAATTTGGAACCTGTAAAATAGAATGTAGTTACTGATTTGGACAAATAATTTGATCCTCTGAATGTTATATTTGCAGTATTTTCATCTAACATGAATTAAAAACTTATTCCTCATGTTGAATGTCTATGGCTTGCTTTCTGGTTCACATACTGTATATATATATATATATATATATATACAATTCAGAAAAGGAAGTTTTGGATGCAAAAGAACATGTAAACCATTTTCTCGTATGCCGATAGATCTGACTTTGGAACAGACCATCAATGCTGATGCAGGCAGAAGACTTACTGGTATTAGGCACATCACGAACTCAATAGCCGCTCGGCAAAGATGGGCTATAAATCACGGCTTGAGGTGTGCACTTATATCAAAAGTCATGGAAGAGTGCGGTCTTGATGTCGTCCAAGACATCACCAATGACTTGCTGCATCATAGGATAGTAAGAAGTGAAAAACATATGCACAGTTTTACTTCCACCTTGACAGAGAGAATGAATCCATTCTCTTCAGATGTAAGAAAGGATGTACTTTTAAATGTTTCAACAGGGAAAGCAGCACCTGATGAAGTATCAGAATTCTTATTGAATATTGAAATAATTGGGGAAAATATGAAAAAATGTATGATTGAAGAATGCAAAGAAAACGAGAAGAACTTTGGCAAATATGTAATCAAAAGAAATAAAATTCTAAACTTTGCAAGCTGCATAAAAAAAATGAAACTCAGAGTCAATGGGAAAATCCAGGAAGTGAAATTACAAAAAAATTTATTTGGCAGACTACTGGGGATAGCATGGGGCTCAAAAGAAAACATCAATATGGAAAAGGTAACATCGTTTTTAATTCATATACTCCTAGTATAGATATATTCATGATTTTATTTGAACTGATTGAACCATTGGTCATTCAAACCAGATTTTGAATGAACTGAGTGATGAAAATGTTTCATATATAGAATATTGAAATTCTGTATGTTTTCTCTTTTAGGTTTTATCTTACCCTCTAACACCGGTGCCTCTTTCGCTCTGTCATATGGATGGCACCATTAACAAAACTGACAAATCAGTTATAACTAAAATATTAGAAACTTACATCCAAAAAAGTGATTTTCCAGAAGAACATTGTCAACCAAATAATGTAAATGTAGTCATAATCGATGGCATGTTTCTATTACATCAATTAACACAAGTGCCATCGACACTGGGAGCCGTAGCAATAAAAATTCTAGAAAGTATAACGACGATAAATCCTAATGCAAAAGAAATATATATACTTTTCGATGAATACAAGAGTCCATCTATAAAGGATAATGAACATATCTTGAGAGATAATTTCAATGTACAATATGAGTTCAAAGGTAAAAATATATTATCAACTAGTTATACTATTTTGATATGACTATGAATAAGCAGAATAAGCTCTTTATATGCACGCTCGAATAAGTCAATTGAAAATGTTTCACGTCTTTTTCCGTCATAAGACAGAAAGCTTTTGATAACTCTTTTTACAGCCTAAGCAATTTCTTTTTTTGAACAGAACTTCAATGATCTATACATGCTTTTAGAATTGAAACATAATGATTAGGTTTTTCTAGTTTAAATTCTGTATATCTGTTTATATTCGACGTATTGACTCTCTCTATATGAAAGTCTCCATCAGAAACAATGATACAAAAATAAACAAGGCAAGTATCTACATAATTAAAATATACTGAATACTAGCTGTGAGAACTTGGGTTCCACATTTAGTGGAGAAAGGATAAAATTTCTCTGGCATTCACCCAAGGTCTGATCACGTGAAACAACCTCAAACAGAGGAATCAATAATTTGAGTCTTGACAATTATCATAGTGAAAAAAGATTTGATCAATATAACACACAAGGACGATGTCCCATTTTTGTAAATGCACACAGTTTCAAGGTCCAAACATATCATATTTTTACTTATTTTTTCAAGTTCATTTTTATAATTCATCTGAAATTTGGTTTCCATTTTGATTAGGTCCAGATCAAAAGCGACCATCGGATTTTGGAGCTGAATTAAAGAATATTAACTTCAAGAAATCGTTCATTACTTTTATTATGGACTACTGGGCATCTGAATCAAAAGTGAAACATTATATTAAAGATAAACAAATTTTTGTCTCCTTTGAGCGATGCCAAAAATACAAAGTAGCTGAAGATGGATCAGTAGTTTGTGAGATAATTCCCCATTTGAAATGCGAAGGTCACGAGGAGGCTGATACGAAAATTGTATTTTTCTTGTGCCAAATGGAAGACAAAGAGGTTGTCATCAAATGTTGTGACTCCGACATCTTTGTTATCATCCTGGGTAATATGATGCATATACCACAGTCATTGAAGGTCTGGCTTCTTTACAGCACCGGCAATAATCGTCGGTATATAAATATTAATGAAATATATAAAGCGTTGGGAACCTTGAAATGCTCCGGCTTACCTGCGTTCCACGCATTCACCGGATGCGACTACAACCCAGCATTTTTCCGCAAGGGAAAAAAAAAACCATGGGAGTTATACAAAAAAAGTGAAAAAATTCAACAAGCTTTCGCTGTATTGCAAGACCCTTCAAATCAAAATTATGAAGCAGCATTTTCCATCATAGAGGAATTCGTATGCAAAATGTATGCAACAACAAAAAATTGCTTGGGAAGGTGCTCTAATGTAGATGAGGCTCGTTTACTCATGTTTTCATACATTGAGCCCACAGATAAATTCAAGCAAAAGTTGCTGGAATTTGATCCTTGCATATTACCACCTTGCAAGCGTGAACTTCATCAACAAATTCTTCGAACTGCTTACATCGGGCATTTGTGGAAAAATGCTTTTTCTGCAGTACCTAACACCAGCCTGAATGTGCAAGAATTTGGATGGCTATTGGAGAATGATGCTTACACCTTCAAGTGGTTTGAAGGTGATGATGTTCCACAAAATATTCAGGAAATTATTGATGGTACTTATATTTTTGATACATATTTCAATTTACAAGCGTTTGAGGGAATAATTTCTCTAGCTGTTCCAGTATTGTATTGGAAATTTTTCTGTAATTATACTTCAAGAGTAGATACTAATAATAATAATTCATTAAACAAAATTTTTGCAATAATTTTCACAGATCCACAAGAGAATAGAGTTGAAGAGGATGATATTGTGAGAAGTGCCGACAACGAGGACGATAAGGATGAATCGGACGATGATGACAGCGACACTTATTCTCAAATAGATGGTGAAACTACTGAAGAAGAACCTGAAATTGACAATAATTATGATGAGGAAATGGAAATTTGAGCAATTATTGCCAATTTCAGATTCCTTTCCATTCCTATTTATTTATATTATGGAACATCCTATTAGCTATTTAAGTATGATTATTCTATGATAATAAATTATTTTTTTCTGATAATTAGATTCTTTATTTTTTCATAATGATAATAATATGTTCGCATAATAATGAAGATATACCTACTATTAAGTTCCAGATGAAGGCAATTGACCTTTCAAAAATACATTTTGCTACAATATTTCATCCACATAACTTATTCACATTCCGGGCGAAAAGTAAGAGCATAATTATTATGTTTTTCGTTGTTAATATGTGTGATTATTATTTTATTAATAGCAAGATTGAAAACTTTAATGTTTCACAAATTCAGAAGTTGGGATGTCAACTGTACATACGTGTTTCTTTCTTATCAGGACTCTTTGATATAGTATTATTCTAGTGCCTCATTGGTTGCAATTTAATGTTATACCCAGTTAGAGCTAATACCGATATTAATAGGGAAATTTGAGCTTTCCAGTGATTTCAATTGAATATTTTTGGAATTGTTGCTATGAAAATATTATGGATAAATTAAATTGTAGCTCTCTGCAGTATTTTGGAAGAGACTCACCTAGGCCATTATTGTTTAAAATAAGTCAAAAAATTTAAATAAATAAATTTGCCGAATAATCCCTGTTAATTTTACTGAATTAATTCACGAGCACTTTTTCCCAATCCTTTTTCCAAAATTTATCAATGATGAGCCTGAGCAACATGCTTGCCATTCTTTGTGTCGTCTAAAAAAAATAATTTTGAACGAAATACACAATGGCATGCAGAATAAAATGACGGAAATTTTACCTCTTTTTTTTGCAACTTCCTCAATGCATGCCTCCATTTTGGGACATCCTGGGGTGCATGCCAATTTTCTCAATAACAATTCATCGAGCAAATTACCTATAGTTGAAATGGCATGCAATTTGAAATCACGGCAAATTGGTGCAAAATTTATGCAAGATTACCCCCAAATTTCAAACCCTTGCGCCAACGAGAAATGCTTGCCAATTTTTTTACAAGGGTTTTATGACTGAAACTTCAATTTTTCTCATTGGCATGCAATTTGGAAACACGGCATTTCTCATATTTTTCTCACAAGTTCACGCAACCCTTTGAGCCACTTGGGCTGTTGCGAATCGCTTGCCTTTCAATACTTGACTTTAGATTAATTCCAATTATTCAACATTACAAAGGCATGCAATTTGATATCACGGAAAAAACCACTTTTTTTTCAGACCTTAAATTGGAATTTGAACTATGACCGGAAAGCGTGCATCGCTTAGTAACATTTTTATCTTTCTTATTTAGAGGTAAATTATCAACCCTCAAAAAGGCAAGCGGTATAAAATCGGAGAACCCCACCTGTCACCAGCTCCCAGTCTATCTGAAGCCCTGCTGCGTGAGGTTCTCCTTGATTTCACTCACCTCGGTAGAGTAGTGCAGGTTACGAATCATAGCTTCAACAGGACGTGTTTGTTTATTCTCATACGTGTGCCAGTCCTGGTTTGCATCGTTAATTGCTTTTGTAAGCATTCTCACTCTCTGCATTCATTTAAATCTGATCATTGTTCAGAATTTTAGATTGATATTTGAGATTATAAGTATCTAATAGTTTACGTAAAATATTATAATTAGTAATTTTGTTCATAATAACTGGCGGAGGTTTTTGATTTCTGATCTCTTTTTCCTTGTTGATTTTTTGCTCTTTAGATTTATCTATATGTTGAGTGGTATTATATTTTGTTATTTCTGGTAAATAGCGCATTTTTCGTTTCTTATTTCTCGGTACTATCCAGTCCGTTTCTGCGGCTATTAGTTTTTCTTCTTCATCCGAATTAATCGGACTATATGATATTTTTGGCTTCATTGAATTTACCAATTTTTCCAGCTCTTCAATTCGTTTTAGGCTAGCATAATATGCATCTCTCCATTCTTCTATTGTTGTAGGCTCAGTTGACGAATTCATATTCGCCATTTGCTTCGTACTTATAAATTTGAAAATATCCTATTACGGTTCTGTCCGTGCCGCCGGATTCATGCCGACAGCCGTCTGGTAACCGGCCAGCTGACCGAAAGTCACTTGGCGAGAATGCTGATAGATTTTTGAATTATACCAAATATTTGGCAATTCACTAAAACAGAGCACAAAAGCACATTAGTTTCTAACATTTCAAACTTTTGAACTAACTCACTAATAAGCTGATTTTATTCACTTTATATAAAGTTTATATTTCATACGTGTACTCGCTTTGATAGATCGCGCACAACTGATATGACCTGAATTAAGTGACCAAATAAACTCTAACAGAACCATTTTTATATCTTCTGCTGTTATTGGCAAAACTATTTTTATCCATTCAACTGATTGCTCGAAAGTGAAACGAATCATGAGTACCATGAAAGTTAAAAATAAAGGAATTGACAAAATAAACGTGAGAACTTTACATAGTATCCTTGAACATGTTATCATGCCTCTCACTCACATAATAAAAAGTATAGAAAAGTCTGTATGGCCCGATGCTTTACAAAATGCTGAAGTGGTCCCTATTTATGAATCAGGAGATAAATATTCTGTTACTAATTTCAGACCTATCTCATGTAACGTTACCCTTGGCTGATGGCGGGTTGGTTACTTTTGGCGTCGCCGTTAAAACTGCCAACGGTATACTCGGGCGCCAATACGGTCGGTGACGCAGTTTCTGACGGTGGACGGCTGAGTAGCTCAAAGGAGTGGGTCAGGGCGTTTTTAGGAATAATATTCAGGATGTAAGTAACTATGAGATTTATTTACACACAAAAAATAGCTCGGTTGTACACACATATATGTTGCAGGGATTTGCACTGAGATCGCTGGGCTGAAGGCTGACGACGACGATGCGACAATTGCCCAAGACAATCAACATTCGCGGAATCGCCAAGCGACTTCCCGAACGGTGGATCAACTTTACTACTTGTTCTACGCGAGTGGAACAACACTTGCTCCCTCACAGTGATTCTACGTTAATATGGTTCGATACTGTGAAGTCACCAGGTGACTCCTCCAGCAGTGCTTCTACGTTAAATAATCGACGCTTCGAAATCACGAAGACTTCTCCAGCGGAGCTTCTACGTTAAATAATCAACACTTCGAAATCACGAAGACTTCTTCAGCGGAGCTTCTACGTTAAATATTCAACACTTCGAAATCACGAAGACTTCTTCAGCGGAGCTTCTACGTTAAGTATTCAACACTTCGAAATCACGAAGACTTCTTCAGCGGAGCTTCTACGTTAAATAATCAACACTTCGAAATCACGAGGACTTCTTCAGCGGAGCTTCTACGTTAAATAATCAACACTTCGAAATCACGAGGACTTCTTCAGTGGAGCTTCTACGTTGATCCAACGTTCGCGGAGCGGACGATGGAAGTTAAACAAAATGACTAAATTGTATCTTACAAAAATATTCCAAGTTCAAAAATAGCAAAAATATTCTAAGTGCAAAAACAGCAAAACAATTGAAAAATAAGCTAAGTTTCTTTTTACGGACTTAGAAAAAAATAAACAAAATAATCAAACTTACAACTTTGCCTTGACAAAACGTACTAACGGACTTAGCACGAAAACTTCGAACGGACGTCGAACGGTAAACACAGTATATAGACTCTGGAAGATGACTTGGAGAACTAACTTACAAAGAAGTGACTTAAGTCGGCCAGAAGGCCTTATTTATACCCATAATTCAATGAAACCTTACTTAACATGTTTTAAAAATTGAATCTATATTAGCGCTAGCAATAATATCAAGAAGAAATACAGAAAAAGAAGAAGTAATTTTTTAAATACAAATTTCATTACAATTATACATTTCTCATCACTCTCCTGTCGACTACATCCTTTTCTGATTTTATTTCCTTAATATTAAAATTATTCTAAATAATTTTCACATCGGTCGATAATATAGAAATTGTCAAGTGTCGGATCTAGTTCGTATATAGTCAACGGTCGCGCAGAATGTCAAAAAACAGCAACAAGATATACAATATACAATATACAACATATTTACAGGACAACAGTGGATTACACTCAGACTTTATTACGGTGAGACATCAGACATAAATACAGAGCACACGATCTCAACTTCTTTTAATTTCAGATGTTGTTAAAACATAACCTCATTCACCCACATGTGAAAGATAGTAGACGGGATTGGGGCAGCTGGAAACGGATGAATATACGGTACGTGATGTTGTACATTGATACAGAGTTACTGAATTTAATGTTTACAGGGTGAGCAAGAAGTGAATAAAATTGTGATGGACTGAAAATGTTTGACGGTGGCAGAAGGCTCTGGGATGTGCAGCGGTAACGGATTTTGGGCCTAATTCGTTACACTCACTAATTTCGAACATTGCAAAAATATTTGAAAGATATATTTTCAATAGGCTCTATGATTTTATCACAGAAAATAATATTCCAGCTACTAATCAGTTCAGTTTCATAAAGAATAGAATAACTACTGATGCTTTGCAGTACTTAACTGATACAATTTATGATAATTTAGACAAAAGTAAGCCAATTATAGCTACTTTCATCGATCTGGCCAAAACTT
This sequence comes from Dromius quadrimaculatus, assembly GCA_963989225.1. Lineage (NCBI taxonomy): Eukaryota > Metazoa > Arthropoda > Insecta > Coleoptera > Carabidae > Dromius > Dromius quadrimaculatus. The sequence continues at coordinate 35,176,674 of OZ022328.1, read as the reverse complement.
TCGACACTGTCAACCACGAAATTTTACTTGATGAATTAAATAAATATGGAATTAGGGGCAATGCTGATCTGTTGATGATAGACTATCTACCTAACAGGTGACAGATGGTTGTTCAAGTGAGCCTAAGCTTATTGATACTGGTGTCCCAGAGGGCCCTTTATTCTTTATTCTATATGTTAATGATTTGTTACAGCATATGCCTACTGAATCAACCATTTCATATGCTGACTGAATTGTAGCATATGATGATACTTGGAATGGGGTCCAAAATAAAATGAATGATTATCTGAGCACTGTCGCATGTTGGATGGATTCCAACAAATTATCTTAGAACATTGACAAAACTGTCTTCATTGGTTTTGGTAACAATTGTGACACTGTTCCTACGAATCTAAACATAAAAATGAATGACCATTCAACAGCTAGAGTAGATACCTATAAATATTTAGGACCACACTTTGACTTCAATATGAGGTGGAAAAAGCATATCGAATACTTAGTTTACAAACAAAATATTTAATTTTAATTTTCTCAAAAATCTCTGAATTCATGCGTACTGAAACTCTACTTTTGATATACTGTGCTTTGGTTTACAGTCTAATAGTCTATGGAATAATAGCTTGGGGTGGAGCTTATAAAAATAGTTCAAGTTTAATCCAAAACGTCCAACGTAAAATGTTTAGGTTGATCAAAATCGTTAAATTAAACACTAAAATAGTCCCACTCAGCCTGACACAATCTTTCATATTTGAATGCTTCATCATTTCACTATAACTCATTAAGAGAAGAGCTCCTAAACTCTAAGAGTAATATAGAGCAAGAGCCCACGACGGCCAGACCTTCGTTATTTTATAAAAGCTGAAAGTTTGCCCATGCATGTCCCCTACATAGGTAAGAACGACCAGCGACTATAGAGTTTGGGTCGTGGTTACTTCGGCAGGTAACAGGTAGTAAAGGTGTATAAAATAGCACCTTAAATTCGTTAGAGTATAAAGCTCAATTTTTTCATATTTCCTCCAGGATAACTTTAGAAATCTCGTCATCCATTGCCGGACACTTATGACAGTTGCTACCCCCTGCCAGACACCCCTAAACTGTAATAAATTATAATTATAATTTCGTTATAGTATAAAAGCTGAATTTTATATATGTTACTTGGAGACCTATAAAAAGATGTTACCTCAATAGCCGGACAGTTTTAATGGTTTTTACATCTTGCCAGACACATTGAAATTCCGCTGTAGGTGCGAGCGCGAGTGCTTAGTCGATTGCGATTTTTAAAAATATCCAATGAAAAAATAATTTCATTACGTCCACAGTCATCTTATATAAAGTAAATTTTTTTATTTCAATATTGAAAAATATATATATATGCTGCTAGACAATTGACCGTATTCTGTAACACGATCATTAACTTACTATCGATCGATAAGATTTTTGTCAAATGGAAACAATTGTAACAAAAAACAATATTCAGAATTTTTGTCAGTGCTACCTACGTTCATTGGCTGAAATAGATGATGATTGAGTTACAGAATTGCCTCAAATATTGGGAATTGAGAAAAATAATCTAAAACTTGAAAAACTCCAATCGTAACGTTGGCAACTCTGAAGTCATATTAAATAAATAGATTTTATTGTCCTAAATTTTTCCTATATTGTGAACCATATTCATAATCGTAGAAGACAGTTTATTAACAAAATGACAATTAGTTTGATTAATTAGGTAGGCTCCTAAGTAGTGTTAGTCTAGGGCCCCATAAATTGGCAGTTCGTCTCCGCAAATTTAAAAATCCCGGACAATAGACACTCTCACATCCATAAAAAAAAAAAATTTCAATCCAAACAAACTATCCATTTTGTAGTATATTTCAGAATGATCGCCCTAAACCCTCAACAGTAACCGTAACCACCAAACTAATGCGGTTAGTTTGGTTACAGAAAATAACCAAGAATTTCGACAGCCGCATTCCGTAAACCTAACCGGTTGTCGAAAAAGTAACCGCGATTACCGTGGTTCAATTTCGGAATATACTATAAACGGCAGATGATGCGCAGTAAAAGATTGCAGTCGATTAGGCGCCCTATCTCACTCACACTCGCTTGAACAGTTGTTACCTCGCGCTCGCACCTACAGCGGACTTTCAATGTGTCTGGCAAGATGTAAAAACCATCAAAACAGTCTAGCTATTGGGGTAACATCTTTTCATAGGTCCCCAAGTAACATATAAAATTCAGCTTTTATACTATAACGAAAGTATAATTATAATTTATTACAGTTTAGGGGTGTCTGGCAGGGGATAGCAACTCTCATAAGTGTCCGGCAATGGATGACGAGATTTCTAAAGTGATCCTGGAGAAAATATAAAAAATTGAGCTTTATATTCTAACGAATTTAAGGTGCTATTTTATACATCTTTACTACCTGTTACCTGCCGAAGTAACCACGACCCAAACTCTATAGTCGCTGGTCGTTCTAACCTATGTAGGGGACATGCATGGGCAAACTTTCAACTTTTATAAAATAAGGAAGGTCTGGCCGTCGTGGGCTCTTGGGCTAATACTAGGAGTAAAAGTATTATCTTGCTCAAATCACTAAAAACTGTTAGTAATAAAAATACCAAGATTGTTGCTATTAAGGCCTTTAACGGCTTACCAAATGGATTAGAGAATATTATCTGCAACAGATATAACATAAGAAAGAAGTTAAAAAATTGGATAAGAGTTGAAATCTGATTTTCGGTTATATTTTCTTTGTTCTCAGTTTTGAATTTTTTGATTTCTCAACTATAAATTTTGAATTGTATGCTTGTGTGCCTCACACTCTAGTTTTCTTTAGTGTATCTATATATATTCTTATCTAATTTTTTTTCTGTCTGATTTTCCATTTGTAACAAATTCTCGAGATTGATTGAGTCATCTTTCAATTCTCTTCATTTTTTTTTATGAATCCCAAATCTCTTTTTCCATAATTTATTATATATTTTCAACTGGATTCTTTTGGTTTTATTTCATCAAATTTGTGATATCCAAACATACATTTTTTTTTTGTAATATGAATGTTATCTAGTTATAGTGAACCAGGCCTATGAATAGATAATTTTTGTTATCTCTATGGGGTATAATTCTCATCGTCATACTTTCAATTTTGTATATAATGTAACTTTATATTGATTCTGGTTGAATAAATCTGGAATCTAAATCTGAAACGCGATGAGTTGAAAACATCTCTTAATAATTTTGAAAACTATTGAATGAAACGAATAAAAGCTATTTGAAAAAAAATTCTGCCGAAAATGGTGCCGAATGTTCAGAACGGAATGCGTTTCATGACACATATTATAATTCAATAAGTCAAGCAAATTTATTGCTCGAGGAGTACAAAACCTGACAAGCCTTTGCTGACAATGCAAATGTTGTAAGCGTAGGTACAAATAATGCAAGTCCTCAATTACAGAGAATTCATACTGCAGTCAAGTTACCTGCAATTGAATTACTAGAGTTTTAGGGCTTATATACAAAATGGCGTGAATAATAGTAATTCATCAAAGCAAGGATTTAGTAAACTCTCAAAAATTATCTTATTTGAAATCTGCAATCAAGGGTGGGTCATTCAATTTAATCAATATATTAAAAAACAACAACAACAAAAGTGAATTACGATATTGCATTAACCATTCTCAAAAAAACGGTATGATAATAATTATGACAAATCATAAACAAAGTATTTTAATTATAGTACCAATACCCCGTGAATCTCCTGCACCATTGAAATCATTATTAAATACATGACAGACGCATGTCAATTGCTTACGTTCACTAAATCAGCGAGTAGATTCATTGGACGCAATTATCGTGCCAATAATAACTAGTAAATTAGGTTCACAAACTGAAAGAGAATGGGAAAGTGGGCTAAACTCAAAAATTGATAGCAACAATGAAGTTACTTGTTTAAGCGAATTAATGGAGTTTCTTACTTGTGAACTTATGACATTAGAATCTGTAACACGAAAACGTGATGAGTCACATGCTAATAAACCAGAAACTATGCGATCTCTTGCTACAACTGATTCAAATCAGCCAGTATGTGTGTATTGCAATGAAAATCATTTCATATATCAATGTTAGGCGTTCTTGAAACTCAATAGTCAAGAAAGAAATGAAACTGTACACAATCTAGAGCTGTTTCACTTGTTTTCGGAAGTGTCATAATATTAGCACTTATAAGTCAAATTCTACTTGTCGAAATTGTCATCAAAAATAACATATGATAACACATAGGTATGCCTTACAGATCAAATACCAGTGAAACCTTAAAAATTTAAGCATAGTTTTCTCATTGAGTTGATAATTAGACATGAACATGGGAGTTTAATGCACGCGGGAGCTACGCACGTATGGACCGGCGTGAGGAAAGTTTTTTGGCCTATGTCCAGTTTAAATACCACAAAAAGGATAGTAAAAAATTGTTTTGAATGTGCAATAATTTCATCAAAATCCGTAGCTCCTCTTATGAGTGACTCACCACCGGAAAGGACAATGCGAATGCACTTATTTCACTCCACAGGAGTAGATCATTGTGAGTCATTTATTATGAGGGCAGTTTTTGGTAGAAGTACTTGAGCTATTAAATGTGTCATAAGTCTGTTTGTTGCTCTGCCACCAAGGCACTACACTTAGAATTAGTAACATCTTTGACAACAGATCCATTCTTATTGGCACTTGAAAGATTTATTGCAAGCAGAGGTGAACCTCTTGATATATATAGCGACAACGGCACAAATTTTGTGGGTGCTAATAACGAACTCTTAAAACTTAGCGACATTCAAAAGTTCAATACAAATTCATTCATCATCACTGGCGCAATAGCCCTTGTAGGGGCCTGGACCTTCCTAATCGGTATCACCGAGCTGCGGTATAACACCGCCGTACTGTCGATCAGAATTTCGTGCCATTGCTACATATTTTAAGGTGTATAGGTAGGCAGCCTGTAGCACCCGAGTGTGATGATGCAAGTAGCTGCATTTTTGATTTTTACGACAAATCACACATTGTCAATGAGTGGATTCGAACCTGCGACCTCTTGGTCGACTGACGTCACAGCATGTATAGGTGAACCAACACGCTCGGCCATCCGCACTCACTTCATAATTCATTAACAAATCTAATTCTGACATATAAAGAAATCCATACCATTCTGACGCAAGTTGAATCGATAGTCAATTCCCGGCCCTCATGTTCTCTATCAGCTTATCCTAGTGATACCGATGCTCTTACCCCAGATCATTTTTTGATCGGTCGATCTTTCACTTGTATTTCTGATCCCAACATGTTGGACATACCAGCAACTAAGTTGAACGGATATCAGCTATTACAAAGATTAAATAGCTACTTTTGGGCTGAATGGTCAATAAATCACCTCCATTAACGGACCAAATGGCGAATAGTAGGCAATCAAATCAATATCGGCGAACTTGTTATCATCAAGGACGATAACACCCCTTCAGCTCACTGGCGTCTGTGACGAAGCCAGCAATTCCACCCTGGAAGAGATTGAATCATCAGAGTCGTCACCATAAAATGTGCAAATAGTGTAGTGAAACGTGCTGTGAATCGAGTTTGTGTTGTTCCAGTTCAGATGTAAAAAAAAACCTCAAAACTTTGACCATTAGTTCATTGATGTGTTTTTGAACAGCAGCATTATTGTAAACATATTCAGTTGAGCTAATTCATGTTCTGTGCTCAGCTTCAGGCGGGCAACTTATTTATAAAAAAAAAACTTATCTTGATATTTTTTTCATTTTGTAATACTGTTAGTGACATCTAGCGATAATTGTTAGCAGTTGTTAGCAAGTGTGTACTGCTGAGACGTTGTATGATTCAGTAGATAACACAAAACAAAGTTTTGTAGATTCATGGCACATGTCCTGCACAAATAAAACAGCAATACAGACAAATCCAAGCGTTATCACTCGAAAAGTATTTCTAATCTCAACACTAGGATTTATTTAGTGTGGCACCCTATTGATCATTATATTTATGATCAATCCATATACAATTTGACCGTGAGTCTGATCAGGGAACATGAGGTGCGACCGGCTCTCCAACTATTATATTTTCTCTTGAAGAAAAGTATTTTAAGATTAGTCTCACCAACGTCAGTTGAATTCATTCAAGGGTTACTCAATACGAAAATCATTGTTCAGACAATTTTCACCTCAGTTACTAACTCAAGATGATAAATTGCGGATAGAATTAGATAGAGTTGTTGAAACTGATCCTTAATCATCAGGACTCATGACTCAGTTGAATGTCCTGTTTGAAATCTCATCATAATATTTATCGCGTTCACAAAGTGAAATATAGACTAGACTGCATACACTAGTTCCTCAAATCAAATAAATTTAATTCGTGCTAAGCTATTGAGATGGAAACGTCGTAATTCTTTGTGTGATATCCATACCACTCTCATCTAGGAGTTGCGATGAGTACATTGCAATCATTTGAAAATTTTTCAAATTCTTAATAGCTTTTGTGAGCGATCATAACAAAGGTGTTTCTGTGTCCTCTTTTGCGGCCTTGAAGCTCCACTTTTTAGTACTCATCTGTCACATATTACTTTCTTTGTACACATTTGTCAAATGCAATTTTTTATGGGACTGATCTGTCAGATACTACTTCATAAACACTTTATACCTACCTATATGGGCAGCTTGAAGAGCTCTATGAGAAATAGTTTTTTATAAATACACATTTTTCCACAAATATCGACTTGTAGGCACTGATGACTCAGCTTGTTAAGACAACGCTCAAGTAATCTTTTCCGCTGTTTGTTAGTGTCGTGGGTTTGGATTCCACCCGGGGCATGGCTGTTTGTATGTATCATTGAATTTGAAAAAATTGACAAAATGTCTATGGAATATTATAATTATAAAAATATGAATGTGATCTAGGACTACAAGCTAATATGCTCCAAGAGCCGTTGAGATATTGAGAAAAATCATCAGCTTGATGGAAGACCATAAAATAAAACAATTTCAAGGGCACCCTAGATTCGCAATTACAATGTTTTGTGTACTTCGACCGCAAATAACAGACTCTTCTATCTTCACGGCCTTGATACACGAATTATTATTAATTTTGTTCCACAATTATTGCATACAAAATTATTGCTCGATTCAATCATATTGTCCCGGAACCGGAACTAAGAAGTAGAGATCTGGTGTCAAAGTGAATCAAAAATTATCTGCTTATACAATCCAATATATATATATATATATATATATATATATATATATATATATATATATATATATATATATATATATATATATATATATATATATATGTATATATATATATATATATATATATATATATATATATATATATATATATACATATATATATATATATATATATATATATATATATATATATATATATATATATATATATATATATATATATATATATATATATATATATATCATGATATTAGAAATAGTTTTTAAGAAGTTTTATCGTTGCTAAAAACTGTGCAATAGAAGATACAAGCTTGGCTATGATAAGAGAACTCATCGTTCTCAGGGATTACATGTGTTTTTATAATATTCTATGTTACATGATCTTGTGGAAAGTTTATATCTTAAGTCAGCATTTTCACGGGTAGTTGAACTTCATAATTCCTCCCGAGCAAGTTTAAACTTTATACATGATTTACAAATTTTTGGTTATTCTTTTTAATTATTTAATTCAATATCTGTTTTTTGTTGTTCAACTCTATAATCTTATAATACTCAATCAATAATTTCATGATTACAACAGATATCATTACAATAATAATAATATAAATAATATAATAATGATGAATGTTTTCAATTTCTTCAATTATCTGCAACTGAGGAAATGAAATATTCAATTGTTGTAAAGGCTTTAAATTAATCTTATTCATTTTTGTATAAAATTTTTGCAATTGATCATCTTTCATTTCTAATTCTTTATAAGGTTTTGATATCCCATCAAATGTCCATTGATCAATTTTACAGTCTCCATCATTGATTAATCTGAAATATCCTTGAAAGTTCTTCTTTATATTTTTATGCTTACAATAAATTACTAATTCTTGATTGATTGGGGAAATAATAATTGTATCATTAGTGTTCGGGATTTGCATTACGTTATTTTTACTTTATTGCTCAATAATTTCACAATCATCATTATTTTCATTAATCACTATATTTTCAATACAATTATCTATTTCTATACCTATAGTTTGACAATAATTCATATTACTGGGTTCTCTGCTGAATTCCTCTATGAAAATATTTTTATTGTGTTTTCTTATGTAATATGTAGGTTGTTCTGTCAATTTATATAACTTGTTATGACGGATAAAAAGAATTGGGTATAACTGGTATAAAGGATTAAACTTTATTGAAAGTTCTGGTTCTATTAATAATATATGAATTAGTTCATTTTCTGGTCTACAATATGTAGTTATCTCGTGACCAAATGTCTCTCTGGCCTGTGATTTGAATTAAATCATCATGGTCTATAATAGTAGTGTCTTACTTATGCAGTGAGCAAATTACCAACATCAATTCCATATGTTCACAAAAATTCAATAAATTTTGAATAGTAATCAACAATTTGTAAATTCTTACTCTCATATCAATTTGACTCAACCAATTTTGTTCTTTGTTGGAAGTATCAACTATAATATTAAGATTTTTTGGCAATCTATTCTCGTTCAATTTGGACTGCTCCAATTTTGAATTGAATTTATCTGTTAAATGCTTTTCATTCTTTATTGTCTCTTCATTTTGATTCTGGAGGATTCTTTGGTTATTTCCTATTTGTTCTAAATTTTGATCTAAATTACCCGTAATTGATTTCATTTTATTTCCTAAACCATTTATCAAACCGCGCTTAACTCTTTTATTGGACAATTTTTGAATTTGCTGTGTCAAATCATTCATAAAATAAGATAATGCTTTGCTTTGCTCTTCAAAATAATAATTATTCCGGGTCTGTCTTATAATGTTAAATAATATTGAAATTGAAATAATGTATTATTTCTCCTTCTTTTAATTTACAGTCACCAATTCCGAATAGAAGGAGTCCATTATTGTTTGAAATGTCCACTAGTTGAGCGGTGGTAAAACCTCTGAAATCAAGTTTTAATTTTATCTAATTTGAATTTCCGAATATACCTTTTCTCTTTTATTTCTACAGTTCCTGAAATAGGATTATAATTTTCTACTGAAACTCTTTCAAATATAGATTTTTTATATGATTCCTTTTCCTGTTCTATTAAAAGTAAGGTGAATAAATCCAAATTTAGAAAACTTATCAAATATAGCTATGAAATATTGTTTATTCAAAGTTAAAAGATCTATATTTATGATTTCAAAAAGAGTTTTTAGTGTAGGGGTCAAATTATTGCTTAATTGTATAGGGTGTCGATCATATTCATTTTCTCTGCATATTTTGCACTAATTTATAATTTCTGTAATATCGTCAATCATGTTTGACCAGAATTATTTTTCCTTCAACTCATTATAAGTTGCCATCATTCCTCTATGATTTAAATATCCATTATGATTATCAAAAATCATTTGGGTCTGTTTATCTTCATTATGAACATCTTCTACTAATTTATAACATCTCACTAAATTTATTGTATCCATTTCACATATATCCTGTTATATCTGATTCAATGTTTGTTCATGTTGTTTGGGGATTGATATTCACCATGAAAAGAACAACATGTCCAGAAGTTGTGCTCAACAAAAAAGTCTTACCAGAGACCGACAGTGTAAAGTACCTTGATATGCATCTGGATAGGAGAAGAACTTGGTGCAAACACATAAATGCAAAAAAGAAACAGGTAGAAATTGAAACAAAAAAATTAAACTGGCTGATGGGACGAAAATCAAAAATGTCATAACAGAACAAAATTTTACTGTACAAAACAATGAAATTACCTATCTGGTCTTATAGTATACAGTTATGGGGCTGTGCCAAAAGATCTAATATCAATAATATTCAACGGCTTCAGAATAAAACACTAAGAACCATCACAGACTCCCCATGGTACGTAAGAAACGATACGCTCCATAACGACCTTAAGATAGAAACTGTTCAAGAACAAATAAAAATATTTTCAGAAAATACGAAAAAAACTGACCAATCACCCCAATCACTTAGCAATTAACTTGCTAGATAACCCCGAAGAAGTGAGAAGATATTACCTCCCTACAACCCCTATCCGGGTTGACCCTAGCTAGCTCGGTGGAGACGGCGTGCAGTCTACTTTGAGTGATGGAGGATTTCGCATTTGTTGGGCGCCAGGCGATCTGGAAGCTCCTCGGGTCAGTCGATGGTTGATCGCCGAACCTAAGCGGAAGGGGGAAGGAAATAATCGGGGCGCTGATTGAAAAATGCGTGATCTTGCGTTGAGTGATTTTATTCACAACCTTGTGAATGGCTACAATAATGGTGGGCTCGGAATTGCCAATCAAACTTTGGTAAGCGTAGGCCAAAGGATTAGGTAGGCCGCGCGAATGGCAAGCACAGTCCCCGCAAGAATCGCGCTTACGACAGCGGTTAGAGTTCAGGTGACCCAGCAGCGGTATAAGAACTAAGCGTGTACTGTAACCTACGCGACAGATGGGGGTACCCTCAGTGTTCGTAGTACGCTCGTGACATAAAACTAGACTACCTAACTGCTCTCTAAAAGCTATAATGTCGCACGGTTCGGCGTAGAATGCGTCTGCCACCCGTGTGTGGCAATAACACAACGTAAGCGATACTGAATACACACGCAACTTAAATACCCGTTTGATTGGTATTACAGAAGGTTTCACCCAATGTAGTAGTATTATCAAGCAATAAACAAAATCATTAACGTAATAGATAAAATATTTAACAAATTGGAGCATAAAACAAAATGAATGGTGCTTAGCTTTGCGCCGGAGCGGGAAATCGGGACGATGACAAGATCGCAAGATGGCGGCAAGTCGCTCCTCGAGAAGTACACAGATGTCGAAGATGACGTCACAGACACGGAGATGGACGAAGATGGTCGGTGAATTTGAACGATGGCTCCAAGATGACGAGAACGATGAAAATGGTACCGGAACAAATGGGAATGATGCAACGTAGACGAAAAACCCAACAAAAAGGGTACAAAACAAAAAGCCTGAGAAGAATACCAATTAGAGCCTGAAATGCGCTTCGTCGATGGCGGGATTGATCAATATGATTTTAATTTAATTAGGTTTCAATTTGTGATATGTTCAAAGTGTGATTTTAATGATTTTAATGTAGCAAATAAGTTTTAACGTAGAAAATAAATGACTGTAACTTGAATAATTCTTTCACCTTGAGGTGTTGATCGGCTTTTAGCTTGAAGAAATTCATCAAAATAAATCCGGAGAATCTCCGCTGAACTAAGTTCAAAAAAAAACGTTGAGAGTTTAAATCCACAGAAACTGAGAAAAAATTTCGGCCCGGTAATCAATTTGGCACTAAAATTTCTTAATAAACTCCCGAACACTATTTGATATAAACTCTTCACTAACTAATTAAGAAGTGGCCGTTAGAAAAATCTTCACAAAGTTAAGTCTGTTTTCAAGTTAAGTACGTTTTTTCTAATTATAGTTCAATAAGAAAAAAAGACGCAAACTCCAATTCTCATCCACCAAGAAGCGTCCAGAGACGCTAAGAGGGTTGCAGACGAGACACGATAATACTGGTAACAATAGTTTACGCTAGAAGGACATGGTGCATGAACAAAACGAATCTGACAGGTGGAGGCCACAGCTGATTGAAAGGCGATGAATTAGGGTCAACAGGTAAGGAACAAACAAACAATTAGGAGAGATGATTGACATTAAATGATTTCAGGTGATGAAGATGAATGTGATGGAAATGAAATGTAACAAAGACTATCCCTAAAAAAACCACTGGATCTAGTACTGAACTAAATATACACAATAAAACACATAAGAGGTGCTGTCAATGGACAGTTACCTCAGTAATGTTGTGATGAATGATATTCAAATCAATTTATTATCAAATTTGCTGGTTAGCCGAAGGCTAATTGTAAATAAAAGAATCAATAAAAAAAAAAATCTTATTCAATATTTGTTTTTGTTGTTTGGGGATTAATATCAAATACTCAACTTTTGGCACTATGTAGTTTTTTAATAATTCTAACAGTTGTTGTTCTTTTTCATCTATATTAATATTGTTGACAAATCTTGGTTCTTGATAATCAAATAATTTCATTATTTTTATATCCAATAGTTCATTAGAAAATAGAAGATAATTTGATTTTACGCCACGTTTAATCTATTATCTACAATCTATTATCCACAGATTTTAGTCCGTTAATTGGGTCCTCATTAGAGCTATGGATTATGTCTCCTGATTCTGATTCATTCACAATTATACTTTGTTGTTCATTTCTGTCGTCATAAATTTTATCCAATGTTTCATTTACTATCTGATCCATTTCAACTGTTTCTAAACTAAAATTTTGTAACTGTTCATATCCATACAAATCCATTTGTATTTGTGTTCTATCAAAAATGTGCTCCAAAATTCTTATCAATTCTGATTTTTCTAATTTATCCAATCCGCATGATGAATATGGAATATTAATTTCGTATACATCATTCTTTTTCAAATAATCTCGTAATTCGATAAGTGTTTTCTTGAATTATTTCCGATTAACATTTTCTAATTATTTGTCCTTTGTGATCAAATGAATAATTTTACTATCTGTATTTTAAGAGATCATATTTTTATTATTCATATTTCTTCCACAATAGTTTTTACTATTAAATTTTGAATCAATTTTTCTTGCCAAAGCTTTTGAAAATTTCAAATCTTTTGATATATAATGAGCGAAAATATCGGTATTCATTACATTTCCTGATATTTTTATGATTTAAAATTCATCTTTTTGTCTTGATAGAAAATCTGCTATTTTATTTGTTTTTTGCCTGGTAAATATTCAATGTCAAAATTGTATTCTCCTAATTCTATCCTCCATCGCATGAGCTTCTGATTTGCATTTTTCATAGAAAATAGCCAAGTAAGAGGTTTATGATCAGTGCGAATTGTAAATTTTCTGCCGAATAAATAGGGTTTGAAATTATTCATCGACCAAATAAAAGATTTCAATTCTTTCACAATAGTGCTGTAATTTTGCTTTGCAGAATTGAACGTTTCTGATGCATACGCAATTGGTTTCTCTTGTCCATTAATAACTTGTGGAATTACTGATCCCATTGCATAATCTGACGCATCTGTTGTCAGAATGAATTTTTTTGAGAAATCAGGGAATTCTAAAATTGGTGGATTACTTATCAAATCTTTGGCTGTCTTGGTACACTTAATTAGTTATATCTATTTGCTTGTTCTTTTTCAATCATTCAGTAAAAGGTTTGATAAGCTTAGCGAAATTTAAAATAAAACGTCTATACCACGAAAGTTTGCCTGAAAAGGAATTTATTTCTTCGATTGTCTTAGGGATCATAATTTTTTCGATTGCTTAAATTTTATTTTTATTAGGCTCAAGACCTTCTTGTGAAATAATAAATCCTTATTATTCTGTTTCAGTACTAAGGAATTCTGATTTATCGATTTGAATTTTGAGATTTGCATCTTGTAATTTGGAAAAAATATTTTCTATATTTTGTAAATGTTCTCCCAATGTGTTTTCAAATATTATTATATCATCCATATGAACTGAACAGATTTTGTTCATATATTCTGGAAGTATTTCATTCATCATTCTTTGGAATGAAGCTGGGGCATTTACTAAACCGAAAGGCATACGAAGGAATTCATAATGTCCTGAGGATGTAGAAAAGGCTGTTTTTCCTCTATCTTTTTGATCTATTGGTATCTGATGGCATCCAGAATGCAAATCTGATGTTGCAAAAAAATTAGGTTTACCTATATGATCTAATAATGTATCGATATTGGGTGAAGGGAATTTATCTTCAATGGTTTTCTGATTTCATTATCGGAAATCTATTACTAATCTCATTTTGCGTTTGCCTGACGCATCCATTTTCTCAGGCACTAAGCAAATAGGCGAATCATATGGACTTTTTGACTTTTGGATTACTTTTGTATTCAGTAAATTTTGGATATGCTCCTCGATGCTATTTTAATAGATTTGTGGGAGTCTATAATTCTTTTGGAAGACGGGTGTGTCGTCTGTTGGGCGAATTTTATAAGTAGTGACATTTGTCGCAGATACTTCTTCGTCTGGTCTCGGAAATAAGTGTGAATATTTCTCTAATAAATTTTTTATCTTGACTTTTTGATCGTAATTCTGATGTTCGCGACTAAATTGTATGAATGAATGTTTTATGTTGGTGAGGAAAGTAATTCTTTTTTTTTATTTCCCAATGTTATAGTTTTATTTTTAAAATCTATGAAAGCATTGCAATTTTTCAATATTTTTACGCCAAATAGCATACTACTTTTCTTATGGAATTCATAAATGAAAAACTCGAAATTTATATTCTGAACTTTCATTTCGACACAATTTTTGCAATGAACTTTTCCTTGAGCTGTCTTTAAAGTTACTGGTTTATTAATGATTTTAAAATTTCTTTGATTGACAATACTTGGAGAAATTAAATTTATATCGGAGCCTGAATCAATTAATATAAGGTATTCGATATATTTTATCAAAGAAATAGATTTCAATTTTGAAGTCATTACGTATTTTGTTCTACTATCTCTGGATTTTCCTCTAAAAAAGCATCGCTGTCATTAGCTTCTATTTCGAATTCTTGAAGATCTTGTTCTTCAACATCAGTGTTCTCATTCTGCATTATTCCATTGTTATAATTTTGCAAAAATGTTGATGTTGACATAGGTTGGATATCACGTGTCTGTAGTGACATTAGTTGGGGTTGAGATCTATGTGTTTTGTAGCTGTTTACTAAATTTTGTCTTGCAAACCTATTATATCTAGGAGTTGGTGGTGTGTGAAGACTGACTGGTTCAGAGGAAACGTTTTGTCCTGGAAATTGTTTAAATGGGAGGTTAAAGGTGAAATTTGAGTTTCTGGAAGTGCTTGGATTTTGTTTATTATCGTTTCGTGTCATTGGACTGTTGTGTAAAGAATTGGCATAACTGAACTCATTTTTTAATGATAAATCGCATTGTTCTAATGTAAAAGGTTGTTTCACAATGAATGATCCTTCTATGATAGGTGGTAACAATAATATAAATTTATTTACTACAGCTTTTTGATTTTCCTGAAGAATAGCATTTTTTTGCTGTGAATTGTAATTTTTTGAAAATATTTTTGCTTTATATAACTCAAATTCATATAACATTGTTTTCAATGTGATCTCTGTATTCTGTTTGTATTTAGTTTCAAATAATTCAGCTGATAATTTTTCAGCTGACGTTCTATCTGAGAAGTTAGTACTTAAATATGATTTTAATTCATCCCAGTTAGTGAATTTGTACTGTGAAACAATCTTTTTTGCTCTATTTATTAATCTATTTTTCTCTCAAATTAAAAGCAAATACTTTTTGTGAAGCTGCTATTTGCAGAGTATTTAAAATAATATATGTTTCATCCACAGTTTGAATAAAGTTATTAAGGGTCGTTATGTCCCCTTCATACGTTGGAATCATTTCGTTAAAAATTTCAATATCTTGTATAGAAGTCATGTTGTTCTCTGTTACTGTTGGATTCCGTATAATATTTTTGATATTATCTTGAACAGAGTTTACGAATCCTTCGTTATCAGAATCTGACATGAATTATGTATGATTGCCTTGTGCCAGGGCTCCTACTCTTTATTACTAGTATTACTAGAGAGTATCCTGTGTATTATAGAATAGTTTTACTCACAAGAATAATCTTATGACAAAAGTTTTCATTGCAAGGGGTTCTCTGAAGAGGTTCTCGAACTGTTTCTCGTAGACTGAAGTAGACGAGATGTGAAATTCTTGGAGCTTGTCGTCTGGATTGCCGTGATCGATTGAACAGCAAGAGAAATCGCTTGGACGATATGATGGGACGTATGAATAGTCCTCTGATGGGCACCGTTTAGCTTCATATTTTATATATCAATCTAAAGGCAAAAAGTTCAATCGTTGAGAATGGAACTTGTTGAACTATGTTCAACTACATCCTCTGATTAGTTTTCCCACAATGCAAATTCGTAAACGTATAAATGTGAATTTCCTTCGCTGCTCGTGTTGCAATATGGTGCACAAAGTCAGATACTACTTATAATATGGAATAATGAATAATAATCAATAAGTATCAGGGTAATCCAAGTGAATCTTTTTTAACTCACTTGTACAAAGTACAAATAAGTTGTTGAACCGCCAAAATCACATTTCGAGATTTTGATGGAAACTCTCGTTTTGAGCATCCCTAAATTCATTTTGACTATTCTCGGCTTGACGTCGGTACGTACGTATGAATGTGTGTATCTATATAGCTAAATTTTGTATTTGAGACTGTTCCAAAGTCTAGTTCTGCAGCTCCTATTATGGTTGCGATCGTCTGTACCGGAAATGCACTGTACTTGGAACTTTTTTTGAATGTTTCCTGAGGCATCTTGATGGTTATTTCTTATTTTAATACTTACTGGCTGTACTGGAAGTGCACAATCTATTCAAGTATTTTGTATCCATTCAAAACAATCAGCCGTGGAGTATTGAAATTTCGTATCAAACACTTCTATAAGAACTAATTGTACACCTTGCATTATGACTGCAGTCGGATCAACCAGGAGTGCAGTTCACTGAGCACGTTTTCGAATTTTTCATATAAATCCAGAACAATCAGCCGTAGAATCTTGAAATTTTGTATTTAAAGAAATTGTAGCATTCGAATGATAACTTAATATTTTCATAACAATCTATTGAGCTGGAAGTAAGCTTTATCTGACAATCTTTTTCAATTTTTCGCATAAATTCGAGACTTCGGCCGTAGAATGATAAAATTTGGTATTTGAGACTGCTAAAAGCGTTCTATGGCAAGTTGCACCGCTGTCACTTGAATTTTAGGTGCCACCTAACTCAACAATATCGTATCAAAATATGAAAATTGAATGTGACATGAACATTGCTGCCCTTATTTCAATTCGACATTTTTTGTATAAGTGAAGCCTCAAATTTGAGTTAGAGCAGTACAACTGACCATTAATGAATTGTAGCATCTAAATAATTGAATTATCATCTCAAATTTTGGTTGGAGTCGATTTTGTCTAGAGACAATATCAGTGCCAACTGTTAATTATTGAGTCAAAAGATGTACAAGTGAGACATTTGGTATTCACATCAGATTCTTTTCATGTTTTCGAGCAAAACGGTGTTTGATTTTTTATCAAAGATTGAATATAGAATGCAAAATTGTTCAAAATGCTATCAGCCCAATGTTGCCACCACATAATATTATCCTTGTCTATTCTTCTCTTTCCCCTTCCGAACAAAGCAGGGGGTAGCACCTTGGTTTTTTCCTAAGGTATTTGACTTTCACTATCGATTGGTACTAGTTTCAATCATAAGATCTATCAGAGGAGTTGACCCTAACAAAAATGAACAATAGTAGCCTCTTTTCGACACTTGAAGTCTGTCACCTCATTGACTACAATATTCTCGAATGATTCATATTATACAATTTGACCATAAGCTCGATCAGGGAACATGAGGTGCGGCCGACTCCCTGACTTTAAGAAATATTCTCACACAATTGCGAGAACAGAGTCAATGTTCATCTATCCACAAACTGAATAAGAGAAGCGATGATATGATAACTCGCACAAATTGAAATATGAGATTGAACGGATGTATGTTATATAGAATCAGTTTGAGCATATCATTTCCGAGATACAATTATTGTTGAATGCATTCAATATATAGCCCTTTGCATAAACCTGGCACTCAAATAGTTAGAGTTCTCATTTGAAAAAAAAATTCAACTTGTACCTTGATCCAAATTGTGGCTTTTCACAGTAACTCAAATTATCTTCTGGTGAACTCTGTTACCGGCAGATTTGAGAAAAATAAAGCAACATTTTCGTTCCTTACACAAAATTGTTCCGGTTTCATGTTGCCCGTGAATTCTAAATTGAACAAAAAAAAAAACTCAAATCATGTTTTCTCCAAGTGCCAACTTATATGTATGTTGTATACCTACTCTTTAAGTTTTTCAGCCATGATGGATGTGATATCCAGTAATAGATTATATTAATAGAAACAAAAATTAGTTTTCGTTCCCTTGTATATTACAAGCTTATATCACTCTTATAATGTATTACAGGAGATATGTAATAATGATAATTCATCCATCCATTCTAACTTTTCTTAGATCACACTGAGAGTGTAGCTTTGTGACCATCAGGGACTTCAAAAACATGAATAATTTGAGATTCATCAATTTAGTCCTAGTAAAAGCAATGATGAACTTGCAACAAAAATATTCCACTTGCTCTGTACAAACGATATAATTTGTTTTTCTACAACAATTATAAGACCACATCACGGATGAAATAGCGAGTTCTCACATCCTATAGTGATCCTATAGTTGGGGAGCCGGCCGCACCTTATATTCCCTAATCGAACTTACGGTCAAATTTCATATGAATCAATCAAAAATATAATGGTCAATTAAGTGACAGACTTTTTAAATCTGGAATCTTGTCCTAAGCGTCAAAAAAAAAGGCTACTTCCGGTCAATTTTCGTCGGAGTCAACTCCTCTGATAGAACTTAAAATTGAAACTAGTACTTATTAGTGGCGAAGGTCGGATACTCCGAGAAAAAACCAAGGTACCATCCTCTGCCCTGTCGTTTTGAACTTCCCTTATGATTTTTGTGTTTTTTTCTCTGTTTTGGATAGAACGGAGGTAGTATCCTGGTTTTGTCCTGAAGTACTTGACCTCTGCAATCGATTGATACTAGTTTCAAATCAATCAATAACTTATTGTTCAGATATGGCCTTTTTTTGATCCTTAGGACTAGATCCTGGATTTATAAAGGTGACATCCTAATGACTACTATATCTTCGATCAATTCATATACAATTCGGCCCTTAATCTGATTAGGAACGATAAGGTGCGGTCGGCTCTTGAACTATTAGAAAGAAGTACATGAATTTGCTCACTTACTCGTCATACTTGAGTCAGTACTCAACTGTTTTTTCTTAATATTTAAAATTGACTGCTTAAATTTAAAGTTGATAAAGAATTACTTCCAAGCAAGAATAATTTCTGACATCAAGTAACTGTACTATAATACTTCAGTCTGCAATAAAATATTGGTAGAAATATTATGTTAAGACATGCATAAGAAATGCAATTCCAAATTCAAGCCATACTCCTAACAAATTCCATATCAAAAGCGCAAGCATCTGTTTCATTATCGATCGATGTTCTGCGACAGTGTTGTCAAGTTTCTGGACGCCAGTATGATGGCAAAATATATGAAGTGGGAATATACACGTATATTTTTGACGCCACTAAAAATTGGAGCGGAATTCTTCGGAACTAAAAATATACGGAAATTTTCATTTCCCTATCATTTTGGCGTCAAAATGAAATTTTGAATTTAGCCTCTAGAGGTCGGGAACAAGCCAGGAAAAAATTTTGAAGCAATTCTAAAGTGACGTCCGATATACGGACTCCAATTTACAATGGACGCCAGATTAAATGCAAACGCGCAATATTAGGATGCCAAAATGATATGAGGATTTATATATATATATATATATATATATACAGGGTGTAACAGAAATAAGTACATTAATTTTAACCAGTGATAGTTCTCGTCAAGCCTAACAATTTTTCTTAGTAACTTTTTCCCAAATTCTCATCTTTTTTTAGCATTTTTTATCCCCTATAATTTAACGAGTCGTTCAGGTGCATAGTTATCGGATCTAGTAGCAGTTGCAATAGAACAATAATTGATTTTGACATATGTGAGTTATCAATTCCTTCAAATAAATTCTGGAATAAAACAGATTATAATTTATTGATTCTGTGTACGATTTCATAGGCAGTTTAGGATTAGCTTAGCAAATTTATTTGGAACGATCTCCGAATTGTCATTTTTCACTAAAAATTGAATTATTGTGGTTATGGTAATGTATTTAATGTCAAAATATTATGCACTTATACATTACGATGAGAATACCATGGAATATTTAGAACCTAACGTTTATCTGGAACGTAAAACAGCAGATGAGATGAATGAAATATATCAATTAATGAATAAAGCACCTGTGTATTAGTTTTTCTCATATTATTACAAACTTCACACTTCACACTCAGGTCGTTTCAATAAAGTATGCCCCGTGAATTGATCTGCTGAATAAGCAAAATATTGTATCATATATTTCAAAAAATATTTAAAATCAATTACCAAATTCAGTTTGATACATTTATAGGTTATATTTTCTGTTCTTCAAGAAAAGAATCTTTAAAATTTCATGTAGCAATATTTCTATTGAATTATTCAGTGAATTAATTAATTTATAATTACATTCCATTCAATATTCTACCGTTTTCTTTAAATAAATCGTTGAATGATTTTCTCTTTATGTTTCTGATGAAGTAGGTTAGGAACAGCAGCAACTTTTCTAACTGCTTGTAGATGGCAGCACAGTCTGACTCTCCTGACACAGTGACACAGTTTCAGACAATTCAAATCAGCTGATTCAAATGCAATGAACTTGTGCAGACAACCTTATGTTTAAGAAATGTACTATCCGAAAATATACGTGAAATCTCTAAATAAAACTCAAACTTCTTAAAAATGACATAAAAATACGACTAAAAGACCAAATTGTTGATTGCAGAGACAAATTCAGTCTTTCTTCCAACATATACAAAAATAGAATAATCGAGGTGAGCGAATAACAATGTATTGCCAAAATACTAATATTTCTCCAGTTTCAAATGAATGATTGACAAGACTACGATGGCTCAAAGTTGCAAAATACTCCTTACAATCGACAGCTGTCATTCTTCCAACAAATGAGGAACATTCAGTTTGAACCATAGGCGCACTATGAAATTTTTGACAAAACTTTGATGAATTTTTACTCTGTATCCAGAGGATTTACGGAAAAAAGCTATTAGAAAAAATTGTTATGCTTGACAAATTGCATCACAGATTAAAATTAATGTACTTATTTCTGTTACACCCTGTATATATATATATATATATAACTTATAGTTTTATACTCTGTCGTTATGTTTTCAAAAATTTGATCAATATCACGAAATAAATTGGTAGCAAGCTCTCGTAACAATCTAAAAATTTTGCCAGGTTAAATTTAATCACGAATGGTATTCGGAAGATTATTTTTCCCATCCAAATTCATCAATATACTCTGAATCTGCTCATTTTCACATTAAATCTGTCTGTCAGTTTGACAGATGCTGAATCAACGCGGCTGAATATTCTTTGTTTTGTACATATAACCAACAGACAAAATTTCCAAAAAATTTCTACTTGAAAACCGTGTAGGTTGTACCACGTGACGTCGAATGATGCAATTCTATTGGTCGAGATTTGGATGGTAAAAATAATCATTTGAAAAATCGGCAGCAACCAAGTTCGGTAGAAGATAAATTCAGTGATCTGAGATATCCATAGTCTCAAAATAACAATAAAAGAAGGAATAAATAATCATAGCTTACGGGTGGATCTGTAGAGATAGAGACTGGTAAAGTCACGTGTTACAAGTTCAAAACTAAACCACATTCCGTTACAAATGACCAATTTTTCTCTACACATGGATGGGAACGCATACCACACCCTTTAAGCTTTCCATCGCCTTGTAATGCAGCAGCCTTTACTAACATCGCCTCGGAAAAGTCTTGCCTTTTATTTTAACTCCTATGAAGTTCGTGAGAATCTCAATTTACTTGTCTCGGTTTGTAAATGCGCATCCTTAGAGAATACTTGCCTTTTGGCACAACCGATCTGATATTCGTGCTTAACAGCCTTGGAAAAATATTGCCTTCTACTAATCTAGCCTTATTTTATGAAAAAAGTAGATATCTACATACATGATCAGTTCAAGTGATGCTATTCAACGATAGATAGCTTTTTTTTTTAAACATGGATTATCATACAAATATCAATACTTAAGTTTAACTGCATCTATATCATAACTGCATATATCCATAAATACTTGAGATAAAAAGCTCATTTGTGTGAATGATGCTCCAGAATTTACATTGGCTGCATTCAGCAGAGCACATCGATTAGTAATCCATGACTAATCATCTGCTGAATGCGCTACGAAAAGTTCGATGAGTACTCATCGATTAGTAATCGGTCGCCATCTTTTGCATCGCATTTAGAAAGCGATTTGTGATTGCGATTTGTCACATCGGCGGTTATTTTCAAATACCGTGGGGCTACTGTGGTTTTTTTATGATTGTAAAAACACTATTTATAGTATTAATTGAAATAGTTTTCATTTATAATTTTTGCTCTCAGTTTTCAATTTCTAGCAGAGTTGAAGGATAAGTTATACATATTAATAAACTTTGGAAGTAAATACTTGATTTTTTCATAATTTTGTAGAAAAATCATTTATTTTTTAAATTTATTAGTTCAAATGTGTTCCAACAAGTGTTGACTACAGCAACCCTCTTCCCTTTTTAGTAATTGATGAATTATTTATTTAAAGGTTGCAGACAATGCTTGATTATTGATTAAAATATATTTTAAAGACGATGAAAATAAGAAAAATATTTTAATTATTGATAAATTATATTATCATGTATTTGTTCGGTATTTTTTTTGAATTTCTATCCGTAAACAAAATTAACCTTATAAGAACAAAAAAATAAAGATAATCTCTATGCCCTAAACTCACTTTGTGAAAGTGCATTCAGCAGAACAACTCATCGTTACGTCACCGATTACGAATCATTCAAAAACGATTACTGAATGCAGCCATTGATTATAACACACACCTTAGCAACAACCAATGAGATCAAGGGATTTTGCATGGTAACGAGGTATATCGCGATTATATTTTCTCCTAACTAGATATACCACAGTAGCTTTGGAAAAAGTAATAAAAGATATAACAATTAATGAATTTTATGGTTTGTGAAATAATCCTTGCAGATACACCTCAAGACTCGGTGTATTATCGCCTATACCTTGAATTTAACTCAAATACTTTTTGTCTTAGGTAATTTTTTACTCGGCAAATTTTGAGATTTATAATCAATGGTAATATCAGATTATAAATCCCCAAAGTCTCGTAAAAAATTACCCAAGACAAAAAGTATTCTTGTGAAATTCTTCGGTATACCGATAATACACCTCTCTATCAGTATATTACCGTTGATAATAATATAAACTACTCGTAAAAATTAAAGGGTCAAGTTTTCTTCCGTCTGCTAGATTTGAATGTATTGCACCAAGCTTTTGAGCATCTGGTTAATCATTATTATAACTGGTTATTATGTAGATTGTTAACGCATAAAGGTTCTTTGTTTCAATATTCAAACTCTTAATAAAGTTCTGAAAAATATTCCATTGCTAGAAAATTTAACTCTTTAATTATTTTGAGTAGTTTAGATGTCGGAGAAAGATCAGAAAAAATAGGTCCTAAATGGTCTACAGATCCACCTGTAAGTTATAATTATTCATACCTTCTTTTATGTTTATTTCGAGACTATAAATATCTCAGATCACTGAATTTATTTCCTACTTAGAATCAAGTGCTGCAGCAGCCGTATCAGAAACCTTGATCAAACTTTCTCAGGGGCAACGACAGGGCACTGATAAAACGTTGCAATAGTTGAAATAAGTACTTCAATCTAACAAATGAAAATTCCAGTACAATAAAATTTAGCTACCGTGTTGAAGAGGGAAATAACGAATTCCATTTTGGAAAGAATCGCTGCGATGTTGGAAGGGTGAAGGTCGAAGGGATATTTCATATTATCGGTCAATTTTTATTTTTCTATAAATATAAAGATGGACATGAAAATATGTGACTTTACCTGCCCACTCAAAAATAAAAATAGTCTGCATTTTATAATCAGTGCTAGAGGGAAATTATATTCTTCCATTTATTTCATCAAACAATTATAATACATTATGAATTCAACTATTTTGCGGGAATGCAAAATGATAATCTTTCATTTTGTGCCATCATTTCCACTAAGCTCACAACTCACAACGCTCTAGTACAAAAACATTCGTTATGTAAACTTGGTTGAAAATGAATAATTTTATTTCAAAATGATGACAGAAATATCTAGTATCTCATTGGACTGCTGAATTTGATTTTATAATTGTCAATTACAAATGATATGATTACGTAAGGAACGTTCTTGCACTTGGGCCTCAAAATATGAAAATTAAATCTAAAAGAAAAACTGCAAATATCTACATGAAATATTATTCATGTTTACAAATTGCAAGTAACATAAATACTCGGTAATTCAATAGTCTTACAAGCAATAGAACTATATCATGATCAAGTTTCCATGTCCACCCAGGAGGTACTGATTTCGGACCGTTAATCTTTGTTTTTAGTGGCGATTTCCTCAAGAGGTCTATAACCACATGTTATTTTATACTTGTCGGTCATAGATTCATCCTCGATTTGCAGGATGAAATGGTTGCACCATCAAGGATAAGCTGAATCACCTGAATGATATTTTTTGTTTACTCCTAAAATACATATTATGCAAGAAGTTTTATCTGTTCTAAATTTGAATCAATGGCATTGATAAAGAGTAAAAAATGTTCCTGTTTCTTTATTGCTGCTTGAATAAATTTGGAAAAATTGGTTTTCAAGCATATGAAAGCTAGAAATCCTCAAGATTTAAATGAACAACATTTATAACATTTATACATACACTTGAAAAATATTACCTATGTTCTGAGGCAGTCGAGTATAATCAGACTCTGAAAATAGCCACATATTGCTCTACTACTTCCCTACATGTGAGACAAGATTGTAGAGCATTCTGCGACGACATAATATTTTTGCATTGCCGGCAAAGACATAAATGGCCACACGGAATGCAAGCAAATTGCGGCTCGTTTCCCCAATATACGACACATCTGGCTTAGTAAAAAATGTATTCATTATTTTGTTACTAATTATGAATTTCAAATTTCAGGTTGAAACTCTGCCTGTTCCTCCGGCTCAGGGATTAATATAACGTCAACCTGTGCCTTAGGTTCAGGTTCTGAGAGTTGTCGCGAAATTTCGGGGATATCGTTATTGACCTTAAACAAGA
The DNA here is from genome assembly GCA_963989225.1 of Dromius quadrimaculatus. Taxonomy (NCBI): domain Eukaryota; kingdom Metazoa; phylum Arthropoda; class Insecta; order Coleoptera; family Carabidae; genus Dromius; species Dromius quadrimaculatus. The sequence continues at coordinate 35,151,381 of OZ022328.1, read as the reverse complement.
ATGATGAATCTGGAGAAACTATGATCAAGTGAAAATGAACCATTTTTGTAATCAAGGAAACACATTTAGATGCAAACTTTTGCTGGTAATAGTACCTACTAGAAATGCATTCATTGCCGAATAAACCTCGCAATACTCACAACCAAAACCATTCAAAAGTTAGGATGTATGTTTCTGGGTTCATGACTTGCTTTTATTGTTTTTTTTTTAAACGTCCTGTATGTACTCATATCATCTCTACGTATATCTATCTTCTGAAAAAATGTGAAATTATTCAATAATACGTCAAGATTATATACTTGTATGATCTCACATGGCGCAAATCCTCTGCAAGATTATCGAGGCTGTGTGACGCAATCTCAAGAAAGTGTAGAACCGTGTACACACTACCAATCCAATGTCGTTGTGCCTGGTGAACTCGCATATCATTTGCCAAATACCTACTGTAAATTGGTCGCGAGATACGTAGACCTCTTTGTAGCTGCTCGTAATGTAGCGTACTAGTTTTAAATAATCCTATTATGTTACCTAGAAAAATAAATTATCAACTTAGTCTATAGTTTCAACAAGTAGATATAAAATATAGGTTGATGAAAAATGTAAGACGGAAGCCATTGTTGCTTATAGATAATGTAAAATAGATGTGAACAAAAATTGATTCAGTTTTTGATAGGAAAATAGTGACGAAAGGAGTCATGTTGAATGCTGGATTATATTAAATATAAATTCAGGACGTTTCGGTGCCTAATATCGGTCACCATCAGCTCATTCAACTTGAAAAAAAGGATAAAATATTTTGTTAATAAATGTTTCACTTTTTTTTTCAACTTGAATAAGCTGATGATGATGACCGATATTAGGCACTGAAACGTATTGAATTCATGATAAATATAATCCAGCATTTAACATGACCCCTTTCGCCACTATTCTCCTTCCGAAAACTATAATAATAAGAATAACTTACAACAATTGAAATAATTAACTGAGTGGAACTCCATGAATTCTTCCTGTGCGTGTTCAATGTATTACAAATTATGCATTTCATGATCCATAGGCTCTTGCATTTGAATCTAGGTTGATTCAATAAATACTTGATATATAAAATTATGATTTTTGATAACACTTACTAATAAAGGAAAAAATATTTGGGTGTATGCCCATTTTGCAAAGTAGCCTTTTATTAAATGATTCGAATTGTTATTTGTTCGTCGTTCGAAACCAAAAACACTTAGATGTTCGAACCTTACACTGCCTATCCAATATCTGAAACAAAATTATATTAGGGCATCTTCATTGTAAAATTAATGGATTATAAATTATAAATATACCTTCTAATATAACTGAACATATTGACCAGTACATCTCCTGGCCTCACGCCGTTGTACCAGGTTTCTATGCAATTAAGGCCCTCTTCAAAATTTGCCGATGGTAATAGGGGCAAAGCCATGATCATCCTAATGGCTTTTTTCACAAATATCATTGTGAAGATGATTGTGGAACCCCAAACTGCATCCTTTTTTCCACACAGCCTGTCAATAAATAATTAAAAATAAATTTGATCCAATCAATTCAATGTTTCTCAATTGTTCACTTACGGTTGCGTAATGATGATAGCATCCAACAACCACAGCTTCTGGATATGAAGTGATCAATGAATTTTTAAGGGCCACTTCATAATCAGTAATAATAAGAAGGGGTTGGAGAGGTGGTGCCAATATCTTGAATTCGTTGAAGACTGCATTATACAGTTGCTGTGTACTATTGCTCATCAAAACAAACGCGACCGGTATAGTCCGAAAGAAATATATCTATAATTTTAGGTTTTTGCTACACCAAAAGAAAAAAATATATACTTTTCCCACAACTACCACATGGATCGTGAGCAGTTGATATATTCTTGGCCTTGATGGGACGCATTTGAATGTGCCGTCCAGATGAATCTCTTCTACTCCTGCCACAGCCATATCCAGGAGAGCCTGCGGAGATAAGATTATGGCTGTCCCCACTTCATTAACTATAGTGAATTTACATATGAATTTCTGATAGCCGTTAATATTATCGGCGAACAGGTATTCATATGAAAGATCTACTAATAGTTGTCCCAGATCTGCCAGCGTCTGTGGAACGGCTGGTCTGTTTTTTGAACGCTTCTTGTTCATGAGACTCTGCGCTGTTGGAGAAGGGTACTGCGCAGCGGCCTTAGGACATCTATATTATTCGATGATTATTATTTATGCCCGTAGTACATACAACGTTTAATTTTATTTTGGTCCTCAAAATCCAAGGATTCAGTAGGAATCGATTCGTTATCGTTATACTGACGTCATGAATTTCATGTATGCTAAGGTCTCTATGTATGCATGATGATTGTTGTTGTTGCTATATTGTTGGTTCACAAACAAATCATTCAATTTCTTGTCAAATGAAAATGGAAGAAATTTTGAATGAATGAGTTAGTTCCACAGGAGTCCAAAAAGACGTATGCTTATATATATATATATATATATATATATATATATATATATATATATATATATATATATATATATATATATATATATATATATATATATATATATATATATATATATATATAAAAAAAAAAAAAAAAAAAAAAAAAAAAAAAAAAAAAAAAAATGCAAAGAATCTTGTACAGTGTTGGGAGACTTACTCAGTTGTCTCAGCGTGGTGTAGTGGTTATCACGCATGACCGGAAATCATGAGATCTCGGGTTCGAATCCCGGCGCTGTACAAGACTTTTTCAAAAATTAATTTACTTTTATATATATATATATATATAAACAGATATTTGTGGGTGCGGCAGTCAACATTTGGGCTTAATAAAACACTCTTGTTAATTTGTCTAGCTTTCGGCTGTATTTTCAGCCTTCTTCAAGGACACTATAAATACAAAATTAAAATTTAGAAAAACATGTTTCTCTTTCTGTTAACAAAGTTTTTTACTTACATTAAATGAGATTAATAATAAGAGTCGTAGCATTCATAAAATTTTTTTGAATAGACATACACCAATAATAAATATATCACAATAAACGTAAATTTCGATAAATAATTCGAGTGTTTATCACAGTTAACTGGTTTTTTAAAATATAATGCACATTATTTTTAATTTAATAAAAAGTTTTTGAAATTTGATGTGTAGGAGCAAAGTTTTTTATGACAGGCTGTGCGGCCATTTTTGGAAGACCAGACCTGACAAGGGCAATGTTACCTGTGTCATGGAAAAAGAAATGTACCATTCAAAAAGTCTAGAAATTTTATCTGATACTGCTGCGTATAAAAAATTAAAAAATGATCCAACAAGTACTATTCAACAAAAGGCCAACAAACAAATTAGCATTTTGTCAAATACTAATAAGATTAGCAAAGAATTAGCGAGGACCCTTACTATTTATAATGCTGTTGCATCTAAATTCTACGGTCAACCTAAAATACATAAAGAAGTGTTGTCATTACGACCAATCATTGCATCTATGGACGCACCAAATTCTAAACTGGCGCAGTTCCTTACCAATATCCTTACTGCAGCTTATGATAAAAACAACAGCTACTATATAAAGGACTCCTTCGACTTTGCCTAATTTTATTAATGATATGTCAATTCCTAATAACTTTATTCTTGTCAGCCTGGATGTGGTTTCATTGTTTAGCAATATTTCATCTGATCTTGCTATAGCAAGCGTAACAAAAAAGTGGCATTCCATACAGGAATACAGTCCTCTTGAGCTAAATGATTTTGTCAACCTACTCAAATTTGTCTTTGACAGCAGCTACTGCATGTATGATGGTCACTACTACAAACAGCTTATTGGTTCACCAATGGGTGCAATTCTTTCACCCATTCTGGCCCAATACGTCATGGATGCACTATTAGATGCATGCTCCGAAGAATTGGAATTTACTCTTCCTTTTCTCAAAAAATTCGTGGACGACATCGTAACTGCAGTTCCATCCGACAAAACAAATCATATCCTGGGAACATTTAATAACTACAATCCACAACTTCAATTTACAATAGAAATTGAAGCTGAAAACAGCATAGCGTTCCTCGACACAAAAATCATACGAGATGAAAATGGAGTACTGCGCACAAATTGGTACACTAAACCAATGGCGTCTCAACGTTACATCCATTATCTGTCAGAGCAACCTAAACAAGTTAAAGTAAATGTTATCCTGGGTCTAAAGAGACGTATTCTTCGCATTTCTCATCCCATGTACCACTCTGAAAATTTTAAAAAACTCAAGAAAGTATTGCTAAGCAATGGCTATCCTGCTAAACTTACAAACAGCTTATTGTTCAATAGTACCAATGTTCAACATGATCAACGTAATACTGTTGTAACCCAACAACAATCTCCTACTAACATAAAATATGCATCAGTACCATATGTTTCTGATTTGACACCTTTAATTCAAAAAATTGTAAGAAGTGATACAGTCAAAATTGCGCTTAGAAGCTGCCTTACTGTCAAAAATATTTTCACAAGATTAAAAGATCGCGAACCGATTCTTAATCAATCCAATATCGTTTATCGTATTCCTTGCACGGACTGTGAGCTTCAATATGTGGGCCAAAGCTCCAGGAACCTAAAAAGCCGTATTTCATCTCACAAAAGTGACACTAAATTGAAACCTGGTGCCAGTGCATTATCTAATCACTGCAACACCACTAAACATAAAATGGCTTATGACCAGATTGAAATATTGGACAATAAACGAAATTTGTCCAAAAGAACGTTTCTGGAAATGGTTCATATTGCGAATACTCCTCAGTCCATGAATAAGAGAACTGATATCTGTGGCTTGAACTTAAAAACCACACCCACTTTTCAATCCATTCAAGCAACAATTTATTTGTAACAATTTTTATTTTATACAATTGCATTTGTATGTTTTTACCTCTTTTCACTTTACTTGAAATTCTAAAAGTATAACTTATTTTTAGAATATTCATTGTTTGTTTACTTTAAATTAATTAAGTAACTATTCTAGTTACTTTTTCTCCTTCTGGGGGATTTTGGTTGTTGTATCGGCGTCAATCGTAAGTGGTGGCTACAGCCAACATCTGGTCTTCCAAAAATGGCCGCACAGCCTGTCATAAAAAACTTTGCTCCTACACATCAAATTTCAAAAACTTTCTATTAAATTAAAAATAATGTGCATTATATTCTAAAAAACCAGTTAACTGTGATAAACACTCGAATTATTTATCGAAATTTACGTTTATTGTGATATATTTATTATTGGTGAACACCAAACATGTGCTCATCAAAATGTTTGTGTATTCAAAAAAAAATTTATTAATGTTACGACTCTTATTATTAATCTCATTTAATGTAAGTAAAAAACTTTGTTAACTGAAAGAGAAACATGTTTTTATAAATTTTAACTTTGTATTTATAGTGTCCTTGAAGAAGGCTGAAAATACAGCCGAAAGCTAGACAAATTAACAAGAGTGTTTTATTAAGCCCAAATGTTGACTGCCGCACCCACAAATATCTGTTTATGTAACTAATTGCAGTCGCGATTACCCCTAACCTCTATATATATATATATATATATATATATATATATATATACTATGGAAAACAATTTTCTATTAGAATTATTCATTTTTTGAATGTTCCATAGCACAAGCACCTCACATATTTCACAGTTTTTGTGTGAAATTTCTATTTATGTGATTTCTTTATATATATATATATATATATATATATATATATATATATATATATATATATATATATATATATATATATATATATATATATATATATACAGGTGTACCAGCGAAACGAGCTACCTCAAATAACTTCTATGTTATTGAAGATACAATTAAATACTATTGAACAATCTTATGCAGGACTGAAAGGGACATCCAATCGTAGAAGAAAATATTTTTTTGAATAAATGATTCCCAAGCTACAACACAAGTTACACTTCTTCAAATGAGATGCGATATATTTTTTAGACCCTTCCGATAGAGTTTTTTTTCTATAAATTCAATCATGTACTTGTTCTATACCTGTACATCATGAAAATATTGAGAAAATGCGATTGAAATTTGGATAGATTTCATTCTCATAATCATTATTCAGTAGGCTATGAATAATGAGCTACATAAATACATCAAATTATTTGTTAGTAACTTCAGATAGTGTTCTAGCTGATTACCATCACTTTCTAAACATAATTCAAATTCCTCCAAAACTGATTCAAAAGTAGCTTTATTAATTTCTTTCGGTTTTAAAGTAGCATACGCATCTTTTTACGCAATGCGAAATTTTTTTGTTGGTTTTGGTGTGAAGCTAACTTCATAGCAATCTGCAACAATAGGAATTATGCATTAAATAATTCAAATTGACGGATAACAGATTCTGTTTTTTGTAGCCTACTGAAAAATAACTATAAAAAGAAAGTTTATTGAATTTAAATTGCAATTTTCTCAAAATTTTTATCATGTAAGGGTATGGAACAAATACATGATTGAATTAAAAAATAGAAACTTTATCGAATAGGTCTAAAAAAAACATATAGCATCTTATTTGAAAAAATGTAACTTTGTGCTGTAGATTGAAAGCCATTGATTCAAAAAATATTCCCTTCCATAATTGGGTGTCTCCCTTAGTCCTGCATAAGATTGCTTCATAGTATTTTTTTGTATCTTAAATAACATAAAAGTTATTTGAGGTAGCTCGTTTCGCTATTACATCCTGTATGTATATCTTTTAATAATCCCTAAATTTGGCAAGAATTACTTGATTTTTCATTCCTGCTCAAATTCAAAATCAAGGAGATGAACAATTTCTGAACAATTTTATGGGGTAATCTGTCGTTACTAAGCCAGCGCGGAGATTATTTTCAACATTGAATTGAAAATATAAATAACGGTCAAGAGTCAAGATAGAGTTCGCGAAGCTTAGGATATTTTGAATTCTCCTTTCTTTGAGAATCTATCATCAAATTTCCACTATCAATTATTGTTTTTGAGCTATTGTCGAAAAATTGAGCCCACTTTTTTTTTTCTCTTGTTTTTTGTTAATAACAATTATAGTTTTTGTCGCCCGAAAAAAACCTGAAAATGCCTGTATCACAAAGACATCTCAAATCGAATGGGCCATCATTTATAGTTTTAGGAGACTTGGAACGATTTTTCGCAGGAAACTTACTTCTCGACTAGATTATATCTATTCCTTTTATCCGCGTACCCATGGGTCCAAAAACAGTATCAAATATAATTATTCGATCAAATAACTTACCGAACTGCTTCTTCATCATAAATATTTCTGAGGGACTCGTTTTCCAGAACCGCGCGCTCCTTGAGAATCGCTCTAAAGTTGTTAATGAGGCCATCAATCCGCGGAAGACCATGATCAGTGTGACCGCGTATTATTCGTATTCTTCCATCGCTATGTTGTTTCATACTGCTTTTGCAGCAAAAACGCAGCTTGTATTTGCACATATACATAGTACCTGTGAATTAAATAACTCATTAAGCACTGATAGTCGGTTGAGCTCTAGTATTTCAGTTGTAGCTTGATAATTATTGTAGTAGCAATAATCCTGAATACAAAATAACAACATTCAATGGATAACTAATTCTGGTACTCCAAAAATAAGAAGAAACCCTTGACTGCAACGAACATACGAGGTGCAAATTTATATGTTATAGATTTCTTGAGTAGAAAATTTCAATATTTTTGGGCAAATCGTTTTTAATTTGTATGGAAAATTAGAAAACTCTCCAGAGAACAGACTTTACGCCGCACTCTAAGCCTGAACATAATGGAAATTTATTTGTGGATCCTTGTTACGCATATTTTTCTATGGCTTCACGTAAGATCAATAATCATACCATTTCGAATATATTTCAGGGAGTTACACAATACGTAAGTTATTTAAACAGCTCGACAATCATTTGTTACCTCACTTTGTGTTATTATTTACGCGAGATAAGTTCTATAGTATTTTGATATATTTCAGGAGAGTCAAGGGTGGGTTGAATCAGGAGGTCGAGGTGTGTGAGTATGCAATGTGTTGGTTGAGAGAGCGTTTTGAGAGTGAGCATTAGTGGAATAATTGTATGCCCTTATTTGTGTATACGTTGAGCCTATGTTATTGTGATTATATTCCTGTGATATCCCTTGTGCTGTTGTTGTGAGGTCGTAGCTCTGAGTGTCTGAGTGGAGAACGTAAGCCAAGAAGGCGACATATATGTGTGTGCACAATTGCTAGCCTTGTGCAAGTGTTCGCTGGATCACTATACGGTAGGGGCAGAGGGTTTTACCTTGGCTCTTCTAACGCCTCATAAGTCCTTTGTGAAGCAGGTGAGGTGACCGCAGCTAGGGTAATTCAGGGCAGACGTGACTGAGTTACTCTCGATTACCAACCAGACGAGCCAGTGAGGATGACGTCGTCTTGAGGACTCGGGGTTGAGCAGGTCAAGCTAGACGTAGTGTTGGCGCTCCCGGCAGAGGTTGAGTAGGTCGACAGTTTGGCGCTCCCAGTAGCGTTGAGCAGGTCGACTGGTCGGCGCCCTCTGATGATACTGTTAATGTGTTTTTGCACTTTGTGCGTTTCCTCTTTATGTGTATACCAGAGAGTGTAATTTGATGTTGATGCATTGAGTATATTGTGTGAATGTAATATCTGTTAGTAAAAAGGATAACAGCTGGTTGACGGTGCTCCCTAGCTCAACGTGGGATCAGGACAGATCCGTGTATTTCCCTGTCCTGGGCCCTGTATTTGGGAACAATGTGGGATACGCTCAGTAGTCGGTGCTCCCTCACGCAACGAGGGATTGAACTAGCGATTGAGACCCTAGTTCACGAATTGTTTTGATGTTATGGAATATATAGCCTGCGTTGTGTTGATGGTTATGAGTGTATAACGTGTGTGTGGATGTGATTTTTCACTGAGCAAGTAGTTGGCTTATGTTGCATTTTATTTCCAGAATTCATGAAATCTACACTCTGAATCATGAAAAAATTGTATCAATGCCCTTTTTCAGTTTCATAACTGATATATAATCAGTAATTTAGTTATTGCAGTGAATTTTCATGAAGGTCTTATAAAGCTAATGTATATTTATTGTTTAATATTCCTTGAGGGTCTCTTTGAATGTTTATGTAACTATTGGGTTGAAGTCGTCAAGGGCGTGATAAAATTTAGTACAAAATGCAATTGTTCTATAAAACTGCGCCCATTTTGCATTTATAAATGCTGTTTGAATGTAATATTTCTGGCAAGAATAATGTTTTATTAAATTAGCTTCATAAACGTTCTTTCATCTTTTACAAAATATCAAATTGTTACTTGGACTCCCCTGAAGCCATCCAACAAATTGCAGGAACGGAGGATTCAAAAAATTTGATGGTAGAAATGATGAGGGAAATTAACGGAATGAGATCGGAACAAGCTAGACATTCAACAATTATAGAGAAAGTAAATAAAGAAATTTAAGAGCTTAGGAAAGAGAATAGGGAACTTAAAAAAAATTGCGCTAGTTGAAGGGAAGGTAGATAAAGGAGAGAAACAGCAGAAGAAAAAAAAATAATATTGTTATGAAAGGGAAAGACTTGAATAGTAATAGACAAGAAATATAGAGTTTTGCAAGAAGTTAGTTGAAGCACAAGTAGAGATAGAGTCGGCTCAAGGAGGGATTGTAGGAGCAACAAGCAATTTCATGACAGTAGTGAAATTAAGCAGTTGGAAGGAAAAAGAACTGATTATCAAGAATAAAAACAAATTTAAAGGCAGCAAGATATACATAGACCATGACCTAGCCAAAAAGGAAATAGTAATCCAAAAAATTCTCAGGGAAAGAGCTAGAAAAGAGAGAAAGAAAGGAAAAACAGCTGAAGTAGGCTATAAGAAAATATACATAGAAGGGCAATGCTTGATATGGAGCAGCGAAAGCAGGGCAATTGAGACAGCAAAAAACTGAGGCATGGCAACAAAGAAACGTACCTAACAGGAATTGACCAAGCAATGACCGAGGATAAAAGAATTTTAGGATTATTTAAGGGAGGCTGTGACGAATTTACACAACAGCGACATATTTCTTTGTAAGAACGCCGCCAGTTCAGTGGTAGCATAATGGATTACGAATGCATGTACCCTGAGTTCAAATTCCGACCAATTCAATGTTTACTTTTTTATTTTTTATACTGACAATCATTCGGCTGTTTAACAAGTTAAGATTCATTTAACTGAATTTCAATCAAAAACGGGTATAGAACGAGTGCCGTAAGCCTGTAGAAGGCAGAGTCAGTGAGCGGCTCAAAGTGTCTAGATCGTGGTCCTCTTGATCGGTACCTGAGAAGTCCGCTGATATCGCTTGAGAGAACGTTTCTCCTGATAGCCGTGGTTCTCCTGGCAATCTTTCCTTCCCTGGTGCTAGTGTCAGCCGTGGTTTTCCTGGCGGTCGTCTAGGACATCCTTTCTGGTAGCCGTGGCTTTCCTGGCAACCCCATACCAATCCTGTCCTACCGCACTAGTGACTGCCGAGGTTCTCCTGGCAGTCGACTAGAGTATCCTTTGGTGGCCTGACAATCGTGGCCCTCCTGGAGGCCAGGACCACCGTTACTAATATATCCATCACCGCAGATTTAAATGTCACCGCAAATTGTCACCGCACAAATTCACTGGATGAATAAACCTTTGTTATCATATTCTTGTTTATTAACGTTTTGTTGCATTCTCTGTTTCACTTTAAGATTTCATTCTCCATTGCAATTTCTTCATTTTTAATAATAAATAATAATTTAGCTTCAAAGTATACCGTACTTATTTGTGTACCCTCAAAACTCGTGGCCCTTCTCTACCGCAGCAACCCCTAGGCTCCTTTTTTTTAGTGTTCCACCTTCGAATAAAAACCGACTGTACCGCAGAAGGCGTCCGAGCAAGAGCAACCAGGGAACACTGGACAAAAAGGTAAAGTGTTCGTACCGTCCGGCATAAGGCTCGGAGGGGACGTCACAAGGCGTGGCAACAAAGAAACGTATGTAATAGGAAATGATCAAGGATAGAAGAATTTTAGAATTATTCAAGGAACATAAAAATGAAACGTTAATATCGAGAACATTGAATGTAAGAGGAACAAATGAATCGGGAACACTCAAAAATCTAGCAAAGTGCTTAACACAATATAAGATTGACATACTGGCACTTCAAGAAACAAAGCAAAAATCAAACGACATAATAGCAGTAGATGATTATATATTTTTCAGTAGTGGAAACGATACCAAATATTTTGGCACAGGTTTTATGATAAAATAAGAATTGAAGCAGAAAGTTATGAAATTCGAACTAGTGTACGAACGAATATGTGAAACACGACTAAGAGGAGTGTACCGAAAAATCAATATTATAAATGTACATGCACCAACAAACAAGAAGGACGAAGAATAAAAAAATAATTTTATGCAGAGCTTGGGAGAATAATAAATTTGATACCAAAACATGACTCCAAAATAGTTATTGGAGATCTCAATGCAAAACTGGGAGAAGAGGAAATGTACAAGATCACAACAGGTGCACATAGCAAACATGATCAAACAAATGAGAACGGACAAAAGTTGATTGATTTTGCAGTAACCAACAATATGAAAGTCATGAGCACACATTTCGAAAGGAAAGATATATATATATATATATAGAGGAGCATGGATATCACTTGATGGGCGTACATATAATCAGATAGACCATGTATTAATAGAGAGTAAGCACGCGAAACAAATTGAAAATATTACAAGCAAAAGAGGTGCAGCACTAGACACAGATCATTTTCTTGTGGAAATAGTAATGGAACAGGAGCTGCCAAGAGTAACACAGGATTAACACAACCGTTTGAAACGATATGACACCTCGCCACTAACTAATGAGAAAAGCAGAGAGCAATTTCAAAATCTACTGTCGAAGGAGCTAGAGCTAGCAGAGCAAGTCTCAGAGGAAAGGGTAGACATAAAATGCAATAAATTAGGAAGAGCAATAATAACAGTCTTAGAATAGATGCTGCGCAAAGATGTGGGAAACAAAAATAAAGAATGGTTCGACGAAGAATGCAAAAGTGCTATTAAAAAGAGGGATATTGCAAAAAGAAGTCTACTACAAAATAACTCAGATGAAAGTAAACTAAAAAAACATGCATGAAAAAAGAACGAACAATTGTGTAGACAAAAGAAATGGAAGATGATGGAAGAAAATATGATAATATTAGAAGAAGATTCTAAAAACAAGGAGTTGAGAAACTTTCAACAGGAGACCAAGAAACAAAGAGCAGGGTATCAACCGCCACTAGTGTATTGTAAAAATAAGGAGGGAGCACTAGTGACAGCAAAGGACAAACTACATGTATGGAAAGAATATTTCAAGGAAGTGCTGATTGAGGGGAGACTGGCTATGGGAGCTACAAATAAAACCGAAACAACTCAACAAGAGGGAATAGTGTGGAGCAAAATTCACAAGACATAAATGAATTTCGAGAAATACTAAACCAGTTGAAAAATAATAAAAGCCCAAGAATAAACGGAATAACATCAGAGATATACAAAAATGCAGAAGATGAAGTCATCCAGTATATTATAACGTTATAATATTTAGCAGTACATTCTTTATTCATTTTTTTTAATATACTCTCCTGTCATCGCATCCACCCAGTATAATAAAAATCAAAGTTCATGTTCGATAGTTGGGGCTCATAATTAAACGGCTTAGGACGGTTGACTTTTAGTTGAGGGCGGTTCGGTACGAGCAGCGGAAGGGAACGGTTGAAAAAGAGAGCTTTCTCCATCTTCACGTGCGGTAAATCAAAGTTTGGCACCACGCTTGTCGTAAAACATATTATTTAGATTGAGTCTAGAGCGTAAAATTTGTGAAGTTTCGTGATTCGAGTATCGGCTCAATCCTTTGAATAATCTCAGTGATTGAGGATCTAAGTGTACGATTTGTGGAGCACCTTGTTCTGTGTTTCTATTTCCGTTCGTGTGGAACCTTACCTTTCGTGGAAACACAGAGAGTCCCTAGTATTATTAGGGGAGTTTCCGTAAGACTTTTTATCGCCGTGAATCGTCGACTTTTGGCTCATCTCTGACCGTTGGATCACCGCCGCCCAATTTATCGCCGAGGTAGAGCTACCAACCAACTGGACTGGATACCATCTTCACGGTCCATTCGGATGAGTACCATTAATCAATTATTTAAACCTCAATTCCAATTTTTCTCATCATTCACATCGGCTCATCTTGTGTGTTGCGCTTGCGCACGTTATTATCTAGCAACTTCCTGTCAGTGGTGTGCCTACGGGGCAATTGTGCAGATTAAATTCCCTTTGAACTAAGCCAAAAACTCACTGGAACCTTTGGTCCTAGTTTCAGGTATATTGAGTGTCTATTCAATAGCTTCATATATCACTTAATTAGTAGTTAAACCGAAACTTTTGCCATCAGGCACAATTTTTTTGTCGAAGCAACTACGCCACTGGATCGCATAGATTGCCAAGTGAATCAAAGTTTTGTATCTAGCTGTAAGTTCAACTCACCACCATCTCATTCATCTATCCATTTATTTAATATTAATTAGAATTATCAAAATCAGATCTTTGTTTATTGAATAATCTTTAATTCAGTTATTTGTGATTCAAATGTCATTATCGAGTGGATTATTTTGGTTGACTGTCTAAATTATAGAGTATTTATTACGGTTTCATGTATTTTGCATTAGGTTAAGTCGAACATTGAATACATGAAGGTGAATTGGTTAAACTTGCACTCCAGGGCTTATTATTTATTCATCAACCTGCCAAAATTTCATGCGTCTACCCCTAGATTCCCGTGTGCTCTTATCTTTTCAGCTTTTGGTGTTTGGTATTTTCTGGAGCATAGAGTACGCGAGTGAAAATACCTGGCGCCCATATAATACAAGTAATTATTATTTTAGATTAAATTAAAGATACCCACCCCCTCTCTGCGAGTTAGTCGATGCTTTGCTTGGAGGCCAAATTTGAGGTAGGTGATTATTTTGTTCCGTTTTGTCATAAAATTCAATTCCTTGATACTATTAAGTTTTTGGTTGATGATGTGTGGTTAGGACGAAATAATTCCGAGCTTATGGAACTCTATAGCAAGCCTGGAATAGTGGAAGTGGATAAAGCACAAAGGTTACAGTGGCTAAGGCATGTGCTGAGACTACCAGAGGACAAAGTAGTAAAGAAGATATTAGACGGAGGAGTTGTGAAAGAGAAAAGAAGAGAAGGACCAAATAAGTGGTGTTATGACGCGGTGAAAAAGGACTCAGAGACATGCCATTTGGCCTATGTAATGCTCCTGCTATCTTCGAGCGACTCATGGAGTCTGTACTTAAAGGATTATCGGAGTAAACTTGCTTGGTATACCTGGACGGTATAATTGTGATAGGAAAATCATTTGAAGACGATTTGAAGGATCTGGAACAGGTATTTGAGCATTTAAAGAAAGCTAGTTTGAAACTCAATCCAAGGAAATGTCACTCATTCCAAGAACGGGTAAGCTATCTGGAACATGTAGCCTCCTAAGATGGAGTAGCAGTTGATGAAGAGACGATTGAGACAATTCAAGAATGGCCGGTACCTGCGGATGAACATCAACTGCGTAGTTTTCTCTGGCTATGTACCTATTACAGAAGATTTGTCCATGAATTCGCCAATATTGCCAAATCACTGACCAGACTGACGGAAAATAATCGCAGATACAGCTGGGATGAAGACTGCCAGGTCACCTTCGAGCGACTGAAACAACTCCTAGTTCAAGCATCGATCCTGAGCTATCCGAAGACGAAAGGACGTTTTATTTTGGACACCGATACCAGCGACGTCGGTATTGGGTACTGTCTTAATTGCAGAAGGGTCTAAAAAGAGTCATCGGATACTCCAGTAAAGTTTTGTCGAAGCCAGAAAGAAACTACTGCGTCACAAGATGGGAGTTACTAGCAGTAGTCAAGTTCATCGAGCATTTCTACAAATATTTGTATGACAGAAAGTTTCGGTTAAGAACTGACCACGCTGATCTAGGATGGTTACTAAAGTTCAAGGATCCTGACGGTCAGGTCGCTCGATGGATCGAAAGACTTCAGTATCACGACTTCGACATAGAATATCGAACCGGTACAGCACATTAAAATGCTGATGCTTCATCAAGACGACCATGTTCCAAAGATTGTCAGCATTGCTCTGAGGTTGAAGCGAAAGCATTCAGGACAACTGTCATTGACGATGCTTGGCAACCACAAGAAGTAGAAAAGGACAAAGATGACGACACGGAATTTAGAGCCATTCAGAAATGGGAGAGGGAAGGAATCAGACCGACAGGACAAGAGGTTGCACCGTATTCCCCAGCGGTGAAGCCATACTGGGCGCAATGGGATTCCATAATCCTGAGTGAGGGCGTCTTGAAGCGTGTCCTGGTGGACCCGGATGAAACCAAGAGTAGAGAACAATTGATTGTTCTTAGAGGCCGGATTCCGGAGGTCTTGAATTTCCATGATGGAGTGAGTGGAGGACATCTTGGGGTAACGAAGACTTTGCAGAAAGTACAAGAACGGTTTTATTGGCTCAACTGCAAAGAAGAAGTTAGGAAATGGTGCAGGACATGCACGTGCGCCTCGAGCAACGGACCGCAGAAACGACCAAGAGCTCCGATGCGACAGTATAATGTTGGTAGTCCATTCGAGAGGATAGCCATCGACGTAGCAGAGCCATTTCCTGAATCAGACATCGGGAATAAATACATTGTTGTCATGGACTATTTCAATAAATGGGTGGAAGCGTATGCTCTTCCTGATCAAGAGACCGCTACCATTGCAGACGTCCTAGTGAAAAATTGAATCCGTTGTTTTGGCGAACCCTTGGAACTCCATTCTGACCAGAGAAGAAACTTTGAGTGAACACTTTTCCAGGGGATACGCGAAGTACTAAACATTCGCAAAACCAGAACTACTGCATAACATCCGCAGTCTGATGGAATGGTGGAACGGATGAATAAGACTATAAACATACACCTGGCTAAAGTTCTCTCTTGTCACCAGAACGACTGGGACAAATATCTCCATCTGTCCCTTTTGGCCTACCGCGCATTCGTACACGAAACAACCGGGCAGACTCCAGCAAGAATTATTTTTGGACGGAAACTTCGGCTACCATGCTACCTTAAGTTCGGCTGCAAACCAGGACAAGGTCTGGCTGGCAAATCATGTCATTAATTTACGGCGTCAGATGGACGATATCTTGAATCCGAATAAACATCCAGAATTCCAGCGACCGCATGAAAGAAACCTGTGATGTCAAGGCGCAAGATAGGAGCTTTCAACCAGGAGGCTCGGTGTGGCTTTATTACCTAGAGCGACGACGTGGCTTGTCTTCAAAATTACAGACAGCTTGGGGGGGCCTTATGGAGTCATCAGGAGGATGAATGAGATAATCTATGAAATCAGTCGCGACTCAAAGAGCAAACCAGGAGTGGTGCATTTAAATCAGCTAGCATCATTACCGGGAGACCACAATAAAGATACCGATGATGCACGTGCTCGCAAGATTCATGCACAGGATGATTCATTCGACGATTTTATAAGGACTTATCCGTGAAGACGACGGGTTCGATTCGAAATAACTACTAAAGCGCAGCAGGATCTATCCAGAGTCCCGGCCGACTATTCCTTGGCCCATTGCGTGTCAGAAGATTTAAAGATGTCCCGAGGGATAGCAGCAGTTTTCAAGAAGAAGTTTGGCAGGCCAGAACACCAGAAGCCTACAGTGGGGAAGGCCATATGTCTGAGAGACAATACGATAACCAAAGAACGCTATATTCATCACCTGGTAACGAAAGACAAATTTCATCACAAATCAACCTACCGTTCCATGTGGAAAACACTGCACACATGCGAGGCCATCCAACGCAGAACGACATCCTGAAACCGGCAATACCGAAATTAGGCTGCGGTCTGGATGGATAAGATTGGAAGATTGTTCGAAATATGACAGAGGTTATATTCCAGAACAGCGGAATTCAAATATTGGTCTGCTTTTTCCACCCAGCAGGCCCGATCAGACTTAAAACTGTCGACTGCCACTTCCACCAAACTACTGGTTGCATCAAGGGCGGCAAGTGTCGATTCCAGCATAGACATGGAGGTGTGCTCCGGGAAGAAGGGGGCAGTGTGACGTGCGAGAGTGTGAAGGTTCATGAAGGTGACTTTGCCTGGGCGAAGCCTTACGTCCTCGTTACGTCGCGCCTCACCATATCACATCAATCCGCCCGATGGAAGCCTCTAGCAATATTCCAGAAATGTAGTATAACATTCGAGAAATGGATATTTCTATATATAAGCGAACATAAATAAAATGGGAGAACAATATTCCAAATGTAGTAGAATGATAGTGTTTTATACAATAAGTGTACTTCAACTCGAGAGATTGCGCGATATTTGAGCAAGATAATTGATTTCCTTTGCATTTTTCTTGCAAAGATAATGTACATGAATATCGAATTTTGATTTATTACCAATAATCACCTCCAATTATTGAATCTTATATATATATTGTGGTGAAGTCGTCGAATTGTGGATAACAAAGAGGATAAAATAATTAGGTCATCTCCTTTATTGCAAACGTTTCGATATTTATTATATCTTCATCAGTGCCTGAGGGCAGAAAAACACAAAAATATACACTCAAATTATCACAGGCTATGACAACCCTTAATATCAAATATTAAATAACAATATTATCAAATAAATAAATACCTGAGAGATGGGAAGTAAAACAAAAAAGCTGTCAAAGACAACATGTTCCTTCTACAGTGCAGAAACAACTGCCAAAGTAGCGGAAATGTCAAGATATCACTCGTTACTCACATCACCACAATTGAAACGCCACACACTGGCGGGAATACGAAAAATAAAAAAGGGGGTAAAGAGTGCTATCTTTCTACAAAATGACACATATCTAATATATGTTTATAAGAATTACATAAATATTCTGTATCGGTCCTATGGTTAATAGTATTAGGATTTAAGTAGATATATATCATTTCTAAGAAATTCCTTTTCCTATAATTGCTTTCATGATCTAAGATTGAGACATTGTCAAAGTCGAAACGATTGCTAAAATTGATACTGTGATTGGATAAAGCAGTTTTTTGATCGTCTAATTTTTTACAATCATTTTTATGATAATTAATACGATTTTTTAAATATTGTTTGGTTTGACCAACATAAACTCCATCACAATCATTACAATTAATTTTATAGATCACACTGGATGAATCACCTGAGTTCACACGATCTTTCAAACGACTAAAAAGATTACCAACTTTTTTATCATTATAAAAAACGATGTTGCATTTATCTGTAGTTAGAATAGCTGCTAAGCAATACGACAATTTAGTTATGTAAGGTATTTTGAAATACATTTTTTGTTGGACAATGTTCTCACCCAGGCTGTCAACAGTTGCGCGTGGATGAAGAGTACTGTAAATAATTTTATTTATAAATTTAATCGGATAACCATTTTTATTGAATATGATTTTTAAATTATGGAAATTTTTATCATGGAAGACTGAATTGCTGAGACTAACTATTCTATTAACATTATTCTTAATGATTGCTATCTTTTGATGTAGAGGGTGGTTTGAATGGTAATGTAGCATCCTATCCGAAGTAGTAGGTTTCTTGTAACAATCAGTTAACAATGAGCCGTTATGTTCTCTCACAATACGTAAATCTAAAAATGGTATACTATTATCTTTTTCTATTTCCACAGTGAATTGAATGGAAGGGTTGTAACTATTGAATATTTCCAAAGTAGCGTCAATCTGATCGTAAGGAATGGATGTCAGAATATCGTCTACGTATAGGTATAAGAAACTGACATTGAAAGGTAATTTATTTGAAGTGTTATTCAATAAGATAGTCATCACCATGTTAGCAAAAATCGGGGAAGCAGGATTTCTCATTGCGCAACCTTCAATCTGACTATAAAATTTACCATTGAATTGAAAATAACTACTGTGAAAACAGAAATCGACAATTTTCATGAAAGTACTGAGATCTATATTAGTGATAGGCTCAATTTCACACCACAACTCGTTAACAGCATCAGTGACCAATTGTTTGGTGACGTTGGTGAACAAAGATGACACATCCAAAGAAATCAAAATATAATTGGGAGGCAGTATGTGATTATTGCATTTGTCAACAACTTCTGTCGAATTTTTAACATTGTAAATGAATTTATCATCAATTGAAGTCAATATGTTCGTCAAAAATTTAGAAATATTGTAAGAGGGTGAGTTTATGCAAGACACCACTGGCCTCAACGGCACAGGTGGAGGTTTATGTGTTTTTGGTAAACCGTAAATTTTGGGTGACACAGAATTGTAAATTTTTAGTGACTTTGCAGAAATGTCATCAATAAATTGTTTCTCATTAAGTTCCTTGACAATACTGTTATTCATTGTTTGATATTTGCTTGTAGGGTTGGATTTTAAAATTTTATACGTATGAACGTCGTCCAACAGTTCATCCATTTTTTCGTTATAATAATCTTTACTAATAATGACAGTACTTTTACTTTTATCTGAATTGGTGACTAAAATATCTGTATTATCTTTCAGGAATTTCTTAGTTTTTTGATACGTTGTTTCTAAAATATTATTTGCATGTTTAGAACTTTGTTGTTGTAGTTTATTAACAAAATTAGTAACAATGTTTGTGGTTTTAAGTCTGAGTGACTGTTTTTCGTCAGCTGATCGTTCACTTTGACAGCTAGTACAAAATTCAACATCTTTTAATAAATTTATGATTGGAACGTCCTTATTGTTATATTCGAGATTAAATTTAGGGCCCAATGATAGCAAATTATTGATATCATCAGGAATAATTGTATTAGTTAGATTAATTATATTATTATTATCACCACCAAGGCGACTTGAGTCCGGTAGTGGCGTGCGACTGTGACGTATAAACAGAAACCAGTGGCGTAGAGGAAATTGTGTTCAAGTTTAAAAATTTTGAAAATAATAAAAATATAAAGGAAGAGAGGTGATTTGGGAATGAGTAAAAGATCGAGAAGTAGAGAAGAGCAGGAACGCGCAAATATTTTTAGAGAAAGTAAAAAGATAATTAGGTCACCAGAACAAAGAGAGCGGGAGAAAAATAATAAAGACCTCCAAAAACATAACACAAACACAGAGATAGACGTAGACACAGAAAAAATGGAAGAATTAAAGGAAATGTTACAAAAAATGATGAACATAATGGAAGGGAATCAAAAGGAATTAAAACAAGAGATAAAAAATATTAAGACAGAAATGATGAAGAAGGAAGAGGAATGGAGAAAAGAGAGGAACATGTTAATGAGCAGAATAGAAGACCTTGAAACAAAAGCCGAGAAAGAGGAGATATACAAGAGAAAGAATAATATAGTGATAAAGGGATTAAAACTGGAACAAATTACAGAAAAAGAACTAGAAAAATGGATTTCAAACAAATTGAAGATACAGGCAGACGTAAATAAAGTAATAACCCTGAATCAAAATACAGAGAAAGAAATTATTAAAGTAGAAATGCTAGATTGGGAGCAGAAGCAAAAGGTTATGAAAGCCAAAAATGAACTTAAGAATACAAACATATTCATCGATAACGATCTTACCTGGGAAGAGAGAAGAATTCAGAGAGAGATAAGGAACATAGCAAGAGAAGCGAGGACAAATGGAGAAAGAACGAAAATTGGATATAAAAAAATAATAATCAATGGAATACCATACAAGTGGGATAAACAGGAAAATGGTGTAGTACCCACTGGAAACAAAGTAGACCCAAAAGATATAACAAATAAGGGAAACACAAAAAACTCTTAATGTACAACATAACCCAATCAGTCAACGTGGAAACAAACATGCATACGAAAAGGTTAAAACGAATAGGTATATGGAACATTAAAAGTATAAATGGTAAGGAAATAGAATTAGTAGAAGAGTTTGAAAGAGCTAACTTAGACTTATTGGCTATAACGGAAACGAAAATGAAAGGACAGGGTATAAAAAAATTAAATGACAAACATATCTTAATATATAGTGGAGTAGGAATAGAAGATAGAGCAAAAGGTGGCGTAGGTTGCATATTACACAAAAGCATAGAACAAACTTTGAAGAACTGGAAATGTGTAAATGAAAGATTAATGATTGTTAAGACTGAGGATACTAATAAAGCAATAATGAATTTCATGATAATCTATGGGCCAAATGATGATGACGATAAATCAACGAAAGATGAGTTTTGGGACACGATACAAGTAGAATATGAAAAACTAGAAGAACCAATATACTTAGTGGGAGATTTTAATGCAAGAGTGGGTAATATAAATAAAGGAATAGAAGAAATAATGGGAAGATATGGTGAACAAACTAAAAATAACAACGGAAGAAGATTAATCGATTTCTGCATAATAAATGACCTGAAAATATTAAATACATATTTCCAGCACAAAAACATACATAAATATACCCGAGAAGTAAAAAGTAGGAATGAGAGATCAATAATAGATTATTTTATTACAAATAAAACGCAAATAAAAAACATAAATGATGTTAAAGTCAAAAGAGGTAGTGAAATCGGAAGTGACCATTTTCTAACAGTAGCGAAAATAAAAATGAAACAAGAAGAAATCCAAACAAAGAAAGAAATCAGGAAAGAAATAAACACGGTTAAATTTAGGATAGATAAACTGAACAATGTAGAAGTAAGGAGGAAATACCAAGATAAAATTGGCGAATTGATAATGAAAACACCAATTCCAAATCAAGAAAATATAGAAGAAATGTGGAAAACGTTTAAACAGATAGTACAAGAGGCAACAAAAGAAACATGCGGAGCTAATAAAAACACAAGAAACATTACACAGACACACTGGTGGAATAAAGAAGTAAAAGAAGTTATTAAAATGAAAAAACAAAAATGGAAGAAATACCTAAGTACAAAAAAGGAAGAAGACTACAAAGAGTATAAAATACAAAGAACAAAAGTAAAACAAACTATAAAACAATCCAAGTTAAAGGCATGGGAAGAATTCGGAAAAACAATGGAAATCAACTACAAGGAAAACCAGAAACTATTCTACAAAACATTGAAAACATGCAAAAAACAAAAACAAGTTATACTAAAACAAATACAAGATAAACAGGGAAATATATTAAAAGAATATGAGTTAATAATGGAAAGATGGAAAGAACACTTCCAAGAGCTATTAGAGGAAGATCAAGTCATGGACGTAAGAGATCATCAAGAATCAAACAACGAAATTAATAACGAAACAGAAAATATCACGTATGACGAAATGAAGACAATACTACAGAAACTTAGAAACGGTAAAGCTCCAGGACATGACATGATAAAGGCAGAACAGCTGAAGTATATAGGGGAACATGGAGAGCAAATATTATTAATCATGCTTAACCAAATATGGAAAACAGGAAAAATGCCAACAGACTGGGAAAAGGCGGTGATATTTCCGATACATAAAAAAGGCGATAGCAAGAAATGTAGCAATTATAGAGGA
Organism: Dromius quadrimaculatus; assembly: GCA_963989225.1. Classification (NCBI taxonomy): domain Eukaryota; kingdom Metazoa; phylum Arthropoda; class Insecta; order Coleoptera; family Carabidae; genus Dromius; species Dromius quadrimaculatus. The sequence continues at coordinate 35,128,772 of OZ022328.1, read as the reverse complement.
ATATCACTCCTATGCACAGCGGCTAAAATTTATGAATCCATATTGGAAAACAAATTAAGAAGAAAAATAGAATTAAACATCGAACCCGCGCAAAGTGGCTTCAGGAAGGGACACTCAACCCAAGATCATATCTTTACCATCAGAACATTGACAGAAATAGTAATGAAACAAAATAAAAAGCTCTACATAACATTTGTCGACCTAGAAAAAGCCTTCGATAGAGTCCCTAGAAAAAAAATGTGGGAAATATTAAGAAAGAGAGGAATAAGTGAGGAACTTACAAATGCGATAAAGAATATATATAGTAATACCTCAAATTATATAAGAACTGGAAATGAGACCTCATCAGAATTTATTACAACACAAGGACTTAGGCAAGGAGGAGCCTTGAGCCCTATACTATTTATAATTTTCCTGGACAATATAATAAAGAACATAAAGAGCAAAATAAAGAGAGTAGATGTTGGTTACCATAAACTTGCCAGGATATCAATAGCAGAGTGCGCTTTTGCGGATGATCTGGCAATTCTGGCAAAAAACGAAAACGATATGCAACACAACCTGAACGTGTGGAATGAAGAACTCACAAAGCACAACATGAAAGTGAACATAGAAAAAACAAAAGTAATGGTAATAGCAAAAGAAGACATAGAAGCAAACGTAACAATGAACGGGAAAGAGATAGAACAAGTGGAAACTTTCACATACCTTGGAGCTGTTATACATAATAGAGGAGGAATTGAAGAAGAAATAAACCAAAGAATACTCAACGCGAATAAAAGCTATTACTCAATAAACAAAACAATATTGAACAATAAACAGATATCTAAGGGAACTAAGATGACACTTTACAAAACAATGTATAGACCAACATTAATATATGGAAGTGAGTCATGGAAGATGAATAATAGACTTAAGAGTAAAATACAAGCGAGTGAAATGAAATTCCTAAGAAGAGTAGAAGGGGTTACAAGGATGGACAAAATCAGAAATGAACATATAAGAGCTAGTCTAGAAATTGAAAGTATTCAAACCACCATTGAAAAGAAACAAGCTGCATGGTACGGTCACCTAATAAGAATGCCGGAAACTCGACAAACCAAACAAGTATGGAACTCCAAAATAGTGAAAGAAAAAAGAAGAGGAAGACCAGCCAAAACATGGCAAGATATAGTGGAAGAAATACTAAGAAGGAACAACATCAGCACCCAAGAGGCAAAGAGAATGGCAAAAAATCGAAAAGAGTGGAAAGACTTCGTAAATAATATGAACTAAAATTAATAGTCAATCCTGACACCCGTAAGGGTATTAAAGGATTTAAAATGATAATAATAATAATTATTATCACCACACACATTGTTACTGATTTGTAAAGATTTCAATTTTTTACATTTTTCAATTTGTTTTTTCTTAATTCTATTAAAATAATTATCACACCATATGTGTTGATGTGATTTGAAACTAAATATTATATGTGCTGGCAAGAGTGAATTAGCTTTATTTTCCAATTTTTGTAACTCACTATTAATAATATTGATGGTGATAAACGTGCTATTAATTTCAAATTTAAACAAATTCAGTTCTAGATTATGTAACATACTTTGAAATTCCTTGAGACAGGGGTTCTGTTCTTCAAAAATGTAATATAGTTTTTGTACTGCCATATGGATGTGGGTTGGGACGACGTGGTTGCCTCTGCATTGTAGAAGGAATATTCTTCGGTTCTTCAAATTCATAAGGTTTTTTAATTTGTTGGACCACATTTTGAGGGTGTAGGAAGCCTCTTCTCCAAATTATATAATAAATATCGAAACGTTTGCCATAAAGGAGACGACCTAATTATTTTATCCTCTTTGTTATCCACAATCCGACGACTTTACCACAATATAACTTTTACTGGATACGATCAACTACAATTTAAATTCATTTTCGGAAATATTTTTACAACATGGGTTTTTACAACGATATTTTACATCAATTTGGAGAAGAGACTTCCTACACCCTCAAAATGTGGTCCAAAAAATTAAAAAACCTTATGAATTTGAAGAACCGAAGAATATTCCTTCTACAATGCAGAGGCAACCACGTCGTCCCAACCCACATCCATATGGCAGTACAAAAACTATATTACATTTTTGAAGAACAGAACCCCTGTCTCAAGGAATTTCAAAGTATGTTACATAATCTAGAACTGAATTTGTTAAAATTTGAAATTAATAGCACGTTTATCACCATCAATATTATTAATAGTGAGTTACAAAAATTGGAAAATAAAGCTAATTCACTCTTGCCAGCACATATAATATTTATTTTCAAATCACAGCAACACATATGGTGTGATAATTATTTTAATAGAATTAAGAAAAAACAAATTGAAAATTGTAAAAAATTGAAATCTTTACAAATCAGTAACAATGTGTGTGGTGATAATAATAATATAATTAATCTAACTAATACAATTATTCCTGATGATATTAATAATTTGCTATCATTGGGCCCTAAATTTAATCTCGAATATAACAATAAGGACGTTCCAATCATAAATTTATTAAAAGATGTTGAATTTTGTACTAGCTGTCAAAGTGAACGATCAGCTGACGAAAAACAGTCACTCAGACTTAAAACCACAAACATTGTTACTAATTTTGTTAATAAACTACAACAACAAAGTTCTAAACATGCAAATAATATTTTAGAAACAACGTATCAAAAAACTAAGAAATTCCTGAAAGATAATACAGATATTTTAGTCACCAATTCAGATAAAAGTAAAAGTACTGTCATTATTAGTAAAGATTATTATAACGAAAAAATGGATGAACTGTTGGACGACGTTCATACGTATAAAATTTTAAAATCCAACCCTACAAGCAAATATCAAACAATGAATAACAGTATTGTCAAGGAACTTAATGAGAAACAATTTATTGATGACATTTCTGCAAAGTCACTAAAAATTTACAATTCTGTGTCACCCAAAATTTACGGTTTACCAAAAACACATAAACCTCCACCTGTGCCGTTGAGGCCAGTGGTGTCTTGCATAAACTCACCCTCTTACAATATTTCTAAATTTTTGACGAACATATTGACTTCAATTGATGATAAATTCATTTACAATGTTAAAAATTCGACAGAAGTTGTTGACAAATGCAATAATCACATACTGCCTCCCAATTATATTTTGATTTCTTTGGATGTGTCATCTTTGTTCACCAACGTCACCAAACAATTGGTCACTGATGCTGTTAACGAGTTGTGGTGTGAAATTGAGCCTATCACTAATATAGATCTCAGTACTTTCATGAAAATTGTCGATTTCTGTTTTCACAGTAGTTATTTTCAATTCAATGGTAAATTTTATAGTCAGATTGAAGGTTGCGCAATGAGAAATCCTGCTTCCCCGATTTTTGCTAACATGGTGATGACTATCTTATTGAATAACACTTCAAATAAATTACCTTTCAATGTCAGTTTCTTATACCTATACGTAGACGATATTCTGACATCCATTCCTTACGATCAGATTGACGCTACTTTGGAAATATTCAATAGTTACAACCCTTCCATTCAATTCACTGTGGAAATAGAAAAAGATAATAGTATACCATTTTTAGATTTACGTATTGTGAGAGAACATAACGGCTCATTGTTAACTGATTGTTACAAGAAACCTACTACTTCGGATAGGATGCTACATTACCATTCAAACCACCCTCTACATCAAAAGATAGCAATCATTAAGAATAATGTTAATAGAATAGTTAGTCTCAGCAATTCAGTCTTCCATGATAAAAATTTCCATAATTTAAAAATCATATTCAATAAAAATGGTTATCCGATTAAATTTATAAATAAAATTATTTACAGTACTCTTCATCCACGCGCAACTGTTGACAGCCTGGGTGAGAACATTGTCCAACAAAAAATGTATTTCAAAATACCTTACATAACTAAATTGTCGTATTGCTTAGCAGCTATTCTAACTACAGATAAATGCAACATCGTTTTTTATAATGATAAAAAAGTTGGTAATCTTTTTAGTCGTTTGAAAGATCGTGTGAACTCAGGTGATTCATCCAGTGTGATCTATAAAATTAATTGTAATGATTGTGATGGAGTTTATGTTGGTCAAACCAAACAATATTTAAAAAATCGTATTAATTATCATAAAAATGATTGTAAAAAATTAGACGATCAAAAAACTGCTTTATCCAATCACAGTATCAATTTTAGCAATCGTTTCGACTTTGACAATGTCTCAATCTTAGATCATGAAAGCAATTATAGGAAAAGGAATTTCTTAGAAATGATATATATCTACTTAAATCCTAATACTATTAACCATAGGACCGATACAGAATATTTATGTAATTCTTATAAACATATATTAGATATGTGTCATTTTGTAGAAAGATAGCACTCTTTACCCCCTTTTTTATTTTTCGTATTCCCGCCAGTGTGTGGCGTTTCAATTGTGGTGATGTGAGTAACGAGTGATATCTTGACATTTCCGCTACTTTGGCAGTTGTTTCTGCACTGTAGAAGGAACATGTTGTCTTTGACAGCTTTTTTGTTTTACTTCCCATCTCTCAGGTATTTATTTATTTGATAATATTGTTATTTAATATTTGATATTAAGGGTTGTCATAGCCTGTGATAATTTGAGTGTATATTTTTGTGTTTTTCTGCCCTCAGGCACTGATGAAGATATAATAAATATATATATAATAAAGGAGATGACCTAATTATCTTATCCTCTTTGTTATCCACAATCCGACGACTTTACCACAATATAACTTTTACTGGATACGATCAACTACAACTTATATATATATAGTTCCTGAAAATTTATCATCAATTTTCATTCTCATATTAGTATCTGTGGATTAGGTGTCATTGTTTGGAGCAGATATGAACATAACTTCTGCTAGTATTCAATTTGAGTTTATTTGCATTGAACCAGATGAATACGTTATTCAATTCCTCATTCACATTGTCAATAATGTTTTCATATCTGTTCCATTTAGATATATAAGCGTATCATCCGCAGAGAGAGGCATTTTACACTTCTTCTGGATGCTAGGAGGCTCATTCATATAAAGTATGAACAATAAAGTTCCCAAAACGTACCCTTGCGAACACTTGAATCCACAGGATAAATATCTGATCATCAAGTTTTACACATTGATTTTTTTTGGTGTGGTAGTTCCCATACCATGATAGAGCAGTTTCACCTCAACCATATGCAATTAATTTTGCTATTAGTATGTCTCTATCAATTGTCTCGAAAGCTCGTTTGAGAACAAGAAAAACTGTACATATTGTGATGTGCGAGAGTGGGTAGAAGCTCGTAAAGAAAACGTAGTATTGGGAGGGGCCTTTCGTCCTTGCTTACGCCGCACCGCGTCGCAGCACATCACCCCTCCCAATGGAAGCCTCTAGTGATTTCTAGAAATGGAGAGAGTCGAGAAATGGAAAATTCGAGAAAACAATATTTCTCTATATAAGGCCAAGCAAAAGACGTGTAGAACAAAATAGTGATACGAGTAATACTGGTGAAATGAATATCGAACAGTAAAGTAAACAGTGTATATAAATAGTTAATATAAATATCTGTGACCTTGTTCAAGCTAGAATTGAGTGACAAATAAATAAATATAGTGTTATTAGTGACATAAGAAGAATAAAACTTCTATTTTAGTTTAAATTATTGAATAGTGACTTTTATTTAATTACGAACTGATTTCGTCAAGCAATAAACATTACAATATTTTCTCAATACTGTCGCGTAACAATTTCCATTCATTCAAAACATAGTTCAGAGCAGTTTCGCATGGATGATTTTTGCGAAATCCACACTGACATGACTTGAGAATATTATTCATTGCTGAGTAATTCATCAATTGCTCATGGATTATTACTTCCAAAATCTTTTCGCATGTGACAAGCATGTCAATAGGCCTAAACTTTCCAATATTACATGTATTTTTGACTTTTTGGATAAGCGCAATAAGTGATAATTTCATAACATTTGGAATTACACCAGTTTGTAAACTTCACATTGATACTATCAGAACTGAATTTATTTGGTAATTTGAATATAATATGATGAATATGTTTTATTGGGTAAACAGTTCTGTATAAATTAATTTGAAACACAACATTTCAACAGCAAAGTGCTGCCTTTTTCAAGTGTAAAGAGGTTTAAAAATAGATCAATAATATTGTCAAGACAACAAAAATAAAAGTTCAAATAGTAATTAGATTAGATTTTTGTTGTCTTGACAATTTTGTTGATGTATTCTCATACTTCTTCATACTTGAAAAAGGCAGCACCTTGCTGTTGAAATGTTGTGTTCCAAATTAATTCACACAGAACTTTTTACCCAATAAAACATATTTACTATTAAAAATGAGTCCTGAAAAGTTTTTCTTTTCTTTAGTATAATATCTTTCAGCTTTTGTATGTTCAAGAGTTGAAATTTGTTCAAGTTACTACTAAAGTTAGTGATATTGCTTGATACATCTTCCACTGCTGAAATGGACTGATTTATTTCACTGATACTATCTATAGAGTAATTATTGAAGATACTTGCTATATGCTGTTTATTTGTAAATATTAAGTTATTGAAACTCACTGAATCAACACTCTTTGGAGTTATGTTTACATTTATCAATTATATTCGTGTAGAAATGAAGCTCTTCTTCTCTAATAGTAACTACAGCTTCATTTCTTTCAATCTTATAATGATCTCAAACGCTAGCTTGTTTACTGTAGAGAAAACGTTTGTAAGCGCTGTCTCTAGCACTTATCGCATTTCTAACATTATCATTGAACCACAAATTTCCAGTAGCAATATTTCTTTCTATAATCTCAGTATTTGTTCCAAACGATTTTACAATGTTGTTATGAAAATTTTCATAATAGCTATCAACATCTGCAGCTTCATACCGCCAGTTACAGGAAAACAGTGATTCTTAAACTACATCAAAATTAGTTATTTTAGTTATTTTGACATCAGTGTTTGATGGTATTCCATTTTAAAAAATTTGATGATGACTAAACTATGTTCTGCTATTTTTGGTTCATGCCTAACTTCACACTTTATGCTTAAGCTATTAGAAATGACATAATCAATAAGAGTACTCGATTCTTTGGTAATTCTAGTTGGTTGAGTCACTAAATGCTTATAGCCTGACACTTCCAAGTTTCTTTCATTTTTTTTACTGTAGTAATTGTTATTGTCCAAACCATCAATATTGAAATCGGCCGTCATTATAACTGCTTTATTATTAACATTTGATTCAAGTAAATCGTCAATAAGCGAAAAAAATTCTGCTCGGAGATCGATATATAGTCACCAAAAGAATTGGAATATTTTTGAGGCATACTCCAAAGGCTAACTACCACCTTTTATTATCTCGCTTGATATGTATGAACTGTTTATATTCCAAAGTTATCAGGGTAAGGCCCTCAGGAATTCAATAAGTGTTATTCATATTGTGACACCCATATCTATATTATTGTATTTTGTATCATAGAAGGTAGCTAGTTTTTGTTATTATGTTGAAGGTGACTTGTTTTCGGTGAAAAAATAAAATATCATGTTTATTCACTCGAACCTAACCAAATAAATCTTAAAAATTCACCACAACTGGCGCTAAACTTTGTGCCGAGTGTTTTCGCAGATTTTAATCAGAATTTTGATATTTTTCACCAAATAGTGGAGTATGAACAAGATACCGTAAGTATTAGTGCGTTCATTGCGAATTTCGGTGTTTTCGAGTAATCTTCAACATCGTGTTATTGTTCTTCTTACCCACCGCACCCCAAGCAAGCATCATAGTGTTGTGTAGCATCTCAAACCGTGCTACTTTGTAAAATTTACCACAGTGGATAAAACGACGGATTCAATTCAACAACAAGCAGGAGCTATGTTCACAGATTAAAAATTTCAACAGTTATCAGTGATGCCACAAGACAGTAGAGAAATTATAGTACAGTGCTGCCAAAATTATCGATTTCTTTCAAAAATTATGGTACAATTCTGGCATATTCGGATATCTCTCTATTATTTTGAAAATTAGAGGCTCACAAAAAAAAAAAGACATGAACATATCAAAAAAACATAGGAAATTGAAAATCTCACTCATTCGTCTTCGAAATGAATATCAATATTTTCATTTACAGTATGTTTATAAATTGTTATTGCACGGACAATCGTTTATTTTGCATTAAAAGTATGGCATTCGCCATTTACACTTTGAGATGCCAATAACAGTGAATTCAAGGTATCAGTACACAAGCGATTTCTAATATCTGTTTTAATCAGATTCACTTTTGAAAAAATCCTTTCGCAGGCAGCATTCGAATGAAGGATTATTATTAGATCTAATACAAAATTTCCTAGATCTTTAAACATGTATATACCTTACATATCATGAATTTTGGAAATTTTGTACCAGTATTTATCAATTGAAGTATATTCTGACTGACAATACAGCCGCCACTGATCATTAATTTTTTGCATGAGATCAACATTTTCTGGATCTATTATTCTGGGAAGTAACTTCATTAATGTAAATATTGAAGTTGCTTTTGGTTCAGAATATTTTGTTTCAAATATTGATATTTTTGATAAGATACTGTCGTTAGAATCAAACCAATTTCATTTGCGGACACAATCAAAAACTGCCTACATCTTATATAAAAATCTTCTTGTTCCTTCTGACTTAGCTTGTGATAATTTTGAAATACTCGCATACCAAGATAAATTTGTTACAAATCAATAAATTGGTTTAAATTATTAGGATCGATAAGATGTAATTTCGTTGTAAATAGCTCAGCAAAATAAATTTGTAAGTATCACAAACTATATCATAAACGTGTGCAATTATGACACGTTCACTTTGGAAATATTCGATTGATTTAACAAATTCTGGTGAAATCCATTGAAGAAATAGATAGAAGAGTTTTGTTGCCAGATCGTTCTATTTATAAGCAATAATATCTGAAGACTGCAATCTATGTTTGGTCCATTCTCTGACAAAATACAACTGAAGAGGATTTCACTGTTCAATTATCCTTTCCACCACCATAAGTAATGAAAGTCACCTTGTTTGTGACGGTCGCAGATTTTTTTGGGGCTCCACATTACAAAATGTTTAAAATTATGTGAATTGTGCTTGTCGTTTGGAGCTGTTTTTAAAAGAATTAGAAATGTTTAGAGCCAAATCTTCACAGTGGCGTGGCAAAACTTCACAAGATTCACTGGCACATAGGTGTAAAGAGTGACATATATATTTTTGTACTATTATGCCGGAAAAATTCAATTTCAATCTGCTAACTACAGAGTTATTGGCACCGAACATTGTATCGCACCCATCAGAACCAAAACCCACGATATTTTGATTAGGTATATTCGCAGACTCGAATAAGTTCATGATTTTGTTGTAAATAACATCTGCCGTTGTACTCGTATTAGCGTCATCTGCATCCTAACTTGAAAAACACTCAATCAAGTTTGAAAATTTTGTAGTTACTTCGTTTGACTTTTCACTGAAGTATCTTAGACACACACACATATTTTTCACTACACCTATGTCTGTAGATTCATCCACCAAAACGCTAAATTCCTTTACTTTGAGTTCTTCTACTAATGTATCAAAATGAGATATCGCCAAAACATGTTTGATAACACCTGTTGCTTTTGTTCTTCCCATCTGCATACTTTGAGCAATTTTCGAACCGGGAAAAGCGTCTTTCGGTAGAGGTATCAAATGATCACAGATTTTCATTGATAGATTGTGTTCCGACATTAAGGCAGCAATTTTTATTTCTGCCCTAGTCACTTGATCCTGAGCTTCATCTCTTTCAAATAATACCGTAGTAATTTTTGGTTGATTTTCTCTAGGCTTCTTTACATTTTTTGAATGCTTAGCTCCTTTGCTGTGATTTCTTATAACAGTTATATCAGTAGATAAGCAGGGGGGCTACGGGACCAATTTTAAAATGGCCGCCATCACCGCACTTTTGCTGTTCGGCTAGTCGGCAATCGCGATGGCTCTCGCGGACAACGAGACCGTCAGATCACCGGGTTTTTGCCGCCGCCCCCGCCGCCGCCGCCGTGTGCCATAACCCCAGGGTGCATTCAACCCTGACCCAGCGATGGGGTGCATAATTAACATGTGGTCATATGCGGGTGCGATCAATATTTTGCAGATCTTGAAGTTAAATTTTATTCTTGATCCTCTTTGCCGCTGAGCATACTATACCTGAAGCTGCGGCTCTAGGTCACACGTACCGCTGCTCGGCTAGCCCGTCACCGCAGCCACGACAAAATTTCAAGACGGTAGTATGTGTTTGAACATACTATACCTAGCGCTAGCTTGGCAAGGTCACAGACGCTTATCATTAGCACAAAGTGTGAACAAAATTATTGTAATTCAACTAATACATAAAACCTAATAGAGCTCAATGTTAATGTGACTCATCCCCAGCTGCATTCTAACAGCAATATTGCACACCTGAACATACCCTCAGTCATTGCCCTCCTAGCACAAAAGTACAGTGAACTTAAGACACATTCCTGGTGTTACAATTACACATCTGCTGTCACTGGGGGTTAATATTGGGTATGACTCATCTTCAGGTGATAATGAGACACGTGCATTGAACTTAAGACGCGTTCCTAGTTAGCAGGTGTTAAGACACGAGCACTTGGGGTTAATGCGGGTTAAACATCCTCGGACACGTGTTGGACGCGTGCCTCCTCAGGTGTCATAATTAATCAGGTGCATTCCTGAGCTATTAGCGGACACATGTCATTGCCCACCTGAACTTATGACTCATTTACACGTGCAAACTATGACGTCATCTAGTAACCGCCGACCAGGCCGCCATCTTTAAAATTGGTCCCGCAAATTATTAAATCTGCTCTTCATCACTTCAATGGTATTCATTTTAGACTGATGCAGCTTAGGTGCACAATTCCCTTTTTCATACTAAGCTCAAAACGATGTCATATTGCAGTATGATGGTTCATATATAGCTTCTGAATGAATTTTGCACTTTAATAATTACGCTAAATAGCAGCAGTTATTCAAACATCCTTGCAAATTTCTATCTTGCGGTTGATATGTAAGCCCCCTTTTTCATATTTCTGTTGTATTGTTTGTAACATATGAATAAATTTTGCACTTTAATAAACATCAGAACGCAAACATATGGCCATTGCGATACCAGCATCTTTGCAAATTTTTATCTTGCGGTTGAAAGTACAATTGAGTTCAAGCTCGCGAGTTACAATGTCATAGCACATGATACGAATAAATTTTATTATAGCAACACAAACAAACAGCCGTGCCAACATCTTTGCAAATTTTAATTTTGGGGTTGAAAGTACAGTTTCATCAGAGTAAAACCGTTAACCCGTATTCAAAGTTTTTCTAGAGTGGGAGAAATTATTTTAGTATAAAAAGATCACTTTGCTCTTTGCAGATTAGTTTAATATCTGACTTCAACTACAAAGCATCAAAATGGCTCTATTCCAAAAGATGAATCAAATCGCTCAGGTGAAAGAACCAATTTCACTAAGTAACCTGAAGAAGGGTAAAAAATACAAAGTCAATAATTGTCGGCGCGTGTCAACAACATTTGGAGAGAAGATAGTTCTGGAGTTGGAAACTAACATCCTTTTCCTTGGTGCAAGATTCAACCAACTGACCGATGAAGATATAATTGATTTGAACAAGCAAGCATCCGCTGGAAAACTGTACATCACATCCAAAGGGAAAATTGGAAAAGTTGTCGATATCGAATTCACTTCCGCTTAAAAAGATGGTGCAGATGGCAATTTAGAACATTCAACTAACAGCTCACTCTGAATGACGATCGAATACAAAGACGGACAATGAAGATGGTGATTTATAAGCCTTCAGTGCGCAGAAAAGTCAACAAAAACAATATAAGAAGTGAAATCAATAAGTATTTGTTAAAGCTTCAGCTGTTGAAAAATGATATCAACAATTATTGTGTAATGCGAGGATTAATTAAAAGTGTCGAAGTTTTAGACTTGAAAAAATGAAAGTGCGGTTCAGTGACAGTATTCAAATTTATCACATGCACACCTGGACATTTGCATACAGGGCAGCAAGAAAGAATGTTTGGATGCAAGTAGCCATAGACAGAGTTCGCTTTCAATTTAAAATTAAGAATTTTGATGAACCAATATTAATGTCTGTATTACAAAATAGAATTAAACGAACGAAACTTGTACATTAATTGAGAATTTGAATGTTATGTCATACCATTGGTTTAATGAAATAAAATAATTAATGCAAACTTCCTGTTTTATTTATGTGAAAATCCCCAGGGGTGTGAATAAAACACATCAAATTCTTGAAGGAGTTTATTTTTAAGTATTAAATATTGCATCATTTGGTTGATTTATCTTTTGGAATACGAATAGTTCTGATGCTCTGTAGTTGATGTTAGATGTTAAACTATAAAATTAATTGTATGAAACCTGTTTATAAGTCAAGAATTTAAAGGTTCTGTATTGGTCTAATGGAATAAAATAATTAATGCAAACTTCCTGTTTTACTTATTCAGGGGTCTGAATGAAACACATCAAATTTATTAAAACAGTTTATTCTCAAGTATCAAATATTACAATACAATATTACATTTAAAACAATTTTTCTTCAATGGGAATGAATTGCCAACTTGATCCTCAGAGGTCGTCAAACAATGTTCGGTGCAGCGTCGATACTCTTGGAATTTTCTATTAGCTCGCCATTCCTGAGGAAACTTGTTCCATAGATCATCAATTTGACCTGATGCAAATGCGATTATGAATTCCATCGGCATACACGCAATTTCTTCCTCTAGCATGAAGTGTAGTATACCACATCCATAGAACTTTTGGAATGAATTAAGAGCTGTAAATCGTTGTTTATACCAATCTTTCAATATATGAACATTTTTTAAGGCGCAATTTTTGCTATGAAAGTCACAGGAACTTAATTTTGAGGGTTCACAGAGCTCCTTTAGAGATGGACAGCCTAACTGCTCTATATTGACAATATCTATTGTCTTCGATCCCAATATCTCTTTCAACCACTTTAATTTTTCATTTCCTTTAACGTATACCTTAGAAGCGTTTCTCAGCATATCCTGAACAATATTCTCCAAAAGGCAATAATCTGTATTGCCGGATTGCCAGTCCAGACTGTGGTGTTTACTGGACAACCACAAAACTGTCTTTTTGCTTTTAGTATCCAATTTAGACCATGAATAAGGGGGTAGGAATATTTTCGATCTGCAGAGGTCAGTATGCATGTCTAAGGCAGCAATTTCCTTACAAATAAATTTAATCTTATCATCATCATAGACTTGAAAGCCTTGTAGGTCTACAATTATCGCAGACATGTTGATCATTCAAGTGACTATTGAAAAATGAGATTCAGTTTCATTCAACATTGTCCTTATGAATCCAACTATTGTGCCTATTGTCAAAACCCAACCATTTTATATATAATTCATCCCCTCTCCGTTTCAACACTTTCTCCACAAGATAAACGTCTGGATACGCAACCCTTTGTAATTCATAACTATAAAATCCGCCTTTTATGATTTGACCAGCGTGATCTTTGAGAATGTAGGTTACAGGATTCGTGAATTGAACTTTATCAATAACAAAAATTTCATTGGACCAGTTTGGTGTGTAACCCTTCACAAAAGCTTGTCTATGTTTACTGATGCGTACATAATCACCCTCATTAAACTTTGCGGTGCCTGTCATTTTTATCCGGTTATAAATAGTATCAAGAAGTGATTTTGCATTCTTTTTATTCACATCATTCGGTCGCATTTGGATAGTCCGATGTTTTGTCGAGTTGTATTTCTCAGTTAATTTTGGTAATAGATTCAACCACTTATGATTTCCCTGTAGACTAAATCCCTTCCAAATCATTGATTTCAATGTGCGAATTACTCGTTCAGCCATTGATGCTTTTGTGGTGCTAAATGTTGAATAGTGATTTATTTTGTATTTTTCCATCAAACTTTGGAAGCTTTTATTATAAAATTCTCCTCCCATGTCTGTTTGTAAATTTTTTGGCGCCTGTTTCTGCAATATACTTAGCATAGCTTTTGTGACATCTAAGCCCGATTTGCTTTTTACAGGCTTCGTCCACAGATACTTGGAGAACGCATCAATTACAATTAGAATGTATCGGTACCCTTTATTGACTCTAGAATAAGGAATCATTTCAACTAAATCTGCTTGGAATAGATCATTTAGTCCTTTAACAATTACACTTCGTCTTGGGAAATTGATGCGAGCTGGTTTGTGTAGTTCATCCACAACTTGTCGTTTAATTTTTGACATTATATACCGGAGTTTCTATTATCAATTCCAAATGTAATTCAGGAAACTGAGTGCCTACAGAAGTAGGATAAATTTTCAATTTATCACCACTAACGATATCTCGCTTAGTGAGATCTGAGACACGAGTAGTATCATTAATACGATAGTTGAGAAATGCTTTTGAATTATCCACTTTGATTTGGAGAATTCTCCCAGAAACTGGCAAATTATAGTGTGAATGATCAGGGCTATTTAGAACCTCATAGATGTCTTTCTTGAAAGCCAGCGTCAAATTGATCAGGGTGATGGTTCTTAAACTCTTAATGAAATTGGATATCTCAATTTGAGTGTGGCCTTTGATATTTTTCTCCAGCTGAGGCTTGAGCTCATCAATTCTGATTCTATTCGCAAGTAACTCCTTACTGAAGCCAGTAATTCTTCTATCAATATATTTTCTAGTTTTATAATGCTCAATATGAGAACCAAACTTGTCCAGAGACATTGTTAGAATGACACTATTCGATAACGTCAGCCTCTTTTAATTCTTCAATTATTGAAATAATTTCATTATCATGTCCAGAATGGCCGGCATCTCGTGACGCTATTAACAGACGTAGTCTATCAACCAACTCATTGATATCGTTCCAATATACGTAGTCAACAGGTTTGTCATTGAATTTTTTAAAATAGCCTTTGGCATACTTTAGACCAAACCGTTTGGGGGCTGAGACAATCCTTTTACGCGTTTCCAGCAGAGGTCCAATTATATTTGTATATTTATATGATTTTGAGCCAGCAACTTGTTCTGATTCACTATAATGGCGGCGTGCAGCGTTAGTCCTTTTAACAATATCAACGTAATTCTCGCGATCGGGTTGAGTATAACCCAGTGGCTGTTTTTTGAATACTAATTCGTAGAGACCCGGTGTTTTCGTATATTTTATATTATTTACGATTAAATCTTTACCATCAATTTTAATCTCAGAGTTACCAATGAAAAACTTGTCGCTCTCAACATCATGGCGTACACCATATCTATGATCAAATGAATCACTTTGGTCAGTTAACATTTCTTCAACATATTGCCTGGGTAATGGATCATATTGATCTAAATACTCCCGGAATGAGGGTTCCTGTGTTAAATTTAATATATCTTCTCTAGTTATGGATGGTTCTTCAAACACTTCATCTTCATTGCCTGTCTCGGCTATGACATTTGTTTCCAAGAATTTAGGGCCGGTCAGGTCTTCTTTCACAGTTTCACCTACTTCTTCTTCTTCTTCCTTCTCCACTTTAGGCTCACTTTTAATTTCCTGTTTTATCACGGGCAAGTTATCTACAATATTCTGTAAAGATTTGATTATTGGCTTATACTGAGTTTTTAGCTTCTGTTTGCAAGGCATTAAGTTTAAGATTTTTGAGCTTCTGTCTCACAATGTTCCTAGTTTTTATGATATCTCTCGTCAAACGTGGATCCATGATTAAACCACACAAATTAAGAGTGTTTGAATAATAGATATTATGAGAATAACCAGCTCAGCAATAACGATGAAAACTGAAGAATTTAACATAGCCAGTTCCAACAGCTTTTGAACCGCTTTGAACAGCTCTGATGAACCGATGAACAGCTCTGATTAACTGATAAACAGCTCTTGAACCGCTTTGAACAGGTCTGATGAACTGATAAACAGCTTTTGAACCGCTTTGAACAGGTCTGTTGAACTGATAAACAGCTCTTGAACAGGTCTGATGAACTGATAAACAGCTTTTGAACCGCTTTGAACAGCTCTGATGAACTGATGAACAGCTCTGATGAACTGATAAACAGCTCTGATGATAGTCACCACGTAAATGATAATGTTAGCTAAGATCTTTGCTATATATTATGAACTGATCAAATCCTTTGCGATAGCGCCCTCTGTCAATATTACTGTCCTTGTCAATCACAAGAAAACCGTACTTATCGAGCCAGCAAAACGAACACAAGTTTTTGAATTGCTCATACGTAAAATCTGTATTAACATGATCCATATATACATGTCGTAGATTCAAATCATCTTGCTTGAATAATATTATAAAATTCACGTTATCACGTATTAGATGTTTCGGAATCCTAGTGTAGCTCTGACAGAGATAGAAGCAGTCTATTTTTTTATGTCGACCCATGCTGAAGAACTCTCTGATCACATTTTGGTCATCACAAGCAACATCGTCAAATATAAATACAGAATCACATTTTGCATCATCAGGTCTGATAATTTCTGAGTTCTCATTATATGCGTTGAATCCAATTTCTTCAATCGGTTCCAAGTACACATATTTCGGCTGGAACAATGATTTTGAATAGATATAGACATTTGAGAAACATAATCCATTCTCATCCTCTAGCAGTGCAATCATTATATTTGTCTTGCCAGCACCACTTGGACCAGCTATAATGCACCGAATTATATTTGGCAGCAATGTGCTATGACGCCGTTCAACAACGATATCATTGAAATCATAATTTTTCACTTCAATGTTACAGTTTTGTTTCACCGTTTGCATGATTGTATAAATTAAGCATAGAACATGACTCTAACACAGTCTATCGTTGACTGTTGTCACAGCTAGACGTGTCTGCTTTAAATAATCATAAAGATGGTGAGAAAATCATCAAGTCTGTCGTTTCGTAATGCTATAAGTCGCGTGCGAAAAGCCATAAAATCTAAAAACTCCAAGTCTGATCTGAACAAGTCAGCTAAAATTGCTTTGCGAACTGTTAAGAGAATCAAGAGGCGAATCAAAAGTCCTAGGGTAATACCCGTTCCAAAATCGGGAGGTTTCCTACCGTTAATATCAATTTTTGCCGGTCTGAGCGCTTTAGGCGCGCTTAGTGGTGGAGCAGCGGGCATCGCTAAGGCTGTGAATGATGCACGAGCAGCAGCTGAGCATTTGAAAGAATCTGAACGTCACAATAAGATCATGGAATCCATCGCGTTGGGAAAGGGTCTCTACTTGAAACCATATCGCAAAGGTCTTGGTCTGTATCTGAATCAGTCAAAAAACTACCATTGAAATTACCATCGCGTGCCCTGAGTAACATTGATATTGAGAAATATGCTAAACAACTAAAAATCCCATGTTTCAGAGGTGTTTTTATGAGAGATAAATTACCCAAGAAAATAAATTGTAACGAATGTGCAATTGTCAATTTAGATGATAGCTATAGGTCAGGTACACACTGGGTGGCCTATATAGAGCGTAATAATTTAATAAAATACTTTGACAGTTTTGGAAACCTAGTGCCACCGAAAGAACTTGTTGATTATTTCGGAAAGTGTAGTACTATCCTTTATAATTATAGTAGATATCAGTCCTTTAATAGTGTAAAATGCGGACATTTGTGCTTAGCATTTCTATATGAGCAAGTGCAATTATAGTTCAGTGTTCAGTTAGCCGTCATGTCTTACACATTCACATTCTTCGGGGATAACTCAATCATCAATCAATCTTTTTATCCACCAATTATACTCGATGATGAATCAGAATATCTTCTTGGCCTGATAAGCTTCGAAGTTTATAATGCGATCCCAAATATCGATGAAAAAAACAATAAGTTCAGTATTGGCGATAAGATCATAACAATTCCAGAAGGTTCTTATGAGCTGGCCGATATAAACAAATATTTGAATGAAAAATTGGATGCAGGTTCCAAGTTAAACATCGAAGCTAACAACAACACGCTTAAATGTGAAATTGAGAGTAATAATGTGATAGATTTTACCTTAGATGATTCACCTCGTGATATATTGGGTTTTAAATCGCGAAAACTTCAGGCCAATCACCCTCATGAATCTGAGAATCCAGTATCAATCATAAGGGTTAATGCTATATGTATTGAGTGCAGCATAACTACAAACTCGTATTCAAATAGCAAGAATGTGCATATTATACATGAATTCTTCCCCCAAGTTCCACCAGGCTTCAAAATCATTGAAATTCCTAGTCAGATAATCTATCTACCAATCAACACTCGTATAATAAACTCCTTAACTCTTAAAATAGTCGACCAGGACGGTAACTTGATCAATTTCAGAGGAGAAGTCTTAACGGTCAGACTACACCTTAAGAGACAAAATGGGGATCAAATTCAATAATTCAATTGGTAAACATATAAATAATCTGAGCAATCCTCATAGCTCCATTAATAGGACAGTTGCCAAAGGGTTAACATCTATTAATAAACAGTTCCTGGAATCATTAGGATTCAAAACTCGAACTGGATAAGAAGAAGAAGCGAATTAAAGCTATTGTCGTGTGGTTTGGAGTACAGTTCAAGAAATCTGCTAATTTCATACTTTGTGTCCATCAAAATGAATGTTAATATACTGAGTGTAACTGAAAAAGCTCTATTTGACGACTCAATCAGTCATGCTGAGAAACATACGCACCAGCCTTATGCCTCTACAACTTTGAATAATAACGATGAAATTCGCATCCCTATTCAACAACAGGATCTGTACACTTTGCCCTGGAACAGTTTATTATATATTGAGGGTAAACTCCTCACACATGACAACAAAGTTTCAAAGACAGCTAAATTAGTTAACAATGCATTTGCCTGCCTATTCAGTGAAATTCGATATGAAATTGGAGGTATAGTAATAGATCGAGTTCGAAATCCTGGAATAACTTCTACGATGAAAGCTTACGTTTCGTATAACACAAATGAAAGTAAACGTTTGCAAAACGCTGGATGGTCACCATCAGCAGATAATACAAAACAAATTGTCAATGATCAAGGAAATTTCAATGTGTGTATTCCTCTAAGTATGCTTTTGGGATTCTGCGAGGACTTCAAGAAAATCATCCTGCATGTACAACAAGAATTAGTGCTGATAAGAAGTAGTTCCGATTTGAATGCTATTGAAAGCAGTGTTGAGAATGAGAATATGAAAATTGAGCTGAGCAAAGTTCATTGGAAGATTCCACACATTTCGGTGGCTGACGCTGAGCGACTTATGCTAATGAAGTATATGGAAAAAAGTGTCAATTTGGAAATGGCGTTCCGCAGCTGGGAGCTCCATGAATTTCCAATGCTTCAGAAGACTCAACGACATTCTTGGCCTATTAAGACTAGTACACAACTAGAGACACCGCGTTTCATAATTTTTGGTCTACAGACGGATAGAAAAAATAAATTTAATAAAGATATGAGTAAATTTGATCATTGTCATCTAACGAATATCAAGTTATATCTAAATTCGGAGATGTTTCCGTATGATAACCTTAATTTAAACATTAAGAATAATCATTGGGCAATGTTGTATGAGATGTACACGCAATTCCAGCTCTCTTTCTATGAGCGGCCGTGCGAGCCAGTATTTTCGCCGCATGAGTTCCTTAAAACAGCGCCTTTGGTTGTAATAGATTGTTCACATCAAAGTGAAACAATAAAATCTGGAAATGTTGATATTCGACTTGAATTTGAAACAAATGAAAACATACCGGATAATACAGCTGCCTATTGCCTAATCATACATGATAAGTTAATAAGTTATAATCCATTAACAAAAAATTATTAGTAGTATGTAAGTTATAATCTACTAGTATGTAAGCTGTATTTCAATAAATTGTATTTGCTTCTGAGAATAAATATTTTTACAAAGCTCAGAGTTTAATTTATAATTGCCCTTGTGAACATATGTGAATGCTAATATGTACATTAAAATTCAGAGTTGTGACATATGGTCAAGTGTTAAGTATAGCAAAATTCATGCGTGCGTGAACATGTCTGTTAAGATGCGTGACTCAAACGTTTTGTAATGCAAAGTCATATGGGTTAGGGTGCAAATTTAATTAGCACGATCATATGACTCATCTTTGGATTATGTGACAGCTTGAAGAATGCGGGTTGAACACGTGCGCAAGGGTTGTCATGCATGTATGAACTTGTCCGTTAGAATGCATGACTCAAACGTGTCTTCTGCGCATGCGCAAGTCAGTCCTAAATATTTTAAATATAACATGTAATTTGCTAATCAGTCAGTCGCGCTCCATTCACGATGGTAACTGTTGCTAAATTGAGTTCTAAAGTTCTTAAGACGGTGGCCGCCGGTTTCAAAATTTTAAAAACGCAAGATGAATGTTCTCGCTGGTTGAAACAAGTCAATAAATTCATATTGTTGATAAATAAAGCTATTAAACAAGACAAAGATACGAACGGTAATTTATTCCAGCTAGAATCAAACTTGGCGCTATTTAAATTCTATCGTGAACAATTGAAACAATTCAAACGTGGTGTTTATGGTGCGGGAGTTAAACAATCTAAAAAATTACTTTGGCAAGATCTAGAGTCATGCTTTGAGTCACGCATTCGTACTGGAATTATTATAAATTTGAGTTATAAAGATCCATTGTTATTTTTAAAGAGATGCTATCGCATATTTTCAAACAAAGTTAGGGAAGCGCTAAAATTATCTAACCTCAAAGTGAATATTGTGTTAAGTGCAAATTTTATAATGCCAAACACTGGTGCAATTGAACTAAAATCATTTAACATTGCTAATAATATTATCGATAGAACAACGAATATAAGCGAGTGGTTCAGTGATGGTGTCGATAAGATAATGGCTAAATTGTCCGAGTACCAACTACGTGATTCAGGCTGGAGCTTGTATGAAATTTTGCATTCAAAACTCAATATTAATGAGTACAATCCTATTTCTGGAGGATCATACATTAGTCTGCCACTCGATATAAGAAACAAGCAAGCTATAATCAATGTGAAGAATAATGATGAATATTGTTTTTTGTGGGCAGTAGTTTCAGCTCTGTATCCTGTGAGCAAACATTCTGATCGTGTATCGTCATACCCACATTTTAGTGAAGTTCTGAAATATGATGGTATTAGTTTTCCAATGCAGTTGAAGGATATTCCAAAATTTGAGGTGATGAATAATTTGGCTATAAATGTTTATAATTTAGAAAAATTAAGCGGAGTGAAAAATCAAGTTGTACCATTATATTTATCCAAATTTGAATGTAGTAGGTTTGTGCATCTCCTGATGACACATGAAACGGACGATGTCGATGATGATGATGATATGGAAATTGACAGTGAAAATATCAAAACTGTGAAAAGCTGCACAAATTATCATTTCATGTGGATAAAGGATATTTCTAGACTCTTGAGCAGACAAATTTCAAAGAAAAAAGTTAAACATTTGCTTTGTGATCGGTGTTTAAATCATTTTGTTTCGGAAAATGCATTTCACAGACATACAGCTGACTGTAAATTAATAAATAAGTGTCGTATTGAGTTTCCAAACGGTGAGAACAAGTTTTTAAAGTTTAAAAATATTCACCATCAGGACATCGTACCGTTTGTAATTTATAGCGATATTGAGTCTATTCTGAAGAAAACTGAAGATTCTATCAAAATCAATGAACATATTCCTTCAAGTGTTGCTTTTTATTTAAAATGCTCGTATGATGATACATTGTCATATTTCCAATTATATAGAGGTGAAAATTGCATTGATTGGTTTGCACAGGAACTTTATTTGATTCTCAATTCATTGATGAAAAATTCAAAGATTCAATATCCATAAATATGACAGAGGAAGATAAGCAAAATTTTGCACGAGCGACAGTTTGTTATATATGCGGAAATAGGTTTACTCTTGATGATATTAAAGTCAGAGATCACAATCACTGGACTAGCTTGTACCGTGGACCAGCACACCAGTCTTGTAATTTAAAATTAAGAAGATCACATACTATTCCAGTCGTTTTTCATAATCTTAGCAACTATGATGGTCATCTGATTATAAAGACTATAGCTAAAAAAATTCCAGGACGAATGTCATTACTTCCTATAAACAAAGAACGGTACATATCATTCACAAAATATATCGAAGATACAAGAATTAACTTTAGATTCATAGATTCATTTCGGTTTATGGCTTCGAGCATTGAAAAATTAGCGTCCTATTTAGGTTACAATGATAAACCTATCACAAGAAGTTTTTGTAAAAATGACGAGCAATTCAAATTACTTACGACAAAGGGCATTTTCCCGTACGAATTTGTTGATAGCTGGGATAAATTTGAAAATAAATGTCTGCCAGATCACAGTCAGTTCTACAGTTCTTTGAGAAATGAAAATATAAGCGAGAGTGATTATAGTCACGCAATAAACGTGTGGCAAACTTTCAATTTAAATTCACTTGGCGAGTACTCGGATTTGTATCTTGCAACAGATGTACATTTATTAGCTGACATTTTCGAAAATTTCCGGAAAAATTGTCTGGAAACATATAAATTAGATGCACTTCACTACTACACGGCTCCGGGCTTATCTTTCGATGCGATGTTGAAATACACAAACGTTACTCTCGAGCTATTAACCGATGCTGAAAAATTGCTGTTCATTGAGAAAGGGATTCGTGGTGGTCTTGTTCAATGTTCAAAACGTTATGCTGAGGCCAATAATGAGTACATGAATGAATCTTACGATCCGGATAAAGACGAATCTTATCTCATGTACTTCGATGTAAATAACTTGTATGGCGCAGCGATGAGTCATTTTTTACCGTACGGGAGCTTCGAGTGGGTTGATGAATCTGATTTCTATAAAATAAATTTGATGGATATTCCAAAAAACGCTGACACGGGGTATATTTTCGAAGTTGATTTAAAATATCCACAAAGTCTCCAAGAATTACATAGAGATCTACCTCTTTGTCCAGAAAATCTCATTCCACCCGGATCCAAGCAATCAAAATTAATTGCAAACCTTTATGATAAAACAAATTATGTCATTCACTATCAAAATTTACAGCAGTGCGTATCGTTAGGTCTACAAATAACACAAATTCATAGAATCCTCAAGTTCAAACAGAGTCCATGGTTAAAGTCATATATCGATTTAAATACAGATTTGAGGAAGAAATCGAATAATGAATTTCAGAAAAATTATTTCAAATTATTGAATAACGCAATATTTGGTAAAACAATGGAAAACCTCAGACAGCATAAAGACGTGAGATTGGCAACTAAATGGCATGGTCGGTACGGTGCGAAAGCGTTGATTGCTAAACCAAATTTTCACAGTTGCACAGTACTAGACAAAGACATTATATTGATAGAAATGAGTAAAAAAGCTATTGTCTTCACTAAACCTATTTACGTTGGATTCTGTGTGTTGGACATTTCAAAAACATATATCTACGACTTTCATTATAATTATATTAAACAGAATTTGGGTTCAAAAGCAGAGCTCTGCTATACTGACACCGACAGTCTTATTTACTATTTCCGAAATACTAATATCTACAAAATTATTAAACAGGACATACACAAATTTGATACCTCAGATTATTTACCCAATAATATTTTTGATATACCTTTAGCAAACAAGAAAGTTCCAGGACTGATGAAAGATGAGAACAACGGTATCATTATGACGCACTTCATCGGATTGCGAGCCAAAATGTATGCATACAAAACTTCAACCAAAGAATGTATGAAAGCCAAAGGTGTTGCAAAAGCTACCATGCGATCCATCTCATATGACGATTATTGCAACAGCTTATTTAATAACGCATCAATTGTCAAACCACAAATATTAATTAGATCCCAAAAACATAATGTATATACCATAAAACAGAATAAATTAGCTTTAAGTTCTTTTGACGATAAACGAATAGTAAATTACATTTTTCCTGAGACATACCCCCATGGCTACACTTTTAGTTCATAAGTATAACTTGTAAATACTGAAAATAAATGCATTGAATCATATTGTTTGTATTATTTATCCCATTTCAAATATCCTAAGTTGAACACCATTGTGAATAGACTAGCGCTAGGTATAGTATGTTCAAACACACACTACCGTCTTGAAATTTTGTCGTGGCTGCAGTGACGGGCTAGCCGAGCAGCGGTACGTGTGACCTACAGCCGCAGCTTCAGGTATAGTATGCTCAGCGGCAAAGAGGATCAAGAATAAAATTTAACTTCAAGATCTGCAAAATATTGATCGCACCCGCATATGACCACATGTTAATTATGCACCCCATCGCTGGGTCAGGGTTGAATGCACCCTGGGGTTATGGCACACGGCGGCGGCGGCGGGGGCGGCGGCAAAAGCCCGGTGATCTGACGGTCTCGTTGTCCGCGAGAGCCATCGCGATTGCCGACTAGCCGAACAGCAAAAGTGCGGTGATGGCGGCCATTTTAAAATTGGTCCCGTAGCCCCCCTGCTTATCTACTTATATCTGCTTGAAATTCTGTGCCCCAAGCAATACATTTTGCTCGAGAGGATTTTGCTGAAAAAAAATCAGACGTATTCTCCAATTCAACTCTATATTTTTGTGGTCTATTTTCTCGTCTGTTTATATTTTTATATTTTGCTCTCTTTGCTTTGTGCTCTGAATCAGTATCAGAGCTATAATTTATTTTTCTTTTACTTATACTAGCCATATTCCCAAGTGAAAACTATTATTTCAACATGAAACACTGTATCAAGCATACACTCTTCTACGTTCACGGTTACGGAATAATGAAAAATGGCAGCCCGTCTACGGCATCCAGTCTAGGCAGCCGACAGTTCGAAATACACGAGAATCCCCGGATTCCTATCCTAGTCTAATAACATTATTTTTGACCAAGAGAGGTCACTACTTATACATCTAAATTAAAATACCTGTATGTTAAAATAGCGAATCAACAAAGCCAAGCGCCACCAGCACATTAAAAGAAGAAGAAGACGCTACAGCTAGTAAACCAGATGAATGTTTTGGATCTGGAACACCTGGCTACATTCGTAGTAATTGTCTAAGATGTCAGGTCACATGGAATTCGCAGAATTTGATTCGGCGGAAACACAAAATAATCACAATGATCTTCCAGGAGTACGTGTCCGAATTCTTAATCATAATGGCATTGCTTGCATCGATACAGGTGCAAAGACAAGTGTAGCAGGACCAAAACTTCATGAAATTCCTTGTAATGAGAATCAGCCTTATTGAGGAAGAAACATTAAGATGAAACTCGCCGATGGAAATGAGAAGATGGTTTCCGCTGCACTATCTAATTTTTATGTTGAATTACAAAATAGGAAGATTCCGATTGAACTTTTGGCAATACCTGAGCATGATAACAGTCTCTTTTTATTAGGTGTTGATTTTGATAGAAAAGCAAAACTAATTTGAACTTATTAAAATCCAGTTGGTGTTTTCCTGATTAGGAAGAAGTTAGTATTCCTCTTGGAAATCCAAGTGCAATTGAGGTACTATTCTCAAACACAGAAGAAATGGAGAAGTATCTATTGCAGGAGAGCAAAAGTCAAAACCTGTCTGCCGCTGAAAGAAAGAAAATAAATACTCTATTGGAGAAACATTTTCACCTTTTTCTTCTCAGTAAGGTACCAACATCCTATGCTGAGCATACAATAAGATTGAATGATGATCGACTTCCTTACCGATTATCGCAACCAAAGAGAGAATTCTTAGAAAAAGAAATAAAGCAAATGCTGAAAAATGATGTAATCAAAGAATGCGATTCAGAAACGCTGCTCCAATGGTGCTGGTACCCAAAGGAATAGAACGTAATAAATATCGGGTATGCATCGACTACCGGCGACTCTACGCCGTTACAATACCAGATAGGTATGCACTTCCAAGATTGGATGATCTTCTACATGAAGCGAAAAGGACTGCGTACATGACCACTCTGGATTCAAGCAGCGGATATTGGCAAGTGCCCTCTGAAGTTGAAGACCATGACAAAACAGGAATTATCACGCCATTTGCCCATTCTCGATTCAAAAGAATGTCATTTGGTCTGCGGAATGCTCCATCAACTTTCCAGCGCCTTATTGATCGCTTCAAAAGTGGATTGCAAGACATCACCATCCTAGCTTATTTGGATGATATAATCATTCTCTCACCTACATTTGAAAAGCACCTGGAAGACATGAAAAAGGTTTTTGACAGACTTACCTTACTCAATTTACGTTTTTGTGTATTCCGAGGTAGAATATCTGGGACACCTGATAACTCCGGAAGGATTGAAGCCTAATCCGTCAAAAGTAGATGCAATTCTGAAGATTCCAAGGCCTAGTAATGTTGAAGAACTCATCACATTCTTACAAACAGTTTCATGGCTTAGGAAATTTATTCTCAACTATGCCAAAATATTGAAACCATTGACGGATCAGACAAAGAAACATGCTATCTGGAAATGGGGAAAGTCTCAAGACAGTTCTCTTGTAAAATTGAAGGAACTGTTAACAAATGTACCAATATTAACTCAAGCGGATTACACGAAACCCTTCATACTCCGTACTGACGCGAGTTCATATGCCATTGGAGCAGCGCTACTCCAGAGGAAGCCACCCAATGAACACCCTGTG
The DNA here is from genome assembly GCA_963989225.1 of Dromius quadrimaculatus. NCBI lineage: Eukaryota > Metazoa > Arthropoda > Insecta > Coleoptera > Carabidae > Dromius > Dromius quadrimaculatus. Next base: position 35,101,994 of record OZ022328.1, on the reverse strand, counting down.
GAATACGCAAGTAGATTACTGATACAGGCTGAACGTAGCTACACGACTACGGACAAGAAGGCACTGGCCGTAGTCTGGACAGTAGAAAAGTTCCAAGTATACCTTGATTCATCTTCGGTGACAATAATTAGTGATCATCAACCCTTACATTGGTCAATGTCGATAAAATTTCCCAGTGGGCGACTAGCAAGATGGACTCTGAAATTTCAAGCAGTAGATCTTCGAATTGAATATACACCTGGTAGATGCAACGCTTCAGCAGATACATGATCGAGATTGCCCCATATCACTTACGGATCTGTAGAAGTCATGCAACTGACTATTGTGGACCTACCTGTTAATTACTTCGAAAAATTGCGAAGTCAACAATTGTCACATGACGGACTGAATGAACTCATCAATGATCTTGAAAATATGGAAGACCCTGTTAGTACCAAACGATGGATCGAAAGAGGATATCTACTCCTAAATGGTGTTCTCTATCGATATCCAGCAAACAATGATGACAACGAAGAAGCTGTGTTTGTAGTGCCATCTCTTCAGATACCAGAAATATTATACGAATATCATGATTCATCTACTGCAGGTCATTATGGATTTGAAAAAACATACGAACGCATCAAAGCTCGTTATTATTGGAACAGTATGCACAGATACAGAGACACACTCAAGAGTGTTTGAAATATCAATGTTTCAAGCATAGAAATTGAGAGAGTTTCAGGTTATTGCAATCTCCGGTTCAGAACAGAAGGTTGAAGGTGATATCGATCGATCTGATGGGACCATTGCCAAAAACGGAGGATGAAGAGCAGTGGATTCTCGTGGTTGAAGACACGTGTAGTCGATGGGTGGAATTATTCCCGCTTGAATATACGACTGCTGAAGCATGTGCGCGATGTTAGATGGATGAAATAATTCTACGATATGGTACACCACGCCGTGTCATCAGTGTCAATGGCGTCCAATTTGTCTCTAAAATAATGCAATTTTGTGGCATATTCTCTAGGATTCAAGCAAAATTCAACCCTAGCATATCATCCGGATTCCAATCCTACAGAGCGTAAGAATCGCGATATTGGAACACAGTTGGCTATCACGACATCAAAATGTCATACATCCTGATCTACTTACCTACCCAGTATTAGATTTGCCATGAATACTGTGGAAAGCAACTCAACAGAATGTACTGCTGTTTATCTCATCTCGAAAGAGATATGCGTGCTAGTATTCAAGATGCGCCATTTAGTCCACAAATGACAACACATTTACTTAAGCAAGGTGAAGTATTGACTCAAGCTCGTGAAATCTGCGAAGAGATACAGGATAGAACCAAGGAAGCCGCTGACCGACACTGTCAGCCAGCCCAAATCTACTCCAAAGGGGATAAAGTATTAGTAGATCTCCATGCCCTGAGCAAATCCTCTCAGTCCTAAACGTCAAAATTTTCCTCAGGACGAGACGGACCTAACTAGATCACCAGAATTGTGTCTCCAACAACTTATGAAATAGCTCCTATGAACAATAGTAAGAACGCAGTCGGGATATACCATTCCAAATCCCTTACCCCGTTCACAAAAAGTTCTAGTGCTCCAGATCCACAGCCACTACGACCTCTTCGAAAGTAAGGCCGTTCAAAGAAAGCAAACCAGTAGCCAGTCGGACCACAGGCGAGCCGGTTCCGTGTTCCAAAGAGGGAGGTTGTGACACCCATATCTATATTATTGTATTTTGTATTATAGAAGGTAGCTAGATTTTGTTATTATGTTGAAGATGACTTTTTTCTGGTGGAATATTAGAGTGTCATGTGGAATAAGGTGCTTATTGTTTATTCACTCGAACTCAACCAAATAAATCTAAGCCCTACACCACAATATGATATTTTTCATTTCGAACGTTTCAAGTCTCAAAGACTCATCAACAGCTGACAAGAGACACAGAAAATATAAGTTTAACAATAAATTCAATAAATTAAGTGATCACAACCAGACCTACTAATGATGCACTATAATTAAAAACAATTTGAGTTAGTACGAGTTCCCTCAAAATTCACGAGCATATTTCATGTTGTTTTTGTAGTATGTTTGTGTATTTATACTGTAACTGTCAAATAAATTTATTCAAAGAGTTCCGTATAGTAATTTGTGTTGTTTTCTTTACATACTTTATCAATAATTTTAGCGTTTTTGGAATCAAAAAGATGATCAGTTTCTAAAGAATGTTCAGATAGAACACTTTGGTGAACATTTTGACATTTAATATTATATTCATATTGATAAATTTTATTTCTCAGAGGTTGTGATGTTCTACCAATTTAAGTGTTTTGCTGCTCCAAAGTGACTTCCCCATCTTTTAGGTCAGAATGCAAATTTTTTGTAGTGACATTGTTGTTATTGGCAATTTTAATATAACAATCACTTGAAACCTTCTGGAAGGCTTGTTGCAGACCGTGAACATAAGGAATGACTGTGTGAACGGTTGAGGAATTCCCGCTAGGTGTGATATTTTGACTCCCACTCATGCGGTGCAGTAGAATATCCAGTCGTTTGCTCAAATTTTTTTTTTTTAATTTTCAATTAAAGTCGTGAAACAAGATACTGTTAAAATAGCTTACAAAAGTTGTCATAATATAAACAAAATATTTACCAGATTAGAAGATAAAGGACCAACAGAAAATTAATCAAATGTCTTTATTGTATACCTTGTGAAAACTGTAATGAGAAATATATAGGCCAGCCCTCCAGCAGTCTAAAAGACCGTATTATATCCCATAAAAGTGACACTAGATTGAAGCCAGAGGGTAGTGCACTGTCAAAACATTGCAACAGAAAAAGAGAATACACCAAATAGCTGACAATAATGCAACAATATTAGACCAGGAAAAAAATCTTGCAGAGCGGTCGTTCCTTGAAATGGTCCATATCAATGACACCGATAATACGATGAATACACATACGGACATTGATGGTTTGAGTAATATTTACATTCATCTACTCAAAATAACCAGGAATGAAACAATATCTTGACCATAAAATAACGAGGTAAACAAATCTTCTCAAATATTTTTCTATCATGGAAAACTTTATTCAGAATCCTTTTCCAAAATTTATTGAATGATAAAATTTATATTATATATGTTTCTCGTGTTTTTACCAGTAAATAATCTACTTTAAGATAACATCTCACTCTACCATTAAGTCGACCGAGCCTAGAGACTTCAACCTGGTACGCCTGACTACTTTTGTGTTTGGTGGGTAATGCAGTCAATTTCCGCCCGCTTGCTTCCACACAAAATGTCTATGTTCGTCTCAATGCGTCATTTCTGAACAAAACAATTAAGTGTAAATTATGCAAACAAAAATTTTATCATTATAGACCGTCAGATAGTCGAAGATTTGAGTGCCCCATTTTGTTTTCTCTGCCTTCAAGAGTTTTGATAAGTATATATATTTAGAGTATAATAATGCCAAAATTAAAGCTGGACCGTGTGGCCAACATGATAATAATTAATTTTAAATTTCTATAAAAAATCCTGTTTTGATCCAATTTTCTCGTTTCTGCCATGCTTACGAAATGAAATTTAAGGAAAAAAGAGTCAGCGAAAAACGATAGGCAGAAGTGATCCACTTGGCCAAGGGTTTGGAATGAGGGCTCGATTATGCAAAAAAATATATCAATTTTTCACGTTTTTCTCGTTTCTGCCGTTTGGCCATATGAAAGTTGATATCATAAGTATCTTGTAAAAACGAATGGCCTAAGTTTTTCGAATGGCCAAGTCAAGATATGCACGAAAACATGTTGCGAAAGTATGAATGTTTTCGTGCATATCTTGACTTACATTACTTACAGTGTTTTTAATTGCTTTTATGCGTACATAAGTGGTTCTCTAATGGTGGTGAATTCAAATGTTTCAGTTCCAATGGTCTAAGTTACTCCAAAAATATGAAGTAACCCCACTTAGCTCAACTACCGTTTATCAAGAATCTTTGCTGATAAGTTTCGGGTTTTGGCAAATCCAACTAATTTACGGCCTTGCAAAGTGAGGAATACTATTTTTCCCGTGAAAAGCAGACATAATTGTTGTTATTTGTTTCATCACTTCATTTGGTAGATCTTTTTCTAGCATACGTATTCTGCTACCCAAAAAATCAACGAAAATATCAAAATCATCTCTAGCAGCTGTGTTCTGCTATTTTTTTTAATAGCTGCAGCAATTTTGCTCATCGTGTTAAGATCTAATGATCTCGTAATATTTTCAGCAAAAGAATCTTTCGCGCTTACTTTTGTTATTCTTGGTGCAGTTGACGAATTGAAGCATATTTCAGCTTTCACTAGTGAGTGGGAATCTTTCACATCCTAGAATGTAATTGAAGTAATATAAATGTATCAGTGAATGGAAAAATAATTAATTCTCACAAAAGATATGTATGTGCTGCTAGATCCGGATGGTGACAACAAATCTGTCTCAGATAAGGTTTGGACTCTCTCATTCTCAATACTCCTATCGTCTTCCATTATATACCCTGGAATAGAGTTTTTTGCTATCCGGTGAATATTCTGCTCCAATATGTAATATAGATCATCAAAATATCACAATCCAGGAGTATATATTTAGAAAATAATACGGAGACCTCAAATTATTATTATTATTATTGATATTATTAGTGAAGCGTGTAAATAGCTCCACTTTATTTAAGCTTGCGCTTGGTGGTGTTATGATGACAAACGAAATAAAGAAAGGATGTGGATTAAATAATCTCACCTCATCACCCAGAAACACAAGATAAAATCAGCCCCTTACCTGCATTGGTCAGCACAACGGAACTCGTCTCTATAGTTCACTCTTGCCTCGTAGTCTCGGAAGATAGCAACTCTTGGGGGTCCTAACAGTAGCCATCCATATGGACCATGAATCGAAAACGCGTGCCGGCCGGCATTTATAAAGAGGCACAGAATATTTAAAACTTGTAACGTCTGCATATCACGAGTCAAATATAACACAAAATATAATCCAAAAGAAAAATTAATTAGGAGAAAACGTTACTATATCGTTCTGTCACCAACAACAATAATAATGATATATTCACTTTTTTATATAAACAAGAAAAATAATCGGCAGTCGCACAACCAATCGGATTGCAGCAAGGCCTCCCAGGCATCATCTTGTGCAACTTTTACAACGTAAGAGGTGACACGCTGTCTCTGGGTAAAGGACAACCACTGAAGACGCTATGAGCGTCACCAATTATTATTATTATCAATATTTATTTGCGTTCCGGTATCAACCCATACAAATGAGTAACAGCAGTGACTATAATATGAATATATATAAATGTTAATAAACCATATTAAATCTTGAAAATTATACATCATGTAGTTTCAATTAACACTCCAGCCTGGACTAAATATGAACATCTAGCTTAGAGCACAGTTTAATGATCAATCAAAGTTTCGAAATGAATAGCTGAATTGGTACATAACATAGTTATAGATATTATAGATAAACAAATATTTTAAATATGTAGTTTCAAAGTAAATGCCCTGATGATATGTTGTAATGTAAGTAAATAGCTGCAATGATACATGACATGGTCTCAAGCATATAATTCCACCATATATTTAAAGTAGATACCGTGGTGATACACATAATAATATAAGTGAACAGCTGCAGTGATACATAACATGAAGTCTCGAACATATATTTCTAAATACCTAATTAAAGTATATACCCCAATGTTACATATAATAATATAAGTGAATAGCTGAAATGATACATAACATATAGTTTTGAACATGTAAGTTTCAAATATATAATTTCAAAGTGGATATTGTGATAATACACGTAATAATATTAGAAAAACAATTATTCAGTTATTTGCAGTTTTTATTCGTTGATAAAAAAGCTGCGTATTTTGAATGCAGAAATAGTGAAATAGAATATATCATTGATTTTATCCCTGTTAAGGTTATGCTCAATAAACTTTGACTATTACTCGCATTATATTGTTGTAGATTAAATTTTCCTAAATCAGCATATATAGGACACTTCAGAAAAGAGTAGAGTAAATTTTCATTCTCTTGTAAGTTACTGATTGTACAAAATTCATCTGCATTGATTTAATATCTAATATTTTTATGAAAGAATTTCATACCTTTATCACAGCTTAATCTACCTTGACATATTATTTGGTGCTTTACAAAGAACATTTTTATTTTGGGGTATTCCTCAGTTTCAGCATTAGATTTCATCTGTTTGTATGAAGAGCTGAAAGTTGATTTTTCTAACCTTTCGAGATCTGTGTTTTTTAATGAAATTTTAAGAGCATTGATAATTTCTTCAAGTCTCTTCTCACAAACTGTTTGATCTTGCCAAACGTCTTCAAAATTTTCCCCAGTTGAAAACATTTTAATTTGGGAGGCCCAGTTGAACTTATATTCATCTAACACTACTAGTCTATTATAATATTTTTCTTGGAAGTATATATATCCGGCATACTAATTATTGTTGCGCATCAATTTAATACGCGTTTCCAAATCTCAATCGTCAAAAATGTAGTACCCGATTCGAGTCTGACATAATTGTTCAAGGTGTTTATTGGTAAACACAAAATAGACTCTATGTATTGAGTTTGAGATTTTCTAGACCTTATATGCATGGCTTCAAACTTTATAGTTTAAACTTTTACCTAAGCTGTTCCATCACCACTCAAATTGGGTTTCTTGATTTTTCTGAGTTCAGTCATAAAATTTGTTCTGAGTTCATTGATTTTGTTTTTACATGGAACAATTGATTTTGACACGTGTGAGTTATCAATTCTTTGAAACAAATTCTGGAAGAAAATCAATTATCATTTATTGTCACAAAAGTTTAAGCCTATGAAAATGTCTAGCTTTCCAGTCTACGATTTCGCAGGTAGCTTAGGATTACCTCAGCAAATTCATTTGGAACGATTCACTTGAAGTTCTATTATTGTGGTTATGCTTATGTATTTATTGTCAAAATATTGTGCACTTATACAGTTTAATGAAAATACTATGAGATATTCAGAACTTATTGTTTATATAAAATGTAAAACAGCAATACATCAATTTATAAATGAAGCACTTGTTTATCAGTTTTTTTTTTATATTAGCTATGTTCCATGACATGAACTGGGCTAATCTAGTTCCAATCTTTATACAATAACATGTTTTTTCACAATCGGAGTAGTAAGTGCAACGTTTTCGTTGACAACATTTTAAGAACTAGTGTACCCTTATTTGAAATGACTTCTGAGGTTGTGCAAAGAGTGCAGGGTACCTATTCTAATTGTAGCGACACTCAGGTCTTGATAGCTATGATGTAATAATGACGTCATGTGACCTTGCTAAGATTATCAACATCCAGTTATTTTAAGTTTATAGGTTGGTACAAATAAATAAGTTGCTAGTAAGAAGACGCGCGCCTATGAATTCATTTTTGGAAAAAATATCCATCTATGCATCAAATATCAAATCATGACATTCGCCACGTTTTTAATACTAATAAAATCTGAAAACCAAGAAATAAATCATGTTTGCTGAGCCGAAAATTTGCACGAAATTCTGCGTTCGCAATTCCAAAAGGATCTTGCTCATCACTTATTAATCTTCGCGTGATTCTATTTTTTCCGTTCTTCAAATTCTACAGCCTCGACAACCAATAATTGAAGCGAACAAAACGCCATGTCAATTAAAATTTAACAAAAAGAACTTCAAAACAGTCGAGAAGTAAACAAGATAACCTCAATCTCAAGCTAAATGTCACAGTTATCAAGTCGCTATCTCGGTAGCGACACTAGCAGAGGTGTCGCTAAGTTTATCAAGATCTATACGTCACAGATGACGTATCAGCCTAGCTTCTAAATACATCCGCTAGATGCGCTAGTGTGTTATGAAGACCTTGTTAAGTTATCAAGTTGATAAGTTGAATTAGAATAGGCCTCCAGATCGTTATAGTGGAGAAAATTTGGTCAAGATTACGATTTCTTATACAATACCTTTCTGATTTGATAGAATAATTCTCAATACATGTTCCAAAAACATCTCTTTCGGAGGATGAATTTAAGGAAGAGTCATCAGTGTCTTCTGACTCTCTCGTCTCTAAAAATACCGCAAGAACTGATTTATTCATATAAGTTACACAATTCACAGCAGTTTAAATAAGAGCTAGAAATGAGATACCTCTGAATTTCATATTCAAACCAAGAATGACAGTTCGCAATTACACTGTCCTGTTTTTTGAGACCGTAGAACGAGCTGGCTCTATTTACACTTATCCTGTTCTGCACTGCACTCTCACACTTTTTTGTGTGTCACCGAACAGAGCTATTATTACAGACTTTACACTCAGGTCGTCTTAATAAAGTATGTCCCATGACTTATTCTGCTGAACAAATAAAATTTTGCATATTATATTTCAGAAAGTATTGAAAATAATTACCAAATTCAGTTTGATACATTTATAGGTTCTGTTTCCTGTTCTTCAAGAATAATTACATTCCATTTAATAGTCCACTGTTTTCTTTAAATGAATCGTTCAATGATTCTGTTTTTTATGTTTGAGAACCAATGGTAATTAAGTAAGTTGAGAACAGCAATTACTTTTCAAATTGCTCATAGATGGCAGCACAGCCTGACACAGATTCTGACTGTCTTCAGACCAGTTGAGCTATTTGATTCAAGTGCAATGAACTTGTGCAGATAATCTTATGTTCAAGAAATGTATTATCTGGAAATATACATGAAATCTCTGAATAGAAATCAAATTTCTTAACAGTGACTTATAAATACGACTAAGAGACCAAATTGTTGATGTCAGGGACAAATTCAGTATTTTTTCATCATATCCAAAAATAGAATTATGGAAGTTAGCAAATATCAATAATATTTCAATTTCAAATGAATGATACACAAGACTACGAAAAAAAGATACGAGGAAAATGTATTATGCTTGACAAGTTCTATTACAGGTTGAAATTGAAGTACTTATTTTTTTTACACACAAAATGTATTCTTGGACGGACTATATCTTGATACATTAACAACTGTCTCCTTTTGAACTTGTAGACAGAGTCTTGAAATATATCTAAATTCACACAGTTCTCACCAATATCATTATAAATTGGAGAAATTTTGCTTATACAGCATTATTTTCATAGTTTACTCCGGCAAATGGGATAGCAAACAATATTTTACGTCTAGGATTACTTATACGCAGACACGGTATATGGAAATTAACACTTGACAGTAGATTTGAGTTTAACAGTTTGAATAAAAAAATACACGACTTGGTATGTCCACGATTTTCTAGGCTCAGTAAGTTCAATTAGATAAGAGCAGTATTGTGATAATATTCTTTATGTTGAAAATAGATTTCATGCCATTTGCATATGATAGATTTTCTGTGAATGGATTCCATTGCCCTTATTGAGTTTTTGTAACGAGGATCCCAAATTAGGGAAAAATAATCCAGCTTAACTCGTACGAAGCAATTGTATAAAAATATTATGGCATGTGTGTTTTGGAATGATGTGAATTGCGTATTATGAATCCTAAACTTCTGTCTGAAGACTTCACAGTTTCGTTGATATGAGGATTAAGGCTGCATTCAGGATCAGATAACACCTCAAGTTTTTTGCTTGAGAAATCCTTCCCAGAGTATAATTATCCATTGCATAGTTAAAGGAAAAAGTTTGCCTTTTCATGGAATAGATCATATTATCACATTTCTTTACATTAAATGACAAATGTGAGGATAAAGTCCAGGTTGATTTGTTGACCATATTTTTCTGTAAATCGATACAATTGCTTGAATTATTGATAACTCAGAAAATTTTAATGTCATCAGCATACAGTTAGCAATTTGAATAATTGAGACAGTTTGTGACGGAATTTACGAATAAGTTGAACAATAGAGGCCCGAGATTACTGCCTTGTGGAATGCCACATGTAGGAATGGAAGCAAATGATTTGGAATTATTATAAGCTACATACAAATTACGATCAGGTATGTGAGACTTCAGAAGGCAGCATAAGTTTCCTGAAAAGTTGAAATTGTGCAAGAGTTGATAAATAAGGATGCTAAGATCTACTCTGTCGAATGCTTTCTTAAAATATGTATATATGAATTAATTGTAGATTCTGTAAAATTGATAAGTTTGGTAGATTTGTATACAGGAGGTACGCAAGTCCTTTTTAGGATTGAGAGAAAAGTATTAGTACAAACAGGTAACTTGAGAAGAATATGCAACGGCTCCACTAAAAGTATATAAACAGGAAGAATATCAGTGAGCTTTAATATTGCAATGGAAGCTAAGATCTCATCTTCACTCATATAGTTCAAGCAGACAGATTCTGAAAGGTCAATGCGATGAGTACTGGGGGTTGTTGGAGAACAGGAATGTGTTTAAACCGAGAAAAAATAGTCTACAAAACCTTGAACATTTTTAGATGTAGAATCGAGAAATGTATCATTGAAGTGCATTCTTCCAGGAATACATGAAGTTGTTCTTTTCGCATTTATGTAGGTCAAAATTCCTTTGGGATCTACTTAAATTTTACCTTCAATTTTCATATAATCTGTGAATGTAAGTTTTATATCATTTTCCATTTAACTTCTCAGTCTTTTGTAGCTATTCAGATATATTCAACTGTTTGTACGCTTGAATAATTCATAATGTCTGTCTTTTATTCAATATTCACTTTTCTTTCACTAGTGAATCAGGGAGGATGAAAGGATGTCCTTCTGATAATTTTTGGCATACAATAGGAGTTTGTTGGAAGAACTATGAATGTAGTTGTATTGAGTAGCACCAAGAAGACCATGGCAATTTAGGAAAGAAATGATAATATTGTACGAAACGTTATGAGAGTAATAATCAGATAGTTTATTTATATTTATGTCACCTAGAGCGACTAAATCATTATATACTATGCCTGAGATTGTTTCAATGTACTCATACAAATATTCATGCTGAATACTGTAATACATCTTGGTGGTGAAGTGGCATGAGAGACAATTGTTGAATTGCAGCCTTGCAAAATGATTGAGATTGAGTAAGGCCAGATTTCATTAAATAATCATTTTGGTTCCTTCCATTAACTTGCGGTTATTTATAACTGAGGAGCGATGCCTGTGAGATGAAAATTTGATTATAACTTGGAGGTTTAATTAGGCGGCTTCTAACCAATGCGATGACAGCGGTCAATGCAATCGAGATTGATGTTGATTCTGAGATTCATGTTGAACTAGTTACGAACCAGATCTTCAATATTCTCAGCTTCAGTTTCCGTTAGTATAAGAACTCGCACATAGTTTCGGTGGAAGTATTGCTTCTGCTGGTCTATTTTTTCGCAAGATTCGCGGTTTTTGACACTTTCGTAGTATTTTTTCTGTTCATCTTTTTTTTACTTACTTGTACAAGTACAAGGAAATATTGTGAAACCGAAAAAATTCACCTATTTGATTAAAATATCCGTTTTGAACATCCCTGAATCCATTTTGACTATTTTTGGCTTGATGTCGGTACGTATGTTTGTTCGTGCGTGCATGCTTGCGTAAAACGCAAATCTCAAAACTGGTTGAACGTATAATGTTGAAATTTTTTATTTAGAACTGGTATAGGGTCTGGTTGTGCAACTCGCATTATGATTCCAATCGTCTGTACCGGAAGTGCACTTTACTTGAATCTTTTTTCGGATTTCGGATGTGGGTACGTATGTTCTTGCGTGCGTTCGTGCGTAACTCGCAAATCTCAAAACTGGTTGCGCGTATAATGTTGAAATTTTGTATTTAAGACTGGTATAGGGTCTAGTTGTGCACTTCGCATTATGGTTCTAATCGTCTGTATCGGAAGTGCACTTTACTTGAATTTTTCTAATAAATCCAGAATGATCAACCGCAGGATGTTGAAATTTAGTTTTTGAACTTGATGTTTTATCAGAATGATGATCTGCTATGTTTGTATGAATCGGCCAAGCCAGAAGTGCACTTTACTTGAAACTTCACTTGAATTTTTTGCATAACTCCAGAATGCTCAGCCATAGCATATTGAAATTTAGTGTTCGAGCTTGTTGTAGCATCAAAATAGTTATCTACTATTTGCATTAATCGGCCAAGCCGGAAGTGCAGTTCATGAGTATAAGAGACATTCAGAATTTGCCGTACAAAATAATAAGTTTAATTGAGATGATAAGGTAGGCAATGATAATCTGTTGTCATATTTTCAATTTTGTTTAAACATGACAAAATTGGATCAGAACATGCTTTTTCATACAAATTTAGAATTAATTCCCATTATGTTGGTCACACGGTCCAGCTTTAATTCCAGCATAATTGAACTCCAAATATGCATACTTATCAAACCTCTTGAAGGCATGAAAAACTAAATTAGTAAAAGTACAAGAAAATATTGTGAAACCAACAAAATTCACATATCGCGATTTCGATGGATATATCCGTTTTGAGCATCCCTGAATCCATTTTGACTATTTTTGGTTTGATGATGGTACGTATGTATGTATGTGCGTAGCTCGCAAATCTCAGAATTCGTCAGACGTATAATGCTGAGATTTTGTATAAAAGACTGGTATAGGATCTAGGATCTTGATGTGCACCTCGCATCGTGGTTTCAATCGTCTGTACTGGAGGTGCACTTCACCTGATACTTTTTTTGAATTCTCCGCATAAATCTAGAATGATTAGCCGTAGGATACTGGAATTGAGTACTTGAAATTGCTGTAGCATCCAAATGATCATCTCCTATTTTCTTCCCCATCGACTGAGCCGGAAGTGCACTTCATATTATAGACTTTCGAATTCTTCTCATAAATTTGAAATAATCAGTTGCAGAATATTGAAATTACGTATTAGGCACTTTTATAGCATCAAGTTGTACACTTAACATCATGATTGTGAGGCCGGGAGATCAGTTTACTCGAAATATTTTTCAATTTGCCGCATAAATCCAAAACGATTGAACGTAGAATATTAGAATACATTATTTGAGATGATAGTACTGTCTAGATGCTCATATCTTATTTCCATTGAGATCAACTTAGTCAAAAGTGCACTATACTTGACGATTTTGGAATTTTGCGCATAAATTCAGAGCTGTTAGCCGTAGAATCCTGGAAATCAGTATTTAGGAATGTTGTAGCATAAGAATGATGACCTACTGTTTCCATTGCAACCGGCTAGCCGTGGAATGATGAGATGTTGTGTTTGATTATATATACCCAATGATGTACAAATAAGTCACGTGATGTCCACGTAAGATTTTTTGTTCATGTAAATGGTCGCACATTTCATCAGTCAATTTATTGATCAAAGCTTCATCATTTAGTAGAGCAGCAACAGTATCGCGAACAATAGTCTCAAGGCTACGTGTACTCATAATTAACACATGAAAATCATTTTTATTTGATTCTATTTTACAAAAAAAAAAAGGAAAAAAGTCACAGAGCAACAGACAGACACCGCTAGTCGCAACCTCTCATACTTACAAGTCTTCATATATATACAGAATATATAACCAGGATCAATCTATTATTGAAATAATTCTGAAAAAATGTATGGCTCAATAAAAATGTATTGGAACAATACATATGGCAAGAGTGCTACTGAGCTTCACTTGCTTTAATCGCTTGCGCAGTCCACTATCAAACTTCTTCACTACATTTTCTGAAATGAAAGTCATTTGGGGCGTATGTGTCAAGTGATTGCATACGTCCAATAGTCCATCAACTATCACAACTAATGAGGCTGACATAATTATCACAGCTTGCTGGAGCGTAGCACTTTCAAACAGCCGCAAAATCTTGCACGATTCTTTAGAGATTCCCCATTCGTCACCTGATAGTTTGTAGTATTTTATCTAGTAGTGTCAAAGCTGTGCGCAATGGGGCTTCCAATTTCAAGTATCTATCCTATTGTAACTATTTGGGTTTTCTTAACCCAGGTGTTTATGAGGCTGAGAACTTTAAAATTACGCACACTCACTATGTATTCATCTTTCTAATTATTATTAATATTCACACTAATAATAATGATTTGAATAAACTAATTTGGTTTAATTTTACAAGTGGACTGTATTATGTGGAAATTTGATTGATAACAAAAATGCCTTGCACGTTGTTGCATCCAAAACGGAACAACTACAACACTTGTCTCCTCTCTCCTGCGCATGTCTGTATTTTTTCATCCCAGTGCTTTTCAACATGTCTCTTCATGCCCTCGGCGTTGCAGGAACTTCAAAACTACTCTGGCAATTCCGTCTTTTTCTGGAAATAGTTGTGTAATCCTTCCCAAGGGCCAGCAAAGTGGTGGTGTATTTTAATTTTTTATCAACACATTTGCGCCTTCCTTTAGGCTATGATGAGAGTTGTTCCATCTTTGGCGTTGTTGAAAAGTAGTAATATATTCATTTTTCCATCGATTCCAGAACTGTTGTTGTAATTCCTGAAGTTCTTAATACTTGGAGAGTCCTGTGGCCTCTAAAACATCTTTTTCAAAACTTGTCGAAAGGTTTCTCCTAATTAAAAAATGTCCAGGAATAAGAGCACATGTATCATTAGGACAAGAATGTTAATACAGTGTATAATTTTTCATAGGTGAGACAAATATTGCCAATGATTTGTCTCACTGATTTTTACTAGCTTTATATTTGACTCCCACAATCCCACAAAATGTGGAGTGCGTGGTGGGATGAATTGTCAGCGAATTTCCTTTCGAGCTAGTTCGTCAACAAATTCATTGCGATGTTGATGCAGAGATCTAGATATTTTTTCAATTCCTCTCTTGGCTCCCACAAAGTTAGTTACATCCTCTGCCTTTACGATCTTCCACCATGAATGGGCCAACGTAATCCACACCAGTGATGTGAAAATAACAAACAAGTTGTCTAGTTACAGCAAGTAACTAGAGTAATTTCTCTGACAAAAATCACAATGACAGGACTTACATTATTTATATGATTTTTCTATTAATTTTTTCATACAGTATTAGCCAAGGGTGCGCATATGCAACCTTTTTCTTCTAAAAATTTACAGTTATTTTATTGAAAAAGATTTGAAAAATGTCTTAATTTATGTATTTTTAGTGATGTACAGTAAAGGCGTTTTGATAAATATCCTTATTTTGAGGCTTGATCATCAATGGATTTTAAACTATAGAGGAAGCTTGCAAACGAAATTATTTGGCGGTTGACTCTTTTTATGTCAATTATATATTTACTAGTTGTTTTATAAATATAATAAGTTTCATAAGATATGATTTTAGGGCCGCTTGCAGCGAGTTTTCTAATAAACAAGTGGCATAAAATATCTTAGGAAATGTGTATCTCAACAATTTTTCTCCATTTGAGTTAATAGGAGTCAGAAAAAAAATAAAAAATTTGAAAACATCGATAAAGAATATTAAATTTTTCCTTTGATTATTGAAACACTGAGACTTGACAGCCCTGCTTGACAGATAGTTAATTTGTGCAGATCAAAAATACTTTTAAAAATTCGTTAATTTGAATTTAGCGCTACTTCCTAAAAATTCATGCGCTTTCTATTACCATCTCATGTTGCATCATAAACCGTTATCTCCTTTTATTAAAATTTTTGCTGGAGTAATGCGATTTTAAGAGGTGGGAATACGGACCAATATCTTTGAATTTGATTTATATGATAATCTATACATGTTTTTCAGAATTATATCGTATTAGATAGATTTTTGTGTTTAAATTCTGTACATTTAACAGAAAAATTGATAAAAAAAATTCTGATGAAGATTTTTGGATAGAAAGGCGAAACGTCAAAAAATAAAAATAAGTATACAGAATAGATTTTTTGGATTAAGTTCTGTATATATTTTTTTATTTTTTGAGGCTTCAGCTTTCTAACCAAAAATCTTCATCAGAATTTTTTTTTATTTTTGTATCAATTTATTCTGATGTAGATTTTCGGATAGAAAGTCGAAACGGCAAAAAATAAAAATAAATATACAGAATTTAAACCAAAAAATCTATTTATTGATTTATATATTTTAGAAGTGTGAATAAGCGATAATGTGAAAGGGGTAAAAATTAAAATGGTTTATTCAATATGAAGGCTTCTAAAATAGATAAAAAAATTGTCAACACGGGAATAAAAAACATGAACCTGTATTTCATACAAAAAAAAATAGAAAATGATACAATTTTTCTTTTAATTTGTACTTTCTTCTTCTTTTTCGACGTTACAAACATCTTCAACATCACTGTCTTGCATTAGCACTGATATTTGAGGTAAATATCCACAAACATCACCCGTTAGATAAGAACCACATACTGCGAGACATAGTAAGCCTGTTGATTCATAATTACAAGCTCTCCCACACCCACACCAAATTCAAAAGAGATTTCGGAGCTGGTAGTTTTGTCATTTTGACAGGGCTTGATGTTTGCGAGTTAAATCGTCCATTATTCAATTAATGTTTGCTTTATAACCTGAATGCGCGATCAAAAAATTAACAATATATTCTAAAAGATTGGGATATCATCTTTAATTTTATATGTCCACTAATTTTTACTAAGCTCAACTTCAAATTGCACGATTTCAAATGAGCAAAAAGAGATGCATTTTTTTATGTACTTTGTATATTAGAAATTAGTCAAGAATATCGAGTTGTATCAATTTCTGAATTATCACACATTATGAAGTGTATTTTTAACTTCATTTAAAGAACAAAGAAGAATATTCCTTATTTAAATGAATGAATAAAAACCGTTTTGAGAAAGAAAATGGCGTTGAGTGAGTGTTGTTAGAAAAATTATTATTTTAAAACATGAATTTTATTAAACAGAAACAATGTTTACCATTTTTATTTTCTTACATCAAATGTAAAAGTAGCTAATAATAATAATAATATATTTGTACATCGAGCAATGCTCATTACAAAGGGGAAGGTACTATATTTGGATATAATTTATAAATTGACAACATACAATTATGGTTTTCCTGTAGTGTTTTTGAATGAAGTTCTTGTTGAATGTTCAACTGTGTCCATTCAATTATTTATTTTTATTTTTCAATTATTTGGTTTGATAACACTACTTGGTCAAAAGCGGTGACCCAAGTTATTTCTACAGGCCTTTCGCGATAACACACACGCACTCACTTTATTCGATTAAAAGTTCTCTATGACGGATTTTGATTTTAATGTACTCGTGATATAATTGTGGATGTCGAAAGTTTTGTTGGATGTTAGTTCTATCAAGATATTATGCTCAGCTGATATATATTTTTCAATTAAATCATTTCTTAGAGGTTCGAATATGGTAGGTGATTTAGGGTGTACTCCTCGAACGTGTTACATAACGTGCAAATTTCATCGCCTTTAAATTCATATGATGATTCTTTTTACCGATAATGTTGGTTCGCCAATCTCAACTGACTGATACTTCTTAGAACATTCAGAGGTAATTGTTGTGTGAAATAGTTTGTTGTAATGTGATAAAGTTTGTATTCCGTGTTATATGTTGATTTTGTTATTCTTTCAGAATCTAACTCGTAAAAGTATTAAGAATTGGACGTTATAATGTTCATCGTTTCGTGTTTAATTAGTGAAGGGTCTTGTCTTTCCCATATTCGAGTGAAATTTGCACGCTCTAGTAGGATCCGTAAATGTCTTTCCCAATCATACTTTAATTAGTTTGTGACGATAAACTTCCCTGACGTTTTTTTATCCAACTCTACTAACTTCTCATTGCATAACTTGAAGTATCTATTTTGTGACATGTTTAGAATTTTCTGCCAGTAGCTCAACATACTCTTCAAAATTAATACTTTTACCTTGATCATTTCGGCTTCTCTTCTGATCAGGTAATTTGGGGCAGTTTTATGAAGATGGAATATAGCCGTGAAGAATTGAACCTGACCTTCTTCTAGGATATCTGAGTAATTTGATGCCCATACCTCACCAGCATATAGAACAGATGGAACAAGTAAAGAATTGTAGAGTTTTAGAACAGTATGCCAGTTGTAGGTTTCAGTTTTTCAGTATAGTCTTGATGGCTCCGGTTATTTGATTGGATTTATTCACACATTGATTTGCATGAGAGTTATGAATATAAATGTATAATGATAATAAATTCACAAAGAATTTTTGTTCTACGCCTTCATTAATATATATCTCACATTTGATAAAAATCAGTGAGAATCTTCGAAATTACAACTTTCGGTCCAATTTTTTATGGGAAGAAATTTAATAATTGAAAATTAATGATTGTAAGATCAAAGCATCCTCTTTAAAATGCATTTTTTTTCGTCTTGGGTGTATTTTAGACAAATATAGATAGGCGTAGGTACTCCAGTTTTCCCCGAACACCTTGCTTGAATATTTGTATTCAGCGGCTTAGCGTGCGTAGTGCTTTTGAATGCGCATTCTTATTTTCAACAATTTTTTAGAATCTTTTTTTTTTTGTTGATAACTCTGCTGTAAGGTTTTTGATTTTTTTCTTTTCGAGATATAATGCAAAAACCAATTTCTTGATTATGCCTTGAGAATTATAAACTCAGCATACACTATCAGATTTTCTTATCGGTGCCCAAAGAATAATCGTGTGCCCAGTTTCAGCTATATCATATTTCATGAGAGGTCAAAGTCTCTGCCAACTGGGTTATTTTGCGCATTTTGTGAGGTAAGATTTCTATTCAATAGTTATTTATTTATCTACAGTGCGCGAAATTATACTTTGGTGCTTGAGAATGAAAATTTTTTGTCGAGGCAGCAGCCGAGACACAAATCATTCGAAAGCACCAAAGAAATCTCGTGCACGAGTTACATACAACATTTTACTTACTTGTACTAAGTACAAGGAAGTATTGTGAAACCGAAAATTTCACCTATCGAGATTTTGATGAAAATATCCGTTTTGAGCATCTCATTTTTGTAACAAGGCTAAGTCAAGGGTGGAAGTTTTTGATGCATGGAAGAGACATCGAGCTGCCTTACGACACAGACCTTACGTTATGACTATGACGACAATTACGCAAGCGAGCTACGTCAGAGACTGAAGACAGCGTTTGATACGGTACGACAACATTTGAACAAAACAACAGCAATTGCACACATGAAATTCAATAAAAACGCGAAGCAAGCAGAATACAAGGTCGGCGAAACAGTTTACTTGCACAATCCCAGTGTAAGCATAGGTACGTCAAGAAAACTGCATAAGCCATGGACAGGTTCGTATTATATTATTAGAGAATTGGGACCGGTAAATTATGAAGTTAGGAAACAGAATTCAGAAAAAGTTTTTAAAATTCATGTAAACCGTTTGAAACCGTTCAAAGCTGAACTGACTAATGAAAATTTAAATTTAAACGAAAAATTGGAAAACGAAAATTTGGATAACGTAACAATAACATCAGAAAGAAGAAATATGGTCGATAATAATGCTAGAGAGTATGATTTACAGTTACAGGAAATGACCAGATTACAGTCGAGAGCATGACAAGCAGGCCATCCACAAGAAGATGCACAAATACGCTATCAAACACGAAGCAGAGGGCCAGTGCAAGATCAACCTTGGGTACTAACACCCAGAAGACGCTAATTTGTTTCCTCGTTAACTGATTTTTATCAAGTTGAATATGCAGTCAAAGTGGAGTGGATAGAATAAAGAAAAAAAGAAAGAGAGAATTTATATAGGTAGATATATATTAGCGTGGCAAGCTGAAGGGAGCAGCATGACTATAATTTTTGGTAATATTTAATTTATTCATTTTATTCATTTATTTATTCATCTATTAAGTTATTTATTATTTTTTTTTTCTCTGTCTTAATGAACAAAGACATGTTGCGACACTTGAAACAGATTGCCTTGCTTAATTATTCATATAGTAAGTAATTCATAATTCAACCAGGGTATGTAGGGTAGTCGTTGAATCAGATATCATTTCGTTAACGCTCACTAGCCAGGATAAGTAATATGCGTAGAGTGCAGTCAACGGATGTCACCCTCAATTCTATTTGGGCTATAAGAAGCTTCGATCCAGTTCAAACTTGGGCAAAGCTGGGAACCTGAGGTCCAAGATGTGCAGAAAGAACATATGTTCAAGATTGAGCCACTAGCAGACCACAGGAATACAGCAACATGCACCAGGAAGTAGACTGGAGAAGAAAGCCATAGTCACACATAGAGCAAGCGATGAGAATAACGAGATTCCAGACCTCATCAACAATCAGGGATCTGACTGCAGCTGCGACTGGAAGAAATTGATCTGAACAATGACGTTAACGAAATGCAATGCAAGTAGCTAGTTTTTTGTTTTTGAATAATTGTTTATTTATGTTAGTAAGATAAGATGAACCAGCTCACGGATTACCAGATGTTGCAACTGGCTATCAAGGAATACGGCCCAGCAGTACGCAGAATAACTGCAGCATGAATCAGAAAGAGGATCCAGACGGAAAGAAGATCCATCTGCGACAATGGCCGCACCAAACATATGAAGTCCAGTGAGTGAGTGGTTCTTTAGGGACTTATAAGTGTAATTTTATTTAAGAGAATTTGTGCTCCCTTCGGAAGCAAATTCCTAGGAAGAGAGGAATGTAACAAGGCTAAGTCATCATAACATATAAAATGCGTAATCAGTATTCTAAATTAACCAATTTGTATTTGTATTAATAGTAAACATTATAATTGCAACACTTGCAAGGTGACATAATATGCTATGCCGACTCAGCGCTTGTTTAGTATATATATATATATAGAGTAATATATGTAAGGTAGGGCAGTTAAGTAGAACGTAGAGTACCAGAAGTCGAAGAACATCAAAGCTCCATCCGCACCTAGCCGTCTAGCAGTAAGTTACATCTTTTATATTTGGTCTTATTTATCATTGTTAATATATCTTGTTATTTCATATCTTGTTATCTAATCTTTAATGTATTTATTTGTTATACAAATTTGGCATACTTTATATTTACAATAACCTTTACCCTCCATCCAGCAAGAACCCATTTATTCTTTGTTATATCCAATTTAGGGTGTAACATTTTGACTATTTTTGGCTTGATGTCGGTATGTATGTTCGTGCGTGCGTGCATTCGTGCGTGCGTAACTCGCAAATCTCAAGACTGGTTGAACGTAAGATGTTGAAATTTTGTATTTTAGACTGGTATAGGGTCTAGTTGTACACCTCGCATCATGATTGCAATCGTCTGTACCGGAAGTGCACTTTACTTGAAACTTTTTTCGCATTTTTCCAATAAACCTAGAATGATCAACCGTAGGATGGTGAAATCCAGTATTCGAACTGATGTTGTATCTAAATGGTTATCTGCTATTTTTTTATGAATGAGCCAAGCCAGAAGTGCATTTCACTTGAAACGTTTTTTGAATTTTTTGCATAAATCTAGAATGATCAGCCATAGCATATTGAAACTTAATGTTTGAACTTGTTGTAGCATCAAAAAAGTTATCTGCTATTTTTGTATCAATCGGCTAAGCCGGAAGTGTGGTTTATATGTATAACAAACATTCAGAATATGCCGTGTAAAACAATCAGTTTAATTGAAATAATAAGATAGGCAATGATAATAATCTGTTGTCAACTTATTTATTCTGTTTGACATTGTATATTTCAAAATATTATTGGAATTATAGAATTTTAATCCGAATTGACAAAAAACTTATGGCCGGTTTTATAAAAGACCAAGTAAATTTACACCTAGAGTAAATTTATTTTATTCAACAAATTCTAATCAATTTTAGCTTCCTTATGACACAAAATCATTGCTGTCAAATGATCGACTGTCATATAACAGAGTAAACTTCATTTACTCTGGAAATAAAATATTCTGGCCTTTATAAAACCGGGCATTAATTGAATAAATTTGTGTATATATCAAATGATGTACAAGTGAGTCACGTGATATTCACGTCAGACTTTTTCTACAGACGTCAAAAAATCATAAGAAAGAATATTGAAGTCATAGTGGAAAACAAAAGTGAGTGGAGTTTTTGATCTAAATTCTCGATACTTTGGACACTTTTCTTTGTCTAAATTTTTTTTATCCTCTGTCAGAAATTATCACATTTAATTTTTACAAAACTATAGTCTATAAAATTAGGCAGAGGAGGCACGTCATCAAAGTTTGTAACTAGATAATGACGTCACGTAATTACTACGTTTATATGCTATACCAATTTAATCTTTAAAAATATAATGTGGGTTGCATATTTGCAAAAACGTGCAAAGCTAATTTATTTGATCTAGTAAATAATATTCTAACCAAAAATAACAAAGTAAACACGTGTTGATCGCACTGAAATGTCGAAAACGAATGCAACGAATGAGAATGTAAACGTAGTCAAACTTCATAGTACCAACGTATGATAAAGAAATAAACAACAATTATTGTAGATGAATGAAATTTTATTGGAAACATTAAATTTGAGTATAAAATAATTGTTAATTAAATTAAAATATACTTTTCTTATAGTATGCAAAAAATTGCATTTATTTTCTTTGTTTTTCCAAACATAAACATTACGTTGTCATTACGACAGGTTCTTTTCATTTTGTAATGTTTTGATGACGTGCCTCCTCTGCCTAATTTTATAGACTATAGTTATATTTCGTGAATGAGAATTTCTTGGAGGTAATATATTTTTTTAAAGAAATCGTATGGACAGTTTTAAAGAAAAAATTTTTTTCCTGCTCAAGCTATAGGTTTTCATTATAAAGAAACATTAAATGAAAAAAAGGGTCTTGTGCACACAGTGTACTGCTTTATACACTTACCGGAAAGTTTGATGTACCAATCGATTTTACATTCAAAATGGTGAAGTTTGAGACGGGAACATATTATATGATAAGTAGAACTGGAAATACGACTGTGTTTTTATAATCACTTTTGACGTTTCAATTGTATTCACCCATTTTCAATTTATGGTGCTCTAGTGGCCAACTATCGAACTGCAACATCTCCCAAAACTACATTATCGACTTACTAATGCTTTCTGTCAGTCAAAAGCTCTTACTGAAACAAATAATCAATAAATGTTTCAAAGATATGATCTAAATACTGAGTGTATTCATATTTCAAGAGGGATTTTCAAGCGTGAGGTAGATTATATTTCATTCTGTGATATTTTCAGTGCTTTTTGATTAATTATTGTTCATTGACTGATTTTCAACAATCTCCTCCCTTCAATTAGGATGCTATTGTTCAAAAATCTTATTTTTCATATCAAAAATTGAATATTTTGCGAAAGCCTCATCATGTCTGCAATATATCGGCATATAATTTAAGTTAATGTGCTAATGTAAAAAATAACCTGCAAATTGGATGCCTGAAAAAATTTCATATTATTTGGTACTATACTTGTAGTTATCATTTGAATTTTTTATCAATAATGAATCATGCATTTATTCGTGAAAATGCTAGAATAACAATTTCTTGAAGCCTCTTTAATATTTTCAAATGAACCTTTGTTGACTAATAGATAACATAATTTTTTGAATGTTGTGGAAAAGTTTGAATTTTTGATTCATCAATATCTGCAATCTCTAAAAGTGTTATATCTACAATAAAATAGTACGTATCTATAATATTTGAGTCACAAATTCTTATTCTCATCAGCCTCTGAATTTTGAGCGCAATATCATTGCTATTTTGGGTGTTTCTCTGATATTTTCTCTTCTTCTTTTATTCCATATCGAGATTTCATAATCCAATAATAACAATACCAATCGTATATCATTGGGAAGAGCTTCCTGAGGATAATTGATTTTTTTAGAATAGTTACTTAGAAAATTACTCGAATAATATTTTTTTTCATTAGATTATAGATTTTGTTATGAAGAAACATTGAATGAACAGGAATAGTATTTTTTTGCCCGATTGGGCGTTTTCATGTGCTTACCGGTCCTCTATTCGAGGTGGTATGTTGATTTTACCAGCAAACTGTGGTTACTATGGTTATGCTGATTTACCTCCCGTGGGCAAAGGTGGTAAGTGATATATTGTGGATTTTCACAAGAAAAGTATTGATTTATTTATTTTTATTTGTAATTGAATATGCACAATGGAATGTCAAACTTGTCAGCTGACAGCGAATGAACAATCATCAGTAGTACCTCAATTTGATGAAGAAAATTCGGATCCAAATTTTGGGTAAATCTTCCAATCATGCAAAGAAAATTGTAAGCATCACGGTCAATGAATACACAGTACCGATTTCGTATAATATTTGGAAACTCCGCCATGGCTCGGCCTTCGAACTATTATTCTCAATCGGTAAACGGTACTCACTGATCTCAATACTTAAATAACTATTATATAATTCTTCGTTCATAAAGTTAACGTTGTTAGTCCAGTTTTCGCCTTCAATCAATTCTTTATATCTCACTACTTACATAGGGACCTTCGATCAACTAAATCCCCTAATCAACCTATCCACTCGTGTTTTGTTTTGTTTTCTTAAGTGGGTAGGAGAGAATGCATCATGCACACCTGGGCCTCTATTCTCGAATCTCAGCGTATACGTTTGTAACGTCGAAACGCATGAAATTCTTTAGTTGGTATTCTCGAGTGTGCGTTTGGTGAACGTATACGTTTCTAAACGTAGGACTTTCGTGCGTTTGACACGGTTGGGTAGTAACCACTCGTTCACTGCAATTTTCATTCGTTTGGCTAGTTTGAAATGTCATTTTGAGTGTGTCACAAGTATTGATACACAATGGCAGCATTTGATGATATTGGCAACGCAATTGTGGTTGATGAAGTACTGGGGGTCCAGTCAAATCTTCCACTTATGAGCTGTGGATGTTGCTTCATTAATTCAACCAGCATAACTTTTTGATCCTGTGAGAATGAAGAAAATTTTGTTGATGATTTATCCCTTTTTTATCTCACAAATGGCACAGCTTGGAAAATTAAATTAATGGAAACGTCACACGTCAAATGTCAATAACAGTGCGGTCTATGATCACTACGCAATGTGTTAGCACTACCTAAATATTTGAATCTGATTGGTCCATTCGTTGTGAAACGGTCAAGTGTGATGCCGTGCTTCAGGAAACCAAACGTAGGCGACAATCGTGCGAGTGCTGCAAACGAATAGCAGTGGAGAATAGAAATTTTTGAACGTATACGTTTAGATCCCAAACGTTTGGAAACGTATGCGAATGCGAACGCATAGCTTCGAGAATCAAGGCCCTGGCATCATGTGGAAACAGCGGATACCCCTCGAAAGGTGAAGGGCAGTGTGGGACTTCAACCCACTAAACTGTCCGGTCCCACATCTTCATCATTAAGAATGATGACGTGACCATGAAAAATTAATTAAATGAATATCGTTGACTCATATGTTACAAAATATGTCGAAAACGATCAACACAAGTGAGTCCATAGAATTGCCACCACATGAATTGGTCTACGTACTCTTTAACAAATGGAGATTGAAGTGCTGATAATCTACGAAGATAACCTTTTAATTGTGCCCAGTAGCCTTTAACACGATTAGTACACACTAATGGGATCTACAAAATTCCTCGAATGATTTACTACCCGATGGATATAAGGTGAGACACTATGAAGAGTGAAGAGGGTAGCATAGCCATGCCACATGTCAGTCCAGATTTCAGACCCGGGTAACACGTGACGTTCAATAATTGGTAGAAGTGGAGCGACCAAACGACCAGGAGCAGATACAACAATGCCTCGGCCTTAGGTCATATCATAAATGCCAAGTACCCATAGAGCAAGAACTGTAAACTTCGTGCGCTCCCTTCAATAATAACACCGGATTAACTTTTGCTAGCACACCTCGCCGCTCGGCGGTCAGTACGTTACTTCCCTGCCCGGTCGGCGTGCATGCATCTTTATTCCCATTCCATTATTACATCATTCATTATATTATCAATTATAGCATACATTACAATTACATCATTCGCTATACATCATACATTACATCTACCCTTTACAAAATTTGAAAAATAAAGTAAATTAGTTTTTTTCCCACTCAATAACAAAATACTGGACGAGATTCATAGTAACCTAGACTAGAGCCTATTCAGTGTTCAATGACCGATATTAGGAAATTACTGAACGACTAATGATCGTTTCCTCTTCGCTCGACTACTTTATCTTCGATATCTTTGACAGAATCATTCTCGCCCTCACTAACCTTCCACTGTCCTTCAACTCGTTTAAGGTGCACAATGTTTCTACGTAGTCTTTTTCCACTGTTATCATTCTCTAATTCTACGTCCGCTCCTGTCTTATGTATGACTGTATGTGGTGCATCATTGAATGTAGTGGACAGTTTATTCTCCTTTGTCATGTTCTTTATATACACTTTCTCTCCGACTTCAATGGACGACTCGGTGGCATGCCTCTTCCTATCCACATGCTCTTTCCCTCTTGCTTTCATTTCCAAGTCCTTATCCTTTGTTTCTAAATCTATATCTGCGAATTCTACATCTACAATAGAGGGTAATTTATCTCTAAAAGTTCGCCTGTAGAAGAGTTCCGCTGGGGATTTACCGGTTACAGAATGGGGAGTACTATTATACATGGTTATATACTTGAGCAAATCATCTTGCCAATTCGACCTTTGGCTATGACTAATTCGAAGTCTTTTTAATATATCCCGGTTCTGTCTCTCGACCTCACCATTTTGTTGAGGCCAGTAAGGAATGCTATGATACAGACGTATGCCAAACTCATAACAAAACAATCTGAATTCTGTACAGTTAAACTGTCTTCCATTATCAGCAGTGATACTTACGGGTGCTCCTAACCGGGAAAATATTTCTTTAAGTATATTTATAGTGTGTAAGGCGTCGATATTTTTTGTCACTTTAATTTCTTTATAACGACTGAAATAGTCTATGACTACCAGTAGATAGTGTCCGCTAGGTAAAGGACCGAGATAATCGATGGCTATGTCAATCCATGGTTGAGCCGGAAGTTCGCGCCTCTGCATCGGGTTGGGAGGATTAGGTGCTGAGACCAGGGTACACCCTTTACATGCTCTGACATAGCGTTCGGCGTCTTTGTCAATTTTGGGCCACCATACCTTAGACCGTAGCCGTCCTTTCATCGCTACGATCCCTGGGTGGCCTTCATGTGCAGCTGCTAAAACTTTGGACCTCAGACTGGCAGGGATCACGATTTTGTTTCCCCTCAATAATAGTTTTTCCTGAAAACAAAGTTCGTGCTCAAAGAGCTTATAATTGCTTACCCTCTGATCCCAATTGTTGTTATAGACTCCGTTCCTAACTAATCCTAGTTCGTGGTCATCCTCGCAAGCAATCTTCAATTCGACTAGAGTAACTGCTTTGGGGCGATATTCATCAATTACCAAATTCAGATAGTTGTCCTCATCAAATGGCTGTGGTGATAGTTCACCAGAACACAGCCGTGATAAGGAATCGGCAATATTTTTCTTACCGGGTTTATACACCACTTTAAAATTGTATGATTGTAGTCGCAATACCCAGCGCTCAATTCTCGCACATGGTTTGGAATCTGGCCCGAAGATCACTTCTAAGGGCTTATGGTCGCTAACTAGTTCAAAATTATCTTTCCCGAATAAATACATGTTAAAATGTTCGACAGCCCAGACTAATGCTAGGGCCTCCTTTTCAGTTTGGCAATAGCGTTTTTCGGGACCTGTAAGACTTTTATTTCCATACCCAATTATTCGGGCTACCCCTGAATGATGCTGAACCAGGACGGCGCCTAATCCAACTGGGCTGGCATCCGCAAAAACTTGGGTTCTATCATTAGGATCATAATAGCCTAAGGTTGTGATTTGAGTCATTGCCCGTTTCGACCCATCAAAAGATTCTACTTGCTTTTCACCCCAATACGAAGTGATATCAGCCCCTTTCCCTAATTTCAACTTTAACAATTCCCGCAATGGATCAGTCAACGTGGCCAGATTCGGAATCCACTTGCCTACGTAGTTCACAAGCCCTAAGAAACTCTGAACCTCCTCGATGACCTTAGGCTCCCGGAATGACTCTATGGTTTTTACATATTTGTCGAGGGGCTTAATTCCGTTGCAAGAAAATTTATGTCCAAGAAACTCTATTTGCTTGACCTTGTAAACGCACTTTGTTTCATTCAGTAGGACGTCGTTTTGTCTCAAGACCTGAAGGACTTTTTCAAGCCTAGTCTCGTGTTCAATCTCGTCGCTTCCAAATACCACAATGTCATCAATAAAGTTCACCACTCCTTTACAAGACAATAGCAATCTTTCCAAATTTTTTTGAAAACACTCAGGAGCGCACGAGATGCCAAACATGAGACGTTTGTATCTAAATAGTCCCTGGCTACATATGAAAGTGGTGATAAATCTGCAGTCCTCACTTAGTTCCAACTGGTGAAAAGAGTTTTTCAGATCCAATTTGGAGAACATTTTGGCATTTCGAAATTTGGGGATCAACTGTTCGATTGTGGGCAGAGGATGCTTCTCTCTGATGATTGCCCGATTGGCTTGCCTCATATCTACGCAAATACGAACGTCCCCATCTGTCTTCAGGACCGGCACTAAGGGAGATATCCAGTTGGAAGGACCATTAACAGGTTCTATAATATCGTCATCAATTAGCTCTTGAATTTTACTATTTATTTTAGCTTCCAGAGGAATGGGGACTCTTCGACATGGTTGAGAAACGGCTTTGATTGAAGTGTCTACAGGAATATGGATTTGAACGCCCTTAAACTTAGGAAATGTACTGCTGATTTCATGAACTCCTAGCCCGATTTTAAGAACCCCAAGATGGGTTGCAGTGTCTTTTCCGAGTAAGTCCCGTGTACCGTTTCTGATAACATAAAATGTTGCTTTTACTTCCCGGAACCGGATGCCAACTCTTATGGAAGCATCAAAAGATCCAAGAACAATTAAGGGCTCCCGACTTCCGTAAGCCATAAACTTTTTGCCTGGGCTTTTTGTTTGATTTCCTACACAAGCCCCACTTTTTTTTAGATTGTGCCATGTTGAGTCGCTAATTATATTACATTTGCTGCCTGAATCTATGAGCATCTCTACTTCTACCCCGCCCAATGTGCATTTGATGGTCTCATCTCCATCGATGTGAAATATATAATCGACTTCAGCCTCAGTTCTGGTTTTTGATTTCTTAGTTGCACTAAAAGCTTTCGTGGAGAAATCTCTAGTTTTTCGTTTATTTGTTCTTGACCTACAACACTTACGAAAATGTCCTAAGTACCCACACTTCAAGCATGTTTTATTTTGTGCTGGGCAGGTTTTGCTGTCCCTAAAATGATCACCGCCGCAGCGAGAGCACGGTATCCGATTGGATTTATATTTCTCGCTTTCTAGACGATTAATTGGCAAATCTTTACTAGATGTCTGTGAGTCGAAGTTATTGAGCTGCCACTGAACAGTCTCCAGGGCATTCGCTTCAAAAATTATTTTGTCAAGCGAGACCTCGTCGCCAAGTGTCAAGATCTTTCTTCGTAATTCAGCTGAAGCGCATTTCTCTGTGATTTGATCTATCATATGCTCATCTGAGTATTTGAAATTACACCTTGAACACTGACGTCTAAGTCTCACAACGAATTTGTCAAATTTTTCCCCGCTTTCCTGTTTTATAAGCCTGAACAAATGTCGTTCGTAGACGTTACTTTGTTTTGGAGAAAAGTATTCATCCAATTTATTCACAGCGACTGTATATACATCTACTCCTTCGCCAGCCTCCTCTATATGGGCCCCTGGAATATTATAATAAATTTCTTGCAGGGTCAATCCACCCATATGCAGGAGCATCGCTCTTTTCGACACCGGTGTGGTGACATTGGTCGCCGTCAGATATAACCCAAGTCCCCGTTTCCATTTCTCCCAGCGTAATCCAACCGAGGCTGGTTCACCCTCGCAGTCCAACGACTCTAATGGGGGTACTTGAGCCATATTTTGGATTATATGTGGACGAACAATATAATATTTTTGTAGGTACCGTTCCGATTATTTAATCGAACTACCTCTTGATCTTTTATTTGTTTAATAGATCTTTTAGGTACCGTTTGATTGCTCAAACTACCTCTCACATCCAGTGTTTAACCACTGATGTGTAATTGGACATTATCAATTACTGCCCTTTTTTAGGTACCAATCAATGTTAGGACCAGTTACAAGGCAACATCTTTGTGTTTACCTCTCCCTGCACTTGGTTTCACAAGATAACCTGGCCCCAATCAATGATTTACCTCTGTTCATTCCTTGAATGATTTGTTCAATGGTTACAACATACCTCTAAAATTGTATCCTGGCAGGATCGCCACTTGTAAACTTCGTGCGCTCCCTTCAATAATAACACCGGATTAACTTTTGCTAGCACACCTCGCCGCTCGGCGGTCAGTACGTTACTTCCCTGCCCGGTCGGCGTGCATGCATCTTTATTCCCATTCCATTATTACATCATTCATTATATTATCAATTATAGCATACATTACAATTACATCATTCGCTATACATCATACATTACAAGAACAATACGGCCTTTATCGTACTTCCTCTTTGTCATAACTGACTCGTCAATCTGAATAAGACGACCAGATCCACCTATAAGAGATTGAATTAGATAATACAGATATTGTTGATAAGAAAATTATGAATCATATCAAACAAAAGATGATTATCATCTTGCAACAGCTTCCAGGAACACAAATCTCGAAAATAGCGTTACTGCTGTATCACTCCTTATTTTTACAGTCTCAAAGACATGGTAGTTCGCAAATCCAATGCCATAAAAGCAAGATAATTGTACGTACCGTTACTCTAACACGTTCAAAAAATAAAGCCGCCGCAACATCATGAACTACATCGTTTAGAGGTAAACGCGTGTCCCAGCAGCCATCTCTCACGTCGACGAAGCACAAGTTATGTATACTAGATTTTGTTAGACGACTCAATTCTCTTAGTCAGCATTTATACTTTATATAAACCCTGTATTCATTTGTAACAAGTCAGTTCTCTGTCATCTGTCTTGAAGTTAAAAATAAATCTTTTTAAAAATCTATTTTGAGGTTGCAATTATTTAATTGGCGCAGTCAGTAGGATACGTAGAGAAGTGACTGATCGAAAACTTCCGAACAAGTCCAATTCGTTAATATCACCGCTTCTTTGGTTTTTACCATCAACTACGAAAATCCAAATATATATTATAAGAAGAATCTACAAAGCCGCTTAAAGCAGAGCCCCAGGTCTTCCAACAGAAACGACAGAACGTAACTCCGTACCACAGAGTCCGCAAAGCGAGAACCAGGTCCGTTAACCTCCAGGAAAACAACACCGCCCAGAGCCCGTGAACCGAGAGCCAGCAGCGAGTGTCCAATTCCAATGAAGTTCAGCACAGTCTTCGTAAGCATAATTGCATTGTAAGTGCAACGAACATTTCACAATAAAAAAAATATATATACATATATACATATATTTAATTATTATTGCTACTAACAACATTTGATAAACAAAGACACAGGGATTTCTGGAACGGTTAAAACTGTTAAGAAAGAAATCGAGCTCCGACACAGAGCCACTTGTTTCACAAATACACTAGTTATATGTTTACATGAAACACAGGGATTTCCTGAACGGCTAAAGCTGTTAAGACGGAAATCGAGCTCCGACATAGAGCCATTATATCATAACACTATTATCTACTAATTTACCAACTTTAAGAATAAAATTTTTTGTTATTACGAAATAAAGAGTAAATAGAAGATATTCAAACTGAAAGATAACTCAGATTTATTACAATCAATTCTAGAAATTGAAAATAATATAACTAATAATAACCCAGCAATAATGGCTGATAGAACTGGAAAAATAAATTTTGCATTAGGTTCAGTTCCATCATACAATGGCGATCCTAATAAATTGAGCAATTTTATAAATGCTGTGAATACGGTTTAGGACCTTTTCAGTACGCTTAATTCACCATTAGATGATTTCGACAAAGCAATCACATTTTTAAGTATTAAAAACAAAATCACCGAAAAAGCCTTAGATAGCATTAAAGATCATCATTTCAATAATTGGTATGAATTGAGATCACATTTAGTGAATAGTTTTGAAGACAAAACTAATTCAGTCACAATCATCAACGAAATTTCAAAAACACAACATATTAAAAACTCATATAAATTGTTAGAGGTAACGAAAGAAACATTTCTCAATTTCAAATCCAGAATAAGTATTGAAGAGAACGACCCAGGAACGAAATAAGAAACGATCAGATTTGCCGAGAAGCTCATTATAAATAACTTTATATCCACAATTAGCGATCCGTACAGAAATAATTTGGCGACAAGAAACCCTCAGGACCTAGCGGAAGTTGAGACGTTGCTACAAAATGATTTTCAATATTTAAAATCAAATGCTAATACAATCACCAACATGAGACCCAATACTAATACTACTACCATAAATAGACATTTACCTAACATTCCTCCTCAAAAATTTCTCGGAACAAATTTCCCTACTGTCAGTGAACACTGTAAGGGTCAGCAAATTCAGAGTTTGCTGAACTCTGACGAAATTGAGGAATGTGCTTTCTTGCAAGCAAGCAATAGAGGTATATGAACTATTTGTAAATACGATTGACGTCAATAACGAATATTGTTATATTAGCATTTTGGAATTGATATATAGAAGTCAATAAGTAAGTCAGTGACAATAGTTATGGGTTAGTCAAGTTATGAGAAGTTAGTTAGTTATGAGTTAGTCAAGGAGGATGTAGTTAGTTAGTGATAATGTAGTTAGTGATAAGTTAGTTAGTGCGTGTGTCAAGAAGTTAGAAGTTTGTAAATATTCATCGATGTAGTTTGAAAGCCGGTGAGCAATCGGAGTTTGGTAACTTGATCTTTATATTCTTTATCCTTTTAAATACATTTTATTATTTGTTAAACGTGCAAATTATTCCAAGTTCCTTTGCAAGTCATTCTCCCCTTTCAAAAGTATTCCAAGAGTAGATAAGTACAAATATAATATCCTCACAGTTCAGCAAAGAACCCAATCTACCAAAATATAAATTTATTGTAAGTGGGAAACCCTTACAATTGGTGGCAGCGGTTGCGGGTATTTTGCTGAATATAGATAGTCAAAAATTTATTTTTTTTGATTTTCTTGTGAGGATATATTTTTTTTTCTCCTCTTTTCTTAATTTTTTTTTGTAAATGCCCCTCCGCATATCACCAGACATGCCTAGAATTGCTGATGAAAGTAAAGTACTCAATTTAAATACTTATATGAATTAAAATTCCAAAGATATTGTTTCAAAATTGATATTTGCCGTATTACTCTGGAGCCATTCACAATAAAATAATAAATATTCCATAGTTGTTATATCAAACGTTCAGTTCGAGAATTATCAAAATGAAAGACCGATCGCGAGAATTCGAGTATATTTTAATTAATAGTCCGCATAATAGTGGTGCTGTGGAATTTCTCAGGAATCTTGTGATAGAGGATCCAGCCTTCTTTGAATTAAGTACTCATTTTCAAAATGTGAATGAAACCGTTGATGAGTTCAAAACACGACTCTGGTTGAGTGACCCAGTATATAATGATCCATTCAATTACAATTTGGAAGACGTGGAGTGGAAAGAATTTCTCATGAACACTCAATTTGTAACAGGTCTTAGACCACAGATAAGAAGTAAAGTATTGACAGAAATAAAAATAAAAGATTTATGTTTGATAGAAGACCAGTACGAGATATGTGAATTTGCTAAATTTATTGAAAGTAATGAATGTAACCAGATTCAGACAAATAGAAATGATCCAAATATAATTAGACTAGTTGTAATAATGATGAAAATATCGAGGATGAAGATAGATATAGCAAAGAAAATTACGTATTAACGAATGAAGGAGATTATTTAGAGTTAAACTTAGAAGTAGGAGAAAAGTCAGAAGATACGAGTAAAGAAGACATGGATATGGAAGAAAGTGAAATGATAGAATCAGAATTAGAAGATAGTGACCAAGAGGAAATAGGTCAGTTTACGGAAGATATTGAGAGAAATATGTTTTTAAAGATAGAGATAAAAGAAGAAGAAATGATAGATTCAGAGTTAGAAGAGAGCGATCAAGTGAAAATAGAGCAGTTTACGACAGATATAGAGAGGAAGATATTTGTGAATGAAACAGAAACAAGAAGTCTAGAGCAGGAAGAAAACAAGAAGGAAGTTGCGGCAGAAATGAAGAAGTTGATGATAGATTCAATTACTTTTGGAGATTTTGAAGACGGGGAAATTGAAGAATTGATTTTGATGGCACAGGATGATGCTAGAGACACAGCGAAGTTCAGAGACACAAGTTCCACTGAAAGTAATGTTCTCGAAGTGGCTGCTGAATTCTTTGAGAATATCTTATGGGATTCCTTGATTTTTGTAGAACAAGAGAAAATGATGTCAGAGTTTTCACCGATGCAGTTGACGGAAGCATCAGATCCGGTAAGCATAAGTGTACATAACCCAATTGTATTTTATAGCGAGTGCATAGCGGAGGATGAAGGTTTCGCAACAGGATTCGTTCAAAACGAGGTGTTCAGTCAGACGTGGAAATCTCATAGGATCAGGTACAGAGCCTACGACAAGAGGACCTTTCACAGTGGAATTTTCAGAAAACTCGACCATTGGCAAGGATACAAGCTATACATAACAGTTAGAGGTAATTCATTGTTACAAAAGTTGATCAGATTTGTAATAGGTTTTATTCTATTCGGTTTTGGAAATAGTAATATCTGTTATCCTAAAGTCAATTTTGTCATCCGATTAAATTTGAATGGTTTTATAAAATGCAGAAAACGAAGATAACTCAAATTTACGTCATGATTTTGGATAGAATCAACTTAGAAATTATTATTCTTGTCTTTTCGAATATATTTTCCATTTATTCTTGTTTTAAATAATTTTTATTGCAGTTTCAATGAAATTTGATTCATTTTTATGTCAACGTAATCATTTTGAAGCTAAAAGATATAGTGTGTGGTCATCAGAATTCTCTTCATTGTTTTTAAAATTATTTTATTCACGACTAACAGCTATAGAACAAAAATATGAATTTTTTCAACAGTAGATTCAAATAAGTAATTTTGCTACGTTTGGTATTATGAGATGGTTAAGGATACAAGTAAAGTTTAATCTAGATTTGTTTACACGGATGCCAGGTAGTAATTTTGTCACATACTCAGGAATTTGGCTCTCCTGTCCGTTGGTAGCCAACTTGTGCTTTAGAATTGCGGTCATTTTTAGCTGCAAATCCAAATCCCAAGTGTTTTGTAAATAGTAAATTGAAATAGTTATGGTTCATCGGATGCCAGGGCATATGTAATTAATATGATCCCCAGGAATTTGCTTCTCCTGTCCGCGAGGTAGGCAACCAGAGCTTCAGTTTGGAGATTTTATTTTGTTAATCATAAGGATTAAGATTAGGAAGAATCTGAGAATAAAGTGTATTTAGCGAACATAATTTCAATAAGTTGTAGGATTTCAGACAAATAAGGGATTTATGAGATTTTTATTTTTCCAAGACTTTGTGATAATTGTCTGTCGCTGATTTTATATCAGTTATTGATGGAGTTGATACTAAGAGTTTCAATTAGAAAAACCGATTATGTAAGATGATTTGTGAAGTGTTGAAAGAGTTTCTGAGATTTTTTCTAAAGATGGGTATGAAAATACAAATAAATTGAAATTAGGGTAGTTTAAGTCCGAACTAAATCTCTGGTGGGTAATTAAGAAATGAAATTTTGAATAAATGATCAAGGTTTAGTGACGTTAATAGCAATTATATGAGATTTATGGCCAAAATCTCATTTAATAAAAAAGATGTCAAGATTATTTTATGTAGTATTATGTAGCGAATTTCTAAGCAATTATTTTAAGATTGTACTGCAGAATATGTCCACTTGTTTCAGTGTACCAAGACTACTCTCCTGCTGTTGAGACAAAAGTTGAGTAAGAATAACCATGACGGGGGTAAGAAGAACAAAAATTTTAAGAGATCAATGAAGGAGGGAAGAACAAATTTACAAGAAGTTCGGCAACTGAAGGTTCAATCATGACGATTTCCAACAAAATGGGTTAAATCAAAACAATCTGATGGCGACTACAAAACTGCTGTTTACACGAACAAAAATTCATGTGACAAAGGTCAAAATCCAATTCTACGTCAAGCAGCAGTGGGTCATCGGAAACATAGCATTCAAAACAACAATCATCAGCAAAAAAATCACACGATGAAAACTGATACCCCAGAAAGCAGAGCCAGCAATTATACATGAAACCCAGTGCCCAACATCTAACACTTCTGAATGTGCAGTGAATTCCCCCCACAAAACTTTTAAACAAACCCCCCAAAAACATCACCATTGAAATGAGTGGCCGTGTAGAGACATTAAGTGTAATAATTAGGTCAAGGTTGAAGAAATGTCCATATAACAATAGTAATTTCCAAATTTTTTCTAAATTGTGCTTTAGAGAAAGCAAATTTCTAAGAAGGGGAGGATTGTAAGGGTCAGCAAATTCAGAGTTTGCTGAACTCTGACGAAATTGAGGAATGTGCTTTCTTGCAAGCAAGCAATAGAGGTATATGAACTATTTGTAAATACGATTGACGTCAATAACGAATATTGTTATATTAGCATTTTGGAATTGATATATAGAAGTCAATAAGTAAGTCAGTGACAATAGTTATGGGTTAGTCAAGTTATGAGAAGTTAGTTAGTTATGAGTTAGTCAAGGAGGATGTAGTTAGTTAGTGATAATGTAGTTAGTGATAAGTTAGTTAGTGCGTGTGTCAAGAAGTTAGAAGTTTGTAAATATTCATCGATGTAGTTTGAAAGCCGGTGAGCAATCGGAGTTTGGTAACTTGATCTTTATATTCTTTATCCTTTTAAATACATTTTATTATTTGTTAAACGTGCAAATTATTCCAAGTTCCTTTGCAAGTCATTCTCCCCTTTCAAAAGTATTCCAAGAGTAGATAAGTACAAATATAATATCCTCACAGTTCAGCAAAGAACCCAATCTACCAAAATATAAATTTATTGTAAGTGGGAAACCCTTACAACACCTATAACAAAGATTGGTCAAATAATCAAAGATTTGCCCCTAAACAACAAATCAAAAACGCACAAAGAATGAAACCTACCCCCATGTCTACACAGACAAAATAAACTTTCCAACCCAGACCAGGCCCTAGTAATTATTTCACCCAGCAAAACAGGCAATTTGGAGCACATCAACGAAATTACATTGTTGAATAAATAAACA
The DNA here is from genome assembly GCA_963989225.1 of Dromius quadrimaculatus. Lineage (NCBI taxonomy): Eukaryota > Metazoa > Arthropoda > Insecta > Coleoptera > Carabidae > Dromius > Dromius quadrimaculatus. The sequence continues at coordinate 35,064,685 of OZ022328.1, read as the reverse complement.
ATACAGAAAATCCTTACGAAAATCAATATTGCCAGCCCGACAAACTGAATCAAGACAATCTTGACTGTTTTGCAGACGAAACTTCTGAAAATAATTGTGAAACTGACAATACTTGTGACAATGATTTTTTTTTAGAAACTCCTCCAAATATCCTCGGGAAATCTTAAACATTTATCAAAATTCTTGGCTACCGTTTTTAAAAATTGAAGATTATTATATGTTGATCGATACCGGCTTTACTATCAATTTAATAAGTAAAACTTATGTTTACAACATTAAAAATAAATCCAAAATCTATGGAGAAAATCTTAATTTTAAAACAGCTATTGGACAACACAGTGAGAACGAGTATGTAATTTTGCAATTTGAAGGAAAAGATTTAAAATATAATTTACATGATTTTCATAATCAATTCAATGTATTACTCAGTTTACCGACAATGATAGAAATACGAGTCAAAATTAATTTTGATACAAATATTATTACGATTCAAAATGAAAGTTTTGAATAACAGTATTGTAATGCTCAGAACACTGTCAATAGTATTGAAGAAATTAAAGTTAGAGCCAATCACTTGAATTTAGAAGAAAAAAATGAGCTTTATAAATTGATTAAAGAATATGAAAGTATTATTCCAAGAACAAATGAGATCTTAACACATACAAATGTTGTTCAACATAAAATAATTACACAAGACCATATCGCTATCTAGAAATTCACAGGAAAGAAATTAATAATGAAATTAAAGATCTATTGACCAACAAAATTATACAAGAACGTCATTCGCCATGGTCCTCACCTGTGTGGATGGTCCCCAAAAAACTTGATGCTTCCGGAAAAATAAAATTTAGAATGGTCATTGACTATCGAAAACTCAATTCAAAAACTATCGACGATAAATTTCTGATTCCAAACATCTCTGAAATATTAGATAAACTAGGCAAAAACATATATTACACTACATCAGATTTGATTTCAGGTTTCCACCAAATAAAGATGCATCCAGATTCTATTCCAAAAACAGCTTTTTGTACTGATGAAGGACATTTTGAATTTACCCGTATGCCTTTTGGTTTAAAAAATGCTCTGGCTACATTCCAAAGACTGATGAACTATGTTTCGAGAGAACATATAAATAAAATATGCCTTGTATATTTAGACGACATTATAATATTAGGAACATCCCTCCAAGAACATTGCCAAAACATCCGTAAGATCTTTTCGAAATTAAGAGAATACAATTTGAAAATCCAGCTGGATAAATCAGAATTTATGCGTAAAGAAGTCGCTTTTCTCGGTCACATCGTTTCAAAAGATGGTATAAAGCCAAATCCAGCAAAAATAGGAGCAGTTACAAATTTTCCTATTCCCAAAACACAAAAAGAAGTTAAACCACTCTTAGGACTTCTAGGTTATTATAGAGAATTTATTCCCAATTTCGCGAAGTAAACAAAACCAATGACTATTTATTCAAAGAAAGGACAGACCGTTGATATAGACAATAAAAAATACAGACAGAGTTTTATCAATGGTAAAAATATATTGATTAGTGCCCCGATTCTGCAATACCCTGAATTCGAGAAACAATTCATAGTTAGAACTGATGCATGTAATTTTGCTATAGGCGCAGTTTTGAGTCAAAATATTAATGGAAAAGATATGCCCATAGCTTACGCGTCAAGGACATTGAACGATCACGAAATTAATTATAGTACTACAGAAAAGGAATTATTGGGAATAGTATGGAGTGTAAAATATTTTAGACCGTACCTATATAGAACAAAATTCATAATACGAACAGACCACCGACCTTTAACATGGTTAATGAGTTTGAAAGATCCAAATTCAAAATTAATGCGTTGGCGGATAAAATTAGACGAATATAACTATGAAATAGAATATAAAAAAGGAGCTTTAAATCCAAACGCCGATGCACTCCCAAGAATCAGGCCCCAATTTCAAATCATTAAAACTGTACAGAATATTTTTGAAAAACCACATGATTTAGTTCATTGTATTTCGCAAGATATCAAATTTGGTGCAGGATTTGCAGAACAAATAGACGAAAAATTCAACAGTAAGAATTATTTAATAAATGCGAATAGTAGAGACAAGATTTTAGCGATTCAATCTATTTTTGAGAATAAAAATAAATTATTTCATTTAGTAACAAAAGAAAATCGTTTTTGATAAACCAACATTAGAGAAGATAGAACAATGTTCAATAACGATGAGAGATTATCTTATTCAAAATGAGATTCACGAAATACATATGCCAAAATTATATTCTGGCTGTGATAAAGTACCCTTCAGTATAATAGAAAAATTAACGCAAAAAATACTCATAGAAACTCATTTAAAAGTTGTGATTCACGAAATAAATCAAGAAGAAAAAAATATGAATGACGATATCGAAAGTTTAATAGCTAATATTGACGGAGAAGATATAAATACGGCACACTCGGCAGACGAAAACGAAATTAACGGGATTACATATAAAGACACTTGCATAAACGTTGGCAAAAACCAAATTATTATTGAAAAACATGTAGCAGAAACAGATTGTGTTCTAAAAAGGTTATTTGACAATAAAAAACAGAGACTTATTATCAAACTGAAACATGTTGACATAAAAAATGAAATATTTAAATTTATAAAGGATTTTTGTGTACCCCGAGTAAATTATTATTGTTTAATTGATAAGGAATTGACAACTACTATGAACGAAGCATTGCAAGAGCTGTTCAGTAAAGATACATATGAATTTATCCAATGTACGGGAGTATTACAGGATGTATTTACACTCGAAGACCAACTAGATATCATTTATAATTATCATTTAGGAAAAATCAATCATAGAGATATTTTAGAGACCTACCAAAAATTGAAGCGTAAATATTATTGGCCAACAATGTTTGTAGATATCCAGAAATATATAAATAACTGTGATATCTGTCAACAAAACAAATATGAAAAAACTCCCTATCAAATCCCTGACAACCTTACATTAACTCCTAAATACCCTTTTGACATACTACATATTGACACATCAACATAAGAAAATAAAAAGTATTTGACTCTTGTAGATTAATTTTCTAAATTCGCACAGATAACATATGTTAAAACACTTGCCGCTACAGAAATTACACACGCACTTTTGAATTACTTTTCTCAATATCAGATCCCGAGCGAAATAACTTTTGTGGTACTGAATTCAATAATAATTCAATAAAAGACCTTTTGAAATTTAATAATATTAAAATTCATATGACTTGTGTTGATAATAGACCGTCAGATAGTCGTAGATTTGAGTGCCTCATTTTGTTTTCTCTGCTTTCAAGAGTTTTGATAAGTATGTATATTTGGAGTATAATAATGCCAAAATTAAAGCTGGGCCGTGTGGCCAACATAATAATAATTAATTTTGAATTTTTATAAAAAAACCTGTTTTGATCCAATTTTTTCGTTTCTGCCATGATAACGAAATGAAATTTAGGGAAAAAAGAGTCAGCGAAAAAACATAGGCAGAAGTGATCCACTTGGCCAAAGGTTTGGAATGAGGGCTCGATTATGCAAAAAAATTATATCAATTGCTCACGTTCTTCTCGTTTCTGCCGTTTGGCCATATGAAAGTTGATATCATAAGTATCTCAAAAAAACGAATGGCATAAGTTTTTCGAATGACCAAGTCACGATATGCACGAAAACATTTAGACTTTCGCAAGATATTTCCGTAAATATCTTGACTTGGTCATTCAAAAAACTTATGCCATTCGTTTTTACGAGATACTTATGATATCAACTTTCATATGGCCAAACGGCAGAAACGAGAAGAACGTGAACAATTGATATAATTCTTTTGCATAATCGAGCCCTCATTCTAATTCCTTGGCCAAGTGGATCATTTCTGCCTATCGTTTTTCGCTGACTCTTTTTTCCCTAAGCTTCATTTCGTAAGCATGGCAGAAACGAGAAAATTGGATCAAAACAGGTTTTTTTTATAAAAATTTAAAATTAATTATTATTATGTTGGCCACACGGCCCAGCTTTAATTTTGGCATTATTATACTCCAAATATACATACTTATCAAGACTCTTGAAGGCAGAGAAAACAAAATGGGGCACTCAAATCTACGACTATCTGACGGTCTATAATCCAAAATCTAATGGAATAATAGAAAGATTTCATTCGACAATAATTGAACATTTGAGAATATTGAATCAATGACCAGAATTCAAACAACAGAGCATTCTAGAAAAATTCAGCTAGCTTTAATAGCTTATAACAACTCTATAAATTCAAATACTAAATTTACTCCCATTGAAATTATTTACGGTTTTGAGAAGAATAATAATATTTTGAAGTTTAAAAATTGTAATGAAGATTATTTACAAAAATGGAAGAATAGTCTCACTTTGTTGAGAGATAATGTTTTCAAGAATATTCAAATAGAGAAAAATAAAAGATTTTTAAAGCAAAAACCTTTCAAGCAGAATTTGGACGATTTGAAATTTGAACAGCTTTGATTAGAGAAGGCAAAAGAAGAATTAAAAAAATTGAAAAACCATTGTTCAAAATCCATAAGATTGAAGACTATAATCCTAAATTAAAGACAATGAAAATTAATTCAAATAAGAGACATAAAATCGATAAAATCTAGAGAAAACAACTCTATGTTGTAGATGCTTCTGCAAAGAAGAAGAACTGAAGAAACTGACGGACAACCCCGGCATAAACATACTATACTTAGGGCAAGTTAACATTTATGAGAATTCTTATTATCCGTACTTTAATTATAGAATTAATAATTTAGATATAGAATATCATAAGTTGATTGATCATAGAAATAAAGTATTAATAAAATTGAATAACAAAGAGACTATAGATTTCAATCATAAAAATGAAACACAAACTTATTTGAATATTTTGGATTTTGATATACATAGATTGGAGAACAAGAATAATAATTTATCCAGAAATAAACGTAGTAAACGCGGATTAATAAATGGCTTAGAAACAATTATTAAAAGTATACCCGGAAACTTAGATTCACAAGACTCTGAGAGATATGATAAATTATTTGAAACTATAAAACGTAATTAAAATGTACCTCAAGAACAAAATTTAGAAAATATTCGTATCAATAAAGAAATGATTCCAAAATTTAATAAACAATTACATAATATACAACATAATATTAAAGTCAAGAATTATCGGAATGAGTAACGTATTAGGAGAGGTCATGAATTGGAAAAAGGCATTGAAAATTAGGGACGTAATTAATCAATTAATACTCATCATCATCACTGGCGCAACAGCCCTTGTAAGGGCCTGGGCCTTTTTAATCGGTATCACCGAGCCGCGGTATAACACCGCCGTATTGCCGATCAGAATTTCCTGCCATTGCTACATATTTTAAGGTGTATAGGTTGGCAGCCTGTAGCACCCGAGTGTGTTGATGCAAGTAGCTGCATTTTTCATTTTTACGACAAATCACACATTGTCGGTGAGTGGATTCGAGCCTGCGACCTCTTGGTCGAGTGACGTCACAGCATGTATAGGTGAACAAACACGCTCGGTCATCCGCACTCACAATCAATTAATACTATTGAGTATTAATTTAAATGAGATATAGGAAGAAATTGAATCTGGCTTAACCTTTTGTAATTTGAATAAAATTCATAGTTCCATCATATCCAGGGGTGAGCTAAATAATATAATTGAAGAAACAAATCAAACATTAGACTTTTTTGTCGGATTTGAACATATATCTAGCTACAAAGCTCTATTTTTCCCTCTTATCTCAAGTAAAATAGATTATGGTCCAATTTTATGGAATCCTTTACAACAACTATCAATTATTTCTATTGAGAATATTCAGAAAAAGTTTTTCAAATCAATCTACTCCAGATTATTTAATGTATGACCAAATTTTAGTTATGAGTTGTTAATGTTGCATTTCGATCTTGATATTATCAACAATTTTGTCGATGCTATTGATTCATCAAGTAGTTTGAATTTCTATGTACATTTTTGCAATATTAGATGTAGCAATACCTTTTCTTGGGATTTTCACGGACCAATTATCAATAAAATCCACCAATGATCTCTATGTGCTGAAGTTATAATAATTTCAGTGCAACTCTAGATTTTGCACTACAATTTAATCAATTTAAAACCTGTTTCAATTATTCATTATGATATACGTATATGTATGTACATTTTTCATATTATACTTATACTAGTTTCTGTGAACTGTATGTTATTCAGTTATTGAGCTTTGCCTCTTGAATAATAAAGACATATTTAAGAATGTGATTGATAACAAAAATGTATTGCACATTGTATTTATACTCCTCCTTTTATATTTAGCGACTTTGATATTGACATTTTGCTAGTGTTCTTTTCTTTATTCTTGTAATTATTATGGTGAAGAATGAACAGTAGAAAAATGTTCTTACTCACTTTGACACATCTGTATTCTTCTTCAAATTTGACTCCTTGACTTGACAGATGACAGCTAGTGTTGCCAACTTCAACTTGTGACGATGACTCCAATAAATAATCGATGATGCCAACCTGGTTTCTTGAAATTACCAACTTTTGGCCCGCTTCTCTGTTGTTTCCGCGTCATTTTGTTATGCTGACGTTGTACACTGGGAGGTTATGTTGTCCTTGCACAGTATTGTTGCTCAGATATCTGTGGAATGATGATTTCTTTGAATGTATTGTGAGTTGTAATTACTAGCCAGTAATCCGGGTTGTGAGATCAACAAAGTTTACAAGGTTCAGATCTTTTAGGTTACACACACTCACTATGTACTTATCATGGTCACGTTGTTATTTTCTCTCTTTGTAGTCTCTCCGGTAGTCTGAGGATGATCACCCAGTGATCGGAACCGGTAATCTAATTAAAACTGAAGAATAGTGTAATTGGGAATTTTATGGTTTTTATTTCATTGAAAAAGCCCTTACCAAATTCATTATATCTGTCACACTTGGGTTTTCCTATTTCTTATTGATAATAGTTTGAATGAACTACTTTAGATGAATTTTACAAGTGGACTGTATCATGTAGGAATGTGATTGATAACAAAAATGTATTGCACATTGTTGCATACAAAACGGATCAACTACAACACTTCTCTTCTCTCTTCTGCGCATGTCTATCTTTTCTCATTCCAGAACCCCTCAACATGTCTCTCCACCAGGGTTCTCTTGATTTTCGTCCCATTTTATTGTATTTTCCGAACTTCGCTTGGAATGGGCAACGATAGTTTCGACTTTGTCCAAAATCTCTTCAACTCTCAGGTATTTTTGACATATCTTGCACTTTTAGATTCAATATACGTTCAAAGCAACCCAAGAATTCCCAACCAGTGATATTTATTGCCCCGACTATATTTGTTGCATTATCAAATACTACAAGGATCATTACATCCAATTCCTTTTCTTCAGTTATAAGCAGAATCTCTTTAACTGAATTCTCTTTGGTATGATTTTCATAAGATACAGAACAAATTAGTAAAGCTGACTGCATTTTAAAATCTGTGTCCAAAAAATTCACTGTGATCCCCACATAGCTCTCATTGGGTTTTGATGTCCAACAATCAGTTGTCAGTCGTACGTTCACTCTCGACATAACAATTTTTAAAATCACCATCAAATTCAAAGTACATTTTTCATAAAGACTTGGTATCATCCAGTTTACTCCAATAATTATCATTATAATGAATTATTCATGTTGAAAAGGAGTAGCACCGAATTAATGAAAGATGAAAACAATATCACGTTTGTTTTGGTGATTGCAAGGCAGGAACACTTCAGAACAAAAGTTCCATTGAGAGGTTATTTCTATTTAAAGTCCAATATTACGAAACACTTTTGTTACTTCATCAGGGATATTGTTGAAACTTCTTCTCAAAGGGCCACCGTCAGTAACGGAAAACGTGTAAAATGATTTACAGGAGCTTTACAAACTAAATACTGAATTTCTGATAATGTTCTTATCACAACATAATATGAATAACATCAGCAGGAATAATGATATAAAACTGAATTCAACTAGTTCTTTATGCTTGTGCTAAAAAGATACATAACAAAACATACATAATTCCTAACATTCATCTAGAAATGAGTTTTGAAAAGAACTTACAAATAGTTATAAATTGAAATGGAAGTTTTGAAATTGTGGGCAGTTGCACATTCCTCTTTCAATATTCATTGCAACAATACATTCATTATGTGCTTAGTTTTTGATGACATCACTCAATTACATGACAGACTGTGAGTAGAAGAAACACAACATTCTATAGAGTATGGCCGAACGGTCATCTTAGAATTTGAGAACAATTCCTGTAATGTGTCACATTGGGGAGTTTTTGCAAGCTTCCACTATTGATATGATAACGCTAACGTGAAGAACAAATTTTCTAGGAAATGCTCGCTTAATAGTGCTAGCTTGAATTACAGTATACTCACAAGAGACTTCAAGGGTTAGCGAACATCAATAACATAACAATGAATTTATTTGTCAATTTCAGTAACGGTGCCTGAATAAAATCGTTTTTGACGTTAGCGTTGATTTTTCATTAGCGGTGGCTTGCAAAAACTCTCATAACATAAATCAAAAAGATACTGTCGATTCTAAAACTGACACTAAGAATCTAAGTGTAACGTACACAAACCTTCTAGGATCTTTTCAAGAATTCAAAAGAAAAAAGAATAAATTTTAAATTTGGCGCGGTTATTTCTGGTCACGTTTGCTTGTCCTCTTCCGTTTGGGTTTCGTTTCGTCGTTTATGTGTGGCGAGCAGTTAACAAAAATGATAGTATCACGTTATTGTGAATTTTAAATAATCTCTATCATGGAAATTGCCTCGCAGTCTGACATGTAATTGTGTGTTGACATCAAAAATCAATCACGTGATAAATATATTGTCGCGATAAGTTTTGGAAAAGAAATGCTCAACTGCTCAAAATTTCACAATTCCTATTTCAAGTTACAATTATTTGTGAGTTTCTTTTAGAATATATTTTATGGATAATAGAGTAGAAAAAGTGTCACGGAATATTGCATTTTAAGTGAAAATAACCTCTTGATAAAACTTCTTTCTGAAGTGTTCCTGTCCTGCAACCACCCAAACACCCACTTTGTTTTTTAATATATATTTAGTAATAATATTCCGTAGTTTTTCCCGGATGATTTTGTAGACCCCAATTAGAGAAGAAGCGTTACGAGAAGTTTCTTTCTCGAGAAGAGTTTTTTCTTACCTTTCCGCTTCATTACTCTTCACACCTGATTATTGTCGGTTGAGCCAAATCTCATCCCATCTTACTTTGGGGAGAGGGGGATCCCAGCGATATCACGTAATTTATTGGTCAAATAAAAATATGGAACAAATTATTATTATTATATTTTTTTAGAATAAATCCAACGCATTTACACTGGAAACACACATTTTGAGAGATCTTACGTAAGATATGGGGATAGAGGAGAGGGTTGGGCCAAATCTTACGACATCTCACCAAGAGAAGGGCAGGGGGTCTGGAAAATCGACAAGAACGCCCTATGTTATTGGACGCCCTCAAATTTTCATTCATGTCTCACGCTACTTGAGCAATCTTCTTCCATAACTACGCATCCTAGAATTATCTAGTCGCTCAGGAACTCTGTTTAATCTTTTTTGCTCTCAAAGACATCATGCAAGTCCTTCCATTCTGAGTTTGACCTTAGAGTTCCTTTCTTATATTCAATTTTATAAGAATATTCATCTGATTGTATCCACCATCTCATTAATTTCGAAATTGGAACTTTTAAAGTCAATAACCACGTGGTATATCTATGGTATGTTCAAATTATAAATTTATCATCTAGCTCGTTTTCTGTACTACTGCAATTAATTTCGTGATCGCTCAGTCTTCTGAATACAAAATCTATGGGCGAATATTTTCCCTTGTTATTTTGGCTTGAAACTACATCAGTAAAAACATCACTTGCGTCAATTGTGGCGATAAATTTTTATTTGAGATCGGGATACTATTTATTACAAAGTTCTTGCTGTTATTGAAACTTGAGTCTATATTCCTTATTCTCCATGTTCATTACTTGCTCTTTCTTCAAGTGTATTGGCTCTGTTAGTCTCGTAGAATTTGTATGAATTTTCTGTAATAACCTGGATCTAAGAAATTTTCGATTTTGCGGTCTTTGGAATTAGAAAATATTTGACAGCTCCGATTTTTCTAGGGCTTGGTTTCAATCCGTCTTTCGAAACTAAATGACCAAGATAATATACTTCTTCACACATGGACTCGCATTGGTTTTACTGGAGTCCAAATTACACTATTTTAATTTGGAAAAGATTTTGCTTATATTCTCACAGTGTTCTCTCAAAGATGTTTCTAGTATAATAATGTCATCTAGATATACGAGAAAAATTTTGTTATATTTTCTCTCTCAGTAGTTTAGTCTTTGAAGGGTAGCAGGAAAGCTCTTAACTTCAAATGGCACTCGTAAAAAGTCGAAATGCCCTCCGCCTATGTTAATGAGAGTTTTAAGGATAGCCCCTGGTCATGACGGAATATCGTCTTCGGATAAAGTTTTGTTCTCTTCGCTAGATTAGTATCCCATATGAACATGTATATAATAAAAATAATTGTCCTGCAAGAGCAAGCAGGATATTATGGACACACTTCTGTGAGAGGATGGAGTGTACCTGAGATACTCACAGTTGTGACAGTGTCACATTTGTGTTATCATGGAGTACAGCGTTTCAGAAGACATAATATATTTACGATCATTTGAATACAGAAAATTTAAGGATAAATTGGAAATTGAAGCTTATTACATGTAAACATGTAGAAACTAATGAAACAGTTCTGAAATTTGTAGAATCACAAGTACATTTTGCATTCACTACATTTGACTCATGATCTACTGGAACAATCTTCAAAACAACAACAAAGTGGATTTTTTAAGTCATCATGCACAGGCCAATTATTGGGACCATCAAATTTTTTATATCTACGTGGCATTGGAGCTGAAAGTTTCCTAGCTTTTTTGTCGCAGTGGGTTAATTCTTCTTCGTCCTTATCAACCACTTCAGTTGCACTGTTTCTTGAATTAAATATCTCTCCACAAATACTTCAGATTGTATACCATATGCTGAAGAAATTATGAGGATTGATTTATGGTCCTTCCATTTAGTAACACATAATTTATTGTCATTATAAAAAACTTCTTCTGAATCACCTCTTCTCATATTCCTGTCCTTCATGAAACTATGCAGCTCGAATCTATCGTTCATAAATGTTTCTGTTCCAGGAATTTGAATTTCAGTATACTGATTAATCAAATTAATTGTTGTAGAATATCGATCAAAGAAAATACTGTAAATCAAGATCCCAGGCCCGCCAGACGTTACTTATTTTCTGAGAAACAAAACGTGTGGAATAGAGTAGTGTTATTATGTACTTTGATCACACACATATTTGCTAGTTTGTGCCGACGGCTAATTTATAGATACGAGATACTAGCGGTACGTGAGGACATTACCCAGTTTTCTCAATGTCTTAAGTGCTGATTTTGATGTATGTTGCAGAGAATATTGTTAAATATTGATAATCACCACTGCTAGACATTTTCAATCGATGGTAATTTCTGCTAGACTCTTTGAAGCTCACAAAGAATAACGTGATCTTGCTCATAGTCTGAGTGCAAATTTTTATATATGATACACAGGATACGATTTCAATATTTTTTGTTAACAGCCGGACCAATCGAAGGGCTAAACATCCCTCAGACACAATTAGAATATTGCTGTGAGTAAAAGCGCGAGGTCACTATTTGTAGACTTGATGGTAAGCGAAGTATCTATGGTCATTCAACTCTTCCTTGGTCTATCTGTTCACAAAAAGTATTGAAAACGCTCCCCGAGTACCATATAAAAAAATTAGGACCCAGACTATAAGTGAGATAACGTTATTTTTTTGCGTGCTTTTAGCAGGAATAACAGCCGATGGGAAGTGTCTGGCGATGTTGACTATCAATTTTCAAGAATATTCTCTAGAACATACATAAAAATTAGCACTCAGACTTCGAAAGAAGTAAATAATTTCTAAACGTACCTATAGCATCTCGTATATATATATATATATATATATATATATATATATATATATATATATATATATATATATATATATATATATATATATATATATATATATAATTTAGAGCTGCAGGCCAAGTTGGCCCATGGCTTCTGTTACAATTTTCCGCCATTTTTTACGGTCCTGTGCTAATCGCTCCAAGTTCGTAATCCCTAGTGTCTCTAAGTTTTTTTTCACCGCGTCATACCACCTCTCCTTTGGTCTTCCCTTTCTTGTTTTCTCACAACACCTCCGTCTAACATCTTTCTTACTACTCTGTCCTCTGGTAGTCTCAGCACATGCCCTAGCCACCGTAACTTTTGTGCTTTAGCCACTTCTACTATTCCAGGTTCACTATAGAGTTCCATAAGCTCGGTATTAGTTTGTCTTGACCATACATCGCCCTCTTTTTAACCACCATAAATCTTCCTCAAAATTTGTCTCCCACACTTCTAGTTTATTTTGCATAGTCTATTTTAGCACCCACATACAAAACCGTACAGTATCACTGGTCTTATAATGGTTTTATACAACCGCTTTTTTGCACTTCTTGACACACTTTTCGATTTTAATAGTTTCCCCATAACTCCCGCACTTCTGTTTCCTTTTGTTATAATATCCCGCTCTTCGCTATTGTTGTTTGTGACCGTAACACCTGAGTAAACAAACTTTTTGACTTTCTCGAATGCGTAGGTTTTACCTCCTCCGACCTGTATTTTAAGAGACTCTTCTTGTGTTTCTTGATGATCCGACTCCATCTCCATGTATTTGGTTTTGTCCTCGTTTATTTTTGATCCCATTTCTTCCGCCGTGTGGACTAAACGTTTGAAGACCTCATTTAGTTCTGTTTTTGTTCTGGTCATTAACGTTATGTCGTCTGCAAACGTTAAAGATTGGTGTTTTGGTTGACAAATGGTTCCTTTTGTGTAGATTCTGCTTTCCCTTATAACCCACTCTAGCGCCAAGTTGAACAGGACGGGTGATACTGGATTTCCTTGGCTCAGTCCTCTGTTTACCTTGAAGCTTTCTGATGTTTCTCTATCCACCAGGATTCTGCATTTTGTCTCTTCATGGGTCATCTTGATTGATCTTATCAATTTTTTGGGCATTCCTAGTTCTGCGAGGGCTTCATACTGTTTATGTTTATTTATTGTGTCATATGCTTGTTTGAAATCTATAAACAACATTTGCAGGCTTAGATTGTGTTCATAACTATTCGCTATAGTTTGTTTCAGTGCAAATATTTGATTTATAGTTGATCTGTTCAGTCTGAAACCAGCTTGATATCCTCCTAGGGTATTGTTCGCTTGTTTTTGTATTCTATTGTTTCAACATCCTGCTGAAATTTTGTACGCCACGTCTAATAGTGCTATACCTCTGTAATTCTCGCATTTCAGTCTGTCCCCCTTTTTATAAATTGGGCATATTAGTGCTTCCTTTCATCTCACAGGCATACGTTCAGTCCACCATGTATCCTCTATTATTTCCATGAAATACTGGATTACTTCGTCTCCTGCATTTTTGTATATCTCTGATGTTATTCCGTTTATTCCTTGAAATATTCTTCCCATACATGTAGTTTGTCCTTTGCTGTCACTAGTTCTCCCTGTCTATTTTTACAGTACACTAGTGGTGGTCGATACTCTGTTCTTTGTTTCTTGGCCTCCTGATTCAAGTTTCTCAACTCCTTGTTTTTAAAATCTTCTTCCAATATTATCATTTTTTCTTCTATCATTTGCCTGTTCTTTTGTCTACACAATTGTTTCGGTCGTCTTTTATGCATGTTGTATTCCAATTTATTTTTATTTGAGTTATTTTGTAGTAGGTTTCTTTTAGCCATATCCCTCTTCCTATTTGCACTTTTGCATTGTTCGTCAAACCCTTCCTTATTTTTGTCCCTCACATTTTTGCGCAGCATCTGTTTTGAGATTTCAAGTATTGCTTCTTCCAATTTAATCCATTTTATATCTACCCTTTTCTCTGAAACTTGCTCTGCTAGCTCTAGCTCCTTCGACAGTAGACTTTGAAATTGCTCTCTGCTTTTCTCATTAGTTAGTGGCGAGGTGTCATATCGTTTCAAACGGTTTTGTTCATCCTGTGTTACTTTTGGCAACACCTGTTTCATTACTATTTTCATAAGAAAATGATCTGTGTCTAGTACTGCACCTCTTTTGCTTGTGATATTTTTGATTTGTTTCGCATGCTTACTCCCTATTAATACATGGTCTATTTGATTACATGTACGCCCATCGGGTGATATCCATGGTCCTTCATATATATCTTTCCTTTCGAAATGCGTGCTCATGACTCTCATATTGTTGGTTAATGCAAAATCACTCAACTTTTGTCCGTTCTCATTTGTTTCATCATGTTTGCTATGTGCATCTATTGTAGTCTTGTACATTTCCTCCTTGCCTAGTTTTGCATTGAGATCTCCAATAACTATTTTTAGGTCATATTTTGGTATCGAATTCATTATTCTCTCAAGCTCTTCATGAAATTTATCTTTTTCTTCCTCGTCCTTCTCGTTTGTTGGTGCATGTACATTTATAATACTGGTTTTTCGGTACACCCCTCTTAGTCGTATCTTCTATATAAATGAAAATCAATGTTTGTATGTTTGTACCTTATGCGTTCCGAAGCCATTGATCAGATTGTGGTGAAACTTTGATAGAGTGTTCTGGGGACGTACGAGTCGGTTCGTGGCAAAAAAATCTATATATAAATAATATCCTCTTTTTCAATGAATTTTTCTGCTTTGGTGGAAAGAATGTATGTTAATAATGACTCAATACACAAATAATTAACTATTATTAATACTTCATCAAAGTTTATATCAAAAATTGGATTGATATCAGTATTATATAAAACAAAGTCGGGTTACTCACACCATTCATGACTCAAGAATGGCTTGACTGAATATCATGATCTTTGATTTTTTGGCTTTGTCTCCGTCCAGAATAGTAGAATGAATATTAAAAAATCGGAAGAAGAAATATCATTCTCCCATACATTTTGTATAGAACAGATTTTTTGATGATATCATGAAAACTCATTTATCGTATTCAGCTTATAAGATTTGCCTCAGGATGGAACAAACAAAAGTAGCCGCTAGGAGCTGAAAATGAATTTGGAACTTTCAGATCCTATCGGCTGCTTTTTTCCACCATTCGAGCGAAACAAGCTTGATCAAAAATAAGTCGCTATGCAAACGAAGTGAGCTCTGTCAACGTTAAAACGTCATACTAGAGATACGAACTCGGATAACGATAAGCTGCGGTGCCAACAAGCAAGCTCGATCAACGGTAAACCACCGTACGAGCAAATCGAGCAAATCGAGCTCGGTCAACAGTAGACCGCGAGCAAAACGAGCTCAGATAACTGTGAACTGCCGTGTGAGCGACGCGAACTCGGTCAATGCCAAGCTGCTGTGCGATCGAAAAGAGCTCAGTTAACGGCAAGCTGTCGTGCGAGTGAAACAAGCTCGGTTGACTATAAGCTACCGTGCGAGCGAAGTGAGCTCGGTCAACTATAGAACGTCGTGCGAGCAGAACGAGATTGGTCAACGGTAAAATACCGTGCGAGCAAAGCGTGCTCGTTCAACGTTAAGACGCCGTGCGAGGGAAGGCAAGCAGCCATGCGAACGGAGCGACGTCGCTCAACAGTAAACCGCCACATGAACGAAGCGAGTTTGATAAACTTGGATTACTCCCAGCACATGCATATTCATTCCATTGCTACATTTCGGTTAGGTTAAAATTCAAATGGACAAGTTATGTCCGATATAATAATCACTTTTATATAATCACTTAAATGAGTATGTCATGTATAAATGTATAATCTTTAATAAATTAACAAAAAAGAAAGTAATATAAACTCAAAAGACATTCAGTGGAACTGCAAAGTCTTGGCCAAATACAAAAATCCCCTATTTCGATTGATTTCCCACAAAAGCGCAGTCTTACACAGTTTAACATGTCCTTATCATTCCCGAATTATAAGGTCCTGATATAAAAGATAGGCTCAAGTAGCTTGCAATCAGAATTTATCAATTCTGTGGCTTTACGAAGAACGTCGGGTCAGCTAATTGTACATACTGGTTCGAATTTCATAACTTTCTGTATCAATTCTTTTTTTTCATCATAAAAACTGTGTCAAAATATTCGGTGTCGTTTCCACTTCTGAAAAATATATAATTATCTACTGTTATCATGTCGTTTGATTTTTGCTCTGTTTCTTAAAGTGCCAGTATGTCAATCTTATATTGTGTTGAGCACATTGATAGATTTTTGAGTGTTCCCGATCCATTTGTTCCTCTTACATTCCATGTTCCTAATATTAGCATTTCATTTTTATGTTACTTGAATAATTCTCAAATTCTCTTATCCTTGGTCATTGCTTAGTCATTTCCTATTACATCCGTTTCTTTGTTGTCATGCTTCAGTTTTCTGCTCTTTCAATTGCCCTGCTTCCGCTGTTCCATATCCAGCATTGCCCTTCGATATATATTTTCTCATAGCTTACTTTAGCTGTTTTTCTTTCCTTTCTCTCATTTCCAGCTCTTTCCCTAGGAATTTTTTGAATTGCTATTTCCTCTTTAGTCAGGTCATTGTCTATGTATATTTTGCTGCCTTCAAGTTTGTTCTTGTTCTTCATAATCAGTTCTATTCCTTTCCAACTGCTTAATTTTACTACTGTCATGAAATTGCTTGTTGCTTCTACATTCCCTGCTTGAGCCGACTCTATCTTTACTTGTACTCCGACTAACTCCTTGCAGAACTTATCTTTTTCTTGTCTATTACTATTACTTTCCCTTTTATGACAATATTATTTTTCTTCGGCTGTTTTCCTCCTCTATCCACCTTTCCTTCAACTAGCGCAATTCTTTCTTTTAGTTCTCTATTCTCTTTCCTAAGCTCTTCAATTTCTTCATTTACTTTCTCTATAACTGTAAAATGTTTTGCTTGTTCCGATCTCATTTCTTTAATTTCCTCATCATTTTCACCATCATATTTTTCAAATCTTCCGTTCCTGCAGTTTGTTGGGTGACTTTAGGAGGGATTTCGCTGTTTTCTTGCACCTTCCAAATAATTCAGTCGTATATGGTCTTTTTCGACTTCCATCTGTTGAAGATCCGTTCGACTCTTATTCTTGTTTCTGCATCGACTGGTGTTGCTTGACCCTCTTCACAGTTGTTGCTTGCTTACTCACCTTACGCTACATCAGCAGCAGCCGCTGATATTTGATACTCGGTCACTCATTTCGCGTGGACTTCGTGACGTAGGTAGGTCACGTCAGATGTTAGATAATGTGTTCTTTGGACCAATACTCACACTAAAATTTTTCCAAACCACAGGTGAATAATATGACGATACCTATAAATTTTATCGCACGTTCTTCGCAAGTATTTTTTTGTTATTATTTATACAACTAATTCAATATTTCACCACACTAATCCCTAATATAGGAGCAGAGTTCCACTCGTCTTCACTTTCTTTTAGATTAGCTTGATTACTTATACTTATTTTATTATAGGTGAGAAAAATCTGATCGATTAGCCCTGGGCTAGGTAACAAAATCGGATCGAAAAAACTCACACGTCTTCACACTTTTAACTTCACAACTCAACTCTAGCAAATATACGTATGATCAAAGTACCGACTAACACTACTCTACTCTAATCCACAAATTCAATTTCTCAGAAAATGAGTTAGGTCTGGCGGGTCTGGGATCTTGGACTACTGCTATTGATGGGCAGAGTTTTCACCAGATGCAGTACAACTGCCAGGCCAAGTCCTGAAGCTTCATTTCTGAAAGGAGTCGTTGAACCCTGATATATCTCAAAGTCGAGTACTATTCTACATGAAGTTGTAACTGCCAAGTTTTTTTTCGATCCACAGATCTTGATTTACTCAGTACATACTGCCGCATCGAACATCGTCCAAGAAATGGGATCATTCGCTCATCTATTGAATAATATCTATTACTACGAATAATACCACGAAGTCGTTTATAGGCTGCACTTTCCAGAGACAATTTTCCTTCTTGTTTTCTTCTGAAACACTCTAGTTATCCACTACGTGGGAATTAACACGTAATAAATAGGATCTGTAAGGAGCCATAGCTTTTGCAATTAGTGGAAATCGGAATTCAGTTCTCCAGTACATATGAATTCTGGGATATTTCACGCATCCCATCACTGCGTGGATACCGAAAAATTTCTTTATTTCTTCAGGTGTAATCGTAGGCTTTAGTTCTTTATTATTCTGCTGTGAAACGTATTGAGCAATAAATAGGGCACTCATTCCAGAAAATTATTCGGGAAGATATTCTTCGAAATATCCCCATGGCGACAAAACTTTTTCAGGTTCGATTTCATCGTTATCTGAATGAAGTTGAGACATAAAATTTGCTTTTCTCCACTTTCTTTGATAATTGATGAGTGGAATATGATCTTCTGATTCACTACTACTGCTACTGGATTCTTCATTTTCAGATTGATCACCCCCTTCTCGGGATTCTCCATCACTCTCAATATCTAGCTTGGACTCAATGCCATCTAGTAGCTCAATAACTGCATCAGGACTCGCTTCCAGCTTCTCCACATCTATTTCTAGAAAATAGGTAATCAATAATTTCAACTGTTCACTACCGGTATCCATAATTATGATGTCTAAAGTAAATACGTGAATCAAAATATATTGATCAATAGCAATATGATGAACGTTTAATCCATAATATTAGTTAGTTAGTGGATAACAACAAAGCATTTAATAGTTGATAATTGAAACAATATAATTCGAATAAAATACTTACTATCACTAACCATCGTTAATCGCAATTTTCCGACAAGCGTCATCGTCAGCATGAAACTGAACTAGTGTGAAGAATTATGTGCCAGAACTTTGTCACAGTTGCACATCCCAGAGCCTTCTGCTGCCGTCAAACATTTTAAAGTCCATCAAAATTGGTTTACATCTTGCACACCCTATAAATTTTGAATTATGTAATTCTGCTTGAGCATACACCACCGCTTACCTAAATTTCATCAGTCATCAGCTAAAATAGATCTGTTTCAATATTTCATATGTGGTGGAATGAGGTTAGGTCCCTGAAAACACCTGAAATTAAATCCAACCGACATTGCTTGATCTGTATTTATGTCTTGTGCCTTACCGTTAATAAACTCTGAATGTAATCAACCGTTGGTCTGCAAATATGTTGTATATTGTATATTTTGTGTGATGTTATTTTAAAATTTGACACAACAAAATTAAAGATCCGACACTTGATAGTTTGAAACTCACCGACATGGCATTACCTACGTTACCGACAGATGAGAAGATATTTAGGACAATTTCAATTTCAGGAAAATATAATGATAAAAGGATGTAATCAACAGGAAAGTGATAGAAAATTTGTTATTGTGAAGAAATTTGTATGTGTAAAATCACTTCTTTTTATCTGTATGTCTCCTTTACTTTACTGATAGCGCAATTTTAAAACATGTTAAGTGAGGATTCATTAAAATTTTGGTATAAATAAGGCCCTCTGTCCGACTTAAATCACTTCTTTGAGAGTCCAGTCTTCTGAGTCGCCGTTCAAAAGTACGCTCCTGGTTCCGATTCCGAGTGCCATCTTCAGAGGGTTAACCGTCCAAGTGGAGTTTTTGTGCTAAGTCCGTTAGCACAACTGTCTGACACAATCTGAGAGTTTGTTTGCTTTTTATAAGTCCGTGAAAGTAACTTGGATTTGTTTGCTTTTGCTGTTTTTGAACTTAGAATATATTTTGAATAATTTAACGTAGAAGCACCGCTGGCAAGTCCTTGTTGACTTCACAGTTTTTGAACTATTTAACGTAGCGTCGCCGCTGACGAAGTCTTCGTGATTTCGCAGCGTTAGATTGTTGTAACGTAGAATCACCGTTGAGTGGGTCATCATTGGCTTCACAGCGTTGAGCAAGTTAACGTAGAGTCGCTACTTGGGAACCAGTTTGGTTTCACAAGCGTCGAAGATAAGTTAATCCACCGTTTGGGAAATCGCTTAACGATTTGTCTGTTTTAAAGTTTCTTGTCATCTGCGACCGCCTGGGTCCGTACTGCGACCGCTGGTGTCGAGTGCCAGGTACAGCCGTTCCGTCACCGTCAGCCAAGTCATCACCGTGCAAGTCCTGAAAAATATATGTTTAATGTTCATCGTCCTCGTTTTTATGTGTAATGGTTCTCATTGTGACACCTACCTCCTGATGATTATATTTGACAACCTTATCACTTCCCTTCTTAGCTATCCAGCCGTCTTCCTCAGAAACTGCGTCACCGATCGTATTGGCGCCTGAGCATCCCGTCAGCAGTTTTGACCGCGACGCCAAAGATAACAACTCCGCCATCAGTAAGGCGATTGTTACACTAGCTATAACTTTTGAAGCAATGCAGTTCATTCTAAATAGTCCCTTGCAGTACTCACAGTCATGTTGCTCCGTCGCTATCTAATAATTCTGAAAAATAAATTGAGATTGTCCACATCTGCCTCGGGTAGGAGCAGATGTAGACGAAATACTTTGGTGGAGGGCACTTATAAGAAATGAGGACATTACATTTTCAATCTTTATGTGAATTATGCATAGAATCACGAAACATAAGAACGAAACTGACAAGTCTTAACCCATATTATAACTTTAGCAAACTCTAAAATTGAACTATATTTTTATTATTTATATTAAATAAGTAGATGGCGGTAATTTACAAATTATATCTTGAATTTCGAACTCACTTTCATCTTTATGATAATTCGGTAATATGAAGCTTTTACTGCTTCTAATTTTCGAAAACTTCATCAAATAAGCGGAATTTGTTATTTTTGATGTTACTTGTCCGAAGATGTATTTTATGGCTTTTTTTGTCGAAAATTTCACAGGAACAAAAACTGCAGCTTCTATTTGCACTTTCGCCTCCATCATAAAATTCATTCCCAAATTCCATTGGACTATCATCAGATCCCTCACAAAAAATCTCTATCTCACTTTCTGAATTTTCTTGCAATATTTTATGAATGTGACTCCTATTTTTCTCTCCTTTGTCTCTTTCTTTCCTTTCTGTAGGTTTTTCTTTTCTTTTCGTGATAAGACGTTGCTTCTTTTCTTTTTCTATTTACTCTTGTTCTTTTTCATCTTTTTCGGGTGTACTTGTCAAAGTAGCAGAATATTTTGTTCTCTGACCTTTATTTGAAAGTGTTCAAACTACTTTGGATATGGACGAGTTTGCTCTGGAGTTAATTTGATAGCAAGAGATTCTTCAGAATTCAGTGTAGAGCAACCAGAGGTAGAATTCAGATTTGCTGCAGAATAATTAGTGCTAATTGACAACTCTAAATTTACGTCAGTCAGAGATACGTTATTCTCAATTTTCGTGACTTAGGAAGCCGAAAAATCGTCAGAGGTAAACACTTTCCTATTACAGGGCCAACAACCGGTTTTCAAAAGTCCTGTTGAAATATTAACTTCTATAAATAATTTATTAGAACTGGAGCAGTTAGATGCGCTATATCATAGATTGTTATAACTTTCTCTGGATGATTGGCCATCCAAGTATTAAAAGGAGCTCAATAACGACCCTTGAATGGTCCAAACACGGCAACATTCAGTGGTTGCAAGCGGTGTGTGATATGCGGAGGAAATTCTAAAAGAACTATGCCACTATCCCTGCAATATAAAATAACATCCAGTGTAGCATGTGTATCATGATTGTTGAATAGAATCAACACAGGGTTTTCTTTGGAAGCATGAGCAAATTTGTTTATGTGTCTAATAACTTCTAAAAAACCTTCATAGGTCACCCAGCCACTTGAATTGCAATACTTATACTTCCGTCTATTGCTCCAGTTGAAAATGCTTCTTTAAAACGAACTCTTGGAAAAACGTAAACGAATGGAACAGTATTTCCATTTCCAGTTATAATTCTGCAAAAAGTAACTTGTTCGCCCCTTTCTGCTGCAACAGCTTGCCCTATTTGCTTAGAAGCTTTTTGTGACACTATTTTGGGCATTTGAAGAACGATAATCACCCCACTTTCGTCAACATTCATTATTAGATCGCTTGTGAATCTATATTTCTCCAAGACAAATTCTAAATTTTCAAAGAACATATCCACACTATGTGAGTTAAAACTAATATTTCGAGAACAAATATGTCGTTTCATGAAGGCTTTCATCCATGCAATACCCGCAGTTTT
Source organism: Dromius quadrimaculatus (assembly GCA_963989225.1). Classification (NCBI taxonomy): domain Eukaryota; kingdom Metazoa; phylum Arthropoda; class Insecta; order Coleoptera; family Carabidae; genus Dromius; species Dromius quadrimaculatus. The sequence continues at coordinate 35,042,308 of OZ022328.1, read as the reverse complement.
ATTTTCCTTTTATTTTATTTGGGTGCATAACGTTCTAATTTCATACTATGTGAGCAAATTTTTAAATTTGATAATATGTCATACCATATTGTAATTCTTAAGAATGTAATATCTAATAAGTAAGTTGATCTTCTCCATCATTGGAAAATACTTGCTGTGAGGCATATTCAAATTGAGAATTTGGATGCTGACCTTCAATTTCAGTTCCATTTTGCTTATTAATTCTTTTAATTCGTTCATGTAGCATAGATTTTTTCAATCCATAACGCTAAGCCATATCTTGCAACGAACCATTGCGATTTTTTAGGTCTTGAATAGCTTCATATTTTCGGATATTTGTGCCCTGTTGGTCTTCCTAATGTATGATCGCACCATAATAAGGATCTTCTCCGATTGGAGAACAGTTAGGCTCATTTATATAGTCCAAGCTCATTATAAGTTCAGTGAAACCAAGTTTCATTTCTATGATCACAATTATTTCAGCAATTGTAAGCATAGAAATTAAACTTGATTTTACTTAACTTTGGATGAGCTTAGACTGGACAACTGGGCCTCAAACAAAAATATTTCCAATAAACGGGGTAGATGTGAACACTGTCCATTTGTGCCACCATATACGTATCCACATCTGCCCCACACGCTACGATGACAAAAATGAACTACTGAAACTTTCCAGATTATGATATAAGATTCTATTTGATAGCCTACCTTTTGAAAAACGGCTATTGAAATTAATAAGAGCAGCCTCAAATATGTGTCACAACAGAGACGAAAATCACGACTGCTTGAATATGAGGGAAAATTTTTACTTTTTAGCCTCAAAAATCTAATATGATGTTAATTCTTAACAAACACTAGATAAGCATCTGAAATTTTCTTGAGAATTGCACATAGTCAGTAGGACATCTGATGGCCATACACAGAGCCAGAAATGAAGTGGTGCGAGAAATTAACACTGTCCACAAGTGCCCCTGTCCACATGTGCCTCCCTCTACCCTACTCCAGAATTTTGATAAGCATAATATGTTGAAGATTCCTCGTGAATATTCGGGCGTACTTCTGCAGAGGAGTTCTCGTCTAAAGTACTCTTGTCTTTATTATCTTTAGAAGTTTCGACTCTGATATAATGATATTCTTTTTTCAAGTTATAAGATTCGCGATATTGATTATCCTCGGACATCTCTGAATTACTAGTTCCTTCTACCGCATAATTTGGTTGGTGCGTTCCGAACTGTCTATTCCGTTGAGCGAAATAGTTATTAATTCGTCCAAAATTTTGTTCAGACTGAAAGCCTTTTCTGGTTTGTCTAGACATGGCATAGCTCTGACATTTTGTGCGTCTCGGATCTGTTGTTCAAGAGAAAGTCTTTGACTATCAACATTTTAGATCCGAAAAAGTATCAGGAATTTGTCTAATAATTGATTTCGGATTAGAGTTCGAATTTGATTTGAGATATTGCAAGTCATTCTGTAATAGTATTTTTAAGTCATTTATAGATAATCTGTAAGTTTCTTCCTGCCAGATTTTTCCGGTAGATGTCGCTAACGCTTGATATGGAATTATTGATCAATAATCTTTCACAAATCGAATCATCACTAATTTGAACTTGGTCGTTTCTTTCGGAACTCACTCTTGATTTAAAAGTAACAAATTTTGTCTCTAGTCATTTCTGAGAACTTATATGGGTCTCTACTATTCTGTAACTTCAGAAACTCGTTTATAATTGAGACTGCGCTACTTTTGTCTTTGAAATTGTTTGCCGAATAGGTATATTGTTGATTCGATGCAGTTATTACATTCCGAATCTTTCATACTAACCACAACGAATTCAGCTCAAAAGAGTCATAGTTTCTTCGAAATCGTCTGAGAGTGGGAGAGGACTGAAGAAATTTCAAACTGTATGACAGCATTCATGAGTTACCTGATTTGTTTGGATCTCTATTATAAACTGGAATATACTTTGAACTGAAATTGATCTTTCGACCTCGGTCAGCCATTGTAGTCTGCAAAAAATTCCCATTTTCTAGTAACTCTGCTGATGGATCTGAATCATCTTCCAGTTTGAATATTCAATATGGCCGAATATCATTAGTTGATTAGTAACTGTGCATTCTGGAATGTGTGGCTGTATGCTGAAACTTGTTTTCTTTCCTATCATCGTTAATCACCCTTAAAATTTCAATGTTCTTATTTATAAAATGTCTGTTAGTGTCAATGATTAATACATGCTTCCAGAAATATATTATAGTAAATAGATTTTATTGTTTTAATTCTGTACATTTATTTTCATTTGTTTGTGTTCTTTACATTCCCAATAAAATTAAACTATGCTGCTGATAGCTGCTATCTCTCGGATTACAAGCTCTGGCGATGCTGTGATGCAACTCTGCTTACCCGACTTTTGCACTGCGGGCTTTTTGGTGCGGAGTTCGTATTTTTCCCGCTTTCTGGAAGACCTGGGACTCTGCACCTAGCAGCTCTGTCGTTCTTTTGAATGTTTATGTTCAGACCGTAATAAATCGTAAAAACGAAACAGTGAGGGTATAAACGAGTTGAAATTATTCTATGAATTTTTGACGAACGTATTGTCAATGTAATAATAGCAACCACACAACGGGTTTTTACAAAATTTCATCGTAGCAGATTATACAGCATAAACTGAACCAAATTAAAATCAAGTCAAACGGAATCTTTTGTACTGTTCTAATGCTGACTATAGTAATGTATAGAATGAAATCATCTGATCACATTGTTTGAATATTTCATGTATATCTTCTTCTATATAAATAAGAATCAATGTTTGTATGTTTGTACCTTATGCGTTCCGGAACCATTGTTTGTGGTGAAACTTTGATAGAGTGGTCTGGGGATGTACGATACGGTTCGTGGCACAAAAAGTCTATATATAAATGAGTTTTTTCTCCAATATTTTTTTTTTTTTTGCTTTGATGGAAAAGAAATCAAATTATTAGTGACTCAATATACAAATAATTAACTATTTTTATTATTTCATCAAGGTTCATATGGAAAATTAGATTGATATCAGTATTATTTAAAACAAAGTTAGGTTACCTACATTATTCATAAACCAAGAACGGCTTGACCGATTTTCATGATCTTGGATTTTTTTTATTTGTCTCCGTCCAGAATAGCAGAATAAGTACTGGAGAATCAGAAAGAGAAATATCATTATCTCATATATTTTGTATAGAACAGATTTTTTGATGATATCATGAAAACTTATCTATCTTATTCAGCTTATGAGATTTACTCCAGAGTAGAACAAGCAAGAATAGCTGGTAGGACCTGAAAATGAATTTGGAGATTTCAGGTCCTATCGGCTGCTTTTATTGCCATGCGAGCAAAACAAGCTTGGTCAGAAATAGGTTGCTAAGTTGAGCGAGCTCCTTTAACATTAAAACGCCTCACTAGAAATGCGAACCAGCAATTCAACCTCGGTCAACAGTAGACCGCTGTGCGAGCAAAACGAGCTCGGATAACTGTAAGCTGCCGTGTGAGCGAAGCGAGCTCGATCAATGCCAAGCTGCTGTGCGAGCGAAATGAGCTCAGTTAACGGCAAGCTGCCGTGCGAGTGAAACGAGCTTGGTTGACTATGAGCTACCGTGCGAGCAAAGTGAGATCGGTCAACTGTAGAACGTCGTGCGAGCGGAGCGAGATTGGTCAACGGTAAGATGCCGTGCGAACGAAGTGTGTTCGGTCAACGTTAAGACGCCGTGCGAGCGTTGCAAACTCAGTTAAACGAAGCGACGTCGCTCAACAGTAAACCGCCATATAAACGAAGCAAGTTTGGTAAACTTCGATTATTCCCAGCACATGCATATTTATTTCATTGTTACATTTTGGTATGTTCATTTTCGAATAGACAAGTTATGTCCAATATAATAGTTACTTCTATATAATCACTTAAATGAGCATGTCATGTGAAATTCATATATTCGAAGTATAATCCTCAATAAATTAACAGAAAAGGAAGTAATATAATCTCAAAAGACATTCAGTGCAACTGCAATGTCTCGGCAAAATACAAAAATCTCCTTTCTCGATTTGATTTCCTACAAAAAAAGATCTTCTCACAGTTTGACACGTTTTTATCATTTCCGGGTTATATGGTCCTGATATGAAAGGTAGGCTCAAGTACCTTGCAATCTGAATTTATCGATTCTGTGGCATTACGAAGTACGTCGAGTCAGCTAGTAACTCATAACCTGTGAGACGGGACCTGAATTTTTCTCTAATTATTGATAACTTGAGACTTTGTGAGTGGCTCCATTATGTAAAATCGAACTTACAGCTTGACCATCTGGCAAAATTTTGAACTCATTTTATATAAAGCCTCGAAAAAATATTACCGTCATATAGATTTTTACACTAGTTAATAGATTTTTCAATCACAGGATGGAAAAATAAATAAATTATCTGACATAGGTATTGGGGCGCGCAGTGAGTCCGACGAGCCGCATTTGTCACAAGTACATTGGTATGAACATTTATCACCACTTATCTATAATTTTTACGTCACGTGATCTTTTATCAAAATTTTGTCATTATGTCCGACAAAATTCACGGGGCATTTTTGCAGTCCGACGCTGGAAACGTTTCAAAATTGGAACAGCTGTTTTATTGATGTGTTTTCAAGTGGAACATAAAAAGACTGATATATTGATTTCAACTGTTCTCAAGATCTTTGGTGATAACATCTAATGAAAATATCGCAATAATTCAATAATTGATATATCACACTTGTGCGAAGCAAGTTTTCCCAGCTGAGGATGAATTGATTACATTGTATCTTCGGTTCTCAACTTTCTTCTCTCTTCAGTGAGTGATTTCACATATTCTGTTTCTATTAGTTTTCTCACTTTTATAGTTTTGGCTCTTCGCATATTAACTCCAAAAAAAAGTTAAAAAGGTCAATGGATCGGTGATATATTTTGCTTATTGCAACTTGTACACGATCCACATGTTTATACCAATCTTCTTCTTTTCCTAAAGCAAGCTTCGTTAACACTGGTTTTATCACTCGGTTGATCCTTTCGACTTGTCCATTGGCCCTCGCAGCTCCGATGGTGATATGGATCAAATCTATTTTATCGGCATGGCAACAGTCTTTGAACCGATTGGACGTAAATGCTGTCCCACGATCTGTAATGATCCTTTTAGGATTTCCAAATACTGTTTTCTGTAGCTCAAGTCCACTAATCACTTCATCTGTAGTCAATGTTCCAGGAGTATGAATCCATACAAACTTTGTGAACCCATCAACAACAACAAACAAATATTTGTAGCCCTTCTTTGTTGCAGGTAGAAATCTTAGGTGGTCTACATTGTATGTCTGTAACGGCATATCTTCTCTATTTATCGGATGTAGCATACCTTCTTCTTCAGCTTTTCGTTCGGCTAAAATACAGGGTACACAATTTTGTATGCATTGCTGTATTTTTTGTCGCAGCTTCGGAGTCCAGAATTCTTTCAAAATTATGTCCTTGGTTTTTCTTGCTGAAAAATGGCCATTCTCTTCATGAGTCGTCTTGATTATGGAATCTTCCATCTTGCTCGGGATGACTAGCAAATTATTTCCATTCGGTGATTTCTTCAAAGTAGTCATCATGGGAATAACCTTCGCGTAACAGTTTAGCAATAGTTTCAAATAGTCATCTGTCTCTTGAGCGATTCTAATTCTTTCTAGCAAGTTATTCTTCACAACAATCATAACAGCATTCCTTGATAAAGCATCGGACTGTTTCATGCGATCTTCGGAACGATGCTCGATGACGTAATTGTACTCTTCAAGCGGTAGAGCTCATCTGGCAATCCTGGTTGTTGGTTTTTTTTCTTCATTGTCAAAGTGAAGACAGAACAGGTCGTCACAATTTTGAATTCAATGCCTAACAGGTAGACGAGATTTTTTTTCAAAGCGTTGATAATTGCTAGAACTTCCAGGTCGTAGCTACAGTAGTTCTCCTCCGCAGGAGTAGTTTTCTTATTTGCATAATATATTAGATGCAATATTGCGTCATCATATTTGCTTCTTTGTAACAGAATAGCGCAACATCCATATTAACAGGCATCCGTGTGTAGCTCTATGTCTGCGTCAGGTGAGTAAAATCCCAACAGAGATCGTTCCGCTAAATGCTGCTTCAATTGGTCGAAGGCAATCTGCTCTTCCTCTTCACATATGAAGTTTACGTCCTTTTTCAATAAATCAATAAAGTGGTTTGGCGATAAGGGCACAGTTTTAGATAAACTTCCCAGAATAACCGGTGAGCCCTGAAAAACTTCAAATCTGACTTGTGCTTATTGGCTTAGGATATTTTATGACGGCATCAATTGGATACTCGATGCATCTTGTTAAAAACTGACATTTTTTCCACTGGATTTTCAGTCCATATTCTTCTGTAGTTTTTGATACAGCTTTCCAAGCCTTCTTTTTTGTCACGTGCTATCACTATGATATCATTTATGTACGTCAATGCTTCACCACTCCGAATATGCGATTTGAAAACTGCAATGATAAATTTTTGGAAAATCGCGGGTGAGTTGCATAGCCCAAATGGAGTTCTAGTAAATTTATATTGAGCTGATGGTGTTATGAAAGAAGTGCATTTTCAACTTTTTTCCTCCAATGGTACGTGTAAGAAACGATTCTTCAAATCTTAGCCCAGTTGTGAGACAAATTCACACCAAAATCTCTCATAAAATGTGATGTCGCCGAAACTCGGTTTCTAGATACTTTTTTGGGTGTAGGAAACCATAAAAAAATCTTTGCTGCTCCAAAGGGTATGCTAAGTTCATAATCTCAAAAACAAAATCATAAATTTTTATATCGAAAAAATGATAAAGAAATGCAGAACACTGTGGAGTGACCTTTTTAGTTTGCCTGTCAAATTTAGATTTTATAAAATTTATCAAAAATTAATAAAGTTTGATACAAATAATATGAATATTCTTTGAGAATGAGTACCCAGGGTTTTTTTGGGATGCTGATCAATATTATGCTATGAGATCTTTAAAATCAAAAATGGCGGATACAATACGTCGGCAATTCAGAACCAAAACTAAAACTCAATTTATATATTGTGAAAGTGTGAACAGGTTATATGAACATGGTTTTTTCGCTGACTAAGATCATAATATATCAATAAAGTTCTAATTAAAATGGTGTATCCAATATGGAGGTTTTCAAAATAAGTGGAAATTTCCCATGAAATGAGCAAAAGAATAACACGTATTTTGAAAAACAATTGAAAAATTGATAAAAATCCTATTGCAAAACATAAAATCCAAAAGAGATTTCGAAGTTGGCAGTTTTGTCATTTTGACAGGGCTGGATATTTTTGGATTGGAAGTGTCCATTATCCAATCAATGTTTGCTTATAACCTGAATGCTCAATCAAAAAATCAATGATATATTCATAAAGTCCAGGATTTGATCTACAATTTTGTATGCTCAATAATTTTTCAAGGCTCAACTTTAAATTGCAGGAATTAGAATCAGCAAAGAACATGCATTTTATTATATATTTTTCATTTTAAAGATTACTGAAACATATCAGGTTGTATCAATTCCTGAATTATTACACATTATGAAGTGTACTTCAAACTTCATTTAAAAAAATAAATATAGTAATTTCTGATTCATATTGATAGATAAAAACCGTTTTGAAAATGAAAATGGTGTGGAATGAATGCTACGAAAAAATGACTGTTTTAAAACATGAGTTACATAAAACAGAGACAATGTTTATCATTTCAATTATTTTTACATCAAAAGAGGAAATATAGTGATGATGAATGTACAAAGATTTGATTTTTTTCATGTCTCTATTAATATACCGGGTGGTGCACGGTAAAGGTGTACATAGAGATTCAGCCAAGGATAGTAGTTTTGTGCAATTTCCTGCTCTCCTATCTACTCTTCGGCAAAAATTACGGAGTATAAAATTTTTAGGAATCAAAAGGTGCATTCAAATCTGTCTTTTTATTTACAGTTGAATGTGTGGTGTTTTCATAATTCTAAGAAGAAACTGCAAAATAAAAATTAAATAATAGCAGCAGCCATGACTTTTGTTTTTCATGACAGATAATTCGAGAATATTATTTATTAATCAAATAAAGTTTGAAAAGTAAATGCAAGAAACCTTATGTCTACTGTATCGTTTACAAGATATCTTTTCCAGCAAGCGAACAGAGTCATAACTACTAGGACGCACAATGAGAGAAGAAAAATATCTATCATAATTTTTTTTTTGGGTATTCAGTCTTCTTTTTCGAATTAAATTCTTATTTATTCCAATAGCCTAAGCTTTCATCAATAATTTTTGGTTTCATAATATAATAGCTAACTTTCGACGGTTTATGACTTAGTATTAAAATATAGAAAACTTTTGGTGTTCTCGTAGCCAATTTTTTTTTGGATTTATTCAAACTGAGAACTGAAGAATTTTGTTCTCTGATTCAAAATCATCGGATTCTCCATAACTTGGACTTTTATTTGTATCGAAAAACTTGGCCAGAAATTGCCTTGCTGCACGTTTTTCCGGCGTATTCCAGGTTCATTGGCTTGAATAGATATTTATCGATAAAAACTTTTGGACTGAGTTCAAAAATGGCGCCAAATATTTGTGTAATTTTATCTCATAAAATTATGTTAATTTTATTCGTGAAGAAAAAAGTTTCTTCGTGCATAAAACTGAATATAACTAGTAAGTGCATGAATAGGAGTCACTGTTGTAATTACAGACCAAGTAGCAGCAATATCAAAGATCACATAATCGAATTACGAGATTGTTTTATTACAGATGGATAGACCATCTATGATGTGATTACATGCTGCATTCAAGTATATATGATCTAACATACTGAGATTTCATTGAATCTCGTTGAAAATCTCATTTCTGTTAAAATCCTTTGAGATAGAAGACTCATCTACGCCAGGATTGGAATTTACGACTTCATTTCTATTGGGATCATCTAAGCCAGAGCACTTATTCAAGTTATAGTCCAAGATCCCAGACCCGCCAGACCTTACTTATTTTCTGAGAAACAAAATTTGTGGATTAGAATAGTGTTAGTCGGTACTTTGATCATACACATATTCACTAGTTTGTGCCGACGGCCAATTTATAGATACGAGGTGTCAAAGGTACATCAAGACAATAATCACTTGTCTTGAAGTCTGAGTGCTGATTTTTATTTATGTTCTAGATAATATTGTTGAAAATTGATAATCAACACTGCCAGACAAGTCTCATCGGCAGTAATTCCTGCTAAACGCTTTAAAGCTCTCAAAAAAATATTGTTATCTTACTTATAGGCTGAGTCCTAATTTTTATATATAATACTCAGTGAGCAATTTCAAGACTTTTTATGAATAGCCAGACCAAGAAAAAGTTGGATACCCATAGATGCTTCACTTACTATCAAGCCTACAAATAGTGACCTCGCGCTTTTACTCACAGCGATATTTTAGATGTGTCTGAGGGATGTTTAGCCCTACGATTAATCTAGCTCTTAACAAAAAGTATTGGAATTGTATCCTGAGTGTCATATATAAAAATTAGCAGTTAAACTATAAGCAAGATCAAGTTATTCTTTGTGAGTTTTAAAGAGTCTGGCAGAAATTACCACCGATGGGAAGTGTCTAGCAGTATTGATTATCAATTTTTACAATGTTCTCTGAAACATACCTCAAAATCAGCACTCAAGACCTTAAGAGAAGTGAGTAATGTCTTAACGTACCGCTAGCACCTCGTATCTGTAAATTGGCCGTCGCCACAAACTAGCTAGTATGCGTATGATAAAAGTACATACTAACACTACTCTATTCCATACATTTTGTTTCTCAGAAAATAAGTAAGGTCTGGCGGGCCTGGGATCTTGCTCTATTAGAATCAAAAGTGTCAGCTTCATCTGAAAAAAAAGGAAAATTAATGTAATGAAATCTGAAGTAATATTTATAATCTGATGTCGCCCTAATAGAGTACCTATATCATATTTCTACAAGTTCTAATTAAAATAAATACGTATGACCCGTTGCATCATTTTTCTTTGAATTTCAGATGTCGCTTAGTGCACACGTGGACTAAAATCACACCATGTGATTGACATAAACATTGCTGTCATTAGATCGCTTCGATATTTTTTATTCCCGTGAGACCTAAAATTAGAGCTGAAGCGATGCAACTGGCTCAACGTAGGATTAGGACATAATATTTCTCAGATACTTTCATTATACGCCTCCAATATATGGAACTCGAATCATGAAATATTTTGTATTAAAAAATTAATTAACTCCAAATTCATTCGCAACACTTATGTTATTTGCTTTGTGCTAGTTCTGATCATCGTGACATTTGTGTGATCTTTCTTATGTTATGGGTAATCCATAATACTGTTTGTGAATTTTCTTCGCTTGGTCTAAAAATGTTGCCAAATCACTGACTTCATTTTCCTTCGAATTTATCAGAAAGGATTGTGTTGCCACATGCTTCCGCAGATGCATTGCTCGTGAATTACAGAGATTTTTCGTACCACATAACGATGAATATTAGACAATTAGTATTTAAGTTATTGAAAAGGAAAAACTTCTGGAATGCAGTCAATGGAATCTATTTTTATTTCTCTATTTCTACTAGTTTCGACACCACTTGTGTCATCCTCAGGAACTATAAATTATGATACAGGTTGAAGATAAGTATTTCTGCGGGCTGAAAAGGCATACTAAATATATATATATATATATAAGATCATGTAACATAGAATATTATAAAAACACATGTAATCTCTGAGAACGAGGAGTTCTCTTATCATATAGCCAAGCTTGTATCTTGTATTGCACAGTTTCTAGCAACAATAAAACTTTTCAAAATTATTTAGAAAAGTCTCATACCATAATTGGCGCAGTCGGTAGGATAGCCAACAATAAGTTTGTAACAGTGAGAAACACAGAAGTTACTCATCTAATTGTCGTATTTTTATACGAAAATTGGCTATACGCAACAATTTAAAGTGTGTAACAGTGAACACATATAAGGCTATATCAATAAACCCTTATCTATCAACAACTACACATCGGAAGAAGAATTATTCTACTTAACGGCTAAACAGTGCCCATCAGAGGACTATTCATACACGGTCTACGACAACTCGACGCAGCCACTACGGCGCGGTCACTTCGGTCCGGACACTAGGGTGCCGGCCATTTCGGAGCCGAGCCATCACGGCGCCGGGACATTTCGGTGCCGCAGCATTAAAATTCTGGACTTGTAGATTTATAAATTTGCAAAGAATCACTGCATTGAAAAATAATGTGATGCAGTGCAAAATATAACTTGAAATATATCTAATTTGTACTCAAATCACTATGGCACGTCGTTTTGCTATTTAATAGCAACAATTTTTACTCTTGTCAAATCTAAACTGTACTTCCTTATCTTGCAAGATAATTTTGATTCTCTGAATTTCAATGATTGAATTGAAATTATGTACATAACGGAGATTCAGAATTATTATTATCTTGCAAGATATTTCTGATGCATTGAAGTCTTATGATTGAATTAAAATTATGTACATAATAGAAACTTGGAATTCTTATTATCTTGCAGGATGATTAAATTCTTCGAATTTTAATTATAGATTCGAAATAATGTACATAATGGAAATTCGAAGTTATTATTATCTTGCAAGATTATTTGATTGCATTGAACTTTTACGAACGAATTAAAACTATGTAATAATCTATACATTTTTCAGAATTTCATTGTATAAAAAACGACTCTTGATTTTGAATTCAGTATGTTTTATCTGAAACTTTGACGTTTCGATCCTTTGATCAAGGATCTTCTCCAGAAAACAATCCATACAAAAATAGAACAAGGCAAGTATTGATTGTTTTTTGGAGAAGATCTTTGGTCAAAGGATCGAAACGTCAAAGTTTCATATATAATATACAAAATTTAAAATCGAAAGGAGCTTTTTCAAATTATGTACATAATAGAAATTCGGAATTTTTGTTATCTTGCAGGATAATTTAGATGCATAGAATTTTTATTATTGAATTAAAATTATGTACATACTTAATGGAAATTCAGAATTATTATCTTGCAGAATGATTTTAATCCATTGAATTTCTATGAATTCAATGCATCAAAATTACATACATAATTGTAATGCATTGAATTTTTTTGATTGAATATAAAGGGAATTGCAAGATAATAATAATTCTGAATTTCCATTATGAGCATAATTTTGATTCAATCCTAAGAATTCAATAAATTAAAACTATCCTGTGAGATAATAATAATTTTCAATTCCCTAAATGTACATAATTTCAATTCAATCATTAAAATTCAATTAATTGGAATTATCTTGCAAGATATTGGAAAAGTATAGTTTCAATTCGACTAGAATAAATAGTTGCTATTAAATAGCGAAACGACGTGCTATACATTATTGTCACAGTATATTTTGATAGTTATAACAAACATTTGGAAGTAATTAGATACTTTGAAAAATATATGTTCACCGGAGGTTTTATTTCAGTCTGCACCTGTATCACATCATGCTGTCAGAGGGTTGAAAATAAATTTTATAAGCCTCGTGATCTCTTATAATTTAGAAATAAAGTCATTAATCCTCATCCACCTGAATTTGAAGTCAGGTAAGCGGAGCATCAATGCATTTATCTCTGTAATACGGTTCATCCGTACTTATTTCGGAAATTTTAATTTGTTTCCAATTAATCAGTAGAAATTTCTTGTAATTTAGTTATTGAAGTTGCATCCTAGTCTTTTCTATACTTGCAATGGAATTTATCCTTATTTCTTGGCTTCTCGTATAAATAAGTGTTTTCTTATATTCCGGCCATTCTTCTGATTTAGTTCGAATGTGACATAACTGCTTGTGCCTTATTTTGAATTATTACAAATAGAGTTCATTGCATTAGTTTTGTTTTGAGTGTATTGAAGAAGATGGAAGATAGTATTCTTAATCAACGTGGACGCCCAAAATTTGAAAATGGTGTTCAGTTATATAGTTTCGAAAAGAAATCTGTGGGAGGAGATGTTGAATTTTGGCGTTATGAAAGGCGTAGTGAGTCATGCTAGAGTCCATGCGTCACGCGGACAGGTGATCAAAAGAATAAGCTCTCATACACATGAAGCATCAGTTGTAAATATTAAAGTTACGAAAATACTCAATGCTAATAAATCACGTGCTCAAGGTTCCATGGAAACTACATCACAAGTTCTTAATGCATGCGTAGAAGATACTACTATCGCTTGTCAGGGGAAATTACCTTCGATACCAGCGCTGAAAAAAGTTGTCCAAAGAGCCAGAAACAATATTAGCCGTGCACCTCCTCAGCCCCTGAATCTAGAAATGTTGGATATTCCAGATGAATTCAAAATTTACAAGTCTCCTGAGGATACAGTGGAAAAATTTCTTTTGTTTGACAGTGGTCCTGGTGCAGATAGAATAATAATATTCGGACGAGAAAGAAACGCAGAAGTTTTCAAAGATTGTGGTTCGTGGTTTTGTGAACGTACTTTTAAAATTACACCCCCTCTATTTTACCAAGTGTATGTGTTATCAGCGAAAAAGTATGACGGTGTGCATCCTGTTTTTTATTGTCTACTACCAAATAAATAGCGTGCAACGTACGAAAAGATGTTCGACATGGTGAAGGAAATAATTCCAGATTTTTATCCAACTACTTTTTCTTGCGATTTTGAAGTGGCTGCTTTTTCTACCATACAGATGAAATTTCCCGAATGTCACGTGTTTGGATGTTTTTTCCATTTAACTAAAAATATGAAAGAACATCTCTCGCAATGTGGATTATTAAGTCTATATAATAATAATTCGGATTTTGCTCTTGATTGTCGAATGATTACTTCATTAGCATTTGTCCCAATTAATGATCTTGACGACGCCTTACTCGAGTTGAATGACAAGCTTTCTGGATCTGCGGATCCGTTGTTAGATTGGTTTGAGGACAACTATATAGGTCGCTTGAATAGACGCGGCATTGGACGGAAAGAGCCGCTATTTCCAGAGAAAATGTGGAATTTATATCATCGGACGCTCAATGAAGATGATAGAACAAATAATTTTGCAGAAGCAGCTCACCGCCGACTTCAAACAGAATTAGGTATGGACCATTCAACTTTATGGAAATTTATTGATGCCCTGAGAAGAGTACAAAAAGGTAGAGACATGTTTTACGAACAGCTAGTGGCTGGTAGAATACCTCCAACGAAATTGTGGAAATATCGTGAAGCAGATCAAAGAATATTGAGAATTGTGCGCGATTACGCTAATAGAGACAAATACGATTATCTGAGAGGCATATCTCATAATTATGAAATGGAAAATTGGAATTCTTTGCTCGATTGAAACATTTTCTCTAGAATTACCAAATTCCGTTTCTAGTTGTAAGTTATATTGTGCCAAATCTCCAATAATTTTTATTACCTTTTTTTTTGCCTTGTATTCTACTATAATATGTATCTTCTTATTAATGAGAGACACCACAGTATCCTGAAATATTGAATATGGTCTGATCAGACCAACCATTAGGATTAATCTGATTCATGCTCAGCTTATAAGATTATAATATGTATTGAAATTATTGTTTATTTGTTCAAATATAAATATCATAAATCTCAATAGCAAATTCTGTATGCATATATTTTTTTCTTGTAATATTATCTTACGATTTATTAAATTAGAGTTTTATGTTCAAATTGTATTAAGTATCTAATTCTTGTGTTTTCATGTACATTTCTTGGAATTCCAATTTGAATAAACTTTCTCATTTCTTGTGCTGAAATTGTGAATTTTCATTTGAACTTATCCTGTATCAAATTCTCTTCTTTTTGTCGTTTTGCTATTTAATAGCAACAATTTATTGCAGTTGAATTCGAACAATACATTTTTCTCATCTTGCATGATAATTTAAATCATTGAATTTTTATGATTGAATTGAAATTATGTACATAATAAAAATTCAAAATTATCATCATCTCGCAAGATAATTTCAAAGTATTGAATTTTTATGATTGAATTAGGATTATGTACATAATGGAAGTTAGGGATTCTTATTATCTTGCAGGATAATTTCAATTCATTGAATTTTTCTGATTGAATCTAAATTATGTACATAATGGAATTCAGAATTAGTATTATCTTGCAAGATCATTTTAGTACATTGAATTTTTCTGATTGAATTGAAATTATGTACATAATGGAAATTCAGAATTATTATTGCAAGATAATTTTAATCAATTGAATTATATGATTGAATTAAAATTATGTACATAATTTTGATTTAATTTATATTGAATCATAAGAATTCGATGAATTGAAATTATCTTGCAGGATAATGATAATTCTGAATTTCCATTATGTACACAATTTTAATTCAATCAGTAAAATTTTATGGATTAAAATTATACTGCGAGAGAATAAGATTTCCGAATTTTCATTATGTACATAATTTTAATTCAATCATAAAAATTCAATGAATAAAAATTATCCTGCAAGATAATAATAAACCCTAGCTTCCATTATGTACATAATTTTAATTCAGTCATAAAAATTTAATGGATTAGAATGATCCTGCAGGATAATAGTAATTCTGAATTTTCATTATGTACATGATTTTTATTCAATCATAAAAATTCAACGATTTCATATAATTTTGCTTGATAGTCTCTATGCTGAATCATCATTATGTACATAATTTTAATTAATATATTATTAATAAATTATATTATCATGTATCAGTATATGTGAAATGTGCACGTGAAGTGAAGTAGCGAAAAATTATGAATTTGGTGGAAATAAAGAGACTTGAAAAGTATTGAAGAGGTCAAGAACAGATAAAAGTGAGCTCTATACGAGGTGATGATATTCGGCGCCAGGCGCATGTATCCTTTTTAAAAAAATCAGATACAAATTTCATAACCAAAAAAATTAATAAATAAAACCTCAACAAATTTTACATCAACATACGGACAACTAGCGACATCTATAAACGAGGAAAGGGATCTGAATTCATAAATTCATATGCAACCAAATTAACATCCGTGATAAGAAAAGTGCTGAAATGAAGGGGTGCAAATGAGCGGCCAAGACACAGACGCTAGTGGCAGTAGAAATTCAAGTGTTGAAAGGAACATTTTTGTGAAAAGTAGGAGGACAGCAAGATCGCCCACAAGAAAAAGAAAAGAAATGGAGAATTCCGAAAGTCAACTAATGGATTTTTTGAAAGAAATGGATAAGAATATAGAAGAAGCGAGACAAGGAACAAAACAAGAAATAAATAAGTTGAACAACAAACTAGAGGACATAATCAAGCAACAAAAGAAAGAAATTAAAGAATTAAAGAAAGAAGGTGCGAAGATGGAAAATGAAGTCAAAAATTTGAAACAAAGAGTATTAGAGCTAGTAGAATCTGAAGAGAGGAAAGAGAAAATTGGAGGGAAAACAAAATGAAAATTGGGTAAAATAAAAACAAACTATTGAGAACAAGAATATACATAGAAAATGATATGATGAAGAAAGATATGAAAATACAAAAAAAATATTAGCAGTCGCTAAAGAAGAAAAATTGAAGAATAAATTTGTTAGAATTCGATACAGAAAAATTAAGATTGGTGAGAAATGGTACGAATGGAGCGTAAATGAAGATACATTGATTTTTGGAAAAAATCAAAAAAACGGGCTGACTCCAAATGTTCAGAGAGAGAAAGGAAGGGGAATGCACTGAAACAAAGAAATAAGATAAAAAATAGGAATAAGAAAATTAGGATTAGTACATGGAATATAAGGACAATGTTAGCAGTAGGAAAAATGGTAGAAATAGGCTTAAAATTACAAGAATACGGAATACAAGTTGAGGCTCTGCAAGAAACAAGGTGGAAAGGACAAGGGAAAATAGATAGAAAGAATTTCACATTATTATATTCAGGGGATAAAAAGAAAGGGCAATATGGGGTAGCTTTCATGGTAATGAAAAAATTAAAAGAAAATATAATAGACCTTAAGCTAATAAATGGAAGATTAGCATACTTACGAATATCATCAAAACCGTTCAACTTATCATTATTAAATGGGTACGCCCCAGCGGAAAATGCGGAAGCAGAAGATTAAGAAGATTTTTATGATAAAATAGAAGAAGAAATCAAAGAAATTCCAAAAGAAGATACGCTACTATTCATCGGAGACTTCAATGCTCAGATAGGAAAGGAAGACTACATTGAACAGGTTGCAGGAAAATTCACAGTACACGAAAAGACGAATAACAATTGTAGATTAGCTGCAAAATACAATATGATAATAAGTAGCACCAAATACAACCACCCAAAGATGCATAAGATAACATGGGTGTCACCGGACCAAAGAAATCAAACACAAATAGACCATGTTCTAATTACAAAAAGAAGACAATCAACAATAACGGATGTAAGAACTTACAGATGAGCATGTACCGATTCAGATCACTATATGGTGACAGCAGCAACAAGACAAAAAATAAAAAAGAATAACAAGAAAACAAATGAAAAGTCTAAATGGAATGTAAAGGCATTCAAAAATGGAAACATAAGAGAAAGATATGCTGAGGAACTAAATAAAAAACTGAGTGAACAATCGCAGAAGGGAGAAAATATTGAAATAAAATGGAACAGCATCCAAAGTAGTATAAATCGAGCGGCCAAAAAAGAAATAGGGAAAGAGGTCAGAGAAAATAAGAAAGAATGGTTTAACAAAGTATGCCAAGAAACAGTAGAAAAAAAGAGGAAAGCCAGAATGAAATGGATAGAAACAAGCCAAGCAGAACACGAAGAGGGATACAAAAAAATTAGGAAAGAATGCAACCGGATCTTGAGGGAATGCAAAAGAGAATAGACAGAAAATAAATTGAAAGACATAGAAACAGAAAGAGTAAACAGAAACACGAAGCAATTTTATCGAAAGATTAGAGAACAGAAAAAAACAAATAAAGCTAAAATAAATGGAGTAAAAAACAAGAATGGAATGTTAACCGAGAGTGAAGAACAATATAAGCAGATATGGATGGAATATTTCACAGAGTTACTCACAGAAGAATACACAAACGTAGAGAACCAAGGGATAGCGCCAGTATCAGAAGAAACATTAGCAGAACCATCAATGGAGGAAGTAAAAGAAATAATACAAAACAGTAAAAACGGAAGATCACTTGGACAAGATGGAATTAGTATTGAACTGATTAAATATAGAGGAATCAAACCACAAGAACATATACACAGCCTGATAAAAACAATATGGAAAGAAGAAAATATGCCAAAAGAATGGGAAACAGGACAAATAGTAACTATTCACAAGAAACGAGACCAACAAATATGCCAAAACTACAGGGGAATTTCTTTATTACAAACTGCATATAAGATAATGTTAGCAATAATACAAAAAAGACTATCAAGAGAATCAAGTAATATTGTAGGACAATACCAATGTGGTTTCAGCAGCGGCAGATCAACTACAGATGCGATTCATACCTTGAAACAGATTATTGAAAAAACTTATAAGCACAGAATACATGTAGAATTGCTTTTCATAGATTTCAAACAAGCATCCGACTCAATTAAAAGAAATAAGCTGACTGAAGTATTAATAACGCTAGGAGTATCAGCAAAATTAATAAGATTAGTGACGATGACTATGAGACGAACCACTGCTACGGTTATGACGCCAATGGGAGAAACAAAAAACTTCGAAATAAATAAAGGAGTAAGGCAAGGAGACTCACTATCTGCAACTCTGTTCAACTTAGCATTAGAATATATTACAAGAAAAATTAATAAGGGAACACTTAGGACAAAGGAAGGCCAGATAATAGCATATGCTGATGACATAGCGGTAGCAGCAAAAAACCGAAAAATAATGAAAGACATGCTACAGGAGATAATTGAGGAGGGGAAAGATTTGGGATTAAAACTGAATCAAGATAAAACTAAGATAATGGTATTAGGACAAAAATCAGAAGATAGAAATATTAAAATAGGCGAACATGAATTTGCACAAGTGGATAAATTTAAATACTTAGGTATAATGCTATCGTGGGACGGAAAAAATGAGGGAGAAATCAGAGAAAAATTAATAGCAACAAATAGAGCCTTCTACGCGAATACCAATCTGCTGAAAAGCAAAATTTTGACAAAAACAACAAAAATTAGAATTTATAACACATTGATAAGACCAATAACAATGTATGCAGCCGAAACCATGACAATGACAAAACAAGATGAGGAAAATTTAAGAATTACGGAAAGAAAAATAATAAAATCTATATTAGGGCCGATAAAAACAGCAGAAAATGAGTACAGAACATTAATGAATCATGAAATAGAACAGAAATTGAAAGGAGAAGATATAGTCAAAAAAATAAAACAACAGAGCGTCAAATGGCTTGGACATGTATGGAGAACAGACGCGCAAAATACCATCAAATCAATAGTTGAATGGGACCCAGGAGGTACAAGAAGAAGAGGAAGACCAAGATCAAAATGGTTAGCAGAAGTAGAAGAGGATTTGAGGAAAATTGGAGTAAGAAATTGGAAAGGAAAAACAAATGATACGAAGACATAGAGAAAAATAGCAGAAAAAATTTAGGCCAGAGCAACGGAGACTGATCCACTCCAGCATTTCGGATCTAGAAAGCATCGTAAAGATGCGGCGCAATCCCATAGGGATGTTAAGCCATCACATTACATTACATAATTTTGATTCAATCATGAAAATTCAATGAATTAAAATTATCCTGCAAGGTAATAAGAATCCCTAATCTCCATTATGTACATAATTTAAGTTCAATCATGAAAATTCAATGCATTAAAATTATCTTGCGAGATAATAATAATTCTGAATTTTTATTATGTACATAATTTTAATTCAATCAAAAAAATTGAATGAATTGAAATTAACCTGCAAAATAATAATAATTCTTGATTTCCATTATGTACATAATTTTAATTCAATCATGAAAATTCAACGCATTAAAATTATCTTGCAAGATAATGATAGTTCTGAATTTTCATCATGTACATAACTTTAATTTAATCATAGAAATTCAATAAATCAAATTATCTTGCAAGATGAAAAAATGTATAATTTAAATTTAAGTGGGAAAAATTTTTGCTATTAAATAGCAAAACGGCGTGCCATAATCTAACCTGAATTGCAGCCTCAGCTACGCTTCGACCGCAAACAGCAGATTCGACCAAAAAAGATAACCTTTACGGCCTTGATACACAAATAACTATTTTTGCCGATTGACTTTGGATGTACGACTTTATTGACAGTTTACAGTCTGCGAAGTATCATTTTTACTGCCTAGGCAGTAAAAGTGTCGTTTCCACAGCAACCGCCCAACATACGCATCACAACTTGGCCACCGATCAACAAATGCATAGCAACAGATATGATATTCTCAAGAAATATTGAAATTAATCATGAAATTAATCAAATTTAAACAATCGGCAAAAAAATTATGTGTTCAACACAGCAAAAAATGAAGATTCACTGCCTCGGCTACGCTTCGTCTCTGAAACTCTAGCTGCGTCAGTAAACCTGCCATTTTTTGCGTAGTCTATGAATGTAGGCAAGGAAGGAAATTTAAATTTTTGGCCGTGTTGGACACATTATTTTTTTGCTGATTGTTCAAATTTGAATTATCTTATGATTAATTTCAATATCTTTGAAAAATGTCATCGCTATCAAAATATGTTGCTATGCATATGTTGATCGGTTTCAAAGTTTTCATGCGTCTGTTATGCGGTTGCAGTTGAAAAGATACTTTTACTGCCTGGGCAGTGAAAGTGTCACTTTACAGACTGTATAGTGTCGATAACGACCCTTAATAACTTCACTCAAACTGCGGATGAAACATATATTATTTTGAATACTCTGCAAATAACAGCTCCACAAAAAGTATTTGCTATCTAATTCAATAAAAAATAGATTAACAAATAATGCAAAAAAGATTGTTTCACAAAATTAATTCACTAACTGGGATGAATTGAAATCATATTTAAGCACTAACTCCTCAGATAGAACTTCAGCTGAAACATTATTAGGAGAATTATTTGAGAATAAAAACAAACAGAATACAGAGATTATATTGAAAACAATGTTAGAAAAATTTGAGTTATATAAAGCAAAAATATTTTCAAAAAATTACAATTTACAGCAAAAAAATGCTATTCTTCAGGAAAATCAAGAAGCTGTAGTGAATAAATTCATATCATTGTTACCACCTATTATTAAAGGATCATTAATTGTGAAACAACCTTTTACATTAGAACAATGCGATTTATTATTAAAAAATGAATTCAGTTACGCCAATTCTTTACACAACAGTCCAATGACACGAAACGATAATAAACAAAATCCAAGCTCTTCCAGAAACCCAAATTTCACCTTTAACCTTCCACCTGAACAATTCCCAGGACAAAACTTTCCCTCCAAACCAGTCAGTCTCCACAAACCATCAACTCCTGGATATAATAGGTTTGCAAGACAAAATTTAGTAAACAGCTACGAAACACGTAGTTCTCAACTCCAACCAATGTCAGTACAGACACGTAATACCCAACCTATGTCAACATCAACAATTAAGCAAAATTATAACAATGAAATAGTGCAAAATGAGAACACTGATGTTGAAGAACAAGATCTTGAAGAATGCAAAATAGAAGCTAATGACAGCGATGCTTTTTTTGGGGGAAAATACAGAGATAGTAGAACAAAATACGTAATGACTTTGAAATTGAAATCTATTTCTTTGATAAAATATAATGATTACTTTATATCAATTGATTCAGGCTCCGATATAAATTTAATTTCTTCAAATATTGTCAAACAAAGAAATTCAAAAATTATCAATAAACCAGTCACTTTTAAGACAGCTCAAACAAAAGTTCATTGCAAAAGTTGTGTAGAAATGAAAATTCAGAATAAAAGTTTAGAATTTTTTATCCATGAATTTCATAAGGAAAGTGATATGTTATTTGGCGTAAAAATATTAGAACATTGCAATGCTTTAATGGATTTCAAAAATAAAACTATAACATTCGGAAATAAAAATTTGAATTATTATCCTCACAAACATTGAACAGTTCATTCACAAAATTAAGACACGAATATCTGGATTACGATCAAAAAGTCAAGATAAAAAATTCATAAGAGAAATATTCACTACTCATAAAATTCGCACAACAGACGACACACCCGTTTCCCAAAAGAATTATAGACTCCCACAAATCTATGAAAATAACATTCAGGAACATATCCAAAATTTACTGAAGACAAAAGTAGTTCTAAAGTCAAGAAGTCCATAAATTTCGCCTATTTGCTTAGTGCCTAAGAAAATGGATGCGTCAGGCAAACGCAAAACGGGATTAGTAATAGATTTCCGAAAATTAAATCAGAAAACCATTGAAGATAAATTCCCTTTACCCAATATCGATAAGATTATACAGGTAAACCTAAATTTTTTACAACATTAGATTTGCATTCTTGATTCCATCAGCTACCAATAGATGAAATTTCTTCGTATGCCTCTCGGTTTAGTGAATGCCCCAGCTTCATTCCAAAGAATGATGAATGAAATACTTTCAGAATGTATCAACAAAATCTGTTTAGTTTATATGGATGATATAATAATATTTGGAAACACATTAGCAGAACGTTTACAGAATATAGAAAATATTTTTTCCGAATTACAAGATGCAGATCTCAAAATTCAAATCGATAAATCAGAATTCCTCAGTACTGAAACAGAATATTAAGGATTCATTATTTCACAAGAAGGTCTTGAACCTAATAAGAATGAAATTGAAGCTATCGAAAAAATTTTGATCCCTAAGACAATCGAAGAAATAAAATCCTTTTAGGCAAACTTTCGTGGTATAGACGTTTTATTCCAAATTTCGCTAAGCTTACCAAACCTTCTACTGAATGTTTGAAAAAGAACAAGCAAATAGATATAACTAATCAAGTATATCAAGACGCATTCAAAACAGCCAAGGATTTGATAAGTAATCCACCAATTTTAGAATTCCCTGATTTGTCAAAAAAATTCATTCTGACAACAGATTCATCAGATTATGCCATCAGTAATTTCACAAGTTATTGATGGACAAGAGAAACCAATTGCGTATGCATCAGAAACTTTCAATTCTGCAGAGCAAAATTACAGCACTATTGAGAAAGAATTGAAATATTTCATTTGGTCGATGAATAATTTCAAACCCTATTTATTCGGCAGAAAATTTACAATTCGCACTGATCATAAACCTCTTACTTGGCTATTTTCTATGAAAAATGCAAACCAGAAGCTTATGCGATGGATGATAGAATTAGAAGAATATAATTTTGACATTGAATATTAACCAGGAAAAACAAATAGAATAGCAGATTTTCTATCGAGACATAAAGATAAATTTAAAATCATAAAAAAATCAGGAGATGTAATAAGTACCGATATTTTCGCTCATTGTATATCAAAAGATTCGAAATTTTCAAAAAGTTTGGCAAGAAAAATTGATTCAAAATTTAATAGTGAAAACTATTGTAGAAGAAATATAAATAATAAAAATATAATCATTTAGAATACAGATACTAAAATTATCATTCATTTGATCACAAAGGACATATACTTAGAAAATGTTAATCGGAATTATTTCAAGAAAACACTTATTAAATTGAAATTAATAAGCCATATTCATCATGCGGATTGGATAAATTAGAGAAATCTGAATTGATAAGAATTTTTGAACACATTTTTGATAGTACACAAATGCAAATAAATTTGTATGAATATGAACAGTTACAAAATTTTAGTTCAGAAACAGATGGAATAGATCAGATAGTAAATGAAACATTGGATGAAATTTATGACGACAGAAATGAACAACAAAGTATAATTGTAAATGAATCAGAATCAGGAGACACAATCCATAGCTCTCATGAGGACCCAATTAACAAACTAAAATCTGTAGATAATAGATTAAACGTGGCAAAAAATCAAATTATTTTCCATTTTTCTAATGAACCATTCGATATAAAAATAATGAAATTATTTGATTATGAAGAACAAAGATTTGTTATTAATATTAATAAAGATGGAAAAGAACAACAACTGTTGGAATTATTGAAAAACTACATAGAGCCAAAAGTTGAGTATTTGATATCAAACCTCAAACAACAAAAACAAACATTGAATCAGATATTACAGGATATATGTAAAATGGATACAATAAATTCAGCGGGATATTATAAATTGGTAGAAGATGTTCAAAACGAAGATAAACAGACACAAATAATTTTTGATAATTCTGGTCGAACATGATTGTAGATATTACAAAAATTATAAATCAGTGCAAAATATGCAGAGAAAATAAATATGATCGACACCCTATACAATTGAGCAATAATTCAACCCCTACACCAAAAACTCTTTTTGAAATCATAAATATAAATCTTTTAACTTTGAATAAACAATATTTCATAGCTATATTTGATAAGTTATCTAAATTTGGATTAATTCACCTTGCTTTTAATAGAACAGAAACCATGTATATCATTAAAGAATTTATGAAAACTTATAAAAAACCAAATATGATAATAGCCGACCATGGACTAGAGTTTAATAATGTCCTAGTGAAAAATTATTGCAATAATCATGACATCAAACTAAATTTAATCAATATAGCAAATCCAAAATCGAACGCGGTTGAAAGATTTCATTCTGTATTAAGAGAGCATCTTCGCATATTACATTTTATTAGTAGAATTAGAGATTTACAATATATTATGAATTAAGCAATAACAGCATATAATAATACAAAACATTCAACTACGAAGTTAACTCCTTGCGAAATATTTTTCGGACAAAACGAGCAGAATAAATATTTTCAGAAACGATGTTCTGATGAAGAGATCATAAACGATTATTTTCGAGAGAAATCAACAACAAATAGAGCAGTAGATAAGATTATGGGTAAAGAAAAAGCAAAGAGAACGAAGGAAAATGAATTACCTCTCATACTTCCAGGAAAAGTTTATGTTAAACAAAATAATAGATTGATGCACAAATATAAAAAACCTATATTTAAAAGAGTATCAGTAGGAAATTGAAATCCTATTTTAGCAACTGTAGAGGCAAAAGATAAAAGGTGTATTCGGTAATTCAAATTAGATAAAATTGAAACTTGATTTCAGGGCTTTTACCACCGCTCAACTAGTGGACATTTCAAACAATAATGGATTCCTTTTGTTCGGAATTGGTGACTGTAAATCAAAAGAAGGAGAAATGATACATTATTTCGATTATAATATTACCCCTCTTTATGTAGAATATTCGGAGCTGCACAATATAACATTTAACATTATATGACAGACCCGGAATAATTATTATTTTGAAGAGCAGAGCAAAGCATTATCTTATTTTATGGGTGATTTGACACAACAAATTCAAAAATTGTTCAATAAAAGAGCTAAACGCGGTTCAATAAGTGGCTTAGGGAATATAATTGAATCAATTACAGGTAATTTGAATCAAAATGATGCAGAAAAATATGAAAGTTTAATTGAACAAATAAGAAATAATTCAAAAATCCTCCAGAATCAAAATGAACAGATAATAAAGAATAAAAAGCATTTAACAGATGAATTCTACTCAAAATTGGAGCAGTTCAAACTAAACGAGAATAAATTTTCACAAAATCTTAATATTATAGTTGATACTTTTAACAAAATACAAAATTGGTTAAGTCAGATTGATATGAAAGTGAAAATTAACAAATTGTTGATCACTATTCAAAATTTACTGGATTTTTGTAAACATATGGAATTAATGTTGGTAATTTGCTTATTGAATAAATTAGACACTACTATCATAGACCATGATGATTTAATTCAAATCACAGGCAAGAAAGACATTTGGTCACAAGTAAACGAGATAACTACATATTGTAGACCAGAAAATGAACAAATTCATATATTATTATTAGAACCAGAACTTTCAATACATTCTTACCCTTTATACCAGTAATACCCAATTCTTTTTATCCGTCATAGCAAGTCATATAAATAGACAGAACAACCTTCATATTACATAAAAAAACACATTAAAAATATTCTAATAGAGATATTCTGCAGAGAACCTAGTAATATGAATTATTGTCAAACTATAGGTGAAGAAATGAATAATTGTATCAAAAATATAGTGATTAATGAAAATAATGATGACTGTAAAACTATTGAGCAACAAAGTGAGAATAACGTAATGCAAATCCCGAACACTAATAATATAATTATTATTCACTCAATCAATCAAGAATTAGTAATCAACTATGAGCATAAAAATACAAAGAAGAACTTTCAAGGAATTTTAAGATTAATTAATGATGGAGATTGTAAAATTAATTAATGGACATTCAATGGGATATCAAGAACTTATAAAGAATAAGAAATAAATCATGACCAATTGCGAAAATTTGATTAAAAAAATGAATAAGATTAATTTGAAGGCTTTACAACAATTAAATATTTCATTCCCTCAGTTGCAAAAAAATGAAGAAATTTAAAATTATGAAAATAACATTCATCATTATTATATTATTTATATTATAATAATTGTAATAATATTTGTTGTAATCATAATATTATTGATTAAGTACTATGAGAATTGTAGAGTAAAACAACAAAAAACAAATATTGAATTGAATAATTTAGAAAGAATGACCAAAAGTTTGTAAATCATGTATAAAGTTTAAGCTTGCTCGGGAGGAATTATGAAGTTCAACTACCCATAGAAATGCTGACTTGAGATATAAACTTTCCACAAGATCACATAACATAGAATATTATAAAAACACATGCAATCCCTGAGAACGAGGAGCTCTCTCATCATAGCCAAGCTTGTATGTTGTATTTCACAGTTTTTAGCAACAATAAAACTTTTTGAAAACTATTTCGAAAAGTCTTATATCATAATCTATATATATATACAGGGTGTAACAGAAATAAGTACATTAATTTTAACCTGTAATGCAATTTGTCAAGCATAACAATTTTTCTCAATAACTTTTTTCCGTAAATCCTCTGGATACAGAGTAAAAATTCATCAAAGTTTCGTCAAAAATTTCATAGTGCGCCTATGGTTCAAACTGAATGTTTCTCATTTGTTGGAAGAATGACAGCTGTCGATTGAAAGAAGTATTTTGTAACTTCAAGCCATCGTAGTCTTGTCAATCATTCATTTGAAACTGAAAGAATATTAGTATTTTGGCAATACATTGATATTCACTCACCTCGATAATTATTCTATTCTTGCATATGTTGGAATAAAGACTAAATTTGTCTCTGTAATCAACAATTTGGTTTTTTAGTCGAATTATTATGTCATTTTTAAGAAATTTGATTTTCACTTAGGGATTTCACCTATATTTTTGGATAGTACATTTCTTAAACATAAGATAATCTGCACAAGCTTATTGCACTTGAATCAGCTGATTTGAATTGTCTGAAACTGTGTTAGGAGTATCAGACTGTGCTGCCATCTACGAGCAGTTCAAAAAGTAGTTGCTGTTCCCAACTTACTCCATCAGAAACATAGAGAGGAAATCATTCAACGATTTATTCAGAGAAAACGGTGAAATATTAAATGGAATGCAATTCTTAATTAATTAATTCACGTAATAATTCGATAGAAATTTTGCTACATGAAATTTTGAAGATTCTTCTCTTGAAGAACAGAAAATATAACCTATAATTGTATGAAACTGAATTTGATAATTGATTCAAGATATTTTCTGAAATATATGATACAATATTTTATCCATTCAGCAGATCAATTCACGGGGCATACTTTATTGAAACGACCTGAGTGTGAAGTTTGTGATAATATAAGGAAAAGTAATACACAGGTGCTTCATTTATAAATTAATGTACTTCATTCATCTCATCTGCTCTTTTACGTTTAAGATAAACGTTAAAATAACAATTTATAATCGGTTTTATTCCAGAATATATTTGAAGGAATTGATAACTAACATATGTCAAAATCAATTATTGTTCTATTGCAACTGCTACTGGATCCAATAACTATGCACTTGAACGACTCGTTGAATTATAGGGGATAAAAAATGCTCAAAAAAGGTGAGAATTCGGTAGAAAGAAAAATTGTTGGACTTGTCGAGAACTATCACTGGTTGAAATTAATATACTTATTTTTGTTACACCCTATATATATATATATATATATATATATATATATATATATATATAAGGAAACAAAAATAACGCAGGTTAAACAGACAAAAATTTTTTTTTCTTTGTGAGTGGGCTCAAGTAAAAAAACGCTCTTTTAGATTAGTCAAGCTTTCGGTCTTTAATTAAAACCATCCTCAGGACTCTAGAATTCATAATAAAACAGTTGTTATCAATCACAAATTTTTTGATAACAATTTTAAAAAACATTTTTTACTTACATCCAGTGAGATTCCAAAAATAAATAAATTTTCATCACAGATCAACATATTTGTGCAAGAATTGGAAATACATGTTAAAAATTTGAACAACAATTGTTTTTCAAAAAGTAAAATTTAGTCACATGTTGGACCACCAAACGGAACCATGACAGCCAGCCATTTTGCAACTAACAAGATTCAACAAAGTCAACCAACGAAGTTAGATCCGAAAAAATAAATTTAAAACTAAATTAGATAAAAATAGTCCCTAGAAAAGTTACTAGTCAAGTGGCGGCAGAATTTG
The DNA here is from genome assembly GCA_963989225.1 of Dromius quadrimaculatus. Lineage (NCBI taxonomy): Eukaryota > Metazoa > Arthropoda > Insecta > Coleoptera > Carabidae > Dromius > Dromius quadrimaculatus. Next base: position 35,013,465 of record OZ022328.1, on the reverse strand, counting down.
AACAAGTTTCAAAAAATCAAGTTAATTAAAAAATTAATTAAAGTAGAAAGAACAAATTATTCAAAAAGAAAAAATTAAAAAATTATTTTAAGATAATCTAACACAACCCTGATATTTAAATTTAGTAAACTGTACAACAATGTTATGTTACTTGAGAAGTGTTAATTTTTATATGCTTGTTTTTAATTAAATGTAGTAGAAAAATGTAAATATTGCTCAAGCCATCAACATCAGTCCGTTTATTCATAGTGTTATCAGTATTGAAAATATGAATCATTTCAATACTGATAACACTATGAATAAACGGACTGATGTTGATGGCTTGAGCAATATTCACATTTTTCTACTACATTTAATTAAAAACAAGCATATAAAAATTAACACTTCTCAAGTAACATAACATTGTTGTACAGTTTACTAAATTTAAATATCAGGGTTGTGTTAGATTATCTTAAAATAATTTTTTAATTTTTTCTTTTTGAATAATTTGTTCTTTCTACTTTAATTAATTTTTTAATTAACTTGGTTTTTTGAAACTTGTTCAAATTCTGCCGCCACTTGACTAGTAACTTTTCTAGGGACTATTTTTATCTAATTTAGTTTTAAATTAATTTTTTCGGATCTAACTTCGTTGGTTGACTTTGTTGAATCTTGTTAGTTGCAAAATGGCTGGCTGTCATGGTTCCGTTTGGTGGTCCAACATGTGACTAAATTTTACTTTTTGAAAAACAATTGTTGTTCAAATTTTTAACATGTATTTCCAATTCTTGCACAAATATGTTGATCTGTGATGAAAATTTATTTATTTTTGGAATCTCACTGGATGTAAGTAAAAAATGTTTTTTAAAATTGTTATCAAAAAATTTGTGATTGATAACAACTGTTTTATTATGAATTCTAGAGTCCTGAGGATGGTTTTAATTAAAGACCGAAAGCTTGACTAATCTAAAAGAGCGTTTTTTACTTGAGCCCACTCACAAAAAAAAAATTTTTTTGTCTGTTTAACCTGCGTTATTTTTGTTTCCTTAACTATTCGCAACAGTCGCGAGTACTCTTCAACTATATATATATATATATATATATATATATATATATATATATATATGTATATTGTATGATGTTTGATAGGTAGATCGAATATATTACACCAACATCTTTTCATACATTTATTTTAGACGTTGTTAACACGAAGATAGAAACACTACCACTCTATTTCAGAATCACTGCCGAAAACCACTAAACTCAATTTAATAAGTGAACATATGAAAACAGCGATTCACAAAATGTTCACATTACATTACATCTCCCCGTCAAAAAGACAACTCAAAAAAACGATCAGGTGGCTTTACATTACGTTAACCTCTTCTTGGTGAGAAAATGCTTACAGTATCCGTCACATTTTCAAATACATCTTCAGTTATATTCTCGGATGAATCTTTATGTTCATTTTTATTATTTATATTTTTAGGAATATTTGCAGTCATATTTTCAAATATATTTTTTTATACAAACACTATTAAAAGTACGACTTTTAATGGTTGCTTAGCGTAATAAAAATAACAATTTATGACATTGTTATCACTTTTAACACGTTACCATTGACGACGTGTTAAAAGTGATCCATTTTTAACACGTTACCATTGACGACGTGTTAAAAGTGAAACACTAATATATAATGCTTGCTTAATCTTGATTGTTTATTATGTTCAACATAGTTTTTACATACAGAGTAACTCGACCATAACGTTGACGATTTCCACAACTTGGATTCCTCCTCAAAGTACGTCAAAAAAAGCAGTCTCATAATATTTACTAGAAACATGTTAACTTCGCACCATTTCAAAAAACGTCCGTAGGCGATCTCGTACTGTTGCCTCGACTTCGAAGGTAATAGATAATGAACAGTTCTAGTAGCTGCTCCGTCAATTTCAGCTGGAATTAATTTATATTCTTGACTATCTATTTCATTCAAAATATCTGTCAAACTGTGTAAATAACAACAAAACATTGGTTGCTATCAAGGAGTACGTGGTTGCTATATAAATGACAGTTCATCTAATACGTCATAATTTGTATAAATTTTTATCAATTTCGCATTATTATCACTAACAATAGTGTTTGTATAAAAAATAGTGTATGAAATACGTGTTAAAAGTGATTTTATTTTGTTCCAAAGGTTACGCTACTCCGCTGCGCGTCGTGTCCTAACTTCCTTTGTCACAAAATAAAATGACACTTTTAACACTTATATCATAAATAACTATTATATTCATTCAACTGTTCATTTTCGAATACTTTTTCCCCACCTCCTTCAGGAATGTGAATAGATTTATATTCATAAATTGGTACATAATCATTAGTTCCATGAATTTCATTGGAAATTTTGGATATTTGGTTCAAATGACGTTTCCAATTTTTATTCAAGGAAGGTATTTTCACTGGATACGTATGTTCGTTTTCCTAATAATTTTACAATGATTTCTTGAAGCCAATTGACTTCATTAGAATAGATAGAATCGTTTAATAGCATAACTGACAGGGAGGGTAAAGGGTAGACACTGATGCTAAACTGAGCGTTTGGATTGGATAAAGCAATAGAGAAAGGGGATTCCTCCTAAATGTCAAAATCAAGAAATATTTAGAATTCTTGAAACAAGACAAGAAATGCGTCGCCAATAAATGGGCAATTTTTATTTTCAAGACAAGACAAGAAATGATCATCAAGACAAGAAATCTTGTCTTTATGAAACACTAATCTCAGAGCCCATCAAACGTATAATGTTGATATTTTGTATTTAAGACTGGTCTAAAGTCTAGTTGTGCACCTCGCATTCTAGGTGCAACCATCTGTACCAGAAGTGCACTTTACTTGATATTTTTTTCCAATTTTTCACGAAAATTCATTATGACCAGCCGTAGGATGTTGAAATTCAGTATTCGAATTCACTATGTTATCTTAATGGTTATATTCTATTTTTGTACCAATCGGCTGAACCAGAAATGCTTTTCATATAACTCTTTTTGAAAGTTTCGCATAAATTCAAAATAATCAGCCGTAGAATATTGAAATTTCATATTTAGCAACTCTATAACATTTAGTTTAACATTTCGCATTATGTTCACAGTATACAAAAAAAGTACTCGAACTTTTAGCTTGAATCCAAAACGATCAGCTGTAAAATAATGAGATTTTAAATTTGAAGCAATTCTAGCATTCAAATGATAATTTTACATTCTCATAGCAATCTAGTGAGCTTTATTTGACAATTTTCCCTTTGCATAAATTTGAAACTATTGGCCGTAGAATGATAAAATTTAGTATTTGAGACTGCTATGGCTTTCTAATGAATTGTATCATCCAATTGATCTCCTCAAATTCTATTTGCAAACAGTTTTGCCTTATGTCAATTTCAGTGTCTGTCAACTGTCAATTATTGTACAAAATGTGTACAAGTAAGTCATGTGGTGTCCACATCAGAGCCTTATAGTTGGATATTATGATTTTCCATCAATCACGGAGAATCGACGTCATATAATAGGCCATTCTGTAGGATATAGAATTACAAGACTATTTTGATGAAATGAATAGCTGTCGAGATATTTCTGTCTTTTTGCTAGAAAACGCGAAAAGTCGCATGAAAATACGAATATAATCATGATGCACCTTCCAAATTTTGATGAGACATTGACACAATATTTAGTATTCTAAAAGCAAGCTTTCTGCAAAGAATCTTGTTGACCTGTGGAAAAACCTTTTTTTGCTAGTTTCCCTAGGCTAACAGTGACGTCTTTCTCAGAGTTGAAAGCCGACAATGAAGCTAAATTTCCAAGATGGGCAATGAGGGTGGGTAAATGATCAAATGAAAAGTAGCTAATTCTTCAAATGATATGTCGGAATATTGGTATTGCTCAGAAGTACTGGGAAATAACTGTGTGATTCTGCATTGAGAAATATTACTTTTGCTTTTGAGAATGGATACATTCTTTTGCAAATGAAGCGAACTAAAAAAATCAAAATACAAAATAATCTTGTAGTCAAGACGCTATTTGCGTTATTGTGAAAAAGATTCGGAATTATAAAGTGTCAATATTTCGAAATTATTGAATAATATTTTTTTTATCATAATTTTGAGTTTAAGGCACTAGAAATCATGATTTAGTATCACATAAGTTCGCAAGATTTTTGATTGTCTATTTGTTATTTGAACTATTAAGACTCTATTTGCGTCACTGTAAAAAAATTGCGCAGGATAAAAAATGTCAATGTTTCAAAATTAGTGAATAATAGTTAATTTGTTACAGCTTTCAATTTTAAGCATTGAAATTTATTACCTCCCTACAACCCCTATCCGGGTTGACCCTAGCTAGCTCGGTGGAGACGGCGTGCGGTCTACTTTGAGTGATGGAGGATTTCGTATTTGTTGGGCGCCAGGCGATCTGGAAGCTCCTCGGGTCAGTGAATGGTTGATCGCCGAACCTAAGCGGAAGGGGAAAGGAAATAATTGGGGCGCTGATTGAAAAATGCGTGATCTCGCGTTGAGTGATTTTATTCACAATCTTGTTAAGGGCTACAATAATGGTGGGCTCGGAATTGCCAATCAAACTTTGGTAAGCGTAGGCCAAAGAATTAGGTAGGCCGCGCGAATGGCAAGCACAGTCCCCGCAAGAATCGCGCTCACGACAGCGGTTAGAGTTCAGGTGACCCAGCAGCGGTATAAGAACTAAGCGTGTACTGTAACCTACGCGACAGATGGGGGTACCCTCAGTGTTCGTAGTACGCTCGTGACATAAAACTAGACTACCTAACTGCTCTCTAAAAGCTATAATGTCGCACGGTTCGGCGTAGAATGCGTCCGCCACCCGTGTGTGGCAATAACACAACGTAAGCAAAACTGAATACGCACGCAACTTAAATACCCGTTTGATTGGTATAACAGAAGGTTTCACCCAATGTAGTAGTATTATAAGCAATAAACAAAATCAATAACGTAATAAATAAAATATGTAATAAATTGGAGCATGAACCAAATAAATGGTGCTTAGCTTTGCGCCGGAGCGAGAAATCGAGACGATGACGAGATCGCAAGATGGCGGCAAGTCGCTCCTCGAGAAGCACACAGATGTCGAAGATGACGTCACAGACACGGAGATGGACAAAGATGGTCGGTGAATTTGAACGATGAAAATGGTACAGGAACAAATGGGAATGATGCAACGTAGACGAAAAACCCAACGAAAAGGGTACAAAACAAAAAGCCTTGAGGTGTTGATCGGCTTTTAGCTTGAAGAAATTTATCAAATAGATCCGCTGAACTAAGTTCAAAAAAAACGTTGAGAGTTTAAATCCACAAAAAGTGAGAAAAATTTCGGCCCGGTAATCAATTTGGCACTTAAATTTCTTAATAAACTTCCGAACACTATTTGATATGAACTCTTCACTAACTAATTTAAAAGTGCCCGTTAGAAAGACCTTCACAAAGTTAAGTCTGTTTTCAAGTTAAATACGGTTTTTCTAATTATTAGTTTAATAAGAAAAGAAGACGCATTTCAAACTCCAATTCTCATCCATCAGGAACACAGAGACGCTAAGAGGGTTGCAGACGAGACACAATAATACTGGTAACAATAGTTTACGCTAGAGGGACATGGTGCATGAACAAAACGAATCTGACACATGAAAACCACAGCTGATGGAACGGCGATGAATTAGGGTTAACAGGTAAGGAAAAAATAAACATTGGGAGAGATGATTGACAGTAAACGATTTCAGGTGATGAAGATGAATGTGGTGAAAATGAAATGTAACAAATTTATAATTTCATTATAACAAAACTTCAAAGTGTCTTATATTTCATTAGGCCAAAAGATGCTTATTTCAGTCTTGTAAAATTGATAAACACAGCTTACTAAATTGTGCATTTTTGCATCAATAAACCAAATAACTTCATTGATAATTGCTAGTAATGACCGCACTCTCAACAATATGTAGAGTATTTGCAATTAAGTGACGAAATTTTGGAACGATGAGTCTATAAGTAATTAGCAAAATATTGATCTCAGTTACTTGTGAACTTATCCAATTCATAATGTTTGGGCACGTTTGAGTACGACGCTGCAGTTGAAAGTAACCTGAATATGAGAACAGAGATTGCCGACACATTAAAAACACGGGCTGGGAGTCTAAGGGTACGTGCACAACGGAGCTGTGATACTAGATGATAGCAGTGATGATAGTTGTTCTTTTACTGTGCTGATGGAATTGTATTGCATATTCAAATAAAAGCGTGCACAACCAAGCAGAGAGTAGATCGAGCATGCGGACTATTAAAATCGCTTATGTTTTGATGAATAGTAGTTACCATTCTTCTGCGAGCTGCAGGCGTGAAATATATGAAGAATGAACGTCAACGTGGAAAAATTGATAACTGAGATTTTCACACGTGAATGTTCTGGAATCAGGCCCATCCGGACCACCACAACAGATTTGTCCTGGAAAAAAAAATGGGAAGAGGTTTCGGTTGTTTTAAATAAGTTCTACAAGTAAGTAAAAATAATTATTCATTCCGCCATATAGATTGTTTTTTTTTCACTTTTATATTTCTTAAGTTCTATTCCACAAACTGAATTCGATTATTACATATATATGATTTAAAAGTATTTTGAATAAATTTTGAAGAATCAGCTGGCCGTTCAGTTGGACGATGTTCAAAATTAGCTGTTGAGGGTATTTCTACCGTTTCTGTCAAATGTCGTTCAAAACCTTCTCTTGAAATTATGGTGTTGTGTAAAATAGAGATGGCGTTTATAATTTTATCTGTTGTTTCTTGACTGGTTTCAATAGCCTTTGATAGTATGCGCCATTTAGCATAAAGTATTCCAAATACACATTCAACTGTTTTCCCAGCTCTACTTAGATAACCTTCTGTTAAAGTATTCAGTCTGCACATTTACCTGGGTTTTACCTGGTTCTACCATGAGGTTTCATTAAATGATCTAATAATAGAAAAGCTTCGTCTCCAATGAAAACATAGGGCATTTTAACTTCAGTATTTGGGAGAAAGTTATCAGCAGGAATATTTAGTTTGTTGTCATCAAACGGAATAAAGATGAAGCTCAAAACGTACCCCCATCGCTTTGTTTCCCATACCCTCCGATATCAATTATAGAAAATTTATAATCCGCATCAACTACATCAAGTAAAACAATGGAAAAATAATGCTCAGTTGTGCACACCCATCAGCGCTTGTATTCTACTCTATCAACTATCATCACTGCTATCATCTAGTATCACAGCTCCGTTGTGCACGTACCCTAAGCGACTAGCGAGCAGCGAGTTCCCGACGCAATCTTTTATTTTGGATCACAAATATAACATGCTATAGGTATTAAAAATGTGCTTCATTCTCACTAGTTCCAAACATCTGTCCAATAAAATTACTGCTATATTCAATAATTTTGCGAGACACTCTAGAAGTCTTGACCATACAAGTTTCAATGAACATTTTATTTCTCTGCGCTGAATAACACTTGATTTAATGATGAAACAACAAAGTGCCTCGCTTGTGAGATTTTATTTTACAATGATTTGTAAATTATTGATATTTTATCTCGAAATTCTGGGATGGAAAAGTACCTATTAGGAACAGAGCGAAGTTAGCACCCCATTGAAAGCACTAATAATTGTTCTATAGGAATTTGTTAGTGCTTCGTTGGTGCCTCTTAGTGCTTCATGAAACAACTTCCTGCAATATAGAATACAAACAATATGGGGTGCTAACTTCACGTCAGCACCCCATTTATTTGAGATACAATCTTTCTATAGTATAATCCTCAGTGCTTCATTAGTGCTTTTTAGTGCTTCATCAACCAAATTTTCACAATATCAAATACGGAAGTTATTCAAAATATTAATATGGAGTGCTAACTTCACGCTAGCGCCCTATTCGTTCAGAGTTCAATCTTTCTATAGGAATATCTTTAGTGCTTCATTAGTGCTTCTTAATGCTCCAAGAATCAACTTTCTATAATATTAAATACGGCAGTTATTTGATAAATTGTTATGGGGTTCTAGCACCACATTTGCTTGAAACGAAATGTTTCTACAGAGCAATCATCTGTGCTCTGTTAGTGCTTCCAAGTGCTCAATAAATCATACTCCTATAGTAACAAATACAAAATTTATTCAATGAATTAATATGTGGTACCAGCTCCACGCATTCACTTCATTTGTTTAGAATTGAATTGCAAGATAGAAAAGTCGATATGTCATGAAGTTGGTACTCCATCTGTTAAAAATATAATCACCCACTTGTATAAAGTACAAGAAAGTATTGCGAAACCGACAAAATTCACATATCGAGATTTTGATAGATATATCCGTTTCTAGAATCCCTGAATCCATTTTGAATATTTTTGGCTTGATGTCGGTACGTATGTACGTTCGTATGTATGTGCGTAACTCGCAAATCTTGAATTCCGTCAAACGTATGATGCTGTTATTTTGTATATAAGACTGGTATAGGGTCTTGATATGCACGTCGCATTATATGTAGTTGCAATCGTCTGTACAAGAAGGGCACTTTACTTGAAAATTTTCTTGAATTTTCTGCATAAATCTAGGATGATGATCAGTCATAGGATACTGAAATTCAGTAGTTGGAATTGCTATAGCATTCGAATGGTCATCTTTTATTTCCATATAAATCGGCTAATCCGGAAGTGCACCTTATATAACAGACTTTTCGAATTTTCCTTATAAATTCAGGACAATCAGTCGTAGAATATTGAGATTTCGTATTAAGCACTTCTATAGCATCTAGTCATACACCTTGCATTATGATTGCGATCGGCTAAACCAAAAGTGCAGTTTACAATAAACATTTCTTGAATTTTTTTATTGCGAATTCGCTAATGCTGCCTTAATAATTCTTATAAGCATCCAATGTTGAAGGCAATAAGAAGTAGCAAACTCGAAGGGTTCCATAATATTCTAAAATATTGATTAATTCAAAATTAATTGCGATCTTGAGACCACGTATTTTCATTTTCATCTAGGACCAGAAAGAGCCTTAATATGATTCATAGGAAACTCATGAATTTTGATAATACTACTTTATTTAGGATATTTGAAGAAATCATTTGAAATTGAAAATATAGCTTTTTACTTTGAACAAAGTGCAAGTAAGTATTGTGAGACTGACCAAATTCACATTCCGAGATTTTGATGGAAATATCCGTTTTGAGCATCTCTGAATCTATTTCAATTATGCTCGGCTTGATGTCGGTACGTATGTACGCGTTGAATGTATAATGTTGAAATTTGGTATTCAAGACCGGTCTAGGGTTTGCTTGTGTATCTCGCATTATAGTTACAATCGTTCGTATCGAAAGTTTACTTCACTTGAAACTTTTCTTGAATTTCTTGCACAAATCCAGAATCGGTACTTGTGAGATGTTAAAATTTAGTATTTAAAATTGCTGTAGCATCTTAAAGGGTATTCTCTATTTTTGTATCAATCAGCTGATCCGAAAATGCATTTTATATAAGAGTAGTGTCGAATTTTACACATAAATTTAAAACAATCAGGTCCGGTTTCCCCAAACACAGTTAAATTTATCAAGAGGTTATTTTGAGTCAGTAACTATGGTTACAATTGTGTCAACAATACTTTTCGTATAAAATAACCTTTGGATAAATTTAACTAGCGTTGGTGAAACTGGCCCTCAGTCGTAGAATATTGATATTTCTTATTGAGCACTTCTGTAGCATCTAGTTGTATTCGGATACGAACTAAAAAACCTGGATCATGAGGAGCATGCTGGAGATAATCTTCTAGGAAACTGGCTTGGAGATTTTGGTTTACTGCTTCATCCCAAGCCGACGGAAGAGTATGTTGCCATATCCACAGAACAACCGAATCTACCCAAAGGAAGTGTGCCGACATCGACAGGATCTGTGGTATCGAATTGGCAATGAGAGAACGATTTTCATGAAATCGGCAGTGGTACGAGAATGCATGAGAAGGATGAATTTTGAAAATATAAACAAGTCAATTACTTTTACAATTCATCAATATCATTAAAAAAAAAATATAAGTTTGAGCGCATAGCCTCTCTCCAGAACGAATGAATTGGGATACATACACAACTAAGCCAATACACTTGACAGTTCAAAGAAGCGGGAGGTCAAGCGTAATCAGTAGAAGTAAATGACAAGATGGAATTGAGTTATTGACTTCATATGATTTCCAATTCTTTCACAATGATACAAAAATAAAAAAAGCAAATATCCACATGATTAGAAAATGTACAGAAAATTAGGTGCGAAAATGAGAACTCTACATTTAGTACAGGATGAACAAAAGTCCTCTTACATTCACCCAAGGTCTAAGAAATACCACGTAAAAGAATCTCAAACAGAGAATTCAATAATATGAGTCATATTATTGTGAAAAATATCTCGTTTTCACGGATGTATCACACATAGTTCAAAGTTCTAAGCTTGCCATGAAAGTTTTTTCCACCAAAAAGACTGATTTTGATTATGTACACAAACATAAAAATAATAATAGATTGAGACCAATATTTTCCAAATCATATGTGTCTATTATTAATTATAAGAAGTGAGGAACTTGCTAATTTGAAACCATCAATATGGTCAAAAAATGAATTAATACACAGAATTTGCATCAGAAAATCCATTCATTCAATTTCAAGTAATAAACTACATATCTTGAGGAATAGATGCATAAATGATCGGGTGGAAATACCACGAGTGCTCAAAAATAATCGTATGTAATATCACAAGGGACTGTAATTTTATCAATAAATTTTTTACCTAGCAACATCGTGAGAGTCATCTGTCCGATTAAATCACGAGAGCGTAGTTTGAAGGTTCAATCTGAGCAGATGATTTGGAGGATGCTGCTTAAAGGTAAAAAATGATTGGAAGACAAATTTATGATAAAATTAAAGTCGTGAGTGGTATTTGTGGAGAATATTTCTCGAATGAAATTGCTATTATTAGTATCTATTAAATGATGTTGGTTGCAACTACCAACCTTTTTCATTGCAAAATGCACTAAATAATCTCCATATACTCTTTTATTTTTTTTTTTTTTGCATTTTCAGACTTCTTGTCTCTGATTTCAATACAAATTGCCGCGATAAATGCATTTCCAAAACAATCAAATTTTGACATCTCAAAAAACTAATTGTCTGATTGTATTAGAACTGTATTTTGTTTCTCCATGGCAAAGGCAATTCATCCCGATAAAATGGTTTTGAGCTTATTAAAGTGGTAAATTTCCGTTGGCAAGCGATTTGTTACTATAACTGTCACTATGCAAAATTTATCAATATAATTAACATAAGTGAGATAATCTGGTTAATTTTCAAGCACAAATGATATTGAGAAATAATATTGTTCGAATGTCATAGAATAATATCAAATTTATTAAAATGATATGAATTGCCTCTAAATACTGCCTTACGATTTTACTGCACTTATTGGTTCAGTTCTCATCATATTTTCATCGAATCTGTCTTCTAACTGCATCAAACCGTTCCATTTTGACGATTTCTGACAAATTCTCGGAAAAAAGTAAAGCTGCTACTCAGAGCCGGAGCTAGGGTATTGGCCTCCCGTGGCGAATCATAAAATTGCGCCCCTATTTTCATGAATATAAGGCAAAAAGATATAATACAGAAAAAAATATACATATATATTCTTCAAACCAAGTGGTGACATAATAAAAACCAAATTATAATCAATCAGGTGCATTAAATATAACTAACATCTTAATATCTATATATGAATCAAAAATCGATGTCATTATACAGAAAACTCTGCTGTGGCCACACAGTACATCCTTGACCATAAATTTCCTGGCCAGTTTCATCACTGTTTCAGAAATTTAGAGTATCGCATCAATTAATTGCATATTTCATAGTGGCAGCTGTCATGTCAAAGTGACATCTGTCATTGTCATAGTGACAGCTGTCATTGTCAAAGGGATAACTGTCTATGTTAACGGGATAGATGGCAGTTATATTTTATGTCCTTCATGAAATAAGTATTTTGGAAAATAAATAGTCCTTTTCTAGATTTTCGGAGTCTTCAGTTCATTGGAACATACAGCCATGACATTTGACCGCCGAAAGTGTATTTTAAAGGTGGTAATGTGGATTCCACTAATAGATATTCATTCTTGATATCTACTAATTTTATCTTCCCGAGAGCTTTAAATTGATACCAAACTAGATATCATTTGAATAATTTGTAAAACAAACAATTGATGATCGCTTAAATATCCTCTTTGACACTTCCACTACAATTACATACTTTCGCAAAAGCTTTAATTTGATACCAAACACGACTGAGCAGAATTACTTAATTTAAAAGAACAATTGATGAATGTTTGCATGTGATGTCCGAATATAAGTGATAATAATCCTAATTTGATATTATGACTCTCATAATTTCCTAGCTTCAGAAAATCATAACGGATTTCATAAAAATTTAAAAATTAATAATGACAAATGCACTGCTGATAATTGCGAGAAATATTTAGGATGAATGTTGTGCAAAATTATTTGAGTATCAGTTTTAGTCAATTTATATTTTTTGATAAATACTACCGTTTCTAAAATAAATGCAAAAAAAAACAAAAAGCCCCGTCAATAAAGTTTTAGTACCACTGATTGAAAAAAGCTCATCTACGAACTTGAACCTAGCTTTTTGCTGAAAAACTTGAATATGAAATTTCATTCAGAAATTTGTGCGCGTTCTCAAGTTATCGTGCTTCCACACAGACGAACCGACAGACAGACCATCCTTTTTTTTCAAAACTATATCTTTTGGGTTCAGTGGGATCTAAAACCAGAAAAAAATAATTCCAAACAATAAATGGGAAGTTAAAAGTTCAAAATATATTCTTTTTTAACAAATCAATCCACGCGGGTGGCTCGATACTCCTAAATCAATGCACGAAATGCAGAAGCTAGACTATTTGCTGATAGAGCTAGTGTACATCTCCAATAAAGAATACAAACTCAAGTAAAATTTTATAGTTGACTTTAAGGTAGTTCCATCACGAGATGGTGGAATTAGGAAATTGTTCAAATTTGGCATATGTATTGTTCAACATTTGAAAAACACTTCGATGAAATTCAAACAAGTTTCACCATCCCGAATCCGAGATATATATAATTGAAGTTGACTCAATTAACACGTAGCATATGGACCATGCAAAGGCAAACAGCGCATTATTAATTCTACCGTTAGAACTAAAATTAAGAAGTTCATGAGAACAAGGAGGAGCTGAAGCAGGATACCACGGATATTGTGAAAAAAAATCAAGTTAATTTAACCATCTAGTTTGACAGATATAATCTTGAGAAGTACTAAGATTTAGCTGCATACGATATATTTTGCAAGCGAACGAGCGAATGGTGGGGAACGGAATGTTGCCACGATTGGCCACGATCATCGTTCTAGCACGCACACATAAGAATGCGTCGTCTGTATAGGCAACCGTTTCTATGTGTTGAGGTAAAGCCCGGATAGTCCCATCAAAAAGTTTACTCGCAATGTCAGTTCAAAAGAACTTTTAGAATAAATTTTACGGAGGCAAATGATATCTACCGCATATCTTACTGGCACCGAGTACGTTTATATGGGATTTACAAAGTTATTGATTATAATTTCAACGAATTATCAAGCATTTTAAAATTCTGACGGTATGTAACTTTTGGTTGGGGCTGCCGTAGGGGAACTACCTTAAGATGAGATGGGTAGCAGGTAGTATAACAATATAAACTTTCCCACCCAAATCCCGTCATGGAACATTTCTTTAATTTGAATTTGAATGATTTGCTCAATGCGGCTCATTGAATTGAATTTTGCGCCCCCTAGGAATCTGCGCCCGTGGCAGGGGCCACCCTCGTCACGCCCTAGTTCCGGCTCTGTTGCTACTGACTTTGACATTTCTAATTTAGAATACGAACAAAACATGATCTATTTGTTTGTGTTCTCAGAATAGTTAGTTATTGGAAATTTGTCTTGACAACGTGAAATTTCCTCTGTAATATCTTGATAATTCCATTTGTCTTATGGGGAGTTTATACATGAGTGGAGTATTCAATATTCATCAAAATTTATAGATGATATCGAATCAGCAAATAATCATCTGTTTCAGTTATTCATTTATTAGTGAAATTATAGTTTAGACATCTTATTAGAATAAAAATTATCTTTGATAGATCAAACAAATTACACTATCGCTAATTTTTTCAATATATAACGTCCTTATCTTCAATTTCACATGTCCACAATTTGAAGTGGAAGGCAGGTTACACAAATTTAATGGTCATTTGATCAAATCCGTCCTGGATTGAGAGATAATCGATTGATCTATAAGAAGCACAAATAGGGCATTAAATATTTTGTTACAAAAATATATGACCTTCAACAAAGGAAGAGCTAGCGTGAAGTTAGCACCCCATAATAATTAATTGAATAACTTCTGTACTTGTTATTGTGCAATGTTGGTTCATGAAGCACTAAGGAGCACTATTAAAGCACTAAAGATTCTTCTACAAAAATATATGATTTTTAAGAAATGGAGTGTGAGCATGATGTTAGCACCCCATGATGATTTATTGAATATTGTCATTGTGGAATATTGGTTGATAAAGCACCAAGAAGCACTCACCAAGCACTAAAGATTATTCTATAAAAAAATGCGATTTTAAACAAATGAGGTGCTAGCGTGAAGTAAGCACCCCATATTGATTTATTGGATAACTTTCGTACTTGTCAATGTGGAATGTTGATTAATAAAGCACCAAGAAGCACTAACCAAGCACTAAAGATTATTCTATAAGAAAATTCGATTTCAAACAAATGGGGTGCTAGCGTGAAGTAAGCACCCCATATTAATGTATTGAACAAATCTACTATTTGATATTGTGGAACGTTGGTTCATGGAGCACTAAGAAGCACTAACGGAGCACTAACAAATTACTATAAAACAAAAATTAGTGCTTTCAATGTGGTGCCAACTTCACGCACTCCCTATTAGGTTGGTCAACTGCCATCTCCAAATTACGCCTGATTATCTACACCACTGGGAAAATCCATACGGATACGTGTCACGCGCATGTCAGCCCATGCGAGATAATTTGCAATGTCTCACGGGTGGTCGGCAGCGGTCTTGACGCGACGCATGTGTCGCGCCGTCCATTGTTGTTACGGCGTTGGTGTAGAGTGGGGTGAAGTAAACAAAAGCAGCCAGTTGTATTTTGCTTCAGTTGTGTTTAACGGTTCAAAGACCATATTCCATTGTATCATTGTGGTGAAAAATTGCGAATGAAGAGTGAAATAGTGTATCTTCCTGCCTCAAGAGTAATAATTCAATGCAAGCATTGTGTATTTTCATCATTTTGAGGTGAGTAACCATCAAGCATCACTGTGATAAGATGTATTATATTATATAGAATTATTTACTCCTATGCTACAACAACCTGCTATTGTAATACTCGTAGATTGAACTCAATATTACAAATACGGTTATTTGAATACCTGTTTTTCAGTATACTATTGTATACTGGTGAATAAACATTTTTTTAATTGAGATCTAACAAATATATAGTTTTCTTTCATCTTGAGTAAAATTTGTTAAATTTTCGCGTATCTCTAAATGAACGACAATTGGAAATCATTCAAAATTATTGTAGAGAATAATTCGTTTCAAGTTACTAATTTTTTGATCTATTCTAGACCAGAATTTGTTTCATGCTACTAATTTTTAAAAAATTTTAGTTATTTTCCAGTTGAACTCGTAGCGCGTCACTAATCTCAAGTCGATTATAATTTTTCAAGTATAGTTTTGGCGAATAATGATTTTTAGCCAAATTTTAGGGTACAATGAAAAGTTGTTATTATTTCCTGAGAAATGAGTGAGGAGTAATCTCCTTTTCTGTCATGTACTATATAAAATATTGCTAGTGTGATATGTATTCATTTTATTCAATTGGAGGTTGAGTTTTAATTACTGCAACAGTAATGTTCAGTGATTTTTTAATTTTAGGCAACAACTTATCCGAGGAGGAACTGAAATTTTGTATTTAAGTGCTGGAGATATATGTGTTTCTTGTACTAGTTTTTGGTAACAATAACTGGAAGTGATACTCTACATGAAAAAGATGAAGTCTCTCAATTTATAAATTGCTGAAAAATGAGGAAGAGAAGAAATGTACGACAAAATCTTATGAACATCTGGGGTGAGAATATTTTTTCTTTTAACTTTGGGTCATTTGATTTTATGTACAGAGTGGAGATGAGAAAAAGTGATAATTTCGAAGACTGGAGAATATACATAGGGCCAGTTGCATTATAGTAATTAAGGTATCAAGGATGTTAAAAGGGACAATAATGCCTGAGGTCAATAGTGTACTTTCCGAAGGCCTCTGGCCCGAGGTATGTACGTTGACCGTAGGCATTATTGTTTTTTCAACTCCCATAGTGTTTTTGAAGTCTAATGTCCGACTTTTTTTCTATTTCCATAAAATTTTTTTGCAATGTATGTCCTGTCATTGTGATTTCTGTAAGAGAAAATACTCTAGTTACTTGCTGTAACTAGGAAACATAATGCCTTCAGGTATTATTTGTTACGTAATTATCCTGAAATCAGTGTTATTATTGATGTCATGATAACACTGATTTCAGGTTAATTACGTAACAATTAACACCCGAGGGCATTATTTTGAAAAATAATGAACAAGTTTCCTATTTACAGCAAGTAACTGGAGTAATTTCTCTGACAGAAATCACAATGACAGGACACACATTGCTGAAAATTTTGATTGAAATACAACAAAAGTCGGACATTAAACATTGAAGGCACCACGGGAGTTGAACGGACAATAATGCCTATAGTCAACGTACACACCTCGGGACAGAGGCCCTCGCGGAGTACACTGTTGACCTCAGGCAATATTGTCCTTTTAACACCCTTGATACCTTAATTACTATAACAGGCTGTCAGTTAACATGATGTTAACTAGATTTTTCATTGACATTTATCTGATTTTAAATTGTATTTGTTGTGAAATTATACATGAGATTATCAAAACTTATATTCAAATGTCGAAAAAATCAGGCTAGAAACACGTGATCAAATATTTGACTATGTGATTAAAGTGACCAATGCTTTCTTCAACTGGGCCTTACAATGCGATAATTGCGGTATTTTCTGTATTACTCACTACTACTACTAAGCTACAATAAGTTTGATTTTCATCTCGGAGTTTCACTAATTGCTAATTTCCTTCTATATTCAACATTCATATATTTTCTTTCATTATAAATAAGGGATGATATGGGATATCATGAATTTTTCTTATTTTTATATTCATATTTGAAGCAAGAAATTGAAATATTTGTTCCAGTATTCCTTATCTGTTTTATAATAATGATGATTCTGTCTTAATTCAAAATACTAATATTGTTGGGTCCGCCTCTCATAGACCTATTGATTTCGTATGCTGGCACTCGGCTCGCACCTATCGATTACCACACGGTATCGCACGGTTTAGTTGAAAATACTGTAATTTGCTTTTTGTAAGTCCTGATTTTTTTTTACTGGTTTGAAATAATGTAATTATTGGTGCAGGAGACACTGAAGATCATATTGATAATGAATCGGTCTACAGTCCGTCAACTAGTAATTCTTCATCGGACGATGAAGTATTTGAAGAAAACTTGATTGATGAAAAAATTGTTGATAAATCTGCCAAGACATTTGGGAACTTCACATACGGATGAAGTTGAAGTAAGAAAATTTGTCCTCCTTCCAAAATGTGAGTATCTTTCGATTATTTACTATTTGTCGAGATAATTGCAAATGCATCATTCCAAGCATTATTATGTTATTATTACTAATTCATCAAACAAAACCTGAGTTCGCAAATAATGTCCAAATAACAGTGGTAATAATTCTAATCTCAGATTATGATTCTTATTATTTCTTTGCTTCAGCCAAATATAAGATTTTTATGATAACTCAAATTTTAATAATAACAAATTGATCGCTGATGATTTTGAAGAATGTTTTGGGTGAATGCTGTGCCAAATTTTTAAAGGATCAATTTTGTAGGTATTTTATATTTTATGATAAATGATATCAATTACAAAATGAATTGAGGGGAGAATTGACGGAAAAATTTCTGTGATTTTCTCAATTATCAAGATACTAGCAGATTTTCACGACTTCGCCCGCATATGAATGCTCTTTTTGAAATCTACGACAAAAAATATAATAACATCTTAACGTTAACCGAGCTCGCTTCGCACGCATGGCGGCCTACCGTTGACCAAACTCGTTTGGCTCTTAACGTTGACCGAGCTCGTCCTGCTCGCACAGCGGCCTACTGTTGAAGATACCTACCGTTTTAGAGAAATCATATATGAACACTACTTGTGTATAAGTACCCAACAAATTGATCGAAACTATTTTGAAGAATTAAATTTTAATAAAAAAAAACTCGAGTGTGAGTTCATATGAGGTAGAAATGAAACTTTGTATTCTGGTTTTGGAACGCGAGCAGTCTGAGGTTGCAGACAGTACTGTTACGCAGTAGTCTCTTTCTTGTAACACTTTTTTGTTTCATAAACCTGCCAAATGAAGTTTCACTTTAAAATTGAATATCCTATATTAACCAATCAAATGTCTTTGATATGTGTACAAAATTTCAAGATGATCGGTTCAGCAGTTTACGCGTGAAAGCGTAACAAAAACAAACGAATTCACATTCGCATTTATAATATCAGTAAGGATTTACATCTGCAGTAGTACAGAATCACAAATTTTGTTTTTCTAGTTAACTTCAGAATATTGGATTACGTAGCTTAAGAAAGAATTGACAGAAATTCATCAAAAAAATTTGTTCCAGCTTAACTACTTTGATATTTATATAGAATAGATAAATTAAATGCCTTCTTTTTTTTTTAGTGTCAACAGAGAGAAAACAAATAATCGATGTTATCAGGAAACGGGAAGATTTCGAATTCAACCAAACATCATCCGAGAACAATGTAATTGTTTGTAGAAGACCCAATAGTTCTAAAAAAAAAACCGTTGCAGATTTCGTTCCATGCCCAAAATGTAAGGGTTATATGTCTTGTACGTCTCTGCGAAAACATCATTCAAAGTGTGATACAAATTCGCAAAAAAATGTCAGAAATATCCTACAACGTGGAAGAGCTCTGATTAATTCGTTTCATCCGCTTGCAAGTGAAAGCTTGAAAGTACGTATTTTTTCATCAATGAGGGATGACGATGTATCTCGAGTTATTCGACATTATAAGCTACTCATATTATTAGGTAATTCTATTTGCCAAAAATACAGATCAGAACATTTTGTCAAATATATTAGACAAGTTCTTAGGACTATGGGTCGTGTTCTACTTGTAATGAAAAAGTGGGATGGAAATATTGATTTTGCTTTAGTTTTAAAACCAAGAAAATATGATTTTCTGGTTTCAGCAATAAATAAGGTAGCAAATTTAGACAAAAATACCTCGCGTTATAAGTGTCCAACTATGGCTGCTAATATAGGTACATATCTAAAGAAATGTGTTCGACTTCTTAATATACAGTATATTAAAGAAGAGAACAAGAAAGCTCAAGCTGAAGTTCAAGATTTCTTGAATATCCTCAATGAAGACTATGCAACAACCATTAATAAAACAGTCGTTGAGAATCAACAAGAATTTAGAAGATCAAGAAAAATCACATTGACTTCCACAGAAGACATTAAAAAATTATTCGCATACTTAGAATAAGAGAGAGTAGCTCATTACGGAGACCTAAAATCTGAATGTAATTATACATCATGGCTGAAGTTGGCTAAATGTTGTCTTACTCATACCCAGTTGTTCAATAGACGTCGAAATGTCATACCATTAATCAAGTTATAGGTAATAATGACGAGTCTCTGATGAAAGTGAATAAAAAAGTTGCGAATTCATACCTAAGATTTGAAATCAGAGAAAAATTAGGACGAAATGTACCAGTCCTCCTGCAAAAAGATTGGTTTCAAGCTATGAAGCTTTTAGTAGATGTTCGCAGAAGTGTCGGGGTATCTGACAATAATATGTATTTGTTTGGTATTCCTGGCGGCACTATGAACAATCATCATCTAAGAGCATGTGAATTACTCAGAATATTTGCTTATGAATGCGGTGCGAAGCACCCAGACACATTACGTGGTACCTTATTACGCAAACACATAGCAACAGAGGTGCAAAAATTGAATTTGACCAATTCAGACATGTCATTATTAACAAATTTTATGGGACATGATCCAAAAATTCATAAAAAATTTTATCGACCTCCCATCGCTGTGAAAGAAATAGAGCACATGTCAAACTTGTTGACTTTAGTAGATCAAGGCGAAACTAACCAATATAGAGGATTAAACTTAGAAGAAATCTGCCAAAGTAAGAGAATTTATCAATCATTCCAAATCAAAATTCAAGCTTTGTTATTCTTAAATTCTATGTGAAAAAAGTTTCTATTTTTTCAGCTTATTTGAACTGGATCCACGAAAAATATTTTGAAGATAGTATCCTAGCCCTTAACTTGGTTTTGAAATTTTGTTTTGCTCGTAAATGTATCGAGCTGTATCGTATAAGAAAAAAAGATTTTTATAACATTCTCATCATTTTTATTATTCTTTTCAGAGAAAAATAGTCATAAGCTTCCAGATGAGAATGATTCAGTAGCAAAAAGACACTTTTCAATTGCAAGTAACCGAATGGAAAAGAGACATCCGGCTATTCCTTTGACACCCCGAATTCGTATGTATTTATTTTTGTGCTTAACGTAGCATACATAGTTTTATCTGACAAAGCAATCACTTCTCTTTTCATTATATTGAGCAATGGGTGCCTTCGTCTTGTGATATCAACAAATTTGATGTTAAAGTCCTTTTAAAAATGTATCTGAATACATGAATTCATTACTGTAAGCTTTAAATAACGGATGCTGAATACATTCTCTCACCTTCAGCATATTAATGCGACAGAGCATTCGAACAAGGTTCGTCAACCTTTTTTAAATGGACTATCTCACCAAATAGGCTAATACGGTTTCTTACCACATAGCGATGCCCCCCATCACCTTAATATGACGAATAAATAGCATAAGCTTTCTCCCAAAGTAAATCAAATCGATTTTAGTGAATAGCAGTCGATACTGTGTCAGCAATGATTTTATTCCCATGATGGGATAAATTGATTGGAATTTATTCCAGAGATTTTGTACATTTTGGAGAAAGTAAACTAAGTTACTCATACATATGACCTTGCCATTTATTTCTTGACTAGAGATCGCTAATTTTATATCGATATTTCAGTTTTAGATCTGAAAGATGTAATTAAAGATGTTCCTACACATGCCACAAGGAGAATCAATGATGTTTCCGATACTTGTAAGGATTGTTCTAATTTTTATAATATTTATTGGAATACGATTAAGATTTAGTCAAAATTGGTCTAGAATCTGTTAGAAAGTTGGTTACAAATGGGAAAAAAATTTACCTTTGATATTTCGATAAAAGAAAATTCAATATGCTCCTGCATCTCAAATTAAAAGTTAAAATGAGTCATATGACAAACTGGCAGAAAAATTACAGAAAGTGAGCCCATTTGACATTATATGTGGAAATTGTAAAGCATTCTTTATTAAAAGCTGGTCATCTTAGTCTCAGTACAATGAGTACAATAGATTTCAAACTTTTATAATTTAGTAATGAAAATACAAACATTTCCTTCAGATTCCAAGATACAGCTACATTGCAACAAAAATGCATTCTTCCAAGATGCTTATTTCTTATTTATGCCTTTGTTGTCGATTTCATGTTGTAAAAGTAGTTTTTTCTAGTGGTACAACGTGGTTCTCACAATATTAGAACAAAAATTTACGCAGCAGAATCATTTCGTCATGATATGGATGAGAATTACCCATTCTGATATCTTCCATATATATATTTCAAAATCTGTAAACAGGCGTGAAATCTGATTCCAAATAATTATAATATATTAGTATATCAAGATATAAGTCTCATGGGACATGATTTTAGAGCACGCATTCTTGTTGAGGCAAGTTTTCTAATGAACAAGTGACCTAAAATGACTAATAAAACGTATATCTTATACAAATTTTTTATTTGGGTTCATATATGTCAAAAAATAATAAGTTTTGTATTTTGGAAACATCGATAAAGAATATTTCATTTTTTATTTGACTCTTTTGGTAACACAGACTTGTCAGATATGTAATTGGTGTAAATCAAAAATACTTTTCAAAATTTGTTGATTCAAACGCTGTTAGTTTATGGAAATAAATAAATATAAACCTGAACAATTTGAGAGTTTTCTTCTTGTATTTCAATCATTTCAACATATCAAAATGACAGTTGGGTTATCTAGCAACGTAGCTACCAACTTAATAGAAATTAGATTTGAGTTCTATAAAGAGACACTTCAGAATACCCAAACGAGTTTCAGTAAGTACATTTTAAGACACCTAAATAGAAAAACAAATTTTCAATATCTATTGGCGATTGCTTCAATGTTTTCTCATTCTACCGCCAAGTGAGAAGTCTCGTGACTAATGTTAAGATTTATTTTGGAATTGTCAGAGATGCAAAGACAAATGTCGGAAGAGCTTTCATCGGAATATTAATAATAAAACTTGTCTCTATTTATTGTAAACTTTCTCTATATTATTTGCACCATTGAAATATCTGAGGTTCTATGAATATTCTAGAGTTACTTTGGAATTTATTTATTTTAGATTTCAATCCAGAAAATGAATATAGAACTCCCAAAAAGCGTTCTGGTTCTCGATTAGGTAAGAGTAAATTAATTTGATGGAATGAATATATATACACGTTTTTTTTTTTTAAGTATCTCCAAAAGGCAAACTAAAAAGAATTACCTGGTCAACACCAGAAACAAAAATTGCTAAAAATGCGTTCAAAAGTTACTTAGAAAACAAGTCGCCCTCACTACCTACTTGGGAAGAATGTAACGAAGTTATTCAGTCCCACCCAAAACTTCAGCGAAGAACAGCCATGCAGCTAAAATTATGGGTCCATAATCATAAGAAGATTAGTACATTGTCCAAATCGGGTAATACATCATATATTATATCATCGAATGATTTTCAATCAATTATATCCAATCGGGATATTTCTGTTGTGGTTGAAAATTGTTTTTTCTCATATTTTTTTTTTTAATAAAATTAAAAATTATTCCTGTCAAGTATTTCCTGCTTATCTATAGTACTTTAATGATGAAAGTTTCAATAGAAGCGTATATAATATACATATAGAGAATGAGCATTGGTATCTCGTATTACGTAATTTCTTTCAGTACAAAACATACATCTCGTGGCTAACGTGATTTATATATCTCTAAGAAATATGATAAATGTGTGAACAAGTGGTGAGAGTTCGAAGCGTTTCGATGAGTCAATAAGTTAGAGTTTTAAGACTGATTTAGATTCGATTAAGAGAAAGTAGTTAATATGGAAATAGATGATTGGATTGACAGTAATGTTCGGAATAAGTCATATTGATGTTGACAGAAATGTATGTAAGAGCAACTTTAATTTTATTCAACGCTTGAAATAATAATATGGAATCGAAATTAAACTATCGAATTTGACACTAGCATTGCTATCATATTTTTACTTTGATATTTTTCTGTCTGATTGAAGTTGATAATAATTGATTAAAGTGAAAGCGTTGCTACTGCTCGTAAATGGTATGAGTAATAGATGTGAGCATGGAATCTATGTAAGTTTAGCTTTGATGTATTTGAGGTTTGATAAAGATGAAATTGCGAATGCAGTTTGACAGAATAATGTAATGTAAGATTGGAGCAAGTTATTGGATGTGTATGTGTACAAGAGTTCTAGTAAGATGACCCTATTGATAGAGATTGAGAGAAAAAGAAATGCCAAGTTCGTATTACACGCTCAATTTTTTCGTACAATTTCTATGTCAATGTTTTGTAATAAATTTTTCTGTTTTCTTTTGTGAACTAAATCAAGCAAGAAATCCTGTATGCTATTATCTCAATGTTTTGTTGCATGCGCATGCGTACTCTATTTTCGTTTCAGAGAATTATACCGACAAGCTGTAGCTGTCACATATTTAATGTCAAGAATGGGTTATATGAAGGAAATTGATAACCCAGTTCTAGTTCTCGCAGTTGCAACTACCAATTTAATCATGAAAAAATTACGAAACATCCTGGAAATATTCATTCGTCAATCTTAGATAATTTCTGATCGAATTTATATTAACGATTTTTCATTCAACATTGTTAAAATACCATCATTCGCTTGTCTACGTTGTAGCCAGTTTGTGCTCCATTTATTTCTTTTTTTTGCACTGATTTTGTTCCATTTTGTTTTGAGTGATACGAATGTATTTTTTATCTTTGACTACTATTGACAGCGCAATTTGATATAGTGCGCATATTATTTGCGCAATTGATTGACAAAGACATGGAACAAAATAGAGTGAGTTCTATTATTTCATTTAACGAGAAATTGAATAAATCATTGAACATTTTAACCTGTTTGCAACAGTCAATTTTTTCACAAACAAAACATTTAACTGAAAAATGAATGAAAAAATTGAGCGTGTCATACGGGCTTTATACAATCACTGCTGAATTAAATATATTTCCTAGTAATAATTATATATTCGAAGAGACTGACTTAATGTGTGGTTTACTTATATGATAGAAGTGAAAGTTTGTTATGGATGAAGAATGGTATGTAATTGCTGTTGAACTATATGTTTTTGTGTGATGCTTGTAAATATACTACAAAAGATAGAATGTGGGATAAATAAGCGTGTGAAGAATGCAAGAGAGAAAACAATTTTGTTGATAGCTTAGAAAGAAGGCAATGAGGTCAATTGGACATGTGGAATATATGTCGGATGAAAGATTGATCAAAGATGTAACTTGAATGTCAACAGCGAGAGAAATATGTAATGAGAAAATGCGTCGTGAAAAGAGATTTCAAAATAATTTTTTTTGGAGTATTTCTCATATTTCTGCGAAAAGGCAAGATATATATATATATATATATATATATATATACATATATTTTTGATGAAAAAGTATGGATTATTTGCTTTTTTTTAGTATCATCTGGAAGCAGAGTACAGAGAACTACGTGGTCCACCCCAGAAAGAAAGATTACCAGAAATGCTTTCAAGTTTTACTTGGAGAACAAATTGGCTCCAATACCTACTTGGAAAGAATGCAACAAAGTCGTTCAGGCTCATCCAGAACTAAAACAAAGAACAGCCACGCAGCTCAAATTATGGATCTATAACCAGAAAAAATTGCGTTTAAATCTCCTATAATTTAATTATACAGGGTGTAACAGCGAACCGAGCTACCTCGAATAGCTTCTATATTATTGAAGAAACAATATAATACTATTTAACTATTTTATGCAGCACCAAGGGGACACCTTATTATAGAAGAGAATATTTTTTTAAGTCAATTGCTCTCAAGTTACATCACAAAGTTATATTTGTTAAATGAGATGCTATATATTTTTTAGTCTATTTTGATAGACTTTTTTCCTCTATATTCAACCTTGTATTTGTTTTATACCCGTATATTATAAATATATTGAGGAGAAAGCGATTGAAGTTTGAATAAATTTCATTTCCATAGTCATTTTTCAGTACGCTTTGAACATTAGAGCTATATAAATACATTGAATCATTTGTTAGTAAATAGTATTCTAACGGATTTTCATCTCTTTTAAACATAAAAAACAAAATAAAGATAGCAGATTCTATTTTTCATAGCCTACTGAAAAATTATTGTGAAAATAAAGTTTATTTGAATTTCAATCGCATTTTTCTAAATACTTTTATCATGTTAGGATATGAAACGAGTACATGGTTAAATTTAGAAGAAAATTTTCTATTGAAGGGGACTAGAAAATATATAGCATCCCATTCAAAAAAATATAACTTTGTTTGTTACTTGAGAACCACTAGTCTGAAAAAATATTTTTTTCCATAATAGGGTGTCCTCCCTGGTCCTGCATTATATTGTATAATATTTCATTGTATCTTTGATAACATAGAAGTTATTCGAGGTAGCTCATTTCGCTGTTACACCTTGCATACTGATATAGATTATCTAATTTTCTAAATGTAACGCATTTGACTTCTTATGAATTTGTATGATTTTTACACAAATCTCATGAATTGAGTGTGTCACAGAGGCTTCATAATCATTGTAATAAGGCTATGTCCTACAATTTATTGTGATATGAGAAATAATAAATATTTGCAAGAATCTTAACGAATCATTTGCTTTATCCTTAAGACATAAAACAGAGTTCATAAGAGAAGAAAACCTGTATTATTTTTGTATATCTTACTAAAAATATGTACTGGTACAATTATTCTTTGAATTTGACAAATTTAAAACTTTGATATTCAAAAGATACAGAATTTTTGTTTCGATGAAACTTTCACAAGAACAAGAAAGCAGCAACTATATAAACATAAATTTAATTATTACCCATTAAGACTTTTCTGAAAGATTCAGCTTCAAATGAAAAAACAGGTAGTTAATAAATCACTTTCGATCGGAAATTCTGTATATTTCATTTGAAATCAAAAGTAATTTTTATCATACAATAAAATTCTGAAAAATATCTAGATCATTGAACAGGTAGTCATTTCCACTATCAATCAAAGGAATGGCTTAGAATTTTGTGAATTATTCAAAACTTGAATTATCAGAGAAATATCGAATTTTGGCCATTCTATTTCATGATTTTCTATGACTAGTTAATGTTTTGATACCTGGAAAATCAGACTATTTAGTTATTAAAATTGTCAGTCCAAGCCACCGGTCATGAATTTTCATTGTGAGATATGTATGAACAATAAAATTCGCTCACCAATAAGAATTTTTTAGAGTTACCCGATAATAGTGTGTACAATTTTGAATATCATTTCATATTGCCAAATAACATTTCTAGTATAATCAATTTGTTTCAATATGCAAAGTGTATATTTGGTACATAGATATGGTGGGTAAGACAGAGAAACTTTATTCACTTTGAAATTGAATTGCAAAAATTGAAAGCATATTTATCAATTTTACCGCCTTATTCCGGCAGGAGTAGCTGAAAGTCCAAGATGTAGCGGAGAGCGACAAGTAGCCAAAGGTATATATATATATATATATATATATATATATATATATATATATATATATATATATATATATATATATATATATATATATATATATATATATATATATATATATATATATAATTATTGTAAATTCTCAGAAGGGAGGAATTATGTATGGTTGTATCCCTATTCCACAACAATTATTATTGTGTGACAGCACATTCAACAGTACTTTTCCATTATGATACGAAATGTAATAAAAACCCCTGAATCCTAGAAAAATTGTTCATTGTTCAAGTATTCTCCTGTATCAATACATTGTAACCACGTGTTGAATAAAATATTTTTTTTTCAAATATTTTGAGTTGAAATATTTGATTGGCGCAGTTGGTAGGATCAGAGGAACACAAGAAGTAATTGTGTGGTGAATTTTAATTCTTTACTCTGACCTACTAATGAAATATCAACCAAGAAAAATAATTTTGAACAAATCGTCTACAACGATCTGTGGAAACAACAAGAAACGCAGACCTAACGAAGAAATCTATTTTCCTTGGAAATCCAGGAGCAGAAAAATCACGAGAGGAAGGAAGACTTACTGTTCGACAACTTTTCGATCACATCTCCAGCTCCAGGAACAATCAGTGGCTCGGTGATGTCCGTAAACCATCAAACAATTCTCATATTGCTTACGATAACTTTGTAAGTTAGAATTTAAACAATTTTTCTGTATTACACGAAGGGATACCTCTAGCAAAGACTAGTAATGAAGGTATCGAGGAACCGGCACAGTCCTCAACACACAGAATAATCTATGTATTGTAGTGATAATAGTACAGATTCTGAAATTTCAGATATTGAATCAGAAAACACTGATACATCAAATAATACTATAAAAAGCCTAATTTTAAAGCCAAGTAGATTGAGCGTATCAAGTACTTCAACAATGGCTACAACAACGCTTTTAGAATTGAAAAATCTTGCTAAAATCATTCCTCCATTTAATGGAGATATTAAAATATTAAATAATTTCATCAGTGCAGTAGACGACGTACTGATTTCTTCAGCTAACATTGTTTTAAGTCCCATTCAGAGAACATATCTTATTGGACTTCCTACCTTTATCAGTAAGAGGATCATTTATAGTCAAACAACCAAATACATTAGAAGAAATGAATTCAATTACTCACATCAGAGTTTACATCAATCACCAATGTTGAAAGATAAACAAAATCTTAGCTTCAATATACCACCAAAAAAGTTCCCAACTCAACAATTTCCATCTAAACCTATCCAGCCAAAATCTTTTGCCCCTCGTCAGAATATAAAAAATTATATTTGATGAAAATAGCTAGGCAGTAGAAGAATCAGTTTTATTTTTAGCTCATTTAATTACAATATTGACATATTATATTCAGGATTATATATATATTTTTTTCTTATAATAATACATAATGTTTTTTTTTCAAAGCTGTCCTGAGTGTCCATTCAACACTCCCCCTCACGAAAGACGTTATTTACAATTTATTTTAGTAGACTCCAATTTTTTTTCTTATTTTGTTTTGTTTAAAACCACATAAAGCTTTCGTGAATATGTCAGCCTCCATTTCTTCTGTTCTTTTATACTTTATGTCTATCTGACCTTTTTTAATCGTATCTCTAACAAAATGTTCTTTAATATTTATGTGTTTGGATTTTGAGCTGATAATGGGATTCTTGCTGAGACTCTGAGCAGCTTGATTATCACTGAAAATTGTTATTTTATTCTGAGCTACTCCTATATCCATGAATAATTGTTGAAGATGTATAGCTTCTTTAGCAGCTTCTGTTAGAGCCATATACTCAGCCTCCGCGGTGGAAAGAGCAACAGTTCTCTGTCTTCTTGTCTCCCAGCTTATCAATCCATTTCCATATTTGAAACAGTATACCGTATAAGATCTATGATCAATGGTGCAAGCAGCCCAATCTGCATCTGCATATCCTTCAATTGGTTTACCTGTCTTTTCAAAATTTAGTGTCATATTTTTTGTTCCTTTTAAATATCTTAATATTCTTTTAGCACATTTGCAGTGTTCTTCACTATAACAACTATTGTATTGACTCAAATAACTGATGGGAAACATAATGTCCGGTCTTGTTGCTACAGCTAGGTGCATTAAAGAGCCAATTAAGTTTTGATATGGAAATTTTTTAATTTCTTCTGAATGGGTCTCTTTCTTCAATTTTAAATTTGTTTCCATTGGAGAACTTACTGGTTTGCACTCTGTCAAGTTGAATTTTTCTAAAAGACTTTCTATGTATCTTGTTTGTGATAATTTAATTTGAGAATCTGAACTTTTGAATTCTATACCAAGACAATATTTCAATTCTCCTAAGTCTCTCATTTTGAATGTCTTCATCAATATTTCTTTTATGTCTTGATAATATTTTTTATTTGAGTACGCAATAATCAAATCATCTACATAAATGGCAACAACAAGTGTTTCTCCCCTTTTTGACATTTGGTAGATACAAAGATCAGCATTTGAAGCTTGAAAACCTAGTTCTTCTAATTTCTTGTCTAACTTTTTATACCATTGTCTTCCAGCTTGCTTCAGACCATATATAGCCTTTTCTAATTTGCAAATTTTGTTATCTTTTAAATTTCTACAATCTTGTAACATTTTCATAACTTTGTTATACAATACAAGATTTTCATTTCCACTTTCTTCAATAATTATATTGTTCAAAAATTTTTTTAAATTCTTTGGTATTTCCATTTCAATATTTTCTTCAATTTCTTTATTTAAGAATGCGGTGCATACATCCAGGTGACCAAGTTTCAAATTTTGTTCAACTGCTGTAGCTATTAGTGCTCTTATTGTACTCAATTTTGCCACTGGAGCGAAAGTTTCATTATAATCTAGTCCAGGCCTTTGATTAAATCCTCTTGCTACTAAACGAGCTTTTTTTCTTTCTATTGTTCCATCTGCATTCAATTTTTCTCTTAAAATCATTCTACAGGTTACAATATTTGATGAGTTTGTTTTTTTACAGATTTTCCATGTATCATTTATGAGATGTGCTTTAATTTCTTCCTTTATAGCTTCATCCCATTCTCCATTATATTCATCATGTTGTCTATTTCCTTCTTCACAAAAATTCATCTCATAATCTTGTGTCCATATTGGAAGTTTCTTTTCTCTTTGCGACCTTCTTAAATTTATTTCGTCATTCTCATTATTTATTCGTTGAAGTTAATTTTCATTTATTTCTTCATTTCTTTCTCGAATACCTTCTTGAATTTTTGTTGATTCTATATCATTAATATTTTGATTTTTGTTATTTTCTACATCTTCAAATTCTTCAATTATCAGTTTATTTCTATTCATATCTTCATTTTCTTTCTCATCGTAATACATCTTGTTAATAACTTTCACATCTTGACTTACTACTATTTTCTTTTCTTTTGGTATCCAAATTCTGAATCCTTTCACTTTTTCAGAATACTTCATGAATATTCCTGTTTTTGTTTTTGGTGAAAATTTTCCTTCTTTTCTATTTTTGTTTAATATAAAAGTTTTTGAAGCAAAAATGTGAAGATGATTGACAGAAGGAATATGACCAACCCATTTTTCAAATGGAGTTTCATCGTTTAATGATTTTGTTGGACTTTTATTTATTAGATAATTCACTGTAGAGATAGCTTCTGCCCCAAATTTTTTGTTTGAATTTGATTCTATTAATAAACATCTTGCTTTTTCTACTAAGCTTCTGTTTTTCCTTTCAGCAAGGCCATTTTGTTGCGGTGTGTACGGTGCTGTCAATCTTCTTTGTATTCCGTTTTTCTTCAGATATTTTTCAAATTCTTCATTGCAGTATTCGCCTTTTCCATTGTCCGTTTGTGAATACTTTATTCTTTTTCCAGTAAAATTACTCACTTCATTCTTATATTCTCTGAATTCATCTAGGACTTCATTTCTATGTGATACAAAATATAATTTTGAATATCCAGTATGTTCATCAATAAAAGTTACAAAATATTTTGCTCCCCCTGGTGTAGGTGTTCGAATGGGTCCACATACATCCGAATGAACCATTTCTAATAGCTCATTCGTTCTTCCTTCTTCATTTTTTGGAAAGGGTTTTCTTGAAAATTTTCCCATTATGCATGTCTCACAATCACCAAGTTTTTCTTTAGAATTGGAATGAAGTCCTCTCAGTGAATTATTTTTCAATGCAGATTTTAAGTCATTTTCATTCATATGTGCTAATGTTCTGTGCCATTTCATAATACTGTTTTTTTGCATTGTGTTATATTCTTCACACTGTTTATTTCCTAGTGTATTTGCTTCTTCATATTGTCTATTTTCTATCTTACTTGTTTCTTCATATTGTTTATTTATCACGTTCTCTTTTATATATTCTGAATTTATGTGATATAATCCATTTGATCTTTCTGCTTTTAGTGTTATTTTTCCGTCGTTGTCCCTTACTGTTGCTGTATTCTTCTTAAAAAGTACAGTACTGCCTTTTTCTGTTATTTTTGCAACAGATATTAAGTTTGTTGATAAAGTTGGTACGTATAATGTATTCCATGAATTTATCACATCTCCATTGATTTTTACATTCACTCTACCACTTCCTTCGACTTTAGCTGTATGACTATCTGAAGCCAATTTTAAATAGCTTGATTCATTTGTTATATTTTGAAAATATTCTTCATCGAAACACATGTGTGAAGTACAGCCACTATCTAGACACCATTTGGTTGCATTTGTGGTAATATCATTTGCTAATGTCAGACAGAAAGGTTCAACACTATAATTTCTGTCTACATCCTTTCCAGATCCTTTCTTTTTCTGCAATCACTGGTTTTATGTACTCTCTTAAAACAATTTTTACATTCTATATTTGAATAATTATTTCTACAGTCGCTTGTTTTATGTCCTTTCCTGTGACAATTTTGACATTCTTCATTTGAATAATTATATTTATTGTAATAATTATTTGTTTTCTTATATGCATTGCACATTTGCTTATTTTTATTATAGTTATTTCTATTTCTACTATAAAATGCTTCTTCATCTTTTATTTTTTCTAGCATCATTTTCTTCAATTATTTTAATCTTCAGATCTTCTGAGGATGGTAAATTATCTCTGCACTCGATCGCTACTCTGAAATTTTCGAAAGATGTTGGTAAACTGTAAAGCATCATGATACTCAATAAATCTTCGTTTATTTTTATATCCATTTCGGTTAATTTATCTACTATGTCGAGAAACTTATTCAAAGGCTCCCGAACATCCCCCGTTTCGGGCATCTTGCATAAAATTATTTGCTTTAATAACGTTGCTTTTCTAGCAGGTCCTTTGCTTTGATAAATATTTTGTAACGTGTCCTAGACTTCTTTTGATGTTACACAGTTTTTCACTTGCTTCAATTCTGATGGCGATATAATTAATAAAAGATCAGATCTTGCAAGTAAGTCTTTTTCTTCGAATTCATTTCTTGCTTCTTGTCTTCTTCTGGTTTGGTTTTTTGTCCACTAACGTATCCCCAGAGTCCATTCTTCATTAATACAGCCTGGGCTTGCACTTTCCACGTATCGTAGTTATTTTTATTCAAAGGTTCAATGCTATAAGACGTTTTTGCCATACTTGAAAAGAAATGTCGATATATATTTTTATTATTTGTGATCTGGGCGCATAACCTGATGAAAATAGCTAGGCAGTAGAGGAATTAGTTTTATTTTCAGCTCTCATTTAAATACAATATTGGCATATTATATTCAGGAGTATATTTATTTATTTTTTTTATAATAATATATAATGTTTTTTTTTCAAAGCTGCCTTGAGTGTCCATTCAACAATATTGACACGAAACGAGCTTATCAACCTAAGCCAATGACCCAGCAGTTAAGACTTACGAGTACTATACCTATGTCAACTCAGACAATTAGACAGAATTACAATCTTAACAAAAGTTCAGATGAACTAGAACCAACCGCTGACGAATATGAACTCAAAGAACAAGACAATGAACTTGAAAATGATCCTTCTTTAGAATTGGAGACAGAAACAGACGAACCGAACAAGTAATGTCTAGTTTGACATACAACAGTCTGTGCATACAACTCACCATCATCACAAATACATGACTATATCATTTTACTAGACACGTGATCAAGTATCAACTTAATACATCCTGATTTAATTAAGTTCAAAAAAATTGAAACTTATGACGAAAAATGCACGTTTACAACCGCAAATGATAAATCAACTATTTCACAGTTTGTTATTTTGAAAATAAATTAAAATTCTATTAAAATACGATGTTCATGAATTTCATAAAGTATACAATTTATTACTTGGTATTGAAGCATTTGAAAAATTGAATATTAATTCAAATAGATTTTACTGGAGATTCTGTTAATATACAAGGAAGAGAAAGTAAATTACAGAGTAATAATTTTAAAACTCGAAAAGAAAATAGTAACATTCAAATCCGCTCAGAACATTCAAATCAAATTGAAAAAATTATATTAAAATAACTCGTAGATAATTTCGAAGATCTTTCTCCAAACCCCAACGACCAATTGTCTTGTACAAATTTATGCGAACATAAAATGATTCTTAATAATGAAATTCCTATTCATACACTCCCTCAAGTCTACGAACAGGACATCGAAGAACATATTCAAAAAATGTTATCAGAAGAAGTCATACAACCATCTCATTCTCTTTGGAATTCTCCCATCTGGATAGTTCCAAAAAAGTTAGACGTTTCCGGAAAACGAAAAATGAGACTAGTAATCGATTTAAGAAAAGTAAATTCTCAAACGAATGATGATAAATTTCCAATTTCTAATATTGATACATTATTGGATCATATTGGTTATTCAAAATATTTTACGGCTTTAGATTTGCACTCAAGTTTCCATCAGATCCCTATGAACAAAAATGACATCGAAAAGACCGCATTTTCTACCTCATCCGGTCATTATGATTTCTTGCGTATGCTTTTCGGTCTTAAAAATGCACCTGCAACATTCCAAAGAATGATCAATATTGCATTAGGAGAATCAGTTAATAAAATCTGTCTAGTTTATTTTGATGACGTAATATTTTTTGGCAAAACTTTTGAAGAAAATTTAGATAATATTAAATTAGTTTTTGAGAAACTGAGGAGAGCAAATTTAAAAATCCAAATCGATAAATCGGAGTTCTTGCAAACAGAAACGAAATATTTAGGCTATATTATCACTCAAAATGGAATTAAAACAGATCCTTCTAAAGTGGAGAAAATTAAAAATCTTAATATTCCTAAAACAAACAAAAAATTGAAATATCTGAAGATACAAATACACAAATAAATGTGTATTCATTGCCTATGGTCAACCTATATAATAATGATAATGAATCAGTTTCGTCAAATCAATATACAATCCATTCAGATCCAGAAAATTTAGTTAACGGAATTAAATATATGGAAGGTAGAATAAATATAGCTGATAATCAATTAATATTTGAAATTCGAGATCTTGATACTGAAATAGAAATTACAAAATTATGCGGGAATCGAAAACAGCGGATTCATTGTAAGCTCAGTAAGCAAAATCTCGAAAATGAAATATTAGATTTTCTTAGAATATATAGTTCCAAAAATAAAGTTTTTAGCTATTTTCAAAGAAACAGATCTTGACCTCAAATTCTCAAGAATAATAAAAGAAAATTTTTAATTTAATACCATTAATATTGTTGCTTGTAATAAGTTGGTTGAAGATATAGAAAGCGAAGACGAACAAGTAGAAATAATTCATGATTTTCATACAGGATTAACTAACCATAGAGGAATAATTGCAACTTTGAATGCATTGAAAGAAAAATACTTTTGGCCTGAAATGATTAATGATATCACGGAGTATATCAATGAATGTGAACTTTGTAAATTAAATAAATATAATATAGTCCGTGAGACAGCGCCTAAATTTTTTGTTGATTACCGCTCATTTGAAACTTTGTGAGTGGCTTCATTGTGATGAGTCCGACAACTTTTTCATTCAGCAAAATTCTAGATTTGGAGGCGTTTATCCGCGAGGGCTAATTAATTGAAAGAATATTACCGTAATACTGATCTTTACACTAATCGAAAGATTTTTTGATAATAAAATGAAGGAAAAATATTGTCCGACATGAATATTGAGGCTACCGGTGAATCCGACAAGCCGCACTTGTCATAAGTATGTTGGTACTAATGGTAAGTATGTTGGTACTTATGACAAGTCGGACTCACCGGTAGCCTCAATATTCCTGTCGGACAATATTTTTCCTTCATTTTATTATCAAAAAATCTTTCGATTAGTGTAAAGATCAGTATTACGGTAATATTCTTTCAATAAATTAACCCTCGCGGGTGAACGCCCCCAAATCTAGAATTTTGCCAAATAAAAAAGTTGTCGGACTCATCATAATGAAGCCACTCACAAAGTTTCAAGTGAGCGGTAATCAACAAAAAATTTATGCGCTGTCTCACGGACTAATAGAAAACCGATTCCAGCCATAGATAATTTGACACCCACTTCTTTGAAACCGTTTGATATAATAAACATTGACGTACTTTGTTTGAATGAAAAGAATTTTTTGACTATTTTTGATCAGTTTTCAAAACAAGGCCAAGTTTGTTCATCAGAATATAAAAGTTCAAATAATATATTACAGAGATTAACCCAATATATCCAGATTTATACAATTCCACATAAGATAATTATGGACGCAGGTCCTGAATTTGAAGGTAGTGTTTTACAGGACTTATTCAAACTTAGAAATATTGAGAGTCAAGTAATTTGCGTAAACAATCCTAAAAGTGAGTGCGAATGGCCGAGCGTGTTTGTTCACCTATACATGCTGTGACGTCACTCGACCAAGAGGTCGCAGGTTCGAATCCACTCACCGATAACGTGTGATTTGTCGTAAAAATAAAAAATGCAGCTACTTGCATCATCACACTCAGGTGCTACAGGTTGCCAACCTATACACAAAATATGTAGCAATGGCACGAAACTCTGATCGGCAGTACGGCGATGTTATACCGCGGTTCGGTGATACCGATTAGAAAGACCCAGGCCCTTACAAGTGCTGTTGCGCCAGTGATGATAATGAATCCTAAAAGTAATGCAGTTGAAAGATTTCATTCAGCCCTTATAGAACATCTCAGGCTTCTAGAAAATAAAAATCATTTCAGGAATGAAATATTTTTGGAAAAACTTGATTGAGCAATTTTAGCTTATAATAATACTAAACATACGGTAACAAAACTAACTTCGAATTAACGGAAAAATAAAAGTCGAGAAACAAAAGCATTATAAAGACAATGATAATGCTTTACAGATAAAAGATACAATTTATGTGAAAGAGAATCCAAGATTAATCATGAAATTCAAAAAACCTTTATCCATAAAATATATAGTTCAATATTACAATCCCATATTAGGGAAAGTAAAAATCAGAGATCAGATGGCCGAGAAACATGTCAGGATAAATAAAATCGAACAGTAAATTGTTCTTACAGATGTACGGCTTAACTTACGGATATTTCAAATGACAATGGATTTAATTTAGTTAAATTAGGTAAAACACAGATAAAAATTTCAGAACAAATAATTTATTTTAATTATAATATAACTCCGACTCATGATGAATTTTTGAAATAACGCACATTTAAAGAAACTCTCCTTTCCCAAACAGATGAGTCAAAAGAAATGTTTCATGACTATATTAATATTCTCATATATGATTCAAATGATTTAGAAAATCAGGTTTCTGAAGGGTTTTATAGAATTTCAAAACACAGTTTAATTATTGAAATAGGTAATATTATTGAATCAATTTCAAGGAATTTAGATGCTTCAGATGGAGAACGGTATGATAGAATTTTTGAACAAATAAAAAATAACGAAAAAATGTTACAGGATCAGAATAATCAAAATTTAAGAATAAGTGAAGAAGTGATTGATAAATTTAATAATTAAATTGAGAATATTAGGAGTGATGAGAATTTGATGAAATCACAAATAGTGCATATAAAACAGATATTAAAGAGAAATTTTAATTGGCAAGGAAGAATAGATGTTGAGAATAAATTTCAAAAGTTAATACTTATATTCAGAGAAAAAATAATCTTATCAAGCAAATAGAAATCAGTTTAACTTTTTGCACCTTGAGAAAATTACACATAAGTATTATTGACCCAATCAATATCAGAAAAATTACGGAAAATAGAGATATTTGACAACTGAACGAAATTATAGAGACCTACTGTCAACACGATAACGAACAGATATATTTCCATATTAATGTACCAATTTTCTCTTCCCCGACTTACGATTTATATCAATTCTTTTCTTAACCTTTCATCAAACATGACCAAATTATACAATTAACAGAAAAACAAACAATGTATCTTATAAAGAATAATGATAATTTTAAAATAAACAATTGCATTTTAGTTATTAAGATTTATTATTGTGAAACCGGATTTATAGGTTCAAATAGATGTATAGTTAATATTTTGAAAGTTCAAACAGATGATGATTGTAAATATCATATTTTAGAGTCAGAGAACACTTGGGAAAAAAATTCAAAATACGAATGAATTAGTTTTAATAAGTCCCAAGGAGCAACAAATTCAAATTAATTGTGAAAGTAATACACTTGATAGAAAAATTGAAGGTGTATTTAAATTAAAACTCACGAATAAATGCGTAATAAATAGATTCATATTTGATATAATTCAAGAAACTCATAAAGAAATAATATTCGAAGCTTTTAATTTCAATTCCCATGAATTCTGCCGATTCTCCAAGAACATTAAACCTTACTTTGTATATTTGTGGAAAGGTTATGAAAGATCTCCTGCGTGAGAACATAGCCAGTCAGAACATAATTTTCAACATTAAAACATTTTAAACTAATTGTAATTAATTTGTGTTTGTCAATCGACTTCTCGTTTCTAATAAAGTTCTATTTGTATTATTTGTGTGAAAACAAAATAAATTGTTTTCAAAAACAAAACACTCAAACAAATAAATAAAACTGGCGCAGTCGGGTCGGTTTTACAAACACGATAAACAAATCACGGTTAGTTTCAACGATTTATTGTAAAACCAAGAATCTACAAACGTGTTGGCGCTGTTCAAAAACTTTGACAGCTCTTAACGAACTTTTGCGAGAAAAATCGTGAAACCAAGAGCACCACCAGCCCTGCTGAATACAGAGCTGCCGTCAAAGAGTTCCTGAGCCATTTCTCCAAGAAGAGCCGTGCAGAACCAATGAACGCACCGATATACCTCCTGTAAGTAGCACATATGACATCTAGAGATATTCGAGGGCACGTCGAAGTAGAAACAGACGATAGTACAGATACAGATTCAGTTCATTCTGACTCATTAACAAATTTACAAGAATTTTCAAATTTAGATCTTATTGATCCCATATCAATTGAACAAATCAATAATTTAAATATCCAAAACATGGCTACCCCAACTATTCGTGTACCAGAGCTCAAACGCGAATATTTAGATATGATTCCTGAGTTTCGTGGTGATAACAAATTGTTACCGCGATTTATCGAAATCTGCGAAAAATTAGTGACAAAGTTTTAAAATGTAGAAAACGTACCCGATTTTCAAAACGAATACCTCATGTCAAGTATTCTTGCTAAAATCAAAGGTAAAGCCGCTAGCAATATTGCAAACTGCACAATATCTTGTTGGTCTGATGTAGAAACAGCCCTATTGAACACATATTCAGATAAGCGTGACTGTTACACTTTAAACATCGAAATGACCGAGCTGAAACAGAATCCAAATGAATCTCCTTTTGACTTCTATAATAGAGTACAAGAGCTTTTAAATTTGCAAGTCTCATATTTAACAACTCACATACAAAGTGAAGAAGCTAGAGTATTAATCGGATATTTTAGAGTTTATGCACTCAGAATTTTATTACGATGTCTTCGAGAACCTCTAGGTACTCTGATGCGGACAAAGAATCCATCTGATTTAAATACAGCCCTAAATATGATGACAAACGATTTTCAATTAGATTTAATTACGAGACAACAAAAATTTCAGAATAATATTAAACAAAACTCGAATCCTAAGCAATATCCTGTCTCAAATCATAATAAACCAGTACAGTATAACAATTTCCCTCAGTTAATGTATCGTCCGAATTGACAAAACCATTTTAATAATTCTAACCGAGCGTTTGAACCAAACACGCCAAATGTTTTCAAACCAGATTCAAGTAGAAAACTACCAACTCCGACATCTATGAGTGTTAGCACTAGACAATCGTCTGTTCCAAAACCTGGTCCTAGCAACTATTATTGTTCCAATTATTACCGTCCTCAAATGTTCCAATCAGAAACTAATAATAGACAAAATATTATTATTGAGGAATTGCATAATACAGAGACTCGCGAACTAAACCCAGACGGACAAAACCAAGAAGACTCAGATTACAATCTTGATAACGAACAGAATTATGATAACTCATATGAATGCGAACAAGAATATGAACCTAGTTCTTTTTTAGAGTCAATAGCCTCGGAAAACCAATAGAATTATTGAACTTAACTCATAATCAGA
The DNA here is from genome assembly GCA_963989225.1 of Dromius quadrimaculatus. Classification (NCBI taxonomy): domain Eukaryota; kingdom Metazoa; phylum Arthropoda; class Insecta; order Coleoptera; family Carabidae; genus Dromius; species Dromius quadrimaculatus. Next base: position 34,973,566 of record OZ022328.1, on the reverse strand, counting down.
GTGAGCTACCCTTCATAATTCTCCCAGAATATAATTTAAGAGCATTAATAGACACAGGCAGTACTAGATCTTTTATCAAGCCTGAAATAGCAGGAAAATATTACAACAATAAAATACAATATGATCCATTCCAAATAACTACAGCCCATGGCACTTCATTAGAAAATTATAGCGTAGTAATACCTCCTTCAAAATTATTCAATAAACCAAATACCTTATCAAAATACCATTTATTCAATTTTCATCAAACCTTTGACGTATTACTCGGTTTAGATAATTAAAAAATTTCAGAAGCAAACATTGATTCAATTAACGATAAAATTATATCTCCCAATAGTGATATGAAAATTTGTCATCATAAAACATTGCCGAAATTAAACTGTGTAAAAAATTCCACCAAAATCCGAGAAATTAGTGAAAATATTTGTTAACAATATAGAGAATGGCAAAGCATTGATTTCAGAGACTGAAATATACAATATGACAATCCCTGAAGGTTGAGCGAAAGTTATAAACCATGAAATTATTTATCCAGTAATTAATTCAAGTAATGAAGAACAAATTCTAGATTCTGTGAATTGTGTGAATTATCAACCACTTGAAAATTTTGAAGTAAATTACATTAGCTCTCAGAAATTTTCCAATGAAAATAATTTGAAATTAGATATAAGTAAAATTAGAATGAATCACATGAATGATGAAGAGAAATTTGAAATAGTAAAATTGTTTAAACAATATTCAGATATTTTTCATACTGATGACAAGACTTTAACTTTTACAAATGACATTAAACATTTCATTCGAACGAAAGATGAAATCCCTGTCTATTCAAAAACCTATAGATATCCAGGAGTACACAGGAAAGAAGTACAAGATCAAGTACAGAAAATGTTAGAGCAAAACATAATTCGTCCATCCTATTCCCCATGGTCCTCCCCAGTATGGGTTGTCCCAAAAAAACTAGACGCTTCCGGTAAACGTAAATGGAGATTCGTAATAGACAACAGATGACTTAATGAAAAAACAATTGACGATAAGTACCCGATACCGAACATAAATGCCCTACTAGATAAATTAGGAAGATGCCAATATTTTTCAACTTTAGATCTTGCATCCGGCTTTCACCAGATCGAGATGAATGAAACAGATATTCAGAAAACTGCATTCAACACTGAGAATGGTCATTTTGAATTCCTAAGAATGCCTTTTGGACTCAAAAATGCTCCGGCAACTTTTCAAAGAATCATGGATAACGTACTTAGAAATTTAGTCAACGAAATTTATCTTGTTTATTATATATATATATATATATATATATATATATATATATATATATATATATATATATATATATATATATATATATATATATATATATATATATATATATATATATATATATATATATATATATATATATATATTGTATATTTTCAGTACCAGCTTACAAGAACACATTCAAAATTTAAAATCTGTTTTCGACCGTTTAAAACATGCTAACTTAAAAATACAATTGGATGAATCCGAATTTTTAAGAAAAGTTGGTGTCAAACTCAATCCTGACAAAATTCATGCCATTACAAATTAAAGCTTTTTTAGGCCTGTTAGATTATTATCGGCAATTCATTAAGATTTTCGCCCGTTTACCAAAACCTTTAACAAAATGTTTGAAAAAATATACTACAACAAATTATAACGATCAAGAGTATATCAATTGTTTCAGTACTTGTAGAAACCTTTTGATTAACGATCCCATATAACAATACCGCGATTCCAGTAAATCTTTCAATCTAACTACGGATGCCAGCAACTTTGCTATTGGGGCTATGCTGTCACAAGGCATTATTGGATCCGATCTCCCAATTGCTTATGCGAGTCGCACTCTAAACGACTCAGAACAAAATTATAGCACAATTGAGAAAGAGTTACTAGCAGTCGTGTGGGCAACAAAATACTTTAGGCCATATTTATTTGGAAGAAAATTTAAAATCATCACGGACCATAAATCTTTGCAATATTTAAGTTCATTACGAGAACCAAATTCTAAATTAATGAGATGGCGTCTCAAACTTGAAGAGTACGATTATGAAGTAATTCATAAGAAAGGCACTTTAAACAAAAACGCCGATGCTTTATCCCGCATAGAATTAAATGTTAATAACGTAGATCCAGGAATAAAAAATCTTTTTGAATACATTGAAACCTTCAATGATAATTTTGATCCCGGCAACGAAACACAATCTATGATCGCTGAACCAGACGAAGACGATCCCAATGATCCTGAAACCGATCAAACTATACGTTCAAATCCTGAAAATCCTATTGTAGGAATAACAATTACAGACTCTCCTGTCAATTTTAGATAAAATCAGTTGATAATATCCTGAGTTGAACATTCTCCATCAAAACCAAAAATAAAGAAAATTCATTCTGATAAAATGCGAATTTTTGTTCAGATTTCAGAAATTGATTTTGAAAAAGATATTGTTAATGTCATTAAAGAATTTATCGTTCCGGAAGTTAAATATTATTTGTATTTCGAACAGCCATTTTACAAGCAGTTTAGTACTGTATTGCAAAAATACTTTAGACATTCCGAAATTAAATTTATTAAGAGCAATACAAAATTAATTAATGTAGAAAACGAAGATGAAGTTTTACAAGCAACACGTAACTTTCACGAAGGTAAAACCAATCACCGCGGAATTACCGGAGTGCACAACCAAATCAAGAAAAGATATTATTGGCCAAATCAGTTAAAAACTATACATTAATCAATGAGAAGTTTGTTAGGCAGCTAAATATGAGAGAAAATCTTTAAAACCTGAATTGAACATGACTCCAACTCCTAGTAAAGCAATGGAAATTATTCATGTTGATACTTTGAACCTTGGAAACTCTAAATTTCTGATAATAATAGATGCGTTTTCAAAATACGCACAAGCGTATAAAGTCATTTCAACAGATGCTATAGAAATCACTAATAAATTAACTAAATTCTTGTCACATCATGGAATACCAAAATTAATTATTTCAGACAACGAATTAGAATTCAAGAACAACGTTGTAAAAGAATTACTATAGTTACATAAGATAGAAATTCATTTTATCAGTTCGGAAAACCCCAATTAGAATGGTCTAGTTGAACGCTTCCATTTAACTTTAATAGAAAACATTCGATTGTTTATTCACCAAGAAAATTTCAAAGCAGAAAACATCGAAGATAAAGTAAATTACGCAATTTTGGCTTATAATAATACAAACTACAGTTCCACTAGCTTAAAACCTACAGAAATTATAAATGGACATTTAGATACAAATTCCCCATTAGATATCGACACTGATAAACAAATTACTCAAGATTATATTCAAGAACATAAGGATAAGACCAAATGGTTGTATCAAAATATAAATCAGAAATTGCAGAATGATAGAAGTGAAATTATTCTAAAATTAAATGAAAGTCGTGAAGAACTTCCAGAAATCCCTGAAACTATTCACGTTCAAAATTAGCAAAAAGTTGAAAAAACGCGTAAATCAAAATTCAAGAAAGAGAAAATTAAGAAAGTCAATAGAGAACTCAAAACTGCCGAAATTGAAGTAAACCCTAATGACAAAAAACAATCCGAGATCCACTTATCCAATGTCAAAAGATCCAGAAAAATAACTTACAAAATTTCGGACATTCCAAGTCCCTCTTGCTCACATACGCAGCAGAAATGATCATCAAAGACATTACAAAGAATTCAGGACTAATGACAATAAATCTTGGACAAGCAAAGGTACAGAGGACTAAACATACTTTTGTACATTTTTATGACTCACAACCACTCCGTGCACAATACAAAAACTTAAATACTAGTCCGTGAGACAGCGCATACAATTTTTGTTGATTACCGCTCACTCGAAACTTCATGAGTGACTTCATTGTGATGAGTCCGACAGCTTCCACATTTGACAAAATTCTTGATTTGGGGGCGTTCTTCGGCGATAGCTAAATGAACATGTCAATTTCATGAAGTCTTGAAAATGTATTACCGTCATATTGGTGTTTACACTAATCGAAAGATAGTTTGATTATAAATTGTAAAATGAAATTGTCCGACATAAATATTGGGGGCCAGTGGTGAGTCCGACAAGCCGCACTTGTCAAAAGTACGCTGGTATGAAAATGGATTACCGCTAGTCTGAGACTTTGAGGACGTGTTCAGTTATTTTTTTTCCAAGATTTGGTCATTTTGTCCGACAAATTTTCGGGGGCGTTTTCTCAGTCCGACACTGGAAACGTGTCAGGATTATAACAGTTCCTTCATCAATGACCGCTTGTCGGACCAAAACAGTCATAATTCGAAAACATATTATCTGTCTAGAAAACATATTGTCCGACAGAAATATTGGTTCTTATTGTCAGTCCGACAAGAAAACGCTCGCACATATATAGCTCAGTTTTTGACGTACTCAATATCAAGAGATGAGTAATGGACGTTGTTTAGAAGCTAGTAATAAATAATTCATCAACAAAATAGTTAAAAAAAAGTAAAGTAGAAAAAGAAAAATATTGATTTTTATTTATTTAGATTTTATTTTTCATCAGAATCAACAGAAGAAGATTCTGAAGGCTCACTATAAGTCTCATTTTCACTGTCGCTGTCGTCATTATCATTATTTGATCCACAGCAAATAGTAATTGATTTTGAAAGTGCAATTCATAATGCTGATCGCAGTGTATGGCCGAATGTTAAAATCATTGAGCGCAGATTTCATTCAGGACAAGCTTGGCTCCGGTAAATTCAAGCATTAGGTTTAAGTCAAGTGTACAAAGAATGTAATTATTTTGGCAGCCAATATTTATAACAATTTTTTTGTATCCAGGTTTTAAGCCCAGAGAAAGTAGGTGATTTCTTTGTATCGGAAATATTTGGCAATATTCCTTTGAATGACTCCAAAATAATACAAATTTGTGATCAAGTTATATTAGTGAAGAAGGTCCTGAAATATGGGCTCGTGCTTATGGTTATATGTACAGAACAACAAACTCGTATCTAATGTTTCGTAACTAAAGTACATTGTGAATAAAATATCCCTGCACAAAATGATATTTAAATAATGCGTTATCAGTTATGACCTGGGTACCTTTTTTATTTCAACTTAACGACTTGATAAACTTAACAAGGTCTTGATAACTCACTAGTTCATACAGAATTATCAAGAGCTTGTTAAGTTATCAAGCTGGTAAGTTGAATTGGAATAGGTAACCTGGACATACTCTTCAAGCTCCTAGTATTGTTTTAATCCCTGCGGTTATTGGTGGGGGAGCAACTCAGCTATGAGATTATAGCTACCTGAGGTCAGGTGGAACAACTCCGCTATGCCCATATATACACCTCTCGCAAAATTATAGTAAAACGAACCACGGGCCGGGCACTCACCACATCATCAGTACAGGATTATCTTAATATAAAATAGGTAGAAAAACAGAGACGCATCGGAATATTCTATTGGAACTATGTGTATTTTTAAAAATGTAGGATAAAAAAATTAAATTCAAAAGTTTTTTTATATATTTATTAGCATAAAAGGTCTATATATTTGAGCTCTCATTCCGTTTAAACTAGTTGAAAACAGTTATTTAAAGGTATTGCATCTTACATTTCAAGAAAAAACTACTTAATACAGAACGGTGGCTAACCTCATGCTGAGCCTGGTCAAACCCCTTGATTAGGAAGTCAGGCGGTTTTACTATAATTATATATATATATATATATATATATATATATATATATATATATATATATATATATATATATATATATATATATATATATATATATATATATATATATATATATATATATATATATATATATATATATATATATATATATATATATATATATACTCCAGATATACTTCAAATATGCCATATCTCACATTCTCCACACAGACTTCAACTAAGCCAAGTTTCACATCACCTCGTGTGCGCGGTACAAAGTTTTCTCTTCACTTCGTAAAATTAAAATGGGACACCTGTATATACTTTCAGCTTTCTGCACTCGATCATATGAACTTCAAGTTTGCCAAATATCAATTTTTTTTGTGCGTGCAATATGCTTGAAAAAAGATACAGAGCTTCCTCTTCACGTATCAATATATAGATTAAAATAGGACACCTGTATATAATTTTCGCTTTCTGCACATCTTCTCCATATAAATTTTGAGTATGCCAAATCTCACACTCCTCCGTGCATGCAATATGCTTAAAAAGAGGTCGAAAGTTTGCTCTTGACGTACTAATATATAGATATCACAGTTGAAGGTAAATTTGAATGATATTTGAGATGATTATCTCAGTATACTGACTTCATATCACACATTTGATTCCAAAATAATATTAATATATTGGTGCACAAGCCTTTTTTTTAATTATTCATAATCAATAATCATACTAACTTGATATGCCGCATTCATACCACATATTTTTGCTTTTTCTGGAGTATTGCCCTACTTAAATTGTCGGACATGTATACAATAATGTTCTAGACACTATTTGAATGGAAAATAGAAAATATAGGGATGAGCGGTCATTGATGAAGGAACTGTTATAATCCTGACACGTTTTCAGTGTCGGACTGAGAAAACGCCCCCGAAAATTTGTCGGACAAAATGACCAAATCTTGGAAAAAAAATAACTGAACACGTCCTCAAAGTCTCAGACTAGCGGTAATCCGTTTTCATACCAACGTACTTTTGACAAGTGCGGCTTGTCGGATTCACCTCTGGCCCCCAATATTCATGTCGGACAATTTCATTTCCTATTTTATAATCAAAATATCTTTTGTTTAGTGTATAGATCAATATGACGGTAATACATTTTCAAGACTTCATAAAATTGACATGTTCATTCAGCTCGAGAGCCTCAAGAATACAATTATTAACGATAAAATATTTTTCTCCGAGTTTAACAACAATAATAAAAACATAGAGTACACTCAGAAGTCCATTAATGAAAAATTTAATTATTTATCAATAAATTCGAATGATTATAGATTCAAAAGAGGATTGATTAATGGATTAGGCACAGTAATAAAAACTATAACTGGAAATTTAGATGCCAATGACGATAAGAGATATACTGAAATTATGAATCATTTACAAGAAAATCAATTCAAATTGAATAACCAACTGAAAAATCAGTACTCTTTCAGTCACCAAATTATTGAATATTTTAATAAGACTGTCGATACAATCAGACAAAATGAAGTCATACTAAAATAAAAAATTGAGCAGCTTTCACATATTGTTATTGCTGAAACAAAAAATCATGAAAAACTTTTAGTGAAGGATATTTACAACCAATTCAATATATTATTCACTTTAACATTTTTACACACATTGCATCCTAGCATTATAAAAACTCAAGATTTGTTCATAGAATAAAATAGAATTTCAAAACATCATAACAATGAGTTACCTTTTGAGCCAAATTTACAAAATATGATAGAAATAGAAAAAATTATTTCTGTTAATTGCAAATTAACTACTCATAAAATAGTTTATTTTATCGATATTCCTATGAATCATGATATTCAGTTCGAGCTCATACACCTCATTTCAATTCCTGCAAAATATAAAACCGAATTTGTAACTGTAATTCCTAATCATGAATACTTTTTAAAATCTAACGATGGAAAGCTCAAATCTCTATATGACTTATGTACTTACAATAATGGAAAAGGTTATCAGTGCCCCAATAAAATTAACGAGGCGAATGAAAACTCATGTGAAGAAAATTTTATCCTTTGAAATAATATCGAAGGATGTCATCAAATTGAACATCAACAAAAATCGTATTGAACTGCTTGAAGATATCAACCAATATCTGATGATATTTCCGAATGTTCAAGAAATAAAAGCAAAATGTCAACACGGTGATGAAATCAAATCATTACAAGGAATATTTCTTGTCTAAGAAGACGAATGTAAATTAGAGTTCCAAAACAAAAATTTGATATTCAAGCATGGATCATTCGGCAAACCAATCACTATTGAAAATCTTACAATTGAACCAAATAAAACTCAAGTTCCAAAAATTTCCATCGAATTAAATAACATTAACGATGTAAAACCAATGAATAAATACGACAGCTCTATAAATGACAATATAATTGATCAATATAATATTGACGATATTAACTACCCAACAATAGGTCTTTACACCATTATTATCATTGTGGCTTTCACCATGGTAGTAATTTATGCAAAGAAGAGATTCTTCACCTCTACAAGACCAAACTCGAGTTCCACAGAAGACTGCGAGCTTCAACCAAGAACTTCAACCCCTAAGGCCCAGTTGTACAGTCTGAGCTTATCCAAAGTTTAGTAAAACCAAGTTTAATTTCTATGGTTACAATTGCTGAAATAATTGTGACCATACAAATTAAACTTGGTTTTAACTTTGGATAAGCTTAGACTGTACAACTGGGCCTAAGTCGGCGCTGAACCTTCCCGGCGAAACTCATTTTTAACGATGGAGGAGTTAGAAGACCAATTCCCATGAATTCTGCTGATTCCCCAAGAACATTAAACCTTACTTTGTATTTTAGTGGAGAGATCTATACATTCTTTCAGAATTATATCATAATAAATAGACTTTTTTGATTTAATTCTGTATATTTTATTTTATTTTTGACGTTTCGACTCTCTAACCGAGCGTCTTCATCAGAAAAAATGATACAAAAATAAACAAGGCAAGAAGGTATCTAGATAATTAGATATTAAAAATTGAAAATATACAGATAACTAGATGTGAATACGTGGATTCCACATTTAGTGCAAAAAGAACAAAATTCCTCTGGCATTTACCCAAAGTCTGAGGAAAAACCACGTAAAAACCTCAACAGAGGAATCAACGATATGAGTCTTGACAATTATTAAAGAGAAAAAGATTTAATTGATATAACACATTAGGACGATGTCCCGTTTCTGCAACGCACACAGTCCCAAGGTCCAAACATGTCATTTTTTTTTTGTTTTTTTTTTTTTTTTTTTTTGTTTTTTTTTTTTTTTTTAAACAGAAAAACTGAATTTCAATAATCTACATCTACATGAATATAACAAAAACAAGTGTCAAGACAAATATTTCACAAATCAGGAATAACTATTACAAATGAATAAAATAATATGAGTCTTGACAATTATTATAGTAAAAAATGAATGAATTAATATAACATACAAGGACGATGTCATTTTTATTACGTTATTATTATTACGATGTTATTTTTATTACGTTCATGTACATAATTGTAACTCAATTTTTGTAAAAATTTTTATGACATGTTTGGACTTTGGAACTGTGTGCGTCCGCAAGAACGGGACATCGTCCTTGTATGTTATATTAATTCATTCATTTTTTACTATAATAATTGTCAAGACTCATATTATTTTATTCATTTGTAATAGTTATTCCTGATTTGTGAAATATTTGTCTTGACACTTGTTTTTGTTATATTCATGTAGATGTAGATTATTGAAATTCAGTTTTTCTGTTAAAAAAAAAAAAAAAAAAAAAAAAAAAAAAAAAAAAAAAAAAAAAAAAAAAAAAAAAAAAAAAAAAAAAAATGGCATGTTTGGACCTTGGAACTGTGTGCGTTGCAGAAACGGGACATCGTCCTAATGTGTTATATCAATTAAATCTTTTTCTCTTTAATAATTGTCAAGACTCATATCGTTGATTCCTCTGTTGCGGTTTTTACGTGGTTTTTCCTCAGACTTTGGGTAAATGCCAGAGGAATTTTGTTCTTTTTGCACTAAATGTGGAATCCACGTATTCACATCTAGTTATCTGTATATTTTCAATTTTTAATATCTAATTATCTAGATACCTTCTTGCCTTGTTTATTTTTGTATCATTTTTTCTGATGAAGACGCTCGGTTAGAGAGTCGAAACGTCAAAAATAAAATAAAATATACAGAATTAAAATCAAAAAAGTCTATTTATTCAGTGGAAAGGTTATAAAAGATCTCCTGCGTGAGAACATAGCCAGTCAGAACATAATTTTCAACATTAAAACATTTTAAATTAATTGTAATAAATTTGTATTTGTCAATCGACTTCTCGTTTCTAATAAAGTTCTATTTGTATTATTTGTGTGAAAACGAAATGAATTGTTTTTAAAAACAAAACACCCAAACAAATGAATAAAACTTACATTCCAACAATTGAATTTAACAAATTTTAATAAAATAGATAGAGTAAATATAACACTAAAAGAATTGCCACAAATAAATGAGTTGAGTTTGAATAATCTTAACGATCATCATTTTTATATTATTCATGTTATTTTATTTCTAGTAATATGTTTTGCTTTATTATATAAGTTCAAAATTGAGCTTTCAACAATTTCTGGAAAAAATAAAGAATCCAATAGTAATAAAGAGTCAAATATAGAATTAAGCACCATTAAATAATAATTATTGTTAAATCTCAGAAGGGAGGAATTATGTACGGTTGTATCCCTATTCCACAACAACTATTATTGTGTCAGCACTTTTAACAGTACTTTTCCATTATGATAAGAAATGTAATAAAAACCCCTGAACCCTAGAAAAATTGTTCATTGTTCAAGTATTCTCCTGTATCAACACATTGTAACCACGTGTTAAATAAAATTTATATTTTTCAAATATTTTGAGTTGAAATTTTCAACTTATATATATATATATATATATATATATATATATATATATATATATATATATATATATATATATATATATATATATATATATATATATATATATGTATATTTAGATGCTTCAGATGGAGAACGGTATGATAAAATTTTTGAGCAAATAAAAGATAACGAAAAAATATTATAGGATCAGAATAATCAAAATTTAAAACTAAGTAAAGAAATGATTGATAAATTTAATAATCAAATTGAGAATATTAAGAGTGATGAAAATTCAATGAAATCACGAATGGTGCATATTAAACAGATGTTAAAGAGAAATTTCAATTGGCAAGGAGGAATAGATGTTGAGAATAAATTTCAAAAGTTAATACTTATAATTCAGAGTTTAAATAATCTTATCAAGCAGATAGAAATCAGTTTAACTTTTTGAGAAAACTACACACAAGTATTACTGACCCAATCAATATCAGAAAAATTACACAAAATAAAGATATTCGGCAACTGAACGAAATTATAGAGACTTACTGTCAACACGATAACGAACAGATATATTGCCTTATCAGCACTTTTAACAGTACTTTTATATATATATATATATATATATATATATATATATATATATATATATATATATATATATATATATATATATATATAAATTAATTTGTTGATCTTTGTTAATAAGTTTTTAAAAACTTTATTTAGTTATTACAATGGATGTTTATTGCTTTGCATTCATGTACAGACTGAATACCACTTAAACCTAACTTTATTACATCAACTACACATGTACTGACAAGATTAAATAAGATATAGTTCAAAGTCCGTGTGAACTGGCCAGAAGTGTTTAGATCAGCAGGTTATTGGCCGGTAACACTTCCATCCTTTAGAAGAAACTCTAGGGTGGAATAACCTGTGTTTGGTCGACGTCCTTCGGATTTCGATTCACCTTTTTTTTCTGTAACATTTTGTTCATAATTTTAACAACAAAATATAAAATAATTATTGATGCGAAAGTGATGACGCAAATAATTCATTCTCTTAAATGATTCTTATGGAGGTTGATTGGGTCGATTGGTAGCTCTTGGGCTTCTTTCAGTTGAATTTGATGTACTTTATCCAGTGATAACTTGTCCAGCTTCAATTCTGCGACTTGTACTATCGATGAATTTTGCATGTTTATTTTCTCTAGGCTCAGTGGATGTCCGGGTATTGTCTTCATTTTATTTTGATAAACAAGAGAAAATGTTTTGAATGAACAATCTGGTGGAACAACAAATAGGTACGTTCCTTCAGTGAAGCGATTGTATTTTCTTTGCACAAAGCTTGTACTTGTTGTAATTTTGGAAATATTCCAATATAATGTGCTTGATTGATTTCTAAGATGATTTGATGAGTAATTTTGACTGGTACTTTTTGACACTCGATAGCCGTAGTTTCGGTTGATAGAATAGATTCTTGATTTTTGTGAAGAGGCAGCAAATTTGTTCTTTTACAAAGAAATTCGGTTTGTAAGTCGATACATTCTTCATTACTATATTAGTATGCATTGTTGCTAATTGATAGGTAGATAGAGGGTGGAATGTTAATTGATTGATTTTCATTGGGAATTGAAAATAAATGATGATGGTCAAATATTTCTGGATGTACTAGAGAGAAATCAAGTGAAAACATAATTCTTTCGCTCATTGCATATACTTTAGTTTCAATGACATTGTAATATTTGAAGAGATCGTTGGTGTTGGAAAATAACAACTGTTCATGGTCATGAATTGAATATAACTCGTTCACGATATCTTTCAATTCTTGATGAGAAATTATACTGTGATGAACAACTTTCGAACTATCAAAAGTTACAGCGTTTTCTAAGTCTGACAGAAAACTTGATAGAGAATCAAGATTAAGCTTTATTTGTTCTAGGATTTCGTGAGTGTCTAGTAACATATGAAATTGAATCTTGTTTCATTCAATGTCCGAATTATTTCGTTCGTCTTATTCTCAATTGTATATTGATTTTAGTGATTAACGTGGATGAAATATTGATATTAGACATTATATTTTTTGATGAAGAAATTTGTTTATTCAACTTAGCAACAATTTCATTCTGATTTGTTTCTGATTCTAAAATATTGTTATGAATTTCCTTAGCGTCTTCATGATCCATATTGCCAGTAATAAATTCTACAAGTGAACCTGAAGGGTTAATTAAACCTCGTTTTTGTCGTTTCTCATGATAAAATGATTCTATTTTATGATTAACAACTCCTAATTCATCTTCTGAATGTTTATAATCATTCTTGAGTGAATGGAAGAATTCTTGAGGGACTGAATTTATGAACTTTCAAATTTAAATAATCATTATTTAATTGATTAATTTGATCTCTGGTGGGAAGTAAATCGATATAATGTAGAAAGGTATGTGAGGCTGTTTGGATTTTTGCATGTCCTAGTTTGAAAGAAAAGATTCCAGGATTACTTGCTAGATTTGTACTTGTACTTTTTGCATACTTGTCATATGAAGGGTCACAAGTCTGTAATAATGGAGAACGTTTCACTAATTTATTTTAAAGAATTTTGAATTCGTTTTTCTTCCGTTCTATTTTATTTTTAAACTATATGTTTTAAGTCTGGGTCTTTTGATATTAGAAAGATGGATGTCTTTCGATGTGTTGCCATGTTCTGGCTTTATTCCTTCTGTTTTCAGCTCAGGGTTGATTTTTCCAATCTGTTCAGGTTTAAACTGATTCTTTGTTTTACTTTGCTTTTGTTTATTCTTTATATAGATTGACTTAGGAATTTTCGGTAATTCTTCCCACTTTTTATTAGCATATTCTATAGTTTTCTTTGTATGATTCGTTACTGTCTTTAATTTTGTTATATAATAGTTTAATTTTGTCTCAATGATTTGTAATATAATTTTCAACTAATTGCTTTTGTATTTCAATATCTAAAGGTGAATTTACTTCTAAATGTCCTGAAATGATTCCACTGGGTTTCAGTTGGTAGCTGAGTGAATGGAGTTGTTGTATGCTAAAAGTGCATAGTTGATTTTAATTTCTATCGGTTCTTTAGAACATACTTCTTGATTGTTTAGCAATCTTACATGTTTACTTAGAGTTGAATGGAATCTTCCGATTAAACCATTGGATTCGGGATGTTGGGAGCTTATAAAATGCAAATTTACTTTGTGAACGTCTAGTAAATTTTTAATGAAAGAGTTTTCAAACTCAAGACCGTTATTCAATGTTATTTGATCCGGTATGCCGTGATGTGTAGAATATTTGATAAGATTGCTCACGATTTCTATACTTTGTCCAGAATTTGATTTAAAGGCTTGCGCATATCTTTGAAATGCGTCAACGATTGTGAGAAATTTTTGTCTATCTAATGTGATAGTGTCAACATGTAAAATTTCAAAGGGGTTTGGTTGGGGTAGGAGATACATTAAATTTTGGTTTCAACGGTACTCTGTCATATTTGGTCTTTAAACATATTTCGCATTCGTTGATATATGTTTGGATTGATTTACGCAGATTTGGCCAGTAATAACGCTTTTCTATTTGATTTTCTGTTTCGTCAAGACCTCGATGGTTAGTTTTGCTTCCATAGTAGTTTTAAATTAATTCTTTTATTTCGTTTTGATCTTCTACATCTAATAATTTTTGTGTATATCTGACAAAAACTATTTCCGAATTTTTAAAATACTTCTGAACTACAGAACTAAACCTTTCATATATCGAGTCTGCAAAAAACAAATGATAATTTACTCTCGGGACTATATATTCTTTAATAAATTTAATCACGTCATGCGTAAAATTATTCTTCAAAATTTCTACTATAAAACGTTGAGTATTTTGGAATAATCTCACAATTTTTGGTTTCTTTGGATCAAAATTTACTTGTGATATTATAACTTGTTTTTTCCATGATCAATAGGTTTGTCAGAAACAGGTATGCCTATAATCGGATCTTCTCTGTTCGTATGAATAGTATTATTATCAGATATATCTTCGTTGAGATTTTCGTTATCAGTTTCAACTATTAATGAAACTTTATCTAAATTTTTACTACAAACCTCCGTCAACGTTACCTTATTTTTGATCAAACTCTTTTATATAATCGAATATTCCGCCTGAATCTTCAATTGTTTCGATCGCGTTCATTTGAATTCTAGATAAAGCGTCCGCGTTTTTGGTCTGTGAACCTTTTTTGTAAATAATTTGGTTATCATATTTCTCTAGCTTGAGGCGCCATCTGACAAGTTTAGAATTAGGTTCTTTGATGAAAAATAACCATTGTAATGGGCAATGATCTGTGTAAATATAAAATTCATTTTAATTTCATTTAATTTACTATGGATTGAAGTATTTTACTGCCCACACTATTGCTATTAACTCCTTTCCAATAGTAGAGTATTTTGTTTCTGATTGCGGCTAGCGTATGCTATTGGAAGATCAGATCCAACTTTTCCTTGTGACAAAACCGCGCCAATCGCGAAATTATTCGCATCGGTCGTCAAAATAAATGGTTTCTCGAAATCAGGGAATTGTAATATGGGTTCATTGGATGATAGATTTGTACAGATATTAGAACAGTTTATATAATCGGTCTTTTGTGTGTCAATAATCGCATTTTTCTTTAAACATGATGTTAGAGGTTCAGTTAATTTTGCAAAGTTTTTAATAAATTTTCTATAGTACCGTAATAATCCTAAAAATGCTTCAATCTCTTTTGTTGTCTTTGGTAGCGGGTAGTTTTGAATAGATTAAATTTTTTCTGGATTAGGTCTGATTTTATCTGGTGTTATGATGTGTCAAGAAAAATTACTTCTTGTTTTAGAAATTCAGCTTTATCGAGTTGTATTTTAAGATTACTGTCGCGTAATCTCTGAAATATTTGTTTTAAATTTACTATATGCTGTAGGAGAGAGGCAGAGAATACAATTATGTCATCCATATATACAAAACAGGTTTTGTTCAGATGTTCTCTTGAAATGTTATCCATTATTCGCTGAAAGGTTGTCGGAGAGTCTTTCAGGCCAAAAGGAAGTCTTAAAAACTCATAATGTCCGTTATCAACATTAAATTCGGTCTTCTGTATACCGTCTTGATGCATTTCAATTTGATGAGAGCCACTAGCTAAATCTAATGTCGAAAAATATTGTGAACGTCCAAGTCTGTCTAGGATATCAGGAATATTAGGTATTGGATAGCGGTCGTCAACAGTTTTTTCATTCATCTTTCGATAATCGACAAATATATAGGCATTTTTGTCTTCCCGAGGCATCTGCCTTCTTTGGTACGATTCAAATAGGACTTGCCCATGCTGAATCGCTTGGTCATATTATTCCTTGTTCTAGCATATTATTAATTTGTCTTTCTACTTCCGGTTTGTATATAAATGGGTATCTGTATGATTTTGTGTATACAGGGATTTCGTCGCTAGTAATTATTCGGTGTTCAATTTCAATTTTATTCGTGAATGTGAGTGGAGAATTTTCGCGATAAAGAATATCTGGAAATGATTTTACTAATTTTTCAATTTGATTTCTCTCTTCGAAATTCATATGTTCGGTCCAAATTAATTTAGTTATATCAGATTTATCAACAATATCGGTGTTTTCGTTATTATCATAATAAACCATAGCATTGAATAATTCAAATTCTTCGATTTGGAATGAATTAACTTCAATGGTTTCATACAAATATATTTCTTGAAATTTATTCGTACACAGGTGCATAACCATTACAACAATTTGTAACATATTCTCTGATAAAGTAATTGGAAATTTTTGTTTGTGAAATAATTATATCTCCGTTACTAACATTGACAGGAATTTTAACTGTCTCCAGAGTACATGGTTCTATTCGTGCAAAAAATAATGATTTATTTTTAGTTTCATAATGGGCTAGATTTAAATTCATATTTGGTAATATATATATATATATATATATATATATATATATATATATATATATATATATATATATATATATATATATATATATATATATATATATATATATATATATATATATATATATATATATATATATATATATATATATATATATATATATATATATATATATATATATATATATATATATATATATATATATATATATATATGTGGGAATTCAAATATTCCTAACGCCACCACTGACTCAACAGAGGACTTCTCGCCGCGACATCTACGAAGTGGGAGAGTCTGGGGGAAGACAGTAGCGAATGGTGAATGAAGTGAAAACGATGTTTCTTTTGAGATTAAATAATATTATCTTGTATTTTTATTTGTGTATTATCGTGTAATTAAATAGTGTTAGAAGCATACTCTTTTTTCTTAAATTCAACCCACAATTTTGGGGGCTCAACCGGGATAAAAAACTATGAAAATTTAGTGTGTACTGTGCACGTGAAGTTGAAACAAATAAATAGATGTTTGAAAGAAGCTGTGAAAGGAGTAAAAGTAAAGTGTGAGGAAGAAGAAAATAGAAGGAAAACGAATGAAAGTGTGAAAGAGGTTAAAACAAAGAAGTTAATAAAAAAACAAACGATGTGAAAAACAATTGGGAACAATAACTGTATTCTTCTATCAGTGAGTGATCGATAACATTTTGATATTTCTCATAAAGTTTTAGATTTTGTCATTCTAACCTAAGATTTCGTGTACACGTGGAGCGTTTGCCGCGTAAACGACTGTCTTCCCGCGTTTTGTGCTGCGTGCGTCGCTGTGACGTTCGGTCGAGCGTTCGTTCAATTCCGACTGGTCAAAGGCGGAACAAAATATTTTTTTGATTGCTTATTGCCGAAAATTTCAATCTTTAACGATGAGTGATGATGAAGGAAATGCGGAAAATCGTGTGCGTGAACGCGAAATTGAATTATTAAAACGGGAAATAGAACTTTTGAAACGGAAGAAACTGATTGCAGAACATGAGCAAGCAATCGCCAAACAGAGTTCGCCGTTAAATATACGTGATGCTGAAGACTGTTTACCGACATTTTCTAGAGACAAAAATCATTCCGTCGAAAAATGGATTGAAGATATTGAGGAAAACAGTAATATTTTCAGTTTGAATGAATTACAAACATTGATAGCTGCTAAGAAGATGTTACGAGGAACTGCTAGAATTTGGTTGGATTCGACAAGAGTCATTAAAACTTGGAAGTTGTTTAAAGTTGAAATAGTAGCAGAATTTGGACAACATGCGAACACTGCTGAAGTACACCGTGCATTGATGCAGCGAAAGAAAAAATCAGGTGAAACATACCAAGAATATGTGCTGCAAATGATTGCAATTGCCAAACGGGGATTAGTAGAGAATGAATCGCTCATTCAGTATGTGATTGATGGTATTCAAGATGCAGAGAGCAATAAAGTGATACTTTATGGAGCTACAACGTTAGCTGAACTCAAAACAAAGATCGAGTTGTACGAAAAAATCAAAAGCAGATCAGATAATCAAGATAGGAAGCTAGTGCAAAGAAAACCAGAAGGCGAACAACAGGAAAAAATAGAAACTTGCTTTAATTGTGGACGTACAGGACACAAGAAAAAAGATTGTAAATATTTAGACAAAGGTCCGAAGTGCTACAAATGCCAACAGCATGGTCATATTGCTGCGAAATGTTCAAATGTAGCAGGAACAAAGAAGAATAAAAATGAAGAAAGTAGCATGCAAGTTCAATAAGAAGTAAGAAGTAATCCAACTTATGAAACTATTTCAATTGAAGATCAGCATGTTCAGGCATTGATCGATACCGGAAGTTGCGTAAATTTGATTCGCGTAGATGAATATTTTCGGATAGGAGCTCCAAAAATCAAGAACGAAACTGAAACTTTAACAGGTCTTGGTCAAGTTAAAATTCAAACACTTGGTTATTTTGAACCAAGCATCGAAATTGATGAGTGCAATTTTCAGATGAAAATGCACATTGTCAACCAAAATGATATGAAGATGAAATGCATAATTGGTTCTGAATTATTAAAAGAAGCAACAATAACAATTGGTCCAGAAAATTCGATTGTTCGTAAATTAGAAGATGACTTTTCAATTATGAGTATCGAAGTTGAAGATTGTAAAACTCATAGCAATACAATGTCTACAAAGCATATTGATGAAATAGAAAAGATGATAAGAGAATACAGACCAGAAGTGAAGAAGACTACCTCGGTCAAAACAAAAATATTACTCAAAGATGAAACACCTATTTATCAAGCGCCCCGAAGATTGGCAGAAAGTGAAAAAAAAGAAGTAGATCGACAAATTTCTGTATGGCTGCGTAATGGCATTATACGGCCTAGTGCATCTGAATGGAGTAGTCCAATAGTACTGGTAAAAAAGAAAAATGGAAGTACAAGAATTTGCATCGACTACCGAAAACTCAACAAACAGGTTGTGAAGGATCGGTATCCACTACCAGTTATTGAAGATCAACTTGACAAGTTGCAAGCTGCCAGAGTTTTCAGCACAATTGATTTTAAAAACGGATTCTTCCATGTTTCTATTGATGAGGAAAGTATAAAATATACAGCGTTCGTAACAAATAGTGGCCAGTATGAATTCCTTTGTACACCTTTTGGATTTTGCAACAGTCCTGCTATATTCCAAAGATTTATAAATGACATTTTCCGGAATTTGATTCAAAAAAATATAGTAGCAACATATTTAGATGATTTGGTTATATTATCTCAAAATGAATCTGAAGCTATAGTTAGATTGAAAGAGGTATTGGGAGTCGCTGAAGATTTTGGGTTACTGATAAACTGGAAGAAGTGCCAATTTCTATCTAGAAAAATAACTTATCTGGGTTACGAAATTGAAGAAGGTGAAATCCGACCTAATGAAGCTAAAATCGAAGCAGTAATGAGATTTGCTGAACCAAAAGATTACAAGCAAGTGCAAAGTTTCATGGGCTTAGCAGGATACTTCTGCAAATTTATAAAAGACTTTTCCATGATCGCAAAACCTTTGACAGATTTACTCAAGAAAAATACGAAGTTCAAGTTTGAAAATGAAGAACGCTTAGCTTTTGAAACGTTAAAGTTACGATTGTCTGAGAAACCAGTCCTAAACATTTATCAAGCTGGTTTAGAAACCGAAATCCACACCGATGCGTCCAAGTTTGGTATAGGAGCTATATTATTACAGCGCAATATAGAAGACGAGAAACTCCATCCTGTCTACTATTATAGTAGAAAGACAAATACTGCCGAACAGAAATATACCAGTTACGAGTTAGAGGCACTAGCTGTTGTAGCTGCTGTTAAAAAATTTCGAATCTACCTTACAGGTAATCCCTTTAAAATAGTAACAGACTGTGCCGCATTTCAGATCACATTATCGAAACAAGAATTGTCACCTCGAATAGCTAGATGGGCTATATACTTACAAAAATTTGACTACACAATTGAACATAGACCAGGTATTCGTATGAAACACTCGGACGCTCTATCTCGAAATCCGGTCTGCACTGTTGTACAAGAAGGTATTGTTGCCAGGATAAAATCGGCACAAGAAAGCAGTGAAGATATCCTAAAAATCGTAGAAGAAGTTAGAAGAGGAGAAAATAATGAATTCACTTTAAGAAATGGACTTCTTTATAAATATTCAGACGGATATGATCTATTGTTCTACCTAAGAAGTTACAAACAGAAGTAATTAGACAGATACATGAAAATGGACATTTTGGGGTGCGAAAAACAAGAGAAATGATTTCACGAGAATATTTTATACCGAAATTAGATGAAAAAATTAGAACTGTGATCAGTAATTGCGTTCCTTGTATATTAGTTTCTGCAAAGACAGGTAAACAAGAATGTTTCTTGAATCCGATAGACAAGACTGGTGGTCCCTTAGATACTTATCACATTGACCATTTGGGGCCGATGCCAGCTACTAATAAAAATTATCAGTATATTTTGGCTATTGTCGATGGGTTTACTAAATTTATTTGGATATTTCCAACCAAGACGACAAACACGAAAGAGACGCTGGAAAAATTGGAAATACTACGACGAACATTTGGAATTCCACGTAGAATTATATCTGACAAAGGAGCTGCCTTCAGATCTACAGATTTCGCAAACTACTGCCAAGAACAGAGTATTAGTCATCACATGATAACAACCGGTGTTCCCAGAGCTAACGGTCAGGTGGAGAGGCTACACCAGGTTATCATCTCAGTATTAGCAAAGCTGTGAATAGAAAATCCTAAAAACTGATACCAACATGTCTATGAAGTACAGTCCTTCATCAATGGAACTTACCAGAGGAGTATAGATTCAACGCCTTTTGAACTTCTGATTGGAACGAAGATAAAACATAAAAAGAATTTGAAGTTGCGAGAGCTTATTGAAGAGGAAAATTTAAAAGCCTTTTACGATGAAAGAGAAGAGTTAAGAGTGAAAGCAAAAGAACAAATAAAAAGGGTCCAAGACGAGAACAGAAGAGCATTTAACAAGAAAAGGAAGCCACCGAACACGTACCAGATTGGTGACATCGTAGCGATCCGAAGAACTCAGTTTGGAGCAGGGATGAAGCTATATCCCAAATACCTTGGTCCATACAAGGTAAGTAGAATTAATCAGAACGATCGTTATTGTGTAGAAAAGCAAGGATCAGGAGAAGGTCCAATCCACACCACCACGAGCGCTGACTACATGAAACGATGGTCCTACGATGAAGAAACCTCCGAAGAAGATCTTGAGGAAAATGATGAATTATCCGAGGCGGATAATGCGCCAGGACAGCCGAGTTGTGGGAATTCAAATATTCCTAACGCCGCCACTGACTCAACAGAGGACTTCTCGCCGCGACATCTACGAAGTGGGAAGACAGTAGCGAATGGTGAATGAAGTGAAAACGATGTTTCTTTTGAGATTAAATAATATTATCTTGTATTTTTATTTGTGTATTATCGTGTAATTAAATAGTGTTGAAAGCATACTCGTTTTTATTAAATTCAACCCACATATATATATATATATATATATATATATATATATATATATATATATATATATATATATATATATATATATACATATATATATATATGTATATATATATATATATATACATATATATATATATATATGTATATATATATATGTAGTTGATGTAATATAGTTAATTTTAAGTAAATTTCAGTCTGTACATGAATGCAAAGCAATAAACATCCATTGTAATAACTAAATAAAATATATAATCTTAGTTTTTGTGGAAAGTGCGCTACAACGTATATTATAATTTGACTTTATGTCTGTCGGTAGGTTTCGACCTCGCGACCCACGGATTACGAATCCAGCATATTCACACTGAGCCTATGAATACTCATCATTCAATGACTGTGATGTAATATTGAATTTATGATTTTGGGTATTATTCCTGTCAATTGGTATTTCATGTATTTTAGATATTTCTTCTTCATTTTCATACAGAGACGAATCATTCCAAACTTCTAGCTTTTCTTGATTTTTTGAGCAAACTGACTGTAAATATCATTTTCTCTTACATTTCTTGCCATACAATTCATCTCTCAGTCTGCACCGATTTGCCTTGTGGTCTTCTTCTTCGCATCGACAACAATTTATTTTCTTTTCCCTCGTATCATTTTCATGTGTATTGCTTGCATTATCAATCATCGTTTTTTTCTTATTCCCATTGTATGTGTTCCTACTAAATTTTTTGATTGGATTCCCTGTCCCATTCCTTGTGTTTCAGATTTGGACGTTTCGATGGCCATGACGATCTTTAAAATATCTTCAATTTCTGTATTCGGAGATTCCTGTAGCAATCCCACTCTAATATCGGCATTTCGCAGCCTTCGTATAAGCCAAACTTGAAGATGCATCTAGAACCTAGAGTTCGGAATATGTTACAGTAATAGTAATAGTGATAGTAATTTATTCGCCCAACAGTGTACACTAATTGAAGGACAAAAAAAGAATACATATCATGAATTAGACACACGTGCAAAATATATATACATATATAGGAAAACGATTAACGTAATAATTTCACATTTAATTCTAATACAACTGATAGTTTTCATATTAAGTGGTATACAAAATTTTTTTCAATACATTTGATTTCATAGTAAATATGTCTAGTATATCAGCTTTATTAGTCAAATTGGAACACAAACCGTAAATTGGTGTCAAACAATTTCGGGAAGTTAATCTGGGTACATTGATTTGTATGTATGAATCGGAACAATCGATAGTATATTGTACTAATTGCGATGAGAAAATTATTGATCGATTATTGTGCTCAAGTCCAATGAACCGAAAATCAAATCTGTTAAGAAGAATCATGTAAAATTTATTTTGATCAGGATGAATTCCGTCATTTGTAAACCATACACTTCAAAAATCGTTTTTGTACTTTCGCAATATATAATATGTAATGATTATATATGGAGTACCATATAAGTGAATTATATTCAAGTTTTGAACATACTAGGATATTGAATGAAATAATCAACGTGTTGGGGTCGGAAAAACTCTCACAGTTTCTGATAATAAAACCAAGAGCTTTTGAAGCAGATTCCATCATGGTATCAATTTGATATATAGAACTCAGAGGACAATCGGAGTATATTGCCAAACCTTCAGTTAGATCCGACTCCGTTGAAGTGTGATTTTCTATGTGATATGAAAATTAAACTGGATTTTTTGTTCTATGATAAGTCAACACTCTACATTTACTTGCATCTAATGTTTCACTCAAGCTGAATACACCAGTCAATGATTTTATCTTATTGATTTTGTAATGTATCACAGTCCGTGACATCATTTATTGAACAATAAATTTTCAAATTATCCGCAAAAATAAGATGATTACAGCTGATAAAGTTACTAAGATCATTGATAAACAAAATGAATAATAAGGGTCCCAAATTAGATCCCTGTGGAACTCCTGATGTGAAAATGATTGAATTGAAGCTAAATCCGTTATACTTCACGAACTAAGTCCTATTCGACAAATATGATTAAAAAAGATTCAATGAGCTATCACAAAATCCAAAATTGTATAATAATTTATGTAATAGAATATAGTGATCCAAGTGGTCAAATGCTTTTTGGAAATCTGTATAGACTACGTCAACCTGACTTTTTCATCTGAAACATCTGATATAAATTGGGTAATACATGCCAAATTTGTAGTAGTGGACCGTTTAACAACAAAATCATGTTGATAAGGGGAAATGAATGGTTTGACTTGCCAAATACATTTTTGTATGTAAGATTATCTTGAGTATTTCTGAAAAGTTACATAATATTGATATAGGTCAATAGTTTTTAATATCCAACGCATCACCGGATTTCAAAATTAGACATATGCGAGAAATTTTCCAGATATTTGGGAAAGTGGAACTTTTCAAGATTAAGTTGCATAAATGAATTAGGGATATAACGAAAGCGTGAGCACAATCCTCAATCAAAAAGCTAGATATTTGATCGATACCTGCTGTTGTTTTTCCTGGTAGTTTCCTAATTGCCTGTGATATATCTTCTGTAATTTTACTAACGATGACACTTGGTGAGTAACTGATTGAATTTGAATGGTTCTGTTCAAAAGC
This sequence comes from Dromius quadrimaculatus, assembly GCA_963989225.1. Taxonomy (NCBI): domain Eukaryota; kingdom Metazoa; phylum Arthropoda; class Insecta; order Coleoptera; family Carabidae; genus Dromius; species Dromius quadrimaculatus. Next base: position 34,949,282 of record OZ022328.1, on the reverse strand, counting down.
AAAAGATTCTGACGGAGTGTACACACTACCAAAATATCCAGCAAAGGCATTTATAATACAATCTGGATCATTAAGTGTAATATTATGAAATTGCATATGAGCAGGTATACGCGTATTATTTTTGTTTGATTTAATAACTGACCAGAATTGCTTCTGATATTTTTGGACTGCTTGTTCAGTTTTCAACATGAAATCATAGTATTTTGTTCTGGATTTGCGATTTCATTAGTTTTCTTAATTTTTAAAATTCCAATAAGTCTACTTGTCGATGATATTTCTTGAACTTTTGATGGATTCTATATTTATGTCTTATATTCATCTCAATATCATTGGAAAATTATGGGGGATAAGATCTTTTGGCCTTATGAGAACTGTAGGTTGGTACATACATATCTAAACAATTGTTCAAAATTTTATAAAACTTGTCACACATACCATTTACATTTACAGATAAACTCAAATCAGGACAGTCGGTTGATGAAATCAAGTAATATGAATCTAGAAAACTTGCTTTCTTGAAATTATACTTTTTCCGAGTATTACCAGTTAAAAAAACTATTTCGATAATTTATGTTAATATTGATGCTGATATTTAGTGGTGAGTGATAAATATCCACGTTAACAAAGCATCTATCGGATTCCTTGACTATACAATCAATATTTCCTACGGCTAGATCTAAAAGTATCATTAATATGATAAATACTATTATATTGCTTAGAGTTGACATTAAAAAGTTTTGTGGAATATTATCTTGTGGAGAGGATGTGTTTTCGTCGCCAAATGAACTTACATCAGAATCTCCAATAATTACAGTTTAATGATCATCAAAATTTTCTGATAAACTTAAGTCTTCCAAAAATAATTCAAATTCATCAAGTGGGATTGCAGAAGGCACACAGAAAACATAAATTAGTAATCTCTCTTCTGTATTCATATGTTTGCATCCGACTATATCAATTGGATTATATATTTTTAGAACATCAGATAAGTTCAATTGCTTTGCAGAAATAATACTATTACATGCCAATAGAGCAAAACTTCCTCTGCTGACACGAAGCTCATCGAATCTTCAATCGCAACGGAAGACGGATTAGTTCTCAGAAGAAATTCCTGCATCATTGACTCCACTAGATAGCCATGTCTCGGTTATACATACAATGTCAAAGAGGAAATCACAACAATAAAATTTCACACAAAAAAATTGTGAAATATGAGAAGTGCTATGAAACATTGAAAAAAATTAATCATTCTAAAAAAGAATTGTGTTCCATAGGAATTTTAAGCCTTAGAGTCCTTATAAGAACTCATCAGCACAGTATAGCCAAGCCCAAGATGGTCAAGACTTGGATCCCAGAGTCTATGAACTCATTGCGATAAATGGTCCGTGGCAGTAGAAACTACAAACAACACCATCTTTCAGGCAAAAATGCCGATTACAAAGCAGACAAGATCAAGAGGAAATCACTTCAATTAAATCTCACACAAAAAAAGGAAATATGTGAAGTGCTATGGAACATTCAAAAAAATTTATAATTCCAAGAAAGGATTGTTTTCCGTTGAAATTTCAAACTTAAGAGTCGAGGCTGAAGCAACCATCATCTTAGATCAGAGATGCAACTGTAGACATATGTTTTGTCCTCATTAGAACTTGTCAGTACAGTATAATCAAGACTAGGATCCCAGAGTCTATAAACTCATTGCGATAAATGATCCGTACTAGTAGAAACAGCAATCAACAAAGATAAAGAAGAAATCACATGAATTAAACTTAACACAAAATAATGTGAAATCTGTGAAGTGCTGTGGAACATTCGAAACAGCAATGTCATATTCACCATCACAAGCTGAATTGCAAAACTCATTATTCAAATGGGACACACAACTGTTGAGCAAACTTAATTCAAATTTTCATTCTTGTTTTCAACAATTTTATAATTGTGACTTACAGAGAATTCATATCATCTCCCGTTTCAGCGCATAAGTTGCATGAGCAAGATATATTTTTCTCACTTTTAATTGATCTGATTTCAGCAGCAGTTATTAGTCCAGTCAAAATAGACATTCACCCTTGCATAAATTCTCAAGAAGCTGAAAATTGGCATGAACGTTAGGGAGGCCATTATGATAGAATTGTAGAAAGTCCCTATTGATCCCATGTGTGCAGAGAATTTTATGAGAGGTTGAAGTTCGTGGAAATGGGTTTTTCGAATTTTGCAACAAAATTGTCAGTTTTATGATAGAAATGGCTCAGACAAAATTTATAGATCTTCCAATTCTCTTCAAAAATAGTGCCCACACTCTTTTCCTCAAGATTCACCATTTTTGAGAAAAAGCTATTCTAAAGTTTTATTTTTCATGATATGCACACGTTCCCACACCACGTATGAGGTAGTGTACTTGGCGCATATTTTTCGTCGTGGTAGTCCGGTAGTCCTATTCCACGGTCTTCATTTTGAAATTTAACATAATATCAAGTCTTGTTATTCAACTGCTTCTTCTTTTTCTTCATCTTCCTGATTTGACATAAATTGTTCAAACGGCGATATATCAGTTGTTTTGTCGTTGATGTAAGGATCATCTTCTGTTGGAGATACAGTATTTGAACACGACTGGCCTTCACAGCTGGTGCATGCTGGTGAGCAAAGTAAGCCTGTTTTTTTGAAGCCGCATTTCGAGTTACATCTTGTTTTGCAGTTGAAAAAAAATAGTATTAAGTAGCTTTTCTGGTGCAGATGGAAGTAGAGTGCGAACTAGCTCCAATACATTATCAATTAGCTTTCAACTCCATTTTTCTAGGTTTGGTTGATTACAAAGCCACACTTGAACTCGATAATGATATTGACGAGCAGAAGCCAAGGTTGGAGGGAGACAAGCTAATTGAACACCGTTTTCATTGCGTATATGTTTTGCAAAAGATACGTAACGTAATTTATCTTTGCAAGTAATTTAAAGTAAGTAACAGACGGACACTGCCACGTTGACAATTGAACAGAAGACAGATGTTGCTTAAGGCCACATGGTCAAATAGATTTCTTTTCATTTCATATTCTTAAAAGTATCATTTGATATTATTGTACAAGTACTAGTCTTGCAAATCAATATTTTCACCTATATTACACGTCCATAATGTACATAGGCATCGTAGTCATGCATATGATTGAATATATAACTTTAGAATGAATTTTGCTCAAAAATGGCAAATCTTGAGGAAAAAGTGTGAGCACAATTTTTGTAGGGAATTAGAAGATCTATATTTTCTGTCTGAGCTATTTTCATCATATAATTGACAATTTCGTTAAAAAAATTGAAAACCACATTTCTTTGGGCTTTGACCTCGCATAAAATTTTTTGCACACATGGGACCGACCGGGACTTTTCTCTACTTCATCATGATGGTATCCCTAATATTCATGCCAATTATCAGTTTCTTGGGAATTTATGCAAGGATACCTGTATTTTTGGGGCTTACTTGACCGGACTATATATACTCACGCATGTATTCTTGATAATGTTCTACACACGGTGCATGTTGATAATAAATGTTCTTCGGCAACAGCTAAGCAGCATTCACATTTTAATACCATTCTGAAGGTTGAATTCAAGCAGTTTTTAATGTAATTAAATAACTTGGTATATTTTTGAATTATTGTGCTCTCACTGTTTAAGCTCATATTCACCACAAAACTCTGTTTATATCAATTTGAGAGCACGATCTGAAGATCACAAGCACTGAAAATAACTCACTGCAAGAAAAACTTCAGTTTTGCACTAAAAAAATTAAATAAAACACAGTAAATACCACTCCAAACTGATAATATTTTAGAGACAGTAAATAGTAAATGCACGTATGCACGTATTCATTTAATAACTTATCTTATGTTATGCTGAATTTCGAGAGAACATTATTGTTGCCATACGTCCTTAACTTGTATTAGTAGCCGCTTAGGTAAGGGATAGAAATAAAGAGAAACGGCAGCCAGCAGCAATAAAAGAGGCCGCTTGAGTGACAGATAAATAGAGCAGCAGCAATCGAGGCTGTTTGCTGGGAGAGGGCGGGAGATTCATGTCGATCAAAAATCTGTCGGCTCTCGTCATTTCACATCTTATGCATGCGGAGAATCATAAAGTTGCGGTAGAAGTTTTGCTTCAAAAACCACCAATTATCAGCTTCTTGGGAATTTATGCAAGGATACCTGTATTTTTGGGGCTCACTTGACCGGACTATATATACTCACACATGTATTCTTGATAATGTTTTACACACGGTGCATGTTGATAATAAATGTTCTTCGGCAACAGCTAAGCAGCATTCACATTTTAACACCATTCTGAAGGTTGAATTCAAGCAGTTTTTAATGTAATTAAATAACTTGGTATATTTTTGAATTATTGTGCTCTCACTGTTTAGGCTCATATTCACCACAAAACTCTGTTTATATCAATTTGAGAGCACGATCTGAAGATCACAAGCACTGAAAATAACTCACTGCAAGAAAAGCTTCAGTTTTGCACTAAAAAATTAAATAAAACACCGTAAATACCACTCCAAACTGATAATATTTTAGAGACAGTAAATAGTAAATGCACGTATGCACGTATTCATTTAATAACTTATCTTATGTTATGCTGAATTTCGAGAGAACATTATTGTTGCCATACGTCCTTAACTTGTATTAGTAGCCGCTTAGGTAAGGGATAGAAATAAAGAGGAACGGCAGCCAGCAGCAATGAGTGACAGATAAATAGAGCAGCAGCAATTGAGGCTGTTTGCTGGGAGAGGGCGGGAGATTCATGTCGATCAAAAATCTGTCGGCTCTCGTCATTTCACATCTTATGCATGCGGAGAATCATAAAGTTGCGGTAGAAGTTTTGCTTCAAAAACCACCCTACCGCTCTTTTGCCGGCGGTCAGTGGTAGAAGGCCGCTATGGTTGAGAGGTCACACCAAATTCACATGAACCGGTTACGACCATTTTCACTGTTGGAAATGCTGCAAGAAATATCAAGGGACAATAAAAAAATAACAATTCATGATGCCTTCTCTTAATTTCTTGCAATCGATTTTTCTTATGCCCATGCACTCTCAAAAGGGACGACATTTGAGTACGTTGTAGAGTGACTCTTGACAGAGAAACGTCTTCTCGTAGAATTGATCTACGTTGGCTTACAAATTTCTATGGCCTTTTTTCGAAATGGCCTTTTTTGGTTTCTCCAACATTTTCCAAAAAGTTCAGATTCAATCTTTCTGAAATTTAGGGCGTATATGGGAGGTTACTGAATTCACATACTCTGAAAATTTGAGTCTTGGTTATAGAATAGAACGCAAGCTACGAATTTTTGAATATATGGCCAAAAATGACGGTTTCTTTAAATCTACTCATTTGCAATTGGACCGATCAGGGCCTGAATGAACTATTTTGGTTTGTCTCTTGATTACGCATTTTTTCATCGCCACACTTTTCTACGTAAGATGTATAGTTTTTTTGTAAAAAGCAAAAAACCATTCACGACAGTTTTTGACATTTTTTCTGACAGCCTGCCTGACGTCGGCGTCGTAGCCGCGTACAAATGGGATATGTTATTTGTCACGCTATGAACCAACAAATAAAAAATAAAAAATTCTCTCTGCTCGCATATGCCAATGTTATCCGACTATTTTGACTATGTTGCTTCTTTCTTTTATTTATGTAATCTATAGAAAACAACACATTGCTTGTAATGTGTTCGTTTGTTTTTTGTTATTTTCTGTTATAGTACATATGTTTTGCGAAATATATTTAGTTTTTATCCTGCGTTAGTTGTACCTGTGCGTAATAAGTATTTTTGTTTATTGAAAAAAGTAATGCTGTTGTATATATTTCTACATTTATTGCCTATTGCGTCGACTTAATTCATCAAAGATATTGATTGTTGGAGTTGTTGGAGGATCCGGTGCAATAATAGATAGAATTCAATAAGGCCTTAAGAGATCAAGTTTTCATTCAATTGGTCATTTATATAAACTTAGATCTGGTCATTCCAAGAGTCGTATTGCTCTCATCTTCAGCTAAAATCCATACGTAAAATTTACAATATGATTGTATATTAATACATTCTTCGTACCTAAACGCTGGGTGTATGTCGACAATGCCCTCTATAAAGTACATTTTTCCGGGCTTATTAGTATGTAACATTACATATCAAATTGAATTAAGAGAGTTACAAAAGCATATTGAAAATTAATCTCAAAATTTCTGGAACAATAAAAGTGAGTGATATAATATACTGAATGAATGATATAGTTTACTGGGAGAGTTTCAACAATTATCCGCTAAAATATGGACAAAGATATAAAGACTGGTTTCCAGGCCATAACTCATAGCATTTTATTTCAACCTGAGACAATTCAGAAGGGGAAGCTACTTGTGATGGCAGAACATGTTGGAGATATTCAAAAATTTATAAGCTGTGGCATGTCATTTGATAACATACGAAATAATAATAAGGCAAACATCAGTTACTATGACTTCTCATATGACATCATTGCACGCCAGTTGGAATGCATTAGGTTTTTTTTTGATTTTGTATTCAGGAAGACTCGAATTTTATCTGCAGATAAATGCTTGATAAATAGGTATTAGTGCCGTCTGATACGGTGTATCAAGTACTGCATTTTGCTTTGCATTTTGATTCTCTATTTTGAAGCGAAGGAAAATGCACCATATTATATCAAACATAAAATCACAGTGCATTGCACAAAATTTTGTGTATCACAAGATCCATTTTGCTTTGCATCAAAATGGAGAGTTGGAATGCAAAGCAAAATACAGCATTTAATAGGTTCAATGTTTCAAACAGCCCTTAAAGTTAAGTTGTGTATTACTTATTTTCTCCACTTTATTGCAAGAACCCCCTTTTTTTGTTCCAACTTGTAATTAGCGGTTTAGAAAGAGTAGAATCAACATTACCTGTTTCGGTTTGTATTTTTGCAATCAACGACACAACAACTATGATGATCTATTCTTTATAATACTGTAAACACAATATGAGCCCTTAATAATGCTTATTTTGTCCACTATTCATGCTGCAGTCGATTCACTTACCCTCATCACGTATCTCGCAACCTGCGTATAATACGAGATAAACGTTACAAATTCAATTTTTAAGTGTTATTGATGAATAAATTTTGAATTGCCAAAATTGTACAGCGCACCTACATACTAACATCAATGACCGAGAACAGATGACTGTTGTCAGGGACGTCATCTACAAGATAAAGTGCATCTTTTGCAACAAATTTTATAAAGGAGAAACATGTCAACACAACACAAACGTTTGTATGCCTACAAATAACATGCAAACAGGTTGAATGATGATTATAGCCCACTAACAAAATAGACAGTAGAAAGGTCATAAATTTGATTTTCAAAGCACCGTAATAGTAGACACAATAAATAAAAAACAACATCGTTTCTTCATTAAACTTTCCATATCAATTTGGACAAAAATAACAATTTCAAAACTTTGACAGATTACAAAAGTTACAAGAAGTATGCGGAGGTTATCCTGTCAAAATTAAGAACGCAAACATATTATAATCATTTTTGTTCTCACTTCCGCTTTTTGCTGTATGCTTGTCGTTCGGTTGTGTTTTGTTAGTTGTTCGCCTACCCTCAAGACATTGACACTGCCTCGGATATGGCCCTGACTATGGATTTACGCTGTACGATTCTGGCAATTCACAATTTATTTATCATTGTTACAGTCACCAGAATTTAGCTACACAATTTTCGTTCGAGTACGTTGCTCTGTGACTGTTGTAAACAGCTGACAAGCGGCCGCACAGCTTCCTTTTAAAATAGCTGATTTTTATGCAAAAACTAGTGGAAATTTTTCAGAAAAAGTGTCAACGGGGTCAGTTTAGTTCGATGATTGACTGAGCAGTTTCAGTGAAGTAATCGTTCGTCTTCAAAAGTAGTCAGTCGCGCGATAATCGAGAACTCTGTAGAATCTATGATATTCATGTAAGGATTGCACTTAGCTAAATTTCAATTGAACGTTTTATTCACTGTATCATATTAATTGGGTATTTTTTTTTGTTAATTTATTTTCGTTTTGCTTAACATGTTATATCAATACATTGTTATCATTCACTTAATCAGATTTCGTGTGTGTTGTTATACGACTCTTACCGTCATCATTACAGAATTACGAGGAACGGCGCAGTAAACGCAGGTAAGTATGATTTTCATACTTGAATACCTAGATCGTTCCGCACAATAATTCAGTACGTCAACAGGGGTTGTGCTTTACTGCCGCACTCTTTGTTACAATTGGCGCAGCCGGTAGGAATAATTGAACTCCATCCGTTAGACTGGGGTAGCAATTTGTTGAACTGTTCGACAGGATTATTTATAACGCTTTGAATTATGTAACAATTGAGAATGATTGAGGCAGCAGCTCAGGTGACTATTTCTCTGACGATCACGACTATCACTACAGCACCCTTAACTACTCCCCTACCAAACATTTCGAGTACAAAAACCGACAGGTAGGTATGATTTTCTATACTTTAATATTTAGACCGTTCCGCACAATAATTCAGTACGCCAACATGGGTTGTGCTTCACTGTCGCACCCTTTGTTACATTATTAACGCTTGAAAACTGAATTTGTACCATTTATGTCGTATGAAAAATGTATTAAATAGAATGTAGAGGAGATATATTGATATACAATCATATTGTGAATTTCATGTACGGATCTTAGCTGACGATGGGAGCAGTAGGACTCTCGAAACATCCTGATTTATGTTTGTATAAATGACCAATTAGAAGAAAATTGGGCCTTTCAATGCCTTATTAAATTTTATCTATAACATATAGTAGGAAAAATTCTTATAATTTTTTGAGAGAAAACAATATAATGCCATAACCAAGTTCAAGAACTATGAGAAAGTATTTAGGTAGAATGAAAATCAAATGTGGACTTGATGATGAATTCTTCAAAATGTTAAAGCTACAATTAAGTGAGAAAAATCTATTTCAACGCAGAGGTCTACTTATATTTGATGAAATGGCTGTCTGCAAAGAAATAAATATCAATGGGCGTAATATGTCTTTGCAAGGATTAGAAGATTTTGGTGATTTGGGGAAAGCAAGTAGTACGGATGCTCAAGCAGATCATGCATTGGTATTCATGTTCATTCCTTTAGCTGATAATTATTCTCAACCCATTTGCTACTTCGTATCATGCGGTCCGACCAAACCTGATGTTTTAGCTGTACTGATTTTACAAATTATTCGAAAACTTGAGGAATCAAATGCTATTGTTGATGATATTATTTGTGACGGTGCCAGCACTAACCGGAAAATGTGAAAAATTTTTAGGATTAGCGGTGAAATGAATAATACAACTGATAAAATAGTGCATCCTTGTGATGAAAAACGTTATCTTCATTTCTTCTCAGATTTACCACACTTGATTAAAAATATAAGAAATCGTCTCATAAAGACCAATTTATATGTGAGTTCTCAATTGAAACTATTGTTACATAGTTACTAATTAATCAAAAATATTTTCTTTTGTAGACTCCAGATGGTACTGTCTCGTGGAAATATCTCGAAAATTTATTAAAAGCAGAATCTGAATTGTCAGGATATGTGAAAGTTTGTCTTAAAATCACAGTTAATCATGTTTTCCCATCTAATTTACAACGAATGAAAGTGAAATTGGCTACACAAGTAAGATTGTTACTCTAGCTGAGAGAGGCTATATTTAATAGTTTTTTATTACAGATATTCAGCAATTTTGTAGCTGCAAGCTTGCAGTTTTATTAAAATTCTGAGCTTCCATGGGCAGGAGATTGTGAAGCAACTATGAGATCTACGAAACTTACGATCTTTTCGATTCCTGTAACAGAAAAACGCCAATAGAAGGCATAACAGAAAAAAGTTCTGACATCAACGTATTCAGGAAGATATTTTCATTGTTGTCATTAATTTAATCGATGTTTTTCGTTTCAGGTTTGCATGAATTTCTCGAATTGGTTAGACTCTTGGGAGCGTATGAGAGTCAATAATAAAATATTACAAGAAAATTTCTTGACCATGTCCACTTTGGAAGGTCTTCGTGTTACCATTATTTCAAGGATAGAATTGAGTAAATTTCCATTAAATGATTGTAATTTTCGATACGTCCTTACTCACAAAATGAATTAAGATGCTGTTGAGGTAATAGTTATTTACGTTTTAAGCTAGAAATGTGTTCTTGAGCAAGCAACCCCAAAATTTAAATCATGATCTCTTGCACCAGTGTGATTTAAATATCCATCCCCATTTGAGCATTATATTTGGTAAAAAATTTGCTATTATCAAACCTACTTCATTTTATTCCCACGATTTTTGCATCAAACATTACCAACAAACTGCAATTAGCAATTGTGTTTATTGATTTGCTAGCTAAATTATATTTCACACATTAATGTTATTACAAATAGCGATGTATGAAATATGAATAATGTTAATCTATACATTTTTCTAGAATTTTGAATGAATAATTAATTGCTTTTGGATTAAATTGTTTATATTTCAATAGGTTCTATGAAGAAGATCCTTGGTCAAAGGATCGAAACGTCAAAGATTCTTATAAAATATACAGAGTTCAAACCAGAACAATTTATTATAAGTAATGTTGTTACCGTTGTTAATCTTGCGATTCAGTTGGTAGCGTTTCTTCGGGATGATTCGACAATCTGGAGGAGCTAATGAACACCCAATATTGAATACATTCAGCTACTTGTACAGAATGCTAAGTATTTATGAGCTAATTGAACCGCCAAACCTTGGTAATTGTACAGCATTTATAGAAGAGAAAAAATTATTTTCTATCGACATGAAAGAATTCCAGAACATATTATCAGCGCCGGAAGAAGGGAAAAAAGTATGATTGAAAAATTGAAATGTAAATTGGATAATTTAGTTGAAGAATGTGAAGATATTCCATATATAATTGAATTTGAGCATGATTACAGTAAACCTGAAGTTCAGCATTGCGTATTATATTATATAACAGGATGTCTTTGTATGAAACTTAAAAAGAAGCTCACTTGTGTGTCGTGTATAAAAAATATTCGAGGAGAAAGTTTTATGGTGCCTAAAGAGGCTGCATTGACAAATTCAAAAACTAGAGGTTACCTTATACATCCAAGTAGAATAGTTTTTGATTTATGTATGTACATGGAAGATATTATTTTGAAATATATCAAAACGCCAGAAGTTTATGAAGAAACGGCTTCTACTGTATTAGAAAATTATAAATTTTCTCTATATTGTAGAGAACATTCTTCGGAAATATTCGCATTCATCATCCATGAATTTATTCACATGAGAATTAGACAATATTATCACAAAGAAAATATAAATAGGGAATCTGAAAGTAAAGGGACCAGAAAATCTTCAAAATTATTCAATAACCAGGTGGGTTGTTCAAGAGGAAATAGCAATAATATTTATTTTATTATAATCTTCACATCTTTTAGAGTTTTAATAAATAATCAATTTCTTTTGATTTCAAACTCTGTATATTTTATTTGAAACTTTGACGTTTCGATCCTTGGTCAAAGGATCGAAACGTCAAAGTTCCAAATAAATTATACAGAATTCAAAATCAATAGAAGATTATATTATTAGGAGCAAAAATTAGGCTTTATGTGCTAAGATTAGCGAGTTATCCATTTTTTACAAATAGACCGTCAGATAGTCGTAGATTTGAGTGCCCCATTTTGTTTTCTCTGCCTTCAAGAGTTTTGATAAGTATGTATATTTAGAGTATAATAATGCCAAAATTAAAGCTGGACCGTGTGGCCAACATAATAATAATTAATTCTAAATTTTTATAAAAAATCCTGTTTTGATCCAATTTTCTCGTTTCTGCCATGCTTACGAAATGAAATTTAAGGAAAAAAGAGTCAGCGAAAAACGATAGGCAGAAGTGATCCACTTGGCCAAGGGTTTGGAATGAAGACTTGATTATGCAAAAAAATATATCAATTTTTCACATTCGTCTCGTATGAAAGTTGATATCATAAGTATCTCGTGAAAACGAATGGCATAAGTTTTTCGAATGGCCAAGTCAAGATATTCACGAAAACATTCAGACTTTCGCAAGATGTTTTTGTACATATCTTGACTTGGTCATTCGAAAAACTTATGCCATTCGTTTTTACGAGATACTTATGATATCAACTTTCATATGGCCAAACGGCAGAAACGAGAAGAACGTGCAAAATTGATATAGTTTTTCATAATCGAGCCCTCATTCCACTTCTGCCTATCGTTTTTCGCTGACTCTTTTTTTCTTGAATTTCATTTCGTACGCATGGCAGAAACGAGAAAATTGGATCAAAACAGGATTTTTTATAAAAATTTAAAACTAATTATTATTATGTTGGCCACACGATCCAGCTTTAATTTTGGCATTATTATACTCTAAATATACATACTTATCAAAACTCTTGAAGGCAGAGAAAACAAAATGGGGCACTCAAATCTTTGACTATCTGACGGTCTAAAATGTCACTTTGATAGAAGACAATGAAATGAAACAATATCAATGGCAACTAAGATTCACAATCGCAATGTTTTAGAAATAAATAGATAACATTTTGTGATTGTGAATTATTTCGTGATGATCGCCTTAATAACGTTGTGTGCACCTCGGCCTACAGTTCTTAATGGTCTCACCTGAATTGCAGATTCGACCAAAAAAGATAACCTTTACGGCCTTGATACACAAATAACTATTTTTTTGTGATAGGTCCAGTGATTATTATTTATCTTTGGTATTTATTTGTGAATATCTGAATAAAAAATTGATGTATATGATACTTTTAACAATTTCTTTTATTTATTCCTTCTATGTCAATCAAATGCTGATAGATAATTATTTCTAGTAACGTGAGACACCTGGATTATTTTGAAATTTATATAATTGATATTGAAGAAAGTCAATTATAAAAAATCTAACACAATTTATTAATTGCAACTACCTATCACTTCCTTCCGAAAAAAGTAACTATTCTAAAAATAGGATAAGATGGTATATAAAAATGATTTTCAATCGTAAATAAGTCAGGTGATAGCAGCATGTATAAAAATCGTGATAATTAAAAAATAAAATAAAAAGTATTTATTTATACAGAATTTTAAATCAAAAGTAATTTATGATGAGAATGACTTAACCCTAGTGTAATATGAATAATTTTGAAAGTTAGAAGAAAATCAAAGTCTTGTATCACACTGTTCAAAAAAATATTTTTATTTTTTGTTGACCGGTTACGACTACTGAGTAGCCATCTTCAGAACCGGAAGACTATAACAAGAAGATACATGAAAACTTGAAATTCTAATTTGGAACAAATACAAATGTAATTAAATGATAATACTCACACTATCTGCATCTTCCTTGAACATATGCAAGTTATATGCACTTGAAATATTTCACACCACCCTTGTTGGACGGTGAGGATAATAAGAGAACTTTTAGACTCACCTACTTGAATAAATTCAACTATTTATTTATTATATTGAAAATCAATATCAGTGGATCAATTCTTCCTTGCACCTTCTTTGATCATATGCAAGTTATATGCACTGCAAAAGTGTAACACAAACCCCGTAGGACAATAGAGATAATAGGAAAATTGCAAGGCACTGCTATTTTGTTGAATTCAACTGTTTATTCATCATATTTGAAGTTTTCTCATCATACTATCTGTCCTACGGGGAAAGTGTAGCATTTTCACTATGCATAACACTTGAATATGATCAAGTATGTTGTATATAAAAATAGATCAACTGACATCAGTTTTTAATATGATAAATCAACAATTGAATTTACCAAAGTAAGTAGACCTTGAAGTTTTCTCATTATCCTTACTGTCCTACGGGGAAAGTATAACATTCTCACTATGCATTACACTTGAATATGATCAAGGATGCTACATGTGAAATTTGATCAACTGACATCAGTTTTCAATATGATAAATCAACAATTGAATTTACCAATGTAAGAGAATCTTGAAGCTTTCTCATTATCCCTACTATCCTACGGGAGAAGTATGACATTCATACTGAGCATAACACTTGAATATGAACCAGGATGTTGTATGTGAAGATTGATCAACTTACATCAATTTTTAATATGTAAAATTAACCATTGAATTCACCAAATTAGATTAATTTTCAAGTTTTCTCATTATCCTCACTGTCCAATGGAGGTAGTGTAACATTTCCACAGTGCATGACATTTGAAAATGATAAAGGATGTTGCATGTGGAAATTGATCAACTGACATCAATTTTTGGTGTGATAAATGACCAATTGAGTCCTCCAAAGCGGGTTAATCCAGAAATATTGATATTATCCTTATCCTCATCAAGGATGTTGCATATGGAAATAGATCAACTGACATCAATTCCTAATTTGACAAATTAACAATTGAATCCACCAGAATAGGTGAATCTAGAAGTTTTCTTATTATCCTCACTGTCCTACCGGGGTAGAGTAACATTTTCACAATGCATTATACTTGAATATGATCAGAGATGTTGCATGGGAAAATTGATCAACTGACATCAATTCTTGATTTGATAAATTAACAATTGAATCCACTAGAATAGGTGAGTCTTGAAATTTTCTCTTTATCCTTACTGTCCTACGGGGGAAATGTAACATTTCCAGAATGCATAACATTCAAATATGATTTAGGATGGAGCATGTGAAAATTAATCAACTGACATTGATTTTTAATTTGATAAAATGACAGCCGAATTCACTAGAGTAGAATAATCTTGTAGTTTTCTCATTATCCTTAATGTCCTACGGAAGAAGTGTAACATTTTCACACAGTATACTGAAATATTATCAAGGATGTTGAATGTGGAAATTCATCAACTGACATCAATTTTCAATAAGATAAATGAAATTGATTTCATCAAAGTAAGTGAGTTTTGAAGTCTCCCTATTATCCTTTCTGTCCTACGGGGGTAGCGTAACATTTTTATTATGCATAAAACCTCAATATAATCAAGGATGTTGCAAATGGAAACTGATCAACTGACATCAATTTTTAATATGTCGAAATAACAATTGAATTCACCAAAGTAAGTGTATCTTAAAGTTTTCTTATTTTCCTTATTGTCCTACGGGGGTAGTGTAACAGTATCACAGTGCATAACACTTGAATATGATCAAGGATTTTGCATGTGAGAATTGATCAACTGACATCAATTATCAATTTGATAAATTCACAATTGAATCCACCAAAGTAGATGAATCTTGAAGTTTTCTTATTATCCTTACAGTCTTCGTGTCTTAAAAAATTATCGATGTCCTTAAAAGCATGTATCAGCTTGAATGTCGAAAAATACGATATACAAAGTTACAGCAACGGAAAACTCTTATTATAGAGAAAAAAAAACTAATGCCAGTATTTAGCTGCGTAAGGCTACTTCACACTTGTCGCTGTGCGAATCGTCTGCTGCGAATCGTCTGCTAACTTCACCGTCGTGTGTTGAGACAGTGTTTTATTTCAATCAAACTCATTCAGCAAACATTCAGTCCATACCAGCGCATCAAAACATTGGTCATTTCGAACCGGATATCGAAATATTTGTGGATAAAGAAAAACACTCAGTCTAAAGCATGAGACAAGTAGTGCCAATCCCGGATTTGCAACGTATTCAAAGGGAGGCAGCGGTTAACGAGATCCTAATATTCGTCAAACCGCTCTCACTCATTGGCAAAAGGTACAAGCAATCAACCAACACAAACGTTGGTCAGACAAATATCTTTCTTCCTTGCAACAGCGAGTCAAGTGACAGCGGAAAGGCGTTTCGGTGAAGAGAGGCGACACCATCATCCTACGAGAACCAACACCACCAGTCCCTGGAAATGAGAAGCTTCACAATGGTTGTAAAAGTGAAGTGCGCGTGGTGAGTGTGAATACTGCCAGTGGTGTAACCAAACGTGCGGTGCAAAAGTTGTGTGTGTTACCCATTAATCATGACTTAGAGACAGATATGCCAATAACAGATTGTTTGAAATAGTTTTAAACTAGCATAAGATATTTCTAGTGAAATCTTTCGAATTATCCATACTTCAAGGCGGCCGGCTTATGTTATTGCCATCTTTATTTCTTCATAATAAGTGATCGGTATTGACTGTATTTAGTTTAGAGCAACCGTTCTGCGACGGCGCAGTCATCAGTTTTTGTATCAGTCTATGTTCAAACGGTATGCAGAGAAGAGCGAGTCATTAAAGTGAGTGTTTTATTTCAATCAAACCCACGGAGCAAAAATACAGTCTATACCAGCGCATCACTACATTCTCGTTAGCCGAGAACGTTTGGCTCAATAGCCTCCCTGAGCTTCAAAAAGATGTTTTAGGAATTACGTTGCTTGTATTATCCCTCCTAATCTCTCTCTTCTTGAATCTCAAATTGCAAAACGCAGTATACTCTTTTTATTTTTCCGCAATTCCATTGCATACGTAATTACAAGCACTTGCAAATGGACACATGGTTAAGTAGTTGAAGCTTGGACTCAAAATATATAATGATTACTACTTATAGAAGGTGTTTCAAAATATGGACGAAAATATACCTGGTGACAGCGGCAATATTATTGATTATTTTTACCATCCTAATTTCGACCAATAGAATTGCACCATTCGACGTCACGTGGTACAACCTGCACGGTTTTCAAGTGGAAATTTTTTGAAAATTTTGTCTGTTGGTTATATATATACAGAACAAAGAACATTCAGCCGCGTTGATTCAGCATCTGTCAAACTGACAGACAGATTGAATGTGAAAATGAGCAGATTCGGAGTCGAGTCTCTGGAATCTATTGATGAATTTGGATGGGAAAAATAATCTTCCGAATACCATTCGTGATTAAATTTAACCTGGCAAAATTTTTAGATTGCTACGAGAGCTTGCTACCAATTTATTTCGTGATATTGATCAAAAATCACTCGCTTGAAAGCTCGTGATTTTTCTGTCAATATCACTCAATAAATTGCTAAGCAACAAGCTCTCGTAACAATCTAAAAATTTTTCCGGTAAAATTTAACCACTTATGATATTATATATGAATAAATTGCAATAAAGGACGCTTTGAAATAATTATTATAAGTATCTTCTAATGAAATCAAATAACTCACACCAGTGAGATATAGTTCTACTTCAGTCTTTCCCGATGAAAAATAAGAAAATCGTTATAATTTTCGGAAAATCGTCTATTCAAATATAATAATAATAATAATAACCCTTTATTAAATAGCAATATGCTAACAAACATACAAAAAAAACATAATTATGATTTCCAGAAAAAAAAATGAATATTCCTATAATATTTGTCTTAACTTAGTTTTAAATTCTTTAACAGTTTCTGAGTTTCTAATTATAGTAGGTAGCTTATTATATTCTATCAAACCATTACAAAATACAATTCTGCTTGTCTTCATTTTATTTGTTTTTTGAACATATAGCATACTTGATTAACGCGTAGCATAAGCATGTACATCTGACACATATGTGATTTTTTTTTGCAGATATTGAGGCAGCTTATCATTCAAAGTTTTGTAAATAAATATTAATAAATTAAATTTTATAAAATCCCAAACACACAACCATCCTAATGTATCAATCATAACCGCTATACCTGTATATTTGCTGCATTTTAATATTGTACGCATTGCTTTGTTTTGAAGCTTCTGTGATCTTTCTTGATCTGTTTGACTGCACATGTATAAAATTGTTGAACAATATATAAAATGCGGCAAAATAATAGTATCATAGATCATTGTTCTGCTCCAGATTGTGAATTCATTACAGATTCTTGACATGTAATTAATTTTTTTTGAAATCTTTTTACACAGATATTGAACATGTTTGTCGAATTTCAGCTTATTGTC
Source organism: Dromius quadrimaculatus (assembly GCA_963989225.1). NCBI lineage: Eukaryota > Metazoa > Arthropoda > Insecta > Coleoptera > Carabidae > Dromius > Dromius quadrimaculatus. The sequence goes on along the minus strand of OZ022328.1, from coordinate 34,931,325 downwards.
TATAATTACCCCTAAGTATTGGATCTCGTTAACTATTCCTAATACATTCGCTCTTATCTTAACTATGTGATTAATATTATCAATTCTTTGAGATGGATGTATAAACATTACTTTAGTTTTCTCTATATTTAGTTTGAGCTTATTACTATCTAGCCATTGCGCTACCTCATCAAGATCTTTATTAATAGAACCAATAATACAATCAATATCTGTACCTTCCTTATAAATAAGCGTATCATCCGCGAATAACTGTATGCTACAAGTTTTTAAAATTTTAGGTAGGTCACTTATGTATAACAAAAACAGGATTGGTCCCAAAACACTCCCTTGGGGGACTACCATTTCAACACTTATTTTATCTGAATAAACATTATCAATTTTGACACATTGTGTTCTTCCCGACAAATAATTTGTAAATCAATCAAGTACAGTACCTTCTATACTATAATTATTCAATTTTTTAAGTAAAATATTGCGGTCTATAGTTTCGAAAGCTCTTTTCAAGTCCAGAAAAACAGCTCCTATCACATTTCCATCATCTGTTGATAACTTCCACTCATTTAACAGATAGTTGAGTGCAGTTTCACAAGAGTGATTTGCACGAAAGCCTGATTGTTCACAAGCAATAATATCGTTTTCTTCAATGTATTTCATCAATTGTTTTTTTACTGTGATCTCAAGAATTTTTTCTATTGCAGGCAGCATATTTACTGGTCTATATTTTTCTATGTCCACAGTGCTTTTTACTTTCTGTATAGGAATTATAACAGAATTTTCTATTTGTTCGGGAACAACACCTGTAGTCAGAGACATATTAATATATTGCAAGATAGGATATCCGATCGTACAAAAATTTTCTTTTAAAAATTTAAAGTTTATTTCATCACTACTGCCTTTATTCTCTAGAGAGAAGATAATGTTTTTTAATTCATTGATGTCAATAGTTGAGAAGATCTTGAAGCTCGTGTGATCAGACATTGATACCTTTCTTAAATGAACATAGCTATAACTAGTGAGTCAACAATGTCCTTAATGCTATTAATAAAATATTCGTTGAAAATTGTTGCAATTTCATCTACTTTATCAAAGTTTTTATTATTGTAAGTGATTGATTTTATATTATTCGCTTTGTTATTCACACAAGTAAATTCTTTCAATGTTCTCCACATTACTTGAGAGTTATTTTTACCAGCATCAATTCTATTATTGTAACACATCTCTTTTTCCTTCTTAATAACACTATTTACAAGATTTCTCTTAATTTTGAATATCTCAATCTTCATTGTCATTTGTAAATATGGAACGCTCATATGCTAAATCTCTTTTAATCATGGCTTTTTTGACCTTATTATTATACCAATTTTTACTATTATTATAATGAACTTTTGTCAGAGTTTGCGCACTATTCTTGCTAGAAGTTTTGATATTGTTGTACATATTGATGAAGTACTGATCAACATTTACTAAATTATATTTCCAATTACATTCAATGAGATTCTCGTTCAACAAATCTTTATCTATCCTTTTGAAAGATTTTACAGTACAGTTATTTGATAGTTCATTGTCACTAAGTTCAATATAAATCAAACTATGATCTGTAATTTTTGGAGTTTCTTTAATAACATAATTTGTACTGTATTCATTAGTAACGATGTAGTCTATTAAAGTTCTAGAATTATTGGCAATGCGCGTTGGTTTATCTATTAATTGTTTGTAGCCATTGGCTTCAATAACACTTTTAATCTTTTTGGTGTAGAAATCATTTTCATCCAGCCAATCAATGTTAAAGTCACCCACTAATAATAAAGTTTTATTACCCATATTTTCCTTTTCTGTGAGGCAAGAGTCCAGATACGAAATAAAAGCAGCTGAGCTAACATTCGGAGAACGATACACCGATGCCAGTAGATAAAATATATTTTTGTGATAAAAAGTAATTGACAGTAACCACCAGTTATATGGTTCAGTGATATTTTCACTCACTTGGAAGTTGATATCCGCCCGCACGAATATTATTACCCCTCCAGTATGTTTAGTTGTTGAATCACACCGCGCTAGATTGTAACCATTCACAATAAGTTCAGAATCTTCAATGTCTTCTGTGGTTCTAGCTTCAGTGAGACAGATAATCAAGGGTTGCTCAATATACACTAATCCGTCAATTTGAGTTTTATTGGCCAAGTAGCTCTGTGCATTCAGACAAATTATATTATTTGATCCTTTCATTTCCCCTAATTGCTATGTATATTTTATTTTGTTCTGCTGACTTTTAACGATTCTTTTATATTCTTCACAGTTGTAGTCAAGTGCGCTATGATCAGTTTTCAGCTTAAGTTTCAAGTTCTTATCAGCTTTTATACAGTTTATACAATTTTCCTCCTTAGCTTCACATTCATCATATTTATGACTTTCTCCACATTTGCTGCATACGATATTATTATTTCTCCATTTCTGTGCCTTATGCCCATATCCAAAACATTTATAACATCTGGTTATGTTAAGTTCTTCAAACACTTTGCATCTATCCCATCCCATATTCAATTTTGTTTCGTTTCCATTTATTATATTCGAGAACGTTTTAGAATCTACCTCGGCTATTATATTGAATTTACTTTTGTACTCCCTACTGATATATCAGAAGGATTAATATTCTCTCGTACTTCTTTTCTCGTCTCTATACCTTTTTGATCCGCCTTGGGCTTAATAATAACTATAGGATTAGTTTTCTTCGTAACTTGAGCAAATGTTTTACTTTAAACTGAGTCCGTGTTTGCATTATTGGTTATAAATGTAGCTATAATATCTTTTAATGAAGTAATTTCCAAATTATATTTATGAAGAGTCACATCAACGGCTTTTTCTACCTCCATTTTGATTAAATTCAAATTTTTAATGCATCTACAATTATCGCAAAACCATTTAAAGCCGTCATAAGAACTTATAACTGTAAAATCCCTCTCCTTGATTCGTGCGCATTTGAGATGAAACCAATGTTTGCACGATTCGCATCCTATAACTTTATCTCCACTGAATTCTATATGACATTTGAAACAACATTTCTCCTCATCATCCGATTGATCCATTATTTCACATGATAAAGTTTGACAGTCACTGATTTTCTAAAGATTCATCCGTATGGTGCGTACGACGCATCAACTTCGCAGTCAAGTTGATGTTGTTTACACAAGATTAATTGAAATTTTGTGAAAAAAAACTCTTGCTTTTATCAAATAGAAGAATTATATTCCTCAATATATCTACTCACAGACAATCCCAATAGTAAATGCACCGGAAACAGAGACACAATTATTGTTGAGACAGTTTCTATATAATGCAATATAAAATATTCCACTCATTTACCACCTTAAAAACTTTGAACTATGGTTTTTCATATGCTCACTGCAACCTTTCCGGTTGAGAAAAAAATAAAAAAAATATATATATATATATATATATATATATATATATATATATATATATATATATATATATATATATATATATATATATATATATATTTATATATATATATATATATATATAGGAGACAGTAAATTTTGTAGGCTTAGCAGTCAGGTTTTTTTGGCCAATAAAATAAAAGATTTCTCTTTTAAAATTTCGTCTAGCTTTCGGCTTGGTTTAAGCCTTCATCAGGACACTAAAATAGAATTTATTCACAGATCAAAAATTTTTACATATTGATAAGTATAAAAAAAAAAAAATTATTGTGAATAATACAATATTACTTACATTTTTATGCGAGATTATTTTTAAGAAAAACATCTGTTAGTGAATCGAACAATATACGAATAAATTTAGAAAAATAATGAATTTTGACACTTTATCTGGTGTACAACAGATTTGTATCATTTTGTAAGTTATAAAATAAAATTTTGTTTTGTTAAAACACATAACTGTTTAAAATTGTTAATATGAATAATTTAATAAATTTTACTTCATTATCACAGAAAATTTTGTAGAAACAGAACTGGTAAAATTTGTCAAGTAACACACATCAGAAATGGAGGATGAAATTTAACATGTTAGAACCAAGTTAATTTGAATTTGAAAAAATATAAAATATGTGACCAATTTCTGAACTAAACGAAAGTTGGCAACGTGACTACAGTAAGCCCGCGAGACATAAACATTTTTATAAATACTGTAATGATTGATAAAGCACATCACTAAAATCAATTGCTTTAAGTAGAATTGACATTATTATTTTTGTTTTTATTATTTGCCAAATTTAACAAATAATAAAAACAAAAATAATAATGTCAATTCTACTTAAAGCAATTGATTTTAGTGATGTGCTTTATCAATCATTACAGTATTTATAAAAATGTTTATGTCTCGCGGGCTTACTGTAGTCACGTTGCCAACTTTCGTTTAGTTCAGAAATTGGTCACATATTTTATATTTTTTCAAATTCAAATTAACTTGGTTCTAACATGTTAAATTTCATCCTCCATTTCTGATGTGTGTTACTTGACAAATTTTACCAGTTCTGTTTCTACAAAATTTTCTGTGATAATGAAGTAAAATTTATTAAATTATTCATATTAACAATTTTAAACAGTTATGTGTTTTAACAAAACAAAATTTTATTTTATAACTTACAAAATGATACAAATCTGTTGTACACCAGATAAAGTGTCAAAATTCATTATTTTTCTAAATTTATTCGTATATTGTTCGATTCACTAACAGATGTTTTTCTTAAAAATAATCTCGCATAAAAATGTAAGTAATATTGTATCATTCACAATAAGTTTTTTTTTTTTATACTTATCAATATGTAAAAATTTTTGATCTGTGAATAAATTCTATTTTAGTGTCCTGATGAAGGCTTAAACCAAGCCGAAAGCTAGACGAAATTTTAAAAGAGAAATCTTTTATTTTATTGGCCAAAAAAAACCTGACTGCTAAGCCTACAAAATTTACTGTCTCCTTAACTAATTGCAGTCGCGATTAATCCTAACTTATATATATATATATATATATATATATATATATATAATATAACGAATAAAAACTCCGACCACTTAATATCATAATGTCAAAGACTTGTTGAACAAGAAACTTGAACTACAGATTCATCAGCAAGAAGTACAACAGACACCACAAATACTATGCATTACAAAGTACTGGCTAACCGAATTAAATAACATTTTTTCAGCTATCCAACTGCAGAATTGTATCGTCCTGGTCTAGGACTAATTGTAGCCAGGGTGGAGCATGTATTATTGTTCAAAACTCTTCAAACTCATAAATATCAGCATTTTCGATTATTTAATAATAGAGAAGAACTTTGAATTCTTCCTTTGTAATCTCAACTGCTGCAACAATGATATAATCATTTTATCACTTTATAGAACACCAGACTCTAATTCCATAATTTTTCCACATATTCTGGAAGTACTGCTGTATAATGTATGTCAGTGGCAATAAAATTATAATTGAACATGACTTAAACATCATTTTATTGATCCGTTGGTCGCTTCAATCAATATTTTTAATCTCCAGTTTCAGATAAATGAACCAACAAGAATTACGGCAAATTCAACTACTAGTATCGATTGTATTATTATAAACATAGAAGAATATCATAAAGTTATCAATCCATGATTTTCGAGTCACGAAGAAATTATGTCCTACAATTTCAACTTACTCGCTGATAACAAAAAATGTTCGTATGCGTATAAAAGAGAATTCATTGATAATAACATGATTTTATAAGAGCTTTTGCTTAGAAATGAGTCATGTTCAAAAAATAAATTAATAGGAGTGTATGATACAATATCAAACTTCTATAAATTGTGAAGTTGCCGCTATTAAATAGCATATACTTCAAAAAAATTGAGAATAGAATATAAAAGTACCATTGAATTACTGCAGAAACTTGTGAGTCTTGTAGAAATAAATAAAAGCTACGATAACAATTGAAAATTAATTATTCAGGGTAATTTTATTCTCATAATAATAATAGTGATAATAATCTTTCATTTAAGTGTCCATGGACTACAAAAAAAAAATTGAAAATCACTATAGTTATTTAGGTATTGAGGTCAGTAAGTACAGTGAATAATAGTTTGGAGGCCGAGCCTTGGCGAGGTTCCCAAATATTATACGAAATCGGTACTGTACCTAATGATCGTGATGCTTACAATTTTTTTTTGCACAATAGGAAGATCTACCCAAAATATGGATCCTAATTGCTCATTTTCTGTCAGCTGTAAAGTTTGATATTTTATTGTGAATATTCAATTACAAATAACGATAAATGAATGAAGATTTTTTGTATAAATCCACAATTTCCTACTTACCGCCTTTGCCTATGGGCGGTAATTCGACATAACCATAGTAACCACAGTTAGCCGGTAAAATCAATATTCCACTTTAAATAGAGGGCCGGTAAACACATGAAAACGCCCAATCGTGCATAAAGAATTCAACAACCCCAACAAATATTTTAGAACAGAAAAAGAAATTAAGACAAAAATATTTCATAGGCACTAGCCCATAATTATGTTCAACTTAAACAAAAGAATACAAAAAATAGAGGAATTACTCTCCCATATATTTAGTATATTTTAGTCTAGTACCAAACAATTTCACATTTGAAACCTGTTTCAGAGTCTGGTTGTTTATTATAAATTTGAATACCCTATAAACTCATTTTTATTTCTTGTATTGTACATATGAAACTCATTTTTATGTAAAATACTTGTTACAGCAGATTTGGTTTCATTTATTTCTTTATGAAGAAAGATCAATACTGTCCACTCTAAAAACTCTTTAACTTCTAATTACCATTAATAATTCAACATATCCTCTATTCTGCAGTATTTATCACAGTTAAGTATAATTCTGTAGCAATTGTGATTTTTGCATATAACTTTGATTAGCCAGATATAATATTGTTGCACAGTAGGTAAAATAAGGTAATATGGTGGTATTGAAGATCACAATCTTTGCATATTCTGAGAGCTTATGCCTGAAGTCTATTCAATATACCAATTTTTTTATAATGTTCTCAACATGTTCATCCAATTTCAGTTATCTGTCTATAATTACACCTAGATATTTGAAGATTTCTACTAATGCTCTGTTCACATTGTTAATTTTAACAATAATGTTATCATCACAGATCTTTTTGTACTGATTGTTGTTTGATAACATCATATATTTACACTTTAGCACATTTAATTCTAATTTATTTACACTAAAATAATTATTCAATTCAGTTAGTTCATTATTCAATATCTCAATAACTTTCTCGTGATTAAAATCGAAGACGTAGATTGAAGTGTCATCTGCGAATAATTTAACTGTACATTTAGTTAGAACTTCAGGAATGTCATTAACGTACATGATGAGAAGCAATGGACCTTAAACACTTCCTTGAGGAACCCCAACGTCATTTGCAATGCTGTCACTAATTTGTCCACACCATTTTACTTTTTGAGATCTGTCAGTTAGGTAATTTTCCATCCACTGCAACACTCAACCACTTATTTCCATTTGAAATAGTTTTTTTCAGTAACCTTGTTCTGTCAATTGTTTCGAATGCTCTTTTCAAATCTAAAAAAATAAGACCCACTATTTTGTCTTTGTCCAAGTTTTGTTTCCATTCGTTGAATGTAAACAACAGGGCAATTTCACACGAAAAGTCCTTACGAAAACCGTACTGATATTTACTTAATATTTCATTGTTGTTAAGATAGTTAATAATTCTTCGTGTACAAGAATTTTTCCACATGTACCCATCATATATATTGGTCTGAATTCATCACATTTTACAGCTTTACAAATTTTAGGAATAGGCAAAATTACTGATTTCTTCAAAGCATTCGGAACTATTCCCTTTTCGAGTGATAAGTTAATCCAATTCAGCATTGGAAAACCAATAACAACAAATAATTCTTTCAGAATTTTCATGTTCACACTATCAATACTGGATTTGTTCTGCTGTGAGAATACACATTCTTCCAATTCATTTAATGTAACATGTTCAAATTTTACTAACTTCCCTTCTTGAAGATTTGGTAATAGATTTGCGATATCACCATATTTATTCGGAATAGATTTACATATTCCTCTCACGCTCCCCTCGTAAAGTTCGTTGAATTTATCTGCAACAACTACTGTATCCATAATTATATTACTGTCAAATACTACTGATTTTGATTCCTCAACATCTGCACTTTGCACAATTATTTCTTTTAAAGTTTTCCACACCTTTTTCGGTTGATTTTTACAGTAGTCAATATTTTTCTCATAATATTCACGCTCCTCTTCTCTAATTTTGTATTTAAATTGATTTCTAATTTCTTTAAAAATTTCCCAATCTTCTTCATTATCTGTTATACGAAAAGTTTTATATTTCGTATCACATAACTGAGATAATTCCTCAATTTCTTTATTGTAATACCCATTTCCTTTCCTTTTGACATGTTTTACCAGTGTAGATTGTCTAATTGCCTCACAATTATTTTCATGAAATATATCAAAAACAGTATTTATTTTATTTAAAACTTAAAATTACATTCAAATCACATTTTTGACAACACGTTACAAAATAGAAACACAATAAAATAATATAACATTCCCAATAAAATTCCTTAACCCTAATAATCTTTCCCCGCCAGACTCTCCCCTCTACTCTCTTTGTAATTAGCTGAAACCAATGAAATAACGTAAAAGTTAAGGAAAACAGGCTTTTTCTGAAGTATTTGTTCGGAAACTGACTTAAGTAAGGGATTCGAGCAAAAGTCTTAAAACGTGACGGTCGCGCAAGAGTTTTTTCGAGGCACGGATTTATTCTTACCTTTGAAAGCGAATAAAGCCGCGTAGCGGGATTTATTGTGACGTGCGTGTATGGGGAGGGGAGCTCGTAAAGACGACGTAGTATGGGGAGGGGCTTCTTGTCGTCTCTAACGCCGCGCCACGTCGCAGCACATCACCCCTCCCAATGGAAACCTCTAGTGATTCCTAGAAATGGAAAGAGTCCAGAAATCGAAAAATTCGAGAACACAATATTTCTCTATATAAAGCCAAGCCAAAGACGTGTAGGACAGTACAGTAATAATAGTAGCAGTGCGAAATAAATAATAAAGTGACAAGTAAAGTGAGCAGTGTATATAAATAGTGAAATATAAATATCTGTGACTTTGTTTAAATTAGAATTAAGTGATTAATATATAAATATAGTGTTATTAGTGACATAAGAAGAATAAAGCTTTTATTTCATTTAGATTATTGAATAGTGACTTTTATTTGATTAAAAACTGATTTCGTCAAGCAATAAACATTACATTATAATGAATCTGCGTCGTGCTCCGACCGAGTAACTGTGTTTTGGTCGTGTACATCGGTCGAGCAGCCCAATATTGGGGACTTGAGGAGGAAACCGTACCGTATTCCGCGTGTTTCAAAAACCGCCACAAACATCTAAGGCGAAGTGTCCGGACGCCCGCAGAGCACCCAGCGACGCAAGCACCGAACATCCAGTTCCTAAGACTACCTCCTGGTTACTTACCTCTGACGCCGTCCACGACCAACTCTTGGACCGATACCTCCACCAGGTCAGGCGACATCATCGTTCTGGAGAGCTTGTGGCCTTAGCCAAGTGTCTGTTTTGTACTATTTGTTGGTGTAGTCATTGTTGGGGCAGAGGTCTACGTTTGTTATTTTTTGTCTACGTACTTTTCATTTATTTTGTGTTAGGCGCTCCTTGGATGCAGCTATTGTGGACGCAGTAGTGTTTGGCGCTTTACGCTTATTCTGTACAGCGCAATCGATTGGGTTAGGCCCCTGTCTCCGTGATTACTGTGAGCTTCGGCTAATAAGGGGCAAGGCATATAGGCATCAGGTTCTGCACACACTGGTGTGTTGTTGGTTGCGTGCTGTCCTCCAAGGCGCGTTATTTTGTGTATTGGACCCTCAGCCACTGTTTGTTTATTTCACAATCAGCTTCACCTATTTTCATAATTATTTACATTTATTTCACCACTCAAATTTTATTTAAAATCATATCCTTTTTTCTGTCAGTTATTCCGTTCAAAATCATTGTTTTATTGTGTGAAAGAGTGGACCTGCCCGTTTCTTTTAGACAGCTTAGCTGCCACAATCTCCATTTGATAGTGTGGCTTGTGGCAAGTACAGTGTCGCTTAAGTCGACCGTCTGGTGCTGAAGGCCATTACGCGGTCTCCTATTCCTGTCTCTCCTTCGTCCGACCAAACACCCCTTTATTGCAGGTACTCTCGTTGTTGTGTGTCCTGCGGACGAAAAGACAACAGCGTGGCGCTCCGGGTATGTCCGGATTCTAGCTTTGCGACGCCTCACGTCACCTACAATCTCCCTCAAATTAAGAGCAAAGACCGAGCTTAAGTCAGTTTCCGAACAATTACTTGAAGAAAAAAACCCGTTTTTCCTTACCTTTTACGTTATTTCACTGGTTTCAGCTGATTACAAAGAGAGTAGAGAGGAGAGTCCGGCGGAAAAGGATTATTAGGGTTAAGGAATTTTATTGTGAATGTTATGTTATTTTACTATGTTCATATTTTGTAATGTGTTGTGAATGTAATTTGAGGTTTTAAATGAAATTTTTTCATTCTGAAAAAGCGCCTTGTCAACTTCTGACATCTTGCAGCAACTATGTGAATTAAAAATACCAAACCAAAATACGTCATTAATTAGCAATGTGTTAAATATCAACAACAAGTGTGAGGTGTTAATAAGTTTAAATTGTAGCAAAAAGGAGAGGAAAAAAGTCTGGAATATGGAAGATGGAAAAATAGGAACAAGGTGCGAAATTGGAACGTAAAAAATCCTCCTCTTACTTCCGTCAGACACGATAGCACGTAGAGTAAAAAAATAAAGGTAAGATACATCAAATACATAGAGAAAAGAAAAAGAAACAAAAATATATATAGCCAGACATGAATCATTAATCGTTTTGCGTTGTAGCGTCATTCATCGGTGCTGCCTCCAAGTCTTTCACATGCCAGTTACCTGCATGCTTACCCTCTGTGTCTCGCAGTTCGTAGACTGTGGTAGACAATTCTGTCTTAATGGTATAAGAGCCAAAAAACTTCGCTGCCAACTTACTGGCATAACCTTCCGCAGCGTTTGAAAATTTAAAGTTACGACGCCACACCTGCTGTCCAATGCAGTACTCGACGGGTCAACGCCGTAAATTATAATGTTTCCGTGCCTTTGCTTGAGCCAGATCCAAGCGTCTACGTATTTCAGCGTAGATTTTCAAGAACTGCGCGGGCCGTTTCTCTTCCACGTCATCGCGGTCGTAGTGAATCTCTCCGTCAGCGTTCACTGCGTCTGCCACATAGTCTGTGCCTGACAGGATGTGCTCTCTTCCGAAATTCACGAAGTATGGCGTGAATCCGGTTGCTTCGTGCATCAGGGTACGCACTGCACAACTTACGGAAGGTAGGTAAACATCTCACTGTTTCTGTTTGTCCGTCACGTATGCTGCCAACATTGTCTTTATTTTTCTAGATTAATTTCCCTGTCTTCTATATCCGGAGTTAGATGAATTTCACTCGCACATATAATAATAGGGTTATATAAATCAGCAATTTCAACTAAGTCATCCTGATGTCCATGAACTCTCTGAGCATTCAAATACAATATTCCATTCTTGTTACCATTGTTGACTACCAATTGCTATGCTGTATAGTCTGTTCTCATAACAATCGACTTAAGAATTCTTTTATAACATGGGCACTCGGAGTCAATTGCTTCATGCTCTGTATTAAATTGCAAGTTAAATTTCATATTATCATTGATACAGTTGATACATTCAATTAATTCTGAGTTGCAGCTCATACCTTTGTGGTTTCCGGAACATATAGAACAAATTTGTAAATCTGAAACACATCTTCAGCAGAATGATTATAACCCCAACATTTGTAGCATCTTCGAACGTAATATAGTCACTAGTTCTTAAAGGAGATGATAAAAAGTTGGTGTAAAATTACACACTCATATCTATATTAACAGTTTCTGCGAAAATGCAAGAGAAGCTCATTCACGTCAAGCTCCCAGGCAATCACTGAAAAAATAGTATATTATCAAAATGTCAGTATGAATTTATGAGAGACAAATTAACAATTAGTGCAATAAATGATCTTGTGCATATAGTGATTGTAGTAATAGTGATTGTGATTTTGATTTATCCAGTGATTTGTCCAAAGTTTTTATAATGTGGATCACAATGTGCTATTACAAAAACTCGAGCATTATGGCATACGTGGTATCCTCTACTACTCTTAATTACCTCGAATCTGTGGCTAGATTTAAAAAATATATAAATCGCGTCCAACCGAAGAAACACATCAGCGCCAGTGAGCTTCGACAGCATCGTCATCGACAAGTGGCTTTGGACATATCATCGCAGTTATTACAAAATGACAGATTCTCATTTTGCGCATCCACTATCAACGTATGTATAAGTAATATAATACATTTTCAATCATATTTTCATCTTGTATCGCAATGGAAGGATACAAATTCATCTGAAATTCTCACAGCTTTGGGATATTCTATTTGGATGGGACTTGATCAGACACCAACACACTCTCATAACGAAGTCAGTTTCAAGAATGATTACAGTTCAGACAGAATGAGGGAAAATATGGAAGCCTTCAACAATTTTTCTATATTAGACCGCGGTACAGAGCCCCTTCCTCCGGATTATCAACTCTTTCTTGGAACTTTGTGAGTGGCGTCATGTTGACGAGTCCGACAACATTTTTATCTGCGAAAATCTTTGGAACTGCTGCATTTTCCATCGAACAGCCTAAAAAGACGTCGATTCTATAATTTATTGTTGATCAATAACATTACTCTTTTTTATAATGTAATCGTAAGATGATAATAGCAAAAACACACACAATATGTCAGTCCGACAAAAATATTGCGGTGTTCGGAGTAACCCTTATCTCCAGAAAGTCAAAATTACAAGTTTCGTCAGATTAATTATCAAAATTCTGTTGGAATTCTCAGTACTATCAAATAAACATTGGTGAAGTTGGGTGATGAAATTTCTGCTGCATATTTTTAGTCCGTCTGGAAATATCAATTCTATAAGTTTGGTTTGCTGATTAACACTCATTTATTTCGAATGTTTTCCCCTTTGAATGATGTCCAGGAAACATTGGTATGATTGTCCGACAAAATATTTGCTGCATATTCATAAAAAATTCGAAAAACTTATTTCGCAAATTCTCACTAATGATGTGTTGAAATCGATTTCTGAAGTTAAGAACCATGATATTCTCCATTGTGATACCATCTTCTTCTACCTGGCAAGAGTATATATACCTACGCTTTCCATCTTTTTCATATTTGGAACATATCAGCAAGTGTCATCAAGATTGGTGATTCGGACCCTATGTGATCTCGCTATTAGTTCATAAATATACTTCACTTCATTTGAATATATATTTTAGATCTTATTACAGACTCAGGTAATTATGAGGATGAGGATGACAGTAGCACTACTGAAGACAAGAATATGAGTTTCATGCAGATGGTGAAAATTCATCAACGGATGAATCTGATACTGATTAAATTGAATATTTGCTTTAAAAATTATTTTCTTTCGGAGCATGTGTTCTTCTGTATAAATTATAAGAACTTTATTCCAAATTTTCCCATTATTCATGGAAATTTTTGAGATATCAATATTTTACAATCGTATGGAAAATATCATTTTGATAGGTTTTCTAATGTTGGAGCAATTTTTTCTAAGCATGTTTATATGTTTCTTGTTCCACATCTGCTTCCAATTTTCCGCATTCCTTCGGAAATTTTCTCTATAATAATGATATTTTCAAATTGTATGTTCAGTTTTACATCAATATATTTATTTAATTCCTTGTTTTACTTGTTGCTCTATATTGTGGAGAAAATATGAGGAAAAAAGTTTGCGAATGAAAAATCGCTATGGACCAAGTTATAGAAATAAAGACGTAGAAATTTGGACAATATTGTTTTTTGATTTTACAAATAGATGTACAAAAAAACACAGAAAACAGACAATATATTGTTTGATTTTGGTCCGACAAGTGTTATTCAGCAAATCAAACTCATAGAATTGACATTTTCAGAGCTTCGAACTGAAAATATGCAGCAGACATTTCATCGGACAATATCACCACTCAACTTCACTGATGTTTATTTGATAATACTGAGAATCTCAACAGAATGTTAGTAATCTAACAAAACTTGTAGTTTTGACATGTTGGTGATGAGGGTTACGCCGAACGCCGCAATATTTTTATCGGACAAAATATTTTGTATGTTTTTGCTATTAGTATCTTACGAATTAACTTTGAAAGAGAGAGATGTTATTGATCAGAATTAAATCATAAAATCGACGTCCTTTTAGGCTGTTCTATGGGAAATGCAGCAGTTTCAAAGATTCTCGCAAATAAAAAAGTTGTCGGACTAATCAAAATGAAGCCACTCACAAAGTTTTGAAAGAGTGTTAAAAATCTGGAGAAAGGGGTTCTGTACCGCAGTTTATATAATAATATGAAATCTTTCATTGATATCTCAGACCGAAGGAGATTTCATTCTACAGCGGTTTGGCGTGGAGTCAAATGATATAGAGAAGTAGCCATTTGTCGGCGACACAAGAATATCTCGTGACTCCACCTTTATTGAAAAATTAGATTCTTGTGGCATCTATTGGCCTAATGCTGTAGCCATTCATCGTGAAACTCTCATAGCTCATAATGTAATTGTACATGAATAGAAATCATCAAGATAACCTCGCAGCTCCAAAGTTAAAAATATGAACTAGGTAAACATCGTATCTCTATTTTGTCTATTGAGAGTATTCACGTACCTTTATTCGTATAGCTGTTTCTTCCATCACGAAGTAATTTTATATTGTTACAAGTTGTATTTTTGCATTAAGTAGGTCTCGTAGTTTATTGTTATGAAAACGGTTCAAAAAATCTTATAGCAGTCTTTATGATATATTCGTTGATTATTTTCACTCATAGAGTTACTAGGTTTTCTTATGATGAAATAAATCATTCTACCAGTATTATTATAGAGTTATTCAAGCTTACATTGTTGCATTCTTTTGCAGTAAACAATGTCTCGGTCAGAGAAGATTCTACAAATGGTTCTGATACAAAAGAAAAACGATACTGACAACTTTAAGAATAATAATACTCCTGTATTGAATCAAGATGCTATTTCCAATTCAGCATTGAACCTGAGAATCCATATAGCATAGATCTTCTGAGTTCAATCTTTGTAGTTATAGATGGGCAATAAAATTCAATGGAATTGCAAAATAGTTGAACCATGGATTCATGTAGTCCACAACTAGAAGTATTCAATACGACCACATCAGAAGTACTAACGAATAATAATTCTGAGTTAACTGGAAACTTTTCAGAAGGAACTACAACTGATACAATCATAATATCACAATATTTGGAAGGAAATAGCTTCCAACTTGATATTGAAGCCACAACTGAAATGATCATTCAGAATAAGGATTATCGAGTTGAACAAGGCTCATCGATCAAAAATCAAAAAGACACCGTCAGTACTGAGATACATATCTCAGAACATAATGTTTGGAAAAGGAATCAATGGAAACGGGAACATTCGTAGGAGAAATGTTGATTTATAGTAAACCACAGAAGAAAAAGTCAAAAGAAAGAAAAGTGACACATACTTGAGAAGGAAAAAGGGCCTTGACGAAAACTGGATGTAAGATGTCGAACGCAATTGACGCAAAATGAGAGTAAGAAATAAGAAGGGATTACTATACACTTCAATCACTGTGAATCAAACAAAACAAATTTTTTTGAAATTATGAACAATGTCATGACCGGAAAAATGCGTGTATGTATAACTGATATATAATAATGAACGAACACAGAGAGCTAGAGACCGAAAAGATCCTGTAAAATCTAGACGGTCGATTCCAATGGAATATTATTTTAATAATGGCCCCAACCGTTTAATAGTCAGCAATAACATGTTTTTCAACACTCTATGCAGGAGCGAATAAAGTGTAAGAAGTTAATTGAAGAAAAGCAGGCAATCAGGAAAATACATCACTGAAGATGATAGTCAAGAGCATAACATCAATAAACCCATGACAAAAATACGATGTGGGAAAGAAATAAGAAATTTGGAACAACTTTTTAATCAGATTCCCAAAATGTACTCTTGTTTTGTAGAGCTTCGAGTGAAAACTTGTAAGAACTCTACAAAAGTGATTCGTGGCTTAAGAAAGGCATGAATTGTGTGAGCAAAAGTACCTTTGAACAACTCCTCAAAGAAAATTGTACCAGTTTTTTAGTACAAAAAAGAAAAATGCTTGTGTTATTTGCACAGGATTTAAAACAAACAATGTCAGTAGAATAGTTTACACTGGTCATATCCAAAAAGAGGAGGAAGCAGGAAGTGAGAAGCGGATGGATGAAGGATCATCAAGCAGGACTTTTACTATGGAACTTCGAGCTGTGCTTCTAGCACCAAAATCAAATGTATCGGCTATGAACAATGGAACAAAACTAGCAGTGCATAGTATGACCATCTCCGATCTCTAGAGCAAGGATGGTACCTGTTATCTATGGAATGGAACAAAAGGCAAGTTTATTGCAGACGAGTAATAGTTCGTAATTGTTTGTCATCTGAAAACCAATAAAAACTCACTTGAAAAATCAGGAAACGATATAATTCCTTATAGCGAAGGTTGTAATTGATAAACAGAAATTCAACACTCGCAAATGATCTGTTGAATTTTTCCGTTTCTTATAATATGGTAGTTGCACAAAAATATCTTGAACGCGGCCATACACGAATGAAAGTGGATGCTATGCATGGCGTTATTGAAAAGACACTGATAGATGTAAATATAAATGTATACTTGAACCAGCCTAATCTGTCCATTGAGAATTTATGTTCTAAAGATAGAAATAGCCTGACCTAGCTGTATTCATCCCTCTCTTATTAACAGTATGAAAAGAACAATTTATTGTTGATTGGCGTATGTCTACCCAAGTCCCGACATACTCTACTGCTGATATCCTCTCTAATTTCAACCTACCGCCTTGTACCAGTGAAAACGTATGTCTGTGTGAAAATATTTAGTACATTCGCTTCCATGAGCGCACTTGGTTTTTTTTTTATTTGTAGTGATTACTCATTCTGAAGATCCACTACAAATCAGGAATTTGATAGGATTTTGTTATTTAAACGGTAATAATACGGTTAATAACATTGTAAACTATTATATACGATGAAAAATATCTTGATTGCCAATTCTTGCTGTTATCTTCCTGATTTTTTTTCTATTTTATTATTATTTTCATTGTTGTCATATTATCATAAGAATTATGACGAATCCTAGTATTTTTCCTCAAAACTTTGCCACAATCACACATCCTAGAATCCTGAGCCACCGTCTTTCATTTTGAGGTAACTCATATCTAGTTTTCATATCTTGCTTGCCCTGTTATCAGTCTGAATAAATATTTTTCAATATCTCCCGCTCACAGCATGTGGTTGGATTTAGGTTATATTTTTGTAAATATAAGTTTTCTGTAATACAACTTTGTAATTGTATGATCTGTATTTATGTCATGTACTCACCGTAAATGTATCCGGCCGTTGTTCTGTAAAATACTCTGTATATTTTACAAGGACGTTAAAGGGTGGGGACGGGACATTGCTATGTAAGTAGCTCACAGATCAGCGTTACCAGAAGTAAGAGAGAGATAGATTTATGGAAACCCCATTTTGTCTGTCTTCCTCGTTATTGTGCACCTTCTGCACTTGCGCCTAGGACCAGGTGATAAGCAAGAAAAACGATGAAAACACGTGTTGTGTTAACTTCGCATTCGTGTTTGAAGTTTGGTTAGTGCGCTATTTATTATTATTTCTGTGCATTCTACTCAATTTCGGTATATCAATGATGAAGACTTGTGTTCTTATGGAAGAAAATTTTCAAGAGGATGTGGTCTCAGTATTTTTTCGTAAGTATAATCAATTTATTTCATCTCTTATAAGTCAGTTGCCCCCATCAAAACTTGGAATGAATAATATAAGAAATATATATTCCTAGATGTAGAAAATGTTCTGACTTGATTAGTATATATAAAACTAACTCCATATTGAAATAGGCAAATATGAATGAAATTTTCGAATGTGATGTGGAATTTTAGTCCTTCTCTTGTTGAACACCCAATTTTTATATGCTTATATTTATAAAGCGGAATTTTTTGACCTTTTCTCATATGAAGCTTATGATGTGTCTCAGGATTCCACTGTTAGTTTGATTTGTGCAACGGGCTATCTATTATAAATATATATAAATTATAAAATAAATTTGTTCTCCAGTTAAATCAAATTTCGCAGTGAATTCACATCAAATAATTCAAATGATAGTGTAATATAAGTCGCAATATTATTTGATTCAATATTTCATCTAACAAAATAATAGGAGCATATTTTGTCATTATTAACTGGTGAATATATTTGTTTATTATTCCGGTAGATGATATGTTATTTATGCTGTTTTATTTTCTATTTCCAGATCTCCAAAGAACGACGTTTCGGGGGATGAGTGTCTAGAATTTTGTGGATTAGAATTTCACTCTGGCAATGATACGTCTAAAATTAAACTATCTTCGGAACACTTTGACGAATCACATTTAAGAGTCACCAGAAAAAAAAGCTCAGTTATATTAGAACCAGATGCGATTCCATCTTTATTCGGTAGCAAAATGAATCGAAATACAAAACATGTACCTAACATGGATAAGTAAGTGAAATTGGCATTTTGAAAATTTCTAAGAAAGCTAGTCTTGAAAATTACTTTCTTAATAGTTAAGTTGTCCTATGAAGTAATTTGTCTACCTACTGAGGTGATCTCCTAGATAATATATCAATATTCATTTCAAGTTATTGTTTATGACGCACTTAATACATTATTTTCATTCTCATTCAATTAATTTTAAATGCACATGCTGGTTCAAGATACATTTATTTGTACATATTTATCCAAATTTTCTATTTCAGGCGATTTCTACACCTGCTCAACAAGACATTGTGTAGCGGCAGCTAAAAAATTAGAAACGAGTACCTTTTTCAAATGAAATAAAAAAAATTTGCTCTTACTCTGCAGTATTATTCTGCAAGAGCGTATAAGTATGTGACAGCAAATTTCAAAAATCTTCTTTCTCATCCTAGAACTTCAACCCGCTGATATTAGGTTGTTGATGGTGGTGCTGGCTTTACAAAGAAAGCTTGTAACGCCATTGAAATACAAACAAAGTAGGAGTCCACTTTTATAAATATAGGCATAGATGAGATGGCTATAAGGGAACATTAAGATTATGATGGTTTTATCGTTTGTGGAACAGTTATTCATTATGGAACAGATAAAACTGATTACCCATTAGCAGAAAATGTCTTAGTATTCATGGGAGTACTGTTAACTAAATATTGAAGAATACCATCGAGAAATTTTCTAATCAATAGATTAGATGAGACAGAACGTAGCAAGCTATTGAATATGTGCTTCGAACTTATGTATAAAACAGATGCTATTTGTAATTCCGCAACATTCGATGGTGCATCAGTCAACAAATCTATGGTGAAGAAGTTAGGAGCCTCCTTAGATGTGGACAATTTAAATCCTTGGTTTTGGATCTAGTAATGGATGAAATAGTTATCATTTTTTTGGATGCTTGCCATATGATGGAACTGGTCCGCAATGTATTTTGCGATTACAAAATTTCAATTCATAATGGTAATAAAATTATGTGGAATCGTATCGAGGAATTAGTTGAAGTAGAGCAAGAATAATATTTGCACGCTGCTACTAAATTATCTAGAGAACATATCAAATTTCATGACAATAGAATGGATGTTAGACTGGCCGAGGAAGTTATAAGTGAAAGTGTCGGTGATACCCTAGTTTTTCATCAGAAAATATTTCCGGCCAGTTTCAAAAACAGTGAGCAAACTGCCGAATTTATTGCAGTGTTCGATCAAATTTTTGATATTTCAAATTCCAGGAAGAGATTTGCGAAAAAAATATCAATGTAGCGATAAGTAATTATTCATTTGAAGAATTGAAATCATTTTCAGTGAAAGCTATGGAGTATATTAAAAATTTGTGAACTGTAGAAAATATTCCTTCAATAAAAACAAAACAGCATACTGGATTTCTAGGATGAATAATTTTTTTACAAAATATTTTTGAATCATTTACTTTTTATAGTGAAAAATATTAGTTACAATTTTTGTTGAACCACAAGCTCTCCCAGGATCATCTGGAGGTTTTTTTTTGTCATAATTCGTGCTTGTGGAG
This sequence comes from Dromius quadrimaculatus, assembly GCA_963989225.1. Taxonomy (NCBI): domain Eukaryota; kingdom Metazoa; phylum Arthropoda; class Insecta; order Coleoptera; family Carabidae; genus Dromius; species Dromius quadrimaculatus. Next base: position 34,910,941 of record OZ022328.1, on the reverse strand, counting down.
ATTTTAATGATAGCTCAATAGTTAAACAGTTCAAAAGTTCATATGAAAGAATTTTAGTTCATAAAGAGTACACTGGCTCGGAAAATGGCGACTGCGCTATTCTTAATAATGTAGCTATATTACCGGCATCCTCCATTGACCAAATAGTTGATACAAATATTCAACTGACAGAAATTTTTGACCACGATTATAGAACCACCACTTGGTCATTAAATAATTATATTTAAAATGTATCAGGATATATTGCAGGCTTCATCGTACAAAAAATCATGCAACATTTGAATTGCAGTTCATGTGTGAGATTTCAGAAAAATAAAAACCACAAAAATATTCTAGTGAATATTAAAAATAGAGATGGTTAAAGATGTCCATCTCAAGATGTAAAAAAATTTGTCGACTAGTGGAAAGAGCAATCAGAGAAAACCAGCATATTATTATGCAACGATTCCTCTCTGACTAAAAAAACTATTAAAAACACTCTGCGACTTATTGAATAATAATTCTATATTCTATTTATGCTGGCAAGAGGTAATTGGATTATAAAAATACTTTTTTGGTATGTTCTAATTGACTAACCCTTAATTTTTCGACGGAAAAATGTATTCTTCTACAGATGATAACTGTAAGATCGTTCTATGCTTTCACATGGATGATCCTCCCTCACAGGCTGCCCCTCAAAGATAGTCATCAACCTCCTTGAATATGTAAAAAATAAACATTTGGCTTGTATAAGATCTTAGCATTCTATATATTTTTTTGTAAGCCTACACAATTTTTATCAGTATGAAATAATCAAAAATGGATATGTGTATGAAGAAATGGACAAAGAATTGTTAAATTTTAGTTTTATCTATTATTTCCTGGCATTGAAATCTAAATCTTCATTTGAATAAATCACATTTTCATTTACCATCAAGTTTCTTGATGAGAAAATATATATATATTACTTGACTGTAGGATAGACGTTGGAAATTTTTTTTCTTTGGAATCAGTCATAAAATTTATTATATTATAGGTCAAACCACTCTACCAGTTTCGGCTCCAGTTGAGCCCTCCTTAGGAGTTGGATGAAATCATATACGATAGAACTAAAATTTTCTGTAAAAAACATCGCTCAAAGGATGTTGACATGAAAATATAACACAAAAAAACAAAAATTATACTAGACAAATGTACAATATATGAAATATGCGAAAACATATCATTATGAACAGCTAAGTACACATAAGCAAAAAATTAAGTAAAAAAAGTTTTTTTGTGTTATATTTTCATGTCAACATCCTTTGAGCGATGTTTTTTACAAGAAATTTTAGTTCTATCGTATATGATTTCATCCAACTCCTGAAAAGGGCTTAAGTGGAGCTGAAACCGGTAGAATGGTTTGACCTATAATATAATAAATTTCATGACTGATTCCAAACAAGACAATTTTTTCCAACATCAAGTCTCTCGTTCGTTAAATATCGTTCGTGCTACTAGCCTTTCGTGAAAGTATTCGTCATCCGTTTTAAAAAACGCGCGTGTTCCACAAGTGTGATATCAAAATATTTTTCATGATAAATTCCAATTGATACAAATGTAAGCACAGTAGAATTTTTACTTGAATGTAAACTATAGTAGCACATTAGAATTCATTATTCATCTGTTATATCTGCACTTTAAGGTGTTCCAAATAGGATTAGTATATTTTTGATGATGGACATGTCATACTTGTTGAGTGCTTCTGCTTATGCAAGTGCAATATACACGTGGTACTAGCAGAGATGGACAAATCAAGCTACCCATAAGTTTGTCACTCTCTGACTTCCGATAACGCATCTAAAATCTTTTTGCCCCATCTCTTCTCTTGAAATTTGTTTGGACGTGTCATAAACTGTGGTTCACAATCGTCTTTGTTGATTTCGCAGTGTAAGATCTATTGACGTCACATCACCGCTAGGGAAGTTTTTGTTGATTTCACAGTGTTGGATTAACTTAACATAGCGTCGCCGCTGACGAAGACTTTGTGATTTTGCAGCGTTAAATTGTTTTAACGTAGAATCACTGTTGAAGAGATCATTGTTGGCCTAACAGCGTTGAACTAGTGTAACGTAGAGTCACTCCCTGGAAACTATTTTGCTTTCACAAGCATAGAAAGAGTTTTGAAGTTAATCAACCGTTTGAGAAATCACTTCGAGATTATTGTTTTGAAGTTTCTAGCCGTCTTCAGCCACCTAGATCCATACTACGGATCGCTGGTGTCGAGTGTCATGTACATCCGTCACGTCACCGTCAGCTTCAAGCTTTATCAGTACTAATTCGTGCAAAATATATGTTGTGTGTTAGCTGTCGTCCTTATTTGTGTGCAAATGAATCTCATACTGACACCTACCTCCTGATTGTTTTTTTGACAACCCTAACCCTTCCCCTCTCAGCTATTCAGCTGTCCGCCTTTGGAAACTGCGGCACTGACCGCATTGGCGCCCGAATATACCATCTGCAGTTGTAGCAGCGACGCCAAGGTCAAGAATCTTGCCAGCAGCGAGGTATCTTCACAATATATATATATATATATATATATATATATATATATATATATATATATATATATATATATATATATATATATAAATTATGATATTAGACTTTTTGAAATAGTTTTTTAAAAAGTTTTATTGTTGCTAAAAACTGTGCAATACAAGATACAAGCTTGGCTATGATAAGAGAACTCCTCGTTCTCAGAGATTACATGTGTTTTTATAATATTCTATGTTACATGATCTTGTGGAAAGTTTATATCTTAAGTCAGCATTTCTACGGGTAGTTGAACTTCATAATTCCTCCCGAGCAAGTTTAAACTTTATACATGATTTACAAATTTTCGGTTATTCTTTCTAAATTATTTAATTCAATATTTGTTTTTTGTTGTTTAACTCTATAATTCTTATAATACTTTAATAATAATTTTATGATTACAACAAATATTATTACAATAATTATAATATAAATAATATAATAATGATGAATGTTATTCTCATAATTTTCAATTTCTTTAATTTTTTGCAACTGAGGGAATGAAATATTCAATTGTTGTAAAGGCTTTAAATTAATCTTATTTATTTTTGTATCAAATTTTTGCAATTGGTCATTATTCATTTCTAATTCTTTATAAGCTTTTGATATCCCATTAAATGTCCACTGATTGATTTTACAATCTCCATCATTGATTAATCTGAAAATTCCTTGAAAATTCTTCTTTATATTTTTATGCTTACAATTAATTACTAGTTCTTGATTGATTGGGGATATAATAATTATATTATTAGTGTTCGGGATTTGCATTACGTTATTTTTACTTTGTTGCTCAATAATTTCACAGTCATCATTATTTTCATTAATCACTATATTTTTAATACAATTATTTATTTCTATACCTATAGTTTGACAATAATTCATATTACTGGGTTCTCTGCTGAATTTCTCTATTAAAATATTTTTATTGTGTTTTTTTATGTAATATGTAGGTTGTTCTGTCAATTTATATAACTTGTTATGACGGATAAAAGGAATTGGGTATAACTGGTATAAAGGGTAAGAATTTATTGAAAGTTCTGGTTCTATTAATAATATATGAATTTGTTCATTCTCTGGTCTACAATATGTAGTTATCTCGTTTACTTGGGACCAAATGTCTTTCTTGCCTGTGATTTGAATTAAATCATCGTGGTCTATAATAGTAGTGTCTAACTTATTCAATGAGCAAATTACCAACATTAATTCCATATGTTTACAAAAATCCAGTAAATTTTGAATAGTAATCAACAATTTGTTAATTTTCACTTCCATATCAATCTGACTTAACCAATTTTGTTCTTTATTAAAAGTATCAACTATAATATTCAGATTTTTTGACAATTTATTCTCGTTTAATTTGAACTGTTCCAATTTTGAGTTGAATTTATCTGTTAAATGCTTTTCATTCTTTATTATCTGTTCATTTTGGTTCTGGAGGATTTTTTGATTATTTCTTATTTGTTCGATTAAACTATCATATTTTTCTGCGTCATTTTGATCCAAATTACCTGTAATTGATTTAATTATATTTCCTAAACCATTTATTAAACCGCGTTTAGCTCTTTTATTGAACAATTTTTGAATTTGCTGTTTCAAATCATTCATAAAATAAGATAATGCTTTGCTTTGCTCTTCGAAATGATAATTATTCCGGGTCTGTCTTATAATGTTAAATGTAATATTGTGCAGTTTTGAATATTCTACATAAAGGGGGGTAATATTATAATTGAAATAATGTATTATTTCTCCTTCTTTTAATTTACAATCACCAATTCCGAACAAAAGGAATCCATTATTGTTTGAAATGTCCACTAGTTGAGCGGTGGTAAAAGCCCTGAAATCAAGTTTTAATTTTATCTAATTTGAATTTTCGAATATACCTTTTATCTTTTATTTCTACAGTTCCTAAAATAGGATTATAATTTTCTACTGAAACTCTTTTAAATATAGGTTTTTTATATTTGTGCATCAATCTGTTATTTTGTTTAACATATACTTTTTCTGGTAATATGAGAGGTAGTTCATTTTCCTTCGTTCTCTTTGCTTTTTCTTTATCCATAATCTTATTTATTGCTTTATTTGTTGTTGATTTCTTTCTAAAATAATCGTTTATAATCTCTTCATCAGAACATTGCTTTTGGAAATATTTATTTTGCTCGTTTTGTCCGAAAAGTATTTCGCAAGGGGTCAACTTCGTAGTTGAATGTTTTGTATTATTATATGCTGTTACAGCCTTATTTATAATATATTGTAAATCTTTATTTTTACTTATAGAATGTAATATGCGAAGATGCTCTATTAATACAGAATGAAATCTTTCAACCGCGTTCGATTTTGGATTTGCTATACTGATTAAATGTAGTTTGATGTCATGATTATTGCAATAATTTTTCACTAGGGCATTATTAAACTCTAGTCCATGGTCGGCTATTATCATGTTTGGTTTTTTATAAGTTTTTATGAATTCTTCAATGATTAACATGGTTTCTTTTCCTGTTTTATTAAAAGTAGGATGAATAAATCCAAATTTAGAAAATTGATCGAATATAGTTATAAAATATTGTTTATTCAAAGTTAAAAGATCTATATTTATGATTTCGAAAGGAGTTTTTGGTGTAGGGGTCAAATTATCGCTTAATTGTATAGGATGTCGATCATATTTATTTTCTTTGCATATTTTGCACTGATTTATAATTTCTGTGATATCTTTAATCATATTCGGCCAGAAATATTTTTCTTTTAGCTCGTTATAAGTTGCCATTATTCCTCTATGATTTAAATATCCATTATGATTATCAAAAATTATTTGGGTCTGTTTGTCTTCATTTTGAACATCTTCTACTAATTTATAGCATTTTACTAAATTTATTGTATTAATTTCAAATTTATCCTGTAATATCTGATTCAATGTTTGTTCATGTTGTTTGGGGATTAATATCAAATACTTAACTTTCGGTACTATGTAGTTTTTTAATACTTCTAACAATTGTTGTTCTTTTTCATCTATATTAATATTGATAACAAATCTTTGTTTTTGATAGTCAAATAATTTCATTATTTTTATATCGAATGGTTCATTAGAAAAATGGAAAATGATTTGATTTTTTGCTACGTTTAATCTATTATCTACAGATTTTAATCCGTTAATTGGGTCCTCGTTAGAACTATGGATTGTGTCTCCTGATTCTGATTCATTCACAATTATACTTTGTTGTTCATTTCTGTCGTCATAAATTTTATCCAATGTTTCATTTACTATCTGATCTATTTCATCTGTTTCTGAACTGAAATTTTGTAACTGTTCATATTCATACAAATTTATTTGTATTTGTGTACTATCAAAAATGTGCTCCAAAATTTTTATTAACTCTGATTTTTCTAATTTATCCAATCCACATGATAAATATGGAATGTTGATTTCGTATACATCATTCTTTATTAAGTAATCTCGTAATTCAATGAGTGTTTTCTTGAAATATTTCCGATTAACATTTTCTAAATATATATCCTTAGTGATCAAATGAATGATAATTTTATTATCTGTATTTTGAATTATTATATTTTTATTATTCATATTTCTTTCACAATAATTTTTACTATTAAATTTTAAATCAATTTTTCTTGCCAAACCTTTTGAAAATTTCAAATCTTTTGATATACAATGAGCGAAAATATCGGTATTCATTACATCTCCTGATTTTTTTATAATTTTAAATTTATCTCTTTGTCTCGATAGAAAATCTGCTATTTTGTTTGTTTTTCCTGGTAAATACTCAATGTCAAAATTGTATTCTCCTAATTCTATCTTCCATCGCATAAGCTTCTGGTTTGCATTTTTCATAGAAAATAGCCAAGTAAGAGGTTTATGATCAGTACGAATTGTAAATTTTCTGCCGAATAGATAGGGTTTGAAGTTATTTATCGACCAAATAATAGATTTTAATTCTTTCTCAATAGTGCTGTAATTTTGCTCTGCAGAATTAAATGTTTTTGATGCATACGCAATTGGTTTCTCTTGTCCATTTATAACTTGTGAAATTACTGATCCCATGGCATAATCTGAGGCATCTGTTGTCAGAATGAATTTTTTTGAGAAATCGGGGAATTCTAGAATTGGTGGATTACTTATCAAATCTTTGGCTGTTTTGAATGCGTCTTGATACACTTGATCAGTTATATCTATTTGCTTATTCTTTTTTAAACATTCAGTAAAAGGTTTGGTAAGCTTAGCGAAATTTGGAATAAAACGTCTATACCACGAAAGTTTTCCTAAAAAGGATTTTATTTCTTTGACTGTCTTAGGGATCATAATTTTTTCAATTGCTTCAATTTTATTTTTATTAGGTTTAAGACCTTCTTGTGATATAATAAATCCTAAGTATTCTGTTTCAGTTCTAAGGAATTCTGATTTATCGATTTGAATTTTGAGATTTGCATCTTGTAATTTGGAAAAAATATTTTCTATATTTTGTAAATGTTCTTCTAATGTATTTCCAAATATTATTATATCATCCATATAAACTAAACAAATTTTGTTAATATATTCTGAAAGTATTTCATTCATCATTCTTTGGAATGAAGCTGGGGCATTTACTAAACCGAAAGGCATACGAAGGAATTCATAATGTCCTGAGGATGTAGAAAAGGCTGTTTTTTCTCTATCTTTTTCATCTATTGGTATCTGATGGAATCCAGAATGCAAATCTAATGTTGTAAAAAATTTGGGTTTACCTATATGATCTAATAATGTATCGATATTGGGTAAAGGGAATTTACCTTCAATGGTTTTCTGATTTAATTTTTGAAAATCTATTACTAATCTCGTTTTGCGTTTGCCTGACGCATCCATTTTCTTAGGTACTAACCAAATGGGCGAATTATATGGACTTTTTGACTTTTGAATTACTTTTGTATTCAGTAAATTTTGGATATGTTCTTCGATGTCATTTTCATAGATTTGTGGTAGTCTATAATTCTTTTGGAAAACGGGTGTGTCGTCTGTTGTGCGAATTTTATGAGTAGTGACATTTGTCGCAGATAATTCTTCATCTGGTCTCGGAAATAAGTGTGAATATTTCTCTAATAAATTTTTTATCTTGACTTTTTGATCGTAATTCAGATGTTCGTGTCTAAATTGTATAAATGAACTTTTTAATGTCTGTGAGGATAATAATTTAAATTTTTTATTTCCGAATGTTATAGTTTTATTTTTAAAATCCATTAAAGCATTGCAATGTTCTAATATTTTTACACCAAATAACATATTACTTTCCTTATGGAATTCATGGATGAAAAATTCGAAATTTTTATTCTGAACTTTCATTTCTACACAATTTTTGCAATGAACTTTTCCTTGAGCTGTCTTAAAAGTGACTGGTTTATTAATAATTTTTAAATTTCTCTGTTTGACAATATTTGGGGAAATTAAATTTATATCGGAGCCTGAATCAATTAATATAAGGTAATCATTATATTTTATCAAAGGAATAGATTTTAATTTTGAAGTCATTACGTATTTTGTTCTATCTCTGGATTTTCCTCTAAAAAAGCATCGCTGTCATTAGCTTCTATTTCGCATTCTTCAAAATCTTGTTCTTCAGCATCAGTGTTCTCATTTTGCATTATTTCATTGTTATAATTTTGCTTAATTGTTGATGTTGACATAGGTTGGGTATTTTGTGTCTGTAGTGACATTGGTTGGGGTTGAGATCTACGTGTTTCGTAGCTGTTTACTAAATTTTGTCTTGCGAACCTATTATATCCAGGAGTTGGTGGTTTGTGAAGACTGACTGGTTTGAAGGGAAAGTTTTGTCCTGGAAATTGTTTAGGTGGAAGGTTAAAGGTGAAATTTGGGTTTCTGGAAGTGCTTGGGTTTTGTTTATTATCGTTTCGTGTCATTGGACTGTTGTGTAAAGAATTGGCATAACTGAATTCATTTTTTAATAATAAATCGCATTGTTCTAATGTAGAAGGTTGTTTCACAATAAATGATCCTTTAATAATAGGTGGTAACAATGATATGAATTTATTTACTACAGCTTTTTGATTTTCTTGAAGAATAGCATTTTTTTGCTGTAAATTATAATTTTTTGAAAATATTTTTGCTTTATATAGCTCAAATTTATCTAACATTGTTTTCAATGTAATCTCTGTATTCTGTTTGTATTTAGTTTCAAATAATTCTCCTAATAATGTTTCAGCTGAAGTTCTATCTGAGAAGTTAGTACTTAAATATGATTTTAATTCATCCCAGTTAGTGAATTTATTTTGTGAAACAATCTTTTTTGCATTATTTGTTAATCTATTTTTTATTAAATTAAATGCAAATACTTTTTGTGGAGCTGTTATTTGCAAAGTATTTAAAATAATATATGTTTCATCCACAGTTTGAATGAAGTTATTAAGGGTCGTTATGTCTCCTTCATACGTTGGGATCATTTCGACAAAGATTTTGATATCTTGTAAAGAAGTCATGTTGTTTTCTGTTACTGTTGGATTTCGTATAATATTATTGATATTATCTTGAACAGAATTTACGAATCCTTCGTTATCAGAATCTGACATGAATTGTGTATGATTGCCTTGTGCCGGGGCTCGTACTCTTTATTACTAGTATTACTAGAGAGTACCCTGTGTATTATAAAATAGTTTTACTTACAAGAATAAACTTATGACAATAGTTTTCATTGCAAGGGGTTCTCTAAAGGGGTTCTCGAACTGTTTCTCGTAGACTGAAGTAGACGAGATGTGAAGTTCTTGAAGCTTGTCGTCTGGATTCTCGTGATCGATTGAACAGCAAGAGAAATCGCTTGGACGATATGATGGGACTTATGAATAGTCCTCTGATGGGCACTGTTTAGCCGTAAAGTAGAATAATTCTTCTTCAGATGTGTAGTTGTTGATAGATAAGGGCTTATTGATATAGCCTTATATGTGTTCACTGTTACACACTTTAAATTGTTGCGAATAGCCAATTTTCGTATAAAAATACGACAATTAGATGAGTAACTTTTGTGTTTTTCACTGTTACAGACTTATTGTTGGCTATCCTACCGACTGCGCCAATTATGATATTAGACTTTTTGAAATAGTTTTTTAAAAAGTTTTATTGTTGCTAAAAACTGTGCAATACAAGATACAAGCTTGGCTATGATAAGAGAACTCCTCGTTCTCAGAGATTACATGTGTTTTTATAATATTCTATGTTACATGATCTTGTGGAAAGTTTATATCTTAAGTCAGCATTTCTACGGGTAGTTGAACTTCATAATTTATATATATATATATATATATATATATATATATATATATATATATATATATATATATATATATATATATATATATATATATATATATATATATATATATATATATATATATATATATATATATATATATATATATATATATATAAATTTAAATAGTTCCGCCACTGCCGACGTCAGTTTCCTAACTTAGCTGATCTTGGATCATACAATTATCGAACTCATCCGATAGGATTCCTTTTCCGGAGTATACCTGCAGACTATATTAGAATGTGTAAGTCAGCACGACGTTTCCCAAAACCCTATGAAATATGTTATTTATTCCATGATTTCTTCAAGAACTTCAGTAGTTCAAGTTTTTTAACATCAATACACCCAGTAAAGAGAATTCGTGATCCCACAATAACAAATCTTGAAGTACTATAATATAATCCTGACGGAACTTTCAAATATAAACTTCGGCTTGGAGATTAATGCAAAGACCAACCTGTTCCAATAAATAGAGCTCCAACTATGCTCTCAGCAGAATTGCTTGCACTTTATAAAAACAGACTTCCAATCAAAACCGATAAGTACAATCACTGATCCTGGAAATAGAGGAAGATGCACCAGATGTTACAGTGGAAGAAACAGTTGAGTGACGTGCCAGACATGTAAAGAGAAATACTCATCCATGAAATGCTTTTTTGATACTCATAATTGTACAGGAAAAAAATCCATGTTATATAACTATGAGTGCCAAAAATTTTCACTCGTTTTCTAGACTTTTTTTTATCGATTCCAATTTTGAATGGTTCTGTTGAAGATTATAAGAAATTAATCAAATCAATTTTCTCTCGAAATTTTCAACACTTTTTTTATGGAAAATGTCAGGAAATATGATATTTAGGCAAATATTTGCGCGGGAACAACGAGATAATGAGTCCTCCGAATTGTTTGTTTGTAATCTTCGGTCACTTATCTAGCAGTTGCCGTATACAATTGCGGTGGAAATGCGAGTAGATATCGTTTACGGTTTATTGAATAAACATGTGCGGAAACGTATTACTCGTTCAGAAGTTGACACGTTCAATAAACTATTAGAAAAAACGAGAGACATTGAACTATCTGAACACGAATTTAGTGCATCTCATGAACAATCTGTGAATACATGTGAGAAGAAGGAGAAGAAACTTCGTCCAAGGTGTAAATACTGCAAGATATTCGGACATGTAACAGCTGAGTGTCGGAAGAAAGCAGCCAAAACTCCAGTGACAGCTACGAGTATTCCTGCGCCAACTACAACCACTTCGGTACCTGACACCAAGAGGTCGCCGCTGGTTTGCTACGGATGTAAATCACCTGGGTATCTAAGAAGTAACTGTCCTCATTGCGAAGTAAGTCCTGTTCCTAATGCTCAAACAAAAGTAACTAGTTTTTGATCCATGGATTTCCTAAATTTAACATGCTTAAGACCAATGATCCCAATCCAAATCCTCGGACTAAATGGAATAGTTTGCATTGATACGGGTTCCCAAAATAGTTTGCGGGTTTTCAGCTATATCAACTTTTATTAGATGAAGGTTGCACATTCAAAGACTCAAACATGAATTTGAAACTAGCTGATGAAAAGTACAAACGCGAACATGTACAGTAGACATTAATCTTGCTGGTCGTTTCTTAACGACATCTTCAGTAGCTATTCCTGAATTTCAAGAATCCAAAACTTCGTTAGGAATGAATTTTCTTGAAGAAGTCGACATGACATTGGATTTTTCAAATGACGAATGGTTATTTGGGAATGATGTCAACTCGTTACTAGTTTCATTACGATAAAAATTGAAATAATTCTCCTACCATTAATAGCACTGCGTATGTCAGCATACGACTTCACGCCGATAAATGTGAATCGTTAACTGATGAACAACAACAAGCCTTGATTAATTTAATGAAAGCATACACTGATATCTTTCTCCCTAATCAGGAACCAACTTCTTTTGCAGAGCATTCTATTAAGTTGATGGATGACACTCCAATTGCAGTGCCACCATATCGGTTATCGCCAGCCAGAAGACAATTTTAATAGCAAGACATTGGACGTGTGCTGAATGAAGACATAATTGAGGAAGCTGAGTCGCCGTATGCATCACCAGTTGTATTAGTCCCAAAAAAGGATGGTAGTCATTGAACTTGCGGAGAATATCGTAAATTGAACTCGATCACGATACCAGATAAGTATCCCCTCCCTAGGATCGATGATCTCCTACATTCAGCTAAGAGAATGCACTATATGACAACTATGGATTTAAAAGCTGGTTATTGGCAAATTCCTTTCAAACTCGAGGACCGAGATAAAACTGCTTTTACAACTCCATTCGGCAATCATAGATGGAAACGTATGCCATTTGGGCTGCGTAACGCACCTTCTACGTTTCAGCGATTGATGAACCGATTTCGGTCAGGACTAGAAGACGTGTTTCTCCTGGTATATCTTGATGATTTGATCATCATGTCTGCCACGTTTAAAGAACATTTAGCGAGTCTCTAGAAAATATTCGAAAGACTACGATTATTCAAACTCAGCGCAAATCGCGAAAAATGCCGATTCTGTTCTGAAGAAGTGAGATACCTAGGTCACGTGATTACTCCTCAAGGTATCCGTCCCGATCCAAGTGAAGTCTCATCCATCTCAGAAAAACCTCCACCTAAAAATGTGAAGTAATTACTCACATTTTTACACTCAACTTCGTGGTTTCGTCGTTTTATACCGGACTACGCAAACATCGACAAACCCTTAAGCAAGTTAACAAAGAAGAATGCTGCCTGGTCTTGGGGGAGGGCACAAGAAGAAGCCTTTAAAGAGCTCAAATGTCGTTCAACTTCATCACCTATTTTACAACAAGCGAATCCAACAAAGCCGTACGTTTTAAGAACGGATGCAAGTTCTTATGTCATAGGAGCGGTGCTGATGCAAGGGGAACAACACGAGCAGCATCCAATAGAATATGCAAGTTGTCTTTTAACACAACCAGAGAAAAATTACAGTACCACAGAGAGAGAAGCTCTTACTGTCATATGGGCAATGGAAAAATTCCGGGGTTACATTGAAGGAACGTCTGTAACCATCATAACAGATCACCAGCCTCTACGGTGGTTAATGTCAATTGAATCACCTACTGGCCGGTTAGCACGATGGGCTTTAGCACTACAAACCTATGATGTAAAAATAGAATACTTAGAAATCGTTAGAAACACCTGGAACAGAAATTTGTCTGGTTAGAGTTGACTTACCTGTTACGCCTGCAGTAGACTTACGCGAAATACAACTTGAAGATCCAAGTATTAGAAACATTAGCGAGTGTTTTGAAAATAAGGAAGATCTTGTTGACCTTTCTCGTTGGACCGAGCGCGGTTATAATATGTGAAATAGCGTACTATATAAATATTCTGATAAAGACAGCGATGAAGCTGCATTAGTTGTCCCAAAAGCAAAAATTCCAGATGTACTATACAAATACCACGATGCACCTGAAGCGGGTCACTATGGAGGAGCCCGTACACTTAATAGAATATCGTCTAGGTATGATAAGTTTATTGTGAAGTAGTTTTACAATAAAGGTCCGATACATTAAAGTAAGGTTAAATTGAACTTTATTATTTTTACTAAAACTAATTTCATATTCCGTTATAGAGTGAACAGAACCTTCAGTTGATCATTTGAAGTGAATAATTATTCAATTGTTTTTCATTGCTTCAGCTGAGACTGGACAGAGTGGAATGATTTCCAAAAAGTCCAAAAATTTCAAATAAGACAAATTCATTTGATCTTATTTCATTTATAGTCTATTCTATTTGATCTATGATTAGCAACATTATTTTACTTCTTTATAGATACATAAGAGTCATCGAAAATAAACCCCTCTAATGCGATGTCTTGGAGAGACAAAGAGGACGCGTGGAATAAAATAACCGAAAAGTTTAATATGCAAACACCAAGCAAAATTTTAACATCTAAGGAATCCTTGAAAAAATGTTCGAGAATAAAAAAAGAGAGACAAGGAAAGCTATGGCTGCTTTGAGAAAAGAAACTTATCAGGCAGGAGGTGGAGTCGCTGATAAATCTAAAGATCCACTCATTGATTTTACATTATCAATAATTAATAACAAAACTGTAGAAGGTTTGGAAAATCGATTTGATGGAGACAAGAACGAAGGTCATGTTGTAGAAGTTTTCGAATATAATTTCAATACCGAAAATGAGTTCATGAACATTTATACAGAAGCAGTAAGTTTGATTGAAATTATTTGTCAATTTCGGATTCATTATATCTCAATATTTGTATTTCAGGAAAATAACAATACGTTAGAAGATTGGGGAAGATATAAAGCTCAATATTTGCAGTCACCAGTATCAACAAAATAACGTGTATCCCAGAGAAGTTCCTCAGAAATTACAAAAAATAGACCCAGGTCTGTCGGGGTAAAGTATAAATGGTTTAATTTCCAGAATTTTCATATATTCAGTTTCAAATTCATTTCAGAACGAAACTTCTGTGCCATCTGTTTTCGTACAGTCCAACGATGGATCAAATTCTAAGCATGTCACGCCAAGCCAAAAATCAGAGTGGTCAAATAGAAAAAGACCGAAATTAACGAATAATCATCTGGATTTGAGTAAGCAGTATGCGAGTTTGGCTTCAGTCAAGCTAGAACTAGCTCAACTGGAACTGGAGAATCTAAAGGAATATTATGCCAACAAAAAGGAAAGGAAGAAAGTGGAACACAAATTACGGATGAAATCCTTAGAAATGGATATTAAAATGAAAGAAGTTCAATTGAAAGAACTAATTAATCAGCCAATGAATTTCTGAATTGTTTGAAAATATTTTTTTCTCGGAAATATGTATATACAAATGTTCCTTCAAAGAGTTATCTTCATTTTTGTACCAAAGAAATATGTTTTCTTACTTTCATTGTGATAAATATAGTACAATCTATTTTTATAGCTATTTTATACAAAATTAGAAGTCATTAAACTGATCTTGCTAAATAATTGTTTATATAATCTGCACGTACAAATACAGCTCCTATAACTTGGTCAGCCCCATCTGGTATATTAGGAATGTTACCATCTCATATTAACTGCTCAAATTCATTCATATTAATATCTCCAAAAAGAGGCGGTTGATTTTCTCCCCTTCCTCGGGCAATATTTTGTAGAACTGCTGTTGCTACAATAATTGTCAAGGTAGTGCGTAATTTCAAGCGAGAGCCATACGCTAGTATTGAAAAACGTCTCTTCCAAACGCCAAAAAATCTTTCCACCGTATTTCGTGTTCGAATATATGATTCGTTATATAATTGCTCAGCTTCGTTATTCGAATTTAAAATAGGAGCCAAAAGAAAATTTTCCATTCGATAACCACTGTCCCCGGACAAAATAAAATTTAAAGCATGAAAGAGATTTTCAACATTTCATATACCTAATTGTACATGCCTAGTAACAAGCAATTCTGGAGATTGTTCTGTTCGAATCTTGCACAGATTCTACTATTGTTAAAAATTGTGGAATCGTGCGAAGATCCAGGCCAACGTGCAACAACATCCATTGCCTCTAAATTAGCATTGCAAATTACCTGTACGTTAATAGAAAAATAGGATTTCCTATTCCTAAAAAATTTCAGCATCGACACCACCTGAAAATGAAATAAAATTTGGAAAATATTGCTTGAAAATATGGTATATTTCACCTGGAGATTGTATTTTAATATGTGTGCCATCAATAGCACCAATCACTCTCGGAAAAGATGCTATTCTATAGAAACTAGTTTGCGAAATTAAAAATTTCTTCTTGATTTCTTGGCATGTATACAGATTGTCTATACAATGAAGCGATAGCAGTAGAAACTCTGCGAATGATTCAAGATACGCTGGAAAAATGTACATCACTAAAATCTCCAATATTAATTAAATGACTTGCACTAGCATAAAATCGCGGGCAGATCAACAATTGATTCATTGGTGATACACAGTTGTTGCTGGAATAAAACATTAATGAATATGAAGAAAATGAAATTTGGGAGTTCAGTCAAGAGTTTTATTTTAATCTACTCTACAGTTTCAGTCCCACCTGGACCATCTTCAGGAGTGAATAAAATTAAAGTGTATATGTGATGACATCTATGTGTAATAATAAGTTAGTTAAAAAGTCGAAGTAATAAGGTTTAACTAACTTATTATTACACATAGATGTCATCACATATACACTTTAATTTTATTCACTCCTGAAGATGGTCCAGGTGGGACTGAAACTGTAGAGTAGATTAAAATAAAACTCTTGACTGAACTCCCAAATTTCATTTTCTTCATATCATCTAACAGTCAGCATATCCACTACTTCTATCAATGAATATTTTGGAAAATGAACGAGGTACCTACATCATTTATTAGAAGGAACTGTCACTCATATTTTATCAATAAACTTAATTTTTGTACTCACATATTATAAGGAAATTCCAATCGATGTTCTGAAAGAGTTAACAAATGTAGCACTGTTGGTTTTTGCAATCGAAATCTCCGATAAAAGTTTTTGTCAGATAAACAATAGGAATAGTTTGGTCTTATATTCACTTCTCTTGGTATTCCAAATATAATTAAATTATATCCATCAAGTTCGTCGTCTTTCAATACGTCGATGTTCATTTTCACGTTGCAAAATGTCAAATGAAGTAAATAAATAAAATGTGAAATAAAATGGGAGTGAGATTATAAGTTCACTCTAAGTGGTAGAAATCCTCTACTTAGTTTAAGTAGAACCCAATGTCTTTTAAGTGTGACTTAACGGTGCAACAAACTTAGTCTCTTAGGTTACACTTAAACTTTGAGGAACAGCGGTGCAAATGGGCGTTAGTAGCTTCACACACTTTTAGCAAAGCTACTCAAGGTATTACGTCCAAATTTACTTCAAGGCGTGACGGTTCTTACCTAATCCTAAAACAAGTCTCTCCTACAGCCCACCAAGTTGCTACTCTCCAATCTCCTAATGAGCCTGTAGGTGTGTATCATACCTCCGCCTTGACACCTAATGTTGCTTCTCACTACCAACAAGAGACAGAACAAAGGTCCTTGCATCCAATTCGACGACGTGGAAGACTTTGAAAGACAGTACTGTCGTCCCGAGAGCCACCGGAAATCATGAAACCAAAAACCGGAGAAGACAGCTAAGCCGTTTCCGGCCCGATGACTATAAGTCGTCGGCACACTAAACTCTAATTAAACTTTTGTTTACTGTTTAGCTTTGCCACGAGGTCGTGCGGCAAACCTGAAGGGGGAGTCTGTAACACCAATGGTTGACCCTTCCTAAATCACACGCCATTAGGATACATTGCTGTACGGTGCTGCTACCTGCATAGAAGCCGTTGGTGGCGTTGGTCGCCATTTTGGCAGTCTTCTTTGAGATTCACACGCATTACATCGTTGTTCTGTTCAGTTTTGTTTAATTAATCAAATACTTCTATTTTTTTTTGTACTACAACCTCTATAATAAAATTAAATCATAGTGTCTGTCAATTGTTTACATACTAACACAAAAAAAACTCCTAGTCGAGTACTTAAAAGTTTGTTTACGGATAAAAAACTTTGTCCACAACAAAGGGTCAATTTTTCTAGCAATGGTATATATTTCAGATGAGGTTTGAACTTCATTAAAGGTTTCAATATTGAAACACAGAACCTTTATCCGTTAACACTCACGTAATTGACAGTCATGATGATAATCAACCAGATGCTCAAGATTGTAGTGCAATACGTACAAATCTAGCAGACAGAAGAAAACTTGACCCTTTAATTATTTTGAATAGTTTTAAAAGTTCACACATCGGACAACGGCAATCAACTGACAGTGGGCTCCAAAATATCGGACGAGTCAGCTGTCCTTTATCTAGTGCTATAGTATAATTGTATTACCTGGTATCATTTCAAGCTATGATGTTTCATATTCTTCCATTTTGAGGTGGATTTTTTAAGATGGCCTAGCTCAAAAAATTCGAAAATAAATAGAAGAAATTGATTATTGGAGAATGAAATGAAAACTTAAGCAAGGAAAAACTTTTCAGAGCTCATTTTATTAATAAATATGTTTTATTGAGTACTCAGCTCTGTATTAATCAATTTGAAACACAACGTTTCTACAGCAAAGTGCTACCTTTTTCAAGTGTGAAGAAATATGAAAACGAATAAATACAGAACTTATTACCCAAAAAAACATATTAATTTTTGAAAACCTAAAGTTTGAAACTCATTTTTATATGAACAATCTCAATCAAATCATCTTTTTTTTAAATATAAGTTGTAACTACCTCTTTACCACTTTTAAATTAGAACTAAGACCTGTTAAATACTATCGCTATCCACTATTGTTAGTTTTTCTTGTATCAAGCTTCTGATGAATCATTATAGTTACCGATCAAGCAAACGTAAGTTATATATTGTATGTTATTTATTGTTAACACAAATAGTCAAATTATTGCTCATATATTACTATGATTATAATTATTGTAGCTGCAAAATTCTTGTGCATAAGCCTACCATAAGATGAGAAATCATAATAAAAACAAATATCATCAATTTGAGATCTCATTTGCGTTAAGATTGTAGTAGTTCAAATAACTGTTGTATTTAATATCACCCAGCCATATTTTAATTTTCATTGATAAGTGCTGTGGAATATAAATAACGATTATTTTGCTATGTTTGTGATTCGACAAACTTCAAAACTGTAAGTGTACCAACATAAATATATATAACCAGAAGCTTAAGCTAGTAAAATTTATTAGATGAGGAGCGAATGGTGGAAGATGATATGACGTTATTAATACATCAGTCCAAGTGGGTGAAACTCTATAGAATAGGTACCCTGACTGTACTATTCATATATTCTTTTGATAAATATTACGTCCAAATGAATTCAGGAAATAGTAATTTATACCCTACAGCTGGCTACGCCAATGATGAGCGATTGATGCGTCGGTTGCCGGGAAACAAAAGGGATAGTTTGCGGTTGAGCTTATAAATCATTGGATATTCTTGATATAAGTGTCATTTTTTTCAACAATATTTGTATAACATATTCAATTGCTTGTACTTCTCTGATGTATTTCAGATATATCGGGCATGAAAGCTTCACTTAAACAAAAAACTTCGAATCAGAATAATGACAGCAATGTTATTGTGACATTTTACTTTTGAGTTTTGATACAATATTGTTCAGTAAGCGACATTCGGAATTCAAGAAGCAGCGGTACAACTGGCCATAAGTCTTATATTCATGAGCCAAATCGCAATGAACTTGAACCTGTAGCACTTTCGTTCGATTTGGGGCAAATATATTGCTCCATTTCACTGTTATGACTTATTGATATCTGCACTACTGACAATTTTAATGGATACACAAATGAATAATTATGACTCATAAATCCAACAGATGTCAAATAAATCAAATTTGTCAAGACAGTTTTGTTTTTATGAACTACCAGACTGCTTCATCAATATACATTGTTGAAAAAAGAACAGAATTGAGTCAATCATTTTTACCTACTTGTACAAAGTAACAAGTAAGTATTGTGAAACCGACAAAATTCACCTATCAAGATTTTGATGGAAATATCCGTTTTGAGCAACCCTAAATCCATTTTGAATATTTTTGGCTTGGTGTCGGCACGTATGTTCGTGCGTACGTGCGTGCGTTCGTGCGTGCGTGCGTTCGTGCGTAACTCGCAAATCTCTAAACTGGTTGAACGTATGATGTTGAAATTTGTCTTTAAGACCTATAGTATAGAGTAAAGGGTTTAGTTGTGCACCTGGCATTATGGTTCCAATCGTCTGTACCGAAAGTGCACTTTACTTGAAACTTTTCTCGAATTTCTCTAATAAATCAAGAATGATCAACCGTAGGATGTTGAAATTCAGTATTTGAACTTGATGTTGTATCAGAATGGTTATCTGCTATTCTTGTGAGAATCGGCTGAGCCAGAAGTGCACTTTACTTGAAACTTTTCTTGAATTTTTTGCATGAATATAGAATGATCCGCCATAGCATATTGAAATTTCGTATAAAGAACTTTTATAACATCTTATTGTACATGTTGCATTATTATTGCGATCGGCTGAACCGGAAGTGCACTTTACATCAGACTTTTTTCTAGTTTTCCGCATAAATCCAGAATGATCAGCCGTGAGATACAGAAATTAAGCATTCGAAATTGCTGTAGCATCTCAATGGTCATCTTCTATTTCTGTTACAATCGGCTGAGCCGGAAGTGCGCTTTATATGACAGACTTTTTGAATTCTTCGCATAAATTCTAAACAATCAGTCGTGGAATATTAGAATTTTGTATTAGGCACTTTTATAATATCTAGTTGTACACCCTGCATTATGATTGCTATCGACTAAACCGGAAGAGCACTTTATTCGAAGCATTTTTTGAATTTTCCGCATAAATCCAAAACGATTGTTATTTAGGACGATTATACCGTCTTGATGCTCATATCCTATTTCCATTGAGATCCATCCAGCCGGAAGTGCACTTAACTTGACAGTCATTTGGAATTTTTCGCATAAATTCAAAACGATCTGGTGAAGAATATTGAAATTTGGTATTTCAGTCTGCTGTTGCATGATTGTCCACTATTAGACTGAACCGGAAGTGCTTTGCAGTAGGAATTGATTTTTTTATTTTGCGCATAAATTTAGATCTGTTGGTACTCGCAGAGCCTTGGAAATCAGTATTTAGGAATGTTGTAGGATAAGAATAATGGCCCACTGTTCCCAGAGCAACTGACTTGGCTGAAAGCGCATTTCACTTGACAGATTCTTAGAATCTCTTGGGAACAAAAATCAAAGATGATTGTGAATGAAATAGTATACATCGGAGAGAATTTTATTTGAGCCTTGCGTTATATCTGATTCTCGAGGCTTCGCCTCCCGGTCATATATTGAGCCCTCGGCTACAATAAAATACTCAATACTCCCCACCTTAGATATAATATACCATTAAGAACAATCATTGTAGTAATATGGCAATTCGGAATCTTTTGGAGGTTGGGAAGTATGTAATTTCCAACTATAATGGCTAGCTCACGGGTCGGAAGCAATATTTTTATCTCTTGGGTTGGAAATGTTTTTGCAGGGTTGCCTAGCATCAGTCATAAATCTTTGTTGGAGTAAAATAATCCGTGCTGTCAGAAATACCGATCATATAATCTAATGATTCAAATAAAGCAATTAATATTGAAGAGAAGCGAATTTATGTTGCAATTCTGTGTGAATCTTCATCTTATAAATTCATAAATCTGTAAATTATGAACAAAATCGCTATGAACTCACATCCGTAGCACTTTTGTCCGATTCCGGGCAAGTATATAGCTCCATTTCACTGTTATAACTTATTGATATCTGCACTTATTACAATTTCAATGTATACATGAGTAGTTAGTGTCCCCGCTCTGGCGAGCCAAGATGGCGGCCAGCTGTCAAATGCTCAGAATTAATTAGTGATTAATGGGCAGCCAGGTGTTCACTTAACAGAAGAAAAGGGTTTGATCGATAACAGCCAGGTGGCCAAGATGGCGGATAGCTGTCAAATGCTCAGAATTTATTAGTGATCAATAGGCAGCCAGATGTTCACTTAACAAAAGAAAAGGGTTTTTTGGTTCACAGCCAGGTGGCCAAGATAGCGGACAGCTGTTAAATGCTCAGAATTAATTAGTGATTAATAGGCAGCCAGGTGTTCACTCAATGGGATCCACCAGGTGTTTTCTCAACAAAAAGGTCTTTGATAAAGTACTTTGATAGATGAGTCAGGTGTTGGGTTGACCGATGAAAAAGTTTTCTAATTTGAGAGGGTGTGAGAGGGATGCACGTTCAAAATAGATAAAAATGAGTGCAACCATAGGCAACAACGCAGAATTATTGAGAGCCCTGCATAAACTGAAACCAAAATATAGGCAAGCTATTTTGAAGAATGCAGACCCTGATTCAATCAAATGCATCTGTGAATGCGTATATAATATTTTACATGGTGATGTTCCTCTTAGTCGCAAGCAGCATACAGCGTTAGGGCGACACAGGAAAGTATTAAGGAATCTCATTAAGCGTGGTGAAAACTAGAAGAAGAAGGAACGTGTTTTAGTTCAATCAGGTAGAGCTTTCTTGTCCATGCTGCTGGCTCCTTTATTAACAGAGGTACTAGGTTCTCTATTCAAAAACTAAAGATGGAGCATACCAAAAAGATGATACTGATATCACCAGAAAATTTGAATCGGATGAGGCATAGCCCCTCTTATGAGGAAAATATTGCTACACAGTTGGATAAAGATATGAAGAAAATAATAAATTCAAAACTCACTGGATCCGCGAAGTGGGCTCTGTATCAGGAAACTCTACAGAGATTTTTATATTTTCAAAAGAAAAATAGAGACCCCATCCAAATTCCTATAGAAACACAGGAAAATAAAGAATTATCAGAGAACAAACCTGTTAAGGGGGAAGACGTTGATAATATCCTGAGATTTTTACCTAAGACACATCAAGAAAAAGCCTGCATGCTGGTAGATATGATAAAAACGGATGAGACGATCACTTGGAATGACAAGGGCGTAGTGTCTATAAATAGTGAACCAATACAAAATTCTAATATATCAGATCTAATTGCCGATGCGATCAGATATAGGAAATACAGTAACCCAACCGGCTGGGAGCACTTCATCAAAACCATAAAAATAGCCAATATACCGTTAGAACTGATCAATAATCCACGCCGGAGGAAATTTTCCTTCTCTCAACCTCAGCAACAACTAAGTACAACACCGCAGTCGCTCGGTAGAAAAACCTCTGGAAATAAGAGACAGTTAGATTTCAGCGCAGAGATCGAAGCGCCCAGTGAAGAAGACAGGGCGCCAAAAGTCAAGAAAATTCATTGGAAACAATTTACATTATAAGAAGACAGAGAGAGAGATGGAGAAAAAATTAGGTAAAATATACTTCGACTCTTCACATCCTGCGAGTTTTTCAGGAATTGAAAGAATAAGTCAAGCTGTTGGAGGTCAATATAACAAGAAAAAAGCACACACCTGGTTGAGCTCCCGAGATACTTACTCGTTGCACAAACCTGTGAGAAAACATTTTCAAAGGAACAAATACAGAGTTTCTGATATAAATGATTTTTTTCAAGCCGATCTTAATGATATGAGATCATTAAGCCATTATAATGATAACTACAAATATATTTTGACAGTTATTGATGTGTTTAGTAGATACGCTTGAGGAATTCCACTTCAGGACAAAAAACTTTCAACGGTTATCGAAGGGCTCAAAATTATATTCAATGAACGACAACCAATCTATTTACAGACCGATAAAGGTAGTGAATTCATTGCAAAATCTGTTAGGTCATTCTTAAAACAAAATGATATCAAATATTACGTGGCACATAATCCCGATGTGAAAGCCTGCCTTGTTGAAAGATTCAATAGAACTTTAAAAAGTAGGATGTATTTCACCTATAAAAACACCTATAGATACGTTGATGTTCTTCAAGATCTGGTCGATAATCATAATAAAGCAAGGCATAGAGTAATAAAACTAGCTCCTCGCGATGTGAATGATAAAAACATTCTAGAAGTATGGCGGAATCAATACGAAATCAGGTCAAACTCAGGATGCAAGCAACTGAAATATGCAATAGATGATTTTGTACGGATTTCCAAACACAAACATATTCGTGAAAAAGGTTATGAATCTAATTGGAGCGAAGAGCTTTTCCAAATCCATGCTATTGCAAAACGAAAGCCTGTTGTTTACAAATTGAAAGATTTGAATGACGAGCTAATTAAAGGAACATTCTATGAGCACGAACTGCAAAAAATTAATGTTAGCCTCGACAAGACATACCAGATTGATAAAATTCTAGCCGAAAGAGGAAAAGTAAGCAGATTTGTTTACTGGCGCGGTTACACCGACAAATTCAATTCGTGGATCAAGGCAAACGAAGCAAAATCAATATAATAATAATTGGTGACAAGAAATTTTCATCACTTTACCCAGTAATAGCTCTATGGGGTATTTTGTGGAATCGGAAGGTATGTGGCAAGATGCGCTGACGGAAATAATTTATCCGTGTACTTTCTACAATGTTAATGATCAAGAGAACGAAGTTGATATCGTAACAAATAGAGTGAAGCTTACAAATAAAACCAGACACACCACTATCCAGCATCAAAGAGGGACGATTCCTTCTAAGAACTACGAGAATATTGATCAAATTTTACACGAAATGAATAAAGATGGTACAATCAATAAACATGTAGCCTTCGCGCTCAACCCGGAAAAAAAAGGTGTAGAAGTAAAAATTAAAGACACCAGCGTCTCCTCTTTGAAGTTATCGCCACGATAAGCACTTCAGTTAGGGCTCAATCCCTTCAATGATTTATACAATGATCGGATATTGATTAATTTACCAAATTTATTGATAGGTATATCAACCCAACTATATATTTGTTGTGATATTATTGAGCCGCAATTGATTGGGGATACTTTTACGCAAATATAGAAAATAGTCCCAATGAGCACAGAGAAATACATTTTTGGATTTAGCCAGATGATTTCATTTCCACGGCCTCATTTCATATCAGTTCTAAGAAGAGAGCTCACAAACATCGAAATTGATATAAGAGAGAGCAGTGGGTTTGCTGCCCCATTTCTATTTGAGGTTTTATGTGTTAAGTTTCATTTCAAACGGATCGCATAATGAAGGTTTGCCCGTATCAACAATATTACAATCTGCAATCAGGCAGCGGTATTGGCGTCGTGTATAAAGGAGCCCCGTTCCAGAGGGGTCACGGAATCGGAAGTTCATTCGGCGGATTGTTTCGAAATATTATGCCTCTAGTTAAAAGAGGTGTTAGAACAGTTGGCCGGCAGGCTCTCAATACAGGAATGCAATTTCTGGGTGATTTGAGCGAAGATCAGCCGGTGAAGGAATCGTTCCAGCGTCGTGTTGTAGGAGCTGGAGAGAATTTGAAGCGAAAAGTCGAATCAAAAGTTGATCAATTCATAAATGGTTCGGGTTATAAAAAGAAACGATCAGCCGGTAAAACTATTCATTTGAAAGCGTCACTTGGTCGAGTGAACAAGAGGAATAAAACTAAACGCTTGGAACAATCCGATATCTTTAGTTGAGATGGCGTTCTTACATAATCATGCGGGTGTGTTAAAACAGAATTAGATATATTCTCTCTACCACCAACCCAAACGAATATTGAGAATGGTCAATGGATTAACTATAAACTTTTATCATCAATCACTGAAGATGGTCCTATTGAATTCGTGATTCCTGGACATGGTGAAGAGTACATAGACTTGTCTCAAACTATGTTATATATAAGTGCAAAAATTTTAAAATCTGATGGCACAGAACTGACCGATACCGATAATGTGGCGCATGTCAATAACTGGCTTCACTCGCTCTTCAGTCAAATTGACGTACTTTTGAATCAAAAACTTGTTTCTCCTCCCAATAATACATACGCATATAGAGCTTACCTAGAAACATTATGAAATTACGGAAGCGATGCAAAAAAGACGCACCTCACCTCATCACTGTGGTATTCTGATGCAGCTGGAAAAATGAATGACACTGATATAGGAGGAAATTCAGGATACATCAAACGTCAAAAATATACTGCAAAGAGTAAGAGTATCGTTATGATGGGTCACCTCCATGTTGACATATTCAATCAAGAAAAATTTCTTCTAAAGGGTGTAGAGATGCTCCTTCGTTTGGTTCGTGCTCGTGACAGTTTCAATCTTCTTTCATCCGCTAATACTTATAAAGTTCAAATAACTGAGGCTACTGTAAATGTGCCACAAGTAAAATTGAATCCTAGCATACTGCTGGCTCATAGTAAGGCATTGGAAATAAGTACTGCTAAATATCCAATTACTAGAGCAGAAGTGAAAGCTGTCACAATACCTACAGGTGTACAAGGAAAATCATTAGATAATATATTCCTGGGACAGCTCCCTAAACGCTGTATCATAGGATTTGTATCAAATCAAGCTTTCAATGGCGATTATACAAAGAACCCCTGTAATTTTGAGCATTTCAAAATTAATTATTTGTCTTTATTTGTAAACGGCCAGCAAATACCCACTAAACCACTTCAGTTATCCTTCACCGACAACTGAGCTTACACACAGATGTACAACACGCTATTCTCGGGCACAGGCATACATTTTGGAAATACTGGTAACGAAATAACCCGAGACGATTTCGCGGGAGGATACTGCCTTACAGCTTTTGATTTGACACCGGATCTATCAGCAAACTCGATGCTTTCTTGAAATTTGTCTCGCCATGGTTCATTACGAATCGAGGTAGGGTTTGAAATCGCCCTAATGCAGACATTGAATTGTGTTATTTATACAGAATTTGATAATATAATTGAAATAGATAAAAATAGAAATGTAATCGTGGACTATGGAAGTAAGATGTTTGTATTTGTCTGTATTGATTCATGAGAAGAATAAAACTATTTAGTTCATGTGATTGTTTCTTATTTATATCTCTAGAGCTTACCTAAGTAGACCAAAGTGATGATCCATCATAAAATAGAAGTAACTAACAAAATTTATCATTATCTTGTGAACAATTGGTGTGGCAAGTTATATAGTAGATGCTCAAGGCTTCTACTGTAGTAAGGTGGAATTTGTTATTGAAGAACTTGCCGTAATTACTACAGATGAATTATATACGCAGCATGATGTATTTAAATCACAATTTCATATGAGAAAATTAGATGAGAAACATCAGAAGCAAGTCAGTTGGGTGCAAGACAATCTCCACGGCTTTGCATGAACAGACGGCTACATAGAATATGATCAAATATTCAAAATATTGAAAAGCATTCTCGAGACTGCGGATAGAATTTATATCAATGGTGGCGATACAAAAGACTTTCTTGAGAGAGTTCTGGGTCGAAAGGATCTGATTGAACTTTCAGAGTTGGGATGCCCTTCCTTGAGGGTGTTATCTGAAAATTATGACGTACCTAGATGCATGACACCTCGAGCACACAAAGGAAAAATTTATGCTGTGAGGAATGTTAATCTTTTGAAACAGTGGCTTGTTCAAGATAACCGTAATGAATGCCGCTCAGATAGAATCAATATTTCACGAATATTTTCGAGATTTGGCCTACTATGGAGTTTATGCTTCAAATAGACTACCACAACGAGTCAATTATTCATGTACGATCATAGTTAATACAGACCCTGATACAAAGAAAGGCTCGCACTGGGTGGCTATATTTATCGATCGTAATAGAGATGGAATATGTTTTGACTCCTACGGCAGACGGTCCCTCGTTAAAAGTCACGAGAACTTCTTGATTCGAAATACCCGAACATGGACCTATAACAGTACTATTCTGCAGGACTACACTACTGATGTTTGTGGGAATATAAACATGATAGTTTCATAAATTTATTCAGTAAATCCGATACATATGAAAACGATGAGCTGATAAGATACATGTTCAATTACTATTTCACTAAATATGTTCAGTTTTTGCAAATTATGTTAAATGTGTAAAGGTACTTAGGAGGAATATGAAAATAAAGACCTTTTTCAGAATCGAATTATTCTATTCTCAAGTATTACAGCTAATTATCCCATCTTCAACCTTTTCAGGCCGTATGGATATGATTTGGAATAATCGACTGATCTACGTTTCATGAAATAATTTCTGAATAATTCAGCTTCTTTTTTTTGTAACAACATTATGATCTAGAGTACTTTGAATATAATAGCCACTTATAATGATATTTTCGTCATTGTTACCTGAGACTAATTCTTTCATGCAGTCAAAATTAATTTTTTTCGAATTAATATAGTTCAGTGTGAAGCCCTTCACTTTACAAGTCTTTTGAATACGACCGTCAATTGGAAAAGACATTTAAACGCGTAATTTTTAGGACCACCACAAACAAACTCACTACTGTAGGCTCCCGAGCCTAAACAAGCCAACTCGTTTGTAAGATCTCCCATGAAATCACTCGTTAGTGGCTCGTACTGTGCTGGCTGATGAGAATATATGATCGAATCGGTGTCTCTCTATCTCCCAAATCGTGCAAATAACGATAAAGTTCGAGACGTGCAAGAGCTGTTGTGTATGCAGAAATTACGACATTAACCGTCGAAATTGGTTCCACTGATTCGTTACGGCACTGCCAGTTCACATACATCAGCTGGTTCCCAGCCGAAATTATTTTATTCACAGTAATTGCGGGATTAGCCAGCAGCTCATAAAGATCTGCAGGGGCCGCGACGGGTGTTGTCCGTGGCCTAATTTCAGCTTGAGCAAATTCAGCTGTCAATATAAAGTCGGTAGTTAGGACTTATCATAGTGAAAATATATTGTATAACTCACCCCATAATGAGTTTAAACAGATCTTTGCTACAGCACGTCAACCAGAATTTTTTGTAATTAAACCCTCATCTAGCTGGACTCCTTCTTTCTCTAGAAACAGGCTGATATATGCCTTTCTCGTCTCAGTTGTAGTACATTTTTTTGGATAACCAGACGATTTCTGTTTTATCTTCAAGAAAGTGTTAATATATTCGGCAAATATTCCTCCTATTTTCGAAGTTTTGTTGTATTCTGTAGTATTGTATTGCCAGATCTCGAAGATTTCCAATATTTTGTACCCATGCATCACCGCCATTTTCACTTCAGCAGCCACCCAGGTCCTCGTAAACTGTCTCTTGCAATCAAAGTTCTCGCACTCGTCTGCTTCTAACGTATCATAGCACGTCCGGCACAGAACGAACATAAGTTTACCGTGTGCTTTCCGCAGTAATTCAGGATGATACAATTCATCAGTGGGTGGGACAGTACACTTCATCAAACCTTCAACATGATCTATATTATTATTGGGACAGATTGAATCGCATTCGGTGCCAACAAAAATTTCTGGATATCCGATTGGATACTTTCCGTATTTGCAGATATAGGGGTAAAGTGAGCACACATCGACATATTTTATTTTTTCGTCATTTTCTGCCTTTTTATAGAGAACAGTATTACCCGTCCGGCCTCCGTAAAGAGCGTCTTGCGGCTGTAAGGATGCGTTATTGAGAAGTTGATGATTTTTCAGCTGAATTTCTAGATCTTTATGTTGCTGTAAATAATTTCTGAACTCGCACTCCCAAATACTTATTGAATTGTATCCCAAGCTTTCAATTTTTTCTGATTTGTCAAGTATACGCTGATGCCTAAATTCCATTGTTACTTTTGTTTTCGTATATATTTGTTTATCTCTAAACATGATTTACATTCTTGCCAAAAACATCCCCAAAATTCAAATACTAATTCATCTTGTGCATAAAAACCGTCAACTTTCAGATTATTTGCAAGGACAACCTCTGAGCCATGCCCCGCGTGCTCGATGCGGACGTGTCGTTCACCTTCTTGCGATATTAACCATTGTACAGCTATTTTTAACTGAGTTTTTTTTCAATCTATACCCATTCATGGGTATAATACCGATAGTATTTTCTTTCAAAAATAAACGGCGAAATGCCTTATTGCAGGCCGACGCAATAGTGACTGCCTCTGAAAATGGACAGACTCGACAATTATTTATGAAAGTTTGACGAAATTTGGTACAAGCTCTCCGCAAAATATCAACATCCGCTATACAATATTGTTCTGAATCTCTCTGAATGTCAAACACTATATCATTGTCGATTTGTTGATTATACCAGACAAGAAATTTTCGTCTTTCCGAAGTATTCATACTGTCCGCACAGTAATATTCAACAACTGATAAAGGCCCTAAATATTCGGCGTTTTCTGAAGTATTGAATAGGTGAGGAAAGTACCCTTTTTTAACAGAATCTGCAAGACTCATGGCTTCAGGTAAAGACGCTAAAGACACTGCCATATAATTTATGGAGTCTATGAATCTAATTTTCTCATTGACTTCGATCAACAAAATTTTGTTACCGTTCAAAAGAATATTTGGTTTTAAGTTCATACTCTCTACAAGATATTTCAGAACAAATTAAGCGTCAAATGTCTTAGCATTATGTGCAATGCATATTACAGAAGAAAATTATATTCCAGGGGCTAAAACATACAGAAAAAAATTATCAATTGGGTTTTTTCTAAACACTTGCTGCCGAACATCGCAGGAATTGCAGAAAGATTTCAAATCATCTATGCTACAGTAGCTAGGATAGGATTGATGGATAACACTTAAGTCAACCTCATGCAAGCTGTGCTCCCCAAGAAGTTTCTCCTGCCGTGTCTCCAAGTCATAATAAATGAATAAAGTTTGGTTCGCGACCGCATTTTTGTCGGGTTTTATGAAGTATTGATGGTCAGCTTTTTCACAACATTCACAAATTTTGCAGAAAACTTCGCCGCAGGAATGATTCTTATTTTTTTGATAATTATAAGCCTTAAAACATCGTTTACAGGTTTTCAATAGCTCGCAAACATTTTTTCTCTTGTGATTATCGTAGCAAGTTTGTCCTTAAAAATTTCTATTACAGTCTGGGCATTTTTTCAATTGCTGCGTGAACATACACGCTGGAGCTACTTTACAAAAGATGCAGGTATTCGGACAAGTGTGAGCTAATAAACCGTTGCAGCCAATATGACAAACTTCGCAAGAATATTTGCATGTAAATGCAACCGTCAAACTCTTTATAACAGAATAATGATTTTGATGATGTAACAGGTTTAGCCGTGGCAAATTTCTATCAGGTGCTTCTTCGAAAAGCAATTGACCGCGTGTATTATACTCGTATACACATATATTGTAGTGCTTGTAGTACCTCTGGAACACTCTTAATTCAGGAATACCGGCGCCGCGAGCATCTATTCGGATACCTGTATCTCTCAATAGCTTGTTGACGCGTGTCTGCTGGGCAATATGGGCGTCTTCTCGTATATTCTTGAAGATAGGATCTTTCGTAACGAATTCTATAGCGATAACTAAGGCCCTAGATAGACAGAGATTATCAACGTTATTAATTTCGATAATACCGTGTTTTCTCCGACATAATTCTGCATAGCTGAGCCCGTGACCGTCTAAATGCTTTCCACTTCCGACGGGCATGGATATATGAGTCAATTCCATGGTGAATGCTCCATCAGAAAATAGTCCAGCATTGCTCTGTAGAATTCTATCAATTGCTTCCTAAATTACCTGTACATTCACTTGGTCAACGCGCCTAGAAGACATCCAAGCGGGCTCATTCTCCATACGGTGAGTGTGAAACATGAAACCGACAAAATCTGAAGGCTCCATGTCTTTTAGAATATTATTCAATACCTGTAAAATTTGATCATCAAATAACTATATCATCATAATCATAATTATTATACTTGTTCAATGCTCCCCTGGAACCATTCAATGGGATTTTCCCGGTGGGTGGCTCGGTCAGATGGAATACCATCCGACGTCCCCGCATCGAGAATCTCTTCACGTGATGAATTCTGTCCTCAACAATCTCATAACGTTTAATCTCGTCTTGCCCATCCTGAGTGCCTAAATTTTGATCCACAAAAACTTCACTGTTGCTATCACTATCACTCTGGATTGAGTTTGCACCTCCACCCATTAGTGCTGAATCAATTATACTCTCACATATCTCAAAAAAAGAGTCAAAATTTTGTTGGGAAGTCATTTTAACTTTCACAGTAAACTAGATCGTAAACCACTGAAACATCTTCGAAACTCTTTCATGCTTTTAGAAACACACCTTCTACCCTTCAGCTTGAACATATACTCGTATGCACACATATATACACGCCCTCATATACACATCTACACACGCACGATAAATAGACAAAATTGCATCATATTTAGAAGTTTCAGTCAACATGTAACAATGAAAATGATTGTTTCAGGAGTAATAGGTAAACGGTTAAATATTAATAAAAGATCGGCGACATCATATTTTATATATATTTTTCTCTAATAAAAGCATATACATAGTCCAAATTCTTTCTCATCTTATTATTATGATATATATATATATATATATATATATATATATATATATATATATATATATATATATATATATATATATATATATATATATATATATATATATATATATATATATATATATATATATATATATATATATATATATATATATATATATATATATATATATATATATATATATATATATATATATATATATATATATATATATATATATATATATATATATATATATATATATATATATATATATATATATATATATATATATATATATATTTTAATAAAAACCTTCTCAAACCTAATGTTACCTGTTACAAGATATTTGAATAAAACTATATCTAGTTCTAAATTATATCTCAGCTTATCCACTATCGTATACTTAAGATTGTTTTTGTATTCCTCGTAAATATTGTCATAAAATTTGTTATAATACCTTGAAGATTCAAATAAACTATCGCCGAGGTCAACAATTGTATCTATGTTCAATTTATTTAAGGCTAAAAATACATTACCGGATTCACATTGTAATTGCTCTCGGAGTAATAAGTTCAGGTCAATTCCATTCATTTTATATTTATGGCTGATTTCTGCTTCACTGCACTTTTTTTTTAGTACAAGTTTCTTGATAAATTCATAAAATTCGCCAAAATCTTCTATATCAATATATATTTTTTTGCGCGCACAGCCGAAAATTCTCACGGTGACTTTAAAATAATTATTGGGATTCAGACCGATAGCTATATAGCGGTTACAGCTCATGTCAAGAGGCATCATATCACACATTAATGAACGATCATAATTATCGCGATAATCACTGTTATTAAGAAGCGTGAACGATATCATACCCACCGATCCTAGTAGAATATCCAGATGGGCGTCTATGTGAAGTTCATCTTCCCTGAATATTTTTTCTACTTCAGGAGAGTTTTCCGGAGGGATTTACATCTCTTTGGACCATCGTTGGGCATATTCATCCTGCTCGCCATCTTCTAGAGTCTCAGAGAGATTGACTCTTGGCCTCTGGTAGCATGGCAGCGGAGAATCATCGGAATCGCTGTCGATAACTTCGATAACTGGCTCTGTAGGTACCGTCTCAGGCTCACCCTGTGGTTACATCGTTGCGGTGGATGCTCGTGACGAGATTGAAGTCGACGGTGATGATAGGAGAGGCATTGAGGGTCTATAATAGTTAACGGAATGATAAAGAACTGCTTATAACTATTGCAATTAAGAATTTACTGTTTGCGAGAGATGAAATCTTCTTCAGAACTCATATTGGAATATAGAAGTTCACTGCAACAAACACAACAGACTGTGGTGTGTGTTTTTATATTCTAACTCATACGCTGTCATTGATCACGTGATCCGTTAACCCTGCCGGTTACGCGTTTGCCTGTTACAACCGTCTATGATAATGCGTTTAGATTAATCTAGAACTGATCTTACTAAGAACACTCGACTAAAAATATATTTATTAAAGTATGAAATTTTTCACCTCAAGAGTTCAAGATTTTGCTGCTCATATGATAGATAAATATGACATTCAGATACATGGAAGTTGAGATTTATTGGAGTGAATGAGAATTAAGTTATAACTTGAGCCGTAGGTGTCACCACAATTATTTACCGCTGTTGTCCGCTCTATAAGGTTATATTCAATGATTCTTTGATGCGAATTTGAACCTTATTAAAATAGATAAGAATAATTTCAATGATCAGCATATATAACAGAACTGATCTTTTCATATGAATCTGTGGAGAGCCTGCTTCTATTTTTATGAATCAAGAAGTTTAACATTTATGAGTATTCAATAAGATTGAATAATTATCATTTATTATACCATAAGTAGTTGAAGTATTATCGATTTTTTTTGTGGTGCTATCACGAATGTTTATTGTGCTTGCGTTTGAATACCACGAGTGTGCAGCACGAGTGGTATTCACAAGCACAATAGACATTCGTGATAGCACCACAAAAATAGTCTATAATACTTTAACTACAAATGGTATATAGAGGACTATTTCAGGAGTCAAACCATTTTTTAAAATTAGTTCTCTATGAATCTAGTAACAACTCACGTAATTTTCATAGGAACGAGTAAACAAACTTCTGTCAAACTGAAAAATTAGAATTTTTTGCATTTCCTTTGACGAATAATAGAGAAATATATTGCGTCTTGATATGGAATCTAGTTCAGAAAGGTTTGGTGATAGATCAGAAGATAAAATTTATGAAGATATTTAGAAAAATATTTCATTAAATACGAAGAAAGCACAAATTGGAGATATCCACATCTTTGAGTAAAATACTCACTCTGACCACTAGTGTAATACCCTATGGTATTTCCACACGTCCAAATACCCACTGATATGCACCGTTTCTATGGCGATTTAACATTGTTAACCTTGTTATAAATACTACGAATGGAATAGTCCAACAAACAAACTACTAGAATGATATTTGTCGCTCGAATCCGCGAACATCCTGCTCTTATTTTTATTATTATATACATTATTCATTTGGAAGTATTTTAGAAGATCTGATTTTATAACAGTCAAATAGGTAGAACAAGCTTTGTTGCTTACATCAGTAGACAGCCCTCTCATATATTTCATTTATACTGTACACATTATTCAATCAAAATCTTCACTGCTCAGATCAGTTAACAACCTTCCAATATTTTCTTATTAGTCCATACATCATTCATTCGTAAGTATTTCATGAGATAATTGTATATTACAGATAGAAATATGTTTATATTACCCAGAACTGATCTTTTTATTCAGATCGATGAACAAACTGCTCATATTTCTGATGAATCTATAAATTTTTCATTCAAAGTATTTTACAGAGTAATAATATTTGAGAGATAATATTATAAGTTGAAATAATTTTATTTTTTCGATTACATGTGATAATATCTCAACACAAAAAAACTCTCCTTCACTTTTTGATAAAATTACTTATGTTATACCGGCTATTGAAGTGTACATAAGTAATTTTATTAGAAAATGAAGAAGATACATTAATTTTTATTTTCTCTGCCTCGCATCAGCAGCCATTTTCTTCTTGAAGCGACGCCTTGCGTCCCGACACCTCTCTATCTCCTTGGGACTTGGCGCGAAACCTTCGTTTTCGCTTGAACCGCAGCCTTGCGGATTTAGGAGGTAAGGAGCCTGAGGGTTCTCCTTTAGAGTTACACATAAAGAATAATATTAACATATTAATAATATTAGCTGGATAATATTAACGAATATGATAGATATGGATGATTCATTACTATTTTTTTGAGTAATCGTCTTTCTTTCGTCATGCCTTCTCTGCCACCAGTTTTTCAGCTCCTGCTCCCTCCTGGCCACTTGCCCAGGGAACGGGTCATAATTAGGGACGTCAAAATCGTCCCAGTTCTCGGTAGACTCCACCACATACGGCGCAAATACTATATAAGATTTTTACGATATTACTGCCTGAACGTTCAATAAATTATAGTTCTACCTTTTGGTGGCACCAGCTCTTCCGGCGATTTGCTCTTGCCCTTGCCGCCTGAGGCTCCTGCGGCCCTATTCACTGCCTGGCTCATGTTCACTATAATAAAAAGTAACACAAATACACTTAAAATATTCATATCCTCGATTAGCCACATATTCTCATAATAACACTTCTTTAACGCACAAACTCACCAGCTATACACTTCAGTTAGCGCACACACAAAAATTATTCTTCAGGCTGAAACACTTTCCGCACTAAAGTAAAATCGCTTCACACAAAAAGACGAAAGAACTGATAGTTTTTGCCGAACTGTTTGATATTTTCATATTGCAAAACGTACTGACGTCACAGGATCTTGGTAGGGGTATTTCACCGCCCTCCACAAGCTTCAAGATATTTGCACCCTATCCAAGCTCTCAGATTTTCTCGCACGAATTGTATAACAATCTGCTGCACCGACGTCACAGAGTCTTAGGACTAGTTGCATAAAAATGGTCAACAGGCTGTCAGTTAATATGCTGTCGACTAGATTTTCTAATGATGTTTATCTGGAAAAAATTGATCGCGTGAATAATTAACTTTCTCCTCAGGTTTAAATGACGATTGAAAATTGTATTTTGTTGTAAAATTATTTCAGAGAATATCATAACTTCTACTTAGATATTAAGAAAATCAGGTTGGAAACACGTGATCAAATATTTGACAATGTGATTATAGTTAACTACGCTATATGCAACTGAACCTCAATATTCGTAGAATGTTCAAATTTCTTCCTCAAGACAATAAATTATATCTCTTCAAAGAACTTCTTCAAATCTATTCAAAAAGCGCTGTCTTGAGAACACATTTATTTACCGAATTAATAGCACAAAAAACCGACAAAATCTAAAATCTTCTAAGCACGTCTCAAATTTTTCTCAAACAAATAAATAACATCTCTCCAAAGGGTCTTTTCAAATCTCGCTATAAGAAGATTGATCCAGACCGGAAATTCTAATGTCCACAAAATCATTAGCTACATAAAAACAGCGTGTGATTTCTTAGCAACGTGAGATACATCTTTTCTAAAAGCTCTGGTTTCATAAGAGATTCATTCATCAAATCTCGAACACCGATTTATATACATCTGCGAGATAATTACAATAGAATATGAAATTTAGGGAGCATTAGTACCTCTATTTAGCAGTTAGAATTTTTTCTCTAAGTTGAATAATAATATCAATGCGTTTCTATCAAAGTAGATAATTTAACTTCCTGGATGGAACAGCTTTAAAGATGCAAACCCATGATCACTTGCCTGTTGTGTAATAAAATGCAAGTTAATATCCACAGTTTTTCATGGGGACTCTTATTGATAGTTTGCCGACGCTAGCTGTTGAGATTTAGAGGAAGAGTCTATTCACTTCTTTCAAAGCGCAGGTACAAAAGGTCTTCTGACAAAGCGCTTTGTAGCGCTTTCTAACAGCAAAAGTGAATAACAGAATAAAAATTCTAACAGGTTAGTACAAATCAAAATAATATTTCACCATGGGCGTTTCTACTCTTTTTCTCCTGAGCAATAATTAATCAGGTATATTATTCTTTCCGGTAATGAATTCAGTGATATATTTTTTCTTTCATCCTGAAACATGAGAGATAATCTTCTCTTCAAGAAATTAAAGTCTCGATCAAATGAATACCTGAACATAGGCGACCGTTACTCAACCCTTCTAATTGATTCTGAGCATTTGACAGCTGTCCGCCATCTTGGCCACCTGGCTGTCATCAATCAAACCCTTTTCTTTTGTTGAGTGAACACCTGGCTGCCTATAAATCACTAATTAATTCTGAGCATTTGACAGCTGGCCGCCATCTTGGCTCGCCAGAGCGGGGACACTAACTACTTACACGTATAAATAACTTGATTCATGAATCATGAATCCTAAAAATGTCAAATTATATTTTTCAAAACATTCTTGTTTTCATTGGCTACTACATCAATTTACTTTGTTGAAAAAAAGAACGGAATTGGATCAATTATTTCTCGGAAAATAAGGGATGATTGTGAATAAAATAGTATACATACTTCGGTGAGGATTTCATATCAGCCAAGAGCTTATTATATGACCAAGAGGCGAGGCCTCAAGGATCAGATATAGCTCGAGGGATGATTGTCAATAAAATAGTATACATACTTCGATGAGGATTTCATATCAGCCTTGAGCTATATCTGATCCTCGAGGCTTCGCCTCTCGGTCATATAATAAGCTCTTGGCTGTAATGAAATACTTCCCACCTCAGATGTAATATACTATTCTTCAACCTCATCGCTTTTGAAACAGTCTTAACTCTGATCTAAGTGAATTCTTCAACTAATACCTTGAAAAAAATTTATGTTCATTACAGAAGCTTGAAATATTCTTCCCGACATACTTTGATTTTGTACACAGAAAGTGCTGGTGGTTGTAATGAACACTAAATTGAAAGAAAAAAATGTTCAAAATCATCTTTCTTCTTAATAGTAAAGAGCGTATTATCTGAAAGTTTCCACTAAATTTATCAAATAAATAATAAATGAAAAAATAGTTTTTCACTGCTAATATCTGCTTCACAATAAATGTCAACATCCTGTGTCCAGTGTTAAGATGTCATTGAGTCTGCCAAAGAGTTATTCCATAATATTCCATTGGTATCACTGCTGCGTGCTGCCGCTTCTTTCTAGTCCCAAAATCTAGTGATAGTGTCGAAGTGCAGATTACTCATGTCGCTGTCACTTCATCTACGCGTTCTGTGATGATATGCTTAAAAATTGTGATCGATTCTCCGTTTTATATTATTTGTGCAGCTAGACTTACGATTAAAATCATATTAGAATTGGTGGAGTTGCTAAAATGCACAATGTCCGGATCTCCTCAAATTTTGTCTTTGATAGGCCCAGATATCAATACGTAAGTTGAAATTATTCTATTGTGAAATAGTTCTTATCAATTTAGTATATTTTAGATACGAATTTAGAAAATATGAAACAGATGCCTACAGGACTGATGTATCAAAAAATGAATTAGAGAACATTATAACTGCAGTGCGAAACTCTTCCAGTAAGTCGAAACACTTTTTTTGATTGTTAAAATGATCTCGATCTCAGTTCCATCTGTAGCAAAAATTAACAAATATTAAAATTATTCGTTGTATCTTGTGTGTGAAGAAAGTGTTTTTGGTGCATGAGGATGTTACTTTTCATGAGGCTTGACGAGTAAAAATAGGGGAACGCACAACTCTCCATTAAATAATTTACCATACTATAAAATCACGCCCTTGAATGTTCCATAACATAAAGAAACATAGCTATGAAAAACATAAAATAAGAATCCATACCATATTCTTCCATACCTATAGTAAAATATATTTTTTAAATTACATAAAATAAAATTCCATAACTGAATGTTCCATACTGTAAAAAAAAAAAAACTTTGAAAAACAAAATAAAAATCTATATCATAATCCTCCATACTGTAGAAAAATATACTTTTTTGGAAATCATAACAAAAAAGGTGTTTCTTTGGCTCTTTTTGCGGCCGTGAAGTTTCACTTTTTGGTACACATCTGTCAAATTTTACTTTTTGGGACTGATCTGTCAAACCATACTTTTTTGGGACTGAACTGTCAAAAACTACTTCATAAACATTTCATACTTACCTATATGGGCTGCTTGATGAACTCTTTAAGATACAGTTTTTGCCGAAATACATATTATATTCCTCCGTCAACCTGAATAATTCGTGCGATTCAAGAAATTGATTCGCATTTTTTATAAATGTCACTTTGATAGAAGACAAAAAAAAAACAATCTCAACGGCACCTAAGATTTACAATTGCAATGTCTTAGAAATGAATAGATAGAATTTTGTGGTTTTGAATTATATCGTGATGATCGCCTGAAAAACGCTGTGTGCACCTCGGCCTAGAGTTCTTTTTTGGTCTCACCTGAATTGCAGCCTCAGCTGCGCTTCGACCACAAACAGCAGATTCGACAAAAAAAAATACCTTTACGGCCTTGATGCACAAATAACTATTTTGAAATCCATAAAATAAAGATCTATAACTGAATGTTCCATAAACGTTAGAAAAAACATACTTTTTAGAAGGCATAAAAGAAGAATACAGCACAAAGATTCCCTAGACGAAAATTGTTGACATTTCGAACAATGCTTAAGAGATGCCGGTACTAGTAGCCTGCTAGCAAAATTAAATTCTGTTAGTGGTACTAAAACAGTGACTTATGGGTTGAAAATTGTACTAAAAGTAAGAAAACATGAGGGTAATGTTGCTATTCTATTCCCATACAATAATAATCTCTTTGAAATATGTTTTGATTTTGACTATTATGTACGTATTTTTTCGATTATATTATTATATATATATTACTCAAGCAACAGCGTATCTAATAACTTCGTGCACTAGATACATAAATAACTATACTTTCATTTACCCTTTATTAAAAATTATGGTCCATATTCTCACCTCTTAAAATAGCACTACTTCCTAAAAATGTATGCACTTTCTCTTACTATCTCATATTTTATCAAATAGCGGTATCTTCTTTTATTAGAATTTTTGTTGCAGTAGCGCTCATTTAAGAAGTGAGAATAGGGACCTATATTGACTTAGCGAAAAACATACGTCTGCAATTAGAAAAAAAATTAAGTTGAATGAATAAGATACCCAGAATCAGTATATTAAAATTTTTCAAAACTTGTCAATTTGAATCTGAACCCAAACAAAATGTAACAATTGAAATAGATACGCATGTTTTGGGAATAATCTAAATTGACCGAGCTCGCTTCGCTCATATGATGGTTTACTGTTGATTGTTATATTAGTTCAAGATCCCAGACCTGCCAGACGTTAATTATTTTCTGAGAAACAAAATTTGTGGATTAGAGCAGTGTTAGTCGGTACTTTTACCATGCGCATGTTTGCTAGTTTGTGCCGACGGCCAATTTTTAGATACGAGGTGCTATAGGTACTTTGAGACATTACTCACTTTTCTTAAAATCTGAGTAGTGATTTTCATGTAGATCTCAGATCTAACGCTTTATAGCTCGCAAAAAATAACGATTTCTTACTTATAATCTGAGTCCTAATTTTTATATATGATATTCAGGGAGCAATTTCAATACTTTTTATGAACAGCCAGACCAAGGAAGTGTTGAATGACCATAAATACTTCGCTTACTATCAAGCCTACAAATAGTGACCTCGCGCCTTTACTCACAGCGATATTTTAATCGTGTCTGCAGGATGTTTAGCCCTACGATTGGTCTAGCTGTTGACAAAAAGTATTGGAATTGTTCCCCGAATTTTTTTGTCGATTGTCATAATCATTCAACAATAGAAAAGACATCGATCGTTAATCGATGTTATCTTGTATTTTGGCTAAGATTATCACTTAAAAAAAATTTAAAAATATACAGAGTGCATACAGTAACGTGGAATTTGAGATTTCATGAGGAAATTTTCGGTTTGATTGGGAATTATTGGCTATTCTGTAGATTTCACAGCGTGAGTATGAAAATTTGTTTTTTTCATGATTAAACATTACAGCATAATCAAGATAATAAATGAATTAAATTATTGTTTTGTCGGGAATCAGATTCTCTTGACAATAAAACAAATATAATTCAATGTCGATGGAAATATATCATTTCCCCTGAAAGATTTCTTTGTACTGCGTGAATCAAATTGATTCGTTATTAATAATGCTCTTATTTAGAAGAAACAAATATTCTGGATGTACAACAATGTGGTTTTCGGAAATCTTTCTCCACAGTTTTAGCTTTGCAAGAGATGATAGGGGACATAGTTGATGGTCTAGATCTAGAAGACAGAAAGCACACAACTCTCAATCTGTGCGATTTATCCAAAGCTTCAGAGTTCAGACTGTGTTTCACATGAAATTTTCATAAAGAAACTTAAAATAAGTGGA
The DNA here is from genome assembly GCA_963989225.1 of Dromius quadrimaculatus. Taxonomy (NCBI): domain Eukaryota; kingdom Metazoa; phylum Arthropoda; class Insecta; order Coleoptera; family Carabidae; genus Dromius; species Dromius quadrimaculatus. The sequence goes on along the minus strand of OZ022328.1, from coordinate 34,869,598 downwards.
GCTCGAAGAACACCATTATATTTATTTATCTCATATTCAACAAATCGAAAGCAGTGTGTAGCTTTATATAGCTCTTGCTCTGATCTCAATAATATCTTATACGGCGTGTCTCAAGAGTCCGTCCTTGGATCTATCCTATTTATCCTTCACATTTGTGTGAGTTTTTACAGGCACACAAGAGCATTCTTTTTGCTGACGATATTTCACTTCTAAGCTCAGATCAAAATGTAGATGATTTAATCAAGACCTCAGAGTTTGTTTTACAACAAACAAAAGATTAGTTTCTAGCAAATAAACTTGAATTAAATGAAGAGAAGTCTCAAGTAATTATCATCAGTTGCAAAAGGTCAAGTCGTTAAAGTGTTGGGCGCTTTTATTGATGCAAATCTAAATTGGATTTTTCAAGTTGGAAGACTTTTCAGTAAACTATCAACCATCATATTCCTGTTTCAAATCTTAGAAGCACTTACATGGCTCTTCTTCGTAGTAATATGTGCTATGCTGTTGTCTTGGGGGGGAATTCAACACATGCAATTAAAGTTTCCAGATTACACAAGAAGATAGTAAGATTAATAGTTAACGCAGCGCCGAGAGAGCCCTGTCGTGAAATTTGAAAATTTTACTATTGCCATGTGCTTATCTTTTGGAAACTCAGGTAAATACCCATAAGAATAAACACTTATTTGCAAGAAATGATGAAATACATCGTTACAAAACAAGATCTGCTAATTTATTTGATAAAAGACGCTTCAGGCTTGAGGTTTCAGTCAAAAATTCACCCAACTTGGATTTATACAACAAATTGTCACAAGACTTAGGAGTTCTAGATGTGGAAAATTTCAAATTGGAGCTAAAAGATTATCTATTGAAGTATTGTTTTTATTCTTTAGAAGAGTTTTTGAATTCCAATATGGAAATACATTTAGCCACCTGCTCAATTACGCTATAGCTAATATTGTATTGTGATTTAAAATTCTTGTATTTAAGATTAAAACATGCCATCATTGTATGTGTACATCTATATGGTGAAAATATCTATTATTATTATTATTATTATCTTTCATTTTCTCTTTTCAGGTCGGAGAATATCGCATGTCTGTAAGAATAACTCTGTTCCAGTATAGTCTACCTTGTTCCGCCATAATGACATTCTCTGGGTTGTATTTGTGGTATGGTTGTTTTTCTCTTGTTGGGTCCAAGATACTTGCGAGGTGTTGATGAACGATCTTGCCAACATTATCGTGTCTTTGAGTACATTATTATTATTATTATCATTACTATTATCATCTGTCAATTGGCCGTCGGCACAAACTGGCAAGTATGCGTATGATCAAAGTACATATCAACATTACTCTATTCCACACATTTTGTTTCTCAGAAAATGGATAACGTCTGGTGGGCCTGGGATCTCACTCCTTATAGAATATTTGAACATTGTGAAGTTCCATAGAACTCATATTTACAACGCATGCTTCTGAATAATATTAATAAATATTTGATTTTAGATAAACCTGCTTGAATTTCCATGAACAAGGACTCGAATAATTCTACCATTATGTCGATAATGTGAAAAACAATTGTTCACCTTACAGATGGATACTGATCTTGAATGGATGTACTTTCATAGCAAATTTTGCATGCAAATAGCTCAGTTTCTATAGATATTTCACAAAATTTTGTGCTTGTAATAGATTATTACATCTACAATTTCGGCATACTAAACGTCTACATGAATGGATGTTTCTTTATATGTATATATAAATTCATATTTTTATTATTTTTGTCTGTTGTGAAAGTTGAGAGATTCATATTAGTTTTCATCCCTATTGTTAGTCAAAAAAGGGGTCTCTTCTTTATTAGCTTGCCTGATTTATTATTTTATGGACGTTTTTAAATTTGTAAGAAATATGTCACAGTGGGACAGCAAATGTTTGCCTCTTTATTTCAAGTTTGTAAAATACGTCGCGTAAAGAACCTTTTCAGGGCCCCGTACCCAAAGGGAGTCAAATGGACCCTATTACTGAGGCTCCGCGTCCGCTGTCGGTCAGTTACACAAGATATTGATATGCGGTTTTCGATGTTAGTATCAGAATGAATTTAACTTTTATTTTCATGATCAATTTGACCACCCGTAACTCAGTTTCTCAAATCTATAGCAATTGCAACCAGTTTTCAGGGATTTTTCTCCAAATAAGTTTAAAAAGGTCAACAATTTTTTTCAGGATGAAGCACATGACCTCCTGTCAGTCAATTACTAAATGATAAAAACTAAAACTCCTTTCGAGTTTTTACGTGCACAAGTTATGGATACAATAGTCACAACTTGAAACTGGTACTAAATGGAAGCTGCTGTTCCGCAAGTATGCCCAAATAACTTGATTTTAAGCTCAGTGATTGAGGGTGATAGTAATTTGTGTAATCTCTGAATTGTGTAATTCATGAATTGCAAAAAATGCGCTTTGATCATCAAGATGATTCTTCAATTTTTCCAATGATGTTATGTTGAGGACAAAGATGTCAGTATGTGAATTTAAATATTATTTTCTTTAATGATACACAGAATGTTTTTGTGCTTCGAGAACTTAAGCCGCCAGAACATAATCGTGAATATTTCCCAATCACATAACACGTTTGCTCTTATTCAATCACATTTCTCCAAAAAACTAAAGTATTTCTCTATCAATTGATTTTCGTTCATTTATTTTTTTTTTATTATGAGCACTGGAAGTTTCCCGTCACTGAACTGAATTTTGCTTTGAAAGTTCTTAATTCCAAGCCATGAAAACAATAATCAATCAAAAAATGATGATTGTGGATGATGGATGGCGTTAGTATTTTTTAATTCCATTGTTATAATATCAAATTGACATTTAGAAAAAAAATGTATTATGAGATGTGTTCATTATGAATCAGGTGAGTTATGTTTCGTAGTACCCATTAGCCTACTGTAAATGTGATCGCATCGCAATTATTTTTTGTAAAATTGATAAGAATTTATTTAAAAAGCTCAGTAATGGGGTACCTCGGTACAATTGTTACAAAAAGTGTTGTCATTAAATGACCGTCATTAATGTCACGGTCGTTCGGTCCTTGCAGCATAATATACAATTATAATATGCTATCTATGTGATCGAGATAATAAATTGTTTATTTGAAAAAATTCTCCGTAGAGAATCTGTTTAGCAAAATGAGAAGTTATACCTATTCATGGAGAGATACAATTATTGTACATATAATCAATTTATTGTTATATAATTCAAGTATTAAGATTGTTACTAATATATTACGGTTTGGCATTTTATATTATGCATGTTTTTCACATATTGAAACGTTTGCCTCAATTATCATCACCCAATACTAAAAAAAATGTGCTCAATGCTTCTGGCATGTATCAAAGGAACAGATGTCCAGTCATAAATTGTAATAATTGGTTGACAAGTCTAGTATCTAGATTTGTGAAGTGTTAAGACGTAAACACAGACACTGATTGAACACGATTTCATGAGAAAATAAGAATTCACTTCAATATTGAACAACATTCCTGCCATGTTGGAGATATTCAGCTTTGGTCAAAGATAACATATTGTAAAATATATATATTGTGCACTCTACGACTCAGGAAATAACAATCTATCAACCAAGTGCATTTTAAGTAGGTAGTGTCTGCCACACCCGTACCGGATAAAAAGCGTGATTGATATTTATTCATTTTATTTTACTTATGTTGTGTGAAAACATTTATATTTTCTTTATCTTCTGATTTCCAGTTGTATTTTTCAAGAAACCATATTAGTCCATTTTGATATTTCAACAAGTTGCCATGGCAACTGTACAAAAAGGATTGATATTTTTGGACGAGTACAAAAAGTAGATCACGTTATATAGTTCGTATCTCCTAGCTACTAGTAAAACTGAATATTAATATTTAATTAAATATTCAGGTTGAGTTGTAAAGTTCAAAGTGTGAAGATCAGATTTTTCTCATCTATAATAAAATAGGTATAAATAATCAAGCTAATCTAAAAGAAAGTGAAAACGGGTGGAACTCTGCCCCTATCTTATAAGTTTACTTGTCGCACTCAAATTGTACTTGGCGCACTCAAAAGCCAAAGAGCCATTTACCGCCCGAAAAAACGTGCGCAAAATAGTACTTATCATAGTTTCTTAATATAACTGAAATATTAAGTAAAATATTGTTCTCAAAAAGATGTTTTCAACAAATAATTTTATTTGTACATAAGTAGTTGATCGAAAAGGCCCTGTCACATGGAGAAAAATTGATTTCTTTGTGTTTATTGGAACGGTAATGTTGTGTCATTTTAATCATGTGAATATTAATTGCAATATGAATTAAATTTGGCATAGAATTATCTGAGATAATAAATATATAGGAATCCGGATGCAGCAATTGACTATCCGTATCCAAGAGCCGTGAGCATAATGCATCATGCTCGGCTTCAAATCAACCCGCCCATTCCAGCCACATAGGAAGAGCTTGGAAATTTAATTGTGGACCCACAATAGGGGGAAAGTTTTCACTGCAAATCGGAAATAATACAGAATCATTCTGCAGAGCTACCGTCGTATGTGATGCTGGTAAGACAGTATTTTTAGCATCGACGCATCTTTTGGATTTGGTCGTGGGAAGAGTGAAGGAGGTTCACGTGAATGGTACGTTTGTATGTACCATAGCATCTCCTCCATCACATCAGCTACTAACAATCCATTCCATCATCAGGAATGAGGTATTTTAAAATTATGAATTATTTTTCCCTCAAATATTTAATTTATTCTTGTTTTCAGTCTATTCCTGTAGCATTCAAACTGATGTCATCGAGATTAACGGCTTCATATATAGAAATTTTTGAAAGACTAAAAATTTATGCACCCACATTACGTCCCAATTTAATTATAATTGATTTCGAAAGAGCATTACATAACGCATTAATGCATAGTTTCCCGAATTCAGAAATAGTAGGCTGCTTTTATCACTATGCAAGTGTAAGTACATCGAGATCGAAGTAGATTTCTTGAATTAAATATGTTTTAGGCTGTTTGGAAGATGGCATCCAGACTTGGATACGTGGCAGATATGGAGGGCGACAGGAAAAAAGCAATAAAAATGATTATGAGCCTTTCGTTGCTCCCAGCGGACCACTTCCGAGAAGGTTTGGAAGCTACACAAATTTGGTGCCGCAATGGGAGACAAGTAAACGAATAATTTATTTAGGTATATTCAGAGGTAGTTATTTTTCCTTTTAATTGTCCTTCAATTGTATATTACGTCGATAAATTTGGACTAATAATTTTAATTTTCGACAGATACTGGATTCAAAGTGTGGGTCCAGAACACATAAGTGTTTATAATTTATCAAGACGAACCCACAATAACGTCGAGGCGATCGATAAAATATTATTGACAAAAATGGGCTTTAATCCAAATTTTTTTCTATTTTTAGGTAATTTGAAATTTATTTTCATGATCATGACAAACTATATTCTTTACTTGTTTTTTCTATAGAAAAACTGGTACAGCTGACTGTAAGGGCTGGTATTGAATACCAGCAGTTACAAAGAGGACAGCGAATTTCTCGTGCTATGAGTTTAAGGTATCTGGGTAATGATCAAAGAATTGGAGATGCTCAGCGGGCATGAGCTAATAATGAATTCCCGATTATACATTCTTTAGAAATTGTTGCTCATACTGTTGAGCACCTTGCAAATGATCTCCGTCAAGTTAGATGAAATATGAAAATTTTTATACTTATTACGTATTGCTACTCTTACCAGGCTCCTGATATCAGGCAAGAAAATGTAAGCATGTAATTTTTTTTGTATAATATCCTATTACACACTTGCGTTCACAGCTCTTGGCAAATGAAAAACCACAGCTCTTGGAAAATGAAGAACAACAACTGCTTCCACCTGAACCAGATATTATTGATAACGAACAACCACTAAGATATTTTAAACTGCCAATAAATTTATCTATTCATTCATTAATATCTAAAGGTGGAGATATTTAGTTTCTAATAAAGCACCCAGTCATCTACTGAAAAAATAAACGAACTAAACAAAATCGAATTTTGAATGGGATATATCAAAAACACAATTTTTTTTTTCAGATCGAAGTAATCATCAATCTGGATGATATTTTGGTTATCATTGAAGATCAACCGGAGGCACCTGAACAGGTACTAGTACCAGATCCAGTTCTAGTGCCTGAGCCCGAACTATTAGAAGAGCATAATAAAGCTAAAAAGAGACATGGATGAGAGAAGTTGGGATACCCACGCAGGACGCCAAGCTTGTGACGTGCTTTGTTTGCATCCGACACCTACCTACCAGAATATGACGCTTTCATCAGATCGCGGTGCTTGCAAGCACGTAGTTACAAAAAAAAAAAGGTAAAGAAGCTAACAATAGTGATCAAAATATAACGTAATACTATTTCAGGGGATGAATGCAACAATTTCATACACGATGACGTACGATCGCGAATCCATCAATGCTGTTAATAAGTGATCTATATTCATAATTTTGTACTTGTACTGTTATTTACTTGGTGATTCATATTTGTAATTTAGTATTTATACTGTTAGCTAGTACTTCACGTTTGTAATTTTGTATTTGTACTGTTAGCTAGTGATTTATATTTCTAATTTCGTATTTGTGCTATAAGCTAGTGATTTAAATTTGTAAAAACAATGACTGCAGCGTGTGTCGTGTACGGACTGATAAAATACCTTTATTTATAATTCAGAAATTGCATTATGCAAGTGTGTGTATCTGCATTTTGCCCCTTGTTTTGTGTATTATGCCTAAAGGGGATACAACGTAAAACAGAAAAAACGCGCCAAGTACTCTATCTCAAAGGTGGTGTGGGAAAGAGTGCATATTGTACATAAGATAACTTATTTATAGATAAAAACAATGGATGATCGATTAAAATGTGAAATAATTTATGTGCAAGTTGTTAGAGTACCTATATCGGATTCTTAAAAAAGATAACGATAAAGTTCCAAAGATTTTGGGGGGAGATTTTAATGTGAATTTTGCATTAGGTATAGCGATCCCTCTAATAAAATTCCTGAACACTAAATTAAATTAAAAAATGTGGAGCAGTCGCACTGTATTAATAAAATCAAAAATAGTAATTGTCGCAGTATTTCAAATATATATTAATCAAACGAAACCAAAGTATTCATTTCATACTTCAGCTACCACAAGCCTTTCATATCATTTATTGAACATTCAATTTTATATAATGTGTTTGTGAATAAAATGTGGAATAATCTTTAAACTTTGGTATCAATATTATCATAAATAAACCCTACAATTATCATACTCCTGAAATTCTACATTCGTCTCATTATCTTGAAGTTTACATGAGATTTTGTGTTTGATTATCGTATTATTATATGCAAAAAATATATCCAATGATGTACAAGTAAGTAACGTGATGTCTACGTCAGATTTTTGTTACAGGATATTCCATTTGTATTGTCTGTTTATTGTGTACCAATATTGTAAGTACTTTTTTTGGAGCAGCAAATTGAGCACAGCTTCCTATTATTTATAATGATATACACATTGATAAATAAATATTGTCTACTTCTTAATACAAGTAATTTCCCTACTAATTAAAACAGAGCAGAACGTCTGGTAATTATATTAATACAAAAAATAGAACTATTAGATTTGTTAATTGTATTTCTTATATTATTTATTTATTACTAATGAAAATAATTCAATTTCTGAGGCAAATCGAATGGTGGTCACCCGTTTTAGTACATTTGTCAAGCAATTAATTTATATTTGGAAGGTCCGTATGTGCGCGACGTGGAGTTTTGTAGAACTTTTCCTTTAAATACTAGTCAATCTAAAAAGCTCAATTTGGAGCTCGTTTCCGATTGTTCTCTTTTTTGTCATTATTTTCCTTATTATTCTCATGATTCCTTACTTTTAGTACAATTTTCAACCCAAAAATCACTGTTTTAGTACCACTAACAGAATTTCATTTCGCTAGTAGGACACTGGTACCGCCATCTCTTGAAAATTGTTCGAAATGCTAACAGGTAACTACATATTTTCGTCTAGGGAATTTTTGTGTTGTGTTCTTCTCTCATGTCTTTTATAAAGTATGTTTCTTTCACTTTATGGGACATTCAGTCATGAATCTTTATTCTATGGATTTTAAAAAGTATGTTTTCTTACATTATGGAAGGTTATGATATGGATTTTAATTTTATGTTTATTAAAGTTATTCTTCTCTACGATATGGAAAATTCAGTTATGGATTCTCATTTTATGTGATTCAAAAAGTATGTTTTCTTATAAGTTTGAAAGAATATAGTATGGATTTTTATTTTATGTTTTCCAAAGTTATGTTTTTTGACGTTATGGAATATTCAAGGGTATGGGATAAATAGTTATTCAAGTATCAAGAGCAATAAATACATCATCATCATCATCACTGGCGCATCACCCCTTGTAAGGGCCTGAGCCTTTCTAATCGGTATCACCGAGCCGTACCACCGATCAGAATATCGTGCCATTGCTACATATTTTAAGGTGTATATGTTGGCAACCTGTAGCACCCGAGTGTGTTGATGCAAGTAGCTGCAATAAATACAGTTTATCGATTGAAATCGTAACTAATATTTTTGAAACACAAAAAATCGTAATCACTATTAAAATACCAACAGTCAGTTGCACCACACCCTCTTGAGTTTTAAATGTCGCTCAACTAAATAATATCGTATCAAAACTCAAAAGTTGAATGTTACATTGTTGTCATCCCGATTTGATATTTCTACAAGCCATAAGTTAACTTGTTTTGTTAGTACGGATCAAACTTCGCAACTGAATTTTGAAACACTTATTCCCCACCAATTGAGCTGAAATTTTGCATACACGTTCAATTTGGGTGATAATGCCTAAGTGACGTCCTTCAAAATCCAATAGGGTGAGCTCCCGAAAACGGCGGACTAGTTATTTTTTATGCATCGCCATGATACCAAATGAAAGGTTTTGCTGAGAAGAATACGAAGAGTGGAATAACGTCACATTAAATTCAATATGGCGGACGACCCAAGATGACGGACAAGATTTTTCAATCTACTCTCATAATATGGATATCTAATGTAAGAGTTTGCTGCAGAGAATAAAAAAAATACTAAAAAGTTGGAAATAAAATTATTAGATGAAAAAGCTTTTTAAAAACAGACTTTAAGACAATATTCCAGTTGTATGGGAATGAAAACCACAATTTCATGTAAGGGCTGTGCTGAATGTTATCATATGATTATATGGATAAATATGATTAAGGCGGGTCTCTGCGTAAAAGGCGATAATTGTCACTTTTCAAATCGTTATACAGCTTTCATTTATCATTGGAATGGCAAATGTTATATATTATTTTGAAGATTAGAGGCTTATAAACAACTGTACGTACCGAAATTTGATAATCTTTTCTAGTTCCAGAGTAAAACGCCCCTAAGCATAGTACAAATATTGATTTCAAGGCTTTTCAAATCGTTTTAACTCAAACATGATTTGACTTACACTTATGAAAATTAACTATATAGAATTTTCAAAAAATTATTCCAGTCTTCAATAAAAAAATAGTGAAATTCACTAGAATAGGTACTTTTCAAACCTATTTTTCTTGTATGAAAATCAGATGATCAGTTCAAATACCTATATGTTGATTCACTTTTAACCTTTATCTCTCATTTTTTAGCCATTTATTTGTCAGAAAACCCATGTATTCGGGGTAATTAGCAAAATAAAATTGTAAATATTATTTATTTTGTTGGCCCATAGATGGCGTTAGTGAAGTGATATATTTTCTGGAAGACTAGACTTTGGCATAACTCCGCCTCCCAATTTGTTTCCATAGCAACGATTTTTGAATGAACTGTTAAGTACTCGAAAGTAAAAGCGGTATAAATGTGAATTTTGTTGATTTTTGAGGGATTTACCAGGATTTTTACTTTTCGTCACTCGATTGCCGATTGAAAGTGAAAGTGGTTGATTTGTGGATCTTGTTGGTTTTTGATTTTTCCAAGTGTTGTGATATTTTTGAATATTAAATATTTAATACAGTATTAACAACGGTTCGCTTAAGCAAGACGAGAATTATAATGAGAAAATTAATTTCAAAAAGATGGTAACCATTTTCTTTATGAATATTCTCCGACGAAGTATGAAAAAAATATAATATCAAAAAACAAAAACATGTATTCTGCATAAAATCTAGTCTCTGATGATTCTTGATTTCAAATACAAAAATATTCAAACAAAGAACTGATATGGCACGCCGTTTTGCTATTTAATAGCAAGAATTTATTCGAGTTAAATTTAAACTATACATTTATATTATCTTGCTAGATAATTCTAATTCATTGAAATTTTTATGATTGAAAATTCAGAAATATTATGATCTTGCAAGATAATTTTAATGCATTGAATTTTTATGATTGGATTAAAATTATGTACATAATGGCAATCAGGAATTCTTATTATCTTGCAGGATAATTTTAATTCATTGAATTTTTTGATTGAATTAAAATTATGTACATAATTGAAATTCATAATTATTATTTTCTTGCAGGAAAATTTCAATGCATTGAATTTTTATAATTCAATTGAAATTATGAACATAATGGAAATCAGAAACTCTTATTATCTTGCAGGATAACCTTAATTTATTGAATTTTTTTATTGAATTAAAATTATGTACATAATGGAAATTCATAATTATTATTATCTTGCAAGATAATTTTGATACATCAAATTTTTATGATTGAATTAAAATTATGTACACTATGATAATTCAGCTAGAGACTATCTAGCAAAATTATACGGAACTGTTGAATTTTTATGATTGAATTAAAATCATGTACATAATGAAAATTCAGAATTATTATTATCTTGCAAGAAATTTTAATGCATTGAATTTTTATGATTGAATTAGAATTATGTACATAATAGAAATTCAGTATTCTTATTATCTTACAGAATAATCTCAATTCATTGAATTTTTATAATTGAATTAAAATTATGTACATAATGGAGATTCAAAATAATTATTTTCTTGCAAGATAATTTTAATACATTGAATTTTTATGATTGAATTGAAATTATGTACATAATGGGAATTCAGAATTCTCATTATCTTCAATTATTCAAATCATAATTCAATCATAAAAATTCAACGGTTCTGTATAATTTTGCTAGATAGTCTCTATGCTGGATTATCAATATGTACATAATTCTAATTCAACCATAAAAATTCAATGAATTAAAATTATCTTCCAAGATAAAAATAATTGCGAATTGCCATTATGTACATAATTTTAATTCAATCAAAAAAATTCAGTGAATTAAAATTATTCTGCAAAATAATAAGAATACTGAACTTCTATTATGTACATAATTTTAATTCAATCATGAAGATTCAATGCATCAAGATTATCTTGCAAGATAATAATGATTCTGAATTTTTATAATGTTCATAATTTCAATTCAGTCATAAAAATTCAACGGTTCCGTATAATTTTGCTAGATAGTCTCTATGCTGAATTATCAATATGTACATAATTTTAATTCAATCATAAAAATTCAATGTATTAAAATTATCTTGCAATATAATAACGATCTGAATTATTAATATGTACATAATTTTAATCCAATCATAGAAATTCAATGAATTGAAATTATCTTGCAAGATAATGATAATTCTGAATTACCATTTTACATAATTTTAATCCACTCATAAAAATTCAACGCAATAAAATTATCTTGCAAGATAATAATAATTCTGAATTTCCATTATGTACATAATTTTAATTCAATCATAAAAATCCAATGCATTAAAATTATCTTGCAAAGAATTAATAATTCTGAATTTTTATTATGAACATAATTCTAATTCAATCATAAAAATTCAATCAATTGAAATTATCTTGCAAGATACTGATAATTCTGAATTACCATTATGTATGTATAAAAATTCAATGCATCAAAATTATCTTGCAAGTTAATAATAATTCTGAATTTTCATTATGTACATAATTTTAATTCAATCATAAAAATCCAATGAATGCAATTATATTGCAAGATAAAAAATATGTATAATTTGAATTCAAGTGGAATAAATTTTTGCTATTAAAAAGCAAAACGGCGTGCCATAAACTGACGTGCGCCCACTCTGGTTGATGAGGTACTGACGATCCTCCCTTCTTATCAGTCAATACTCATTTTTAACCCCACCCACAATGCTGCTTTCTGTTACCGCCCCCTTTACACCTGCAAGACCTTAGATGGCCAATGATTGCAAGAGACCCCCCTCAAGAGATCCTGCATAAAAGTACTCACTTATATAGGCACGATGTTATGATCATTACTGAAAAAATAAATATTCATATTCATACCTGATATACTATAACTTAGTGGTAACAGTATACGAATATATATTTTTCAGTGATTATCATAACATCAAGCCTATATATATATATATATATATATATATATATATATATATATATATATATATATATATATATATATATATATATATATAAGTAGGTACTTTTATACAGGAGTATGATCGATTTATTCAACTATATTCACCCATATGAATAACATTCAGTACAGCCCTCACATAAAATTTATGTTTTAATTTCAGTACAAATGAAATATTGAATACAAGCTTATTTTGAAAAAGTTTTTTTTCAACTATATAATTTTCAGCTTGTTAGTTTGTTTTGTATTCTTCCCAACGAACACTTTCATTTGATTCCCATATCATGATAGTAGATGGAAAAATTTGGTTCGCCATCTTGAGGTGTCCGCTATATTGTATTTAGTATAGCACTAGATAAAGTAGAGCACTAAAAACATAGGTATTATCATCCGCCATTTTGTGTCCTGTCGATAAAAGGAAGCATATGTAAACCAATGTAACCATTACAGGCAATCCGTTGTTTGACGAGGATGAAATGTTATAATAGCTTGAAGAACTGAAGAAAATAGTATCAGATTGACTCATTGATGCGCCGAATGATTTATCATCATTATAAGCGGCAATTGTGGCTGTGAGATTAACAGACGAATTATAAGTATTCAGTCAAAATTTCCATCTGAAGTTATGATTAGATTGAAATTTTGATTGATATTATCTCAGTTCATTTTAATACATATTTTTATCTAAATTTTCTGACACGATCATAGACTCTAACCTCAATTTCAAGCAATAATTGATCAATATATTTATGTTTTAAATATAGGTACCTATTATATAGAATATATCATATATTGACATATATAAATATATTATAAGTATAAATAATATATAATCAATTATTTCCTTGATAAGTGAAATATAGTTCTCAAATTGAGAATTATAGAGATACCGAGGAATCTTCAAATGTCAATACTACTCCAAATAACAAAATAGGTACTTTTAAACAAATTTCTCCTGCTAATATGCCAATGTCCAATGTGTCAGCTTCCAAGCCATCAACTTCCAGTGCTTCAACTTCTGGGCAATCAACAATGCATTGTTTTTTTTGAGGTCAGGAACGAAAATTCCGAAAAAACAGCCGACCCCAATGAGAGCTGCGAAGATATAATGATGCACGAACGGTCAGTCAAGAATAATCTTAATATGATTTTTTGGAACTGTCAAGGGTTTAAAAATTTCAATAATAATATAAATAATCTATGTATTAGCAAGTTACATCTTGTAAACAGCTTACTTTACTAGAAATAGGAAACCATATCATGTAGATAACAAAATGTTATAAATAAGACTTTTGCATGTGAAAACAGCATAGTTGTAGTTATGATTGTAAAGAACACTTGTCAATAAACTCCAACCTGTAATTTTGTTCTTTTTTAGAAACTCATTCTTCTGATCAATGAACAAAACTGGCGCAGTCGGTAGGATTCTCGAAATTGAACGTATCGAACGAGCAATTTTCGTCTTAACGATTAGTCGAGAAGAAAAACGGTCGGTTCGGTAGTGAACGGTAGAAGCAGATCGAGAGCATATCGATTTCCACACCAAAGCCACACCTGCCGCCCACAAGAACAACAGTTCGTCAGAAGGTGAGGAAGAAAGAAGAAATTTCAACACTGGTCGAGGACAAGCATCGCCAAAGCCAGCTAGCAGTAGGAAGACCTGGGGGAAGAACCAAACCGTCAGAACCTATAGGCACTAGGTTAAGAATGAAAACAACACTTTTAATGTAAGTTGCTCATTTCCTTACATCCAAATCACAAGATTAAATCCAGAAAATAATTATAATAAAAGAAATATTACGATTTCACAATTGAAATAATAAATATAAATTGATGAACAATTTAGAGAATTTATCAGATTTATTGAATAATATAAATATAGCAGACGTAAATATGGCTACAGCAGCACCATCTGTTATTGATTACCAATTGTTACGACTCTATTTAGACTCTATTCCTAGATATGAAGGAAATCCTCATACTTTGAATATATTTATAGATAATTGCCAAAATTTAATACAGTCATTCACGAGTTCAGATCCAACATTTCACAATTTCTTAATTAGAGCGATTTTAGGTAAATTAACTGGTCGCGCACAACTTTTGATTGGATCCAGAACAGAATTAAAAACCTGGAAAGAAATCAAAACAGCATTAAGTCTTAGTTTTGGAGATCAGAGAAATATTGATTGTCTAGTTCAAGATTTTATTTCTTTAAAACCACAAAAAAATGAATCACCATACAACTTTGGCATGAGATGTCAAGATGCCCGTAGTTTAATATTTGCAAAATTAAATACTTCACAAATTCCACCCGCTGAAAAATCATTACAAATTAAAAATTACGACGATCTAGCACTCAAAACATATATTAGAGGTTTACCATCAAACATTCAAACAAATGTTAGATTAAGAAATCCTGATTCTTTAGAAAAAGCCATGAGCCTTGTCATAGAAGAAGAAAACTTCCTTTATTCAATCCAAAAGCAGAATACTTTAAATTTACAAAGCTCATTCAAACCAACTCAAAGAATGGTACCAACAAGACAAACTGTACCTACGAATGCAACATACATTCCTAACATGCAACAATTTCCTGCAAATCCAAATCCTCATAGATTTACACAACAACAAAGACCAAATTTGATGCCTATTCGAACAAATCCGTTTTATAAAACAAATAATCAACCAAATTGGCGTCCTACTCATTACGTACAACGTCAGCCTCAAAATAATTTTGTACGTCCCACAAATTTTATGCCATTACAAAGACAGCAGAATTTTCCTCAAAATTTTACTCGTCCTAATCAAAATCAAAATCAAAGAGAGTATACACCAGAACCCATGGATACTACATCTGCCCAATCTAGAATCAAATCACAACAAAAGCCATATACATCTTCGGCACTTTATAACCAAAATATCAATCAAGAAAATCCTGATATTCATTTTGAAAATCAAAACTATGCAGAAAATGACACCCATGAGAATTATACATGTGAACAGCCTGTGTATGACAATTCTGAGACAGACTATAGTTATTCCCACGCTGACTATGACGGATCAAGTTGTACATTTGATAACAGTACATATGACTCTGAGAATTACGAAGGTGAACAAAATTTTCCTTTGGTCCCATGCAACACGAATCAAACTTAATTCAGTTAAATGTATTAAAAGCAAACCTACCCTACATTTATATTCCCGAAATTGACGCAAACTTTTTAATCGATACTGGAAGTACTAAAAGTTTAATGAATCCTGATCTAGCTTACAGATTTTATCAAAATTATATTTTCAATGAGAATTTTAACATTCAAACAGCTCACGATATTTCATTTCACAATGAAGTAGTCGAAATTCCACTTTTTGAAAATTTTAATGTTCCTGAAAGTCATAAATTTTATCTTTTTAAATTTAGTAATAAATATGATGGACTTATAGGCGCAGATTTATTGAGACAGTTGGACGCAAATGTTAATGTAAATACAAAACAATTACGTACTCCTTTCGCAAATATGCCTAAAATATTTGAACCTGACAATGACAAGACATCGCGAGATAATTTTAAAAATTATTCCATTATTATTCCTTCACGAGTTAACATGATAGTAAAAATTCCAGTTAAACAGAAAAACGGAATTGGATTGTTAGAATATACAAACTTTGGAAACGGTATTTAAATGCCTAAAGCAGTAGTAAATGTTTCAAACAATTATGCAATAACTTCAGTAATAAATATCGAAGAATACCCTGTAAAACTTGATATCCACGAACCTTTAGATATTGAAATGTTAGATTCCATAGATTTAAATTTTGTTGAAAAAATGGAAATTGATAACGACGAATTAGAAATTGAATACGAAAATTTATTGAAGCAAAATTTGAAAAATATAAGAATAGACCATTGTAACAAAGAAGAAAAAGATTCGATAAGAAAATTATGTTATGAGTACAGAGACATATTTTATTCTGAAAATATTCCTCTCAGTTTTTCGAATGAAGTCAGACATAAAATTAGATTAAGAGATGACACCCCTATTCATGTAAAATCATATAGATTTCCCGAAGTACATAAACAAGAAGTACGAGATCAAATTTCAAAAATGTTAAATCAAGGAATAATCCAAAATAGTATTTTACCTTGGTCTAGTCCAATCTGGATAGTCCCAAACAATTAGACGCATCTGGTCGTAAGAAATGGAGATTAGTTATTGATTACAGAAAACTAAACGAACGTACTATAGACGACAAATATCCTTTACCGAACACTGCGGATATTTTAGACAAACTAGGTAAAGCAAATTATTTTTCAACTCTCGACTTAGCGAGCGGTTTTCATCAAGTAGAAGTAGATCGCGAAGACGTTCAAAAGACAGCTTTCACAACTGAAGGTGGACATTACGAATTTAAACGCATGCCCTTCGGATTAAAAAATGCCCCTTCCACATTCCAACGTGTCATGGATAATGTCCTTCGAGGATTACAAAATGAAACATGCCTCGTATATTTAGACGACATAATAATCTTCAGTACTTCACTGCAAGAACACATAGAAAGACTTAAATCAGTATTTGACAGACTACGACAAAGTAATTTTAAAATACAATTAGACAAATCCGAGTTCTTACAAAAATCTGTACAATATTTAAGACACATAATTACCCCAAGTGGAGTTAAACTAAACCCTGACAAAATTTCTGTCATAAGAAACTTTCCTATTCCTAAAACTCAAAAAGAAATCAAAAGTTTTCTTGGATTACTTGGATACTACAGACGTTTCATTGAAGATTTTGCAAAAATTACCAAACCAATGACAAAATGTTTAAAGAAAGATTCCAAAGTAATACATGACAAAGAATTCATCGACAGTTTTAATACTTGCAAACACCTATTAATGAATGACTCAATTCTCCAATACCCCGATTTTGACAAACCATTTATATTAACAACAGACGCAAGCAATTACACAATAGGCGCTGTCCTTTCTCAAGGCGATATTCCAAGAGATAAACCACTAGCATACGCGTCGCGAACTTTGAATGAAACAGAAACACGATACTCAACAATCGAAAAAGAGTTACTAGCCATCGTTTGGGCCTGTAAACACTTTAGACCCTATCTATACGGTCGCAAGTTCACAATAGTCACTGACCATCGACCACTCACATGGTTATTTAATTTAAAAGAGCCTAACTCAAAACAAGTAAGATGGAAATTGAAACTGGAAGAATACGATTATAATATAATATATAAAAAAGGTAAATGTAACACCAACGCAGATTGTCTCTCGCGCATTAATATCAATGCAATAGAAAGCGAATCAGTAATAATTAATCCTGGCGAAATAAATACAGACATTGTAGATTATTTACGAAATTTTGTAGAAAATTTAGTTCCTGATGAACCACAGCCATCCACCAGTACACAACATTTAATTGAGAAGGAAAAAATCAAGAAGAGACCAAAATTCCATATAATTTCTGATATACAAGTTAAACCTCCAAACACAACCAACAATCAACAGAACATTGACATTGCAGAAGTAGATAACGACATCTCAGATTCTGAAAGCGTAACTCAACACTCTACAGCAGGTGATACTAATAATGACGGTATTACAAGTTTAGACGAGATAATAAATAATAAAACAAATCAGATTCTTGTATTTCCAAATTTTAATTCTAAATGTGATGTTTCTCATGAAAAATATGAAAATCAGAGAATTATAGAAGTAAAAATACCTGAAAACAATAATGATAAAATTATATTCGAGTTTTTGAAGAATTTTACAAGTTCAAAAGTTATTTATCACATGTATTTCCACACAGATAAACTTTATAAAGATTTTTCAAGAGTATTTCTAAATCATTTCTCAGAAAAAGGTCCCAAATTAATTAAATGTATAAAACTTTTAAATACAATAACTGATAAAGAAGAACAAATAATGTTGATAAAAAATCATCATGAAGGAAAGACTAACCATAGAGGTATAAATGAAACCATTGAATATTTAAAGAGAAATTACTACTGGAAACATATGAAATCAACAGTAGCAAATTATATTAACACATGTCACATTTGTCAGAGAGCTAAGTATTCTAGAAAGAAACCTTATTCGCCTCTCATGTTAACAGAAACAGCAACTAGACCCTTTCAAATAGTTCATATAGATGTATTTGCTTTTGATAAGAAAAATTATTTGACCTTAGTAGATGCCTTTACAAAATTTGCGCAAGCAATCTTTATAGAAGGTAAAACAGCGACTCACATAAGTAATGCTTTAATTAAATATTTTGCTTCATTTGGCGTCCCAGAAAATCTAATTCTAGACAATGGAAAAGAATTCAACAATAGCACCGTACAAGAACTTTTAAGATTACACAAAATTAATATTCATTTTACAACACCATATCACCACCAATCAAACGGTATTGTCGAGCGATTCCACTCAACAATTATAGAACATTTAAGAATATAAAGAGAAACTTTTCCGGACGACAAAAGCGATCAAATGAATTATGCAATTATTGGTTACAATAATTCGATACATAGTTCAACCAACTTCACCCCTTTTGAATTAGCTTTCGGTCATACAAAATTGAGAGATACAAATGAACTTTTTATGCCAAATTCATTTTATAATGACTATGTTGAAAACCATAACGAGAAATTGAAACATGTTTACGAAGCAGTTTCGAATAAATTGCAAGTCGATAAAGAAAAAGTAGTTTTGAAATCTAATACGCAAGGAGATAAAAATAATGAATTTAAATTAAATCAAATTGTTTTTAAACAGAATCCTTTGCACAGGAATAAGAAAAATTCGAAATTTTTAGGTCCTTATAAAATTACCAAATTGTTAGATAAAAATCGTGTGGAGATTACTAATCAAAATAAGAAAGAGAAAATTGAAATTATTCATATAAAAGAATTGAGGAAACCACCTATTGTTACAGATGTTCGTTCCTCATCGCCACCGCAACATTAGAATTACCCAAATACCATAATTTCAACCAAAATCCTGGCCTTCTTCCTTTAAAACTAGGTCATGCCCAATTACAGACCGACTATTGGACATTTGTACAAATATTTGACATTACTGACATAATAAATGAATTTCATATATTAAAGAGTAAAATAGCAATTATTGAAAACGAAATTGAAAATTCAACATTAAGTCACCATTCTTATCGTATAATTAACATTCTTGAGAATAAAGTTTCAACTCAGATAAAACAATTGAATCCTAACATAGTAAATAGTCAGAAACGAGGTTTAATAGACGGCCTAGGCTCAATTATTAAATCCATCACTGGAAATCTTGATCAAAGAGATGCTGAAAGATATGACGATATTATCTCAAAAATATCAAATAACCAACATGGACTTAAAATACTTTTTAATAATCAAATGACAATTTTATAAACATCAATTCAAAAATTTAATGATAATATCAAAAAGCTTTCAAATAATCAAATTCATTTAAATTCCAAAATAATGGAGTTGGAAACAATTATCAATGATACATGGATAAAGCATGTAGAAATGAATCATAATTTATCTTTACAAACTGTTATATCACAATATATTTCAAGTTTACAAATAATATATGATCTTCTTGAAAAAGTTGCTATCACTTTTTCAAAGTCAAACGTACTCCATAATTCTATTATAGAACCATATGATTTATTTTCCGAAATTATAACAATAAATAAACAATTAAAAGTTAGTAGATTCCCGTTTGAACTCATATTAGATAATTTATTATTGTTTGAAAAAATCATTAATATAAAAAGTTATAGTAAAAGTGATCAGATTATATTTTTATTACAAATTCCAATTGTAGAGATCGAGTATTTTGATTATTATCATTTATATTCTTTGCCTACTCCAAATCATAATTCATTCAGAACCATAATACCACGTTCTAAATTCCTCATTTCCAATGAGCAGACTTATTCCTTCTTTGATTCAAAATGCAAGGAAATCATACCAGAAGAATACTTGTGTCAAGAAATGCATCTTGCCAAGATCTACCAAGACGCCCCTTGTGAGATTCAACTTCTAAGATTCAACGTGAACACAACCAACTGCATTACCATCCCAGCTGTTATTCCGAATTTAAAAATCCAGAAGATAGAGAAGAATCAATGGATTATCATCGCCCCATATAGTGTTGTTGCAACTCAAAAATGTGGTAGAGATACGAACAATATTCCCTTAAATGGAACTTATAAAATTGAAATAAATAATGAATGTGAAGTTAAAATTAAAGACATGATTTTAAAAGCTTTTCAAAGCACAAAATTTAGTCATATTAATAATAATTTACCAAATTTGCCTGCAACTATTGATCAAAATAATAAAACATATTTGAATAATAATAAAATTAAACTAGATTCTATTAATTTAGACGAAACCAAGAATTTAATTTTAATAATAAATGACGAAAAAGAAAAATTGAATGAAATCAAAGATACACCCATTTACTATGATAAAACTAGCATATATACAGTTATTTTATATACAATTATCATAATAATTATTTTATGTTGTATTTTGTATTATTTTGTTCAGCAAAGAAAATTTAACAGATCACAAGGACGACCCAATGTGGAAATCGAAATGTCACCGAACTCTGTGGCCAAAACCCCCATAGTTCTCGACTAGGGCTGGAGGAGTTACATCTTGTAACCAGCTTACTTTACTAGAAATAGGAAACCATATCATGTAGATAACAAAATGTTATAAATAAGACTTTTGCATGTGAAAACAGCATAGTTGTAGTTATGATTGTAAAGAACACTTGTCAATAAACTCCAACCTGTAATTTTGTTCTTTTTTAAAAACTCATTCTTCTGATCAACGAACAAAACTAGCAATATAATATGTTTATGTGAAACTTGGTTGGAATGTGAACCATGTTCAATAAGCAGTATGGCACAGTTTTGTATGTTTTCCTCAAACGCGGTTCGTGGTAAGAGTAGAGGTCGTACTAGTGGTGGTCTTGTGATTTACGTGGATTCTACTTTGAATTGTGACTGTATCGCCAAATGTGAAAACTGGCTATTCATTCATATTCAATATAAATCCTTTGATGCCATTGTAGGTCTAATTTACTTCAATTCAAATATCAATATAAAATATGCTTCACATCTTCTAAATCTAACATTATACGAACTACCAACCAAATTTGATAATGTTTGCTGGATATTAGGGGAAGATTTTAATTATAGAGTTGGTGATCTGAATGAACTAGATTTCGAAACGCTATTCCAATCTAACCTACATTCAACACGTTCATCAATGGACAAGATTATCAACAACAGGGGCCGAATACTTACAAATTGTATGGAAGAAAATAACTTCATTCTTTTGAATGACAGGACGCAAAGTGACTATCCCGCACGATTTACTTCCTCCAATACAAATGGAAACAGTACTATAGATTTAATCTGGTGTGATTATCTAAGTGTTTCATACATGAAAGATTTGTTGGTTTCCGAGAACATATTTTGCTCCGATCGTTTTCCAGTGAATTTAATTTTAGACATTCCAATAATAAAAGAAGCTCCCTTATCTGCAAGCTGGTCAGTTAGGTAGACTGATTTGGGACGACAACTTGAAAATAAATTATTACAATACTATGCAAAACTTGCTCAGTGTAAGTTTACAGAATATCACTGGATCCCCAGACGCATTATACAAAAATCTAATTGATTCTATTATCACTGCCGGCATATCCCTTGATATGTACGTTGCAGCACGCTCAATCCCAACAACTACAAACGGAATAAGCCTTAGTACGATCAAGATTGCAAAGATCAATACAAAATTGTAAAAAAACATCTCAGGCTATGTAGGTAAAAGTAAGAAATATGAATATAATAACAACATTATAATATCTCTCCGTAATGTGAATAATAGTGGAATGTTCTGGAACACAATTACTAAATTTAGAGAAAGAAATAATGCTAATATCCTAGATAGAGATGTCTGGGAAAGTTTTTACGACAACTTATCCACTGAACGAATCATTGACGATACCACCTACTTCGATGTATTCAATCAAATTCTGGATCCTGAAATCACGAGCTATGGTTTTCCGTTCCATCAATAGATCTAAGGATGACAAAGCACCAGGCTTGGATACAATTAGCAATGAATTTTTCAAAAATCTTCCTGAAAATTGGTTGCTCTATATTACGTTCCTTTTCAATGTGATTTAGAACTTTAAATCCATTTCTCACCGGTGAACACAAGTTGGAATGTTCATGCTACATAAGAAAGGTGATAAGCATAATCCATCTAATTATAGAGGTATTGCCATACTTAACAGTTCGCTGAAAATTTTCACACAAATTATTCTCGAGAGATTCGGAATATGGACAGATAAATATTCAGCCATTCCAGAAAGTAAAGCTGGTTTTAAGAGAAGTCGCAGCTGCATGGATAACATTTTCGTGTTGAGTGCTGTAGTGCAATTGCAATTGAAACGCAGGAAAAATTCAGTTTATGCTATTTTCGTTGATTTAAACGAGCTTTCGACTCTATCACGCATAAATTACTTTGGCACTACCTATATAATCTTGGGGTAAGCACTAAGCTCATCCGTATCGTGAAATATCTTTATGATAACGCATCCTCGAAAGTAAGACTCCAAAATCATTCTTATTCTAAAAACTACGAAATTATGGAATTACAGGGTGAATCGTTGAGTCCGATTTTATTTAGTTTATTTATCAGTGATATTGAAAATTATTCTCGATCGAAAGGAGTTTGAGGACTCTTTATTAATGGGAAAGATGACATTTTATTTCCACTTTACGCAGACGATCTTGCTATATTTGCCAATTTTCCGACTGATGTGCAGCGGAAATTAAATACCTTAGCCAAATACTGTGAATTGAAAAATTTGACAGTGAATACGGATGAATCAGAGGTGATGAGATTTCATCGTGGCGGCACCTCCAATTTACCCAACTTTTATTACAATTCACGTGTACTAAAACTGACAAATAAGTACATATATCTTGATATTCCTATTTCTAGTTCTTCGTTTTTTCTGGAAGCGACAAAAAACGTAATATCCAAGACAAATATCGCAACAGCAACTGTTCGCAACATATTAGTTAGATCAAAAAATAAAAATTGGATGACTACCGTCAAATTATACGATGCAATCGTAGTGAGCACACTTTTATACAGTTCTGCTATATGGAGCTTAAGATATCTTGATGTACTTGAGAAAGCTCAAATGAGTTTTTCCAAGAATCTACTCTATTTGCATAGAAATACTCCCAATTATATCATGCGAATTGAAGTTGGAATCTTGAAGTTATCTTACCAAGTCTTCAAATTGGTTATTGGATGATTATTGAAGCTTTGGAAAATGGCCATATCATAGATATCCGAGAATGTGTTACACTGCTCTATTTCAATCAGAAAAATCACCGTATAATAACGTTAAATATAATTGGGTGTCTCAAGTTAGGCATCTTTTCGAGATGATAGACTGTAACGATATTTGGACAGTAAAAGACCCGAAATATTTAGAGAGAAATACCGAGTTCATATTACATATATACGAATCACTTTTGAAAGCAATGGACACAAGCAGTGTAAAGAATTTTAATTTTTGTCAGTTATATAAAAACTTTGGTATATATAATGGTCCACACCCTTATTTGACTCTCAATTTGAATATAAATTCTACTAGAATTATTGCCCAGCTTCGTTCATCAAATTCAATGTGTATCTACATCAAAGTCAATCATACCTAGACAAATTTAATCCATCTGATATTTGCAACATTTGCTGTCTTAATGAGCAAGAAGATCTACAGCATATTTTTTTCTCTTGCCCAGCTTACAAAAACCCGAGAAACTATTATTTATCAGAACTTAAAAATTCCCTGTATGCTGTACTTGATGTAACATCTATCGAACAGGCCAAAAAATTATGCTTTTTTTTAAGTAATGCTTTGAAGATCCGATCAATCATAGTGTATGTATAATTATGTAGATTTACTTTTTTATATATGTTTATTTGGTATATATTCTGTATTATTTGGTAAAATTTCTATGAATTCCTATTTGTATCGGGAAAATCCCGAATGGCAAATAAATTCATTATTATTTTCATTATATATTATTATTATAAATAAAATATTACGAACTCACAATTTTTATCAAGACATGCGATATAAAAAATTGCAAATAGTAGACTTCCATGTTTTTTATCCCTTGGGTGAGAGCAGTAAAATAATAAATTTTTCAATAGATATGCATAAAAGTTTCCCTTGGAAAGTTGAAGATTACAAAGTTTGGAATAAACAATAGAATTTTTTCCACGATCACTATAGAAAACAACATATTTCTCATACAAAACACAACTAGAAAACTTACAACTTCACACAACTGTGCGAAAAGTCGTGAGAAATCATTTCTCACACCAGTTTGACCAACTTATATATTAATAATTCATTTTGAATATTCTTTAGGTGATATATATGATATATTTAGCAAGATTATTGATAAATATCACGGACTTGATATAAATCTCTGTTTGCTCTTTTATAAGCCACATTTAAATAACAAAATTGCACTAAGTTGTGTTGGAATTATTTTCTTATTCTTGTAATATATATTCCGAAGGTTGGTAACACTACGAATCACAACTGTCAAATTGAAGCAGACAAAACACGTTCCATCACATTCTGTTAAAATCAAGAAATTATGTATGTAATTATTGTATCATAACCAAAATTAGATATCCACAAATATCAATACTGCAGTTGGAAAATGGTTAGTGACGAAGATTTAGAAAACACGCTACCCCAGATCACAGAAAACTCTAACTAATGAACCAATCAGAAGGTCGCTTGGTGAGAGTGAGCCAATCAGATACAATCTCTTCGTAGTTTGCAACAATTAGATTACACAACAATGAAATGTCAATCAACTGATAGAAAATATATCAATAATGATCCAAATCATAACTAAAATTAATATCACAATAAATAAGCAGAGCAAACAATTAAAATGCCTGAATTATTTTATATTTGTAAAAACAGATTCAAAATCTCAGTTATACAAATGATTTACCTACATATTTCATTAAAAATTGTGATAGTAGAAAAAGTATAGTGTACAACACGTATAGAATCACCTATTTCACACTTGTGTGATTCCAGCACTCAACTCCGTCTCGTGCTGAAAATTACACAACTCGTGTGAAATAGGTAATTTTCTATACTTGTTGTACAATATACTATTCCATATTTAGAGATCCCGAAATGCAATAATTTATGAAATTGTTTTCAAAAATTGTATAACAGAATATAAATTGAAATTCCATAATAATATTTTGAGTATTTAATATTACTCTAATTATATATGACTAGCTTTTTCCCGCGACTTCGTCCGCGTGGAATAGTTATTTTGGGCAGCATTTTCAATTTTTTAGGATACTTATTTTGCAAATAATGAACATACACACGGTTGTGGCTTACTTCAAATAGTTCATTTCAATACATTTTCATAAACTGCGTCTGTCCTTGAGCTTTATCTATTGTCATTGCAAATGCTGCTTTTAGATGAAACTGCACTCTTTTAAACTGAAATGGCAAATCGGTGCGAATTATCGGAATATGGGAAATTGAAACATTTTCTTCTCTTGCCATTCCAGTCAAAGCCGACGTGTCCGAGTTTGCTCTAATGTTTCAGCAGCCCTTTGAGATGCATGACGCTCGGCATCTAAAAGCCGCCGCGCTTGACTTTGTCCTCCAGTTTCAGCAGCTCTTTTAGCTGTGTGACGCTCGGCATGTAAGAGTCGCCGCGCTTGACTTTGTCCTTCAGTCTCAGCAGCTCTTTGAGCTGTGTGACGCTCAGCATCTAAGGCCAAACGGGTTTGAGACTGCTCTTCAGACTCTCGCAAGCTCTGCTAGAACTACGCGCTAAATTGGATTTTCGTTTTCGACGCACATCAGAAGCTAGAAGAAAAACGTGATGAAACAAAAGAAAATCTTCTACCTGACCTATACAAATCAAAAATGTTCTTACTCCAATTGTAAAACTATTTCTATTGAACCAAATCAATAAAACTGCTATAACAATTTACAATTTATTTTAGTTATAAACTTAATCAAAGCAAAAAGTTGAATGAACTATGGATTACGAAACAACTCATTCATTTTTATTATTCGCACTCGCCTGCCCTAACTTGACTGGCCGTTCGGGTAGCCACATTCAGTGATATATCTCTTACTACGCCTCACTGCGCAAGCGCTTGGATTTCAATACGAACTTTCATCTCCTATATCATCCCCATATAGGTCGAAATCACAAAAACGCTGGAAGAAATGTTTGTTCACTTATTATCAAGTGCCTGATGCCTGAATACGAAATTTCATGGTTTTATCTTCGAAAATGACGAACTTCCATACATACTATCATCCCCTATTTTAGCCTCCTCGCAATAAAAGGTAGCCTATGTTTTTTCTCAAGCTCTAGTTTATCTCTGTACCAAATTTCATCCGAAACGGTTGAGTGGCTTAGGCGTGAAAGCGTTACAGAAAGACAGACAGAGTGACTTTCGCATTTATAATATTAGTAAGGATTGAAAACCGAATAATTTGATTCAACATTTGAAAACAAAAAATCTTAAATTGGAGCATGTGATTTGATTTCATAAAATACATCATGCCAAAAAAAAAATAGTTTGATAGAATCCGATAATATTTAATCACGTTTTTTACCTAAAGATTAAACTATTTTGACTCAATCATCGCGTTTTCTGCACGGTTCACATATGCTAAAGCGCTTTCTAAGGGCACAGAATGGCGGATGATAATACTCATGTATTTAGTGACTTAGATAAGGGACAGCTGACTCGTCCGCCATTTTGGAGCCCACTGTCATTTTTTTGCCGTTTACTCATGTGTGAACTTTAATATAATTTGATAAAATAAATGCAAATGACGGGCTGTTCTGGCCCCAGTTGTATTATTCATTCTAGATACGGGCTCTGATCCTACAGCTGAGTAATTTTCATTTCTCAATACATCATTTTAATGTGGAGAAATATATTCCGAGCTACTAAACCTCAATTTTAATTTCGAGTTAAACTGTTCGAATGTAAGAGGCTGAGTGCATTATTAAGAGTAAATGCACGCAATATTGCAAAAATCTTTTTTCTTCAGTGATATTCTAATTTTTTTTTTACTTAATTGTCATAATTTCCCGAAGTTTTACAGTATTGTTAATTTTTATAAGGACGAAACATGTGTATACAGTTGCTCTCCGATCTAAGAGGATGGTGTCAAAACCGATTCTTAGATTTGAAATTTTGTGGAACATATTAATGAATTTGAGTGAGTTAAAAGTCTTGGGAATTCAGTCAATATGTCTTAATTTCTTTCCTACTTTACAGTTTCGGCTGTACCTCAGCCATCTTCAGAAACGCTACAATTTGATTCAAGCTTTTAATTGTTTGACACTATAACTAACTCAATTCTACTTGTGATAATTTGTAATTTTTTGACAATGCGTGCACACACGATTTTTTACTCGCACTTGGTCAACGTCTTCCACAGATGCAGGTTGTGGCATTTGACAAATGGAAAAAAAATATATATATTTTTTTTTCCGCTATTTTATTAAACTCGACATCACATTTCAATGTACATTTTTAATTTTTCACAATATAAATTCTTTTGTAAGTATTTCCGATAAAATTAGCATAAGTAATTAGTGATAAAAAATAATCAAATTGTAGCGCTTCTGAAGATGGCTGAGGTACAGCCAAAAGTGTAAAGTAGGAAAGAAATTAAAACATATTGACTGAATTCCCAAGACTTTTTACTCACTCAAATTCACTCATCCAGTCAGCTCCATCTATTTTATCTAATATTAATGAATGTTTCAGAATTTTTATATTTTAAATTATTTGTTAGAGCACTACACTGTTGTGAGAGATTTGAGGATAAGCAATTTGGAAATTTCAAACAAAAATAAGACCACCAGCTACAATTCCGAATGAGCTAACAGAAAAAATACATGAAGCAAGTAATTGTGTTTCATTCGATCTGAACTATTTTCAAAATTTTTATAGTATTTTCTATGATTACCTTAACTGATATCTCATCAGAAAAAAAACTTATTTTTGTTTGCTTATTATTATTCATTACTTAACCGGCTTTGACCAAAGCAAATATTCAGGTGCTTACTTAGGTACCTATTTGTTTGAATCACCATACTACCTACTTCAACTTCCTAATTTGGATACTGAACATTTATAAATTTTGTGAAGAAAATTATTGCAAGCAGATAAATGAGCTTACAGAAAAAATACATGAAGCAAGTAATTGTGTTTCATTCGATCTGAACTATTTTCAAAATTGTCATAGTATTTTCTATGATTACCTTAACTGATATCTCATTGGAAAAAAAAATTATTTTTGTTTGCTTATTATTATTCATTACTTAACCGGCTTTGACCAAAGCAAATATTCAGGTGCTTACTTAGGTACCTATTTGTTTGAATCACCATACTACCTACTTTAACTTCCTAATTTGAATACTGAACATTTATAAATTTTGTGAAGAAAATTAATGCAAGCAGATAAATTTCTTTAGGAACAAGATGCACAGCTGCTTGCTATTTTAATCTTGTTATTATTTATCTAGAAACCTACATAATTTACACAAAATCATATAAATAACGATTTTAAACGTTTCACAGACTTGTCAGTGGGCTCCAAGATGGCGGACGAGTTTGCTATGATTATCTAGTACCGTAGTATTTAGTGCAGCACTAGATAACCATAGCTGACTCGTCCGCCATCCTGGAGCCCACTGACAAATCTGTGAAACGTTTAATACCCTTCTTTTTATGATTTTGTGTTAATTATGTAGGTTTCTAGATGACTAATAACAAGAATCAAATAGCAGGCAGTTGTGCATCTTGTTCTTCAAGAAATTTATCTGCTTGCATTAATTTTCTACACAAAATCTGTGAATATTTAGTATTCAAATTATGAAGATAAAGTAAGTAGTACGGTGATTTAAACAAATAGGTACCTAAGTAGGTACCCAAATATCTGCTTTGGTCAAAGCAGGTGGAATAATAAATGAAAACAAAAAAAAAAATAAGTTTTCTCATAAGATATCACTTAAAATAATCATAGAAAATACAATAAAAATTCAAAAAACAGTTCAAATCGAATGAAACACAATTACTTGCTTCTTGTATTTTTTTGTTAGCTCATTTGGAATTGTAGCTGGTGGTTTGATTTTTGTTTGAAATTTCAAAATTCCTAACTCCCAAACCTCTCAACAGTGTAGTGCTCTAACAAATAATTAGCAATATTGCAAGACTTATGACAATTTAGTAGCAAATCATTAAGAATATTACTGAAGGACAAATATTTTTGCAATAATGCTGATATTTACTCTGAATAATGCACTCAGACTCTTACAATCGAACAGTTAAACTCGAAATTTAAATTGAGGTCAAGTAACTCGGAATATATTTCTCCACATTCAAATATATATTTCCAATTTACCTACCAAGGTCTGTGAATTGGAAATATATATATTTTTTTTAAACATTACAAGTGTCATCTTACGTATTTCCATTGCCAGGATAAAGGTGTCACCTTATCTGATTAGGCAGATGAAATATTAACTTTTTTAGGCGATAATAACAAAAATGGCCCCTTTTGCTGCCGTGAAGTTCCACTTCTTTGGTAAATATCTGTCAAATTTCACTTTTTGGGACTGATCTGTCAAATATCACTTTTCTGGGACTGATCTGTCAAAAAGAACTTCATGAACACTGCATGCCTACTTATATGGGCTGCTTGATGAATTCTTTAAGAAACAGTTTTAGCCGGAATACATATCATATTCTTCCGTCAACCTCCAGGGATCGTGCAATTCAAGAAATTGATATGCATTTTTCACAAATGTCACTTTGATAGAAGACAATAAAATAAAACAGTTTCAACGGCAACTAGGATTTACAATTGCAATGTTTCAGGAATAAATAGATAAAGTTCAGTGATGATCGCCCGAAAAACATTGTGTGCATCTCGGCCCACAGCTACGCTTCGGCTGCAAACAACAGCTTCGACTGTTTCGAAAACATTGAATGTATTGAAGTACTACCCGTACAAAAACACAATTCGGTTCGTAGGTAATATAAATATAACACACTCTTGAAAATAATCTGGTTTAATCAAAAATACTGAACACAACATGAATTATGGACAACAATACAAAACACAACAGCTTCCACAAAGCGAGCAATGGCTCAACACTTTGCGAGCTCAATACTGATTACAGGAATGACTATTTTTTCAACTGACAACTTATTCTAGTTTTTTTTTTTATACATACTAGATTGAATTACCACAAACGTCAAGTTCACATGACAATTAAAATTATAAATTTCAAGATCATACAACATTCTCCCACCTGGGAAATTTTTAAATATATTATTTCAAAAGTTTACCACAGAAATGATACTTGACGCTTGCTTCTTTTACAAATTGTTTCAATTAGTGCTAAATCTTGCAGGTACTTTGATCTTTCGACCAAATCTAGACACTCGATCACTTTTGCACTGCACTTCACTTTCACTTTTAGAAGCGTTGTCACCTTCAGCAACCGCAGGATGGCTCTCCTTGAGCACCGGATCAGGAGTGCCATGCTCAGCACCGTCGCCGTCGATTGAATCTCCGGTTTCTGTCGTCGAAAAAACGGTGGCGCCTTCAAGAGGAAACAGTCTCTGTATAGGTCTCAACAAAAAACCGTTTACAGTTTTTAATTTCACCAGACGGATCTGTCCATCTTTGCCCGGATAAATTTCACAAATTCGCCCCAAGGGCCAATCAATACGCTTCGAATTATTGTCACCAATCAACACGATTTCTATACGGAATCTTTTCCGCAAATCTTTTCGAACAGCTTGTATATAACGAACACGTCGATTTAGCGCACTCGCGTCCGCCGAATCACAATCCGGTACGCCGTCTTGCGTAGGTTCTCGAATAAACATCGAGGGCGTAAGAGTCATTAAGTCCGTTGACTCATTTGTCAAGTATGTTAACGGTCGAGCGTTTATCACTGCCTCACAATCACAGAGGACGGTATAAAGTTCATCATTTTTGATTTTTGCGCGACCCAACGTTTTCCGTAGCAATTGCTTGACCATCCCTATCAATCTCTCCCACCATCCTCCCCACCACGGGGCAGAGGGTGGATTGAATTTCCAGATGATTCTTTGCACAGAGCTGAACCGAGTTATCTCATCCCAGTTTAACTGACTGAAAATGTTCTCTGCACCACAGAAATTTGTTCCATTGTCGGTATAAACAATACGAGGCCTACCGCGTCTCGCTATGAATCGTCTGAATGTCTTCAAGAAATCGTTTGTGGACGCAGACATGACAATGTCAAGATGTATTGCTCGATATATCGCACACGTAAAAATACAAATCCATATTTTACCTTCCTTTGTGGAAATGGGACCCGCCAAGTCAATTCCAACCACCTCAAACGTAGCGGCGTCTCTGACACGATCCAATAGTAGTTCAGTGGATGTGGTTTGCAAGCTTTTGCCTTGGTGTCGCTTGCAAGATTTGCAAGAAGAAATCGCAGACCGTATTATTCTACGTCCTCCTAATATCCAATATTTTTCACGTAGACTATTCATAAGTCCTTGCACTCCTACATGACATGATTTGATATGCGTGTCATAGATCAATTTTGTTACCACATCATGCTTCTTTGGTAAAAGATATGGATATCTAAAAATCTCCAAATCATTTCTTCTTGAAATCTGTGTCTTCACTCTTAGAAGACCTTCATTGTCATTGAAAATTCTAAAAGACGCCAACTGCTTTTCATCTGCAGCCAGGTTAGATTCCTCTTGAACCATTCTGATGACTTTCTTCTCTGCTCGAGTTATTTCTTCAACAGAAAGTTCTCCATTTCTGCGAGATCCAGTATTTTTGCAATTGTAAGCAAAACGAAAGATCCAAGCTATTGCTCGGACCATTTTCTGGTAATTCGAAAAGTAGCAGAAGACACTCTTCACTTCGTTACTTAGCATGGAGGAAATTACTTTCTTCTTCAATTCTCTTTTGACCTCAGCTTCATCGCAAGAGGTTTCTTCTTGCGGCCATTCATCTTGATTGAGATGAAGCCAACTGGGACCCTCCCACCATTTGGAGTGTTCTAAATATCGCGGTGAGCATCCTCTTGAAAGTAAATCTGCCGGATTTACTGTCCCAGGAACATGTTTCCAACAGTTTGCAGTTGTTAATTCTCGAATTTCATGGACTCTGTTCCAGACAAATGTAGCCCATTCCTCTTCTCGTCTTATCCATGATAAAACGGTCGTCGAATCCGACCAAAAATGGCTTTCTATTTCTCTACCAAGAACTTCTTGTATTTTAGAATACAGCCTGGCACCAATGCAAGCCGCCAACAATTCCAATCTTGGTATAGACATCTTCTTTATTGGTGCAACTCTACTCTTTGCTTGCAGCAAATGTATTTTCACCAAGCTTCCTTTCTCAACCCTCAAAAAAACTGCTGTTGCATACGCCGTTCCACTAGCATCGCAGAATGTGTGAATGCTAAGTTGCGACTCGCGTTCTATTTCTAACCATCTGGGTAACTGAACTTTATGCAAATAGGGTAACTCTTTCATCCATTTCAAAAAAACATTCTTTGAATCTTCGTCCACTTCAGTGTCCCAATTAATCTTTGATTCCCACAACTTTTGCAACAGAAGCTTAGGTAGAATTGTTGCTGGGCACGTAAATCCAATAGGATCGAAAATTCTTTGAGTCAGAGAAAGAATTGTACGCTTGGTCACTTCACCTTCCAGTTCAAAAGTTTGAGAAGCAATGGTAAGTAGATCCTTTTCTTTGTTCCATGCTAATCCTAATAAAGGAACGGGATTAGATTTATCGCCTGTATCTTCATTATATTCCCACCCTCTTAAGTCGAAATTAGCTTGAGCCATCAACCTACTAGCTTCTTTGATAAAATTCGACAATTCCACTTTATCCGATACGCTTGTGACGCAATTATCAACATAGAAACTGTTGGACAATTTAACAATTGTCTGCCTGGAATAAGGAACGTTTTGATCATCTTTGCTATTTTCCATACACTGATTCAAATGGAAATTGATTGTAGCGCCTAATAGAAACGGACTGGCATTTACGCCAAAAACTACTCTTCTGTGACGATATACTTTGTCAAGTCCATCGTCCGTTTTCCACAAGAATCTTAGAAAGTTTCTATCTTTTTCATTTAGACCAATCTGTAGAAAAGCTTTTCTTATATCTGATGTCACCCCTATTCTTTCCTGTCTAAAACGTAGTAAAATCGCTGGTATGAGCTCTATTAGGTTTGGTCCTTTCTCCAGGCAGTCATTTAATGCCGGCTTACCCTTCTCTTTGGCTGATGCATCAAATACTGGTCTGATTTTAGTAGTAACTCTTTCTTCTTTTATAACTGGTCTGTGCGGTAAGTAGTGAGCAGGTAAATGTAAATCTTTCTCAGGCACTTCCTCAATTACTCCTTCCATTAACCATTCGGAGAATACCTCTTGATACTTCTCGTAGTAATGAGTACTTTGGAGCTTCCAGATCGTTGTGTCTAACCTCTTTCTGGCCAAGTTTTCATTTGATGGCAGGGGTGGATGTCCCTCTCTCCATGGTAAAGAAACCTCATAGCGACCATCATCGTCAACCACAATCGTTTTATTAAATAAATTCTTTGTTGCTTCTTCAAGTTCCAGCTGGGATTGTTTTTTACCAGGATCGGTGATGCCCAGTACATCCAGTTGCCATAGATCTGCAATCATCATGTCTTTGTTCAGTAGTGACATCACCGTCATAGTTGTACTGTGGGATGGTTTAATATTCGGTACTTTGCCCGTAAGTACCCATCCTAACAAAGTTTGCATAGCTACTAATCCGCACGGAAGAATGCAACTTTTCCCAGTCATTAATTTACCAAACACGTCCGCACCAATGAGCAGTTCGATTGGACCATTTTGTGCATAGTCTGTTAATGTTATGTTTTCGCGTTGTAATTCCGATGACCAAATACCCGGGTAAACAGGATCAATATTATTGCAAATCGTTGACTGATCCAAAACTTCAAATTTACACAAATAATTATCATCTAAGCTAGATAATCGAACATCATAACATTTGTGTACTTGTTCGCAAGTAGAAGTACCACCGAATAATCCGTGCACGATTGTCTCGGTTCGTTTGATTGGATATTTTAATTCTTTCGCGATCTTTTTGAGTATGTAAGACCGTTGTGATCCACTGTCTAAGATTGCGCGTATTTCCCGATCGCCGTCTTCTCCCCGTACTTTCACACGCAATGTTTGTAGGAACACTGGAGTGTTTGTGTAGTTCGCGAGAGCCGACTCTTTCTTAACGCATTCAGAATCAACATTACATGAATCAGATCTTTTCTTTCCGCCTCGAACTGTCTTTCCCGCACTACTTTTGTTTTCTAAGTCCGGACACAAAATTACTAAGTGTTGTTTACCACATAGAATACATCTCGTTCGATCACGACAATGTCTTCGGTGATGACCGATGCGCGCACACCGGTAGCACGCCTTTTTTCCCGCAAGTATCTTTTGTTTTTCTTCCAAAGACATCTTTTGTGCTTTGAAACATTTTTCAGGATTATGACTTCCGTTGCAAAAAACACATTTTCCCGAAGTGTCACAATTTAGCAATCCTGCCGCTGTGGGTAAACTCTGTTCTTCGGATCTCAGTTTCGATTTTACTTTCTTGGTAGATCCTTCAAACGTTCCTAGCCCGAATCCTTCAACCGCTAAAGCAATGCGCTCTTCATTTTCTACTTCAGATTTCATGAAAGCGATAAGTTCGTTTAAACGGTCTTTCAAAGTAGAATTTGGTTCACTGGGATAACGGACCGATCTTTGCCAAACGCGTATTAAATCTTCCGGTAAGCATGATTCCACTAGCGGGTAAAGCATGACCGCACCTGTTTCTGTAGATATGCCTAGAGTCTCCAGCGAGCGTAGTTGCGTCTCAATTTTATCGAATAAACTATTAAGGTTCATTTTCTTTGCATTTGGGAGAGCATTGTTGACAATAAGTTTCAATAATTCTCGTATATAAAATTCTACTAACAGATCATCCCTACCAAATCTCCCTTTTAGGCTTGTTATTACTTTATTATAGTTTTCTGCGGTAGCTGGATAGCTTTCTACCAGTTCCATAACCCTAGTGTCCGGTTTGATAGCCAATAACAAGTACTGAAATTTATCCTCCGGTGGGATGTCATGATCGTTATGAATTTTCTTGAATTGACTCCAAAATGGTAGCCAATCCTTAATTTCACCACCAAACATTTTGAACTGAAATTGTGGTAATCGAAATTTATGTACATTAGAAGAGATATTACTATTGTTAGTTATGCTTGAAGAAACTTCCCTCAATAATTCCTCTCGCTGACGTTTCTGCTTATATTTTAACCTAGAGAATGTTAAAGTATACTCATCGCACTCCTCGGATTCCTTTGAGAGTTGTTCTTCTGTCGCACCTGCATGTAACATCTCAGAAAACATCTCATCATCAATTTGTTTCAGCGAATCATGTTTTGTAGAAAGTATCTCGAATTTGGCTGCAATTTCATCTTCATCTCTCTCTTCGGCCGTTAATAATCCCTCCAGCTGGTTTGCTACACGTTTCACTGCTGCCCGAAGTATCGTGCGTTTCTTCTTAATAGTTTCCATTGTTGTATGTTGACCAACACGAACCAATTCCACACAAGACAAACTAACGCGCGAAACTGTCTTTTACTAACAAAAATTATTGCCACGACACTACGAACGATACCGAAAATCAAAATTGCGCGTACTTGTTCGCCGATGAGCCTGAAGTTAAACCGACGCGCGTCGAATATGACTGCTTCGTAATGAAATTATAAATGTCAATTATAGATATATCACCTGAGTCCTGTCACGGTCGCCAAATGTTTCGAAAACATTGAATGTATTGAAGTACTACCCGTACAAAAACACAATTCGGTTCGTAGGTAATATAAATATATCACACTCTTGAAAATAATCTGGTTTAATCAAAAATACTGAACACAACATGAATTATGGACAACAATACAGAACACAACAGCTTCCACAAAGCGAGCAATGGCTCAACACTTTGCGAGCTCAATACTGATTACAGGAATGACTATTTTTTCAACTGACAACTTATTCTAGTTTTTTTTTTATACGTACTAGATTGAATTACCACAAACGTCAAGTTCACATGACAATTAAAATTATAAATTTCAAGATCATACAACATCGACCATAAAAGATTAGGTTTACGGCCTTGATACCCAAATATATTGTTTACTTTATGTACTCTATAATTCATTATTATTTATTGTAAATGTACAGTTATTGTGAATTGGGTTTTGAAATAAATTATTCACACTCACTTCTTCTTGAAGATTATTAATATTAGCTAATGATGACACCCTGGATGACACTTTTAAATTACTTTTCCAATTTAATTTTGTTTATATCGTAAGCATGACAAAATTGTATTGTGTTTTATGATTTTGCTTGATCTTAGAGCTGATTACATCTCACTAAAAGTCAGTATATTCACTTCATGTGTTACAATTTAGGTACTCGTTTGAAAAAAAAAATAGTCTATATAATTCGGAATGAAACTGGCTTTATGTGATTCAGTTAGTTTGACTTTGTCATACCGCAAACCTTAGCACATAAAGCCTTATTTTTGCTCCTAATAATATAATCTACTATTGTGTTACATTGCTGTATAAATCCATGTTTTATTCGAAGAACTATGAGAAACTGATAAAAGTGCATCGACTTTTGTTGATTGATATTAATTCACCCATGAAAATGTCAAGTTTATTGCGTTTTTGTTCATAATTCACAAATTCATGAATTTATAAGACTTATGGCCTGTTGCACCGCTCTAGCTCAAATTTTAAATTTCACTTAAACAAAAAATATCGAATCGGAATAATGACAGCAATTTTAATGTCACATTTGACTTTTAAGTCTTGATACATTGTTCAATTATTAAGCGTCACTTGAAATTTAGGGTACAGTGATGCAACTGGCCATTATAGATTCATATGAAATTGCAACATTAGTTTTGGACTCAATTTTAGTTTATCAAGAATTGCGATAATATTATAGATACGAATCAATAATTATTACGGAACTCAAAAATTACTCAAACCAGGAAGTTGTCTGATTGAGATGTTTCTGCGGCTGCAGTCAATAATGAAGAATGCACTAGAAGGATGAAGGAAGAAAGCAGACAAATGGGAGAGAGAATAGATCATTTGGAAAGGAACGAAAGCAAAAACACTGTACATGAACGCATGAAGATCTCTTTGGCGGAGCATCAACGTCTAGCAGCAAGAAAGAGACAGGACAATGATGATAAATGCAGTAAAGATGGTTAGTATCATTTATGTGATCTGTGTGGTATTTAGTATCTTTCGAAGGAGTACTTTTCCGTTTTTAAGTGAATTTTTTCATTTCAAATTCTTTTCAGCTCTCTGGTGAAGCCACAGCGAACTGACATTCATATTAACTTGACAATTATAATCAATTTACCGTGGAATTTTCGATTAGAATTCATCACTAAAACTAGACCGAGACTAATGGTGGGATCCTGAAAGTTTCTATAGCCTCTATGAGAAAGTCTATAACAACTTACAGATTCGATAGGCTGAATGATATTCCAAAAGAATCTGTAGCTTATACATTTCTTTAAATATGAAATAGATGTCTATAACGTTAAAATTAGATGAACTGTAACCATAAGACATATGAAATGTCAAAATAAATAATAATTTAGCTGTTTTGCGTTTCATGTATTTTTTGCTGGTAAAGGATCATGGAAGGTTAGCATTTATTTTCAATAAGTGTTGAAAATTCATTCAAAAATTATGTGAGATTGATTAGAAAAATCTGAGTAATGCAATATGGCCATTCGAAGCTCCAGATGAACGTTCCAAACAATTGTTCCGTCTGGATAATACAATTGCCCATAATTTAATATGATTTTCCCATCAATTTGAAAATGGCCATTCCGAAATATGTCAATAAGAAATATTCATGCTCAAAAATATGATTTCAGGTTCTTGCCACTCAAAGTTTTCTCGCGAGTGGCTTTTCATTCACCTACAACTAAATTTGGAGCGTCTTCAATTGAATTCAATGTATTCTTTCCATTTGTCATTCGAATAATTATCATCCAATGTGGAATTTATAGTGTTACTCTTGAAAACGTAATCATATTCTTCATAATCCATGTACACTTATTGCTTCCTGGTGTAAGGGCACTTCTTCCACGAACATAAATATTTTTATTTCTTCTAGCACAACTGAACTTCATTCTTACTCAAAAACACATGTACATCTACATAACAACATAATAACAACATAACATAAGACGACCATCTTCACTTCCTTCCTATTATTGTGCTGCCATCTACTTTCTAGCGGTAGTAACAGGCGCGAAGTTCAAATTTAATAAATGAATGCTCACAGATTCGGCCATCCTGACAATATGATCGTCCTCGATCGTGTATAAACTAAGGTTATTTATCTTATCTAATAACATGTTGACCTTAATAAATAATTATGTTATTTAATTTAATTAGACCACATTCCCATGTGATCTGGTGCGATGACACCCCTATATGGTATCTGAGTCAATTGGTGGCCTTGAATGTCCTTCACCTCGTATCTGTCATTGGGTAGGACTGCTGTCACTTCATACGGCCCTTTATATTTTGGCAATAATTTTTTATTTACTCCGGGCGTTAATACGTTATTTTTTATCATGACATAATCTCCGATTTTATAAATAATAGGTTGCTTATGCCTTCTATCGTAATTTGTCTGATTTATCTTTTGAGATTTATCAATATTTGCAGATGCTTGTTCCCGAATGTCAACTAAATCGCGTTCGCTCATACACTCTGGCATTGTCTCCAGAATCTCTCTGACACTATCTTTGACTTTCCCTAGCTGATTCACTCCATACAATATTATACTAGGCGTGTTTTCAATAGATTTATTAATGGTATTATTTATAGCATATTCAACGTCTATCAAAAAGAGATCCCAATTTTCCGGTGTATCTACTATTTTTGCAAAAATTGCAGTTATTGACCTGTTCATTCGTTCTTCCTGCCCATTAGCTCTGGATGTGGCTGTTGCAACCAGAACATGTTTAATATTTTCATCAGAACAAAATTGTTCGAACTCTAAAGAAGTATATGCGGTTCCTCTATCTGAAATAATGCGTCGCGGTCTGCTATAATATTTGAAATATTCTCGCAAGTGTTTGACTACCTCTTTACTGCTAGTTGTTCGCGTCAATAACTTAAATATTTTTGTTCTGCCGCTTTGTCTTCGCGAGAGGCCCATAATGGTCTATGTGAATTGTAGCGAAAGGATAGGGACTTTTTCTGATAATGTCGAGGAAACCTTCTTGTTTTCCCGTCTTCTGATTGAAAGTTATACATTTCAGACAATTACTAATATAATGTTTCACTCGGTCTTTCAGATCTTTGAACCAATATACTCGCTATATAAGTTCTACTACCTTTTCAACTCCCACATGGCCAACATCGTCATGGCAACTTCGGATAACATTGTCAATCATTGAAAACGGTACATAAAATAATAATTTTTCTTTAGATTTTCCATAGACCCATCCGTTCCTTAATAATAATTTTGACTATTTCATCGTCCTGATTCTGCTTGAATGCAAGAATTTGATTAAATGTGCTTTCTTCGAGGATTAAAATATTTTGTAACCGGCTCAATGCATCTACATGCATCATCTTTGTCCTGCGTCGATGTTCTATTGTGTATTCATAATTTTCTAAACATAAAACTCATCTAGCTATTCGTGGAATAATGTCGCGTTTAGATGAAGTTAGTTTAAAACTATTACAATCGGTTGATATTTTGAATTTTAACCCTTGCAAGTGAATATGAAATCTTTGTATCGCATAGACTATTGACAAAAATTCTAATTTATAGCTATGGTATTTAGATTCGACTGGAGATGCTCTTTTGCAATAGAAAAATACAGGATGCATTTTCCCGTCATTAGGATTGCTCCAAAATCTATTGCTGAAGCATCACAGTGTAATTCAGTTTCACCAATAGGTGAATATACAGCTAATATTGGTTGCCGCGCCAATTCTGACTTTAGTATTTCAAATGCTTGAAATTGCTCGCTATCGAATTTAAAATCAGTTCCTTTCTTTAAAAGATCATACAGCGGTTTTGCGATTAACGAGAATTCTTTATAAACCGACGGAAGTAGCTAACCAAACCTATAAAACTTTGCAGCTCACCTCGATTACGTGGAATGCCATAATTTATTACTGCTTGTACATTTGCGGGGTTTGGCAGTATTCCCTGCTTGTTAATAACTTACCCTAGATACTCAATCTTGTTTTTAAGGAAACTGCATTCATCTATTCTTATTTCAAGCGAGTTTTGCATTGGAATACTAAACATCTTGAGAATTTTTGAATTTTCTCCAACTGTGTCAGTGGCGATCAACAAATCATCAAAATATACTAAAAGCTTATTTTGCTCAATCAATTTTGAAAATATAGTGTTTACATATCAAGCAAAGACTGCAGGACTATTTGACAAGCCAAAAGGCATTCGTAGGTAGTCAGCTTTACAAACACCCAAAATAATTAATCGACTGCTATTGATTTCTTGTCAATTCTGATCAACATTAACTTGGCTTACTTTATCGCGAAGCACTACTTGTGCTTTGATTAATGATATTGGGCTACCTGTATCTAGAAACGCATCTATTTTCGCTTCAAAAGGATACCTTTCTATTTCAACCGGAATCGTGAATGATGTAATCGGTTCTGGAAGCTTTTCAACCAGCATCGTTGAACTATCTGCAGCAGCCTTCACCGCCGTCGCTGCTGCTGATCGCTTTTGGCAATCCTTTTTTTTATGGTCGGTTAAACCACGAGTGAAACATGAACCTCGCTCGCGACTCGGCTTAGGGCACGCAAATGCATAATGACCCGCTTCATCGCAGTTGTAACATTTCACTGTTGCCGCTGCTCTTTGGTCGCTTGGTGCATTGTCACGGCCTGATGTACCACTTCTTCTCGCTGGCGCTGTCGTTTGATATATCTCCCGCGTTTGTGCTCTTCGGGCTTCATTTTGTGGAATTAAATTCATAGATTCTAAAAAGTCACTCATTCTCGTATGTCTGGCTGCTATAATATAGCTTGTGTCCTAAGGACGAAATTTTCAATCCCTTCAATCATGTACTGAATCGTGTCTATTTCTGATAAGTTCAACTTGTTGCATAGTTTCAGTTTATCATGAAAATGAACAGAGAACTTTTCTTCTACCTTCTACTTTCTCGCTTCCATTTTTCTTACCCGACTCACATGACTTTCATACGTAGAAAATAGCAATTTCATATCAGTCTTAAGTTCTTCCCAAGTTTTAGTAACCATACCTGGTGTATCTTCATACAAGTCTTGCGCTCTGCTTCTTAGCTGTTTGGTGGCCAACACTTTAATTACTTTTCCAGACATATTATACGCAATTCGGATCTCGCCGACTCGATTAATCCAAACTTGCACATCGTCGTCCGAATCTCCCAAGAATATTGGAATTTGGCTTCCAATATCAAAATGACTTAATGATGGCTGCCGTTCTTCTCGTAATTGCATTACTGCCGCTATAA
Source organism: Dromius quadrimaculatus (assembly GCA_963989225.1). NCBI lineage: Eukaryota > Metazoa > Arthropoda > Insecta > Coleoptera > Carabidae > Dromius > Dromius quadrimaculatus. The sequence continues at coordinate 34,827,234 of OZ022328.1, read as the reverse complement.
TATCTTCTATAGGTATAGGAGTAGCATTGATAGTTTCTCCATGTGCTTCTAATGGCGGCGTAGACATTTTTGTGAGCCAGATATTTTAATCTTCCAATATCTCTTTAATCCGCTGCTTGCAGGTGAATCCCACTTCTGAACTCTGTAAGGGCACTTCTTTCACGAACATTAATATTTTTATTTCTTCTAGCACAACTAAACTTTATTCTTACTCAAAAACACATGTACATCTACATAACAACATAACATAAGACGACCATCTTCACTTCCTTCCTATTATTGTGCTGCCATCTACTTTCTAGCGGTAGTAGCAGGGGCCTGATTCTTGAAATTTTTCGTATGCGAAAGTATGTGAGATGCGCATACGAACTGCACAATGGTATTCTTGAATTTAAAAGTAGGGGTCGTGTACGCAAATTTCGTGCGCAACTACATCGCATGGTGAACACCCTTCGAAAGTTGTCATTCGTATGCGAAACTTGTGACAGATTGGAGTACGCTAGTTTTTAAATATGGCAAATTTGGACGAAATAGTACAGTTAGACTTAATTAACTTATTAGACGAAGTTGAAAATTATGACGGTGTAAATAGAAGAGTTTTTAAACAACTTGATGCATTTTCCTTAAATGAAAATCAATAAATGAAGTTATTTAGACTACCAAAAAGTGTTGTTTTACATTTGATAGAACAATTGGATCCATATATTACTCCACCAAGCAGAACTTCAGCTATGGATGTTAGAACTAAGGTAAATTGTTTGTTTGAATGTTGCAAACTTCAATATCATTTTTTAGAATATAAATGAATTTATAGGTTTTGACAGCTTCGAGATTTTTTGCATCGGGGGGTTATCAAACAGACATTGGTCTCAATGTATATGCTGCAGTAAGCCAGTCATCTGTGAGTAGATGTGTCGCCGAAGTAAGTGCAGCATTAAATCAGTCAGCAATTTTTCAACGATGGATACAGTTTCCTACCACATTAGAGGAGTTGCAACTAGTTCGCACTGAGTATTTTAGCAGATTTCGTCTTGTAACATACAGATATATCTACAATTTAAAATGTTCTAGATTTTACGAGAAATTTCAATTTCCTGGAGTTGTGGGTGCTATTGACTGTACCCATGTTGCAATTTTAGCGCCTTCAGAAGATGAACATATATATGTTAGCAGCAAGGGACACCATTCTATTAATGTTCAGTTGGTATACTGTTAGTCCGTTTTCCAGTATATATTAAATTTATATTTTTTCTTAATTCAATAGGTTTGTGATTCAAACTTGAAAATACTTCATGCTAATGCGCGTTATCCCGACAGCACAAATGATAGTTTTATATGGAACAGTAGTAGTTTAAAGGATTTCTTCTGTGACTTGCATGAAAGAGGACACACAAACTTCTATCTTCTTGGTAAGTTTGTTATATATTATGAATATAAAACTAGTGAAATCGAATGAAAAAATGTGGTATTTATCTTATAGGAGACTCTGGATATGCATTACGATCATATATGATGACCCCTATACTAAATCCAGAACCTCAAATGAATACACCAGAATATAGATATAATCAACGGCAAATGAGCACAAGAGCTCTAATAGAACGATGCAATGGACTATTAAAATGCGATTCCGTTGCTTGTTGAAACACCGTGTTCTACATTATAAACCAGATATTGCATGTAAGATTATTAATGCTTGTTTAGTATTGCATAATATGTGCATTGAATATAATGTATCAGAACCGAGCGAGTATGAAGAGGAAGATGATGTAGATTTTGGAATCATGGATGATCATAATCGTAATGAACCAATTGGACGAGTGAATCCGGATTTAGCAAAGGGTAGAGCCATGCGACAAAAATTAATAAATAATTATTTTACATAAATTATATTCATATATGTAACGAAAAAAAAAAAATTAATTATATTGCACTTTCTATAGATAAATAAAATAAAAACAAACATCATTCTGATTAATATCACAAGAAAAATAAAATTAAATTAACACAAATTACTTTCCGTTTTGAGCTGCCAACATTTCATTTAAAGTTAGTAATGAGTCAGCTATTTATTTTTTCAAGTCTTCATCAGTTTTCAGTATACCTATATGTTGGCGGTATGATTCAAGTTTTTCTTTGTAATACTGTTCTTTTATTTCAAGTTTCTTTTTGGTCAATTTTGTTAAATTTTCAGATGCTATCAAGGTTTTCTCGTATTTCCGCGGTTTTTTTGATCCTGTTTTATCTGAAACATTGCAACATTTTTAAAAGTTTGAAACAGTACTAATTAATCTGAAGATAGTTATATATATTTTTGTTAATAACTAAAGTATCAGCATTACCTATTTTTGGTGATGATGTTGATGGAACTAGAGAGAAAGTTAAATTTTCTGAAATTAAAAGTATATTAATACTCTATATTATAATAAAATGCTTAATATCATACACCGGGTGCCTACATTTTTTGACATATAGGAGATAAAATGTTAAAATTTTTATCTCGCTCTGAAAATATTAATTTTAATTTATTTCTATTTTATGAATAGAACGTTTTATGTCAATAAAAGAGGGCTTGTTGGATGTGGCTTTTGATTTTAAACGTTTTTTGTATTTACACTTTTGGTTTTCAAAATAATAGGTAAAAACTTGGAGCAAAATAAAAATTTTAATATGTATTTCCTATATGTCGAAAAAAAAGTTGATCCCTGGTATATTCATATACCTTTTCCTACGTTCTTTGATAGTTCATTCACATCTTTCATTTCTACTTCTACTGATATTGGCATTGAAATGTCCAACATATCGTCTGTTTGTCTCGTTGTGTCTTGTAATAAACAATATTAGAAAATAATTTTAAGTCGGTATAAATACATGAGATACTTATTGAGAATAATGGAACTCCAGTTTCTTCAATTCCTTCTATACCGTCTATTGCTGTTGGTGTTATTATGTCTATGACTGACATGTCATTATTATCCTTGTTGGTGCACCTTCTCCAGTTTGGAAGATATGTTTCTTTATAATCACAGATTTTTGTTTTGTTTTGGTTTTTAAGTCTTGCCAAACCTATAATATTTGGAATGAGGTTAGATCTATAATATTGTTTTTCTAAATTTACTTACTTTACGCCATTGTTTCCAAGTTTTGATGCCTCCACCAGGAACTGAATTTAAAATATTGGATAAAGAATCCCACAACATTTGAGAATTTTTATACGTGAAGTCTTTTGTAAATCTCCCTGTATCAATTTGTGGATTCTTTTTCACAAATTCGATTAATATATTTTTTTTTTCTATAATAATATTACCAGCTCGTTTAGCCATTGTGTTTTGAAACTAAAAGTGACAGTTTAACCAACAAGAATATATGTTTAAAATCAAAACAAAATTCATATTAATAACACATTTTCATTGGTTGGAAGAAGGTGCGTTCGGTTGTCTTTGTTATTTTTGTAATTCGCATACGAATCTTTGCTTGGAAGTTTCTATCACCAGTCAAGAATACCACTCATGCGCAGACGACTGGTCGTATAGGCTCTTTGCGAATAGATTGCAGCGCCACTAGTGGGTAATTTTGACAGTACTAGCAGGAAAACAATACGTTATCATTGCACATGATTTCTGAATATATGTATCAAATTAAAATTATAAAGCAATTTATAAGCGTATTTAACATGGAAATTGAAAAAACGAGTGTTGGTTATATAAATTTTTGCGTTCCAAACTTTAAACAGTTACGGAAACACAAAAAAACATAAACATTCCTACAAGCTCCCATCCAGAGAACATGAAATAGAAATGAGAAAAAAATGGATTCAGGCTATTAAACGAGTAAAAAATCGAAAAAGAAGTCAATAATAATTATAGAATATGTATTGAATGGAGAAATCACTTGACGAAACTAGAAAATCTATGTAAGAAGTTAGGTTAAACGATTGCAAGCTATAGCAATTTTGTATGTATTATTTTTGTGTATCGGATAAGTTTTTGAAAATGGATGCAAAATATCAACGTAAAGTAATGTGAAAAAATGTACTTCTATATGACATGTTTTGATTCATTTGACAGACATGTAACAACCTATAATTAATTATTTTAAAATAACATAATATCTTACGTCGATAAAAACTTAATACGGACAATAATCAATTGACTTTTGCTCTCTACAACATGCGCGGAGATCAAATTATTATCCAAAAACAGTTTTTCTTCAACATTAAACGCATGCTCACTTTCTTGAACTAATTTCCCTTTTTCTAATATTGTACTCCGGATTCAACCAGGTTATATGAATTGGATTCCTATTGCTATTATAACTCCATTAGCCATCATTCACTTGTGTTTTTAAACTTATTTCAAGCTTCAATATAAACTTTTTAGCTTTTATTCACTTATTCCACGTAATGACAATTCAAATTTTCTCCTGCAACTACTTTCAAAATTAAACACTCCGAGCGCTAGTGTCGCTCTCCAACGTTTGCGCAAAGAGCCTATACGAAAGTCACCACTCGAATATTTGCGTACACGAAAACTTTCGCATGGTTTCAAGAATCGAGCCCCAGGCGCGAACCTCAAATTTAATAAATAAATGCTTACACTGGCAATATTTCTGGTTCTCTTTGGAGGAAAAACAATGTTTATTCATTGTATCGAACACTTTTGTAATGTCAATAATCAAAAGAAAACCTTCATGCTTTAAATCTTCCGCAAAATTCTTGAAATTTCAATTTGAATATATCAAAATAATCCGACACATTACAACTTGAGTGAGAACAGATATTACTTAAAATCAGAAGGCATCGTTATATTTGATGACTTCATCCACGTCGTTATATGATTTATTTACTTGAGTGCATTAGGACCCTGAATAAAATATATTATTCTGTATTTTTGAGAAAAAATCCAAAAGTAAAAATTATCTCCTGTTAAAATAGTAATCATATCATTCAACAGATGACGTAAGAAGTGACGCGTTGTATTGATGAAAGTTCATATCGTTATAAATAATAATTGTTTTTTCTTTTGGTTTTAATAATAGATTTCTGTAATGAGTATTAATTAGTTTACAATGAAGTATGTCTGTGAGTAACAGAAGTTAGTTTGAATAATATCACAATACATAGGTCATATTAACCTAAGATAAATCACATGGTAGCAGAGCGTAGTTGCTCGATGCTGTAGCTGTGAGTTGAGTATTCGCGTCGTGTGTTCGATATAAGAAGATTTTTAAAACTCGGTCGTTTTGTCGTGTGTGTAAAACTCGCACAAACATTACGAAATGGAGGCTCCAATTACTGTAGCGAAGTTGAATGGTGAATACTGGAATGTGTGGAGATTTCAGCTAGCAGTTGCTTTGAAAGCAAGAAATTTATATCGAATAACAATGGGTGAAGAATTTTCCCCCAGTAAAACTGAAAGTAAGGAAGCAGCATATGAAGAATGGTGTAGACGTGATGCAAAATCACGGGGAGTGCTCGTGACAAGGATGGAGGATGAGCCACTCTCACATGTCAGGAAATGCGACACTGTAAATGATATGTGGAAGAAACTTGAATCTGTTTATGAACGTGATTCAGCGGTGTCAGCGCATTTATTAAACGAACGATTTTATGATATCAAGTTTGAATCGAATGTGCAGTCATTCGTAACTCACTTAAAAAATATCAAAGCAAAGTTAATACAACAAAATCAAGAGATTCCAAAAAATATGCTGATGTCAAAAATACTCATGTCGCTCCCTGAAACATTTAAACACTTCAGATCAGCATGAGAAAGTGTTTCAATGAAGGAACAAACACTTGATGTTCTTGTGTCACGGCTTTTGCTTGAAGAGGAGCGCATTAAACATGAAATTAAGTCCCAACCATCACCATCAGTGGCATTGTTAACCAAACAATTAACAGGAAAGTGTTTTAATTGGGGTACAACCGGACATATAAAATCACAGTGCAATAAGAAAGTTAAAGAATGCAAGTACTGCAAGAGAATGGGTCACAAAATTGAAGACTGCTTCCATAAGAAATGTAAAGACAGTAGAAGGACAAATAAAGGATGTACTTAACCCAAGGCAGGGGGAAATACTGGCAACGGCTCAGGATCAGGTTTTGCGTTAATTGCGTCAAAGAAAAATAAGGAAGAAAAAGATTTTGAGTGGTACCTAGATGGCGGAGCATCTAATCATATCTGCAAAGACCGTGAGTGTTTTGACGATTACAGTGAACTGCAAGAACCAAAATATTTCACTATTGGAGACGGAAAAACACTAATGGCGGTTGGATTAGGCAATATTAACATTCTTGCGTATGATGGAAACTGTTTTAATAGTGTAGTGCTTGAAAATGTTTATTACGTGCCGGAACTCACTGTTAATTTGTTCTCAAAGGGTACCACTTTGAACAAAGGACTTATTGAATATAGTGATACAACGTACGCAAGGTTTATGACAGTTAATAATGAAATTATCGCCATGGGTGCTAGATATCATAATATGTACAGAATGATGTTCAAAATAGCAAATGAAAATGGAAAATGTCTTGTAGTGCAAGCTCAAAATGACCTATCTTGGTGGCATAGAGCTTTGGCTCACCAAAATCAACGCTACGTAAAAGACTTCCTAACTAAATCGAAAATTGAAGTGAAAAACAACGAAGTATTTTGCAAAGCATGTGTGCAAGGGAAACATCAGCGTGATCCTTTTCAAATAAGCACCTCAAGTGCTGAAAAAATCGGTGACGTCATTCATGCTGTTTTGTGCGGTAAAATTGAGGAACTCTCCGTTGGTGGATCAAGCTACTTATTTCTTCTTGAAGATGACTATTCGAATTATAGAACAGTTTATTACTTAAAATCTGAAACTCAGTTTAAAAAATCAATAAAAGTTTTCCGAAGTGATAACGGAACAGAATTCGTTAATCATGAAATGCGCAAGTTATTTGATGGATATGGAATTATACATCAATTGAGCGTCTCATACACCACCCAACAATATGGGAGAGCTGAACGAGAGCTCAGAACGATCATGGAAGCAACAAGATCTATGCTCGCAGAAAAACAGCTGAGCAAGAACTTGTGGGCGGAAGCCGCAAACACTGCTGTTTACCTGATGAACCGAATAGGGCATAATCCAGTTAAAGGAAAATCTCTGTATGAAGTAATGTATAACAAGACATTCAATCCAAGTGACATAAAAGGTGTTTTTGGGACAAAAGTATGGGCCTACATCCCAAATCCACAACGCAAGAAACTCGACATGGAGAGTAAGTTAGGAATATTCGTTGGATATACCGAAAATACAAAGGGCTACCGAGTATATTATCCAGATGAAAACAAAGTATCAATAGTTCGAGAGATAATTTTAGAACCTGAACAAAAAGCTAACAACCTCAGTGATAATGTACTTGAAATCCCTATAAGTTTGCACATTCAAGATCCAAACTTGAGAAAACCTGAAGATGGCAACGATTTCATCGAGGATGTCTCTCACAATGAAGAAATTTATGTACATGAGGACAGCGACCCAACCAATAACGCCTTTGAAAAAAGCAACGTTGAAGAACGTCAGGAAGCGGATCCAATTGACAGACAACGACCTCGTCGAACATTGAAGCAGCCAACATATCTACAAGATTACGTGCTCCTGTGTGCGAACGCAAAGGAACCCTCTACATTCGAAGAAGCTTTGAATAGTGATAGTGCAACGAAATGGCAAGAAGCCATGAGTGCGGAAATGTGCGCGTTAATAGAAAATAATACGTGGGAAATAGTGGAAAAACCATCTTTGTGTTCGATAATCGACAGTAAGTGGTTATTTAGAATCAAACGTGACCAAAACGGGAAAATGAATAAATATAAGTGTCGACTAGTCGCAAGAGGTTTTATGCAACATTACATCGATGAAGATTTGTATGCTCCAGTCGTAGGCTTGAATACAGTAAGAATTTTGTTAGTCCTTAGTGCAAATGAAGGTTGGCAAGTTCATCAGTTAGATGTTTGTAAGGCGTTCTTACACGGAGAAATGAAGGATGACTTGTACATGAACTTGCCAATCAACTAGAAACTAGAAGAAGCTAAAGTTTGTAAATTAAATCGAGCAATATATGGTCTAAAGAAATCACCATTGTTTTGGTATGAGAAATTCGACTTGTTTGTAACTAAACAGGGTTTCATTAAGAGCAAATGTGATAATTGTTTATATGTTAAACATTTTGAGAAGGATATTGTCTGTGTAATTGTCTATGTTGATGATATACTTGCAACTGGCTCAAATAGTAACGAAATAATTAGTAATATAGAATTATATATATATATATATATATATATATATATATATATATATATATATATATATATATATATATATATATATATATATATATATATATATATATATATATATATATATATATATATATATATATATATATGGTTCAGCACTGCGAGCCTTGTAGACTCATGGCTTGTTGCGCTATTCTTCGCCATAACACTCTGTCCTGTGCTTTCTCCTTCCATTTTTTTACACCCAATTGTTCGATATCCTTTAATACTGCGTCATACCATTTTCCACGAGGACGTCCTCTTCTCTTTTTCCCCATTATACCACCTTTTAAAACACTTTTAACCACTCTGTTCTCTGACATACGTTTTACATGACCCAACCATTTTAATCGTTTGATTTTAATCACTCCCGTAATATAAGTGTCCGCGAAAAGTTCCATGATTTCCGGGTTCGTTCTCCTTAGTTTCAGACCGTCTCCTACATTTTTCCCTCCGTAGAATAATCTCAGAATCTTTCTTTCCCAAATTTCAAGTTTACTTTGATTAGATGCATTTAGTACCCATAATTCACTCCCGTATAACACTACCGGCCGTATCACTGTTTTATAGACTCTTATTTTTGCTGCTCTTGAGATCGATTTTGATTTAATGAAGTTAAACAGAGCTCCTATGCACCTTTTACCTTTCTGAATTCTGCTTGCAATTTCAGTATCTTCTTCACTATCATTTTTTATAATTACTCCTAGATAGTTAAAATTTTTAGTTTCTGCGAATTCGTAGTTTTCCATCTTCTGTTCTTGTTATAAACTCATCTTCCCCGGTTTTGTTTTGTTTCCGCACATACAAATATTCAGTTTTCTTCTCGTTTATTTTAAGACCAATAATTTTTGCTTCCTTTTCCAACTTTTTAAATATGCGTTTTAGCTCATCCTTCGTTCTTGTTACTAATGCTATATCATCTGCATAAGCCAAAAGCTGATGTTTTTGCCTATGAATGATACCTGTCCTGTGCAGTTCGCTTCTTTTTACTAGCCCTTCCAGTATCATATTAAACAGAATAGGGGAAGTTGGATCACCTTGCCTTAGACCTCTGATTACCTTGAAACTATAAGACAGCCTTCCTTCCACTGAAATTCTACAACTGGTGTCCTCCTGTGTCATTTTAACCAAGTTTATTAACTTTTCCGGTACTTCCAGCTCCCTTAAGAACTCTCTCATTTTATTATTGTCCACTGTATTATATGCTTGCTTGAAGTCTATAAATAATACATGTAATTCAAGATCATGCTCATAGCTGTTTGCGATAATCTGTTTCAGCACGAATATTTGCTCTGACGTCGATCTGCCACTTCTAAAACCTGCTTGATATTCGCCTAACTTTTCCTCTGCAATTTTTCCCAGTCTGTTTCTTAGAGCAATTGCCATGATTTTGTATGCTACATCAAGCAGGGCTATTCCTCTGTAATTTTCGCAAGCTGTTCTGTCTCCTTTTTTATACACTGGGTGAACTACTGAAGTTTTCCAACTGCTTGGCATCTGTTCTAGTTCTCAAATATCCTTAATCAACTAATAGATACACGTCTGTAGTTCTTCCTCCCCGTACTTGTATATTTCTGCGGCCACTCCGTTTTCACCGGGACTCTTGCACTTTTTTAGGCCTTGGATTATTTTTATAATCTCTTCTTTTCCAGGAGTTTTAGTCAGCTCTTCAAATCCGCCATTACTTACCGGGTTTCTGTTCTGCACACTAGGAGTCTCTTCTTCGCTAGCTTCATCATTTAGTAATTCTTGAAAATATTCTTTCCATCTGTCTATTTTTTCTACACCCGTTACTAACTTATTATCTTTATCTTTACAGTAGATTACTTTGCTCTTGTATCCGTCTTTCTGCTTTTTTACTTCTTGGTAGAAATTTCTAATAAATTTGTTTTTGTAATTAGCCTCCGCTGCTTCCATTCTTTTAGTTAGCTGCTCTCTCTTTTCACTTCTGCAGATCCGTTTGAAATTTTTACTCTCCAGTACGTATCTTTGTTTGTTTTCATCGTTATTAATGTTTAGAAGCAGGATTTTTGCTTTGTTTTTGTTCACCATCGCTGTTTTACAATCCTCATCAAACCAGTCTCGGTTCTTTATTCGATTGTTGTTTCTCTTAATCGCCTGCTCCGACACTTTTCTGATTGTTTGTTCTAGATTATCCCAGTTCTGTTCCACTGTTTTCCCATGTTCAAAACCTTTCTCTTGTAAATTATGTTCCATCATTTCTTCAAAATTTTTCCGTATGTCTTCATTTTGTAGTTTTTCCATATCATATCTAACTTTTTGACTGATTTTATTTTTTATTTGCGGGAGTTCTTGTTTAATTGTGACTTTGACCAAAAAATGGTCAGATTCAGTTACTGCACCTCTGTAGGATCTTATATTTGTTATTAAATGTTCATGCTTCCTCTCGGCCAGTACATGGTCTATTTGATTGCATGTTTTACCATCGGGAGATGTCCATGTTCCTTTGTGAATCTCTTTCCTTTGAAATCTGGTACTCATTATCTTTAGATCCATTACCGTTGCAAATTCTATCAGCCTCTTTCCATTGTCATTTGATTCTTCGTGCTTACTATGGCCTCCTGTTATATTTTTATATATTTCTTCTCTTCCCACTTTCGAGTTAAAATCTCCTAGTAGTATTTTGACGTCATACTTAGGTATGCTGTTGAATATTTTCGTTAAATCTTCATAGAAATCGTCCTTCTCCTCATCCTCCTTTACTTCCGTTGGGGCATGTATGTTAATTATACTAATTTGCCTGACAATCCTCTGATCCTCAATTTGCATATTTTATCTGTTACAGGCACAAATTCAATAACTAGATCCTTTATTCTTTTCGCTACCATAAAGCCCACACCGAAATGTTTTGTTTTGAATCCACTTTTAAAAACTACATAGTTATCTACCTCAAAAATATCGTTGTCTTGTTGTTTTGTCTCTTGTATCGCGGCTATATCTATTTTGAAATCTTCAAAAACTTTACTTAGATTTTTTAGAGCTCCAGGTGATTTTGTCCTCCTGACATTCCAAGTACTTAACAATAATAATTGGTTTTTATTCGTAATCCTTTTTCCTTGCCTATTCGTGCCAATGGTTTCGTCCTGTCTCTTGACTAGTTTTTTAACGTATTTGCTTTTGTGTTTGCAGTAGGACCGGGTTCCAGTTTGCCACTATTTTTATTCCATATCCAATTCTTATCCTCTATCAGTAACCTGGAATGGTAAATTTTGACTTTCTTTCCTTTATTTCTTTCTTCTTGTGCTTTTTTCCGTATTAGTGATTGTACTTTTCTCTCCTCCTGTGTCAGATCATTATCTATATAAATTTTTTCACCTCTAAGCTTATTTTTGTTTTTCCTGACCTTATATTTGTCATCACTATTATTTAGTTCTGCGATAATAAACGGTTCCTGGTCTCTATTCTTGACTAGTCTTGTTGTCTTCACAATGCATCTAACTTGTAATTTTTCTTCGAACAGTGCATTTACTAATTCTTTAGGCCTGTCGCCTCCCCCTACGAGCCCTTTTATTATTACATTGTTGCTTCTACTTTTCTTGTCCTGAATTTCAACTCTCTTCCGCAACATCTGTATTTCATGACTTAACTCCGTTCTTTCTTTCTGCCAAATTTTTTCTCTTTCTTCATATTCTCTCCTAAGCTCTTCAATGGAAGAAGAGTTTTTTTGGATTTCCTCTTTCAGGTCAGCATGGTTAATGTTCATTTGTTTTTTAATATCTTTCATACCTTGGGACAAGCCTACTATTAACTCCTTTAGTTCTTCCATATCCTTTATGTCTCCGTTTCCCTTTCTCTCCGGCGATCTAAGTGTGACTTTACTCTTTTTGAAAGCTTCACCTTTATCTAAGCTGTCTCTCTTCCGTTTTTCTAAAGAATCGCTACGTTCCCGATAAAAGTTCATCCCCACTGCTACGCCACTGCTAGTCGCTTAAAGCGCCTGCGCTAAGCACGATTCTCTCGCGCGTCTGTGCCTCTGACAGTAATTCTCACCTGTCTTATACAGCACTGAGTCAAGGTCACTATTGTCACTTAAATCTTCACTTTATTTTATAATAATTAATCAAACTGTAACACTGTTGTTGACTTTTCTTTTCATTCTGTTCGCTTCCACTTTATTTAAATTTCACTATGGTCCACACCTTTGTCTTTACTTACACGATAACTTTCGATAATTCGAATTTTATTATCGGTGTTCGTGAAAAACCAACTCACTCGCGAACCTCATAGGCGTTTTATAAGGTCCACAAACTTGAACAATATAACTTGGAATTTGAAAAGCTTAGAACATTGATTAAAAGAGACATCGAATTAGCACATAAAACTATTTATCTTCTATGGAATTTACAATCGCATCTGATTCAACTAAATTCTGGAGCTTCATCAATAGCAGAAAGTCTAAATCACGCATTCCTGGTGTAATGAAGTCGGGAAATCATACATTTAATACCTCTTCGGATATTGTTCCAGGATTCGCAAATTTTTTCTCTAGCGTTTACACGAGCAACACTGGAGAATCTTGTGCAGATGTTGATTCTTTGTTCAATGACTTTCAACCTACATTTGTATCTTAAGTAACTGAAGAAGATATTCTCTTTGCAATCAATAAGTTAAAATCAACTCGTAATCCTGGTCCCGACAACCTGCCTGCTTATATAGTCAAAGGATGTCGTAACCTACTATTGAAACATCTTCATATTTTGTTCAATTTATCTCTCTCAACAAATACTTTTCCATCGTCTCGCAAAACATCAAATATTTGTCCTATATTCAAATCTGGTAATACTACTATCCTCTCTAGTTATAGACCCATCGCTATATTATCTATTATCTCAAAAGTTTTTGAATCCATCCTGCACAAATATAGGTATCTATGATTCTGTCAATAAATATATTCCAATCCATCAACATGGGTTTGTCAAGAGATCAACCACATCCAATTTAATGAATTTTACCGAATTCACAGTCAACTCGTTGCATGACAATCAACAAGTCGACGTGATTTATACCGATTTTTCTAAGGCTTTTGATACCATTGATCATAAGCTCAAATATAACTATAATTTTTCTGATGAACTTGTCATACTTCTTTCATCTTATTTACACAAACGGGAGCAATATGTGCAATACAACAATTACAATTCCCAATCTTACTATGCCATTTCCGGTGTACCAAAAGGCGCAAATCTCGGACCGTTACTTTTCAATTTATTTATAAATGACATTGTGGGTAGTATTCATCATTCTGAAATTTTACTGTATGCTGATGACCTGGAAATTTTTTAAATCATCAATTCGACTGACGACTGCATGAACTTACAAGAAGATATAAATAGTATTCTAATTTGATCTAAGACGTCAAAATTGTCGTTCAATTTCAATAAATGTAAAATAATGAGTTTCTGTATGAAGAAAACTACTCTAAATTACAAATATTATATGGATAACACTGCTCTTGAAAGAGTTCAAAGTTTCAAAGATCTCGGTGTTCTATTTGATGAACATCTATCATTTAATGAACATATTAACAGTATAGTAAACTCAGCATTTAGAAATCTTGGTTTTATAATACATAATTCTAAGTCTTTTCATAATGTACAAACGCTCAAGAAATTATATTTCACATTTGTCAGGATGAAATTGGAATATTGTGTTCAGATTTGGAGTCCAATATATAACAAATACTGTCATTTCATTGAAAACATACAAACAAAATTCCTAAAATATTGTTTTTATAAACTTCATGGCACATATCCAGTTCACAATTACTCCAGCGAACTCTTAAGCAAGAATCCGACTGTAGACTTTTCATAAAAATTTTCATCATTATTTTTATAAATATTTTTATAAACACGTCATTACGTATAGCTAGCAAGTATGGTATCACACTGTAAATTCTTTTTACCGTGTTTTCAGAGTGTTGCATACTTTACTCTGTTGTGAGTATTGCATACTTTACACTGTTGTGATTTTGATTTAGCGCCAAAACTTATACCTAACCATTTTGTTTGCTTGTCATTTTTACAAAGAGTTGGATTAGTTTATAGTATCAAATATGAATGATAGTGCTAATCAAAAATTATTAACTGCTGTCATAACGGGACTGATGGGTTATGCAGTCATGAAGAAAATTAAAAAATCAGAGCGCCGCTGGTGAACGAGACCATGGTTAGCAAAAATAAATGAGGGTCGTGGAGTTTTAGCCATGGCTCACAATGAATTGAGGACTTGTGATAAAGATAATTATAAAAATTTTTACGTATGAGTGAGGAGCTATTCAATAAAATCTTGAGCATGATTGAAAGCAGAATCGAACGATGTGATACCCATCTGAGACAATGTATACCACCAGAGGAAAGGTAATAAACTTGAATACTACTGAAGTGGACTAAACCTATAATACTAAGAAAATTATTTGTTTCATCAATTTAATTTGAATATTTTCTTTTTAGATTGGCAGTAACATTGAGATATCTAGCTACAGGTGAAACTTTTAAAAGTTTAGGTTTCTCAACTAGAATAGCACCAAATACTTTAAGCAAAATAGTGCCAGAAGTTCTGTCTGCAGTTTTGGAATGTATGAGGGATAAATATTTGAAGGTATATCATATTTATATATAAAATATATTCATTTTTTTGCAACTTAAAATGGGAAAAAATGAAATAAGAAATAAAAATAAAAAGAAGGAACATGAACATCTTAACTATTCAAAAAATTCTCTTCTTCACAATACATAATATCTCTAACTATGGCATGTTCACATTTTATTTGCAATTTTTTGTTTTCTAATTTTCTTATTGCATTTGCAACAAATGCACCAAAATTGTCCCACTCATCACTACTAACAGCTTGAGAAGAGTTAGAAAGTTTGTCCAGGACCGCTCCGGCAGATATTAAAAATTTGTCTGAAGTCGTGCTCGGAGAGTAGTTGAGAATGCCTTTGGTATTGTTGCTAATCGTTTTCGTGTTCTCTTGAATAGAATTAATCTAGATGTAGAAAAAGTGGAGTTGATAATAGTAGTATGTTGCATCCTCCACAATTTTCTAATTGAGGAAAATAATGAGCGATATTTAAGAACGCAAGATGATAATAATTCATGCACTTTAATTCCGTTACCTCAGCAAGGTGGAAATAAAGTAGGGAAATCTCCGCTTGGAGTTCGTAAAGAATTTCAGAACTATTTTAATTCCAATGGTGCAGTAAATTGGCGGTAAAATTGTGTTGATCAAAATATGATGTGAATGTATTTACTTAAATAAAACATACTTTTTCACATTGAATATTCTCTGTAGCTTCTACATTATTTACCCAAGAGTCTTCCAACTGGATAGGAATTGATTCAAAATCAACTTGGGTTTCAATTTCTTCCTCTCGCTGTTCAGCAAATCTTAATTTGTCCTTCAAAGATATATTGTGCTCTCCTTTCCTTGCCTGAACATGGTCGGACAGAAATAATAATTTTTCAAAGAATTCAAACGAACTTTTGTCGTTCAAACCGCTTCCACTTGGCAAATATTTTTTTGTCAATTCGGCCGTGTACCTACTTCTCAAAGCATTTATTTTTGCTTTGATTTGGTTTACTGCAAATAAGAAACATGACAGTGAATATAATCATGACATTAAGGGCATATTTCACTGCTCCCAGGTAAGTATAATTTACAGTTGAAAACTATGAGGGAGCTGTCAAACAGACTCTAAATATTCAATCTTACCTGTAATGCCTTGATTACACGTAACGAGTACAGTGGCGAGACAGCAAATTGTCACTAGACCGAGGCAGTAATTGGAGCGAGTGAGTGTTCACACGTATTTTTGTACTCGTTACGTGTAAACAAGATGCAGCGAGTCAGTCAGTCAGTTTCGTGCACTCTTTTGAGTATGAGTTCACTGAGCTGCGCAAAGATGAATCGAAGAATAATAGTTGAATCATGTATCAAACTACTCATACGCTCATATTGGAAGCATTGAGGGAGTTGTTGGAAGAAGAGAAACGTATATGGATAAGACCATGAATCTTGAGGAGATCTGACCTTGATGCTACAAACACTCTTTTTGGAGAATTGCAGTTAGAATGGTCGTCTCAACGTCCCACTTATTAGCCATGTTATTTTTATTATAGCAATATTCTTTGCAGAAAACAGCTTGAGAGGAACACAATATTGAATTGACTGAATGACAAACGAGTGGAGAATCCGCGACCCAAAGCACCGAGTGCATGTTCAGACCTGCCGAGTAGGTTGGCGAATCAATGCGAGAGTGAGCACTCGGCCTAGTAAAAAGAAACAGGGTCGAGCCACTGTCTCGCCCTTTCGCTAGGCCGAGCACTCGGCCGAGTACTCGGTAATGTGTTCACACCTACCGAGTACTCGGCCGAGAGCACTGTCTCGCCACTGTAATCGTTACGTGTGATCAAGGCATTACGTTTGGTTTAATTGATACCAGAGCTTTCATAATTCTTTCTAAAGAATTTTGTCGCGCATATTTGTTGTAATATTCTGTCGACTTCACATTATATAAATTTTCTTCGTTTTGATACAGCTCAATTAGCATTGACGCTTCTTTGGATAATTTCAATTTCGAGACATTGAAACGAGATAAATCAGAAAGCTCTGAAATGGAGACCAAATGCCGGCAAATAATTGGATGCATTATGTATACTATGCTGGGCAACAGATCGGATCTGTGCACTAGCATCAGCATTTTAGCACGTCATCAA
This sequence comes from Dromius quadrimaculatus, assembly GCA_963989225.1. Classification (NCBI taxonomy): domain Eukaryota; kingdom Metazoa; phylum Arthropoda; class Insecta; order Coleoptera; family Carabidae; genus Dromius; species Dromius quadrimaculatus. The sequence goes on along the minus strand of OZ022328.1, from coordinate 34,810,186 downwards.
GACTGCGCAAGCAATGATTTGTTTATTGCTTCAAAGAGAATGCTAAGGTATATTAAAGGAACTTTAGAATCAAAATTAGTTCATACCAAGGGTGAATTGGCAAAAACCTTTGTAGGCTATGCTGATGCAAACTGGGGAGGCAACGAGAATAGAAGATCAACAAATGGCTTCTGCTTTTATATTTATAATAATCTAATTACATACTCTTCTAAAAAACAGAGCACTGTTGCGCTCTCTTCTACAGAAGCAATGTATGTTAGTCAGTGAATCAGCGAAGCTTGCTGGTTAAGAAATCTGCTATTTGATATTAAAATACTTCATAAATGTCAAATATACGAGGATAATCAATCCGCAATAAAAGCTAGCAACTCTCATAAGCAAATGAAACGAATGAAACACATGGACATTAAATACCATTTTATAAAAGAAAAAATACGGTCAGGAATTGTAAAAATAGAGTATGTCAATACTCAAAGCCAAATTGCGGATATCCTCACAAAACCGTTAGGAGGGTAGACTTGCAATCTTCAATCATCTGAGGTTTTGTAAGTGTGAAGGGGAAAATTAGCTCTGTTGCACTTGTAGGCGGGAACATTCACCTTCCCTCTCCAGAATTATGTGATAATTTGATTTACCCTTCGCATTTGTTTATTGTCCTATTGTTAAACAGTGTTCAGTATAAACTTGTGCTATTATTGTGAGTGAAATCGACGGAAAAAAAATAATTGAAATGATGCGTGATAATAAGTATCCTCCATTATCAAAACGATGCAAGAGCCGAAAGAGATCCGGCAAGAGAAATTCTTTGGGAAAAAAATTGGAATCAATTTCTGATAGATCAGTTATTGATTCTGTGATGGAAAATAATCAAACATAAGTTTTTATTCAATTTGTTTCTCAAGTAATCATAGTAATATATAATATATCTTCATAGATTCATTCCTCCAGAGAGTTTAATTGCTGAAATGGAAGACGAATCTAACACTGGCAAAAACTTTGAAATGTATGTATATCTAATACCTAATTGACTTGGAATTTTTAAAAATAATATATTCATATATATTCTATAGATTGATAGAATCAGATCAAAAATCAAGTGATATTGATTTCGTAGTGGAGGGAAGAAGAATTGTAGAAATACAATATTTCTTTGATGAAATCACCAAGTTCAATCACAATGATTTATTCGATTGTAAATATGAACATTTGAAAATTATGAAAGAAAGAAGATCGGGTTTCAAATCTGCCTTCTTGATAATGTGTAAAATGTGTGAAATTGAAAAATTAATTTGTATAGAGAATAATGAGCAAAAGATGGATATTAATACTGCAGCTGTTAATTCTATGATATCAACTGGAGGAGCTTTTGCACAATTAGCAGAAATTAGTAGTACCCTCAATTTACCTTGCATGAGTAAGGATTTCTATCAGAAAAATCAAATATATTTATCGGAAATTTATCGAGATTCGGCCTGGGAATCTCGCGGGTATAGAGGAAACTGAATTAGCAAGAGAATCGGGATCTGTAGACATGGATGGAATTCCTCTCATCAGTGTCATTGCTGATGGTGCTTGGTGCAAAAGAAGCTACAACTCGAATTATGATGCTTTATCTGGAGTTGTGAGTATTAATTTTTGAATATCTTAAAAATTAATATTAAGTGTTTACAATGGAGTACTTGTACTTTCTTCAATGTATGGAAGTGAATGCTGGGAGTGGTTGCAAAACAATAAACGGTGTATAACTGCTGTAAAAATAAAAAATGTACTCCCCCGACCACGAATTATATGATTAGTTTCATTACTTTTCATGAATTTGGAGTATCGTATCAAATAGTTGCATATTTCAAAGTGACAGCTGTCATTGTTAAAGTCACAGATGGCGGTTATATGAAATTACCATTTTATTTTACAATGGCCATAAGTCTCATGTCCAGTTGCTTTAGTTGGTTCCAAGCATGGCATAGTCTGGTTAAGTTGTAAAAAAACAATTAACAATCAGAAAAATTGTTTATTTTATATTTCTACTAAGCTTGTCTCCCTGAAAGTATTTGCAGATAAAGTCCATATAAGAGTGTTAATAATTCTAATTTCACATCATGATTCTTTTGATCTCTTTGCTTCAGAAAAATATAAATAGTTTTGTAATAACTCAAATTATAATAATAAGAAATGAACCGCTGATAGTTTTGAAGAATGTTTTCTTGTATAATTCAGCACAACATCTACCGCAAATGTTTTTGAAAAATATCAGCGGGTCATTTGTTATTATTAAAATATGAATTATTTCAAAATTCGTTATATTTTTCTTAAGCGAAGATATAATAAGAATCCTAATATCGAATAAGAATTATTATTATGCATATTTGGACATCACATGCATACGTTTTTTTTTTTTAATAAGTACCTTGGCTATATTTTGTTTGTTACCAAATTACAGCTTCTGCGGATATAATTCAAGTTGAATTGTCAAAAACTGTTTTTTTACAAATCGACCAGATAAGAAATTATAATACAAATTTTTTGGAATGAATATGTTATTTTCGATAACTCATGCCAACTTCATTTGACGATAAAGCGTAATTTTAATGTTTGTATGTATTTATCAACATTATCTAGAAAACTGTATATTACAAGGTTGTATCATTGGTCAGAAAACCGGAAAACTCCTATTTTTGTCTGTAAGAAACAAATATTGTTGTATTTGAGCTCGGGCACAAAGTTTGAATCAAGATCTAATCGATCATATATGTTACAAAAATTGGAAAGGGACATCAACAAGTATGGAAAGCGATATTATAGTAGAAGGATTTTCACGAAGTATGGAAATGCATAAAATCAAATATGCGAAACTTGTTGGCGATGGAGATAGCAGTGTGTTTAAATGAATAACTGAGACGAAACCATACGGAAATGATTTAAAAGTGGAAAAAATTGAATGTACGAACCATTTGCTACGTAATTTTTGTAGTCGCCTACGTGATTTATGTAATAAAAGATACAGCAGCTCTGGAACTTTAGTGAATGTGAACTTACGCAATATGTTAAAAAATAACGTAAGACGTTTGAGAGTAGCGGTAGAAAAGGCTACTTCATTTAGAAGAGGACAACATTTTGGATATTTGGAAACTGTTAAGCATCTTAAATCCGATATAAATAATACAGCTTTTCACGTTTTTGGGCAACATATCAATTGTGCAGATTACTTCTGTAACAAAAAAGATACTGCTGATATAAATCATATTGCCGAAATGCAAACTTGTGGTCTTTTAAAAGATATCAAAATTATCTTCAATAGACTAGTTTATCATGCGTCAAGTCTAATATCAAACATGACCAATAATAAAGCAGAGAAATATAACGCAGTGTTGGCAAAATTTGCGGGAGGTAAAAGAATTTGTTTTTCGAAAAGGGGAAGCTATAATATGCGCTGTAACGCTGCAGCATTGTCATATAATAGTAACGGAGATATGCAAAGCATAGTTCTCAGAAAAATCACTGGTAGTGGTCCTGGCAAATACACAAAAAAATTCATAGGGAATTATAAACACATTTCCGCTTATCGCTGTAAACGAAAGGTATTACCGAAACCAAGAAAGGTAATAACTATTAAGAAGGGTGCTGATCAGGACTATGGACCTCAAGCTGAGCAAGTGGATTATGAAATGGATAGTGAGGAATTTAATAAGAAGAAAGAAAAATTCCTCAATACTTTGAAAATGACTCCAGATGAAATAGAAAGTCTACAAAATTCAACAGTAGGTCAAGCATCTAATAACTTGTGGCAAACAGACGGCTAAAAAGAATCACAGCGTCAAATTTTGGAAGAATCTGTCGAATGCGACCGACAACAAGTAGAATCAACACCGTGAAGAATATTTTATACGGTCAATTTTCCGGGAATAAACAAACCAGATATGATATTGAACATGAACCCCTAGCAGTCCAGGATTTCGAAAATAAATTTGATATTATAGTTCATGAATGCGGTATGTTCGTGGATAATTCCAATTATTATTTAGCCGCAAGTCCAGGTGGACTTGTCGATGATGATGCCATAATTGAAATTAAGTGCCCAGCAACTGCAGCAAAATATACTCCAGAAGAAGCAATAGCAGCAAAATTGATTAAATTTGCTAATTATCAGGCAGGAAACTTCAGTTTGAAAACGACACATTTATATTTTTATCAGGTGCAAGGTCAATTACATATCACTCAAAAGAGTGTTTGTCATTTCATATTATGGACTCCAAACGGATTTCTCACTGAAAAGGTTTGTGCAAGCAAACAATATAGAAATAAACAAAAATTTACATATACATTTTTTTTTTTAGATTTATCGTGATGACAGTTTTTGGGTTACTTACTATATGGAAGACAGTCTGCGAGATTTCTTTTTGTTTCACCTGTTGCCAGAAATTTTGAATCCCAAACTGAACAGAATATCATAAATGCGATGTTCATTTTGAAAAAAAAAAAATGTCAACTGATATGTGTTTCCCAAACTAAATAGAGTATTATAAATTTCATGTTCATTTTTAAAAAACAATTCCTACTTATATGTGTTTTTGTTGATAGATTTCATGCTCTTATTTTTAGATTCATGTTTTTTTATGATGATAAATGTTATATTCATATTTTTATTATTGTAAATTAATATTGTCTGATTTCTTATTATGACTAATGAATATTGATGATAATTGGAAATACCATGTATCGGAATACGGTTGAAAACGGGCTTAGAATAAGAAGATTACTCAGTATTTATTCTTTGGGAAAAATTATTTTAAATTTCAAAATAATAACTTGAAATCCTAGTACTTGATTTATGTACTGTTATCACCAGTATTAATTACCATTTAGCGGAATTGATTCATTATTCTTACAATTACAATCAAGTGAACTTCAATCAATTTTTTCATTATTTTTCACCTTTGAAATATTCAAATTATTAGTATCCTTCCTATGAAAATCCAAATCAATTTTTAAATAGCTTACACTTTTTTTACCTTTCTTTCTTTGTTTCTGACATGATCATGTATACTTTTACACAGATCAGTTGGACTGGCATAAATTATGTTTTTAATCAATCACATTATGCAGTTTAATTTTAAAATCATTGAATTTTTTTTCATTTAGCTCATTTCTTTTCACAAAAATATATATATTGTCGTTTATCTTTGCAAAATCACAAATTCTAATTTTTGTCATAAAATGGACTGAAGAATTTATCAGGTATCTATACTTTTGTTATGAGAGAGAAACTTGTATGAAGTGAGAAAGATGGAAAATATTTGCTCCACCTACTTTTCATGCTTGAATATTTTGCGCCTGTAAGTAGGCAATGTGTATTCAGAATTCAGTAGATTTTGTGTTGTCAAAATTACAAACTACGGTTTATTTTTGCCATATTTTCAAACTTTTGTTTCACAAAATTATTAATTAAGGATATATGTCGACGGGATACTTAATATAAAGCCCATAAATGTCTTACAAATTAGACAAATGTATGGTTAAAAAGAGTATATTTTTCAGCTTTTTTTCGATCGAAATTTATAATACTAGAAACAAATAATAACCAAAGTTATTAGGTATCCCGTTATAATGTATTATTTTTATTTCCAGAAGTTTTTGTTTGAAGATGATAAGTTCATCTGATTTTGAGTAGTTTGAAATTTTCTTAGACCTTTAATTTTCTAGTCACCGCCAACCCTCTTGAGTAAATGTGTAAAATTTGAGAGGGAAGATGTAAAAATAACTGTAAATAAGTGAAATTGATTATTTTCTTTAATGTTATCAGTGAATGGTATTATTAAGTGAGGGTTTTGAAATAGTAATCATATTATTCAACAGGTGGCGTAAGAAGTGACGCGTTGTATTGATGATAGTGTTAGCAATTTTAATTTACTCGTAAAGAAAACAATTGAATAATCAATAGTAACCGCGGAATTTGAATGAAAGAAAACACGTTACTTCTGAACACAACCCTTTAATTCCATACCACAAATATACACAATATTGTGACCCGTTTTTCACAAGCGGCCATTCACTACAAGCGTTCAAGAGAGAATACCAATTGTAATCACTCAACGACTGCTGGCGGCTTCTAAATTATATTAAACAATGATTATAAGATACTGAAATATTGAATAACATTTCAAAAATATTTACAATTGTCGAATCATATTAGATAATCCCAATTACGTCACACAATTTTACTTCTGCTTCTAACACGGCCATTCTGATGAACGCTTCGCTCTCGAAGCGGTGTCCTCATGAAGTAGATGATTCCCACTGTACTACATCAGACGGAATTGGATCTGCGTTATCGCTAAAGTAAAACAGAACAATATTATGAGATCAAAATTTCAATCTTTGCAGATTCCGGTAGTAATTATCACCGTCATATGTAACGCAAAGCACGTCAAAAAAACACAATATGAAGCGTAATAGCTTCTAACAATAAAATATATAATGCGAAGCGTAATAGCTTCCAACATTAAATTCAAAAACGACAATGCGAAGCGTAATAGCTTCCAACATTCAATTCATAAAACCACAATGCGAAGCGTAATAGCTTCCAACATTGGAATACATAATGCGAAGCGTAGTAGCTTCCAACATTTAATTCATAAAACCACAATGCGAAGCGTAATAGCTTCCAACATTGGAATACATAATGCGAAGCGTAGTAGCTTCCAACATTTAATTCATAAAATCACAATGCGAAGCGTAATAGCTTCCAACATTGGAATACATAATGCGAAGCGTAGTAGCTTCCAACATTTAATTCATAAAACCACAATGCGAAGCGTAATAGCTTCCAACATTGGAATACATAATGCGAAGCGTAGTAGCTTCCAACATTTAATTCATAAAACCACAATGCGAAGCGTAATAGCTTCCAACATTGGAATACATAATGCGAAGCGTAGTAGCTTCCAACATTTAATTTATAAAACCACAATGCGAAGCGTAATAGCTTCCAACATTGGAATACATAATGCGAAGCGTAGTAGCTTCCAACATTTAATTCATAAAACCACAATGCGAAGCGTAATAGCTTCCAGCATTGGAATACATAATGCGAAGCGTAGTAGCTTCCAACATTTATTTCATAAAACCACAATGCGAAGCGTAATAGCTTCCAGCATTGGAATACATAATGCAATCATAAAATTCCACTTTTTACACACCTTGAATCGTTTTCAAGATACTCCAATAATTCAGGCATATTCACACTAAGAGACCAATCACTAGGCCAAGGTCTAAGTTGTTCTTTTGCTGCTTTAGTGATAGTGCTCTTTCCAACTCGTCTGAGCTCATAGCGATGCTCTGGGGACATTCCCATTATTTCAAAGGGTCCTTGAAATTCATATTGAAGTTTGCCTTTATGCATCGTTTCATCACGATGCATCAAAACAAAATCACCTATTGCGAATTCTTTCGAATCTCTCCGTTTCCGATTCTCTTCAATGGGTTTACCAGCAAGACTGTCAAGTCGCTCCTTAATTCGTTTACGATCAAGTTTCATATCACGCAATGGCTGCAAATCAGTACTTAAGTTTTTCAATAATGACTGAATTAACGGAGTTGAACCTTCAATACCGATTAAAGCTTTCAAGGGTGAAGTACGTGTGGCTTTTTGAAAAGTTGAATTCAAAACTAATTGTATTTTCCACAAATCGTTCGCCCATCCTGACTTAATTTTGGTTTCTATTCTAATCAGATTCATTATAGTACGCATATATCGCTCGACTTGCCCATTGGATCGATGTATATCAGGAGTAGTGTAATGGTAATCTATACCCAATGAATCTAAATATTCGGGTATCTTTAAGTTTTTAAAATTGGATCCTGCATCCATTATGATCAACTTTGGAGTACCAAATAATGAAATAAAAGAATTGAATGCCAGCATGGTTTCGTCAGTTTTCACAGTTTTCAATGGCTGTAACACACAGTATTTGGTGAATGCATCAATTAATACAAGGATATGTTTATATCCTTCACATGTGGGGGCTAACGGACCTAAACAGTCAACATGCAGAACATTCATCGGCTGGGAAGGTTTTTCAATGTTAGTTATACAACCTTGTAGTGGTCCAGAACGAGTCTTTTTGATAGCACAGATAAGACAATGTTTAATATAAGATTTTACAAAATATCGCAAGCGCGGAAACCAAAAATGTTTTTGAATCGAATCAATTGTTTTATCGATACCAACATGACATTGTTCGTCGTGAAATATTCTTAGCAGACCTAGGCGACTTTGACGTGGTACAAAGGGCTTGAGGGAACGTCCTTCGGAAGTATCAACAACATAATGTAAAATTCCTCCACTGACAATATAACGAGATGAATCTAAAATTCCATCTACTGAGTCTTTAATTAATTTTCGAACTTCTGCGTCACCACGTTGTTCGACATACAACCAATTGTGATTCGCGGCAAGGCGACGGACAGCGATAGGATTACGGCTGAGATAATCAACGTGTGGTAGTGAGCTACCCTTACGATAAACAATAGAAAAATTGAAATCTTGCATGTACGACCACCAGCGGGCAATGCGAGGTAGAATATCTTTTTTTGTTGCTGTGGACTTAATGGCATTGCAATCTGTTATAAGAGTAAATTGTATACCAAGAAGATACACCCGAAAATGCTTGAGGGAATTGACAACTGCAAGAGTTTCCAACTCATACGAGTGATATTTTTCTTCGGCACGACTTGTTCGCTTACTGAAATAACCGATAACTTTGATCATGCCATCATGTTTTTGGATCAAAATACCTCCATAACCAATGGAACTTGCGTCTGTATGTAATTCGGTTGGTAATGTTGAATCGAATATAGATAAGAGCGGTTTTGATACTAAACATTTAATCACATAGTTTTTTGCTGATTCGTGTTCATCTGTCCACATGAAAGGTTCGTTCGATCGTGTCAATTCTGTAATACAGGCAGTACGCGTTGCGAATTCAGGAATAAACTTTCTAAAATAGCCGGCAAGGCCCATTAGTTGTCGCACTTGTTTGACTGAAGAGGGAGAAGGTGCTTTTACCAAGGCGTCTATTTTACGTGTACTCGGACGAATGCCTTCAGCTGAAATTTCTCGGCCTAAATATTCAATCTTTTCTTGAAGAAAATGGCACTTGTGCATATTAAGTGAAAAACCTGCAGACTGTAGAGCTTTGAGCACAGAATCAAGAAATACTAATCCTTCAGCAACTGTCTTTGAGGGAATAAGTATGTCGTCAAGATAAACAATTGCTACTGAATCTTTGAGATTTCCTAATGCCTTATTAATTGCACGTTGAAAAACTGCTGGAGCATTGGCTAACCCGAATGGCATACGTAAGTATTCGTAGTGACCATCGGGGGTAATAAAAGCAGTCTTATGAATGGATTCTTCATCGATAGGGATCTGATGGAAACCTGATGACATATCTAAGGAAGTAAAATAGTGGCCTTGTCCCAAGCGATCCAACTGATCATCTATACGTGGAAGCGGATATCGATCTTTGATAGTATGACAATTGAGTTCGCGGTAATCAACACACATTCTATAAGATCCTTCTTTCTTTCGAACGAGAATAATCGGACTTGCAAAAGGGGATTCACTTTCACGAATTATACTGTGAGCAATTAGGTCGTTTACAATGCCACGCACTGCTCCTCGTTCATGTTCCGATAGACGATACGGGTTTCTGTTAACAACAATTTCGTCGCGTAAACGAATATGTAAAGTAGCGTTATTAATAGCAGATAACGCGGTATCACTACCAATCACATCAGGATATTGCGACAGAACTTTTAAAAGATCAGGTCGGTATCGTTCGGGTACATCAATAAATTCTTCATTAATAGTGGGGAAGACGCGTCTAACTTTTGCGAAGTGATTACGAACAACACGAGTACCTGAACAATCAGTTATTGACGCAAGCTCTGGGTCATCGTATAGATTACAGCCAATTATTACGTCATGGTCTATAAATGAGTCGGGAACAATCACGAATCTCAATTTCGTAGTTTCGCCAGAAATTTCAACCACTGCTTCGAACTCTTTATTCACAGAAAAACTACCAGGAGAGATACCTGTTAAATTTAAATGACATGAAATTGCTTTGTGCTGGAATCGGGAGTAATACAGACTGGACATCAGCGAAATGTCAGCTCCCGTGTCAATTATACCTGAGTAACTTAAACCGTCAATCTTAATTTTACTTGGTTTACAAGATGACTCCGTACTACAAATATTAACATTTTTACTAACTTGTCTCCGCGATTCAATGTCTTTACGGATGAAACAGTTCTCTAATCTATGGCCAGTTTTCGCACAAAATGAACATACAAGCTTGCTTTCATTAGCAAAGGAATTTTGAGATTGCGAAGAAGTGCTTGGCTTGTTGTTTTCAAATGACTTATTTCCTGTGAATTGTACTGGGCAGTGCCGCTTAATATGACCCTGTTTACCACAATTATGACATTTACCATTAACAATGTTGAATTTGAAATTATCGCGTTTATTTTGGTTGAAAGAGGGACGAAATCTCTTATGTGGAGGCTCATTCCCTTTCAACGGACTCACATGCATTTCGTCACGTTGACGTTTTCTAACCGAACTAAGGAAAGAAATCAACTCTGATATCTTTTTGAAATTATGATTACTAGCAGTTGTTTGAACATCGCGTTCTTGTATTCCATGAATTATTAATTCTACTAAATCAGCCTCTTCCCATTTAGCACGTAAATTTTTGAGCAGAGCCGTTTTCTCATAAACATACGCATCATACGTATTACATCTATTGCTATTAAACCCAGCAGCCTCTATCAACAACCTCCCAAGATTCTTTTTCTGCGGAAAAGCTTCTAAAAAGTCACGTTTAAAGGTCTCCCAATTTCTAATATCTGGCGACCAAGTGTCAAACCATGTTTTTGCAACTCGAGTTAAAAAACGACCCAACCTTACCAAAATCTGATGATCAGTCCATTCAAATTCAATTTTAATACTCTCAACCTGAGTGATCCATTGCCTTCCATCCGTGGTGTCTGGTCGGAAAGCCGGCAAGTCAACCTGCTCAGGTGCTGTCCTCGATGATTTGATGGCTTTCACTAGCTCGGAGACAAGAGCATCCATCCTGAAATTGTTGCACTACAATGGCTAAGGGTGGTTGTGGATCTTAATCCCACTTCTGATGTTAGCAATTTTAATTTACTCGTAAAGAAAACAATTGAATAATCAATAGTAACCGCGGAATTTGAATGAAAGAAAACACGTTACTTCTGAACACAACCCTTTAATTCCATACCACAAATATACACAATATTGTGACCCGTTTTTCACAAGCGGCCATTCACTACAAGCGTTCAAGAGAGAATACCAATTGTAATCACTCAACGACTGCTGGCGGCTTCTAAATTATATTAAACAATGATTATAAGATACTGAAATATTGAATAACATTTCAAAAATATTTACAATTGTCGAATCATATTAGATAATCCCAATTACGTCACACAATTTTACTTCTGCTTCTAACAATAGTTCATATCGTTATAAATAATAATTGTTTTTTCTTTTGGTTTCAATAATAGATTTGTGTAATGAGTATTAATTAGTTTACAATAGAGTATGTTTGTGAGTAACAGAAGTTAGTTTGAATAATACCACACTACATTGGTTATATTAACCCAAGATTAATCACATCTCCTAACCTATTGACCACATTGAACTGCAAGTTCCAGTGAACGGAAGTATCATGACGTCATAACTTATAGAAAATTGCTTAGAATACCATTTTTATAGAATCTATAAGATCTTCACTTATGGATTCCAATAAGCTTATAGATTTGTAACGTTATAGAAATTTAAGATAATGCTCAGAATCCCACCATAAATCTGGTTATCCTATGAAAATAGTATCCAGATCAAGATTACAAGACTTGGGGGTTCAGAACATATTGTAATTATGTCAATGTTGATTCAGTGTGGTACCATTATTGGTCTTAGACCAATTGAATCGAAATATTAGTGGCATATGTTTTGCATGAAATCTAATTTGATCTCATCTCAGCTCAAGTCAGCAGCTTGCAATTTATCATAGCATAACTGAGGCAAACTGAGATACTCAGCTCTCTCTCACCGGAGCTTCACTAATTATTTCACCGACTTCAATTGAGATTTTCATGTTCATTCTCCCCCAATAAAAATCAAGCTCTGTAGAGTCACGGGATCTACTTTGCTGAACGAAATTTTGGACCAATATCCTCATATGACAAATCTCCCACTATTACTGCTACTATTATTTCTTTTCAATCAACGGTTGCAATATCATCAGAAATATGAATCAACAATCACAAGAATTTAAGAAAATTCAAATAGAAAAACTTTCTGTTGTAGATGTCTCTGCAGCTGCATTTGATAATGAAGATCGGATGAAAATTAGAGGAAAAAGAGATGAGCCGAGAAGCAGCAAAAGAAAAAGCATTGAACAGGATGACATCAAAATATTCGACAAAACGTCGACGCCTAGTAGCAAAAGAGGGAAAGGGCGATGATCACGGTGAATGCAGTGAAGATGGTCAGTATTACTTATACAATAATGTGTCGATAGAAGTACCAGTATTCATTTTCTCTCAAAAAATACTTCGAAGTAATTTTTTCTCGTTCTTGAATGAGTTTTTTTAATATCGAAGGCTGGTATCACGAGCTCTGTTTTTAGCGGTACTAGGAGCGTCTTAGATGCAAATTACAGAAAACACATAAGTTCACAAAATTCATTTGAGTATTTGGAGCTTGGAATATTCAGATTGCCTCAGAACTCTTCTTAAAATAACACTGCTAGTACAGCCGGAAACAGAGCTTGTGGTACCCAGCCAATATTTCTTAGCTCTGGTCCTATATCAAAAAATGGAAATATTATTAAGTATTCAATTCATCAACAATTGCAATAATTTACAGACACAAATCAACAATTACGAAGATTGAAAATAATTCCAACCGGAAAACTGTCTGTTGGAGATGTTTCTGCAGGCACATTTAATGCGGAAGAATGCAAAAGGATGTCAGAAAGAAGTAGGAGACAGATTGGAGAGAGAAGAGATAAGTTGGGAAGCAGCAAGAGAAGAAGCACTCAACAAGACGATATCAGAATCTATTCGGCAAAAGAAGAAAAGGACGATGATCACGGTGAAGGCAGTGAAGATGGCCAGTATTATTCATGCAATAATGTGTTGATGAAAGTACCAGTAATCAGTATCTCTCAAAAAAGTACTTTCAAGTAATTTTCTTGTGTTCTTGAATGAGTTTTTTGATACCAATATTTCTTAGCTCTGGTCCTATACCGCAAAAAAAAAATATTATTGAGTATTCAATTCATCAACAATTGCAATAATTTTACAGATACAATTCAACAATTACGAAAATTAAAAATATTGTCAACCAGAAAACTGTCTGTTGGAGATGTTTCTGCAGCCGTATTTAATGATAAAGAATGCAAAAGGATAGCAGAAAGAAGTAGGGGACAAATTGGAGAAAAAAGAGATAAGTTGGGAAGCAGCAAGAGAAGAGGCACTAAACAGGACGATATCAAAATCTATTCGACAAAACGTCGACGCCTAGCAGCAAAAGAGATGAATGCAGTGATAATGGATGGTACTATCAATAATAATATCAGTGGAGTACCAATATTAGGTATCTCTCAAAAAAGTTCTTTCAAGTAATTTACTTTCGTTCTTGAATGAGTTATTTCGATATCATTATTCTTAAACTGTGGTCCTATATCAAAAAATCTGACGTGAACATCACGTGACTTACTTGTACATCATTGGATATATGTATATATATATATATATATATATATATATATATATATATATATATATATATATATATATATATATATATATATATATATATATATATATACATATAACAAACAAACATACGTATCGACATCAAGCCAAAAATAGTCAAAATGGATTCAGGGATGCTTAAAACGGATATTTCCATCAAAATCTCGATAGGTAAATTTTTTCGGTTTCACAATACTCACTTGTTACTTTGTACAAGTAAGTAAAAAATGGATGTACTGTTTAGTATTCAACTAATCAACCAAATATTACAGATACGAATCAAGAATCACGAGAATTAAAAATAATGCCAACCAGAAAACTGTCCATTGAAGATCTTACTGCAGCCGCATTTTATGATTAAAAATGCACTAAAGAGATGAGAGGAAGAAGTAGAAGGCAAATTAAAAAAAGAATGGATGAGTTGAGAGAAAGGAAAAGAAACAGCACTGTACAGAACGAGAACGAGATGAAAATCTTTTAGGCCTAACAACAAAAGATGAACAGGACGATGAAGATGAATGCAGTGAAGATGGTTAGTATTAATTATGTAATTTTGTGTCCATTGCAAAATTTCACACTTTGATATATGATTCGCAATAATTATTACTTAAAACGTTGTGTCTGATATCTGAGAACTGCTTATTATACAGAATGTCCCAACAGTGCGTTTTCCGATAATATTTTAATACTGTTGAAGATGGAAACCCCTCAAATTAAAATTGTACGATTTTCTAAAGTCAATGTCATGGAAATAGTTTTTTTTCTACGACATTGTGTAACACGGGTACTTCTCGCATCGTAAAGCGAATCTTTTTCGTGTCCCATTTTTATAACCATTCAGATGCGTAGCAGTTGAATCTCTGTTTATTCATGTGTAGCCACTTTTACTGATACATTAGTTTTAGTTCATATTTAGAGAATCTAGATGTAAATTTTTGCTTTGGGCTTTCTTGCTGTGAGCTCAATAACTTTAAAAATATGAGAATCAAGAGCCGTAAAGAAAATATTGTATGCAATACTAGTGTACTCAATAACTCTTAAAATATGAAAATTGAGAGCCGTAGAAAAAATATTGTATGCAATACGAATGTAAACAAGCATTATGTCATTCGACCAACAATTTTAGAGACTCGACTAATCTCGTCACCAAATACTTGGCCTCATGCTTTAATGCTCAACTTCATACTCTTGTTGCATAAACTACTACCTATATACAGGTGTCCAGGAGAACAGACTAGAAGCAACCTATCTTTTTTGAACGAAACACCGTATTTATTATTTTATTATCAAATTCTTCATTTTTTCATGCATAATTTGGACACTTAGGCCCAGTTGCAAAAAGCATTGTTAACTTCAATCACATAGTCAAATATTTGATCACGTGTTACTAACCTGATTTTTCTGACATCTAAATAGAAGTTATGATAGTCTCATGTATCATTCTACAACAAATACAATTTAAAATCGTCATTTTAACGTTAGAAAGTTGAATATTCATGCGATCTATTTTTTCCAGATTAACGTCAATAAAAAATCTAGTTAGCAGCATGTTCACTGACAGCCTGCTAATTATTTTCATGCAACTGACCCCAAGTTTTATAGTTTTTGAGATATTTGACATTTTATTGAGAAATTGTCACTTTCAAGTCGATTTTTGAAAGTAATATTGCATTTAAGGCGGGTCTCTGCGTAAAAGACGATAATTGTCACTTTTCAAATCGTTATACAGCTTTCATTTATTATTGGAATGGCAAATGTTATATATCACTTTGAAGATTAGAGGCTTATAAACAATTGTACGTATCGAAATTTGATAATCTTCTCTAGATCCAGAGTAAAAAGCCCCTAAGCATAGTACAAATATTGATTTTAAGGCTTTTCAAATCGTTTCAACTCAAATATGGTTCAACTTACACTTATGAAAATCAACTATATTAAAGATATTACTGTCAGCTTCAAATAAGCGTATGGAATTCTCAAAAAATTATCCCAGTCTTCAGTAAAAAAATTGTGAAGTTCACTAAAATAGGTACTTTTCAAACCTATTTTTCTTGTATGAAAATCAGATAATCAGTTCAAATACCTATATGTTGATTTACTTTCAACCTTTATCTCTCATTTTTTAGCCATATATTTATCAAAAAAACCATGTATTCGGGGTAATTAGCAAAATAAAATTATAAATATAGTTTATTTCGTTGACTCATAGATGGCGTAAGTGAAGTGATATATTTTCTGGAAGACTAGCCTTTGGCATAACTCCGCCTCCCAATTTGTTCCCATAGCAACGAATTTTTGAATGAACTGCTAGGTACTCGAAAGTAAAAGCGGTATGAATGTGAATTTCTACTTTTCGTCACTCGATTGCCGATTGAAAGTGAAAGTGGTTGATTTGTGGATTTTGTTGGTTTTTGATTTTTCAAAGTTATGGCACGGCGTTTTGCTATTTATTAGCAACAATTTATTCCACTTAAATTAAAACTATACATTTTTATTATCTTGTAAGATAATTTCAATTCATTGAATTTTTATGATTGAATTAAAATTATGTACATAATGGCAATTCAGAATTATTATTATCTTGCAAGTTAATTTTAATACATTGAATTTTTATGATTGAATTAAAATTGTGTACATAATAATAATTTAGCATAGAGACTATCTAGCAAAATTATACGGAATCGTTGAATTTTTATGATTGAATTAAAATTATGTACATAATTAAATTTCAGAATTATTATTATCTTGCAAGATAATTTTAATGCATTGAATTTTTATGATTGAATTAAAACTGTGTATATAATAGAAATTCAGTATTTTTATTATCTTGCAAGATAATTTTGATTCATTGAATTTTAATGATTGAATTAAAATTATGTACATGATGAAAGTTCAGAAGCTTTATTATTCTCCAAGATAATTTTAATGCATTAAATTTTTATGATCGAATATAAATTATGTACATAATGGGAATTGGGACTTCTTATCATCTTACAGAATAATTTTAATTCATTGAATTTTTTTGATTGATTTAAAATATGTACATAATGAAAATCCAGAATTATTATTATCTTGCAAGATAATTTTATTACATTGAATTGAAATTATATACATAATGATAATTCTGCATAGAGACTATAAAATTATACGGAACCGTTGAATTCTTTTCGATTGAATTAAAATTATGTACAAAATGAAAATTCAGAATTATTATTATCTTGCAAGATAATTTTAATGCATTCAATTTTTATGATTGAATTTAAATTAGGTACATAATAGAAATTCAGTAATCTTATTATCTTGCAGAATACTTCTAATTCATTGAATTTTTTTGATTGAATTGAAATTATGTACATAATGGAAATTCAGAATTATTATTACCCTGCAAGGTAAATTGAATCAATTAAATTTCTACGATTGAATTGAAATTATGTACATAATTTGATTTCACTTTAGATTCAATCATAAAAATTCAATGGATTTAAATTATCTTGCAGAATAATAATAACTCTGAATTTCCATTATGTACACAATTTTAATTCAACCAAAAAAATTCAATGAATCAAAATTGTCCTGCAAGATAAAAGGAATGCCGAATTACCATTATGTACATAATTTTAATTATTCATGAACATTCAATGCTTTGAAATTATCTTGTAAGGAAATAATAATTCTGAATTTTCATTTTGTACATAATTTCAATTCAATCATAAAAATTCAATGAATTAAAATCATTCTGCAAGATAATATAAATACTAAATTTCTAATATGTACATAATTTTAATGAAAATTCAAAGCATTAAAAGTATCTTGCAAGATAATAATAATTCTGAATTTTTATTAGATATATAATTTTAATTCAATCATAGAAATTCAACGGTTCCGTATAATTTTGCTAGATAGTCTCTATGCTGAATTATCATTATGTACATAATTTTATTTCAATTATAAAAATTCAACGTATTAAAATTATCTCGCAAGATAATAATAACTCTGAATTGCCATTATGTACATATTTTTAATTCAATCAAAAAAATTCAATGAATTAAAATTATTCTGTAAGATGATAAGAGTTCCAAATTTCCATTATGTACATAATTTTAATTAAATCATAAAAATTCAATGCAATAAGATTATCTTGCAAAAAGAAAAATAATAATTCAGAATTTTTTTTATGTACATAATTTTAATTCAATCATAAAAATTCAATGAATTGAAATTATCTTGCAAGATAATAATGATTCTGAATTACCATTATGTACATAATTTTAATTCAATCAAAAAAATTCAATGAATTAAAATTGTCCTGCAAGATAATAGGAATTCCGAATTACCATTATGTACATAATTTTAATTGGATCATAAAAATTCAATGAACTGAAATTATCTTGCAAGATAATAATAATTCTGAATTTTCATTACGTACATAATTTTAATTCAATCATAATGATGCAATTAATTAAATTATCTTGCAAGTTGAAAAAAATTTATAGTTTAAATTTAAGTGGAGTACGGCGTGCCGTAAACTGACGTGCGTCCACCCTGGTTGATGAGGTACTGACGATCCTGACGATTCTCCCTCCTTATCAGTCAATACTCATTTTTAACCCCACCCACAATGCTGCTTTCTGTTACCGTCCCCTTTACACTTCCAAGACCGTAGATGGTCTATGATTGCAAGAAACCCCCCTTAACTATGATTATAAGAATTTTCTCTCCACATAAGTAATTGATACGTAGATATGTTTTCAACACACTATCAAAATTCATTTATTCCATACAGATTGGTCGTAATAGTATAGTAACTAGCGCTTGGCCTGCTACGCAGGCCTAAACCCTAGGCTTCGCAGCTCGATATGTGAACCGCCTCCGGCAAAAATTCTGTCTCTATAAGATAAATTCCAAGTACATTTCTAGCCCACAAAACCCTCGTGCTCCGTATTATATTTGTGCATTTTTCCCTACTCGTGATTTCACTGTTTCTTATTGACAATTCTCAATATTATTCCATGTATTCATCAATCGGATTAATTGATTCCAACTCTTCTACGAATTACAAAGTCTAAATTCAAAACTTCACAGCGAGATAACATGTCTGTGCCATGTTTCGCATATTCTCAGTCATTGCTTTACTGTTTTCGAATACAAATTAGAGTATTAGTTATTACAACTCATGTGATCCTTCTGTTTTATTTTGACGACATACTTACATCCTTACAATTTTCTTCGCTCGTCAATTTGTATGTTATCACAATCTTTCTGTCTCCTTGCAACTCTCACTATTATTTTGAATAGATATGGTTGATAATGCTGACTGAAATGATGCATGTACATCGAATATACAAAAAGATGGTTACTCCAGGTGGAACCGAGAATATCGAGTGGAAAAGTGAAATAGAATTTCAGTTGAAATTTTGTGTTTTCATCACTTACACCCATTATCCTAAATATTTCTCTCAGGAGAATCATTCAGTTGATTCCTTCCATGAATTAGCGTATCTGATTTCTGAGATCAATTGCGAGATTGAAAGACCGACTATTTTCTCCGTAGTAACATTGATCCTCATAGATTTCCTTCTAAATCACTGCTTTGAGTCTTAATCACTTAGCTCCAATGGTACATTCAGAGGAACATGCATGTTCCACGTTCCTATAGTAATAATTTTGGAGCTCATGCACTCTGCTATACTTTTGCTTTCCAAAAACATGTTTCTTATTCATTCAGGTACTACTCACAAGCCCACGCTACATGTTTTGACTCCTTGTACGGAGCTACAATATTCAATTTTCTCTGGAATTGTGATTTAACTTGTATTGAAATCAATTCAACATTATTCATTAAATCAATATTAGTTGTTCAAAGTGCCTATTCAATAGAAAACAATATCAAGGAATTGATCAAAATAATGAAATTGATGAATGTAGCAATGAAAATGTTGACAGCTGTTGTATCATCTGACTACTCGTCATGTTCTTCACAATTACAATGTATTTCAATAACAGATATTATGAAAAACACTAAAAGAAAAATAATATCTGACTCTTACAAAATATCTCTTACGCACGCGCCTGCGCACGCGCACGCGAGCGTCAACGTCACACCTAACAATGTTACCAACTGTTGGAATAGATGTCTGTGTTGATTGTTCCAATGACATTCATTAAAATCAGCTGATTACAACAGTAAATTTTTATTTGCAGCAACCCGTATCATCTATCAACATTTTCCGCGAAGACCCTTTCTTGAATAACTACGTTTAATCTGAGAATAAAGTATTGAATCCATCCATATCATGTGTCTCCTACACTTCTTGAGAAATTAACTTTTCTCAATCCCATATATGATTTCTCTCAACTATTACAATATATTTCATTAACTGATATTATGAACAAACACTAAAAGAAAAATAATATCTGATTCTCACAAAATATCTCTATCCATTCTTTCTTACGCACGCGCCTGCGCACGCACACCCGAGAGTCTACGTCACACCTAACAATGTTACCAACTGTTGGAATAGATGTCTGTGTTGATTGTTTCAATGACATTCATTAGAATCAGCTGATTACAACAGTAAAATTTCACTTGCAGCAACCCGTATCATCTATCAACATTTTCCGCAAAAACCCTTTCTTGAATACGTATAATCTGAGAATAAAGCACTGAATCTATCCATATCTTGTGTCTCCTACATTTCTTGAGAAATTAATTCTTTCCAATCCCATATATGATTTTTCTCATCGATATTACCGATTATTATTAAATTGGAAGTTCTAACCAATAATTCTCATTTCGTTTTATCTTCGTTCACGTTATCTACAATTTTATCGTATTTGTAGTTTTTAAATACAAAGATATATTTTGTTGACGTTTAATAAAATTGTACAATTTGAGGCCAAGAATATCCAAAAAGCCATGAATCTCGTTAATATTTAACAATTTGACAGGCCTGTATGTAAGTAGATGAATTAATTTGGTTCTAAAATCTTGTTCGTATATGTCTATTCTTACAAGGGTCTTATCTATGGGTTATTGAAATTTAGTCCTAAAATGTACCACTAATAGCAGTGATGCACGTTTCAACTTTCAGTTTAAGATCTCATGGTACTTGCAATATATATGTCTATGTCCGATTTACTCATTTGAAACGTAAAGAGAGCAAAAATGTTTGAATTGAATAATTCGTACAACGCTATTATTGAAGACTTCTTCAAGAAGAGAATCATTTTAAAAAAGCATTATTCAGGTACTTATCTTCTGTAGTCCATTTAGGCTATGTTTGTTGTGTACAACCTGTGTACAATGATGATTTCATGATTCCAACAATCACACTCTAGTCTCAAGTGCATACATCAGAATTGCCTATACTACGTATTAAAACATTAACTCATGAAATAAATCAACATTAGAGCCTAGACTATTAGATGTCAAAAACTACAGATCAAAGTTTCAGAACCACTGAGATTTGCTACTCTCCCCAATGCACTTGTCATCAAGAAAATATTTCATATCCAATTTTGTATACCAATTGAATAGGAACATCCACACTAAATAAGAAATTAGTGACTTTTGATCTTGTAATAAAATGACATGTATTATACAGAATATTTACGTACAGTTTATTTCAGTAATATGCTATAATTTACATTTTTCAAAATAAATGATGACAATCGATATTTTCATCATCGTTCTCACCCAAGCTTAGTGTGTTTCATCAGCTCAATGCCGCTTCTAGTAGAATTACTCTCTACATAACCTCAAATACGAAGTTATTTAAGTTCATTGAGTGATGTATGATTTATATCTTTCAACAAGTACAAAATATTGATTGATGGCTCCATTATCGTAATATTATAATCAGTTGATTATTGCTTGTTTCATTGTTGACTCAAGCAAAATGTTCGATTGGCTGGGTTTATCAAGTCTTCAACTCAAATTTATTCAACTGAAAGAGATGTGAAAATAGCATAAACTAAACTATTACCAAACAGTATTGAAAATCTAAATAAATACTCGTGTATTGTTGAATATTTACCACATGTACCAGCTAGACTATACTTGACATGTTTCAAACTTCATTCAATCACTTATTTCATCCACAACAGAGAAACATCATATATTACAATATCTCTTGATCATAAGAATCGATTTCTTCATAACAATTATATGTTGAAATCATTCTATAACTTAGCCAACAAATAATCCATTTTGCGATCAGGCATATTCTGCGTTAAAAATGCATGAATATCGTGACATATTACTTTATTTCAAAAAATGTTTGAGCATAGCCTGAAAAATATTACATAAAATTGTAATTTTGTTAATATTATTCAATTGAACTACTTAGTTTCTATTTATTAGATGTGTACATTGTTGAAAACTGGAATTGAAATTTTGCGTAAAAGCGAGTACGCATGTACATTCTTCGCTTGGGAAATAAGTTGGCAATACTGAATTCATTGAAATGTCAAAAAAATAATAATTTTAATATTCAAGCATAATATTAGCTCAAAATGTATCACAAGTGATTTGCTTATGTTTGTTATAGATGGATCAATACATTACTTTGTGAAAATCTTTCTCATTCTGCAATATTCAATGAAATAATATTGAAACCTGAACGTCAAAGCTGACAGATGTCATCGATGTTCAACAATTATTTGTACATGGCTACTATTTTTACGTAAAAGCGAGTACGCATGTACATTCTTCGCTCGGGAAATAAGTTGGCAATACTGAATTTATTGAAATGTCAAAAAAATTGTAATTTTAATATTTAAGCATAATATTAGCTCAAAATGTATCACAAGTGATTTGCTCATGTTTGTTATAGATGTATTAATACATAAATTTGTGAAAATCTTTCTCATTCTGCAATATTCAATAGAATAATATTGAAACCTAAACGTCAAAGCTGACAGATGTCGTCGATGTTCAACAATTATTTGTACATGCCTACTATGTTCAGGAGGAATTTCTGACGGTTTTTGATTTTTTACACGAAACCTATAAGACTGAAAAAATTGAGACCCCCGAAAGGCACTGCTCGTCAAAAATATCAAATTTATAAAAAAAAAATCTTGTTAATCAGAGTTCTCGTTTAGGCTGTAGCCGTGGTTAACTGAAAGTGTATCTTATGCCTTTTAGTATATAAGACTAGCGCTTGGCCTGCTACGCAGGCCTAAGCCCTAGGCTTCGCAGCTCGATATGTGAACCGCCTCCGGCAAAAATTCTGTCTCTATAAGATGAATTCCAAGTATATTTTTAGCTCACAAAATCCTCTTGCTCCATATCATATTTGTGCATTTCTCTCTACTCGTGATTTCACTGTTTTTATTGACAATTCTCAATATCATTTCATGTTTTCATCAATCGGATAAATTGATTCCAACTTTTTACGAATTACAAAGTCTAAATTCAAAACTTCACAGCGAGATAACATGTCTGTGTCATGTTTCGCATATTCTCAGTCATTGCTTTACTGTTTTCGAATACAAATCAGAGTATTAGTTATTACAACTCATGTAATCCTTCTGTTTCATCTTGACGACATACTTACATCCCTACAATTCGCTTCGCTCGTCAATTTGTATATCATCACAATCTTACTGTCTCCTTTGCAACTCTCAATATTATTTTGAATAGATATGGTTGATAATGTTGACTGAAATGATGCATGTACATCGAATATACAAAAAGATGGTTACTCTAGGGGAAACCGAGAATATCGAGTGGAAAAGTGAAATATAATTTCAGTTGAAATTTTGTGTTTTCATCACTTACTATCATTATCCTAAATATTTCTCCTAGGAAAATCATTCAGTTGATTTCTTCCATGAATAAGCGTATCTGATTTGTGAGCTCAATTGCGGGATTGATAGACTGTCTATTAAGCAGGACTATTTTCTCCGTTGTAACATTTATTCCTAATAGATTTTCTTCTAAATCACTGCTCTGAGTCAGCTCCAATTGTGCATCCAAAGAATCATGCATGTTCCATGTTCCTCCAGTAATAATTCTGGAGCTCACGCACTTTGATATACTTTTGCCTCCCAAAGACATGTTTTTTATCCATTCAGTCATTAGTCTGGCATTTAAAAGCCCACGCTACATGTTTTGACTGCTCATATATAGCTACAATATCCAATTTCCTTTGGAATTGTAATAATACTTGTAATCAAATCAATTCAACATGTGTCTCAAACTCTTCTGCAATAAAAATAGCATTTTTCCTCCAAAATAGCTAATAAAAAAAAATAACATCAAAGGCCATCAAAAAATCCACTTGGATATATTTTAACTATTTTCTATTCCAATTGAGAACACTTTAAAGTCATTATGGGACAACAATTCAAGGATTTCAATTGGCCGATATACGGCTTTGGCTATCCGTCAGTTGCATTAACTCATAGCCGTTCATTAATTATGATAAATGAATTTGTGCAGTATGAAAATTAAGCTTACATATGGAAATATAATTCTATTTTATTTATTTCATTCATTGAATTTTTTCAAAAGAGCATTTAATGTAAATAAATTGTGTTTATATCTTCGCCAATCAGTAAGCTTAAATTGTGGTCCCATAGACGTCTTTGCACCGTTCTTAGCTAGAATGAGCTATGAAATATTCCATATTACTTTGCAATGTACGTTCACCTCAAAAAAATGCCTAAAACTATTTCTGTTGAATGATTTTCTTTTTTTTTGAAATGTCAGAGAATTAAAACTGTTATACGCTAATAAAATGAAATCATCAGAGTACTTATCCCTTCCTCAACTGCGCATTGGAACATCAGTAAAATATTAAGATCCAGAGATTGATAAATATTGGGGCCTAGATAATGAGATGCTAAGAACTCGAGATCCAAATTTTAGAACTTCTCACATGATTCTTGCGAATGTTTGAAGCACATAGTGATGACAACAATATGTCCAAACAAAATTGAACATTGTTGTGTGAGAGACATGGAATATATAGTTTTGTCTCAGTGTCAATATGCTGGCTTTGTGATTTGGAATTCGTGGGATCGAATTCTACCGAAGTAGAAGAAGTTGGTAGAATTTATACTGAATTATAATGTACTCTGTGACGTACTCTCCAAGAGTGACAACTGAGAGTAAACGTATTGCGACGAATGGTAACAGTACTCTCAGAGAATATCAGTCAATTTCACAGATTGCCTGGTGCACTCTTACCAGGTGAAAGGCGTGACTGATATTCATTTACCTATGATATTTGGAATATACTGTTTTCTAAGAGAAACTATGCTTCAATAATTTTTTTCATATTCATCAAACGTTGATGAAATTACTGGAATTGACTCCATTTTTGGAAGAAATGATGAAAAATTCACAAGAAAAATAAAGCTATGCCAACAATAAAACAGGTTTTCCGAGATATTACGTGGCTTTCTTAAGAACTTCTAAGCATGAGGAATGAGTATTATTCTATTGTGACTGTAGAAAATAGTAAATTGTACAACAAGATTAGAAAATTACCTATTTCACACGAGGTGTGCAATTTTCAGCACGAGACGGAGTCGAGTGCTGGAATCACACAAGTGTGGAATAGGTGATTATATACGTGTTGTACACTATACTTTTTCTACGATCACAGTTTTTAATGAAATATGTAGATAAATCATTCGTTTAACTGAGATTATAAAGCTTTTTTCACAAATGTAAAATAATTTAGGCATTTTAATTGTTTGCTCTGCTTATTTATTGTGACATTAATTTTAGCTATGATTTGAAACATTATTGATATATTTTCTATCAGTTGATTGACATTTCATTGTTGTGTGATCTAATTGTTGCAAACTACGGAAAGATTGTATCTGATTGGCCCACTCTCAC
Source organism: Dromius quadrimaculatus (assembly GCA_963989225.1). Classification (NCBI taxonomy): domain Eukaryota; kingdom Metazoa; phylum Arthropoda; class Insecta; order Coleoptera; family Carabidae; genus Dromius; species Dromius quadrimaculatus. The sequence goes on along the minus strand of OZ022328.1, from coordinate 34,784,472 downwards.
CAAGCGACCTTCTGATTGGTTCATTAGCTAGAATTTTCTGTGATCTCGGGTAGCGTGTTTTCTAAATTTTCGTCACTAACCATTTTCCAACTGCAGTAATGATATTTGTGGATATCTTATTTTGGTTATGATACAATAATTACATACATAATTTCTCGATTTCAACAGAATGTGATGAAACGTGTGTTGTCTGCTTCAATTTGACAGTTGTAATTCGTAGTGTTGCCAACCTTTGAAATATATATTACAAGAATAAGAAAATAATTCCAACAGAACTTAGTGCAATTTTGTTACATAAATGTGGCTTATAAAAGAGCAAACAGAGATTTATATCAAGTCCGTGATATTTATTAATAATCTAGCTAAATATATCATATATATATCACCTAAAGAATATTCAGAATGAATCATCAATATATAAGTTGGTCAAACTGGTGTGAGAAATCATTTCTCACGACTTTTCGCACAGTTATGTGAAATTGTAAGTTTTCTAGTTGTGTTTTGTGTGAGAAATATGTTGTTTTCTATAGTGATCGTAGAAAAATTTTTTTTTGGTTCTTTCACCTGCTTAACCAAAGTAGTATTCTATATTTCTCCCAAAGTTATACAATCTGGAAAAATATTACTTAAAAATATTGATTTCTCAATTCGTCAATTTCCAATTTATGATATCACAAATGAATGTAAGATATGTTTACGGAATGAATCATAGTGAGTGTGAGCACACCATTTCTTTCAAGACAACGCTGCTAGGGCGTTTACTTCATCAAATACAAAAACTTTTAGTATTTATTCTCAACCAATGTCTTCTTGATTGGAACTAAAAATTATTATAGATTACTAATACACTAATTGTTCGATATTTGTCAGTTAAAAACAGTCCAAGAGCTCTTATGGGACTACGATTCAATCTACCATGCTGGCAAAAATACAGACACGATTCACTCCCAGTAAATATACATAATTTCGACCACACTCTCTAAAAATTGGATCAAGTCATAAGAGCAATAGTTATATACATATACCTTTCGAACAAATCCAATTTTAATCTTCCGTCTGCATACATTTGATAAAAATATTCGATGCACGACTAACAGTTGATGTTAGCCAAGTACGATTCTGTGCTGATATGAAATTTGTTCGCATTTCTGCCTATCAGAGATCTCTAATCGGAAACCTATAAGAGCCTTGAGCAGGTATCAACTGGAATAGACTGTATTCTGATGAGAACAACATTATTCTAATCGTCATTTTGATTAAGAATTGTCCAAAGATTGTTATAATACTACGATTCAAGCGTTCTAATTCACTTATATTTGAACTATTTTCACAATAGCACAATAATCGCACTTAGTCTGTCAGTTGCTCATGAATTATCATGAGCAGATTGGTTCAAAGATTGAATTTGTATCCATTCAGTTAATATATGAGTATACTCCTTGCTTTTATTTCTTGGATTCAATCACATCAAAGTTGTTGTGAACTCTGAATTCATTGTGAGTGAATCATGTTCGCGGCTCAGTCATTTAGAAGACTTGAATCTTAATGCCGTAGGAGCTCTTCGACTGTTCTTGAAACACATGAACTATAGGCGGAAGTGCTATTGATAACTTTAAACAATTATTCATTGGACTTGATACATTTCCTGCGACGTACTATTTCATACATTGTTACCTATTATACAGAATGATACAATCTTTAAGAATCTATTATTGTCTCATTTTCAATTTGAAACAGTTTTTCTGCCATGGCATTCTGGTATCTGTGAATATATAAAATTTTCTTCACCTAAAGACGATGTTTTTGCAATTTTCGGCCTTTTTATCTGAGCTGAAATGAAAGATTTCTTGAAGAATGTCAATCCAATGTTTGTAAATTCAATTCATCAAAAAGTGACAACAAATACTTTTCTTGACAACGTTGATGATTATGGAATCCTGCAGCATCTGCATCTCTTACCGCAAGTCCATAATTTCTGCTTCAGGATCTCTAACGTGGGTTAACAATTCCTCAAGAACCACGTAAACAAAACATCAGTCATCCTTAACACAATAATTAATGTATAAGCTATAAAATCTTCTATAGGAAAAAATGCAAATGGGAAATAACTTACGCTCAAATACATCAACAAAACTTTTATTCACATGGAAAAGTTCATTAAAATTAGCTTCCGATAATCACACTTCTAGACTACGTATACCTCTGCAGCAGTCGATTTGCAATGGACGATTGACGCATCCACACAAACAGTCCAGAAACATAGGCCTTCAAAATGACTGAGTCTCTGAGTCTTATAATCAGTACCCTGATCTCAAATTCCGATTCACAATGATTGTATTTCAATATTTTGATGTATATTTAGTCTACATCTATTGGAATGGAGATGAACTATCATTCTGGCTTCATACAGTCAATCAACAATAGATTAGTGTTCAGTCAAAAAGCGTATTTTAAATCCAATATCTTATCATATTTGTAGTGTGTGGATACAAAGATATATGTTTATGTACAAATTGAGGCGAATAATATTTGAAAAGCCATAATAGTCCATTCAAAATAGACATTCACCCTTGCATAAATTCCCAAGAAGTTGAAAATTGGCATGAACGTTAGGGATACCATTATGATAAAGTTGTGGTAAGTCTCCATTGATCCTATATGTGCAAAAAAAAATTTATGCGAGGTCAAAGTTCGTTGTAATGGGTTTTTCGAATTTTGCAACGAATTGTCAGTTCTATGATAGGAATAGCTTAGACAAAAATTATAGATCTTCCAATTCTCTACGAAAAGGGGGCTTACTCTTTTTTCTCAAGGCTTACCATTCCTGAGAAAATGCCAATCTAAAGCTATATTCTTCATGACATGCACACGTTTCCACGCCACCTATGAGGTAGTGTATTTGGCGCGTATTTTTCGTCGTGGCTTTTCCGGTAGTCCTATTCCACGGTCTTCATATTGAAGTTCAATATAATATTAAGTCTTGTTATTCAACTGCTTCTTGTTATTCTTCATCTTCCTGAGTTGACATAAATTGTTCCAACGGCGATACATCAGTTGTTTCGTCGTTGATGTGAAGATCAGCTTCTGTTAGAGACTCAGTAATTGAACACGACTGGTCTTCGTAACTGGTGCATCCATGAACTCGATAAAAATGTTGATGAGCAGAAGCCAAGGTTAGAGGAAGACAACCCAATTGAACACCGTTCTTATTGCGTGTATGTTTTGCAAAAGATACGTAGCGTAATTCATCTTTGCAAATAATTTAAAGTACGTAACAGACGGGCACATGTACATAGGCAGCGTAATCATGCATATTATTGAAATTATAACTTTAGAATGGCTTTTTCTCAGATATGACAAATCTTGGTAAAAAAAGTGTAAGAACTATTTTTGTAGAGAATTGGAAGATCTATAATTTTTGTCCAAGCTATTTCTATCATAAAACTGACAATTTCGTTAAAAATTTGAAAAACCCATTTCTATAAGCTTTGACATCGAATAAAATTTTTGCACACATGGGATCCCTAACGTTCATGCCAATTTTCAGCTACTTGGGAGTTTATGCAAGCGTATCCGTATTTTTAGGGCTAACTTGACCGGACTATAAATAGTCGGATAGAATTAGCATATCTTGGAGGTAAGTAATTTCTATTATTCATTCGTTAGTTTATAACATGACAGATAACATATCCCATTCGTCATTTTTTGCCATTTTTTCGAGAATTCATAACTTGTATTATATTTGTTATTGAGACTTCAAATTCTGACAGAATGTGGGTAAAGAATGATTCTAACACATGCATCAAATTTTCAGAAGATCAACTGTGAACTTTTGAAGATATGTTGAAAAAACTGAAAGAAGGCTCTTCTCTAAAACGGCCATTGAGAATTTGTTAGATAACGTACTCTAATTTTACAAGAAGCTTTTATTTTTTCGAGAAATACTCTACAATGTACCCGAATGACGTTCTTTTTGAGCAAGTGAGAGTATGACGCCATCTAGTTACTTTGTAGAGTAACTCTTGACAAAAGAAAGGCAATCTGTAGAAATGATCTTTGTTGGCTAACCATTTTTTATGACCGTTTTTCGGCAGGGCCTTTTTCCAGTTTTTTCAACATTTATTGAAAAGTTCGAGTCGATTTTCTGAAAAATTTGATGCGTATGTTAGAAACTACTCTACCCACATTCTGTCAAAATTTTAAGTCCCAATAACAGATACAATGCAAGTTATGAATTTCCAAAAAAATGGCAAAATAATTACGATTTTTGCAATTAACCCAAAAGCAGCTGGACTAATCAAGATTCAAAAGAACTTATTCGATCCGTCTTCCTATTGCGTACGTTTTTCAGCGGAACACTATTTTCCGTCGGATGCGTAAAACGCAAAAAACCGTTTCTGGCAGTTTTTGACCTTTTTTTGACAGTCTTTTTGACATTGTAGCCGCGTACTAATGGAATATGTTATTTGTCACGTTATGAACTAACAAATATAGGAAAATAGATTTCAAATTATTAATTTTCTTGATTTTAGCATATATTTGCGCTAATTCTGCCCGACTTAAATCATTAACCAGAATGACAGACCTATATATAAATTGATGAGCTGGATCTGATTCTGAGATCTAGCTTGTATGTGTCTATTACTGCAAGAGTCGTATCTAAAAGTTATAAAAATTTGATTCTAAAATCTGCCACTACGGGCAGTGATGCGCGTCCTAACTTCTCATTTCTGATTTTATGGTCTTTGCAGTATATTTGTCTGTGTCCGTATCAAAAACTAATCCATTCATTTGACACGTAGAGAGATCACTCTTCAAATGTTCAAATGGAATAGAACGTACAATATCATTATTAAAGATTCCTACAAGAAGAGTATCTTCTGGAAAATATATTTGTCTGAGTACATACTTCTCTGTCTCTTTTGTACAACAATTAACTCTTGATTCCAGCAATCACACCCTAATACCTGATGCTTACCTCGAAATTGTCTACTACGCCCTAATAAAACATTAGCTCATGAAAAGAATAAAAATTAGAGCCTAGAATATTAGATTTAGGAACTTTAGATCAAGATTTTAGAGCTACTGAAAATGCTGCCCTTTCCAATGTGACAGTTAACAATAAACTTCAAATGAATATCGGCAGTTTATGTATATTGATCAAATTCCCAGGATCAGAAGCAGAATTATCGGAAAACTATCTTATAGCCAGTTTCATACACCAAATGATAAAATAAAACCATACTAAATCATATACTACATAACCTCAAATACGAAGTTGATAAAAATACTTATACTCGAATAGAAATTAGTCACTTGCCATATATTGGATGTTATATATTTGAATACTTGTGGATTATTATACAGAATAATGTAGGCACAGTTCATTAAGTGATGTATGATTTATAATTCATAACAAATCAAATATGATGATTGATGTCTCAATTGTTGTTATCAGATATCATTACTTAATTTGACTCAGTTTTATGATACAGTTTTATAATACAGACTGATGATTCTGTGCTAGCTTCATTGATAGCGAAAGGATATTATAGTCAGCTCTTGATTGCTTGTTCTATTGTTGTATTTGAACAGAATGTTCGATTGGCTGGGTTTATCAAGATCCAAATTCAAATTTATCCAACTGGAAGAAGTGTGAGATTGGTATAAACCAAACTATCAATGAACAATATTGAAAATCAGAATAGATACTCGTGTATTGTTGAATATTTACCACATGTATATACCAAACTGAACTTGACATGTTGTCTCAAATTCCATTCAATCTTTAATACTTATTCCATCCACAACACAGAAATATCGTGAATTGAAATATCGTATTCAGAGAATAGTATAATCAAATGATGGATCTTCGAATGACAGATAATCAGTATCAGTAATTAGAATTTGCATCACTTGAGCAATCGTTTATAATCTCATCGATTGAGCCTACGAACAGTTAGATTTCTTCCAACAATATCATAACAAATTAATTACTGACTGTATCACTTCTTCAATCTCTTGAATTCATTGTATGCACGTTTCCTACAATATTTGTGAATGTGATATAAATTTAGTTGAATAACTATGTATACATACCCATGAATAACCTTTTTTTGTGCCATCTTCAATTATCCACTATATTCATCAAGTAAGAATGATATTTATCCGAAATGATCCTCAAAACTCATGTATTTGTTTTCAAAAATATTTTAAAATGTTAAAAAGTTGAAATGTCATTTCAACAATTGAATATGAACATCAAGTCGCAGTGATCAGAGCAGGACCAGCCACATTGGAACAATAATCAATGCTACGGACATCGCAGTTTGTGATATCCACGCACAAACGCATGATAGAATGTAGAAAAAAAATGTCTCAATCGGGTTGGGACCATAAAAGTATTTTTCTTAATCAAGGTAGGGCCTGTAGATAGAATTTGCTACAGAACGCAGGCTGACTTAATCCGGCGCTGTCGCAGAAGCCACGTTTACATTAGAGCGAAACAACTAATAAATGCTGGAGATATAAATTATTTAGAACAACTTTTCAGTAAATAAAATGCATCAGATGACATTTGCTCATGACTATTATGTACTAAACTATCATTAGAATTCATGTAAACTCAGTAGATTTTATGAAATCTACAGAAATATTTTTCAGTTTGACATGTCAAAGTGACGTTTTCGAGATACAGTAAAAAGCATGGATCACAGTAGAGCGACAAAATTTATAAAAGTTGTACTGATAAATCATTTAAAATACCTTTTTAACAATTGAATTGTATCACAGGACATTTGCTCATGCATATTAAACATTAAACTAATGTTGAAATTCACGTAAATGTAACAGAATTGATAAAATTTATAAAAATGTTTTCGAAATTGAAATGTCAAAATGATTTGTGATTTTGTATACCCCTGTGAAATAGATGAGTAAAAGATAGGGGCACGCTGATCAACGCAAATTTTCGTCGTTTTTAATTTTTCCTGCAAATACTATGAGTACTAAAAATATGAGACCCCCGGAAGGCACTCGTCCTAAAGAATATCTATCAAATAAAAAAAAATTCAAAAAAATCCATCAATAAATAGAGGCTGTAGAAATGCGCAAAAAAATGACGAATCTATACCCAGAGTGGAACATAGGGCTTTTAGTATATATGACTAGCGCTTGGCCTGCTACGCAGGCCTAAGCCCTAGGCTTCGCAGCTCGATATGTGAACCGCCTCCGGCAAAAATTCTGTCTCTATAAGATAAATTCCAAATATATTTTTAGCCCACAAAATCCTTCTGCTCCATATTATACTTGTGCATTTCTCCCTACCCGTGATATCACGGTTTCTTATTGACAATTCTCAATATTATCCCATGTATTCATCAATCAGATGAATTGATTCCAACTCTTCTACGAATTACAAAGTCTAAATTCAAAACTTCACAGCGAGATAACATGTCTGTACCATGTTTCGCATATTCTCAGTCATTGCTTCACTGTTTTCGAATACAAATTAGAGTATCAGTTATTACAACTCATGTAATCCCTCTGTTTTATCTTGACGACATACTTACATCCTTACAATTCGCTTCGCTTGTCAATTTGTATGTAATTTCTGTCTCCTTTGCAACTCTCAATATTATTTTGTATAGATATGGGTGATAATGCTGACTGAAATGATGCATGTACATCGAATATACAAAAAGATGGTTACTCCAGGTGAAACCAAGAATATCGAGTGGAAAAGTGAAATATAATTTCAGTTGAAATTTTGTGTTTTCATCACTTACTCCCATTATCCTAAATATTTCTCTCAGGAGAATCATTCAGTTGATTCCTTCCATGAATTAGCGTATCTGATCTCTGAGCTCAATTGCGAGATTGATAGGCCGCCTGTTAAGCATGACTATTTTTTCCGTAGTAACATTATTTCCTCATAGATTTTCTTCCAAATCACTTCTTTAAGTCTGAATCACTCAGCTCCAATTGTGCATTCAAAGAAACATGCATGTTCCACGTTCCTCCAGTAGTAATTTTGGAGCTCACGCACTTTGATATACTTTTGCCTTCCAAAGACATATTTTTTATCCATTCAGTCACTACTCTGGCACTCAAAAGCTTACGCTACATGTTTTGACTCCTTATATATAGCCACAATATTCAATTTCCACTGGAATTGTGATATTACTTGTATTAAAATCAATTCAACATGTGTCTCAAATTCTTCTTCGATAAAAATAACATTTTTCCTCCAAAATAGCTAATAAGAAAAAATAACATCAAAGACCATCATAAAATCCACTCGGATATATTTTAACTATTTTCTATTTCAATTGAGGGCACTTCAAAGTTATTATGGGACAACGATTCAAGTATTCTAATTGGCCGCTATACGAATCAATCTTACATAGGCGGAAACATTGGCTTTGGCTATCCGTCAGTTGCATTAACTCATAGCCGTTCATTAATCATGATAAATTAATTTGTGCAGTATAAAAATCTAGTTTACGTATAGAAATATGATTCTATTTTATTCATTTCATTTATTGAATTTATTCGAAAGAGCATTTATTGTAAATAAATTGTGTTTATATCTCCGCCAATCAGTAGGCTTAAATTGTGGTCCCATAGAAGTCTTAGCACCGTTCTCAGCTAGAATAAGCTATAAAATATTCCACATTACTTTGCAATGTACATCCAGCTCTAAAAAGAGCCTAAAACTATTTCTGTTATGCGAATCTACTCTTTTTGAAATGTAAGAGAGTTAAAACTGTTATACGCTAATAAAATACAACAATCAACAGAGTATTTATCTCTCCCTTAACTACGCATTGGAACATTAGTAGAATATTGAGACCCAGAGGTTGATAAATATTGGGGATAATGAGATGCTAAAAACTGGAGATCCAAATTTTAGAACTTCTCTCATGATTCTTGGGAATGTTGGAAGCACGTAGTTATGACAACTCCAAAATGTCCACACAAAATTGAACATTGTTGTGTGAGAGAAGTGGAATATATAGTTTTGTCTCAGTGTAAGTATGCTGGCTTTGTGATTTGGAAGTCGTGGGGTCGAATCCTACCGACGTAGAAGAAGTTGGTAGAATTTCTACTGAATCATAATGTACTCTGTGGCATACTCTCCAAGAGTAAGAACTAAGAGTACCCGTATTATGACGAATGGTAACAGTACTCTCAGAGAATATCAGTTAATTTCACAGATTGCCTTGTGCACTCTCACCAGGTGAAAGGCGTGACTGATATCCATTTACTTATTATATCTGAAATATACCGTTTTCTGAGAGAAACTATACTTCAATAATCTCTTTCGAATTTATCAAACGTTGATAAAATCACTCGAATTGATTCTATTTTTGGGAGAAATGATGAAAAATTCACAAGAAAAATTAAACTATGCCAACAATGGAACAGTTTTTCCGAGATGCCACGCGGCTTCCTTAAGAACTTCTAAGCATGCGGAATAAGTATTATTCTATTGTGACTGTGGAAAAATATTTTTTTGGTTCTTTCACCTGATTCACCAAAGTAGTATTCTATATTTCTCCCAAAGTTATACAATCTAGAAAAATATTTTTTAATAATATTGACTTCTCAATTATTTTTCTCCAATCAATAATATTACCAATGAATGTGAGAAATGTTTACGGAGTATATCATATTGAATGTAAGCACACCATTCCTTTCAAAACAACGCTGCTAGAGCTTTTACTTTATCAAATACCAAAACTTTTAGTATCTATTCTCAACCAATCTCTTCTTGATTAGTACTAAAAATCATTAAAATTTTGAATTGACATCAATTCTTTCATAATCACCCTGAATAATACACTGGTTGTCCGATATGTCAGTTAAAAACAGTCCAAGAGCTCTTATAGGACTACGATTCAATCAACCATGCTGGCAAAAATACAGACACGATTCACTCCCACTAAATAAACATAATTTGGACCACACTCTCTAATAATTGGATCAAGTCATAAGAACAATAGTTATATACATATACCATTCGAACAAATCCAATTTGAATCATCCGTCTGCATACATTTGATAAAAATATTTGATGCACGACTAACAGTTGATGTTGGCCAAGTACGATCCTGTGCTGATGTTAAATTTGTTCGTATTTCTGCCTATCAGAGACCTCTAATCGGAGTCCTATAAGAGCCTTGAGCAGGTCTCAACTGGAATAGACTGTATTTTGATGAGAACAACATTATTCCAATGGTCATTTTGATTAAGAACTGTCCAAAGATTGTTATAGGACAACGATTCAAGCGTTCTGATTGACTTATATTTGAACTAATTTCACAATAGCACAATAATAGCACTTAGTTTGTCAATTGTTCATTAATTATCATGAACAGATTGATTCAAAGATTGAAATTTGTATCCATTCAGGTAATATGTGAGTATACTCCTTGCTTTTATTTCTTGGATTCAATCACAGCAAAGTTGTTGTGAACTCTGAATTCATTGTGAGTGAATCATGTTCACGGCTCAGTCATTCAGAAGACTTGAATCTTAATGCCATGGGAGCTCTTGGACTGTTCTTGAAACACATGAACTATAGGTCAAAGTGCTATAGATAACTTCTAACAATTATTCATTGGACTTGATACATTTTCTGCAACGTACTATTTCATACATTGTAACCTATTATACAGAATGATACAATCTTTTAGAATCTATTATTGTCTCATTTTCAATTTGAAACAGTCTTTCTGCCATAGCATTCTGGTATCTGTGAATATATGAAATTTTTTCTTTTCCTAAAGACGATGTTTTTGCAATTTTGGTCTTTTTATCCAAGCTGAAATGAAATATTTCTTGAAGAATGTCAATCCAATGTTTGTAAATTCAATTCATCAAAAAGTGACAACAAATACTTTTCTTGACAACGTTAATGATCATGGAATCCTGCAGCATCTGCTTCTCTTACCGCAAGTTCATGATTCCTGCTTCAGGATCTCTACCGTGGATGAAAAATCCTTCAAGAACCACGTTAACAAAACATGAGTCATCCTTAACACAATAATTATTGTATAAGCTATAAATGTTTCACAGAAAAAAATGCAAATGGGAAATAACTTACGCTCAAATACATCTACAAAACTTTTATTCACATGGAAAAGTTCAATAAAATTAGCTCCCGATAATCTCACTTCTAGACTACGTATACCTCTGCAGCAGTCGATTTGCAATGGACGACTGACGCATCCGCACAAACAGTCCAGAAGCATAGGCCTTCAAAATGACTGAATCTTTGAGTCTTATAATCAGTACCCTGATCTTAAATTCTGATTCACAATGATTCTATTTCAATATTTTGATGTATATCTAGTCTATATCTATTGGAATGGGGATGAACTATCCCAAGTAACAATTATGACCAAATATGACGTCGACACGACGTCACATTTTTAGTCATAATCGCGTCAGCAAGACGTCAATGCGTGGAGCTATATGACGTCATATTATGACGTAAGTTTGACGTCATATTATGACGTGAGTTCGACGTCATATTATGACCTAAGTTTGACGTCAAATATGACCTTAGTTTGACGTCACATTATGACCTAATTTTGACGTCATATTATGACTTGAATTCAACATCACTTTATGATCTTAGTCATCACTTAAATGTTCCTCAAGAACTAAATAATAATAAAATAAGTAATATAGAACATCATAATGTCATATGGTAACATTATTACGTTGCATATCACCTGTTTGAATACTATTTATTCAAAGAACTATTAGATAATTAGTGAATAATAAAACATCATTGTATTTTCAATTGATTTATTCAAAATACAAATATATTACAGGTAATAAAGAACTATCAAGTAAAAGAAAATTATATGTATCAAAACCTAAAAAAAAATCACCATGAAAAGAAAAAAACTGATCGTCAAGCATCTGTGAATTCTGGACCAATTTTCGTATACCTTCGGGTTATTTATTCAAATGTTGTGACCATGACGATAGTGTCAACAGCCGGCACTGCAGCAATTGAGTCGCAATTTGAAAAAATGCACCATTATATACAGTCATCCTGGAAAAAAATTTCATATGATTTTCAGTAATTCAAGATTCAACACTATTATTCAGATCCTATCAATCATCAGCTTTGTAGCTAGAAAAATTTTCAATAACCGTTATGAAATTCGGAAATATCTTTTATGATACATTTGTTTCTAGATTTTAGAATTCTTTTAAATTGATAGTAAATTATTCAATGTGTTGGATATACGATGAGTCACTTTTTTCTAATTTTAATATAGATACCTACCTTCCAATAACTTCAACAAAATTCTTGAGTGGAGCAATATCATGTAAACAAACAAATGAACCTCCCTGAACTGAACTACAAAAGAAAGACGATTTGTTTGGTGATAGCTTGATATTATAATAGTCCGAATCTTACCAAAGATTTCCGAACTGTTGTAGAAGATGCGGGAGGCCTCCGAGCAAAAAGTCAAATATGCTACTTTTTAAATGCTTGTAACCCAAATAAATAAAGGATCAGGCTCTTCACTTTTATTGATAGACTGCTAAGAGAAATTCATAGGAATAAATAAGATTTTATCTTCACTGGAATATAAAAGTCGGACACACCTAATTTATATTTCATAACTTAACTCGTTCATAATTCCCATAATTGAACACTGATCTCTATATAATAATTTATTGCTTCATATCTGGATAACCGATACTCATAATGTCGAATTTAAGTCATAAAATTAATGCTGGGTAAAAATGTTACATACGTCACAACATGACGTCGAACTTACGTCATAAAGTGACGTTGAGTTGAAAAATGAGACTCAATTGGTTGAAAACGTAAGCGCAAAGTACACTGATTAAGAAAATATATTTAAAGAATCATTGTATAAAGCATAAGTATGATTTCTCAAAACGCTGAAACATAACGTCAAATTATGACATCTGTTCAACATTTTATGACGTCAAGAAATGACGTCAATTTATGACCACAATTTGACTTAAAATGTGACGTCGAAATATGACCGTCAGCTTATGACTTCATTATGACCAAAATCTGACGTCACATTCTGGTCGAGGGTCAGTCATTGTTACTTGGGATTATTCTGGCTTCATTCAGTCAATCAACAATAGATTATTGTTCAGTCAAAAAATGTATTTCAAATCTACTATCTTATCATATTTGTAGTGTGTAGATACAAAGATATATGTTTATGTACAAATTGAGGCGAATAATATTTGAAAAGCCATAATAGTCCAGTCAAAATAGACATTCACCCTTGCATAAATTCCCAAGAAGCTGAAAATTGGCATGAACGTTAGGGATACCATTATGATAAAGTTGTGGTAAGTCTTTATTGATCCTATGTGTGCAAAAAATTTCATGCGAGATCAAAGTTCGTAGTAATGGGTTTTTCGGATTTTGCAATGAAATTATCAGTTCTATGATAGAAATAGCTTAGACAAAAATTATAGATCTTCTAATTCTCTACAAACAGGTTGCTCACACTTTTCTCTCAAGGTTCACCATTTCTGAGAAAATGCCATTCTAAAGCCATATTCTTCATGACATGCACACGTTTTCACGCCACCTATGAGGTATTGTACTTGGCGCGTATTTTTCGTCGTGGCTTCTCCGGTAGTCCTTTTCCTCGGCCTTCATATTGAAGTTCAATATAATATTAAGTCTTGTTATTCAACTGCTTCTCGTTATTCTTCATCTTCCTGAGTTGACGTAAATTGTTCCAACGGCGATACATCAGTTGTTTCGTCGTTGATGTAAGGATCATCTTCTGTTAGAGACTCAGTAATTGAACACGACTGGTCTTCACAACTGGTGCATGCTGGTAAAGTAATCCTATTTTTTGGAAGTTGCATTCCGAATTACATCCCATTTTGCAGTTGAAAAAAATAGTATTAGAGAGCTTTTCTGGTGCAGGTGGAAGTAGAGTGTGGATTGGTTGCAATACATCATCAATTAGCTTCCATCCCCATTTTTCTGGGCTTAGCTGATTACCAAGCCATCCATGAACTCGATAAAGATGTTGATGAGCAGAAGCCAAGGTTAGAGGAAGACAACCCAATTGAACACCGTTTTCATTGCGTGTATGTTTTGCAAAAGATACGTAGCGTAATTTATCTTTGCAAATAATTTAAAGTAAGCAACAGACGGGCACATGTACATAGGCTCCGTGATCATGCATATTATTGAAAATATAACTCTAGAATGGCTTTTTCTAAGAAATGGCAAGTCTTGGTAAAAAAAGTGTGAGCACTTTTTTTGTAGAGAATTAGAAGATCTATAATTTTTTCCTGACCGTTTTCTATCATGAAACTGACAATTTCGTTGAAAATTTGAAAAACCTATTTCTATGAGCTTTGACCTCAAATAAAAATTTTTGCACAAATGGGATCGATGGGAACTTCTTACAACTTCATCATAATGATATCTCTAACGTTCATGCCAATTTTCAGCTTCTTGGAAATTTATGCAAGCGTATCCGTATTTTTAGGGCAAACTTGACCGGACTATAAATAGTCGGATAGAATTAGCATATCTTAGAGAAAAGTAATTTCTATTATCCATTTGTTAGTTCATAACATGACAGATAACATATCCCATTTGTCATTTTTTGCCATTTTTTCGAAAATTCATAACTTGTATTGTATTTATTAATAAAACTTCGAATTCTGACAGAATGTGGGTGAAGAATGATTCTAACACATGCATCAAATTTTCAGTAGATCAACTGTGAACTTTTGAAGATATGTTGAAAAAACTAAAAGAAGGCTCTTCCGAAAACGGCCATTGAGAAGTTGTTAGATAACGTACTCTAATTTTACAAAAAGCTATTATTTTTTCAAGAAATACTCTACAATGTACCCGAATGGCGTTCTTTTTTAGCAAGTGAGAGTATGACGCCATCTAGTTACTTTGTAGAGTAACTCTTGACAGAGGAAATGCAATCTGTGAAATTGATCTTTGCTGGCTAACCATTTTTTATGGCCGTTTATCGGCAGGGCCTTTTTTTTGTTTTTTCAACATTTCTTGAAAAGTTCAAGTCGATATTCTGAAATATTTGATGCGTATGCTAAAAGCTACTCTACCCACATTCTGTCAAAATTTTGAGTCCCAATAACAGATCAATGCAAGTTATGAATTTCCGAAAGAATGGCAAAATAATTACGATTTTTGCAATCAACCCAAAAACAGCTGGATTTATCAAGATTCAAAAGAACTTATTTGATCCGTCTTTCTATTGCGTACGTTTTTCAGTGGAAAACTATTTTCCGTCAGATGCGTGGTTTTTCAGTAAAATGCAATAAACCGTTTATAGCAGTTTTTGACCTTTTGTTCGACAGCCTTACTGACATTGTAGCCGCGTTCAAATGAAATATGTTATTTGTCACGTTATGAACTAACAAATACAAAAAAATTGATTTGAAATTATCAATTTTCTTGATTTTAGCATGTATTTGCGCTATTTTTGTCCGACTTAAATCTCATTATCATTAACCAGAATGACAGACCTATATATAAATTGATGAGCTAAATCTGATTCTGAGATCTAGTACGTATATGTCTATTACTGCAAGAGTCGTATCTAAAAGTTATAAAAATTTGATTCTAAAATCTGCTACTACGGGCAGTGATGCGCGTCCTAACTTCTAATTTCTGATTTTATGGTCTTTGCAGTATATTTGTCTATGTCTGTATCAAAAACTAATTCATCCATTTGACACGTAGAGAGAGCACTCTTCAGATGTTCAAATGGAATAAAACGTACAATATTATTATTGAAGATTCCTACAAGAAGAGTATCTTTTGGAGAAAATATTTGTCCATGTGCATATTTCTCTGTTTGTTTTGTACAAAAATTGACTCTTGATTCCAACAATCACACTCTAGTACCTAGTTTTTACCTCGAAATTGTATACTACGCCCTATTAAAACATTAGCTCATGAAGCTGCAGTTTATGTATATTGATCAAACCAGGATCGAAAGCAGAATTATCAGAAAACTATCTTATATCCAGTTTCATACACCAAGTGAAAGAATACATTCATATTGAATTATCTATTATAAATACGAAGTTGATGGAAATACTTATACTCGAATAGAAATTAATCACTTGCCATATATTGGATGTTATATATTTGAATACTTGTGGATTATTGTACAGAAAAATGTAGGTACAGTTCATTGAGTGATGTATGATTTATGATTTATAACAAATCAAACATGATGATTGATGACTCAATTGTCATAATCAGATTTTATTACTTAATTTGACTAAGTTGTATGATACAGACTGATGATTCTCACAAATTTTGATTGATGTAATCTCCTATTTGTTCATTCGTTGGAATTTTCAAAGTGCTAGCTTCATTGATAGCGAAAGGATATAATAGTCAGCTCTTGATTGCTTGTTCTGTTGTTGTATTAGCACAGAATGTTCGATTGGCTGGGTTTATCAAGATCCAAATTCAAATTTATCCAACTGAAAGAAGTGTGAGTTTAGTATAAACCAAACCAGCAATGAACAATATTAAAAATTAGAGTAGATACTCGTGTATTGTTGAATTTGTACCACATGTATCTACCAAACTGTACTTGAAATGTTTCAATTCAATCTTCAATACTTATTCCATCCACAACAGAGAAACATCGTGAATTGAAATACCGTATCCAGAAAATAGTACAATTGAATGATGGATTTCTGAATAACAGATAATCAGTGTCAGTAATTAAAATTCACATCACTTGAGCAAGCGTTTTGAGTTTCATTGTCCCAACAATACCACTACAAATCAATTATTGATTGTACGACTTCTTCAATCTCTTGAATTTATTGTATGCACGTTTCCTGAGATATTTGTGAATGTGATATAAATTGTCCAGTGTATTAATAACAACACGCCCATATTCCACTATTCTTCAAGATTTTTTCCAAGAATTCATCCAATTCTACGGTACGGAATACAAATTTAGTTGAATGATTATGTATACATACCCTTGAATAACCTTTTCTTTGTTCCATCTTCAATTATCCACTATATTCATCAAGTAAGAATGATATTCATCCGAAATGATTCTCAAAATTCATGTAAACGCTTTCAACAATATCTTAAAATGTCAAAAAGTTGAAATGTCATTTCAACAATTGAATATTAACATCAAGTCGCAATGATCAGAGCAGGACCAGCCACATTGGAACGATATTAAATGCTACGGACCCCGCAGCTTGCGATATCCACACACAAACGCCTGATAGAATGTAAAAAAAAAATGTCTCAATCGAGCTGGGACCATAAAAGTATTTTTCCGAATGAAGGTAGGGCCTCTAGATAGAATTTGCTACAGAACGCAGGCTGACTTAATCCGGCGCTGTCGCAGAAGCCACGTTTACATTAGAGCGAAACAACTAATAAATGTTGGGGATATAAATTATTTAAAACAACTTTTCAGTAAATAAAATGCATCAGATGACATTTGCTCATGACTATTATGTACTCAACTATCATTTAAATTCATGTAGACTTAGTAGATTTTATGAAATCTACAGAAATATTTTACAGTTTGACATGTCAAAGTGACGTTTTCGAGATACAGTAAAAAGCATGGATCACAGTAGAGCGACAAAATTTATAAAAGTTAAACTTATAAATTATTTAAAATACCTTTTTAACAATTGAATTGTATCACAGGACATTTGCTCATGCATACTAAACATTAAACTAATGTTAAAATTGACGTGAAAATAACAGAAATAATAAAATTTATAAAAATGTTTTCGAAATTGAAATGTCAAAATGACGTGTGATTTTGTATACCCCTGTTGAACAGATGACAAAAAGATATTGGCTCGTTGATCAACGAAAATTTTGGCCGTTTTTAATTTTTCCTGAAAATACTATAAGTACCAAAAATATGAGACCCCCGGAAGGCACTCGTCCTTATGAATATCTATCGAATGTAAAAAATTTCATAAAAATTCATCAATAAATACGACCTGTAGAAGAGCGCAAAAAAGTGATTACCCTATAGTCAGAGAATTAAGCCTTTTAGTATATAGTAACTAGCGCTTGGCCTGCTACGCAGGCCTAAGCCCTAGGCTTCGCAGCTCGATATGTGAACCGCCTCCGGCAAAAATTTTGTCTTTATAAGATAAATTCCAAATATATTTTTAGCCCACAAAATCCTCCTGCTCCATATTATACTTGTGCAATTCTCCCTACCCGTGATTTCACGGTTTCTTATTGACAATTCTCAATATTATTCCATGTATTCATCAATCGGATGAATTGATTCCAACTCTTCTACGAATTACAGAGTCTAAATTCAAAACTTCACAGCGAGATAACATGTCTGTGCCATGTTTTGCATATTCTCAGTCATTGCTTCACTGTTTTCGAATACAAATTAGAGTATTAGTTATTACAACTCATGTAATCCTTCTGTTTTATCTTGACGACATACTTACATCCTTACAATTCGCTTCGTTCGTCAATTTGTATGTAATTTCTGTCTCCTTTGCAACTCTCAATATTATTTTGAATAGATATGGTTGATAATGCTGACTGAAATGATGCATGTACATCGAATATACAAAAAGATGGTTACTCCAGGTGAAACCGAGAATATCGAGTGGAAAAGTCAAATATAACTTCAGTTGAAATTTTGTGTTTTCATCACTTACTCCCATTATCCTGAATATTTCTCTCAGGAGAATCATTCAGTTGATTCCTTCCATGAATTAGCGTATCTGATTTCTGAGCTCAATTGCAAAATTGATAGACCGCCTATCAAGCAGGACAATTTTCTCCGTAGTAACATTTTTTCCTCATAGATTTTCTTCTAAATCACTGCTTTAAGTCTGAATTACTCAGCTCCAATTGTGCATTTAAAGAAACATGCATGTTCCACGTTCCTCCAGTGATAATTTTGGAGCTCACGCACTTTAATATACTTTTGCCTTCCAAAGACATATTTTTTATCCATTCAGTCACTACTCTGGCACTCAAAACCTTACACCACATGTTTTGACTCCTTATATATAGCCACAATATCCAATTTTCTCTGGAATTGTGATATTACTTGTATTAAAATCAATTCAACATGTGTCTCAAATTCTTCTTCGATAAAAATAACATTTTCCCTCCAAAATAGCTAATAAAAAAAAAGAATTACATCAAAGACCATCATAAAATCCACTCGGATATATTTGAACTATTTTCTATTCCAATTGAGGGCACTTTAAAGTTATTATGGGACAACGATTCAAGTATTCTAATTGGCCGATATACGAATCAATCTTACATAGGCGAAAACATCGGCTTCGGCTCTCCGTCAGTTGCATTAACTCATAGCCGTTCATTACTCATGATAAATGGATTTGTGCAGTATGAAAATCAAATTTACATATAGAAAAATAATTCTATTTTATTTATTTCATTCATTGAATTCATTTAAGAGAGCATTTAATGTAGATAAATTGTGTTCATATCTCCGCCAGTCAGTAGGCTCAAATTGTGGTCCCATAAAAGTCTTTGCACCGTTCTCAGCTAGAATAAGCTATAAAATATTCCACAATACTTTGCAATGTACGTCCACCTCAAAAAAGAGCCTAAAACTATTTCTGTTATGCGAATATATTTTTTTGAAATGTCAGAAAATTAAAACTGTTATACGCTAATAAAATGCAATCACCAGAGTATTTATCTCTTCCTTAACTACGCATTGGAACATTAGTAGAATATTGAGATCCAGAAATTGATAAATATTGGGGCCTAGATAATGAGATGCTAAAAACTCGAGATCCAAATTTTAGAACATCTCACATGATTTTTGGGAATGTTGGAAGCACATAGTTATGATAACTCCAAAATGTCCACACAAAATTGAACATTGTTGTGTGGGAGAAATGGAATATATAGCTTTGTCTCAGTGTAAGTATGCTGGCTTTGTGATTTGGAAGTCATGGGGTCGAATCTCACCGACGTAAAAGGAGTTGGTAAAATATCTACTGAATTATAATGTACTATGTGGCGTACTCCTCAAGAGTAAGAACTGAGAGTACCTGTATTTTGACGAATGGTAACAGTACTCTCAGAGAATATCAGTCAATTTCACAGATTGCCTGGTGCACTCTTACCAGGTGAAAGGCGTGACTGATAGTCATTCACCTATTATATTCAAAATATACTGTTTCCTGAGAGAAACTCTGCTTCAATAATCTTTTTCAAATTCAGCAAACGTTGATAAAATTACTCGAATTGATTCCATTCTTGGAAGAAATGATGAAAAATTTACAAGAAAAATTAAACTATGCCAACAATGAAACAGTTTTTCCGAGATATTACGTGGCTTTCTTAAGATCATCTAAGCTTGCGGAATAAGTATTATTCTATTGTGACTCAGAAAAAAGATTTTTTTGGTTCTTCCACCTGATTTACCAAAGTAGTATTCTATATTTCTCCCAAAGTTATACAATCTGGAAAAATATCCTCTAATAATATTGTCTTCTCAATTCATTATTTTCCAATTTATGATATATCAGATTGAATATTTCATATTGAATGTGAGCACACCAATTCTTTCAAGACAACGCTGCTAGGGCTCTTAATTCATCAAATACAAAAACTTTTAGTATTTATTCTCAACCAATGTCTTCTTGATAAGAACTAAAAACTATTATAGATTCGAATTGACATCAATTCTTTCATAATACACTAATTGTCCGATATGTCAGTTAAAAACAGTACAAGAGCTCTTATGGGACTACGATTCAATGTATCATGCTAGCAAAAATACAGACACGATTCACTCCCAGTAAATATACATAATTTGGACCACACTCTCTAAAAATTGGATCAAGTCATAAGAGCAATAGTTATATACATATACCATTCGAACATATCCAATTTGAATCTTCAGTCTGCATACATTTGATAAAAATATTTGATGCACGACTAACAGTTGATGTTAGCCAAGTACGATTCTGTGCTGATGTAAAATTTGTTCGCATTTCTGCCTATCAGAGATCTCTAATCGGAGTCCTATAAGAGCCTTGAGCAGGTATCAACTGGAATAGACTGTATTTTGATTAGAACAACATTATTCTAATGGTCATTTTGATTAAGAACTGTCCAAAGATTGATATAGGACTACGATTCAAGCGTTCTGATTGACTAATATTTGAACTAATCTCACAATAGCACAATAATAGCACTTAGTTTGTCAGTTGCTCATTAATTATCATGAACAGATTGGTTCAAAGATTGAAATTTGTATCCATTTAGGTAATATGTGAGTATACTCCTTGCTTTTATTTCTTGGATTCAATCACAGCAAAGTTGTTGTGAACTCTGAATTCATTGTGAGTGAATCATGTTCGCGGCTCAGTCATTCAGAAGACTTGAATCTTAATGCCGTGGGAGCTCTTGGACTGTTCTCGAAACACATGAACTATAGGTGAAAGTGCTATTGATAACTTCTAACAATTATTCATTGGACTTGATACATTTTCTGCAACGTACTATTTCATACATTGTTACCTATTATACAGAATGATACAATCTTTTAGAATCTATTATTGTCTCATTTTCAATTTGGAACAGTTTTTCTGCCATGGCATTCTGGTATCTGTGAATATATAAAATTTTCTTCTCCTAAAGACGATGTTTTTGCAATTTTCGGCCTTTTTATCCAAGCTGAAATGAAATATCTCTTTAAGAATGTCAATCCAATGTTTGTTAATTCAATTCATCAAAAAGTGACTACAAATACTTTTCTTGACAATGTTAATGATCATGTAGTCTTGCAGCATCTGCTTCTCTTACCGCAAGTTCATGATTTCTGCTTCAGGATCGCTACCGTGGATGAAAAATCCTTCAAGAACCACGTTAACAAAACATGAGTCATCCTTAACACAATAATTATTGTATAAGCTATAAATGTTTCACAGAAAAAAATGCAAATGGTGAAATAACTTACGCTCTAATACATCAACAAAACTTTTATTCACATGGAAAAGTTCAATAAAATTAGCTTCCGATAATCTCACTTCTAGACTACGTATACCTCTGCAGCAGTCGATTTGCGATGGACGACTGACGCATGCGCACAAACAGTCCAGAAGCATAGGCCTTCACAATGACCGGATCTCTGAGTCTTATAATCAGTACCCTGATCTTAAATTTCGATTCACAATGATTGTATTTCAATATTTCGATGTATATCTAGTCTACATCTATTGGAATGGAGATGAACTATCATTCTGGCTTCATACAGTCAATCAACAATAGATTAGTGTTCAGTCAAAAAGCGTATTTTAAATCCAATATCTTATCATATTTGTAGTGTGTGGATACAAAGATATATGTTTATGTACAAATTGAGGCTCATAATATTTGAAAAGCCATAAATAGTCGGATAGAATTAGCATATCTTGGGAGAAAGTAATTTTCATTATTTATTTGTCAGTTCATAACATGGCAGATAACATATCCCATTTGTCATTTTTTGCCATTTTTTTCGAAAATTCATAAGATCGACTGTGAACTTTTGAAGATATGTTGAAAAAACTAAAAGAAGGCTCTTCCGAAAAACGGCCATTGAGAAGTTGTTAGATAACGTACACTAATTTTACGAAAAGCGTTCAGTTTTTGAAGAAATACTCTACAATGTACCCGAATGGCGTTCTTTTTGAGCAAGTGAAAGTATGAAAAAAAATCGATTGCAAAAAACCGCACTTCTGCGATAACGATTTTTGGAGTATCAACAATTATAGAGAAGGCTTCATGAGTCGTTATTGTGTTATTGTACATTGACCATTCAAACAACATTCTCAATAGTCAGAATGTGTGTAGTCGGACCGAATCCACGCGAATTGGAAATGCCCCCCCGAGCGTAGCGGCATCCTACCACTTGCCACCGGTCAGAGCGCAAAAATACGGTTTCTTTAGCAATGCTTCTATCGCAACGTTATGATTCTTCACATGAGCAGTAGAATGACGGAGACTGACTGATTTTCGAACGACACTGATTCTTCCCTCACCAAACAGCCTTGATTGCTGCTGCTGCTCTCCAACTCTCTTCTCTCTCTTGCCTCTATCCAAACGGCCTCTAATATTGCTGCTTGATGTCGTTCCCCTCTCTCTACCTCTCACCTGAGCGGCCAATACAACAATGAATGACGCGTGGCAATAATACTGCTCTTTCGTAATTCATCGTAACATATTATACCAAACTTAAATCTAGTTCCAATTTTCACATGATTTTTTGTTGGAGAAGGCTTCATATACACTTATTTGACTTCCAATTATATAATAAATATAAGTAGTACATTGCTTTTCACAAAAAACTACGGAAACTATTTCTTGTATTGGTGAAATACGATTTTTGCAATCGATCTTTTCTATACTCACATTTGCGCAAAAGAGACGCCGTCTAGTTACTTTGTAGAGTAACTCTTGACAAAGAAAAAGCAATCTGTGGAATTGATCTTTGCTGACTAACCATTTCTATGTCCGTTTTTCGGCAGAGTCTTTTTTTTGGTTTTCCCTACATTTCTCAAGAATTTCACGTTCGATGCTCTGAAAAATTTGATGCGTATTTTGAAAGCTACTCTACCCACATTCTGTCAAAATTTCGAGTCCCAATAACAGATACAATGCAAGTTATGAATTTCCGAAAAAATAGCAAAAAAACTGCAATCAACCCAAGAGCAGCTGGACTGATCCGTCTTCCTATTGCGTACTTTTTTTAGTGGAACACTATTTTTCGTCAGATGCGTAGTTTTTTAGTAAAACGCAAAAAACTATTTTTGCAGTTTTTCACCGTTTTTCTGACAGCCTACCCGACATTGTAGCCGCGTACAAATCGAATATGTTATTTGTCACGTTATGAACTAACAAATACAAAAAAAAGATTTCAAATTATCAATTTTCTTGATTTTAGCATGTTTTTACGCTAATTCTGCCCGACTTAAATCTCATTATCATTAACCAGAATGACAGACCTATATATAAATTGATGAGCTAAATCTGATTCTGAGATCTAGTTCGTATATGTGTATTACTGCAAGGGTCGTATCTAAAAGTTATGAAAATTTGATCCTAAAATCTGCCACTACGGGCAGTGATGCGCGTCCTAACTTCTAGTTTCTGATTTTATGGTCTTTGCAGTATATTTGTCTATGTCCTCATCAAGAACTAATTCATTCATTTGACACGTAGAGAGAGCACTCTTCAAATGTTCAAATGGAATAAAACGTACAATATTATTATTAAAGATTCCTACAAGAAGAGTATCTTTTGGAGGAAATATTTGTCCGAGTACATACTTCTCCCTTTGTTTTCTACAACAATTAAATCTTGATTCCAACAATCACACTCTAGTACCTGGTGTTTACCTCGAAATTGTATACTACGCCCTCCAAAAACATTAGCTCATGAAAAGAATAAAAATTAGAGCCCAGAATATTAGATGACAGAAACTTTAGATCCAGATTTTAGAACTACTGGGAATGCTGCTCTGTCCAATGCTCCCAATATGACAGTAAAAGATGACAGTTAACAATAAACTCCAAATTAATATCTGCAGTCTATGTATATTGATCAAATTTCCAGGATCGAAAGCAGAATATTATTTCATATATCAATTGAAAAAATACATTCATAACCACATAACCTAAAATACGAAGTTGATGAAAAAACCTATACTCGAATAGAAATTAGTCACTTGTCATACATTGGATGTTATATATTTGAATACTTGTGGATTATTATACAGAATAATGTAGGTACAGTTCATTAAGTGATGTATGATTTATAATTTTTAACAAATCAAATATGATGATTGATGACTCAATTGTTGTAATCAGATTTTATTACTTAATTTGACTCAGTTTTATGATACAGACTGATGATTTTCACAAATTTTGATTGATGTAATCTCCTATTTGTTCATCCGTTGGAATTTTCAAAGTGCTAGCTTCATTGATAGCGAAAAGATATTATAGTCAGCTCTTGATTGCTTGTTCTATTGTTGTATTTGGACAGAATGTTCGATTGGCTGGGTTTATCAAGATCCAAATTCAAATTTATCCAACTGAAAGAAGTGTGAGTTCAGTATAAGCCAAACCAGCAATGAACAATATTGAAAATCAGAGTAGATACTCGTGTATTGTTGAATTTGTACCACATGTATCTACCAAAGTTCACTTGAAATGTTTCAAATTCAATTCAATCTTCAATACTTATTCCATCAACAACAGAGAAACATCGTGAATTGAAATATCGTATCCAGAAAATAGTATAATTAAATGATGGATTTTTGAATAACAGATATTCAGTATCAGTAATCAGAATTAACATCACTTGAGCAAGCATTTTGAATCACATTGATTATTCTCCAGTGCCTACGAACAGTTAGGTTTCTACCAACAATATCATTACAAATCAATTACTGAATGTATCACTTCTTCAATCTCTTGAATTTATTGTATGCACGTTTCCTGAGATATTTGTGAATGTGATATAAATTGTCCAGTGTATTAATAACAACATGCCCATATTCCACTATTCTTCAAGATTTTTTCCAAGAATTCATCCAATTCTACGGTACGGAATACAAATTTAGTTAAATAATTATGTATACATACCCTTGAATAACTTTTTTTTGTTCAATCTTCAATTATCCACTATATTCATCAAGTAAGAATGATATTTATCCGAAATGATCCTCAAAACTAATGTATTTGTTTCCAAAAATATTTTAAAATGTTAAAAAGTTGAAATGTCATTTCGTCATTTCAACAATTGAATATGAACATCAAGTCGCAATGATCAGAACAGGACCAGCCACATTGGAAGAGTTTTTTAATGCTACGGATCTCGCAGCTTTTGATATCTTCGCGCAAACGCCTGATAAAATGTAAAAAAAAAATGTCTCAATCGAGTTGGGACCATAAAAGTATTTTTCCGAATCAAGGTAGAGCCTCTAGATAGAATTTGCAACAGAACGCAGGCTGACTTAATCCGGCGCTGTCGCAGAAGCCACGTTTACATTAGAGCGAAACAACTTATAAATGTTGCAGATATTAATTATTTTAAACAACTTTTCAGTACATAAAATGCATCAGATGACATTTGCTCATGACTATTTTGTACTAAACTATCATTCAAATTCATGTAAACTCAGTAGATTTTATGAAATCTACCAAAATATTTTACAACTTGAGATGTCAAAGTGACGTTTTCGAGATACAGTAAAAAGCTTGAATCACAGTAGAGCGACAAATTCTATAAAAGTTGTACTTATAAATCATTTAAAATACCTTTTTAACAATTGAATTGTATCACAGGACATTTGCTCATGCATATTAATCATTAAACTAATGTTAAAATTCAAGTTAATGTAACAAATAATTATAAAATTGATAAAAATATTTTCGAAATTGAAATGTCAAAATGACGTGTGATTTTGTATACCCCTGTTGAACAGATGACAAAAAGATATTGGCTCGTTGATCAACAAAAATTTTGGCCGTTTTTAATTTTTCCTGAAAATACTATAAGTACCAAAAATATGAGACCCCCGGAAGGCACTCGTCCTTATGAATATCTATCGAATGTAAAAAATTTCATAAAAATTCATCAATAAATACGACCTGTAGAAGAGCGCAAAAAAGTGATTACCCTATAGTCAGAGAATTAAGCCTTTTAGTATATAGTAATAGCGCTTGGCCTGCTACGCAGGCCTAAGCCCTAGGCTTCGCAGCTCGATATGTGAACCGCCTCCGGCAAAAATTCTGTCTTTATAAGATAAATTCAAAATATATTTTTAGCCCACAAAATCCTCCTGCTCCCTATTATATTTGTGCATCTCTCCCTACTCGTGATTTCACTATTTTTTATTGACAATTCTCAATATTATTTCATGTATTCATCAATCGGATAAATTGACTCCAATTCTTTTACGAATTACAGAGTCTGAATTTGGAACGTCACAGGAAGATAACAGGATTTCCAATCAAGCCTTTCCTAGGTCATTGTCAAAGTTTTGTAGTGAAATAACGGAATTTTCTATCAAGCAAGGCTACCTCCTTGAAAGAATTCCTTTTTTTGTGGAATGTTCTCTTTACTCCCAGTAATAATTTCACAGCTCACGCACTTTACTTGACTTATGTGTTCGCGAAACATAAGTCTTATCCATTTAATCATCACTCTGAAACTCACAAACATCATATTTCTCCACTCTTCAGCTAAAACTACTATATTCATAAGAATCATAATGTTTCTTGACTGTAGGAAAAAGTGACGAATGCAAAAAAAGCTCTGGTTTCAGCCATAAAATTTTTTTATTGATCAATCCACATCTATCAGATTCGGTTCCACTCAAGCCACCTTCGGGAGTTGGATGAAAACAATTCAGACAGAAAAATACATCGCTTACGGATTGTTGAATTATTCATAAGAAAAAATTATCAATAAAATAGTGAGAAATGACGTACAGCAATTAAAATATGTCCAAAAAGCATATAATTACGGTAATTGAGTTGAATCTTGGAATGAGTTACATGAAACTTCGTGTTTTCCTATCAATAGTTACAAGAATAATAGTTTTTCTACTTTTTATCATCAATGAGAAAACACGTCCACATTTGTAACTTAATTCTTACTCATGAGTTTCGAATTAGCTGCAATAATTATATGCTATTTTCGCATATTTCAATTGCTGTATGTCATTTCTTTGTATTCCATTCACCTATTCTTTTTTTCTCATATATTATTCAACAATATATCGGTGATGTATTTTTCTGCCTAAATTGTATTCATATAACTTCTGAAGAGGGCTCAAGTGCAGCCAAAGAAATTTGTCTTCATTTATTATAATATCCATGTTCCTGTGAAATTGAGATATTACTTGTATCAAAGCAATGCAGCATGTATCTGGAGTTTTTCTGTGATTACTGTGAATTCGGCAGGTTGAATTTCCAATCATTTTCATACAGAATTTATTTTCAATAAAACATATGAAAAGATTTTTTTAAATTTTCTAATTCAAGTCAATTTTTTCCGGAAGCATAGATACTGTCAACTGATTGGGAGGTTTGTATTCGATAGATAGAAGATAATGCTCCATTCAGTCATAGGTGTATCTGATTACACATATGTTCAGCAAGAACCACGTGAAGGTAGAAGCATATTTCTTGCCGGGAGAGGATGGGAGTCAAAGGATTTTCAGGTGGAGGAGACATAGAGACAAATTCAGTAATCTTACTATGTGATTAATCTTTCTCATATATATTTTAACTGTTCTTCTATATTCATCGTTCTTTTATACAATGAATTCTAGAGACATAAGGTTCAGTTTTCGAGGGCGAGACCTCGCACCGTTCCAAAATGTCCTAGGATATGACGATATTCCTCGTAGTATTTTCAAAATAGTGACTCTAATTAGACGTAATCTTCCCAAAATATTTTGATGTTCCAAACTTTGAGACCGTGAATATATTTGCTGCATACTATGAAAGATCCATTCGATCATGCTAACGTGATAACTAATAAGAACATAAAAAGAGATAAGAAGAACATTTTTTACTTAGTCTGAATTCAAAAGTTGTTATTTTCCTTGTTATAATAAAAAGAGAAATTGAAATTCATGGCACGTTTTAATATTTTTGATTCGTATTATTCACGTTATAATTTAGTATCTAAGCTATGATATACTCAAAATTATTTGAATGAGAATCGCCTATTGAAACAATTCTGAGAAATGTCAAATTTATCCTCTATATGAGCTATGTGGATTATTATTATCATCTTATCAAGATGTATAAGCTATATCATATTGATCTATGCATTACTGTGAAGTAGGCAAGAACAGTTTCAAAAGTAAAGACGTACATATTCAACTTTGCTTTAGTCATGATGGACATTTGCATTTTGTTTTGTTTTGCACGATAAACTCTATCCCCTGTTCTATTTTATTTCACAATTTATAAGGAAACAACAATTAATAATTTTAATCGTGATCCACATTGCCCAATTGAGTTTTTTGAGCTAATTTGACTTCTTTTATTAAAGATGAAGAAATGGAATGGAAATATTTGTGCATTATAATTTTTATTTTTTCTGTGATGAAAAGATATGATCTAAATGGAATTTTCGAAAGAAAATATACGTCATCAAACTATTTGTCTCAATACTTATATGAAGAGTTGATAGAATAATATTTGTGTGTGATGAGAATTAAAACGATTCTTCATTAATTTTTATTATTTTTATCATACAATATGATTAAAATGAACTCATTCAGTGGATATATCGATTCGTTATGAATAATAGAAAATCTATTAAAAAAATAGTAACGTAAATGAAAACTGATCAATGGTATAAGTGAAGATATTCAACTTGGTCTGAAAATGTGAGATTTTTCTTTGTGTTATACCTGTATGATGAATTCTGTTCTATTTTATTCATATTATAAGAAGAACTTTTTTTTTGCAACTCAATAACACGTCTTAACATATCCTGGTAAAATATTTCAATTTTAGTTTGTTCGATGTAGATTATGACTGAGCATGAAGGCTCGAGAATATTTAGAATTATTGAATAGAAATGGTTGATCGGAGAAATTTTGAAAAATATCGGAGTTATTCTCAATATGAGGTACGTGGATTATCTTTTCTTTTGTCTATCAGAATGCATTAGCTATATCATGTTGATTATTTAGATGTACAGTAGGCAAGAACAGATTCGAAAGTGAAGACGTACATATGGAACTTTGCTTTGGTCATGGTGGACATTTGCATTTTGTTTGTTCTGTACGATAAACTCTATCCTCTGTTCTGTTTTACTCCACAGTTTATAGAAGAAAACAGGTGATAATTCAAATCGTAATCCATGTACCTCAATTGAATTTTTAAGCTATATATTATATATATATATATTTATATATATCTGTTAAATTTATATAATGTATTTTGATTGGTTTCTTTCCTTCCGTTCTATATTTTGTAACATGTGAAATATAATTGGAGTACTGTATGTGTATAGAACTGCTGTTAGCCTGTGAATATCATCATGTTGGCTTTCATTTAGCATTGCTGTTTATTTTCATACGTTTCTTCTCCAATAAATACTACACAATGGGTAATGGAATGGAATAGGAAAGTGTAAAAACCATTTGTCCTTGGAAAAATACATTCCAAAATTCAAATTATCAATAACATTTACAATAGATTCAGCAGTAAACTGATAGTTATGTCCTAGATTCAGATCGGAATTTTCTATTGAATAGATATTATTTCAAGTAAATTATTGAAATATTTCTTTGAAAACTATATTTTTTGTTATACCTTGGTTACTTTCATTGTCTTTATCGTTCTCTGGTATCTTAATCTTCAAACTATCAAAAGATCGAACTCGAGACATAGCAACATATAATTGTCCATGTGAAAACACAGGTTTCTCCAAGTTTATTCCAACGAAATCGAAAGTTTGTCCCTGTGATTTATTTATTGTCATTGAAAAAGCCAGTCTTATTGGGAATTGTCTCCGTTTGATTATGAATGGAAGATTTGAGTCTGTTTGTATCAAATCTATTCTTGGTAAAAAGATTCTGGAATGTGCACTTTGACCTGTTAACACTTCTAGGTCTAAATAGTTATTCTTCATTTGTTTCACGATCAATCGTGTTCCATTGCAAAGACCTTTTCTTGGATTCATGTTACGTAGAAGCATAACAATTGCCCCAATTTTCAATGAGAGTTTATGGGGTGGATATCCAGATGGTGTTTGCTTATGTAAGAATTCAATTGGAAAGTTCATATCGTTCTCTCCCTCATATATCGCTGTATCTGCACTTTAATATATTTTTGTTTCACCTACAATTTTTGATAATACAAGCTCATTTTGGATCATCATATCATCATTCTTTGGTGATAAAATAGCTCTGTTCATAAACTTATATATATTCTGAGGCAGAATCATCTCATTTCCAAATATTTCGTCGGCTAATGAGCTTTTGATAAGACAGTGGGATGGTATTGTAGCAATTTCCTCAGTACCATTCCCAATGTGGAGTAAATATCCAGCAAATTCTTGTTCATTCTTATTTACCCGCATGTTTTGTGTTAAGGATAGTTTTTTGAATAGGGGCCACAATGAACTACGTAACATTGAAATTTCGATTATCGCTGTTCTATGATTCGAATGTTGAACTATTGGAAGACATTGTCGGAAATCGCCCCCTAGAACAATCACTTTTCCTCCAAAGAGTGATGAATTATCCATTAAATCTTGTAAAACTAAATTGATAGCTTTAAGTGCATATGATGGTGCCATAGTTATTTCATCCCAGATAATAATGCTTGCTTTTCGAATCAATTTACCTGCATTACTATTTGCTGAGATTTTACATACGCTATCTTCATTTATTGGTACTGGAAGTTTGAATACAGAATGAACTGTTTGACCACCTTTTAATAGAGTTGCCGCAATTCCGGTCCAAGCTACAGCGAGAACTGTATGTCCTTGTCCTCTTAAAATGCTGACGATGGTATTATAAAGAAATGTTTTGCCGGTACCGCCTGGACCATCAATATAAAAGTAACGCTCTTTACAATTATTATCATTTACTGCATTCAAAATATAATTGGAGATTTCTAATTGTTCAGAGTTAAATTTTTCTGCATTTTGTGCACCTTCGCGTCTTTCCAAATCTCTATCAATTGTACTGTCAAAATCATCTTCGGTGATCTTGACTGGTTCAGGAAGACCAAAATCATTCAATTGCAATCTATGTACAATTAGAATTTCTCGAATTTTTTGTAAGCATTTGTTTTCCGCGACTTGCTTAGAATATTTTCGTGAATAGTCTTCCATCAAATATTCTTTAAAATTTTCCCACAAACGAAGTGCATTTGTTGAAGTATGGAAACTGATCAAATATGCAAATAATTCACGTAATTGCTTGGGGAATTTGTCGAGCACAGCTTCTTGTAAGCAATTTTCGCATTCTTCATCATTTTCTAGTAATCCTTTCGCGCGTGCTGCTTCCTGATAAGTGTTGTATAGTTTACCATCGACAGTTCGTAAATCGTCAAAGCTTTTCGCTCCCATAACATTAACTAAGAGTAATCGGAGATGGAATCTCTCTATATCTTTTGGACTTACAGAAACTATTCTACCAATTACGGGCTTAGTTTCTCTCTGTCTTATTTTCCATACGTTTTGATTGGTGAATACGTAGTATTTTGGAATATCCATATAATTGTATTGTCGTGCTGCAACATCGGTTTGATTCAACAAGAACCAAGCTGTCAATGTTGTATGACGTGTTTTTGCTCGTTCTATTGCTTTCTGTATTTGTGCTGGATGAAATACAACTGTTTGTTGATATTGTAGATGAACTGCTAAATCAAAAACTGCATGTGATTTATCATAAAGTTGGTATTCATATAGTCGCCAAATACACTCGACTGGACAAATGTATCTTGTACTTTCATAGCCTTTAATTTCGTCCCAAACGAAATTTTTCTCGTTTTCCACTGGTCCCAATTTGATGGTAGCACAATCATGTCCTTTGCATAAATAATCACATATATATTTTATACTCTTAACTGATGAACAAATTTCTACATTAATATGAGTTCTATACTTCTTGCTTAAATATGGATTATACGGAACAATCCACCTGTTGTCTATTTCATATTTGATAGAACCGTTTTTGTAAAAAATGTACATAAGAACATTGTTATTACGTCGTCTGTAAATAGGATATCCATTCACATTTTCAATAGTTTCGTTTCGGAAATCCTTCGGATATTTTTTGGAACATTTATTATCATTCATACATGGCGAATTTTTATTCAAAACACCACAAGGTCCATGAATCATGTGCGATCTGATCACTTGATATAATTCCTGTTCCTTATCTTCATCAGGTATTTCTGCACTTACAACTGCATCAATATCATCTTTGTTTCGTATTTTGTCATTTTCGTCCAATGTAATTAACAGATGCATATGCGGTAGGCCGCGTTTCTGAAATTCTATTACATATTTATAAGCAATAACTTTGCCAAAAATACTTTCTTTAATAATCTCATTCAAAATCGATTTGTTTTTACCATGGAAAACACGTGCGACAAGATCTGGTCGGTCCGAAGCAGTTTGTCCTTCATGTAAGTTTTCTGTAATCTCTTTCCACTTTGGATTGCAAGTAACAGTTATGAAAAGATCAGGTTTACCGAATTCACGAACAATTGCCATGGCGTTTTGATACATTTTTTGCATAAATCGCGGACCGCCTTGAAAAGTTGAGGGTAATATTACCATTGTACCTGGTTTTGCACCTTCGCTGGCTGATTTATTATTGATATGATCCATCAACCCACTATATAGCTCTACTCTCAGCTTTGGTTGATTTTGTCGAATAAAATTCAAACGTTCAGCTTCTACTTTTACGTAAGCATCCACAATGTACTGTTGCGTAAGTTTACCAGCTGATAAACACGGATTGAAAACACCACGATCTGCTAATCGATTTGTATAGAATTGAAGCATGGTCTGTTTCTTAACACCGTCCACTTGTTTCATGTTCATTTGCCAACCTTTTTCTCCACGGGGAAACAATAGAGGATAAGTCATTGGATCACAATTTTCACTAAACTGATGAATCCTGACACTACCTTTCCCTCTTGGATGTATACAAATATCTCGATCAATTGGTGGTTTGCCATCAGTTGAAGTGAAAACAACAGCAACCTCATTACTCGTTGGTAGATTATATCTCCGTTTGTCTTGTGTGCGATCGCTAATAATCCAAAGATTGATTTCTGGTAATGTTTCATTATTCTGTCTAGCCTTCTCAACCTCAATTTGTTCAACTTCTTTTAACATCATATATGCAGATGCATATGGATTAACTTCCCGTATGAGTTCATCTAGCTTTCGCATTATTTCTGGTTTGCATAATTTGTTAGAATCTTGATCCATCCTTTTTGCCAACGCATCCATTGTATCAATGATGTACAATTGTGCATATTTTTCTGTCTTTCCATTCGATGGGTAAATTGATCCATATGTATTATGATATATTTGACCATGGATTCTGAAAGTATATGGTCCTTTTCCTGGAGGTAGTGCAATCTGTGCTCCCATGGACGCAAAAGCTAAAGCACTGTTATAATTTCTAATATGTTGTCTAAAATTTCTGCTATCCGCATCATTTTCCGTCATCAGTTTGTTTAAATATTCTGGAAATTCTGGTAGTATATCAACTGCTAATTTTCCTTTACGGCAACAAGTTGTAATCTTCCCGTCTGATGGTTTTTCACATGCGAAATTTCTTGACTGACAATTTGAACATAGAACATCCATTAATCCTAAATAATGTGGTTCAACAATTTCTTCAGAATCTTTTGTTGCCATTTTATATGTATCTACTGGTTTTTTCAAAATTTTGCTTCGCTTGATCATCATTTTTTCTTTTTTATGAATTAATTTTTCTTGTTTTTGCTTTTCTGTTTCTGATACTGCGATTTTACGTCTTTCCTCTTTATTTCTTTCTAATCGTTTACGTTTCTCATCCTCCGTCTCTTTCTTAACATAATTTTTGGAGTTATCTCTCATTTTCCGTAGCCTTTCATCACGTTTATCTGGTGTTTCTTTTTCTATATATTCTTCCTTATTATCTTTCAATACCTGAAGCCTCTTTTTACGTTCCGCTATCGATTCATTACTTAAACGAATATTTTTATAGGTGGCCTGCGTCATGGAACGCCTATTTCTCTCATCTCCACTTTCTGATTGCTTCCTTTTCTTATAATTTTCATGTTTTTTTTGCTGTCTTACATTGTTGGGAAAGTTTGATATTCGTCGAGCTCTGAACATACCAACTGCATGAGTCCTGAGTTGTGCAATATCGTAAATTTCATTCTCTGGATCTCTATTCAGTAGAATACTTGAGCAAAATGCCATTGCAAATAAACCACAATCAAAGCCATTTGTTTGTTTCTGTACTTTTGCGATCCTAATTTGAGGATGATATGGAAATAAATGATCCAAATAATTTCTTGCATCTTGATGAAGAGTTGTTGAGTTCAAACTATCATAAATCGTGATGAATATGCCATTATAATGAGCTGTTATCCAATGTCCAATTCCAGGGCCAAAATTGCGCAAATTTAAAACTTGTAGATGCTTAGTACCCTCTGGTATTGCTTGAATCCTATTCAAAGCCTCCAAATAGTAAGTTGGTTGAGGCCTGTAGTCCGAAAAAGCATGGATCATGGTGAAAAATACGTCGAAATGAGTATCTTCAAGGTAACCTGAGGGATTTTGTAAGATGTTGTAATCGTGCTCTGTAAGTTCTTGTATCATTCTGAAATCATCATTAACGTCTAAATTGATATCTTCTGTATTGATATTAGTTTGCGTTCCGCTTTCTCCATGTATATCAGAATCTTTGGACTCCTGATATCTTACCTGCCGCTTGGAACGTTTTGACCTATTTTTCGTTGGCATTATAACGTATTTGCGAGTACAACTAAGAAATGAATATAATCGATTTATTATTTGAAAATTATCAAATGAATTACTGATGTTGATACTCTAGTTATCTGTTGAAATTCTCTTTATCAAGTAAAAGTAAACTTTTTTCTCACCTTTTAATCTAATATATGATTTTCTCAGTCGATAATAACTCTAGAGATACTAATTATTCAAGGACTTACTCAGCTCTTCTTGATTAATGTCTCACTTATGAATAAGTTACGAGAGTGAGATGGAAAAATATCTATTTTCCACACCAAAAACCTATAAATAAGAATTGTAGTAGCCAGTACCTGGAGAAAAATATATTTAAATAAATTATATTATAAATAAAAAATTATATCATGAAAAGTGTTCGATGGTAATAATTATTTTGAGAAATGTTAAACTAATGTTTCGCAGGCAACTCTTTTTTTCCTGTTGAAATTAATATTTCATGAGGAGAAGAAAAAAATATACTCATACTATTCGAGTTCCAACCGTAATCATTTGCCACATCTTATGATTTGTTTATTAATTTGTATAAATATGCAGTACATTGCAAAATTTCATATTATGGTTGAACAGTACATCTATTTAACAAAGATTCAAAATTGAATCAATTGTCAACAAATGAATTGTTCTACTTTTTGAATTGCAAGTAGGAAAGTTTTGGATAGTTCTTCTGCTGTTTATTGACTTACAACTGAAGTAATATAATAAAATCTTCATTTGATTTTGAAAGCTTCCTACGCAAACTCTTGATACATTTTTTAAATTTGTAAACGTGATTTTCTGACAGTTCCTGATTTTGATGAATCTTCACGTTTTAGACCCTACTGAGCCCGGAAAACATTATTCTAAAAAAGTCGGTCTATCGGTCTGTCAGTCCGTCGGTCTGTGTGGAAGCACGATAACCTGAGAATGCATGCGAGTTTTTAACTAAATCTCATATCTAAGTTCTCTATCAAAAAGCTAGGTTCAAGTTCGTAGATGAGCTTTTTTCAACAAGTGGTACCGAATTTTTATTGATGAAACTTTCTAGTTTTTTGCGATTATTTCATAAACGGTGGTATTTATCATGAAATATGAAATAACTGAAACTAATCTTTGAATGATTTGGCACAACATTCACAGTGAACATTTCTCAAGATTATCAACGGTTTAGTTGTAATTATATAATTTGTTACATTTTTCTGAAGCAAAGAAATAATTAGAATCATAATCGTCATTCAAACTTGGACATCACATGCGAACGTACGTGAATTGTTTATTTTTTTCAAGTAATTTGGCTCTATCATGTTTGGTATCAAATTGAAGTTCTTGTGGAGATAATTCTGTCAAAGAGCGTATTTGAACGATTCAAACAATGTTTAGTTTATCATCAACTTTGAGCCCTCGGGGAGATAAGCTTAGTAGGTATCAGAAATAAAAATTTGTAGAATCCACGTTACTATCTTCAAATTACACTTCCGCCGATCGAATCTTGAAACTGTGTGTTTCAATGGATTAAAAACCCCAAAAATCTAGGAAAGGACTCTCCATTTTCTTATATATAAAATACTCATTTGTATAAGGACAAAAAAATAACCGCCATCTGTCACTTTAACAATTACAGCTGTCACTTTGACAACGACAGTTTTCACTTTGACAATACGCAATTAATTGTTTCGACATTTCAAATTCCTGGAACTGCGATGGAACTGGCCATAAAATTTATGGTCGGGAAAGTATTGTGTGGCTACAGCTGATTTTCAATCAATTTACAATTT
The DNA here is from genome assembly GCA_963989225.1 of Dromius quadrimaculatus. Lineage (NCBI taxonomy): Eukaryota > Metazoa > Arthropoda > Insecta > Coleoptera > Carabidae > Dromius > Dromius quadrimaculatus. The sequence goes on along the minus strand of OZ022328.1, from coordinate 34,747,131 downwards.
TGCATATTTTCAATGTATCAAAGAGTCATACATAAACATTCAAACTTCAGTACAGCAAAGATCGCTTGAGCATTGTCTAAATACGCTTAGCCACCGAGGCGGCTATCATACAACTAAAAAATGCCTATTATTATTGATGGTAACTCATATCCTGAAAATAGTAGAATTTTGTGTCACATTTCCAAGCTGGGCATAAAAAGAAATATATTTTAAGTGACTGTATAGTCCTAGAAAAAGAATGCGTAGATCACGACATATTAAAAAAACATAAAATCTCAGATTTTTTTAAAATATATTTTTTTATTTCAGAAATTGTGATAGAGAAGTTTGAAGAAATACTTTCAGCTATTAAAGCTCTTCTTAGGCTGAATTGCAATTGAAAGACAAATAAAATCAGTTTATCCAAGCCCTAGTCGATTTAGTTGCTTTGGATAAATTGTGAGACACTGTTGTTTACTTACTTGTACTGAGTACAGGGAAGTATTGTAAAACTGACAAAATTCACCTATCAAGATTTTGGTGGAAATATCCGTTCTGAGCATCCCTGAATCCATTTTGACTATTTTTGGCTTGATGTCGGTACGTATGTACAGATGTACGTGACTCGCAAATCTCAAAAATTATTGAATGTATTATGCTGAAATTTCGTATTCAAGACTGGTATGGGGTGTTGATTTGCACCTCGCATTATGGTTGCAATCGCCTGTACCAGAAGTTTCACTTGAAACTTTTTTTGAATTTTCCGCATAAATCGAGAATGATTAGCCGTAGGATACTGAAATGCAGTATTTGAGATTGCTGTAATATTTGAATGATCATGTCTCATTTTTGCTTCAATCGGCTGAACCGAAAAAGCACTTTATATGACAGACTTTTCGAATTTTCCGCGTAAATTCAAAACAATCAGTCGTAGAATTTTGTATCAAGCACATTTGTAACATCTAGTTGTGGGCCTCGCATCATGATTGCAATCGTCTATACCGGAAGTGCAATTTATTTCGAAAATTTTCTGAATTCTTCATATATGTCTATATATATATATATATATATATATATATATATATATATATATATATATATATATATATATATATATATATATATATATATATATATATATATATATATATATATATATATATATATATATATATATATATATATATATATATATATATATATATATATATATATATATATATATATCTAATGATGTACAAGTAAGTCACGTCAGATTTCCTTGACCATTTTCTCGAAAATTCACAATTTGCATTATATTTAATATAAATACTTGAAATTTTGATGGGATATGGGTTTTGCAGCTTTTAACATATGCACCACATTTCAGGAAGATTGACTGTAGAATTTTCAAAAAATTTCAAAGAAAAAATCTGACGTGGATATCACGTGACTCTCTTGTACATCATTGGATATATAGTCAAACACAAAATCTCATTCCAGGGCTAATCGTTTTGGATGAATCTTAAGGACTCTAAGAATCTGTCAAGTAAAATGCGCTTTTAGCCTAGCGTGTTGCTATGGGAACAGTAGATCATCATTATTATGCTTCAACATTCCTGAATACTGATTTGAGAGATTCTACGGCTATCAGTTCTGAATTCATGTGCATCATTGGAAAATGTATTCCAACTGAAGTGCACTTTCGGTTCAGTCTATTGTTATGAAAATAGCAGGCAATTATTCATATGCTACAGCAGACTATAATACCAAATTTCAGTACTTTATAGCCGACCGTTCCGAATATATGCAAATAATTTTCAAAGATTGTCAAGTGAAGTACCTTTTCGGCTCCATCGATCTCAATGAAAAAAGAATATGAATATTAAGATAGTATTCATCGTCTTGAATACTGAATTCTGAAAAGCTACGATCAATCATTTTGTATTTATGCTGAAAACTCGAAAAATGTTTCGGGTAAAGTGCACTTCCGGTTTAGCACATCGCAATCATACAGCTAGATGTTATAGAAATGCTCAATACGCAATTTCAATATTCTACAACTCATTGTTTTGAATTTATGCGAAAAATTTGAGAAGACTGTTCTATAAAGTGCACTTCCAGCTTGAACGACTGGTACAAAAGAAGAAGAAAACCATAAATATGCTACAGCTATTACAAATATCAAATTTCAGTATCCTACGGCTGATCAATCTGGATTTATGCGAAAAATTCAAAAAAGTTTCAAGTAAAGTGTACTTCCGGTACAGACGACTGCAACCATAATGCAAGGTGCTAGTTAAACACCCTATATTAGTGTTAAATACGAAATTTCAGCACAATACTTTCAAAGGATTTTGAGATTTTCGAGTTACGCACATACGTACCGACATCAAGCCGAAAATAGTCAAAATGGACTCAGGAATGCTTAAAACGGATATTTCCATCCAAATATCGATAGGCGAATTTTTTCGGCTTATAATACTCCCTTGTACTCATAGTACAAATGAATAAAAAATACCCTTGACGATAAAAGCTTTAATACGAATTTCACCGAGCAACTAACTTTGATCTCTATGATATTATGTGCCATTTTCGAACGTATCGACCGATTTTTGTTAGCATTCTAACGAATCTACAATTTTGATCTAGAAATTTGGTAAATCGAGCTTCATTTTAGAGATTTTGGAGCGAATTCTCTAAGAAAATGCTTTGAATGTGCGTTTTAACTTTTATTTTCAATCAAATAGAAGTGAATCACTTTCTCACCTTCAAATCAGATAGACAACTTCCACAATTAGATATGATTAGGTTATGGTAATAATTATTTACTGCTTCTTTCACTCAACTCACTTAATTACTCCGTTTATAGAATTATTACAGCATCAAACTCCGAAATTCCTATTCCTGTAGTAGAACCTACGAGAAAAATTGTTTTAGTGATGATTTCATAGATAAGTATGTCTAAAAAATTCACATTTTTAGGTTAAGTTGGTAAAATGATTATTTCGTTATATTCCTACCTTATTTTGATTGAAATCTGAATCTCTAATACAATCAACTTCCGCAAAATATAAAATTCAATGCGAAACTATTGTAATTTTTTCCGTCAATTAAGAAATCGAAGGGAGATATATTGTCGTATATTCTACACACAATGCAGGACAAAACTGAGTGTTATTAAACGCGGCAATAGGCGTGTTTCTTCGGGCAATCTATGTGATCTAAGTGACAATGATTAAGTGAATCATGTTTCTTTGGTCGTTATTTGTTATCCCCACTTCTTCACTTTGTGATCACAAAATGACAATCCCCTTACCCTTTTGAATCGGACTTTTTGCATGTTCACGATGATTGCGATAGCAGAATCTGTGTAAATTTGAAAAATGGCGGATAGAACAGAACAAGAAAATCGTTGGTAAAACAATAAGTGCACATTCCGCATCTTATATGATGGAATAAATATACGAATAATCATACAATAATAGATAGTGCATGAAAAACAAACTATTTGAAGAATTATAATAAAAATCAATACGGAAAAATTCTGATATTTTAACCAATCAAAAGAAAAAAAATAGCAAAAAATCATAGCTATAAAATATATTTCTTAAAACGAATATATAAATATTTTCAAATCAAAATATTTAATTTAGTACTCTCACTATAGGATCGCTGCAATAAATGATCCATGATTCGTAATTCGTTGTTTTCTTGTTTCAAAAAATAATCATGATTCATATACAGCGAATATGATTCTGAGATGCACAATATGATTGTCGAAGAAACACGCCTAATATTACATCTGTTGTTTATAAGTGCGCAAGCGCAAGAACTCAATCTGGAGTGCGTTCGGATGCTAGATGTATCGCTCAAAGCAAAGCGATGTCAAATATGACATGATTGATGTTTAGCTAATTTAGTCGAACGACTTGAACCAACTTTCTTTCATTTTAACTAATCTTAAATTCAAAATAATGGCAGAGTTGCCTGTTTGCATGTTGAGGACCTCTGAATTTTTACTTCATAATGTTATTTTTTGGCTCAATCATGGATTGTTTAAATCAGCCACATAAACGTGCGACTTTCAAATACTTCCATTATGGTCAATCAATTCTGTTATGGAGCTAAAAGCTACAACATTGATTGATGACTTCATTGTCGTAATTAGATGTCATTACTTAATATGATTCAGTTTTCTGATACAGACTGATGATTCTCACAAAATTTGATTAATGTAAAATCTTATTTGTTCATTCGTTGGAATTTTCAAAGTGTTAGTTTCATTGATAGCGAAAGGATATTATAGTCAGCTCTTGATTGCTTGTTCTATTGTTGTATTTGGACAGAATGTTCGATTGGCTGGGTTTAATCAAGATCCAAATTCAAATTTATTCAACTGAAAAAAGTGTGAGATTAGTATAAACCAAACTATCAATGAACAATATTGAAAATCAGAATAGATACTCGTGTATTGTTGAATTTGTACCACATGTATCTACCAAACTGTACTTGTAATGTTTCAAATTCCATTCAATCTTCAATACTTATTCCATCCACAACATCGTGAATTGAAATATCGTATCCAGAAAATAGTATAATTAAATGATGGATTTTTGAAAAACAGATAACCAGTATCAGTAATTAAAATTAACATCACTTGAGTAAGCGTTTTGAATTTCATTGATTATTCTCCAGTGCCTACAAACAGTTAGGTTTCTTCCAACAATATTATTACAAATCAATTACTATTTGTACCACTTCTTCAATCTCTTGAATTTATTGTATGCACGTTTCCTAAGATATTTGTGAATGTGATATATATTGTCCAGTGTATTAATAACAACATGCCCATATTCCACTATTCTTCGAAATTTTTTCCAATAATTCATCCAATTCTACGGTACGGAATACAAATTTAGTTGAATAATTATGTATACATACCCTTGAATAACCTTTTTTTGTTCCATCTCCAATTGTCCACTAGATTCATCAAGTAAGAATGATATTTATCCGAAATGATCCTCAAAATTCATGTATTTGTTTTCAAAGATATTTTAAAATGTCAAAAAGTTGAAATGTCATTTCAACAATTGAATATGAACATCAAGTCGCAATGATCAGAGCAGGACCAGCCACATTAGAACAATAATCAATGCTACGGACATCGCAGCTTGTGATATCCACGCACAAACGCTTGATAGAATGTAGAAAAAAAATGTCTCAATCGGGTTGGGACCATAAAAGTATCTTTCCTAATCAAGGTAGGGCCTGTAGATAGAATTTGCTACAGAACGCAGGCTGACTTAATCCGGCGCTGTCGCAAAAGCCACGTTTACATTAGCGCGAAACAACTAATAAATGTTGGAGATATAAATTATTTAAAACAACTTTTCAGTAAATAAAATGCATCAGATAACATTTGCTCATGACTATTATGTACTAAACTATCATTAGAATTCATGTAAACTCAGTAGATTTTATGAAATTTACCAAAATATTTTTCAACCTGACATGTCAAAGTGACGTTTTCGAGATTCAGTAAAAAGCATGAATCACAGTAGAACGACAAAATTTATAAAAGTTGTACTTATAAATTATTCAAAATATCTTTTTAACAATTGAATTGTATCACAGGATATCTGCTCATGCATATTTAACATTAAACTACTGTTAAAATTGACGTAAAAATAACAGAAATAATAAAATGTATGAAAATGTTTTCGAAATTGAAATGTCAAAATGACATATAATTTTGTATACCCCTGTTGAATAGATGAATAAAAGATAGGGGCACGCTGATCAACGCAAATTTTCGTCGTTTTTAATTTTTCCTGCAAATACTATAAGTACCAAAAATATGAGACCCCCGGAAGGCACTCGTCCTAATGAATATCTATCAAATAAAAAAAATTTCATGAAAATCCATCAATAAATACGACCTGTAGAAATGCGCAAAAAAGTGACGAATCTATACCGAGAGTGGAACATAAGGCTTTTAGTATATAGTAAACTAGCGCTTGGCCTGCTATGCAGGCCTAAGCCCTAGGCTTCGCAGCTCAATATTTGTAAACCGCCTCCGGCAAAAATTCTGTCTCTATAAGATAAATTCCAAGTATATTTTTAGCCCACAGAATCCTCCTGCTCCATATTATATTTGTGCATTTCTCCTTACTCGTGATTTCACTGTTTTTGATTGACAATTCCCACTATATACCCATGTCTTCATCTGGGGGATAAATTGATCTCAACTCCTTTACGAATTACTAAGTCTAAATTCAAAACATCACAGCGAGATCACTATTTTCTATTCTAATTAAGGGCACTTCAAAGTTATTATGGGACCACGATTCAAGTATTCTAACTGGCCGATATACGAATCAATCTTACATAGGCGAAAAGATCGACTTTGGCTATCCGTCAGTCGCATTAACTTGTAGCCGTCCATTAATCATGGTAAATGAATTTGTGCAGTATGAAAATTCAGTTTACATATAGAGATATAATTCCATTCCATTTATTTCATCCATTGAATTAATTCAAAAGAGCATTTATAGTAAATAAATTGTGTTTATATCTCCGCCAATCAGTAGGCTCAAATTGTGGTTCCATAGAAGTCCTTGCACCGTTCTCAGCTAGAATAAGCTATGAAATATTCCATATTACTTTGCAATGTACGTCCACCTAAAAAAAAAAGCCTAAAATTATTTATGTTATGCGAATTTCCTCTTTTTGAAATGTCAGAAGGTCGAAACTGTTATACGCTATTAAAATGCAATCACCAGAGTATTTATCCCTTCCTTAACTACGCATTGGAACATTAGTAGAATATTGCGATCCAGAGATTGATAAATATTGGGACCTAGATAATGAGATGTTAAAAACTCGAGATCCAAATTTTAGAACTTCTGACATGATTCTTGGGAATGTTGGAAGCACATAGTTATAACAACTCAAAAATGCTCACACAAAATTGAACATTGTTGCGTGAGAGAAATGGAATATGTAGTTTTGTCTCAGTGTAAGTATGCTGGCTTTGTGATTTGGAAGTCGTGGAGTCGAATCCTACCGACGTAAAAGAAGATGGTAGAAATTCTACTGAATTATAATGTACTCTGTGGCGTACTCTCCACAAAAACTAAGAGTACCCGTATTTTGACGAATGGCAACCGTACTCTCAGAGAATATCAGTCAATTTCACAAATTGCCTGGTGCACTCTCACCAGGTGAGAGGCGTGATTGATATAAATTCACCTATTATATTTGTAATATACCGTTCTTTGAGAAAAACTATCCTTCAATAATATTTTTCAAATTTATTGAACCTTGATAAAATTACTCGAGTTGATTCCATTTTTGAGAGAAATGATGAAGAATTTACAAGAAAAATTAAATTATGCCAACAATGAAACAGTTTTTCCGAGATGCCACGCGGCTTTCATAAGAACTTCTAAGCATGCGGAATAAGTATTATTTTATTGTGACTCTAGAAAAATATTTTTTTTATTCTTTCACCTGATTTACCAAAGTAGTATTCTATATTTCTCCCAAAGTTATACAGTCTGGGAAAATATTCTCTTATAATATTGACTTCTCAAATCATTATTTTCAAATTTATATAAGATATGTTTACGGAATGAATCATATTGACTGTGAGCACACCATTTCTTCCAAAACAACGCTGCCAGGGCTTTTATTCAATCAAATACAAGAACTTTTAGTATTTATTCTCAACCAATGTCTTCTTGATTAGAACTAAAAATTATTATAAATTTGAATTGACATCAATTCTTCAATAATCACCCTGAATAATACACTAATTGTCCGATATGCTAGTTTAAAACAGTCCAAGGACTCTTATGGGACTACGACTCAATCTACCATGCTGGTAAAAATACAGACACGATTCACTCCCAGTAAATATACATAATTTGGACCACACTCTCTAAAAATTGGATCAAGTCATAAGAGCAATAGTTATATACATATACCATTCGAACAAATCCAATTTGAATCTTCCATCTGCATACATTTGATAAAAATATTTGATGCACGACTAACAGTAGTTGTTAGCCAAGTACGATTCTGTGCTGATGTGGAATTGGTTCGCATTTCTGCCTATCAGAGATCTCTAATCGAAGTCCTATAAGAGCCTTGAGCAGATCTCAACTGAAATAGACTGTATTTTCATGAGAACAACATTATTCTAATGGTTATTTTGGTTAAGAACTGTCCAAATATTGTTATGGGACTACGATTCAAGCGTTCTGATTGACTTATATTTGAACTAATTTAACAATAGCACGATAATAGCACTTAGTCTGTCATTTGCTCATTGATTATCATGAACAGATTGGTTCAAAGATTGAAATTTGTATCTATTTAGGTAATATGTGAGTATAATCCCTGCTTTTATTCCTTGGATTCAATCACAGCAAGATTGTTGTGAACTCTGGGTTCATTGGGAGTGAATCATGTTCGCGGCTCAGTGATTCAGAGGACCTGAATCTCAATGCCGTGGGAGCTCTTGGGCTGTACTTGAAACACATGAACTATAGGCGAAAGTGCTATTGATATTTTCTAACAATTATTCATTGGACTTGATACATTTTCTGCAACGTACTATTTCATACATTATAACCTATTATACAGAATGATACAATCTTTTAGAATCTATTAATGTCTCATTTTTATTTTGAAGCAGTTTTTTTGCCACGGCGTTCTGGTATCTGTGAATATATAATTTTTTTTTTTCCTAAAGACGATGTTTTTGCAATTTTCGGCCTTTTTATCCAAGCTAAAATGAAATATTTCTTGAAGAATTTCAATCCAATGTTTGTTGATTAAATTCATCAAAAAGTGACAACAAATACTTTCCTTGACAACGTTAATGATCATGGAATCCTGCAGCATCTGTTTCTTTTACCACAAGTTAATAATTTCGGCTTCAGGATCTCTACCGCGGGTGAACAATTCCTCAAGAACCACGTTAACAAAACATGAGTCATCCTTAACACAATAATCATTGTATAAGCTATAAAATCTTCCATACAAAAAAATGCAAATGGGAAATAACTTACGCTCTAATACATCAACAAAACTTTCATCCACATGGAAAAGTTCAATAAAATTAGCTTCAGATAATCTCACTTCTAGACTACGTATACCTCTGCAGCAGTCGATTTGCGATGGACGACTGACGCATCCGCACAAACAGTCCAGAAGCAGAGGCCTTCAAAATGACTGAATCTCTGAGTCTTATAATCAGTACCCTGATCTTAAATTCCGATTCACAATGATTGTATTCCAATATTTTAATGTATATCTAGTCTACATCTATTGGAATGGAGATGAACTATTATTCTAGCTCCATTCAGTCAATCGACAATAGATTATTGTTCAGTCAAAAAACGTATTTCAAATCCAATATCTTATCATATTTGTAGTGTGTGGATACAAAGATATATGTTTATGTACAAATTGAGGCGAATAATATTTGAAAAGCCATGATAGTCCAGTCAACATAGACATTCACCCTCGCATAAATTCCCAAGAAGTTGAAAATTGGCATGGACGTTAGGGATACCATTATGATAAAGTTGTGGTAAGTCTCCAATGTTCGTAGTAATGGGTCTTTCGGATTCTGCAACGAAATTGTCAGTTTTATGATAGGTATAGCTTGGACGAAAATTATAGATCTTTCAATTCTCTACAAAAAGGGTGCTCACACTTTTCTCTCAAGGTTTATCATTTCTGAGAAAATGCAATTCCGTAGCTATATTCTCCATGACATGCACACGTTTCCACGCCACCTATGAGGTGGTGTACTTGGCGCGTATTTTTCGTCGTGGCTTTTCCGGTAGTCTTATTCCACGGTCTTCATATTGAAGTTCAATATAATATTAAATCTTGTTATTCAACTGCTTCTTGTTATTCTTCATCTTCTTGAGTTGACATAAATCGTTCTAACGGCGATACATCAGTTGTTTCGTCGTTGATGTGAGGATCATCTTCTGTTAGAGATTCAGTAATTGAACACGACTGGTCTTCACAACTGGTGCATGCTGGTTAACAAAGAAAGTCTATTTTTTTGAAGTTGCATTTCAAATTACAGCCCATTTTGCAGTTGAAAAAAATTGTATTAGAGAGCTTTTCTGGTGCAGGTAGAAGTAAAGAGTTGATTGGTTGCAATAAATCATCAATTAGCTTCCATCCTCATTCTTCTGGGTTTAGCTGATTACCAAGCCATCCATGAACTCGATAAAAATGTTGATGAGCAGAAGCCAAGGTTAGAGGAAGACAACCCAATTGAACACCGTTTTTATTGCGTGTATGTTTTGCAAAAGATACGTAGCGTAACCTACCATTGCAAATAATTTCAAGTAAGTAACAGACGGGCACATGTACATAGACAGCGTAATCATGCATATTATTGAAAATATAACTTCAGAATGGCTTTTTCTCAAAAATGGCAAATCTTGGTACAAAAAAGTTTAAGTACTATTTTTGTAGAGAATTGGAAGATTTATAATTCTTGTCCAAGCTATTTTTATCATAAAACTGACAATTTCGTTAAAAATTTGAGAAACCCATTTCTATGAGCTTTGACCTCAAATAAATTTTTTTGCACACACGGGATCGATGAGGACCTCTCACAACTTTATCATAATAGTATCTTTAACGTTCATGCCAATTTTCAGCTTCTTGGGAATTTATGCAAGCGTATTCGTACTTTTAGGGCTAACTTGACCGGACTATAAATAGTCGGATAGAATTAGCATATCTTAGAGGTAAGTAATTTCTATTATTCATTTTTCAGTTCATAACATGACAGATAACATGTCCCATCTGTCATTTTTTGCCATTTTTTCGAAAATTCATAACTTGTATTGTATTTGTTATTTCGACTTCTTATTCTGACAGAATGTGGATAAAGAATGATTCTAACACATGCATCAAATTTTCAGAAGATCAACTGTAGACTTTTGAAGATATGTTGGAAGAACTGAAAGAAGGCTCTTCTGGAAAACGGCCATTGAGAATTTGTTAGATAACGTACTCTAATTTTACAAAAAGCTTTCATTTTTTCAAGAAATACTCTACAATGTACCCAAATGGCGTTCTTTTTGAGCAAGTGAGAGTATGACGCCATCTAGTTACTTTGTAGAGTAACTCTTGACACAGGAAATGCAATCTGTGAAATTGATCTTTGTTGGCTAACCATTTTTGCTGGCCGGTTTTCGGCAGGACCTTTTCTTAGTCTTTTCAACATTTCTTGAAATGTTCAAGTCGATCTTCTGAGAAATTTGATGTGTATGTTAGAAGCTACTCTACCCACATTCTGTCAAAATTTCAAGTCCCAATAACAGATACAATGCAAGTTATGAATTTCCGAAAAAAAGGCAAAATAATTACGATTTTTGCAATCAACCCAGGGGCAGCTGGACTGATCAAGATTCAAGAGAACTTATTCGATCCGTCTTTCTATGGCGTACGTTTTTTAGCGGAACACTATTTTTCGTCAGTTTTTTAATAATACGCAAAAAACCGTTCTTGGCAGCTTTGACCTTCCTTTTGACAGACTTTCTGACATTGTAGCCGCGTACAAATGGAATATGTTATTTGTCACGCTATGAACTAACAAATACAAAAAAATAGATTTCAAATTATCAATTTTCTTGATTTTAGCATGTTTTTGCGCTTATTCTGCCCGACTTAAATCTCATCATCATTACCCAGAATGACGGACCTACATATAAATTGATGAGCTGAATCTGACTCTGAGATCTAGCTCGTATATGTTTATTACTGCTAGAGTCGTATCTAAAAGTTATAAAAATTTGATTCCAAAATCTGCCACTACGGGCAGTGATGCGCGTCCGAACTTCTAGTTTCTGATTTTATGGTCTCTGCAGTATATTTGCCTATGTCCGTATCAATAACTGATTCATTCGTTCGACACGTGGAGAGAGCACTCTTCAAATGTTCAAATGGAATAAAACGTACAATATTGTTATTAAAGATTCCTACAAGAAGAGTTTCTTTTGGATAGAATATTTTTCCAAGTATATATTTCTCTGTTTGTTTTGTACAACAATTAACTCTTGATTCCAACAATCACACTCTAGTACCTGGTGCTTACCCCGAAATTGGCTACTACGCCCTACTTAAACATTGGCTGCATTCAGCAGAGCACATCGATTAGAAATCGATGACTAATCATCTGCTAAATCCGTTACGAAAAGTTCGATGAGTACTCATCGATTAGTAATAGGTCGCCATCTTTTGCATCGCATTTAGGGAGCGATTTGTGATTGCGATTAGTTACATCGGCGGTTATTTTCAAATACCGTGGAGCTTCGGAGTTTTTTTATGATTGTAAAAGCACTGTTTATAGTATTTTTTTGCAAAAAAATTTAATATTTGAAATTCAGAAATCAACTATTGATTGAAATAGTTTTAATTTCTAATTTTTGCTCTGTTTTCAATTTTTAACAGAGTTAAAGGATAAGTTATACATATTAACAAATTTGAAAATAAACAATTGACTTATCCACAGCTTTGTAGAGAAAGCATTTATTTTTAAAATTTATTAGTTTAAATGTGTTCCACCAAGTGTCGACTACAGCAACCCTCTTCCCCTTTCAATAATTGATGACTTATTTCTTCGAAAGTTGCAGACAATGCTTGATTATTGATCAAAATATTTTTTCAAACCTAATAAAGACGATGGAAATTTGAAAAAAAATTTCAATCATTGATAAATTATATTATCATGTATTTGTTCAGTAATTTTTTTATTTCTATCTGTAGACAAATTCAACCTAACAAATGAATAAAAATAACCTGTATGCCATAAACTTGCTGTAAGAAAGTGCATTCAGCAGAACTACTCATCGTCATGTCACCGATTACTAATCATTCAAAAACGATTACCAATCGCAGTTCATCTGCTGGATGCAGCCATTAGCTTATGAAAAGAATAAAAATTAGAGCCTAGAATATCAGATGACAGAAACTTTAGATCCAGATTTTAGAACTACTGGGAATGCTGCCCTGTTCAATGTAACTAATATGGCAAAAAAAGATGACAGTCAACAATAAACTCCAAGTGAATATCTGCAGTTTATGTATGTTGATCAAATTTCTTTGTTTTATAATTTATAACAAATCAAATATGATGATTGATGACTCAATTGTCGTTATCAGATTTTAATACTTGATTTGACTCAGTTCTATGATACAGACTGATGATTCTCACAAATTTTGATTGATGTAATCTCCTACTTGTTCATTCGTTGGAATTTTCAAAGTGCTAATTGATAGCGGAAGGATATTATAGTCAGCTCTTGATTGCTTGTTCTATTGTTGTATTTGAACAGAATGTTCGATTGACTGGGTTTATCATGATCCAAATTCAAATATATCCAACTGAAAGAAGTGTTAGATTAGTATAAACCAAACTATCAATGAACAATATTGAAAATCAGAATAGATACTCGTGTAGTGTTGAATATTTATCACATGTATCTACCAAACTGTACTCGACATGTCTCAAATTCCATTCAATCTTCAATGAATTGAAATATCGTATTCAGAAAATAGTATAATTAAATGATGGATTTTCGAATGACAGATAATCAGTATCAGTAATTAGAATTCACATCACTTGAGCAAGCGTTTTGAATCACATTGATTATTCTCCAGTGCTTATACGACAAGTTAGGTTTCTTCCAAAAATATCATTACGAATCAATTACTGACTGTATCACCTCTTCAATCTCTTGAATTTATTGTATGCTTGTTTCCTACAATATTTGTGAATGTGATATGAATTTAGTAGAATAATTATATATACATACCCATAAATAACCTTTTTTTGTTCCATCTCAAATTATCCACTATATTAATCAAGTAAGAATGATATTTATCCAAAATGATCCTTAAAACTCATGTATTTGTTTTCAAAAATATCTATGAATGTCAAAAAGTTGCAATGTCATTTCAACAATTGAATATTAACATCAAGTCGCAATGATCAGTGCAGGACCAGCTACATTGGAACGATATTTAATGCTACGGACCTCGTAGCTTGCGATATCCACGCACAAACGCCTAATAGAATGTAAAAAAAAATGTCTCAATCGAGTTGGGACCACAAAAGTATTTTTCCGAATCAAGGTAGGGCCTCTAGATAGAATTTGCTACAGAACGCAGGCTGACTCAATCTGGCGCTGTCGCAGAAGCCACGTTTACATTAGAGCGAAACAACTAATAAATGTTGGAGATATAAATTATTTAAAACAACTTTTCAGTGAATAAAATGCATCAGATGACATTTGCTCATGACTATTATGTACTAAACTATTATTTAAATTCATGTAGACACAGTAGATTTCATGAAATCTACAGAAATATTTTTCAGTTTGACATGTCAAAGTGACGTTTTCGAAATACAGAAAAAAGCATGAATCACAGTAGAGCGACAAAATTTATAAAAGTTGTACTTATAAATTATTGAAAATACCTTTTTAACAATTGAATTGTATAACAGGACATTTGCTCATGCATATTAAACATTAAACTAATGTTAAAATTGACGTAAAAATAACAGAAATAATAAAATTTATGAAAATGTTTATGAAATTGAAATGTCAAAATGACATTAAATTTTGTATACCCCTGTTGAATAGATGAATAAAAGATAGGGGCACGCTGATCAACGCAAATTTTCGCCGTTTTTGATTTTTCCTGCAAATACTATGAGCACCAAAAATATGAGACCCATGGAAGGCACTCGTCCTAATGAAGATGTATCAAATGAAAAAAAAATCATAGAAATCCATCAATAAATACAGGCTGTGGAGGTGGACAGAGAAGTGATGAATCTATACATAGAGTGGTACACTAGACGATTAGTATATAGTAATAGGAGAAACATAGTAGTAGCGGTGTACGTAATCAAATAATCTCACTATGTAGAGTCATGATGTCACGTATTGCTACGTTTACATGGTATGCCTAATCTGGTTTTGAACTGTAGTGTAGGTTGCAGAGAAACCAATAAAATATTGGAACAATATTTATATTTATAGTAATTATATTTTATTTATCATAGCATAACTGAGGCAAACTGAGATACTCAGCTCTCTCTCACCGGAGCTTCACTAATTATTTATAACCTCCGTTCAATCCCTACCCGGGTTGAAACCTCAGTTAGCTCGTAGGAGACGGCGTGCGGTCTACGTCGAATCTGGAGGATTTTAATAATGTTTCTGTTGGGCGCCAGGCGACCTGGTAGCGTCCTTGGTTCAACCGATGGTTGATCGCCGAACCTAAACGGGAGGGGGAGGAAAAAGGCAAGCGCGCGAAAAAAAACTAGTCACTAGCTTTGCAGACAATCGACTTTTATTGGCAATACGAAACTCCAGAAACAAGTATGCCAATCAAACTGACTATGATGATAACTGATGTTTATTACAGTCGCGGCGAATGGCAGGCGCAGTACTACGAGAATCGCGTACACAATAGCGGATAGAGCTCGTGCAAAAATCGAGGCGAATGACAGTCGTGCTCAACACACTCTACGGGACAGTTGGGGGTACCCTCACGGATCGTAGTGCGCACACAAAGGAATTAGTGATTGACTCGCTCTAGGAGCTACGGCGCCGCGCGGTTAACGCTTAGTGCGTTTGCCACACGTTAATGGCAACAACTCACCAAAACAGTAGAAAATTGAATAAAAGTAAATATCGGTTTGATTGGGTTTACAAGAATAAATGTTATAATAATTAACCAATAAAATCGTAACACAAATAAATCTTAGCTTTTGCGCCGACTCGATGTCCACTCGGAGATCGTGGAGGTAGATCTTCAAGATGGCGCAGATGCTCTGCCGCAAGACGGATGACGATGACGTCACAGGCGATGACGAACGGAAAGTCCCGAAGATACCAGCGGTGAATCCGAAACGACGCAAGTCGAATACGCAAAATGGAATACGGGAAACACACAAAAAAAGGAGACACAAAAGAGAAGCCTGAAAGAATAAGCCGAATTAAAGTCTGAAATGCGATACTGCGATGAACTAATTGATTTGAGAAATGTATTTTTAATTAAGTTTTAGTTTGATTTGAGCAATTAATTTTTAATTAAGTTTTAGTTTAGCAAATAAGAAAATGTAACTAATATGAATAAATGACTCTAGGAAATTGCAATAGCTTCTACCTTCTGATGTTGATCGGCTTGTAGGTTTTGATTTTTGAAGATCAAGTTCGAAACAAAATCCGGAATAATTTCCGCTGAACCGTGGTTCGGAACGCTGCGAATTCAAATCCACCAAGGGTGTTTTAAATTTCGGCCCGATAATAAACTTTGGCACAAAATTCACAAAATAATAATTCGCTAGCACTTTTCGATAAGACTTCCAAAATCGGAATGAATGGCCTTTAAAGTAACCTTCTCAAAGTTAAGTACAGTTTTCCTGTTAAGTATGGAAATTACTAATCGTTAGTTTAATAATAAAAATATCGGCATTTCAAACTCCAATCGGGAATTCCATCAGCTGGAAATACAGATCTGAAAAGAAAGTTGCATAAGAACGCGAAAAAAAGATTAGTTACAACTGTTGCCGCCAGACAACAGCACCATACAGCAGAAAACGAAAGTCAACAGTTGACAGGATTATAATTGATAAACAATGAAAGTAGGTTAGTAGTATAACGAGGGTAAGAAACAAATAACATTTATAGTTAACAATTAAACATTTTAGGTCTGACGAAACAAAAGATGAGAGGTAGAGGAAATGAAATGTTACATATTTCACCGACTTCAATTGAGATTTTCATGTTCATTCTCCACCAATAAAAATCAATCTCTGTAGAGTCACGGGATCGACTTTGCTGAACGAAATTTTGGACCAATATCCTCATATGACAAATCTCCCACTATTACTGCTACTATTATTTCTTTTCAATCAACGGTTGCAATATCATCAGAAATATGAATCAACAATCACAAGAATTTAAGAAAATTCAAATAGAAAAACTTTCTGTTGTAGATGTCTCTGCAGCTGCATTTGATAATGAAGATCGGATGAAAATTAGAGGAAAAAGAGATGAGCCGAGAAGCAGCAAAAGAAAAAGCATTGAACAGGATGACATCAATATTCGACAAAACGTCGACGCCTAGTAGCAAAAGAGGGAAAGGGCGATGATCACGGTGAATGCAGTGAAGATGGTCAGTATTACTTATACAATAATGTGTCGATAGAAGTACCAGTATTCATTTTCTCTCAAAAAATACTTCGAAGTAATTTTTTCTCGTTCTTGAATGAGTTTTTTTAATATCGAAGGCTGGTATCACAAGCTCTGTTTTTAGCGGTACTAGGAGCGTCTTAGATGCAAATTACAGAAAACACATAAGTTCACAAAATTCATTTGAGTATTTGGAGCTTGGAATATTCAGATTGCCTCAGAACTCTTCTTAAAATAACACTGCTAGTACAGCCGGAAACAGAGCTTGTGGTACCCAGCCAATATTTCTTAGCTCTGGTCCTATATCAAAAAATGGAAATATTATTAAGTATTCAATTCATCAACAATTGCAATAATTTACAGACACAAATCAACAATTACGAAGATTGAAAATAATTCCAACCGGAAAACTGTCCGTTGGAGATGTTTCTGCAGGCACATTTAATGCGGAAGAATGCAAAAGGATGTCAGATCAGATCAAAATTGTCCTGCAAGATAAAAGGAATGCCGAATTACCATTATGTACATAATTTTAATTATTCATGAACATTCAATGCTTTGAAATTATCTTGTAAGAAAATAATAATTCTGAATTTTCATTTTGTACATAATTTCAATTCAATCATAAAAATTCAATGAATTAAAATCATTCTGCAAGATAATATAAATACTAAATTTCTAATATGTACATAATTTTAATGAAAATTCAAAGCATTAAAAGTATCTTGCAAGATAATAATAATTCTGAATTTTTATTAGATATATAATTTTAATTCAATCATAGAAATTCAACGGTTCCGTATAATTTTGCTAGATAGTCTCTATGCTGAATTATCATTATGTACATAATTTTATTTCAATTATAAAAATTCAACGTATTAAAATTATCTCGCAAGATAATAATAACTCTGAATTGCCATTATGTACATATTTTTAATTCAATCAAAAAAATTCAATGAATTAAAATTATTCTGTAAGATGATAAGAGTTCCAAATTTCCATTATGTACATAATTTTAATTAAATCATAAAAATTCAATGCAATAAGATTATCTTGCAAAAAAAAAAATAATAATTCTGAATTTTTTTTATGTACATAATTTTAATTCAATCATAAAAATTCAATGAATTGAAATTATCTTGCAAGATAATAATGATTCTGAATTACCATTATGTACATAATTTTAATTCAATCAAAAAAATTCAATGAATTAAAATTGTCCTGCAAGATAATAGGAATTCCGAATTACCATTATGTACATAATTTTAATTGGATCATAAAAATTCAATGAACTGAAATTATCTTGCAAGATAATAATAATTCTGAATTTTCATTACGTACATAATTTTAATTCAATCATAATGATGCAATTAATTAAATTATCTTGCAAGTTGAAAAAAATTTATAGTTTAAATTTAAGTGGAGTACGGCGTGCCGTAAACTGACGTGCGTCCACCCTGGTTGATGAGGTACTGACGATCCTGACGATTCTCCCTCCTTATCAGTCAATACTCATTTTTAACCCCACCCACAATGCTGCTTTCTGTTACCGTCCCCTTTACACTTCCAAGACCGTAGATGGTCTATGATTGCAAGAAACCCCCCTTAACTATGATTATAAGAATTTTCTCTCCACATAAGTAATTGATACGTAGATATGTTTTCAACACACTATCAAAATTCATTTATTCCATACAGATTGGTCGTAATAGTATAGTAATAGGAGAAACATAGTAGTAGCGGTGTACGTAATCAAATAATCTCACTATGTAGAGTCATGATGTCACGTATTGCTACGTTTACATGGTATGCCTAATCTGGTTTTGAACTGTAGTGTAGGTTGCAGAGAAACCAATAAAATATTGGAACAATATTTATATTTATAGTAATTATATTTCAAATATATATATATATATATATATATATATATATATATATATATATATATATATATATATATATATATATATATATATATATATATTATATATATATATATATATATATATATATATATATATATATATATATTATATATATATATATATATATATATATATATATATATATATATATATATATATATATATATATATATATTTATATATATATATATATACATATATATATATATATATATATATATATATATATATGTATATGAAATATATTTAAATGAGATGCATACCGCTATATTAAAAATTTCATCTAGAGTGATAAAATTTCATTCTAATAAATGGAATGCATATTTTTTTAAAACTGTATCCTATCCGTTTCGTGAAGTGTTTTGAATATCCAAGTTTTCTTACTCAACTCTATATCGATTGGTAGCTGTGCAGTAAAATTTAGTTTTATGAAAAATTAATTTCAAGATTATAAATTGACGTCTTAGAGCAAGTTATGAGAATTGATTTCTGGTGTCAGGAAGAAGTGAACCGAAAATAAGCAATTTTAATTACTGCCTAATGAATATAAATAAATCACATCAGTCTATTTGAAGAAATATAAGATATATATGAAAATATTGTTTCCATCTTCATTGGATATCGAGAAATCTCCCAATAATGCATCAAACGGTGCATTATTGGATGTTTCTAGGCGCTGGTATAACTTCTTGCGAATGAAACTGTTAGTTTTTGATAAAATATTAATTTGATGAAAATATTGTGAGATGGTCTCACATGAAACATATTTTCATGATTATAAACCTTTGGAGAGCTCGACTGATGACTCATTCACTGATGGTAGTGTTAGTTCTCTGGAAAGTCTGGATTTACATGTGCCGCTATCAACAAATGGTACAGATAAAAAAAATATTTTTGCTTATTCTGTAAAAAAATTATTTACCGGTTTGCGCGACACATCTTGCAAGTTCACAAACATGAAATGGAAGTGCAAAATATATTAAGGTATCCTATGAAGCATCCCGAAAGAATTAGATTAATAGCACTACTTAGCAATGATGATTTATTTTTGAATAACACAAAAATGGTTTATGATGAGATGAACGTCTCTCGAAGACCCAATAAATGCGAAACTAGATCTAATCAACGGTAATATACCGATAGAGAGGTGTATTATCGATATACCGAAGAATTTCACGAATATATTTTTTGTCTTTTGGGGAGTTTTTTACGAGACAAATTTGGGGATTCATAATCTGATAATACCCGAGAGCTTTAGCTCGAGGGATATTATCGTTGATTATAAATCTTCAAATCTGCCGAGTGAAAAATTATCCAAGACAAAAAGTATTTGAGTTAAATTCAAGGTATATGCGATAATATACCGAATCTTGAGGTGTATTTGCAAGGATTATTTCACAAACCATAAAATTTATTGATTGTTATATTTTTTATTATTTTTTAAAAAGCTACTGTGGTATATCGAGTTAGGAGAATATATTATCGCGATATACCACGTTACCATGCAAAATCACTTGATTCCATTGGTTGTTGCTAAGGTGTGTGATATAATCAACGGTAATATACCGATAGAGAGGTGTATTATCGATATACCGAAGAATTTCACGAATATACTTTTTGTCTTTTGGGTAATTTTTTACGAGACAAATTTGGGGATTTATAATCTGATAATACCCGAGAGCTTTAGCTCGAGGGATATTGTCGTTGATTATAAATCTCCAAATTTGCCGAGTAAAAAATTACCCAAGACAAAAAGTATTTGAGTTAAATTCAAGGTATATGCGATAATATACCGAATCTTGAGGTGTATTTGCAAGGATTATTTCACAAACCATAAAATTTATTAATTGTTATATTTTTTATTATTTTTTAAAAAGCTAGTGTGGTATATCGAGTTAGGAGAAAATATTATCGCGATATACCTCGTTACCATGGAAAATCCTTTGATTTCATTGGTTGCTGCTAAGGTGTGTGATATAATCAAAATTATTCTCCTTGTCCTCGTTGCTATGGATATTTTATATCAAAAAATTTATATCATCATATCTCATTTTGTCCTGCAAATGTCAAATGTGACAAAAATAAACATATTGAGGCACAATCACGTGCTATCGAGGTGAATCTAAATATAAGACATTTAATTCTTCATTCTAAAGTATCACTTTTGTTAGCTGAAATGAAGAATGATCCAGTGAGCAACATTATCAAGAATGATAATTGGGTTGTGTCATGAAAATAAAGTTGTGATTTTATATTATTTTTTCAATATATAATATCAAACTATAAGTGTTAAAACTATTCTTATAATTTATAAATGAGTATATCAATTATAATTAGTATTTAAAATTCAATAAATTTTGAATAAATGAAAGAAGCGTTAAAACGCTTTCTAATTGGTCCTACATTTATGTGACGTCACTCCGGTGATAAACAATCCAGCAGTTATATACTCAAGTAAAGTTTTCTTGTATATCGTCAATTTTTTATTGGAAAAACTATTTTTATATAAGCAATGTGTCTCGAAGATAATTTCACAAAAGCTAATTCAAGTAATATATCAGAAGTTAATCCATTAATTTATGAATACATAGTGGTGAATGAAAAATTCAATACTCTAGAAGTTCGAGGTATTAAGTTATCAATGTGAGCAGTTTATTGAAATTATTTTTTCAATATGCAAATGCTGTTACATCTTCTTGAACAAATCCAGTTGAGAATCATTTTGTGATAATGCTCTAGGATAGGTTATGGGTGTATTCGACCCGAAAATAAAACTTGTATTGTGAAAGGAAGAATCACTCCAGGATACCTATTCTATAATTTTTCATGACTTTCAACCCACTTGAGGTGATATATTAATCACGTCAATATCACCTTCCACCGTTGAAGCATCTGAAGTTACTCGTACTTGCTAAAGTTTCTGGTTATATTCATTTATGTTGATACACCATATACCTATAGTTTGGAAATTTGTCAGATATTATAAATACAAACAATATAAAAATTATTCATATATCAGAGTATTTATCAAAGAAAATTAAGATATGGCTGTGTCATATTTACCGTTATTTAAATTTGACCTATTGCATTCTTAACGTAAGTAAGATTTTAAATTGATATTTGTTTACAATTATTATGAATTTTCATCTTATGGTGAGTTTATGCACAAGAATTTTGTGTACTGTAGCCCACAACTAAATATTAAATCCATCTCAAAATAAAATATGAGACACCATAGCCTCAAACGTCAAAATATCACCAGTGATAACATTCTATCAACACCTCTCTGCTTACAAAAATCTTATTTAGGACATTTTTTTGTATGTTAGGATAAAAATGAACAAACCAACATCTATATAATTCTTTTTCTGATATTATTCTTGCAATAAGGTTCAGTAATCACTCTGAGTAAATGGTAATCTGTGCTCTGAGCCTTGAAGTGACGTCACATGTACATCGATTGCGCTCGGACGTTTACGGCAATTTCCGACGTATTCAAAACTTGAGGCTTTCAATTTATTAATAAAAAATGTAATGTGTATCAAAAAATTGTGTAAAAAATGATCATAATACAAAATTTAATAAACTTTTATATAGTATTATTACTTTATATACGTGATTGAACCCAATTTGCTTCTGAGATTTGCTTCGCACCTATGTAACAAATACAGTTCAGAATTACATCTAAAACATCACATGCGACAAGAACTGCGTCAACTAGCTTGTCTTCTGATAATTATAATAAAAGATGTACCAGGAATTGCTATATTTGGGTAGACTAACGTACAATATAATATATAATAACTTAAGGAAATCTTTATTTATTCAACTGTCATGCTTTCAATCTCTAAACAATAATAATTCCACAGCTAACTATCTTTTGAAATAGATACAATATAAAACATCTCTCTCTCTTTGTAAATAAATAAAACATTTTATTTATTGAGAATATTGTTATGTATTGAGTATCCTAGGATTCGTTGAAAGGATTACTTGAGTTGTTGTTAATAAAAATGTATGTAATCTGTCAGTATTAGAAATATAATGTTCCTACATTTGAATAGTTAAATAAACCAGTTCCCTCTTATTGTAATTACATTTATTGCAATACACTAAATTGGCGACGAAAATGGGATCTCTATAAGTTATACTATTTATCCCTGCAGTAACATTCCATAAATACTACGATGTCATCTGTGGGCTCCATACAAACATTCGACGTTACCAAACCCTATACATGGAATATGTATGCACAGCAATTGAAATATTATTGTCTAGCTAATGATATAACATCAGAAGTTAAGAAACGCGCTACGTTTTTGACAGTTATTGGGCCAACAACATTTGGTATTTTACAATCCTTGATTTCACCTAAAAGCCCAGACGAGATGACCTATGATAAACTACTGGATATTCTTAAGAAACATTTCATGCCACAAACTTCAAGAATTTACAAAAGATTTTTATTTCGCAAAAGGTTTCAACAACCAGAAGAGTCAATATCAGAATTTTTAACAGAATTACGTCGTTTAGCTGAAGAATGTGATTTTACTTTGTCCTTGAATGAACGGTTACTGGATCAATTTGTAGTCGGCTTACGAGATGACAGTATCCAAAAAACGTTTATTATCAGAACTTGACCTCAACGTGGATGACGCTGTCAAGAAAGCATTGGCATCAGAAGCTGCTGCTAACCAAGTTAAAGAATTACAGACTCAAATTTTGACAAATAATTCATTTGGAAGTTCAAATATGAACCAAATTCAAAGTCATATCAGACAGGCCCAACCGCAGAATAAATCCTACATTCGAACATGCGCTAGTTGTGGCGGTATACACAAACGAGATGACTACCGATTTAGGAATGCAAAATGCAATTTTTGTCACAAAGAGGGTCACATTGAAAGAGTGTGTCGCGGTAAGAGAGGATTTTCTGGAAGCAATAAGAAGTTCAAATTTCCAAATAATTAAAAAACTAATGAAGTTAGTAGTGATTACGAAGAAGTCGACAATGCAAATTATATATGTCATGTTACACCTACAAACAAAAAAATTCACATTATAGTCAATATTGAAGGCATTGACTGTCAGTTAGAAGTTGATTCTGGTTCCGATTATACCATCATCTCTGATGTGACGTACCGTAGTCTTTGGTCAAATGGGGGACCGCCAATTCAACCTTTGCAGCTCAATTTGCGCGATTATCAAAAAAACAGGATAAAAATGGAGGGCGTATGCACAGTAATCGTTCGATACAAACAATTTCAAGGACAACTTCGGTTTTTGGTTGTTAAAGGAGATTTCAGTAGCTTACTAGGACTCGAATGGTTCCAACCACTGGGTTTGAGTATTTCTGGAATAAATCAGATGCAATCGATGACTGAAATGCAAGAAATACTTGAGCAATACAAAGAAGTTTTCAGTGAGGAATTGGGAACGTACAGAGGGCCACCAGTTTCCATTCCGCTTGATCAGAAGGTAATTCCTATTCGTTTGAAAGCACGTAATGTCCCACTGGCGCTTCGGCTTCGAATTGATTTAGAAATCAAAAGATTATTGAAGGAAGGTGTCCTTGAATCGATTTCTGATCCGAAATGGTCCACTCCAGTAGTTCCTGTGGTCAGACCAAATGGAGCTATTCGTCTCTGTGGTGATTACAAAGCCACCATTAACAAGGCACTACAACAACATCCGTATCCTATTCCTTCGGTTAATCATCTTTTATCAAATTTATGCAATGGTGGTTATTATGCTAAGATAGATATGTCTCAAGCATATCTTCAATTACCCGTAGACGATGATGCAGCCGCGGCCCAGACAATCATAACGCATCAAGGTGCGTTTAAGGTAAAACGTCTCCAGTTTGGAGTGAGTATTGCTCCCGGGATTTTCCAGAATCTTATAGATGAATTGTTAAGGGATGTACCTGATGTAACTCCATATTTTGACGATATTCTAATTCGAGCTACAACAATGTCACAATTGGCACAACAAGTGAAGCAAGTTTTGCATACTTTTCAGGATAAAAGGCTTAAAGCTAATCGGAAGGAGTGTCTTTTTGGTGTCAGATCCATCGAATTCCTCGGATATCGTATCGACAACGAAGGTATCCATCCATCTGAATTCAAAATGATAGCAATAAAAGAAGCTCCAAATCCAAGAAACAAATTAGAGCTTCAAGCTTTTCTGGGCTTACTAAATTTCTACAACAGCTTCCTTAAAGATAAAGCCACAATTGCAGAGCCATTGCATAGATTATTAGACAGAACAGCATCATGGGAATGGACTGCAGTTCATCAGCAGAGCTTCAACATGGTAAAAGAACATTTATCATCTGAAAGTGTGCTTGTTCCTTCTAATAATGATCTGCCAACTACATTGACTTGTGATGCTTCACCATATGGTATTGGCGCTGTATTAAGTCAAACACAGTTAAATGGAAGGGAAGCCACTGTTGCTTTTGCGTCAAGAACTCTCACTACAACAGAACGGAACTATGCCCAAATAGACAAAGAAGCGTTGTCTTTAGTAGCAGGTGTGGAGAAATTTCATCATTTTCTATATGGGCGTCCTTTCACTCTTATAACAGACCATAAACCACTTCTAGGTCTCTTCACATCATCTAAACCTACTCTAGAAATCATCTCCCCTAGAATGTTGCGTTGGTCGATATTGTTGAACTCATACGATTGTAAAATTCAGTATTGCCCAGGATCGAAGATTGTTAATGCTGATGCATTAAGTCGTTTACCCCGTTTTTTTCCAGATGTTCCAGTGCAGGATGCAGAAGTTTTCTTCACTGAAACAAAATAACCAATTACTGCGTCTGACCTCGGTAAACTTACAAAAAAAGATATTATCCTCTCCAAAGTTTTTACCTGAGTGGGAAGGGGATGGTCTAGTGAAACAGTTGATGGATTCCAGTCATATTTTAATAAACAGCATGAAATATCGTTGCACAAGGATTGCTTATTGTGGGGTTTTCGTGTAATTATTCCTTCAGAGGCCCGTGAACAAGTATTGAAAGAGTTACACATAGCTCATCCAGGGGTGGTAAGAATGAAAGCTTTAGCTCGCTCTTATGTTTGGTGGCCTAACATCGATTCCGATATTGAGAAGTATGTAAAAGGGTGTACCTTATGTCAAGAATCTCGCCATGCTCCTCCGAAAGCACCTATCCATCCTTGGGAAGTACCACGGAATCCTTGGTCGCGTTTACATATAGACTTCGCCGGTCCTTTCCAAAATGAAGTTTTCCTCATAATTGTAGACTCGCACTCTAAATGGCTAGAGGTAAAACGCATGTCCTCAACTACAAGTACTGCTGTAATAAAAACATTACGCGAATTGTTTGCCACGCATGGCATTCCTGATTCTATTGTGTCCGACAATGGTCCACAGTTTACTTATTATTCATGGAACAAAATGCTATAAGATCAATTTTGGTATCACCCTATCATGCATCCAGTAACGGCCAAGCAGAGTGAATGGTGCAAACAACAAAAGAGTCTTCGAAACGAATTATTAGCGAAAGTTGGAATCAAAGACTTGCTACATTTTTACTTGGCCAACATGTTACACCGTCAACAACTACTGGGTTTAGTCCAGCGGAATTGTTGATGGGGCGCCGAATTAAAACACGTTTAGATCGTTTACATCCAGACTATAGCCTAGAGCAACAATTAAATAAAGAAAGATGAACAACTAGCAACCAATAGGGAATTAAGGAAAATCCGACAGTTTGATGTAAATGACTCCGTGTATGTGAGAAGCTATGGAGCCGCATCACCATGGGTGCCAGCAACTGTACAGAGACAGACTGGACCAATATCCTACGAAGCTGAAACAGATGATGGCCGATCCATACTTAGACATGTGGATCTAATGAAAGACCGAACACCTTCTGAATCAATGGAATCCCTGACGCCATTAATTCCAGTAACTACACAAGAGTCTGCTCCGTCTTCATCTTCACCATCAGAAAAGTCTCAAACCACGCCTCGACCGAAAAGAAGTGTGAAACCACCATATCTGAAGGATTATGTTACTAGCTAGAGGGAAGGAGTGTTATGTATTGAGTATCCTAGGATTCGTTGAAAGGATGACTTGAGTTGTTGTTAATAAAAATGTATGTAATCTGTCAGTATTAGAAATATAATGTTCCTACATTTGAATAGTTGAATAAATCAGTTCCCTCTTATTGTAATTACATTTATTGCAATACACTAAAAATATAGTCCTTATATGTGATAGGCATTTGTTTTTTTCTTTTGGGACAAATTTTGTCATCTGGTTGAACTGATTCAATGGCATTCTCACGTGGTTCAGCTCTGGCATTGTTTCTAGATTCTTCCGGTTGAATACCTCGATTTGTTTCTTCTTCCACAGCAAATGCACTTTCTTCCTTTTTTCTCTTATCTTGAAGTCCCGTAGAATCTTGTTGCTTTTCTTTTCATCTTCATCATCGTTATTCTGTGAAATTGATTCATTCTCTTCGCTATTCTTCGGCTTTATATGTATTCTGTCTCTCCTATATGAGTTGCCATTTACATTTATTACATATGATCTGTCAGTTATTTTGTTTGCAATTTTCCCTTCAGACCAATAGTTATTTTAATAAGGTCTCAACTGAACATATGCTCTTTGACCTATTTCTAATTCAAGTAATTGTCGTGCTTTTCTGTCATTATAGAATTTGCCTTTTTTCGGTTCTCTCCTAATTTATTTTCAACTCCACTAACCGGCTCTGGCATTAAATGTGTAACTAAAGTTGGTATACTATTCCTGGTTCTTCTGCTCATCATCCTCTCTACAGGACTCATCCCTGTATTATTCGGCGTTTTTCGGGCATGTAACAAATTAAACCAAAAGTCTTCAGCTTTTTCTTCAATTTTTTGTAATTAATTTTTTGCATATTTTAACAGCTGACTCTGCTCTACCATTGCTTTGCTGATGGAACAGTGACGATGTAGTATGTTTAAAATTGTACTTTTGTGCAAAAATTCGCATCTCCCTATAAACAAAATGAGTTCCGTTGTCTGACATGACAATTTCTGAAATACCATATCGACAAAATTGTTTCTTCATAGCTTCTATGATTGTTTTAGGTGTAAGATCTTTGACAATCTCTATCTCATAATAATCCGAATAATGATCTACCATAATAAGCACTTTTAGTTGCTTTTCTCCACGTTTCACAAAGAATATATCCATAGATATGTATTGCCAAGGATATACTGGAATTTCATGCGATTTCATAGTTGCATGTTGTTGTGATGCTGCGTATTTATTACATATATCGCAGTTTTTAATCTTTTCAATAATTTGATGATTCATTTCAGGCCAAAACAAGCTTTGTTTTGCAAACTTTATGGTATTCTCTATTCCAGAATGATTTATGTGCACTTTGTCGATCATATATTTTTTTATATTAAATGGTATTAAAATACGATCATTTCGTAGTATCAAACCATCTTGTACTGGTAGCTCATATCTGTACTGAAAGTAGATTCCAACATCATCAGGAACATCTCGTATATATTTCGGCCATCCGTTTACTATGAATTTGATTGATTTTTGTAAACTGTTAACGTTTCTTTTTCAATATCATTTATTCTGTCATCTGTAATATTCAATGTTTTCATCAAATTTACCTGCCTTAACTCTCTAACAACAATATTTTCATCTTCCGTTTCTTCCTCAGATGCTCTTGAAATAGTATCGGCTACTAAATTGTTTTTCCCATTTATATATCGCATATCGTTGTAATGTTAACAACATTAATTGAAGTCGCTTTGGAGCCAGTTCTATCTATTACTTCTGAATTCCCTGCTATCAATTGATTAAAATGTGTACAACCAAATACTATAGTTAGCATCTCTTTTTCAATAATAGCATAATTTCTGCTTTTGTTAACGTTCTCGAAGCATATCCTATAACTTGATTTTCTTGATACAAAACAACTCCTAAGCCTGTAGCTAATGAATCTCATTCCATTGTGATTGGCTTGTTTAATTCATAATATTTCAAGTATTTCATATCAGAAACTATTTCTTTCAATTTATTGAATTCTTCATCATAATCTTTCGTCCAAATCCAAGTATTTTTCCCTAAAGTTAATTGTCTTAAAATGGCTGTGTTTGTACTCAAATTTTCGATAAACCTGCTTAAATATGTTACCATTCCAAGAAAACGTTGTAGCTCTTTTTTATTTCTTGATGTTGGCATATTTTGAATAGCAGAAATCTTTGATGCACCCGCCTTTATTCCTTCTGAACTTAATATGTATCTATAAAATTTAACTAATGACTGACATAAGCTCATTTTCTCTCTGTTAAGCTTACAATTGTTCTCTTTCAGTCGTATTAATGAGTTCATAAGATTGTTGTTATGAT
The DNA here is from genome assembly GCA_963989225.1 of Dromius quadrimaculatus. Lineage (NCBI taxonomy): Eukaryota > Metazoa > Arthropoda > Insecta > Coleoptera > Carabidae > Dromius > Dromius quadrimaculatus. The sequence goes on along the minus strand of OZ022328.1, from coordinate 34,717,599 downwards.
TTTTGTTAGATAGCTAGATTAGAATATTTAAAATGATATTGTGATCATGTTAACTGAAAGAATGTTTATGTATGTATTGAAAAAACAATTATTGATTAATTATAAAAACTGAATTGTCAGTCCAGTATTTTGTAAAATATATATTAATGAAATATTGTTCATACTGCGTTGTTCATCAGGTTATGCGGCCCAGGACGTGTATGATACAATAGAAAGATATAAATCTAACAATTTATATTTTTCAGAGAAAAAATAAAATAAAAAAATGTCGGACACTAGTCATCGGATTGAAAAGTTACGGGGCAGTGAGAATTACAGATCATGGAAACTGAATATGAGATCTTTTCTCATAAATAAAGTTTTATGGAAAGCAATTGATCCAGGAGTATTAGAAAATGAGAGCACCCGTACCGATTTAAATGAACGAGCTTTAGCAGAAATAATACTGTGTAGCAGTAATCTTGTACAACCGTTTCTAGAAGAGGCGACATCAACAAAAGAAGCCTGAAAGATATTGGAGAAAAATTTTGAAGACAATTCAGTGATGCGTCAAGTTCAAATACAAAATGAAATATCGTCATTGAAGTTAGAAGAGAACGGCAGCGTAGAAGAGTACATAGCTAAAATGACATGTCTCATGAAAGAATCAGCACGCGCAGGATATACAATGTCAGAATAAATTATAACTATGTTTTTAGGCGATCATAACAAAAAACGTGTTTCTATGACTCCTTGTGCGGCCGTGAAGTTTCACTTTTTGGTACACATCTGTCAAATTTTACTTTTTGGGACTGATCTGTCAAACACTACTTTTTTGGGACTGATCTGTCAAAAACTACTTCATAAAAATTTCATACCTACCTATATGGGCTGCTTGATGAACTCTTTAAGAAATAGTTTTCGCCGAAATACAAGTTATATACTTCCGTCAACCTTCATAGTTCGTGCAATTCAAGAAATTGATACAATTCTTTTAGAAATGTCACTTTGATTAGAAGACAATAAAATAAAACAATTTCAGCGGCAACTAAGATTTACAATTGCAATGTTTTAGAAACAAATAGATAAAATTTTGTAATTTTGAATTATTTCGTGATGATCGCCTAAAAAACGTTGTGTGCACCTCGGCCTACAGTTCTTTTTTGGTCTCACCTGAATTGCAGCCTCAGCTACGCTTCGGCCGCAAACAACAGATTCGACCAAAAAAGATAACCTTTACGGCCTTGATACACAAATAACTATTATGTTAGCTGGATTACCACAATCGTGGGCAAGTTTAGTTATGTCAATTCGAGCACCAGATGACATGAATATGGAAACAGTAAAAAGTAGAATTCTACAAGAAGCGATGAGAAGACGAAGAACACAAGAAAATAATTCACAATCAGCATTCGTCGGAAAATCGAGGCAGTATCCAAAATATACAGAAAAGAAGTACGAAAACAAGCCAGATTCCAAATATAACAAGAGCAAGATTCAATGTTATCAATGCAAGAAATTCGGACACTATAAATCGGAATGCAGATTCAATAGAAACAAACCAAATGCAAGAGTAGCGGTTCATTCGAAAGAAAATAAAGAAAAACAAGAAACGACATTTTTCGCCACAATTCAAGACAATGAGGAGAAGAGATCGTCGAAAGAAGTTGAACAAAAGAAGAATGAAGAGAAGATAATTTCGTCGAGAATTACAGATACTGAAGAACACATATTATTTGAAGTAAAATTGAGCGAAAGAGAAATGGAAAGAAAAAGGAAACCATGGATTATCGATTCAGGGGCAACACATCATATGTCCTCGAAGATAGAAGAATTTAAAGTTTTAAATAAAAAATATTAATCAAGTTATAAAATTAGCTGATAGAAGTCAAACTAAAGCAGAAGGTGTAGGAAACGTTGATGTATATATGTCAATTAATCAACAAATTATGAAATGTCAAGTGAATGACGTTTTATATGTACCAAGCTTAGCAGTAAATCTACTGTCAGTCAAAAAATTGTTAGAAAAAGGATATAAAATAATATTTGAAGACAAGAAAGTGAAAATATTTGGTGTTCCACCTGAAAGAGAATAAATTGCTACAGGAACACTGAAGAATGATTTGTTCGTCTTAGATACTGTCAATAAGGATGAAAAAGCTATGTTAATTGACGATAAAGAGAACGATTTCGTTAAATGGCACAAAAGATTCGGACACATAAACTTTGATAATCTACGAAATGTGTTGCAGAAGAAGAATATAAATAAAAAAAATAATCATGAAGCAAGTAGACATTCAAATTGTGACACATGTCAAGCAGGAAAATTTAAAAGATTGCCTTTTCCGAGCAGTAAAACGACTCGAAACAAATGTTTGGAATTGGTACACTCAGATATTTGTGGTCCAATTTCACCATTATCATTAGGAGGTAACAGATATTTTTTAACTTTCACTGATGATTTCTCAAGAAAATCATGGATTTATTTCCTGAAAAGCAAGACAGAAGTACTAGAAAAAATCATCGAATTCAAAAATGAAGTAGAAACTTTTGCAGAAGAAAGAATAAAAACATTACGTACAAATAACGGTACAGAGTACGTGAATTATAAATTCAAGAAATTTTTAATATCAAATGGAATACGGCACGAAACTACTACAGCAGGTTCTCCACAACAAAATGGAGTTGCCGAGCGCCTAAATAGGACACTCGTTGAAAGAGCAAGGTGTTTAATTTATGAAGCTCATGCACCGAAACAATTGTGGGCTGAAGCAATCTACGCATCGAATTATCTGAAGAATAAAACATCCACAAGAATATTGAATAATAAAATTCCTGAAGAAATATGGAGTAAAAGATCAACTAGTATTAATCATTTGAAAATATGGGGATGTAAAGCGTTTGTTCATATTCCTAAAGAGCGAAGAGACAATTTCGATTCAAAAATGAAAATATGTTCATTAATTGGATATTGCGAATTATCCAAGGCATATAGAGTATATGATTCAACAAAGAAGAAAGTATTCAAAAGTCGAGATATAAAATTTGCCGAAGATGTTTTTGGTCCTTTTGAAGGAGAATCAATAGATAATAAATTCATTACAATTTCAACAGAGGATAAAATTGCGAATGAAACAACTTCAACCAGTAACAAAGGACCTGATTTAGAAGAAATATTAGAGAATGAAAAGGAAACAACCAAAATAAAGAGAAATTCAAGAGAAACAGAAGATGAAACAAATTATAGAACAAGATATGGTCGAACAATAAAACCACCAGGTAGATTTGAAGCTGCAGATATTTGCGCAGAAGATACAATTCTAGTAGATGAAGCATTAAGAAGTGCTGAAGCAGAAAAATGGATGAAAGCCATGGAAGAGGAAATGAAGAGCTTAGAAGAGAATAAAACATGGAGAATCGTCGATTTACCACCTGGAAAAGAGACAATTGGTTGTAAATGGATTTTGGAAATTGAGCGTCATGCAGATGGAAGCATAGAACGTTACTAGACTAGTGGCCAAAGGCTTCGCACAAAAACGTGGAGTTGATTATAATGAAACATTCTCTCCTGTTGTAAAAACCACTACATTAAAAATACTTCTAGCCTTGGCAACAGAATTTGATTTGGATATTCATCAATTGGACATAAAAAATGCATATTTGAACGGAGAAATTAATGAAGAGATTTATATGGAACAACCAAAAGAATTTATCAATCCTGGAGATGAAAATAAAGTTTGTAAACAAAATAAAACTTGGATGCAATCGACTGAAAACAGATACTTGCGTCTATTTGAAGGAAGAAGATGATAAAATACTAATTATTGCAGTGTATGTAGATGATTTATTGATAATATCAAATAAAATTTCAGAAATTGAAAATTTCTAGAAAAAATTAGCCAAACAATTCAAGATAAGAGATCTTGGACCAATAAATTATATACTGGGAATGAAAGTAGAACGCAACAGAAAAGAAGGAACTCTAATATTACACCAGAAGAAATACACTCAAGATATTTTACGACAATTTAATATGAAGAATTGTAAATCAGTATCATCCCCTATGGTATCATTAAAGAAAAACGAAGAAAACGAAAATACAAATTAATTTGGAGAACAGAGATATTCCATTTAGAGAAGTTGTTGGAAGTATTTTGCATGAAGCAAATTGCACTTACTTATCACGTTTTTGTTCAAGCTACAATAAAGAAACATGGAAGACAGCAAAAAGAGTACTTCGTTATTTGAGAGGAACAACAAATTATTCACTAAAAGCAGTGTTCTGCGATAATCAGTCAGCGATCAAACTTGCAAATGATCCAACTCTGCATGATAGAACAAAACACATCGATATAAAATACCATTTTATTCGTGATCATGTAAATATTAAAATCATTAGCATTTGTTATTGTCCAACAGATGAAATTGTAGCTGATTTTTTGACAAAAGTTGTATCCACTAATAAATCAGAATTTTGTTGCAAGAATGTAAATCTAGCAAACTTCGTTTGAGGAGGGAGTGTTAGGTAGCTGGATTAGAATATTTAAAATGATATTGTGATCATGTTAACTGAAAGAATGTTTATGTATGTATTGAAAAAACAATTATTGAATAATTATAAAAACTGAATTGTCAGTCCAGTATTTTGTAAAATATATATAAATAAAATATTGTTCATACTGCGTTGTTCATCAATTTTCCATTGCTTCCTCTATTGTATCTCCAGTGTCATAAATTAATATATCATCCGCCATGACCTCTATACCATTAGGTACTTGTAGAATTTGATTTATTTTCATTTGGAACAACTCTGGAGCAGGAGATACTCCAAACGGCAAACGTAGCCATCTAAAACGTCCAAATGGTGTCCCAAACCAAAACAATACGATCTCTCAACATAGTTTCTCTAAATTCTGCAGAAGATATTTTCTCAAACTGACATTTATCCAAAATTTTTGTTAGATGTATTAAATAAGAATCAAATGTTTAATTATTCAACTGATTGCTATCATGAAATTTGTATCTTTCATACATTGCATTTGATTTTACAACTAAAGTCTCACTTATTTTCTTTGAAACCTTTTTTGTATTTTCTCTGTCTTCTTCGGTCAAATTGTAGTTTTTAAATATTACCTTGGGTTTATCTCCTATAATGGACGATAAAATGTTCACTTTCATATTTTCCTGCTCCGGTTTCCATTTATTTAATCCTGTAGCTTTAACATAGGTTTCCCAGTTCGCCTTTAAAGAGTTCGAAATTATCTCATATGTCACCTTCAACTTGTAACGGTTTAGGAAATGGCACTCTGGTTGTAGAAATATTATCACGAGCTTGCACACAGGATAAATCTTGAATTTGTTGTTGCATCTTCATTATAGTTGTATTCATTAACTTCATGCCTTCAACTTGAGTTTTTGAAAATTCTTGTAGTTCCTCCATTATCAAGTTATACGTACTCGTAAAATCCTAATATAATGTACTTGATTTAATTTACAGCAATATCAATTTGCTTAGTTATATGTGCTATGAATACCTGACACCATGTTATATTTGGGTAGAGTATCGTACAATATAATATATAATAAATTAAGGATATCTTTATTTATTTAACTGTCATGCTATCAACCTCTGAACAATAATAATAACTATCTATCTAACCTAACTATCTTTTAAAATAGATACAATATATAACAGGAGTGAACGATATGAGAGATTTAGTGTAACCAAAGTACTTTGATCACATTATCAAGGGGGTTAGAAAGCTTCGTAAGTACAATAAAAATTTTGGAGATTCCGAAATACCTTCTATGGCAAACCATTTGGGTATGTATTGGAAAGAGTGCTTGAATGTTTTCTATTCTTTATGCCTTATTGAGGAGAACCATGTTGATAAAAAGAGAGTTACTGATCTGAAAGAATTTTTTGCCCTTGAATATGGCGCATCTATATGGAGAGAGACTCGTAAAACTCTGGAGGAATCAAATTGGAATAAGAAGAGTTCATTACCACTCACATCTGACGTGAAAACATTTAGAGATTTTCTAATATCTGACGCTGACAAAGCCTGCGGAAGATTGAAAAAATCGTTTTGCCATTTATCTTGGCGCCGGTTCCTTGACGTAACGGTCGCTATTGTCCTGATATTCAACAGAAAACGCCCTGGGGAAACGAATCGAATTCTTTTGGAGCAATATATGGACCGACAAAAAGTTGATAGACGTTCTGTAAATTTTGAAACATTAACAACTCTTGAGAAAATGCTATGTTCTATTTTCGATCGTGATGAAATACCTGGTAAACTAGGTCGTCGAGTACCAATATTGCTCAGGAATATTCATATACACTTGTTGTGTTAGTACAATGAGCGCCATCTATGGTCTTTGATATGTTACGCAGATAATGATAGAATCTGGTTCTCAGTCAGTCAACTCTCGGAGCCCATACAGTGCTGACACAGCAGCTCACAATATATTATGCACTTACATCACATGTATTTTTATTGAACCCGAATAACATAACATGGTGTCAGGTGTGGTTATTATTTTTTTGTGGTATCGTAGAGTGCATAAAAATTTTCACGTTCATATAGAACATATAAAGTGTACATTTTCTCAGGAAAATGGCGGACGGTGAAGAGAAAAAATTTCCTAACCTCGTTATGCAAAATACAAATATAAATGTTTTGCCACCGGAAAGTTTTGATTTCCGGAACGCTAATTCATGGCATACGTGAATTACACGTTTTGAGAGGTATCTATCTGTGGCCAATTTGTCAAATCGATCAGATAAGGAAAAAGTGGATTTATTATGCTATATAATGGGAACTGAAGCGGAGGCAATTCTTTTAAGGATATTGCCGAACTCTTCTGAACGTGAAATTTATAAAACGATAAGAGAGAAATTCGATGAATTCTTTGCTCCGAAGAAGAATGTTATTTTTGAACGTTTTAAATTCAATGCTCGTATTCAGCAACCAGGCGAACCGGTTGATAAATTCATTACTTCATAGTACGAATTAGCCGAGAAGTGCGAATACGAAAATTTAAAAGAACAGCTGATAAGGGATCGTTTAGTTATTGGTGTTTTAGATAAACGCTTGTCGGCAAAATTACAATTGACATCCGATTTGACCCTTACAATGGCAACTACAATGGCTCGCCAAGCTGAAATTCAAAGGAATTAGTCAAAAATTCTACAAAATGAAGCAATGTCAACATCTGTAAATAAGGTTACCTATAAGAAGGAATTTAAAAATAAACAGCAAAATTCTGCTCGATCCAAGGCGAACCCACAAACGAGGAACGATGATAGCAACAGCGATAGATGTTCGAAATGCGGATTAAACCGTCATGCAGCGGGTAAATCATGTCCTGCATTGAAATCTAAATGTCGCAAATGTAAGAAGATTGGTCATTTGGATCGTTTTTGCTGGTCGGGTGCTGTATGTCGCATCGATGCAGAAGATGAAAGCGATGGCGACGATAATAATTATGATAAGGTAACATACAGTGAAAATTATCGTGAGGACTCATATTTTCTTGGAACTGTGAATTCAAATAAAAATAAGTCAAGCAAATACTACACTGAGAAAAATTCCTATCAACCACTATGTGAATTCACATACTAGGTATTAGAATATTCTTTTACAAAAGTGACAGCAAGCCTATTTTATATATCTTAATGAATCCGTATTTTGGTTATATTTGTATGAAAGTTAATAAATCAATTCTATATCCTTTTATCTGAAAACTTGAATAGATTCTACAAAGCTGTGCAATAGTACCTATAAAACTGAACCATAATTTGTATAAAATATGTTTAATGATTCATAACAGTTGTATTTTATGAAGCTAATTATTTATGTGATGGCAAATATCTAACAAAGTGATTAGGAATTATATAATATTTTATTTAAATTAAATAATTACATATTGATGAAAAAAACCCTATTGACAGATTGAAAATAACTATAAATAATAATAAATAGAAATATCATACCAATACATATAGATAAAGAAGAGAACATATATAATATATAACAATATTTTCTGAATGATATTGCTAATCTTTGAAGTTGAATACATGATAATCCATCGGATCCTACTGATTTTAACAAGGCTAAAAAAGAATGTAAATATTCTATGTCTATACACATATAGCTCTGAGTTTCATTCTCGTCTATTTACACAAAATACATTTGTTTTACTAACACTTTTTCTGAATTACGCACCAACATAAACTAATACGCTTCGAACACAAGCCACACTCCCAGCCAACTACACTAACTTGCACTTTGAGAATGGAAGTTGGCGGCAGGAGCACTCGGGAGAGATGCATGCTTTAAAAAATGTCTATTAGAATCTATACAACTGGTTGTTAGAGATGAATTCTATCAGCTTGTTTCATAAAAGTGAGTATCGACGGTATTTAATTTGTATGTATTTTTTTTTTTAATATGTATTGTATAAAAAGACTTATTCAATAACTAATCATGTATTAAGGGCTAAGGAGTCATTGAATAAGTGTTTTAAAAAAGGAACTATGAGACATATTCTTATGAAATTCATAAAACTAACAATTTAATACAATGGAATCTATAAGAATCTTTATGGATAGATTTTTACTATGTATAAAATGAGCTTTAAAAAATTTGTTGTATAATATATTTTTTCTCAGTGTATGCTTCTATATATATATATATATATATATATAAATATATATATATATATATATATATATATATATATATATATATATATATATATATATATATATATATATATATATATATATATATATATATATATATATATATATATATATATATATATATATATATATATATATATATATATATATATATATATATATATATATATATATATATATATATATATATATATATATATATATATATATATATATATATATATATATATATATATATATGTGAATTTAGTACTTATTTAGAATTTTATTTGGATGAGGATATTACCTGTATACCACTTGAATGTATTCCAAAGAACTTTCATAGTAAATTAATTAAACCTGATAGGCCAGCTCGTGGGCCAGATAACAAGTTGTTACAAAATGTTATTGGATATTTAAATATAACTTTAAAATATAAAGATAAAATCGTGAAAGAAAAAGCATTCATTGTTAAAAATTGGGATCAAACTTTATTAGCGAGAAAAACGATTGAATCATTCGAATTTTTTGTACGAGTTAATTATTGTAAGAATTCTACAGAAAACGATGACGATCAAAATTTTCTAATGTTGATATTGAAAATGAATTTCCAGGTATATTTACGGGTACTGGAAATTTCAAAGAAGAATTAAACATTCCTGTTAAAGAAAATTATAAACCGTTTGCACAATCAGTACCTCGGGCTGTTCCCATACCTATATATGAATCAGTTAAAAAAGAAATTGATCGTCTCGTTGATACTGGAATTTTAGTACCAGTTGACCACCCATCTGAATGGTGCAGTCCCATTGTAAGCGTACCAAAATCAGACGGTAAGGGTGTAAGAATATGTGGCGATTTTGCACAGCTTAATAAATGGGTAAAGCGTGCCATACATCCTATTTTGAATGTAGAAAATTCTTTAGCTAGAATTAAAGGTGGAAAAATATTTTCACGTCTTGATGTTAAAACTAGTTTCCACCAAATAAAATTATCGAAAGAAAGTCAAGATATGACAACCATAATTACTTCTTTTGGACGCTATAAATATACACGTTTACCATTTGGTGTTAACTGCTCATCTGATTATTTTACGAATAAATTTTCAAACTTATTTCACGATATGAATGATGTTATAACACATGTAGATGATTTATTTATATATGCAAATTCTGTTAAGGAACATGACAAAATTTCAAGAGAAGTTTATAGTAGAATAAAGAAAGCAGGTATTACGTTGAATAAAAGTAAATCAGTAATCGGGAAAAAGAGAATCGAGTTCGCTGGTCACGTTATTTCGGAAAACGGTATAGACGTACATCCGGACAGAGTGTCCGCGATCGTTGATTTTCCAACCCCAACTACGGTTGATTCTGTACGGCAATTCTGTGGTATCGTAAATTTCGCTGGAAAATATATCCCTAATGAATCGTCATTACTAGAACCTTTAAATTCTTTATTAAAAAAAGATACATCGTTCGCGTGGGGAGATGCTCAACGAAATAGTCTCGAAACTTGTAAAAAACTATTGTTAAAGGCCCCTACTTTAGCATTTTACGATCATGAAAAACCTATCGTTATGCAGGCGGACGCGTCTAGTTACGGATTGGGCTGTGTGCTTATGATCGTGGAAAATTGCGAGAGACGTATTATATCATACGCATCGCGAACGCTCTCAAGTGCCGAAAAGAGATACAGTCAAATTGAAAAAGAAGCTCTAAGTCTTGTTAAGGCCGCGGAAAAATTTAAAGATTATATTACCGGAATCGATATCGTAATGGAGACGGACCATAAACCTTTGTTGGCAATTTTACAATCAAAGCCAATCGATGAATTATCCCCGCGATTGCAAAGAATGAGAATTCGTTCAATGAGATTTAGTTATAAGATGGAGTACGTGCCGGGAAAATCGCTAATTTTAGCAGACGCATTATCGCGTAACCCTCAGCAGCGCGTCGATAAACATAATGATGAATTCGAAAGAGAAACGTATACCTATGTTCGTTTAGTTTTACAGTCTATACCTGCTTCTCCTACAATGTTAGAAAGAATTGAAATTGCTCAGAAAAATGATTATATTTGCAAAAGTCTTATAGAATTTTGTACTAATGAATGGCCCAAAGCCAATACATAATCAGAAGAATTATATCAATATCATACATACAAGGATAATATCTCTTACAATGATGGCTTTCTTTTGTATAATTCTAGATTAATTATCCCACCTTCGTTGCAATTGGAAATAATTGATCGATTACATCAAGGTCATATGGGCATTGTAAAATGTCGTGAAAGAGCCAAGCAATCAGTTTGGTGGTTAGGTTTAAGTACACAATTGAGTAATATCGTTACTAATTGTCCTCGATGCGTAGAGGAAAGAGTAAATCACAAAGAAAAATTTGTAACCGATGATTTTCCAAATCGACCTTGGCAAAAGATTGGTATTGATTTGTTTAAGTGTGAAAAATGGTATATTATATTAACAGATTATTATTCTAGATTTATTGAAATTATATGTTTAACAAATATGAATGAGGATGATATTATTAAAATCTGTAAAAATATGTTTTGTCGTTACGGTATACCAGAAATTGTACGTAGCGATAATGGACCGCAATTTAGTAGTAAATTCATAGCATTTTCCAGAGAGTATGATTTTAAATATCAGCTTAGTTCACCACATTATCCACAAAGTAATGGGGGAGCTGAGGCAGCCGTAAAGATTGCGAAAAATATTATTAAGAAATGTGATGACATTAATTTAGGTTTACTTGCTTATCGAACAACGCCTCTTGAGAATGGTTTTTCTCCTGCGGACATGATGTTTAATAGAAAAATAAGATCAACATTACCTGTGGTTCCAAATAAACTTAATACTTTCTATTCTCACGAGACGGTGCTCGAAAAAGAACATAAGCGTAAAGAGAATCAAGAGATTCAATATAATAAAAGACATAGATCAAGAAATTTATCTCCTTTGAAACCAGGTGATAAAGTGTGGATAATTGATTTAAGAGTGTATGGAAAAATTATTGAGGTAGATAAATTACCAAATTCTTATTGGATTCAAACTAGTAAGAGTAATGTACGTAGAAATAGATGGCATCTTATACCAGCCCCTTATTTTCGAGATAATGAAACGACGATCTATGCTTTAGCACCATCTTCGATAAACGAACATGATGTAAATAAAGAAAATATAGATTTATGTAATACAAATATATGTAATGGAAATGTATCACGTGAGAAAGGTGTATGTATAGATAATAATGATAGAACAGTAATCGAAAACCAGAATCAAACGAATAATCAAACAATTGTACCAACGACAAGGCAGATAAGAAATAGAAAACCGCCTAATTATTTAAAAGATTATGTAACATAAATTTATTGAATAGTTTGTAAACTTTATATGAAAATTTGGATTCTCAATAAAAAGGGGAAGATGCTGTGTTAGTACAATGAGCGCCATTTATGGTCTTTGATATGTTACGCAGATAATGATAGAATCTGGTTCTCAGTCAGTCAACTCTCGGAGCTCATACAGTGCTGACACAGCAGCTCACAATATATTATGCACTTACATCACATGTATTTTTATTGAACCCGAATAACATAACAACACTATATAGATATGATACTAAAATATCGTAATGAAGCAGTCGTTTCAGAAGACAATATTTATTTATTTGGATTAAACAAAAATAGAGCGTGCAGCCTGACAGATATTTTGCGACGTGAAGCGCATGCTTGTGAACAACTCAGAAAACACGGAGCTACCACCAGCTATCGGACTCCAGAAATTATACTACAAGTGGCACATCTCTCAAAATTACTCATGGCGGTGGATGAAGGTGATTTATCAGCATACAAAGATAAAAGTCTCAAAGCCCTGGAAATAGATGAATACTTGCAAGTTAACGACGCTACTACCATACCATGTATTTCACACGATATAGTAGAAGATAATTTCGAAGATGAACATAACGAACTATCTGAAAAACAGAATATTGATAATTTGGAATTGTCAGGTTTGTAAAATCTTTGATCATTCAATTACTACTACAGTAGTGTACATTTCAATTTATTCGAAATCAAATCAATAAGTTTCATTGATGATTTGTTTTCTGACTCTATTCCAAATAGAATATCCTTAGAGTCTTCATTTCAATTAATTCAAGATACGATGCATTTTGCTGTTGAAATATGGCTCATTCAACAATGTGGAATAGTATTTCTTAGAATTTGTTTTTTGTAGAACCTTCACATAAGGGAGAAGAAAACTCAGAATTCATGATGCATGATAACGTGAGAAGAAAGTGACAATTCACGCCATCGAAAAGTAAGTCATTCCCAATTTGAAATGAAAAAGATGTTACTTTTAGAAAAAATCAGAATAAGAACTATATCACAATACAATACCTATTTAAAGACAGAAATATCGGATATGAATTCATTTTCATCTCATTAACAACTACATTACACTTGATATTCTTTCTATTACGGATAGATTCTACAAGTATATCCATTAAAACTAGAAATTATAGAATATGAAAAATTCTTGTTATGTTTGAAAAATGTATTTTCAAGAAATTTTGATTTTTCACTTACAATGTATTCAATTGAAATAACTTCCATAGCTATTCTAAATTCTAATTGATCTATATGTTTTTAGTTTCCTCTACAATTACCAATACATTGAAAAATGATTTGCGAGTATCACCAACCAATGATGTTGGAGATAAAAATGGATAAAATATTTTATCCTATTGCTTTGGAAGTAGAAACGTTTTTTTTGTTATGATCGCCTAAAAAATAAAAATAATATATAAACTTTTCATAGGGAATAACTTGATCATTTGAAGAACTTGTTCGTGAATAGCATGAGTTGTTGAAAAAAAGAAGTTCTCTTGAGAGAAAAAATCATCGAAAATATATTGTTCTATTTTGAAATGATCGTTATCTTCCATACTCTAGAAATCGTTATCATGAAAACTTTTTCAACTTTATCATTTAAGTTTCGATCATAAGGACCACATTGTTCATTTTAATCAACCTCGTATCTATTCAAATATAAGTGTCTCAGATCTTTATAAAAAACTTTTCACGTAAATGGTATAATACTTCTAAGATCCATATCTGTCTTTTATTCTCAACAGGTATCAAGATATCGCCCAAGGACGCAACACTACGACACTTACAAATAATGATATAATTAACTTCCATCACTGTAAAAATATAACATAATTAATTTTGTTTTAGGCTCATTCGGAAAATTAGAAATCGCACAGGACGATGATATGTTGTCTACAACAGATGAAATCTGAAAAAGAGAGTTCATATTTACTCCACCTAAAAGTGAGAAGAAATCCTTACCTAAACTGTATTATAAAAGAAAAATATTTATCATAAATTACGAATGATTCCTTCGTTTCGTAACGTGCGTTTTCTGGTACTTCCTTGAGTAGAATTTACTACGTTTATCTCTAATTATACTCTACTATACGTTTTAATAATGAGATAGTTTATAGGTTGACTGATATAATCCGCGTTCAATATCAGTCAGTTTCAATAAGTGCATTTGCTTGAAATAGTATATCATTCATCACGGGGTTAGTTAATATTAAATTATTTCAATCAAGCTAGTACTACGAGCTCTGTTTTTGACTGTGCTAGGAGCATAGTATCACGAGGCGTTTCACGCAATCAAAATTTTCTCAATTTTTTTGAACAACGATCTTTAAACACGTGACATATAAAATATTTCTGTCTATAGTATTCACTTGAACATTTTCAATAAAAATAATTTCGAATATTTATATTGCCTTATAACTCTATTTCAAATAATTCTCTTGGTATAGTCAAAAACAGTGTTTGTCGTACCAGCTATTATGTTTCGAAATTACCTAACTGCATTTAATTTCCTTTGAGACATGAAAAAAAACATCATCTATATATTTCGAGTGAAAGTACTGTTCTTATGGCTAAATAGAATCAATTGAAGTTGATATTTAATTTATCTGTGTCAATTCGGCGCACCTATCTATTTCTATCCCGAAAAAAAAAATGTCACAATTTTGATACAATATTGTATGAAAAGAAGTATTCTTGTAATTTGCATTACAGTCAGAAAGATTCAATTCTCACTAACAACCGTGTAAAACTTTCCACAACATTGTAATGGTATTGTCTATTCAATTTTAGGTGAATTATGGGGCTTTCCCTCAATCAAGAAATACATATCCTGTGCAAAGTAAAACTTTAATACCCTACTAGCAGTTTCATCACTGTGACGTGTTATTTACGATTTTAATTTTGTTGTAGAACCAAAGATTCAAAGAAATGCTTAGAAGACGCTGGAAAAACGTGTAATAAGATCAGTTTTCCAGGATCATAAAAAAACAAAGCTATACCATCCTACATTCAGTGCGAAGTTGTCATCATGAAAAATCCAGAACTGTACAGACGAACTGCAGCCCAAATAAAAGCTTGGATAAATAATCAAAACAAAAAATTATCAGACTAGTTTGGCCTACAGTATAATGGATGTGTGCGTAAGACTCGAGTCTCATATTTTAACTTATTAATTTCTTGCTTTGTGCTATTTTTGAGGAAATCGAGCATTTTCAAACGTGGACTTTCGCAAATCTCGTAATTTTTTTTTTTTTTCATGGCTGCTACATGGCTAGCACACACTGTACAGTTGACTTACAAATCTCTAGGCCCTATGAGTTTGACCAAAAATTTTATTGTACAGATTTCGCTATGCTCTGTGTAATTTTTCATGCTGAAATATTTTTCTTCTGAGTACACAGACTATAGTTACTAGGATCTGAGAGTAATCTCTAATTGTCAGTGTTTTCTAGTGTTTTTTTCTCATAATTCAAACAACAGATAGGTGAATTTCCTAACCAGACTTGAATGGTATAAGGACTTGTAATAAAAGTGAACGGTGTCGGTCTGCCATCGAATGACGAAAAAAGTAGCCAAATTCGTGTAAGTCAACATTGAAGCATTTTTGCTTTCTCAAAAATACCGTCATTTGGGAGAATAAGATCTGAAGATCAGGAATAAAATGCTGTTCTATTGGGATCTGACATCGTAACGTCACGATCCAACATGATCACGGTAAGCCATAGCCTTGAATAATATATAGTACCTAGATGGAAGAAACTGCGAACGGTTACAATGGAGAGATGGAAGATGTATTGTAGGAAAGCTGGGAATATGAACTGCACAAGCGTGACAATAATCAAATTTCGGTTCGTCAAATCCGAAAAATGACAAACACCTGATGTGATGCGTTCTTATTTCTGTGATATTTATATTTATTCGCCGTTTTCTAGTTGCGAAGTACATCTTCTTATTACTTTTATAAATAGCAAATTGAATTCGATACACATGCGCAGTACGTTTTCCTTCATTGTCTTTCATTATATTTTATTTCTTTGTCCCTCTAAAGTAATCTATATTTTCCTCTCTTTCTGGCGTAGCAAAAATGTATTATGTAATATGGGACTTTTTCGGTTTTCCATCCAGTTACTATAAATGATCTAAGGCTATAGCTTAGCAATGTTAGCATAGACAACAAGTACATTTTTCTGATTTTCAGGCCATACGCGATATATTTTCTCAGTGAAATCAAAAAGGTAATCGAGTTTCAACAAAACTTTCCATTCATAATTTAAAAATTATATATTCTATTCCCATGGTATATAATTAATACGTTCAAAAATATCGACTTCATTGTGAATAGTCTTCCGTTTAACCCTATTTATTACTGTTATTCTTGCTAGCTGCAAGACAAATTGCAATTAAGTCGATATTTTCGGATGTATTTGTTTTACATAACAGCAATGAAGTTTTAAAATTTTAAAATAATGAATGAAAACTTTTGTTCAGATAAACTTCATGTATATTATAATAATTATTAAAACTTGAATGAGCAAATTTTTCTATTTCACCAAAAAAATATATTGTGCATCGTTTAAAAATCAAGAAAATAGACTTGTTGCCTATGCTAGCAATGCTAAGCTATGGCTTAGCGCGGCCGTGTTGGATCGTGACGCCCCGATGTAGGATCCCAATATATAATCGTCCCACATCGCTTCATAAGAACCGTTCCATATGATATCTGCCTGTAAAAAATCCTCTATCACTGAGTCGGCTGTATATAAAGTCCATTCTGTTGATACAAATTGCTCTTTCCATATAAAATATATTTTCTCTTCAAATCCGTTTCATACAAAAGTATAACAACCTAATCTGAAGTAGTTGTTATATCTGAATGCAATGAATAATCGAAACATGGATACTGATAAGATAACCACTATGAACATGTTTTTTTTCTCAAATTATTTTATTTGTTTTTCATGATACAATTCACATATGAGCATTGTTTCACTTGCTCGCACACATATAAATAGACTCAACAGTAAAAAAATATTTATATGTAATAGACTTTCAAGAGAGAATGTGTATGATAATAATAATAATAATATAATGATATTTATTTCAACCATAAAGTATATACGTACGAGGCAAGTCAAAGTACAAGTTAAATAATAAAATCTTGATAGCAAGTGAAACACATTAAATTAGATATTAATAGTTATTTACATAATTAGTTATGAAAAGTGCCATATTGTTTGACGAAACGTAACATTTGCCAAAACGAGCGTAGCGAGTTTTGCAAATTACGTGAGTCAAACGATATGGCTTTTCATAACGTATTCTGTACAAAATTTTATCTAATTCCGTCAAAATAATTTTATCTATATTTTTGAATGAGAACATCTCTCACGTTACGTCACAAAATTCAGATGACTGTGATTCATGACCATCTATTTTTACTACAGAAACAAAAGTGCACTGGAATAAACAAATATCGAATTTTCACAAAACGTCAAAATAATTTTAAAAAATGTACTCAAGCAGTGATATCCTGAGTGCTATAGTACTCTTTGATATTAGAGACTCTGCCATTGCTGCATATTGTGGATAATAAATCATTATTCCAATTGTACGCAGATAAGTATATTTGGTTAGCTCTGAAACATGGCCAGTTATATAAAGTCATTACGTAACTACTTTACGCAACTGTTGCAGGACAGTTATAAAAAATAGGACGTTTCATAACGTCAGAAATTGATGTAAAATTTGACTTTTCAAAACGGAATTAGATAAAAAATATTAATTTGAACTTATAAGTGTATGAAGTGTAACGATGAAGGCAAGCTCGTAGAAAAAGGAAGAAAACACAGGTTAGCGAACTCAAAAAACTAACGAAGGGAGTCCTACGACAGACTGATGACAACACGGCAAAGAACAAGGAAAATGAAGCGAACAGAACTAAAACTAAAAAGAAGAGTAAAATAATAAACATAGCCTCATGGAACGTCAGAGGGACATATAGCGAAGGAGCAATGAAACAGTTGGAATTAGAGCTAAAAAGGTATCAGATTGAAATAGCGGCCATCCAAGAAACGAAACAAAAAGACACAGAAATCACAGAATTAAGTGACTATATATTCTTCAATAGCGGAGGAAAAGACAGAAAATTTGGGACGGGTTTCCTTGTTGGCAAGTGGCTGAAAGGAGCAGTAATGGAGTTTAAAGCCATCTCAGATAGAATGTGCTACATTAGATTAAGGACGAGATACAGAAAGTTGAGCATTATTAATATACATGCACCTACCGAGGATAAAGATCTAGAACAAAAAACTGAATACTACGAAATGGTGGAAAAATGTTACCATGATATCTCAAAACATGATATAAAAATAGTAATGGGAGACGCGAATGCTAAGATTGGCAAGGAAGAACATTATTTACCGATAATCGGAAAAGAAAGTAAGCATCAAAATACAAATTAGAATGGAGAAAAGCTGATAGAATTTGCATCACAAAACGGAATGATTATCATGAGTACATATTTCACACATAAAGACATATACAAGGTAACATGGATATCGCCGGACGGAAAGACAAGCAATCAGATAGACCATATACTGCTAGATAAGCGCCACCAGCACCTAGTTAAAAATATCAGAAGCTACCGAGGTCCTGAAGCTAATACAGACCACTATTTATTAAAGATGATCATAAAAGAAGAGAGGCCAACAGTGAGTAACATTAAAGGAACCCAACAAAGATACAAAGTAGAAAAATTGAAAGAAGAGAAAATAGAGCAACAATACATAAAAAGATTAGGGGAACAAGAAGAAGAGAATAAAATACAAAATACGATAGAAGAAAGATGGACAGCAATACAAGTCAAAATAAAGAAAACAGCCGAAGAAGTGATAGGGTTGAAGGAAGCAAATAATGCTAGAAATAGCTGGTTTGATGAGGAATGTCAGCGAGCTATCAATGAAGGAAGAGAGGCAAGGATAAAGTATCTGAAGACGGGCACCGAATTAGATAAAATAGCATACCAAAACCAAAGAAGAATATTCAAAAAGATGTGTCGAACCAAAAAAAGACATCACCTTAGAGGAAAAATAGCATCCATAGAAGAAAGTTATAACAAGAAAGAATTAAGAAATTTCTACCAAAAGATTAAAAGTGAAAAAAGAGGTTTCACCCAGAAAGCACTTTTCTGCCGAGATAAGGAAGGAAATATGGTAGGAGATGAAAAAACCAAAATGGAAATATGGGCAAACTATTTCAAAGACCTACTCAATAATAAGGGGGAAGTACAGAGGATAGAACATTATGAAGAGGAAGAAACAGAACAAAAAGATATACCGGGCCCAGATGAGAATGAGATAAAGAAAATAATAGATAATCTGAAGAACAATAAAAGTCCTGGTGATAGCGATATCCCGGCAGAGTTGATTAAGCACGGAGGAGAAAATATGAAGAAAGAAATATTCGAATTAGTAGCAGCATGCTGGGAAAAGGAGCAGTTACCAGAAGTATGGAGAGAAGCGATCCTCTGCCCTATACTTAAAAAAGAAGACAGCACCAAATGCGAGAATTACCGAGGAATCGCCCTGTTAGATGTGGTATATAAAATACTAGCGACATGGATGAATGGCAAACTGAAAGAAAAAATGGAAAACATAGTAGGGGAATACCAGGCAGGATTTCGGAGGAATAGATCTACCATAGATCAAATTTTCGTTTTAAAAGAGATACAAGCTACACATTATGAGATGGCTCTAGATTTGCATGTACTATTCATAGACTTTAAACAAGCCTACGATCTGGTAGATAGGAATGAGCTATTTAAAGCATTAAGAGAGCTGGAGATCCCAAAGAAGATGATAAATGTTATCAGAGCCACACTGAAGGATACCAAAAATAGAGTGAGAGTGAATAATAAGAAGTCAAGCACGTTTGAGGTCGAAGTAGGTCTAAGACAAGGGGACCCATTATCTTCAACACTATTCAACCTTATCCTCAAAGTGATAATGCGTAGAAGCGGATTGAACACAAAAGGCTTAATATATGACAAGAAACACCAATGCCTCGCATTCGCTGATGATATCACAATAATTACAAAATCAAAAAAGGAGTTGCAGTACACAGTGAAACGTTTAATACAAGAAGCAGAAAAAATGGGATTGAAGGTGAGCACCGAAAAACCCAAGTACATGATGATGAGCAACAGTGAAAATAACCCTGAAAAAGTTTCAAAAGTGAACACAGAGAGAGGGGAAGAATATAGATTTGAAAAGGTGGAGAGCTTCACATACCTAGGAGTGAAAATCACATCTAAAAGAAAAACTGAAGAGGAAATAAAAGAAAGACTGATGAAAGGAAGTAGAGCGGTAGGAATGATGAACAAATTACTAATGAACAAAGATGTATCTCAAAAAGCCAAGGTACATATATATAAAACGGTTATAAGACCAACAGTGCTATACAGTAGCGAAACTTGGAATTTGACTAAACTAGATGAGCAAAAATTACAAATATGGGAACGTAAGGTGCTGAGGAAAATTTATGGAGGAATTAAGGAGGATGAAGGTCTCTGGAGAAGAAGAACAAACAAAGAAGTAGAAGAAGTGTACATGGAACCAAATATTACAACAATAATCAGGATGCAGAGAATAAGATGGTTGGGACATGTGGAAAGAATGCCAGAAGAAAGAAATCCAAAACGGATCATAGGAAGGATGCAAGACGGGAAAAAAAAGAGAGTCAGACCAAAGAGAAGGTGGATAAAAGAAGTAGAGAAGGATCTTATCACAATGGGACAGAAGAATTGGAAAGCCAAAACAAATGACAGAGAAGAGTGGAGGAAAGTAGTTTACCAAGCCCAGGGCCTCCAAGGCCTGTCGAGCTAATTAATATATATAAGTGTATTTAGTAAAAATTTACTGTTACACATGAAATCTTGTATAGAATAGAAACAGTGATTCTTAAAAAAAAAATTATTCTTGATTTGAAGATCTTAGGACACATACCATTGAAATCGTAAAGAACAATGTTATACAGCTTTGGCGCGAAGCTGTACGGAGTTTTTGTTTTGAGTCTGTTTTTAGGAATGCTTATATTGTTTCTGGTTCGTGTGCCATGCTGATGGATGTCAGAATTCACAGCGAATTCACTGATATAATTTTTGACAAAACATATATTTATATGAATAATTAACGAATATAACGACATCACTTGTAGCGATTCGAACAGAGGTTTGCAGTGGACAACAGCAGACAAGTTAGAGATAATTCGAAAGGCTCGTTTTTGCAGGATAAATAGTCTTTGCGAGTTAAGCTCACTAGCATTACACCATAATAATAGTCCATAAGAAAGCACAGAATGAAACATGGCATAGTAAGCCATAATCGCAGCTTCTACCTACTGATTTGATACAGTACAGCTGAAATATACAGTTTTTTGAATTTTTTAGAGAATATAGTTGTTCACATTTTGAAAAAATTTTTGACAGTTTCTTAATAATTATTCATGTTATAAAAATATGTTAAATTATATATTGAACGTATGTTAAATCAGGAGAGGAATGGAATTATAGGAAAATGCTGAGAAAGGAGGACAGAAGAAATTGGTACCATGTGCTGAATTCAGAAAATGAGGTTTTTTCAAAATGTAAACAACTATATTCTTCAAAAAATCAAAAAACTGTATATTTCAGCTGTACGGCCTAGAAATGGATTGTATCCGAAATCGATAGCCACAGAGCAAATTTAAAATATGAACGTATGTTTTTTCAACATTGAAATTTCTTACCTTATCTACTGACATACCACCATGGAGACTTTTATACAAAAAATTGAAGAATCATCTAGATGATGAAAGCGCATTTCTGACAGCTCATGAATGCTTGTTATTTCGGAGATTTCTCAAATTACCATCTCACACAATTACTGAGCTTGAAATCAAGCTTTTTAGACAATCTTACTGCAGCTTCCATTTAGTACTAGTTTCAAACTGACTATTTAATAGGTACATAATTTATGCATGTACAAACTCAAAAATATCTTCTAATCTTCATTGTTCAGTTACTGACTGACGGGAGGTCAAGTGCTGTACCTTAAAATAATAATTTGATCTTTATCAAAGCTATAAAAAAAAATGCTACAAAAGTAAACAAATTTGCATCCAATAATGATAATTCATTCTAATAAGCTTCAAATTCGCGTTAAACAAGTCATTGAATGAATCCCGGAAATATTTGACAACTGTACATAATAATAGTGACACCCACGGCTAAAGTTGTAACTAAATTTTCATCTACTTGAGTAAACATTAGTTGCCATATCCCTAATGTCATATATATCTATGGACATTGTTTCACTTGAAACAAGTAATTGAATAATTTAATCTTTCACAATCACTGAGCTTGAATTAAAGCAATTGTGCAAACCTACAAGACAGCAGCTTTCATTTAGTACCAGTTTCAAGACTGTAAATAGTAAGTTGCTGAGAACTCAGCGTCACGCCAGCCAGCCAGCCAGACAGCCAAAGTGAATATAATAGCGCCTTTTTCCAAAAAATGCGCTAAAAATAGAATCATCAGAGATATCTTAATAATACTTTAGATAAACGACACAGAAATCAGCAACATTTAAGCTTGCTCACTACAGCAGAGGACCAACAAGTAATTCCAAAATTTATTTGCATCAAATTCAGAAGAAAGCTACCTCAGGATCAAGAGGATGAAATACATTCAAAACTGCTGAGAGAGGAGATCAGAAAACAATTCAATTATATCACGCTAACAGATATTAAACTAAAACTTCTTCATCATCATCTACTGTTATTTCTTCACACAATAGAATATGGATCACTTATAGAATCCTTAGAAGGAAAAGTAATTTATAGCAACATCAACGCCGACAGAAAACGTAAACTGAAACTTCAAGCCCTCGTACGAGAAAAAGCAAAAACAACTACCACACCACAAATAGACGTACAACAAATAGAAGAACAACAAACAGAAGAGAACCATTATATTACACTTTTCCAAATAGAACCACTAGTCTCACTTCAATAGTTTCCACAGAAGAAGAACAAAAAATCTTACAATATGGCCACAAATTTGCACCAGAACCAAAAAACTCCAACCTATCAGAAATCGCTATAGATATCGAAGCACAATTTCCGTACCGACCTAACATCAACCAAATAAAAACCGAAATATCCTGTTTCCTCCGCACATTCAACAATAGAAAGGTGAGTGCACGGGGTAAATATTATAATGAAAGTAGCATCTCCAACAATATAAAATCTATTAAAGAAAAAATAACAAACAACAATCTTATCGTAACTAAAGCAGATAAAAATGCAGGAATAGTCATTATGGATGAAGATGGATACATTCAGAGAACTAAAAAATTTTTCCACGAAAATAACATCACACAACAGAATAAAAATTCTTTGGCAAAATATATTCATAATTACAAAAATACCTTAAAATATACTTCAGAAACAATCAACAAATCCAATATTAATACCTATTTTTTAACAGAAAGAAATCCATATATATATATATATATATATATATATATATATATATATATAAGTTATAGTGTTGATTCTTAGTGATTCAGTAACTATTTTGATGATACCACAGAACGTAACATTTCCCCCTTCATAGTTTATATAAGACCATTGCACTAGAGAATAAGACATTCTGTATTCACATTTGTTAGAATTAGTAACAAAGCTTCATATTATACACATAGCAACCATATTGTACTTGTAATTGTAAGAAATAAAGTTTTTAAAAACGCGATCGATCAATCAAGAAATCTAAGTGGCGCAGTCGGTAGGATAGCCGAATCAATTTAACGAATATAAGTTGTTTCACTTCGTGATTAATTTGGCTATTCGAACATCTTGCATCGATCATCGCATCCCGTATCCTGCACCTGAGAGGACATCAGAGGCAAGATAAAACACTCGACGACGTAGAGCCCAGCTGAACGAACATCAGCAGAGCTCCAGCGACTTCGAGAAGACCGTAGAGCGACTTCAGGGCACATGAAGCCGGCACTACTATTTTTGTGAGTACACATATGTCATTCAGAGAATCAGATAATACATCAGAATCAGAATCAGAATCCGATCTAGAAGATCTTACAATAATCCAAAATTCCATAACTAAAATACAATTGAGTAGACCTAAATTAAACATGGCTACTCCCCCCAGTTCCTGTTTTAAAGAAAGAATATCTGGACATGTTGCCAGAGTTCCATGGGGAACGTGAATTACTCCCCCGATTTATTAGCGTTAGCGAAAAATTAGTGAAATCTTTTTATGATACAGTAAATTCAAATGATTTCCAAAATGAATATCTAATGAATAGCATAGTAAGTAAGATTAAAGGCGAAGCAGCCATTAATATAGCAAGCTGCACCATTACAAAATGGGAAGACTTGAAAGAGGCATTAAAAAATGCCTACAGCGATAAACGTGATTGGTTCACATTGAATATGGAAATTACAGAACTAAAACAAAATTTTAATGAAAATGTATTCGATTTTTATAGTCGTTTGCAACATTTACTCAATTTGCAAATAGCTTATATTTCTACCAATGCTACAGAAATTGTAGCCAAAATCATGATTGATTATTTCCAAAGTTATGCTCTTCGCGTATTATTGAAAGGACTAAAAGAGCCGATAGGTCAATTAATGAGGGCTAAAAACCCTACCGATCTGAATTCAGCGTTAAGCATGTTAGCTAACGATTTTCAATTCGAATATTATTCAAGATCTAAGCCCGTTAATCAAAATTACAAAGTAAATGCAAAACCACAAATACAACAGCCTAGATACAATATTCCAAGACCAATGGGTTACATGAATTTTGGTAACTCCTTGCCAAATAAAAATCAACAACAATTATCCCAAAGACAGTTCACACCTCAACAATTTCCTCAAAGACAATTTACACCACAATATTACTCAAAACCTAGTACATCCCAACAAATACGACCAAATCCTTCTACTAGTCAAAATCTACCCAAACCTACTCCTATGAGTATCTCAACAAGAAATTCTACGGCACAATATCGCCCTAGAGCAGGCCCATACAGACCGGTACAAAACCTATACGGACAAAACCGCGAAGAATTGTTGAACATAAATGAAACTGATGCACCTGTAGATGAATCACACAATTATGAGTTCTATGACATTGCAGAACAGACAGATCAAGTTTCAGATGAGACATCTGCATCAAATATTCCAGAAAACATTCACAATGCAGACGATATTAATTTTTTAGACATGATAGCCTCGGAGACAATGCAAAATACTTACCCCGAATCGAATTGATGAACTTGACGAATAAAAGTAAATTACCATATATTGTATTTCCTGAAAACCATTTAAAAGTTTTAATAGATACAGGAAGCACAAAATCCTTTATTAGACCTGCAATTGCTCATAAATATTATAATCATGCCATTATTGAAGATCCCTTCCAAATTTCAACCGCGCATGGTACCTCGGTAGAAAATTATAGCACATTGGTACCGTTTCAAAATTATTTAATTTGAAAAAAAAAGAAAATTTGAAATATCATATTTTTGACTATCATGACGAATTCGATTTACTATTAGGTTTAGATAATTTGAGAATATTGAAAATAATTATAGATTTGAATAAAAATTTAGTAATAACACCTACTTGTCAGATAGAAATTTTTCATAAGAATTCTGAAATTAATATAAATAATATAGGCCATGCAGATAATATTATAACATTGGATCCAAAAATGGAACGAGTTATAAAAATCCGAGTTAACCAACAAAATGGAACAATTTTAATACCATCACAAAAAATTAATAATGTAATTATTCCTGAATGCGTTACTGTAGTAAAAGATTATCATGCATTCTGCACCGCCATCAATAATTCTGGAACAAATGCTAAATTCAAGCAAATAAACCCAATATCCGTCGAAAATATTAATAATTACGAGACGTACAGTTCCCCAAATTTCAATTTTATTCAGTCAGACAAAATTAAATTCGATATAACAAAAATTCGGACCGACCATATGAACGACGAAGAGAAAATTGCCATCTTCAAATTGATTCGTGAATATTCTGATATTTTTCATATAGACGATACAAAATTAAGTTTTACAAATCAAATCAAACATTCTATACGAACGAAAGATGAGATTCCTATCTATACAAAATCCTATAGGTATCCTGAAATCCATCGACAGGAAGTACGCACTCAGATACAAAAAATGCTTGATCAAAATATCATACGACCATCCCATTCACCTTGGTCATCACCTATTTGGGTTGTCCCCAAAAAACTTGATGCGTCCGGCAAACGCAAATGGCGTATAGTTGTTGACTATAGAAAATTAAATGAAAAAACGATCGACGACAAATACCCATTACCAAATATTACAGACTTATTGGACAAACTTGGACGTTGCCACTATTTTACTACATTAGACTTAGCTTCTGGTTTTCACCAGATTGAAATGGACACGCAAGACATACAAAAAACTGCATTCAATACGGAAGACGGACATTACGAGTTCACTCGTATGCCCTTTGGATTAAAAAACGCGCCTGCAACTTTCCAGCGTGTTATGGATAATGTTTTAAGAGGACTAGTAAATGATAAATGTCTTGTATACCTAGATGACATCATCATTTTCAGCACAAGTTTACAACAACATATTCAAAATTTGAGGTTAGTATTTGATCGTTTGAAAATTTCAAATTTTAAAGTGCAATTAGATAAGAGTGAATTTCTCAGGAAAGAAGTAGCATATCTTGGGCACATTGTAACACCCAACGGCGTGAAGCCAAATCCTGACAAGATTTCAGCTATTTTAAATTACCCTTTACCGAAAACAACCAAACAAATTAAAGGTTTTCTTGGACTTTTGGGCTATTATCGTAAATTTATTAAAGATTTTGCCAAGATAACCAAACCAATGACAAAATTATTGAAAAAAGATGCAGTTATTGACATTAATGACCCTGACTACAGACAATGTTTTGAAACATGCAAAAATTTGTTGACTAATGAACCACTTCTCCAGTATCCTGACTTTAACAAAGAATTCAGTTTAACATGCGACGCAAGTCACGTAGCAATAGGTGCCGTGCTATCTCAAGGTAGCCTAGGCAACGACCTACCGATAGCTTACGCTAGCAGGACACTGAACGAAACAGAAACAAACTATTCTACCATAGAAAAAGAACTCTTAGCTATTGTTTGGGCGACTCAGTACTTTAGACCGTACTTATTTGGACGCAAATTCAAGATTTACACAGACCATAGACCTTTACAGTGGCTATTCTCGTTGAAACAATGTAGTCAGAAGCTGATACGTTGGCGCCTCAAGTTAGAGGAATTTGATTACGAGATCATTTATAAAAAAGGCAAACTTAACACTAATGCCGACGCCCTAAGTCGTATCCCGCCTGAGTGCAACAATAAAATTCAAAACATTTCTTCATCACCTTTAGAAAACGATTCACCCCTAATTATTTATCAAGATTATTTAGATCAGAAACAATGTTTAAATTCTAATAGTAATAATATTTTCGAGGTATCTGGTAATATATTTGACGCACCCTCCAGTTCTAGTCTAGCTCATTGCGTGAGTAAAGATTTAGAGATGTCAGCAGGTATAGCTAAGCAATTTAAAATTAAATTTAACAATATAGATAAATTGAAAAATCTAAATCCAAAAATTCATAATTTAGTTTATTTGAGAACTCCAAAAAGATATTTACTTTATTTAATAACAAAAGAAAGATATTTTAATAAGCCTTCTAAGCAAGATATTTTTTACACGTTATTGAATTTAAAGAAATTTTGTTTATCTAATGATATTAAAAATTTAAGTATACCAAAATTAGGGTGTGGTTTGGATAATCAAAATTGGAACGAAATCAATTTGATGTTAAAATATATCTTCAATAATACCGATATATTGATAACCGTGTATAAATTACCCGAGAATAAAATTAATCAAATTGAACTTAATATTAATGAATCAGAAAATACAAAACATTTTAATGAATTTATGGAAAAGTTTTATGATGAATTGAATAATCAAGATAAGAAGGACGATGACACTCAGTCCTTAGTTGTTGAGGTAGGCGACGCACAACAGCAAGTCGAGATGAACGATGACGACACGCCAAGTGATAATGACATGACGATACATTCAAGTAACGAGCATCCTATCATCGGAATACCGATAGTGGAATGTCCTGTGAATTACGGTAAAAATCAAATTATTATTACCGAAACCGATCATAACCCAAAGCCAGTAATTATTAAAAAAATGTATGATAATAAAAAAATGCGATTTTTAGTAGAGTTTTCCAAAAATAATTATAAAAACAAAATGATAAATTTTATTAAAGAATATATTGTTCCGCAAGTCAAATATCACATTTATTTTCAAAATGATTTGTATGAAAATTTTAGTAGAATATTACAAACTTATTTTAAAAACTCTCAAATTAAATTAGTAAAATGTACCACGTATTTAATTGACGTCATTGATGATGAAGAGATCATGCAAATTATTTCTAATTACCATTGTGGCAAAACTAACCATAGAGGAATTGATGAAACAGAAACGCGAATAAAACGACAATATTATTGGCCTAAATTAAGAAATTCTATCCAGTCATTTATAAATAGTTGTGAAATTTGTCAAATTACAAAATACGACAGAAAACCCCTCAAAATTAAATTAAACGTGACACCTACAGCCATAAGACCATTCCAAATTTTACATGTAGATAGTATTACATTAGAGCAAGCAAAATTTTTGACCATTGTAGATTCATTTTCAAAATATGCACAAGCATACATGTTAAATTCGAAACAAGGATTAGAAGTAGTTAATAATTTAATAAAATTTTTCACACATCATGGAATCCCTGAACAAATAATTTCGGACAATGGATTAGAGTTCAAAAATTCAGTGGTCAAAGAATTATTGGCATTACATAAAATCGATATACATTTCATTAGCTCTCAACATCCAGAGTCTAATGGCATAATAGAACGATTCCATTCAACACTCATAGAACATCTAAGATTATTCAACAATCAGAAAGAATATAAAACAGAACCCATAGAATCAAAAGTTAACTACGCCTTATTAGCTTATAATAATACGATCCACTCAGTCACCAAATTGAAACCATGTGAAATTGTAACAGGACATTTAGATACGAATTCTCCACTAAATATTGACTTAGAAAAACAGCTTTTGAATAATTATATAGAAAATCATAAGAATAAAACAAAATTATTATATGAAACAATTAAAGACAAAATTCAACAGAACAAAGAAAAGGTAATAAGTAAATATAATGAGAATAGAGAAGAATTACCAAATGTACCTGAAAAGGTTTACGTAAAAAATAAACAAAAGCAACAAAAAACTAAAAATAAATATAAGGCTGAAAATATCGTAGAAGTTAATAAGAAACTTGAAATTGGGAAAATTAAAACAAGTCATGGCAACACAACAGAAAAAATTCATTTTTCTAATATAAAACGTCCTAAACAAAATACTCATCCTTTTCAACCGGTTCCAGGTTGTTCGCATTCGGACAAGGAACAATCATTAGGAACATAACAGAAAATCTTGGAGTTCTTCCCATCAACCTCGGTCCTGCCAAGCTCGAAAAGACTACTCACACATTCATACACTATTATAATCTTGAACCACTATTGAACCAATACAACGGCTTAAATATGCAATATTCTACATTGAAAACAACTATTTCAAATAATTCTCAGTATTTTAACGAACTTAGAAATTTTGATAAAATATTAGAATTTATTAGGACAAATATAGAGACAAAAATTAATAATATAGGATTTCATGTTGATCATTATAGAATTAAACGAGGATTAGTGGATGGATTAGGGACTATATTTAAAGCGATAACCGGAAATTTAGACGCTGAAGACGGGAAGAAGTATAACGAAATGTTAGCACATATGCAAGAAAATGAACATAATTTGGAAAATCAAATTAAATTATCTTATTCAGTAAATCATCAAATAATAAAAAATTTTAATAACACAATTTTAGATATACAGCATAATGAGGAAATATTGAAATCAAAAATTTTACAACTTTTTGAAATTATAAATAATATGCATTTTCAAGATATTCTTTTTGCGAAAAATATTTATGATCAGTTTATAATATTGTATAGTTCAATTTTAAATGTCTTACAAGATGTAGAAAATTCGATTACTTTTTGCAAGTTAAGAACTTTACATCCCAGTATAATTCATCCCATGGAATTACTCGCAGAATTGAAAACAATCTCTAAATTCTACCATTTACAATTACCATTCGAGCCTCGACAAGAAAATTTATTGAACATAGAGTCCTTATTGAAAATAAATTGTAAAATTGAAATGACTCAGATAATCTATTTTATTTCCACCCCTATCAATTTTGAGAAGGATTTTGAACTTTATTACATGTACCCGATTCCAACTAAACATGATTTTGGATTTATAACAATAATTCCGAATAGTAGATTCCTTTTGAAATCTGATAGAGAAATTATACCTCTGAATGATATGTGTGATCGCGCAAGAATATTTCAGTGCCCTAACAAGTATCACGCCCACTTCCCTACGATGTGCGAACAAGAATTATTCCAAAATCAAACTTCAAATCATTGCCATTATACAAAGATCAATTTATAAGAGAATCACGTGGAGGTTATTCCAGAAATTCATAAATATTTGGCCGTTTCTCCAAAAGAGGAAAAAATTACCATTCGATGTCAATCAGAAACAACCATTCAACCTTTAGAAGGGATATATTTAATAAATAATGAAGGCGATTGTAAAATTTATTTTCGACAACAAAAATTGGTATTCCAAAGTAAAACATATGGTCAACCATTATTATTACCTAAATTAAATATCAAGATTTTACCACAGAAAGTAACTAATTTTTCCATCAATCTGAACCCATTGAAATTGAATGATATATCATTTAATCCAATTGTACCTGTATTTCAAGAACCAGCCAATATGCATATCCCCAGTATGTGGTCTATTATTTTATATGTTATCATCGCCATCATCGGTGGATACGTAACGTACAAGCATATAAAGAAGAGAAAGACAAGAAAATTCACCTCTGAGAAGACATCCAACAACCCTGAAGACATCGAGCTACAACTACCCCGTGAAGCTCGAATTTAAGGAGGGAGGAGTTATAGTGTTGATTCTTAGTGATTCAGTAACTATTTTGATGATACCACAGAACGTGACATTTCCCCCTTCATAGTTTATATAAGACCATTGCACTAGAGAATAAGACATTCTGTATTCACATTTGTCAGAATTAGTAACAAAGCTTCATATTATACACATAGCAACCATATTGTACTTGTACTTGCAAGAAATAAAGCTTTTAAAAACGCGATCGATCAATCAAGAAATTTAAGTTATATGTATATGTATGTATACATATATATTTATGAACAATTGCAAGAGTCATGGATAATTGAAGGTTCTAGAGAAATTTTACAAGCATATTTTTGAAGAAGAGGAAATTTCTAGGAAAAAATTCTATTGTTCCAATTTAAGTTTATAATTTTTATATAGTAGAGACAATATATTGATTGAAGCTTCTCATTTCAAAATTCATAATTCACGATTCTCCACAAAATCCAAGGGAAAAAATGTTCTTATACATATTCTATTTGTTTATTTGATGAAAAATTTGTTATAAACAATCGTAGAATATGTTCATATTTTCTTTTCAGGCGAAAAAAATATAATGAAAACAACGATGTACTGCAATATGAGAAGACATTTTTTTCATAATTTTCAGGTCTAGAAATATGAGAACTGTTTGAAAATTAGTTTATTATGAGAGAAGCTTCTTATCTCAAAATCCATAATTCACGATTCTCTACAAAACCCAAGCAGATTTTTTTTATTCATATTTCATTTGCTTATTCAATGGATAATTTGTCATAAACAATCCAAGAGCAGGTTTATATCCCTTCTCAGGCGGAAAAAATTATAAAAATAGCGATGTGCAACACTATGCTAATTTTTCTTCTCGTAATCCTCAGGTTCAGGAGAATACAAAAATTAAAATTGATGTCAAAAATTTGAAAAAAAAAATTCCCTACATATCGTTGCACATTGTTGTTTTTGTAATTGAAGGGCTCGGTGCAATAACCGGTCAACTCCACTTTATATCAAAATTCAGTTTTACGTATGTATGGTCTAGAGTCGCTCATTCCGCATCTTTTGGTATAAAAAACAGTCAGATTCAGTGTCACTTACCGTGATCGATAGATCGTGGAGTTGACTGAACATGTACTTGAGTGCAAAATCAGTTATCTCTTGCTATCAATAAATTTGGCAATATTGTTTAGGTAGAATATCGTGTTATGATATTTTCAATGTTTATTGTGGCGGTTCAGCTGTGAATTTCATGATTGAGAAATGTATCCATATTATGTGGAGTTGGCTCTTCTCTTGCTATAATAAGCTTATGTTTTGGTTATTCTCTCACAATAAATGGATATTGAGTGAAAGATTGCTCAATTTTATTTATATCTGTAGACTCGGTGCAGGAACGGCTAACTGCAAGACTTTAATTTTTTTTAATCTTCACTAATTTTTCATCATATTCCTTGATTGAGAAATGTATTCATATCTTGTGAAGTTAAATCTTCCTATAATAAGCTTATGATTGGAATATTCTCTCACAATGAATGAATATTGAGTAAAAGATTGCTTCATTCCATTTATATCTGTTGATTCGGTGCAAAAAACTCCAAGACTTCCAAAATTTTTCATCTCAGGGCCATTGGAAAAAAATCCACTTTTTCAATAACTAGATCATATACCTTGTTAGCTAATCCGTTATGGCTTTAACTTACTAAGCCTGTGGTGAACCGCACACAGCAAGAGATTCTACCTGTTGGCGCTCAGGGTAGGATTGCAAAATATTTAAACTCGGAAATCTCTAATCTCTGTGGGAATTACGTATTTCAGATTTACTTGAAATAAAAATAAATTCGCAAAATTAAATCAAGTCTTTGACTGTTACTAGAAATATAAGATAAAACATATACGGTATTATACATATAAGGGAAAATAAGATAACAAAGGCATAGGAGTAGGTATTTAAATGAGTTTTCAAAAATTTAAAATCAGTAGTAATACTAACTTTCGTACTGAGGTCAACAATATACGTATTCAATATGTGGCGACCATTTGAAGAAGACAATATTGATGTTTTACCAGTTGAAAATTGTGATAAAATTAAACGGACATTTTTGCCGCAAGAAGCGAAAGAAATAATTTCAAATATGTACAACTGTTTAAAAGAAAAAGATAGTGAAGGTAGAAATTCGGCTCTGATAAAAACATCAGAGAGGACGGAAGTGCCGTACAATACTGTTCGTGATATAGTGAGAGGAATGAGACCTAGAAAGAAAAGGCGTGACGCGGGTAATTCGAGAGTAGTGAATTCTTTCCAAGAAGATACAATTTGACGCAAAATATATGCAATGTATGCCGAAAAAATGTTGCCGTCTATTCGCATACTGTATCAGAGACTCCAAGTCGATAAATGTGAAATAAATTGTTCTTTGACCACTCTGCATTCAGTTCTCCATAAAATCGGTTTTCGTTTTAAAAAAATTGATTAACGGCAAACAATAATGGAGAGTCGAAGAATACGCGAATGGCGCTTCAAATTTCTAAAAGACATTGAAATATATCGTGTTGAGAATCGTCCGATAATATATTTGGACGAAACTTGGTTTGACTCCGACGACACAGTACCAAAAAGTTGGACAGATGGTACAAATGATTGTGCAATCGATGTTCCACCAGCACGAGGCAAGAGAATTATAATACTTCATGCCGGAAGTGACCAAGGCTGGGTAAATGGTGCGCGATTTTTAGCTAGCCACAACGCTAAAAATTTGTATCTAGATTATCATGACAATATGTGCGCTGATATTTTTGAGACGTGGTTTTGTGATAATTTACTGCCGAATTTGCCGCAAAATAGCGTTATTGTTATGGATAATGCCAGTTACCATTCGCGGCAAAGCGCGAAAATACCATCTAATTCCATGAAGAAGGCCGAGACTCAGGAATATTTAATTAGCAACAATCTGTACTTCGAAGAATCATATAATAAAAAACAATTGTTAGAAGTTGTTCAAATTAAACCACCTGTGAACCAGTATGTGTGCGACAATTTGGCAAAACAATTTGGACACGATGTACTTCGATTGCCTCCTTATTATTGTATTTTTAATCCAATTGAATTAATTTGGGGGCAATTGAAATGCAATATAAGGCGGAACAATACATCACCGACTGTAACCGATGTTATCGAATTAATAATAAGAGAAATGGACAATATAACACCAGCAAATTGGGCTAACAGTGTTCGCCATGTGATTGATCTAGAAAATCAATATATTGATATTAATAACATTACTAAAGACTTTATTATAAATATTCAAGACTCAAGTGACGATAGTGAAATGGATTGTGATAGTGACAATGATATTGTCGAATAATAGCGATGTAATATTTTGTATTTATTGTTATTTATGACACTATTGTTTATTTGTATTATATCAATAAATGACGAATTGTTATACAATGATACTTTCATGTAACATTTTTTTTTTTTGCTTCATTATCCATAATAATATTTGTACAAAATTAAATCGGGAAATACTGAATACATTCCTGTCCTTGCACCCCTATAAATCAAGCTTAAATCCCTAACAATAGATCCGCTAAGAGGGTCATAACGAAATAGATTTGAACAAACTGTAGCTAGGTACTAATACTTGAGTTCCAGGTACATTTTTAAACAGAATTTGAACTATTAAAACTTCCAGACAGTTCAATTGATTTTACTCAAATTGTAAAGAAATGGAGTTGATCGGTTATTGCACCGAGCCTCTTAATTTTTCTCTTCGTCTAAAAAACTATCAACAAATTGTTGACTTAATGAACAAACGGAATATGAATACAAACATTTTTTTTCTTGGCGTTTGTAGGAAATTATAAATAATTAGTTTCAAGATCAAAAAGCATTTCTCAATAGATTGTTGGAACAAAATGAAAATGAAAAACTCCCGACAAGAGAAAATAAGAATCCGTTCGTAAAATTCAGCTAGCACCAATCGTATTTAAGTAATTTTCGAAAAAAGCAGATCTCATCTCTTTGAAATATTAATTTGTTTATAACTTTTGCAATTGTTCATGTACGGATTTGAGATATTCCCTTATTTTTCTTGATGTTATAACGAGTTCAAGAAGCTATCGCACATATTCCAATTCTTAATAGCAAGAATTGACACGTTTCTCAACTTGTTGACTAGATTACAACAGCAACCAAGATTTACTATTACGATGTCGAGACCGTTTGACACGGTGCATAAAACTCTGTTTTCTGTTTTCTATTTTAACTCTCTATTTAAATGCAGAGGAAAATGCACCGCTTCACCGCGGCATACATAAAATCAGAGTCCAATGCAAAAGAATTTGTGTTTGATAAATTTAATTTTCCTTCGCATCACAATGCAGAGCAAAATGCACTTTTTAATGGACCATGTCAAACAGCCCTTAGAAATGAATTGATGAAATTTTGTGAATCTGAATTCTCCCATGATGATCGCCTAAGAAATGTTGTATGCACCTCGGCCTTAGGTGCTATTTTGGTCTCACATGAATTGCAGTTTCAGCTGGCGCTTCGGCAATAAACAACAGATCTGA
The DNA here is from genome assembly GCA_963989225.1 of Dromius quadrimaculatus. Taxonomy (NCBI): domain Eukaryota; kingdom Metazoa; phylum Arthropoda; class Insecta; order Coleoptera; family Carabidae; genus Dromius; species Dromius quadrimaculatus. The sequence goes on along the minus strand of OZ022328.1, from coordinate 34,681,694 downwards.
TCAGAAAGGATCATCATCACGGCCTTGATACACAAATTTTTAATCAGTACCAGAAAAGAATTCCTTAACGACGTTGATTCACATAAGATCACCTTTTTTGTTATGATCGCCTTGAAGAATCTCAACAGTCTCAACCTTTTGGCAACTATAATAAATAAAATATTAGGAACAATTCAAGAATCTTGATTGGCTGAAATGAGAAGCAATTTTCAACATCACAAAATCCGTACTTTGCTACCAGTTGCATCAACCATCAGTCCTCTATCAGTTATCAAAATTAAATTTGTGCAGATTGAAACTGTCGTTTTAATTAATCAAATGGATATATTTGTTGCTTTCATCTCAAGATCACATTTTAAATACAAACATCTTAAAGCTTTCGATTTGTTGGAAAACTTTGCTTTTCAAAGTGCTGTAAAAAATCTCGAAACGATAGGAGAAAATCTTTTAAGAAAGCATATATTTACAATTGTCCAAAAGTTGATTCTAAATGATCTGGACATGACTTTCTTCGCAGACTTTATGAGACATGACAAAAAATATCGTGATAAGATTCACCAATCAACGATAGCAACAAGGGAGATGGGTCGGATGACAAACATTTTGAGCCATATACAAGAAAATGATATCGAAAAGCACAAAGGATGAATCCTGAAGCAGATCTGTGATGAAGGTAATTATTGAATAACTTCATATTCCTTAAATATTTCGGAATGTTGAGTGATCATTTTTGCTTGTCATTTCATACATTTATTCAATTTTGACAGCAACAGTCATAAGTAAATCTTTATTCACTTGTGATTCAAAATAAATTATTTGTGATTTAAACAAAATTAAATCACTGTTTGAATTCTTTTTCATGAAAAGATTTCGATTTCTGAGAAATCATTTTCTCAACTGCAGCGGCTGCTTCGATCAAAATGGTATCGAGGACGAGAACATTGTTTTAATCACTTTCCTCCATCATTTCAGACAATACTTTTCACAATATTATAACGATTCAATTCAAAATTCACAAAACTGACAGTTTACTGACAGTCACACTCCCGAATGTTTGAAAAACAAACACTCGTCGCAATATCAACGAAACTCCCTGCAACTGCAGCTTATTTTTTTTTATTTTGCTCCTCAGTTTCATGTTCCAGGAATTTTTCGCAAAATCGAATAAAATTATGTATACAAACACGTGAATTAGACCTCTTTATTTGCTCGAAGAATTAAACCACTCGCGCTAAACGCGCTCGTGATTTTGAACTTTCTTCTCGCAAATAAACAGTGGTTTAATTCACTTGTTGTATAAATAACTATTAAATACCTATGAATATTTCTCTACAACAGTGCGTAGTGGTTCAGACATCGTTTGAATTCTGACATGATATTTCTGTACACAGTTTTGAACAACTTATTAAGCTTTTATCAATTTTCTTATACCAAATGAACGCACAAGATCAAGTGATTCATTTTATATACCTATTTGTGATTCAAATATTCATGAAAACTCTCCTGTAAATAGAATATTAGCTGCTCATAATTGTCTCTTCGGTCATATTGACTTTGTCCATTTGTACATTGAATAAACTCAAGCAGCTTTTATTCTACTTGTATTTGTCATTTTATCTTGATCTTCATGTTTTGTAGTATCAATTTAGTTGTTTAACTTTGATTTCTTTTTCCTGTATGTTTTTGAGATTTGGTTATGTTATGTATGCTTCCTTTACTTTATTGTAGGAAAAAAAGAGCTATATTTGTAATAAATTAGTGAGAATCTGTAATTGGGTTTTACCTGATGATCTTCGTAAGTGAATGAATGAATAAATAATATATCAAAACAATAGTATTCACTAGTATTTTGGAGTGTTTTGCAGTAAATATAGGTGTGCAACGGAGACCAATATATTGGTGAGCAATGGGAGTAGATTCAAGATGGGGCTTCTGGCGCAATCTCAAGGTCATCAGTGATACGAACTTCTTAAGAAATGATAAGAACGTCTTGAGTTTTCTTGGCCAACGTCTTAAGAAATGATAAGAACGTCTTGAGTTCTTCTTGGACAGCGTCTTAAGAAATGATAAGAACGTCTTGAGTTTTTTCGGCCAACGTCTTAAGAAATGATAAGAACATCTTGAGATTTCTTGGACAGCGTCTTAAGGAATAATGAGAAAACATCTTGAAGACGTTGGTCAACGTTTCCTTCGAGGTATGTAACGCGTGTCACTATTCTTTACTAGTTATGTGAAATTATCCAGATGCATGTATACTCTGCCATCTGTGAATGAGTAGTTCAAACTGTGAAAAAGATTTATTCCAATTGTTAGATACTTTGAAGTGATTAACAATGAGTAAGAACTAGAATTATGTTTTTTTTCTTGAAGATCGAATGAATACAGGATGTGCATGTGCGATAGTAAAGTTTTTCGATAATTTTATATCCGTTCTATTTGCGCAAACTATTATCGTATAATTTTATGTTTGTATGACATTAAAAATAATTGTTGTAAGTTGTAAGTGTGTTCAAAGTTGATATATTTTTTAACAAAAATATATGTCTTAGAGTCAAATCGTAATGCTAGTACAAATGTTTGCGGTCAACGAAATAAACGTGAGTTACAGTGTTTTTCTATTTTCAAACAATCGATTTTTGAAAGTGTTCGTTCTTCAGATGACTGATTTTGACGAGATATCCTTCGAGGCATGCCACCCTCATATATGGAGGGTGTGTTAAGGAATTGGGAAACCTCCAGCTGCGGCGGGCTGGAGGGACAATTCACGTATATGTAAGTACATTTGAAGTGAATAAGAACTTTTTATATATATTTTTTCTTTTCTCAGGACATCCATTGACAGTTTTTTTGGCTCAAATAGAGCTTTTTTTTCAACACTTGATTACTATTATACCTGAATTCACACCTTATGTTATTCTTCTTTGTTATGTTTCATATGTGGATTGTGATATTTATTTTGACAACTTATTTAGAAACGTGAAGTTCCATTCATAGGATGTTTCCGATTTTGAATTTCTTTTATTGGTTATTTGTAAGAGTAGTGAATAAATATTTTATTCTTTCAATATTCAAGGAAAAAAAGCAACAGATTTAGGTGGAAACAGGTGATGTTATGATTTGATTTCTTTTTTATTGAAATGACAAAAATAATATAAATATTCCTCTGACTTATTTGGAAATGTTAAGTGTTATAATTGTATGATTATAATATTTTTTATTAAATTTATGTATAGGTTTCTAGGAGCAAATTACAACTGAAAGCAGGTAATGTACAGGTGAAGTATTAAATCATATATATTGTAAATGTGTAGTGAGTTATTGATTTTTATCACAGTTTTGAATTTTGCTGGTTTGATTTTGTTGGTAACAGTGTCTTAAGAAATGATAAGAACGTAGTCAGTTTTCTTGTTTATTTTTTTTTATCAAATTTTTGTGGAGGTTGTTTTGAAAAGCTAATTAAAACTAAAAACAAGTAATATAGAGATGGATTATTAAATCATACATACAGTTATTTTATAGTATTTCAAATATATAAGTGTTTTTAATTATAATATTGGTATTATCAGTCTGAATCATCAGTTTCTTAGACATCTTGATTAGCTTGACTCAAATTTGGTAGCAATATATCAACTTCTGAAAAAAAAAAAACAGTTTTCCAGATGCAAAATAATAAAATCCATGCTCAATATAAGTTACGTAATATATATAATGTTCTATTATTTACAAATAGAAAGACTGTTTCTTCAACATTTGGTGAAGCTCCAATGAACATCAATTGTGCACCAATATCTGGGTTTCCAATGATACATTCGGCAAAGTAATTTTGTAATCATGAAAAATTGTATAAACAGTTAATAAAATTGAAAGAAAAATACATACATTTGCGCTTTCCAATAGAAATAGAACGTGAACAAGTAAAGCTATAAAAAACTATATGTTAATAAATTTATTACATATTATGTTTTGACTTACGTACTGGAAGGGTCCATGATTTCTTTTCTACTCTAAAAATGAGTTTTAATTCCTTATATCATCAAAAATTATATGGACTTGAATGATCAACTGTTCTGTAAAAGACTAGGGCCCGGTTTACACTACATTTTTTAATTCTGAATTAAATTAACATCGAGATTAATTTAATCACGCAATTAGTTTTCTATCGGTTTACAGAAACAAAATCAACGCGATTTAGAGTTCGATTAAGTAATTCAAAATTAATAAATTAATCACGAAGGTTGGCAACATATTTAAATACAGAACTAGCTTCATGCTTATGTTATATGAATTGACAAATGTCAGATTGAATAATTTTCAGACTTGTACGATTGCGCATGTAGAACGGATTTTTCAAAGAGCAATTAAAAGTGTGTTGAGGACGTGACAGAACTAAAAAAGAATTTAACAGAAAGAGAAAAAGGAAATGCAAATTATATTTTAGCAGAGTATGCATATTTTCCATAAGTAAATGATGTTTTATTTTATATTGCATCGGTTACATTTTTATTCTCTGGAATTGCAATTGCTGTTTTTATTTATCCACTTTGAAGGTGGATTTATAACTGACTTAAAACACAGAACATAATTTGGCACAGCTTGGTTTAGCACATAATACATAGAATTTCAGTTAGGGGTTTTATAACATCACACAAGACATAGAAATCAGTACGAAGTAAAAGAAGAAGTATCAACAAAAATAATAGAAACATGAGCATGTTTTCGGTCTTATCAAATTGAAAACGATAAACATTATATTATGTTTTGACATATTTGTTCTCATGCTATGAAATTTGTCATATCGTAGATATTTTCCAATAGCGCTCTTGCGACGCATGCGGCGTTTGTTGCAAATCAACCGAACTACTACGAAATATCACAGTAATTCACGAAAAACATAGAAAATTAAACTTTGGTCAATTCCTATGCTGTGCTAAACTAAATTCTGTGCACCGTGTCTGTTAAAAATGGATGCATTGATTTCCACATAACCAAATTCTATGCTAAGCTGTGCTAAATTATTTTCTAAGTCTATGTCAGTTTTAAATCCATCTTAATCGTTACGGTGATTTCTTACAGTTCCCTTTTCTCTATAGACTCAGATCTATGCTTAAAAATAAAATCACAGATGGAGCGTCTTTGAAAGGGAAAGTGAAAGTTTGGGATATGCGATTAAAAAATTCTGCAGTATTTTCGGCTCCCAGGAGCTGAAAGCAGTTTAAACTCAAACAATGGTACTCAATTAAGATTTATCACGTTAATGTGTGCACTCTATAAAAAAATTTCTTGTAGTATGGTCAATAAATGAATGTCTCAAGCAGAGTGGGTCTTTATTGAGGCAGTACAAATTGCAGTGTTTTCATTGAAGTTTACTAAGATTCCTGGCTCTTCAACTCCAGCATGCAATTTCTGGCGCGATTGGCAGCTCGTTATCAATGATCATATTGTTATATCAGGCAACGCACAACAAGCAACAATAGATTTTGAATTTTAGTTTAGAACTCCTTTCAATAGTGTTTTCAGTCGTCTTATGCGAATTGTTATATACTTCTTTGGCTACGGTTCGTGGATTTGGTCAAGACGTTTAAATGAAAGAACGACAAATAAATTCACTTAGTAGGAAATCTTCACCATAACGTCCATCCTCCAGATAAGCACATAAAACAGTCATTAAGAATACTGCTGTTATGCACACTTCCAGGCCATATAAAGTCTATTCCGTATTTTTAGATATACATCACATACAGCTTGTACATTCATAGGAACTTTTTTCACTTACTTCATCATCAGAAGATGATAATAATGATATATAATAACGCACAAATTATTTATAGCCATTTTTTCATTCATATTTTTTCAATTTTAGAGTACCAGACAAATATGTCATGAAGAAAGTGACATAATTTGTCAATTTACGAAAGATAATCGGGGGAGACACTACGTTTAACTTAATTTTGAATTAAAGTTGAAGATAATCACGATTAACTCCTAATTGAGGTTCTATAAACTCATTCAATGTTTAATTTTGAATTAAATGTAATTTGATCGTGAATTAATTTAATTGCGATCAAATTATTGTTTTGTTTTTAATCAAGGTAGAATGACGTCAAAAAATTAAATTAATTCTGAATTAAATATTTAATCGCGATTAAATATTTAATTTGCTTTCTATAAACCGGCCCTAGATTTTGTTCCATTTCATTTGATAAATTCAACCAATCTGCTTAAGTATGAAGCAAAATACAGGAAATAAAAAAGTGATGTAATTTTTTACAGATTATGTATTAAGCTATTTTTTATACAGTTCAAGAGCTACAATAGTTACAAGCTGTAGATGAACACCAAGCATATAGTTTGGTTAAACAAAAATAATAATAATTATCAAGATCGCTTAGAAACTCATAGATTTCATTAGCAAGTTTGATACCATGCTCTTGTTTTAGAATAGTATAATAATAATGATTTGGCACTAAAGCAAAAGTACTTAAAATAGTTATTTGTGTATCAAGGCCGTAAAGATTATCTTTTTTGATCGAATCTATTGTTTGCGACCGAAGCGCAGCTGAGGCTGCAATTCAGGTGAGACCAAAAAAGAATTGTAGGCCGAGATGCACACAACGTTTTTTAGGCGATCATCACGAAATAATTCAAAATCACAGAAATTTAACTATTTATGTCTAAAACATTGCAATTGTGAATCTTAGCTGCCGCTGAAATTTTTTTATTTTATCGTCTTTTGACATTTGTAAGAAATAGGTATCAATTTCTTGAATTGTACGAACTATTAAGGTTAAATGATACCCCTACGCGCAAAGTTCAAAATCAAATCGAAATCAATATACAGTATTTAATTTTTTTATTGAATACTGTTCAATGTAACAAGTTATCTATGTACATATAATTAAGAAGATGCTACTGTGTAATGGAAAGATATTCTATTAATAATATTTATATTCATTTATGCACCCAAAAAAATATATTAAATAATATTTTGAATCTAACTCCAGTACTAGACGTGTTTTTTTTTTCAAATTCTTAGTGAATATTAACAAGAATATTGCCTATGATATGTATGAAAATAAACAAATGTTAACTTAGGGAACTATTTTTAAAATGCAAAAAACCTACTTTTTTCATACATTTTATCGTTTTTTTCCTATTAAGGACGTGTTTTCTCCACAAAACTTTGATATGTTATGGAGATTTTTATTGAACATCACATATATGAAAAAATCAGAAAATGAACTTCGAGAACATAGTTAAAAAATATAAAATATTCAGTTTTATTTATTTTTACGAGTGTGTGGAGATTATTTTTTGAAACGTAATCTGTAATATATACTGTACACATTTCTATATTCTCCCTGAAAATTTGTATACCGTTTTGTGTTTCATATAAGAGATATTCGTAATTATAACAATTGCGACACGTATTTCTGCCATGAAATATTCTATGTCAGTAAGTGGCGCTCTGAGTAGATTGAGCGGCGAATAGATGAACTATAGTCAACCATCAGATACAAGACGTGATCCATTTATTTCTATTTGGTCTAGTTCACATGTGTCATTTTATGAAATTTCACTTCACCTTGTTAGAAAATTACGACCAAGGTGTCATTTGTTTCGTAATTTCATCTAGAAAGTTTATCAAACAGTTGAAGTCTCGCATAAAAAAATTATAAAAATTATAAGAATTTATTGAAAAAGAAGAGGGGGTTTTGTTTATCGCAAGTATCTCAAAAACTATTGCAGATTTAGGAGATCAGAAAGAAGAATCTTAAAGAATAGGAAATTCCCTAAAAGTAGTTCCATCTCCTAAAACTGTACCACCAATATTTATAATTTTAATTTGCATATAAAAATAGGATTCAAAACGGGTGGAATCGTTTTCGCGCGCGCTTGGCGGATCGCACAGTGAAACGAAATAATTTTTTTAAACTATTAAATGTGAATATTAAGAAGATGATAAATTTAGATACTATTAGGATATTTGAATGAACAAAAATCTTTTGGAAAACAAACTTCGCATTTTTTTTTTTTTATTATTATTTTCTAATACGAATGCGGGATAAGTACTATTTTTCGCAGATTTTTCCGGACGGTAAACTTGTCGTACGCAAATTATACTTGGCGCACTCAAAAGGCAAAGAACCATTTACTGCCCAAAAAAATGTGCGCAAGATAACTTACCCCAAGTGAATAATTAAAATATATTATAAAGTTTTTTTTGTCAAATATACTAATCATGTAGTACTATGTTGATACATACTATAATAATGATTAGCAAATAATACTTTTCTTCACACAAATTTATTTATACAAATGAAATATACATTTCGATTACCAAGTAATCATCATCAGTCTTGCATACATAAATTAACAAGATTGCAGCTAATTCATTTAGATTACAAATTTCAGTTCACAATGGGTCGAATTCATAAGAAAAATGATATGCTTATACTTGTAAAATATGATGGAAATCCTTCAGCTTGTATTCATAATAATTTCAAGCAAAACCTTACACTTCTGGAATATAAGCATTTCCTTGGAAAGTTTATTTACTCGCATACGTATTAATAATCTTCACCTTTTACTTTGAATATAAAGTATATCCTTTAGATATTGTGAGTGTAGTCAGTAGCAAACTCATTTTTACAGTAAAATGTAGTTTTATTGTTTCAAGAGCGCCATGGCAGATGTTGTGCATTTGAGGGATGTTAAACATTACAAGGCTCGCTTATCTACACTTGTCCGTGATTTTAAAGGATTGTATCGCTTCGAGAAAGAAAATGTACAGTGGCTCGCAGACACATTTTTAGAAGTAAATGAAGAAACTCAGGGAGGTGCGTTGTCATCTGTTCGTAAAATGAAAATATGTTTACGCTATCTTAGTGATCCGGGATATCAAAAAGGTATCGGTCAAGAATTTGGAGTAAGTCAAGCTACCGTATCTCGGACCGTGGATGAAGTAGTTGACAGAATTATTGCGCAATCAAATGAATGGATAAAGTTTCCAAAAACCAACAACGAAATGATGGAAGCCAAACAGTTATGGCAAAGCAAGTATATGTTTCCGACAGCAATAGGTGCTATTGACTGTACCCATGTAGGCATACTGAGACCAAATCGCCATGGAGATGAATATATCAACCGAAAAGGTAAACCTACTTTGAATGTGCAAGCTACTTGTAATGCCAAAGAAGTGTTCACTAGCGTAGACATTAGTTGGCCTGGATCCGTCAACGATTCGAGGATATGGAAAAATTCACAAGTTAGACTACAATTAAGGAATAAAGTGGATGTTGTGCTACTTGGTGATGATGGGTACGGGATTGAGTCATGCCTTATGACTCCATTAAGAAACCCTGCTCCTGGTATTGAGCAAAATTATAACAATTTGTTGAAAAAAGAGAGAGTCATAATAGAACGATGTTTTGGTCAACTTAAACGCCGATTTCCTATCTTACAGTACGTTTGTCGTGCGAAATTAGATAATGTGCCAAAAATTATTGTGTTGTGCTCCATAATGTTGCAAAAAGATTGGGCGATCCTGATTTCGAACAAGCTGAAGAAGATGAAGATGACGAAGAAAACCATGATGATGATAATAATGATGTCTCCATTCGAAATCAAGGACAAGAAATAAGAAGAAATCTGAGTATTGTGATAAACAATTTTAATATATAAGATGTTTATCAGTGAACTACGAATATACAGATCTTTAGGCATTTTTTACAAGCAGTAGTATGTATTATTTTCATGTAAAACAGTAATTGGCAATGAAGATACCTTAAGCTGCATCATTTTCAATTTCTTTTCATAGTACTCCTTTTGTACCATGCTAGTGCGGTACTGTTGTAATAAAACTAAGCGTTGCAGCTCTTTTGTTGTTAATCCTCTAGTTTCATCTGTTTCATATTCTTCAGTCGGCAATTTTGATTTTGGTCGCAAAAATAGTTTACCAGTCGTATAACATCTTTCAGTAGGTATTTTTGGTTTGTGTAGTAGCAACGACCCACCAGTCGTATCATCAACTAAAGATTGATCAGCACACGCCTCACTTTTTCCTTCTTCAACAATACCAATCTGCATGGCCCCTGCAATTCTTCCAATTGTAGGATTTGAGTCATCTTCCATTGCCTTCAGTAATTGTCTTTCCCAATTCAACAGTCTGATCGCTTTATTTCCTGTTTTCTTCATGTCCGTTTTTTTCTTCAATCTCGATTTCATATTGTTAATTTTTTTCAATAAGCCTTTCGCATCTAATGGCTTGCCAAATGGCTTCTCGTATTTTTTCGTTACGATCCCAACTGCCTCGTCCTTTCGTCTTTTGATTTTAGGCACTTGTGATTTTTCCAAAATAACAGGAATATTGGCAACTTCTTCAGCAATGAATTGCAGTTCATTACCAGTGTTTTCTACACTCTCACTATCATTATCGGAGGAAGACATGGCGCCAAATTTATAAGATACGATCACTTGAACGTACACAGAGTTAAAAAAATCATATAAAAATATAATAACAATGACTCAAATAAAGTGAAACTATTCGTGTTCGCGTAGTGGGCTGATGAAGGATGCTGAAAATAGAAGTATTGTAACATGTTCGAGTCACTTGGAGTACAGACATTAGTCGACCCTTTACTTTTACAAGTAGAGGATTTCCTCGCAAGTATAAGGTAATCATAATAAATACAAAAAGAAGGAAATGCTTATACTTCTACCTTTCACTTTAAATCATTACCTTATACTTCTACCTTATGCTTGGGAGGAAATCCTCCTGTTTTATGAATTCGGCCCATTGTAACATGTTCGAGTCACTTGGAGTACAGAGATTAGTCGACCCTTTACTTCTACAAGTAGAGGATTTCCTCGCAAGTATAAGGTAATCATTATAAATACAAAAAGAAGGAAATGCTTATACTTCTACCTTTCACTTTAAATCATTACCTTATACTTGGAAGGAAATCCTCCTGTTTTATGAATTCGGCCCAATATCTTGAAAAGAAATTTCAAATTTAAACTCAAACAAATTTAATTCAAGTCTAAAAGAAGATTTCTGAAAATTAATCTTACAATGTTTTCTAGACAAAATTTAATCTGGTATAGGATTAGGCTTAATATAAGCCTGAAAGTAAAATAAATTGTTCGAAATGATGACTGTGTAACTAATTAAATTTAATCTTCTTTTGTTTCTATAAATATAAGTAAAGGATTTTCCAAAGGGGATAAATCTAAATTCATCAAGAATTTTTCATGTTTCTTTATTTCTATGACTTCTAACATGTTCAAATTTTGATTACTATATTTTTCAAACATTTGATATAATGAGAGATTTTCTGTTCTGCCTGCGCTACATATTTTTTTTATCACAATTATTATACTCTATCGCATAGATACCTGTGGAAAGTATAGGTTGTTCTCTATCGAAATAGTTATCAAGTTGTTTAGATAATTTTGTGAAGAAAAGATATATTTGCTAGTTATATTAAAGTGTTCTTCACGTAACTCGATTAATCAATTAATGTTACTACATGAAAATATTTTTTTCTTGTATCGCTTGAATGAGACTCCATATTGTAACACTGCGCTGAAGACAAAAGTAGTCCATTTTGGTATTTCAACAAGTTACCGTGGCAATTGTACAAAAAGCATAATTTTTTTTAACATGTAAAAAAAATAAATCACTTATAGTTCATTTATCTTATAACTACCAGTCAATATAAATCTTTTTAGGCATTTTTTTATCACTGTAGATTATATATCTTATAATCTATTTTGTCCACGGCTACCTTATAATATATACTTTATATATGAGTTTTCTGAAGCAAAACGATAGTCATTTTTCACAGAGTGAATAATAGCAGTGAATAATCATTATTCACTGGTGTAGAGTTCCTAGGTCACGCGGTATATATTATGAATCTGGCAAGCATTTATCAGTACGTCTAGGCAATAACCTGGCACTTTGAATAGCGAACTTTATGCAAATCACAAAAATCTTGTTAAAATATTACTTTAATCTATTTTTTTATGCACTTCTAGAAAAAAGTTGACATTAAATAAATTATATCAAGTAAGCCATTGATATGACATGACAAGCGAAGCATAAATTGCTGTCAATTTTAAAACGTCATAATTTCGATCCAGAATATGTAAAAAGTAAAATTGATAGTGAGAAAGAGATAGTGTGTATTTGTACTCCACCGGAGATAACAGAAGCTGCAAAAGTCACCTCCCTGAATTTGTTGCCTGAGAAATCCCGAAATCTTTACATTCTTGTGTGCAACACCTTTATGAACTGAAGGGCGACCAAGAAAATTAATTCATTCTCAGGGTCAGTTTTACTGGTATATTTACGGAATTAGCTGCAAAATATAAATCATCCACATTATGGACACACTGCTCTATGCATAGGAGTACGCCTAATATAAATCAAGGAGTCGATATAGAAGACTATGCTAAACTGCGGTCAGTTTTGAAACGGAGATCTCAGGGCTTTCATCCGAAAAAAGCTAATATATTTCCTTCCGAAAAAATTTACAAATTTCTTATTCAAGTATGTGATGAAAAATATCTTGCAATGAAGGTAAGAAATTAGAAACATTTAAGAACTTGTTTGAAAAAAAAATTATGGAAATAAAATCAGTAGTAGTCGTGGACAAAGTATAGTATTCTACTCACATATAATAAGCTATGATTCACTCAGGTTAATTATGCCACTCGCTACGCTCGTGACATAAACTTAACCTTCGTGAATAATAGCCTTCATTATATGCTCGTATAATAATATACTATAAGATACGACAAAAACACTTTTCGGTTCTCCATTAATAGTTATTTACATTACAAGATGCGAAAGTATACTTTTTTGTGTGAGGTGGTATTTGAATGGCCGAGGTGAAGCCAAGGCCGTTCAAAGCCTCCGAACACCTGAAAGGGCTTTCGCATCGTGTGATGTATTAAATTTTTCTGCTACTGTTCTATAAAGACATTAATATTCAATAATGATTATTATATTTGGAATAATGTTATGGAGGCTGTTTTACCTGTCTAAAATTATCCATAGCAACGGTTTATTTACAATGTTATCTGTCATCAGCGCCTGTCACAGATTTTGAATTTCAATAATTTAGTGAAACATTGCATTTGACCGATTTAAAATGTTAACAGAAAATAAAAATGGTATTCAAAAGGCAGCTAACAATGCATGTGCCTCACTTCTTGCAGATGAATCCAAAGAAAGGTACAATCAAACATACAGCATGTTTTCTAAATGGCTTGCTGATAAAAACGTTACTCGAATTGACGAAAATGTAATACTTCGGGTGCCGATATTTTGGATTTAAAGAGCGGATGGAAGTCTTCTTCGTAAAGTAATGAAATTGAAATTTCTAAAAAGGTGTTACATGAAATTCACATTAATATTTCCTCAAATAAAGAAACAGTGACAAATGTGAATTTTGACGTAATTCAAAATGATGAAAATCCCCCAATACAAAGTGAAGAAGTTAATAATTCAAATAATATTCCTACCATGACTTTTTCCAATTGTTCAAATTGCATAATTACCTAAAACCAATAGATAGATAAAATTAAATTAAATAGATTGGATAAAATCATATTATTGTTATAAACTACTTATTTATTTGAATAAGTATTGAAATTTCCAATATATTTGCATTTTTTCAAACTTTTACTTTTTTGTCCTGGCCCCGAAAGTATTACTTTCGTAGCTAGCAACGCATAGCAACAAAATTTATTGGTGACGGAGACTCAAGTGTACGCAAACGCATTGAAGAATCTGTACCGTACAGTCGTTCTATCACGAAAATTAACTGCACAAACCATTTGCTGAAGAATATTGAAAAACATCTTCACAAATTTTCTTCAGAGAATGCAACGCATAAAAAGATTCTATCCGATCGCAAAATAAATTCAATGACAAAATACTGCCGCAAATTAATCGTTTTCCATGCAAACCTATCAGAGCCGTCAGTTTCTGACTTACAAGGAGATTTGGAACATGTCGTGGAACATTCGTTTGGAGATCATTCTCGTTGCCGTGATGTTGTTTGCAATGATGCTGGAAGTTGCGCGATTGAAAGTTTGTTTAAATCCATGAGCGGTACATCAAAGGCTAGAATAAAAATCATTATTGGCACATTATCATCGAAAGCTCAATCGGAATGCTACTAGCAATGCAGCAGAAGAGTATATGCATATTCTCGCAAAATTCAATGGTGGAAAGCAAGTTTTTTATGGTCGACGTAACTCATTCAATGTGAGATGTTACGGCGCAGGTCTTGCGTTCCAGTGTGGACCAGATTGGAGCAACACTGCATGGAAAGATGGCCTCGGACGAAGCCCCGGAGCACCGACTAAAAAGATGATTTCGAAACGCAAGAAATCAAATGCCCGTGCTCGTTCCGATGCGTTTTTCCTTCAACAGAAAACAAGACAACTGGACAAAAAGATTATGGACCCAATTCACAACAGCTAGATTTGCCCGATGAAGCAGTTATTGCTCTTATTGACGCCCAGGTGACCAGTTTATGTGTCACTGCACAGCAGCAGCTGGAAATAGAAAGAAGAACCTGTGGCCAATCTGAAAATCCCTCATGGATGGAGGAGCGTTCTCTTCGGTTGACGGAGCTAAGTAATAGCAACCAAGAATTTGGTTTTTAAAACAGATTTATTTTACTGAATGACTGTTGACAAAGAACTGAACTTGTTACATGTTGTTTTACAGTATTTATACATAATACTTGATGAGTAAGAGAATGGAATCGTCTTACAACTTTAAGCATACATAACTCCTCCCTTCTTTAGAAGAGGATTCCATTCTTTAGAAAGGATTTCTATTTTGATTTTCATTCAAATTTGTTAATTCAATATTATTAATTGGTTTAGAAGTCCTTTCGCGTTTATTTCGAATTCTTATTCTATATACAACATAAAATATTATAAAAATAACAACAAAAATAATAATTACAAAGGAATTAATATAACCATGATAATTTTCATCAACTATAATGTCCTGAAGTCTTGGAATTTCTTTTACAATAATATTTTCTTCATTTACTTGTTTTAATTTTAAAGTTTTGTTACTAAATTGATTTTTATTTATGCTGAAATTTAGATTTTCAAATATTATTTCCTTTGCTTCAATACCTATTTTTCCCAAATTATAATTATCTATTTTACAATTATCATTTGTTAAAAATCTATAAACTCCTTTGATTCGTTTATGTGTAATACTATTCTTACATTTTATTTCTATATTTCTATTTATAGTACTAGCAATTACTGCCAAATTTTGATTTTCTATTTCAATAATTATAAATGCGTCACTTATCTTGTGATACTCACAATCTTTGTTATTGTGATTTATAACAATATTCTTTATACAGTCATTACTTTCCATGTAATTTGTTTTGCAAAAATAATTACTATTCGCCTTGTTACAATCATGTGTATTAAATAATTTATTTTGATACAAAATTAATAATTCCTTTTCTTCATTTACAATAAACATTTCTGTGTTATTAATATTTGGTATAGGAGTTATTTGCAATAATTTGTAATCTTTGTTACTATCGTAAATAGGTATTTCCAATAAATATTCAATCTGGTTTTGTGTAATTCTACAATGGCTTGTAATTTGTTCAGATAATTCCCAAAAATTTAATGTTTGGTTAGTTTCTTTAATTAATGTATTTAATTCATCTTTAGATATTATAGAACTATGAATTCTATTCAAATTACAAAAGGTTAAACTAATTTCAATTTCATCTAATATTTCAATCAAGTTAATACTTAAAAGTATTAGTTGATTAATGATATCTTTAATTTGCGATATATTATGCCAATTCATGACCTCTCCTAACACATTATTCATTTCTGTGATTCGGGATTTTAATACATTTTCATTATGCTGAATATTTTAAAGTTGTTTATTAAATTTTGAAATCATTTCTTTATTAACACGGATATTTTCCAAATTTTGTGCTTGAAGTATATTTTGATTATTATTTATAGTTTCAAATAATTTATCATATCTCTCAGAATCATATGAGTCTAAATTCCCAGTAATACTTTTGATAATTGATCCTAATCCGTTTATTAATCCACGTTTGCTTCGCTCATGTTTAAATAAATTATTAATCTTGTTTTCTAATCTATGTATATTGAAATTCAAAATGTTCAAGTAAGTCTGTGCTTCCTCTTTATAGTTAAAATCTATGGTTTCTTTATTATTCAAATTTGCCAGTACTTCATTCTTATAATCGACTATCTTATGATATTCTAACTCTAAATTATTAATCTTATAATTATAATATGAATAATAAGATCATTTATAAATATTTGCCCGGCCTAAATCTAAAATATTTATTCCAGGATTGTCTTTAATTTCGGTCAATTCTTCTCCTCTGCTTGTGCAGAAGCATCTGCAACAAATAATCGCTTTCTTTTAATTTTATCAATTTTATGTCTTTTATTTGAATTTACTTTTATTATCCCTAATCTAGGGTTATATTCCTCGATCTTATGGATTTTGAACAATGGCTTTTTTATTTTTTGTATCCTTCTCTTGCCTTCTTTAATAAGTGCTGTATCAAATTTCAAAGTATCTAAATTTTGTTTGGACGGTTTTTGTTTTAAAAATCTTTTATTCTTCTCTACTTGAATATTCTTATTTACATTCTCTCTTAACACAGTAATGTTATTTTGCCATTCTTGTAAATAATCCTCATTACTATTTTTTAATTTTAAAATATTGTTATCCTTTTCAGAGCCAAATAATATTTCGTTTGGTGTTAATTTAGTAGTTGAATTTATAGAATTATTATAAGCTATTAAGGCTAATTGTATTTTTCTGGATATTTTTTGTTCTTTAAATTCAGGTCGTTGATTCAAAATTCTTAAATGCTCGATTAAAGTAGAATGGAACCTTTCTATTATTCCATTTGATTTTGGATTATCAACACAAGTCATGTGAATTTTAATGCTATAACTTCTCAAAAGATCTTTTATTAAGTGGTTGTTAAATTCGGTGCCACTGTCAAAGGTTATTTCATTCGGAGTTTGATACTGAGAAAAGTAATTTAAAAGTGCGTCTGTTATTTCTGTAGCTGCAAGTGTTTTGACATAAAATATCTGCCCGAATTTGGAAAATGAGTCTACGAGGGTTAAATATTTTCTATTTTCTAATGTTAGTGTGTCAATGTGTAGCATGTCGAAAGGATATTTAGGGGTTGGTGTGAGATTGTCGGGGACTTGGTATAGAGTTCTCTCATATTTGTTTTGCTGACAAATATCGCAATTGTTTATATATTTTTGAATGTCTAGAAACATTTTTAGCCAATAGAATCTACGTTTCAATTTTCGATAAGTTTCTAGAATACCTCTATGATTAGTTTTTCCTAAATGATAATTTTGAACAATTTCTAATTGGTCTTCGGGTGTAAGAATGTCTTCTAATACTTCTATACACTGAATAAATTTGTACGTATCTTTACTAAACATTTCTTGTAACACTTCATTTATAGGGATTATCAAGTCTTTATCGATTAAACAATAATAGTTCACGTGAGGTACGCAAAAATCTTTTATAAACTTAAATATTTCATCTTTCATATTGACGCCGCTTAAACTGATGATTAATCTTTGTTTCTGAGTGCCAAATAATTTTTTCAAGGTGCAATTTGTTTCAGCGTCATGTTTTTTGATAATAATTTGATTTTTGCCAACATTTATACATGTGTCCTTATATGATATTCCGTTAGTTTCATTTTCGTCTGCTGAATGTGCAGTGTCTGAATTTTCTTCGTCGAAGGGGAAGGAGATCTTATCGCAACCGGAGCAAATTTTCGGCATATGTATTTCGAAAATATCGTTTTGGATTAAATAGTTCCGTAATTTTATTAAACATTGTTTTATATTATTTAGTGTGGGTTTATCATAATAATTTTGTTTTGTTACCAAATGAAATAATTTATATTTGTCGGAAATAGGTTGAATTAATAAACTTTCGTTTTTACTATTCTTATTTATTAAATAATTTTTGCTATTGAAATTTGCATCCACTTGTTTTGCAAATCCTGTGCCAAGTTTGAAATCTTGTGAAATACAATGTACTAAATTTTGTGGTTTTTCGAAAATATCGTGCTGTGTTTTAAAAATT
Organism: Dromius quadrimaculatus; assembly: GCA_963989225.1. NCBI lineage: Eukaryota > Metazoa > Arthropoda > Insecta > Coleoptera > Carabidae > Dromius > Dromius quadrimaculatus. The sequence goes on along the minus strand of OZ022328.1, from coordinate 34,663,513 downwards.
TGGAATTGAGGTCTTATTCTTGAAAGTGCATCAGCATTTGAATTTAAAGTACCTTTCTTGTATTCTATATCGTAATTATATTCATCCAATTTTATTCGCCATCGCATTAATTTCGAATTTGGATCTTTTAGACTCATCAGCCATGTTAAAGGTCGATGGTCTGTACGAATTTTAAATTTTGTTCCATATATGTATGGTCTAAAATATTTCACGGCCCAAACTATTCCCAATAATTCTTTCTCTGTAGTGCTATAATTGATTTCATGATCGTTCAATGTTCTTGATGCGTAAGCAATGGGCATATCTTTACCGTTAATGTTTTGGCTCAAAACTGCACCGATAGCAAAGTTACTCGCGTCAGTGGTAACAATAAATTGTTTCTCAAAATCCGGGTATTGTAAAATAGGGGCATTAATCAATAAATTTTTACTATCGTTGAAACTTTGTCTATATTCATCATTATTTATATTTACTATTTGTCCTTTCTTCAAATATCTGGTTATAGGTTTAGTGAGCTTCGCGAAATTTATAATAAATTTTCTATAATAACCTAAAAGTCCTAAAAATTGTTTAATTTCTTTTTGTGTTTTGGGAATAGGAAAATTTTTAACTGCTTCTATTTTTGCTGGATTTGGTTTAATACCGTCTTTTGAAACGATGTGACCGAGAAAAGCGACTTCTTTACGCATAAATTCTGATTTATCCAGCTGGATTTTTAAATTGTATTCTCTTAATTTCGAAAACATTTTACGGATGTTTTTGCAATGTTCTTGGAGGGATGTTCCTAATATTATAATGTCGTCTAAATAAACAAGGCATATTTTATTTATATGTTCTCTCAAAACATAATTCATCAGTCTTTGGAATGTAGCCGGAGCATTTTTTAAACCAAAAGGCATACGGGTAAATTCGAAATGTCCTTCATCAGTACAAAAAGCTGTTTTTGGAATAGAATCTGGATGCATCTTTATTTGGTGGAAACCTGAAGTCAAATCTAATGTAGTGTAATATATGTTTTTGCCTAGTTTATCTAATATTTCTGAGATATTTGGAATCGGGAGTTTATCGTCGATAGTTTTTGAATTGAGTTTTCGATAGTCAATGACCATTCTAAATTTTCTTTTTCCGGAAGCATCAAGTTTTTTGGGGACCATCCACACAGGTGAGGACCATGGTGAATGACTCTCTTGTATAATTTTGTTGGTTAATAAATCTTTAATTTGATTATTAATTTCTTTTTTATAAACTTCCGGGTAACGGTATGGTCTTGTATAAATAGGCGTGTCATCTTTAGTAATAATTTTGTGTTGAACGACATCCGTATGTGTTAAAATCTCGTTTGCTCTTGGGATAATATTCTCATATTCCTTTAATAATTTATAAAGCTCGTTTTTCTCTTCCGAGTTCAAATGTTCGGCTCTAATTTTTATTTCTTCAATACTATTAACGGAATTTTGATTATCAAAATACTGCAATTTATATTTCTTGTTTTGGATTGTAATAGCGTTGATACTGAAATCAATTTTAGCTCGCATTTCAATCATGGTTGGCAAACTGAGTAATAAATTAAACTGACTATGAAAATCATGTAAATAAAATTTCAAATCTTTACCTTCGAACTGCAGGATGACATATTCGTTTCCACTGTGTTCTCCGACAGCAGTTTTGAAATTAAAATTTTCTTTGTGAATTTTGAATTTATTTTTATTTTTATAAACGTAAGTTTTACTAATTAAATTAATGGTAGAACCAGTGTCGATCAACATGTAATAGTCTTTCATTTTCAGGAATGGTAATCGAGAGTTTTGAAAAATGTTCAAGATTTCTCGTGGATATTCGGAGGGTTCTCTAAAAAATATTCGTCGTCGCGAGTATTTTCAATCTCGTGGTTATTTTCTAAAATTTCCTCAATAAGATTGTCGCAGTTTTGTTCATTTGAGTTTTCGGGATCATAATCATTATTTTCGTCGGAGTTTTCTGTATTATTTATTTCTTCAACAATATAATTTGGCTGATACGCTCCGAACTGCCTATTTTGTTGCGTGAAATAGTTCCTAGGGCCTGGTCTGGGTTGGAATGACTGTCTCGTTTGTGTAGACATAGGAGTTGGTTGAATCCTTTGAGCATTTTTGACTTGTTGCTTAGGAGCAAATCTTTGGTTATTGGACAAGTTTTTATTATGGATATTTATCGGTCCAGTCGGGAAGCTTGTACCGGGAAATCTTCGAGGAGGAATGTTTGATAAATGTCTAGTTACGGTATTAGTGATGGGTTTGTTAATTGTGTTTGTATTGATGTTTGATTTTAAATATTGAAAGTCATTTTGTAATAACGTTTCTACGTCCGCTAGGTTCTGTGGATTCCTAGTTGCTAGGTTATTTCTGTATGGATCGCTGATAGTGGAAATAAAATTATTTATGATCAATTTTTCAGCGAATCTTATAGTTACTAGTTTAGTGCCTGGATCATTTTCTTCTATACTTATTCTTGATTTAAAACTGAGGAATTTCTCCTTCGTGATTTCTAGCAATTTGTATGGATTTCTAATATTTTGTATTTTCAAAATTTCATTAATAATTGTAACCGAATTTGTTTTATCTTTGAAGTTACTTACTAAATGTGAACGTAATTCGTTCCAGTTGGTGAAATGGAGATCTTTTATACTATCTAATGCTTTGTCAGTAATTTTATTTTTAATGTTCAAAAATGTAATTGATTTGTCAAAATCATCTAACGGTGGATTTAACGTGCCAAAGAGATCCTGAACTGTATTTACTGCGTTAATAAAGTTACTTAATTTATTCGGATCGCCATTGTATGTTGGAATTGAGTTTAGGGCAAAATTAATTTTTCCGGTTCTATTATCCATTACTGCTGGATTATAAGTAATAACGTTTTCAATTTCTAGAATTGATTCTAATAGCGCTGTATTATCTTCCAGTTTGAATATTTATATTATTTATTCTTATATTCGCAATAAAATATTTCTTTTACTTATAATTACTTGGAATTAATAAGTTAGTAAATAAATGTGTGTAGTGTATTAAAAGTGGCTCTGTGCCGGAGCTCGGTTTCCGTCTTAACAGCGTTGGCCGTTCAGGAGACCCCTGTGTATTTTGTTGTTAGTAAATAATATTCTATTTTATTTATAATATATTTTTATATATTATTTTGTAAATAGTTTTTCCACTTACAATGATATTATGCTTACTAACACTGTGAAAGTCTGCATTGGAATTAGACACTCGCTGACTCGGTTTACGGGATCTGAGCGGTGTTGTCTTTCCGGAGGTTAACGGACCTGGCTCTCGTTTTGCGGGCTCTGTGGTACGGAGTTCTATGTACTGTCGTTTCGGCTTGGAAGACCTGGGGCTCTGCTTCTAGCGGCTCTGTAGGCTCTTCTTATAATATTTATATGTGGATGTTCGTAGTTAATGGTAGAAACCAAAAAGCGATGATAATAACGAATTGAATTTTTTACAAGTTTTCGATCAGCTGCTTTTCTACGAATCCTACCGACTGCGCCAGCTAAGTAATAGCAACCAAGAATTTGGTTTTTAAAAAAGATTTATTTTACTGAATGACTGTTGACAAAGAACTGAACTTGTTACATGTTGTTTTACAGTATTTATACATAATACTTGTTGAGTAAGAGAATGGAATCGTCTTACAACTTTAAGCATACATAACTACGGCGTTGTTCTTTGGTACGGTTTCTAAGAGACGGGCGCCTCCTGGTCCACTTGTACACACTATCTTGTACCAAACTCTTCAGAATAATCAAACAATCGAGTACGGAAAATTGAATGAAAGGGTAGGAATAGAGGAGTATATGGAAAAAACTGGTCTCATTGTGAACAATTGTGGGTTATTTGTAAGCGTAACACCAAACTCAGGATACTTGGCAGCATCACCAGATGGAATTATCGACAGCCATAAACTTGTTGAGGTGAAGTGTCCATTTAGTGCCAGGAACATGACACCTATAAACGAGGCCACAAAACTTAAGACTTTCTGTTCCACCATTGTCAACGGTCAGTTACGGCTGAAGCGAACCCACAATTATTATTACCAAATACAAGGACAGCTGTACTGTACTGGTAGAAAACTCTGCGATTTTATTATATGGACTCCATTAGGCATTGATATTGAGACCATTTCTTATAATGATGATTTCATTATTGAGATGCTCCCTAAGCTAAGAAAATTTTATTATGATGAACTGGGCCCAGAATTAGTTGATTCACGTAAGAAAAGATGCATGCATATAAGAAATATGCCAGCTGCTAAAGGTTGAAATTTATGTCTGTAATTTGATCTTTTATTTTCCCTATATAAAATCCTCTTGTACTAAGGTAAATAATTTTATATATTAAATTCGACATATCTTTATGCAATAAAAATTTGTACTTGTATTTTGATTTATTACGATGTGTCATTATTGTCATCTGTTTTAAATTGTCTAATATATGTACCATTATGATTTTTTGAACTAATTGATGTGAACGTGAAAAGGGACGAAAAATAAATAACATAATATAAAAAAAAAATCATATATTTATTTAAATGAACTTTCTTCAAAAGTGCACCTTCAATCTCGGGGTGTACTATCTTATCACTGTCTGTCCTTAACATTTATACTCCTTGAGGAAAGTATATTATTTATTATTATTTAATTATATGATGATAGTTATCATTATTTACAGAGTCAGATTCAAATTTTGCGGGACTAAAAGCACAAACGATTTGAAGCCCCTCTAAGTTTCATTCTAAATATTTGAAAAATAATTAAAATAGTAATTTGTGTATTAAGGCTGCGAAGATAATCTGTTTTGATTGAATCTGTTGTTTGCGGCTGAAGCGTCACTGACGCTGCAATTCAGATGGGACCAAAAAAAAAAGCTTTGGGCCGCGATACACACCCCGTTTTTCAGGCGATCATCACGAAAGAGTTCAAAATCACAAAATCTTATATACGCCAATGTTATAATCCATAAATTATTCTGATCATTGAGTGAAGTAATGAAACATATTACCCCACTGATGAGCACTCTTTTTTCAAAATACAGTTAGATTACTTCTTATTATAAATTAATAACAAAGTTTGAGCAATATTCGTTCGTATACTTAGATAGATAGCTTAGATAAAATAAAAGGTCGAATTTGATTTAAAACGAACTGACGTTTTAGTAAACAATAGGTAAACCAGAAGTAAACAATAAACAAGATTGTCCAAGTAGCAAACAAATTCAGACTACTCTGCTCTTTTCATCTCTGTATATAGATAAATGTAATTATTTTTTTGGCGTAGATAAAATTTTGTATGTCATACGTAGGGTAACATTATAACAGCACTCGTGTAGTTATATAACTCGGTCTACGACCTCGTTCTGCAATTCTTCACACTCGAGTACAGTAATAATGCATCTACCCCACTAATAACATAAATAACTAGTATCCATTTCTAAAATACTGCAATTGAAAATCTTAGCTGCCGTTTTATTTTATTGTCTTTTATCAAAATAACATCTGTGAAAAATGCGTAACTATTCCTCGAATTACAAGAATTATAGAGGTTGGCGGAAAAATATAATATTTATCTTGGCGGAAACTGTTTCTTAAAAAGTTCATCTGCCATATAGATAGATATAAAGTGACTATGAAGTCTTTGATACTATCATTGATATCAGTCCCAAAAAAGTAATATTTGATAGATCAGTCTCAAAAAGTAAAATCTGACAAATGTGTACAAAGAAGTGGAACTTCACGGCCGCAAAAGGGGCTATAGGAACACCTTTTTTGCTTTGATCGTCTAAAAAAGACATTTATTACTATCTTTAATAATTCGGAGGACAATGTAAACAATTTATATATTCAGTTTGAAAATCTAAAATGTAATAGATATTTTAAATTTAATATTTATGGAATATTTTTTTTAGATGGCTATCAAGGTTGACGATTTGTTAAATTGTCATAATAATAATTACTATATTAATTTATGGTGAATCCAAATATGTTCATATGATACAGCCAAAACTGAATCTACCAAAATTTAGAATTACGCACGATTTAAATGTCAGGGATTAATTGTCAGTTTCTTATCTCGGGAAAAAGTATGGCGACTGTCTCATAGGTGGCTATCTATCATACACTTAGTGCCAATTCACAATGTACGTAAACATAAGGAGTACGTAAAAACATAAACTTAAGAAATTATGTATGTTCACAATGGTCGTAACGTAAAATATTAAAATAAAGTATTTTTCTCATTTTACGTTGGTACAAATTAGGGTTATTGATGTATTGTGTTGGTTTCTCTGACTGTCATTTCCAAATATTCTGTTGATTTCAATTCTGTTTCGTGTCTACTCTTTTTCTTTGGTTTCACTTATGTTTCACTTTTAACAATTTGGAGTTCAATCTGTTTTGTTTTATTGTATGATGTCTGATAAAGATCTTGCGATTGTTTCATTATTATTGAAACTGCGTTATAAAAGTCGCCAACGGGAGAAATATTAAGACGAGGAAGAGATTTTTGGTTTTTTTATTAATAATTCTATGTCAATCATATTTGAAGCATATTTCGATCCAGGGTGTTGTCAACAGTCAGATGAAGACATGTGTTTAAAGTTGACGCATGCGCTATTAGTTGTTTCGTACGTAAACATAACATAAAGTTGAATTTATCTCAACTTTACGTTTTCATTACGTAGCTCTTATGTCAATACGTAAACGTAAAAAATACGTAAGAGCATTGTAAACACGGGCATTGAAATACAGTAGTTCAACTTTATGTTTTTGTTTACAGTTACGTACTCCTTACGTTTACGTACATTGTGAATTGGCACTTAGATTTCTTCTATACCAACTCTTCCCAAAGAGCTGATAACAGCGCTCATCTTGGTCCAGAAACAAAACAAAGACGAGTATCATTTAACCTTAAGGTTGACGGAGAAATATGTACTTCGGCGAAAACTGTATCTTAAAGAGGTCATCAAGCAATCCATATAAGTAGGTATGAGGTGTTTATGAAGTAGTTTTTGACAAATCAGTCCCAAAACAGTAGTATTTGACAGATCAGTCCCAAGAAGTAAAATTTGACAGATGTGTACCAAAAAGTGAAACTTCACGGCCGCAAAAGGGACCATAGAAACAGCTTCTTTAATACGATCGCCTGAAAAATTATTCACTAAATGTGAAGACAAATCAGTGACTTGCATATTCTTATTATTTGGATTACCGGCTTGTGAATGAAATCTATTGAAACCAATTTATTCTACTCTTAAGTGAACTTTGATAACGTTTTCATCCAAGATTTGGGTCATTTTCACTTCTTGTACAAATTGAGTTATAAAATACATGAATCTATGTTCTAAGTTCTATATTCTATTCACAAGCCTATAAATTGATAAGAATTTATATTTCCTCTCAATATCGTCATTCTGGCTTGGTGAATTCTAAAAACTAATTTTGAAATAATTACACATGATATAGACAAATATATATTGGATTGTGCCCCAAAGCTTCTACTTGATGAGACGAAAACATTTCAACTTTTCGTTTTATTAACCATGACGTACTACCATGGAGAAATTTATTCAAAATACTCTTACTTGATGTTTGTTCCTATGAATATAATTAATTATTCTATATACAACTTTCGATGAGCAAAATGCTCTGTACGGAAAAGTATCATTAGCAAGCTTCTTCAAAAACTTTCATTTTCAGTCACTTGTTATGCATTTCGTAAAATTGGTACACATATTACTGTACATTCATGAACATTCTAATTGATAATCAATAATTTCTTTACTCTCAGGTTCATCAGCATTGGGCGCTGATGCCTTAGACACTGCGCTATTGTTTTTGTTTTTAGATGAATTATGTGATAGCCTGAATGAAATTTCATTTAATGAACAATTCATAAAACCATTGCAAGATAAATTTCAATGCGGCACATCATGGCGTGCAGTGTAACAAGGCTTAATCATCATAACATATAAAATGCGTAATCAGTATTTTAAATTGACCAATTTGTATTTGTATTAATAGTAAACATTATAATTGCAGCACTTGCAAGGTGATACAATATGCTATGCCGACTCAGCGCTTGTTTAGTATATATATAGAGTAATATATGTAAGGTAGGGCAGTTGAGTAGAACGTAGAGTACGAGAAGTCGAAGAACATTAAAGCTCCACCCGCACCTAGCCGTCTAGTAGTAAGTTACATCTTTTATCTTTGGTCTCAGTTATCATTGTTAATATATATTGTTATTTCATATCTTGTTATTTAATCTTTCATATATTTATTTGTTATACAAATTTGGCATACTTTATATTTACAATAACCTTTACCCTCCATCTAGCAAGAGCCCATTTATTCTATGTTATATCCAATTTAGGGTGTAACATCAGCATGAAATTATTGAAGCTCGAGAATATGATACAGTCCAAAACCGACTAATTTATCCCTCATTTTCTGTTGTAACTGTATTCATAGGAATTTAAAAAATAACATTGACAATGTTGAATAATGATATTCATATAATGAACATTGTTGAAAACATTAAAAGTGATGTTGAAGAGGAAATCAATTTCAGTTTTCTATCGTGCAAGACACATCCAAATAATGTGAAAGACATTTTAATCATAAAATCTATTTTTTTGATAGTGTTTAGTTATTTGAGAGATAAAAATGGAATTTTGTATGGAAATTTCAATCCAAAAATGGAATTTGATGACAGATTTAGATTAAAAGCGAAAGAAAGATATAAAAAATATTTAAAGTTCGAAAGTAGATTGTAAATTTGAAACTTTCATTGCAAATATAGAAGAAATAAACGATCCTGTTAATAAAATGCTATTTATTCCATATTACAGAGTAATGTAAAAGTCAAATATGAAATTTTGCAGTTTTAAGCTTAAAACGGAATAAAAACGTTACAAAAATTGAATATTATACTATTTTCATTTATTTCCACATTTGTCTTACTTCCTCCAAATTATTCACTAAATGTAAAGACAAATCAATGACTTTCTTATTCTTATTATTTGAATTACAGGCTTGTGAACGAAATCTATTGAAACCAATTTATTCTACTCTCAAGTGAATTTTGAAAACGTTTTCATCCAAGATTTGGGTCATTTTCACTTCTTGTACAAATTGAGTTGTAAAATACATGAATCTATGTTCTACGTTCTATATTCTATTCACAAACCTATAAATTGATAAGAATTTATATTTCCTCTCAATATCGTCATTTTGGCTTGGTGAATTCTAAAAACTAATTTTGAAATAATTACACATGATATAGACAAATATATATTGGATTGTGCCCCAAAGCTCTTACTTGGTGAGACGAAAACATTTCAACTTTTCGTTTTATTAACCATGACGTACTACCATGGAGAAATTTATTCAAAATACTCTTACTTGATGTTTGTTCCTATGAATATAATTAATTATTCTATATACAACTTTCGATGAGCAAAATGCTCTGTACGGAAAAGTATCATTAGCAAGCTTCTTCAAAAACTTTCATTTTCAGTCACTTGTTATGCATTTCGTAAAATTGGTACACATATAACTGTACATTCATGAACATTCTAATTAATAATTAATAATTTCTTTACTCTCAGGTTCATCAGCATTGGGCGCTGATGCCTTAGACACTGCGCTATTGTTTTTGTTTTTGGATGAATTATGTGATAGCCTGAATGAAATTTCATTTAATGAACAATTCATAGAACCATTAAGCAGTCCTCTTGGAAATGATTCACCTTATTTTAAATTTTGGGATCGGGCAAAACAAATTCTCCATACAATGTATTTTATAAACAAGAATGAAGTAACATCGGTAAAATATATTCCTCCGCCAATAACAAATTTGATCCACACTATCAATAGAATAAAAATTATATGGAGAATACTTCAGAATGAAAAATCCGGTGAAGTTTCCTTTTACCCGGAGTTTGATCCAATATCCTTTAGAATTTTTTTCCGGTCTAGTGCGGAGCCACGGATCAAGAAACATCAACCCAAGTGTGTCAGCCTTTATAAGTGCTTTTAAAACACTTATTGCCAATAATTTCTCTGTAAGATATTCAGCCGGTATGAACTGCGAAAGGGATGCTTCCGAAGGAGCACTTTCCACCTCACGAGAGCTATTCACAAGTCAAAAAAATATCGCGGAAAGCCAGGAAAATCAACAGATGACCATATTTTCCAAGCATAGAAGAAGTAGGGATAGAGTATCAAGCTTCAAATTATTGTGCTGGATTCATTTTAAAACATTTCTAAAACATTATTCGTAGCTGCGAAGATTGCAAGATAAATTTCAATGCGGCACATCATGGCGTGCAGTGTAACAAGGCTAAGTCATCATAACATATAAAATGCGTAATCAGTATTTCAAATTAACCAATTTGTATTTGTATTAATAGTAAACATTATAATTGCAGCACTTGCAAGGTGATAGTATATATATAGAGTAATATATGTAAGGTAGGGCATTCAAGTAGAACGTAGAGTACGAGAAGTCGAAGAACAAGCTCCAGCCGCACCTAGCCGTCTAGTAGTAAGTTACATGTTTTATCTTTGGTCTCAGTTATCATTGTTAATATATATTGTTATTTCATATCTTGTTATTTAATCTTTAATATATTTATTTGTTATACAAATTTGGCATACTTTATATTCACAATAACCTTCACCCTCCATCCAGCAAGAACCCATTTATTCTATGTTATATACAATTTAGGGTGTAACAGCAGCATGAAATTATTGAAGCTCGAGAATATGATACAGTTCAAAACCGACTAATTTATCCCTCGTTTTTTGTTGTAACTATATTCATAGGAATTTAAAAAATAACATTGGAAATGTTAAATAATAATACTCATATAATGAACATTGTTGAAAACATTAAAAGTGAGGTTGAAGAGGAAATCAATCTCAGTTTTCTATCGTGCAAGACACATCCAAATAATGTGAAAGGCATTTTAATCAAAAAGTCTATTTTTTTGATACTGTTCAGTTATTTGAGAGATATAAATAAAATTTTGTGTGGAAATTTCAATCCAAAAATGAAATTTGATAACACATTTACATTGAAAGCAAAATAAAGATATGAAAAATATTCAAAGTTTAAAAGTAGATTGTAAATTTGAATATTTCATTGAAAATATAGAAGAAATAAACGATCCTATAAATAAAAAACTATTTATTTCATATTACAGAATAATGTAAAAGTCAAATATGAGATGAAGCAGTTTTAAGCTTAAAACGAAATAAAAACGTTACAAAAATTGAATATTATACCATTTTCATTCATTTCCATTTTTGTCTTACTTCCTTCAAATTATTCAATAAATAAGACATTCGGTTATTTTCTCACAAATTTGTTTATTCTTACTTTATACATACACACAAAATGATGTTATTATTGAAATACGAGTATAAAGTTTAGATAAACAAATTTTTGGAATAAGAACTGAGTGTTTCATTTAATTATTGCTTTTATACTACTTTTTGTAGGTAATTTATGCAACCTGAGGTACATTTAGTTCATTTACCAAACTGAAGAGGGCGCAAGGAAACAGTGTTCCCAGGGTTAACATTGCAGTTCCCCATCTCATTATTAGTCAATTTGTGTGGACAAGCAGGAACTTGATTTTGTGCAGTTGGTATCCAATCGTGAAGTTCTATTTCTATTCCAATGGAATAGACTTGCTGCGATCTGCCAAAAGACAATGTATTATTTTGACGATATAAAAATTATATATTTTTTTTTATTGAAATGGCCCATGAAATGTTGTTCAACTTTATCTTGAGGTGAAAATGTATATCAACACCGATCAACACGATATAAAATTCAAAATTTTATCTTGAACCAATTTTATACAATTCGTATCTTTTGATACAAATGCACTGAGAAAACAACTTTAAACTGCAGAAAACTGATCAAGGGGATTGCTAATAAAATATATAGAAAATGCTGTTTGTACCTTGACAGCACATCATAGGTATTAGTTGTACGCTATTACAATTGGTCTAATAGTATATTACAATTGAGGTGGGAAGTATTTTATTACAGCCGAGAGCTTATTATATGATCAAGAGGCGAAGCCTCAAGGATCAGATCTAACCAAAGTATATATACTATTTCATTCACAATCATTCTTATTTATTGGAGAAATAATTGATCCAATTTCGTCCTTCTTTCAACCAAGTAAATTGATGTATGTAAAAGTTTATGTAAACAAGAATGTTTTGAAAAATTTACTCAATTCGACATAAATGCTGGATTTATGAATCCAGTTATTTATACGTGTATCCATTAAAATTTTTAAAAGGGCAAATATTAATAGATTCTGAATGAGTTATAACAGTGAAATGGAGCTACACACTCACCCCGAATCAAAGGTAAGTACTACAAGCGTAAGTTTATAGCGATTTTTTTCATAATTTACAAGTTTATGAATTTGTAGGACATAAATTCACACAGAATTGTAACAAAAATCCGCTTCTCTTCAATATTAATTATTTTATTTGAATCATTAGATAATATGATCGATATTTTTGACAGCACGGATCATTTCAATTCAAAAAAGATTTATGACTGATACTAGGCAACCCTGCATAAATATTTCCCATCCAAGAGATGGAGATGTCGGTTCCGACCATATATCTATAAATTTATAGGTATATGGTTCCGACCCGTGAGATGTCGGTTCCGACCATATATCTATAAATTTATAGGTATATGATTCCGACCCGTGAGATGGTCATTACAGTTAGAAATCACATAATTTCCAGCCTCCAAAAGGTTAGGAAATGCCATATTACTATAATTATTGTGTATAAAAGAATATTATCAATTGTTAGTAGTCAGTGAAGTTGCGAAATTTGTGAACATTAGGACAGATGAGTTTTGTTGCATGTAAAATAAAATAATACTCACAGTCTTACATACAAAATTAATTAAAATGCACTGTATATATTTATTTGATGATTTTGTCAAACTATAATTATGCACAACACTTACTTAAATTTATTAAACACTCTGTTACGCAGCTGTACAAGCTGCACTGCACTGTACTCCAACTGAAAACTGAACAATGGAAATGGTTTTATCATGATATGCAAGCAGGGGTGCCACAAGTCAGTAGATAAGATATTGTACAATGTTACCAAAACTATGGACTTTCGCCTAATATTATGTTACAATACTCAAAAAGAAGGAGTATATTTCCATCAATCAACGTATATATTCCTGTAGTCGATTTTTCCGTCAATTTATATTCTTGTTACAAAATCTTTACTTCTTATTCTGATTCAGAGTCTGATTTTGTATTTATTTGTACTGGCCTCATTTTGACATGAGCAGTAGGTATATCATACGACTCCTCTTATAGGAGACGAGATGTAACGTGATCCAAATCATATGGCTGGTTCCTACTAGCTTCACTCGTAAATCTTACAGCTAATATCTCTTTCTATAAGAACTGTCATTTCAAAAAGAGCGGAATATTTGAAAAATTATTCATTGTAGAAAGATCATTTAGTGATCGTTCAGTTGTTGTACAGGAAGTGTTTTTGATATTTGTCAGTGTTTTTATTTTCAGACGATATCTGCGGAGGCTTATTGGAATGGTGATATTTGGAAATAAATTATATTCAAGCAAGTAATCATTATTTTTATGTGTGCAGGGTGGGTGGATCCGAGAGTTTTGAGAGACGTCGCTGATGGTTAGAAGCAATTGGAAATGATGATTCTATGCGCGAGGATGCTCATGTTCGGCTACATTTTATTATTGGTGTGCTTCCTTTGTATCAGCTTGTTTTATCATCACTCACGTACATCACAGCGTCCCTCCTTACTTCAAGAATCTCCATCTCTAGTTATTTCTGAAGATTCCACATGAACAATTTTATTTAACGAAGCACTAAGTTGATGCTATTCGGCTTTTTGTTTGCCAAACAGATAATGCAGTTGATGATAAAGATCATTCAGTCTGGGTGCCATCAAAAAATCTTTTTGATACGAAGATGAAGATATAAAGTTGATGAAGCATGCGGAAAAATTGAGAGAGAGAAGAAGTATAAATATGAATTTATTGCCATTAACATTAAAAAAATGCATATTACTAAAACATTGAAGATGTATTAATCAATGATTGTAAATTCTTCCATATACAAGTTGAATTTTATTAATTACTTGTTTTACAAGGTATTAGATATTGATTTTTCAAGGCCAACCACTGTTTTACTTTGTTTCAGCTGGAGAAGTTCAGAAATATATGGCCACAGAAAATAGCAATATGAAATATAAATCAATAAGTTACAGTGCGCTCTAGCGAGGCAAATTTTCAGATAATATTATTACCATGAACTGTTTTAATTAGCATCTATTTCAATTGAAGAGTTATTTGCACGGTTTGAGGGAGTATATATTGTATTTATTCTCTTTGATATATTATGAGAATTAGTTATTAATTCTGTGCAGAAAGGAATTATCTACCCGCATCTCTAGTTGCCGATAGTAGCTGGAATGTCTTCCTAAGTCGGCGTATATATTTTTTAAGATCCAATAATTCCCATATGTCCACTAACTTCTCCCTATTTTACCTTGGGGAACTTTTCACACAGGCGAACAAAATAGCAGCAAAAAGTCTACAAGCCTCACCAAGACCTGCATCGCATCTACAATGACTACAAAGAATATCTTCTTTTGGCCGTGCTATAATCCAAGGCTGTACAGGTTTTTCCTTGAGTCGTATAGAATGCATCATCTAAGACACAAATGGTTTAAAAATCAGTATGTACAAAAATATTAATTCTTTACGTGTTAATTCATAGTTATATTTGAATAAATTTGAGTGACCATTTTAGTCGCAAAATGAATGTTACTGCTTTATTTTTATTTGCTGTGCATAGCGTTCTAATTGAAGCTATAAAGGATTGGAGAATATATCTTTTTCAATAATATTTCAAGATTTTATGCGTAAAATTTTTTGTTATATAAATATGAATAATGTATGTTCAGTGCATACAACTTACCTTTCCAATGATCGAGATATTTTTTTAAAACTTTTTCATCAATAAATCTCGCACCCATCGGTATGACATATATTTAGACTTCTAAACTCTTGAGAACTCTAAATTCTTGATGTGTATAGAAACTTTAGAACTAAATATAAATAAATTTCATCGTGTAATATTTGTTTCCGCGAAAAAACTGAATAAATCACTATTATAAGGACATGCTTATTTCTCGCAAATCACAAATTAACCAAATTAGTTAGGGAAAATGTTTTGGCTCAAATACTTTTCAAATTTATCGTAATTTCGGCTATGAATACTTCTGTTCAGAAATCCGTTCAATAAACTCTCAAATATGTAGGTACTTGATTTTGTATTATTCGTGTAGTTTTTTTTTCAGCGAATACATATCTGTACACAATATACAAAAATTTTACTGTAATAAATATGCAATCTGTTTTGGAAAAGATTGTCTTTGTGTGAAGTATTTTTTGCATCGTATTTTAGTTTTAGTGCAAGATCATGCATTTGGAGAACCAGATATGCATGAGATCATGTGAGGAATATTCACCGTGATAAAAAAAATCATATAAATAAAACAGAAAATACAAAGAGTACAGTTCATTGCGGTATTCAATTGTAGAAGAAAATACAAATATTCTAGCGATCTTCTTCATATAACTTGAAAAAAAATAAATTTCATGTAAAAAATATAATTCCACCATATTTGCTGTTTTTCCTGCAGCTACTTCCAAAATTGAACACTTCGAGCGCTGGTGTCGCTCTCCAACGTTTGCGCAAAGCATATACCTGTAAATATATATACCAACGACTTGGACCTGACAGCGTACGGGGTCTTTTATCTCTTTTCTTCTGCAAGTCTAAACTGCGCATGGTCACACTTTGAAATAAGTCTTGATTTAGAAAATAAATTTGACTCCGAATCATCCCCGAACGTCCCGAACACAATCTTTCAAGCATCAGCCAATGAAATTCAAGACTGTGACCATGCGCAGTTTAGACTTGCAGAAGAAAAGAGATAAAAGATACCGTACGGAGACGCTTCCTTGTTAAGATAGGAGGTCAGCAGTATATATATTTATAGGTATATGGCGCAAAGGGCCTATTTGGAAGAGATATTTGCTGCAAAGCTTCGAGTTGAAGTTAGTAGGAACCAGCCATATGATTTGGGTCATGTGACATCTCGTCTCCTATAGCTACACTACAGTATTTTTGATGGTGATAAAATACAATCTAAGTCCCTATATCAAAATCATCCAATCCTGTCTAGAAGATAACTGAATGAAAAATTATATAGAAGTTATGAACTTTATTCACTGGTTACTACAACAATTTTCACGACAGTTGTCGCTATAGATAAATTTGAGAAACTTTCATAAAAATATGAGAATATATTATAAATCATAACTGTAAGTAATGGAAATTATATTGAATAATGTAACATTTCAATAAAAAGACGATCTAATATCTAATACTTTTATGACGTCTTGATGACGTCCAAAAGTCTTTTGTGTCTCTCAAACAGTGGGCTCCATAGGTGTACAAATTCCTAGAAAATTTGATCTTGTTCATGAGAAAATAATGTTGCGTTGCAATTTGATGTACTTATAAATCAATAGAAATGTATCGGAAGAGTTGAAATATGTATTATTTCTATTTTTCGAATGTTATATAATTATTAAGAAACATTTTGAAGAGTCTCCAAGTTTCACAGGCATGCGCATGAAAAAAAATTTAGCTTCAAACTTCTACTATTGTTTGGTCGATAGAAACGTGATTTTGACAAGTAAATTTGATAAGTGTATAACTTATCTAGCTGGTGGTCTAACTGATAGTAATAAATATAATTCAGATGATGCTAAACAAGCAAGATACTAACGCCACCTATCTCACTTTACGTCAATATTCTCAAAATGTTTGATGATGAATAAGACCTACCGTTTGAGTAACACAATAGAACTTTCTGCACGATTGGGCGTTTTCATCATATACCTATAAATATATATACTGCTGACCTCCTATCTTAACAAGGGAGCGTCTCCGTACGGTATCTTTTATCTCTTTCCTTCTGCAAGTCTAAACTGCGCATGGTCACAGTCTTGAATTTCATTGGCTGATGCTTGAAAGATTGTGTTCGGGACGTTCGGGGATGATTCGGAGTCAAATTTATTCTCTAAATCAAGACTTATTTCAAAGTGTGACCATGCGCAGTTTAGACTTGCAGAAGAAAAGAGATAAAAGATCCCGTACGCTGTCAGGTCCAAATCGTTGGTATATATATTTATAGGTATATGGTTTTCATTTACCGACCCTCTATTTGAGGTTGTATGTTGATTTTACCAGCAAACTGTGGTTACTATGGTTATTCTGACTTACCGATTAGGCGGTAAGTAAAAACTTGTGGATTTCCACAGAAAAATATTCATTTATTTATATTTATTTGAAATTGAATATTCAGAATAAAATGTCACACTTGACAGATAACAGCGAATAAACAATCATCGGTTGTAAGTCAATTTGAAAAAGTAAATTAGGATCAATATTTTGGATAGATATTTCGAACGTACAAAAAGTTTTGTAAGCATCATGGTCAATATGTACTACATCGATTTCGTATAATATTTGGAAACCTCCCCAAGGCTCGGCCTCCCAACTATTATTCTCAATCGGTAAACTGTACTTACTGACCTTAATACTTCAATAACTATTGGGCGTCACGGAATATTTTTAAATCGAAAAAAAAATATTCCGTAAGTACTACAAGGTTTTTTTGAATCGCATTTTCACTTTTACTTCTATTCGTTTATGTCCTATCAGAAGAGAAAGAAAAAACAGTGGAACACCCCATTGTCAAATTATGACACTTGGCCTCATGTTATCATTCTCAACTTTACACTCCCGTTGCATAAGTTATCACTTTTACGTCGAGAAGAGAATTATATTTTTTTATTATGATCTAAAAGAGGTAATCAAGATATCTCCTTTTTTTGTGTCGCGACATGAACATATCTCGCAAAGAGTCGCAGTTTGAAGAAGTTAAGGGCCACTGATATAAAGGACTGCGAATAATGTTTCTGTTGACGTTACTACATTTATGAAGACTTATCACGATGTATCGTGGTATTTGGATGAAATTTTAATTTTTTGTTCTACTTTTCACTTATACAAAATAAATGTAAGTATATGAAACCGACAAAGTTCACATTCCGATGAAATTTTGACGGAAATACTTGTTTTGATCATCTCTAAATCCATTTTGACCATTATCGGCTTGATGTCGGTACGTATGTGCTCGCAAATTTCAAAACCCGTCGAATGTGTAGTGTTGAGATTTTGTATTTAAGACTGGCATTAAGTCTATTTGTGTATCTCGCATTATGGTTGCAATCGTCTGTACCGAGAATGCATTTTACTTGAATTATCTTTCGAATTCCACATAAATTCGAAATGGTTAGCCGAGGGAAACGCGTAAGAAATATTGATCCTGAGTCGTCTGATAACACTATGAAACACTAATCTCCATATAACTGTGCAACGTGCACGTTGTCAAGGAAATTATTTCAACTAATTTTTGTATTCCAACACGTTCAGTGCGCATAACGCACTAGTGCGGTCTAAGATGTCCATAAAGTTTCACTAGAATTTATGGCCCACACAAAAAAAAAATTATACCAATATTTCTTACACATTAATTACAATTAATTACAACCGGTAATAGATTTTTTACAGTTGAGGTTTCTCGGAAATCGGGGTGTGGCTCAATTTTAGTCTAAAGATACACCACACCTATACTCCAGTCAAGTTAAGAATGCAGCACGATCTTCGGAAAATGGTCGGTCACGCGCATGTCTCCGCCCAATTTCCTTGGTAGGAGACTCTCACTTTTCCTTTCAATCGCTTCTTATCCCAGGCCCGTGTTAATTATTATCTCGAGCTCCCCCGATTTTTTCGCGTGTAATCCAAGTTGCTTTTGAAAATTAGTGAGTTGTCAGTGAAATTTATTTCAAATATATTTTTTGTATTACATATGATAGAATACAAAGTGCATGAAACATCTATTTTTTTTATCTCATTTTCTAATGAGTACAAGTACCTTTAAAATCAAGATGAAAAAAATACATAATTTGTTTTATGATCCTTCAACTATTTTTATCAGTCTCACAATTTTCCGTAAATACACTTGAAAAACGTGAGAAAATCATATTGAATAACCTTGACCATAAGACATTTTCATAGAACATTGATCGATGTTGATGAAATTAATTTTCTCAATTTTTTGAAATATCATCAGAAAATGAAGTAAAACCATTGATATTAGATCATTTAAAAGTATGATGAATACATTTGAAACATGATTAGTTCCAGTTTGGATTATCATGAGCATTTAAAACTATAGGACGAATATAAAATGAGTCTGTTCAAAAGTTATGAGCTCAATGTTCCACTAAAAACCATTAAAATGTTGAATGATCGGTTTTTGATTTGTATATTGTATATTTCTGATGCTTAAAGTTTCAACGTTTCGAGCTTTTAATTTTTCAATTATCTACATAGTTGCCTTGTCTATTTTTCTATCTTTGCTTTCTGATGAAGACCCTTAGTTAAAGGGTCAAAACGTTGAAGCTTTAATAAAAAATATACAGACCGTAAACCAAAAACCAATCATTTATAATGTAATTCTGAAAAAATATGTAGATTCTTCAAAATGTTTCTAAAAGAATTCAATTTTTAATAATCATACTAAATAATAATTTGATTCGAGTGCTGATTCTGTTGTGCAATAGAAATATAACTGGAATAATTGAAAAAAAAGAGAAAATTTCCAATCGATTCAAACTAAAGCTTTTTTTTCAAAAAAATTGCACTGATTCAAATCAAGCCAACCCTGCTTGCATCTCATTCTCATAGCACAGCACTGCTGTACTTCATCTATTCCTCTTTACACCGCATGCCTCAGCGCAGATCTGCTGCATTCTTAACTTGACTCAAGTATAGTAATATCTTATCCAAATCAACTCTAAGTGGGCTAAACAATTCTTACAAACCAATTACAATTAGAATAAATTGGTAGAGATGACTGAAAATCAACCCTTAGGTGATAAATCCCTCTTTAAAAGAATGAAAGCGCACCAAAATGAGACATACCGAATGAAAATGAAATTTCAAGGCCAAAAACTGGCAGTATGGCTACTTGTATGGAAAAAAATATATTTCTCGTAAATCATAAAATAGTAATTAAAACAATATTTTAAAAGCAAGTGTACAGGATACTCTTGTCACAGAAATCTTTAAAGTGTCAAAGCTGGTACATTTTTTTGACCATAGGGGAATATTTTAATGATGAATTTGAACGACTCTCATAGATTTTCTAATATTTTCAATACGTTGAAAAGAAGTTCAAATGGTAACAAAAAATAGAATCGGTAAAAAAATTTGCTTAAAAATGGTACAATAGTTACCGAGTGTAGAGAAATCGTTGGTTAATTGATTACAACAGCTCACTCAATTTTTTTTGTCAATTTTATTATATAATGATGTAGTTCACACAATAGTCAATAGGAAATAAGTGTGTGGGATGGTGTAAAAACGTATACAATGCTTTAAATTGATTCAATAGTTGTTTTCCATCAAGGAGTTGTTAATTAATTGATTACAACAGCTCACTTGACTTTTTTCACAATTTTATTACATCATAGTGTAGTTCACACAATAGTCCATGAGAAATGGGTGTGCGGGATGGTATAAAAAATTGAAGAATCATCTGAATGATGAAAGCGCATTTTTGACAGCTCATGATTGCTTGCTACTTCAGAGATTTCGCAAATTACCATCTTCCACAATCACTGAGCTTGAAATCAAGCAGTTTAGGCAAACCTACGAAACTGCAGCTTTCATGAAGTACCAATTTCAAGTTGACTATTTGATAGATACATAATTTGTGCAGGTACAAACTTAAAAATATCATTCAATCTGTATTGTTTAGTTTTTGACTGACGGGAGGTCATGTGCTATACATTAAAATAATAATTAGATCTTCATCAAAGCTCTATGAAAAAATCCCTGAAAATTACCTCTAAAGCTACAGATCCAAGAAAATAAGTAACGGATGGTCATGTTGTACTGTCCTAAATTGATCGTAAAAACAAAGATCGAACTAATAACATGGGAGACCGTATGTCAATATCTTGTGTAACTCGCGAGATATTGAAATAAATAGTTTCTACCCTTAAATGGGTACTAACCTATATCGGTTCGGAATTTCGAGTATAAATCTCAATTACTGATATGTTGCTCATTCTGTGCAGCAATTCTCAAATTTTAACTCTGCGAAGTTCAACAGTAATCACCTTTTCAATTTTTGTTTCAATTTTTACCCAAAACTGGGTGTATGAATAGGAGAATCTAGCAGTTAGTACAAACCTACAAATCAGTATCTTCCACTTAGTACCTGTTTAAAATCTGTAAGTGCTGTAGCTCCTGAGATCTCCGCGTCACGCCAGCCAGCCAGACAGCCAAAGTGCATATAATAGCGTTTTGTTTTGTTTTTGTAAAAATGCGCTAAAAATGTTAACGATGCTTCAAATTGGTTCAATAGTTGTTGTCCACCAAGGAGTAATTTATTAATCAATTCCAACAGCCCACTTGACTTTTTTCACAATTTTATAACATCGTAGTGTAGTTCACACAGTAGTCAATAGGAAATGAGTGTGTGGGATAGTGTGAAAAATGTTTACGATGCTTTAAATTGGTTCAATAGTTGTTGCCTACCAAGGAGTTGTTTATTAATTAATTACAACAGCCCACTGGACTTCTTTCACAATATGAATAATCTAAAGATAATCAATTACATTAAGATTCATAATGTGTTTTATACGTACATAATTTTAGCAAAATACTTGGTGAAAGACATTTTCTCATTTTGTTCATCTTTAAAACAACTCTTGTATTTTGAGAAGGGAAATATGAAACAAAAAAAGAGGGAAAATTGTTTGTTAAGTAATAATACGAACAGGAAATTTGATTACTTTCTTGACATCTTTCTATTCTTTAACTGTGCTTCTCTTAGTTCTTAAGTTCGCATTACCATAAATAATGAATCTTGGATTACCAAAAAATTGGAAGAAGCTGAAAAATTATGCGATATCAAGTAACATTGCTGCCAATTTAAAATTCTGTTCAATTTGTACAAATTTAAGGAGAATTTTTTTCACGATAAATTGGTAAATGCTAAAAAAGAGTATAACGACAACTATATTATCAATTCTCATAACAAATCAAAAACTATCTGGAATGTTATCAAACACGAGTCTACTGACAATGCATCCAGTACTTTCAAAATCAAGGACTGTAATAATTCTATGATTACTGATTCAAAAGAAATAGCTGTTTCATTTGATAATTACTTTTGTAATATTGCTGGGCATAATAATACTATCCCCTATAATTCAACTAATCCATCTAAAAATATTCAAGTACCATATAATTTATTTCTGTCACCTACTGACCCATATGAAGTGTAAGCTATAATTCAAGAAGTAAGTTGTAAGTCATCTTCAGGTTATGATGAAATACTCTGTCCTTTGTTGAAATCAGTAAGTTCTATCATCTCTCCCATACTAAGTGATACCATGAATTCATCATTTCTAACTGGTATATTTCCTGATAAATTGAAAACAGCTGAAATTGTTCTTTTGCTCAAAAATGGGAGCAGGGAAAAAACTTTAAATTTTGTTACCGAAAATCTTGAGTTTAAAAAAATTACAGGCACTATATTTTTCGATTTACAGCCCCTAGGTGCTGTGATGGCTCGGAATGGAACAACTTGAAGTTTTTGATTGATTTGGTTGATTTCATAATTCATTGTAAAATATAATATAATATATATATATATATATATATATATATATATATATATATATATATATATATATATATATATATATATATATATATATATATATATATATATATATGTATAAGTGGCTTGGACACCCTAGGTGGGGCTGCGCCGCTTCTACTGAAGCTCTCTAGAACCTTTATTTGAGATAGACCAGTCTTCATCGCCTTGTTCTAAATATTCTGACATATTTCTCTTCATGTCTTCCTATTTTCTGTTTTCCCCTGCGCTTTATACATTCCTGCTTTACTCAGATCTGCTTCTACTTCTTGTAGCCATTTCGACCAGGGTCTGCCTCTTCTTCTGTTTCCACCTGGTTCCCATTGTAAAATTACCCTTACGGTGTCTTCTTCTCTATTTCTCCATATGTGTCCTAACCATTTCGTCCTCTGTTGTTTTATTTTCCTTACTATATCTTCTCCTTGCAGCTCTTGTTCTATTTCATGGTTCATTAGTATTCTATATTCGTTTTCTGTCGTTTTTACTAATCCTGTGATAGTTCTTACTATTTTTCTTTCTACGATTCGTAAATCTTCTACATCTTTTTTGGTCATTGTCATTGTTTCTGCAGCGTACATTATTATCGGTCTGATTATTGTTCTATAAACTTTCAATTTTGTTTTCTTTGTTAGGTTTTTATCCTTGAGTAATTTTTTATTTGCGTAAAAGGCTCTGTGAGCTGTTAATATCATCTCTTGGATTTCTGTTTTCCTGTCTCCTTTATTTGATAGCATAATGCCTAGGTATTTGGATTTATTCACCTCCTCAAACTGTAGGTTACCTATTTTTATATTTCTACTTCCTGATTTTTTTCCTATCCTCATTATTTTAGTTTTGTTCTCATTGATTTTTAGGCCCACTTTGTTTTCTTCTGTTACTATTTCTTTGACCATTTCTTTCAATATTTTCCTATTTTTTGTTGCCAATACTATATCGTCTGCGTATGCTTTTAGTTGTCCGCCTTTAGTTCTGAGTGTTTCTTAGTTCAAATTCCTCATCACATATTCTAACGCTATGTTGAACAGAGTTGCCGATAGTGTATCTCCTTGTCTCACTCCTCTGTTTATTCCGAATTCCTGAGTTCCTCCTTTTTGTGTTTCAATTGTGGTTGTTGTTCCACTTAATGTCATCAAGATCAATCGTCTTAGTTTAGCTGTTATCCCAAATTCTTCTAGAACTGGCATAATTTTTCTCTTTTGATCGATTCAAACGCTTGTTTGAAATCAATGAATAATGAGTTCATGTTCATTTTATATTCATGTGCTTTTTCCATTATCTGTTTAACTGTATGTATTGCGTCTGTTGTTGATCTGCCTTACGTGAATCCGCACTGATGCTGTCCTTTTATGTTTTCTGTTTCTTTCTGGACTCTCTCTTATATTGGTGTTGACATTATTTTATATGTCGTGTTCAGTAGCGATATACCTCTATAATATTTGTTGGTCTCCTTTCTTGTGAATTGTGATTATTTGTCCTCTTTCCCAATCCTTTGGCATCTTTTCTGTTCTCCACACCTTCATTATAAGTCTATATATATATATATATATATATATATATATATATATATATATATATATATATATATATATATATATATATATATATATATATATATATATAGACTTATAATGAAGGTGTGGAGAACAGAAAAGATGCCAAAGGATTGGGAAAGAGGACAAATAATCACAATTCACAAGAAAGGAGACCAACAAATATTATAGAGGTATATCGCTACTGAACACGACATATAAAATAATGTCAACACCAATATAAGAGAGAGTCCAGAAAGAAACAGAAAACATAAAAGGACAGCATCAGTGCGGATTCACGTAAGGCAGATCAACAACAGACGCAATACATACAGTTAAACAGATAATGGAAAAAGCACATGAATATAAAATGAACATATATATATATATATATATATATATATATATATATATATATATATATATATATATATATATATATATATATATATATATATATATATATTCGTGTAGTTCATTTCCTCCATATTTTATTAGTTCTGTGTTTATTCTATCTTTGCCTGGAGCCTTCCCATTTCGCCTACTTCTTATTATTTCTCTGACTTCTTCTTTTGTTGGTTCTTCTAATACTCCTTTGCCCGCAATTTCATCTTGTGTTGTAATATCCACGTTTTTTTGCGGGCCTGTTAGCAGGATTTTGAAGTATTCTACCCATGTTTTCTTATATTGTTCATCGTTTTATGATTTGTTGCCCTTTGCGTCTTTTAAACAATAGATTTTTGATTTGTATATTCTTTCTTGTTCATTTATTCTATTATAGAATTGTTTTGAGTTTCTATTCATACTTTCTTCTTCAATATCTGTTATTTTATCGTCTATCTAATCTCTCTAGTTTTTTCTTAGAATTCTACAACATTTCTGTCTTATTTTTTTATAATCTTCTCTGTCTTCTATCCTATTTGTATTCATCCACTTCAGTCTTGCATTTTTCTTTTTTAATACTATTTCTTGGCACTGTTTGTTGAACCATGTTTATTTATTTTCTTGTTTTTCTTCTCCTATCTTTTTTTTTGCAGCTTGGTTTATACAGTTTTGTATCTTATGTCACTTATTCTCCACATCATCTTCTTCTCCACATTTTTCTTTGATGTGCTTCTCTATTTCTTCTTCGTACTTCTTCCTTGTGTCTTCATTGCTAAGTTTTTCTATGTCCTATTTAGATTTCTTGCTTCTGTCCTTCTGATTTCTTCTTACTTTCTGTTAAAGACTTGCTATTACCATAAAGTGGTCTGAATCCGCGCATGCTTCTCTGTATGATCTTACATCTGTTATATCTGATTGTTTCCTTCCTGTGATTAGTACGTGGTCTATTTGAGTCTGGGTTACTTGGTCTGGCGATATCCAAGTTATTTTATGTATTCCTGGATGTTTATGTTTGGTACTACTTATAATCATGTTGTTTCTTGTCGCTATTCCACATAGTCTATGACCGTGGTCATTTGTTTTTTCATGTATTGTATATTTTCCTGCTACCTGCTTCATATGATCTTCTTTTCCTATTTGAGCGTTTAAATCTCCTAATAGTAATAGGGTGTCTTCTTTTGGCACTTTTTCTAATTCCTCTTCTAATTTTTCATAGAATTTTTCTTTTATTTCTGTCTTTGCGTTTTCTGTTGGTGCATATACGTTTATTATTGACAACTAGAAAGGAGTTGTTTCTATTCTCACATAGGCTGATCTTTTATTTATTGCTTCAAACTCTATCATTTTCTCTTTGAATTTACCTGTTATTAGAAAAGCCACGCCGTATTGCCCTTGTTTTTCATCTTCTGAGTATTGTAATATGGAGTCTTTCTTCTCTATTACTCCTTTTCCTTTCCATCGAGTTTCTTGTATTGCCGCTATGTCAATATTATATCTTGATATTTCTGATACTATTTCTTGCATCCTCTCTGGTTGTAGCATAGTACAGACATTCCATGTACTGATTTTTATTTCATTGCGCCTGATCCTCTTTTTTGATTCTTTTTTGGTTTTATTTTTCTTTGTTGTTTCTATTTCATGAATCCTCATATCAATTTTCTTGCTCGGTCGTCGTACCTCTTCCCTCCTTTCCTTTCTTGCGACTTAGTTTTTTGGGAATAATTTCTCTCTTTGTTTGTCCCACAGCCACATGTTGTTATCTATCACCAGTTTATTAGTTTAAATTTTTACCTGTTTTCCATCCTCTCTTTCCTGTTCAGCTCTTTTTATTATCTCTCCTTGTATTTTTCTTTCATTGACTGTTAGGAATTTGTCTATATATATTTTTTGTCCTTTCAATTTATTTTTCGCGTTGAATATCTTTTGTGTATCTTCTTCGTTGTTTACTTTTATTACTACTTTCTGTCTTTCCGTTACCTGTTTAATCTTGTACGCCTCCACGATTTTCATATGGATATTTAGTTCATCTTTAATGAAGTTTCCCATTTCTTCCTTTAGGTTTTCTTTTATTTCTAGTCCTGTTATAAACTTGTTTTTGTTTTCTTCTTCTTCTCTATTCTCAAGTCTTTTTATTCTTTCGCCCATTTCCTTATTTTATTTCACCCACATTTTCTCTTTTTCCTTTATTTGATCTATTTCTTTATACCTTCAATATTACTTAAAATTTTCTTATACGACTCTTCCATATGTTTTCTGATTGCTATGTTCCCGTTTCGTACTTCTTCCCTACCTTTCGTTACTTCTCCCCTTATTTCCTCATAATTATTTGTAAGCTTCTTCAGATCTTCCGAAATCGTCTTTAACATTTCCTCCATTTTCGTCGTTTTCTTCTGTTCTTCTGTTGTACTTCTTTTAACAGTGAATCTTTTGTCTATCGCGCTTCTTTTAGATTCTCTTAGTTTTTCTTCTTCCTCTTCTTCTCTCTTTCTAATGCAACTGGTACTATTGCTTCTTTCTCTACCATTCATTTGATATTGTTGTTGCTTCCGCTCTGATTCTATGATAAATACTTCCTATGCTTTTATTATTTGATTGCGATTGCTCTAATCTCCTTTCTAAGTTTTACGATTGAAAGGTAAACTACTTATTTTTATTTTTGCTATAGTTCGCAACACTGGTTTCGCCCGGCTCGCCGCTAAGCTACACGTGCGTTTGTAACTTTTATCACCACACCACCGTACACACCAACTTCACAATACTCAACTTATTTACTTAACTTGTTGAAGAGACGTGTAATTTAATTCTTTCATTCAGGTATGTTTCATTATCTTTATTATTGTATTTAAATAACATTTTATACTTTTATTCAGAATCAAATTACGTCAGGAAACGATCTTAAATATATATATATATATATATATATATATATATATATATATATATATATATATATATATATATATATATATATATATATATATATACATATATATATATATATATATATATATATATATATATATATATATATATATATATATATATATATATATATATATATATATATATATATATATATATATATATATATATATATATATATATAAATTATGAATCCCAAAACGCTGAAGTTTCGTTATTTGAGATCACAAACAACGTCATTTCTTTCTCTTAGAATAAGGAAAACATGTAATAATTACTTATAAATAAGAGTAGAAAGTTCACGTAAGTGAGATAATTGTATCAACTTTCCTAGCTGAAACAACTACGCTAGAAAAGTACTTTGACGCTGAATAAATAAAATATTAAAATTAACATTGCTTTTTTTTAATAATCGTCGAGATCAATAATATAATTGGCGCAGTCGGTAGGATAGCCGACAAGAATCCAGTGAGTGAATAAAACCTCATAAGTCTGTGAAACGCTTGCCGAAAATTCTCAAATTTTCACAAGAGCTATCCGAACATCACCTACGATCTTCGAACGACCTAAACAGTGGTCGCACCAGGGTCTAATCACGACCCATCTTTAAAATCCAAGGACATCAATCCGCTACTACGCGTCCGAGAAGGCAACTTTCCAATCAGGACCACAAATCCAATTGATTCTACAAGTTGCGTGACAAGATACAAACTCCCGCCCACTTGAAGCGTATCAAGACCTCCACTACTATGAGAATAGAAGCCTACTTCACAATATTACTGCTGTAAGTTTACTCCCATAGTAGATAAATATATTTTGCCGGTCGTAACAATCGGTCTGTGACAAAATACTGTTACACATATTTACATAAGGGTTTTGTGGAACGGCTAACGCTGTTAGGAAACAAAACGTGCCCCGACACAAGGCAAAACACACAATTATACATTGTAATATTTATAGATGATAATATATGTCTTCAGACGAAGAAATTGAAAATTTAAGTAATCAACTTAATAGAATACCGATTACACTTAAACCAAGTAAATTGGGTAACGGTAGTAAAATCAAACAGTCATCTGACAAAAACACACTCAGTACACTCAGTACACCCTTAACATATCCAGTACAAGAGTTAAATAAGTGCCAATTTGAATTAATCATGGCAACGGCATCAATTGCTGACATTCGAAATTTCATCGACGCTGTCCCTGAATATAATGGAGAAATTAAATCTCTCCCAAGATTCATAGAAGAAGCTGATAACTTTTATTCAGTTATGAATTCATTAGCTTTAACCCAAATCCAGAAAACATACTGTTTTTCTATGTTACAAAAGAAATTCGTTGACAAAGCTAAAGATATATTAGACACTCAGGAATTCACATCCTGGGATGATATAAAATTGTACCTTCAAACAAATTTTGAGGACAAAAGTACATATAATACCCTATTATTGACAACAATTAAAATTGCACAAATAGATGGCAATATAAATGACACTCTAAAGAAATTCAAAGATCTTTATCAAAGAATGACTTCCAAGATTCAATTATTGCAATATGAACAATATGGAAAACAATGCCTAATAGTCGAAACTCAAAAAACAGTAGTTTCTCATTTCATTTCATTATTACCTATGAATTTTAGAGCTTCATTTATAAGCAAAAACCCTCAAACACTTGACGCCTGCGAGCAACTTCTAACAAACGAATATAATTCGATACAATTACACAAATCTCCTATGAACAGAGTAACGTCTCAAACCACACAACAAAAAACACATAGATATTTCAATCCCCCACCACGAAGATTTCCATCACAACAATTTCCTTCACGTCCATTTAATCCCCAACATTCACGCCCTTCGGGACCACAAACATTTGCTAGGCAAAATATCAAGAATATCATAGAAACTAAACGCGATTTCAAACCAACCCCTATGTCCGGTATGACACAATTGACAACACCCATGTCCACACAAACCATAAGACGGAATTACGCCCTAGAAACAGAGAATAACGCGGATATTAACAATGACGAGACACAGAATGAACCAGAATTAAATGAACAAGACGAGACTTTTGAAACTCAATCTTTTTTAGATTACGACCCAGAACAGATAGACGGAAGTACGTAATGCTCTCTAACACTAAAACGATCCCGATCATTATATTTCAAAATTTTAAAATCCTTATCGATTCAGGATCTGATATTAATTTAATAACAGAAAAATCTGTGAAACAAAACAAAATGAAAATCTTAGAAGAGTTTTTAACTTTTAGAACTGCAACAAATAAAGTTAAATGTGATAAGTATGTTGAAATTAGAATATTCAACAAGAAATATAAATTTTTCATTCTAAATTTCCATTCAGAATGCGATTTATTATTTGGAACAGAAATACTTCGCGGAAAAAACACCATTATAAATTTTACAGAAGATGTCATTCACATGAAGAATATGAAATTTAATATCCGAAACTTGAGTAAGCAAAGTAAAGAAAGCCACGTACAAATTCGTGACGAACACTTACAATTAAGCATAAAAAATAAATTATATAATTTATTAGAACAATATGATTCACTTTTTCCGAAAGAAAATGAGACATTGACATTTACAAATAGAATACAACACAAAATTTACACTTCAGACGATATCCCTATATACACGAAAAATTACCGGCTCCCGCAAATTTATGAAAAAGACATCGAAGAGCATATTCAAACCATGCTGAAAGCAGGAGTTATACAAAAATCAAGAAGTCCATATAATTCACCGATATGGATCGTACCAAAAAAATTGGATGCCTCAGGCAAACGAAAAACTAGATTAGTAATTGACTTTCGGAAATTAAATCAAAAAACTAAAGAAGATAAATTCCCTATTCCAAACATTGACACTCTTTTTGACCAGATAAATAAACCAAAATATTTTACTACACTTGATTTGCATTCGGGATTTCACCAAATACTCGTCGACAAAAATGACAGAGAAAAAACAGCCTTCAGCACTACTTCAGGACATTACGAATTTTTGCGTATGCCTTTTGGACTAGTTAATGCCCCCGCGACATTTCAACGATGCATGAACGAAATATTACAAGACTTGATTGGCAAAGTATGCCTTGTATATTTAGATGATATTATAATTTTTGGTAACACTGAACAAGAACATTTGAAGAATATTGAAACAGTTTTCAAATATTTAGAACAGGCAAATTTAAAAATACAATTAGATAAATCGGAGTTTTTCAAAACAGAAGTTGAATATTTAGGATTTGTAATTTCAAACGAAGGCCTTAAGCCAAATGAAAAAAAAATAGAGGTTATAAAAAATATCCAAGTTCCAAAAACAGTAAAAGAAATAAAATCATTTTTAGGCAAACTTTCGTGGTATCGTAGATTTATTCCTAATTTTTCGAAATTGACCAAACCATTTACGAATTGTTTACGCAAAGGATCAAGTATAAACATCCATGATAAAGAATATGTAGAATGTTTCACGAAAGCAAAGGAATTAATCACAAATCCACCAATACTCGCATTCCCTGATTTCAATAAGAATTTTATATTAACCACTGACGCTTCTGACTATGCAATGGGCGCAGTACTTTCCCAAAATCATGATTTACAAGAAAAACCACTTGCTTATGCATCTAAAACATTCAATTCCCATGAACAAAATTATTCCACAATTGAAAAAGAATTGAAAGCAATAGTATGGTCTATTCAAAATTTTAAACCCTATCTTTACGGAAGAAAATTCACAATACGTACAGATCACAGACCACTGGTCTGGCTTTTTAACATGAAGAACGCAAACCAAAAGTTAATGCGCTGGAAGATTGAACTGAGTGAATATAACTTTGAAATAGAATACATTGCAGGCAAAACAAATAAAATTGCAGATTTTTTAAGTCGAATAAGAAACGAATTTAAAATTAATTACAAAATAGGCGATGTAACATCAACTCCTATTTTTGTACATTGTATTTCAAAAGATTATAAATTTGGTAAAGGATTAGCAAAACAAATTGATACCCAATTTGATAGTGAAAATTTTTGTAAGAATAAATTACCCAATAAAATTTTAATTCAAAACGAATATAATAAACAAATTTTTCATTTATTTTCTAAAGAATTATTTAATGACATATGTAATAGGAAATTATTGAAGCAATCACTTATACAATTACGCGATTATTTGATAAAAAATGATATATACGAAATAAACATCCCTTATTTATCATATGGATTAGACAAATTACCGAGAGAAGAATTGAATAAAATTTTGATTTCAATATTTGAGAATACTTGTATACAAATTAATATTTATTCATTACCCCAGAACTTCGTACTTAGTGACGAATTAGAATCAAGAATAGAATTGGAGAGAATTATAGAACAAGATGATGACTCGATAAGAAATATAGTGAATACACAAGATGATATCGAAACGAAACCATTCATAGCGACCAAGAATATCCAGTTAACGGTTTAAAAATTCTAGAAAATAGAATAAACATAGCTGATAATCAAATTATATTTTCTTTCGAAAATAAATACGATGTGAAAATCAAACGACTTTTTGGTAACAAAAAACAAAGATTGATGGTCACAATTGAAGAAAACGAGGCAGAAAACCAATTACGAGAATTCATAAAAAGTTATATTGTTCCTAAAGTCCGATATTATTGCATATGCAATGATGTATTATTCCAAATTTTAAACCAGTTGATCCAAAAAGATTTCGAAACAAATAGTATTAATATTATTAAAGTTAATAAAGAAGTAGACGATATTGAACAATTAGATGAACAAAATGAAATCGTTTACTTATATCATATAGGAAAAACGAACCACCGTGGAATTATGGAAACATATAATAAATTAAAAGAGAAATATTATTGGCCCAAAATGATAGACACCATCACTTCATTTATAAATAATTGCCAAACTTGCAAGGAATGCAAATATGACAGAAAACCTATCAAACTCACCGATAACCTTACCGAAACACCCGAACGACCTTTTGAAATCATCAATATTGATTTACTAACCCTAGACGGACAATATTATTTAACGATATATGACCAATTTTCAAAATATGCACAAGCAGACCCTGTCAAAACTAGAGACAGTAAGAATATAGTAAAAATTTTAGAAACATTCATTAGAACAAAAATACCCCCAAGAAAATTAATATGTGACCAAGGTTGCGAATTCAATAACATATCTTTACGAACTTTTTGCCATAATAATCAGATCGAGCTACACATAACATCAGCTCAAAATCCGAAATCGAATGCCATAGAGAGATTTCACTCGACTTTGATAGAACATTTAAGGATTAAGACACGAACTTGCAATTTGAAGCCTTTGAAAGAACTAGTGAATGATTGTATTTTCGCATATAACAATTCGATCCAGACTATCACAAATATGACACCAAACGAAATACTTTACGGTAAAGATTATACAAATCTAAGGCCGAGAGAAAACACACAAAATAAATTACAGACATACGTAGACAAACGACATAATGAATTAGAACAAGTCAAAAAAACATTAGTAGAGAAAAGCAAAAACGTTATGAAAACCCCAAAGAAAATGACAAGATCAGTAAATTGAAGAACCTCACCGAAGCATATATAAAACAAAATCCCCGTTTGATAACAAAATTTAAGAAACCGTTATATATAAAAACGAAAATCAGGAATTATAATGATAAATTTAAAACAATAGATGCTAAAGATAAATTGAGAGAACGAAAAGTGAAGATTGATAGAATCAAAATTTGATTGTTTCAGAATCCCTCATGGATTCGCAAATGTCAAAAATGTAACAATTAATCCTGGTTTTTTATTACATACAATTGGTGAGTGTCACTTGAAAGAAAGCGAACAATTGCATTATTTTTATAATGATATAAGCCCCATATATGATGAATATTTAAAATTAAAACAGATCATTGACAAGGAATTGGAAGAATTAACAAACGAAACATCTTTAATTGAAAATGTTAATATTGTAGATTATATGTTTAAAGAATTAGAATTAAATATAATAAAATTATTCAATAGAAGAAATAAAAGAGGATTAATTAACGGATTCGGATCTATAATAAAATCTATAACCGGAAATTTAGACGCCTCCGACGAAGAGCGGTATAATTCATTGTTAGAACAACTTAGCAACAATCAGAAAACATTACAAACACAAGCAAATGAAGTCGTACACCAACAACAGACTCTTACAGATAGATTCAATAAAAATTTACAAACCATAAACCTTAATGAAAATAAATTAAGAGATTCGCTTAACGAAATTATGGACATAATCAAAACAGAGAAAAGTTGGAAAACACTCATACACACAGAAGTACAGATTAATAAAATATTAATCTACATTCAACGACTCAAAAATACGGTTGATAACGTTATAAAATCGTTGGAATTTTGTTCATTGAATCAATTAGATATCACGATAATAGATCCCAACAGCCTTTCAAACATTACACAAAATCCGAATATCCTTCAGATGATTGAAACAATATACGTTACTTGTACATTACAGAATAATAAAATACACATACTTTTAGCTGTTCCAAATTACACGAATGATTTGTATAAAATACAACAATTTACACCCATACCATATTATGATTCCTCATACAAACAAATATTGGAAGACAATACCATTTTCATTTCATACAACAATAGATATAGATCAGTCCTTAAGTATATTAATAATAAATATTGGATTTCAAACTATAATCCTATAAATAGTTGTATTGATAACATATTGAATAAACAAGTATATGATGATTGTGTAAGTGAACAGATTACGGCAAAAAAATATATTTCTCAAATACCATTCACGAATAAAATAATAATATTTTCACCAAATTTACAAAAATTAGAATTCAACTGTGGAAATAATTACAAATATAAACAATTACAAGGCATTTTCCTTAATGAACAAGATACGTGTGCCATTAAGAATTGGCAATTTCAAAAATATAAACCTCTTTATCAAGAACATATTTTTGATAATCTAAAGACAACAGAAATAAAGAAGGTACCTCAAATCATAAGAGTACATGATGTAAAATTAAATGTCACACATTTGAAACAGATTGAATCCATTAATGCAATCAACTCTCATCATATACCCACATTTTATGTAATATTTTTTGTTATAATAATTATTATAGTTTTAATATTATATAAGAATAAGATTTACTTTTTAATTATGAAATGTAGAGCGAGAAAGATTACGGAACAGAATAATAAAGACTTAGAGTTAAACCCTCTGAAATAACGTCGTTTCTTGATGGGGAGGAATTATGAATCCCAAAACGCTGAAGTTTCGTTATTTGAGATCACAAACAACGTCATTTCTTTCTCTTAGAATAAGGAAAACATGTAATAATTAAGTTATAAATAAGAGTAGAAAGTTCACGTAAGTGAGATAATTGTATCAACTTTCCTAGCTGAAACAACTACGCTAGAAAAGTACTTTGACGCTAAATAAATAAAATATTAAAATTAACATTGCTTTTTTTTAATAATCGTCGAGATCAATAATATAATTTATATATATATATATATATATATATATATATATATATATATATATATATATATATATATATATATATATATATATATATTTAAGATCGTTTTCTGACGTAATTTATATATATATATATATATATATATATATATATATATATATATATATATATATATATATATATATATATATATATATATATATATATATATATATATATATATATATATATATATATATATATATATATATATATATATATATATATATATATATATATATATATATATATGAGTCACGTGATTTCCACGTCAGATTTTTTCTGCTGCGATAATTTTTACTATTTGCAAATATAACTTCTTATATTAGAACAGTCGCGTTATTCGCATGAAGCAGATAACTGAGAATAAATTGAGCTTAAGATTCTACTTGGCAAGTTTTCACATACAAGTTATTTTATATTTTGATAATTAACTTATCTTCTCCATGTTGTACGCTAGTTACGGTTTTATATTGTAAGATCAACGTATCTTGAGCTTCCAAAAATTTAGTTTGCTGGTAAAAACTAGCCAAGTAAAATCATAAGCCCCAATTTATCTTAAGGTAGTTGTCGTGCTATGGGCATAGTATCAGAATGTTTGTACACTTATTCAGAATATTATTATACAACAGTCCCTGAAATTTGAAGTCGATTGACCATCTCAAACTCTAGATAAACGCAGTTAAATCTCAAATTTTTAACATGGAGAGCAATGGAGAGTATACATTTTAGGCAGCAATTATATCAGTTTTAATCTTTTATGCAAAAACTAACAGTCAGATTCTTTTGAAAAACTAGCTGTGAATTGATGTACATGCTCTGCGTTATTGAAAATGAAAAGAAAATTATTGACCATCTCATTGTTCAGATAAGAGAGCGCAAAGTTGAACATTTTATATATGAAATACGTCGCGACACGTTGAACAGAAACAACTTGGCAACACTGTACATCACTAAACATTGCATTGTACTATCCGACCTGCAAATTCAAACGGAAAGAGATTAAAATAGTTGCTTAATAATGGTTTCAGTTAAACAATAATATCTATTATGAATAAAATTTATTTTATTTAAGATTTTTTGTTTTAAAATTTGCCTTTATACGTTAGATTTTTGGATATAATTTCTATACTAAGATAACAGTTGAACACATTGTTGCAAGTTATTTTTCGGCCAGTAATCGTGTATATCACACTACGATGAACGTGTTCGAGATACACTCTCCGACAAAAAATTCAGGCATCCACTAAATTTATTCTAAATTTCTCAGTCTTTATTCATTAATATTATCATAAAAATGTATGTACTGAACTATCTGTATTATGAACACGTTCTGCCAAGAATAACAAGCATCTATATTATATCAGCTTGCAAAGCGTTTTTTGTAGTTACGCCAGACTTTACTTTTTAACAATAATGTACCACGACAACAGCCTTAAGTTATCTGCTTCGTGTAAGTAATTTGACTGTTTTAGTGTAAGAAATTATATTTTAGAATAGCAATTAAATTGTACACATATTTCTAATAATTGAATAATTATCAAGGTAGAGAAAGGTGTTACATTTAAGTATTACGGAGAGTATTTTTTGACGTATGGCATCAGCCAATAATATTGCTTAATTATGACCAGGGAGTACCGGGAGAGATCACTTAAATGGAGGAATTTGGCGCTTAGCTACCACCATCTAACGGGAGCGGCCGCACCTGTTTTTTAATTCAATTTGAATTTTGAATCTTAGTTACCATTGGAAAAATTTGAACAAATGTCGATATAAGTAAATCAAAATAAGATTGTTTGTCAATATCAATTTATAATTTTTCCAATTTCTAATTGTGTTTGTGTATTGATTTTATTAGTTAAACGCTACAACAAGTTATTAAAAAGCATGTACTGCAAGTCAATTGTAAGTTTGTTTTATATCCTTCTGTTCGCATGTTATAAAATATAATTATTCTAGGCGCACCTCTGCTGGTTCCATTCCGCGACCTGCAGTTTTTATATCAGTACAAATGCAATTATACATGATGCAGTTCAAGCACAATGATAAATATTGGGCTGAGTTATTTTCTGGACCTCTCAAATATCTGGAGTTTCAAACAATAAATGAATAAGAAGCATTTGGGATGGATGAGGATTTGCCAGCTGCGATAATAACGTGGTGCTAGAACTGAAAGTGGATATTTGTACTCTTAAGTCTTGACGTTACTTTAGAATTCAGGCAGTCGAAGAAAGTTCAATAAGCTCATACTCCCATTGAGTCCAAGTTTCTCGAAAGTGCTAAAAAATTTTCCAGTCGTTATATAGGAGGTAGAATGGAGAGAAAATGAAATATTTGTGAAGGAGAAATCTTGAATACTGTAAAATTGATTTTGCTGAGATAGTAAGATGCATTTAAATTCAAATGAAGTAAAGACAATGGATAAAGTCACTGTAGCTCAAATTATGTTCAAAAAATTCAGTAATTATCTTATGAAAATACTTCGAATCTATCAATCTTTTTAATTTGATATATTTCCTCAATTAATCACATCTCAAAACAATTTAAACTCTCTACAGTCTTGAATTAGTGATATTTTTGTATCAATAACTCATTCTAGTTCCTATCTACTGCCTATTTATTACCATAAGTGATTCAAGATTGAATTTAAGAGACCTAAATTAGAAGAAAATTCACTAATCCAAAATTGTGAGTTAGTATGAACTCTTTTGAGAATATGGCTACTGATTTTTATGCTTTAATAGAATAACTTTGAATTTCTTTTAGCATTTGTATCCAATGTCTTCCTTCTTTTTTTCACAATGGAGTTTTATGGTGTGGAAAGTAATTTCAACATGAAGTATGACCTACAATTGAAAGAATTGAAGAAAAATTAGAACATTTCTTGAAAATAGACATTCTAAAGTAATTGACTCATGGCATTTTAGCTTAAATTACCAATTTTAGAGTTGGATCAAACTTTAGGCATATGAAATTACTTAATTTAATTTAGAGTTTATAAGATATTGAATGTATTGCAATACTGTGGAAAGTATGATCCACAGTTGGAGAAGTCATTTTACAAAAATAGATTATTTGAATTCATTGATTGATAGCATTTTTAAATCATATTTTGGATACATTTCACAACTGCGGATTTATTTACTACGATTGGATCACACTTTATGCATAAAGTTAAAGTTACTTTATATTTTATATCAAAACCTGATATTTGCACAAATATTTTGTTGATAACATTGATTCATATGTACGGACATTTTCTATAATACACGTATTTTCGAGGAATATCTTTGACTTTTCTATTCATAGTACCTAACTACAAAAAACTAATTTAGATCCGAAACCATGGTTACATAGCTATCAGAGACCTCGGTGGCAGCGGCCGCAACTATGTACATGCGCATAATTTTTAACATTGAGTGATCTCTCCCGATACTCCCTGATTATGACGTATTGTGGCCGATAAAATCAAACTGTATCTGCCAATATGAATGTGGATTAGATTTTATTTTGATGAGAAGAATGTAGATTAGGTTTTATTTTGATGCGTTGGTTACAATACAATACATAAATAGATTTGTAAGACGTGAAAACATTAACGTCATAATGGATCGTTTTAGGTGTGTTTCGTCAAATAAAATTTAAAGCAACATTGAAAATACGCCACCAAATAATACTATTATTTTCAAAAAATATATATGGAAGCAATTCATGGCATTTTGTGCAGCGAAAGAACTTGACATAAATCGTTCTACGGATATATTAACATTAAATAAAATTTCGACTGACTGAGGCTTTAATATCAAAAAACAAGATGGTACGGACTATGAAGAAAGAGTAATAGAGACTATTTGGAATACCACAGCAAAATTGTTTGAAGAAAAATTCTATAATGAATATGATATTATAACACAACCTTTTACTGACATTAGATTTAAATCAGCTCGAATTGCTCGAGATTCAAAACAAAAAATTTTACAGAACGATCCAAATGAACGCAAAGTAAGCTCAGCTACCTTTTTAGTTGGAGAACATAACAAAATTATCAGTTTGTGGGATGAAAATACACCTGAGGGACTACAAAAGAAATTCTATCTTATTGTAGCTACTGAATTAGCATGGAGAGGTGATGAAGCTAGTACCTGTATACTTCACTATTTCAAAGAAGAGCACAGTAATGATGGTGAGCGCACAGGTAGGATTTCATATAATCCTGTATTTTCTAAGACAGCGCAAGATGGAGATGGAGATCAAAGGTGTGCTGACACAAAATGGTTGGTCAATAATTTAAAAAATCCCAATTTTTGCTCTATACGACTGTTCAGAAAGCTATTTTCCAAAGGAGGGCTAAATATTACTTCTGACAGACTATTCTTAAGAGTCAATCCTAGTTGGAAATCCAGCACGTGGTATAAAAATATGCCAATCAGTGCAAACATGATATCAAAATAT
Source organism: Dromius quadrimaculatus (assembly GCA_963989225.1). Taxonomy (NCBI): domain Eukaryota; kingdom Metazoa; phylum Arthropoda; class Insecta; order Coleoptera; family Carabidae; genus Dromius; species Dromius quadrimaculatus. Next base: position 34,623,646 of record OZ022328.1, on the reverse strand, counting down.
ACAAAAGAATCATATATGTGGTTGTGTGGTTGTGTTAGTTGGTTGTGCTAAATTTGGTGTAAAAAAATTTATTGTTTTATGAAAAAAGTCTTGAGTTATAATTCCCGAAAGTATATCAATGTATCGATAAAATCTTCCTTCAAGGATTGTTCCATGTTTTGTTCCATGAAGTTAAGTATAAAGACTGCAAAGTGAGTTTTTTCTATAAGTCAAGGACATTTTTTATCTTAACTTATGTACCTGTCTTAAACAATTTTATTTGTCCGGTAAATGCGTGTTACTAATTCACTGTCAGTGTTCCCAACCATCTTATAATAAATAAACTTTTAGCCAAATAAAAAAACATAAATAAATAAATAAAAATAAAAATTATAAAAAAGTGATATGCAGTATTCTCAAAAATGAACGAAGTGTGTGCTAAATGTCATCTGACTAAACGTGAGAACCTAGTGGGCTGTGAAGGCTCTTGCAATAGTTGGTACCACATATCGTGTGCAAATATTAACGAAGCTGAATTCAAACTACTAAAAAAAAGTAAGAACCTCTTCTATTGGTGCAATATTTGCAAAGTGAACTGCTCAATAATTGACAAAAATAAGAGTTCTAATTTTGAATCCATTATTGGGAATGTCGATAAGAATATATCCGATCTATCTTCAAAACTCAATTCAGCTTTCTTCGATGCAGTGAAGTCTGAAATAAGCTCTCTTGTCACTAACAGTCTCAATGCATTCAAAAATGACATCTTCAGTCAGATTGATGACAACTTCAATGATATATTAAAAAATAACACTCAAAATTCTGCAGCAAATAGTTCAACTTTTTCCGCAATAGTTAAAAAAACTAATCCCCCAGTGATGATAAAGCCTAAAAATATATCTCAGTCCTCAACAACAACCAAAAACGAAATATTACGTTCAATTGATCCTGTATCCTCAAATATAGATCTTAATAAAGTTCAAAAAGGGAGTAATGAAGCCATTATAATAACTTGTAGTGATTCTGATGAGCCAAATAAATTCATAAAATTAGTTGATTCCAATTTAAGCTCGAAATACGAAGTCAAGCAACTTTCAGTTCTGAACCCTCGTATCAGAGTAGTTGGAATTACAGAAAAAATATCTAAAGAAGATTTTAAAAATTATTTAATCAATCAAAATAAATCCTGCTTCATTGGTGAATACAAGTGTGATGTTCTCGACATAAATTCCCTTAAAAACAAGCAAGACATCTTCCAAGCACTCATCCAAGTGGACCATAACCCCTACCACAAAATTATCGACAATAATAAGATGTTCATTGGTTATGATTACTGCTCCGTCTATGATGCGATTGAACTACGTCGATGTTTTAAATGTTGTGGCTATCATCATTTTGCCAAAAATTGTAATAAACAATTTACCTGCCCCAAATGTGCGGGAAATCATCAAATAAAAGAATGCCAGTCTAATGAACTCAAGTGTATCAACTGCTCTAGGTCGAACTCAATTTACAATACTAAAATAAATACCGAACATAGTGCTTCTGATTCCAAATGTCATACTTTTATTGAGACACTGAAAAAATTCAAATGCAATATATTGGGAAAATAGCAATCACAGCATATTTTGAATGCTAATAATGATTATAATTTGACTTTTTTCTATCAAAATATTCAAGGTCTCAACTTAAAACTTTTAAAATTATATACTTATTGTTGCATCTCTGATATTGATGTCATAGCTTTCTCTGAAACATGGTTAAGCAAAGGTGTTGAAGACTCCGAACTATGTGACTTGAATTATACCGTTCATAGATCTGATCGCGATTTTGACGCCTGCCAACTTAAACGGGGCGGCGGAGTATTACTACTAATTAAAAGCAATTTCACATCAAGTAATATTGATCTTTTAGAGTATTCAAGCATTTTGCCAACCATGGTTGATGTTGTATGTGCAAAAGTTACTATTAATTGTAAATCTATTTATATTTTTGTTGTCTACATACCTCCGGCCCTGGATACTTCCAGTTTTAATCGCATTTTTGATTTCTTTGAAAGCATTCCATTCCTTCAAAATAATAATTTCATTATTATTGGAGATTTCAATCTACCTAAATATCTCAGTACACAAGATTGTCCTAAAGTTCAAATGTGGAATGCTTTCTTGGAATATCTGAATGCCAAACAATTCAATAACATTGTTAATGACAATAATAGGCTCCTGGATCTAATTATGAGCAATGTTAGTTGTATGGTACATCATTCATCTGAATTAATTCTTGATATTGAATATAAACATCACCCTGCTCTCGATTTTAAAATTGACCTGGGCGTGCGTAAGCTCTCAAAAACTGTTAAAAACTATGAAGGTTTCGCATATGATTTTAAAAAAGCTGATTTTGCTGAGCTGTATAGTTTGATTGATAATTTTGATTGGGATATGATTTCTCATTACGTAGATGTGAACTCTGCTTGCAACTTCTTCTATGATACACTCTATTTTTTTTTTGATAAATGTGTTCCACGTAAAAAATCTTTTAAAAGTTGCTTTCCACCTTGGTTCACTCCTGTTATCAAGACCAACTTGCGCCAGAAGGAGCACCTGCGTAAATTGAGCTTGGAGCACAAAAATAATCAAGAATATCGTGTTTCATATTTGGAAATTAGGGCAAGAGTAAAATGTGATATCAGTAAAGGATATGATGAATACATACTGAAATGTGAATCTAATGTTAAAAATGATCCTGCCTCTTTTTGGAAGTTTATTAATTCTAAACGTACTTTATCAACACTCCCTGATATCTTCTCTTTCAACAATTCCATCTTATCAACTCCTTCTCAAATAGCCGAAGGTTTTGCGTCTCATTTTAAATCTGTTTACACCACACCTTCAGTTAATAGTGTCCCTTCCTTTGATTCCAATCGTGATCCTATTACCATTAATCATGTTAGCAGAGATGAAATAATTTCATCTATTAAAAAGTTAAAATCGGATTTCTCTTGCGGCCCTGACTTGATTCCTAATATTCTGATAAAAGATTGTTATTATCCTCTATCAACTGCTCTCTTCCATATCTTCAATCTCTCCCTGAAAACGAACACTTTTCCTCATAAGTGGAAGCTGACACGTATAACACCCATTCACAAATCTGGCGATAAAGCAGATATAAAGAATTATCGTCCTATCGCTATCCTGTCCAGCTTCAGCAAAGTGTTTGAAAAACTAATTTACTCTTTAATCTACCCCAAAGTAAAAAATTTCATCTCTCCTTTCCAACATGGTTTCGTTGAAAAAAGATCAACTGCCAGTAATTTATGTTACTTCACTCACTTTGTATCATCTATTCTCGAAATAAATGGACAGGTTGATTGTGTTTATACGGACTTCTCAAAAGCATTCGATAAAATAGACCACAAAATTTTAATCAGTAAACTTAACTTATTCTCATTCTCCTCACCTTTAATCAGTCTGCTCATTTCATATCTTTCTGACCGTCCCCTTTTTGTTCAACATTTAGGCCATAAATCATCTTGTTTTATTTCTACTTCTGGTGTACCTCAAGGATCCAATTTGGGTCCTCTTTTATTTCTTTTATTTATTAATGACATAAATGATGTCCTCCAGTGCAATAAGCTTTTATTCGCCGATGATTTAAAAATATTTTATTCAATTTCTTCATTAGAAGATTCCACACTTTTACAGAATGACTTGATCAATTTATCTAAATGGTGCTTGGATAACAATATATGTTTGAATCTGAGCAAATGTTTCGTAATGTCCTATACAAGAAAATCATCAGAGTTCGTGTTCAATTATTCACTGGACAATATAATATTAACTCGCTGTTTTTCCATAGATGATCTAGGCATAACTTTCGACCCAAAACTTGCTTTCACTGGTCATGTCAACCGTGTACACCATTCTGCTATACGTATGCTTGGTTTTATTATACGCAATACACGTTCATTCCAAGATATTTCATCCATCTTTTCATTGTATTATTGCTTTGTCCGAAATAAATTAGAATATTGTTCCATAATTTTGAATCCTTTCTACGAGGCCCATCAGAATAGGATTGAAAGTGTTCAAAAGAAATTCTTGAGATTCATTTATTTCAGAATTAACAATATTTACCCTGATTATACAATGTCGTACACTGTATTACTAAACATATTTGATATTTGTAGTCTGTTTGAACGTCGTGAGCATAACGCTGTTTTTCATTTATGCAAACTGATTCATGGTGAACTCGATGATCCTGTGTGTCTCAGTTCCCTTTCTTTTCATACTCCTCTCATAATAACTCGTAATTCCCAAACTTTTTATCTTCCTAATGCTCGCACCAATGCTTTCTATTTATCACCAATCATTCGTATGTGTCACATTTATCAGACTAAATTCAGTTATGTTGATATTTTCCTTTACCGTCCACGTCAATTTATCAATTTGGTGAGATTGAATTAATTAGTGGTAATTTACATTATTTGTAGCTCATCCTTGTATTTATTTTATTCGTATTCATATGTATTTTTCTTCCTGTCCTGTAATTGGATTATTCTGTTGGACAGTGTATTGTAATAATAATAATAATAAAAGATTGGAATAAAAACTAAAAATGTTAAGATAACAAATCATTCTCATCGAGCTACAGCTGTAACTCAGTTAGCTAAATCCGGAATAGGGGAAGAACAGTTGATTAAAAATACTGGTCACACTTAAACTAGCTCAATTGAACCGTATCTTCAATGAGATGAAGCTCACCATGAAAATATTATATCTAATATAAGAAGTGAAACAGTTTCCAGTGTTGCGCAAGAAGGCAGTACTGGAAATGCCACATACAATAATTGTACAATTACTAATAATTATTACATTAAAAATAAATAATTAAGATGCGTTTATTCTTAATTTTTGTATTCACTTAATATGTCAGAAAATATTCTCCCTAAATACCATTCGAAATAATAATTTTTGGAAAATTGTTGTCTGTTTCACGGCAACTTATTTGCAATTTCACTCCACAAAACATCACAGAAAATTCCCTCAACTTCGTTTCGGGAATTTTTCAGATGTTTTGTGTCTTGAAATTGATATAAATAAGTTGCCGTGGGATGGACAACAATTTTCAAAAAATTATCATCTCTTATGGTATTACCCCTGATTATTATTATGTCAGCAGTGAAGCAAGCTGGTTGTATTGGAAGAGAATTAATAATAGATATGAATAGATATTAGTAGTTCAAGGGTCTTGATTTCAAACTCCTATTGAAGTTCCTAATAAATTTATTCAGCTGATAAATAAATTTTCTGTAGATTCACCTCCTAATAATTAATAGATACCTGATAGATTCGTTTATTTAGCTTATAAACTATAAGGCGGTTTGAGTACCTAATAACTGCTGAAACATATTGTTTCTGCAATAATTTGAACAATCACTCACTTTCAAATCTGCATTAGAAGATAATACTAGAGAGAGAAATTATATTCCATCATTTATCGTGGGTGAATAAAAAATGGTGTGCTCTGTATGAAACATAACCTCTGATTGGACTTACAAGATTTTTTCAAAAAAAGGAACATGCATGAGTCTACAATTCCAAGGAATACTGAAAATAACTGAAATGTCTCAGGAGGCGAACTCGCAGAAAATTTTAGAAACAGAAAAGGATATTCTTCTCTAAATATTCAAGTCGTAGGTGATGCAAACTATGGAATAAGAGATGTGATCTGTCGTTGGCAAGGCTCTAGCCACGACAGTCATATTTTTCAAAATTCATTAATTCGAATGCATTTTGAAAACGGAGAATTGGGAAGGAATGCTCTGCCAGGTGATAGCGGTTATCCATTACGTTCATATCTCATTACCCCGATAGCTAATCCTGCACATGTTCAACGAATCACAAATTAAAACAAGAATTGTGGTTAAGCGAACGTTTGGAATCTGGAAACTAAGATTTCCCATCCTTTCATTAGGAATGAGGCACAAAATGAGAACAATTCAAAATATCATAGTTGTTGCTGCAGTTCTACAAAATATTGCTCATGATCAGAATGATAGGTTACCTGAAGAATTAAATGGAGAAATAGAAAATAACATCAATCAATATGAGCCTATTAGGTCCAATAATAATACTTTCAAGCAACCATTTATTGACTACTTCCAGACATTGTTATAATAAAAAAATTATTATTATAAACATTTAAAAAAAAAATTAAACTAGGATTTTACTATTACATTATCCAAACAATGAATAATAGATGATTAATCACTTTCACTTTCTTCTGATTTCTCACCTCTTTTTTTTAATTCTAACTTTAATTTCATAATTTGTAATTATGAACTTCTTTTGAATATTTTTTTTTCTGAGTATTAGTTTCCTAACATAGCATTTTTCTTCTGAATATCGATAAGATTTTCCCCAGCACTCGCAATTGTTTTATACTGGTCATTAACATAGCTTTTTTCTTTAGCAGAATAGTAAGTCTTATTTCCTCTTTTTTTAGCACTTGTCCAATTCATATTATGGAATTTTTCATACCGTACCTCTATATTGTTCGTGCCATGGGCCTACTTTCCAAGAGTAGTGTTCTCTACTTTCATAATAATTATATTTTCATTATTATTCAGTGGTGCATATTCCATATTTGAATTAGGAGCTGCAGCGGGATTTTCGTATGCAGCTGCAGTAAGTGCCTCAGTAGGATCCTCAATAGGACTTGTTTCATTTGGAAATTGTAAATGACCGCTGTTTTCAAGCACTGCAAAGAATTGGTTCTAATTTCTGACGATAAGTACGTACTGGAAATAAATTTTTCTGATACTATTTTATCACTGTCTTTGTGGTACTCCCTCTACATTCATAATAATGATCGGTACTAATTTTTCTTCATAGTCGCTCAATGGTGTTACGTCTGCTTGACAACCGCCAGTTTTATATAGCTCCATTCTATTTTTTGCCTGTTAAGACTTAATCGTTCTCTTCATACAGTCATATTCTAATCTTAAAACTTTTGTTTCTCTGTGAGTTCCTTTGGTTTGCGAATTGAATTCAACACAAATTTTTGCCCAACCTTCATTCTTCATTTTCCAGTTAGTAGTGTCTGTTGTTTTATTTTCAATCATTTTGCTGTACTTTATGCAAATATCTGTTAATAATCTCATATCTTGTTGACTGAAATAAGCAGCTCTAACTCTCTTATTACTCATTTTAATTATTGGAATGACATTCTCATTTACATCAGCAGCAGTCCACATAACCTATTTATTAAACATCAAAATTTGGATTATCTATCTCATTCTAACAACTTACTATGTGCCATTAACCTAACTTTGTTCAACCTCTTAGGAGTGCTGGCAACCTCGACATCTCCTGTGAAACTTTCATGAGGTTCCTAATAGCTGTTGAGCAGAAATTTCCATATTGAACTACATAATTAATTTATTTGACTAAGAGCCGAGATGTCCATTTCCTAATAAAGTGTCTAATAACTATTGGATATATATTTTATTTATCAGCCACATATTTTATTTTGTGATATCAATGCGAATTTATCCATATAATAATTATTGACTACCTATTAGATGAATTAAGTGATACCATCATGGTGGTAATACTGCAAATAGAAATAATAAGACGAGAGTGAGATGGACAAACACAAGAAACAGTGAGTTGAAGTGAGTTAAAAAACAATTGTTCTTTTGACGTTTCTACAGAACATTTCAAATCTTCAAAGTCAGTTTACGCGTTTTCGCTGTGCACGAACTTGATAATGTCGAAGCCAAAAAGAGTGAGGACTGCTAATTTCAGTTAGAATGAAATTAAGCTTTAAACAGATATTTGTATGAAATTCACAAATATCATTAAAAAAAACAAACAGATGCAGTTGATTGGAAGCAGAAGAATGATGCTTGAGAGGAAATAGCCATACAATTCAACTCGCAAAATGATGGGAGTATTCATCGTGATAGTAAAACATTACGATTAAAATATGATTGTATCAAGCGAGATATAGGGAAAAAGAACCCAAAGAATAAATTGGAAACATATTTAACTGGTGGCGGCAAACCTAAAATTCACACATTCAATGACTATGAAAACAAAATACTACATGTTATCTCCATGAGTGTAGACGGATTATCATATCATAATGACTGTGATGAAGAATTGCAATTACAAGGTATGTATTTTCTGTAATTGATATGATTTATTTTTTAATACTCCTCGTTTAGCACCGACAGTAGTTGGAAATGAAAGTGAAGAGCAATACGTTGTAGCATCGACAACAAATAGAGAAAAAAACGTAGGACAATACATTGGGGACAAGGACAATGATTTAACACCAGTGGATCATGATACTTTAATATCAGTGGATCATAATTATGGCAATAAAGATGATAGCAAATCCGTCAATTATATTGAAGAAACAGCATCATTGGATGATAACGTACAAAACTCATCAATCGTGAAATATTTTGAGAAATGGACAGTAAATATAATTCAATAGCAGAAGATCGTGAAAATTCAGTGAAGATTCAGACAAAAAATGCAATGCAGGAAAAAGAATTCCTTGCTAAAAAAATTATCTATTTGAATGAAGAACATGAATTAACAATGAAGAAAATTTGATTGGAAATAAGGCAGAATGAGATGAGAGATTAGTTGAATTAGTGTGTTATATTCATAGAATATCTCATGTTCGGTTGAATATTAAAGAGTAATTTTTTTTTTGTTATCAATTCGAGTCAAATATGTAGATTACATTATTATATTGTCTTCAGTGACAAAAAGAAATCGTAATTATTGCGTTTATTTCTTGTTATACATTTATGATTATAATAAAGTCTGAAAATAATTGATATAGTTGACGAAAGTCATTCTAAACATGAAACATGAATATTGTAACGATTTTAATTTTAATTTAGGGAGCAAACATTTTTAAACACTACTATTTATTTTTATGATTTATTAAAGTAATAAATTAAATAACTAACACTATTCAATTAATAACTATAATTCTAATTTGAACTAACATTACACTATAACTTAACTCTAATTATTTATGTCAATGTTGATTTATTTTAAATAACACAATTTAGTTCTATCACTAGCAATTCATGATATAAACTCACTCCGCTAAAAAAATCAATAATCTCCTCACTCAGTCAGTCTCATATATATACCTCGGATCTCTCCCCACTACGTTCCTCCAGCAAACGTCTAGGCGTTTCCAGAAGAACGCTAGAAGGTGCCAGTAATTTTCCAGAAAACAAATATATTCGCTTCTATTTCTTAATGTAAAATAATTCCACAATCATTTTAAGCACCAGTAGAGCCAAAATGACTAATTTATAGACTTGAATTCGCTACACTGCCCCCTCCTCAGGACTGTTTCGTCCTGAAACAGTTGTTCACGAGTTCCTGAAGAGTCATGTCGGAATCTGCATTGGTCACCCTTGGTACATCGGTATGTTTTATAGAAGTAGCAGTCGACAGTCCGTCCATTATTCGTCTGCTGTATAGGGTTGTAGCTACAGAAGAGGATTTCTATTCCGGTAGACCGGAAAAGGGTTTCCAACATATTCCTTACTACCCTCCAATCCAGATTATCTAGTCCACAACCCAACTTTGGTACTGCCAGCTTCATCACATCGTTGTCCAATAAGTGCTTCCGGAGGTCGAGCAGAGCATTCCACATAGTGCGGTATGTCGGTTTCTGGTAGGAGCACGACTTAGTCACCATATAGTACAGGTATCGTTTGTGTTCCGTGCGGGTATCCTTTAGATGTAGTGTTTTCCCGACTGATGGATTTTGGTTGGCCAGTTCTTCTAATCTTCCATAATTCTCCTTGAAAACGGACGCTATTCCTCGAGACATCTTCAAGTCACTTGCCACACAGTGAGCCGCCAGGGAATAGTTCAAAGGCACTGTGAACAGGTCTTGTTGTTCTTCTTTCGTCACGCCGTACCGCACTTTACGACCGTTGGAATAGTTGGCCATGAACTCTTCGAAGGTTTGTTCTTGCTCAACAATTCGTCGAACCGTGGCTCCATGTCGGTCTTCATGGTTATCGCCGGCAAATAAGGCTAGCCGATTAAAGTGGACGACTCTTGGCTTTCCGTTTGGAGTTTTCCGTATCCGGTAGATGATGTCGTTAATTCTCTTCATCACTTCATATGGACCTTCCCAGTTCCGCTGAAGTTTTGGTGACAACTCTCGGCGCTTCTGAGGGTTATAAAGCCACACCAAATCCTCGGGTTGATAACCACCTTTCTTGGCCTTGATGTCATAATTTTCCTTCATTCGATCGCTGGCATTTTGGATGTTTGAACGAACTTGGCCATGAATGTCGTCCATTCTTCTTCGGAGGTTGGTAACGTAGTCTTCTCCTGCTAGATCTTCACCTGGCTTACTACCAAATATCAGGTCGCATGGCAAGCGCAACTCTCGTCCAAATAAGATGTTCGCAGATGTCTGCCCAGTAGTTTCGTGTACTGCTGAGCGGTATGCTAACAGAAACAGATAGAGGTGTTGGTTCCTGTCTCGCTGATGGTTGGGGACAACCTTTGCCAGATATCGATTTATTGTTCTGTTCATCCGTTCAATCATGCCGTCGGACTGCGGATGTAATGCAGTGATCCTGGTTTTATGGATTCCCAAGATTTTACAAATGTTTTGGAAGACGGCCGACTCGAAATTTCTTCCCTGATCCGAATGAAGTTCTCGTGGTACTCCAAATCGACAGATACATTCTTTCACCAAAACTTCGGCGACAGTGACAGCTTCCTGGTTGGGTAGAGCATACGCCTCAACCCATCTATTGAAAAAGTCCATCACAACGATTATGAATTTATTTCCGTTGTTAGTTTCTGGAAACGGTCCGGCCACATCGATCGCAATGCGCTTGAAAGGACTTCCCATATTGTACTGACGCATTGGAGCTCTTCTTTTTCTCTGTGGCCCGTTACTACTGGCGCAGACCACGCATTTTCTACACCACTCTTCAACATCCTCCCTACAATTTATCCAGTAAAATCGCTGGCATGATTTTTCCAATGTTTTACTGATTCCAAGGTGCCCTCCACCAGCTTCATCATGAATCCCTCTCAGTACTTTCGGTACTTTGTTTCTAGGGATTATCAACTGCGTCCTGCTCTCATTTCCGTCCGTACTCTCTACGATGCGTTTCAGGAGGCCCTCTTCAACCACGATGGAATTCCACTGTGCCCAATACGATTTTACATTCCGAGAGTGTGGTGCAACATCTTCTTAAACTGGTCTAACATCATAATTTTCCCACTTCAGTACAATTTTCAAATCCGGATCATTCTCCTGGTCTTTGCGTAACTCTTCCGGTTGCCATGTCTCATCGACTACTGTTGTCCTCTTGATGGCAACAAGTTTTTCTTATACTGCTTCTTTGGTTTTGATTGCCGTCTTAAACTTCGGTTTCTTACACAGCCTCTGCGAATGGCCCAATTCTCCACAGTCCCAGCAGCGAAGTTGTCTTTTCCCTGCTGTAATTTTGGACTCGATGATACGCCGCAAATTTTCTTCTAGGCGAGTTTCCAAATCTCCAATTTCATCATTTTTGTCGGCACTCATTTGTCTAGCTCTGGACTATCCATGCGATGCTTGTTTTGCTGCTTCATGCTCTAACGCATACGATAATGCATCAACTAAAGACTTTGGACGATAAATCCGTAGTGACTGCTGTATTTCGCTATCTCGAACCCCAAAATGAATGATTGAGTGGCTAAGCCCTCCGGAACGCTATCGGAGGCAGTAGGGTGTGCGAGGTGAACTAAACGAGCAATGTCAGTTCAGAATTCTTGGAGAGTCTCTTGCGATTTCTGGCATCGGCTTCTCAGTTGCGTCTGATACACCTGTTCGGGGTGCGCGTTGCCATAGCGCATCTGCAACCGCTTGATCAGTTGGTTTTAGTCACCTTGTTCGTCTTCTCTTAATCTCAATGCTGTGGCCTCATCTGCAGATGACCATCCATATGCCTTCGCAACAGCTTCGAATTGTTTAAGGTGAATCGACCATGATGTCTTCCCATCAAATTCCAGTGTCTTAATGTGGATCTTTGTATTATTCTCTTCTTTTATTTTCCTTACATTGTCCGCTTCACATGCAACAGATTCTGATATCAGTGATGATGTCATCTTTGAGAAATTATCTTCCAATTCCTGTATTTTCTTCTCATAATCTCCCCTTAAGTTCTTCAAATCCTCTTCTGCTTTTCTAGAACTCTCTTCCAATTTTTCTCCCATTCTCTGTTCCAACGTTTTAGAATTTTTCTAGCAACTCTTCTTTCAATTTTTCTTCCATTCTCTGTTCCAACGTTCTAGAATTTTCCATTAATTTATCCTGTAGTGTTCTAGAATTTTCTAGCAACTCTTCTTTCAGTGTTCTATAATTTTCGGTTAATTTGTCTTTTAACGTTCTAGAATTCTCTAGCAACTCTTCTTTCAATGCTCCACAATTCTCAGTTAATTTCTCCTCAAAAGCCACTTTCTTGACCAAAGTTTCATCTTCTGTTTTCTTTGTCTCGTAATACTAATTGATTCGCAGGCGATAACTGCAGCAAATGCCCCTGCTCTTCTCCGACGATTTTTTCGGCAACATCCATATTTGTAATGAACAAGTCTACCAAGTCTACGTTCTAGAGTCTGAATGAGTGACGCAGCTTGCATCGTGTGATGCAAAAATAAGTGTCACACCAAGTACAGTTAGAGACGGTCCAGTGTGCAAGAAGAATTGCTGCAAATTCAGTGAACAGAATTGCATAGAAAATTGCCTCGTGTGCGGCAAGCATTGGAAGACAAATTTGAAGCCATTTCAGAACTCTTGTACCAACATCATTATCACAACAACTCAAGCGACACCGACGTGCTGAATAGCTGCGTCTTCAAACTATGGCGTCTGATCGCTTTTCTAGATTCTTACTTACTTGTACAAAGTACAAGGAAGTATTGTGAAACCGACAAAATTCACATATCGGGATTTTGATGGATATATCCGTTTTGAGTATCCCTGAATCCATTTTGACCATTTTTGGCTCATGTCGGTACGTATATTCGTGCGTGCGTGCGTTTGTGCGCACGTCACTCGCAAATCTCAAAACTGGTTGAACGTATAATGTTGAAATTTTGTATTTCAGACTGGTATAGGGTCTAGTTGTGCACCTCGCATTATGGTTCCAATCGTCTGTACCAGAAGTGCACTTGACTTAAACTTTTTTCGTATTTTTCTAATCAATCCAGAATGATCAACTGTAGGATGTTGAAATTCGGTATTTGATCTTGATGTTTTATCAGAGTGGTTATCTGCTATTTCTGTGAGAATCGGTCAGGCCAGAAGTGCACTCTACTTGGAGCTTTTTTTGAATTTTTTGCATAAATATAGAATGATCCGCCATAGCAAATTAAGATTTCGTAAAAAGAACCTACTTCTATAACATTTCATTGTACATCTTGCATGATAATTGCGATCGGCTAAGCTGGAAATGCAATTCACTGAGGACTTTTTCTTGATTTTCCGCATAAATTCAGAATGATCAGCCATAGGACACTGGAATTTAGCATTTGAAATTGCTGTAGCATCTAAATGGTCATCTTCTATTTTGTAACAATCGGCTGAGCCGGAAGTGCACTTTTTATGACAGACTTTTTGAATTTTTTGCATAAATTCTAAACAATCAGTCGTAGAATATTAAAATTTTGTATAAGGCACTTTTATACTATCTAGTTGTACACCTTGCATTATGATTGCTATCGACTAAGCCGGAAGAGCACTTTATTCGAAATATTTTTACAATTTTCTGCATTAATCCAAAACGATTGAACGTATATTGTTGGAATTCAGTATTTAGGACGATTATATCGTCTAGATGCTCATATCCTATTTTTATTGAGATCCGCCGAGCCGGAAGTGCACTTTACTTGACAGTCTTTTGGAATTTTTCGCATGAATTCGAAACGATCAGGTGTAGAATATTGAAATTTGGTATTTCAGTCTGCTTTAGCATCTGAATGATTGCCTACTATTCTCATAGCGATATACTGAACCGAAAGTGCACTTCAGTAGAAATGTATTTTTTAATTTTGCGCATAAATTTCGATCTGTTGGTAGTCGTAGAATTTTGGAAATCAGTATTTTGGGATGTTGCAGTATTAGAATAATGGTCTACTGTTTCCATACCAGCCGACTTGGCTGAAAGCGCATTTTTCTTGAGAGATTTTTAGAATCTCTTGTGTAAATTCAAAACGATAAATTGTGGAACAATGAGATTTTGTGTTTGATTATATATATCTGATGATATATATATAATCAAACACAAAATCACATCGTATTATATATACATCCAATGATGTACAAGTAAGTTACGTGATGATCACGTCAGATTTTTCAGACTACAAACAAGCTTGGCGGTAGTTTTCAACTTTCACAAAGTGTTACATGTAATAATTAATTACACTTCAAAGCACGCCGCCGCTAGGTGTCCTGCTACCCAACCCTGTCGAAGGGTGCTGACTTATGTATATCTCTAATACCACATTATATCAAAATATAAGCCATTACAAGACTTGTGAACTTGTTTTGTTTTCTGACTAAAAGACACGAAGCTCAAACATCGTTACCTAGAAAAAAAAAGAAATTAATAAGTTAGAACAAGTTTCCTTTCGTATATCAATTTATCATTGATAAAAAAAAATAAAATATCTCAATAACGCTTTTTACCCGGTACGCGTGTAGCATACACTTATAGTGCACCTGGCAGATTGATTGATATTTCCTGAGCCGTAAAGCGCATCTACCAGTCGTGAAAATACGCGTTCTCTTAGTTTTTGTGGAGAGTACGGCACAGAGTATATGATGACTCAGTGAAAATCCTAGTAATTTTTTTGTCTGTCAGTGGGATTTGACCCCTTGACCTCCGGGTTACAAGTAATGCTCAAATTCAGTAGACACAAATCCGTATATATGAAAATGCCTCTTGATATGTTACATTGGTCTCATAGAGCTATCAAAATTGCTGAGTCAGTAGGTATATTTCTATATGAACTCAAGCACTGCAGTGCCGGCTGAATTCAATTTACAGAGTTCGTTGGATACAATTCACAATGAAAACGCTCATCATATAATTCACAGTGTGTACTTATGTAGAGGCAACAGATTTTATGCCTTCTCCAGATATAGTTGATCAAGTGACAATGAATTTGGCATCGCTGTTGCTAGCAGGTTCTACTACTTCAGGTTACCAATTAACTAATTATTGTCATGTCTAGATGGGTGTTTTTCTTTGATAGGCTTGATAATATTCACAGTACTGACGGTTATTACTCACTCAACAGGTGTCAGATCTTATTTCAAAAGTTACTGTCCGCTTGGAAGTGAAATTAGACAAGCAGTCGTCGCAGCTCCCTCTAACAACAGATTCATTCGAATCGAGTTTTTGGTCAATTTCAAATGTTCAAAAATACATGGGAATTGGTGAAGCACACGCAGTTCTAACTATTATCGGTTTCAAAGGGAAAATTTTACTTGCTCGGACTTTTGCTCCGAAAGGAAAAATGGACATCATTTATTTCACGTTCAACAACTGTGAGTGCTGTGCCGTGTATCAAAGTGTGAGGGACAACAATATTTGCACTGTGGAAGACAGAATTTGCCATGAACATCGGGTTTCAGAAAAAAAGAGCGCTGTGACCGTTATTGTTAACGAGGAGGAAGAAAAAGTTGTGTGAATGTGAATTTTCTGATTGCACTGCAGCGAGCGGTACATGAGTTTAATTTTGTTTGAGAAATATAAAATCAATTTCATGCATTATTTTATTCCAGAAGACTGCAAGCATGCAGCTGCTTTCTTGATGTAAGTGCATAGACGCGTCAAAGAACCAGCAATAACAGATGTAACTTGCTGTTGTAAAGCATCGAAAGAATTTGATAGAATACACTTCATTGAAAATATTTCCCAATAATTTGTGCTCTCCAATACAGTCCGCAAACGGTAAACTTGGAGATAAATTGGTAGAATTGGTCAAAGAGCACTCAAGTCAGAGTCCGTTGAAGAATTCATTTTAAGACGAGGGTGTAGGCCGAACATCTTTACATTGTTCAAGTATAAGATACAAAATATCAATAGGTAAGGGACGACAGCGTAATGAAGATGATTTAATCAAATTCTGTCGTGACAATATAACTGTAGACGACTGCTTGCAAGTTGGAGCTGAAACGGTAAAACAGTTCAAGGCATCAAAATGGCACAGAGATCGATTTGGTAGGATTAATTTGAACGATGAAGTGATAAGGAAAGTTAAAGAAGATTTGAGAACTAATATTGGAGAATGTGATTCCATAATAAGAAATACCATCCACTTTTTGGTCCGGATGAAATCAAAACTTCACATTGTGTGGAAATGAATTGTCCTTCAAAGGAAAAGACAATTTCGAATTGAATAAGAAAAAATGATGAAATATTTGCCAAGCCTTATGCTCAGTTGGAAAATAATTTACGTGGATAAATTTTTGGATCAATCAAAATATCGACCGAGTATATAAAGCGAGGGGTTTATTAGAACGATGAAGTGATGAGGAGAGTTAAAAAAGATTTGAGAACTAATATTGGAGAATGTGATTTTATAATAAGAAAATACTATCCACTATTTGGTACGGATGTAATCAAAAATTCACATTGTGTGGAAATGAAGTGTCTTTCAAAGGAAGAGACAATTTCTGATTACATAAGAAAAAATGATGAGATATTTGCCAAGCCTAATGCTCAGTTGCAACTGTATCTAACAGGCAAAAATTAAGGTTTATTTTGCGTTGCGTCTTCTACGTTAGAAGTATATCGATATATAGATATAATAGAAGTAGAACTTGACAAAGACTTTCGTGAAGAACTCATGGAAAAGGCAATTGTATACCAGAAAAAAAAGCTATATTTTCTGGACTTGTACAGTAAGAAAAGTAATTTTTTGTATATGTACATGAGAACAAATTGAACTGAACCCAAAATCTGTTCTTATTATGACCCTGAAGTTGACCAGAACATGGAAATCTGAAAATTAATAGTTTTGCATCTCTCAAAACTCATTTATTCCATTTAAAATATGATAGGTGTTTTTTCTTTCTTATATTCTAAAGTTGGATGATTGATTTCAAAGAAGTAATTTTTCGGACAACTTAAGGGTCATATTCATCAAGGATAATTATGAATGATATAAGATATATTTATTCATTCAATTGATAATAATCCTTTCATATTAATTATACCACAAGCTACTATGATTGAATATCCAAATATTGGAGTTATTTTATTGTGCAAATTATGTTTTTGACTTTTGTTGTAGTCAAAAAAAAAACAAAGCTAATTTTCAGAAACTGAGTTTTATTATCTTCAAATATTAATATGGTTACGAGCGAACTCGCTACAGAGAATAAACAACATAATACTAGATTCTACACGTTTTCATACTAAATATCCCTTAGCCTACGTGCTTTTATCATATTACAATATTCTGCTGAGTTGTGGGAAACAACTTAGAAAATATGGCAAAATACACGAATAGTGCTATAACATAATTTGCACACATGCATGTGGTGTTGATATTACAAATTCCCTTATTCCTCGGATTACCTTGATGCATGCAATTTGTTTGCTTTCTACAGCTCTATCTTTAGACATTTTCCCATCTGCTGATATTGAAAGTGATCTCATTGATTTACATTTCTTCTGTTTTAGGAATGGTACAATATTTTTAGAACCTCCATCTGCCGTTACGGAACAATTTTAGGGAAAATAATTTAGGTAGCCACTTCTTTCTACTAAATTCACATCGATCTATGTATAGATAGCGTCATCAGTATTTGATGAGATGAATTACGAAAGGTAACAGTATATTATGCTACAAGGACCGAACGACTGTCATATTTGTCCAGGATAAATTTGGCTGCATTCGGTGAAGATGAGGGCAAAGTTCGATCCAGAAGCAAGGGCGAAGTACGAGGCGAAGGCGAGCGAGGCACGAGGCGAAGACGGGGGCAAGGCTCACGACGTAGCTTCGTGCAGCCAAATTTGTGCGTGACAATAATGGCAGTCGTTCAGTGTCCGTGCTGCATACGATACGTTTTGTAACAAGTTCACCGGAGTACCCTCATCACTAAGCTCTTTGAATTAATTCGAATGTATCAAAACTATCTTATCGATTTGACAAACAGATTTTTGCAAATGCAATCATATTACAGTAAACTAATACAATGAAACATAACTTACATGATTTATTTTATTGATTGATAATTTTCACATTTTCTGTGCTATCCCATTCACAATAAATGCACATACTATAACGAACGCATTCTATAATACAAATTTCTTCCAAATATCAATTTGACATATATCAATTAAATAAAAAAATCAAACGGCATCCATCATCCATGATCTACAATTTCATTCTTGCCCAGCGGACAAAGATATCCATCAATTCCCAGTCAACAGAGAATTAATAAAAATTGTCATCATGGTTTGGAATTGAGAACTTTCGAAACAGAAGTCAGCTCAGTAATAGGGTATTTTCGGTGTACGTGTTACAAAAAAGATTATATTGCATAACACGCAATGTGAAGAGCTTTACTGGTATCTATTCTATATTTTTGATTATATTACTGGAATTTGGGGTGGCGATCCCTGGGAGTAGATTATAACCCATGTTACTTAGTGATAATACTAGATTCTACCGGTGGGAATAATTTTGAAATCGGTCTAGTAGTTTTTGAGTTAATTCATCACAAACAAAAATACAGATCTTTTCTCCTCACAATATGAGTATGGATAGTTGATACTGTCAGGAACTTTCACACTAGCGCCAGCAGCAATTGAAGAAAGTTTTATATACTTGCAGCTAAGACTAGAAAATTGTAGACTTTTTGCAACATTCTTATATTTTCAAAGAGCGTTTGATTAGGTAAACCATATCAAATTTTGAGATGAACTTTATAAAATTGATGTTAGTGCTAAATTTATTCGTATATTGCAAAGCTTATACAACAGATCAAATCTCTAATCAAACTATCTGAGGCAGAAATATCTAGCAACCCAGTCCATCTCAAAGAAGGACTACTATAAAGCGGAATATTGAGCCCCATTCTCTTTACAATCTATATTAATGATCTTGAAGCTTTTCCAAGAGAACGTGGCAAAGAGGTATTGATGTTGATGGCCATACAGATATTATATCATTGTGCTGTGCGGATGATCTAGTTCTTCTGAGTGATTCACCTATATCATTACAACAAAAATTGACTATCATGGAAAATATTGCGCTATGAACTCTCTCACAGTAAATACAAATGAAACCAAGATTCTTCGGTTATTCAGAGATCGAAGGCCAAATAGTGCTTCAACGTTCAAGTATAAAAATACTCACATAGAAGAAAAAAAATATATGTTTGTCATGAGCAGAGTGAAAAAACTAAGACGAGTGAAATGTTAATATTTGATCAATAATATAGTGATAATAGATTCGAATGATTCAGTTTGTATGAAAGTAATAGTTTAAGTAGTACTTATTGGTTTTGAAATATTTCTAAGCAATTTGTGTAAAATTTCGTGTTACTCTTACTTTGCATGAGGAATGTAACCCTTGTACCAGATTAACTGAATAATGAGATAATAATACTGGTGGAGAAGTTCCCTAAATCGGTCCTGCGGTTTTTGAGTTTATTCATCACAAATAGAAATACTATTTTTTTCTATTCATAATATAAGTATAGATATACATTTGTAACGAAAGTAATCTTATTGGTTTCATTCATCGCACCGTTTTTTCTCGGTGAATTATCAGTAAAAGTAGATCATGTACATACATATGACGGGCCGTCTATTGCAGGAGATTTATTTTAGCTTGAAATTTCATGAGTTCATGAACAGTATTCTCAAGTTTAGTTTCACCTGCAAACTCCCTGGTAGAAACTGATGTTAAGTTGACCTGAACTTCTCTATCATATATTTTTTCCTCTTCACCTGTGATCTTTTGTCGGGAATTTATTTCTTCTGAACCATCGTATTCACTTGCTTATATAACGGTTTTCAAAATGATAGATTGAATAAAACTATTTGGCTGGCCGTCTTCCTTAAACCTCAGTTTTTTGTGGTTTTTTGTAGCATCCTTCAACTTACCTGCTCAGATCAAGCCCTCGAGCTACGTTCTCGTGATTCAATCGGACAGATAACTCTCACGATATCACAAAGTCTTCAAGATAAGTTTATTGATAAAATTCCAGTTCTTTGCGATATTATATACGAATATTTGTAACGTTCCAAACTGACCTAAGTTCGTTCTCCGCTCTTAATCTCAGGGAGATCGTAGGTGATGTGAGGCGACGCAAAGTTTTACTCCAGGCATACCCGGAGCGCCACAATTATCAAAAAGATTTGCGGTTTTTGTTGGCACCTAAATTGACAGAAGAAGATTTATTGCCGGGTCATTTAAAAAAAATGAAAGTGAAAACATCAACAAATGTACCACGATGTAGCCAGTCGATCAAAATTCATGCTGAAGGAATTGAGTAAGCCGGTATATAAAACAACTGCGTGGTACATTGATTAAATCACCAAATGATCTTATTACATGACATCCAGGCATCCGAGCTGTGCTTTGAGTAAATTATCTGAAGCATCGTATCAAAGTGCTATTGAATTTTCAAATGATTTTATTGAAGTTTCCAATGATCTATATGTCGGCAGAACAAGACAATCAAAATCTTTCCAAACAAGGCGCATTATTTCTACAACTTCAATTTTGAATATTCAAGATTATTTCCTTAATACCAGAAATTATGCATTCCTGATGACATCTCGTTTCACACAAAACTGTTCCGAAAATTTATTCAGTGCTACAAGCACCAAGCATATGTAACGTGTACGAATCTGAAAACTTTTACCACTTCTTTATAAAATGTCCTATATACGATTCGTTACGACAAAGCTACCTATCAAATTATATTACATGCATTAATTCACAACAAATATCTCTACAACTTGTTTGAAACACTAGATATGCAAAAAATTAATAATGTATTCTATTTCACTATGAATGCTCTTAGACTAAGAAGTTTTTGCCTAAACGAATAGAGGACACTGCTACATTTTGGAGAACTGACTTCTAATTTTGTTTGATTTGATGGACTAGAAATACTTTTACAGTAATCTATATTGTTATTACTTCAGTTATGTAAGCTACTGTTGACAGAAAAACTTGTTAAATCACAATAATTGTAGCCTACCTTTTTCCTACAGACTTCAAACGCACTTTAAATGCTGATAACACTTGTCCCACATGTTGCATGTACGAAACTGTAAAATTTTTCCATTTATTTATAAACTGTCCTATATACGGCTCGTTACGACAAAGCAACTTATCAAATTATATCACATGCATTAATTCAGAGCAATATCTCTACAATTTATTTGGAACACTGGATATGGAAAAAATTGATAACAAATTCTATCTCACTACAAAGGCTCTCAGACTAAGAAGTCTCTGTCTAAACGAATAGAGGACAATCTACAATTCTGTTATACATTGAAGAATCAACTAATAATAAGAAAGACTTTTATGCCCGTACTTATAGTCGAAACTCAATCTCGTTCTTAAGTATTACTTGGCCAAGTCAAGGCGAAGTCACCATAGATACTTACTTGATAATCTATCCTATACGCCTATTGCGTATCCTCAGTGGCTCCGCTCTATCGGTTAAATTTTACATCTACGAGGTGTGCCGTCAAAAACGTCAAACTATCAAACGTCATTTTTGTATGTCATATTATTCGATAATCATGAGCATAAATCATTCACTCAGAATTTATTGTGTTGTTGGATGTACTAATGCTAAAGCAAACAGCCCAGAACTATTTTTATACGTCTCCGGGAAGAGATTATGAAGTGAAACAAAGAGAAATGTGGATAACAGCAGTTAAACAAGTGTGATTCTATGCAATAATCTATAAAAATGTATTAGATATCATTCAATTCTCAGTATCAACCATCTTTAAGAGAAGTTAAATATTATAATTGTGAAGAAACTCAATAAATACCACTTGGATAAGTTTCATAATTGACAGTCACATAAATTTATCTCAGAATCCTTTACTGAAAGCACCAAATTCTTGATAAATATTTTCCCTTCTCAAAATTCAAGAATTGTTTTAAAGATAAATGAGATGAGAAAATCTCTTTCTCCCAAGGATTCTGCTCAAATTCTGTACGTATATAACACATTATAAATCTAACTGTAATTGATTACCTCTAGATGAGCCACATAAACAATAAAAAGTAATAATGACTATAATTGATTTGCTTCTTTTAGAATATTTTTGTCTACAAATGTTGTCATAAATTGAAAACAATATTATTATTAGGAATTATGGATTTCATTTTGATTTTAAAGCTGATTGACATATTTCAAAACATTGACATATGACATCACACCTCGAAGTTGTGATTTTTGAATAATATGCAGCGCTTTCGTCGAAATTTCAAGATACGCAACAGGCCTATAGTCGATACTTGGCGAAGCTTGAGATTTCTTGTTTTTGACATATATTTGATTGATATGTTTGACGTTCATGACAGTATTTGCAAAATATTCCTAGTTTGTCTACTGAATTTGATCTATTTTTGGATAATTTGATTGGAACTGTGAGTTTCAGTAAGTATGTATACCTCTATGGCATATATCCATGTTGGAAATACAAATGTCAAGAATGACTGACACGAATACTTGAGCACGACTCAAGGTAGCCTTGCAGTAGACTCAAGTAAAGCCGGAGTCAAGCAAACGCGAAGTATTACTCCGTAGCCAAGTAACGACTATTGGTAATATTCGCATACTTGAGCAATTCTCAAGTATGAGATCGAGCGAAGTATTGACTATAAGTACGGGCATAACAGTAATTGATATTATTATTACCTCAGTTATGTATGCTATTGTTGTTACAAAAACTTGTTAACTCACAATAATTATAGCCTACTATTTTTATTGCAATATTTGTAAAATAATGTTACAACTAACCTAATTGTACGAAGTGTATCTTCAAACGATTTATTAAATTTATTATTATTTTTATTATTATTATAAGCACCAAGCAACCAGTTTCAACTGCGATTGAGTTAAAAAATAATTCATCTCTTATTACTACGTCTCAATTTTTTTTTAAAGTTTCACATACAGATCATGACGAAGACTGTAGGGGGAATATATCGGATTTCTTAGATGTCGTCCAAAGTACTACTGTTCCAGCAAAACCAGCTGTTCCAGTTGAAACAGTCTCAGGAGAAGATCTGCCCGATATTAATATGAATATAAGTGAAATGAACTCACTATATTCCATTATAGGATACATCAAGAACTTGCAATAAATGTATCGGTAGCTTAGGAAGTACAAATTACTTACAATACATGGCATCTATGGCTCGTCTGACAAAAATTAGAATTTTTAAAAACAACTAATTATTGTATTGTAATTACGAAACGTTTCAGATATTTTCACATATGGAACGTATTTCCTATCAAATTACGACAAACTAAAGCACGCCGCTATAGAATTGAAAGACACACTTACTGGAATTGTTCCAAAATATACTTTATTGTACACAGTATCAAATTGTCACAATTTAAAAAAAAAAATTTTCGTTATTTGTTCTTCAGATTAGAAATTCCAAGTAAGAAACGTTTAATTCGTAAGATATCTTCAAACAGAACAATGTGACGATAACCACGTGTATACTTTATGATTATATTGTTTGTAGTATATATTGTATTCTAATGTATAAAATGTCCATGTTATTATTTTTTCCAATACTGACACTTTATATAGGAATGTTTGAATGATGCTAAATAATGATTAATGAAAGCTATACAAGCTATTTCTATAATAAGATTGAATACTTCATCATCCATTATTACACGTTGAGTCTCTATTTATTTACTTATCAACAGATAAATATCATAATATTCACATGGTTGTATCTATTCCTAAGATTTTATTTCTCAATGTCGAATAAAAATACTAAAAATCTTGTCTGAAACCTTTATTTTGTTCTCTGCAATGTTACAGTATTTGAATTTGGAGGGAAAATGGCTGCGTCCTTGATCATATCTTTACTCACATAATATAGAACTCTTTACAGAATAAGCGTATAGCGCCAAAACACTACTGCGTCAACATCAGCTGCATCCAAGAAGCGCCTAACACAAAATGAATGACAAGAACGTGATCAAAAAAGATAAATGTAGACTTCAGCTCCAACATTAACTAACCCAACAAATAGTACAAAACATATACTTAGCTGAACCCACAAGTTTTCCGGAACTGTGGAGATGACGTCGCCTGACCTGGTGGAGGTATAGGTTCAAGAGTTGGTCGTGGACAGGCGTCATGGTTAAGTAACCTGGAGGTGGTCTCAGGAACAGGATACCGGCGCTTGCGTCGCTGGGTGCACTGTGGGCGTCCGGACACTTCGTTAGTGGCGGTTTACGATAACAGAAGGTGCGCGCGAAAATTTCTTTCTAATCCCCAAAATTGAGCTGCTCGACCGACACAACCCGAAACACGGTTACTCGGTCGGGTCACGACACTGATTTATAATAAATTCCGCACAGCGGCTTTGATTACTTGCAAAGATAAAAATAAACCTTTGCCTTAAGAAAAACTTTTTATGCGACCGTCACGTTTTTATACTTTTTTCTCGAATCACTTACTCAAATCAGTTTCCGATCAATTACTTCAAAAAGAACAGTTTTCACTTAGTTTTAACGTTATCTCGTTAGTTTCAGTTAATTACAAAGAGAGTAGAGAGAAGAGACTGGCGAGAAAGGATGATTGGGGTTAAGACACTTCATTGTGAGTGTTATGTTATTTTACTGTGTTTATATTTTGTGATGTGCTATGTCAAATGTGATTTTGATGTAATTTTGAGATTCGAATGAAAAGTTTCTATTTGGAAACAGAATCTTGTCAACTTCTCACATCTTGCAGCAGCTACGTGAATTAAAAATACGAAATCAAAATACTTCATCAACTAGTAAAGTGTCAAATATTGACAACAAGTGTAACGTGAGTGAAATGTGTTATTTATCTGGAATAATAGTGATAATAACTTCAAGTTGTAGCAGAAAGAAATAAATAAAAAACTGGGATATTGAGAGTGAAGAAAGAGGAACAAGATTCGAACTTGGAACGTAACATATTTCTCAAATGTTATAAAATTGAATTCAAATTCATCAAGATAGTATAAACTGCTCCTAAATATCATTTGAGAGTTTATCTGTATTATTGGTTTAGCTCTTAGTACATTTTCGCCCATTTCGTTTTTTTGAATTGAACCAAAACGATTATGACAAATAGTCAGAGGAAATTGGAGTTGCTACTGACTTTGACATTTCCAATTTACACTTCAAGCAAAACATGCTTTATTATTGTTAGTGGAAATTTCGTGTTGACTAGACAACGTCGAGTTTCTGCTGTAATTTCTTGATAATTTCGCTTGTCTCATTGGAGTATATGATTGGAAAATTCCTCCTGATCAGATAAAGTAGAACTTTTACTTGAACAACGGAGGTACATAAGTTGTCACTTTAGTGACTCTTCAAAATAAAATGTTTTCCTCGAATTTTTCGAGGAATTATTCCTACAGTTGAAAGCAACACAATATCGAACAACCGTTCCAATAATTGAATAACATATTCACACAGCATTTAACTTTGACGATTGTTTGTAAACAACTCAAGTTTGTTCATATCCCGGCTAGAGACCTCTACAGAGCTTCCTGTCCTGAAAATGTATAACCCGATTGGAAAGCATGACTCGAATAAAGAATATGAAAGTGTATCCAATATATAACGCTCAAGGAATAGAATCCGTACAACATATATATTCTATTACGGTGTATGTGTAAATAGGTGCAGAATAAAATACCTACTGTCTCATTAGTATCTGATTAGCAATTACTTGAAGATCATCCAATTTTATCAGCAAAATTCCAAAATTGAATTCAAATAATCATGACCAAAGAGTATTTCTCAATTTGGTAAAAACAATTTATAGTTGAGTAATTTCACTTAACAGAACAAGATCTGGTGAACTGCAGCGTTTACTATCGCACTAATATCTGCATAAAGATACTAGAGAAGATAACTATCGAAAATTTGAGAATGTAATCTCATCCGTTGGGAAAATTGTTTTACAATCACTTGGAAGAATCGAAATAGAAGACAAACGTGGCCGAGGGGTTCCAGTGCTATTTGCTACGGACGTACATGAAGATATAAAAGATTCATTGAAATATCATCCCAATTCCATGGATTCAAAAATAAAGCCGTAACTATTCGCAGCGTGATAGTAATGGTCCTATTTATGATCACAAAGAAATATGCAGATGACTGTGGAGCTGAATATTCGAAAGCCATAACTTCGACCCGGCTCTAAAAGCATTGAGCTTCTCTAATTCAGTTATACAAGTTATCAAGCAATGGAATTATTCAATTGGCAACTTTTATGAGCCATACTGTAGAAGTTCATGATAATAATTACAAATTATGTAATGTTATTTGCCAAGAGGCAAAAATTGGTAGATTATTAATATTGATGATACATCTTTCGATTACAATAAAAAGACCTTGGATGGAATCGAAATAAAAATTGAAGATGATAATTCATTGGATGATCTGGTGTGACGTACTTCCTGCGCACATAACAATTATTCCTCCGGGGCAAAATTGCTCCAAAAAAGATAATTAGGCTCAGCGCTACCAGAACGCGGTGGTGGTTGCCTAAAGGGCCCTGTCGGGCCGTAGCTAGCACAGTGGAAGCGAGATATGGGTCGAGGAACAAAAAAGGTAGACAGGGATGTAGAGCGCCAATTGTTTGTATCTGACGTCGTTTGACTAGGTGAGCCGATACATCTAATGTCCGCCGGATACAAGTTTGACGCTAAAAAAAAGCAGAAAACGTAACAACGGGAGATTAAGAGCCTGAGGTGTCGAGCGGCTTCTGAAATAACATGATAAAATTGTTCAAAAATCCGAGCTTGCTCGATATAATTGAAGAATCACAGTAAAAGAGTGCAGCTTCTTATCCACCAAAGTAATTTAGACTGGCAACAACAGAGAAACAAGCCCTAGGGCTCCACCAAATCTGATGTAGAAAGTTTGCTGTATCTTTTAACAACAATTTTTCATGAAGTGAGATAAATGTGACCGTAAGAGAAAAAAATCAATAGAAAATTTTACATAAGTTCAAAGCCGAACAATAACTCAGCTGCTCGCGTCGAAATCAAGCCGTCAGGGTCACGATGACATCAGGGAGATATCCCAGCGGACAAGGCTGCCCACCCAAAAAAGTTAACAGGAACAAAAAGGAGGAAGGGTGCAATTTAACCGTGACAGTGGATGATGATGAACGTATTGATACATAGATGTGTGGATGACGCTGACTGGTAAGCTGAATGATGAATGTGAGTTGAGGGAATTCAGTCCATTGATTCAACTTATCCCTTTTCCTCTCTACACTTCCGACCCCTCCTGGGTCATCTTCAGGAGTGCTAACATATATACATTTGATATATACTGACAACTGATACAGATGAATATATATATATATATATATATATATATATATATATATATATATATATATATATATATATATATATATATATATATATATATATATATATATATATATATATATATATATATATATATATATATATATGTATACAGAAAAATTTACTCTTCAAACGAAATGTGAACATATAGGTCCGTATTCACACCTCCTAAAATCGCACTACTGCAGCAGAAAATTCAATAAGAGGAGATAGCGCTACATGAGATGGTAAGAGAAAGTACATCAATTCTTAGAAAGTAGCGCTATTTTAAGAGGTGAGAATATGGACATAGTTTTGAGGACCAGCATCCTCATAATGTCACAACTGATAACAATTAGTAGAGCAGACAGTGTAAGACGTTTTTGTTTGGTCATTGAAAATGTGGAAAATATTGGAGAAACTATCACAACAGTCGACAGTATTGGACACTCAAGATCAAGAGACATGATCAAGAATGCGCGTACACGCATAACATCAATTTGCATACCAGCATCAAGTAAAAAACTGTCAGTCAACCAATAAAAAAATTATCATACCAAGATGCGAAAATGGCCACAGCGACGAGAAATTGATCAAGCAATATTACATATCACCTCAAAATGTTATTGTATATAGTACTCAATGCCAAAGTATCAGTTTTTTCATTGATATTACCTGTACTCTGTTTGCTTTGAAGCATTTCTAGCGTAAGTCTTTCATTTTATTTATCGATGTTGGTTAAGTCTACACCGCTGACCAAATCTATTTTGTGCATTTTCTTGATCGCATCAACATTGAGATGACCTAATCGACGATGCAGTATTGCAATGAAACAGCGACTATATTTGCATATTCATCTATACGCAATCGGAAATTAATTTTCAGTTGATTCATTTCACAACGTTCACCTGTAGCTACAATGTTGCTTTCTTTGTTGACTATTTCGCATCCCATTTTCTGAATATTGATTTCCAGACCTTTGTGAGTCAAAACGGCAATTGATATCAAATTTCTTTTCGATTCTGGAACGTATACTAAGACGTGGCTCCTATTGATTATTTACTCTGACCCCAATCAGCTGTGTACCAGCTTCCTGGATTCTTGAAAGACGCGTGTCGTCAATTTTGACATATCGTATTTTCAAAAGTTTCTGATATTTAGAAAACCACTGTCGATTATAAGTCATGTGACTTGAAACACCTGAATCTGCAAACAAAAAATTATTCTCATCGCTCTCATTTTTGTTGGATCTCACGGCAGTACAAATCGCCTTTTATTTCACATTTTTCTTTTCATTTGATGGATTGCATATGTTTCGACACTTTTTTCCTGAATGACCAGGTTCATTGCATGAATGACACTTGTTTTTTTTTAATCTCATCAAGTGATTTAGCAGACATTGGCATTGATTTTTTCTCTACAATTCAGCCATAAAAGCAGCACTGATCGCTTATGCATGTTCGCTATTCATTCTGTTTAAAATATCCTTTTCTACCTGAAATGATGTCATCATCGTATTGATTGTACGAGTCCTGCTTGTATTCTACTAAACCGTTCTATAATTATCCAATTTTGTACACAAACTGCTTATAAAACGACTCATTTTCAATTTATCGGATATTTTTTTACCTTGCTGTTCGATACGGGCTGCTAGCTTATTCACTTTTGAAAGATATGCGGCAACAGTGTCATCCTCTTTCAACTTCATTACAAAATACAACATCATGTCACAAATTTCGGAATGTATTTCATGAATGCTGGTTCATTTGTCCATTTTTGTTTCATCGTTGTGCATGTCAGAACAAGTTTTCACGCTCCACATCTATTGATTGAATTATAGCATTCATGGCTCTTCCCTCGATTCCTCCATATAATGCTTTGGATACAACATTTGAATTTTCTGCAGAAACTTTTTCTGTAACATTATTATTAGGGAAGTATGGCATGCTCTTACTCAGCCTACCATGCTCCCGATATCTCAGGTATAGCTTGAAGGATGTTGTAAAATGGATCAAAATCATCAAGAATAATATTCGAGTTCAAGATCTGCAGAATATTGATTTCACCAGTATATGACCATATGTTCGCAGCAAATTATGCACTTTATTATAGCAGACAAGTTCGTTATATCTTACATCTGGTTTTGTTGTAAGTCATTCAAATAATTCTTCCAGAGACCTTTCCTTAGTTTTCACACATGAATAGATTTGGCTGTTACCATTTGGTCATTCTTCTGCATGCATTCGTAGAGCAAAAATGTATATTCGCATAAAGTGTAAGGAAGAATTTACGATTTAAGATATAATTTGAAACGACATTCATTATTTTGCGTATAATAAGATACAGGATTTAGCCGCCGCAATGAATTTTCAGCGCATATAAACAAAAACCATTCAGATTTTCAGCATCGTGATATTTGCAGTCTACAGTTTACTGAAGGTGAAAAATTCATGAGGCATAAACATGACGATGAATAACTGTTGATAAACAAGGAAAAACTATCAACCAGTGAGTTTATGATCAAGAGAGATCCATATTCAAATTCATTACCAAAGTGTAAGGAATGTTATAGAAATTTTTCGTTTTTAAGGAAATTGGACGGTAATTTGAGATCTCGAAAGCATATCAATTTATCGGTAGAGCCCTTTGAACAATTCATAGCTGAAATCTTTACAAGCTTCAAAAGTCGAATCGTAAGATATCGCATCAAGGATTAAAGGGATAAAATGGTCGCTATAAACAGAACTAAATGTGAAGAGTTCCAGGAACGCGACTCGGGCTGGGCACTTGAAAAGATTTCCCACTTAGAACTGAACATCAATCAATATAAGCCTATACGCGGATCATCATTTATAGATCTCCCAAAACTGATAATGGACAAGGGCGCTTGTATCAATGCTAAAAATAATGAGGTATACTGCTATCTTTAGGCGATAGTTTTAGGTTTTAGTGTTAGTTGTGTGTCAAGTTGGTATATAAATTCAAACAAGCTACTTACCTTGTTCAAAATGTCTACTAATACAGTACGACGAATTCGTAAAGCAGAAAATATTAGAAATGTGAGATATTTGAGAGCTAGAAGAAGGTACAGAGAGCATATAGATCCATTTGAATTCATTCTGGAAGAGAATTCAAGACAAGATATAGATTGGATAAAAATAGTGCACGTTTTTTGATTGAACTTCCAAAGGATGATATTAAAATGACTTATTATTGGAAAAATTTGTATAAAACCTGAGTTGCGAATACTTACAGCATTTATGCATTTCATGCTAAAGGACTTTATCAAGAAGATAACGGTAAGTAAAATATTTTCCAAATTTCTTCATATAATATCAATAAATATATTCCAGGTGATCTACTGAGTTTGAGTCAACCGGCAGATAATCGAATGATGAAAAAAGTTTCAATTGCTTTTGCTTTCAAATTTAAAAATTTTGTTCATTTCCCTGAAGATTTAAATAAAACCAAAAAAGATTTTTTCTCTATGGCCTGATTTCCTAACGTAGTTGGATGTATAGATTGCACTCATATTAAAATTGAGAATCCTGACAACCAACCACCACTTCTGTATTGCAATCGGAAAGGATGGTATTCTCTCAATGTCCAAGTGGTTTCCGATGCAAGATGTAGAATCTAAGATCTTGTAGCACGTTGGCGTGGTATTGTACACGATGCTAGAATATGGAATGACTGTACCCTTGCAGAAAAATTTGGAGTGAATTTCTAAAATATAAATCAACTATATAATATTTTCACTCACTATATTATCCAACACAGCTCAATTCCATCACATCAGCCATTGAACTTTTGCCACGAATTCTTCAAACATATAATCATAGTAAAATTTAAATACCAATATGATCATTTCTACACGAATCTTTGTTTTCATCCAAGACTTTCATTTATTACATAACCTTAGAACAGTTTCTCAAAACTGTCTTTATTGTAGCCACATGCGCAGTCGCAAACTAAGCTACTTTCGAATTTTCCCGCACTAAAATCTATTCAAATTCTTCCAGCGTGCTGAAATTAATGGTGTATTATTGGGGGATGGGGGATACCAATGCACCCATTATTTATTAACGCCACTCCTAAACCCACAAACTGCACCAATTGGGCTCATATTTCTACAAGATCCAGAGTTGAACATCTTTTCGGACAATGGAAAAACATTTTCTGAGCTCTGCAGAATGGTCTGCTCATATCTTTAGATACAGCCAAAGGTGCCATTGCAGCAATGGCAGTTTTGCATAACATTCGTGAAGATATGAATGACGGTACATTCTTCATATTCAAGAATCTTGATAGAATATGAATTATTTAATTATTACAGATTCTGAAGGTTCTGACGATGATTCGGAAGATGAAATATCTATAGTAGATCCACAATCCGAAGAACCTCTACCGCAACAACAAAATCGTGGCAGTATTTTCAGACAGAATTTCATACGAAAATACTTCACTTGAAATTCGTTAAAGTTCAAAGTTAAAAAATTTCTATTTCCATTCAATTTATATCTTCCTTTGGATTTTCACTAAATGGTTCACTATGTTATCTGTACTAACTTATGAGTTCTCAAATTCCTTAGCTTTCTGATATTTTAAAAATAAAAACAAACGCAATAACTCATTATATATAATTAACATTATCATAATGAAAAATGAAACAATACAAATAATACATAGTTTTAATTAATTTTTTCTCCTGAGATTAAATTTCAAATATTAACTTTTCTTTCAATTCTAAAATTTCTATTTCTAATGAATTTTTTTCTCTGCGGAAACCCGTTCAACGTTCAAATTCATCATCTTAACCGAATGAATTTCTCGCCTATGTTTCTCTTCCTCTTCATATTTCTTTCGCTCCATGGCCAAAAGTTGTTCCTCGTGAAAAGTCATTTTGATTACTTTATTTTTCTTCCTACATGGAATTGAAGAAGTTTGAGAAGGAATGGAGCTACGGTCTGGAATTTCGTAAGGAAGAGGTGCAGGTGCAGGATGTTCAGGCTCAAGTATTCTACACATCCCAAATATATAAATTGATTGTAAAGTATTTTTTTGATGAAATATTGAAAAAAAAGAACAACAAATATCATTTTCCAGATTGATAATTAATAGAATCTAAGGAAAAGAATCATCAATAATTGGAAATTATTTTTCATTTTTTTGTCAGCATTTCGAAAATTATAGTATGAAAGTATGAATATCAACAGTTCTGCTAGCAATTAACAATTTCCGCAACAGTAACGCCAGCAACACGAGCTCGCTGCAGTAGCTGCTATTGGGAAGAAAGACTGAAGTATTGTGATGTTACGCAATGTCTCCAAGGTCATGCTCAAAAATTGTCTTAGAAACGTAGAAAAAAAAATTGATGACAAAGTCGTACGCGTAGATTTTAAAAATGTGAATCCATGTCCCAATCCCATCATAAGTCATTTTCTGAATCACCAGACATCTCACCTGGAACATTCATTTCAACTTCAGAACATCAAATATCGAATTTGAATAGATGCGAGTTGTTAGAATGAGACTGTGCTTGAATATTCGACCACATTTTTTTTTCTGGGATGAATTTTTCGTCAACAAAAATATTCTCTTGGAAGTATGAACTGATGAATAGAGCCTCTACCTCTCAAGGCATTTTCCAAAATGTGTTTCGAAATTGTTATGGCACAGATGTCACTTTCTAATGGAAAAATCTGTAGTCTCTTATTTTGTTGCGAAAGCAGAATGCAAACATACGGAATGTGCAACATTCAAATTTTTTGATTCCGAAAATATTCATCCTGGGGCAGATATTACTATGTGTGTCGCAGTAATGGAATATATTGAACATGGTGCAGAAAAACATCGGCGTTTCATAAAAGGCGAAGGGAGAAATGCAATGACCCTAAAAACTTTTATTGGACACACCCAGTCAAGTGCTGCTCATGAATCCCAGATAAAAGCTGGTAATTTAAACTTTTCATCCGAGCTTCATTATTCTTAGGAAAATATCTAGTGAGAGCATTCAATATACAGATCTCGACAAAACTTTTTTTCCCAATCTAATGGAACAAAAAATAATAGATAGTCGTAATAGAAAAAGTTTGCTTATTTTCTCAGGTACCATTCAAGAAATAGGATTTTCACCATTTATTGTCTATCTGTAAACTGGAATGCAGCTACGACATTTTTGTACTGTAAATAAGAATCGAGATTATCCTATTTTTCTACATCTAGATCAATTGTAATCATCCTCCAGGTGTCAATAAATAAATTTACCACTATGCATTGGACATGCCGGGTGTTTCAACAAATCACCAGTGCCAATTGCCTTATTCAATTCATCAAGTCATAGTATATCAATGATACATTATTCTTAGAATTCAAAGCGACATGAGGAAACTTCATATTGGAAAGAAACTACATATTGAAATCAGAAATTGAAACAGATTTCAGCATGGCCCTTATTCAAGTGGTTTCAATTGCATTCAAGAAAATAAATTTGATCACATAATTGAATGAAATGTGGCAATAATAACAGCAATATTGAAAGACATTGTAGTTCTGCATATATGTTCCACTGATCTTTACCATGCAGGTTCCATAAGAATCAATTAATTCGCGAGAAAGAAGAAAATAAGAAGTCTCTGGAAAAATATTTGCTGCCTTGGTTCACAGTAACAATATAATATTCACGACAATTCTCTGAAAGAGTGTTATAGAGGTATTCGAGCTCCCTCTTAATTGCACGTATTATGATAAAGCTTCAGAATACATCAATTACAGTTCAAGAATTTCACATGTATTCAAAGACCATAGAATTTGGTATGATATTCCTAACACTGTTAGCTCCACATTACATTCTCATTGCCATCTATATTTCAATAAGAGGAGGTTCAAATTAAATCTACACTTATCAATGTTTCAAGTGAAATGTACTCACAATCGTTAA
This sequence comes from Dromius quadrimaculatus, assembly GCA_963989225.1. Classification (NCBI taxonomy): domain Eukaryota; kingdom Metazoa; phylum Arthropoda; class Insecta; order Coleoptera; family Carabidae; genus Dromius; species Dromius quadrimaculatus. The sequence goes on along the minus strand of OZ022328.1, from coordinate 34,589,071 downwards.
TAGATTACTTATCGCGAGATTTCTTCCTATTCTATCCAATATAAGTAGAAATAATCGTTTGAAAATTTGATATTAGGAAAGATTATAACGTCATTGTTGAGAGCTGGTTTGGAATCGTCGAGGAATAGACATTTTCTAGAAAATTGAGAGTGAGAACTCCTAGATTTATAAGGAAAATTGAGAGTTTATTAAAAAGTAGGTTATTAAATAACTCCTATTCATCACAATTTACGGAAAAAAATGAAGGAGTATCTAATCTCAATGATAGTTAATTATTTCTTTGTCTCAAGAAGAATGGAAAATTGTTGTATCTTCCTTGAATGATGTTAAAATAAAATACATCCACAGAATTTCTAATAGATCAGCTGGAGAAAGAGAGATTTTTAATGATATTATTTGAATCTAAATATTATTTTTCGGTATACGATAAAGTTTTATCTTTGCACACAAGTGTTCCAATGGAAAATTCGATTGATAATAAATCGATGACGCATGATGTAACTCCAATAAAAACCATGAGGAGAAATTCAAATTTTGATAAATTCATGGGAAGAAATCCAGAAAAATCTTAAAAACTGATGAAACATCTTGGTGTTAGTCGATGCTCATTCCAAATCATTTTCATTGAACGAACGGGGCAGAAAAATTAACGTAATGAAAAACGATATCTTACTCATTCCTATCAAAGTGAATTCATGTCACTAGACATAAGTGGCAGTAACTTTGAAGTATAGTTGTATTATCTTGTTCGATCCCCTTAATAAGCCAGTGCCGCTGAGGTTTATTGGAGAAATATTATTATTCTTCTCCAATCAATATTATTTCAAGTACATAAAAAATTCAGCAACAAACGTCTGGCCTATTTATAATTGTGTGAATATGCCATCCCAAATCGTGAACGGAAATGTTGGATCCAACTGTGGAGTCCATGTTTGTATTCGGGCACATTCAATATGTTACAAATGAGAAAGTAGATATTAGATATGTTAATTGAATATGATGGACATTCAAATTCAATAGACAATGATCAACGTATTACTTGATGATGGATTAGTGCATAGAACTGAATCTTTTAAGTTACGAAAATTAGCCAATGGTCCACCGGAAGATTTTTCTTCCACAAAGAGTTTTGTTCATAATTTGACAACGTAAAATAGTGAAAAACTCTCTTTTACAGAATTTTAAGATGAGCTCTACTTTCCACAATCACTTTCTTTTATTTTTATTTGCAATGTTTGAACATTGTCTTCCCAATTTTGAGACATAACTTATTTTCTTCTCCAATTCTATCAGACTATATCGGCATGCAGTCACATTATGAGGTATTTGATTCCATCTGCTGCTATGAACATTTGAAAATCTTGTTCCCGAGAAATATATGCCATCTTCTGAGTAATAGCGCTACATCAGCAGGATGGAATCAATCATAGAGATAGAACAGTCACTGACACTTTTAACGTATCACTTGCATATGGTCAAGAACATTGCATGTAAAATTGATTCACTGACATCAATTTTAAATATGATGAAAAAACTTCTGACCCCAACGGCCCAGATGACTTCTCGAGTTCATGTATTATCCTTTCTGACCGACAAGGGTAGTGTGACACTTCTGCAGTGCATACGACTACCATTTGATCAAAGATGTTGCATGTAAAAACTGATCCACTGGCATGTGTTTATAATATGATAAATAGACGAAAAGTGAGTGAATCTCTGAGTTTTCCTATTATAATTACTGTCCTACGGGGGTGGTATAGCATTTCTGAGCTGCATATAACTTGCATATGATTAAGGATGATGTGCAGGCAAAAATTGATCCACTGACTTTGATTTTTAATATAATGAATACATATTTGAACTCAGCAAAGTAGGAGAGCCTTGAAATTTTCTCATTATTCTAACTGTCTTACGGGTCTTACGGGGGCGGTGTAACATTGCTGCAGTGCATCATAACTTGCATATGATAAGGCTATCGCATGTGCAAATTGATCCACAGACATCAATTTTTATTATGATAAATAAACAATTGAATTCACCAAAGAAGGTGAATCTTGAAGTTTTCTTATTACTGTCCTACGGGGCTAGTGTAACATTCCCACAGTAAATAACAATTGAATATGATTTGGGATGTTGCATGTGAAAGTTGATTAACTGACATCAATTTTTTATATGATAAATATACAATTAAATCCATCAAAGTGGGTGAACCTTGACGTTTTCTCATTATGCTTACTGTTCTCGGGAGTGGCGTAACGTTTTTGCAGTGCATGACACTTAAATATGATCAAGTATGCTGCATGTGAAAATTGATCAACTGACATCAATTTTGAATATGATAAATTAACAATTGAATTCACCAGAGTAGATAAATCTTGAAGTTTTCTCATTATCCTTACTGTCCTACGGGGGTAGTATAACATTTTTTTAGTGCATAACACTTGCATATGATCAAAGATGATGCAGGGGAAAATTTAGTCATGTACAGCAATTTTTGATGTGGAAATGGAAAATTAACTTCAGAAGAAGTAGGCTATTTCTTAAGTTTGTTCTTTCTGTTCTACAGGAATAGTTCTCTCACTCGGTACATATCATATGTAGTTATATATATATAAGAGAGATGTACAGAAAAAATCAGACATAAGCATATGTAATCATAGTATATAAAGATTAGGAAGAACTTTATTGTCAAGACCTTCATTCCTCGATATATAATAGCATACGGATGAAATTTCATCTAATAAGTATAAGTTGTATCAAGTAAGCTATAAACTCCAATTGCAGATTTGTGTGAAAATCGAAAATTGTAAATTTAATATGAATTTTTCCAGCAATCCGAATATGCCACTATGTGGAATTGATGTCTAGGAATAAAATATAGAAAACTGTTGTAACCAAAGTTGCCAGTCTCTTTTCAACCATTCTCATGTTGCAGCTCCCAATTTTATCTCGTTTTTCCCGTTTATCTCGAGAACTATCTGAATAGTCGTAATGCCTCAATGGAATCATAAATGGGAGTTCGGAAATTGCTCGACCACCGCTACTTTCTCCAAGCGCTTGAATGAAAGAAGCAATGTCTGGATGCGTTTTTTGATTACTGATGATGAGGATTTGAACGAAGCAGTGAGATATACATTCGGTCTCTAAATATTGGAATGGAAAATCACTAATCACATTTAATGTTATTGTGATGGTGCAAAAACTATAAGTTCGACAGAGTATCTCTCCCGATCACTATTTGGAATTTTTTTTAGAGGCCAGTGGACAAACGTTGGATTAGCATAGGTATGAGTTCTGGAAAAATAATAATTTTCTAGAGGTTTGCGTTTAGCTGTGTGAAAATAGCACCGCTCAAGAAAAGTAGAATCCTATTTTGAGTATTAATGCTTCACAAATTCTTTCATTGGGGCATCACGACTACTCCGAAATGAACGCGAATAACAAGTCAAAACTGCAAATCCAGAAATTTTCATCAAAGCCCTTTTTGATATCCTCTTCTCAGAAACCCCTCTTCTCATAGTAATATAGCCGGAGATATTTGTCCAATTTCATTTTCAAAAATTTAACACTTTTTGCCTAAATGTCCAGCATATATCTATTTATGGCCTGTTTATTATTCAATTGAATGAACAACTTGAACTCGGAAGACTATTATACTTCAATGCTCCCGATGGAAACAGTTCACATTGCTGTCTCGAAAAAATTCATCTTATTCCTGCAATATTCAAAATTCACATTGCTGTCTCAACAAAATTTATCTTTATCCTCCAATGTTCAATAATAAACCATTCTTATTTCAAACGTCACAAAACTGTAATCTATTGTATCTCTGTTGCCAAGGTGAGTGTAACTTTATCTGATTAGGCAAAGCAGCTTCATGTGTAACAATTTGGGTAGTTGTTTGGAGAAAAAAAAAGTATATATAATTCGGAGCAAAAATGGCTCGATGAGGTTCGGTAAGTTTGACTGCCTCACTAAATTCAGCAGTCAAACCGCAAACTTCAGCACATGAAGCATTATTTCTGCTCCCAATCATATAATCTACCATTATTTTATAATGATGAAGTAGGAGCTGTGGTAAAATATATTCTCTATTTACGACATTGGATAATATTTTGTAACGATACCTTACTTATGGCAGGGTTGTTACCATTGGCGTCGCAGTCAAAACTGCTGACCCAAGTAGCACAAAAAATTGTTTAATCAGTTCTATATACGTTACACAAACTTAAGTTAAGACTCGCCGACTTGTTTTGCAACTATACTATAACTAAAATCAGTAAAACTAAACGTTTAGCCGACGTTTAGAATCTATAAATGGGGAATATATACGACTTCTATATATATATCTAATATATGTTTAATCAATTTTGAATGAAATGCAACCTTACTACAACTGCTATAATGAAGTTCATATGAGCTCTTATATAACTTTTTTCTACAAACGTCAAAAAATCATGAAATTTATACATCAATATTAGTATACGAAATGTCGCATTGGAGTTGTTTATCATGGCAACGGGCACTAAGTATTTCGTGCACTGATTTTATCTTGACAACGAATTCTTCTAGTTTTTCTATTTTAATATGATTCCAATATATTTTTTTGGCTTTTTGACGTCTGTAGAAAAAATGTTGTATGCTACACGTGCACGAAATTACTTTGGAGCTTTTGAATGATTTGTGTCTCGGCTGCCGCCTCGACAAAAAACTTTCATTCTCAAGCACCAAAGTATAATTTTGCGCACTAGATACATAAGTAACTATTGTTGTAACCCGTAAGTATAAAACATACATTAATTATCATCCAGCTCTTAGTACAACCTTACAATAACATCTATATAATAAAGGTGTACTGTTCACTCTAATATATTTTCAAATATCGGATTAAGTGTATTACGTAAATTTCAATATATATTAGTTGAGTTTTGTTTGCTTGTGAAGTATATTTTTTGGTCTTGACTATAAGAATAAACTGATAACTATGTTTGGCTCTTAACTTGTAGTTCACAGAGATAACAATTTGTGTCATAAAGCTTGTTATTTGTCAGATATTGGATAACAAACTGAATCTTACTGATAAATATTGCTAAGCTACTTTTATAAAATAAGAGGGCTTCAGGAAAATAGATGCAAAATATTTTTTAAATAAATATTGGATAATGTGCAAAAATTTACTGTTCGATAGATGTGATTTTTAATATCAATATCATTCATTTTGAAGACAATAGACTCCAAAATATAGTATTTCAACAAGAAAAGAGCAAAAGATAATACAGAGTAAATTTTTTTTAATTCTCTGTGCAATATGGATGTCTATTCCCATGAATGTTGAGATATTAAAATGGCTGAGAAGTACAACTAAACATTCGAGTTTCTCAAACGTTTTTGAATATCCTAGAAAGCTTTAAAGTAATAATATATACAACCACTCTTAAGATATATAAAAAAATATGAATTGAAGTTATTATATCTTTTTTTAAACTTGAGTACATAATACATAAATTTCAAGTTGTAATAGGGTTTGTACAACTTCAATAACACTATAATAATAGGTAAATTGATGTGAAGTTGTATAGAATCTGTAAATTAGTATTTACAACTCATACACATAACCTCTACAGACACGGACAAGAGGGTATTCCGCTAAACGTTTGTGAGCTGTCAATAAAGTTTGGATACATAACGATTTTTTGTTGTTCTTAGTAATTATACTAGAACCAACATGAGTACATTTAGTATTGTAGAAACAATAGGAAGCAATAAAATATTTTTGACGACGGTTCCCGATGGATGGGTTATAGATAATACTCTATATTTCCCGAGAGGTGATAATTGGAAACATTTGAGAGAAAATTGTGATATTCCTGAGATAAATTGTAGAAAATATAAGTGCACAGTGAAAAAATCGGTATTAGTCGTTTAAAAGATGCTCTGGACTTAGAAAAAAAACTGGTGGAATTCGAAGATACAGACGAGGACGAAAGGTTTGTAGCAAATATTCTTTCTTGTCAAATACTGTATTACTTTTTGATATCTATTTATTTTCTTAGTTACTTGGCAAAATATTACAAAATGTTTCCAATTATAATAACAGGCTCCTAACGTCGCAGAACGATGACATAACCTCAAACAATTCTGATAATATCTCTACTCAGCAAGAAATATTTCCTTATTCAAATGATGAATTGGATGTATCTGGCGAACATATTATAAATGGTATTGGTATGTAGTTATATCTTTTCGTAATGTATTACATATATATATTTTCCAGATGATGTACCAGTAGTAATAGATGATGATGGAAATATAATTTTAAATTATCAAGAATCCAATCAGAACAATAACGAGTCTCTACCGAAAATGAGAAGAGAAATAAACTCGTGTGAGTAAAACCCAAATTATAGAACACTTCTGCAATTATCACTCCGAATTAGTTGACGTCAAACAGACAATTGAAAATCAGAAATATTATGTACCTATCGTTTATTGCTGATTTTTTTAAATTTTAGTAAGAAATATCATACTTGAAGAAACTTCAAAACTAAACACAAAAATGGATCGCATTATTCTATTATTGGCACAGAGAAGACGCACAAACAATCATAATGAAATTGAGGTCGGAAATGCAGATGAATTTGAAAATGTTAGCCCTTTACCAGTTAAGACTACTGAGGAATTGGACAATTTTGAAGAGAAATTACATGATACAAATTTTTTCAAAAACATGGTAATATTTGCTTGTTAATTCTCATTTCCCATAATCTTGAGTCATTAATTTTCAGCTCGAACATTTCAAACATGAATACGGTAATTGTGGCTTCGAAGGGAAAATACTAGATTATGTTCTAATTGCAAAACTAATCGACCGGAAGTTACTTACAAAATATTCGTGGACAGAAGTATCTGAGAAGAAAGATAAAAAAATTTCAGTGCTTCGCTCGAAGTTATTCGACTATTTTATGATATAAAGATAAGCGTCGATTCAAGATACAATGAGATTTCACACGGAAATTTTTTAAAAAATGCCGTGTTGAAATATAGCGAAATAAGAGCAGCGCCACAAAATTCAACAAAAAGGACATCGACTCCAAGAGCTGCTTATATATGGAAAAAATTAAGACTTAACCTAGAGGCTGATGCACCTGCGGATTCTAATGAAAAAGTATCTGAAAATGAGCATTTGAGTTTGGAAACAGACAATACATCACTTGACGAAGCATAATGATTATTATTTCGAATACAATCGTGATATATTTTCATTTTTGTGTAAAAACGGAATGAGACAGTTTAGCTCATAATTTTGGGAGATAACTATGTACCTGATAATAATAGTTATTAATTTTTCAAGCAATACATTTGTTATCATTTATACAATAATTGAAGTTTAGTATACATATATTTTCTCATTTTTTTTCTTGTATCTGAAACTAACGTATGAGTTGAAGGGATGAAAACAATTTTGCACCTATATGTCAAAGATAATAATTTACATTTAATTTCAGTGAGATCATATAATTTAGGAACAAGAAAGTTAGCAGTAGATATGAATATATTGATATGCGACGAATTGAATGGCTTGTCAAAGAAGTCGACTTTTTTTGTCAAGCTTTGTCCATATATACATAGCTTATTTCCGAAATAAGTTGAATTTATGGAAGCAACTATGTGGTTCTCTTGAGCTAAGGACCATTTATTTTTTATATCATTTTTGAGTGCTAAGACATCATTAACATACAATTGATTGAAAACTTTTTGACATTCTGGAAGATCATGGCTTATGAATTTTTTTTCTGCAAATGGATATTCTACAGAACACTCTGTTGTATATTTTAATTCTGAATATTCACTCAATCTTTTAGCTACCTATGACAAAGGATTATTTTCTTGACGTAACAATATTTTTATATGATAAAGTGTGTTTTCAAACGGATATGAGCTTATAGTCAAATTTTTTAACGTCATTAACCAAATGATGTAGATTGTGAACATTACTCCCAACAGAATCAATGCCATACAGATTAATGAATCCTTCTATATATTCATTGAGCAAATCGCTCGCTATATCTGAATGTACAGCATATACTTCCGTCATACATACAGTAACAGCACAAAAAAGTGGCAAAAAATAATAATATACTTCTGGTTCTGAAAAGTCTTTCAGAATTACTGGTCCAAGATATAATAAGAATGTTCTAAATTCCAGACCTTTCCAAAATTTTAATGTATCTAAGCATCTAAACAGCTCTGTGTATTCCAATTGGCATGAATTTGTTACTTGCTTCTTCCGTTATCGTTTTCGCGGACCATTTGGTTTTGAAATTGAAGCATTCCCGCACCCAACCCAATAGACACTTCTTCATAATTCCTAAATCTAGCAAGTGTAAGGAGTTAGCTACAGGAAAATCTGCAATTAAATCTGAGAATAATTCTTCTAATAGAGAATCTTCTTTGTGATGATCTTCATCTAATCTGTCACGAAATGAGAAATCTGTTCTTAATTTGGCATTTCATCTGTGAAAGCTCATGTGATGTCCACTTTGAAAATACTGTCCTTCTTTTTCACACTTCGTACAGCCGTGACGATGATTGAGATATACAACTCCTATAAAATAATCAAAATTATGAATATCGTTTTTTTTTTGTTCATGGAAACATGAAATTCACATTGAATCTAACCTTTTATGAATGGTCTCGCAGGAGAGTCGCAGATGAAGCTTATGATTTGTACTGTTATGAGCTTAGATTTTATTTTGATGTCGTTCTTTATTACATCATCTAACTCAATCACAAAATCTGTTAAATACTCTTTCCAATTGGGGTTTTGTTGTCCGTAATAAATAGCTATAATCATTGCTGTTAGAGATGGAATATCTTCAACAGTAGCTAATATTGGCCAAAATTCATATTTTGAGCTATGATGTAAGGATGGGCCGTCAATATAAAATTTAATTTCAGCGATATAATATAAGAAGACGTATCAAGATGTGAAAAATATTTGTCAAACATGTTTTGATTCCGTTATACCAAAAGTTTCCAGTAAGATCTGGTCCCATAGATACAATATTTACACTTCTGCTTGTTTGCAATAATGTTCTGCTATCTTTTGGTAGATTGAATCGTACATTGTTGGGTACTGAAGTATTAAACAGTCCTAGCAAATCATTAATTGCCTTGTGAGTTATTTTATGAGTGATTGCCCATAGTCTCAATTTCTCATGTAGTGGTTCTTCAACCAAATTGAATAATTCGTCATCGGTTTCTGCAGAAGTACTGCATGATGATGCGTTCTGATTTTCTTCACTTGAATTGTAGTCGTCAAAACTTTCCGGAGTTGATATTGGAGAGGTTGATTTAACACAAATAATTTCGTTGGAAATATGATTGTGATCGACATTCTTGTTCTTCTGATCATTTTGATTTGCCTTAAGGTTGATCGAAGTTGTTAGGTTATAAGTAACATTTTTCAGTTTCAAATGTTCCTGATAGTATTTTACTGTTCTAAAGTAGTCAGTCGTATGTTTATATGATTTTTTAATTTTGCCTTTATTGAAAAACATTAAAATTCTTCAATATTCTATAAAAATCTCTACAAACATTCCCATTTCACTTGTTCATCAGAATAACTTCCATGTATTGTTTTTGACATTGTTATAAACTTTATATGAAGCTATACATTGTGGTTTAGATATGAATTTAGATTAAATGAATGTAGTAACTTCAAAAAAGCCTTGAGGCATAAGTTCTGAAATAATATATTTAATGTGAATTTTGCAATGTTGTTACAAAATACATATTACTTATCATAGAACATCTTTCAAAACCATCAATTATATAGTCTCAAAAAAGTTAATGTATCAACATTTGGAACCGTTGAACGACGGGATTATACTACATATTTACAACGTTATAATAACTTTCATAAGTATGTACTAAATTCTTAAACAATTATAGATTGTTTATACGTCTTCAACGAGTTTTTTAGGAGTTAATAACTTCAAAGTTATTGAATTTCATGAATTATGAAACTATGTATTACTTGGGGACGGTGTGCTCGGGCGCCAATACGGTCGGTGACGCAGTTTCTGAGGCAAATGGCTCAGTAGGGAGGGATTTGGGTTGTCAAAATGATCATCAGGAGGTAGGTACGACGACGGTAAACAAAGAACATATATTTTTCAGGAACTTGCATAAAGATAGCTTGGCTGACCGTGGAGGGACTGCTGTACATGACACTCGACACCAGCGGTCGCAGTACGGACCCAGGCGGTGGCAGACGACAAGAAACTTTGAAACAAACAAATCGTAAAGCGACTTCCCGAACGGTGGATTACCTTATCTTCGACGCTTGTGAAAGCAAACTGGTTCCCAAGTAGTTACTCTACGTTAACTTGCTCAACGCTGTGAAGCCAATGATGACCCCCTCAACGGTGATTCAATGTTAAAACAGTCTAACGCTGCAAAATCTCGAAGACTTCGTCAGCGGTGAAGCTACGTTAAGTTAATCTAACACTGTTAAATCAACAAAGACTTCGCCAGCGGTGACTCTACGTTAAATTATTCAAACACTGCGAAATCAACAAGGACTTCTCTAGCGGCGATTCTACGGTAAAACAATCTAACACTGTGAAATCGATGGAGACTTCACCAGCAATGACTCTACGGTAAATTATTCAGAAAATATTCCAAGTTCAAAAACAGCAAAGATACTTTAAGTTCAAAACAGCAAAAGCAAACAGATTTAAGTTCCTTTCACGGACTTATAAAACAGAAACAAACTCACAGATTCTATCAGACAGTTGTGTTAGCGGACTTAGAACAAAAACTCCACTTGGACAGTAAACACTCTCAAGATGACATCGGAACTAGAAGTGTACTTTGGAACGGCTACTAAGAAGACTGGACTTTCAAAGAAGTGACTTTAGTCGGCCACAAGGCTTAAATTTCAATTAATTCTTACTTAGCTTGTTTTAAAATTAATTTCTTATTAGCGCGGTCAGTAATGTGAAGAGGAGATACAGACAGGAAGAAGAAGTCATTTTACAAATACAATTTTCTTTACAACAACAAATTTCCTATTCTTTTTCTACTAAATACATCCTTAGCGACTACATCTCCTTTATATTCAAATTATCTTAAATTCTTTTTATCTGTCGGTAAAGTAGGTAGTGTTATGTCGGTAAGTTTGAAACTGTCAAGTATTAGATCTTTTATTTGTTGTGTCAAAGGTCGAAGACAACATAAAACAGAATATACAATATACAACATATTTACGGAACAACGGTTGATTACATCCAGAGTTCAGTAACGCTAAGCACAAGACATGAATACGAATCAAACAATATAGGTTGAATTTATTTTCAATGTTTTCACCTCATTCCACCACATGTTGAGAAATATTAAAATGTTTTTATTCCAGCTATTTGCTGATACTAGAGTGAGCGGTGATGTATGTTCAAACAGAATTACGGATTTTAAAACTCATAGGGTGAGCAAAATGTGAAGTGATTGTGATGGACTTCAAAATATTTGACGGTAGCAAAAGACTCTGGGATGTGCGACTGTGACGGAGTTTTGGGAAATAATTCGTCACAATTTGATGGAGTTTCTCAATATCAATTTGTATGAATATATAATTTTGTATTCCACGATGTTATTTTATTTGCGGCATTGTCTTGTATTTTACGCCATTGCACATACATTTACAGTGTTTTTGTACATTTTACGGCTGTTTTGATATTGTAGTGTGCAACATTTTTGTAGCAGTTTTCCCCTCGATTTGTTTCTCTGTCCATAGCGTTCTATCTTTTCATTTGTCAGCAAAATTGGCTTATGATGGCATAATTGGAAGAAATAAAACCGTGTTGTGGTTTTTGATTTTGCTTTAGATATTAATAACAATCAGAAGATATAGAAAGAGAAAGAACATTTTGCAGACTATGCTCCGCAATTTAGAACGTCATTTGGAGAGAAATATCAAGGAATGCAAAATAGTTGGAGAAATTTTATCTTTTCCAAGAGAAAAGTCCGAAAAGCAAAATTTTAATGGGTTTATGCGAAAAAGATGGACATTTTGGAGAGTATCTGGGAGGAAACGTACGAATCATCCATACAATCGTGATGAAGTCTAGCGATAATTATGATTTATATGTGAGCTGCAAAAGATTGTATCCAGGTAAATTCTTATCTGGTCACTCTAAGAAATGCGCTGCTGCTGATGCTAACTGAAATTCAAATCGAAATCAATATACATCAGTCTCACTATCACTTGTAGCTTGTGCAGTAGATAGTAATAATGCATTACATAGTATGCATATAAAACATGAAGTGTTCGATAAAATGAAATCTTATGAATTTTTTCCAATTACAAAATCAGATTCTTCAATATGTCACTTTAAATAACAATATTTGGAAAAACGTAATAGAGAACAAATAGTTGCAATTTGTTCTAATGGAATGAGAGAGTTGGACAGGCTTCTTATTGAATTCAAGCGAGTGGAAAATTATGAGAACTATCAACCAGTTGACATGATAAGCCCCGTCATGTTTGACGTTGTAGTGGAATGCACCAGAAAAGGTCGTGACCATGATCAAGAGAAAAGAAAAAATTACAGAGCACCAAGTATATCAGCCAACTTAGGGACCTCATTATAACAGGTCACTGAGTTTCCCATTTGTTCAAAATTTCAACAAAACACAGCTATCAAAACTAATCAAGATTTAGAAGCTAATTTGTGTGAGATAAAGCGTTTTAAAGAAGATTTTGTATAATCTCAGTGAATGATTAAAATAAGTAGTATGGCTTTCAAAAGCTTGAATGAAATAGAATGGAATAAACCAATAATTCCATTTCTAATGAGAGATATTATCAAATTTGTCAATTAGCCAGAATTCAAGAGAATTTGGATGATAGAACTGAGTTCAAAACTTCAACAGAAACAACACTCATATTAACAGTCTTCTATAACAAAAGACATATATATATATATATATATATATATATATATATATATATATATATATATATATATATATATATATATATATATATATATATATATATATATATATATATATATATATATGTTTGACGTTGTAGTGGAATGCACCAGAAAAGGTCGTGACCATGATCAAGAGAAAAGAAAAAATTACAGAGCACCAAGTATATCAGCCAACTTAGGGACCTCATTATAACAGGTCAGTGAGTTTCCCATTTGTTCAAAATTTCAACAAAACACAGCTATCAAAACTAATCAAGATTTAGAAGCTAATTTGTGTGAGATAAAGCGTTTTAAAGAAGATTTTGTATAATCTCAGTGAATGATTAAAATAAGTAGTATGGCTTTCAAAAGCTTGAATGAAATAGAATGGAATAAACCAATAATTCCATTTCTAATGAGAGATATTATCAAATTTGTCAATTAGCCAGAATTCAAGAGAATTTGGATGATAGAACTGAGTTCAAAACTTCAACAGAAACAACACTCATATTAACAGTCTTCTATAACAAAAGACATATATATATATATATATATATATATATATATATATATATATATATATATATATATATATATATATATATATATATATATATATATATATATATATATATATATATATATATATATATATATATATATATATATATATATATATATATATATATATATATATATATATATATATATATATATATATATATATATATATATATATATATATATATATATATATATATATATATATATATATATATATATATATATATATATATATATATATATATATATATATATATATATATATATATATATATATATATATATATATATATATATATATATATATATATATATATATATATATATATATATATATATATATATATATATATATATATATATATATATATATATATATATATATATATATATATATATATATATATATATATATATATATATATATATATATATATATATATATATATATATATATATATATATATATATATATATATAAGTTATAGTAACAACTTTTCGTCAATTCTTGATGACACCATGGTTTCCACATTCCTTCGAGATCAAAGTCCTTACACGTATAAGCGTGTCAACCTTATGAACTTTGTCAAACATATTGGTTAGTCACATTTTTTATCTTCAACTGTTAACATCTTATATTGTTGTTGATAAATTCAGAATCTGTACTTGTGGTAAAATAGATAGTCTTCATCGTGAAGTCAACGAATAATCAGTTATTCAACTGACGCATTCGGGTCGAATATCTAAGATCATCGTTCGTTTCGTTTCTACGATTTACTGGATATCGAAGAAGTGTCCGTGAACCGTCAAAGAGACTTTCCGAAACTGCGAGCGAACATCGCAACATCGAGAAGTCACCAGGCCCTGAAGTACACAGAGCTATGTAAGAGTCAGCAAATTCACAGTTTGCTGAACTCTGACGAAATTGAGGAATGTGCTTTCTTGCAAGCAAGCAATAGAGGTATATGAACTATTTGTAAATACGATTGACGTCAATAACGAATATTGTTATATTGGCATTTTGGATTTTATATATAGAAATCAATAGGGAATTACAATAGTTAGTTTAGTTATGAGTTAGTCAAGTCATGGAAGGTCAAGGAAGATGTAGATAGTTAGTGGAGAGAAGATGGGTGCTTAGTTAGTGATAATGAAGTTAGTGATAAGTTAGTTAGTACGTGTGTTGAGAAGTTAGAAGTTTGTAAGGTATTCATGAACGTAATTTGAAAAACCGGGGATCAATCGGAGTTTGGTAACTTAATCTTTATATTCTTTATTATTCTTTAATATATGTTATTATTTGTTAAACGTGCAAATTATCCCAAGTTCCTGTGCAGGTCATTCTCCCCTTTCAGAAGTATTACAACAGAGCAGATAACCACAAAATATAATATCCTCACAGTTCAGCAAAGAATCCAATCTACCAAATATAAATTTATTGTAAGTGGGGAACCCTTACAATTGGTAGCAGCGGTTGCGGGTATTTTGCTGAATATAGATAGTCAAAATTTTGTTTTGATTTTCTTGTGGGGATATATTTGCTTTTCTTTTCTCAAATTTTTTTGTACATGCCCCTTTGCATATCACCAGACATGCCTAGAGTTGCTGATGAAAGTAAAATAGTCAATTTAAATACTTATATGAATTGAAATTTCTGAAATATTGTTTCAAAATTGATATTTGCCGTATTACTCTGGAGGCATTCACAAAAAAAATAATAAATAATTCATAATTGTTATATCAAACGTTTAGTTCGAGGACTATCAAAATGAAAGACCGATCGCGAGAATTCGAATATATTTTAATTAATAGTCCGCAGAATAGTGGTGCTGTGGAAATTCTCAGGAATCTTGTGATAGAGGAGCCAGCTTTTTTTGAGTTAAGTACTCATTTTCAAAATGTGAATGAAACCGTTGATGAGTTCAAGACACGACTCTGATTAAGTGATCCAGTATATAATGATCCATTCAATTACAATTTGGAAGGATTGGAGTGGGAAGAATTTCTCATGAACACTCAATTTGTGACAGGCCTTAGACCACAGATAAGAAGTAAAGTATTGACAGAAATAAAAATAAAAGATTTATGTTTGGTAGAAGACCAGTACGAAATATATAAATTTGCTAAATTAATTGAAAGTAATGAATGTGAACAGAATCAGAAAAATAGAAATTATCCAAATATAATTGATAAGACTAGTTGTAATAATGCTGAAACTCTTGATAATGAAGATAGATATAGCGAAGAAAATTACGAATTACTGAATGAAGGGGATTACTTAGAGTTAAACTTAGAGGTAGGAGAAAAGTCAGAAAATACGAGTAAAGAAGACATAGAAATGAAAGGAAGTGAAATGATAGATTCAGAATTATTAGTAGGTAGTGACCAAGAGGAAATAGGTCAGTTTAAGGTAGATTTCTGGAAAAAGATATTTTCAAAGATGGACATAAAAGGTAGTAAAACGGATGATTTGAAATTAGAAGATAATGACCAAGAGGAAATAGGTCAGTTTACGGAAGATATTGAGAGAAACATATTTTTGAAGATAGAGATAAAAGGAGAAGAAATGATAGATTCAGGATTAGAAGGGAGCGGCCAAGGGAGAATAGAGCAGTTTACGGCAGATATAGAGAGGAAGATATTTGTGAATGAAACAGAAACAAGAAGTCTAGAGCAGGAAGAAAACAAAAATGAAGTTGCGGCAGAAATGAAGAAGTTGATGATGGATTCAATTACTCTTGAAAATTTTGAAGACGGCGAAATTGAAGAATTGATTTTGATGGCACAGGATGATGCCAGAGACACAGCGAAGGTCAGAGACACAAGTTTCACTGAAAGTAACGTTCTCGAAGAGGATGATGAAATTTTTGAGAATATCTTATGGGATTCCTTGATTTTTGTAGAACAAAAGAAAATGATTCCAGAGTTTTCATCGATGCAGTTGACGGAAGCATCAGATCCGGTAAGCATAAGTGTACATAACCCAATTGTATTTTATAGCAAGTGCATAGCGGAGGATGAATGTTTCGCAACAGGATTCGTTCAAAACGGGATGTTCAGTCAGACATGGAAATCTCATACGATCAGGTACAGAGCCTACGACAAGAAAACCTTTCACAGTGAAATTTTCAGAAAACTCGACCATTGGCAACGATACAAGCTATACATAACAGTTAGAGGTAATTCATTGTTACAAAAGTTGATTAGATTTTTAACAGGTTTTATTCTATTCGGTTTTGGAAATAGTGATATTTGTTATCCTAAAGTCAATTTTGTCATCCGGTTGAATTTGAATGGTTTTATAAAGTGCAGAAAACGAAGATAACTCAAATTTACGTCATGATGTCGGATAGAATCAACTTAGAAATTATTATTCTCGCCTTTTCGAATATATTTTCCTATTTATTCTTGTTTTGATTATATTTTATTGCAATTCCAATGAAATTTGATTCATTTTCATGTCAATGTTATCATTTTGGAGCTAAAAGATATAGTGTGTGGTCATCAGAGTTTTCTTCATTGTTTTTAAAATCATTTTATTTACGACTAACAGCTATAGAACAAGAACAAAAATATGAATTTTTTCAACAATAGATTCAAATGAGTAACTCTGCTACGTTTTGAGATGGTTAAGGATACAAGTAAAGTTCAATCTAGATTTCTTTTACACGGATGCAAGGTATTAATTTTGTCATATACTCAGGAATTTGGCTCTCCTGTCCGTTGGTAGCCAACTTGTGCCTTAGAATTGCGGTCATTTTTAGCTGCAAATCCAAATCTCAAGTGTTTTGTAAATATTAAATTTAAAATAGTTTTGGTCCACCGGATGCCAGGGCATATGTAATTGATATGATCCTCAGAAAGTTGCTCCTCCTGTCCACGAGGTAGGCAACCAGAGCTTCAGTTTGGAGATTTTATTTTGTAAATCATAAGGATTAAGATTAGAAAGAATCTAAGAATAAAGTGTATTTAGCGAACATAATTTCAATAAGTTGTAGGATTTCAGGCAAATAAGGGATTTATGAGATTTTTATTTTTCCAAGACTTTATGATAAATTGTCTGTCGGTAATTTTATATCAGTTATTGATGAAGTTGAGACTAAGAGTTTCAATTAGAGAAACCGATTATGTAAGATGATTTGTGAAGTGTTGAAAGAGCTTCTGAGCTTCTTTTAAGATGGATATGAAAATACAAATTGAAATTATGGTAGTTTATGTCCGAACTAAATCTCTGGTGGGTAATTAAGAAATGAAATTTTGAATAAGTAATCAAGGATAAGTGACGTGAATAACAATTATATGGGATTTATGGCCAAAATCTCATTTAATAAAAAAGGTGTCTAGATAATTTTATATAGCGAATTTCTAAGCAATTATTTTTAAGATTGTACTGCAGAATATGTCCGCTTGTTTCAGTGTACGAAGACTACTCTCCTGCTGTTGAGCCAAAAGTTGAGTAAGAATGAGCATGACGGGGGTAAGAAGAAAGAAAATTCAAAAGATCAATGAAGAAGGGAAGAACAAATTTACAAGAAGTTTGGCTACTGAGGGTTCAATCATGGCGATTCCAACAAAATGGGTTAAATCAAGACAATCTGATGACGACTGCAAAACTGCTGTTTACATGAACAAAAATTCATGTGACGAAGGTCAAATTCCAATTCTACGTCAAGCAGCAGTGGTTCATCGGAAACATCGCATTCAAAACAACAATTATCAGCAAAAAAATTACACGACGAAAACTGATACCCAAGAAAGCAGAGCCAGCAATTATTCATTAAACCCAGTGCCCAACATCGAACACTTGCGAATGTGCAGTGAATTCCCTCCATAAAACTATAATACAAACTCCCTGAAAACATCACCATTAAAATGAGTGGCCGTGTAGAAACATTGAGTGTAATAATTAGGAAAGGTTGAAGAAATGTCCATATAACAATAGTAATTTCCAAATTTTTTCTAAGTTGTGCTTTAGAGAAAGCAAATTTCTAAGGACAGGAGGATTGTAAGAGTCAGCAAATTCACAGTTTGATGAACTCTGACGAAATTGAGGAATGGGCTTTCTTGCAAGCAAGCAATAGAGGTATATAAACTATTTGTGAATACGATTGACGTCAATAACGAATATTGTTATATTGGCAGTTTGGATTTTATATATAGAAGTCAATAGGGAATTACAATAGTTAGTTTGGTTATGAGTTAGTCAAGTCATAGAAGGTTAAGGAAGATGTAGATAGTTAGTGGAGAGAAGATGGGTAGTTAGTTAGTGATAATGAAGTTAGTGATAAGTTAGTTAGTACGTGTGTTGAGAAGTTAGAAGTTTGTAAGGTATTCATGAACGTAATTTGAAAAACCGGGGATCAATCGGAGTTTGGTAACTTAATCTTTATATTCTTTATTATTCTTTAATATATGTTATTATTTGTTAAACGTGCAAATTATCCCAAGTTCCTGTGCAGGTCATTCTCTCCTTTCAGGAATATTACAACAGAGCAGATAACTACAAAATATAATATCCTCACAGTTCAGCAAAGAACTCAATCTACCAAATATAAATTTATTGTAAGTGGGAAACCCTTACGTAAAGTTTCAGATCAGAGAATACGACCGATAAACACATGGACCACACGTTCATAGTAATTTTGTAAGTACACAAATTTCACTTGGAAATAACACAATACCAGTTACTTCAAATTGAAAGAAGAAACGTTTATTTACAGAATCAACCAATTCCTGTGACTCAATCTTTGTTCTCAATCCTCACAACAATTTTAATTCCTAAAATCCTATCCCAAGAAATGATCAACATTAATTTGAGAGACATGGCTAGCCTAACTTTGGAGCGCGAATACTTAGGAATGATCTCCGAGTTTAACGGTAATACAAAATTACTTTCACGATTCATCGGAATATGCGAAAAACTTATGAACAAATTCTATGTGGAAACAGACCCATAAGACTTCCAAAATGAATGGCTTTTGTCTTGTATCTTGGCGAAAATTTGAGGCAAAGCTGCAGTAAATACAGCCAGTTGCACAATTTCTGATTGAAGAAGCTTGGAACAAGCTTTATTGAACACTTACGCTGACAAACACGATTGTTTTACATTGAATATAGGAATGTGAGAGATAAGACAAACGAATGAATCTGCGATTGAATTCATATACATAGTACAAGAATTATTAAGCTTACAAACCTCATACAATACAGGTCATTCGAAAGACTTGAATGAAAAAAATATTTTGATAGCTTACTTCCAAACATATGCAGTAAGAATACTTTCATGTGGCTTGGAAGAACCTCTAGGAACTTTGCTACAAACAAAGAATCCATCAGACTCAAATTCAAATGAATTCCAGTTAGAATGTCAACCTAGAACGTTTCAAAAAGATAATCAGAAACAGAAATATACACAAATGCAGACATCTCACAACATGATGCGACAATTTAAGGATACACCCACAGATTTGTCGCAAACTCAGACACCGCGATTAATTTACCGACCTCCACCACTCAAACAGAATGATAATTGAACAAATTATAACGCATTCAAATCTTATCTCAATAAGAAATTTGACACGCCTACTCCAATGAATACAAGTACAGAACAATCATTCACACCTAGACTTTTTCCAATGAACGTTGGTACGATCAACACCTTTAATCCAAAACCAGGTCCTTCAAGTTTCCAAATTATCTAGTTCATGAACCAGAAACAGAAACAGAGGACATTCATAACGAACAAGAGAACGATGAGAACTATTTTCTGGAGAAAAATGCTTCGGAAACCCAATAGAACTTATAAATTTAACTCACAGCCAGAGCAAATTACTCCTTATAATTTTACCTGGATATAATTCAGAAGCCCTGATAGATACAGGTCGCACGCGCTCATTCATAAAACCGGACATTGTGAATGAATTATTTAAGAATCAAATGACTCATTATTCTTTTAAATCAAGACAGCACATATAACATCAGTAGAAATTCCAATTGAATATTGGGATGTTCAAAGATTTTTAAGGAACCAAATATCTTATTGAAATACCATCTGTTTGATTTTCATAATAATTTCGACATTTTACTCGAATTAGATAATTTAAAGACTCTAGAAGCCATAATAGATTTAACACGGGATAAAATCATCAAACCGATCAGTGAGATCAAAATAAATTATCATAAATTTATAGCACGTCTATAATACGTTGAAATTCCAGCTTATTGAGAAACAGTTACAAAATCTTCCGTGAATAATAATGATAATGGCGATGTCTTCCCCTAGACACATGTGGATGATTCAACATTATCTGAAGGAATAGCTAAAGTGGAGAACAACATAATTCATCATTCAGCTATTAATGCAAGGGAAAACGAATGTATGACAGATTTGACTGACAACTTTCAAAAAGAATTTTTAGACAATTATGGAAGAAACAATTCAAAGTTTAATGGAAATCATTCCAACAACGACTTCGATATTCCTTCAATTTGTACGGACCATATAAACATGGAAGAGATAGCAGCAATCTCTCAGTTGATGAAAGAATTTAATATAAATAGGTCACTGTTTCATAAAACGTTTTTGTGTTGTTCAGTGATAATCAATCTGTACGCGATCAGATCCAGTCATGAGATCAGTTGTGCGCTCGGCTTCGTTTGGCTTTCTTTCCAGCCGATTATGACTACGAATTGTAGGACGAAATATGTAACCGAACCCAAGGTCCGGATGAACGTATCGAAATGTACGTAGCAGTAATTAAGTCACTTTGTAACCGCCTTGTGCACCCACCTGACTCTAACGGATTCATGAACCTCATAATCAGAAACTTACAACCACGTTATCAGCATGACTTAGCTGTCCTCCAGTCACCCAATTTGGATCACTTAATTGCGATTACCAAGTTGAAAGAAACTACTGAATATTGGACCACCAAATTGAAGAATCCCCCACTTGAGCATCCCCGTATGTTAGAGCCAGAACTGGCGTATCAACGGCCTTCCACTTCTACTGCTCGAATGCACACACTCCCTCTCCTTCTACAACTCGTCCTATCAATTCTTCATCACGCCGTTGTTTCAACTGCGATGAGGCCGGTCACCTTTTGCCTCCATGCCCGAAGCCCTCCGTAAAGCATTGTTTTTCTTGCGGTCATTAAAACGTGACTCGCTCATCGTGCCCCAAGTGTTCAAAAAACTTGTAAGGTCGCACTGTTACAGTCGCCAGCGCTCACGGTCGCCTATCAGGACTGACTTAGTGGAATGGCGCGTTTGGATGAATACCATCGAATCATTTAGTCGCTCGCTGATCATTTCACCACTATTTCTTCGAATGATTCGAGGCCTTAAATACAAGTCTCTTTCGGGAATCCACTTTTGGAAGCTTTCCTGGATTCAGGTGCAAATGTTTCAGTACTGGGTAAGAAAGGCCTTCATCCCCTTTCGGCCAACGACTTGATAATTCGTCGTTCTCCTCACAATGATATAGTAACTGCTGATGGCTCGGCTTAACGTGTCATTGCGACCATTTTCATTCTTATAACTGCTAACGCAGCCACTCATCCTGTAGACATATTGATTGTTCCTTCGCTGAACCAAACTTTAATACTGGGTATAGATTTTTGGCCTCAATTTATATTTTACCTCTAATTCTTGGGCTACGCAGCCATCGGCCAATTCTCCTAATTCCCTGCATAGCGCAGTCAATTTATCGCTCAGCCAACAACACATGTTAGAGCCTTTAATTACTTCGTATCGAGAGCTTGGCCCGCGTCCTCTTGGTCGAACGTCTATTGTTATTTATTCTATTAATACAAGTGATGCTGCTCCTATCAAGCAGCAATAACATTCCATGTCTCCTGTCATGTTATCTGCTCTTCACCAAGAGTTGGATAAGATGTTGAAACTTGAAGTTGTCCGCCCTTCTAAAAATGCCTGGTCTTCTCCGGTTCTACTGGTATACTAAAAATCGGGTAAGAATCGGTTTCGTTTTGACGGTCGCAAACTCAATGCGGTCACAAAAAAGGGCACTTCTCCGCTTCCCTGGAAAATGACATTCTCGATCGCTTGCAAAAAGCAAACTACCTGACTTCTATTGATTTGAAAAGTGCGTTTTGGCAAACTCCGTTGGACAATGCCTCGTGTGAAAAAACAGCTTATACCTTCCCAAAAAGAGGTCTGTTCGAGTTCACCCGAACTGCTTTTGGCCTAACTAACGCTCCTCAAGCTCTTCAACGTGTGATGGACTAAGTCCTTGGACCATTACTTCACCATTCGGTGTTCGTCTATCTTGACGATATTGTCATTCTCACATCCACTTTTGAGGAACACCTGTCGATCCTTTACGATGTCCTCAACCAACTGAAATCAGCTGGCCTAACCATCAATTTTGATAAGTGTGAATTTTGTAAGCCATTCCTTAACTATTTAGGATTTGTAGTCGACAAGCACGGTCTGCGTACGAATGCTGTAATAGCTGCAATAGCTCAATATCCTTCACCACGAACTGTTACAGGAGTTAAACGCTTCTTAGGGCTTGCCTCGTGGTACAGGCGTTTCGTTCCTGATTTCGTTTCTCTCTCTGCGCCCATTACGTCTCTTACTGAGGATAAACGCAAGGTCAATGCTGTCGATTGACTTCCGTAGCCTAACTATCTTTGGAAAGTTGAAAACCGCCCTGATTTCAGCTCCGGTTTTGGCCAGCCCTGATTTTTTTTCACCATTTGAAATTTAGACCGACGCTTCAAACTACGGCATCGCAGCTGTCCTCACTCAAGCCTCCTCTGACCAAGAGCATGCCACCGCTTACGCCAGCCGAACTCTCAACAAGGCCGAACGTAATTATTCAGTTACGGAAAAAGAGTGCTTAGCAGTTCTGTTTGCCATTTCTAAATTTCGTCCTTACGTTGAAGGCACTTCTTTCACGGTGATCATCGATCACAATTCCTTGTTGTTGCTGATGCGCACGCAAGATCCTACGAGTAAGCTGGCACGCTGGGTCGTAAAACTCCAACAATTTGACTTCAAATTGCTGCACCGTCCTGGAAAGCTCAACACTGTTCCGGACGCCCTGTCACGCGCTCCGCTTGAAATAGCTAACATAACTATCCAAGATGAGGTCAAAGACACGTGGTTTCTGAAACTTCGTGATTCAATTTTGTCCTCTCCAGGTGACTATCCCTCTTGGCGGGTGGGAGGTCCTTCTATTCATAAATTGATTAACAGACCTCATGCTGTTAATCTCTCTCCTTGGTAACAAGTCGTTCTTCGTGAACTACGTCACCAACTTCTGGAAGAAGCCCACGCATCTCTTACTTCTGGCCACTTTGGCGTATTCAAGACATTCCCAGTGTGAAGCTTGTTTGGCTCAGAAAACTCCCAATATGTTACCTTCTGGTTTTATGGCAAATCCCGAAACCGTCAGTTATCCTTGGCAGGCTATTTCCATCGACTTGATGGGGCCCTTATCACGATCGTCTGCTGGACATACGTATATTTTAGTCGTGGCCGATTAGTTCACGGTAATGCCGCTTTTATTTCCTCTGCGTCAGGCCATTGCTAAGTCAGTCTCGACGATATTGGAACGCGAAGTTGTCTTACTATATGGCATCCCGCAGATTGTCATGTGTGACAACGGCACCCAATCCACTAGTCATGAGATCCGGCATTTGATCGCTAAATATCAAGTTGAAAGAACCAACCGCATTATCGAAACCGCTCCTGAAAGACAATCACCGTACCTGGGACTTGAATCTCCAGCAAATAGCACAAGCAATTCGCACTTCCGTGCATGAAATGACTGGATTCACCCTAGCATATCGCAACTCTGCAAGACACGTACCTCTGTTCGGCACCTTTTATGGCGCTCTTCCTGACGTTGTCCTATCAGATGCTCCAAGCACCCACGTTAATTCTTTCAGCGATTTACATGCTAATTTCAAATCCGTGGAAATTAGACTCTCCAAAGCCTATACTCGTGCAGAGAAACCGTACAATCTCCGTCGTCGCCCTCTTGAACTCCATGTTAATGACCTGGTGTGGAAAAAAATTACGTCCTCTCAGATGCTGCCAAACACTTTTCTGCTGCATTAGCTCCAAAATATATTTCTGCACGCATCCATAGAAAAATATCTAAGCTCGTATATCAGTTACAAGATCTTGATGGCAATGACTTAGGACGTTGGCATATTAAGGACCTGAAACAACAACCCCTAGAACAGAACCCTTCAGTTACTTCTGAATACTACTTCCAAAAAAAACAGAATAAAATTTTGGTTCAAAATTTTATTCTTTTTGGTAGAGGGCAGTGTTGCGGTTTATTTTACCGCAACCATTTTCCATCCTTTTATAATTATCACTAGTAGAGTTTCAAAATTCCTTAAACCGTCTCTGGCTTACTCCAATATGCAGTCGAGGTCGCCACTGGGCTTGCGAGAGCATATAGCGCCCGGCAAGGCTGACTTTGCTCTCTTCCTGCGGTGGACAGTGGCCTGCTAATATTGCTTTAAATTTTGTTCTATTTTATGTTAGTGTTTTCAAATCACACTTACCACAGTAGGTACAGTTTATTGTAAATTAGAACTTTTCCAATCCTTGTGGCTCAGTTTTGAGGTTATCTTTTTCTAACGTAGAATAAATTACTAGTGTTGCTTGTTAGTTAACTTTGAAGCTCCAGCGAGGTACTGCACATCGCAGGAAGACCGTCACGAGTTTTTTCTGGGACTGTGTAGAGCTCTTTTTTTTTTCATATGTAAAGGTGACGTACTAAATTTTTCTTGTTCTTTGCGTTTCGGTATTACTATTCGTTCACTAATTCTAAATTATTAGTCCTAATATTCATCACTATTTGATTTAAGATTTTTATAATAACTTGAATTTTTCTGTACCGAAACGCGTAGATTCAGTTCAACTCCGTAAAACCTATTTCCGAAGTTGATACCAGAAACTCCCAAGTCCTCGAGCTTCCTAACTCCTTTATTTTTTTGTTCAATTTCAACCATAGTTCGCGTGATTCTGTTTCATATGCCACGGCCCTGTCTTCGTCGTATCAGTTACAACTCGCGATTCCGCTCCGAGTGCAGCGAGTAAGGTATTGAAAACTGCTTCACATTTTGCTTGATCAATATCCGTAGCTCTGTTTTTAACTTTCATTTTATCTACCGTTATTTCTAGTTGAAGTTTTGTGGGTCATTTGGGTGATTTTGATACGTTATTTATTTCTAATGCGTACAGTCGGGTATATTTATTTTTTGTTACTCATGCGGGATAAGTACTACTTTGCGCACGTTTTTCCGGGCGGTAAATAGCTCTTTGCTTTTTGAGTGCGCCAAGCATAATTTGAGTGCGACAAGTAAACTTGTCTTGCCCACTTGAGCGAATGAGCGCACTCACTTCGCTCGTGCGCCCAACTTTGCTCTCATGGGCAATCGACAACTTATCGCACTTATTACACAATATACTATTCTGGGATATTATCACATGTTTTAAATAATTACTTAATTCTGCCGTATTGTTAGTTGGGTCACTTTATAATTGCTTCGTACCTTTCCATGCATCCCTTACCCTTCCTAGAATGAATGAGTGAGTGAGATGTGAATGTAATCAGTGACAATTTTTTCTGGATCCGGCTTAAAAGTTTCGTAAATATTGCGCATTGCAAATTCTATCCACAAGGAGTTTTCTATTATCTTTTTTTTTTTATTTTTGGGTTCGACGTTATAACTTTTTTTTGTTGGTTATATGGTCGAGTGGACCTTACGGATAGAACCATTTTTTTTGTCGGTCGACGAGCTGCTCGTCTCAACAAAAATAAAAAACATCAATCCAGAAACTTCGTAGAGCACCAATTAGGAGAACTCTAGAGGAATTACCTGTAAAAGATTATATTAAAAAAACTCCTGTACCAATCATGAAAAAAAAAAAAACTACTAAGAGAACCCAGAAAAACCAAAAAAAAAAAATATTCGACGTGTGTAGTCACTCAATATAATGTTACTGTACAAGCGCGAAAAAAACCACCAAATTCCAAATAATCAAAAATTTCTTCGCCTGAGAATGTAATACAAATCACAGGGGAGCACCAGTTTAGTCATTTATAGTGAATTTCCAGCGTTCGAAGTGAAGAGGAACTAGAACAAAATTTTTTGCCTGTTTTTTGCTCTTTTCTCGTCATGTTATATTGTTTGTCTAGCTTTTTCTTTGTTGTCAATGTGCATGAAGAGTTTTTGGCTGATTTTTTTATAAACTTTTCTTCTACTGAAACTATTTGTCACTTAGGAATCTATTTTAAAATTAAACCGTCGCATAAGATGTTTTTGAACAAATTAGTGATGTACGTAGCTGTGTTGAGAGCAGAGGCCGGATACCAGCCGCAGGAGCAGCCAAAGTAGTTTTCCTATTATTATCGCTTCTAGGGAAGTTTCAGCACCCACCGTATTGGTTCGTCCAACAGACGAAGACCGCCAATTCGGCCCAAATAACTCAACGACTCTTCGAACTATTTTTTTGGTCAACTGCAACCTCAAGGGCCGTGGCACCGCCTCTGGCTCAACCCAGAAGAAGTCCTAGCTAGCTTATTAATATCTATCACCGATATACACTTCACCAGTAGTTCACGCTGTAAGTTATTTTCTTTGTTCATGGTTAGGATAGTTTTCCTGTGTTTTGGATCAGTTATATTAAAATCTGAATTTATATACATTTCTGTTGAATCATTTATGCTTGTTCTTCCTACTACTATCACAACCAAGTTGGACTGCTTAAACCCTCTACATATTCTTTTCAAGTCCTGGCGCCCAACTTTTTTCTTTTTCGGTCTTCGCTGTTTGGCATTTGCAGCGGTGTTTTTAGGTTGCCAAGCCTCCCAAACCAAAGGTTAATATTATTAAAACTTTTTGCCCACCACTATCGTGGGAGTAACTTTTACAAATTATTCATCAAAAACATCAGAGGAATAAATTAGGTAACAATGTTTTACAAACCTATGAATTATCCAAGGGTCTATTGTATCGTAGAATTCAAAGAAATGGACGAACCAAGAAATTAATTATTACTCCAAATGCTTTTATATGGTCGATAATTAACAATGTTCACAAATCTGTTACGCACCTAGGATGGGAGAAAACGCTTGATAAAATTTATGACTCTTATTCGTTCGAACATATGACTAAACATGTAAGAAATTTTGTTAATAACTGTGTTACCTGTAATTTAACAAAGAAACAATCAGATAGAATTCAAGCAGAAGTTCGCCCAATTCTCAGTCTTTATTTCTTGGCAAACGATTCACATGGATGTTACAGGTAAATTGAGTGGCAAAAATGAACAAAAAGGGTATGTATTCGTTTCTATTGAGAGTTTCACAAAATTTGTTATATCAACTGATTCCAAGAAAATTGATAATTATAACAGTATCCGAGCATTGCAGAAAAATATTTCACTATTTGGCATTCCTGGTAGAGTGATTGTAGATCAAGATAGATGTTTTGATAACACAGAATTTAGATAGTATTGCGCTAGTCAAAATATGGAGCTACATTTCATTGCAACCGATAGTAGTCGCGCAAACGGCCAAGTTGAATAAGTAATGGCTGTTTTAAAATCATTGTTCACTGCTATAGAACTAGACAAAAATAAGTCTTGGCAAGGGTATTTATATGAAGTACAATTATTCATACACTCAACAAAAAATAGAGTTACTAAAAGTAGTCCTCTTGAATGGATGATTGGAGAGGTCGCAAGGCCATTTGGTTAAATTGCAAATAATGATATCGATGAAATTGACTTATATACAATAAGAGAACAAGCTGTCGCAGCTATAGAAAAAAATTCTGCAATTGATAGAGCGAGGTTTGATAGAGGAAAGGCTAGAGTCAAATTATTCAATATTGGAGACTTAGTTTTGTTGGAGAATGAAGAAAGAAATCAAACTAAGCTTGATCAAAAATATGAAGAACCTTTAAGACTCTCAAAAGTCCTTGATGGCGACAAGTATGAATTGAAACCGATGCGGGGCAATCGTATATTGAAATATGCTCACGAGCATTCAAGACCGATGCCTTGCGGGTCGAAAGACTTCATTGTAGGAGATAATAAAATTTCAAGTGCAGAAAATGCATTTCTTGATGGGCAGAATATTTCTCCAGGTGAGGAAAATGTGTCTCCTGATGATGGTGGTTCTCATGTGAACCAAGATTGATGTGTGTGTGTGTTTGATGTGATGAGTGGCCATCCCAGTTTGCTGGATGAGGGGGCGTGTCCTCCTGAGTCTAGTTAGACGCGAATCCGTCAGTAAACTGCGGGGCAGGGGCCTGTGAGCTTCCAGGGTGAAGCCTAACCGTGAGGTTAGATGCCTGGTAAAGGTTGTAAACTCAACCGAGTAACTAGATGAGTGGGAACTGTATGATTGCCCTGAGTGGGTAATGGACATTCAATGAATTGAATATGTTGTGCAACAGCACAGGTGGCGTGTGTGATCGCCAAAGTGTCTTCACTGGAAGACAGTGTATTGATGAGTCAGGTTTGGGAAGTCTGCTGAAGTGGACTTACCCGAATGGAACGTATTTTTGTTGTTTGGGTCAGTTCTGGCCGTAGCAAGATTGATTTATTTTATTGGTAATATGAAACTTATGAGTTTTGTATAATGTATGTTTTCTAGCTTGAGATCGCACAAGGACGTGCGATATGTCAGTATGGCCGTGTCGAGAATTGACATGTGAATCGATCACCTCATATGTTAATGAGTCACTTAGATAATTAGTTTCATTTGTTTACCTGTCTGGGCATGTGCGTAAACTGTTCACGTATTGATTAATCATATGTTTTATTAGTTATTTCCATTCGTTTGTCGGAGACGCGAGTATATACAAAACACACCGGTGAAATCGGAGAGAACAGATTAGTGATAGAGGCAAAAAAAGGCACTCTTTAATATTTATATTTATATCTATATATATAATTGGGAAAATTTTCAAATTAAACTGATGTTACAACGATGCGGCAACAAAAAAATTCAAAACAAAGCGGGACGAACAATCATTCATAATTACCTATACAAGTATAAAATTTGATTCACAATTGAGTTATATGCATAGCAGGTGCACAACAGCGCAGGCGACTTTAGTCGAGCAGAAATATTCTGAGATTTAAATATAATTTTTTTTTGTGGTATTAATAATGTTGATATTCTTATTTCAAACTCATACTCGACATTGAATGAGTTTATGAGTAATTTGATAAATAAAGTGCCAACAATTATTATCAGTCGTAAAGGTAAGGTACCTATATATAGTTTTTTGTGTATCAAGGATCGTAAATGCCCATTTTTGGTCGAGAATACAGTTTGCAGAACTGAAGCTTTTGATACCAAGGTTCGCAAGTATCTAAGACCAAAAAAGCTATGTTGGAATTGCGATTTTCAGCCATAACTTTGCATAATTGAATCAGATATTCAAATGAATATTTTTGATTCCATTTCATCTTAATAAAATAATGATGTCGTACTCATGACAACCAATAAATGTATGGTATAGTACATCACAAGGACCTAAAGTTGAATTTTTGGCTTTGCGCAAATCAAGTCTTCAATTTTAGGCCTGTGTAGTGTAATATACTAAGTTAACATTTATTGGTTGTCATGGAGGGAGCACGGTGTAAAGCAAAATGCTTTGAGGACATGTATCTCTACACATTTGTCGTATGCCTCAGTTCATGTTATATATATATATATATATATATATATATATATATATATATATATATATATATATATATATATATATATATATATATATATATATATATATATATATATATATATATATATATATATATATATATATATATATATATATATATATATATATATATATATATATATATATATATATATATATATATATATATATATATATATATATATATATATATATATATATATATATATATATATATATATATATATATATATATATATATATATATATATATATATATATATATATATATATATATATATATATATATATATATATATATATATATATATATATATATATATATATATATATATATATATATATCTGTACCTTGAAACAAGAACAACCAATGTCAAAATTCTTCTAAAATGAGATTGTACGGAACTTTGGTGTTTTTACTTTAACTTTATTTATTGCAAGTACAACCAATGTCAAAATCCTTGTAGATAGTAGGTTACCACAGTCTGTCTCACCAATGTTCATTTGGAAAAGAAAAATTACTTAGTGCAAAATAAACTAAAGTGTACATAGGTGCATAATATTTATATTTTATAATTCCATAATAACCAATGTGGACATTGGTTATTCTTGTATGAGTGAAACTTTTGTGTGAGTGTGACATTTGATATTGGCAGAGAGTGAGGTTAAAGTGTCATGAATGTCATGTTACATTTCTACTATCTTCTCTTGTGAAACTTAGCTTTTTGTGTCTTAAAGTAATCAAAATAGGAAAGTATGTGTTCAAGAGGTAAAATGTTGGTGGAACTATGCCTAACTGATCAGATTCGAAGAGGTGAAAATATTAATCAATTTTTTTCAATCTTCATTCTTAGTCTAATATGGGGTATTTTTGTTTGTTTAGAAAATGACGGAATAAATCATAATGTTGCTGGGCCTTCTAATATAAGTCAAAATCCAGATCCACAGGTCTCCAATTTGATAAATGAATTCAATGTGAGGAGTCCAGTGGCAGCTGAGTTGATTGTAATGAATAATGAAACAGGTAACAGTATTATTATTCTAATAGTGCTTTAACAAGGCGAACTCCAATTTCTGATGAATTTTCAGAAAATATTACTGAGAATTTTATAATTTCTTCTCCAAGAGATTCTTCAGAAAATAAAGACTTCAGTAGTGGAAGTTCAAATGACTACATACCAGATTCTGACTTTTCTGATTCGAATGAAGAGATAAATTCTGGCGGTGAATTACAAAATCCTTCACATACTGAAGAAAATACAATCACACGAAGAAAACGAGGAGGGAGGCAGAAACAAGATATTCCTACTAAGAAGCGCAAAAGTGATCAAAAAAACTGGAAAAGAAATATAAGGAAAAGTGCAAAAGATGCTGGCAAAGAATACTTATCTGTAACTGGATCAATAAAGCCAAAAAAAACTTAGAAACCACCTTGCTCATGTAAAAAAAAATGCTGGGAAAAAATTAATGAAAATGAGCGAATAAATCTATTTGAACAATTTTATAAACTTCCTGTTGAAAGCCAGAATCAGTATCTTAGTGATTGTGTTGATGAATTCAGAAAGAACTCTCAAAGACTAAGAACACAGAAGACAGTAAGTCGTCGAAGTTTTTCAAGGAAATATTTTCTGAAATGCAAGAGCATTGATGAAAAAATCGAGGTGTGTCAAACCATGTTATTGAATACCCTGTCTGTAAAACTAATGAAAATCAGGACAATTGTTATGAAGGGGCGACAATTGGAAACAAATATGTGCCCTCCGGATGGTAGAGGGAAACATGGCCATCAGAAGAAACTTTCTGCTGACGCAAAACAAAGTGTCATGGATCATATTAATATGTTTCCCGCATATGAGAGCCACTATTCTCGTAATAGAACACAAAAAAAAATATTTGTCAGGTGGATTGTCGATTTCAAAATGTTATCGTTTATACAAAATGCACTGTGAAGAAAATAATATCATGCAAAGAGTTAATGAAGCCATGTACAGGAAAATATTTGTGGAAAATTTCAATTTATCTTTTCACAAGCCAAAAAATGACACATGTGATAAGTGCGACAAGTACAAACTAATAATGCAAGCAAGTACTAATGAACAAGAAAAAGCTGCAGCTTCAAGTCAATATGAAATGCATTTGAATTTAGCAGAAGCATCTTACAAAGAAAAAAAGAATGATAAGGAAAAAAGTAAATGTAATGGAAAGTATGCATTCATAAGTTTTGACCTAGAGAAATGTCTACAGACTCCATTTTTGCAGAATAATGTTTCCTTCTATAAAAGATCCTTGTGGACATTTAACTTAACATTTTATCCAGTAATTAATCAACAAGCTACTGCAGCATGCTATCTCTGGGATGAAACAATTGCTCAACGCGGAGGCGAGGAAATAGCATCCTGTATTAGGAAGTACTTACTGGATTTACCGGAGCAAGTGGAAGAAATAAGTCTGTTCAGTGATTCTTGTACAGGACAAAACAGAAACATTTACGTTGCAACGATGTACTTGCATTTTCTTACCGAGGATCTTATTGAAAAACCTAATATGAAATTAAAAGTTATCAATCAAAAGTATTTGCAACCTGGCCACACACATATGGAAGCTGATACTATTCACGCGTCAATAGAAAAGGAAAAGAAACGGACAGCACTCAAAATTGACCTACCAAGGGACTGGGCAAATTTAATACGTTCTGTACGAAGAAGATATCCCATCGAAGTTCTTGAAATGGAGCAAAAGCAGTTTATATCTTTTAAAACTCTAATTAGCCAAAAATACGTTCATAGGAAGGAAAATATAAACAAAGAGAAAGTATCCTGGCTGCAAATCAAATGGCTACAATTCAGAAAAGGAAATCCAGATAAATTTTTCTATAAGTATACATTTGATGAAAACGAGGAGTTTAAAATTATAGATTTATCGAGAAAGAAAGGTCGCAGAAGTAATACCCATGTAGCGTTGACCCCTCTCTATTCTGGGCGATTGGCTCTAGCCACAAAAAAAATAGCAGATTTACAGTCACTTCTCCCTTACATTCATGAATCGTCTCGACATTTTTATCAAACATTGACAGGAAATGATACTACAGATGATCTTATTTCTGATTCGGATGAAGATAGCGACGTTGATGTGAACTAGTTTGTAGTGTCACTATAATAATAATGATTATTTTTATATCCACAAATGTTTCTCATTCAGAATTCATGAATAAATAGTTTGACAAGATATTTTTATTAACATTTGACCTATATTCAATCCTAAATACTCAAACGAAGTGATTTTAATATCGTTGAAATAAGAGCATTTTGTTACTATGTCACTAATTTGATGGAATATCTATCGTGCAATAATAACCAATGTCGTACCTAAGTCAAAGGTCATGCATGGTATGAAAAATTTAAAAACAAATTTCAAATGAATTTAGTACGTGTACAAAACACAATAGTTCAGTTAGATCCTAAGAATTAATGTAGGAGCGTAATATCACACCAAAAAATGGCTCCATTCTTTTAAGCGATTTATCTACAAATTAACAATATTGACTTTGGTTGTTCTTGTTTCAAGGTACAGATATATATATATATATATATATATATATATATATATATATATATATATATATATATATATATATATATATATATATATATATATATATATATATATATATATATATATATATATATATATATATATATATATATATATATATATAAAACATGAACTGAGGCATACGAAAAATGAGTAGAGATACATGTCTTTAAAGCATTTTTCTTTATATCACGGCACGACAACGTCACGTCAAAATATTTTTCTATTATTTTTGAATGGCCATTGGCGTTCCGTTACGTTCTTGTTGATGTGAATGTTGTCATTTTAAAAAAAATTGGATAATAAATTGTCGTGATGTTACGTTGACGTCTCGTATGATGTGAATTAACCATAGTGCCGCGTAAGAGTAGTATGATCTACCTATTCTACTTGCTTTCAGGATTAAAAAGCAAAAATTATTTATTATTTCCTAGCTGACCTGGCGTACTTCGTAGCGCCACAGAATTGACAAATTCAGATTGCAAGGTACTTGAGCCTATCTTTTATATCAGGACCTTATAACCTGAAAATGATAAGGACATGTCAAATTGTGAAAAGATTTTCTTCTGTAGGAAATCAATCGAAATAGGAGATTTGGCCGAGACTTTGCAGTTCCACTGAATGTCTTTCGAGTTTATATTAATATCTTTTTTGTTAATTTATTGAAGATTATACAATAAATATATGAATCCTACATGACATGCTTATTCAAGTGATTATATAGAAATTATTATTATATTGGACCTAACTTGTCTATTTGAATATGAACCTAACCAAAATGTAACAGTGAAATGGATATGCATGTGCTGGGAATAATCCAAGTTCACCAAATTCGCTTTGTTCTTATAGGAGGCTCACTGTTGAGCGACGTCGCTTCGTTCGCTCGGCTGCTTGCATTTAACTGAGTTTGCAACGCTCGCACGGCGTCTTAATGTCGACCGAGCATGCTTCGCTCGCACGGCATTTTTTACCGGTCAACAATCTCGTTCCGCTCGCACGACGTTTTTCAGTTGACCAAGCTCACTCCGCTCGCACGGTACCTTATAGTCAACCGAGCTCGTTTTACTAGCACGGCAGCTTGCCGTTAACTGAGCTCTTTTCGCTCGCACAGCAGCTTGGCATTGCCCCAACTCGCTTCGCTATGCCGCGCTGCGCAGGCGCTTGGATTTCAACACGAACTCTTATCTCCTATTTCATCCCCATGCAGGTCGAAATCACAAAAACGCTGAAAGAAATGTTTATTCACTTATTATCAATTGCCTGATGCCTGAATACAAAATTTCATGGTTTTATCTTCGAAAATGACTAATCTCCATATATACTGTCATCCCCTATTTAACCCCCTCGCCATGAAAAGTAGCCTATGTTCTTTCTAAAGCTTTAGTTTATCCCTGTACCAAATTTCATTGAAAACGGTTGAGTGGTTTATGCGTGAAAGCGTCACAGAGAGTCAGAGTGACTCTCGCATTTATAATATTAGTAAGGATTCTGTATGAATATTACACATAATAAGTCTTATGCAGGGGCCACATTGACATGTTGTCATAGACAATAACGCCTCATTTAATGACATTAGACATAAATGTGGCCCCAGCATAAGTGTAATTCATTACCTCTAGATGAGTCACATAAACAATAAAAAATAATAATGACTATGGACTATGATTGATTTGCTTCTTCTAGAATATTTCTGTCTACAAAAGTTGTCATAAATCAGATACGATATTATGATTAAGAAAAGAAATAGTAGGTCATGGATTTTATTTTGATTTTAAAGCACATTGACATCTCAAAACATTGGCAGTAGACATCACACTTTGGAGCTGTGATTTTTCAATAACAAGCGGCGCTTTCGTTGGAATTTGAAGATAACAATATTTTTTGTGATGATTGCCTAGAACCTGAATAATGATGTTCTTCATAACTAAAAGAGTGATTCTATGGCCTCATTTGCGGCTGTAATGTTTCATTTTTTCATATACATTTGTCAAATATTACTTTTCTGTGACTGATGTTTCAAGAACTACTTCATTGATACTTTCTAGTTACTTATATGAGCAGTTTGATAGAATTTTCAAGAAACAGTTTTCTGTTATGATCACCAGAACCTATCAGTATATAGGCAATCATTACAAAAAAAAATATGGAAGGTGACTCCACGGCTCGCTCTACCGCCATGAAGCTTAACTTTTGTATTCAAATGTTACTTTTTTGTACAGATCAGTCAAATCTTATTTTTTTGGAACTGATTTCTCAGAAACTACTCTACGAACACTTCTTATTTTTCCATATAAGTAGTTTGATAAACCTTTTAAAAAATAATCTTAACCAAGAAGCTTATTCAATTTTCTTGTTATCCTCTATTTCTTGCAAATCTAGGAATAAATACGCATTTTTCCCTAAATATCATTTTGATGACTACAGTAAGATGAACCTTAATCAAGATTTACAATGGGCCTGTTCCGTATCTTCAAATTTCGACGAAAGCGCTGCATATTATTCAAAAATCACAACTTCGAAGTGTGACGTCACCTGTCAGTGTCTTGAAATATGTCAATCTGCTTTAAAATCAAAATGAAACCCATGACGTACCATCTCTATTACTAATAATAAATATTGTATTCAATTTTTGACAACATTTGTAGACAAAAATTTTCCTAAATGGACAAATCAACCATCGTCATTATTATATTTTATTGTTTATGTGACTTATCTGAAGATAATAAATTACAGTTAGATTTATGTGTCATATACGTACAGAATTCGAGCGAAATCCTTGGAGGAAAGAGATTTTCTCATCTTTAAAACAATTCTTGAATTTTGAGAATGAGAAATATTAAGCAAAAATTTGGTGCTAACAGTAAAGGATCTAAGACGAGTTTATGTGATGGTTCAGTCAATTAAGAAACTTATCTAAGTCGTATTTATTGAATTTCTCCACAATTATAATTTTTAACTACTCTTGAAGAGGGTTGATACTGAGAATTGAATGAAATCTAACACATTTTTATAGACTATTGCATAAAATCACACTCGTTTAACTGCTGTTATCCACATTTCTCTTTGTTTTGCTCCATAATCTTTTCTCGGAGACCTGTAGAAAAGTAGTTCTGGGCTGCTTGCTCAAGTATTAGTACATCCAACAACACAACAATTTCTGAATGAATGATTTATAATCATGATTATAGGATAATATGACATACAAAACTGACGTTTGACAGTTCGTAGATGTAAAATTTATCGGATAGAGCGGAGCCACTGAGGGTACACAATAGGCATATTGCAATGTATTCAAGCATGTCTTACATTTGTCAATATTTCCGCCTATTTGAAATACTCCCTCAAGTTCTAGAAGTAGAACTTAAAATATAGCTTTACATTTGTTAATTTCTCCGTCAATTTCAAATACATATTAAACAGCTTAGTAAGCTGCAATTAGAGCAAGTTCTACTTCTTCTTGAAATTTTTAGGGTTTTCTAATGATATTTGTGGAAACTGTGGTATTGCCAACTGAAAAATGAACTGTCAGTTTATGAGTAGAATTTTACCAAATAATGTGAGGTTCATAAAATTGCGTTATTGTTGGTCTAAAAAATCTAACGTGATCACAAGACCTACTTGTACATCATTTGATATATACACAAATTTATTGAATAAAGTTCTCTGTCACTTCAGATAAGATAAAATTTTATTAATATTTTGATATGACAATTGTCAAACGAAATCAAAAAATTGACAACAGATTATTGTTGCCTAGCTTATCATTTCAATTGAACTGATGGTTTTATACAGCAAATTCTGAATGTCTATTATACATATAAACTGTATTTCCGTCTCAGTTTCAAGTAATGTGCACTTTTGGTACAGACGACTGGAACCATAATGCGAGTTGCACAAATAGACCCTATACCAGTCTTAAATACAAAATTTCAACATTATACGTTCAACTAGTTTTAAGATTTGCGAGTTACGCACGAAAGCATCAACTAACGAACAAACGAATGAGCGCACGCACATACGTACCGACATCAAGCTGGAAATAGTCAAAATGGATTCAGGGATGCTTAAACCGGA
The DNA here is from genome assembly GCA_963989225.1 of Dromius quadrimaculatus. Taxonomy (NCBI): domain Eukaryota; kingdom Metazoa; phylum Arthropoda; class Insecta; order Coleoptera; family Carabidae; genus Dromius; species Dromius quadrimaculatus. The sequence goes on along the minus strand of OZ022328.1, from coordinate 34,551,132 downwards.
TGCTTCAATCAAAACTTCGATAGGTGAATTTTGTCGGTTCCATAATACTTTCTTTTACTTCAGTACAAGTAAGTGAAAATAACGATGATACGCATCTCAGACAGAAGTACTTTTTTTGGTCTCACTTGATTTGCAGCCTAAGCTAACGCTTTGGTCGCAAACAACAGATTCGATCAAAAACTTTCCACCAAGGTTTGTATTCCATTTTTTTAACAATGAAATATCTTCTAGAATCAACTACTGTCTGCTGCTGAGTATCTCACAAATGGCAAGGAATTTGAATTCTCCATAAAAGTTTGACAAATTTCTATGAGCTTGACATGGTGTTATCATATAAAACGATTTTTAATGTTGTTCCGCTTATATTTATTCTAAGTATTCTACGGTATTTTAGATACTTTTTCTTCTTAATTGGTAAGTTTGAGTTACTAAATGTTTGTAGTTACATGGTTGTAATTGTTATATTGTCTTTTCAGCAGATAGTAGTTGTTTACTATCGAAACGTCCTGAAAATAGAGACAAATTAATCATTGCACTTATGATTGAATTACGATCTTTAAGCCACAAATACAATATAATTAATAAATTCAAATAAAAGTGTAACCTTTTTAGAAGGAATCAGAGAAATATGAGATAAATAGTTTTTCTTCAGTCACCATAGAATGATTCCCATTCCACACGCTGTAGCGTGCGGAATAGGGGTCATTCCGCACGCTCAGAAGTTGCTAGGTGAACCGCGTGGCTTCACGAAAAAACTGTATTATTACTGTCATAATTTTAATTCTTTTTGATATTCATATCATTCCTTCTTGAAATGGAGTCAATATGAGTGATTTCATCAACATTTGATGGATCGGAATAAGTTCAATGGAGCAAATTCTTTCTCAGAAATCGGTATATTTTGGTTAAAGATATTCACGTGGACACCTCTGACTGTAGAAAAAATAACATCTGTCACTCGTGCGAATCGATTATACCATGCTCATGTGAATTCTGCCCCTCGACTTCGTCTCGTGGCTGAATTATTCACATTTGTACGGAATGATCTCCATTCCGCACTTGTATCAGAATATACTATCTTCTACGACCGTGCATGAAATATCTACTTCATGCGCTCTTACAGAGATTTGTAAAGAATAACTTTCGATAGAGCTGCGTAAATCTCATTTTACATTATTAGCAGGGTGACAGTATTTTATTGATGTACAATTTCGTACCTTCTACGAATTCGTCAGAGAGTACTGAGTTTGAGATAATGCTCAAAGTAGGGTCTGAGGCAAAGATTGATACACGGCTCAATCCATTGTAGCAAAAAACTTGGTAGTCTGACACTTCCCAGGGTACGGTAAGGCCAAACCGTCAACTTGGCTGTACAATTGAGTTGTGCTTCAAACGCTTTAACCGAGGAAGTTTCAGAATTAGGAGGAGTATCCAATCCCCAAATGAAGACTGATGTGACTACCAATAGCCATTTTTGTAACGATACCCTTGGCTGATGGCGTGGTTGTTACTTTTGGCGTCGCTGTTGAAAACTGCTAACGGTGTATTCGGGCGCCAATACGGTCGGTGACACAGTTTCTGAGTGCAGACGGCTGGATAGCTCAGAAGGGAAGGGTTGGGATTGTCAAAAATAATCATCAGGAGGTAGGTGTCACAATGAGATTTATTACACATGAACGATGACGGTGAACAAAGAACATATATGTTACGGAAACTTGCACGAAGATACTTCGGCTGACGGTGACGGAACGGCTGAACGCCATGTGTCGCTGGTGTCGAGCATGGCGCTCACGGACCCAGGCGGTCGCAGATGACGAGAAATTTTAACAAATAGATCGTGAAACAATTTCCCAAACGGTGGATTAACTTTACTACTCGTTATATGCGGGTGGAACCAAACTTGCTTCCCCGCAGTGATTCTACGTTAAGTGATTTCGATACTGTGAAGTCACCAGGTGACCCCTCCAGCATTGATTCTACGTTAAGTATTTTAAACATTGTGGAGTCAGAAATAGCTTCGTCAGCGGTGCTTCTACGTTAAAACAATCTAACGCTGCGAGATCACAAAGACTTCGTCAGCGGTGCTTCTAAGGTAAATTATTCAGAAAATATTCCAAGCTCAAAAACAGCAAAAATATCCCAAGTTCAAAACAGCAAAAATATTCTAAGATCCTCTTACGGACTTATGAAAAACAGAAAAACTCACAAATCGTGTCAGACAGTTGTGCTAACGGACGGTAAATACTCTGAAGATGACACTCGGTATCGGAACTGGTAGCGTACTTTGGAACGGCTGCTCAGAAGACTGGACTTACAAAGAAGTGACTCAAGTCGACCAGAAGGCCTTAATTATAACCAAATTTTGATGAAACCTTACTCAACATGTTTTTAAATTGAATTCATATCAGTGCTTACAGTGATGGGAAGAAGACATACAGATAAAAAAGAAAAAATTATTTTACAAATACAGATTTCATTACAATAACAAATTTCCTATTACTTTCCTGCCAGATACATCCTTTTCTGATTGAATTTTTTCGAAGTGTCGGATCTAGTTTGTGTATGGTCAAAGGTCACGCAGAACGTCAAACAAAAAAATACAATATACAACATATTTACAGGACAACGGTTGATTACATTCAGATTCTATTAACGGTAAGACACAAGACATGAATATAGATCATACGATATCGGTTGCTTTTCATTTCAGGTGTTTTCAAAACCTAACCTCATTCCGCCACATGTGAGATATATTAAAACGGATTCAATGCAGTTAATGACTGATGGACTAACAGTAAGCGGTGTTGTATAGTTAAGCAGAATTACTGAATTTGAAATTTACAGGCTGTGCAGGAGGTGAAATAATTTTGATGGGCTTAGAAATTATTGACGGTAACAGAAGGCTCTGGGATGTGCAACTGTGACGGATTTTGGGACCTAATTCGTCACAAACCATACACTACACTAACACAGTCTCAATACTTATTGCAATGTTGATTGTAATGTGTTTTGATCTTTCAACCATCTCCAGATATGAGATTAGTTCAAAATTCATTATGCTTGAAAAGTGCAACGAATGTTTGGAAAATCATAATGCTTATTTTTCATCAGCTATCGCATATGTGAATAATACGAATCGGTCACGCAACTATGTATCAGCCAGCAAAATTTTGGAATAATTATGATTTATAAGCTTTCATTCAAATTTGAGGTTTTGTAGTTTCTCCATATGGAAAAGTACGAGGATTACCTTGGTCACCACAAGAAAAACATAAGACGAGGAGTATCTTCCAGCAAAATATCCTCAGAAATATTCTTCCAACAGTAACTGAATGCCTGGACGCGATGAAAAATTATGAAGTTTTTTCAAAAAGAACAACACTACAACTAAAAGCGTGAATCTCTAATCAGATCAAATTGAAAAAGATTTGAAACTCAGGACAGACTGGTATGTTATCATTTGCATTGAAATGAATCGAAATAATGCGCTGATTGCGCTAATAGTATTTGAAATTTGCCTGTGGTATGTAAAAATGATATGATATTTGAGAAGTACTTGACCGTAAATATGACAAATTTGTTGAGTTTCAGGTTTCATTATTTTTTTTCCATGTGTCTGAGAAACATCTATTCGCCTTCTATTATTTTTGAAAATATACATCTCTTCTTCAGCAAATTTCTCTTTCAAGTAACAATTTTTTGTTTTCGAATTTCTTGAGAAATTGTTGGTGCTCAAAAATTGTACATAATTATATGAATACGGGCTATTCAATTCTATTTCAAGAAGGCAAAACGGATGAACGATTTCTTATGATGATTGCATTTTCTGTGGTTATACAAAATATTTATGTACGTTGGTATCTTACAGTAACACCGGACCGACATGCATTCAGAAAAATATTTGTCAAATACAACCAAAACAAAACAATGCCTTCTAAAGAAGAATGTGCAGAAAAATGCATTGCTAGTCAAGCTCTTCAAAGAAGAACTGCGATACAAGTGAAAGCCTTCATCTTCAATGAAATAAATAGAAATAAGCAGAAGGCCAAAATGATAAGAAAACTATTTTGAAAAATTGGACATTTTTAACTATGCAAGATTTGATTGCGTTTTGGATATATTTATTCTTCATAGGCTAGAATTCTCTGAGATGATGATTTGAGTCCTCCTCAATAAAAATGGCTGGTATAATTGAATTGAGAGTGCATTCAAAGATTCTTGAGAATATGCAGTGAAATAATAGTATATTCTATAATGAGTATTGAGTAAAAAAATTTTTAGGTATTGCAGTCCACTAAATTTTACTCATGTTACTATTGAATTTCGGACGTTTCGGATGTGCACTCATCCATCTTCAGCATTCTCTAAAAGTATAGCAATCCTATAACACTGTTGTATACAGCATAGTTGTGAAGATTAACTTCCAATATTTCTTGAAATACAATATGAAAATAACAATTTACTCAAGAATCACAAAAACTGTGTGAATGTAACTTTGAGGCGACCACCAACCAAAGTGGCTGGTGGTAGAATGACCTCGCGCTTTTACTTACAGCGATATTTCAATTGTGTCTTAGGGATGTTTAGCCATACGATTGATCTGGCTGTTAACCAAAAGTATTGAAATTGTACCCTGAGTATCATATATAAAAATTTACACTCAGATTATAGGCAAGATCACGTTATTCTTTGTGATCTTTGAAGAGTCTAACAGAAATTGCCACCGATGCAAAGTGTCTAGCAGTATTGATTATCAGTTTTTAACAATATTCTTTGAAACATACATCAAAATCAGCACTCAAGACCTTGAGAAAAGTGTGTAATGTCTCAACGTACCGCTAGTACCTCGTATCTATAAATTGGCCGTCGGCACAAACTAGCAAGTATGCGCATAATCAAAGTACATACTAACACTACTCTATTCCACACATTTTGTTTTTCAGGAAATAAGTAACATCTGACGGGCCTGGGATCCTGCTCTATGATGTCATACATAATCATTCTAAACGGCATACGAAATCATTCTGAACGATTTTTCGAAGTGTCATTTGTTCCTAATTTAATTTTGGCTATGGAATATGCAAATTCCCAAACAGTGTTGAAGAAAATATTCTCCATTTCAGCACAAAAAAATCAACCTATGCTTCTACTTGCTACATCATTTTTTCGCATTCTTATATTTGAATTTCACACACTTTCTCTAAACCTAGGTATAAAATTGTTACTTTTATCTCAGCTTTAATAATCTCACACTTTTTTTAATATATTTTCTGAAATCTAAGGGTGTCTTGTCCACCGACTGACCATTTCTCATTAGGACAGTACTCCAGAAAAATCAGCATGGAAAAATGAGTTTCTTTTCAGAAGACAGCAAGATTTTCTTCCGGAGAATTTGCTTGTGGAGTATTAAGATATTATTGTCCAACTTGCAATTCGGGTGGAACATAATGGTTATATTCGCGTTTTCACATGTTTTCCTACAAAAAAATCTTGAGTATCTTGAAAACTATTGATTTCATCGAGAAAATTCACACAAAAAAAATACTTGTGGTCAAAGTTCCTACAAAATGTCTATTTCTACGATGATTTTTTCAATAAACGCATATTCATGTTTCTCGCAAAAGTGCAAAAGTCGGCAAGTGTTGCAAAAAATTTAAATCCTAGAAAAATTTTCGTACCAAGCTTTATCACTGATCTTTTTGATATTCAGTAATAGAATATCTCAGGAAGATCTTTCAGATATTTTTATTTTGTGGGAAACTGGATTATAAAAAAAATCTTTCACGTGAAATTTCATGATAACTGCAATAGCTTACAAGATCTTTCCGATTTTTCCCCTAAAAACGCAAGAAAACGTGGAAACGAGTATGTAACTGTATTAACTCGGATCATTCACATCTGAATTCTCTTATCATAGTGATCAGAGTTGATACATTTTTTTTATTTTATTGTTCTGGTTTTGTATTTTTTGACTTGAAAAAAAATTGCAAAATCTAATCCCTCTTTCTCTTCTCAGTGTTTAATTTAATGTGTTTTGAAGAGTTGATACTACAAGCTACAATCCACTGAATTGATAAACCAAGTATCGTATTATTCAACATAACTTTATAATTGATGACCCTGATAGCTGCCGTGTGTAAAAAGTCTGAAGCAACAGACGGAAAGAATCCACCCAGGATTAAGTTTGTAGGGAAATAGATTGAAGCAAGGTTGGATGCCTTACTGGTGAAGATGAACTACCCAGCCCCAAAACAAACTGCGATGAATACGCACGAGATCTGTTTCTTGTTGCCAAATATATGGATGAGAAAATTGAGATCAGGAAGTCCATAATAAGACCTATTATAGTTGACACTGACAAGTTGAAAGTCAACAATCCCTGGAACCAATTAAGAGCCTACTGTCGAACAATCTTTTCTTATGTTGGGATGACTGAAATGGAGATTGCTTATAACTCCGGGCACAATCCAACCACTACAGCACACACTCTAACATCTGTGGTTAGGCAGGCAATGAAACTAGAGGAGAATGTTGCCCAATGGGAGGCGGTTCACAAGGGTTGTCCCCTTAAGTATCCATATCTCCAGGAGAATGGTCCAGCAAATTTGCAAATTCTCATGTTTTCCTGCAAATGAAAAAGAAAAGAAAGTGTGGATGAGTTTGATCAGGTTAATGGAGAATTTATATGTTTTTCTACAGTTGTTTAGAATGATTAGTTTTTAGACGTGCGGATCGTGAGTCGAGTAGGTATAGCTTAGTCTGTAGCGGTCATTGTGCCAGCAAAGAAAGGAAAAATCGACCAACAATTTTCCAGCGAAATATTAAGAGAAAATTTGCATTTGTGTCCCCTGAGAAACAGTAAATATCTATCACATTGATAATAATTCATTTTCTATTTAGTTTTTTAAATTTTTCAGCACAAGAGCTGCGAATCTCGCTGGTTCTTTCAGAACTATAGCAGATTTAACTGCAGCATCCGAAGGAACAAATATTTCTTCTGCTGCGGTACCAGTTCCTGGATCATCGAAAGATTTCGATGTGCGTTGTAGTAAATATAGTCAAGGATCAAGTGCTTCAACAGAAGCAGCGATTTTTTCCTCAAAAGGTGGATAAATTATCCAAGCAAGTGAAAAAAGCAAAAGCTCAATTCTCGTTTGAGCAAATTAAAAGCAACGCACGATATATTTTATTGTATATGAGGATACCAACCGCCATGCTTTTCCACACATTGTGTGAAACAATGGATACTTTCAACTGAACATATTATTCTGGATGGAATGTGGAGAAGATAAGCAAAATTGATCAGTTATTTTTGACGCTTATCAAACTGCGGTTAAATTTACAGCATCAGGATTTAGCCATAGGCTTTATTTGTAGTATAGCTACAGTAAGTGATATTTTTCAAACATGGTTATATGCTCTGCATGAAGTTTTATTTATAAAATTGATGAACAGTATATTATCACGACAGGAAAACGTGCTGTGTTTGCCAACTGCATTAACTGATTTTTTCAACTGCCGAATAATAATAATTGATTGCACTGGAGTAGCTACGGTAGTCCCAAGAAATATGGAGAAACAAAGACTTACTCAAAGCAGCTACAAGCACCATAACACGTGGTAGGGTTCAATTGGAGTAGCTCTCAACGGTGTTATAACTTATGCCAGTATATTGTATCCTGGCTCTCTGTCGGGCAGGAAAATTGTATTACATTGTAGTATATTAAGCCATATGAAAGCAGGGGATATAATATAAGCTGATGGAGGTTTTTTAATTAGCGATATATTGCCCGAAGGTGTTACTTTGAATACACCACCATTTTTAACAGCGCCACAATTCACACCTAGCCAAGTAGCAGAGACCAGGAGAAATGCTAGAGCAAGAATACATGTAGAAAGAGCAATCAGACGTGTAAAGTGTTATTCAATATTCGATAAAATACCGCAATATTTAATACCTCATTCACCCATCATATTTCAAACTTGCTCAGCTCTAACGAATTAATTTTGCCAGTCCGTTGATAAAAGAAGTAGAAGAACATTGAAATAAAAAAAAATATTTGTACATTCAAATCTTGCGTTAATTTTAGGACACTCTTTATCTTTATATATATATAAATATAAAGATAAAGAGTGTCCCAAAATTAACGCAAGATTTGAATGTCCTGGGCGCCGGAGCTCAAAACTTTGTGACCAAAAGTTACTCACAAAGACGGAGAATCAGGTCGACCCAGCCTGTGAACAGGACAGGAAAGGTAGTAGGGAAGAAATGGATCCTAAATTCAGATCCTACTCGACACAAAAATCTAGCTCAATATAATCTTTGCTTAGACTCTAAAATCTCCAAAATATGCCTCAAAATACACCCGCAACCCTCGGTAGGAAAGTTAACAACAACTTAAAGCCCAAAAAAGAACAAAGATGCTACCGAAAAATACCGATGACTACGAATGCCGCCTGGGCCGACATCTTTAAACACACGTGGACACAACGACGTAGTTTTGGAGATTTTACAGGATAGAAACAAATTAGTCAGAAGACTTACCCTTGCCACATAGCACTACACTAGTACTTTAAGTACTCAAATATTAAAGAACAAGGCTCAGAAAACAAACAGCAAAGATTAGACTGAGCGCGGATTTAATGTGACTATCACCGCAGAGCTCTAAACCAAGAATGACAAATTTTATCTCGTATCCGCTCCTCGTAAACATCGCATGACTTCCGGCAGGTCAAACAACCAAATTTTTAATTCGTCTCGTGGCCAGCGAATTGTTTTGTTTTTCATGTTGCCAACACCTTATTGCACACTTAGCGGCAAATTCAAATCTTGCGTTAATTTTGGGACACTCTTTATCTTTATATATATATATATATATATATATATATATATATATATATATATATATATATATATATATATATATATATATATATATATATATATATATATACCCGATTGTACACATTAGAAATAAATTACGTATCAAAATTACTCTTAAGACCCACAAAACTATAACTAGAAAAAAATGGTGAATGATATAAAAGTTTAACAGAATTAAAGTTGAATTACAGTGCAATGCAAATCACGGAATGAGTTCTTTTGATGTAGAAAATAATGCAAGTCTGTTAATATGGTCATTCAATTTGAAGAAAATATTGCCATCGTTTGTCCACACATTTTTAAAGCCGTATTTATCACAAGCTTCTTTATACATCTTATGCCCAGTCTTGGTAAGATTCTCCTTGATGTAAATACCAGTGCTTTTAAGCTTGCTCCTATTTTTTAGGATAGAGTCACGGATCTTATATGACATGAACTTAATTATGATAGCACGTGCACTACTACTAGGAGATGCTGATTTAGGATCACTCGCATGTTTTTTGGGGGGTTTGCCAACACGATGACAGCGATCAATTGATTGAAGAGGAACATTAAGGGATAATTTTGATTTCAGGATCTCACGCACCTTTTCTTCAGGGTCCTCATGAATATCCTCAGGTACGCCAAAAATACGAATACAATTCCTTCTAGAGTATTGCTCAAGTTTATCAACTTCATGCTCCAAATGAATATTTTTGTTTTTTTATTTTTTTTGGAGATTAGACATAATACTCAACCATAAGACTGATTAGACTAAGTTATTAGCACTATTTAACATGGATAACGTAGAATTACTAACATTTTCTGATTTCAAGGAGCTCAATCTTAAATTGGGATCAAGAGATGACTTACTTCTTAATCCAGAATTAGTACATCAAGAAAAGCGCCTTTTCTTCTCCTCTACTTTCTCTCCTCTTGTTATTATTCGACACATTCCTACTCTAAATCAAAACTACCTATATAACATTGACCACTACACAATTTTTAGTGCCCTTCAAAGAAAATTTGAAACAAAGGTACTTACCCCAAATGACTATACTCAGGCGTTTGAACAGCTGGGCCTATCTTCAGGACCGCCACCTTGTTTAGAAGGGAAAGAACCATTGAGAGTTCCTTGCGACTATTCCCAAACCAAAACAACAATAAGTGGAATCTTAGAAAAACCAGCTAAACCAGGGGGAAATTGGACAATCAATGTATCTGCTGGGTCATCAATTCTTGTTTCTTTTGCCATTGCCTCTTTACATTATCTAAGTGTAGAGGAGTATAACTATATGCTCGTTGATTACTTTTCAGGGTCAATGGACAGCAATGTAGCTTCCCTAAAGAAAGGAGATGTGAACCAGAAGTATATGATGGTTCCACATTCTGTAGCATTAACAATCGCCCACATGTCTGCTCTCGGCCTCTTTAAATCTTATAATTCTGAACTAAAAGGACACTCGAGGATATTTGCAGACAAACGTATTGCTGCAGCCTGCTCTTTTTTGAAGGTAAAACAACCAATTATTGTGAATATTTCAGAATATCTTGAACTGATCTCCAATGGTATTGCAAATTACCCTATATTGATAAGATCTATATATGAATTTTTAACAAGAATTGAGACTGCTATTGCAAAACATACTCTCAATTTGTTGAAATATACTGGTATTTCAAGCATTATTATAACTTACGAATTCATTACTGCACCTCCTACAAAGGCTCATAGGGATCCTAGGGTTATGGAAGAGCTGTTAAAAGTCAAACAGTTTGTTGAAAATCTTAGGAAAATAGATAAATGGGAATTTATTCATTTCTTTGATGCCTCAAAGATAACCTTGACCAGAGCTGACTTTAAGGATGCAGCTTATGTAGGAATAAAGTTTAGACAAGGAGAAGGAAAATCCTTTGAAAACTTCATAAATGCTCCATCTGACAGACAAAAATACCTTGAAAAGATTCTAAATATTAGAATGAAAGAATCTGAATTGGTGGGAGATGATACAAAAGAAAAGTATCGTTTGCTCTACAATAGAGATATGATGCCTGTTCAGGAGGACAAAATTGAATTAGAACAGGAAGACACTTATACTCTTATTGCCAATCTCCTAAGAAATGTAAATAAGTTATAGTGATCTTTTATATTTTTTATTTTTTAATATCCTCTTATATATTCTACTCTCTTTCTACCTCTTATGATTTTCCCTTATTTTTTAGAAAAAACCGAGATTAGAAAAATATATCAATATAACAACTAGCCTCACATAAATATGGATACTGTTAGATTAATTGATCCAACCTTAACAAAAGTTCGGCCCAAATTCAACAATGAAGAGTATGATAGGCCAACCATCGTTTTACTGAAGACCTTCATAACCGCATTTATGGCAAACAGCGGTAAGCTAGGACACGATTTTTGTACTAAGGAATTTTACCCAAAAATTATGGGTTTGATGCAAACCTATATAAAGATGGAAGATACTCTTGAATGGCCAAAATTGTACCAAGACTTCTTGTACCAGTTATTAATTACTTGTTACAATTTGTCAGAAGAAGAGCGGGCAGCAACATACAGAGGACTGGGCACATACATCTGTAGCCTAGGAGATGAGTCAAAGGCCCTGATGAAATTCTACCCAGGTGATATTGTCTTATACTCAGAGGAAATCGAACATAAATGTTTACATATAACATGTTCGAACACAGATTGTGTATCTTCAGTTACCAAAGCCATTATGGCTAAAGAAAGTGTAAGGAAAAGTAAGGCTTCTAGTGTAGAAGTAAGTCCCTCAATTATCTCCTCGTAATATTTTCTTTGCTCTTCCAATTTTTTGTCCAGGTGAACAAATATTTTGTCTGCAATTTTTTGTATAAAAGAATCATCGTTCAGAATTTTGCTGACTATTTCAGTTTCAGACGCACTATTGTTCCTTCTACTGCCCATATTTACTTGAAAAATGTGAAAAAATGCACCAGTTTTCGATATAATGAAGAAAAATATGGAGCAACAAAAAACACGTTTATTCGTGTTGAGACATATAATACATTTGTGAAGAACACACTCCCTTGCTGGAGAGCAGGCATCGCCCCGAAAACCCTTAATAAAAATGACCAAACAATAAGTCACAATCATGACATCACTCACACTCACCATAATTGTCTGTTCGGTTGCAGCAATTCATGCTTTTAACATCTACCCAAAACTCTGTCAACAAGAAAAAGGATTAACTATATACAAGTTGCCCAACAAAGAGGTTTGTTCGGGGGAAGAATCAGATATGACACCAATAAAAGTAGACATATATGTCAAGGACTACAACCAACACAAAATACCGGGAAAACATTATAGAATGTGGAGATACTCATGTTCAACTACAGTGGCATTTTTCGGAGTGAGAGATTGGAAGGACACCAGATATCAATTAACTATGAATGATCACAACATTCAAGGATCAATACATGGACTTTGTATGGGGTCAGACAGTCATCCTATAGCTCTTCCACATCATTTAACAACAGATTGCAAATATTATTGGATGAGAGAGACAAAAACTGAAATTACATACTGCACAGTAGAAGACACGAATGTGTATCATGTACCTGGGCAGTACTTGACGTGTGATTCTACTCCTTCAATAAACTGCAAAATCACAGACAAATATTGCGAGACACTGTCAGGAGGGCTGGTGGTATGGAGTCCCCAAGAGGAAAAAGATGACTACATATCCAGATATACAGGGCCGGGTATACTTCAAGGCAACACTATAAGAGTGGATGACCTACAAAGCACATTCACTCTGCTGTCATTACCTCAAGCCGGTTCAATGTTAACGACAGCGGAAGGATTCAAGATAACATATAAATACATAAACAGAACTAGAAGAGCTGTTGACACAGATTTTGGATCTGTATTAAAAGTGGTTCATGATGAGATCAACGGAAAACTGCAATACATAAACTCGAAATTGAATCCATCTTTGAAGTATTTGTATGATTTATGTGAGGTGTACAACCAAGACAAGGTAACATTGATGTATGAAATTCAGAAAAATTCAGATACATACATAAGACAGTATACAAAAAACGAGTATATAACATCATCAATAATTGGTGAATATGTGTTACTATGGCCATGTTACCCAGTTATGAAATGGACTGTTAGATCTTCTAATAAGACTTGTTATGTAGATATTCCTATAACATACAACAATGGTGAGTATTGGAGCGATGGATATTTAGACACTATTACGGGTGACATAAGGAGCAAATCAGCTCATCAGGACTGTGAGAATTATGTTTCTTATTTTCACAAGGATGGACGATTATTCAAACATACAGTAGAAGGATCTGTTGACATAACACCGGACACATTAGCAACACTTCCTAACAGCAGAAGCGGAAAAATTCTAAATTCCTTTTTACCACATTGGAACAATATTTGGTTGTATAATGAAACAACCTTTTATAGAGAACGTGCGGGGACGAAAATGTATTGGTCCTTGTCCAAGGAAGTAGATAATGTTAGATCCGTAGCAGATTACACAGATCCCACCTCGCAAGAAACAATGATCTTAAATCAATTAGGACTAAGTACATGGAAATTGGGTTGGATCGGAGTTATATTTTCATTGTACAAGTCTTTGTGCCATATAGGAGGATTTATAGTCCTAGCGAACATGGTTCTCATCCCTGCTGGTAAGATTATCATTTCTAGACTCACCATCCTAAAGATGAAAAGAAAAGAAGCATTCAGTCCTGATGAAGAGGATGAAGAAAGCAAAGATTACAAAAAATACATAAGACTTCAGAAGATAAAACATTCGTCATTAAAAAGAGCTGTCAAGTTGTATCCTGACTTAGATGAATAAGTTGTTATTGATTTACATAAATAAAACTATTAACCTTCCATTGATGGAAATACATTTAATTATCAATTATGTAACATTTAATAAAAATGACCCACATAAACATCGGAATGGATCAAGACTTGAACCAAGAGCTGATGCAGGAAGCAGGGGGCTCACTCAGCGACACGCACGCAAGGCAGCCACCAATATTCAGGAAAGATAGGCACTTGTCTTCGGCTTTATTGATAACAGAAATAGAATATATGTTTCATTATCGAGACAATCCTAAAGCCATAAAAAGAGAACACAGAGAACTGTTAGAAAGAGTGAACAATGACGAGTATGAGATAATCCATCCCAAATACCTTTATAGTTGGTTTATGAAACACATGTTCTTAATAGTGAGCCGAGATAACAAAACCAATCCTGAGCTTAGAGAAATATACAAGATTGCGAACAAAACCCTACAGGTAGCATTCAAGGACTATAATCATGTTGAATTTCGTCAAGAGTCTCATCCCACCGACTATATATTATATATATACAACATAAAATCCAAATTTGATGAATTATTTGATGAAATAACATTCAATACAAGTTTCCAACAAAAATGGACTTTAGGAAGTGTAAGAGGTATAGCATTTGGCAATCTGCACGTTATATACACGGATAAAGACAGAACTCAGGCTTTTGTTGTAACGCACTCTCATCTTTCTGGAATCAGAGATATGTTCAACTCATGGTTCAGCATTCTTGTTTATTCTTCTGCATATCAGAACAAATATCCAGGATACAATTTGTATGACGAAGTAATCAAAATAATAGGAATGATTACAAAATCTTCAGAAAATCATCCTAAGAGGATATATGATCTAATAAAGTGTTGGTCATCATTAATAATAGGCTGCTATCTGAGATCAATCGAGAACAAGACATCATTTATTGACTCGTTAACACCTGAGTTTCTAGATATGAAGGAAGACTACTTTTTCAAATACTTGACGTCCCCAATACCAAACGAAACCGCTACACATTTGAAGCTTGAGTTAAGTGGTTTATGGAAATGCTTCGGTCACCCCATTATAAACATGACAGAAAGTGTTAAGACCTGGATCAGAAAAGGTTGCGTGCTCAAAAGAGGATTGGCTGAGTCCGCCAAAGAAGTGTCGAATATGTTGAAATTGACTTTCTGTAGACAACACTACAAGCCGAAGAAGACATGGCCTAAATTAAAAACAATGTCCAACTCATCAGATAGAGTAAATAGATGTATAGCTCAAGACACATGGGGAGAGGACGAGAGCAGTCCATGGTTGTCAAGCGAATTTGAGGGAGTAGAGTTTGATCAAAACATGTGGTTCAACATGCATGTTGATCCGTCAGACCTGTTGTCAGATAGATCCATGATTCCAGAACGAGCTCAGTGGATTCATGAATATGATAGGCAAGCACATAGAACCATTCACGGAAGAATGCCTACAGGTCCTAAATCCACCACTAGGAGCGTCATATTGCATTATTTGAGTCAAGAACATGTATTAGTGGAAGATATAATAAATAAAATAGAGAGAGGAGAATGGGACAAAGAGTGGTTCATAATAGTGGCAGTTGCAAAAGAAAGAGGTTCTTTGCGAAACTGCATTTTGACATAAGGTTGTATCAAACGTCTACAGAAAGCAATATTGCAGACCAAATATTTCCATATATAAATCAACAATCAATGACTATGTCAGAAGAGGAACTAATACGTGTAACATTAAGAATGAACAATCCTACCACAAATTTGAAAGGTGTTACTTATAGATTCATAACAGTTGATTTCTCTTCTTGGTGCACTAATTTTCGAAAGGAGCTGTGCGACAGACTTTCCAAAGATCTAGATAATTTGTTCGGATTGAAGATTACATATCAATTCACTCATATATTTCATATACTATGCAAATTAATATTCCAGGACAGATTTATGCCGCCCAAACAAGATCCCAAAACAGGGGATCCAATTGCGGGGTCTAGATGTCATGACAGTCCTAAAGCCTGGCAAGAAGGATTGAGGCAAAAAGGTTGGACTATTATAACTATAATGCTGATTGAATTAGCAGCGGAGGAATGTGGCACCTCTGCGTCATTGTTGGGGCAAGCAGATAATCAAATAATATTATCAAGAATTCCACCTCATTATGACCTGGTTAAATTAAAATTAACTGAGGATGAATATGTTAACAAGTTTATACAGTTGTTGTCAGTCAAAGCAACAAAGGCAGGCAAACCCATAAAGCCTGAAGAATCCTGGGATTCAGGAAACTGCTTTGAATATTCTAGAGAGTACCACATTTGCGGGGCCCAAGTTAGCAGTGCTTTGAAGAGAATATCAAGATTAGCAAGTGAAGCAAACCAGACAATACCTACTACAAACAGTGACCTGTCTGGAATATATTCCACCGGGATGGCATCCGCATCAAAAGATATATCCCCCGCTTATTTGTTTTTTGCTACAACAATAGAAGCGATTCATTTGTTACGAAGGAAAATGAGATGGTTAACGGTGAGACCGACAGAGCACAATGTAGCTCTCCTATGTGTAGGCAGAATATTGGAAGGATTCCCTGTAGCACTTTACTCTCAATTCTGCACAAGAGCAGTTCAAGATGTACTAACCTCTAATTTACATCTAATTAGATCTCTTTACAATGATCTGCAATATAGGAAATATATAAATTGTGTATGTTATATAACTGCAAAATCAATAGAAAAGAATGATTATCTATCTTTAATAAAAGATCCACAAAGTGTTCCCATTCGAGCTCCAAGGCAACCGGAGATGATGTTAAGAGAGGAAATTAAGAAGGGGATATCAACCATTGTAAAAAATGTTGACATGAAAATATTATTCGAAAGCAATACGGATGAGGCACATTAGTTCAAGACCTAATGAGCATACATCCCCACAATCCCCGACTATTGAACAAATTATATGCTTTATCAAATGTCGGATTACAAGAGAAAATGATAGGTAAAGTCGGTAATACACGGTCGATTCAACAAACATGTCTTAGCACTTGGTCCAACGAAATAGCAGTTCTGAAGAGCGTAGAAACTATGGAAATGTCGACAAGCAATCATTACAAAACCAGACCTCCCAAAGACAACCCGGAGGGTTTGATAGGATCTTATCTATCCACATGCACGATGAGAAGTGCTCAAGAGATGAGGTCTGATCTGTGGAAAATACCACTGACTGGTATAACTATGCCGGCTCAGCAAGAGCAATGTATATTGGTAAGATGGAATCAAGTTCCCGATTCTTGGTTGTCAAGATGTGTTTTGATAGTTGTAGATGATGATGTAAGAAATAGTACTATTCAAAAGAAAGGAAAGAGAACTCCTTATTTTGGGTCCACCACCAAATTGAGAGCCAGAAGAGCTCCTTTGCAGGTAATGGAAGTTGGAAGTATGCTCTCGAATGTAAAAACCTTAATGGAACTGTTGGGTTGGGTCAAAGGTGATGAGCAAATGACCAACTTCTTAAATACACTGATAGAAGAAAAAACTACAGTACCTGTGGAAGAATTGCTGAAATATACTAGACCAATATACTCAGGTGCCATAACACATAGACTTCCATGTCCCGCATTGAGACAAGGAGGTATGTCCAATCAAAACTTGACTTTTGGTAGTTATGTTCAAATTGTCTCTGATACAGCCACTGAGTATGCCAAATCAGGGACCAATTATACCATTTGTTTTCAATCCAATTTCACTTATGCCATATCATCCTTGGCCCAAAGAATGTTGACAGGAGAAGACATCTCAGGAAGTTGGGCCATGGTCTTCTCCTGTCAAGAAGACTGCACAAGCATAGTTCCAGAAGAACATTTCACCATGTCTCAGAATAGCTATGAAGGAATCAATGTGCTCAGAAAAATTGAAGAAATTAGGCCTAAGTTTCAACCTGAAAGAATGAGAGGGTCGGATTCCGGTCTGGGTGGAGTAGAGTCTTACTCAATTATAATGGCTAGGAAATTCGTATTGTGGATATTAAATCATAAAGGGGCTGAACATATATCCTCTTTAGCCAACAGATCCGTACACGAGGTCTTGATTGCGCCTTTCGCCAATTTGACCGAATTTTCTAGAGTCAACTGCAGACTGTTCCTGAGGAGTTTTATTTATTATCATTTCATTTATGAGAAAGATACGGTAAATCATCCCTATCTCATTTGGGAGCCAATCCTCAATTCAGGCTCAGAAAAATCCACCTATGACGTGTTAATGGACACATTTGTTAAGTGCGGATTGCTGCCTCAACTTGTAGAGATATCTGGCTATAGAAACATAACAAAGATAACCAAGTCACATATGAGAGATGTTCTCAGTAGAGCTTTATGCAGCATAAATGAAACGAGCCCTGATTATATATTGTTGGAAACCAACTATTTAACTCCTGATGACACAGAGTCTGCATATGTCCGAGCGGTCATCCTCCTTCTTAACAAGTTTGGATGGTTTCATCCATTTACCTGCAAGTCCACAAAAGAGGAGTGTGACAGGTTGATCATGGATGAAAACACTCCCTACTCAAACCTGTATCTACCTAGAATTACTACATCAGAAAAAGAAGCCGTATTAACTGTACGATCATTGGCGAGACCTGATCATTCAAGAGTTAGCAACAAGCTAATTCACTTGTGCCCATCCGTGCACGTAAGAGATTTTATGCCCCCTATTGATTATGCCACTTACTTGTTGACAAGAGTCTTGTCGTGCAATACACATGTAGACTCCTTCAACTACTTATTGTTTATCTTGAATGAAAACAATATTGTCAACAAAGAGATGAGAAAGTCAAAATGCATACTACACACAGTTAATGATGTAGAGGGTGAAATATACTGCCTATTCTATCATTACATAAAATCTATAGGCAGTGAGGTAGGTATCCCACATGGAATGTGGACAATGACAGCATAGACACTTGTCTAAGTAGAGGTCCTCTCCATTGCATGATAGATACCTGCAACATTGTCCATGATAACACCATGTTCTGGAAGTCCATCATAACTAAAGAGCGTTACGGAGATCCCGACATACTAATAATGATCAGTGATGTATCAAGCAGTGTGAACCAAGTTATAATGAAGGACAACAGCATTATCATTAGTGACAATCCGGTGAGCACAAACTTGACGTTAACTTATTGTATAGAGATAATGACACACCGGCTTCATATCTTTTACTTATACACATCTACATGTGATTCACTTAGCACACTCAAATATCAGCAATTGCCACGGTCCGTACCCTATGCGTTGGCCGATAGCTCCTCTGTTCTGTCAAATATAAAGGACAAATGTTTAACTCTATGGGATTGGTTCCACTCTGTCCTGAGTGTAGAAAACATGCCACTAGATAGCCTAAAGAGACAGATGATATATCAGTTTGTACAAGAAAGGAGACGTGCAAGCAGTGTGTCATTTAGCAAGCCCAAACAGCACAATCCTATAGAATTGAGCTTGATATACAAGAGGAGAAATAGGTTGTTCACAAACCATGTCGTAAAGTGGATACAATGGTCATTATACTTTCAATTGCTTCATTACGGGAATGAAGAAGAAGATCTATCTGGTAGACGGTTTGAATTTCATGTCCACAACAACAAGGCAAGGAAACGATTATGTGTAACCTCTTATAAAAATGTGTCCAAATACTACTCTTATACTTTTGAACGTGCGGGCATAACTCTAGAGCTTTATGCCAAATTTAGAATAACATCTAGATCATTGAAGAGACTCACTCTGCAAGGAGGAGTAACAGTAGTCCCTAGAGGATTGATCCCTATGGTAGGGGAGAGCTTGGGGTTGACGGAGATTAGAGAGTTGTTCAAGGAATAAGATGAATAGGAAACAATTTGTTTGATTTGTAAATATATATTTTCGTTTCATATGATGCAATATTGTGATTTTATTAATTAATAAAGAATATTTAATATTTAATAAAAATCATCATTGCCTTCTTCTTTCCTTTGTAAAGTTTTCATTTGTTATTAGATTGTTTTTGTAGAGCTGCAATACAAAAACAAATTAATGCAAAGACAGAAATGATAAAAAAGACCAAACAAAGGAAATAATACTGTTTATTAGCTCTTTCTGGTTTCCAGGGTTTAAAACCACAGAATACAAGATGGTATCACAAGAAGTCATTAGAAGACCTTTATCCAAAAAGAGTCTAGTACCCAATGTAGAAGCGGTGACTTTTGTTAAAAAGGGCAAACCATCTTATCTAACAGACTTAAAAACAAGGGGTTACATAGCAGATGTTTTATCTCTTGTCACCACCCAGATGGCTATGATACTAGGAAAGGTACCGGAAGAGTGCTTTGAGAAGGTAGAGAAAGCAGCAACAGATGCAACAATCAGAGAGAGAGCACCAGAATGTATTGCAATGGTAGGAATGGCAGGATTTATGATATTGGGGAAACCAGTCATGCCCAAGCTCGAGAACAAGGATTACATAAGTAAGAGATGGACTTCGGGGTGCACAATGGGGGGAATCGATCACACCAAAGGAGTGATGACTGATGATGATTACAGATCTTTGCTAGGAGTTCAAAATTATTTCGAAGCACATCCAGAACAGAAAAGAGTATGGGTCTCAGAAATGTTGGAAGACAGCAATACCAGAACTCCCAAGTTTATAAAAGACCAGATATTACTTGTCTGGGAATATGCGGGGATGAAATCCCTACAAATAATAAAAGCCTATATTTCCTCCAAACCGTATAGCTTATTAAGTGAGGTTATATCAGATCAAGCCTTAGCGTTCAATAATGAATGGAGGGAACAAGAAGCCAAACTTGGGAGCGATATTATGTATGCCAGATTAATGAAATGGCCCGAAGTGGAGAAACTGAATCATAGGTTATTTCCAGATCTATACTATTTGGCAGTCACTCAGGCGAGGAGAGCGGGGGCATTGGGGAAGGGAGAGCAATACCTAATGTCTACAGTTTCAACAAAAATGCCAACATCGGAATTGAGGAGTATGTCCCGTCTGAGATCCATGGCGTCAACTGAATTTGTTGCAACAGAAACAATTAAGAAGAAACTGAGGGAATTTGGTATAGAATTGACTGAGGGAACAATAAGGAAAATGACGCAGATTGGAAGAGAAAAGAAGAGGAAACGATACGAGTCAAGTGACGAAGAAGATGAAGAAGAAATGGAAGAGAGATCAAAAAGAGGTAAATTATGAGAACTGCGTCAAATACCGAAGAAAAGATTCTCACATCTTGTCCAGATGGAGTGTAAGAGATTAGATTGGCCTGGTAGAGTAAATATTTTGTATTATAAATTTAACATACCATTTAATAAAAATGACCAAACAAACATCATGAACAAAGCCACATCAAAAGACAAAGCAGGCAAGACAAAAATCATTGCACCGGAGATAAAAACAACAATGTCCACAATAAACAAAACCAGGTCCAAATGCAAGGCAACAAAGACAAAGATCAAAGAAATGACAGAAGATGAGCAAACATCAAGAGTCCACCCCTCATCATCTCAACCAAGAAGAAAACTAAGAAGCAAAGAAATAGAAGACAGAACAACAACTTCCAGGAGACAACAGAGAGACCATGTCAAGCGGCGTGCTCGCCATCAGGGAGAGGAGCGGAGGAAGGCAAGACACTATCATCCCTCACCCTGCCAGAGATGGACGTTGTTGAGGATGCATTAGGTGCATATCGATTTCCAGATGAAGGCCTTGGAACCCTCTCTAAACTGCCCACCAGCGATGATGATTCCACCAGAGACAGTACATACACAGAGGCAAGAGGAAGCACTAGAGGTAGTGAAAAAGGAGGTGAAACGGAGTCGGATGTAGGAGACGAGTCGAACAGTGGAAGTGAGGATGGGCTGGAGGAAATAGAGGGTCTACACTTAGGAATGCCCAAAAGGAAGTCCAATTTCAGAACTATGCATCCGAGTCCCAAAAGAAGAAGATCAGAAAAGAGGGAAGGGAGGGATAAGGAGCCTGAAAGACTAAAGAAACAACTGAAAAGGATGTGCGATCTTCTTGCCACAAACAACAAACTCATTGAAGAATCCCATAGATTACAAAGGGAGCAGATAGAAATCACCAAACAGATGGTTGAAGCGCAATCTGCGGTTTTGTACAGGTTGGAAGGACACCAGAAAAATATCCTTTCTCTCTCAGAAACATACTCAAGTCCTCTTGGACTCATTACGGACATTCCTCCTAAAGACCACAGCATACTATCTAGAAGCGAAGCCGCACCGGGAACATCTCGGATAACTATTACAGATAGCGGAACGATGATGATGAGTGTTTGATCTCATCTCAGTAAGAAGATTATGTGGCGTGCAATACATTGATTTCTATTATAAGAATAACAATGCAATAAAGTCACCAAACTACTCTGAAAGACTGAAACAAAGTACAAATTAATAAGAGTGCTCAAGTGTAGAAGGAATCTGTTTGATTTCTTTTGTTTTGTTTTATCTTTATATAATGACATTTATTTATCTCTTTTTCAGAGCATGGTTAAATCCCACCTCCCGTTCTCCTGATTCAAAATTTACATCTATTTGTTTATTTTTATTCAATGAAGTTGACATGAAATCTGTGAATTCTACTAAATCTGTAGTTGTGGATCTTCCGCTAATAAAGCCATGCTGATTGTTACTGATTGAATCAGATACATGATTGTATATGTATTTATACAAAATTTTCTCAAGACACTTTGCAATGTTGGATAAAATACTGATAGGTCTATAATTTTCAATATCATGAGAACTGCCAGATTTAAATATAGGACACACATGGGCTTTCTTGAAGGAATTTGGAAATGTATTAGTAGAAAGAGATAGATTAAAGATAATTAGCAGCGGTGTAGTTAAAAAGTCACGACAACCCTTGAGTATAAAAGCTGGAATGTTATCAGGACCGGGAGACTTGGAGATTTTCAGACTATTTATAGCTTGTATAATATCATCCTCGGTTATTTTTTGAATATTTAGTTGATGCATAGTAACTGATTCTGTTGAAAAGTCATCAAAGTCGACGCACAGATCCTCAGTTGAATAAACACTGTTGAAATGATCCGCAAACCCTTGTACAATTTCCGTCGTAGATTTGAGTTCATTGTTTTTCAGAAACATGTTACCCGGGATGCGTGATGTTTGTTTGAGATTATTCACGAATGCCCAAAATTTATTTGGATCGGACGATATATTTGATTCAGCATTTGATATAAAATTTCGGTAAGCATCTTTCATATTTGATTTTAGTTTAGCTCGTAAGGAACTGAATTCTTTATAATGATATTCATCCTTGTGAGTCTTGTACAGTTTATGAGCTTTTTCTTTTTGTTTGATCATTTGAATGATATCCTTAGTAAACCAGGAAGGGTAATTAGTAATTCTTTTACGCATCCTAGGAACACATTTCTGAAACACTTTATTAATTATGTCATAGAATCTATCAACAGCTTCATTGACATCAGTGAACGACTTAAAAATATTCCAATCTGTGTCCCTTAGTAAAGAGTACATCAACTCATAATCCGCACGTTGGAAATTATAGAAGAAATCAGAGTTGAATTTTGACTTATGAGGAACAGTATTTTTTAATTCTAAAGTAATAAATAAAGAAGGATGATATTTGTCTTCCGGTACAAAAGAGATATCTTCGCGAATTACACCACAATTTATATTAGATATAACGACATCAAGAATACGATTGTCACAGTTTAATATTTTATTTTGTTGAATTCCTCCAAGAAAATTACAAAAATTATTGAATCTAGTTATGTGATTGTTTGTAAAATTTAAATTATAATATTTAACTAGATCGAAGATATTCAGATCTCCAATTATAATGAAATTATTTTGAAGTACAGAACTATTTGATTCTAAGCAATCATAAATCATTTCTTGTTGTTCAGCTGAAATAGGAGAAGGAGCATAAATGCAAATGACAATCAGATTCGCACCCGAGTTCAAATGCAATTTGATACCGATAATATCAGCAATAGAGTTTTCATTTAAATCTAATTTTATGAGTGATAATTTGTGTTTATTATTTACTGCACACAAAACACCTCCGCCGCGTGATTTGCCTACCTTACGGTAATTACGATCCTTTCTAAAAGTGTTATATCTGTTATGATCGAATAATTCATTATTATATACTGTATCATTGAGCCATGTCTCCGTGATAGCAATTATATCATAGTCAGTACTAGCACTATTTATTAATACTTCATTCAGTTTAGTATTAAGACCTCTAGCATTCTGATAGTAAATCTCCATAAATAAATTTTATATTCGTGTATCACGATTATATGCGAAGGTCACACAATATGAACAGATGAAACACCAAAAGTCTTGAAAAAACGTGCAATTAGTATACTGCGGACAAGTGAACTGAACAAAAACTGTCAAATAGAATAAACACAAAAAAAATCTAGTTCAATGGTTCAATGGTTGAATGTTGCTCCAGGATTGACAAAGTTGAATTACAGTGCAATGCAAATCACGGAATGAGTTCTTTTGATGTAGAAAATAATGCAAGTCTGTTAATATGGTCATTCAATTTGAAGAAAATATTGCCATCGTTTGTCCACACATTTTTAAAGCCGTATTTATCACAAGCTTCTTTATACATCTTATGCCCAGTCTTGGTAAGATCCTCCTTGATGTAAATACCAGTGCTTTTAAGCTTGCTCCTATTTTTTAGGATAGAGTCACGGATCTTATATGACATGAACTTAATTATGATAGCACGTGCACTACTACTAGGAGATGCTGATTTAGGATCACTCGCATGTTTTTTGGGGGGTTTGCCAACACGATGACAGCGATCAATTGATTGAAGAGGAACATTAAGGGATAATTTTGATTTCAGGATCTCACGCACCTTTTCTTCAGGGTCCTCATGAATATCCTCAGGTACGCCAAAAATACGAATACAATTCCTTCTAGAGTATTGCTCAAGTTTATCAACTTCATGCTCCAAATGAATATTTTTGTTTTTTTATTTTTTTTGGAGATTAGACATAATACTCAACCATAAGACTGATTAGACTAAGTTATTAGCACTATTTAACATGGATAACGTAGAATTACTAACATTTTCTGATTTCAAGGAGCTCAATCTTAAATTGGGATCAAGAGATGACTTACTTCTTAATCCAGAATTAGTACATCAAGAAAAGCGCCTTTTCTTCTCCTCTACTTTCTCTCCTCTTGTTATTATTCGACACATTCCTACTCTAAATCAAAACTACCTATATAACATTGACCACTACACAATTTTTAGTGCCCTTCAAAGAAAATTTGAAACAAAGGTACTTACCCCAAATGACTATACTCAGGCGTTTGAACAGCTGGGCCTATCTTCAGGACCGCCACCTTGTTTAGAAGGGAAAGAACCATTGAGAGTTCCTTGCGACTATTCCCAAACCAAAACAACAATAAGTGGAATCTTAGAAAAACCAGCTAAACCAGGGGGAAATTGGACAATCAATGTATCTGCTGGGTCATCAATTCTTGTTTCTTTTGCCATTGCCTCTTTACATTATCTAAGTGTAGAGGAGTATAACTATATGCTCGTTGATTACTTTTCAGGGTCAATGGACAGCAATGTAGCTTCCCTAAAGAAAGGAGATGTGAACCAGAAGTATATGATGGTTCCACATTCTGTAGCATTAACAATCGCCCACATGTCTGCTCTCGGCCTCTTTAAATCTTATAATTCTGAACTAAAAGGACACTCGAGGATATTTGCAGACAAACGTATTGCTGCAGCCTGCTCTTTTTTGAAGGTAAAACAACCAATTATTGTGAATATTTCAGAATATCTTGAACTGATCTCCAATGGTATTGCAAATTACCCTATATTGATAAGATCTATATATGAATTTTTAACAAGAATTGAGACTGCTATTGCAAAACATACTCTCAATTTGTTGAAATATACTGGTATTTCAAGCATTATTATAACTTACGAATTCATTACTGCACCTCCTACAAAGGCTCATAGGGATCCTAGGGTTATGGAAGAGCTGTTAAAAGTCAAACAGTTTGTTGAAAATCTTAGGAAAATAGATAAATGGGAATTTATTCATTTCTTTGATGCCTCAAAGATAACCTTGACCAGAGCTGACTTTAAGGATGCAGCTTATGTAGGAATAAAGTTTAGACAAGGAGAAGGAAAATCCTTTGAAAACTTCATAAATGCTCCATCTGACAGACAAAAATACCTTGAAAAGATTCTAAATATTAGAATGAAAGAATCTGAATTGGTGGGAGATGATACAAAAGAAAAGTATCGTTTGCTCTACAATAGAGATATGATGCCTGTTCAGGAGGACAAAATTGAATTAGAACAGGAAGACACTTATACTCTTATTGCCAATCTCCTAAGAAATGTAAATAAGTTATAGTGATCTTTTATATTTTTTATTTTTTAATATCCTCTTATATATTCTACTCTCTTTCTACCTCTTATGATTTTCCCTTATTTTTTAGAAAAAACCGAGATTAGAAAAATATATCAATATAACAACTAGCCTCACATAAATATGGATACTGTTAGATTAATTGATCCAACCTTAACAAAAGTTCGGCCCAAATTCAACAATGAAGAGTATGATAGGCCAACCATCGTTTTACTGGAGACCTTCATAACCGCATTTATGGCAAACAGCGGTAAGCTAGGACACGATTTTTGTACTAAGGAATTTTACCCAAAAATTATGGGTTTGATGCAAACCTATATAAAGATGGAAGATACTCTTGAATGGCCAAAATTGTACCAAGACTTCTTGTACCAGTTATTAATTACTTGTTACAATTTGTCAGAAGAAGAGCGGGCAGCAACATACAGAGGACTGGGCACATACATCTGTAGCCTAGGAGATGAGTCAAAGGCCCTGATGAAATTCTACCCAGGTGATATTGTCTTATACTCAGAGGAAATCGAACATAAATGTTTACATATAACATGTTCGAACACAGATTGTGTATCTTCAGTTACCAAAGCCATTATGGCTAAAGAAAGTGTAAGGAAAAGTAAGGCTTCTAGTGTAGAAGTAAGTCCCTCAATTATCTCCTCGTAATATTTTCTTTGCTCTTCCAATTTTTTGTCCAGGTGAACAAATATTTTGTCTGCAATTTTTTGTATAAAAGAATCATCGTTCAGAATTTTGCTGACTATTTCAGTTTCAGACGCACTATTGTTCCTTCTACTGCCCATATTTACTTGAAAAATGTGAAAAAATGCACCAGTTTTCGATATAATGAAGAAAAATATGGAGCAACAAAAAACACGTTTATTCGTGTTGAGACATATAATACATTTGTGAAGAACACACTCCCTTGCTGGAGAGCAGGCATCGCCCCGAAAACCCTTAATAAAAATGACCAAACAATAAGTCACAATCATGACATCACTCACACTCACCATAATTGTCTGTTCGGTTGCAGCAATTCATGCTTTTAACATCTACCCAAAACTCTGTCAACAAGAAAAAGGATTAACTATATACAAGTTGCCCAACAAAGAGGTTTGTTCGGGGGAAGAATCAGATATGACACCAATAAAAGTAGACATATATGTCAAGGACTACAACCAACACAAAATACCGGGAAAACATTATAGAATGTGGAGATACTCATGTTCAACTACAGTGGCATTTTTCGGAGTGAGAGATTGGAAGGACACCAGATATCAATTAACTATGAATGATCACAACATTCAAGGATCAATACATGGACTTTGTATGGGGTCAGACAGTCATCCTATAGCTCTTCCACATCATTTAACAACAGATTGCAAATATTATTGGATGAGAGAGACAAAAGCTGAAATTACATACTGCACAGTAGAAGACACGAATGTGTATCATGTACCTGGGCAGTACTTGACGTGTGATTCTACTCCTTCAATAAACTGCAAAATCACAGACAAATATTGCGAGACACTGTCAGGAGGGTTGGTGGTATGGAGTCCCCAAGAGGAAAAAGATGACTACATATCCAGATATACAGGGCCGGGTATACTTCAAGGCAACACTATAAGAGTGGATGACCTACAAAGCACATTCACTCTGCTGTCATTACCTCAAGCCGGTTCAATGTTAACGACAGCGGAAGGATTCAAGATAACATATAAATACATAAACAGAACTAGAAGAGCTGTTGACACAGATTTTGGATCTGTATTAAAAGTGGTTCATGATGAGATCAACGGAAAACTGCAATACATAAACTCGAAATTGAATCCATCTTTGAAGTATTTGTATGATTTATGTGAGGTGTACAACCAAGACAAGGTAACATTGATGTATGAAATTCAGAAAAATTCAGATACATACATAAGACAGTATACAAAAAACGAGTATATAACATCATCAATAATTGGTGAATATGTGTTACTATGGCCATGTTACCCAGTTATGAAATGGACTGTTAGATCTTCTAATAAGACTTGTTATGTAGATATTCCTATAACATACAACAATGGTGAGTATTGGAGCGATGGATATTTAGACACTATTACGGGTGACATAAGGAGCAAATCAGCTCATCAGGACTGTGAGAATTATGTTTCTTATTTTCACAAGGATGGACGATTATTCAAACATACAGTAGAAGGATCTGTTGACATAACACCGGACACATTAGCAACACTTCCTAACAGCAGAAGCGGAAAAATTCTAAATTCCTTTTTACCACATTGGAACAATATTTGGTTGTATAATGAAACAACCTTTTATAGAGAACGTGCGGGGACGAAAATGTATTGGTCCTTGTCCAAGGAAGTAGATAATGTTAGATCCGTAGCAGATTACACAGATCCCACCTCGCAAGAAACAATGATCTTAAATCAATTAGGACTAAGTACATGGAAATTGGGTTGGATCGGAGTTATATTTTCATTGTACAAGTCTTTGTGCCATATAGGAGGATTTATAGTCCTAGCGAACATGGTTCTCATCCCTGCTGGTAAGATTATCATTTCTAGACTCACCATCCTAAAGATGAAAAGAAAAGAAGCATTCAGTCCTGATGAAGAGGATGAAGAAAGCAAAGATTACAAAAAATACATAAGACTTCAGAAGATAAAACATTCGTCATTAAAAAGAGCTGTCAAGTTGTATCCTGACTTAGATGAATAAGTTGTTATTGATTTACATAAATAAAACTATTAACCTTCCATTGATGGAAATACATTTAATTATCAATTATGTAACATTTAATAAAAATGACCCACATAAACATCGGAATGGATCAAGACTTGAACCAAGAGCTGATGCAGGAAGCAGGGGGCTCACTCAGCGACACGCACGCAAGGCAGCCACCAATATTCAGGAAAGATAGGCACTTGTCTTCGGCTTTATTGATAACAGAAATAGAATATATGTTTCATTATCGAGACAATCCTAAAGCCATAAAAAGAGAACACAGAGAACTGTTAGAAAGAGTGAACAATGACGAGTATGAGATAATCCATCCCAAATACCTTTATAGTTGGTTTATGAAACACATGTTCTTAATAGTGAGCCGAGATAACAAAACCAATCCTGAGCTTAGAGAAATATACAAGATTGCGAACAAAACCCTACAGGTAGCATTCAAGGACTATAATCATGTTGAATTTCGTCAAGAGTCTCATCCCACCGACTATATATTATATATATACAACATAAAATCCAAATTTGATGAATTATTTGATGAAATAACATTCAATACAAGTTTCCAACAAAAATGGACTTTAGGAAGTGTAAGAGGTATAGCATTTGGCAATCTGCACGTTATATACACGGATAAAGACAGAACTCAGGCTTTTGTTGTAACGCACTCTCATCTTTCTGGAATCAGAGATATGTTCAACTCATGGTTCAGCATTCTTGTTTATTCTTCTGCATATCAGAACAAATATCCAGGATACAATTTGTATGACGAAGTAATCAAAATAATAGGAATGATTACAAAATCTTCAGAAAATCATCCTAAGAGGATATATGATCTAATAAAGTGTTGGTCATCATTAATAATAGGCTGCTATCTGAGATCAATCGAGAACAAGACATCATTTATTGACTCGTTAACACCTGAGTTTCTAGATATGAAGGAAGACTACTTTTTCAAATACTTGACGTCCCCAATACCAAACGAAACCGCTACACATTTGAAGCTTGAGTTAAGTGGTTTATGGAAATGCTTCGGTCACCCCATTATAAACATGACAGAAAGTGTTAAGACCTGGATCAGAAAAGGTTGCGTGCTCAAAAGAGGATTGGCTGAGTCCGCCAAAGAAGTGTCGAATATGTTAAAATTGACTTTCTGTAGACAACACTACAAGCCGAAGAAGACATGGCCTAAATTAAAAACAATGTCCAACTCATCAGATAGAGTAAATAGATGTATAGCTCAAGACACATGGGGAGAGGACGAGAGCAGTCCATGGTTGTCAAGCGAATTTGAGGGAGTAGAGTTTGATCAAAACATGTGGTTCAACATGCATGTTGATCCGTCAGACCTGTTGTCAGATAGATCCATGATTCCAGAACGAGCTCAGTGGATTCATGAATATGATAGGCAAGCACATAGAACCATTCACGGAAGAATGCCTACAGGTCCTAAATCCACCACTAGGAGCGTCATATTGCATTATTTGAGTCAAGAACATGTATTAGTGGAAGATATAATAAATAAAATAGAGAGAGGAGAATGGGACAAAGAGTGGTTCATAATAGTGGCAGTTGCAAAAGAAAGAGGTTCTTTGCGAAACTGCATTTTGACATAAGGTTGTATCAAACGTCTACAGAAAGCAATATTGCAGACCAAATATTTCCATATATAAATCAACAATCAATGACTATGTCAGAAGAGGAACTAATACGTGTAACATTAAGAATGAACAATCCTACCACAAATTTGAAAGGTGTTACTTATAGATTCATAACAGTTGATTTCTCTTCTTGGTGCACTAATTTTCGAAAGGAGCTGTGCGACAGACTTTCCAAAGATCTAGATAATTTGTTCGGATTGAAGATTACATATCAATTCACTCATATATTTCATATACTATGCAAATTAATATTCCAGGACAGATTTATGCCGCCCAAACAAGATCCCAAAACAGGGGATCCAATTGCGGGGTCTAGATGTCATGACAGTCCTAAAGCCTGGCAAGAAGGATTGAGGCAAAAAGGTTGGACTATTATAACTATAATGCTGATTGAATTAGCAGCGGAGGAATGTGGCACCTCTGCGTCATTGTTGGGGCAAGCAGATAATCAAATAATATTATCAAGAATTCCACCTCATTATGACCTGGTTAAATTAAAATTAACTGAGGATGAATATGTTAACAAGTTTATACAGTTGTTGTCAGTCAAAGCAACAAAGGCAGGCAAACCCATAAAGCCTGAAGAATCCTGGGATTCAGGAAACTGCTTTGAATATTCTAGAGAGTACCACATTTGCGGGGCCCAAGTTAGCAGTGCTTTGAAGAGAATATCAAGATTAGCAAGTGAAGCAAACCAGACAATACCTACTACAAACAGTGACCTGTCTGGAATATATTCCACCGGGATGGCATCCGCATCAAAAGATATATCCCCCGCTTATTTGTTTTTTGCTACAACAATAGAAGCGATTCATTTGTTACGAAGGAAAATGAGATGGTTAACGGTGAGACCGACAGAGCACAATGTAGCTCTCCTATGTGTAGGCAGAATATTGGGAGGATTCCCTGTAGCACTTTACTCTCAATTCTGCACAAGAGCAGTTCAAGATGTACTAACCTCTAATTTACATCTAATTAGATCTCTTTACAATGATCTGCAATATAGGAAATATATAAATTGTGTATGTTATATAACTGCAAAATCAATAGAAAAGAATGATTATCTATCTTTAATAAAAGATCCACAAAGTGTTCCCATTCGAGCTCCAAGGCAACCGGAGATGATGTTAAGAGAGGAAATTAAGAAGGGGATATCAACCATTGTAAAAAATGTTGACATGAAAATATTATTCGAAAGCAATACGGATGAGGCACATTAGTTCAAGACCTAATGAGCATACATCCCCACAATCCCCGACTATTGAACAAATTATATGCTTTATCAAATGTCGGATTACAAGAGAAAATGATAGGTAAAGTCGGTAATACACGGTCGATTCAACAAACATGTCTTAGCACTTGGTCCAACGAAATAGCAGTTCTGAAGAGCGTAGAAACTATGGAAATGTCGACAAGCAATCATTACAAAACCAGACCTCCCAAAGACAACCCGGAGGGTTTGATAGGATCTTATCTATCCACATGCACGATGAGAAGTGCTCAAGAGATGAGATCTGATCTGTGGAAAATACCACTGACTGGTATAACTATGCCGGCTCAGCAAGAGCAATGTATATTGGTAAGATGGAATCAAGTTCCCGATTCTTGGTTGTCAAGATGTGTTTTGATAGTTGTAGATGATGATGTAAGAAATAGTACTATTCAAAAGAAAGGAAAGAGAACTCCTTATTTTGGGTCCACCACCAAATTGAGAGCCAGAAGAGCTCCTTTGCAGGTAATGGAAGTTGGAAGTATGCTCTCGAATGTAAAAACCTTAATGGAACTGTTGGGTTGGGTCAAAGGTGATGAGCAAATGACCAACTTCTTAAATACACTGATAGAAGAAAAAACTACAGTACCTGTGGAAGAATTGCTGAAATATACTAGACCAATATACTCAGGTGCCATAACACATAGACTTCCATGTCCCGCATTGAGACAAGGAGGTTTGTCCAATCAAAACTTGACTTTTGGTAGTTATGTTCAAATTGTCTCTGATACAGCCACTGAGTATGCCAAATCAGGGACCAATTATACCATTTGTTTTCAATCCAATTTCACTTATGCCATATCATCCTTGGCCCAAAGAATGTTGACAGGAGAAGACATCTCAGGAAGTTGGGCCATGGTCTTCTCCTGTCAAGAAGACTGCACAAGCATAGTTCCAGAAGAACATTTCACCATGTCTCAGAATAGCTATGAAGGAATCAATGTGCTCAGAAAAATTGAAGAAATTAGGCCTAAGTTTCAACCTGAAAGAATGAGAGGGTCGGATTCCGGTCTGGGTGGAGTAGAGTCTTACTCAATTATAATGGCTAGGAAATTCGTATTGTGGATATTAAATCATAAAGGGGCTGAACATATATCCTCTTTAGCCAACAGATCCGTACACGAGGTCTTGATTGCGCCTTTCGCCAATTTGACCGAATTTTCTAGAGTCAACTGCAGACTGTTCCTGAGGAGTTTTATTTATTATCATTTCATTTATGAGAAAGATACGGTAAATCATCCCTATCTCATTTGGGAGCCAATCCTCAATTCAGGCTCAGAAAAATCCACCTATGACGTGTTAATGGACACATTTGTTAAGTGCGGATTGCTGCCTCAACTTGTAGAGATATCTGGCTATAGAAACATAACAAAGATAACCAAGTCACATATGAGAGATGTTCTCAGTAGAGCTTTATGCAGCATAAATGAAACGAGCCCTGATTATATATTGTTGGAAACCAACTATTTAACTCCTGATGACACAGAGTCTGCATATGTCCGAGCGGTCATCCTCCTTCTTAACAAGTTTGGATGGTTTCATCCATTTACCTGCAAGTCCACAAAAGAGGAGTGTGACAGGTTGATCATGGATGAAAACACTCCCTACTCAAACCTGTATCTACCTAGAATTACTACATCAGAAAAAGAAGCCGTATTAACTGTACGATCATTGGCGAGACCTGATCATTCAAGAGTTAGCAACAAGCTAATTCACTTGTGCCCATCCGTGCACGTAAGAGATTTTATGCCCCCTATTGATTATGCCACTTACTTGTTGACAAGAGTCTTGTCGTGCGATACACATGTAGACTCCTTCAACTACTTATTGTTTATCTTGAATGAAAACAATATTGTCAACAAAGAGATGAGAAAGTCAAAATGCATACTACACACAGTTAATGATGTAGAGGGTGAAATATACTGCCTATTCTATCATTACATAAAATCTATAGGCAGTGAGGTAGGTATCCCACATGGAATGTGGACAATGACAGCATAGACACTTGTCTAAGTAGAGGTCCTCTCCATTGCATGATAGATACCTGCAACATTGTCCATGATAACACCATGTTCTGGAAGTCCATCATAACTAAAGAGCGTTACGGAGATCCCGACATACTAATAATGATCAGTGATGTATCAAGCAGTGTGAACCAAGTTATAATGAAGGACAACAGCATTATCATTAGTGACAATCCGGTGAGCACAAACTTGACGTTAACTTATTGTATAGAGATAATGACACACCGGCTTCATATCTTTTACTTATACACATCTACATGTGATTCACTTAGCACACTCAAATATCAGCAATTGCCACGGTCCGTACCCTATGCGTTGGCCGATAGCTCCTCTGTTCTGTCAAATATAAAGGACAAATGTTTAACTCTATGGGATTGGTTCCACTCTGTCCTGAGTGTAGAAAACATGCCACTAGATAGCCTAAAGAGACAGATGATATATCAGTTTGTACAAGAAAGGAGACGTGCAAGCAGTGTGTCATTTAGCAAGCCCAAACAGCACAATCCTATAGAATTGAGCTTGATATACAAGAGGAGAAATAGGTTGTTCACAAACCATGTCGTAAAGTGGATACAATGGTCATTATACTTTCAATTGCTTCATTACGGGAATGAAGAAGAAGATCTATCTGGTAGACGGTTTGAATTTCATGTCCACAACAACAAGGCAAGGAAACGATTATGTGTAACCTCTTATAAAAATGTGTCCAAATACTACTCTTATACTTTTGAACGTGCGGGCATAACTCTAGAGCTTTATGCCAAATTTAGAATAACATCTAGATCATTGAAGAGGCTCACTCTGCAAGGAGGAGTAACAGTAGTCCCTAGAGGATTGATCCCTATGGTAGGGGAGAGCTTGGGGTTGACGGAGATTAGAGAGTTGTTCAAGGAATAAGATGAATAGGAAACAATTTGTTTGATTTGTAAATATATATTTTCGTTTCATATGATGCAATATTGTGATTTTATTAATTAATAAAGAATATTTAATATTTAATAAAAATCATCATTGCCTTCTTCTTTCCTTTGTAAAGTTTTCATTTGTTATTAGATTGTTTTTGTAGAGCTGCAATACAAAAACAAATTAATGCAAAGACAGAAATGATAAAAAAGACCAAACAAAGGAAATAATACTGTTTATTAGCTCTTTCTGGTTTCCAGGGTTTAAAACCACAGAATACAAGATGGTATCACAAGAAGTCATTAGAAGACCTTTATCCAAAAAGAGTCTAGTACCCAATGTAGAAGCGGTGACTTTTGTTAAAAAGGGCAAACCATCTTATCTAACAGACTTAAAAACAAGGGGTTACATAGCAGATGTTTTATCTCTTGTCACCACCCAGATGGCTATGATACTAGGAAAGGTACCGGAAGAGTGCTTTGAGAAGGTAGAGAAAGCAGCAACAGATGCAACAATCAGAGAGAGAGCACCAGAATGTATTGCAATGGTAGGAATGGCAGGATTTATGATATTGGGGAAACCAGTCATGCCCAAGCTCGAGAACAAGGATTACATAAGTAAGAGATGGACTTCGGGGTGCACAATGGGGGGAATCGATCACACCAAAGGAGTGATGACTGATGATGATTACAGATCTTTGCTAGGAGTTCAAAATTATTTCGAAGCACATCCAGAACAGAAAAGAGTATGGGTCTCAGAAATGTTGGAAGACAGCAATACCAGAACTCCCAAGTTTATAAAAGACCAGATATTACTTGTCTGGGAATATGCGGGGATGAAATCCCTACAAATAATAAAAGCCTATATTTCCTCCAAACCGTATAGCTTATTAAGTGAGGTTATATCAGATCAAGCCTTAGCGTTCAATAATGAATGGAGGGAACAAGAAGCCAAACTTGGGAGCGATATTATGTATGCCAGATTAATGAAATGGCCCGAAGTGGAGAAACTGAATCATAGGTTATTTCCAGATCTATACTATTTGGCAGTCACTCAGGCGAGGAGAGCGGGGGCATTGGGGAAGGGAGAGCAATACCTAATGTCTACAGTTTCAACAAAAATGCCAACATCGGAATTGAGGAGTATGTCCCGTCTGAGATCCATGGCGTCAACTGAATTTGTTGCAACAGAAACAATTAAGAAGAAACTGAGGGAATTTGGTATAGAATTGACTGAGGGAACAATAAGGAAAATGACGCAGATTGGAAGAGAAAAGAAGAGGAAACGATACGAGTCAAGTGACGAAGAAGATGAAGAAGAAATGGAAGAGAGATCAAAAAGAGGTAAATTATGAGAACTGCGTCAAATACCGAAGAAAAGATTCTCACATCTTGTCCAGATGGAGTGTAAGAGATTAGATTGGCCTGGTAGAGTAAATATTTTGTATTATAAATTTAACATACCATTTAATAAAAATGACCAAACAAACATCATGAACAAAGCCACATCAAAAGACAAAGCAGGCAAGACAAAAATCATTGCACCGGAGATAAAAACAACAATGTCCACAATAAACAAAACCAGGTCCAAATGCAAGGCAACAAAGACAAAGATCAAAGAAATGACAGAAGATGAGCAAACATCAAGAGTCCACCCCTCATCATCTCAACCAAGAAGAAAACTAAGAAGCAAAGAAATAGAAGACAGAACAACAACTTCCAGGAGACAACAGAGAGACCATGTCAAGCGGCGTGCTCGCCATCAGGGAGAGGAGCGGAGGAAGGCAAGACACTATCATCCCTCACCCTGCCAGAGATGGACGTTGTTGAGGATGCATTAGGTGCATATCGATTTCCAGATGAAGGCCTTGGAACCCTCTCTAAACTGCCCACCAGCGATGATGATTCCACCAGAGACAGTACATACACAGAGGCAAGAGGAAGCACTAGAGGTAGTGAAAAAGGAGGTGAAACGGAGTCGGATGTAGGAGACGAGTCGAACAGTGGAAGTGAGGATGGGCTGGAGGAAATAGAGGGTCTACACTTAGGAATGCCCAAAAGGAAGTCCAATTTCAGAACTATGCATCCGAGTCCCAAAAGAAGAAGATCAGAAAAGAGGGAAGGGAGGGATAAGGAGCCTGAAAGACTAAAGAAACAACTGAAAAGGATGTGCGATCTTCTTGCCACAAACAACAAACTCATTGAAGAGTCCCATAGATTACAAAGGGAGCAGATAGAAATCACCAAACAGATGGTTGAAGCGCAATCTGCGGTTTTGTACAGGTTGGAAGGACACCAGAAAAATATCCTTTCTCTCTCAGAAACATACTCAAGTCCTCTTGGACTCATTACGGACATTCCTCCTAAAGACCACAGCATACTATCTAGAAGCGAAGCCGCACCGGGAACATCTCGGATAACTATTACAGATAGCGGAACGATGATGATGAGTGTTTGATCTCATCTCAGTAAGAAGATTATGTGGCGTGCAATACATTGATTTCTATTATAAGAATAACAATGCAATAAAGTCACCAAACTACTCTGAAAGACTGAAACAAAGTACAAATTAATAAGAGTGCTCAAGTGTAGAAGGAATCTGTTTGATTTCTTTTGTTTTGTTTTATCTTTATATAATGACATTTATTTATCTCTTTTTCAGAGCATGGTTAAATCCCACCTCCCGTTCTCCTGATTCAAAATTTACATCTATTTGTTTATTTTTATTCAATGAAGTTGACATGAAATCTGTGAATTCTACTAAATCTGTAGTTGTGGATCTTCCGCTAATAAAGCCATGCTGATTGTTACTGATTGAATCAGATACATGATTGTATATGTATTTATACAAAATTTTCTCAAGACACTTTGCAATGTTGGATAAAATACTGATAGGTCTATAATTTTCAATATCATGAGAACTGCCAGATTTAAATATAGGACACACATGGGCTTTCTTGAAGGAATTTGGAAATGTATTAGTAGAAAGAGATAGATTAAAGATAATTAGCAGCGGTGTAGTTAAAAAGTCACGACAACCCTTGAGTATAAAAGCTGGAATGTTATCAGGACCGGGAGACTTGGAGATTTTCAGACTATTTATAGCTTGTATAATATCATCCTCGGTTATTTTTTGAATATTTAGTTGATGCATAGTAACTGATTCTGTTGAAAAGTCATCAAAGTCGACGCACAGATCCTCAGTTGAATAAACACTGTTGAAATGATCCGCAAACCCTTGTACAATTTCCGTCGTAGATTTGAGTTCATTGTTTTTCAGAAACATGTTACCCGGGATGCGTGATGTTTGTTTGAGATTATTCACGAATGCCCAAAATTTATTTGGATCGGACGATATATTTGATTCAGCATTTGATATAAAATTTCGGTAAGCATCTTTCATATTTGATTTTAGTTTAGCTCGTAAGGAACTGAATTCTTTATAATGATATTCATCCTTGTGAGTCTTGTACAGTTTATGAGCTTTTTCTTTTTGTTTGATCATTTGAATGATATCCTTAGTAAACCAGGAAGGGTAATTAGTAATTCTTTTACGCATCCTAGGAACACATTTCTGAAACACTTTATTAATTATGTCATAGAATCTATCAACAGCTTCATTGACATCAGTGAACGACTTAAAAATATTCCAATCTGTGTCCCTTAGTAAAGAGTACATCAACTCATAATCCGCACGTTGGAAATTATAGAAGAAATCAGAGTTGAATTTTGACTTATGAGGAACAGTATTTTTTAATTCTAAAGTAATAAATAAAGAAGGATGATATTTGTCTTCCGGTACAAAAGAGATATCTTCGCGAATTACACCACAATTTATATTAGATATAACGACATCAAGAATACGATTGTCACAGTTTAATATTTTATTTTGTTGAATTCCTCCAAGAAAATTACAAAAATTATTGAATCTAGTTATGTGATTGTTTGTAAAATTTAAATTATAATATTTAACTAGATCGAAGATATTCAGATCTCCAATTATAATGAAATTATTTTGAAGTACAGAACTATTTGATTCTAAGCAATCATAAATCATTTCTTGTTGTTCAGCTGAAATAGGAGAAGGAGCATAAATGCAAATGACAATCAGATTCGCACCCGAGTTCAAATGCAATTTGATACCGATAATATCAGCAATAGAGTTTTCATTTAAATCTAATTTTATGAGTGATAATTTGTGTTTATTATTTACTGCACACAAAACACCTCCGCCGCGTGATTTGCCTACCTTACGGTAATTACGATCCTTTCTAAAAGTGTTATATCTGTTATGATCGAATAATTCATTATTATATACTGTATCATTGAGCCATGTCTCCGTGATAGCAATTATATCATAGTCAGTACTAGCACTATTTATTAATACTTCATTCAGTTTAGTATTAAGACCTCTAGCATTCTGATAGTAAATCTCCATAAATAAATTTTATATTCGTGTATCACGATTATATGCGAAGGTCACACAATATGAACAGATGAAACACCAAAAGTCTTGAAAAAACGTGCAATTAGTATACTGCGGACAAGTGAACTGAACAAAAACTGTCAAATAGAATAAACACAAAAAAAATCTAGTTCAATGGTTCAATGGTTGAATGTTGCTCCAGGATTGACAAAGTTGAATTACAGTGCAATGCAAATCACGGAATGAGTTCTTTTGATGTAGAAAATAATGCAAGTCTGTTAATATGGTCATTCAATTTGAAGAAAATATTGCCATCGTTTGTCCACACATTTTTAAAGCCGTATTTATCACAAGCTTCTTTATACATCTTATGCCCAGTCTTGGTAAGATCCTCCTTGATGTAAATACCAGTGCTTTTAAGCTTGCTCCTATTTTTTAGGATAGAGTCACGGATCTTATATGACATGAACTTAATTATGATAGCACGTGCACTACTACTAGGAGATGCTGATTTAGGATCACTCGCATGTTTTTTGGGGGGTTTGCCAACACGATGACAGCGATCAATTGATTGAAGAGGAACATTAAGGGATAATTTTGATTTCAGGATCTCACGCACCTTTTCTTCAGGGTCCTCATGAATATCCTCAGGTACGCCAAAAATACGAATACAATTCCTTCTAGAGTATTGCTCAAGTTTATCAACTTCATGCTCCAAATGAATATTTTTGTTTTTTTATTTTTTTTGGAGATTAGACATAATACTCAACCATAAGACTGATTAGACTAAGTTATTAGCACTATTTAACATGGATAACGTAGAATTACTAACATTTTCTGATTTCAAGGAGCTCAATCTTAAATTGGGATCAAGAGATGACTTACTTCTTAATCCAGAATTAGTACATCAAGAAAAGCGCCTTTTCTTCTCCTCTACTTTCTCTCCTCTTGTTATTATTCGACACATTCCTACTCTAAATCAAAACTACCTATATAACATTGACCACTACACAATTTTTAGTGCCCTTCAAAGAAAATTTGAAACAAAGGTACTTACCCCAAATGACTATACTCAGGCGTTTGAACAGCTGGGCCTATCTTCAGGACCGCCACCTTGTTTAGAAGGGAAAGAACCATTGAGAGTTCCTTGCGACTATTCCCAAACCAAAACAACAATAAGTGGAATCTTAGAAAAACCAGCTAAACCAGGGGGAAATTGGACAATCAATGTATCTGCTGGGTCATCAATTCTTGTTTCTTTTGCCATTGCCTCTTTACATTATCTAAGTGTAGAGGAGTATAACTATATGCTCGTTGATTACTTTTCAGGGTCAATGGACAGCAATGTAGCTTCCCTAAAGAAAGGAGATGTGAACCAGAAGTATATGATGGTTCCACATTCTGTAGCATTAACAATCGCCCACATGTCTGCTCTCGGCCTCTTTAAATCTTATAATTCTGAACTAAAAGGACACTCGAGGATATTTGCAGACAAACGTATTGCTGCAGCCTGCTCTTTTTTGAAGGTAAAACAACCAATTATTGTGAATATTTCAGAATATCTTGAACTGATCTCCAATGGTATTGCAAATTACCCTATATTGATAAGATCTATATATGAATTTTTAACAAGAATTGAGACTGCTATTGCAAAACATACTCTCAATTTGTTGAAATATACTGGTATTTCAAGCATTATTATAACTTACGAATTCATTACTGCACCTCCTACAAAGGCTCATAGGGATCCTAGGGTTATGGAAGAGCTGTTAAAAGTCAAACAGTTTGTTGAAAATCTTAGGAAAATAGATAAATGGGAATTTATTCATTTCTTTGATGCCTCAAAGATAACCTTGACCAGAGCTGACTTTAAGGATGCAGCTTATGTAGGAATAAAGTTTAGACAAGGAGAAGGAAAATCCTTTGAAAACTTCATAAATGCTCCATCTGACAGACAAAAATACCTTGAAAAGATTCTAAATATTAGAATGAAAGAATCTGAATTGGTGGGAGATGATACAAAAGAAAAGTATCGTTTGCTCTACAATAGAGATATGATGCCTGTTCAGGAGGACAAAATTGAATTAGAACAGGAAGACACTTATACTCTTATTGCCAATCTCCTAAGAAATGTAAATAAGTTATAGTGATCTTTTATATTTTTTATTTTTTAATATCCTCTTATATATTCTACTCTCTTTCTACCTCTTATGATTTTCCCTTATTTTTTAGAAAAAACCGAGATTAGAAAAATATATCAATATAACAACTAGCCTCACATAAATATGGATACTGTTAGATTAATTGATCCAACCTTAACAAAAGTTCGGCCCAAATTCAACAATGAAGAGTATGATAGGCCAACCATCGTTTTACTGAAGACCTTCATAACCGCATTTATGGCAAACAGCGGTAAGCTAGGACACGATTTTTGTACTAAGGAATTTTACCCAAAAATTATGGGTTTGATGCAAACCTATATAAAGATGGAAGATACTCTTGAATGGCCAAAATTGTACCAAGACTTCTTGTACCAGTTATTAATTACTTGTTACAATTTGTCAGAAGAAGAGCGGGCAGCAACATACAGAGGACTGGGCACATACATCTATAGCCTAGGAGATGAGTCAAAGGCCCTGATGAAATTCTACCCAGGTGATATTGTCTTATACTCAGAGGAAATCGAACATAAATGTTTACATATAACATGTTCGAACACAGATTGTGTATCTTCAGTTACCAAAGCCATTATGGCTAAAGAAAGTGTAAGGAAAAGTAAGGCTTCTAGTGTAGAAGTAAGTCCCTCAATTATCTCCTCGTAATATTTTCTTTGCTCTTCCAATTTTTTGTCCAGGTGAACAAATATTTTGTCTGCAATTTTTTGTATAAAAGAATCATCGTTCAGAATTTTGCTGACTATTTCAGTTTCAGACGCACTATTGTTCCTTCTACTGCCCATATTTACTTGAAAAATGTGAAAAAATGCACCAGTTTTCGATATAATGAAGAAAAATATGGAGCAACAAAAAACACGTTTATTCGTGTTGAGACATATAATACATTTGTGAAGAACACACTCCCTTGCTGGAGAGCAGGCATCGCCCCGAAAACCCTTAATAAAAATGACCAAACAATAAGTCACAATCATGACATCACTCACACTCACCATAATTGTCTGTTCGGTTGCAGCAATTCATGCTTTTAACATCTACCCAAAACTCTGTCAACAAGAAAAAGGATTAACTATATACAAGTTGCCCAACAAAGAGGTTTGTTCGGGGGAAGAATCAGATATGACACCAATAAAAGTAGACATATATGTCAAGGACTACAACCAACACAAAATACCGGGAAAACATTATAGAATGTGGAGATACTCATGTTCAACTACAGTGGCATTTTTCGGAGTGAGAGATTGGAAGGACACCAGATATCAATTAACTATGAATGATCACAACATTCAAGGATCAATACATGGACTTTGTATGGGGTCAGACAGTCATCCTATAGCTCTTCCACATCATTTAACAACAGATTGCAAATATTATTGGATGAGAGAGACAAAAACTGAAATTACATACTGCACAGTAGAAGACACGAATGTGTATCATGTACCTGGGCAGTACTTGACGTGTGATTCTACTCCTTCAATAAACTGCAAAATCACAGACAAATATTGCGAGACACTGTCAGGAGGGCTGGTGGTATGGAGTCCCCAAGAGGAAAAAGATGACTACATATCCAGATATACAGGGCCGGGTATACTTCAAGGCAACACTATAAGAGTGGATGACCTACAAAGCACATTCACTCTGCTGTCATTACCTCAAGCCGGTTCAATGTTAACGACAGCGGAAGGATTCAAGATAACATATAAATACATAAACAGAACTAGAAGAGCTGTTGACACAGATTTTGGATCTGTATTAAAAGTGGTTCATGATGAGATCAACGGAAAACTGCAATACATAAACTCGAAATTGAATCCATCTTTGAAGTATTTGTATGATTTATGTGAGGTGTACAACCAAGACAAGGTAACATTGATGTATGAAATTCAGAAAAATTCAGATACATACATAAGACAGTATACAAAAAACGAGTATATAACATCATCAATAATTGGTGAATATGTGTTACTATGGCCATGTTACCCAGTTATGAAATGGACTGTTAGATCTTCTAATAAGACTTGTTATGTAGATATTCCTATAACATACAACAATGGTGAGTATTGGAGCGATGGATATTTAGACACTATTACGGGTGACATAAGGAGCAAATCAGCTCATCA
Source organism: Dromius quadrimaculatus (assembly GCA_963989225.1). Taxonomy (NCBI): domain Eukaryota; kingdom Metazoa; phylum Arthropoda; class Insecta; order Coleoptera; family Carabidae; genus Dromius; species Dromius quadrimaculatus. The sequence goes on along the minus strand of OZ022328.1, from coordinate 34,507,625 downwards.
GGACTGTGAGAATTATGTTTCTTATTTTCACAAGGATGGACGATTATTCAAACATACAGTAGAAGGATCTGTTGACATAACACCGGACACATTAGCAACACTTCCTAACAGCAGAAGCGGAAAAATTCTAAATTCCTTTTTACCACATTGGAACAATATTTGGTTGTATAATGAAACAACCTTTTATAGAGAACGTGCGGGGACGAAAATGTATTGGTCCTTGTCCAAGGAAGTAGATAATGTTAGATCCGTAGCAGATTACACAGATCCCACCTCGCAAGAAACAATGATCTTAAATCAATTAGGACTAAGTACATGGAAATTGGGTTGGATCGGAGTTATATTTTCATTGTACAAGTCTTTGTGCCATATAGGAGGATTTATAGTCCTAGCGAACATGGTTCTCATCCCTGCTGGTAAGATTATCATTTCTAGACTCACCATCCTAAAGATGAAAAGAAAAGAAGCATTCAGTCCTGATGAAGAGGATGAAGAAAGCAAAGATTACAAAAAATACATAAGACTTCAGAAGATAAAACATTCGTCATTAAAAAGAGCTGTCAAGTTGTATCCTGACTTAGATGAATAAGTTGTTATTGATTTACATAAATAAAACTATTAACCTTCCATTGATGGAAATACATTTAATTATCAATTATGTAACATTTAATAAAAATGACCCACATAAACATCGGAATGGATCAAGACTTGAACCAAGAGCTGATGCAGGAAGCAGGGGGCTCACTCAGCGACACGCACGCAAGGCAGCCACCAATATTCAGGAAAGATAGGCACTTGTCTTCGGCTTTATTGATAACAGAAATAGAATATATGTTTCATTATCGAGACAATCCTAAAGCCATAAAAAGAGAACACAGAGAACTGTTAGAAAGAGTGAACAATGACGAGTATGAGATAATCCATCCCAAATACCTTTATAGTTGGTTTATGAAACACATGTTCTTAATAGTGAGCCGAGATAACAAAACCAATCCTGAGCTTAGAGAAATATACAAGATTGCGAACAAAACCCTACAGGTAGCATTCAAGGACTATAATCATGTTGAATTTCGTCAAGAGTCTCATCCCACCGACTATATATTATATATATACAACATAAAATCCAAATTTGATGAATTATTTGATGAAATAACATTCAATACAAGTTTCCAACAAAAATGGACTTTAGGAAGTGTAAGAGGTATAGCATTTGGCAATCTGCACGTTATATACACGGATAAAGACAGAACTCAGGCTTTTGTTGTAACGCACTCTCATCTTTCTGGAATCAGAGATATGTTCAACTCATGGTTCAGCATTCTTGTTTATTCTTCTGCATATCAGAACAAATATCCAGGATACAATTTGTATGACGAAGTAATCAAAATAATAGGAATGATTACAAAATCTTCAGAAAATCATCCTAAGAGGATATATGATCTAATAAAGTGTTGGTCATCATTAATAATAGGCTGCTATCTGAGATCAATCGAGAACAAGACATCATTTATTGACTCGTTAACACCTGAGTTTCTAGATATGAAGGAAGACTACTTTTTCAAATACTTGACGTCCCCAATACCAAACGAAACCGCTACACATTTGAAGCTTGAGTTAAGTGGTTTATGGAAATGCTTCGGTCACCCCATTATAAACATGACAGAAAGTGTTAAGACCTGGATCAGAAAAGGTTGCGTGCTCAAAAGAGGATTGGCTGAGTCCGCCAAAGAAGTGTCGAATATGTTAAAATTGACTTTCTGTAGACAACACTACAAGCCGAAGAAGACATGGCCTAAATTAAAAACAATGTCCAACTCATCAGATAGAGTAAATAGATGTATAGCTCAAGACACATGGGGAGAGGACGAGAGCAGTCCATGGTTGTCAAGCGAATTTGAGGGAGTAGAGTTTGATCAAAACATGTGGTTCAACATGCATGTTGATCCGTCAGACCTGTTGTCAGATAGATCCATGATTCCAGAACGAGCTCAGTGGATTCATGAATATGATAGGCAAGCACATAGAACCATTCACGGAAGAATGCCTACAGGTCCTAAATCCACCACTAGGAGCGTCATATTGCATTATTTGAGTCAAGAACATGTATTAGTGGAAGATATAATAAATAAAATAGAGAGAGGAGAATGGGACAAAGAGTGGTTCATAATAGTGGCAGTTGCAAAAGAAAGAGGTTCTTTGCGAAACTGCATTTTGACATAAGGTTGTATCAAACGTCTACAGAAAGCAATATTGCAGACCAAATATTTCCATATATAAATCAACAATCAATGACTATGTCAGAAGAGGAACTAATACGTGTAACATTAAGAATGAACAATCCTACCACAAATTTGAAAGGTGTTACTTATAGATTCATAACAGTTGATTTCTCTTCTTGGTGCACTAATTTTCGAAAGGAGCTGTGCGACAGACTTTCCAAAGATCTAGATAATTTGTTCGGATTGAAGATTACATATCAATTCACTCATATATTTCATATACTATGCAAATTAATATTCCAGGACAGATTTATGCCGCCCAAACAAGATCCCAAAACAGGGGATCCAATTGCGGGGTCTAGATGTCATGACAGTCCTAAAGCCTGGCAAGAAGGATTGAGGCAAAAAGGTTGGACTATTATAACTATAATGCTGATTGAATTAGCAGCGGAGGAATGTGGCACCTCTGCGTCATTGTTGGGGCAAGCAGATAATCAAATAATATTATCAAGAATTCCACCTCATTATGACCTGGTTAAATTAAAATTAACTGAGGATGAATATGTTAACAAGTTTATACAGTTGTTGTCAGTCAAAGCAACAAAGGCAGGCAAACCCATAAAGCCTGAAGAATCCTGGGATTCAGGAAACTGCTTTGAATATTCTAGAGAGTACCACATTTGCGGGGCCCAAGTTAGCAGTGCTTTGAAGAGAATATCAAGATTAGCAAGTGAAGCAAACCAGACAATACCTACTACAAACAGTGACCTGTCTGGAATATATTCCACCGGGATGGCATCCGCATCAAAAGATATATCCCCCGCTTATTTGTTTTTTGCTACAACAATAGAAGCGATTCATTTGTTACGAAGGAAAATGAGATGGTTAACGGTGAGACCGACAGAGCACAATGTAGCTCTCCTATGTGTAGGCAGAATATTGGGAGGATTCCCTGTAGCACTTTACTCTCAATTCTGCACAAGAGCAGTTCAAGATGTACTAACCTCTAATTTACATCTAATTAGATCTCTTTACAATGATCTGCAATATAGGAAATATATAAATTGTGTATGTTATATAACTGCAAAATCAATAGAAAAGAATGATTATCTATCTTTAATAAAAGATCCACAAAGTGTTCCCATTCGAGCTCCAAGGCAACCGGAGATGATGTTAAGAGAGGAAATTAAGAAGGGGATATCAACCATTGTAAAAAATGTTGACATGAAAATATTATTCGAAAGCAATACGGATGAGGCACATTAGTTCAAGACCTAATGAGCATACATCCCCACAATCCCCGACTATTGAACAAATTATATGCTTTATCAAATGTCGGATTACAAGAGAAAATGATAGGTAAAGTCGGTAATACACGGTCGATTCAACAAACATGTCTTAGCACTTGGTCCAACGAAATAGCAGTTCTGAAGAGCGTAGAAACTATGGAAATGTCGACAAGCAATCATTACAAAACCAGACCTCCCAAAGACAACCCGGAGGGTTTGATAGGATCTTATCTATCCACATGCACGATGAGAAGTGCTCAAGAGATGAGGTCTGATCTGTGGAAAATACCACTGACTGGTATAACTATGCCGGCTCAGCAAGAGCAATGTATATTGGTAAGATGGAATCAAGTTCCCGATTCTTGGTTGTCAAGATGTGTTTTGATAGTTGTAGATGATGATGTAAGAAATAGTACTATTCAAAAGAAAGGAAAGAGAACTCCTTATTTTGGGTCCACTACCAAATTGAGAGCCAGAAGAGCTCCTTTGCAGGTAATGGAAGTTGGAAGTATGCTCTCGAATGTAAAAACCTTAATGGAACTGTTGGGTTGGGTCAAAGGTGATGAGCAAATGACCAACTTCTTAAATACACTGATAGAAGAAAAAACTACAGTACCTGTGGAAGAATTGCTGAAATATACTAGACCAATATACTCAGGTGCCATAACACATAGACTCCCATGTCCCGCATTGAGACAAGGAGGTATGTCCAATCAAAACTTGACTTTTGGTAGTTATGTTCAAATTGTCTCTGATACAGCCACTGAGTATGCCAAATCAGGGACCAATTATACCATTTGTTTTCAATCCAATTTCACTTATGCCATATCATCCTTGGCCCAAAGAATGTTGACAGGAGAAGACATCTCAGGAAGTTGGGCCATGGTCTTCTCCTGTCAAGAAGACTGCACAAGCATAGTTCCAGAAGAACATTTCACCATGTCTCAGAATAGCTATGAAGGAATCAATGTGCTCAGAAAAATTGAAGAAATTAGGCCTAAGTTTCAACCTGAAAGAATGAGAGGGTCGGATTCCGGTCTGGGTGGAGTAGAGTCTTACTCAATTATAATGGCTAGGAAATTCGTATTGTGGATATTAAATCATAAAGGGGCTGAACATATATCCTCTTTAGCCAACAGATCCGTACACGAGGTCTTGATTGCGCCTTTCGCCAATTTGACCGAATTTTCTAGAGTCAACTGCAGACTGTTCCTGAGGAGTTTTATTTATTATCATTTCATTTATGAGAAAGATACGGTAAATCATCCCTATCTCATTTGGGAGCCAATCCTCAATTCAGGCTCAGAAAAATCCACCTATGACGTGTTAATGGACACATTTGTTAAGTGCGGATTGCTGCCTCAACTTGTAGAGATATCTGGCTATAGAAACATAACAAAGATAACCAAGTCACATATGAGAGATGTTCTCAGTAGAGCTTTATGCAGCATAAATGAAACGAGCCCTGATTATATATTGTTGGAAACCAACTATTTAACTCCTGATGACACAGAGTCTGCATATGTCCGAGCGGTCATCCTCCTTCTTAACAAGTTTGGATGGTTTCATCCATTTACCTGCAAGTCCACAAAAGAGGAGTGTGACAGGTTGATCATGGATGAAAACACTCCCTACTCAAACCTGTATCTACCTAGAATTACTACATCAGAAAAAGAAGCCGTATTAACTGTACGATCATTGGCGAGACCTGATCATTCAAGAGTTAGCAACAAGCTAATTCACTTGTGCCCATCCGTGCACGTAAGAGATTTTATGCCCCCTATTGATTATGCCACTTACTTGTTGACAAGAGTCTTGTCGTGCGATACACATGTAGACTCCTTCAACTACTTATTGTTTATCTTGAATGAAAACAATATTGTCAACAAAGAGATGAGAAAGTCAAAATGCATACTACACACAGTTAATGATGTAGAGGGTGAAATATACTGCCTATTCTATCATTACATAAAATCTATAGGCAGTGAGGTAGGTATCCCACATGGAATGTGGACAATGACAGCATAGACACTTGTCTAAGTAGAGGTCCTCTCCATTGCATGATAGATACCTGCAACATTGTCCATGATAACACCATGTTCTGGAAGTCCATCATAACTAAAGAGCGTTACGGAGATCCCGACATACTAATAATGATCAGTGATGTATCAAGCAGTGTGAACCAAGTTATAATGAAGGACAACAGCATTATCATTAGTGACAATCCGGTGAGCACAAACTTGACGTTAACTTATTGTATAGAGATAATGACACACCGGCTTCATATCTTTTACTTATACACATCTACATGTGATTCACTTAGCACACTCAAATATCAGCAATTGCCACGGTCCGTACCCTATGCGTTGGCCGATAGCTCCTCTGTTCTGTCAAATATAAAGGACAAATGTTTAACTCTATGGGATTGGTTCCACTCTGTCCTGAGTGTAGAAAACATGCCACTAGATAGCCTAAAGAGACAGATGATATATCAGTTTGTACAAGAAAGGAGACGTGCAAGCAGTGTGTCATTTAGCAAGCCCAAACAGCACAATCCTATAGAATTGAGCTTGATATACAAGAGGAGAAATAGGTTGTTCACAAACCATGTCGTAAAGTGGATACAATGGTCATTATACTTTCAATTGCTTCATTACGGGAATGAAGAAGAAGATCTATCTGGTAGACGGTTTGAATTTCATGTCCACAACAACAAGGCAAGGAAACGATTATGTGTAACCTCTTATAAAAATGTGTCCAAATACTACTCTTATACTTTTGAACGTGCGGGCATAACTCTAGAGCTTTATGCCAAATTTAGAATAACATCTAGATCATTGAAGAGACTCACTCTGCAAGGAGGAGTAACAGTAGTCCCTAGAGGATTGATCCCTATGGTAGGGGAGAGCTTGGGGTTGACGGAGATTAGAGAGTTGTTCAAGGAATAAGATGAATAGGAAACAATTTGTTTGATTTGTAAATATATATTTTCGTTTCATATGATGCAATATTGTGATTTTATTAATTAATAAAGAATATTTAATATTTAATAAAAATCATCATTGCCTTCTTCTTTCCTTTGTAAAGTTTTCATTTGTTATTAGATTGTTTTTGTAGAGCTGCAATACAAAAACAAATTAATGCAAAGACAGAAATGATAAAAAAGACCAAACAAAGGAAATAATACTGTTTATTAGCTCTTTCTGGTTTCCAGGGTTTAAAACCACAGAATACAAGATGGTATCACAAGAAGTCATTAGAAGACCTTTATCCAAAAAGAGTCTAGTACCCAATGTAGAAGCGGTGACTTTTGTTAAAAAGGGCAAACCATCTTATCTAACAGACTTAAAAACAAGGGGTTACATAGCAGATGTTTTATCTCTTGTCACCACCCAGATGGCTATGATACTAGGAAAGGTACCGGAAGAGTGCTTTGAGAAGGTAGAGAAAGCAGCAACAGATGCAACAATCAGAGAGAGAGCACCAGAATGTATTGCAATGGTAGGAATGGCAGGATTTATGATATTGGGGAAACCAGTCATGCCCAAGCTCGAGAACAAGGATTACATAAGTAAGAGATGGACTTCGGGGTGCACAATGGGGGGAATCGATCACACCAAAGGAGTGATGACTGATGATGATTACAGATCTTTGCTAGGAGTTCAAAATTATTTCGAAGCACATCCAGAACAGAAAAGAGTATGGGTCTCAGAAATGTTGGAAGACAGCAATACCAGAACTCCCAAGTTTATAAAAGACCAGATATTACTTGTCTGGGAATATGCGGGGATGAAATCCCTACAAATAATAAAAGCCTATATTTCCTCCAAACCGTATAGCTTATTAAGTGAGGTTATATCAGATCAAGCCTTAGCGTTCAATAATGAATGGAGGGAACAAGAAGCCAAACTTGGGAGCGATATTATGTATGCCAGATTAATGAAATGGCCCGAAGTGGAGAAACTGAATCATAGGTTATTTCCAGATCTATACTATTTGGCAGTCACTCAGGCGAGGAGAGCGGGGGCATTGGGGAAGGGAGAGCAATACCTAATGTCTACAGTTTCAACAAAAATGCCAACATCGGAATTGAGGAGTATGTCCCGTCTGAGATCCATGGCGTCAACTGAATTTGTTGCAACAGAAACAATTAAGAAGAAACTGAGGGAATTTGGTATAGAATTGACTGAGGGAACAATAAGGAAAATGACGCAGATTGGAAGAGAAAAGAAGAGGAAACGATACGAGTCAAGTGACGAAGAAGATGAAGAAGAAATGGAAGAGAGATCAAAAAGAGGTAAATTATGAGAACTGCGTCAAATACCGAAGAAAAGATTCTCACATCTTGTCCAGATGGAGTGTAAGAGATTAGATTGGCCTGGTAGAGTAAATATTTTGTATTATAAATTTAACATACCATTTAATAAAAATGACCAAACAAACATCATGAACAAAGCCACATCAAGAGACAAAGCAGGCAAGACAAAAATCATTGCACCGGAGATAAAAACAACAATGTCCACAATAAACAAAACCAGGTCCAAATGCAAGGCAACAAAGACAAAGATCAAAGAAATGACAGAAGATGAGCAAACATCAAGAGTCCACCCCTCATCATCTCAACCAAGAAGAAAACTAAGAAGCAAAGAAATAGAAGACAGAACAACAACTTCCAGGAGACAACAGAGAGACCATGTCAAGCGGCGTGCTCGCCATCAGGGAGAGGAGCGGAGGAAGGCAAGACACTATCATCCCTCACCCTGCCAGAGATGGACGTTGTTGAGGATGCATTAGGTGCATATCGATTTCCAGATGAAGGCCTTGGAACCCTCTCTAAACTGCCCACCAGCGATGATGATTCCACCAGAGACAGTACATACACAGAGGCAAGAGGAAGCACTAGAGGTAGTGAAAAAGGAGGTGAAACGGAGTCGGATGTAGGAGACGAGTCGAACAGTGGAAGTGAGGATGGGCTGGAGGAAATAGAGGGTCTACACTTAGGAATGCCCAAAAGGAAGTCCAATTTCAGAACTATGCATCCGAGTCCCAAAAGAAGAAGATCAGAAAAGAGGGAAGGGAGGGATAAGGAGCCTGAAAGACTAAAGAAACAACTGAAAAGGATGTGCGATCTTCTTGCCACAAACAACAAACTCATTGAAGAGTCCCATAGATTACAAAGGGAGCAGATAGAAATCACCAAACAGATGGTTGAAGCGCAATCTGCGGTTTTGTACAGGTTGGAAGGACACCAGAAAAATATCCTTTCTCTCTCAGAAACATACTCAAGTCCTCTTGGACTCATTACGGACATTCCTCCTAAAGACCACAGCATACTATCTAGAAGCGAAGCCGCACCGGGAACATCTCGGATAACTATTACAGATAGCGGAACGATGATGATGAGTGTTTGATCTCATCTCAGTAAGAAGATTATGTGGCGTGCAATACATTGATTTCTATTATAAGAATAACAATGCAATAAAGTCACCAAACTACTCTGAAAGACTGAAACAAAGTACAAATTAATAAGAGTGCTCAAGTGTAGAAGGAATCTGTTTGATTTCTTTTGTTTTGTTTTATCTTTATATAATGACATTTATTTATCTCTTTTTCAGAGCATGGTTAAATCCCACCTCCCGTTCTCCTGATTCAAAATTTACATCTATTTGTTTATTTTTATTCAATGAAGTTGACATGAAATCTGTGAATTCTACTAAATCTGTAGTTGTGGATCTTCCGCTAATAAAGCCATGCTGATTGTTACTGATTGAATCAGATACATGATTGTATATGTATTTATACAAAATTTTCTCAAGACACTTTGCAATGTTGGATAAAATACTGATAGGTCTATAATTTTCAATATCATGAGAACTGCCAGATTTAAATATAGGACACACATGGGCTTTCTTGAAGGAATTTGGAAATGTATTAGTAGAAAGAGATAGATTAAAGATAATTAGCAGCGGTGTAGTTAAAAAGTCACGACAACCCTTGAGTATAAAAGCTGGAATGTTATCAGGACCGGGAGACTTGGAGATTTTCAGACTATTTATAGCTTGTATAATATCATCCTCGGTTATTTTTTGAATATTTAGTTGATGCATAGTAACTGATTCTGTTGAAAAGTCATCAAAGTCGACGCACAGATCCTCAGTTGAATAAACACTGTTGAAATGATCCGCAAACCCTTGTACAATTTCCGTCGTAGATTTGAGTTCATTGTTTTTCAGAAACATGTTACCCGGGATGCGTGATGTTTGTTTGAGATTATTCACGAATGCCCAAAATTTATTTGGATCGGACGATATATTTGATTCAGCATTTGATATAAAATTTCGGTAAGCATCTTTCATATTTGATTTTAGTTTAGCTCGTAAGGAACTGAATTCTTTATAATGATATTCATCCTTGTGAGTCTTGTACAGTTTATGAGCTTTTTCTTTTTGTTTGATCATTTGAATGATATCCTTAGTAAACCAGGAAGGGTAATTAGTAATTCTTTTACGCATCCTAGGAACACATTTCTGAAACACTTTATTAATTATGTCATAGAATCTATCAACAGCTTCATTGACATCAGTGAACGACTTAAAAATATTCCAATCTGTGTCCCTTAGTAAAGAGTACATCAACTCATAATCCGCACGTTGGAAATTATAGAAGAAATCAGAGTTGAATTTTGACTTATGAGGAACAGTATTTTTTAATTCTAAAGTAATAAATAAAGAAGGATGATATTTGTCTTCCGGTACAAAAGAGATATCTTCGCGAATTACACCACAATTTATATTAGATATAACGACATCAAGAATACGATTGTCACAGTTTAATATTTTATTTTGTTGAATTCCTCCAAGAAAATTACAAAAATTATTGAATCTAGTTATGTGATTGTTTGTAAAATTTAAATTATAATATTTAACTAGATCGAAGATATTCAGATCTCCAATTATAATGAAATTATTTTGAAGTACAGAACTATTTGATTCTAAGCAATCATAAATCATTTCTTGTTGTTCAGCTGAAATAGGAGAAGGAGCATAAATGCAAATGACAATCAGATTCGCACCCGAGTTCAAATGCAATTTGATACCGATAATATCAGCAATAGAGTTTTCATTTAAATCTAATTTTATGAGTGATAATTTGTGTTTATTATTTACTGCACACAAAACACCTCCGCCGCGTGATTTGCCTACCTTACGGTAATTACGATCCTTTCTAAAAGTGTTATATCTGTTATGATCGAATAATTCATTATTATATACTGTATCATTGAGCCATGTCTCCGTGATAGCAATTATATCATAGTCAGTACTAGCACTATTTATTAATACTTCATTCAGTTTAGTATTAAGACCTCTAGCATTCTGATAGTAAATCTCCATAAATAAATTTTATATTCGTGTATCACGATTATATGCGAAGGTCACACAATATGAACAGATGAAACACCAAAAGTCTTGAAAAAACGTGCAATTAGTATACTGCGGACAAGTGAACTGAACAAAAACTGTCAAATAGAATAAACACAAAAAAAATCTAGTTCAATGGTTCAATGGTTGAATGTTGCTCCAGGATTGACAAAGTTGAATTACAGTGCAATGCAAATCACGGAATGAGTTCTTTTGATGTAGAAAATAATGCAAGTCTGTTAATATGGTCATTCAATTTGAAGAAAATATTGCCATCGTTTGTCCACACATTTTTAAAGCCGTATTTATCACAAGCTTCTTTATACATCTTATGCCCAGTCTTGGTAAGATCCTCCTTGATGTAAATACCAGTGCTTTTAAGCTTGCTCCTATTTTTTAGGATAGAGTCACGGATCTTATATGACATGAACTTAATTATGATAGCACGTGCACTACTACTAGGAGATGCTGATTTAGGATCACTCGCATGTTTTTTGGGGGGTTTGCCAACACGATGACAGCGATCAATTGATTGAAGAGGAACATTAAGGGATAATTTTGATTTCAGGATCTCACGCACCTTTTCTTCAGGGTCCTCATGAATATCCTCAGGTACGCCAAAAATACGAATACAATTCCTTCTAGAGTATTGCTCAAGTTTATCAACTTCATGCTCCAAATGAATATTTTTGTTTTTTTATTTTTTTTGGAGATTAGACATAATACTCAACCATAAGACTGATTAGACTAAGTTATTAGCACTATTTAACATGGATAACGTAGAATTACTAACATTTTCTGATTTCAAGGAGCTCAATCTTAAATTGGGATCAAGAGATGACTTACTTCTTAATCCAGAATTAGTACATCAAGAAAAGCGCCTTTTCTTCTCCTCTACTTTCTCTCCTCTTGTTATTATTCGACACATTCCTACTCTAAATCAAAACTACCTATATAACATTGACCACTACACAATTTTTAGTGCCCTTCAAAGAAAATTTGAAACAAAGGTACTTACCCCAAATGACTATACTCAGGCGTTTGAACAGCTGGGCCTATCTTCAGGACCGCCACCTTGTTTAGAAGGGAAAGAACCATTGAGAGTTCCTTGCGACTATTCCCAAACCAAAACAACAATAAGTGGAATCTTAGAAAAACCAGCTAAACCAGGGGGAAATTGGACAATCAATGTATCTGCTGGGTCATCAATTCTTGTTTCTTTTGCCATTGCCTCTTTACATTATCTAAGTGTAGAGGAGTATAACTATATGCTCGTTGATTACTTTTCAGGGTCAATGGACAGCAATGTAGCTTCCCTAAAGAAAGGAGATGTGAACCAGAAGTATATGATGGTTCCACATTCTGTAGCATTAACAATCGCCCACATGTCTGCTCTCGGCCTCTTTAAATCTTATAATTCTGAACTAAAAGGACACTCGAGGATATTTGCAGACAAACGTATTGCTGCAGCCTGCTCTTTTTTGAAGGTAAAACAACCAATTATTGTGAATATTTCAGAATATCTTGAACTGATCTCCAATGGTATTGCAAATTACCCTATATTGATAAGATCTATATATGAATTTTTAACAAGAATTGAGACTGCTATTGCAAAACATACTCTCAATTTGTTGAAATATACTGGTATTTCAAGCATTATTATAACTTACGAATTCATTACTGCACCTCCTACAAAGGCTCATAGGGATCCTAGGGTTATGGAAGAGCTGTTAAAAGTCAAACAGTTTGTTGAAAATCTTAGGAAAATAGATAAATGGGAATTTATTCATTTCTTTGATGCCTCAAAGATAACCTTGACCAGAGCTGACTTTAAGGATGCAGCTTATGTAGGAATAAAGTTTAGACAAGGAGAAGGAAAATCCTTTGAAAACTTCATAAATGCTCCATCTGACAGACAAAAATACCTTGAAAAGATTCTAAATATTAGAATGAAAGAATCTGAATTGGTGGGAGATGATACAAAAGAAAAGTATCGTTTGCTCTACAATAGAGATATGATGCCTGTTCAGGAGGACAAAATTGAATTAGAACAGGAAGACACTTATACTCTTATTGCCAATCTCCTAAGAAATGTAAATAAGTTATAGTGATCTTTTATATTTTTTATTTTTTAATATCCTCTTATATATTCTACTCTCTTTCTACCTCTTATGATTTTCCCTTATTTTTTAGAAAAAACCGAGATTAGAAAAATATATCAATATAACAACTAGCCTCACATAAATATGGATACTGTTAGATTAATTGATCCAACCTTAACAAAAGTTCGGCCCAAATTCAACAATGAAGAGTATGATAGGCCAACCATCGTTTTACTGAAGACCTTCATAACCGCATTTATGGCAAACAGCGGTAAGCTAGGACACGATTTTTGTACTAAGGAATTTTACCCAAAAATTATGGGTTTGATGCAAACCTATATAAAGATGGAAGATACTCTTGAATGGCCAAAATTGTACCAAGACTTCTTGTACCAGTTATTAATTACTTGTTACAATTTGTCAGAAGAAGAGCGGGCAGCAACATACAGAGGACTGGGCACATACATCTGTAGCCTAGGAGATGAGTCAAAGGCCCTGATGAAATTCTACCCAGGTGATATTGTCTTATACTCAGAGGAAATCGAACATAAATGTTTACATATAACATGTTCGAACACAGATTGTGTATCTTCAGTTACCAAAGCCATTATGGCTAAAGAAAGTGTAAGGAAAAGTAAGGCTTCTAGTGTAGAAGTAAGTCCCTCAATTATCTCCTCGTAATATTTTCTTTGCTCTTCCAATTTTTTGTCCAGGTGAACAAATATTTTGTCTGCAATTTTTTGTATAAAAGAATCATCGTTCAGAATTTTGCTGACTATTTCAGTTTCAGACGCACTATTGTTCCTTCTACTGCCCATATTTACTTGAAAAATGTGAAAAAATGCACCAGTTTTCGATATAATGAAGAAAAATATGGAGCAACAAAAAACACGTTTATTCGTGTTGAGACATATAATACATTTGTGAAGAACACACTCCCTTGCTGGAGAGCAGGCATCGCCCCGAAAACCCTTAATAAAAATGACCAAACAATAAGTCACAATCATGACATCACTCACACTCACCATAATTGTCTGTTCGGTTGCAGCAATTCATGCTTTTAACATCTACCCAAAACTCTGTCAACAAGAAAAAGGATTAACTATATACAAGTTGCCCAACAAAGAGGTTTGTTCGGGGGAAGAATCAGATATGACACCAATAAAAGTAGACATATATGTCAAGGACTACAACCAACACAAAATACCGGGAAAACATTATAGAATGTGGAGATACTCATGTTCAACTACAGTGGCATTTTTCGGAGTGAGAGATTGGAAGGACACCAGATATCAATTAACTATGAATGATCACAACATTCAAGGATCAATACATGGACTTTGTATGGGGTCAGACAGTCATCCTATAGCTCTTCCACATCATTTAACAACAGATTGCAAATATTATTGGATGAGAGAGACAAAAACTGAAATTACATACTGCACAGTAGAAGACACGAATGTGTATCATGTACCTGGGCAGTACTTGACGTGTGATTCTACTCCTTCAATAAACTGCAAAATCACAGACAAATATTGCGAGACACTGTCAGGAGGGCTGGTGGTATGGAGTCCCCAAGAGGAAAAAGATGACTACATATCCAGATATACAGGGCCGGGTATACTTCAAGGCAACACTATAAGAGTGGATGACCTACAAAGCACATTCACTCTGCTGTCATTACCTCAAGCCGGTTCAATGTTAACGACAGCGGAAGGATTCAAGATAACATATAAATACATAAACAGAACTAGAAGAGCTGTTGACACAGATTTTGGATCTGTATTAAAAGTGGTTCATGATGAGATCAACGGAAAACTGCAATACATAAACTCGAAATTGAATCCATCTTTGAAGTATTTGTATGATTTATGTGAGGTGTACAACCAAGACAAGGTAACATTGATGTATGAAATTCAGAAAAATTCAGATACATACATAAGACAGTATACAAAAAACGAGTATATAACATCATCAATAATTGGTGAATATGTGTTACTATGGCCATGTTACCCAGTTATGAAATGGACTGTTAGATCTTCTAATAAGACTTGTTATGTAGATATTCCTATAACATACAACAATGGTGAGTATTGGAGCGATGGATATTTAGACACTATTACGGGTGACATAAGGAGCAAATCAGCTCATCAGGACTGTGAGAATTATGTTTCTTATTTTCACAAGGATGGACGATTATTCAAACATACAGTAGAAGGATCTGTTGACATAACACCGGACACATTAGCAACACTTCCTAACAGCAGAAGCGGAAAAATTCTAAATTCCTTTTTACCACATTGGAACAATATTTGGTTGTATAATGAAACAACCTTTTATAGAGAACGTGCGGGGACGAAAATGTATTGGTCCTTGTCCAAGGAAGTAGATAATGTTAGATCCGTAGCAGATTACACAGATCCCACCTCGCAAGAAACAATGATCTTAAATCAATTAGGACTAAGTACATGGAAATTGGGTTGGATCGGAGTTATATTTTCATTGTACAAGTCTTTGTGCCATATAGGAGGATTTATAGTCCTAGCGAACATGGTTCTCATCCCTGCTGGTAAGATTATCATTTCTAGACTCACCATCCTAAAGATGAAAAGAAAAGAAGCATTCAGTCCTGATGAAGAGGATGAAGAAAGCAAAGATTACAAAAAATACATAAGACTTCAGAAGATAAAACATTCGTCATTAAAAAGAGCTGTCAAGTTGTATCCTGACTTAGATGAATAAGTTGTTATTGATTTACATAAATAAAACTATTAACCTTCCATTGATGGAAATACATTTAATTATCAATTATGTAACATTTAATAAAAATGACCCACATAAACATCGGAATGGATCAAGACTTGAACCAAGAGCTGATGCAGGAAGCAGGGGGCTCACTCAGCGACACGCACGCAAGGCAGCCACCAATATTCAGGAAAGATAGGCACTTGTCTTCGGCTTTATTGATAACAGAAATAGAATATATGTTTCATTATCGAGACAATCCTAAAGCCATAAAAAGAGAACACAGAGAACTGTTAGAAAGAGTGAACAATGACGAGTATGAGATAATCCATCCCAAATACCTTTATAGTTGGTTTATGAAACACATGTTCTTAATAGTGAGCCGAGATAACAAAACCAATCCTGAGCTGAGAGAAATATACAAGATTGCGAACAAAACCCTACAGGTAGCATTCAAGGACTATAATCATGTTGAATTTCGTCAAGAGTCTCATCCCACCGACTATATATTATATATATACAACATAAAATCCAAATTTGATGAATTATTTGATGAAATAACATTCAATACAAGTTTCCAACAAAAATCGACTTTAGGAAGTGTAAGAGGTATAGCATTTGGCAATCTGCACGTTATATACACGGATAAAGACAGAACTCAGGCTTTTGTTGTAACGCACTCTCATCTTTCTGGAATCAGAGATATGTTCAACTCATGGTTCAGCATTCTTGTTTATTCTTCTGCATATCAGAACAAATATCCAGGATACAATTTGTATGACGAAGTAATCAAAATAATAGGAATGATTACAAAATCTTCAGAAAATCATCCTAAGAGGATATATGATCTAATAAAGTGTTGGTCATCATTAATAATAGGCTGCTATCTGAGATCAATCGAGAACAAGACATCATTTATTGACTCGTTAACACCTGAGTTTCTAGATATGAAGGAAGACTACTTTTTCAAATACTTGACGTCCCCAATACCAAACGAAACCGCTACACATTTGAAGCTTGAGTTAAGTGGTTTATGGAAATGCTTCGGTCACCCCATTATAAACATGACAGAAAGTGTTAAGACCTGGATCAGAAAAGGTTGCGTGCTCAAAAGAGGATTGGCTGAGTCCGCCAAAGAAGTGTCGAATATGTTAAAATTGACTTTCTGTAGACAACACTACAAGCCGAAGAAGACATGGCCTAAATTAAAAACAATGTCCAACTCATCAGATAGAGTAAATAGATGTATAGCTCAAGACACATGGGGAGAGGACGAGAGCAGTCCATGGTTGTCAAGCGAATTTGAGGGAGTAGAGTTTGATCAAAACATGTGGTTCAACATGCATGTTGATCCGTCAGACCTGTTGTCAGATAGATCCATGATTCCAGAACGAGCTCAGTGGATTCATGAATATGATAGGCAAGCACATAGAACCATTCACGGAAGAATGCCTACAGGTCCTAAATCCACCACTAGGAGCGTCATATTGCATTATTTGAGTCAAGAACATGTATTAGTGGAAGATATAATAAATAAAATAGAGAGAGGAGAATGGGACAAAGAGTGGTTCATAATAGTGGCAGTTGCAAAAGAAAGAGGTTCTTTGCGAAACTGCATTTTGACATAAGGTTGTATCAAACGTCTACAGAAAGCAATATTGCAGACCAAATATTTCCATATATAAATCAACAATCAATGACTATGTCAGAAGAGGAACTAATACGTGTAACATTAAGAATGAACAATCCTACCACAAATTTGAAAGGTGTTACTTATAGATTCATAACAGTTGATTTCTCTTCTTGGTGCACTAATTTTCGAAAGGAGCTGTGCGACAGACTTTCCAAAGATCTAGATAATTTGTTCGGATTGAAGATTACATATCAATTCACTCATATATTTCATATACTATGCAAATTAATATTCCAGGACAGATTTATGCCGCCCAAACAAGATCCCAAAACAGGGGATCCAATTGCGGGGTCTAGATGTCATGACAGTCCTAAAGCCTGGCAAGAAGGATTGAGGCAAAAAGGTTGGACTATTATAACTATAATGCTGATTGAATTAGCAGCGGAGGAATGTGGCACCTCTGCGTCATTGTTGGGGCAAGCAGATAATCAAATAATATTATCAAGAATTCCACCTCATTATGACCTGGTTAAATTAAAATTAACTGAGGATGAATATGTTAACAAGTTTATACAGTTGTTGTCAGTCAAAGCAACAAAGGCAGGCAAACCCATAAAGCCTGAAGAATCCTGGGATTCAGGAAACTGCTTTGAATATTCTAGAGAGTACCACATTTGCGGGGCCCAAGTTAGCAGTGCTTTGAAGAGAATATCAAGATTAGCAAGTGAAGCAAACCAGACAATACCTACTACAAACAGTGACCTGTCTGGAATATATTCCACCGGGATGGCATCCGCATCAAAAGATATATCCCCCGCTTATTTGTTTTTTGCTACAACAATAGAAGCGATTCATTTGTTACGAAGGAAAATGAGATGGTTAACGGTGAGACCGACAGAGCACAATGTAGCTCTCCTATGTGTAGGCAGAATATTGGGAGGATTCCCTGTAGCACTTTACTCTCAATTCTGCACAAGAGCAGTTCAAGATGTACTAACCTCTAATTTACATCTAATTAGATCTCTTTACAATGATCTGCAATATAGGAAATATATAAATTGTGTATGTTATATAACTGCAAAATCAATAGAAAAGAATGATTATCTATCTTTAATAAAAGATCCACAAAGTGTTCCCATTCGAGCTCCAAGGCAACCGGAGATGATGTTAAGAGAGGAAATTAAGAAGGGGATATCAACCATTGTAAAAAATGTTGACATGAAAATATTATTCGAAAGCAATACGGATGAGGCACATTAGTTCAAGACCTAATGAGCATACATCCCCACAATCCCCGACTATTGAACAAATTATATGCTTTATCAAATGTCGGATTACAAGAGAAAATGATAGGTAAAGTCGGTAATACACGGTCGATTCAACAAACATGTCTTAGCACTTGGTCCAACGAAATAGCAGTTCTGAAGAGCGTAGAAACTATGGAAATGTCGACAAGCAATCATTACAAAACCAGACCTCCCAAAGACAACCCGGAGGGTTTGATAGGATCTTATCTATCCACATGCACGATGAGAAGTGCTCAAGAGATGAGGTCTGATCTGTGGAAAATACCACTGACTGGTATAACTATGCCGGCTCAGCAAGAGCAATGTATATTGGTAAGATGGAATCAAGTTCCCGATTCTTGGTTGTCAAGATGTGTTTTGATAGTTGTAGATGATGATGTAAGAAATAGTACTATTCAAAAGAAAGGAAAGAGAACTCCTTATTTTGGGTCCACTACCAAATTGAGAGCCAGAAGAGCTCCTTTGCAGGTAATGGAAGTTGGAAGTATGCTCTCGAATGTAAAAACCTTAATGGAACTGTTGGGTTGGGTCAAAGGTGATGAGCAAATGACCAACTTCTTAAATACACTGATAGAAGAAAAAACTACAGTACCTGTGGAAGAATTGCTGAAATATACTAGACCAATATACTCAGGTGCCATAACACATAGACTCCCATGTCCCGCATTGAGACAAGGAGGTATGTCCAATCAAAACTTGACTTTTGGTAGTTATGTTCAAATTGTCTCTGATACAGCCACTGAGTATGCCAAATCAGGGACCAATTATACCATTTGTTTTCAATCCAATTTCACTTATGCCATATCATCCTTGGCCCAAAGAATGTTGACAGGAGAAGACATCTCAGGAAGTTGGGCCATGGTCTTCTCCTGTCAAGAAGACTGCACAAGCATAGTTCCAGAAGAACATTTCACCATGTCTCAGAATAGCTATGAAGGAATCAATGTGCTCAGAAAAATTGAAGAAATTAGGCCTAAGTTTCAACCTGAAAGAATGAGAGGGTCGGATTCCGGTCTGGGTGGAGTAGAGTCTTACTCAATTATAATGGCTAGGAAATTCGTATTGTGGATATTAAATCATAAAGGGGCTGAACATATATCCTCTTTAGCCAACAGATCCGTACACGAGGTCTTGATTGCGCCTTTCGCCAATTTGACCGAATTTTCTAGAGTCAACTGCAGACTGTTCCTGAGGAGTTTTATTTATTATCATTTCATTTATGAGAAAGATACGGTAAATCATCCCTATCTCATTTGGGAGCCAATCCTCAATTCAGGCTCAGAAAAATCCACCTATGACGTGTTAATGGACACATTTGTTAAGTGCGGATTGCTGCCTCAACTTGTAGAGATATCTGGCTATAGAAACATAACAAAGATAACCAAGTCACATATGAGAGATGTTCTCAGTAGAGCTTTATGCAGCATAAATGAAACGAGCCCTGATTATATATTGTTGGAAACCAACTATTTAACTCCTGATGACACAGAGTCTGCATATGTCCGAGCGGTCATCCTCCTTCTTAACAAGTTTGGATGGTTTCATCCATTTACCTGCAAGTCCACAAAAGAGGAGTGTGACAGGTTGATCATGGATGAAAACACTCCCTACTCAAACCTGTATCTACCTAGAATTACTACATCAGAAAAAGAAGCCGTATTAACTGTACGATCATTGGCGAGACCTGATCATTCAAGAGTTAGCAACAAGCTAATTCACTTGTGCCCATCCGTGCACGTAAGAGATTTTATGCCCCCTATTGATTATGCCACTTACTTGTTGACAAGAGTCTTGTCGTGCGATACACATGTAGACTCCTTCAACTACTTATTGTTTATCTTGAATGAAAACAATATTGTCAACAAAGAGATGAGAAAGTCAAAATGCATACTACACACAGTTAATGATGTAGAGGGTGAAATATACTGCCTATTCTATCATTACATAAAATCTATAGGCAGTGAGGTAGGTATCCCACATGGAATGTGGACAATGACAGCATAGACACTTGTCTAAGTAGAGGTCCTCTCCATTGCATGATAGATACCTGCAACATTGTCCATGATAACACCATGTTCTGGAAGTCCATCATAACTAAAGAGCGTTACGGAGATCCCGACATACTAATAATGATCAGTGATGTATCAAGCAGTGTGAACCAAGTTATAATGAAGGACAACAGCATTATCATTAGTGACAATCCGGTGAGCACAAACTTGACGTTAACTTATTGTATAGAGATAATGACACACCGGCTTCATATCTTTTACTTATACACATCTACATGTGATTCACTTAGCACACTCAAATATCAGCAATTGCCACGGTCCGTACCCTATGCGTTGGCCGATAGCTCCTCTGTTCTGTCAAATATAAAGGACAAATGTTTAACTCTATGGGATTGGTTCCACTCTGTCCTGAGTGTAGAAAACATGCCACTAGATAGCCTAAAGAGACAGATGATATATCAGTTTGTACAAGAAAGGAGACGTGCAAGCAGTGTGTCATTTAGCAAGCCCAAACAGCACAATCCTATAGAATTGAGCTTGATATACAAGAGGAGAAATAGGTTGTTCACAAACCATGTCGTAAAGTGGATACAATGGTCATTATACTTTCAATTGCTTCATTACGGGAATGAAGAAGAAGATCTATCTGGTAGACGGTTTGAATTTCATGTCCACAACAACAAGGCAAGGAAACGATTATGTGTAACCTCTTATAAAAATGTGTCCAAATACTACTCTTATACTTTTGAACGTGCGGGCATAACTCTAGAGCTTTATGCCAAATTTAGAATAACATCTAGATCATTGAAGAGACTCACTCTGCAAGGAGGAGTAACAGTAGTCCCTAGAGGATTGATCCCTATGGTAGGGGAGAGCTTGGGGTTGACGGAGATTAGAGAGTTGTTCAAGGAATAAGATGAATAGGAAACAATTTGTTTGATTTGTAAATATATATTTTCGTTTCATATGATGCAATATTGTGATTTTATTAATTAATAAAGAATATTTAATATTTAATAAAAATCATCATTGCCTTCTTCTTTCCTTTGTAAAGTTTTCATTTGTTATTAGATTGTTTTTGTAGAGCTGCAATACAAAAACAAATTAATGCAAAGACAGAAATGATAAAAAAGACCAAACAAAGGAAATAATACTGTTTATTAGCTCTTTCTGGTTTCCAGGGTTTAAAACCACAGAATACAAGATGGTATCACAAGAAGTCATTAGAAGACCTTTATCCAAAAAGAGTCTAGTACCCAATGTAGAAGCGGTGACTTTTGTTAAAAAGGGCAAACCATCTTATCTAACAGACTTAAAAACAAGGGGTTACATAGCAGATGTTTTATCTCTTGTCACCACCCAGATGGCTATGATACTAGGAAAGGTACCGGAAGAGTGCTTTGAGAAGGTAGAGAAAGCAGCAACAGATGCAACAATCAGAGAGAGAGCACCAGAATGTATTGCAATGGTAGGAATGGCAGGATTTATGATATTGGGGAAACCAGTCATGCCCAAGCTCGAGAACAAGGATTACATAAGTAAGAGATGGACTTCGGGGTGCACAATGGGGGGAATCGATCACACCAAAGGAGTGATGACTGATGATGATTACAGATCTTTGCTAGGAGTTCAAAATTATTTCGAAGCACATCCAGAACAGAAAAGAGTATGGGTCTCAGAAATGTTGGAAGACAGCAATACCAGAACTCCCAAGTTTATAAAAGACCAGATATTACTTGTCTGGGAATATGCGGGGATGAAATCCCTACAAATAATAAAAGCCTATATTTCCTCCAAACCGTATAGCTTATTAAGTGAGGTTATATCAGATCAAGCCTTAGCGTTCAATAATGAATGGAGGGAACAAGAAGCCAAACTTGGGAGCGATATTATGTATGCCAGATTAATGAAATGGCCCGAAGTGGAGAAACTGAATCATAGGTTATTTCCAGATCTATACTATTTGGCAGTCACTCAGGCGAGGAGAGCGGGGGCATTGGGGAAGGGAGAGCAATACCTAATGTCTACAGTTTCAACAAAAATGCCAACATCGGAATTGAGGAGTATGTCCCGTCTGAGATCCATGGCGTCAACTGAATTTGTTGCAACAGAAACAATTAAGAAGAAACTGAGGGAATTTGGTATAGAATTGACTGAGGGAACAATAAGGAAAATGACGCAGATTGGAAGAGAAAAGAAGAGGAAACGATACGAGTCAAGTGACGAAGAAGATGAAGAAGAAATGGAAGAGAGATCAAAAAGAGGTAAATTATGAGAACTGCGTCAAATACCGAAGAAAAGATTCTCACATCTTGTCCAGATGGAGTGTAAGAGATTAGATTGGCCTGGTAGAGTAAATATTTTGTATTATAAATTTAACATACCATTTAATAAAAATGACCAAACAAACATCATGAACAAAGCCACATCAAAAGACAAAGCAGGCAAGACAAAAATCATTACACCGGAGATAAAAACAACAATGTCCACAATAAACAAAACCAGGTCCAAATGCAAGGCAACAAAGACAAAGATCAAAGAAATGACAGAAGATGAGCAAACATCAAGAGTCCACCCCTCATCATCTCAACCAAGAAGAAAACTAAGAAGCAAAGAAATAGAAGACAGAACAACAACTTCCAGGAGACAACAGAGAGACCATGTCAAGCGGCGTGCTCGCCATCAGGGAGAGGAGCGGAGGAAGGCAAGACACTATCATCCCTCACCCTGCCAGAGATGGACGTTGTTGAGGATGCATTAGGTGCATATCGATTTCCAGATGAAGGCCTTGGAACCCTCTCTAAACTGCCCACCAGCGATGATGATTCCACCAGAGACAGTACATACACAGAGGCAAGAGGAAGCACTAGAGGTAGTGAAAAAGGAGGTGAAACGGAGTCGGATGTAGGAGACGAGTCGAACAGTGGAAGTGAGGATGGGCTGGAGGAAATAGAGGGTCTACACTTAGGAATGCCCAAAAGGAAGTCCAATTTCAGAACTATGCATCCGAGTCCCAAAAGAAGAAGATCAGAAAAGAGGGAAGGGAGGGATAAGGAGCCTGAAAGACTAAAGAAACAACTGAAAAGGATGTGCGATCTTCTTGACACAAACAACAAACTCATTGAAGAATCCCATAGATTACAAAGGGAGCAGATAGAAATCACCAAACAGATGGTTGAAGCGCAATCTGCGGTTTTGTACAGGTTGGAAGGACACCAGAAAAATATCCTTTCTCTCTCAGAAACATACTCAAGTCCTCTTGGACTCATTACGGACATTCCTCCTAAAGACCACAGCATACTATCTAGAAGCGAAGCCGCACCGGGAACATCTCGGATAACTATTACAGATAGCGGAACGATGATGATGAGTGTTTGATCTCATCTCAGTAAGAAGATTATGTGGCGTGCAATACATTGATTTCTATTATAAGAATAACAATGCAATAAAGTCACCAAACTACTCTGAAAGACTGAAACAAAGTACAAATTAATAAGAGTGCTCAAGTGTAGAAGGAATCTGTTTGATTTCTTTTGTTTTGTTTTATCTTTATATAATGACATTTATTTATCTCTTTTTCAGAGCATGGTTAAATCCCACCTCCCGTTCTCCTGATTCAAAATTTACATCTATTTGTTTATTTTTATTCAATGAAGTTGACATGAAATCTGTGAATTCTACTAAATCTGTAGTTGTGGATCTTCCGCTAATAAAGCCATGCTGATTGTTACTGATTGAATCAGATACATGATTGTATATGTATTTATACAAAATTTTCTCAAGACACTTTGCAATGTTGGATAAAATACTGATAGGTCTATAATTTTCAATATCATGAGAACTGCCAGATTTAAATATAGGACACACATGGGCTTTCTTGAAGGAATTTGGAAATGTATTAGTAGAAAGAGATAGATTAAAGATAATTAGCAGCGGTGTAGTTAAAAAGTCACGACAACCCTTGAGTATAAAAGCTGGAATGTTATCAGGACCGGGAGACTTGGAGATTTTCAGACTATTTATAGCTTGTATAATATCATCCTCGGTTATTTTTTGAATATTTAGTTGATGCATAGTAACTGATTCTGTTGAAAAGTCATCAAAGTCGACGCACAGATCCTCAGTTGAATAAACACTGTTGAAATGATCCGCAAACCCTTGTACAATTTCCGTCGTAGATTTGAGTTCATTGTTTTTCAGAAACATGTTACCCGGGATGCGTGATGTTTGTTTGAGATTATTCACGAATGCCCAAAATTTATTTGGATCGGACGATATATTTGATTCAGCATTTGATATAAAATTTCGGTAAGCATCTTTCATATTTGATTTTAGTTTAGCTCGTAAGGAACTGAATTCTTTATAATGATATTCATCCTTGTGAGTCTTGTACAGTTTATGAGCTTTTTCTTTTTGTTTGATCATTTGAATGATATCCTTAGTAAACCAGGAAGGGTAATTAGTAATTCTTTTACGCATCCTAGGAACACATTTCTGAAACACTTTATTAATTATGTCATAGAATCTATCAACAGCTTCATTGACATCAGTGAACGACTTAAAAATATTCCAATCTGTGTCCCTTAGTAAAGAGTACATCAACTCATAATCCGCACGTTGGAAATTATAGAAGAAATCAGAGTTGAATTTTGACTTATGAGGAACAGTATTTTTTAATTCTAAAGTAATAAATAAAGAAGGATGATATTTGTCTTCCGGTACAAAAGAGATATCTTCGCGAATTACACCACAATTTATATTAGATATAACGACATCAAGAATACGATTGTCACAGTTTAATATTTTATTTTGTTGAATTCCTCCAAGAAAATTACAAAAATTATTGAATCTAGTTATGTGATTGTTTGTAAAATTTAAATTATAATATTTAACTAGATCGAAGATATTCAGATCTCCAATTATAATGAAATTATTTTGAAGTACAGAACTATTTGATTCTAAGCAATCATAAATCATTTCTTGTTGTTCAGCTGAAATAGGAGAAGGAGCATAAATGCAAATGACAATCAGATTCGCACCCGAGTTCAAATGCAATTTGATACCGATAATATCAGCAATAGAGTTTTCATTTAAATCTAATTTTATGAGTGATAATTTGTGTTTATTATTTACTGCACACAAAACACCTCCGCCGCGTGATTTGCCTACCTTACGGTAATTACGATCCTTTCTAAAAGTGTTATATCTGTTATGATCGAATAATTCATTATTATATACTGTATCATTGAGCCATGTCTCCGTGATAGCAATTATATCATAGTCAGTACTAGCACTATTTATTAATACTTCATTCAGTTTAGTATTAAGACCTCTAGCATTCTGATAGTAAATCTCCATAAATAAATTTTATATTCGTGTATCACGATTATATGCGAAGGTCACACAATATGAACAGATGAAACACCAAAAGTCTTGAAAAAACGTGCAATTAGTATACTGCGGACAAGTGAACTGAACAAAAACTGTCAAATAGAATAAACACAAAAAAAATCTAGTTCAATGGTTCAATGGTTGAATGTTGCTCCAGGATTGACAAAGTTGAATTACAGTGCAATGCAAATCACGGAATGAGTTCTTTTGATGTAGAAAATAATGCAAGTCTGTTAATATGGTCATTCAATTTGAAGAAAATATTGCCATCGTTTGTCCACACATTTTTAAAGCCGTATTTATCACAAGCTTCTTTATACATCTTATGCCCAGTCTTGGTAAGATCCTCCTTGATGTAAATACCAGTGCTTTTAAGCTTGCTCCTATTTTTTAGGATAGAGTCACGGATCTTATATGACATGAACTTAATTATGATAGCACGTGCACTACTACTAGGAGATGCTGATTTAGGATCACTCGCATGTTTTTTGGGGGGTTTGCCAACACGATGACAGCGATCAATTGATTGAAGAGGAACATTAAGGGATAATTTTGATTTCAGGATCTCACGCACCTTTTCTTCAGGGTCCTCATGAATATCCTCAGGTACGCCAAAAATACGAATACAATTCCTTCTAGAGTATTGCTCAAGTTTATCAACTTCATGCTCCAAATGAATATTTTTGTTTTTTTATTTTTTTTGGAGATTAGACATAATACTCAACCATAAGACTGATTAGACTAAGTTATTAGCACTATTTAACATGGATAACGTAGAATTACTAACATTTTCTGATTTCAAGGAGCTCAATCTTAAATTGGGATCAAGAGATGACTTACTTCTTAATCCAGAATTAGTACATCAAGAAAAGCGCCTTTTCTTCTCCTCTACTTTCTCTCCTCTTGTTATTATTCGACACATTCCTACTCTAAATCAAAACTACCTATATAACATTGACCACTACACAATTTTTAGTGCCCTTCAAAGAAAATTTGAAACAAAGGTACTTACCCCAAATGACTATACTCAGGCGTTTGAACAGCTGGGCCTATCTTCAGGACCGCCACCTTGTTTAGAAGGGAAAGAACCATTGAGAGTTCCTTGCGACTATTCCCAAACCAAAACAACAATAAGTGGAATCTTAGAAAAACCAGCTAAACCAGGGGGAAATTGGACAATCAATGTATCTGCTGGGTCATCAATTCGTGTTTCTTTTGCCATTGCCTCTTTACATTATCTAAGTGTAGAGGAGTATAACTATATGCTCGTTGATTACTTTTCAGGGTCAATGGACAGCAATGTAGCTTCCCTAAAGAAAGGAGATGTGAACCAGAAGTATATGATGGTTCCACATTCTGTAGCATTAACAATCGCCCACATGTCTGCTCTCGGCCTCTTTAAATCTTATAATTCTGAACTAAAAGGACACTCGAGGATATTTGCAGACAAACGTATTGCTGCAGCCTGCTCTTTTTTGAAGGTAAAACAACCAATTATTGTGAATATTTCAGAATATCTTGAACTGATCTCCAATGGTATTGCAAATTACCCTATATTGATAAGATCTATATATGAATTTTTAACAAGAATTGAGACTGCTATTGCAAAACATACTCTCAATTTGTTGAAATATACTGGTATTTCAAGCATTATTATAACTTACGAATT
This sequence comes from Dromius quadrimaculatus, assembly GCA_963989225.1. Lineage (NCBI taxonomy): Eukaryota > Metazoa > Arthropoda > Insecta > Coleoptera > Carabidae > Dromius > Dromius quadrimaculatus. Next base: position 34,479,843 of record OZ022328.1, on the reverse strand, counting down.
CATTACTGCACCTCCTACAAAGGCTCATAGGGATCCTAGGGTTATGGAAGAGCTGTTAAAAGTCAAACAGTTTGTTGAAAATCTTAGGAAAATAGATGAATGGGAATTTATTCATTTCTTTGATGCCTCAAAGATAACCTTGACCAGAGCTGACTTTAAGGATGCAGCTTATGTAGGAATAAAGTTTAGACAAGGAGAAGGAAAATCCTTTGAAAACTTCATAAATGCTCCATCTGACAGACAAAAATACCTTGAAAAGATTCTAAATATTAGAATGAAAGAATCTGAATTGGTGGGAGATGATACAAAAGAAAAGTATCGTTTGCTCTACAATAGAGATATGATGCCTGTTCAGGAGGACAAAATTGAATTAGAACAGGAAGACACTTATACTCTTATTGCCAATCTCCTAAGAAATGTAAATAAGTTATAGTGATCTTTTATATTTTTTATTTTTTAATATCCTCTTATATATTCTACTCTCTTTCTACCTCTTATGATTTTCCCTTATTTTTTAGAAAAAACCGAGATTAGAAAAATATATCAATATAACAACTAGCCTCACATAAATATGGATACTGTTAGATTAATTGATCCAACCTTAACAAAAGTTCGGCCCAAATTCAACAATGAAGAGTATGATAGGCCAACCATCGTTTTACTGAAGACCTTCATAACCGCATTTATGGCAAACAGCGGTAAGCTAGGACACGATTTTTGTACTAAGGAATTTTACCCAAAAATTATGGGTTTGATGCAAACCTATATAAAGATGGAAGATACTCTTGAATGGCCAAAATTGTACCAAGACTTCTTGTACCAGTTATTAATTACTTGTTACAATTTGTCAGAAGAAGAGCGGGCAGCAACATACAGAGGACTGGGCACATACATCTGTAGCCTAGGAGATGAGTCAAAGGCCCTGATGAAATTCTACCCAGGTGATATTGTCTTATACTCAGAGGAAATCGAACATAAATGTTTACATATAACATGTTCGAACACAGATTGTGTATCTTCAGTTACCAAAGCCATTATGGCTAAAGAAAGTGTAAGGAAAAGTAAGGCTTCTAGTGTAGAAGTAAGTCCCTCAATTATCTCCTCGTAATATTTTCTTTGCTCTTCCAATTTTTTGTCCAGGTGAACAAATATTTTGTCTGCAATTTTTTGTATAAAAGAATCATCGTTCAGAATTTTGCTGACTATTTCAGTTTCAGACGCACTATTGTTCCTTCTACTGCCCATATTTACTTGAAAAATGTGAAAAAATGCACCAGTTTTCGATATAATGAAGAAAAATATGGAGCAACAAAAAACACGTTTATTCGTGTTGAGACATATAATACATTTGTGAAGAACACACTCCCTTGCTGGAGAGCAGGCATCGCCCCGAAAACCCTTAATAAAAATGACCAAACAATAAGTCACAATCATGACATCACTCACACTCACCATAATTGTCTGTTCGGTTGCAGCAATTCATGCTTTTAACATCTACCCAAAACTCTGTCAACAAGAAAAAGGATTAACTATATACAAGTTGCCCAACAAAGAGGTTTGTTCGGGGGAAGAATCAGATATGACACCAATAAAAGTAGACATATATGTCAAGGACTACAACCAACACAAAATACCGGGAAAACATTATAGAATGTGGAGATACTCATGTTCAACTACAGTGGCATTTTTCGGAGTGAGAGATTGGAAGGACACCAGATATCAATTAACTATGAATGATCACAACATTCAAGGATCAATACATGGACTTTGTATGGGGTCAGACAGTCATCCTATAGCTCTTCCACATCATTTAACAACAGATTGCAAATATTATTGGATGAGAGAGACAAAAACTGAAATTACATACTGCACAGTAGAAGACACGAATGTGTATCATGTACCTGGGCAGTACTTGACGTGTGATTCTACTCCTTCAATAAACTGCAAAATCACAGACAAATATTGCGAGACACTGTCAGGAGGGCTGGTGGTATGGAGTCCCCAAGAGGAAAAAGATGACTACATATCCAGATATACAGGGCCGGGTATACTTCAAGGCAACACTATAAGAGTGGATGACCTACAAAGCACATTCACTCTGCTGTCATTACCTCAAGCCGGTTCAATGTTAACGACAGCGGAAGGATTCAAGATAACATATAAATACATAAACAGAACTAGAAGAGCTGTTGACACAGATTTTGGATCTGTATTAAAAGTGGTTCATGATGAGATCAACGGAAAACTGCAATACATAAACTCGAAATTGAATCCATCTTTGAAGTATTTGTATGATTTATGTGAGGTGTACAACCAAGACAAGGTAACATTGATGTATGAAATTCAGAAAAATTCAGATACATACATAAGACAGTATACAAAAAACGAGTATATAACATCATCAATAATTGGTGAATATGTGTTACTATGGCCATGTTACCCAGTTATGAAATGGACTGTTAGATCTTCTAATAAGACTTGTTATGTAGATATTCCTATAACATACAACAATGGTGAGTATTGGAGCGATGGATATTTAGACACTATTACGGGTGACATAAGGAGCAAATCAGCTCATCAGGACTGTGAGAATTATGTTTCTTATTTTCACAAGGATGGACGATTATTCAAACATACAGTAGAAGGATCTGTTGACATAACACCGGACACATTAGCAACACTTCCTAACAGCAGAAGCGGAAAAATTCTAAATTCCTTTTTACCACATTGGAACAATATTTGGTTGTATAATGAAACAACCTTTTATAGAGAACGTGCGGGGACGAAAATGTATTGGTCCTTGTCCAAGGAAGTAGATAATGTTAGATCCGTAGCAGATTACACAGATCCCACCTCGCAAGAAACAATGATCTTAAATCAATTAGGACTAAGTACATGGAAATTGGGTTGGATCGGAGTTATATTTTCATTGTACAAGTCTTTGTGCCATATAGGAGGATTTATAGTCCTAGCGAACATGGTTCTCATCCCTGCTGGTAAGATTATCATTTCTAGACTCACCATCCTAAAGATGAAAAGAAAAGAAGCATTCAGTCCTGATGAAGAGGATGAAGAAAGCAAAGATTACAAAAAATACATAAGACTTCAGAAGATAAAACATTCGTCATTAAAAAGAGCTGTCAAGTTGTATCCTGACTTAGATGAATAAGTTGTTATTGATTTACATAAATAAAACTATTAACCTTCCATTGATGGAAATACATTTAATTATCAATTATGTAACATTTAATAAAAATGACCCACATAAACATCGGAATGGATCAAGACTTGAACCAAGAGCTGATGCAGGAAGCAGGGGGCTCACTCAGCGACACGCACGCAAGGCAGCCACCAATATTCAGGAAAGATAGGCACTTGTCTTCGGCTTTATTGATAACAGAAATAGAATATATGTTTCATTATCGAGACAATCCTAAAGCCATAAAAAGAGAACACAGAGAACTGTTAGAAAGAGTGAACAATGACGAGTATGAGATAATCCATCCCAAATACCTTTATAGTTGGTTTATGAAACACATGTTCTTAATAGTGAGCCGAGATAACAAAACCAATCCTGAGCTGAGAGAAATATACAAGATTGCGAACAAAACCCTACAGGTAGCATTCAAGGACTATAATCATGTTGAATTTCGTCAAGAGTCTCATCCCACCGACTATATATTATATATATACAACATAAAATCCAAATTTGATGAATTATTTGATGAAATAACATTCAATACAAGTTTCCAACAAAAATCGACTTTAGGAAGTGTAAGAGGTATAGCATTTGGCAATCTGCACGTTATATACACGGATAAAGACAGAACTCAGGCTTTTGTTGTAACGCACTCTCATCTTTCTGGAATCAGAGATATGTTCAACTCATGGTTCAGCATTCTTGTTTATTCTTCTGCATATCAGAACAAATATCCAGGATACAATTTGTATGACGAAGTAATCAAAATAATAGGAATGATTACAAAATCTTCAGAAAATCATCCTAAGAGGATATATGATCTAATAAAGTGTTGGTCATCATTAATAATAGGCTGCTATCTGAGATCAATCGAGAACAAGACATCATTTATTGACTCGTTAACACCTGAGTTTCTAGATATGAAGGAAGACTACTTTTTCAAATACTTGACGTCCCCAATACCAAACGAAACCGCTACACATTTGAAGCTTGAGTTAAGTGGTTTATGGAAATGCTTCGGTCACCCCATTATAAACATGACAGAAAGTGTTAAGACCTGGATCAGAAAAGGTTGCGTGCTCAAAAGAGGATTGGCTGAGTCCGCCAAAGAAGTGTCGAATATGTTAAAATTGACTTTCTGTAGACAACACTACAAGCCGAAGAAGACATGGCCTAAATTAAAAACAATGTCCAACTCATCAGATAGAGTAAATAGATGTATAGCTCAAGACACATGGGGAGAGGACGAGAGCAGTCCATGGTTGTCAAGCGAATTTGAGGGAGTAGAGTTTGATCAAAACATGTGGTTCAACATGCATGTTGATCCGTCAGACCTGTTGTCAGATAGATCCATGATTCCAGAACGAGCTCAGTGGATTCATGAATATGATAGGCAAGCACATAGAACCATTCACGGAAGAATGCCTACAGGTCCTAAATCCACCACTAGGAGCGTCATATTGCATTATTTGAGTCAAGAACATGTATTAGTGGAAGATATAATAAATAAAATAGAGAGAGGAGAATGGGACAAAGAGTGGTTCATAATAGTGGCAGTTGCAAAAGAAAGAGGTTCTTTGCGAAACTGCATTTTGACATAAGGTTGTATCAAACGTCTACAGAAAGCAATATTGCAGACCAAATATTTCCATATATAAATCAACAATCAATGACTATGTCAGAAGAGGAACTAATACGTGTAACATTAAGAATGAACAATCCTACCACAAATTTGAAAGGTGTTACTTATAGATTCATAACAGTTGATTTCTCTTCTTGGTGCACTAATTTTCGAAAGGAGCTGTGCGACAGACTTTCCAAAGATCTAGATAATTTGTTCGGATTGAAGATTACATATCAATTCACTCATATATTTCATATACTATGCAAATTAATATTCCAGGACAGATTTATGCCGCCCAAACAAGATCCCAAAACAGGGGATCCAATTGCGGGGTCTAGATGTCATGACAGTCCTAAAGCCTGGCAAGAAGGATTGAGGCAAAAAGGTTGGACTATTATAACTATAATGCTGATTGAATTAGCAGCGGAGGAATGTGGCACCTCTGCGTCATTGTTGGGGCAAGCAGATAATCAAATAATATTATCAAGAATTCCACCTCATTATGACCTGGTTAAATTAAAATTAACTGAGGATGAATATGTTAACAAGTTTATACAGTTGTTGTCAGTCAAAGCAACAAAGGCAGGCAAACCCATAAAGCCTGAAGAATCCTGGGATTCAGGAAACTGCTTTGAATATTCTAGAGAGTACCACATTTGCGGGGCCCAAGTTAGCAGTGCTTTGAAGAGAATATCAAGATTAGCAAGTGAAGCAAACCAGACAATACCTACTACAAACAGTGACCTGTCTGGAATATATTCCACCGGGATGGCATCCGCATCAAAAGATATATCCCCCGCTTATTTGTTTTTTGCTACAACAATAGAAGCGATTCATTTGTTACGAAGGAAAATGAGATGGTTAACGGTGAGACCGACAGAGCACAATGTAGCTCTCCTATGTGTAGGCAGAATATTGGGAGGATTCCCTGTAGCACTTTACTCTCAATTCTGCACAAGAGCAGTTCAAGATGTACTAACCTCTAATTTACATCTAATTAGATCTCTTTACAATGATCTGCAATATAGGAAATATATAAATTGTGTATGTTATATAACTGCAAAATCAATAGAAAAGAATGATTATCTATCTTTAATAAAAGATCCACAAAGTGTTCCCATTCGAGCTCCAAGGCAACCGGAGATGATGTTAAGAGAGGAAATTAAGAAGGGGATATCAACCATTGTAAAAAATGTTGACATGAAAATATTATTCGAAAGCAATACGGATGAGGCACATTAGTTCAAGACCTAATGAGCATACATCCCCACAATCCCCGACTATTGAACAAATTATATGCTTTATCAAATGTCGGATTACAAGAGAAAATGATAGGTAAAGTCGGTAATACACGGTCGATTCAACAAACATGTCTTAGCACTTGGTCCAACGAAATAGCAGTTCTGAAGAGCGTAGAAACTATGGAAATGTCGACAAGCAATCATTACAAAACCAGACCTCCCAAAGACAACCCGGAGGGTTTGATAGGATCTTATCTATCCACATGCACGATGAGAAGTGCTCAAGAGATGAGGTCTGATCTGTGGAAAATACCACTGACTGGTATAACTATGCCGGCTCAGCAAGAGCAATGTATATTGGTAAGATGGAATCAAGTTCCCGATTCTTGGTTGTCAAGATGTGTTTTGATAGTTGTAGATGATGATGTAAGAAATAGTACTATTCAAAAGAAAGGAAAGAGAACTCCTTATTTTGGGTCCACTACCAAATTGAGAGCCAGAAGAGCTCCTTTGCAGGTAATGGAAGTTGGAAGTATGCTCTCGAATGTAAAAACCTTAATGGAACTGTTGGGTTGGGTCAAAGGTGATGAGCAAATGACCAACTTCTTAAATACACTGATAGAAGAAAAAACTACAGTACCTGTGGAAGAATTGCTGAAATATACTAGACCAATATACTCAGGTGCCATAACACATAGACTTCCATGTCCCGCATTGAGACAAGGAGGTATGTCCAATCAAAACTTGACTTTTGGTAGTTATGTTCAAATTGTCTCTGATACAGCCACTGAGTATGCCAAATCAGGGACCAATTATACCATTTGTTTTCAATCCAATTTCACTTATGCCATATCATCCTTGGCCCAAAGAATGTTGACAGGAGAAGACATCTCAGGAAGTTGGGCCATGGTCTTCTCCTGTCAAGAAGACTGCACAAGCATAGTTCCAGAAGAACATTTCACCATGTCTCAGAATAGCTATGAAGGAATCAATGTGCTCAGAAAAATTGAAGAAATTAGGCCTAAGTTTCAACCTGAAAGAATGAGAGGGTCGGATTCCGGTCTGGGTGGAGTAGAGTCTTACTCAATTATAATGGCTAGGAAATTCGTATTGTGGATATTAAATCATAAAGGGGCTGAACATATATCCTCTTTAGCCAACAGATCCGTACACGAGGTCTTGATTGCGCCTTTCGCCAATTTGACCGAATTTTCTAGAGTCAACTGCAGACTGTTCCTGAGGAGTTTTATTTATTATCATTTCATTTATGAGAAAGATACGGTAAATCATCCCTATCTCATTTGGGAGCCAATCCTCAATTCAGGCTCAGAAAAATCCACCTATGACGTGTTAATGGACACATTTGTTAAGTGCGGATTGCTGCCTCAACTTGTAGAGATATCTGGCTATAGAAACATAACAAAGATAACCAAGTCACATATGAGAGATGTTCTCAGTAGAGCTTTATGCAGCATAAATGAAACGAGCCCTGATTATATATTGTTGGAAACCAACTATTTAACTCCTGATGACACAGAGTCTGCATATGTCCGAGCGGTCATCCTCCTTCTTAACAAGTTTGGATGGTTTCATCCATTTACCTGCAAGTCCACAAAAGAGGAGTGTGACAGGTTGATCATGGATGAAAACACTCCCTACTCAAACCTGTATCTACCTAGAATTACTACATCAGAAAAAGAAGCCGTATTAACTGTACGATCATTGGCGAGACCTGATCATTCAAGAGTTAGCAACAAGCTAATTCACTTGTGCCCATCCGTGCACGTAAGAGATTTTATGCCCCCTATTGATTATGCCACTTACTTGTTGACAAGAGTCTTGTCGTGCGATACACATGTAGACTCCTTCAACTACTTATTGTTTATCTTGAATGAAAACAATATTGTCAACAAAGAGATGAGAAAGTCAAAATGCATACTACACACAGTTAATGATGTAGAGGGTGAAATATACTGCCTATTCTATCATTACATAAAATCTATAGGCAGTGAGGTAGGTATCCCACATGGAATGTGGACAATGACAGCATAGACACTTGTCTAAGTAGAGGTCCTCTCCATTGCATGATAGATACCTGCAACATTGTCCATGATAACACCATGTTCTGGAAGTCCATCATAACTAAAGAGCGTTACGGAGATCCCGACATACTAATAATGATCAGTGATGTATCAAGCAGTGTGAACCAAGTTATAATGAAGGACAACAGCATTATCATTAGTGACAATCCGGTGAGCACAAACTTGACGTTAACTTATTGTATAGAGATAATGACACACCGGCTTCATATCTTTTACTTATACACATCTACATGTGATTCACTTAGCACACTCAAATATCAGCAATTGCCACGGTCCGTACCCTATGCGTTGGCCGATAGCTCCTCTGTTCTGTCAAATATAAAGGACAAATGTTTAACTCTATGGGATTGGTTCCACTCTGTCCTGAGTGTAGAAAACATGCCACTAGATAGCCTAAAGAGACAGATGATATATCAGTTTGTACAAGAAAGGAGACGTGCAAGCAGTGTGTCATTTAGCAAGCCCAAACAGCACAATCCTATAGAATTGAGCTTGATATACAAGAGGAGAAATAGGTTGTTCACAAACCATGTCGTAAAGTGGATACAATGGTCATTATACTTTCAATTGCTTCATTACGGGAATGAAGAAGAAGATCTATCTGGTAGACGGTTTGAATTTCATGTCCACAACAACAAGGCAAGGAAACGATTATGTGTAACCTCTTATAAAAATGTGTCCAAATACTACTCTTATACTTTTGAACGTGCGGGCATAACTCTAGAGCTTTATGCCAAATTTAGAATAACATCTAGATCATTGAAGAGACTCACTCTGCAAGGAGGAGTAACAGTAGTCCCTAGAGGATTGATCCCTATGGTAGGGGAGAGCTTGGGGTTGACGGAGATTAGAGAGTTGTTCAAGGAATAAGATGAATAGGAAACAATTTGTTTGATTTGTAAATATATATTTTCGTTTCATATGATGCAATATTGTGATTTTATTAATTAATAAAGAATATTTAATATTTAATAAAAATCATCATTGCCTTCTTCTTTCCTTTGTAAAGTTTTCATTTGTTATTAGATTGTTTTTGTAGAGCTGCAATACAAAAACAAATTAATGCAAAGACAGAAATGATAAAAAAGACCAAACAAAGGAAATAATACTGTTTATTAGCTCTTTCTGGTTTCCAGGGTTTAAAACCACAGAATACAAGATGGTATCACAAGAAGTCATTAGAAGACCTTTATCCAAAAAGAGTCTAGTACCCAATGTAGAAGCGGTGACTTTTGTTAAAAAGGGCAAACCATCTTATCTAACAGACTTAAAAACAAGGGGTTACATAGCAGATGTTTTATCTCTTGTCACCACCCAGATGGCTATGATACTAGGAAAGGTACCGGAAGAGTGCTTTGAGAAGGTAGAGAAAGCAGCAACAGATGCAACAATCAGAGAGAGAGCACCAGAATGTATTGCAATGGTAGGAATGGCAGGATTTATGATATTGGGGAAACCAGTCATGCCCAAGCTCGAGAACAAGGATTACATAAGTAAGAGATGGACTTCGGGGTGCACAATGGGGGGAATCGATCACACCAAAGGAGTGATGACTGATGATGATTACAGATCTTTGCTAGGAGTTCAAAATTATTTCGAAGCACATCCAGAACAGAAAAGAGTATGGGTCTCAGAAATGTTGGAAGACAGCAATACCAGAACTCCCAAGTTTATAAAAGACCAGATATTACTTGTCTGGGAATATGCGGGGATGAAATCCCTACAAATAATAAAAGCCTATATTTCCTCCAAACCGTATAGCTTATTAAGTGAGGTTATATCAGATCAAGCCTTAGCGTTCAATAATGAATGGAGGGAACAAGAAGCCAAACTTGGGAGCGATATTATGTATGCCAGATTAATGAAATGGCCCGAAGTGGAGAAACTGAATCATAGGTTATTTCCAGATCTATACTATTTGGCAGTCACTCAGGCGAGGAGAGCGGGGGCATTGGGGAAGGGAGAGCAATACCTAATGTCTACAGTTTCAACAAAAATGCCAACATCGGAATTGAGGAGTATGTCCCGTCTGAGATCCATGGCGTCAACTGAATTTGTTGCAACAGAAACAATTAAGAAGAAACTGAGGGAATTTGGTATAGAATTGACTGAGGGAACAATAAGGAAAATGACGCAGATTGGAAGAGAAAAGAAGAGGAAACGATACGAGTCAAGTGACGAAGAAGATGAAGAAGAAATGGAAGAGAGATCAAAAAGAGGTAAATTATGAGAACTGCGTCAAATACCGAAGAAAAGATTCTCACATCTTGTCCAGATGGAGTGTAAGAGATTAGATTGGCCTGGTAGAGTAAATATTTTGTATTATAAATTTAACATACCATTTAATAAAAATGACCAAACAAACATCATGAACAAAGCCACATCAAAAGACAAAGCAGGCAAGACAAAAATCATTGCACCGGAGATAAAAACAACAATGTCCACAATAAACAAAACCAGGTCCAAATGCAAGGCAACAAAGACAAAGATCAAAGAAATGACAGAAGATGAGCAAACATCAAGAGTCCACCCCTCATCATCTCAACCAAGAAGAAAACTAAGAAGCAAAGAAATAGAAGACAGAACAACAACTTCCAGGAGACAACAGAGAGACCATGTCAAGCGGCGTGCTCGCCATCAGGGAGAGGAGCGGAGGAAGGCAAGACACTATCATCCCTCACCCTGCCAGAGATGGACGTTGTTGAGGATGCATTAGGTGCATATCGATTTCCAGATGAAGGCCTTGGAACCCTCTCTAAACTGCCCACCAGCGATGATGATTCCACCAGAGACAGTACATACACAGAGGCAAGAGGAAGCACTAGAGGTAGTGAAAAAGGAGGTGAAACGGAGTCGGATGTAGGAGACGAGTCGAACAGTGGAAGTGAGGATGGGCTGGAGGAAATAGAGGGTCTACACTTAGGAATGCCCAAAAGGAAGTCCAATTTCAGAACTATGCATCCGAGTCCCAAAAGAAGAAGATCAGAAAAGAGGGAAGGGAGGGATAAGGAGCCTGAAAGACTAAAGAAACAACTGAAAAGGATGTGCGATCTTCTTGCCACAAACAACAAACTCATTGAAGAATCCCATAGATTACAAAGGGAGCAGATAGAAATCACCAAACAGATGGTTGAAGCGCAATCTGCGGTTTTGTACAGGTTGGAAGGACACCAGAAAAATATCCTTTCTCTCTCAGAAACATACTCAAGTCCTCTTGGACTCATTACGGACATTCCTCCTAAAGACCACAGCATACTATCTAGAAGCGAAGCCGCACCGGGAACATCTCGGATAACTATTACAGATAGCGGAACGATGATGATGAGTGTTTGATCTCATCTCAGTAAGAAGATTATGTGGCGTGCAATACATTGATTTCTATTATAAGAATAACAATGCAATAAAGTCACCAAACTACTCTGAAAGACTGAAACAAAGTACAAATTAATAAGAGTGCTCAAGTGTAGAAGGAATCTGTTTGATTTCTTTTGTTTTGTTTTATCTTTATATAATGACATTTATTTATCTCTTTTTCAGAGCATGGTTAAATCCCACCTCCCGTTCTCCTGATTCAAAATTTACATCTATTTGTTTATTTTTATTCAATGAAGTTGACATGAAATCTGTGAATTCTACTAAATCTGTAGTTGTGGATCTTCCGCTAATAAAGCCATGCTGATTGTTACTGATTGAATCAGATACATGATTGTATATGTATTTATACAAAATTTTCTCAAGACACTTTGCAATGTTGGATAAAATACTGATAGGTCTATAATTTTCAATATCATGAGAACTGCCAGATTTAAATATAGGACACACATGGGCTTTCTTGAAGGAATTTGGAAATGTATTAGTAGAAAGAGATAGATTAAAGATAATTAGCAGCGGTGTAGTTAAAAAGTCACGACAACCCTTGAGTATAAAAGCTGGAATGTTATCAGGACCGGGAGACTTGGAGATTTTCAGACTATTTATAGCTTGTATAATATCATCCTCGGTTATTTTTTGAATATTTAGTTGATGCATAGTAACTGATTCTGTTGAAAAGTCATCAAAGTCGACGCACAGATCCTCAGTTGAATAAACACTGTTGAAATGATCCGCAAACCCTTGTACAATTTCCGTCGTAGATTTGAGTTCATTGTTTTTCAGAAACATGTTACCCGGGATGCGTGATGTTTGTTTGAGATTATTCACGAATGCCCAAAATTTATTTGGATCGGACGATATATTTGATTCAGCATTTGATATAAAATTTCGGTAAGCATCTTTCATATTTGATTTTAGTTTAGCTCGTAAGGAACTGAATTCTTTATAATGATATTCATCCTTGTGAGTCTTGTACAGTTTATGAGCTTTTTCTTTTTGTTTGATCATTTGAATGATATCCTTAGTAAACCAGGAAGGGTAATTAGTAATTCTTTTACGCATCCTAGGAACACATTTCTGAAACACTTTATTAATTATGTCATAGAATCTATCAACAGCTTCATTGACATCAGTGAACGACTTAAAAATATTCCAATCTGTGTCCCTTAGTAAAGAGTACATCAACTCATAATCCGCACGTTGGAAATTATAGAAGAAATCAGAGTTGAATTTTGACTTATGAGGAACAGTATTTTTTAATTCTAAAGTAATAAATAAAGAAGGATGATATTTGTCTTCCGGTACAAAAGAGATATCTTCGCGAATTACACCACAATTTATATTAGATATAACGACATCAAGAATACGATTGTCACAGTTTAATATTTTATTTTGTTGAATTCCTCCAAGAAAATTACAAAAATTATTGAATCTAGTTATGTGATTGTTTGTAAAATTTAAATTATAATATTTAACTAGATCGAAGATATTCAGATCTCCAATTATAATGAAATTATTTTGAAGTACAGAACTATTTGATTCTAAGCAATCATAAATCATTTCTTGTTGTTCAGCTGAAATAGGAGAAGGAGCATAAATGCAAATGACAATCAGATTCGCACCCGAGTTCAAATGCAATTTGATACCGATAATATCAGCAATAGAGTTTTCATTTAAATCTAATTTCATGAGTGATAATTTGTGTTTATTATTTACTGCACACAAAACACCTCCGCCGCGTGATTTGCCTACCTTACGGTAATTACGATCCTTTCTAAAAGTGTTATATCTGTTATGATCGAATAATTCATTATTATATACTGTATCATTGAGCCATGTCTCCGTGATAGCAATTATATCATAGTCAGTACTAGCACTATTTATTAATACTTCATTCAGTTTAGTATTAAGACCTCTAGCATTCTGATAGTAAATCTCCATAAATAAATTTTATATTCGTGTATCACGATTATATGCGAAGGTCACACAATATGAACAGATGAAACACCAAAAGTCTTGAAAAAACGTGCAATTAGTATACTGCGGACAAGTGAACTGAACAAAAACTGTCAAATAGAATAAACACAAAAAAAATCTAGTTCAATGGTTCAATGGTTGAATGTTGCTCCAGGATTGACAAAGTTGAATTACAGTGCAATGCAAATCACGGAATGAGTTCTTTTGATGTAGAAAATAATGCAAGTCTGTTAATATGGTCATTCAATTTGAAGAAAATATTGCCATCGTTTGTCCACACATTTTTAAAGCCGTATTTATCACAAGCTTCTTTATACATCTTATGCCCAGTCTTGGTAAGATCCTCCTTGATGTAAATACCAGTGCTTTTAAGCTTGCTCCTATTTTTTAGGATAGAGTCACGGATCTTATATGACATGAACTTAATTATGATAGCACGTGCACTACTACTAGGAGATGCTGATTTAGGATCACTCGCATGTTTTTTGGGGGGTTTGCCAACACGATGACAGCGATCAATTGATTGAAGAGGAACATTAAGGGATAATTTTGATTTCAGGATCTCACGCACCTTTTCTTCAGGGTCCTCATGAATATCCTCAGGTACGCCAAAAATACGAATACAATTCCTTCTAGAGTATTGCTCAAGTTTATCAACTTCATGCTCCAAATGAATATTTTTGTTTTTTTATTTTTTTTGGAGATTAGACATAATACTCAACCATAAGACTGATTAGACTAAGTTATTAGCACTATTTAACATGGATAACGTAGAATTACTAACATTTTCTGATTTCAAGGAGCTCAATCTTAAATTGGGATCAAGAGATGACTTACTTCTTAATCCAGAATTAGTACATCAAGAAAAGCGCCTTTTCTTCTCCTCTACTTTCTCTCCTCTTGTTATTATTCGACACATTCCTACTCTAAATCAAAACTACCTATATAACATTGACCACTACACAATTTTTAGTGCCCTTCAAAGAAAATTTGAAACAAAGGTACTTACCCCAAATGACTATACTCAGGCGTTTGAACAGCTGGGCCTATCTTCAGGACCGCCACCTTGTTTAGAAGGGAAAGAACCATTGAGAGTTCCTTGCGACTATTCCCAAACCAAAACAACAATAAGTGGAATCTTAGAAAAACCAGCTAAACCAGGGGGAAATTGGACAATCAATGTATCTGCTGGGTCATCAATTCGTGTTTCTTTTGCCATTGCCTCTTTACATTATCTAAGTGTAGAGGAGTATAACTATATGCTCGTTGATTACTTTTCAGGGTCAATGGACAGCAATGTAGCTTCCCTAAAGAAAGGAGATGTGAACCAGAAGTATATGATGGTTCCACATTCTGTAGCATTAACAATCGCCCACATGTCTGCTCTCGGCCTCTTTAAATCTTATAATTCTGAACTAAAAGGACACTCGAGGATATTTGCAGACAAACGTATTGCTGCAGCCTGCTCTTTTTTGAAGGTAAAACAACCAATTATTGTGAATATTTCAGAATATCTTGAACTGATCTCCAATGGTATTGCAAATTACCCTATATTGATAAGATCTATATATGAATTTTTAACAAGAATTGAGACTGCTATTGCAAAACATACTCTCAATTTGTTGAAATATACTGGTATTTCAAGCATTATTATAACTTACGAATTCATTACTGCACCTCCTACAAAGGCTCATAGGGATCCTAGGGTTATGGAAGAGCTGTTAAAAGTCAAACAGTTTGTTGAAAATCTTAGGAAAATAGATAAATGGGAATTTATTCATTTCTTTGATGCCTCAAAGATAACCTTGACCAGAGCTGACTTTAAGGATGCAGCTTATGTAGGAATAAAGTTTAGACAAGGAGAAGGAAAATCCTTTGAAAACTTCATAAATGCTCCATCTGACAGACAAAAATACCTTGAAAAGATTCTAAATATTAGAATGAAAGAATCTGAATTGGTGGGAGATGATACAAAAGAAAAGTATCGTTTGCTCTACAATAGAGATATGATGCCTGTTCAGGAGGACAAAATTGAATTAGAACAGGAAGACACTTATACTCTTATTGCCAATCTCCTAAGAAATGTAAATAAGTTATAGTGATCTTTTATATTTTTTATTTTTTAATATCCTCTTATATATTCTACTCTCTTTCTACCTCTTATGATTTTCCCTTATTTTTTAGAAAAAACCGAGATTAGAAAAATATATCAATATAACAACTAGCCTCACATAAATATGGATACTGTTAGATTAATTGATCCAACCTTAACAAAAGTTCGGCCCAAATTCAACAATGAAGAGTATGATAGGCCAACCATCGTTTTACTGAAGACCTTCATAACCGCATTTATGGCAAACAGCGGTAAGCTAGGACACGATTTTTGTACTAAGGAATTTTACCCAAAAATTATGGGTTTGATGCAAACCTATATAAAGATGGAAGATACTCTTGAATGGCCAAAATTGTACCAAGACTTCTTGTACCAGTTATTAATTACTTGTTACAATTTGTCAGAAGAAGAGCGGGCAGCAACATACAGAGGACTGGGCACATACATCTGTAGCCTAGGAGATGAGTCAAAGGCCCTGATGAAATTCTACCCAGGTGATATTGTCTTATACTCAGAGGAAATCGAACATAAATGTTTACATATAACATGTTCGAACACAGATTGTGTATCTTCAGTTACCAAAGCCATTATGGCTAAAGAAAGTGTAAGGAAAAGTAAGGCTTCTAGTGTAGAAGTAAGTCCCTCAATTATCTCCTCGTAATATTTTCTTTGCTCTTCCAATTTTTTGTCCAGGTGAACAAATATTTTGTCTGCAATTTTTTGTATAAAAGAATCATCGTTCAGAATTTTGCTGACTATTTCAGTTTCAGACGCACTATTGTTCCTTCTACTGCCCATATTTACTTGAAAAATGTGAAAAAATGCACCAGTTTTCGATATAATGAAGAAAAATATGGAGCAACAAAAAACACGTTTATTCGTGTTGAGACATATAATACATTTGTGAAGAACACACTCCCTTGCTGGAGAGCAGGCATCGCCCCGAAAACCCTTAATAAAAATGACCAAACAATAAGTCACAATCATGACATCACTCACACTCACCATAATTGTCTGTTCGGTTGCAGCAATTCATGCTTTTAACATCTACCCAAAACTCTGTCAACAAGAAAAAGGATTAACTATATACAAGTTGCCCAACAAAGAGGTTTGTTCGGGGGAAGAATCAGATATGACACCAATAAAAGTAGACATATATGTCAAGGACTACAACCAACACAAAATACCGGGAAAACATTATAGAATGTGGAGATACTCATGTTCAACTACAGTGGCATTTTTCGGAGTGAGAGATTGGAAGGACACCAGATATCAATTAACTATGAATGATCACAACATTCAAGGATCAATACATGGACTTTGTATGGGGTCAGACAGTCATCCTATAGCTCTTCCACATCATTTAACAACAGATTGCAAATATTATTGGATGAGAGAGACAAAAACTGAAATTACATACTGCACAGTAGAAGACACGAATGTGTATCATGTACCTGGGCAGTACTTGACGTGTGATTCTACTCCTTCAATAAACTGCAAAATCACAGACAAATATTGCGAGACACTGTCAGGAGGGCTGGTGGTATGGAGTCCCCAAGAGGAAAAAGATGACTACATATCCAGATATACAGGGCCGGGTATACTTCAAGGCAACACTATAAGAGTGGATGACCTACAAAGCACATTCACTCTGCTGTCATTACCTCAAGCCGGTTCAATGTTAACGACAGCGGAAGGATTCAAGATAACATATAAATACATAAACAGAACTAGAAGAGCTGTTGACACAGATTTTGGATCTGTATTAAAAGTGGTTCATGATGAGATCAACGGAAAACTGCAATACATAAACTCGAAATTGAATCCATCTTTGAAGTATTTGTATGATTTATGTGAGGTGTACAACCAAGACAAGGTAACATTGATGTATGAAATTCAGAAAAATTCAGATACATACATAAGACAGTATACAAAAAACGAGTATATAACATCATCAATAATTGGTGAATATGTGTTACTATGGCCATGTTACCCAGTTATGAAATGGACTGTTAGATCTTCTAATAAGACTTGTTATGTAGATATTCCTATAACATACAACAATGGTGAGTATTGGAGCGATGGATATTTAGACACTATTACGGGTGACATAAGGAGCAAATCAGCTCATCAGGACTGTGAGAATTATGTTTCTTATTTTCACAAGGATGGACGATTATTCAAACATACAGTAGAAGGATCTGTTGACATAACACCGGACACATTAGCAACACTTCCTAACAGCAGAAGCGGAAAAATTCTAAATTCCTTTTTACCACATTGGAACAATATTTGGTTGTATAATGAAACAACCTTTTATAGAGAACGTGCGGGGACGAAAATGTATTGGTCCTTGTCCAAGGAAGTAGATAATGTTAGATCCGTAGCAGATTACACAGATCCCACCTCGCAAGAAACAATGATCTTAAATCAATTAGGACTAAGTACATGGAAATTGGGTTGGATCGGAGTTATATTTTCATTGTACAAGTCTTTGTGCCATATAGGAGGATTTATAGTCCTAGCGAACATGGTTCTCATCCCTGCTGGTAAGATTATCATTTCTAGACTCACCATCCTAAAGATGAAAAGAAAAGAAGCATTCAGTCCTGATGAAGAGGATGAAGAAAGCAAAGATTACAAAAAATACATAAGACTTCAGAAGATAAAACATTCGTCATTAAAAAGAGCTGTCAAGTTGTATCCTGACTTAGATGAATAAGTTGTTATTGATTTACATAAATAAAACTATTAACCTTCCATTGATGGAAATACATTTAATTATCAATTATGTAACATTTAATAAAAATGACCCACATAAACATCGGAATGGATCAAGACTTGAACCAAGAGCTGATGCAGGAAGCAGGGGGCTCACTCAGCGACACGCACGCAAGGCAGCCACCAATATTCAGGAAAGATAGGCACTTGTCTTCGGCTTTATTGATAACAGAAATAGAATATATGTTTCATTATCGAGACAATCCTAAAGCCATAAAAAGAGAACACAGAGAACTGTTAGAAAGAGTGAACAATGACGAGTATGAGATAATCCATCCCAAATACCTTTATAGTTGGTTTATGAAACACATGTTCTTAATAGTGAGCCGAGATAACAAAACCAATCCTGAGCTGAGAGAAATATACAAGATTGCGAACAAAACCCTACAGGTAGCATTCAAGGACTATAATCATGTTGAATTTCGTCAAGAGTCTCATCCCACCGACTATATATTATATATATACAACATAAAATCCAAATTTGATGAATTATTTGATGAAATAACATTCAATACAAGTTTCCAACAAAAATGGACTTTAGGAAGTGTAAGAGGTATAGCATTTGGCAATCTGCACGTTATATACACGGATAAAGACAGAACTCAGGCTTTTGTTGTAACGCACTCTCATCTTTCTGGAATCAGAGATATGTTCAACTCATGGTTCAGCATTCTTGTTTATTCTTCTGCATATCAGAACAAATATCCAGGATACAATTTGTATGACGAAGTAATCAAAATAATAGGAATGATTACAAAATCTTCAGAAAATCATCCTAAGAGGATATATGATCTAATAAAGTGTTGGTCATCATTAATAATAGGCTGCTATCTGAGATCAATCGAGAACAAGCCATCATTTATTGACTCGTTAACACCTGAGTTTCTAGATATGAAGGAAGACTACTTTTTCAAATACTTGACGTCCCCAATACCAAACGAAACCGCTACACATTTGAAGCTTGAGTTAAGTGGTTTATGGAAATGCTTCGGTCACCCCATTATAAACATGACAGAAAGTGTTAAGACCTGGATCAGAAAAGGTTGCGTGCTCAAAAGAGGATTGGCTGAGTCCGCCAAAGAAGTGTCGAATATGTTAAAATTGACTTTCTGTAGACAACACTACAAGCCGAAGAAGACATGGCCTAAATTAAAAACAATGTCCAACTCATCAGATAGAGTAAATAGATGTATAGCTCAAGACACATGGGGAGAGGACGAGAGCAGTCCATGGTTGTCAAGCGAATTTGAGGGAGTAGAGTTTGATCAAAACATGTGGTTCAACATGCATGTTGATCCGTCAGACCTGTTGTCAGATAGATCCATGATTCCAGAACGAGCTCAGTGGATTCATGAATATGATAGGCAAGCACATAGAACCATTCACGGAAGAATGCCTACAGGTCCTAAATCCACCACTAGGAGCGTCATATTGCATTATTTGAGTCAAGAACATGTATTAGTGGAAGATATAATAAATAAAATAGAGAGAGGAGAATGGGACAAAGAGTGGTTCATAATAGTGGCAGTTGCAAAAGAAAGAGGTTCTTTGCGAAACTGCATTTTGACATAAGGTTGTATCAAACGTCTACAGAAAGCAATATTGCAGACCAAATATTTCCATATATAAATCAACAATCAATGACTATGTCAGAAGAGGAACTAATACGTGTAACATTAAGAATGAACAATCCTACCACAAATTTGAAAGGTGTTACTTATAGATTCATAACAGTTGATTTCTCTTCTTGGTGCACTAATTTTCGAAAGGAGCTGTGCGACAGACTTTCCAAAGATCTAGATAATTTGTTCGGATTGAAGATTACATATCAATTCACTCATATATTTCATATACTATGCAAATTAATATTCCAGGACAGATTTATGCCGCCCAAACAAGATCCCAAAACAGGGGATCCAATTGCGGGGTCTAGATGTCATGACAGTCCTAAAGCCTGGCAAGAAGGATTGAGGCAAAAAGGTTGGACTATTATAACTATAATGCTGATTGAATTAGCAGCGGAGGAATGTGGCACCTCTGCGTCATTGTTGGGGCAAGCAGATAATCAAATAATATTATCAAGAATTCCACCTCATTATGACCTGGTTAAATTAAAATTAACTGAGGATGAATATGTTAACAAGTTTATACAGTTGTTGTCAGTCAAAGCAACAAAGGCAGGCAAACCCATAAAGCCTGAAGAATCCTGGGATTCAGGAAACTGCTTTGAATATTCTAGAGAGTACCACATTTGCGGGGCCCAAGTTAGCAGTGCTTTGAAGAGAATATCAAGATTAGCAAGTGAAGCAAACCAGACAATACCTACTACAAACAGTGACCTGTCTGGAATATATTCCACCGGGATGGCATCCGCATCAAAAGATATATCCCCCGCTTATTTGTTTTTTGCTACAACAATAGAAGCGATTCATTTGTTACGAAGGAAAATGAGATGGTTAACGGTGAGACCGACAGAGCACAATGTAGCTCTCCTATGTGTAGGCAGAATATTGGGAGGATTCCCTGTAGCACTTTACTCTCAATTCTGCACAAGAGCAGTTCAAGATGTACTAACCTCTAATTTACATCTAATTAGATCTCTTTACAATGATCTGCAATATAGGAAATATATAAATTGTGTATGTTATATAACTGCAAAATCAATAGAAAAGAATGATTATCTATCTTTAATAAAAGATCCACAAAGTGTTCCCATTCGAGCTCCAAGGCAACCGGAGATGATGTTAAGAGAGGAAATTAAGAAGGGGATATCAACCATTGTAAAAAATGTTGACATGAAAATATTATTCGAAAGCAATACGGATGAGGCACATTAGTTCAAGACCTAATGAGCATACATCCCCACAATCCCCGACTATTGAACAAATTATATGCTTTATCAAATGTCGGATTACAAGAGAAAATGATAGGTAAAGTCGGTAATACACGGTCGATTCAACAAACATGTCTTAGCACTTGGTCCAACGAAATAGCAGTTCTGAAGAGCGTAGAAACTATGGAAATGTCGACAAGCAATCATTACAAAACCAGACCTCCCAAAGACAACCCGGAGGGTTTGATAGGATCTTATCTATCCACATGCACGATGAGAAGTGCTCAAGAGATGAGGTCTGATCTGTGGAAAATACCACTGACTGGTATAACTATGCCGGCTCAGCAAGAGCAATGTATATTGGTAAGATGGAATCAAGTTCCCGATTCTTGGTTGTCAAGATGTGTTTTGATAGTTGTAGATGATGATGTAAGAAATAGTACTATTCAAAAGAAAGGAAAGAGAACTCCTTATTTTGGGTCCACTACCAAATTGAGAGCCAGAAGAGCTCCTTTGCAGGTAATGGAAGTTGGAAGTATGCTCTCGAATGTAAAAACCTTAATGGAACTGTTGGGTTGGGTCAAAGGTGATGAGCAAATGACCAACTTCTTAAATACACTGATAGAAGAAAAAACTACAGTACCTGTGGAAGAATTGCTGAAATATACTAGACCAATATACTCAGGTGCCATAACACATAGACTTCCATGTCCCGCATTGAGACAAGGAGGTATGTCCAATCAAAACTTGACTTTTGGTAGTTATGTTCAAATTGTCTCTGATACAGCCACTGAGTATGCCAAATCAGGGACCAATTATACCATTTGTTTTCAATCCAATTTCACTTATGCCATATCATCCTTGGCCCAAAGAATGTTGACAGGAGAAGACATCTCAGGAAGTTGGGCCATGGTCTTCTCCTGTCAAGAAGACTGCACAAGCATAGTTCCAGAAGAACATTTCACCATGTCTCAGAATAGCTATGAAGGAATCAATGTGCTCAGAAAAATTGAAGAAATTAGGCCTAAGTTTCAACCTGAAAGAATGAGAGGGTCGGATTCCGGTCTGGGTGGAGTAGAGTCTTACTCAATTATAATGGCTAGGAAATTCGTATTGTGGATATTAAATCATAAAGGGGCTGAACATATATCCTCTTTAGCCAACAGATCCGTACACGAGGTCTTGATTGCGCCTTTCGCCAATTTGACCGAATTTTCTAGAGTCAACTGCAGACTGTTCCTGAGGAGTTTTATTTATTATCATTTCATTTATGAGAAAGATACGGTAAATCATCCCTATCTCATTTGGGAGCCAATC
Source organism: Dromius quadrimaculatus (assembly GCA_963989225.1). Classification (NCBI taxonomy): domain Eukaryota; kingdom Metazoa; phylum Arthropoda; class Insecta; order Coleoptera; family Carabidae; genus Dromius; species Dromius quadrimaculatus. Next base: position 34,457,284 of record OZ022328.1, on the reverse strand, counting down.
CTCAATTCAGGCTCGGAAAAATCCACCTATGACGTGTTAATGGACACATTTGTTAAGTGCGGATTGCTGCCTCAACTTGTAGAGATATCTGGCTATAGAAACATAACAAAGATAACCAAGTCACATATGAGAGATGTTCTCAGTAGAGCTTTATGCAGCATAAATGAAACGAGCCCTGATTATATATTGTTGGAAACCAACTATTTAACTCCTGATGACACAGAGTCTGCATATGTCCGAGCGGTCATCCTCCTTCTTAACAAGTTTGGATGGTTTCATCCATTTACCTGCAAGTCCACAAAAGAGGAGTGTGACAGGTTGATCATGGATGAAAACACTCCCTACTCAAACCTGTATCTACCTAGAATTACTACATCAGAAGAAGAAGCCGTATTAACTGTACGATCATTGGCGAGACCTGATCATTCAAGAGTTAGCAACAAGCTAATTCACTTGTGCCCATCCGTGCACGTAAGAGATTTTATGCCCCCTATTGATTATGCCACTTACTTGTTGACAAGAGTCTTGTCGTGCGATACACATGTAGACTCCTTCAACTACTTATTGTTTATCTTGAATGAAAACAATATTGTCAACAAAGAGATGAGAAAGTCAAAATGCATACTACACACAGTTAATGATGTAGAGGGTGAAATATACTGCCTATTCTATCATTACATAAAATCTATAGGCAGTGAGGTAGGTATCCCACATGGAATGTGGACAATGACAGCATAGACACTTGTCTAAGTAGAGGTCCTCTCCATTGCATGATAGATACCTGCAACATTGTCCATGATAACACCATGTTCTGGAAGTCCATCATAACTAAAGAGCGTTACGGAGATCCCGACATACTAATAATGATCAGTGATGTATCAAGCAGTGTGAACCAAGTTATAATGAAGGACAACAGCATTATCATTAGTGACAATCCGGTGAGCACAAACTTGACGTTAACTTATTGTATAGAGATAATGACACACCGGCTTCATATCTTTTACTTATACACATCTACATGTGATTCACTTAGCACACTCAAATATCAGCAATTGCCACGGTCCGTACCCTATGCGTTGGCCGATAGCTCCTCTGTTCTGTCAAATATAAAGGACAAATGTTTAACTCTATGGGATTGGTTCCACTCTGTCCTGAGTGTAGAAAACATGCCACTAGATAGCCTAAAGAGACAGATGATATATCAGTTTGTACAAGAAAGGAGACGTGCAAGCAGTGTGTCATTTAGCAAGCCCAAACAGCACAATCCTATAGAATTGAGCTTGATATACAAGAGGAGAAATAGGTTGTTCACAAACCATGTCGTAAAGTGGATACAATGGTCATTATACTTTCAATTGCTTCATTACGGGAATGAAGAAGAAGATCTATCTGGTAGACGGTTTGAATTTCATGTCCACAACAACAAGGCAAGGAAACGATTATGTGTAACCTCTTATAAAAATGTGTCCAAATACTACTCTTATACTTTTGAACGTGCGGGCATAACTCTAGAGCTTTATGCCAAATTTAGAATAACATCTAGATCATTGAAGAGACTCACTCTGCAAGGAGGAGTAACAGTAGTCCCTAGAGGATTGATCCCTATGGTAGGGGAGAGCTTGGGGTTGACGGAGATTAGAGAGTTGTTCAAGGAATAAGATGAATAGGAAACAATTTGTTTGATTTGTAAATATATATTTTCGTTTCATATGATGCAATATTGTGATTTTATTAATTAATAAAGAATATTTAATATTTAATAAAAATCATCATTGCCTTCTTCTTTCCTTTGTAAAGTTTTCATTTGTTATTAGATTGTTTTTGTAGAGCTGCAATACAAAAACAAATTAATGCAAAGACAGAAATGATAAAAAAGACCAAACAAAGGAAATAATACTGTTTATTAGCTCTTTCTGGTTTCCAGGGTTTAAAACCACAGAATACAAGATGGTATCACAAGAAGTCATTAGAAGACCTTTATCCAAAAAGAGTCTAGTACCCAATGTAGAAGCGGTGACTTTTGTTAAAAAGGGCAAACCATCTTATCTAACAGACTTAAAAACAAGGGGTTACATAGCAGATGTTTTATCTCTTGTCACCACCCAGATGGCTATGATACTAGGAAAGGTACCGGAAGAGTGCTTTGAGAAGGTAGAGAAAGCAGCAACAGATGCAACAATCAGAGAGAGAGCACCAGAATGTATTGCAATGGTAGGAATGGCAGGATTTATGATATTGGGGAAACCAGTCATGCCCAAGCTCGAGAACAAGGATTACATAAGTAAGAGATGGACTTCGGGGTGCACAATGGGGGGAATCGATCACACCAAAGGAGTGATGACTGATGATGATTACAGATCTTTGCTAGGAGTTCAAAATTATTTCGAAGCACATCCAGAACAGAAAAGAGTATGGGTCTCAGAAATGTTGGAAGACAGCAATACCAGAACTCCCAAGTTTATAAAAGACCAGATATTACTTGTCTGGGAATATGCGGGGATGAAATCCCTACAAATAATAAAAGCCTATATTTCCTCCAAACCGTATAGCTTATTAAGTGAGGTTATATCAGATCAAGCCTTAGCGTTCAATAATGAATGGAGGGAACAAGAAGCCAAACTTGGGAGCGATATTATGTATGCCAGATTAATGAAATGGCCCGAAGTGGAGAAACTGAATCATAGGTTATTTCCAGATCTATACTATTTGGCAGTCACTCAGGCGAGGAGAGCGGGGGCATTGGGGAAGGGAGAGCAATACCTAATGTCTACAGTTTCAACAAAAATGCCAACATCGGAATTGAGGAGTATGTCCCGTCTGAGATCCATGGCGTCAACTGAATTTGTTGCAACAGAAACAATTAAGAAGAAACTGAGGGAATTTGGTATAGAATTGACTGAGGGAACAATAAGGAAAATGACGCAGATTGGAAGAGAAAAGAAGAGGAAACGATACGAGTCAAGTGACGAAGAAGATGAAGAAGAAATGGAAGAGAGATCAAAAAGAGGTAAATTATGAGAACTGCGTCAAATACCGAAGAAAAGATTCTCACATCTTGTCCAGATGGAGTGTAAGAGATTAGATTGGCCTGGTAGAGTAAATATTTTGTATTATAAATTTAACATACCATTTAATAAAAATGACCAAACAAACATCATGAACAAAGCCACATCAAAAGACAAAGCAGGCAAGACAAAAATCATTGCACCGGAGATAAAAACAACAATGAAGGCCTTGGAACCCTCTCTAAACTGCCCACCAGCGATGATGATTCCACCAGAGACAGTACATACACAGAGGCAAGAGGAAGCACTAGAGGTAGTGAAAAAGGAGGTGAAACGGAGTCGGATGTAGGAGACGAGTCGAACAGTGGAAGTGAGGATGGGCTGGAGGAAATAGAGGGTCTACACTTAGGAATGCCCAAAAGGAAGTCCAATTTCAGAACTATGCATCCGAGTCCCAAAAGAAGAAGATCAGAAAAGAGGGAAGGGAGGGATAAGGAGCCTGAAAGACTAAAGAAACAACTGAAAAGGATGTGCGATCTTCTTGCCACAAACAACAAACTCATTGAAGAATCCCATAGATTACAAAGGGAGCAGATAGAAATCACCAAACAGATGGTTGAAGCGCAATCTGCGGTTTTGTACAGGTTGGAAGGACACCAGAAAAATATCCTTTCTCTCTCAGAAACATACTCAAGTCCTCTTGGACTCATTACGGACATTCCTCCTAAAGACCACAGCATACTATCTAGAAGCGAAGCCGCACCGGGAACATCTCGGATAACTATTACAGATAGCGGAACGATGATGATGAGTGTTTGATCTCATCTCAGTAAGAAGATTATGTGGCGTGCAATACATTGATTTCTATTATAAGAATAACAATGCAATAAAGTCACCAAACTACTCTGAAAGACTGAAACAAAGTACAAATTAATAAGAGTGCTCAAGTGTAGAAGGAATCTGTTTGATTTCTTTTGTTTTGTTTTATCTTTATATAATGACATTTATTTATCTCTTTTTCAGAGCATGGTTAAATCCCACCTCCCGTTCTCCTGATTCAAAATTTACATCTATTTGTTTATTTTTATTCAATGAAGTTGACATGAAATCTGTGAATTCTACTAAATCTGTAGTTGTGGATCTTCCGCTAATAAAGCCATGCTGATTGTTACTGATTGAATCAGATACATGATTGTATATGTATTTATACAAAATTTTCTCAAGACACTTTGCAATGTTGGATAAAATACTGATAGGTCTATAATTTTCAATATCATGAGAACTGCCAGATTTAAATATAGGACACACATGGGCTTTCTTGAAGGAATTTGGAAATGTATTAGTAGAAAGAGATAGATTAAAGATAATTAGCAGCGGTGTAGTTAAAAAGTCACGACAACCCTTGAGTATAAAAGCTGGAATGTTATCAGGACCGGGAGACTTGGAGATTTTCAGACTATTTATAGCTTGTATAATATCATCCTCGGTTATTTTTTGAATATTTAGTTGATGCATAGTAACTGATTCTGTTGAAAAGTCATCAAAGTCAACGCACAGATCCTCAGTTGAATAAACACTGTTGAAATGATCCGCAAACCCTTGTACAATTTCCGTCGTAGATTTGAGTTCATTGTTTTTCAGAAACATGTTACCCGGGATGCGTGATGTTTGTTTGAGATTATTCACGAATGCCCAAAATTTATTTGGATCGGACGATATATTTGATTCAGCATTTGATATAAAATTTCGGTAAGCATCTTTCATATTTGATTTTAGTTTAGCTCGTAAGGAACTGAATTCTTTATAATGATATTCATCCTTGTGAGTCTTGTACAGTTTATGAGCTTTTTCTTTTTGTTTGATCATTTGAATGATATCCTTAGTAAACCAGGAAGGGTAATTAGTAATTCTTTTACGCATCCTAGGAACACATTTCTGAAACACTTTATTAATTATGTCATAGAATCTATCAACAGCTTCATTGACATCAGTGAACGACTTAAAAATATTCCAATCTGTGTCCCTTAGTAAAGAGTACATCAACTCATAATCCGCACGTTGGAAATTATAGAAGAAATCAGAGTTGAATTTTGACTTATGAGGAACAGTATTTTTTAATTCTAAAGTAATAAATAAAGAAGGATGATATTTGTCTTCCGGTACAAAAGAGATATCTTCGCGAATTACACCACAATTTATATTAGATATAACGACATCAAGAATACGATTGTCACAGTTTAATATTTTATTTTGTTGAATTCCTCCAAGAAAATTACAAAAATTATTGAATCTAGTTATGTGATTGTTTGTAAAATTTAAATTATAATATTTAACTAGATCGAAGATATTCAGATCTCCAATTATAATGAAATTATTTTGAAGTACAGAACTATTTGATTCTAAGCAATCATAAATCATTTCTTGTTGTTCAGCTGAAATAGGAGAAGGAGCATAAATGCAAATGACAATCAGATTCGCACCCGAGTTCAAATGCAATTTGATACCGATAATATCAGCAATAGAGTTTTCATTTAAATCTAATTTTATGAGTGATAATTTGTGTTTATTATTTACTGCACACAAAACACCTCCGCCGCGTGATTTGCCTACCTTACGGTAATTACGATCCTTTCTAAAAGTGTTATATCTGTTATGATCGAATAATTCATTATTATATACTGTATCATTGAGCCATGTCTCCGTGATAGCAATTATATCATAGTCAGTACTAGCACTATTTATTAATACTTCATTCAGTTTAGTATTAAGACCTCTAGCATTCTGATAGTAAATCTCCATAAATAAATTTTATATTCGTGTATCACGATTATATGCGAAGGTCACACAATATGAACAGATGAAACACCAAAAGTCTTGAAAAAACGTGCAATTAGTATACTGCGGACAAGTGAACTGAACAAAAACTGTCAAATAGAATAAACACAAAAAAAATCTAGTTCAATGGTTCAATGGTTGAATGTTGCTCCAGGATTGACAAAGTTGAATTACAGTGCAATGCAAATCACGGAATGAGTTCTTTTGATGTAGAAAATAATGCAAGTCTGTTAATATGGTCATTCAATTTGAAGAAAATATTGCCATCGTTTGTCCACACATTTTTAAAGCCGTATTTATCACAAGCTTCTTTATACATCTTATGCCCAGTCTTGGTAAGATCCTCCTTGATGTAAATACCAGTGCTTTTAAGCTTGCTCCTATTTTTTAGGATAGAGTCACGGATCTTATATGACATGAACTTAATTATGATAGCACGTGCACTACTACTAGGAGATGCTGATTTAGGATCACTCGCATGTTTTTTGGGGGGTTTGCCAACACGATGACAGCGATCAATTGATTGAAGAGGAACATTAAGGGATAATTTTGATTTCAGGATCTCACGCACCTTTTCTTCAGGGTCCTCATGAATATCCTCAGGTACGCCAAAAATACGAATACAATTCCTTCTAGAGTATTGCTCAAGTTTACCAACTTCATGCTCCAAATGAATATTTTTGTTTTTTTATTTTTTTTTGGAGATTAGACATAATACTCAACCATAAGACTGATTAGACTAAGTTATTAGCACTATTTAACATGGATAACGTAGAATTACTAACATTTTCTGATTTCAAGGAGCTCAATCTTAAATTGGGATCAAGAGATGACTTACTTCTTAATCCAGAATTAGTACATCAAGAAAAGCGCCTTTTCTTCTCCTCTACTTTCTCTCCTCTTGTTATTATTCGACACATTCCTACTCTAAATCAAAACTACCTATATAACATTGACCACTACACAATTTTTAGTGCCCTTCAAAGAAAATTTGAAACAAAAGTACTTACCCCAAATGACTATACTCAGGCGTTTGAACAGCTGGGCCTATCTTCAGGACCGCCACCTTGTTTAGAAGGGAAAGAACCATTGAGAGTTCCTTGCGACTATTCCCAAACCAAAACAACAATAAGTGGAATCTTAGAAAAACCAGCTAAACCAGGGGGAAATTGGACAATCAATGTATCTGCTGGGTCATCAATTCTTGTTTCTTTTGCCATTGCCTCTTTACATTATCTAAGTGTAGAGGAGTATAACTATATGCTCGTTGATTACTTTTCAGGGTCAATGGACAGCAATGTAGCTTCCCTAAAGAAAGGAGATGTGAACCAGAAGTATATGATGGTTCCACATTCTGTAGCATTAACAATCGCCCACATGTCTGCTCTCGGCCTCTTTAAATCTTATAATTCTGAACTAAAAGGACACTCGAGGATATTTGCAGACAAACGTATTGCTGCAGCCTGCTCTTTTTTGAAGGTAAAACAACCAATTATTGTGAATATTTCAGAATATCTTGGACTGATCTCCAATGGTATTGCAAATTACCCTATATTGATAAGATCTATATATGAATTTTTAACAAGAATTGAGACTGCTATTGCAAAACATACTCTCAATTTGTTGAAATATACTGGTATTTCAAGCATTATTATAACTTACGAATTCATTACTGCACCTCCTACAAAGGCTCATAGGGATCCTAGGGTTATGGAAGAGCTGTTAAAAGTCAAACAGTTTGTTGAAAATCTTAGGAAAATAGATAAATGGGAATTTATTCATTTCTTTGAGGCCTCAAAGATAACCTTGACCAGAGCTGACTTTAAGGATGCAGCTTATGTAGGAATAAAGTTTAGACAAGGAGAAGGAAAATCCTTTGAAAACTTCATAAATGCTCCATCTGACAGACAAAAATACCTTGAAAAGATTCTAAATATTAGAATGAAAGAATCTGAATTGGTGGGAGATGATACAAAAGAAAAGTATCGTTTGCTCTACAATAGAGATATGATGCCTGTTCAGGAGGACAAAATTGAATTAGAACAGGAAGACACTTATACTCTTATTGCCAATCTCCTAAGAAATGTAAATAAGTTATAGTGATCTTTTATATTTTTTATTTTTTAATATCCTCTTATATATTCTACTCTCTTTCTACCTCTTATGATTTTCCCTTATTTTTTAGAAAAAACCGAGATTAGAAAAATATATCAATATAACAACTAGCCTCACATAAATATGGATACTGTTAGATTAATTGATCCAACCTTAACAAAAGTTCGGCCCAAATTCAACAATGAAGAGTATGATAGGCCAACCATCGTTTTACTGAAGACCTTCATAACCGCATTTATGGCAAACAGCGGTAAGCTAGGACACGATTTTTGTACTAAGGAATTTTACCCAAAAATTATGGGTTTGATGCAAACCTATATAAAGATGGAAGATACTCTTGAATGGCCAAAATTGTACCAAGACTTCTTGTACCAGTTATTAATTACTTGTTACAATTTGTCAGAAGAAGAGCGGGCAGCAACATACAGAGGACTGGGCACATACATCTGTAGCCTAGGAGATGAGTCAAAGGCCCTGATGAAATTCTACCCAGGTGATATTGTCTTATACTCAGAGGAAATCGAACATAAATGTTTACATATAACATGTTCGAACACAGATTGTGTATCTTCAGTTACCAAAGCCATTATGGCTAAAGAAAGTGTAAGGAAAAGTAAGGCTTCTAGTGTAGAAGTAAGTCCCTCAATTATCTCCTCGTAATATTTTCTTTGCTCTTCCAATTTTTTGTCCAGGTGAACAAATATTTTGTCTGCAATTTTTTGTATAAAAGAATCATCGTTCAGAATTTTGCTGACTATTTCAGTTTCAGACGCACTATTGTTCCTTCTACTGCCCATATTTACTTGAAAAATGTGAAAAAATGCACCAGTTTTCGATATAATGAAGAAAAATATGGAGCAACAAAAAACACGTTTATTCGTGTTGAGACATATAATACATTTGTGAAGAACACACTCCCTTGCTGGAGAGCAGGCATCGCCCCGAAAACCCTTAATAAAAATGACCAAACAATAAGTCACAATCATGACATCACTCACACTCACCATAATTGTCTGTTCGGTTGCAGCAATTCATGCTTTTAACATCTACCCAAAACTCTGTCAACAAGAAAAAGGATTAACTATATACAAGTTGCCCAACAAAGAGGTTTGTTCGGGGGAAGAATCAGATATGACACCAATAAAAGTAGACATATATGTCAAGGACTACAACCAACACAAAATACCGGGAAAACATTATAGAATGTGGAGATACTCATGTTCAACTACAGTGGCATTTTTCGGAGTGAGAGATTGGAAGGACACCAGATATCAATTAACTATGAATGATCACAACATTCAAGGATCAATACATGGACTTTGTATGGGGTCAGACAGTCATCCTATAGCTCTTCCACATCATTTAACAACAGATTGCAAATATTATTGGATGAGAGAGACAAAAACTGAAATTACATACTGCACAGTAGAAGACACGAATGTGTATCATGTACCTGGGCAGTACTTGACGTGTGATTCTACTCCTTCAATAAACTGCAAAATCACAGACAAATATTGCGAGACACTGTCAGGAGGGCTGGTGGTATGGAGTCCCCAAGAGGAAAAAGATGACTACATATCCAGATATACAGGGCCGGGTATACTTCAAGGCAACACTATAAGAGTGGATGACCTACAAAGCACATTCACTCTGCTGTCATTACCTCAAGCCGGTTCAATGTTAACGACAGCGGAAGGATTCAAGATAACATATAAATACATAAACAGAACTAGAAGAGCTGTTGACACAGATTTTGGATCTGTATTAAAAGTGGTTCATGATGAGATCAACGGAAAACTGCAATACATAAACTCGAAATTGAATCCATCTTTGAAGTATTTGTATGATTTATGTGAGGTGTACAACCAAGACAAGGTAACATTGATGTATGAAATTCAGAAAAATTCAGATACATACATAAGACAGTATACAAAAAACGAGTATATAACATCATCAATAATTGGTGAATATGTGTTACTATGGCCATGTTACCCAGTTATGAAATGGACTGTTAGATCTTCTAATAAGACTTGTTATGTAGATATTCCTATAACATACAACAATGGTGAGTATTGGAGCGATGGATATTTAGACACTATTACGGGTGACATAAGGAGCAAATCAGCTCATCAGGACTGTGAGAATTATGTTTCTTATTTTCACAAGGATGGACGATTATTCAAACATACAGTAGAAGGATCTGTTGACATAACACCGGACACATTAGCAACACTTCCTAACAGCAGAAGCGGAAAAATTCTAAATTCCTTTTTACCACATTGGAACAATATTTGGTTGTATAATGAAACAACCTTTTATAGAGAACGTGCGGGGACGAAAATGTATTGGTCCTTGTCCAAGGAAGTAGATAATGTTAGATCCGTAGCAGATTACACAGATCCCACCTCGCAAGAAACAATGATCTTAAATCAATTAGGACTAAGTACATGGAAATTGGGTTGGATCGGAGTTATATTTTCATTGTACAAGTCTTTGTGCCATATAGGAGGATTTATAGTCCTAGCGAACATGGTTCTCATCCCTGCTGGTAAGATTATCATTTCTAGACTCACCATCCTAAAGATGAAAAGAAAAGAAGCATTCAGTCCTGATGAAGAGGATGAAGAAAGCAAAGATTACAAAAAATACATAAGACTTCAGAAGATAAAACATTCGTCATTAAAAAGAGCTGTCAAGTTGTATCCTGACTTAGATGAATAAGTTGTTATTGATTTACATAAATAAAACTATTAACCTTCCATTGATGGAAATACATTTAATTATCAATTATGTAACATTTAATAAAAATGACCCACATAAACATCGGAATGGATCAAGACTTGAACCAAGAGCTGATGCAGGAAGCAGGGGGCTCACTCAGCGACACGCACGCAAGGCAGCCACCAATATTCAGGAAAGATAGGCACTTGTCTTCGGCTTTATTGATAACAGAAATAGAATATATGTTTCATTATCGAGACAATCCTAAAGCCATAAAAAGAGAACACAGAGAACTGTTAGAAAGAGTGAACAATGACGAGTATGAGATAATCCATCCCAAATACCTTTATAGTTGGTTTATGAAACACATGTTCTTAATAGTGAGCCGAGATAACAAAACCAATCCTGAGCTGAGAGAAATATACAAGATTGCGAACAAAACCCTACAGGTAGCATTCAAGGACTATAATCATGTTGAATTTCGTCAAGAGTCTCATCCCACCGACTATATATTATATATATACAACATAAAATCCAAATTTGATGAATTATTTGATGAAATAACATTCAATACAAGTTTCCAACAAAAATGGACTTTAGGAAGTGTAAGAGGTATAGCATTTGGCAATCTGCACGTTATATACACGGATAAAGACAGAACTCAGGCTTTTGTTGTAACGCACTCTCATCTTTCTGGAATCAGAGATATGTTCAACTCATGGTTCAGCATTCTTGTTTATTCTTCTGCATATCAGAACAAATATCCAGGATACAATTTGTATGACGAAGTAATCAAAATAATAGGAATGATTACAAAATCTTCAGAAAATCATCCTAAGAGGATATATGATCTAATAAAGTGTTGGTCATCATTAATAATAGGCTGCTATCTGAGATCAATCGAGAACAAGACATCATTTATTGACTCGTTAACACCTGAGTTTCTAGATATGAAGGAAGACTACTTTTTCAAATACTTGACGTCCCCAATACCAAACGAAACCGCTACACATTTGAAGCTTGAGTTAAGTGGTTTATGGAAATGCTTCGGTCACCCCATTATAAACATGACAGAAAGTGTTAAGACCTGGATCAGAAAAGGTTGCGTGCTCAAAAGAGGATTGGCTGAGTCCGCCAAAGAAGTGTCGAATATGTTAAAATTGACTTTCTGTAGACAACACTACAAGCCGAAGAAGACATGGCCTAAATTAAAAACAATGTCCAACTCATCAGATAGAGTAAATAGATGTATAGCTCAAGACACATGGGGAGAGGACGAGAGCAGTCCATGGTTGTCAAGCGAATTTGAGGGAGTAGAGTTTGATCAAAACATGTGGTTCAACATGCATGTTGATCCGTCAGACCTGTTGTCAGATAGATCCATGATTCCAGAACGAGCTCAGTGGATTCATGAATATGATAGGCAAGCACATAGAACCATTCACGGAAGAATGCCTACAGGTCCTAAATCCACCACTAGGAGCGTCATATTGCATTATTTGAGTCAAGAACATGTATTAGTGGAAGATATAATAAATAAAATAGAGAGAGGAGAATGGGACAAAGAGTGGTTCATAATAGTGGCAGTTGCAAAAGAAAGAGGTTCTTTGCGAAACTGCATTTTGACATAAGGTTGTATCAAACGTCTACAGAAAGCAATATTGCAGACCAAATATTTCCATATATAAATCAACAATCAATGACTATGTCAGAAGAGGAACTAATACGTGTAACATTAAGAATGAACAATCCTACCACAAATTTGAAAGGTGTTACTTATAGATTCATAACAGTTGATTTCTCTTCTTGGTGCACTAATTTTCGAAAGGAGCTGTGCGACAGACTTTCCAAAGATCTAGATAATTTGTTCGGATTGAAGATTACATATCAATTCACTCATATATTTCATATACTATGCAAATTAATATTCCAGGACAGATTTATGCCGCCCAAACAAGATCCCAAAACAGGGGATCCAATTGCGGGGTCTAGATGTCATGACAGTCCTAAAGCCTGGCAAGAAGGATTGAGGCAAAAAGGTTGGACTATTATAACTATAATGCTGATTGAATTAGCAGCGGAGGAATGTGGCACCTCTGCGTCATTGTTGGGGCAAGCAGATAATCAAATAATATTATCAAGAATTCCACCTCATTATGACCTGGTTAAATTAAAATTAACTGAGGATGAATATGTTAACAAGTTTATACAGTTGTTGTCAGTCAAAGCAACAAAGGCAGGCAAACCCATAAAGCCTGAAGAATCCTGGGATTCAGGAAACTGCTTTGAATATTCTAGAGAGTACCACATTTGCGGGGCCCAAGTTAGCAGTGCTTTGAAGAGAATATCAAGATTAGCAAGTGAAGCAAACCAGACAATACCTACTACAAACAGTGACCTGTCTGGAATATATTCCACCGGGATGGCATCCGCATCAAAAGATATATCCCCCGCTTATTTGTTTTTTGCTACAACAATAGAAGCGATTCATTTGTTACGAAGGAAAATGAGATGGTTAACGGTGAGACCGACAGAGCACAATGTAGCTCTCCTATGTGTAGGCAGAATATTGGGAGGATTCCCTGTAGCACTTTACTCTCAATTCTGCACAAGAGCAGTTCAAGATGTACTAACCTCTAATTTACATCTAATTAGATCTCTTTACAATGATCTGCAATATAGGAAATATATAAATTGTGTATGTTATATAACTGCAAAATCAATAGAAAAGAATGATTATCTATCTTTAATAAAAGATCCACAAAGTGTTCCCATTCGAGCTCCAAGGCAACCGGAGATGATGTTAAGAGAGGAAATTAAGAAGGGGATATCAACCATTGTAAAAAATGTTGACATGAAAATATTATTCGAAAGCAATACGGATGAGGCACATTAGTTCAAGACCTAATGAGCATACATCCCCACAATCCCCGACTATTGAACAAATTATATGCTTTATCAAATGTCGGATTACAAGAGAAAATGATAGGTAAAGTCGGTAATACACGGTCGATTCAACAAACATGTCTTAGCACTTGGTCCAACGAAATAGCAGTTCTGAAGAGCGTAGAAACTATGGAAATGTCGACAAGCAATCATTACAAAACCAGACCTCCCAAAGACAACCCGGAGGGTTTGATAGGATCTTATCTATCCACATGCACGATGAGAAGTGCTCAAGAGATGAGGTCTGATCTGTGGAAAATACCACTGACTGGTATAACTATGCCGGCTCAGCAAGAGCAATGTATATTGGTAAGATGGAATCAAGTTCCCGATTCTTGGTTGTCAAGATGTGTTTTGATAGTTGTAGATGATGATGTAAGAAATAGTACTATTCAAAAGAAAGGAAAGAGAACTCCTTATTTTGGGTCCACTACCAAATTGAGAGCCAGAAGAGCTCCTTTGCAGGTAATGGAAGTTGGAAGTATGCTCTCGAATGTAAAAACCTTAATGGAACTGTTGGGTTGGGTCAAAGGTGATGAGCAAATGACCAACTTCTTAAATACACTGATAGAAGAAAAAACTACAGTACCTGTGGAAGAATTGCTGAAATATACTAGACCAATATACTCAGGTGCCATAACACATAGACTTCCATGTCCCGCATTGAGACAAGGAGGTATGTCCAATCAAAACTTGACTTTTGGTAGTTATGTTCAAATTGTCTCTGATACAGCCACTGAGTATGCCAAATCAGGGACCAATTATACCATTTGTTTTCAATCCAATTTCACTTATGCCATATCATCCTTGGCCCAAAGAATGTTGACAGGAGAAGACATCTCAGGAAGTTGGGCCATGGTCTTCTCCTGTCAAGAAGACTGCACAAGCATAGTTCCAGAAGAACATTTCACCATGTCTCAGAATAGCTATGAAGGAATCAATGTGCTCAGAAAAATTGAAGAAATTAGGCCTAAGTTTCAACCTGAAAGAATGAGAGGGTCGGATTCCGGTCTGGGTGGAGTAGAGTCTTACTCAATTATAATGGCTAGGAAATTCGTATTGTGGATATTAAATCATAAAGGGGCTGAACATATATCCTCTTTAGCCAACAGATCCGTACACGAGGTCTTGATTGCGCCTTTCGCCAATTTGACCGAATTTTCTAGAGTCAACTGCAGACTGTTCCTGAGGAGTTTTATTTATTATCATTTCATTTATGAGAAAGATACGGTAAATCATCCCTATCTCATTTGGGAGCCAATCCTCAATTCAGGCTCGGAAAAATCCACCTATGACGTGTTAATGGACACATTTGTTAAGTGCGGATTGCTGCCTCAACTTGTAGAGATATCTGGCTATAGAAACATAACAAAGATAACCAAGTCACATATGAGAGATGTTCTCAGTAGAGCTTTATGCAGCATAAATGAAACGAGCCCTGATTATATATTGTTGGAAACCAACTATTTAACTCCTGATGACACAGAGTCTGCATATGTCCGAGCGGTCATCCTCCTTCTTAACAAGTTTGGATGGTTTCATCCATTTACCTGCAAGTCCACAAAAGAGGAGTGTGACAGGTTGATCATGGATGAAAACACTCCCTACTCAAACCTGTATCTACCTAGAATTACTACATCAGAAGAAGAAGCCGTATTAACTGTACGATCATTGGCGAGACCTGATCATTCAAGAGTTAGCAACAAGCTAATTCACTTGTGCCCATCCGTGCACGTAAGAGATTTTATGCCCCCTATTGATTATGCCACTTACTTGTTGACAAGAGTCTTGTCGTGCGATACACATGTAGACTCCTTCAACTACTTATTGTTTATCTTGAATGAAAACAATATTGTCAACAAAGAGATGAGAAAGTCAAAATGCATACTACACACAGTTAATGATGTAGAGGGTGAAATATACTGCCTATTCTATCATTACATAAAATCTATAGGCAGTGAGGTAGGTATCCCACATGGAATGTGGACAATGACAGCATAGACACTTGTCTAAGTAGAGGTCCTCTCCATTGCATGATAGATACCTGCAACATTGTCCATGATAACACCATGTTCTGGAAGTCCATCATAACTAAAGAGCGTTACGGAGATCCCGACATACTAATAATGATCAGTGATGTATCAAGCAGTGTGAACCAAGTTATAATGAAGGACAACAGCATTATCATTAGTGACAATCCGGTGAGCACAAACTTGACGTTAACTTATTGTATAGAGATAATGACACACCGGCTTCATATCTTTTACTTATACACATCTACATGTGATTCACTTAGCACACTCAAATATCAGCAATTGCCACGGTCCGTACCCTATGCGTTGGCCGATAGCTCCTCTGTTCTGTCAAATATAAAGGACAAATGTTTAACTCTATGGGATTGGTTCCACTCTGTCCTGAGTGTAGAAAACATGCCACTAGATAGCCTAAAGAGACAGATGATATATCAGTTTGTACAAGAAAGGAGACGTGCAAGCAGTGTGTCATTTAGCAAGCCCAAACAGCACAATCCTATAGAATTGAGCTTGATATACAAGAGGAGAAATAGGTTGTTCACAAACCATGTCGTAAAGTGGATACAATGGTCATTATACTTTCAATTGCTTCATTACGGGAATGAAGAAGAAGATCTATCTGGTAGACGGTTTGAATTTCATGTCCACAACAACAAGGCAAGGAAACGATTATGTGTAACCTCTTATAAAAATGTGTCCAAATACTACTCTTATACTTTTGAACGTGCGGGCATAACTCTAGAGCTTTATGCCAAATTTAGAATAACATCTAGATCATTGAAGAGACTCACTCTGCAAGGAGGAGTAACAGTAGTTCCTAGAGGATTGATCCCTATGGTAGGGGAGAGCTTGGGGTTGACGGAGATTAGAGAGTTGTTCAAGGAATAAGATGAATAGGAAACAATTTGTTTGATTTGTAAATATATATTTTCGTTTCATATGATGCAATATTGTGATTTTATTAATTAATAAAGAATATTTAATATTTAATAAAAATCATCATTGCCTTCTTCTTTCCTTTGTAAAGTTTTCATTTGTTATTAGATTGTTTTTGTAGAGCTGCAATACAAAAACAAATTAATGCAAAGACAGAAATGATAAAAAAGACCAAACAAAGGAAATAATACTGTTTATTAGCTCTTTCTGGTTTCCAGGGTTTAAAACCACAGAATACAAGATGGTATCACAAGAAGTCATTAGAAGACCTTTATCCAAAAAGAGTCTAGTACCCAATGTAGAAGCGGTGACTTTTGTTAAAAAGGGCAAACCATCTTATCTAACAGACTTAAAAACAAGGGGTTACATAGCAGATGTTTTATCTCTTGTCACCACCCAGATGGCTATGATACTAGGAAAGGTACCGGAAGAGTGCTTTGAGAAGGTAGAGAAAGCAGCAACAGATGCAACAATCAGAGAGAGAGCACCAGAATGTATTGCAATGGTAGGAATGGCAGGATTTATGATATTGGGGAAACCAGTCATGCCCAAGCTCGAGAACAAGGATTACATAAGTAAGAGATGGACTTCGGGGTGCACAATGGGGGGAATCGATCACACCAAAGGAGTGATGACTGATGATGATTACAGATCTTTGCTAGGAGTTCAAAATTATTTCGAAGCACATCCAGAACAGAAAAGAGTATGGGTCTCAGAAATGTTGGAAGACAGCAATACCAGAACTCCCAAGTTTATAAAAGACCAGATATTACTTGTCTGGGAATATGCGGGGATGAAATCCCTACAAATAATAAAAGCCTATATTTCCTCCAAACCGTATAGCTTATTAAGTGAGGTTATATCAGATCAAGCCTTAGCGTTCAATAATGAATGGAGGGAACAAGAAGCCAAACTTGGGAGCGATATTATGTATGCCAGATTAATGAAATGGCCCGAAGTGGAGAAACTGAATCATAGGTTATTTCCAGATCTATACTATTTGGCAGTCACTCAGGCGAGGAGAGCGGGGGCATTGGGGAAGGGAGAGCAATACCTAATGTCTACAGTTTCAACAAAAATGCCAACATCGGAATTGAGGAGTATGTCCCGTCTGAGATCCATGGCGTCAACTGAATTTGTTGCAACAGAAACAATTAAGAAGAAACTGAGGGAATTTGGTATAGAATTGACTGAGGGAACAATAAGGAAAATGACGCAGATTGGAAGAGAAAAGAAGAGGAAACGATACGAGTCAAGTGACGAAGAAGATGAAGAAGAAATGGAAGAGAGATCAAAAAGAGGTAAATTATGAGAACTGCGTCAAATACCGAAGAAAAGATTCTCACATCTTGTCCAGATGGAGTGTAAGAGATTAGATTGGCCTGGTAGAGTAAATATTTTGTACACAGAGGTTGGGGATGAATTGGAACAAGATAGAAAAGGCAGAAAGAGAATTGAACAGGAAATGTACTAGAAACTAAACGAGCCCTAGGAGAACAGTACACTATTAAAACAGGGAAGAAGATACCTGCTGAGATAATAGATGTGATTGTCTGTGTTTGTTTGGATGAATGCTATCTAAAAATTTATGCAGAGCGACAGAAACAGATATTTTAAGAATATCATGGATTGAGAAATCATAATTTAGTCATCTTTTTATGTTCCATGGTGAGGGTAGTGAATAAACAAATAATTTATATGCAGTCAGAAAATTCAAGAAGAGAAAAGACAAGAATTTATCACTTGATTGAAAAAGACAAAAGTGAAATCAAGGTATGTAAAAGCTTTTACCAAAAAAAAAACCCTTCAAGTATCTGCTTCGAGATTAGACCGTGTTCTTAAGCAAAACGGAAATACTACTGTTCCTCCGACCGACAGAAGAGGCCTTGCACCATCAGCAAACAAAGCACCGACTGAAAAAATCGATGGAGTTAAGAAACTCATGGACAAATCTGCGACTTACGGAAGTCACTATTCTTTCCATGAATCATTGAGCCGCCAATACCTTGCATCAGGCGTGAGCATAAACAAGATGTATTTACTTCATTGTAATAACAATAGCAGCAAAAATTTAGTCAATATTCATGAGTTCAGATAAATTTTCAATGCAAATTATAATTCAACATTTCTGATATCTGTCGTAAATGTGATAATTTTGAAGTAAAGATACTTGCTTCGAACTCTGATGTTGAGAAAAACAATTTGAGCGTACAAAAAAGCTACATTTGACTAAAAAGCGGAGTTAGCGAGATCACAAATTTGTGCAGACCGACTCAACGCCAAAACTAATGAATAGGTAACGGCAATTGCTTACACTACTATTTACAACTGGAGTTTGCTTTTATAAGAGACAAATGTGGACATATTTAAGATCATGAGTATCATTTGTATATACTGAAAATAAATGTATTTAACCAGTTTTCTTTGTTTTCATTCATCCTTCCAACTTTGAAATGTTATCGGTCGACGGCCTTGGTGACAGGCTAGCGTTGGATGAAAGGCGGTCTCATGCGGGCAGCCATGCATGGCCGTAATGTTGGTGGTATTTTACTATAGTATGCTCAAACTTAGCGTTTGGAAGTACGATATGTTCAAATTTGATATCTGCAGAATATTGATCGAATAGTTAATTCTATGCACACCGGGTTAGTGATGAGTCATTATGTTGCATAACCCACATATGAACACATGTTCGCACAATACCCGAAAGCGAAAATATTTATCTCCAGCAAAGTCATTGTTTGATCCACACAAGTGCGGCGACGGCGGAGAGTCAGAAGCCTCTGTACTCAGCTACTGGCAAGTAACCAAAAAATATACAGAATTTATACCTGAACGTAGTTTATTATTGGATGAATTACACCAATAATCAGTTCAATTAGTATTCTTCAGATTAGAGACAGCATTTGCGATAATTTTTCGTTAAGAGTAGTAATTTTTAGTGTGCAATTACAATTGGAACAATTTTTCAAAAGCTCTTTATTCTTTTTACTGTTATTTGAATGAGTTTGTACATGCTCCATTCTTCGAAATTGAAATTCAAATGTATTTATTTGAAAGAAAAACTACATTTGGCAACTTCTTTCCAAATATTGAAGACAAGTACATGGAAATATTGATAACACTGATCTTTCGATCACAGGAATATCCTACCTGCAGGTTAGCATTTTTTTTCCTAGTTCTAGTAGTCGAAGAGCTCACGAGGATTTCAGGGAAAGTTGGAACAGCAACAAAATTACAATTTTCAATTGGTGAATCTAGAATCTTGCGTATGGTGGGGATTGGTGGTTATTTCGCTACTGAGCAGCCTATTAATCCAATCAAAATAGACATTCATTCTCGCATAAATTCCCAAGAAGCTGAAAAGTGACACGAACATTAGGGATACCATTATAATCAAGTTGTGGAAAGCCCAGAACGAGCCCGTGTGTGCAAAAAATTTTATGCGAGGTCAAAATTCGAAAAAATGAGTTTGTTGGATTTCTCAGCGGAACGAT
This sequence comes from Dromius quadrimaculatus, assembly GCA_963989225.1. Lineage (NCBI taxonomy): Eukaryota > Metazoa > Arthropoda > Insecta > Coleoptera > Carabidae > Dromius > Dromius quadrimaculatus. The sequence goes on along the minus strand of OZ022328.1, from coordinate 34,437,196 downwards.
CAGTTTTATGATATAAATAGCTCAGGCACAAATTGTAGATCTTTCAATTCTCTACAAAAATGGTCCGCACTGTTTTTTTCCTAAAATCCACTATTTCTGAAAAAAAAGCCATTCGAATGTTATATTCTCTATAATATGCCCACGTTTCCAAGCCACCTATGAAGTAGTGTACTTGGCGCCTGTTTCTCATTGTGGCTTCCCCGGTAGGCTTACTCTACGGTCTTCTTATTGAAGCTTGATATAATATTAGGTCGTTTTATTCAACTTCTTCTTCATCTTCATCTTCCTGAGTTGACGCAAATTGTTCAAATAGCGATACGACAATCGTCTCATCGTTGATGTTAGGATTATCTTCAGTTGAATATTTACTATTTGAACACGACTGGCTTTGACAGCTGGTGCATGCTGATGAACAAAGTCAGCTTCCTTTTTTGCACTCGCATTCTGAATTATACCCCTTTGTGCAATTATAAAAAATAGTATTAAGGCTTTTCTGGTGCAGATGGAAGTAGATTATGAATTGATTCAAAAACATCATTAAATAGCTCCCAACCGCATTCTTCTAGGTCCAGTTGATTATCAAGCAACATTGGAACTTGCTAATATGCTTGATAAAAATGTTGACGAGCAGAAGCCGAAGTTGGAAAAAAACAAGCTAATTGAACACGTGTTTTATTACGTGAATGTTCTGCAAAAGATACGTAACATAACTTATCTACGCAAGTGATTTGAAGTTATTAATAGACGGACACTGTTTCGTTGACAATTGAACAGCAGACAGATGTTGCTCAAGGCCACATGGTCACATGAAATTGGGGACTGTGTTTTCTTTTCATTTCATATTCTTAGAGTTATTATTCATATTAATGTACAAGTACTAGTTACGCAGACTGATAGTTTTATCTATATATACGATCATAATGTACAAAGGCAGTGTAGTCATGCATTTAATTGAGAATATAACTCTAGAATGGCTTTTTCCCCGAAATGCTGAAATTTAGGGAAAAAAAGAGTCACATACATTTTTGTACAAAATTGGAACATCTACAATTTGTGTCTCAGCTATTTTCATCATAAAATCAACCGTTTCACTCAGAAGCCCAGAAAACCTATTTTGCGAGCTTTGAGCTCGTATAAAATTTTTTGCACACATGGGATCGATGGTGACTTTTCACAAATATTTTTGAGCTAACTTGACCGGACTATATGACATCTCCAAAAAAATTAATCAAGAAAGTATGTTAAAGACAACTTGAAATTTGTTTCATCTTTAATTTTAGCATCTATTTAACCCAGGAATAAAAATCCCAGACAATTTCTTGGGTTTTAGAATACAACCTGACCCCTTGAATATATTCAATAATCATAACTCAAAAATATACTTTGGGCATTCTGAAATTATTATAGCATGTTTATCACATGATATTGAAAATTGCGTATGAATCGTTAGACGTATTAAATGGTTTCTGATGATTTCCTGACGCGAGTTAAAATTCAAAACGAGTGCAACAAAAAAGTCATAAGTGCGAGCGAGATAGTTAATGAGATCTGTTGACAGTTAACAAAGCCCTGGCTCCTCGGGCTGTGATTGGCTGCTAAGTTATGCTATAGGAGTACCTGATACGGAATTTCAATATTCCACGACTGATTGTTCCAAATTTATGAGACAATCGAAGAGTCTGTTATATGAAGTGCACTTCTGGCTCAGCCGATCGACACGAAAATAAAGAAGGACCATTTGGATGCTACAGCAATTTCAAATACTGAATTCAGTATCCTACGACTAATCATTCTGGATTTAAGCGGAAAATTCGAAAAAGTTCCAAGAGAAGTGTACTTCCAGTACAGACGATTGCAGCCATGATGCGAGGTGCACATCAATACCCTATAGTATAGGGCCTATACGATTCCTAAATATAAGTTTCAGCATTAGACGTTTGCCGGGTCTCATATTTGCGAGTTACACACATACGTACGTAACAACATCTAGCCGAAAGTAGTCAGAATGGATCCATGGATGCGGTTATATCCCTCAACATCTCGATATGTTAATTTTGTTTGGTTCACGATACTCTCTTGTACTTTGTACACGTGAATAAAAATAATCGAATCATTCAATATGCTAATTCCTCAATTATTATTCCCGTTAAGATACAAAATATTTCAATTGAAAAGTCTTCTTTCCCAAGGAATTCTTACAATACATATTTATTGCAAGAAAAATGTTTTTCGATTTATTTCATATTCATCAATCTTTCTGGAAAATGTTACCACTCCAAAATACTTTATTGTATAGGCCGAGTCCAAGCTATACGGTAAACCTGAGTCACATGATCTCTCAGCATCCAAATACAGTTCAATAAGCCAGGACCTTGTCAGCTTTCGGTAGGTCTTAAACTATCTCTCTCGCATTTATGGCTACGCATGAGACTTTCTCGTCGCATCAATTTTAAATCTTTATTCGCGTCAGGTAATCATTAGGAACCATTCAATAGGTCTTGCAATTTATACTTTATTCATAAAATCATGTAATAAACATGCCATAAGACTCTCAGAATGCCTGAAGTATATTTTCGAGATATGATTATTAAATATATTCGGGGAGATTAGTTTGTACTTCAAAACCCAGAAAGTAGTCTAACTTGCCTAGTAAACATTTCCTGAAGCTGACGTCAGCTCTCAGACTATAGGGATTTTCACAGTGAGTAGGCAAAAAAGGGAGCTTGAATGATTCTCTAAGAACTTTTCAAATATTTTTTTTTATATCATGTAATTGATTTATATTTCCTTTTTGTATGAGTGTTTCGTATAAAGAAATCTGAAAATACACTTTTTCAATTTTTTAGTATGTAAGACAGGAAAAAAATAAAGCTTAGCAGCGACGCGGTGAATGCCATTCGTACAATTCGTCTCGCAAATAATTTCTGCAATTCTTTCAAAGTTACTGATGAACATCCAAGACTTTTCGATAAAAATTATTTATACAAAATATTAGGAATTTAGAGTAGACTCGATTTGAAAAAATTTTTAATCTCATTGGTGCAGTTTAATTTCAAAGATGAATTTATTATGAACCAATTGGTGATAACGATTTATTCTATCACTTTGCTTGATATTCTATAGGAATTTGAAATCTAGGAGAATTCTACGAAGTTTGTGTTACATATCTGTAGATTTCTGTGCTTATCGACCTAGCGTCACTGATGAGGCGCCCAGATACTAAGACAGCTACAATGTTCCTGCACAAAATTCAACAGCACAAGATGAGAATGAATATTATTTTATTCATATCAAACGTACAGTTTGTTTGAGCCTACGCTCGGAGTACTAAAATCTCATTTTAAATCAGTATAATGAAATTGGCAGCCGCTTATAATTTTCTATATTTGCAGGGAACAATTAGAAAGTGACAGAGCTGAATCTGTTATGTGGCAACCTGGAGCAAATTATTAATTTACGAAGGAGAAAATGATTGGTGTCAAGATATATTTTCGATGTCGGAATGATATTTGCCTAGATAGAACAATAATGGATAGTTTTTTGCCTCCGACCATAAGGATACCTCACAATCATGAGCCTAATGAATTGACGGGTTGAGTATATACTCCAACTCAGTCTCATTCAGTAAGAAATCCGACTATTTAAGTCAGTCGAGATTAAATTGTTCTCGGTCGCCTGGTATAACAGTTCTTATAAACAGATGCCTATCACGTTTACTTTGTATCAGCTGATGGATCACGTGACTAACGAGGAACTTCTGAGAAGAACAAATCAAAGGAATATAGATCTCGATATTTAGTGCAGAAAGTGGAACTGGGGCGGCCACGTGCTAAGAAGACCCACCGATAACATCGCGAGAAGAGCGCTAGATTAGAGCTACCAAGGACGCTCCACAACAACATGGAGGCGAACCATGTTAGGAGAATTAGACCAAGAAAACAAGTCCTGGAGACAAACCAAACACCTAACGCAAGACAGATCTCGATGGAAGGATTTTGCCGGGATCCTATGCTCCTTATAGGAGATGAAGGAAATTATACAGGGTGTATCAAGACTAATGTAAAAAATGATAGAAGCATATTACCGAAAAACAAGAGATGAAATTTTTATAAATAGCATCCGCCTCCAAGAATTCTAAAATCAAGATACTTTTGAAACAATGTTAGAGACATTGGAAAACAATAAGAAACAATTCAGAATGAATTCCTAATTCACAAATAAATACAAACAACCAATTACTAGTAAAAATAATAAACGCATCAGGGTACCTATTCTATAACTTTTCACTGCTTATTACCCATTCGGGGTGATATATTATTGACGTCTTCCGGTGGAGCATTGGTGGAAACTTGTCTAGCAACTTTCGGTTTCTTAAGTATATTTATGTTGTAGCACCTACAGTTTTCAAATTTATTTGCATCTGCTGTTGCATGTGTTCTTGTTCGTCTAGCTCTGCTATCGAGTGGTAGTGTGTTCGGATTGTGTAATTTTGTCGTGATATTTTTTTACCTTAATCAGTTTTTTTTTAATCTTTTGTCTTCGTTATTCTCTGCTACTTGTTTTTGTTATTTTGTCATTCATTTTTGTGGTTTCTATACAATATTCCGTTATCAATTGATATTATTTTCGTTTTTGTCTGTGTGGTCGTGTGTATGAGTGTAAGAATGAAGAATGGCAAGCGAGCCGAAAGAGTTAGTGTGGAGCAGAAAGATGTGATTGCAAACTTCATGTTCGACCACATGAACTTCGCAAAAGGAGAAAATAATATCAAAGAATCCAGAGAAGAGCATGATTCAGAGACAAAGAGTAAGTTATCTAAGTTTTTGAATTTTAAAACAGTTCTTCAGCTTGAAACGTGTTATAACAGGCTTGGAAAGACATGAGAATGAAGGTGAAGAAACAGACCCAATTTTTATCTGCCGGCTGAGTAAAAACGGGTGGTGGACCGCTGGAAAATTCAGGTCCGACCTACATTGAAGAGAAGATCTTAGCCGTAATGTGGAAAATCTCAGTCTTCAAAATAGATGAGCCCTATAGACTTTCTCTTAGACTCTGAAGAAGCTGCTTACAAAGTACAGCCACGCCCAAGTTCAAGCAAATGGATCAGCTTCGCGAAGTCTATCAAAGAAGAGGTGCGGCAACAGGATATATATGACAAAAATGGAGAGGTACATACTACAATTAACTTGAGCCGATAAGCACCATTCTCAATTTTGTTTCTGGCCGCAAAATTAGGCTACTTGTGGGTAGTATTTTTTTTTTAATATTTGCTCAAAACATTTTGATAGCTGATTGCTTTTTAGCTCTGTTACTATTAGTAAATATCGAGAATTCAACAAATATTATCCAATAAATAATTATGAATGAATATTATGCCCACGATTATGAATTATTTGAATGAAACATTCCAGTTCCTAAGTCCCATTTGCACGCTGTCAAGTGAGGGAGAAAATTTCACATCATGCTCCGTCTGCTTCACTTCAATTACAAGTGGCACAGAGATGTCTGCGACACCACTTATTGAGTTCAAGTTTTCTGGAAATTTCAAAAATCACAGTAATAATTACATAGCTGCTCCATCTGCCTTTAATAAGTATGTTACCAACTTAATTTTCAAGTTTTTAGTTGAATATTACGGAAGAAAGAATGATTTTCAGAATTTGGAAAGTTTTAAAACATAATTAGTCAATTCTAAGATGAAGTACAATCAATCTTCAATAAAGAAGATTTCATTGACAAAGCGCCCATCATTGTGCTGGATTGTTCGGAACAAAATGAAAGTATCAAGAGTGCTCCGGTTGAGGTGATTTGAAGTTCAAGGCAAGTGAAAACTTTCCCGACAACACTATCGCCTATTGTTTGATTATCCATGATCGTATTGTTGGATATAATACAATGAGTTATTCAGTTAGAAAGCTTGTCTGATGTCGCAACAGTTTAGTTATGCAATGAAATTCATTGTTCATATACAAGGTTTCACGGGTAACTTCAGTGATCTCATTTCAAAAAAGGTTGCAGTGCTGACGGAAGACGGCGAGAAGATACAGCATTATATACTTGAAAAACCGTTCTCGTGGGAGAAACTGAACGAATTATTATCACGGCCTGTTCTAAAACGAAGGTAGCTGTCGTTTGAGGAGAATGTTGGAGACCATCACGGAAACACTTTGCTCTGCTTCTAAGATATATCTCAAAGGAATGAGGAAGAACTTTGAAAATTATTCATACGAAAATTTGAATTTGAATATGGAAAATAATAACCACGCATTGTTGTATGACATATATGCACAATTCCAGCATACATACTACGATTAAGTGAAGAAAATAACAGGTTAAAGATGATTTATCACAATATTTTCTTCAGATCAAGTGTCATTCAAATATTATTGTTCCACTTACAGAAAAATGCATAAGAGAATCAGATTCGGCCCGAGCTGCTGAAGTTTTTACTATAATTGGACACGATACTATCTTGCTATCAACAGCATTGAAAAAAGAATGGACGATATGAATAAGTCCTTGCAGGAAATTATTGCTTAGAATGATATATAAATTAAAGGAAGACACACGACTGATAATGTATTATCCCGAATAGCTGATGCATTGGAGGGAAAATTTTTAATTGAATAAAACTTGTTTCCATGGATGTTGATTTTTATTCCAGTTAAAAATATTGTGCCACGTATGTACGTCGTGAATTAATTGCTGCTTTTCTATAATGCGCATCTTCCTGATCGGGATTTGCTGCTGGCAAATCTCCATCCATCTCGTCTAATTCTGGTGCTGGCTCTTCAACATTGTATGCTCTTGCAATATTGTGCAAGATAGCATAGGCCATAACAATCCTGCTTGGTTAGAGTAATACAGTGTTCGATCTTTCAGTAAGCATCAAAATCGAGCTTTCAGTACTTCGATGCATCGTTCCAAGGAACTTCGAACGCGTTTAAAAGCAATGTTGTACCTGGCTTCATGTTCATTTTGAGGACGAAGGAATGGAACAAGCAACCACGGTGACAAAGGATATCCGGAATCACTAAATAATGATAATATTAATGGAATATAATATTGAATACCATATACTCATAAATATTAATATTTAATTTTACCGAATTCTCATTGAAAAAGCCATATATCTTATTGGCTCTCAAAAATTTGTTTTGTTTTGTTTTTTTTCATGAAGTATGTACTTGATAAAATGAATAAAACCACTGTGTACAGTTTTTTTCTTTTTTTGAATGAATCAAACTGTTATTTTGTGAGCATGTACATACCTAATATTTTTAAGTGCATATCGTCCTCTTCATAATTAGCGCTCATGATGCGACTGACTGTACTATTGCGCCAAACGTTAGCGTCATGCGCATTCCCAGGAAAACAGGCTACACAATTGGCAAATCATAAATTTGCATCACAATCTTGAAAAAGTAGAGTCTCTTAGTTACAAGTCACACTGTTCAGGGAGGCTCTCGATGAAACACATATTGCATTTATTAATTTCTCAGTTTCCAAATAATTCCACACAAAAAAGCATTGAAACAATTTAAAAATCGAGAGCAGCACCCAAAATAAATATTTCAGGCGATTCCCCGGCCACTTTTGGGTTTGGCACACATCGGTCACATATTAATTTTTTCTATAGCCAATCTTTCCTAAACTACCTGATGGATTTTTATGAATACATGAATAAGATTTCATAATATTGAATTAGATGATGAGGCAGGGCATTAGAAGGAACTAAAAAGTTCATATATTCAATATAGAATATTAATCAAAATAATATATTCTTCTAATAAGGTTAAATGGTATTCTAAATTCATTGCCATAGAAGAGAAGAAATTTCATCGTTACAAATAATTCTTCAAGAAAGTTATATATTTAATTCCATAATCCAGAGCAGAAACTCGAGATATATTTTATTATGGAAGTAGTGGATGATGCTGACTGTAATATCAAATGAAGAAAAAAAGTGTGAGGATTTAGTCAGAAGTTTATATTTCTGTTCTACTCTACAGTTTCGGTCCCACTTGGACCATGTTCAGGAGTACTACATTGCACAGCAGTGTGAAAATAAGGAACTAAATGACAAAGTGGAATGAAAAGTGTACCTACATTAGAGTTTATGTGTGTGGGAGTCAACATCTGTGTGTGATAATGAATTATGTGAAGGTCGATGTAATAAGAATGAGGATGGTAGCCAAAGTTCTCGTCCAAAAATAATTCCTGCTGGAGCCTGTCCGGTTGTTTCGTGTACGGATGCGCGGTAGGCCAAAGGAACAGATGGAGATATTTATCCCAGTATCTCTGGTTGCCTTCTCAAAGTCACCTTCTTGTGTATTGTTATGTTCTATACGAACAGAGCACATTTTATCTCATTTGAAATAAAAAGGAAAATCACTTAGACAATCAAAGTGAATTTTGTCAGTTAGTAATACACAATCAAAATGCATTTTGTCCATATACATAGAACATATTGCCTTTTGTTAGATCAATAGAATCATTATCACACTGGACAGTATTGATTGTTCTTGAGTTTCAAGATTATTTGGATTCATGGTTTAAACAATAGATCATTCAGGGGGAGAACACGTTGTTGGTTATAGTGCAGAGGAGGGTGGCAGTCGAAAACAAAAAATAAATTCAACAAGTCAGGAGCAGAAGATAGTTTCTGGAGGTTAGATATTCAACATTCTTATCTCCGTTCATATTCTTCAAGATACTCCAACCTTGACATCAGTTTAGACAATTTTTTGTTGAATGTAATAAAAAGAAGCACATACGGAATGAAATCAAGAAATTGGAGCCCACATGAAGATTATTCGTGAAGATTTCTTTCAGATTCCAATAAAATAACTCAAGATAATATTCTTGCAAATTCAATGGAAATATGTACACCTTAGCGTAGGCGAAATCGTAAGAGTATGGAACATTTCATGAATTTTTATTAATCATTCCGTAACTTGGTATTTTCAATTCAAAAACAATTGAAGAGCTTGGAACAACAAGGGGATATGTATCATTTCTTTGAAAATGAGATATTGATAGTTATGAGTTCCAAAAAGTGTGTTTTTGGTCTGGTGCAAACACAGTACTCGTGCTGTTAATAGAAACTGGAATATAAGGTAAAATCACTTATCCTTTACAGTCGTACGCGGCAAGAGAGGTATAAGTTACGTGTTACATATCCCATTTTGCATCTTAGCCCACTATTGCAATCACGACATGGCTTATTGCGCATTGACAAAACACGTTGTCCACTTGCATGTTTCAGTGAGTTTAGGAGGATATACAGGTGCGTCTTGTACACAAATGGGGTCATCCCAAAAGGAAAAAGTGTTTTTTCTTGCTGATATGAAAAATTTATATCATACACTTGATACTGCCGTGAAAAAAGTTATTATATTATTTATTTTCCATTTATAAACTCCATCATAAAGTTTCGCGGTATTTTTTTAAGACACGATAAATTATTGCACAATGTTATATGTACGCACTCAAAAAGTTATCCCGGACATGCGCATCACAAAACTGATCGGCAGGCGCTAAGACTTGGAATTTATTTTACGTTGAATGTAGACGAGTAAACGTGTTGCGTATAAGTGCTAGAATTATAGGGAAATATTTTTTGAATAAAGAGATTTGATATCAAAACTACTTTTGTAAGGTATGTGAGCTTAATATATTCTAGATTCATTTCTTATTAGTAACTGAGAACATTTTGAAGCGACAATGGTAGTAAAATACTGTTTGGTGCCTTCTTGTCAGAATAATACAATAAATACACCTAGAAAAACTTTCTTCCAGATTCCACAGATACCTCAGATCAAAGAAAAATGGCATAAAGCTATAGGTGCAAGAGAAATTTTAAAAGGCTCCTATGGATTTGTATGCGAAGATCACTTTCACGTAAGTTCAATTTGTGTTTGATAAAACATAGGGGAGACGAAACTTGTGAAACAAATAGTACCTCGGTTTTGCGACGTTTCTTTAGCTGATAATGTGAGTTATTTCAGAAACTATTATTCAATTTACAATAATGTTTGGCCATCGTTTCTCAGCTCATTTTTGTTTATTTTACTAGATTATGCGGGGATTGTTAAATACTAAAGCTGATTATTTTCGTGTTGCAGCTTGAAAATTGACTGTCTGGAAATTTAAATTCAAACTCCATCAAACGCATACATTCGGATTAATTAACTTCATATTGAAAGGTTATGGTGGACGAACTACCGATACTGATATAGTCGAGAAATGCAGATATCTGAATATATTGTTGTCATATTGTGCTGTTATGGCTGACAGAGGTTTTAAAAATATATCTCAACAATTACTATATACTAATCGTCTAGTGTACCACTCTATGTATAGATTCATCACTTTTTTGTCCACCTCTACAGCCTGTATTAATTGATGGATTTTTCTGAAATTTTTTTTATTTGATACATCTCCATTAGGACTAGTGCCTTCCGGGGGTCTCATATTTTTGGTGCTTATAGTATTTGCAGGAAAAATTAAAAACGGCGAAAATTTGCGTTGATCAGCGTGCCCCTATCTTTTATTCATCTATTCAACAGGGGTATACAAAATTTAATGTCATTTTGACATTTCAATTTGGAAAACATTTTCATAAATTCTATTATTTCTGTTATTTTAACGTTAATTTTAACATTAGTTTAATGTTTAATATGCATGAGCATGTCCTGTGATACAATTAAATTGTTAAAAAGGTATTTTAAATAATTTATAAGTACAACTTTTATAAATTTTGTCTCTCTACTGTGATTCATGCTTTTTGCTGTATTTCGAAAACGTCACTTTGACATGTCAGGCTGAAAAATATTTTGGTAGATTCCATAAAATCTACTGTGTCTACATAAATTTAAATGATAGTTTAGTACATAATAGTCATGAGCAAATGTCATCTGATGCATCTTATTTACTGAAAAGTTGTTTTAAATAATTTATATCTCCAACATTTATTAGTTGTTTCGCTCTAATGTAAACGTGGCTTCTGCGACAGCGCCGGATTAAGTCAGCCTGCGTTCTGTAGCAAATTCAATCTAGAGGCCCTACCTTGATTCGGAAAAATACTTTTATGGTCCCAACTCGATTGAGACATTTTTTTTTTACATTCTATTAGGCGTTTGTGCGTGGATATCACAAGATGCGATCTCCGTAGCATTTAATAACGTTCCAATGTGGCTGGTCCTGCTCTGATCATTGCGACTTGATGTTAATATTCAATTGTTGAAATGACGAAATGACATTTCAACTTTTTACCATTTTAAAATATTTTTGGAAACAAATACATGAGTTTTGAGGATCATTTCGGATAAATATCATTCTTACTTGATGAATATAGTGGATAATTGAAGATGTAACAAAAAAAAAAGGTTATTCAAGGGTATGTATACATAATTATTCAACTAAATTTGTATTCCGTACCGTAGAATTGGATGAATTCTTGGAAAAATTCTTGAAGAATAGTGGAATATGGGCATGTTGTTATTAATACACTGGACAATTCATATTGCATTCACAAATATCTTGGGAAACGTGCATACAATAAATTCAAGAGATTGAAGAAGTGATACATTCAGTAATTGATTTGTAATGATATTGTTGGTAGAAACCTAACTGTTCGTAGACACTGGAAAATAATCAATGAATTCAGAACGTCTGCTCAAGTGATGTAAATTCTGATTACTGATACTGATTATCTGTTATTCAAAAATCCATCATTTAATTATACTATTTTCTGGATACGATATTTCAATTCACGATGTTTCTCTGTTGTAGATGAAATAAGTATTGAAGATTGAAGGGAATTTGAAATATTTCAAGTACAGTTTGGTAGATACATGTGGTACAAATTCAACAATACACGAGTATCTACTCTGATTTTCAATATTGTTCATTGCTGGTTTGGCTTATACTAAACTCACACTTCTTTCAGTTGGATAAATTTGAATTTGGATCTTGATAAACCCAGCCAATCGAACATTCTGTCCAAATACAACAATAGAACAAGCAATCAAGAGCTGACTATAATATCCTTTCGCTATCAATGAAGCTAGCACTTTGAAAATTCCAACGAATGAACAAATAGGAGATTACATCAATCAAAATTTGTGAAAATCATCAGTCTGTATCATAAAACTGAGTCAAATTGAGTAATAAAATCTGATAACAACAATTGAGTCATCAATCATCATATTTGATTTGTTAAAAATTATAAATCATACATCACTTAATGAACTGTACCTACATTATTCTGTATAATGATCCACAAGTATTCAAATATATAACATCCAATGTATGACAAGTGACTTATTTCTATTCGAGTATAGGTTTTTTCATCAACTTTGTGTTTTAGGTTATGTAGATGATTTAGTATGAATGTATTTTTTCACTTGGTATATGAAATAATATTCTGCTTTCGATCCTGGAAATTTGATCAATATACATAGACTGCAGATACTCATTCAGAGTTTATTGTTAACTGTCATCTTTTACTGTCATATTGGGAACATTGGGCAGAGCAGCATTCCCAGTAGTTCTAAAATCTGGATCTAAAGTTTCTGTCATCTAATATTCTGGGCTCTAATTTTTATTCTTTTCATGAGCTAATGTTTTTGGAGGGCGTAGTATACAATTTCGAGGTAAATACCAGGTACTAGAGTGTGATTGTTGGAATCAAGATTTAATTGTTGTACAAAACAAACGGAGAAATATGTACTCGGACAAATATTTTTTCCAAAAGATACTCTTCTTGTAGGAATCTTTAATAATAATATTGTACGTTTTATTCCATTTGAACATTTGAAGAGTGCTCTCTCTACGTGTCAAATGAATGAATTAGTTCTTGATAAGGACATAGACAAATATAATGCAAAGACCATAAAATTAGAAACTAGAAGTTAGGACGCGCATCACTGCCCGTAGTGGCAGATTTTAGGATCAAATTTTCATAACTTTTAGATACGACCCTTGCAGTAATAGACATATACGAACTTGATCTCAGAATCAGACTTAGCTCATCAATTTATATATAGGTCTGTCATTCTGGTTAATGATAATGAGATTTAAGTCGGGCAGAATTAGCGCAAATACATGCTAAAATCAAGAAAATTGATAATTTGAAATCATTTTTTTGTATTTGTTAGTTCAAAACGTGACAAATAACATATTTCATTTGTACGCGGCTACAATGTCGGGTAGGCTGTCAGAAAAAAGGTGAAAAACTGCAAAAATAGTTTTTTGCGTTTTACTAAAAAACTACGCATCTGACGAAAAATAGTGTTCCGCTAAAAAAAGTACGCAATAGGAAGACGGATCAGTCCAGCTGATTTTGGGTTGATTGCAGTTTTTTTGCTATTTTTTCGGAAATTCATAGCTTGCACTGTATCTGTTATTGGGACTTAAAATTTGGACAGAATGTGGGTAGAGTAGCTTTCAAAATACGCACCAAATTTTTTGGAGGATCGAACTTGAAATTTTTGAGAAATGTAGGAAAAACCAAAAAAAGACCCTGCCGAAAAACGGACATAAAAAATGGTTAGTCAGCAAAGATCAATTTCACAGATTGCATTTTCTTTGTCAAGAGTTACTCTACAAAGTAACTAGATGGCGTCTCTTTTGAGCAAATGTGAGTATAGAAAAGATCGATTGCAAAAATCGCATTTCACCAATACAAGGAATAGTTTCCGTAGTTTTTTGTGAAAAGCAATGTACTACTTATATTTATTATATAATTGGAAGTCAAATAAGTGTATATGAAGCCTTCTCCAACAAAAAATCATGTGAAAATTAGAACTAGATTTAAGTTTGGTATAATATGTTACGATGAATTACGAAAGAGCAGTATTATTGCCACGCGTCATTCACTTGTTGTATTGGCCGCTCAGGTGAGAGGTAGAGAGAGGGAAACAACATAAGGCAGCAATATTAGAGGCCGTTTGGATAGAGGCAAGAGAGAGAAGAGAGTTGGAGAGCAGCAGCAGCAATCAAGGCTGTTTGGTGAGCGAAGAATCAGTGTCGTTCGAAAATCAGTCAGTCTCCGTCATTCTACTGCTCATGTGAAGAATCATAACGTTGCGATAGAAGCATTGCTAAAGAAACCGTATTTTTGCGCTCTGACCGGTGGCAAGTGGTAGGATGCCGCTACGCTCGGGGGGCCATTTTCAATTCGCGTGGACCGACTACACACATTCTGACTATTGAGAATGTTGTTTGAATGGTCAACGTACAATAACACAATAACGACTCATGAAGCCTTCTCTATAATTGTTGATGCTCCAAAAATCGTTATCGCAGAAGTGCGGTTTTTTGCAATCGATTTTTTTTCATACTTTCACTTGCTCAAAAAGAACGCCATTCGGGTACATTGTAGAGTATTTCTTCTAAAAATGAAAGCTTATTGTAAAATTAGTGTACGTTATCTAACAACTTCTCAATGGCCGTTTTTCGGAAGAGCCTTCTTTTAGTTTTTTCAACATATCTTCAAAAGTTCACGTCGATCTTCTGAAAATTTGATGCATGTGTTAGAATCATTCTTTACTCACATTTTGTCAAAATTTGAAGTCTGAATATTGAATACAATACAAGTTATGAATTTTCGAAAAAATGGCAAAAAATTACAAATGGGATATGTTATCTGCCATCTTATGAACTGACAAATGAATAATAAAAATTACTTTCTTCCAAGATATGCTAATTCTATCCGACTATTTATGGCTTTTCAAATATTATTCGCCTCAATTTGTACATAAACATATATCTTTGTATCCACACACTACAAATATGATAAGATAGTGGATCTGAAATACATTTTTTGACTGAACAATTATCTATTGTTGATTGACTGAATGAAGCCAGAATAATCCTAAGTAACAATGACTGACCCTCGACCAGATGTGACTTCAGATTTTGGTCATAATGAAGTCATAAGCTGACGGTCATATTTCGACGTCACATTTTAAGTCAAATTGTGGTCATAAATTGACGTCATTTCTTGACGTCATAAAATGTTGAACAGACGTCATAATTTGACGTTATGTTTTAGCGTTTTGAGAAATCATACTAATGCTTTATATAATGATTCTTTAAATATATTTTTTTTAATCAGTGTACTTTGCGCTTACGTTTTCAACCAATTGAGTCTCATTTTTCAACTCAACGTCACTTTATGACGTAATTTCGACGTCATGTTGTGACGTATGTAACATTTTTATCCCAGCATTAATTTTATGACTTAAGTTCGACATTGTGAGTATCGGTTATCTAGATATGAAGTTATAAATTATTATATAGAGATCAGTGTTCAATTATGGGAATTATGAACGAGTTAAGTTATGAAATACAAATTAGGTGTGTTCGACTTTCATATTCCAGTGAAGATAAAATCTTATTTATTCCTATGAATTTCTCTTAGCAGTCTATCAATAAAAGTGAAGAGCCTGATCCTCTATTTATTTGGGTTACAAGCATTCAAAAGGTAACATATTTGACTTTTTGCTCGGAGGCTTCCCGCACCTTCTACAACAGTTCGGAAATCTTTATTATTATATCAAGCTATCACCAAACCAATCGTCTTTCTTTTGTAGTTCAGTTCAGGGAGGTTCATTTGTTTGTTCACATGATATTGCTCCACTCAAGAATTTTGTTGAAATTATTGGAAGGTAGGTATCTATATTGAAATTAGAAAAAGGTGACTCATTGTATATCCAACACATAGAATAATTTGCTATCAATTTCAAAGAATTTTGAAATCTAGAAACAAATGTATCATAAAAGATATTTCCGAATTTCATAACTGTTATTGAAAATTTTTCTAGCTACAAAGCTGATGATTGATAGGATCTGAATAATAGTGTTGAATTTTGAATTACTGAAAATCATATGAAATTGTTTTCCAGGATGACTGTATATGATGGTGCATTTTTTCAAATTTCGACTCAATTGCTGCAGTGCCGGCTGTTGACACTATCGTCATGGTCACAACATTTGAATAAATAACCTGAAGGTATACAAAAATTGGTCCAGAATTCACAGATGCTTGACGATCAGTTTTTTCTTTTCATGATGACTAATTTTTTTTTGGGTTTTGATACATATAATTTTCTTTTACTTGATAGTTCTTTATTACCTGTAATATATTTGTATTTTGAATAAATCAATTGAAAATACAATGATGTTTTATTATTCACTAATTATCTAAAAGTTCCTTGAATAAATAGTATTCAAACAGGTGATATGCAACGCAATAATGTTACCATATGACATTATGATGTTCTATATTACTTATTTTATTATTAATTACTTCTTGAGGAACATTTGATGACTGAGATCATAAAGTGATGTTGAATTCGAGTCATAATATGACGTCAAAATTAGGTCATAATGTGACGTCAAACTTAGGTTATAATTTGATGTCAAACTTAGGTCATAATATGACGTCAAACTTATGTCATAATATGACGTCAAACTTACGTCATGATATGACGTCATATAGCTCCACGCATTGACTTACGTCTTGCTGACGCGATTATGACTAAAAATGTGACGTCGTATCGACGTCATATTTGGTCATAATTGTTACTTGGGATAGTTCATCTCCATTCCAATAGATGTGGACTAGATATACATCAAAATATTGAAATAGAATCATTGTGAATCAGAATTTAAGATCAGGGTACTGATTATAAGACTCAAAGATTCAGTCATTTTGAAGGCCTATGCTTCTGGACTGTTTGTGCGGATGCGTCAGTCGTCCATTGCAAATCGACTGCTGCAGAGGTATACGTAGTCTAGAAGTGAGATTATCGGAACCTAATTTTATTGAACTTTTCCATGTGAATAAAAGTTTTGTTGATGTATTAGAACGTAAGTTATTACCCATTTGCATTTTTTTCTATGGGAGATTTTATAGCTTATACAATGATTATTGTGTTAAGGATGACTTATGTCTTGTTAACGTGGTTCTTGAGGAATTGTCCACCCGCGGTAGAGATCCTGAAGCAGAGATTATGAACTTGCGGTAAGAGAAGCAGATGCTGCAGGATTCCATGATCATTAATGTTGTCAAGAAAAGTATTCGTTGTCACTTTTTGATGAATTGAATTTACAAACATTGGATTGACATTCTTCAAGAGATATTTCATTTCAGCTTGGATAAAAAGGCCGAAAATTGCAAAAACATCGTCTTTAGGAGAAGAAAATTCTATATATTTACAGATACCAGAATGCCGTGGCAGAAAAACTGTTTCAAATTGAAAATTAGACAATAATAGATTCTAAAAGATCATATCCTTCTGTATAATAGGTTACAATGTATGGAATCGTACGATGCAGAAAATGTATCAAGGTCAATGAATAATTGTTAAAAGTTATCAATAGTACTTTCGCCTATAGTTCATGTGTTTCAAGAACAGTCCAAGAGCTCCCTCGGGATTGAGATTCAAGTCTTCTGAATGACTGAGTCGCGAACATGATTCACTCACAAGGAATCCAGAGTTCACAACAACTTTGCTGAGATTGAATCCAAGAAATAAAAGCAAAGAGTATACTCACATATTACCTGAGTGGATACAAATTTCAATCTTTGAACCAATCTGCTCATGATAATTAATAAGCAACTGACAGACTAAGTGCTATTATTGTGCTATTGTGAAATTGGTTCAAATATAAGTCAATCAGAACGCTTGAATCGTAGTCCCATAACAATTTTTGGACAGTTCTCAACCAAAATAACCATTAGAATAATGTTGCTCTCATCAAAATACAGTCTATTTCAGTTGAGACCTGCTCAAGGCTCTTATAGGACTCCGATTGGAGATCTCTGATAGGCAGAAATGCGAACCAATTCTACATCAGCACAGAATCGTACTTGGCTAACATCAACTGTTAGTCGTGCATCAAATATTCTTATCATATGTATGCAGACCGGAAGATTCAAATTGGATTTGTTCGAATGGTATATGTATAAAACTATTGCTCTTATGACTTGATCCAATTTTTAGAGAGTGTGGTCCAAATTATGTATATTTACTGGGAGTGAATCGTGTCTGTATTTTTACAAGCATGGTAGATTGAATCGTTGTATCATAAGAGCTCTTGGACTGTTTTTATCTGGCATATCGGACAATTAGTGTATTATTCAGGTCGATTATGGAAGAATTAATTTTGATTCAAATTCATAATAATTTTTAGTTCCAATCAAGAAGACATTGGTTGAGAATTAATACAATAAGTTTTTGTATTTGATGAAGTGAAAGCCCTAACAGCGTTGTTTTGAAAGAAATAGTGTGCTCACACTCAATATGATTTATTCCGTAAAAATATCTTACATTCATTTGTGATATCATAAATTGGAAATTAATGAATTGAGAAGTCAATATTATTAGAGACTATTTTTCCAGATAGTATAACTTTAGGAGAAATAGAGAATACCACTTTGGTAAATGAGGTGAAAGAACCAAAAAAATTTTTCTACAGTCACAATAGAATAATACTTATTCCGCATGCTTAGAAGTTCTTAGGAAAGCCACGTTATATCTGAAAAACTGTTTCATTGTTGGCATAGTCTAATTTTCTTTGTGAATTTTTCATCATTTCTTCCAAAAATGGAATCAATTCGAGTAATTTTATCAACGTTTGATGAATTTGAAAAAAATTATTGAAGCATAGTTTCTTTGAGAAAAAAATGTTACTACGGAGAAAATAGTCCAGCTTAATAGGCAGTCTATCAATCTCGCAATTGAGCTCAGAAATCAGATACGCTAATTCATGGAAGAAATCAACTGAATGATTCTCCTGAGAAATATTTAGGATAATGGGTGCAAGTGATGAAAACACAAAATTTCAACTGAAATTCTATTTTACTTTTCCACTCGATATTCTCGGTTTCACCTGGAGTGATCATCTTTTTGTATATTAGATATACATGCATCATTTCAGTCAGCATTATCAACCATATCTATCCAAAATAATAATTGAGAGTTGCAAAGGAGACAGAAAGATTGTGGTCACATACAAATTGACTAGCGAAGCGAAATGAAGGGATGTCAGTATGTCGTCAAGATTAAACAGGAGGATTACATGAGTTGTAATAACTAATGCTCTAACTTGTATTCGAAAACAGTGAAGCAATGACTGAGAATATGCGAAACATGGCACAGACATGTTATCTTGCTGTGAAGTTTTGAATTTAGACTTTTCAATTCGTAGGAAAGTTGGAATCAATTCATCCGATTGATGAATACATGAAATAATTTCGAGAATTGTCAATAAAAACAGTGAAATCACGAGTAGGGAAAAATGCACAAATATAATATGGAGCAGGAGGATTTTGTGGGCTAAAAATATACTTGGTATTTATCTTATAGAAACAGAATTTTTGCCGGAGGCGGTTCACATATCGAGCTGCGAAGCCTAGGGCTTAGGCCTGCGTAGCAGGCCAAGCGCTAGTCCTATATACTAATTTGCTTAAATTTTTTGAATTAGAACTGTCAGTTGTATGTTCCCAAAAAAATTTTTATCCATCGCTACAGCTTAAACGGTATATTTAATTTTGTTCATTTCTTCTCCATTCAATACATCTTAATGAGGACTAGTGCCTTTTATATATTTGAATACCATCACATGTATAGTAATCACAGGAGAAGGCCAAAACCATCGATTACAATTGTCAAAAATGACAGTTCACCGGCCGTCAAAATATTCTCAAGTTATCCCTGACAAAAAATTAATGAACATCGGGTCGCTTCTGTCAAGTTTGACATACAGGTATTTGAAATATTTCTCAAAATATCACAAAATTCACTATTTAATATACATATTATGTATTGTTATGTAAATAAAATATTCAAATGGATAATTTGTAATGTATTTGAAGCTTCCATCAAGCTTATTTTTATAGAAATAAATTTTTTGACATTCAATAGGACGTCAGTATTGCCAACTTATTTCATGAGCAGAAACTGCACATGCGTACTCGCATTTGAAGTCAATGACAGTTCACATCAATGTACACATC
Organism: Dromius quadrimaculatus; assembly: GCA_963989225.1. Classification (NCBI taxonomy): domain Eukaryota; kingdom Metazoa; phylum Arthropoda; class Insecta; order Coleoptera; family Carabidae; genus Dromius; species Dromius quadrimaculatus. Next base: position 34,417,164 of record OZ022328.1, on the reverse strand, counting down.
CCATAGATAGAAAGTAAGTAGTTAAATTGAATATTACTAACAAAATGACAATCTTATGTAATATTTTTCAGGCTATACTCAAACTTCTTTTGGAATAAAGTATAATGTCACAATACTATGCATTTTCAACACAAAATAGAAAACAGGCATATCTCGTACAATATAAATCCTTTCAAACAAGCGATCGCATAAGTTCCAAGATGATTTCAACATGTACTTGTTATAAGGAAATCGATTGTAATAATCAAGAAACTTATTTTTGTAATTTAAGTGTAACTTTATGTAATATTTTCTAGGTTATGCTCAAGGATTTATTGGAAGCTGCTATGGCAGAATGCTCGATGATTATGATTCCAATTGTTATCAGGAAATCAATTCTTTCAATCAAGAAACTTACTTTTATATAAGATGCCAACAATAGCTCTTTCCATAATTAGAATTTTTTTGTGCGCATGCCTGGACATCCGCCATGTTTCTTGGGCACTTAATACGTAGATAAGCCGTTAATACTATGTTTCCATTGTGAGATTTTAAGAAATTCATATTTACTACAATTTTGATATATATATATATATATACAGTAAAATCATAATACAAGCTTTTTAATGAAAATATATATTGTTATCAGTTCACAAAGGGGCAAAATAGCGCTGTTGTTATGGAATATGTCACAGCGATATGCGTAGTAAGTGATTTTTGGACAATTAATATTATTCAGTTAGCTTCCCAAAGCCTTGTCTTGAATTTCGTCGAAAACTTATCAAATCAACGAAGCAAAAGTATCTGAAATTATGTCCAGAATGTGTTTAATGTGATCTATTACTGAATTTTTGATTATTACCCTGTGTACTCAAAATTAATATTGTATTGAATAATTTGAACAAAATATGAAAATAATTGTCATCCTAGCGTATCAATAAGTTCTGCTTTATTACCACCATGAGGACGAGCATAACATTTCAATCATCGTCGTTATTGTATTAACACACCATCAATTACTCTTTCATATTATTGAACTGGTAATAGTGGTAATGATCGTTGTTGCCCAGCCTTATTTATAAAAAGTATTCTGGCTTTTGCGACCAATTTTTTTAGATATCTCTCAAATCGAATATATCCATTCAGGATCATCAACGGAATAAGGTTATCCATTGATATGTATTCATAATTATCCAACTAACTTCGTATTTTATATCGTAGAGTCGAATAAATCATCAAGAAAAGTATTTGAGATGAATGGACCATAAGCATGTATTTATTAATACACTAGACAATTTATCTCATATTTGAGAATATTTCAGAAACATGCATACAATAAATTCATAACTAGCGCTGCAGATTAAACAAAAGTTCAGTCAGTCTACTTGGCACCTATCTAATCAGAAAATAATAGTTTTGTGGTGATATTATTGAAGAAAATTTAATTATTTGTAGGTACTGGAGAAGAGTTAATAAGATTTGAAACGTCTGCTTGAGTGATATGAATTTAATTCACTGATACTGATTCATCCATTTTCCGACGATCCATCATTCGAATATACTATTTTCTAGATACGATCTAGATATTGATTTCCTGTAAAATAAGTACTGAAGAATAAATGCCACTTGAAATATCTCAAGTGACTATAGTTTGGTACATGTGATAAATATTCTGCAATAAAAAAATAGATATTCTCATCAACTTTTTATTTGAGGTTATGTGGAAAATAATTCCCCTGAAAACTGCATTGAGCTAATGAAACTCGATGAGCTTGGGTGTGGACGATTCAAATAATAAAATAATACTCGAATAGATTAAACGTATATATTCTGTATACTATAAAAAAGTGACCAATTTAATATTTATTATGGATGTTCCTATCCACTGGACAAATGAAATGGAAAATGATAAGAGATAATTACACGATGATTCTGCTTTCGATCCCAAAAATTCGATCGATGTACATATACTGCAAATATTCATTCAAAGTTTGATATGAAGACAATTATATCATACTGCTATATACCGTTGGAAGATCCTTGGCTATATCAAGTTCATTGAAAAGAGTAGCAAATCCTAGTAGTTCTAAGATTTCGATCTGAAGTTTCTGACATCTAATAGCCTAGGCCCTGATGTTTATTCATGAGCTAATGATTCAATGCGTAGTAGATAAATCTGATGTATGCACTAGAGACTTGAATGGCATTGTTGAATTCAAGAGTTCATTGTTGTACACAGGTTATACACAACGAACGTAGCCTATACGGATTACGGAAGATATGTATCCAAAAGATTTCCAACTTGGAGGAGTTCTTAATGATAATTTTTTACATAATATTCCATTAAAATATTAGTGAGGTGCCCTTTCTACGTTTTAAATGTATGAATCAGACATTAACACATATATTGCAAGGACCAACCAATCCAATCGTACATTTTGTTGAGGTACAACAATGGAACATGCAATCATCAGCAGATTATAAGATCCCTTTCAATCAATGAAGCCAATACATTGAAAATTCAATTGAATCAACGAATAGGAGTTTACATTGATCAAAATTGGTGAGAACCATCAGTCCATAACCTAACAATGGATCAAATAGAGTAATGACATTAGATTACGACAATTGGGCCATCAATCTGAATTTTTTATTTGTTTAAGAATATAAATCAAATATTTCTTAAGGAACTAACTGTAACTAAATATTTTGTGCAATAATCTATGAATCATCAAATGGATCATGTTACAATATGATGACACAAATTCATATTATAGTATATATAGTTCTACCAATTTCGTATTTGTAGTATTTCTATATTTCTCCTAAAAGCTCCAGTGAGCTGATAAAACACGATGTGCTTGGGTGAAAACGATGATGAAAGTATCATTTGTCATTATTCATTCTTTCTCACATTTTGAGATACAAACGGAACGTACGCATACACTTCTAAACCGTTTGTGCGCATGCGTCAGTTGTCAATTATTAATCTGTTGCTGCAAACTTATCTGAAATCTAGAAGTGATGATATTCTATTAAACTTTCGTATGCGAATAGAGTCTTCCATTAGACCAAAAGTAATTTCGGTAGATTTTTACAATAGGAACCTAGTGGTAGTTATAAAAGTAGAAAGAGATGGCGCCACAGAGATTCAAAGAAATTTTCCAGTGGCACTAGAACGGTGGGGACTAGTATTTTACATTCAAGAAAAAGCAACTTTAACATAACCTAAAACAAGCTTTCCAGGCCAATTAGTATTGGAAAACAGTAAATCAGTGTTTCTTAGTTCAAAAAATACAAAACTTAACTCAAACCGAGCTTTTTAAGGTCAAGTAGTATTGGAAAACAGTAAATTAGTGTTTTTTCAGTTCAAAAAACAAACAGCCAGAATAAAACCTAAACCAAGCTTTATAAGCCAACTAGTATTGAAAAAAATTCATTATTGTCAGCGAGCCACACACTTGTATGTATTTAAATGGAATGCTCTTTGTTTGAAGGCCACTGACTATAGCAATACATGTACAAGGTACGCGCATGCACACGTCACTAGATTCCTAGCACAAAAGTGAGCCGTAATTTGTATTCGTATTTTTTTCTATCAAATATTCTACAGCTTTATTGTTATTGTTACTTATTGTTTTAGCGATGTGAGAAAACGAAATTTTATATGTTCACGAAAAATTAGAATGTCGTGACATGAAAATATTTCAAATTTATAATGAGACAGCAGATTCTGGAATATTGTATCAATCTGTATGATAGATAACAATGTATGAAATAGTATATTGCAGGGAAAGTATCAAGTTCAATGAATAATTGTTAGAAGTGATCAAAAGTATTTTTTTCTATGGTTCATTTATGTCATGAATGGTCCAAGGGCTCTTACGGCATTACGATTTAAGTCTTCCAATAGACTGAAATGCAAATATGATCCACTCACAATGAATATAGGTTTCACAACAAGTTTGCTAGAAATAGAGTCAAGAAATAAGAGCAACAAATATAGTCACATATAAACCGAATGGAAGCAAATTTGAATCTTCAAAATAATCTGTTCATGATAATTGATAAGCAACTGATAAATGATGCAACTGACACATAGCCGAGTTTTATTGTGCTTATGTGAAACTGGTTCGCATCATGGTCAATCGGAAGGCTAGAATCATAGTCCCATAAGAATCTTTGGACCGTTCTTAACCGAAATGTATTATAGAATTATTGTTATTTTATTGAAATTATGATCTATTTCAGTTGAGAATGTGCTACTTCTATTTAAGTCTCCTGAACCAGTTTTACAATAGCACAAAATTGTACTTTGCTATCAGACAGTTCCATTTACTGTTAGTCGTGCATCATAAAAGAATTCATGTAGTCAGAAGATTCAAATTAGATCTGTACAGGTAGTTGATGTATATATTTGTTGCTCTTATAACTTGATATAATTTTTAGAAACAGTGTTTCAAATCATGTATGTTTATTGAGAGTTAATCGACTCGGTATCCCGATCAACCTGGAGGCTAAGATATTGGTTCCATAAAAGCTCTTGGACCGTTTTTAACTGGCATGTCGAATTAAAAGTGTATTATTCGAAGTAGTTAGGAGGAAATATATGCTATTTCTAATTCGTGAAAACTCTCAGTTTGAATCAAGAAAAGATTGGTTAAAAACAACAATGGAGATATCAATCAACATTATTCATTTGTTGAGAAATGTAAATTATGAAACTTCACTCAAATAAACTGTAAGCATATGATTAATTCTGTTCAATTACTCAACTAAATTTGTATTTCGTACTGTAGAATTGAATAAATCCTTGAGAACAGTTTGAAAGGAAAATTGAACATGACTAAGTATTTATGAAATACCACATTTACAAATATTGTAGAAAACATGCTCATAGTAAATTCATTATTAGCGCTGCAGGTTGTAAAGAGGTCCAGTCAGTTTACTTGGTATCTAATTACTAATTATCAATTTTTCCGCCATTGATATGCAACTCCATCCAAAATAAAAATTGGAATCAACCACTGAGACGCATCCACAAAAAAGTATGAGGACAGTTGTCGCTCCCAATGAATCTTCACGTTTTAGACTCTACTGAATCCAAAAACATAATTCAAAAGAAAGTCAGTCGTTGTGTTTGTCTGCGTCTCAAAACACGATAACTTGAGAACGCCTAGAAATCTGTGACTGAAATTTCATATTCAAGTTTTTTATCCAAACAATAGGTTCATATTCATAGATAAGGTACTTGCAATCTGCGGTACCAAAACTTCATTGATCGAATATTTCAATAATTTCTCTCCAGATAAATACATAAAAGAACATTGGGATTTGTCTATGAAAAACAGTAAAATCACGAATAAGAGAGAATGCAGAAATATGATATGGAGCAGAAGGATTCTGTAGGCTAAAATTATAATCGGAACTTATCTTATCAAGAAATTATATTTGCCGGAGGCGGGTCACATATGGAGCTGCGAAGCCTAGCGCTTAGACCTGCGAAGCAGGTCGAAACGCTAGTCTTATATACTAAAAGGCATAAGATACACTTTCAGTTAGCCACGGCTACAGCCTAAACGAGAGCTCTGATTAACATGATTTTTTTTTTATAAATTTTATATTCTTGACGAGCAGTGCCTTTTGGGGGTCTCAATTTTTTAAGTCTCATAGGTTTCGTGTAAAAAATCAAAAATCGTCAAAAATTCATCCTGGACATAGTAGGCATGTACAAATAATTGTTGAACATCGATGACGTCTGTCAGCTTTGACGTTTAACTTTTAATATTATTTCATTGAATATTGCAAAATAAGAAGGATTTCCACAAATTTATGTATTAATACATCTATTACAAACATGAGCAAATCACTTGTGATACATTTTGAGCTAATATTATGCTTAAATATTAAAATTATTATTTTTTTGACATTTCGATAACTTCAGTATTGCCAACTTATTTCCCAAACGAAGAATGTACATGCGCACTCGCTTCCACGTAAAAATAGTAGCCATGTACAAATAATTGTTGAACATCGATAACATCTGTCAGCTTTGACGTTAAGGTTTCAATATTATTTCATTGAATACTGCAGGATGAGAAAAATTTTCACAAATTTATGTATTAATACATTTATAACAAACATGAGCAAATCACTTGTGATACATTTTAAGGTAATATTATGCTTAAATATTAAAATTACAATTTTTTTGACATTTCAATAAATTCAGTATTGCCAACTTATTTCCCAGAATGTACATGCGTACTCGCTTTTACGCAAAATTCCAATTCAAGTTTCAACAGTGTACACATCTGATGAATAGAAAGTAAGTAGTTTAATTGACTAATATTAACAAAATGACAATTTTATGTAATATTTTTTAGGCTATGCTCAAACATTTCTTGAAATGAAGTTATATGTCACGATATTCATGCATTTTTAACGCAGAATATGCCTGATCGCAAAATGGATTAGTTGTTGGCTAAGTTATAGAATGATTTCAACATATAATTGTTATGAAGAAATCGATTCTTATAATCAAGGGATATTTTGATTCATGATGTTTCTCTGTTGTGGATGAAATAAGTACTGAAGATTGAATGAAGTTTGAAACATGTCAAGTATAGTTTAGCTGGTACATGTGGTAAATATTCAACAATGCTCGAGTATTTATTTAGATATTCAATATTGTTTAGTAATAGTTTAGTTCATGCTATTCTCACATCTCTTTCAGTTGAATAAATTTGAGTTGAAGACTTGATAAACCCAGCCAATCGAACATTTTGCTTGAGTCAACAATGAAACAAGCAATAATCAACTGATTATAATATTACGATAATGGAGCCATCAATCAATATTTTGCACTTGTTGAAAGATATAAATCATACATCACTCAATGAACTTAAATAACTTCGTATTTGAGGTTATGTAGAGAGTAATTCTACTAGAAGCGGCATTGAGCTGATGAAACACACTAAGCTTGGGTGAGAACGATGATGAAAATATCGATTGTCATCATTTATTTTGAAAAATGTGAATTATAACATATTACTGAAATAAACTGTACGTAAATATTCTGTATAATACATATCATTTTATTACAATATCAAAAGTCACTAATTTCTTATTTAGTGTGGATGTTCCTATTCAATTGGTATACAAAATTGGATATGAAATATTTTCTTGATGACAAGTGCATTGGGGAGAGTAACAAATCTCAGTGGCTCTAAAACTTTGGTCTGTAGTTTTTGACATCTAATAGTCTAGGCTCTAATGTTGATTCATTTCATGAGTTAATGTTTTAATACGTAGTATAGGCAATTCTGATGTATGCACTAGAGACTGGAGTATGATTGTTGGACTCATGAGTTCATTATTGTGCACAGGTTGTACACAACAAACATAGCCTATATGGACTACAGAAGATAAGTACCTGAATAATGCTTTTTTAAAATGATTCTCTTCTTGAAGAAGTCTTCAATAATAGCGTTGTACGAATTAATCAATTCAAACATTTTTGCTCTCTTCAGGTTTCAAATGAGTAAATCAGACATAGACATATATATTGCAAGTACCATGAGATCTTAAACTGAAAGTTGAAACGTGCATCACTGCTATTAGTGGTACATTTTAGGACTAAATTTCAATAACCCATAGATAAGACCCTTGTAAGAATAGACATATGCGAACAAGATTTTAGAACCAAATTAATTCATCTACTTACATACAGGCTTGTCAAATTGTTAAATAATAACGAGATTCATGGCTTTTTGGATATTCTTTGCCTCAAATTGTACAATTTTATTAAACGTCAACAAAATATATCTTTGTATTTAAAAACTACAAATACGATAAAATGGTAGATGACGTGAACGAAGATAAAACGAAATGAGAATTATTGGTTAGAACTTCCAATTTAATAATAATCGGTAATATCGATGAGAAAAATCATATATGGGATTGGAAAAAATTAATTTCTCAAGAAATGTAGGAGACACATGATATGGATAGATTCAGTGCTTTATTCTCAGATTATACGTATTCAAGAAAGGGTTTTCGCGGAAAATGTTGATAGATGATACGGGTTGCTGCAAGTGAAATTTTACTGTTGTAATCAGCTGATTTTAATGAATGTCATTGAAACAATCAACACAGACATCTATTCCAACAGTTGGTAACATTGTAAGGTGTGACGTAGACTCTCGGGTGCGCGTGCGCAGGCGCGTGCGTAAGAAAGAGTGGATAGAGATATTTTGTGAGAATCAGATATTATTTTTCTTTTAGTGTTTGTTCATAATATCAGTTATTGAAATATATTGTAATAGAGAGAGAGAAATCATATATGGGATTGAAAGAAATTAATTTCTCAAGAAGTGTAGGAGACACATGATATGGATAGATTCAATACTTTATTCTCAGATTAAACGTAGTTATTCAAGAAACGGTCTTCGCGGAAAATGTTGATAGATGATACGGGTTGCTGCAAGTAAAAATTTACTGTTGTAATCAGCTGATTTTAATGAATGTCATTGGAACAATCAACACAGACATCTATTCCAACAGTTGGTAACATTGTTAGGCGTGACGTTGACGCTCGCATGCGCGTGCGCAGGCGCGTGCGTAAGAGATATTTTGTAAGAGTCAGATATTATTTTTCTTTTAATGTTTTTCATAATATCTGTTATTGAAATATATTGTAATTGTGAAGAACATGAGTTTTTTGTTGGATATTAAGGAATCGGATGACGAGTAGTCAGATGATACAACAGCTGTCAACATTTTCATTGCTACACTCATCAATAGGTAGCGGGCACCCATGTGACATGGTCACGTGTTTGTATGGCAACGTCAAAATGCTCCTCCCACAACTAACGCGCCAATTTTAATTTTCTCTTTGTTGAAGATCATTTGAAATTATATATTTCGTATTTTTACGAATATAACAAATGCACTATGAGTGTCTACCACATTCGTACCGAGTGAAAGACGTTATTAATATTTATTTTATTTATATGCTGTTAGTTTATGATTGTAATTTTAATTTTGTACTTGTATTGTTAATCAGTTGGTGATTTATATTTATGATTTATTATTTAGGCCTGATTTCCAGCTCTTAACATTCACTAACTTTAAGTTTTTGTGTTTGACAAATTATTTAACCTGTTTGTTTCAAATGAGCTGGTATGTTCACATTTAATATGAAATATTTCGTAAAGATATTTTATATTCATGTGAAATGTCATAAATTGAAAAAGAATGACTTGGAAAGTCAATAGAATTCGAAAATATTCTTTCAGATTGTATAATTTAGAGAAAAATGTAGAATACTACTTTGGTTACTTAGGTGAACGCGCCATAATGGGAGGAGCATTCTGACATTGCCATACAAACACGTGACCATGTCACATGGGTGCCCGCTACCTATTTCATTATTTTGATCAATTCCTTGATATTGTATTCTATTGAATAGGCACTTTGAACAACTAATGTCGATTTAATGAATAATGTTGAATTGATTTCAATACAAGTTGAATCACAATTCCAGAGAAAATTGAATATTGTGGCTCTATACAAGGAGTCAGAACATGTAGCGTGGGCTTGTGAGTAGTGCCTGAATGAATAAGAAACATGTTTTTGGAAAGCAAAAGTATAGCAGAGTGCATGAGCTCCAAAATTATTACTATAGGAACGTGGAACATGCATGTTTCTCCGAATGTACCATTGGAGCTAAGTGATTAAGACTCAAAGCAGTGATTTAGAAGGAAATCTATAAGGATCAATGTTACTACGGAGAAAACAGTCGGTCTTTCAATCTCGCAATTGAGCTCAGAAATCAGATACGCTAATTCATGGAAGGAATCTACTGAATGATTCTCCTGAGAGAAATATTTAGGATGATGGGTGTAAGTGATGAAAACACAAAATTTCAACTGAAATTCTATTTCACTTTTTCACTCGATATTCTCGGTTCCACCTGGAGTAACCATCTTTTTGTATATTCGATGTACATGCATCATTTCAGTCAGCATTATCAACCATATCTATTCAAAATAATAGTGAGAGTTGTAAAGGAGACAGAAAGATTGTGATTACATACAAATTGACGAGCGAAGCAAATTGTAAGGATGTAAGTATGTCGTCAAAATAAAACAGAAGGATCACATGAGTTGTAATAACTAATACTCTGATTTGTATTCGAAAACAGTAAAGCAATGACTGAGAATATGCGAAACATGGCACAGACATGTTATCTCGCTGTGAAGTTTTGAATTTAGACTTCGTAATTCGTGGAAGAGTTGGAATCAATTTATCCGATTGATAAATACATGGAATAATATTGAGAATTGTCAATAAAAAACAGTGAAATCACGAGTAGGGAAAAATGCACAAATATAATACGGAGCACGAAGGTTTTGTGGGCTAAAAATGTACTTGGAATTTATCTTATAGAGACAGAATATTTGCCGGAGGCGGTTCACATATCGAGCTGCGAAGCCTAGGGCTTAGGCCTGCGAAGCAGGCCAAGCGCTAGTTAATCACTAAAAATTGTGTATTGGTGAGACCACCGTCAACAGTTCCTGGTGAAAAACTAAGTAGAGAAGAAGCGGCACACAGTGAACGACTAGCGGCTCTGCGAATCCACATCGAAAGAGTCATAAGAAGATTGAGAGAATTTAAAATACTTACGCCCCATGCTTGTGTTCACTTCGAATTGATACCTTGGCTAGATTGTATAGTTATGATTGCCTGTGGTATTGTTGATGTACAAGCGTTACTAATCAAATAAAAAAAATATTTACATTCAATAAAACTTAATTCTACTTCACAATTTTATTGAATATTGCATTTTTCCAAGAACTATATGCATCCTTTATCATAAATTCACAGAATTCTTCATCTAATTCAATTTCTACAATATTTACTTGTTTATCAATTTCAAATTTAGGTGATGCTACACACAAAAGTCCGTGCGACTTTTCAGTGAGAAACATTTGCATTTGAAACTGCGAAAACGGCTGTGGACAAATTTTATTGTTTGGACCCACATAATTCTCCACTGATCTTGCTTTGGAGGGACACTTTACTTCAATACAGAGTTTCTCTGTGATGCCATCAGGAGATGCACCAAATATAGGATCCTCAGGCTTGATCACAAGCCCACATTTTTTTATATTTATCTTCGAATTCTTCGCAACATAATCGAGTACTGCTTCTTCCAATCGGAGTCCTCGTTCCATACTGTCTGTGGTTATTTTTGAAGATCCAAATACTGCTTCTGTTAGACTCCCATCAAATGTTTTGCATCTTGATGCTTCAAAAATTTTCGATGCGGTAATTCTAGCGAAACGTGCTGCATACCACTTTGATGTTTTGTGCTGATCTATTATTATATTCTGCACTGCCACATAGTCATCAGCCTTTATTGTCTCTTCGCAGTATTCGACAAAATTATCTGCATCTGCCTGAAGGTTTTTTTCCTTCAGATATTCTTCGTATTTTATACTTAAACAGTGTAAAGGAACTTTCTGAACTGCATCTTCATCAAACAGCTGAAATAACAAGCTCTGGCTGTCATACGAAGGACTTTGTTCCAAAAATTTTGTATGACAATCACCTTCTTTCAATTTTTGACCATACATTTCTGATATGGTACTTCCTTTCAAACTTTTCCCAACTTTAGAGAGATTTGAAGTACGCCAGTAGCAAGTTGCTGATGTAACTGACGGCTCTTCACTCCTCCTGTGAAGCCACATTAAAAAGTCAACTGCATGCTCACAACCTCCTGAAATTTTCATTTGAAAGGTTACTGAATAATAGATTGAAATATTTAATAAATGTCTTACCACCAGATGCTAAACAGTCATGACATTCGCAGCTGAAGATTTCCTTATTTTCTTCCACTGTAACAGTGACTGCATAACCCTTACTAGTTACACGGTGCTCTGGAGTAATTTTTCCCTTGATAATATACATATCGTTTTCTCGCTTCAACTGCACATATCCTATGGCATTGTCGCCATAATCTAATAACAATAATAAGTAGTAATGAGGGTTAGAAGAATGAATATAAAGTCATAACATTGGCGCAAGAAGTCAAAACGAATTCACCTATCTTCAGAGTATTCAATTTTCAAGCTTCATTACCTTTATAACAGAAATTCTATTTATGATAAATTGGAAAAGAGCTACAAATATTTTATCGAGATATTTAGCAAATATCTTAACACTAGTTTTGGTAGTTCCTCAATAGATGTTTGTGAGTATTGTGTACGACTAAGAACAGACACACAAGCTAATATTACTAAAAATATTACTAGGAATGCAGTTGATGGGAAGAAACTTAAGACTGAGCTAGAAGTGCAAGAGGCTCGAGATGCTCAATTCCATGAACTGATTAGGGAAGAACCTCCCAATACTATTTATGGTGAGTTATCACATCGTCTATGGATTATTTGTAGAACGTTACCCTTGGATACAGAATATAACAGCATGTGAGCCATACATTGATTTGTTGTAATGAAGTATTCAGTGTCCTTAAAGTAATCTTTGTGCTATTATTATAAATCATATTTCATCTACAAATAATACACATTGAGGACCCCGAGAAAAGCACACGTAACCGATAATGAACAAGTTGGTGGTGACACAAACAAAGTAGGATACATTAAAGTTGTAGTCTCTCCCTTCCTATCTGAACATGCAGTTAATTTCTTCAGAGGTATCCTGGTGTTCTTATTATATATCAGATTCCATCTACAGATAATACACACAATTCCTTACTGCTTTGATTTGTAACAGGTAAAAGCTCTTCCAAAGGTGCCGATAGAGGAAGCTTCTTTTGCGCAGCAATTCTCATTTAAATTTTTCTGCGAAACATCCACAAAATGTCAGAAGTCCGTTTTTCAACACTGGATAGAAGACCCAGCTGAAACAAGAGCTACAAACACTTCTCCAGCACTTCAACACTTTCAAAAAGACACAAATTTTTCTGAAAATATTGATAATCTAAGGCTATATGCTGATAGTTGCCGCGGTTAGAATAGAAATAGTTTCATCGTTCATATGTTGATGTTGTGGCTATTTCAATTTGCTCCTCTCGCCGTCAATACGATAGAAATAATATTTCCTATAACGGGACATTCATATTTGCCTGCAGATAGAATTTCCTGACGTGTGAAGAAGATTTTTAGGCGATACACCGTATTTAAAATTCTGGAACAATATTGGGAGTTTTATTCGAAGGTCGGAAAAGCTAGAAAATAAGGGTCTGATTGGCGTTGGGTAGATATGGAAAAGCTTTAGCATGTTCAAAAGAGGCCACAGGAATCAATTGAAGTAAGCGAATCATCATAAAAATTAGGTGTATTGAGCTCATTTTTCTTCAACAACTTGGCACCTCATTTCCTCTTGTTCCCTACCATTTGGCTATTTCAGAGTTTGCTTTTTGAAAGAACAATAATTCATATTGCTAGACGTGCCTTCCAAAAGAAGGTAGGTGCATTTCACTTAAATATGATATTTTCATTACTGTCCAGGAATATTAGTATTTACCCACAATATAATAGTGGTCGAAAGATTGTTATTCATTTTTGCACTACAACTTTCCTTCAGGAGACAAGAATTAAAAATTATAGTTCAAAAAAGCTGGAAGAAAACTTTCATGGTGAACCGAACTAAAAAGTAACAGATAATTTCTAATATAAAAATAAAGTAATGGACGAGAGAATTAATGTTATTGTGAAAACAGCGTGAGGTGCTCGATATCAGTTATTCCAAATATTCCATTGGTACGATTACTGAATGTAGAGTTAGTATGAAAATATGATACAAAACACCACACGCTTTTTTCACAATAACAATAATTTTCCTGTCAATTATTGAGTCCTGTAATTTTAAAATGTATAGAATCTTGAGTCCTATAATTTTGATTGAGTGTAAACCCTAAATTGATGTCACCTGTGGTTCATCAATCTCCTTCCGTAGCCTTCGCCACTGTATACTGTATTGTAGTAGTTGAGTTGAAAATTATAAAAGTTTGCTATAAATGCAGCATTTCTCTACCAAATTATCGCCTAAGTGTCGTAACTATTTTTTTTTTATACAAAAACTATTAAAAGTACGCGTTTTGATGGTTGCTTAGCGTATCAAAAATAATAATTTATGACATTGTTATCACTTTCGACACGTTGCCATTAGCGACTTGTTAACCCATTCGAGATGGCTAGCGGGTAGCGCGCGTCAAGCACTCAGCCGGGCCCGGGAAAATTGCACATGTTACCACTAGTAGCGTGTAGCGACAAGTCAGCATTCTCCTCGCCGCACAACCTACGCCCATTATTATTAGTTCATTCACTCATTGATATTAGTTCATCCAGAATATTCAGTTCATCCACAAATAATCTATATATTATTTATGAATAATAAAAATGTCTGACAATAAGGGTCTCACAGACGAAGAATTGGAGCAATTACTCTATGAAAGCGGAAGTGATTATTTACCGAGTGATAATGAAGAAGACGAATACTCCAGCGAATCTGAGGATGAAATTCTACAATTGGTTGAGGAAATAGTTGACGAACAAGGACCTAATTCTGATAAGAAAAGGACTTCAAATAATCAGGTTGATTTTATAAATAGAAAGTCCTTGAATATATTTTGGGAATTTGATGACGTTTTTATCCCTGAAATTATGCATTTCGATAAATCACACTCGGGTATCACTGAGCATGTGCATCTTGGTGAACACTCTATGGAATTAGAATATTTCGAAATATTTTTTGATGAAAATCTAGTTTCTGCTATGTGTGATGAGACGAATAGATACGCCAATTCATTGAAAGGCAATACGGTGTCGTTTTCTGAATGGGTGGATAGAGATGTATCAGACATGTATCAATTCATAGCCTCATGCATATTGATGGGCTCGGTAGGAGAACCCTCATTGAAAGATTATTGGTCAAAAAATCCTATCAACGAAACTCCATTTTTTCGTAAAATATCCTCCCGAGATAAATTTTTGCTAACACTTTATGCTTTGCATTTTGTTGATAGTCAAGCAATAGATAAAACTGACTCATTACGGAAAATAAGGCCTATTGTAGATTCGCTAAGATCAAAATTCAGTTCAAGTTTCTATCCATTTCAAGATTTGGCAATTGATGAAAGTCTCATACTGTGGAAAGGTCGTTTATCTTTCAAACAGTATATACCGTCGAAAAGACACAGATTTGGGGTGAAACTGTTTGAAATTTGTGACTCTGAACTGGTATACAAGCCCAATATTATTCAAGCACCTTTTAGAGCAAGGGACAGGTAGTTGTGGGACAGTAAAGCCAAATAGAAAGGGTATGCCTATTTTTGGTCATGTTGAAAAGGGCCAGTGTTCAACAGCTTACGATGAGAATCTCTTAGCCATAAAATTGTACGACAAGAGATACGTGCACATGCTTACAACTGTATTCACTGCAAACCAGATAAATACAGGCAGAACACATTTCAAAACTGGCGAGCCAATCAGAAAACCTCAATGTATACTTAAATACAATAATAAAATGGGAGCAATTGATAAAGCAGACATGCAGATCAGCTTTGTGGAATGCGCAAGGAAATCATTGAAATGGTATAAGAAGGTATTCTTCCACTTCATGGACTTGGCACTCTATAATTCGTACATGATGAACCAAGTAAAAACAGGAGAAAAACCTTCGTTTGGTGATTACTCTAACAATTCCAAGACCACCGACGGTTGATAACCCTGTACGACTAACACAGAGACATTTTCCTGTCCCCATTCCACAAACCAAAGCACAAGAATCACGGACCCAGAGAAGATGTCACGTCTGTAGCAATACAAAACTTCGAAAGCGCAGAAGAAAGGACGTAAAATTCATGTGTGTGGATTGTGATGTTGCACTTTGCATTCACCCATGTTTCACCGAATTCCATACAAAAAAAATAATATTAAAAAATTTGATGTAATTACTTTATCATTATCTCATTTCTAGTTTTACTTCATAGACCATTGTTACTTTTGTTCAAACATTTTTCTTATTATATATTATTGTTTGAGAAATAAATGAAAGGATTCCTGAAATTGTTATAATGGATCAAATTAAAACCTCATTACCTTTACATACTATTTTCTTCGAAAAATCACAACGTACATGTACGTCTCCAGTGTAACAACAGAGAAACTTAAATGTACGGCACTTGTCTATTTCTAAGGACGTTGGCAACGTACATTCACGGTCTTCGTTCAGTGATTGAGATTGTGTCGTCGTACATATACGATGGTCGGCTCATATGGACATCTTGATAGAAAACGCGTACGACGTACGGTTGAGCAATGTATGACTCTTAGCATAATAGTACGGCACTAGGCCGCTAATGTAGGTGATAGAAAACGTATATATACGGTCCTCGTCCCGAAAGGGTTAAAAGAGATGCACTTTCAACACAAATATATAATGTTTGTTTATATTTTGATTTTTCTCCATTTTCAACTCAGTTTTTAACATATAAAATAATTCGACCATTCCCACAACTTCGATTTCTTCCCAAAGTACGCCAAAAAAACAGTCCTATAATATTGACCGTAGACTTTTCTAACATTTCTATAGGCTCTTTGCGCAAACGTTGGAGAGCGACACTAGCGCTCGGAGTGTTTAATTTTGAAAGTAGCTGCAGAAAAAAATTTGAATTGTCATTACGTGGAATAAGTGAATGAAAGCTAAAAAGTTTATATTGAAGTTTGAAATAAGTTTAAAAACACAAGTGAATGATGACTAATCGAGTTATAATAGGAACAGGATTCCAATTCATATAATCTGGTTGTATCCGGAGTACAATATTAGGAACAGGAAAATTAGTGCAAGAAGTGAGCATGTGTTTAATGTTGAAGAAAAACTGTATTTGGATAAGAGTTTGATTTCCGCGCTTGTTGTAGAGCAAATGTCGATTCATTCTTGTCCGTTCAAAGTTTTTATCGAAGTAGGATATGTTATTTTGAAGTAATTAATTATAGGCTGCTATATGTCTGTCAAACGAATCAAAACATGTCACATGAAAGTATATTTTTTCACATTGCCCTAGGTTGATGAAACGCGAGATATTTTGCATGAATTCCCAAAAACTTATCCGATACATAAGAATAATTCATACAAAATTGCTATAGCTTACAATGGTTTAACCTAATTTTTCACATAAATTTTCTAGTTTCATCAAGTAATTTCTACATTTAATACATTTTCTATAATTATCATTGACTTCTTCTTACTTTTTTTACTCGTTTAATAGCCTGAATCCCTTTTTCCCATTCCTATTTCATGTTCTCTGGATGGAAGCTTGTAGAAATGTTTATGTTTTTTTGTATTTCCGTAACTGTTTTACAGTTTGGAACGCAACAATTTGTATAACCAACACGTAATATTTCAATTTCCTTGTTAAACTGGCTTATAAATTGCTTTATAATTTAAATTTGGTACATATATTCTGGAATCATGTACAATGATAACGTTTTGTTTTCCTGCTAGTACTGTCAAAATTAACCACTACTGGCGCTGCAATCTATTCGCAAAGAGCCTATATTCGCACCATTTGATAAAATGTTCGTGGACGATCTCGTACTGTTGTCACGACCTCGAAGATAATAGAGTATAAAAAACTCCAATAGCTGCTCCCTCAATTTCAGCTGGAATTAATCTATTTTCTTGACTATCTATCCGTTTTATTAAAAATATATTTTAAACTGTGTGAGTAATGACCAAACATTGGTTGCTATTGGAGAGTACCTTGTTGCTATATAAATAAAAGTCTATCAGATATGTCATATTTGTATGGATTTCTACTAATTTCGCATGATTATCACTATTCATGGTATTTGTATAAAAATAGTAGATGATATACGTGTGAAGGTGATATAATCCCTTTCCAAAAATTGCGGCGCTCCACTGCGCGTCGTGTTCCAGACTTCTCTTGTCACAAAATAAAATACCACTTCCAACACTAATATCATAAATAACTATTATCATTGAATACATGGGATTTTAAGAACTTTAATTTTTCCCTATTCAATCACAGAGGTTTTCCAATAAAATCTCTATTTCATTATGATTCTCCATATATCATACAAATTCAATTATTCAAAATGTGTGAAGGCGTCATAACCAATCGATTTGTAGTATCACAGATTCCCCCTCCACATTCTACACATATAAAAAGTACTTGCATCGCACAATCCTAGGAGTCGTTGGTCGTCATGTCGTCATTGAAAAATGAGAATGCTCATTTCCACGATAAATCCTTATATCTTTGATGAAATGGCTGATAAATTACCTCCGCCAAATAGAAGATACACAACAGAAGCTGAAAAAGTTATGTGACTGTACACCTGCATCTTTGAGATTCATTGAAGTATCGGTTTATTCTACAACATTGCACAATTGGTGACAAAGAACATATACTGGCAGCGGAGACAATACTCCTACTTATACTAATATGACAGAAGCAGCGTTATCAATAGGGCATGTGCACATTATTTACCTCACTTTTAACTTGAAGGGCTTACAAACGTGTTTCTGTAAACGTGATAGTGGTTTACGTTAGGAAAATAAACTTTTTTGGATATATCTCCGGTTTAATTATTGTTTGAAACTTCCTGATTGCTGTGAGAAGGGTGAGCGACTTTATTATATGCCAATTCATGATCAAATCGTGAGTTTTTAGTTAAAATAATACTAAAACAAACTTCTAAATTTTACATAACCTAAAATGTTGACAATTATCATGATATTCAATCTTTTCACAGATGCTTACGGGAATAGGAGCTTTGAATAGCCTGTAACTAGGTTTTTCATAAATACGGAGGACTTCTATACAAACGGTGAGTTGTCAATTACTACCTAAATATTGTATTTAACGGTTTTATATATTTCAGGGAAATAAATTAGATTAACTGCAAAGTTGACTTGCATCGTATAAATTGAACAGTTCGAAGCGGTTTCGGTGATAGGAGTTAATGTAGCTGAATGCTATTAACTGGAACAGTGGAATTGTGATTAAGTTGAGTTATTTTGAATCATTTTACTAAACGGCCACTAACTGCAGTTTTTCAGATTCTTGAATGGTAGCATTTCGTCACATATTGTTTATCTGTTACTTTGCTTTTGCTTGGCAGTTGTGAAAACCGTTACTGTAGAAAATTATTTCTATTCTTGGCATCTTCCACTCAAGTTTTTCCATCAAGTATACAAAAAAAATTGCATGTTCAATACGAAAGAGAAGCGATATCATTCTGCTCGTGTTAATTTAATGCATTCGCTTGTTACTCTTGCTCGTGAATTAAAACATTCACTCTCACTAGTGAACTCTGACTTTTCTCTACTTGTCAAACAATCTACCATTACTCATTGAGTTCTGGAGATCAGGTGAGGTATTTGGGAAAACTCATTTTTCTGGGCGATGCTGATCCTATGGAATCAAAAAGACCGATTTGTATAAAGAAGCTCGCATGATGCCGAAGATAAGCATGAATAAAATAAATAGCTTTCTGCTTTTCCGAATAAGTCCATTTACTCAAGAAGATTTGTTTAAATGGCGTGTGAGTAAGTGAAAAATATAGATATCAAATATATAGAAGACTTGCGACGTGATTGGGAAGTTGAGTTTCCCAAGTAATTTTGTTTCAACAATTATTTGTCTATAAATATCTAAGATTCATTTACGATACTTGTGCAAATAACTCTTAGTTTATAAATTTTTTTCTCTATTCAGATACTACATCCTCAAAGAATCAATGAAACTCCCCTGAAGCCATGGATGATATTAAAAAATGAAAAGATCCTGTATGCCCATTGCACTTATATAGCGGGTTCAGGTGTAACATGCTCTCATGTTGCAGTACTTTTTTTCTTAAAAATGAATGAAGATAAATCAGTCGCAAACATTTTGGCGTATCAGGCAGAGCCAGCTGAGAAAAATATAAACCATGCAGCTGTCAATGAGATAGATCGGACATCACCCAAAAATTTTCTGGAAGAAATTGTCGAACTGCCCAAGTCAGAATCTAGTAGAATTATCTATGTGCCACCAATGTCTGAAGACGAAGTAACAGATATGCTGAAGGAGATGGAGGATAGTGATTGTGAGTCGACTATCCTAAAGATAAATCCGCCATTTTTCGAAAAATATGTGAAAGCTCGTGAAGAGAGATTGCCTGCTTCATTATCACATTCACACAACGAAAATTATGAAAATAAAAGTGCAGAAGGAGTAGATATTTTGTCAAATCATTTATATTGCTTCAACAAAAGATTGAATGTGATCTGGTCAAAGAATTAATCAGAAATCAATCTAGAAGTGCCGAATGGTTTGATCAGAGAGCTGGTAGGATAACTGCGTCAAATTTTGAATCAGCTTGTAGGACGAATATTGAAAATCCTTCAATATCCTTAATTCAAAAAAATTGCAACCTTTAGGACTCTGCTCTCAAAACTAAGTATACAGTTTATAGTTGTGAGTATGAGTCAATGGCAGCAAATGACTACAGCAAAAAACAAGCGATCAATCATAGAAATTTCGAAATGAAGGAAATAGAGCTAGTTATTTCTCCATCCTATCCATTTTTTGCAGCCTCGCCGAATACGCTAATTTCATGTGATTGCTGTATTGTATACAGAATCTATCGTTTGAGGAAGTAGCTGATTCCAGAAAATTTATGTCATGTCTCAGGAACTAGTATTTCAGATAGACAGCATTCATATTTTATCAGGTATGAATGCAAATGGCGTTGACATCTATGAAATACTGCGATTTTGTTGTTTGGTGCACAAAAAATTCTCTTGTGGAAAGAGTCCATTTTGGTGAAGATTTCTGAACAGTCGAAAAGTAGTTAGGTGGACAAATTTTTTGGAACTATAAATTTTACAGAAATTGTTTGCAATTTTCCAACTCAAAAATGTACATCAAGTGAACAGTTGTGTGAGTAAAAGCTAAATGCATCTAGTTATTTAATATCTTTATTTTGTCGTACTACTTGATAAGTATTTCGAGCTTTTTTTATAATCAATATGAATGTATTCTACTTTTAAGTAACTGTGCTCAGTTAAACCTCCTCTGCAGTATTTGAGAAACCTCTACAAGTTACAAATATTTATTAATAATAAAACACTCAAATGACTTTCTTAAATGTATTTATTATTTTAAAATGGGTGAGACTATAGATCGTTGGTCGTATTCTATAACAAAGTCATCAGCTTATTATCGGTCGACAAAATTTCAGGAAACGGAAATAATTGTGACAAGCGAATAACCAAGTTTCTGTCAGTGCTATTTATGATCATTGGTTGGAATAGAATATTGATAGATAAAAACTTATTGATTGACTTACAGAATAGTCGTAATTAATACCAAACATATTTAGTGATATTATATGGCTAGGCAGACACAGATAGTAACGTACAGTACTCTCAATTATTGGCTCAGTAATAAATTCATTCACATTTCTGAATGTAGTACAAGTACATACGTGATCAGGTAGGTCAATGAACACATGAAAAAACTATAGAACCAGTTCGATTTCAAATATATACGTTGTTTTGAGATATATGTCAATTCACTCAGAAAAATTTGGAATAACTCTTGGAAAATTATCGTATGTAGGTACTTTGAAATATCATATTCATACATGGGAGTTCAATTTATCTTGTTTCTCCGACTCTCAACTTATATAGGTATAGAGTGTGATGCAATAAGTGTAAATATATCGGATTCAAATATTCATCTTGTGATTTCCGAATTCTACAATTTGATGATTATTTCCTTGCCAAATCATCATCAGGAGGCGAGCTATTCTCGTATTCCAATTATATTCAGACATAAAGTTGAAGTCTAGAACTTTCAGTGAAAGCATTCTCTTTACCAAATTTATATCAACCATTCAATCAGTATCAGAGCTTGCAAAAATTAAATTTGTGAAATTTTTGCGACAATTCAGTCACAAGTTAATTATTTTCATTCGAACCCGAGATCTAATACACTCCGGGCATGCGTGATAACCGCTACACCACGGCTGAGACTACTGAGCAAGTCTCCCAGCACTGTACAAGACTTTGCATTTTTGTCAAGTTTGCTGTACGCTCCAAAGACGACACATTTTTGTATCTTTGACAATGGAGGACAATATATATATACATAATATAAATATATTTATATATATATATATATATATATATATATATATATATATATATATATATATATATATATATATATATATATATATATATATTGAAATTATATAATTTTTCTATCTTTGGCAATATATATATACATATATATATATATATATATATATATATATATATATATATATATATATATATATATATATATATATATATATATATATATATATATATATATATATATATATATATATATATATATATATATATATATATATATATATATATATATATATATATATATATATATATATATATATATATATATTAAAATAATATAATGACAGCTCCTCAAGTTGATAATATTAGATCGCTTACTTGCATAATAACCTTCAACTCGGCAATATTCATTATTCAAAAAACATGTTGTTCTACAAATTAGAAAGACTAAACACTTCTTAGGGTAAAACATCTTTTTCTCTAATTCAGCACATTTTGAGATAAACTTCGCATATAAGTACTTCTAGTTTAGAATTCAGGATTATTCCTGTGTTGATTGCAATCAAGCAGCACGAGTCGTCGTCATAGTCAGAATTCAGTCTCCTAGACTCCAAGAATCCTGCTCAAAATCAGCTGAACGAACATCAACTGAGAACAGCACCAACTCCAACCACTGCATCATCGCCAAACGACGAGCAGCGGAATCAGCTAAATCAACTTCACAAGTCTCCACCAGCAGCCGAACGGAAATCGTCTGGGAGCAGAAGTCACCACCTCAATGATCAAAGAAGTCCTGATTTTAATGTAAGTCAGCTTCACTATATAAATTCTGTATTCAATCACTGAGCAACTTAATAATTCAACAATTACAAACATTCCGCAAGAGCAAGGAAGTATTTGTACATCTTTGCATAAAGACGGTTTAAAATTGCTAGAATTAGCACCAAACTTCGACGAAGATGTCAAAACTCTGTCAAATTTCATAAACACTGTAGAAGATATGATTGCTTTAATTAATCAAACCAATCCATTAAAAACTACCAAAAAAATTGTAACGTTAACTTTAAGAATAAAATAAACGGAATAGCCGCACAAAGTCTTGATATAAATAGTATAACTTCATGGCAAGAATCAAAAGAATATTTGCAACAAAATTTTCCAGGCACACGTTCAGAACATACACTCATGTATGAAATTAGTCATTTCAAGCAGACAAGAGAATCTAATATAGAATATTCCAATAAGTTCAATGATCTGTTCTTAATTTACAAGAATAAAATCGAGTGTAGATACGAAAGCGTAATCAGTAGAGTTATAGTTGAGAATTCACTTAAATATTATGTACAATGTTTTATAAACAGTTGTAAAGATCCCTTCAGAAATCAATTTTCAGCAAGAAATCCACAGAGACTCACAGGAATATAGAATTCAATCACGAATGATTCACAATACATTTTTTTCCTCACACTCAACGCATATGCATGCCTCATTTCACTGTGTTCTCAATTTACTGAATTGCTTATTTTCTTTTACATTAGCCAATAAGCGGAGTTCAAGATTCTGTCAAGTTCAGTTATCATTATAAGTTTGTCTTTGAATGGTTCAGTTATTCAATTTCTACACTCTATCACTTCAAAGCCATTCATAGGAGTAAATGAATTTGTAGTATCTATGGTTCGGATTTATTTCAATTATCCCATCTATCATTCATTATCCAACAATTATCGTGCATTATTTGAAAAGTCTTCGTCGATTAAGAAAAAACTATTTTCAACTTCCTGGAGGAAGTATCAGCAAGGCAGTTCAATCGCACACGCCTCGGAAATCTTCGCTGGAGCATTCCAATCGCCCTCGCCTTGGAATTCTTCTTTGAAGTGTCGTTTCTGGATTGAGACATTCTTCAATTCTTCATTTATAATGATTCCTCTTTTCACATATTTTAAATAAAATAAAACAAATATACAAAAGTCATCTTCTACTGCAAGTAATCATGGGAATAATATACTCATTTGAGGACTATCGGGCTCTCATTACAAGATATGAACAAATAGTTTTGATGATGTAAGCAGAGGTATTTTGGTAATTGCGTCGATTTATTCATCTTAAAGATAATACTCTGGCTCCAGATAGTAACCGACTCTTCAACCCTTTTTGAGCAAACTTGGAAAGAATCATGTAACTATTGAACACAAGAACCAGCTTTCAGTTGATAAAATCACTATTGGATATAAGGGCACAAAAGCCGAGAGCCTACGTCAGAATCTACCAAAGAAACTAAGAAACTGAGGCTTCAAGCTATTCGTAAGAGCAAGTCTTTCTGGAATGGTGTATGAATCTCTGGTATATACATGTTCAGGTTCTTTTGATGTCATACAATTTACTAATGTTGAAGATTCATTTAGATTGAATAACCAAGTAGTCCGCAGGACTGTATGTATATTTTGACAATTTTTTCATCTCTCTAGGGCTCTAATAGGATACCTCAAATAGAAGAAAAATATTCACAGCTCAGATACCATACGTATCAACAGACTCAGAGGCTGCACACCAGTAAACGACAAAGTGTTATCAAAAAGAGGTAGAAGAAGTTCTGATTACAAAGCAGATAATACTGCCGGTAGTGCTGATAAATGATAAACGCGTCACGGTAGCCAGCTCTACAATTTCATATCATCCATTCTTTGAAGTGATACGATATAGTATAAAAGGGAAAAAGAAAGTAGGTGTCCAATGTCCTCAGATGATGAAAAAATACAACAGCCATATGAGTGGCGTAGATCTGACCTTCATGCTGATTGCACTTTATGAAAATCCGTTCAAATCAGTGTAATGGTATTCTGGAATCTCTGCCCAAATTTTTGCAGTCAATAATGCATGGTTACTTTATTGAAGAGATCTGGAAACAATGGAGCAGAAAAGACAAACAATAATTGAAAACTTCCAAAGCAAACATTACCTCAACAATATTGAGTGCTAACGAAATGGAATAACAAGTCATCAAATAACGGAAACCTCAATCCAGTGGAAACGATTAAAATATCATTGATGAAAAATGGAAATATGAGAATTCAGTCAAAAAAAAAAATTTATTTCTTCTCCTCTACAGTTTCGATCTCACATGGGTCATCTTCAGGAGTGCTACGTATGACATAATTTCAAATTATACTATAAACTATCAACAAAATAATAATTGTACTAACAAAAGATTCTAGTTTTTGAGCAAATTGAACACATGTATGTTGAGGACAAAAATCCTCATGGTATAATTACTGATGATAATACGAGAAAACAAAAAACGTAAAACGTTTCGTTTTCAGTAATAAAAAATTCGAAATCTTCATCCAATTGCAACAACCGACAGTCATGGACACCAAAGACTAAGTGACATGATCAAGAATGCGCGTACACGCATAACACCCAATTGCACAACAGCAACACATTACAAACTGTCGATTGAAGAAGTCAGCCAATAATGAAATATCACATCAAGATGCGGAGGGGAAGAAAAGATGGTCACTGCAGCAAGAAATTGAAAAAGCCACTTTGCAAATCAAATCACAATGTTATTATATATTGTACTCAATGCCAAAGTATCAGTTTTCTCATTGACAAAACTGTGAAATTCGGTGTTATGCGTGTACGCGCATTCTTGATCATGTCACTTGATCTTCGGTGTCTATATTGCAATTCAATGAAAAATTTAAATGGTAAATGTTGTTTATTTTTGTAACATTTTTTCTAAAGAAGACTCCAGGATGAAGAGTCGAAACGTCAAAATAAAAATAAAAATACAGAATTGGAACCAAAAAAGTCTATTTATTATAATATAAATCTGAAAACATGTATAGATCATGAAGAATTTTTTTTTTTATTGGATTCCCATATTTTCATTCTTCATCAATCAACTTACCAGTCAGCTTCATCCAACACATTCATAGAAATACGAGTTGTTCCTAGACCTGCACCAGATATTATCCATGATGATATAGATAATTTGTCAAAATTCAATCTAAGGGCGTTGTGGATGTTGCACTACAGAACAAACGACTGTATTTGATGGAAAATACAATGTACGGTTATTCATAGTGATTGCGAGATATAAAAGAACAAAATTTTTGTTGTGAATAAATTTTTTTTCAAGTTTCTGACTTTCCCCATCTTATACAAGAATATTTCATGTATGAAATATATTTGCTATTGCCACATGTGTTTGTGCCCGATTACTAGTGAGTACAGCCTCCGCTGAGAAGAGCTTCCCAAAATTGAAACAAGTGAAAAACTAATAAACAAGTGCAACGTGAAATTATAGTCTCCCATCTTTGGCAATACATAAATCACCGTAACCGAGCACAGCTGTGCACGTATTTCACTCTTTGAGTATTGTTTTTTTTGTCATGCTCTTTGTCGTGCTATTGCTTTTGTTATCTATTCTCTCTATATTGCATGCAGACATTTTCATCATCCTCATTTGTCTCATCATTAGTTTATATAACAGTTTTCATGAGGTGGAATTTACGACAAACCATCAATCATGTGATCCGAATTGATAGAACTTATGACACTGAAAGAGATATTACAACTGAGCTGTGGAGGTCATCAACCGAGAACTATCCTGTGGAATCGAAAACACTTTTGAAAGGAATATTGTCTAATGATTGTGGAAATTCATCATCTTTACCAACTACCCGTCTGTCTAGCATGCAACATCTCAGCTGCCAAACACAAAGCTAGGAATTAGATGGTAAGGTGATTATATTTTCTACGGGGAATGTATCCACTCTCACCTTCAGATTTGAACATCTCTATTAACAGACTTGCCGTCAAAATTCTATTGTCACTAGTATTGATCTATTCGACCAATTGTTAAGATTACGCATAAACTTAGATTGCTCCCCATAACTGAACCGGCTGTATGTAATCTAATCAACTTTGACGACGTAGCTCCGACAACTTCTTTCCAACCCACTCTCTCTAGCTCAGAAAATACTACCAGAATCTAAAGAGGACGCTCCACGGAAACCTGTACAGTTTTAACTAAGAAGTTGTCTGTTAGATGACAGTGTTATAGTATTGGAAACTAGAGACCAGATAATTGTTCAGTGCTGATAGAACGGTAGATTTCAGCTGTTCTGCTAACTGTCATTTCAAAGTTGCTAATATGTTGTTATATACGATCATGGATCCAAAAGGGTGAAACAAGACCTATTATATTGTCACGCTTGCAAGTCACTTAGTATTCATACACGTTGACTTCCGTAAAACTTCTTTATGAATAATCTAATGAATGAATCAATATTTGGTAGCATGGTGAACACCATACAAGGGCATTATGTAAGCCTGATATGACCTCTTAGCTTTGCTAATATCGTAATAGATCAACCACAAAAGTCCAATCAACGCTTTAGCCCATCAAGGTTAGTAGACCGCGAATACCGCAATCTTCCACCAAGGTGGATGACAGCCGATTGGAGAACTTTTTATTACATATAATAAATAATCAATTAATCTCATGAATATATATTCGTCAAATTCTTAAAATTAGAGTCTTGTTTGACTCGTGGGAGCTTTGACTCCTACGATGTTGTTTTGAAATCTCCTATTTTGAAAACTATGTAACTAATTAAGTTGCTTTAACATTTTTATAATATCACTTCAATGTACACCCAGCTGACTTGATAATGGCTAAAAACAATGGCCGAAACGTCGTCCTCGTGTTTCCCAAATTATAACGTTTTTTCTCAAAGCCAGTTTCCTTTATTCTCTTATCAAATTAACTTACTATCGGCTTTTCAAATTTCCACAACATAAAATTACCACGCTGATAACGTTGCAAACAATATTGCAAAAGTGACCGCGCATTGTGTGTTATTATATCGGAAATCTTATTTGGTGAAATTTCATGAATTATGGCATACAGGAGAAGTCTGGTGGCGGTTTGTAATAAAATCCCTGAATCTATACCTACGCATTACATGAATAAGATATTCAGGAGAAATCAGATCTTTTGTGGCTAAGAGAGGAAAGAGGAAGTTAGGAATAAGAGTATCAAACTTAAAGTTGAAGAAAGGAGAGGGATCAATAGTTCAGAAAATCATCAGTCAATCAGTATCCGAGATCAATTATCGATCCTCGATCCTTCTTGTGTAATTTGTGCTAAGTGTGAAGACTACGTTAACGTGGTTCAACTAGTCCCATCAATGTAAGTAGATTCAAGACTATCTTTTTGGTATTTCAAGAACTGTTTATAAACTTTATACACATCATTCATGTTTACTGTTTATTTCAACACTGCCTCAACGAAACCTCAATCGCAGCTTTAAATCACGTGCGAATGTTCTACATGAGAGTGCTGATATAGCCACTATGAAGCGAGTGATTCTTGAATCAATATCTGAAGTCTTTTGTGGACGGGACACTTGGTAGAGGCCCTAATGATCAATTTACGATCCCAACCAGTTAAATGCTTGAACACCTAGCGAAGCCACTCTTTTTGCAATGTTATGTCAAATGCCGAACGATACCGATTCCGTGCAATTCCCACCCGTAAACTTCGCATAATACAGCAATAAGTGAATGAGCAGGCTATGCCATTATCCGGATCACCTCCTAATCCAAATCAAAGATTCCAATCCCTATCACCAGCAACCCCTGAAAACTCTCCTGCAGCGAACTCTCCAAATTCATCGACAGACCATATCATGAACCTTGATCTCCTGAAAATTCGGTACCGTTAGCAAGATGACTACGTAGTAGTTAATTAGTAACCGATTCACCTCAGCCGGCAATAGATTCCGAACATGAATCTGATGAAAAGCCATAAGTTAGAATCAACTGTCAAGGTAGCTACACACGAAAAAGGAATCCTTAAGGTTTGGACTGGGCAGTCCAAACCTTGAGGATTTCCTCCTCATTTAGGGTCGGCTTTGAGGCTAAATTTGGCCTGTGAGGCCAAATATTCTTTTCGAAATTTTGCTGAGCTCAAACTGCACAGACCTTAGTACACGCCGAATTCTGACGTGTGGATGCACTGTACAGTTTGTATTGAGGATTCATGCAGTATATATTTGTTTATTTTTCAAGCTATAACTTTTTGTAATAATCTTAAGTTTCTCTTGCTGCGAGATAATGAGCCGTGAGTTTATGGAGGATTTCATATAACTCCCTAAAACTGAACTTTGTCTTTGGCAAATTAGGTGTAGAGAATACCATGACTGAAACAAAAAAGATGCTGCTTATTATAAATTAATTGCAAAACTGAGAGAAATTGAGCCAAACGCTACAAAAGATAGTGTAATTTGGATACTCAATAACATGGGAAGCACATATAGGAAAAAAAATAGGAGAATGAAGGAATCAATCAAGCCTGGCGTATCTACTGATTCTGTGTATAAACCAAGATTGTGGTACTTTACATTGGTCAAGTAAGTTTGAATGTACAACTTCAAAACAAATACATCAGGTTGAACATAACAGATTTTCACAGAAATCATACCCCGAGGTAATTTCGAAAAATGCAAAACATAAAATCTCGAAAAAGTAAAAAATAACGAGCCAGGGAGTTACCCGTCAGCCACTTTTTCAGATATAAACTTCACAAAATCTTTCCATTCTGAAATGTACATTTGGAACTCATCGTTATGCTGATCAAAAACCAAAGGCTTGATTTCAATTTTTTATTTTCAAGTAAGTTGTTGCTACTCATTTACCGTCGCTCCCTCACAAGAAATTAGGTATTGGAAAAGAGAATCAGATTGTTACGTAGACATTGTTGCGTATTCTATGAGACGAAATATATTCGATGAGCTTCTAAGATATCTTCATATAGTAGATAATGATACTGTAAACGAGGCAGATCACATGCATTAGGAACGACCATTATATTTGACAAGATGAATGCAGTATTCAACCAAATATGCCCAGGTGAAAATGTATGCTTCGACGAATCGATGATACTTTAATATGGGCAGCATGGTCCTGAACAATTTATACGGGGCATACCAATACGTTTTGGTCTCGAATTGTGGGTAATGGTCAATCCGTTCGGATATATTTTTCACGCTGAACCATATTGCGGCTCATCTGGCCGTCTTTTTTCCACAGGATTCAGTAAAGCACTGATGTTGTCTTAGGTTTAGTGGATCATGTAGAACTGTGAAGGGGAACTAAACTATATTTCGATAGCCTTCCCACATCCATATATCTTGTAGAAGAGCTATCAAAATGTGGCTCGGGCAGTACCAGCACTCTCCGTTAAAACAGAACCTAAGATGCAATGAATCTACCATACAAGGAGACATTTGAAAAAAAGTACGTGGCCAAATTGTATGCTCTCCAAGTGGAAATGTGTTAGCCGTTCAATGGAAAGACAGTTCCGTAGTAACAGTTCTAACAAATTGAGATACTCTGAATATATAGTAAAGTGACACAGAGAACAAAAACCCTATACAAGCTCCACGCCTTATTGCAAATTGTAATACCAATATGAGTAATGTAGGTCTAAGCGATAAATTAGAATCTACATATAGATGTGAGGTTAAACAAGAAAATGATGGGGGCCATTTTATGTTCAATATGAACAAGGTTGGCTCTTATATCGACGATTTGGCCGTGATTTATCTAAAAATTTGACCAGATTCCGCTACAACATTTTCAAAATGCACAATCTACTTCCGCAAAGTCCTAGAGTACGACCTACATTTTAATTTAGTCTAGTTCTTCATGAGATAAGAACTGATAAAAGAGATCATCTAGCAGGACGTCAAGAGTTCAAATATAGACGGTGTCGGGTTTATAACAATCGAATAGTTTTTATCTGCCGCAGGAGCAATTCTCCACTACATCCGCAATTCCATTCCAAAATATTCCATGAAACCTAATGCACATCATTACTGCCATAATTTAATTCAATTATGTACGAAATGTATTATCAATTTTACTATACATGATGGTGACCCGGAATATTTTGAAATGTCCAATTATTGACTTCCCTAATTACTTCACATCAAAAAAGTGAAATAGTTTATTTTAAAGAAAAAGTTTCTGCATTCTTTGACATTAATATTTCCAATTTTACTCTACTAGGAGACAGTGAAATTACATAAATGTTTTTTTATTCTTCTTA
The DNA here is from genome assembly GCA_963989225.1 of Dromius quadrimaculatus. NCBI lineage: Eukaryota > Metazoa > Arthropoda > Insecta > Coleoptera > Carabidae > Dromius > Dromius quadrimaculatus. Next base: position 34,385,882 of record OZ022328.1, on the reverse strand, counting down.
AAATCAACAGTGGCATGAAATGATAAAATAAAATTAGAGAAAGCTGATATTTGTCGAACTCTATTTTGACTATAAAACCGTTCCACCATATCTTATTTTTCTCCCAAATTATATATTTTAATTCAAGGCAATTGATATGAAACACTGATGACAGCAGATGACAGATATGAGCAAAAACATGGAATGGGTTCGTTTGTTTTTTATTTCACGGCACTGTTGATTAAAGAAATTTATCGTAAATATTTCCATAATTTTAACTTGTTTCTAGGGAATATTAGTGACAAAAAATGTAGACATTTTGTCTCTACGAAAAACTATCTCACTTTTTTAATATAAAATAATTAGGGAAGCCAATAATTGAACATTTCAAAAATACCATTGGCCATTGGACACGCTATGGTGCGTCCTTTGAGTCATCACCCTGTATATTCAAGTTTATATAACAAAAAAAATTTGGTCATAACTTAAATTTCCCATATATGTATGAGAAATTTAAATTATGACCAAATTGCTTGATTATATATATATATATATATATATATATATATATATATATATATATATATATATATATATATATATATATATATATATATATATATATATATATATATATATATATATATATATATATATATATATATATATATATATATATATATATATATATATATATATATATATATATATATATATATATATATATATATATATATATATATATATATATATATATATATATATATATATATATATATATATATATATATATATATATATATATATATATATATATATATATATATATATATATATATATATATATATATATATATATATATATATATATATATATATATATATATATATATATATATATATATATATATATATATATATATATATATATATATATATAACAAAAATTGAAAAAGATTCTGATGTTTTACCTAATTGCACTAAACTTGTCTCTCAGATTAAAATTTCACGTTCTCAACATATTTCACGTAAGCCCGGTTTTTTATTATAACGTGAACGGAAAGGTGATATTCGTAGAACTATAGATCGACTTGATAGAATTTTACTAGATCTCCATTTATTTTTGAGTAAAACGTTGAACCATGAGCACTGGCTTGAATTACAAAACAACATCACATATAAAACTGACAAACATATGAATATTTTATCTGCTTCTCAAAAAGCCAAATTCATAAAGCATGATAACGAACAAGATCCCGTCCAGAATACATTAACACATGAGATTAATAAACTAGTGATTAATCTCAGTTCTACCCAGTTTTCGGATTCTGCTGTTTCTGTTTTGTCTAAAGGTCTGAATTTTGCTGTCGCTCGGTAATTACGGTTTTTGAAACAGTTTTTAAGAAACTATCAGAAAATAAAGCTTAAGAGATCGTCTTGAAACAGAGGAAGTTCTAAATAACGCGAAGCTATCCAAACCAAATTTGAGTAAAGAAGGATTTGAAGCATTAAAAGATTCACGTCGTAATGAAGATCTTATCTTGCCAGCTGACAAAGGAAAAGCTACTATCGGTCTGAATGAAGAAGATTATATTAGCAAGTCTGAAGATTTGCTTGATGATCCTGCATATGAGAAAGTCAGCAGGAACCCTCTGAGTTTGGTCAAGTATCAAACCACCAAACTTCTAAAAGAATCTTCTTTGAATAAGAATGTTATTATGGTAATTAAGGTATCAAGGGTATTAAAAGGACAATAATGCCTGAGGTCAAGAGTAAACTTTCCGAGAGTCTTCGACCCGAAGTGTGTATGTTGACCGTAGGCATTATTGTCTGTTCAACCCCCGTGGTGCCTGCAGTGTTTAATGTCCGACTTTTGTAGTATTTCAATCAAAATTTGTATCAATGTATGTCCTGTCGTTTTGATTTCTGTCAGAGAAACTACTCTAGTTACTTGCTGTTACTAGGAAACTTGTTTGCAATTTTACTAAATAATGCCCTCGGGTATAATTTGTTACGTTATTACCCTGAAATCAGTGTTATTATGAGAACAATAATAAACTAGTCGGACATTAAATATCTAACTCCTAGTGACCAACATGTACCTAAATCTTACGGTTAATTGAAGATTCATGAACAAATTGTCTCTCTTAGATCAATGGTCAATTGCGTCAGTTTGCCAACTTATCTATTATCTAGATACCTTGACAGTTTACTGAAATCATTTATTAATGATTCTCTCTCGTATGTTTAAAATTCCTAACATTTTGTCGCAATGATCAATAGTATACGACTGTGTGATAATGACATCGTTGTCAATTTTGATGTTCCTTCTTTATTCACGGAAGTTCCAATAAAAAACACCCTAAAACTTTTGGAAAGGAATTTCTCTCCAGATATTATTTAATTATTTTACCATTATTTAACGTCCAATTTCTTCATTTTCAATTTATGATTATCATAAACAAATTGATAGCGTTGCAATGAAGTATCCTATTTCTCCATCAATTGCGCGTTATTACTAGTGATAGGAACTGGTTTTTGTCAGAACTGGGTATCCGGTTATTTGAATATGCAACTAACCGGTTCTTGGTTCCTAGTCCGGTTCCGATTCCAGAATCGGTTTTCGATTCCGATTCCAGAATAGGTTTTTGATTCCGATTCCAGAATCGGTTTTCAGTTCCGATTCCAGAATCGGTTTTCGACTCTGATTCTGATTCCCATTTCAGCTCGACTCGATTCCAGAACCAAGAAAAGAAATTTCGATTTTAGACACTGTTATTTTCAGTATCCATTGTAAAATTATGTGTTCTGTACCTAACCGATGTTCAGTTCTTAATTAGTAGATTCGAAACGAACCGAAAAAGGGCATTCTTTCCCTTTTCTTCACATATAATTAATTTTTTGTTACCTATACTGATTTTATGCTATGATGACGATAATTTTGGCCTTTCGAATCATTCACTGAACATATGACAAAGTGTAATGAAAATTTAGAGATATTATCACAATAGTAATCAAGTGTATTGATCAGGTAGTTTAGTATCAAAGACTATTCAAGATGTCGCTCGCTATTTCTAGTTTTGGGTAGGATTAATTTTATGGCCGGATCAAGAGCAGATGGCATACTACTATTCTCAGCCTCTTTCAGTTCATTTTAAAGTCATTGTTTTGTTCAATGAGCTTATAAAACATAGGATCTCTTGGAAAATGGGAATATTTGATATTCAGGTTGATTTGCAATCCTCTTTGATGTACAGAATTTTATGTTCATTCATAAGTAAACGTAGCTATGTATGGCAACTGTAATGGACAAAATATGACTCTTAAAAATTCTAAATGCTCTGTTTGTTCTGGGACAAGTCACCATAATGATATAAAACGCTCAACTAAAAGCCCAGGAGGTATTTGTATTGTATTGTATTTGCTTGACTCCGGCTTTACTTGAGTCTACTGCAAGGCTACCTTGAGTCGTGCTCAAGTATTCGTGTCAGTTATTCTTGACATTTGTATTTACAACATGGATACATGCCATAGAGGTATACATATTTACTGAAACTTACATTTCCAATCAAATTATCCAAAAATAGATCAAATTCAGTAGACAAACTAGGAATATCTCGCAAATACTGTCATAAACGTCAAACATTTCAATCAAATATATGTCAAAAACAAGAAATCTTAAGCTTCGCCAAGTATTGAATATAGGATAGATTATCAAGTAAGTATTTATGGTGACTTCGTCTCGACTTGGCCAAGTAATACTCAAGAAAGAGATTGAGTTTCGACTATAAGTACGGGCATAAACCATACAAATAAATCTTCTGTAGATGATCATGGCACCTTGTTTTTGCATGACATCAAGTTTGAAGAAACAAGAATAGTCGCAAGATGCTTATCTATTCAAGGTAGATTGGTCAAAGAAGCAATTGAGATACTCAAAGAACCAAATAACTTCAACCATAGTGATGGTTTTGAATTATCAAATGTTTGGTTTTCTATACTCAATAACATATATAATGACTATGTTTTAGTTGGTGTAGTTCGTGTTATAAAGTATACTGAAGAATAGTTGACACTGCTATGAGCCAAATCAATAGCAGAGAGTAGCGCTACGCTGCCTTGTTGGAATGTCGTGTATTTTGTGATTTGGGATGAGTACGGAGCTGTATCAAGCAGGACATATTTCTCTGTTTGTGATTTTCACGTGATTTTTCTCAAGCCTTGGGTAAATGCCGGATGATTTTATTCTTTTTGTTAAGATAATTTTTATTTTCCAGTACATCCAGTATTCTATATATTTTTAGTATCTAGTTACTTGCCTTGTTCTATTTTGTATCATTGTTTTCTGAAGAAGATCCTCTTCCAAAGAGTCCCTATAACACAGCCACAAACAGACTATTCTAATCTCAAAATCGACTGAACGGGGTTCAGTCTACTATTGTTCAACACCGACCAACTGATCCAACTGTCAAATCTCGGCCAAACCTTCAAGTCTCAAATGGCTCCCTGCAAATTTCACTTCATCTCAAAATCGCTGAATTCAACTCTTTTCTCCGCTGGCATGGAAGACTCATCATCTTCACATCACGATTTGAATGACATTTTGAACTCAACTCTCTTGATAATTCTGAATCCAATGTAAGCATACTCCAAAATTGAACAATTGATCTACAATGCACGATCATTCATCAATTTTTGTCGTTGGGAGAGAAAAATTATGATTTCGTCAGGAGATTTCGGTTATTGCTGTACCAGCTGTTCTTCCCAAAGTAAGTTTGATGATGCTTCACTCATCAAGAGATCACAAAACACGACCAAGATGATGCTGATTATACTCCAAGAGCATCTACTTATGAGAAGATCTCACTTGTAACTTTTTAAACAATAAGACCATATCCATAAGCAGCATCTAGGAAGACTACACGGCGTGCCTGTCAATTAGAAAACGAAAATTTTTACTTAAACGCCAGAAAAATATGCTATAGACGGTTCAACACCAAGTGAGAGTAAGATATTCAATAAAATAAAAATTCGAAAGAAATAAGTTCAACATCAGAAAAACGGAGCGAAACAGAAAATCTTCAGGATAGGGCGAACACAGCAGAGTATAATTGATTGCACCAAAGATGTTGCAGTGAAAAAAAAAAAGCAATGAAGATGAAAACAGAAAAGAGAATACAATAGGTATGATAGATTGAATGAGTTATGGAGTTGGGGAAGAAACCCGGATTTAGATTACCGCTTGTATCGTTTCGTATACCAAAGAGAAAAAAAATTATACATTTTTTTCAACTCAAACATTTTTGTCAACGAACATTCTCTATATGTATAATATTATATGTCAACTTGCAGCTAATGCCTGAGGATGGTTATACAACCGAAATCGATCGCATTTGAGCAACTTTGAAAATATTCTTATTTCAATACAATATACATAAAATATGCACTAAACTTTCTATAACTACGATGTATACACATTTGGAGAAATTTATACATAAAATTGAATCTTCGGAGATATCCGTTAAACTCCTGCTGCTGAAATTCACATTAGAGAAACGACACCGTGTCAAACAACACGTCAACTTTTTACATGAAGCAAAACAGCATAAAATAACACCAAATTTCGTAAAACTGAATTTCAAACAACAAAATATTACTAAAGGTCAAGAGAATGAAATACACTCCAAGCTGCTGCGGCGGGAGATACAGAGACAAATGGTCCACCTCACCACCATCGAGACAAAACTGAAATTCCTACACAGACATCCACATTATCATCTCTATTCGCTAGAATATTAAACAGTCATCGAATCATTGGAAGAAGAAATCAACCTGAATAACTATGCAACCGATCAACAAAGAAGAATAAAATTGAAAAATCTCATCAATTTCTCAACTCAACATCCATATCCAACTTCAAATCAATTTCAAGAAATAAATAACAACACAAACATCAATTCCTCAAATCAGCATCCATATTCAGCTTCAAATCAACTTCAAGAGATAATCAACAACACGAACACCATCAACTTCCCACCTAGAGTCACAAAGTTAGCTAGTATCACATTCAGAGAAAAAGAAGAAGAAATCCTTAACTTAGGCCATAAATTTGCTCCACAACCACCACCACTTGATCTACATAAAATTGCTATCGACTTGGAAGCCCAACTACAATCACATCAACAATATTCTCAAATAGCTTCAGATATTGGAACTTTTTCTAAAAACATATTGGAAAGTCAGGTAGGTGCATTTCACAGAGACAAAAACCTAAACAATGAAAATATGAATATCAATATTAAATCCATAAACAAGAAAATAACAGATAATAATTTAACGGTCACTAAAGGCGACAAAAATGCAGGTTTAGTTATTTTACACACTGATGAATATATTCAAAAAAACCAAAAAAAAAATTATTGACGATAACATTTCAAAATTAAAATCTAACCCTTCAAATAACTTCGCAAAACAATTTCAAAAAGACATCAATAATACTCAACTCACTTTGAATAAATTCTACATAAAACCATATTCCATTTGAGAAAAGGATCCTAATACTCCAATTCTATACAGCCTAATCAAGCTGCATAAACCAGACAAATCAATTGGACCAATCACTTCTTCTATCGGTTCCCCAGGTCACAATTCAGAAAAATCTTTAAACAACATATTAATCAATAAATTCAAATATAAATCACCATACTCTATTCATCATTCACTATAATTAATTTCCGAAATTGACAACACATTAGGCAACAATAATAAAAGCTTTATCTTAACGTCATTTGATATCGTAAACCTATACACAAATATACCCATTGAAGAAACACTAACAATATTCGAAAAAAAATTACACGATAACGAGACCTGTAGAGTCAAATACAACTCAACAAATTTGAACATCATTAACATAACAAACCTTTTCCAAACGATAACAGATCAAAACTTTTTTCAATTCAATAATTTTTTCTATAAAATAAACGATGGTCTACCAATGGGTAGTCCTATCTCAGGTGCACTAGCTAATATCTTCATAGATTCATTGGAAGAACGTATTATGCATTTAACTGATAGCTCTAACATCTTACTATGGCGTTGTTATGTAGATGATATTTTGTGTCTATGGACGGGATCCCTAGCTGATTTGAACACTTTTCTAGAAAAAACTAACGACCTATCAAAAATTAAATTCACCCTCGAAACACAAGAAAATAATAGAATTAACTTCCTAGACCTTACTTTACATAGAATCAACACTAATATTACATATAATATCTACAGAAAACCCACAAGCACAGACATAATCATCCCCTTCCATTCAGCACATTCACCTAAAATCAAACAAACTAGTTTTAATTTTTTATTAAACAGAATCCTCTCAATACCCTTGCAGGAAGAACAATTTTACAATGAACTTGCAAGTATATTTCACATAGGCCTCAACAACAATTACACAATACAATACATGCTAAATATTTATAATAAAAGGGAACAATCTAAAATTTTGAAACAAATTTATCCTCATACCAAATCATTTCAGAAATTCATATCAATACCTTATTACAATAACATTCAGAAATCTTTGAACAAAATATCAAATGAATTTCATTTCATCATAACAAATAAATTACATCCAAATAAAGGGGATTTTCTGTTAAATAATAAACCAAAACGCAACACACAACAAAAATCAGATATATATATAAAATCACATGTAATGATTGTGACAACTGCTACATTGGCCTGACTTCTAGAAATATCCATACACGGTTTGAAGAACATATGAGAAATAATCCACCTTCAGCACTAGGCACACATCTGAAGACGCAAAATCATTCAACTGGCATAAACAACTTGGAACTCTTGCAACACGAAACAAAATTTAAAAATTTACTACTATTAGAAGAACTAGAAAACAGACTGAATTTAAAAACCAGGAATAATCTTGAACGAAATCACAGAATTCACAGGCTCAAACCATATTTTTTAAAAATTATCACCTTTCAGATGATATCAAATGATATTAAGATCGCGCTATATTTTTTAAATTCATTTTAAATTCGAATTATATATTTCCTGCTGGCTCCTTCATCATTTCCTATTTTTCCCCCACCTACAACGGGGAACCTATTCTATAACTTTTCACTGCTTATCACCCACTCGGGGTGATGTATTGATGACGTCATCCGCTGAAGCCATTGGTGGGGACTTGTCTAGCAAATTTTAGTTTCTAAAGTTTCTGGTTTAATGTATTTAGGTTGGTGCACCTACAATTTTTAAATTTGTTTACATCTGCTGTCGCACGTGTTCTTGTGCGTCTAGCTTTGCTAACGAGTGGTTGTGTGTTTGGATTGTTTCTATATTTTTCGTGATATTCATTTATCTTAATCAGTTTTTTTACAGACTATTGTTTTTGTTATTCTCTGTTATTTGTTTTTTTTTATTTGCTTCGCTCTTATTTGTTTTTATATTGTTATTTTGTTATTTGTTTTCGTGAATTCTTTATTAATTGATATTATTTTAGGTTTTGTGTGGCCGTGTGCTTGAGTGTGAGAATGGAGAATGGCAAGCGAGCCGGAAGAGTTAGTGTGGAGCGGAAAGATGTAATTGCAAACTTCATGTTCGACCATATGGACTTTGCAAGAGGAAAGTTGTTGGGGCCAGAGGGAAAAATAACTTCGAAAAATCTCTGGGTAATACTGTGCCAACAGCTGCATGCAGTTGGTCCAGAGAAAACCATGACTCAGTGGCAAAGAGTAAGTTATCTTTATTTTTTAATTTTGAAACAGTTACTTAGTTTAAAATGTGTTATAACAGGTTTGGAAAGACATGAGAATGAAGGTGAAGAAGCAGGCTTCATCCTTATACACCGGCAGAGTGAAAACGGGTGGCGGACCGCTAGAAGATATAGGCCTAACCGACATTGAAGAGAATATCTTGGCCGTAATGTCCAAGATCTCAGTCTTTGGAATAGATGGGCCTGAAGGACTTCCCTTGGACTCCGAAGAAGCTGCTAACAATGTGCAACCACGCCCAGGTTCTAGCATCTGGGTCAGCTTCGCGGAGTCCATCGAAGGTGTGCGGCAACATTCCGAAAATGAAGAGGTACTTATTACAATTAACTTGAACCGACAGGCATCATTCATAATTTTGTTGCTTGTCGTATATTTAAACTACTTGTAGGTAGTATTTTTTTTTAAATATTTGTCCAAATCATTTTGATAGCTGATTGGTTTTCAGTTTTGTTAACATTAGTAGATATTGAAAATTCAACAAACATTATTCAATAAATAATTATAAATTAAATATTATGCCCACAATTATGTATTACTCCAATGAAACATTTTAGTTCCTGAGTCCCATCTGCACTCTGTCCAGTGAGGAAGAAAATTTTACTCCAAGCTCCGTCTACTCCACTTCGATTACAAGTGACACGGATATATCTGCAACACCACTCAGTGAGTTTAATTTTTCTAAAAATTTTAAAAATTACTGTAATTATTACATAGCTGCTTCATCAGCCTTTTTAGATATGTTACCAATTTAATTTCCAAGTTCTTAGTTGAATATTACAAGAAAAATAGAATTTTGGAAAGTTTTAAAAGATAATTATACAATTTTAAGTGAAGAAAATAGAAGGTTGAACATGATTTATTACAATATTTTGTTCAGATTTTTACATAAAAAATGTCATTCAAATATCATTGTTCCGTTTCCAAGAAAACGCAAAAGAAGATCAGATTCGGCCCAAGCTGCTGAAGATTTCACTTTAATTGGGCATGATACCATCCGCGCAATCAACAACATCGAAAAAAGAATGGACGATGTTAACAATTCCTTGCAGCAAATGTTTGCTCAAAATGATGTATTGATTAATGAAAGGAAAACAGCAAATAATGTACTATCTCGAATAGCTAATGCATTGGAGGGGAAATTTTCAAATGAATAAAAATTGTTTCTATAAATGTTGATTTTTATTTCAATTAAAAATATTTTGTCACGTATGTACGTCGTGCATTAATAGCTGCTTCCCTATAATGCGCATCTTCCTGATTGGGATTTGCTGTTGACAAATCTCCATGCATCTCGTCTAATTCTGGTGCTGGCTGTTCAACATTGTATGCTCTTGCAATATTGTGCAAGATAGCACCGGCCATAACAATTCTACTTGCATTTTGTGGAGAGTAATGCAGTGTTTGGTCTTTCAATAAGCACCGAAATTAAGCTTTAAGTACCCGTGATGCACCGTTCCACGGAATTCCGAACGCGTTTAATGGCAATGTTGTACCTGGTTTCAGGTTCACTTTGAGGCCGAAGGAATGGTTTAAGCAACCACGGCAACAAAGGATATCCAGAATCACCTATTGATAATAATATTAATTAAATGAAATATTGAATACCATATACTCATAAATATTAATAATTAATTCTAATGAATGTTCATTCAAAAAGCCAATTGGATTAAATCTCAAAACCGCTGAATTCAACTTTTTTCTCCGCTGGTATGGAAGACTCATCATCTTAACATCACGATTTGAATGGCATTCTGAACTAGACTCTCTTGATAATTCTGAATCCACTGTAAGCATACTCCAAAATTGAAAGAATGATCTACAATGCACGACCATTCATCAATTTTTGTCGTTGGGAGAGAAAACTTATGATTTCGTCAGGAGATTTCGGTTATTGCTGTATCAGCTGTTCTTCCCAAAGTAAGTTTGATGATGGTTCACTCATCAAGAGATCCTAGTCCTAACTGGAGTCACAGAACATGACCAAGATGATGTTGATTATACTCCGAGAGCATCTACTTATCAGAAGATCTCACTTGTAACTTTCGAAACAGTAAGACCATGTCCATAAGCAGCATCTAGGAAGACTACACGGCGTGCCTGTCTATTAGAAAATTAAAATTCTTACTTAAACGCCAGAAAAACACTCTATAGACGGTTCAACACCAAGTGAGAGTAAGATATTCAATAAAATAGAAATTATCGAAAGAAAAAAGTTCAAATTTGGAAAAACGAAGCAAAAAAAAAAAATCTCTAGGATAGGGGAAACACAGCAGAGTATAATTGATTGCACCAAAGATGTTGCAGTGAAAACCCGGATTTAGATTACCTCTTGTATCGTTTCGTATACCAAAGAGAACAAAATTTATAAATTTTTTTCAACTCAAACATTTTTGTCAACGAACATTCTCTATATGTATAATATTATATGTCAACTTGCAGCTAATGCCTGAGGATGATTATACAACCAAAATCGATCGCATTTAAGCAACTTTGAAAATATACAAATTTTAATACAGTATACATCCAATATTCAGTCAATGAATGTCAAGTCATTCATGAGGTCAACAAATCCATTGCGATTTTGCTTAGTTCACAGATTTATGATCTAGATTCATATAGAATTGCAACATACGTTCCATATTGATATTTTTCATAATTTATAATTATGTATTCTCACCTTAATGGTCAAATCCACTTCAAAACTAAATAAAGTCACTATAACACTGTAAATTGTTCTAAATAAAAAGTTAAATATGGCCGAAAACACAACAACTCGTCAAACGTCAAACTATCACCTTAGTGAGAAGTTCTTATCACCACCTCTTCGCTGGGTGATACCAAAACGCATTTTAGGTGATACGATTTCACTAAGTATGTTGTCACATAGAATAGTTCGACAAAAGTGCCGCAAGACAGCACTCCAAAATGTATAATCCTGTTTGCATATCACCGGTGATAAAAGTTATAGAATAGGGGCTCGGATATTGATAAATCAAAATTTTGACAGTATATTTCATTCTCTTGACCTTTCAACACGAATTTTTACATGTTTCAAATTTTAATAGCAGACGATTTCTGATGTCTTTCCAAAACTGATTTTTTGACGGCAAGTGACTTTATATCTATTGATTTGAATATTAAAATTTTACTAGATTATTGCATTTGTTCGATTTTTGCCGCTGTGAATTGTGCCTATAATCTCACTTTCACAAGCACATTTTTGCCAAACTTAATTTCATGTTTTCACTTAACACATAGAATATTTGAACTTATAATTGATTTGATACTCATTTGTCTTTGTATTTCTCACAGTACTAGCTTATTTTATATTTTATATACATTTTTTTCAACTCAAACATTTTTGTCAACGAACATTCTCTATATGTATAATATGATATGTCAACTTGCTGCTAATGCTTGAGGATAGTTACACAACCGCAATCAATCGCATTTAAGCAGCATTGAAAATATACAAATTTCAATACAATATACATCAAATATTCACTAAACCTTTCCATTAGACATGAGGCTCTGTATTTTTGGCAAAAGATTCGTTTACGAAATGTGTGTTGAGTTGATCAATCACGATGGTGAAAATTTGATATACCATGTATACGAGGCTTGAGGACTGAAATAATAAGAAATAGACATGATTTCGGATGTGTCCGAAATTAGACTAATTATTGATCACTGAAACTACAACCATCAATTAGAATAACATTTGTTTTTTTTTTTGTCTTTATTTCTTCTGAAAATGGATAAGAGTATCTATCATTCTGTCATTACATTCTTATTCAGAGAGTAATTCGTTAATTAAACTACACGACTTGCCTATTTTTATCATACTTACTGTTCTTCTTATCGATAAGAGATAGTTGTTGACGATTGAGGTATTTTCTTATTGAAATATTTGAGATTTACTGAGAGTTCATCATTGTTTCCGCTATACAAATAGACATGTTCAAGTCTTCCTACTACTATGGTCAAATTCATTTCAAATCATTCGCATCTCAAGTTACTGTGTTAATAATGTATTTGATATCACAAAATGTTACCAATCTATCAATGCTTTGTATACGCTACTACACTATCAAACTTCCAGTCATGGTTACAATTTCATGCATGTAAGAATAATAGAAATTCAATTATTCCGGACTCCTCCTACATAGACACTGACAGCCTTATTCATAGTGAGCATGAGAGTCGACGACTAGAACCGATCTAAGTAGTCCTGACTTAGTACGGATCTAGAGTTATATATTCATAGTTCAAATTTAGACTAGTATTAAGAGTCGCGCAGACCAAGGCGGTCGCGGCCGCGGCCACGGCCGCGGTGGCGACTGCGGTCCAATATAATGCATTAAATTGAATAGAAGAGGCCAGACAAGTTGCGATCTGTCTGAAAATCAACTGGAGGGGGGATCCACGTTTCACCGCGCAGGCCTTAGCGTTGGCGGGCAAACATAGCTGGTTACATTTGTCCGCTGACTGCGTATGTGACAATCGCTGCTTCGACTGAAAAATTGATAGAATTGGTGAAACAATACAGAGTTTTGTATGACCTCATGCACCCAGAATACAAGAATGTTCGGGTGAAAAACAAAATATGGGACGAAATAGGAAAAGAGATGGAAGCTAATGGTAAGTCAATTACAAGTATAAATAATAATGAATATGTAATATATTTATTTACTTACAAAACACTAAAATATTCAACAAAACGTTCGCGTATTTCAAAGGAGTATGCTGTAGCTCTTCTTCTATCCATGAGTAAATTATTAAATACCTGCATATCTATTCTTTCTTCAGTTTCTATTAAATTCTGATAGTGCAGATCAACGTTTTCACGAAGTGAAAAATTATGTAAAATACATGCAGCTTTAACAATCTTTGTACTGGTCTCTACTTGAACTTCCAAAGGTTTGAAAAAAAATCTCCATTTGTGTGACATTATCCCAAATGCGTCTTCTACTACACGCCTTGCTTTACATAAATGATAGTTAAACCTTTCTTTACGTAGGTCATGTCTTGCCTGACGGTAAGGAAAAGATCGCAATTAATAAGGACTAAGTGTAAATGCCTCATCTCCAATTAGAACACAAGGAGTCTCCTAATTTTGATTTGGCAGTCTACTGTTATGAGGCAAATCAAATTCTCCAGCTTCGAATCTTTGACCCATGTTAGAAGCTGAAAATATACCTCCATTGCTATTTTTTCCGTATGCACCTACATCTATGCATAAAAGTGAATAATTTGGGTCAACGATTGCCATCAGAACAATAGAAGTTTTTTTCAAATATAAGAAATATTGTGAACCGCTTTTTTTTTGGGCACTCAATAGTAACATGTTTCTCGTCAATCCTCCCTAGGCAGTTTGGAGACCCCCATATGTTTTCGTAAGCATCAACTGATTTTTTCCATATATCCTTGGTGGGTTCAGGCATATAAAGTGGTTGTAGTCTCTGCCACATTGCTTCACATACTTCTTTTACAATTACCCCAACAGTAGAAAATCCCATGCGATAACTATGGCCAATAGTTTTAAAGGAGTCCCCAGTAGCTAGAAATCTAAAAAAAATGGGAAGTTTTGGAGGAGTTCCCAGTAGCAAGAAATCTAAAAAAAAAATGGAAAAAAGTTGTAAAAAGTGTAAAAAGAATATTTTCATTCTAGGTGAAGAGTTGAAAAAAAGATGGAAAAACATCAGAGATTCATATTCGAAGCATATTCTTGGCCATGGGCACAACAGATGGAATTTTTTAGACCATCATTGCAATTTGCGTCAACGGATTCGAATGTATCTATTTCAAATGCTTCAAGAAGCTCTCCAACGATACTAACGGACGACGAAGCATCAAATGACGAGCCGACACAAGAACAATTAGAAGATGAAACTATCAATGACAATTTTTCTAAGAATAAGGAAAGTCATAATGAGGTCTCCCTAGAAACGAAAAACGTGGCATCGTCTACAAAGCAGTCCAAGAAAAAGTTGAAGAAAGATAATAATTGCTCAGAAACGTCTACAGAAAAAGTTATAAAATATTTGGAAAACAGAAATAAGCAACCAGATACCAAAGTTGAGATAGATTTATTATTTTCATCATATGCTTCTACGGTTAAAAAATTAAAACCTAGACGCCAGGCTCTAGTAAAATATAAAATAGCTCAAATAATAATGGAAGGGGAATTAGCGCACTACGATGAAAATTGTACATCTAGACCGACTACAAGCTCGTCGAATTACAAATATACAAGTACACCACTAGTATCACCAGAAATAATAGGTGAATCCAGCAATGGTCCTCGTGCTTACTACAAAAACTTCACACCGTTTAATTATAATACCTCATAATGTATCTATATTTTGTGTCAATTAAAATAAATATAAAAGTTAGTTCGCAACATCTATTTGGTCTTGGTTGGTTTTTGTACGGCACATGCGCATTAGTATATGAACTGTCAAAATTCTCGTGCTTATTATTATTATAAATTTCATTTTGTGATAGAGTCTATCTTTCATTTTTCATCCAAGTAATGAAGTCTATTTTTCTATTCTTTTAATATATGTCCTAAATAAAATGTATGAAAATTTATCTTTTCAATTCAAATTGATTTCTCTCGTTACATTTAATAGGCAATTTGATGGAAGTAAGAATATGTTATTATTTTATACACAATTATATTTTTTGCATGCTGAAAATTATCAAATTGGATGCGTTATCAATACGAAGCATGATATATTCGAAAAAAGAATTAAAAGAAATTTGTTCTAAAAATTTATAATGAAAAATTAAATACATAAATAAATGATAATTCATCGAATCTAAAAAAATATTGATATAAAACTATCTGATATAATGAACAACTAATCTGTGGATCTTTTTAAACTCAGTTTCATTATATTTTTCAAACGGATTTACATGTCGTAAATAAACATTCTTTGATTCCTACGATGTTCTTCAACATCATTTATATTTTGTTATCGTTTGCATTATTCATAATATCATCCATTTCTCACAACAAACACGAAACAAATAGAAAATTATAGGTTAGTCCGCGGCTAAACTATAGCAGAAGCAGTTCTATATATAGTCCGGACTTAGTTCGGTTTCAGTCTCGGATTACAGTTAAGTCCGCTCTATGAATGAATACTAACGTAAGTACTAAGATCATCTTTCTTTAGTTCAGCTCAACTTCTCTATGAATAAGACTGTGATAGACTTATCCAGACGATAATGAACAGCGGTTGATCATATAATTCCAGTAAGTTATGCATGAGAATTGAAACTGCAAGACAAGGAGCTCGGAATGATACATATCTCTTTATATAAGATTAAAAATTACCTTATCCAAAGATTGGGGAGTATGCAAGCAACTTAGAAACCTATATATTACTACTTATCCTTGGTGGAATACTCTGAAAACCATATTAGGAAAATATCATAATTCGCCCAACATAGTATTTATACAATGATCAAAAATACAATCTTTCTCTCATCGTCACCATAGTCGATTGAAATTACATCAACAGTTTTAAAGACATAATAAAATCGATTTCGCCGAACAAAAGAGATCCCATTTCACCAATACACATTCAAAGAGAGCGTTCTTATAGTTAGATGAAGAATGTTACCATTAAACAAGTAAGAGACGTCATTTGAACGCAGAAAAATGAAATATCTAGCTGCGATGGAGAAGGTTTTGAAATAATTGAAAATATCTTCGATGAGATACAATACTCTTTGTTCAACATAACAAATTCGTCCCTAGCATCAGGTATTTTTTCTGATGTTCTGAAAGTATCTTCAATTGTATCTATTCCAAAAGTAGCAAATACCAAAATTTGGGGAAAATTCAGACCAATTAATATGCTGACTGAAAAATTTTTTTAAGCTACATATATCACAAGAGTAGTACAAAGTAGTCCTCGTTGAATACTTCATTATTTTATAGGAAACAAAGAGCTAAATACAAAGGAATGACTCCAGGTTCACTTCAATATATAGCAATGTTTGTTGTTGGGTGGATGAAGACTAATACTTGAATTAAATTGGTCCAAAAGAAGTTCATGATACTGAATAAAAGAATAACAAAGCAAAAATCAATCAGTCGAAATTATCTGCAACCACTGATGGCATCGATATACAGTTTGTCACAAATATCAAATACTTGGAGGTTATTATCGATGACTTGAAATTCACAGGTCATGTTGAGTTTGTCACAAAAAAAAAAAAAAAAAAAACGTTGATTCGATTTTCTTCATTGTTTTTCATTTCCAGTTTTAATTTTGAATTAGGTCTGTTGGAATTCTCTATTTTAAATATAGCGCTGGTGATTGTAATTGAACATCATTTATAAAATTCAATGTCAATTCGAATACACGGATAAGGACTCCAAATTCAAATACTCTGAAATTTCGAATATTCTTGATCAAATTGAATGCAAACAAATGAAAATAATGAATTGTAATCTACTCGTGTGCAATTCAAGTACAGATTTTTGGAAATTACAGTTAATAATTTTGATTTTTTCAGGGTACCGAGGAGTTGGAGAATATAAGGGAATATTGAGTGTGGAAAAAGATTTGAGGAAAGAAATCATTTTTTCAACGAACTGAGAAAATTGTACATCATCCATTATTCTCCTGTACCATGACCAATAAATAAATTTAGAAGAAAGTGTTGCATTCTTCTCCACCTCCAATGTGTGTTGTGAATTTTGCAATGTATCTAAGACAATAAGATCTGAGGGTATTCAAGAGATAAACGTAAATAGGGCTGCTGCTCTTGCTCTGCTTCAATTGGATGCGAATTTTTCTAATCGGAGAAATTTCTTCCATCTGCAACATTCCTTGTATGACAAACAAGACATACACTGAATGCGAGAATGAATTAGCATATACACCGTGTTGCATGGAATGCCATGGAAGAAGCAGAAAAGGAGGAAGCCCAAATAGCAGCTGAAGAGAGAAATGTTGATCCTGATGTTTATTTACTGATAACTGTTATAGCTGATGGAGCTGAGTCGAAAAGATCTTACAATGTTAATTATGATTCGGCATCAGGTGTGGGTTTCATTGTTGAATACAAAACAGGCAAAATTATGTATATAGGTATCCAAAATAGATGCTGCTGTGTTTGCGCTCGCGCAGAGAATAAAAATATCACTGCTCCGGAACATAAATGTCTCAAAAACTGGAACAAATCTGCCGGAAGTGTGTAAACTGAAATAGTTATAAAAGAATTTAATCGAAGCATTGAAATGTACGGTGTTGAATATGCGTACTCGGTAGCTGACGGTGATAGTAGTTTCACAAAAAAGTTACAAGAAATGAGATTATATGGATTCAACCATATTATCCACAAAATTGGATGTACGAATCATCAATTAAGGAATTATTGTACGGAGCTACCAGCTCTCACTCAGAAAAAAATCAGTTTAAAAAACAAAATATTTCGATTATTCAAAGAAATTGTCTAAAGAATAATGTAAAAAGAATGAGGAATGCAATGTACTGTGGAAAACTATGGACTGTGATTTCTCTCAGAGAGTACATCATTGGAAAAAGGATATTCTTCACAGCATTAATCACATTTTTGGAGATTAGAGCACTTGTGGTAGTTATTATTGTGAGGAAAATGAGCAAGGGGAGAAAAATAGAATATTTGACTTCAAAGCACGTTGAATATTTGAAAAACTATTGATTTGGTTAAATCGACTTGCAATCAATTCGGAGAGTCTGTTGCGTAATGTAACAGATAATGCCGCTGAACACTACAACAAAATCACTGTCAAATTTGTATGGGCCAAAACAATTAATGTTTCATTGAGGGGGAGTTATAGCATAAGATGCAAAACTGCAGATATATGTACAATTTGAAATCAAAACATTATAGATCAATATATGTCAGTCGCTTCCATTAGCCCGGGAAGATACACAAAAAAAGTATGCTCTGAAAAAGAATGTCAAAAGAATTAGTACTCGAAAGTACGGAGAGAGAGAAAATCAATTCCTCCACAAAATTTCGATTATGGTGAAGAAGCTTCAGGCACCCCTGATATGCTTCCTGGAATTTATGAAGAAATGAAAAATAATTTACTATTGGAGCTAACCATCAAGAGCAATATTCTCGTCGCAATTGTCTCCATATCTTTGGCCTACTTGAAGCTGCGACCAAAAACACTTAAGATTTAGTTTCTAATCTCCTTAAGTCCAATATTAAAATCGAAATTAGGCCTGAATTCATAGATCGCTGTCACCGTACAGGTGATACTGAGCCTGAGTATAGTACAACTACTGTTACTGCATCACGCAAACCAGCAGCTTCAAGTTCCGTTTATCAGCTTTCTTTACCCAAGCAATCACCACACTAAAAAATCTTGAGGGACTTACAACTAAATCTTAACAATCAGACGATGACGTAGATCCATTTCTGCAAGTCATAGGAAGAAAACTGCGAAGAATCGTGTCTCAAGGCATAAGAGGTGAAGTAGAAACATTCATTATTGGCCTTGTTAATGAGGTATTAAAAATAGTACATGGCAATTGTAGTTTTAAGCTCAATTCAATCATCTATAGCTATAAATAGTTCTTGTTCCAGGATACGATATGAGTCGTTCAAAATGAATAATTGCGTATGCAAAAAATAATTATCATTTTGTACTTTCAAAAATAAATGATAAATTTTTGTTTCCATTTTATATTATTTTAATGAATACAACAGTAGCCATTACTGTTTGATCTTGCCAATGCACAGCACCTTTCGAAGAGTTTAAATATCGTTTAAATATTCCTCTTATTTCCACATTACTGTTAGTTGACCTTCTTGCAGGTTTCTCTTGTCCCTCCGTAATTCTGTGTAAAGGTTACGAGCTCGATCTTCTTGTATTGAGATTAATTGGATTGAGTAGAACTCGAAAACGATTTGCCAATATACCAAAACAATTCTCTACTACTCTTCTTGCTCTAGAAAGTCGGTAATTGAATATTTTACTTTCCTTATCCAAATTCCGAAACGGATATGGCTTCATTATATGCGTAGATGAAAGGAAAGCATCATCTGCTACAATTACAAATAGTAATTTGTTTTCAGTTGAACTTTCCGGAAGAAAATGAGGAGAAGGTAAACCCGAAGTCTTGCTCTCAAGAGCTTTTGACAATGCACACTCTTTAAGAACTCCTCCGTCGCTAGTTCTTCCATTTACTCCCATATATGAAAGTACATTTATATTCCGCATCAGATAATGCCAATGAAACAACAGAGTGGTCCTCTTTATAATCATAAAAATATGATCCTTCGGATTTCGGTGTACTCTTGTCTTAATGTTGTTATAAGAGCTTGTAGAATTTTAGGTAAAATAAGTCGCCATGCAAGCGAAGCGAGCTCCGTCAACGTTAAAACGCCTTATTAGAGATGCGAACTCGGTTAACGATAAGCTGCGGTGCCAGCGAAGCAAGCTCGATCAACGGTAAACCACCGTACGAGCAAATCGAGCTCGGTCAACAGTAGACCACTGTGCGAGTAAAACGAGCTCGGACAGCTATAAGCTGCCGTGTGAGCGAAGCGAGCTTGGTCAATGCAAAGCTGCTTTGCAAGCGAAAAGAGCCCAGTTAACGATAAGCTGCTGTGCAAGTGAAACAAGCTTGGTTGACAAGTAACCGTGCGAGCGAAGTAAGTTCGGTCAACTGTAGAAAGTCGTGCGAGCGGAAGAGATTGGTCAACGGTAAGATGGCGTGCGAGCGAAGTGTATTCGGTCAACGTTAAAACGCCGTGCGAGTGTTGCAAACTCAGTCTTGGGAACGATGCGACGTCGCTCAACAGTGAACCGCCATATGAACGACGCGAATTCGGTAAACTTGTATTATTCCCAGCACATGTATATTCATTTCATTCTTACAGTTTGGTTAGTTTCATATTCAAATAGGCAAGTTATGTCCAATATAATAATTACTTATATATATTCACTTGAATGAGCATGTCATGTGAGTTTCATAGATTTAATGTACATATAATCTTCAATAAACTAGCAGAAAAGAAAGTAATATCAACTCAAAAGACATTCAGTGGAACTGCAAAGTCTCGGCCAAATACAAAAATCTTCTATTTTGATTGATTTCCTACAAAAGAAGATCTTTTCATAGTTTGACATGTCCCTATCATTTCTGGGTTATAAGATCCTGATATAAAAGGTAGGCTCAAGCACCTTGTAATCTGAATTTATCAATTCTGTGGCGTTACGAAGTACGCCGGGTCAGCTAATTATGAATAAATGGAATTCGCGTAAGACTCCAAGCATGACTTCACACCTAACCTTGTACATCAGCCAGGCTAAATTATTGAGGAATCCCATACCTGAAAAACAATTCGTCGAAGAAATTATAAGACATTTTCCAATCCACCTACAATCGTTATGACATGTGCGGAACAAGGAAACTACCACGGACCTAATGGACTTTCTGCGTAAGTTGGAACATACAACTCGTGCAATTAATGAACGGAGAATAATACCAACAGGGACAAATCCCCATCGAGTAATGCCTGCGAACAACCGCTCAAATGTAAACGTGATCATGAAAGCAAAAAACCATAATAGATTTACAAGAGATTCTAGAAAATGGGAGAACACGAAGAAGTGGAACGGAAACGAAAATACAAAAACAAACCCGACGGCCACAACAACTAAAACTCTCACGAGTTCGGAAAATGAACGACCGGAGAACTAGAACATAGGCCGTGTTCTCCGGGTACAAGCCAGGCCGAACAAGTAGTAATTTTAGTAAAAATCGAAAGAATGTTGCAGAAAATGAAATGGAGACCAGATCTTGGATTAGGTAAGTACCATCAAGGAATTTTAGAACCAATAATTATAAAGAAGTGTCTCAAGTTTGGCACATATAAATCGGAAAAATCTAGGACAATCCTAGAGCTTAGAAATATGAACTCCGAACCAGGAGAAACATATACAATTTTATCAATGTATAGCGAAAAAATATCTGAACTTTTAAAAAATACCTAAAGTAAGGAAAACATATATACACTTCCAGACATTATCATACAATTACCTTTTGGATACTGCGCGGCGCTACTAGATACTGGAAGCTGAAAATATTTGGCTCATGTTGGAGAAATACAATTTATTTACTCTACCGGTAACAGCAGTACAATTACCCGGAGCCATGGGACAACGTAGTCAAAGAATAACAAAACAAATTTTGCTGCCAGTACAAATAGGAGAGTTCAGAACAGAGCTCTGTTGTCTAGTCGTCAAACAATTAGTTCGATCGATAATTATCGGTTCCAACTGGATGAAGGAGCACAAGATATAGATTTGTTTCAGGACCAGCACACTGAATATCCATGATAACACTAGAACCATTACAGCTCCATGTAGTCTAATACCGACAACTAGTAACAATAGAAACAACACTATCCAAAGTACAGTAATCACAAAACAATGTACTATGGCAATATCCCTACTGGATTCATGGTTGGAGCCAAAGGTGACTATTCTGGAACACATCAATGCAACTAAAATTAAAATGGAACACCAGAAGCAATCAAAGAAGTTTTGTTCAAATATCTTCTATTATTCCAAACGCGGCCTGGCTTGATTCATCTGTATAAACATCATATTTAATTAAAAGACGAGACACAGTTTGTGGAACGATCTTATCCTGTACCATTTGCAGACAGAGAAGCTGTTGAGGAAGAACTTCAGAAAATGGTGAATTAAGGTGTAATAAAAAGAGAAGCCTCGGACTATTCTAGCCCATGACAGTGGTAGAGAAGAAAGATGGATCAGTAAGAATCTATTTAGATGCGCGAGCATTAATGACCAAATGATCGCCGACTGTGAATCTCCTCCTGCAGTCAAGGAACTCTTACAACGTTTCAGTAAAGCAAGAGTATTCACGTTCATTGATCTAAGATCATCTTATTGGCAGATCCCATTAACACCAGCAAGTAAGAATTACACCGCATTTTTATACAATGGACGTAGTTACACTTACCAAGTGCTACCAATCCGTTCAAAAACAGCAGTCGCTAGTTTTTCACGTTGCATAGATATTATTTTGGGTCCAGAAGTACCAGAATTTACAGTCAATTACATAGACGACTTATTAATCGCCTCGTCAGACGAAGAAACACATCTGAGACATGTGGAAATGGTTTTACAACGCTTGCACACAGCTCGAGTGACGATCAATTTAGAAAAAACTACGTTCTTCAAACAGAAAGAAAAATTTTTAGGACATGTTTTAAACAGCAAAGGTATTTCTCCAAACCCCATCAAATTGTCCGCGATTCAAGATTTTCCTACGTCTACAGAGGTAAAGCACCTACGAGCTTTTCTAGTAGTCTGTAACTTCTACCGAAAATTCCATCAAAATTATAGCAGCTATTCACAGCTGTTGTTACATTTATTGAAAAAGGGCACGAAATGGCTATGGGGACAATAAGAAGAGGATGCTTTCAAAAATCTTAATAAACAGTATTTACGTAGTGTAACGCTCACACACCCACGGATGAATAAACCATATGTTTTACAAACGGACAGCTCGGGCTGTGGAATAGGATGAATTTCATCTCAAGAAAATGAAGAAGGAACGATAGAAGTAGTTGAATTTGTAAGCAGAATTTTAAAAGGAGCTGAGCTCAATTATACTACTACGGAAAAAGAACTATTAGCTATCATTTTCGCACTCCAAAAATTTCAAACATATATTGTCGGCGCAAAGTTAACTATTAAAACGGATCATCAAGCACTGACGTTCTTACAGAAGTGCCGTTTACTCAACGAACGATTGACAAGATGGGTACTATTCCTACAACAATTTAACTTCCAAATCGAACATATTCCAGGAAAATTTAACACGGTGGGTGATACACTTTCACGTTTTCCTGCCGACAGTCACAACGGTGGTGAGTTTCAAAGCAAGGATCAATCATAGCAGCATTTACCGTAACCGGACTAAAAGAAATCAAACAAGATTTAAGGAATTCAATTGAGAAACAAAATGAAGACACTACATTTTACCCAATAAAAATGTATTTGAACGGATATCAAACAGTGCTAGACGCAGCAAGCTGGCAACGTTTAGCTAACTTCATAATCAAAGACAATATCTTATTCCATTTCGACAAATTCCAGAATAGGACCACCGTAGTAGTCCCAGACAGTTCAAGCATACCATTGATACAATATTACCATGCAGAAATAGGACATTTTGGACCAGCAGAAGTATACGCTATCATGAAGGAGCTATTTTATATAAACAAATTATACCGCACAATTAGACAAACAGTAAGTAAATGTGATATTTGTCAAAAGGTTGAATGGCCCAATCGATAGTTGCATGGACCTCTACAGCCAGTACTAGCACAAGAAGTTGGAGAGCTAGTTGCTGTGGATCTATATGGACGATTACCTCAGGGAAGAGGGGGAGTGTCATACATACTGGTAATGTTGGATGTGTTTTCAAAATTTGTAAAATTATATCTTTTAAAAAGAGCCACGCCTTCCGCCTGTGCCAATCGAGTAATACAATTTAAAGATATTATAGCACCGAAAACAATATTGAGCGACCAAGGAACACAGTTCACAAGTAAAATTTGGAAGGCTAAGTTAGCAGAAAACGACATTACATATTCTTACTCCAGCATACGACATCCTGCGTGTAATTCCTCAGAACGTGTAATGAAGGAACTGGAAAAATATTTAGATCATATTGTCATCAACAACACACCAAGTGGGCGGAACAAGTAACTAACATTGAAGATTGTTTCAACGGTATTAAACACAATAGTACTGGTTTTTCACCATCTGAACTAGTCCCGGGTAAAACACAAAAACGATTACTGGATGGTGTACTGAAAGTATAACTGAGCAAGGAAAATAGTATGACGCAGACGGAAAAACTACCCAGAGCTAGAGAAAACTTGAAGGAAAATGCCGAGCTGCGTGAGAACAAACAGAATAAAACCAAAATTATTACGTACAAACCAGGAGAACTCGTTCTACTGAAGACCAACCCCATTGCCGACCCTATCAACAAAAGAACACCGAAGTTCGAACTAATGTATGATGCACCTTATGAAATTATTGATAATCCATATCCCAACGCTTATCAAATTATGTATAGGAGCTCTAGGAAAATCAAGGGGCTGTATAACACGACAAATCTTCGTCGGTACCACCAGTGACATGCCCCTTCAAAAGCATGACCCTGGAACAACCATTTGAGAAATGTAGAACGATATATACTAGCTCAAGGCAAGAAAATGGTTAGTCCTGTATTATCAACCATGAGTCTAAGGAGACCGTACAGCAGTTCAGAATTAAAAATGAAAACAAACTAAAAAGAAGATTCGATGTACTTTTCAGAACAACCAACATGCGTGCTACACCACCAACGCCGGGGCATACTATCGACTGGAGAAAAATCAAGGAGAAACGGAAGAAACCTAGCCGTGAAGAACTGGAGAGAATAATCCACCAGTTGGACGAATACAACTGGTGGTTGAATAAAAAGACAGCAACCGCTACTACTCTCAATTTACCAACACCTACGTTGTAAAATCTTGAAAGCAAGCTACAAGGTGGCCCAAAAGTCATAAATCAAATCATGTAACCGCTGTCCTTAGTCAAGAGGTGACCATAAACTAAAGTCATTGACAGCGACACAAAACATTTGTGGCTATCTCAAAGGTTGTTTAGTACAAAGTCAGTGGAAAATTATATGTCAATAAATATCAAATATCTTTGGTCTTTAATCGATTAAAAAGACATCTACGTTAATTATGAACTATGATTGAAACCCACTGAGTTATATTTAATGTTAAAATAATGGGACATCCACCAATACGGTCCTGCTATTAGGTAGTCGCATACCTGTTCACATTACAAGGGTAATACAAGTGAATAATAAAATTGATCGAGTCGTTTACTCATAAAATTAATTTAATAAATACTTGGAGTTTCAAAAAGAGTTTTAGAATATATATATTGAAGTTAAATCAAGTCAAGAGAGGTGGTAAATTTCAACTTTTTATTTATTATCGTAGACTGACAAACGAATTCTCCCATAACTCCTTCCTTCTCCAAGTAGATGAAGTAGGGATAGAATTTGTACTATGATTCAACCGTTCAATTCAGCATGTGATTATGGCATTCGTTTTCACTCTTCCTTTGAAGAACGCTAAAAGGTTAACACCTACCACTAAGTAGCAGGGATGCTTTGTCAAGCTACTTTGCTCCTTTCAATGCACATAGGAACGATATATCTCACTCTATCCTTTCACGCATGCGAAATTATGCAAATTGACACAAATATAAGAACAAATCAACATCCTGGAAACAAACCCCTCCAACGCATGCTAATCACCCCCAACAATACTATTTCCAAGAAATTAACAGCGGTCTCTCTTTAATGCATGAAGATTGAATCTTCCATCTTTGGTAACATCAAGTACATTTTCACGGATGAAAGCATGGTGTTTTCGTTTCACGTATGTTTACGAAATGTTTGATTGTACTTGCACGCTAAAACAAAGGAAGAGATTTTGTAGAATAAAAAGGAGTGCTTTTCACTTGGGAAACCTTAATCACTTGACGGTTCAGCTGCCGGTGTAATGTTGGCACGTTCTGTCAAATCTAATATAGTCTAGATGCCGGTGTAATTTTGGCACGTTCAATAGTAGCTACTTCGTCCAGCTGCCGGTGTAATGTTTGCACGTTCGAAAGAGTCGTCATAGTTTACTGCGACGCAAACGTCGATAGGGTCTCACCAACCCAGCCTCACAAGCCACCTCAACGCTCTGTCAAGCTGCCGGTGTAATATTGGCACGTTCGGAGAAAACTCAACTTTAAGGCTTCATAGCCCATTTTTAAACCGCAGTATTATATGCCCGTACATCACTTCAAACGTAGTGCACAGAAAACCTGATAACCAGGTTTACATATAAATACTCAGAAGACTGTAATAGTCATATTATTATTATCACTATTTTCTGTACACCACTGTAAACGTAGTGCACAGATATACCTGATAAACAGGTTATTATCTTACCAAATCTGCAGTGCTATAATTAGTCGCTGTAGTCGTTCTAGTCTTCACGCTATAACGCAGCCTATCTGCGGAGCAGGTACCTTTCTGTAACAGAATCTACGCTATTGCCGTCCATCTATCTATGTGACCGTGGACGTGAGAGAGCATCCACCTCAAAACCTATGGCAGCGTCTAGGAACCGTCCTTCTATCACGAAACAAAGAGAACCAGATTCATTGAGCCTTTCAGTACATTTCTCGGTGCCGCGATCCTTTATTCCTCGTGAAGTACGATCAGCGCCAGCTTGTCTACTACGCAGCACACCAGGGATCCAAGCAGCGTCCAGTTGACGTGACCACTTCACCCTGAGAGGTCCACGACCCCGACTACTACCACTTGACATCTTGTTTGTATAACACAATATTTTTACATATATGGTGTAATTTTACAAAGAACAACATAACTGAATTATATTTGTGATCTGCATTTCTTTTGTCAACCTTGCACAACCACGACTTCAATTTGAAGAGTTCTGGGCACTCGTAAAACAACGTAGGACTTTTAATAAAACAAATAATAGACAATCGTAACGGTTGCCGTGTTACAATACTATACCTAATAAAATAAAGATACTCCAAAAATTTTCAAAAAAAAATTGTATAATGTCGTACGTCCTTTATTTATTTCAATAGTCATTGATTGAATGATTCAACTTAATGGAAAAATCAGATATAACGCTTGTGATACTAAATTTTAAATTTCAGTACAAACATGTCTGAAATACTGAGATTACAAAGTTTAATTTACCTCCTAACTTGAACATATGGTATACAATGAAAGCACTGAAAATTACCGTTTCAATCAATCACTTTTATCATAAAGATTTAAATGGAACTTTAAACATAGCTTGTTATTTATTGGCACAAAAATTATTTTTAACACCATCAATCAATAATGAAGTCACATTCATTCAGTATGTGACGATCAACTTGCTCTGAATATAATATTAAATTTAATACAGATTAGCCAGAAAATGGAAAATAGGATAATATCTCTACCCATATGAAGCAGATTTAAAAGATGGAAGAACAATAGATACGCATTTGGCATAATGACTAAAATATAACTTTGTAATCGTATCATGTAACGATCGATAACACTTGTGTGGCTATAAATAGAAGAAATATAGCACATGCGTCTAAATGAAACAATCGAAAACAAGAACAAAATTTAAATATTTTTACATCAAAAGAGTTAGCACCCCCACTTTGCGCAAAATAGAAAAAAGTAGTTATAATTCAGGACTACTTAAGGACTAGTTTATACCCAAAAAATTAGAATTTGTACCCACGCACTTTGGCCATAAAATCAATTTGAAAAATGGGGATTCTAACTTGAGCCCCCACATTCGCCAAACGAAAAAATGTCAGCTCACTAGGAAGAACTAATTCAGGACTAAATTGTACCCAATAGGATTTTTTGAGAAAAAAATTTTTTTTATAAGAATAATTATTTAAGTATTAAGGTCAGTAAGTACAGTTTACCGATTGAGAATAATAGTTTGGAGGCCGAGACTTGGCGAGGTTTCCAAATATTATACGAAATCGGTACGTGAAATTTGGAACTATTTAAAAAATAATTTCAGGACGGGTAAAAGTTTGGTAAACTCAATCTTAAAGTCAAGACTAATTAGTAATTACAAAATTTTTGCTATAAAAAAATTATTTATGTTGAAAATCAACTAATTTGAAAGTAGGGGAAACTTGAAAAACTTGATTTGGAATCAAGGACTCTTTTGTACCCACATACATTCTGTTATAAACAAATTATTCTTGTTAAAAATCAAATATTCTCGAATTGCGCGAACCAAAGTTGAAAGCAATTTTAATCAAGCAATTCAAGAATGAAGAAGAGTTGAAAAAACTTAATTTGAACAAAGATTTTGTCATAAACAAATTATATATGTTGTGTTGTATACGATACTTTTTGTAACAAGTGCACCAAAGTACCCCCATTACTAAGCTTTTTCAATAAATTTTGATGTATTGAAAGAATCATTTTGATTTGACAAACAGATTTTTGCAAATGCAATCACATCACAGTAAACTAATACAATGAAACGTAACTTACATGATTCATTTTATTGATTAATATTTTTCACATTTTCTGTGCTATATCGTTCACAATAAATACACATAGTATAACAAATACATTCTAGAATACAAATTTCTTTCAAATATCAATTTGACATATTATATCAATGAAATAAAAATCCAAGGGCATCCATGATCCATGATCCATGATCTACAGTTTTATTTTTACCTAGCGGACATTAATATCCAGTAATTCCAAGAAGATATTTTGTGCATATTTATATGCTTCGCATCTAAATTAATTACTCATCGCTACAACAGCTCTTTTTCTCTTTATTTCTAGTCAACTGCGATATTTTCAATTTCATGTATTTTGTTTAGATATATTCATTTTGAAGATACACTAGCATGATTAATACTAACAGAAGATTATACAACGAAATACTTCAAATATAGTCTTATTGCACCGATTATTATTATTATTGCAATACACTATCCGAACAGGCGAATCCAAAACAAGAATTGGCATAAATTAACAAAATACAAATATCAACACAAAAACTTTATACGAAGTTTACATTATCATTTATGGAGTCCACTGCACTAAATTATGCAAATAGGTACTGAATTAGTCAGATGTGCAGCAAAGTTCGAAAAATGTGATTCAAATACTCATCATCATCAAAATTATCACTAAAAGAAACAATGGTAATTGGACCAAGCACTCAAGATGATTCATTATCAATAGTCTTACGGTTCCGTATACACAATTACTTTCTAACTGGGAATATAGCTAAAATGTACAGACAGATCTACATAAAAGAAGAACAAAGAGATTTTCATTGAACGAATATTATAGCGAGAAAATCCAAAAAACGAGGTGAAAGTTTACAATTTGAAAACAGTGATGTATGGAACGTCAGCAGCACCGTTTCTTGCAATTCGTTGTCTTCATGAAGCAGCGAATGAATTTAAAAATGAATATCCTGAAACATGTGAAACAATTCGCAATGATTTTTATGTAGACGACATTATTACAGGCGCCAAGGTAAAGGAGGAGTTAATTACACGTGGAATAGAAATGAGAAGGATACTCAAGGTGAGAGGATTTGAATTGAGGAAGTGGGGATTGAATGATGTTTCCATCATTCAGAAATCCTAGATTTGAGCATTTTTGAAAATAAAGAGAGGAAAACAGTAGGTCCAATATTGAATTGGACAATTTCCAGTATAATGTAAAAGTTCATGTAAAAGAAAATCGAATTAGTAGGCAGACAATATTATCCGCTATTTCGTAAATATTTGACCCTTTTGGATTAATTGATCCAACCACAATTCAACAAAAGATAATCTTACAGTTATTATGGCAATTAAAGATCGGTAGGGCGTAGGGATGATCCAGCACTACAACATATATTCACATTATGGGAAAACTATAAAGAAAAATTACATTTTCCTGAAGAAATAAACATCCAACGAAAAGTTATTCGTGATAAACCAAAAGAAATATGATTACATGATTCCGCCGATGCATCAGAAAGAGCATTTGGTGGTTGATCAGTTAATACAAGGCAGGAAGTAATGGTATTAGAAATAATAATCCAAATAAGACTGTTGAGATTGTAAGACATCAAGGTAAAATGGAAAATAAAGAAGCTCTTAACTTTACTGCTTTTAAAAATTTTAAAGTAGAATTAAGAAAAGAGATGAATTAGGTCTCATTTAAGATTTGGAACATATAGAGAAGCGCTTCGTTTTTTCTCCCAATTTCACTCCTCCAATTATAATAAGGAATGATCCTACAACTCGTAAAAATTATATGTATGATATTGATCATTTCTCAGTATTTACAGCGCTTCAACGGAAATTTTCTCAAGATGTTTTAACTCCTTCAGATTATACGAAGGCATTCGAATATATTGGGATTTCCTGTAGTTCTTCTGCTTTTTTAGAAGATGAAGAGTCTCTAAGAATCCCATGTGATTACTCGCAAACTAAAACAACAGTAGGAGCAATATTGTGTAAGCCAAAAAAGGCAGGAGGGAGTTCGTCTCTAAATGTTACAGCGAGATCTTCAGTTTTGGTGTCGTTTGCCATTTCTTCAATACACTATTTACACGTTGAGGAATACAATTATATGCTAGTAGACTACTTTTCGAGCCAAATAGATACAAATGTTGCTTCCTTAAAGAAGGGAGATGTCCACCAAAATGCATACATGATGGTTCCTCATTCCATAGCAATGGTCATTGCACACATGCCAGCGCTAGGTTTATTTAAAACCTATAATTCTGAATTAAAAGGTCATTCACGGATCATTGCTGATAAGAGAATTGCAGCTGTTTGTTCATTCTTGAAAGTCAAACAGCCCATTATTGAAGGGATGGATCAGTATTTAGACCAAATAAGTAATGGCATTGCGAATTATCGTAAACTTATAAAATTTGTTCAAGAGTTTTTATCAAGAGTTAATACTGCAGTCTCCAGACACACGTTAAACCTTCTAAAACACACTGGTATAACAAGCATAATTTTGACTTATGAATTTATAACAGCACCTCCAACTCGAGCTCACAGAGATGCAAAAGTAATGGAGGAATTACTGAAAGTCAAAAATTTCCTAGAACTCAAGAAAATAGAAAACTGGGAATTTATTCACGAGTTGCACCACTGAGATCTGTAACCTTACCTATATTAGAATTTTGTACTAGTGCCTCAATTAGTTTAAAAGGTGAAAGAGGCAACAAAGACTAGATTTGACAGCATATTTCTGTTGAAAAATTCTACTACTACGGTATTGTGTTAAAGCCGTGCAACAAATCAATGGAAAACATTTGTAAGTGATCGAGTGGCAGAAAATCAAAGACTTACAAGTGATGCCAAGTGGCAGCATGTATCATCATCCAAAAACTTAGCTGATATCATATCTAGGGGTACCACAGCTGATTTATTGATCCATAATCAACTTTGGTAGAACGGACCTTCTTGGTTGAAGTCAGATTCTCAACATTGGCCTGTCTCATCTGTTGGAAGATTTACCACAAGAAATAGTCACAGCCAGTAATAGATCGTTTGTGACAAGTGGTGTCAACTTTGCCGGACTATTGCAGCTTGAGGAAACAAGAAGAGACAAACCAATTTTATACAAGAGTTATATTTGTGTGTTTGTCTGTCGCAATACAAGGGCAGTACACATATTATTGGTGAACAATCTTTCAATAGAAGGCTTCTTAGCACGATGAGGTTTGTGTAGTAAAATATTTTCGGACAACGCTGCGAATTTCACAAGTGCAAATTCACATCTGATGCAAATATATGAATTTCTCAAATAAGATAGGGATACATTGAAAACAAATTTATCGGTGCAGCAAATTGAATGGCATTTCATACCGTCTCACGCACCAAATTTCGAGGGATTATGGGAAACGGCAGTCAAATTAATTAAACGTCACTTATACAAGGTCACCAAGAATGTTGCAATGACCTTCGAACATAACAATACATTTCTTGTTGAAATTGAGTCTGTCACGATCGCTCACACCCATCTACTCTGACCCTAATGATCTAAGTCCTTTGATTCCCTCACATTTTTTAATTGGAGATGACATGTTGCAACCGGTAAAAATATCTCATATTACTAAACCAGTAAATCGTCTGTCACAACATGATCATCAACTAAAACAGCATTTCTGTCAGCGATGGCATAGAGAATATTTTCATGATTTTAAAAGTTCGTTATAAATGGTATCAGAAATACCTCAACGTAAAGGTAGGTTCGCTGGTCCTTCTCAACGACGACAATGCCCTACCTCTCAAATGGTCAACAAGAAGAATACTGGCAACACATCCAGGAGAAGATGGTGAAGTGAGAGTAGTGACAGTGGAAACCACGAGTGGTGTGTATAAAGGCCTGTTAAACTGTTACCTATTAATTAACATCCGATTGAAAGCTACGGCTATCAAAGCGGGCGGTATATTTGGGTCAGTGAAATTCAAAAGACGACTGTACTTAAGTATTGTATTTGTTTGAAGCAAGGCAGTTGTGTTTATGAAGAATGGGGGGTCATCGCCTGAAGAGTGTGTATGAGTCAGTTTAAGATTGAAACTCATGCCAGTATGTTTCAAGTTGTTTGTCAAGAGCTATTTTTAAGTGTGTAAAATATGTGTGAATTTGATATTCTTTCAATAAAATAAAATCGTATATACAGTCAAATATCTATCTGACTCAAAGACGTCGATCTTAATTCATTAGTTCATACAAATTAATTATGATTTGCATTCATATTTCTAAAAAAGCTTTAGTATCACGCCATCATTTGAAAAGTTATGTATTATCTTCCCGC
The DNA here is from genome assembly GCA_963989225.1 of Dromius quadrimaculatus. Lineage (NCBI taxonomy): Eukaryota > Metazoa > Arthropoda > Insecta > Coleoptera > Carabidae > Dromius > Dromius quadrimaculatus. Next base: position 34,352,619 of record OZ022328.1, on the reverse strand, counting down.
ATTCCGTTATCTCTTCTAACTTCAATTTTGGTCTGAGTTGCACTTAAAGACAAGATATAAATATTGGCCAACATATTTTTCTAACCCCCTTATCGATTACGCAATTATTATTGATTCCACTGCATAGTAATTATTAATTATATTTTGCAATAATAATTCTTATTTCAAATAATATATTTGAAGGAATGGCTTTCAACACTAGAAGCAAGTGATACATAGTTCTCAGATGAAAAAATACCATGAAATTAAATATAATTGTTCATTATTACGATCAAACTGAAAATATTTTATGTACTCTTTTGAAGGAACTAATTGCCCTGTGCATATGTTGCATAATGATCAAACCAGCGCAGAACTGAAAACACATAATATGAGTTGCAACGTGGTTGCAAACCAGTGTTACAATGTTGCCAGAGTTGAAAAATTTTCTCCACTGTGAAAAATTTAAGAGGTATAAAGTATATTTTGAAGAAAAGAAGATTTTCAGCAGAGGGGAACCAAATTATGAAGAAATTCATAGGTTTAAAATTATAATATCGGTTTGTGCTCATAATTTTAATAAAATGCGCCAAAAATTAGTTTCTCACTTCATCGCTAGAGTACGTTATTGTAAATTGCAAATTTCAATCGGTTTAATCTTGATGTATGACGTTTGACTCAGTGTTTTGGTTATGTTTGAGAGTTAACATTCGTGTTGGCTCACAATCTATACTCTAAATAGGTTAGTATTAATGTATTATATAATAAATAACATATTATTTATCATAATTTTATTATATAAATTGAGAAAATGGATTCTAAAGAAGAAATTAGGCCTCAAAATATAAATTTATCCCCGAAAAAAAAGAGAAGTCATCGAGATGAACAGACAAAAGGAGCAAAAAGACGTCAATTCAACAATAGAACATTTCGTCGTAATGGATGGAAGGCCCGAAGTTCAAATCCTGGATCAGCGAAATGAAATCAGACGACACAATATATAACTGTAAAGCTTGTGGAATATATCTTAATTTGTCAGGTGGCAGATTAGATCTTGAAAAACATTCAATTTCTGAAGAACACAAAAAAAGCTGAATAATTTTTGGAAGAGCAAGTCTATAGCTTCAATGTTCGATAGCCACAACACAAAACAATTATCAGCTAAAAAATACGAAAAGCAAGTTTAAGCAGCAAAAATTAAAATTGCAAAATATTTTGCAGATCATAATTTAGCGATCAGTTTATCAGATGATTCATTAACTTTAATCAAGGATATTGGATCCGTCCCTCATGTAGAGAAAGATTTAAAAAACCGTACTAAGTGTACTAAAGTTATCACCAATGTACTGTGTGAAGTTCAAACCAATAACTTGTTAGATATTCCAAAATCAACATATTTTAGTATTCTCATAGACGAAAGTACAGACATTAGAGTAAAAAAAACATTTGTGTCTTCTTACTAGATACGTGCATAAAGACGCTTTTAATACCGACTCATTACAATTAATTGAATTAGATGCGACGGATTGCAGTACTGAAAATATATATGAACATTTCAAAAAATGTTCGAAGAAATATAATATTCCAGTTTCAAATATAATTGGATTAGCTGGTGATAGAGTCAACGTTATGATGGGTGATCACAATTCATTTAAATCACGTTTGATGGAAGATACGAGTGTGTTGGTCGTATTGAAATGAATATGCCACAGTGCAGCTATTGTAGCTTCCAAAGCAAGCTTAGAGCTACCCAGAACCTCCGAAGATCTTTTGCGGGCAGTATCAACATATATGTCTGTTAGTGCTAAAAGATGCGCACAACCAAGAGAAATACGAGAGTTTTTTAAAGTTGAAAGAAAAAAAAATTTGCAATCCTCCACTACTCGGTGGCTCACAATGTATCACTGTGTTGGAAGAATTATGGAAAATTGGAAGGTTCTTGTCTCCATCTTTTTTTAGTTGCCGCAGTCGAAGACCATGTAAAACAGGGAGAATTTATTTTAAATGCTCTCCAATGCCCAGCAACAAAAGCTTATGGGTTATTTCTAAAAAATGTTTTGAATATACTAAACCAGTTTAATGGTTTATTTCAAAGCGAATCAATTTTAATAGGTGATTTATCTAAAGAAAGATCAAAATTATTTTATAATATTGGCCAAAATTTTCTAAATATTAACTGTTTGAATTTTAATGGTAATTGTAGAAATCCACGTAATATATTGGAATTAAAGAATAGTTATTTATGTATCAAGTGCGCGAAATTATACTTTGGTACTTGAGAATGAAAGTATTTTGTCGAGGCGGTAGCCGAGACACAAATCATTCGAAAGCTCCAAAGAAATTTCGTGCACGTGTAGCATACAAAATTTTTTCTACGGACGTCAAAAAACTAAAAAAATATGTTAAAATCATATTAAAATACAAAAATTAGTAGAATTATTTTCTTGACATTGTGCACCAAGTACTTTGTGCACGTTGTCAAGATAAAATCAGTGCACAAAATACTTCGTACCCGTTGTCAAGATAAACATCTCCAATGCGACATTTCGTATACTAATATTGATGCACAAATGTCATGATTTTTTGACGTTTGTAGAAAAAATATATTTAGGCCCTGAATGCGAGAATCATTTGATGAATCTGAACGAGAAAATAGGTTGCCAACAGGCAATGCATTATTTGATGAGATAATTTTCATAAAACCATCAGAAGCTTTGAAAATTGACCGATCAGATAAGATTGTACGACTAAAGAAATTAATTGATACGTTGGATCCGCTTATACCAAATAAAGTTGAGGCTGAAATAAAATGGAGAAATTTGCAGTTTCATTTTGACGAACAAGAGAAACAAATGATGCAAAATTTTTAGCTGTGCAGTAAAGATTTTTTACTTTTGTTATCTGGCAACACTGGTTGCTTATGTATGCAGTGCAAAGGGTAGGTGTTTATATTGCCAGCTGGTGGACGTTGCAAGTAAACAAATTTCTACAAACCATTTGAGGTAAACACCAAGTCGGATGAATTAGTTTTATCATAACCAAATTTGAATTTAGGAGAAAACTCTGGAGAGACTTACACCAATTATGAAGAAATTGATACCTAGAATGCTTCAACTTCTCAAACCACTATCAATTTATAAGAAACAAATAAAACAAAGAATCGATATATTCAAATAAAATGCAAAGAAACATTCAAGTGGTTACTTTTTGACGAAAAAAATTCAACAGTATTTTGTAATGTTTGCTAAAATGCTCATGTAAAACAAAAATCTCCTGTTCTAGCAAAAGATTCTAAATTATCTTTTGAGTCATTTGTGGGAAAAGGGTTTAGTATTTGGAACAAAGCTTTTGAAACATTCAAATCTCATGAAAACTCAGAAATGCATCTAAACGCTGTTTGAGTAATACCAACAACTGAACAAGGTATCAATATTTTATCATCGATTTCCAAAAATAAAGATTGCAAGAACAACTATATAGAAAATAATAGGTTCTATTAAATATCATGCAAATCAAGGACTTGCGATACGTGGGCATACTGAAAAAGATTCAAATTTCGTTCAGCTTTCACGGTTACGTGCTGAAGATTCAATTGTCTACCTATTTCATAATTAGTAATATACAGTTTCTGATTTTCATTATATTTTTTTTTCTGAAACTGAAAAAAGTTACAAAAACAATTATATGCAACCGAATGCTCAATTACTTTTTTTTAAAGCATTTGTATAACACAATACCAAAATAGAACCGGCCGGCGACTGGATTGTCAAGTAACAAACTGCTGTAATTCTTCAACTATTAAAGTTACTGTAATCAACATTTCTAATGATTTTTGAGAGCATTAGTTGATCTTTTGAACTGAATTTTTTCTGAGTCTGTATCTGTCATGATTCAAGTTTTATATGCATTTGTTCATAAAAAAAATCCGTTTTCCAAATATTATTATGCTTATGTTCACTCAACTATTACAGTCAGGACAATTATCTTCCAGGATAATTCTATGGGCTTATTATTTTATTATTCAATGAATTTTTGTTCCAGTCTTTAACATCAATAGTTGATGGTAAATTCAGATTTATTTGATTATGTTCCGTTTATCATGCATTTTCGCAGTATTATGTCATATATATGTTAACAAATACCAAAAAATGTTGATTACAGTAACTTCAATAGTTTAAAAGATACAGCAGTTTGTTACATGACAAATTCAGTATCCGCTTCAATTTTGGTATCATGTTATATTACAAACGCTTTAAAAACAAAAAAACAAAATTATTCAGCATTTGGTTGCATATGATTGTTTTTGTAATGGCAATAACTCGAAAATCTTTTTTTCAATTAATAATTTAAATGGTGGATGTATAAAAAAAAATATTATGGGCCATAAGAATTATTTTCAGAGACGAGGCGTAGCCGAGTCTTTGAATCCAGGCAAGGCAGTAAATCTTTACTTGTTGTCGTATTGAACACATATTTTTTTTAATTTGATTAATTCTATGATTAATTTCAATATTTTCGAAGAATGTCATCGCCCTTAAATTATGTTTCTATGCATTTGTTGATCGGTTGCTGCGGAAACGACACTTTCTACTGCCTAGACAGTAAAAGTGACACTTCACAGACTGTGAACTATAAATAAAGTCGTACTTTTAGAATCAATCAACAAACAATTATAAGATTTTTAATTTTTTGTCAACTTTAAAAATGTATAATAAACAAAATCAACAACTTTTTAATACTTACGTATAACACAATCTTGTTTAGAATATATGTAAGAGAGGCTTCAAGAAGCAAAGATCCTATAGACCAATTATTTAAACGTTTTTTGTTGTTTTCAATGAAAACGGAGCTTCGAAAAGAATAAGTTAGTTAACAATAGGCTCACTATTTGAAAAATAAATTTAAAATCTTTTTCTCGATAGAACGTCACTCGTTCAAGTCTTAAGATGACACTATGATTAATTCAAGCGTTTAAATTGTTATATACTCATAAAAATAGTTATTTGTCTAACTAGGCAAAAAAATAATAGATTTACTGACGCGACTACACCTCATCTCTGAATCTAGGTAAGGCAGTAAATCTTAGTTTTGTGTTAATAACAATTGCAATTTTTGTTGGCGAGAAAAATCCTGGAAACGTCTTCTTTTGAATCTGATTCCGAATCGTATGTGCTATTGCTCATATTTTTTGAACACTTAGAACAATTTTTCTCAGGAAACTCACTTCTTGACTAGTTTATAAAGTTTGGAAGTGATGGAGCCAAAAACATCCTTCAAAAGAATGGTAGGGTAGCAGCAGCTCTCAAAAGAGATGTATTACATTTAACATAAGAACACTGTGTAGCACATAAAAAAGATTCAGGATTAGATGCGTGAAAAAAATTATTCATTATGCAGGAAATAGATTTGCATGGAACTGTGCACAAAACGTATCACCGATTTAGCATTAAAAATATAAATATTTGAAGATTTAGCCCCCAAGTCTCAGATAATGATGTTATAGTATCTAAGTCATTAAACGCAGTTATGATGTTTTGCAGTTTGTAATTATTCAATAGAGAAATTACGGTACATCAATAATTTAGAATTATAGAAGACAGATAGCAGAATGTAATGACTTCATTTGTAAATACTACGATTTTTTAGCGCAGTTTTGCAGGAAACATACGCTATTATATTCACTTCGGCTGTCTGGCGTGACACTGAGTTCACAGCAAATGCAGCACTCCAAGACTTGAAACTGATACTGATATTAGATGAAAGTTGCTGTTTTGGATTTGCCCAAACTGCTTGTTTTTTTTTATCCATATACCCAGTTTTGGATTAGAAATTCAATAAAAATTCAAAAGATGAGTCTGCTGAACTATGCATAATTGAAATCTGAAAATTGCTGAACAGAATGAACAACATGTCGGTAATTGAATTTCATATCTTCATCGAACTGATATGGGTTACTTTATAGTAGAAAGTATTTATCTTAATATCTTGCGAATAATATAGATGTTGGAGATGCGATTTTCGATGTTAGTATCAGAATTAATTAAACATTTGTTTTTATAATCAATAAAGGCCAGTACATGACCATACGTTACTTATTTTCTTTAATCTGTAGTTTTCAAGGAGATTGCACCAAATTTGCTGAGATTTTTTTTGCAGTAGTTTTGCATTATTATTTAAAGGTACTGCATATGACCTCCCGTCGGTCAATAACTAAGAAATTAAGACTAAATGATCCTTTTGAGTTTGTACGTGTATAGTACAGGTCAATTTATTTTAACATGACTTTACTTGCTAATAGCATGGTAAACTCCGTCTCAGCATGAGGTCTGTTTATCTGTGAAAAAGGGTGGTATCAAGAATATTTTTCTTCAAAGCAAATTTCTGTATTTTTCCTAAAACATAATATTTAGAAGTTAAAAAAAAAGTATTTGGTAAATATTCTATATATATATTTCAATTTTAAAATTTGAATTTATACTCAAACTGTAACTTAGTTTTAAATTCGAACTAATATTAAAATTGAAATAAAAGTAATTTTAGTACAACTTAGAAAGAAGAAAATTTATTAGCTGCTTATAGCCCCCTTACTGTGAAGATTTCCTAAAGCCATGCTAAAATAATTTGTCCTGCACTATACCAGTTACTAGACAAGTTATGTATAAAATTAGTCACAACTTGAAACTAGTACTAAATGAAAGCTGCTGTTTCGTAGGTTTACTCATCCGTATTCAAAAATTGTTTTAGTCCCAACAAAAATTTGATATTTATGCTTATCGATAAAAGGTGAATGATCCAATGTTTATGTCTCATCATTAATATCAAATATCATATTAAAAAAATTATTTGACCCGTATCATCTTATAAAAATAATACGATTCAAACTTCAGCTACATAAATTTTCAAGTTATCTGAAAAAATAAGTATATGAAACAAATATCGCAGGCTAATACTTAAATACCCTGACATTTTACAAATAATTTCTACATATTGTTATTAAAATAGTTATTTTCAGGAATGAATATATTTTAGATTTTTATAAAACATCAAAGAATAGATTTTAATGAGTATTTTGAAATAATTACATGTTCTGAATGAATTTGTAGATAGTATCCAATAGTAGGGCGATGTTTCATGTACTCCGATTCTAAGGTAGAGTTGTTGGATGTCAGGATAACTCCTTTTTGCTTCTTGTAAATCCCTGAAACTCTAACATTTACGTTAGCAAAAAAATTATAATTTATCTAGACCGATGATTCAATCGACAATTATTCAAAGCATTATCTATGCTCAATGACATTAAACATAAATAATGCTTTTTTACAGAGCAAAGATCCAAAATTAACATGTGTCAAGCACTGTAGCGTAACAAAATTTTCATGGTACACTGTTGATGTAAATTGTAATAAAAATTCTATAAACATGCAAACTTACGATTTCTTTATATTAATCAGCTACTTTTACCAACAAAATTAAGACAATAATATTTATAGTTGAAACTAGATAAATAGTATTCCTACAAATATTTCAACTTCGTTGCAAGAAAAATAAAAACAACTTACACTACAAAATCTTGGAGTATATTCACAAAGTAAAATCTGCAAGCTAATAAATCACAGCAGCACTTGGTATCTCGGGATGCAAGAACGATCTACTTACGAAACTATAAACAATAATAATAACCACCAAAATTTACACAATGCAAATATCACTGCTAACGAATAACAAAATGGCAACTACGAAGAAACAGCTGGAACCTGAGAAATGCTACGCGCCTGCGTATTTCGATGCTGTGTGCCTCTTGAAGCAGAAGGAATGAGTGCGTACCGCGTTCTCGAAAACCCATTGCGTCGAATGTCCGCAGTGTCGAAAGTCCATAGCGTCGAATACCCACTGCGACGAATTTACTCCCACTACCGCTTTGTGTAAGTGTCCGTTGAATAGAAATGACTGTACTAGCGGTTCGATGAACATTGAGCCAAGCATATCGCGTTGTAGAACGTATGTTCGGAGAAATGAAGAATTTATGCTTGAAATAATGATTTATTCACTTTCCTTAATCATCAAGGCTGGTACCACGAGCTCAGTTTTTGGCGGTACTAGGAGCGTTGTATCAAGATGTGTTTTAACGCAATTAGAACTGTCCAAAATACTTTAGAAAATAATCTTCAGATACAAATTATAGAAAACAGATATGTCTATAAAATTTATTTGCATACTTTCCATTAAAATAACTTCAAATAGTTATATTGCCTTAAAACTCTTCTTAAAATAACACTGCTAGTATAGCCAAAAACAGAGCTTGTGGTACCAGCCCAAATTACTAGAAAATCTAGTATTTTGTATAGATAGCAAATCCATAAATTCCACATGAAAGTTCACTAGATTATTTCATGCTGTAACTAAAATTTCATTCACTTTCTATTTTAAATATTCATCAGCTGATTGATTCCGGTTTGATCATGACTACATCATCTATAGTAGCTCCATTAATCTGAAGTTTCAATATCATAGAGAAAGGACTACATTCATTCATTCGAATGGATTTCTGAGTAGCAAAAAGCAAAACTCCTTTTTCATGAAGCGCTTTGATAAGTTCATCCATGAAACAACCATAAATAAATGCGAAATTGTTAGAGATGTCAAATACTATAGATCTTCTTTCAAATTCAATTATTATTCTTCAATACCTTTCTGTTCCCATAGTGTATATTAAAATCATTGCGTGAACGTGTGCAAAGTTGATTATTTCAAGCATGAATTCTTCATTTCTCCGAACTGACGTTCTACAACGCGATATGCCAGGCTCAATGTTTATCGAACCGCTAGTACAGTCATTTCTTCTCAACGGACACTCACACAAAGCGTTGGGGGGGAATTCACCGCAGTGGGTATTCGACGCTATGGACTTTCGACACGGCGGACATTCGACACATGGGCTTTCGACATTGCGGGCTCCGCCGGTAGGGAGTGTATTGCAGATCTAAAATTTATGTCACGAAAACAATTATTATTTTTTAATTGAAATATTATTATGACTGCCACAACTTTTGGATTGAGAATTTTATACGTCAATTTAAAATAACATTGACTGTTTGGCACAAGCATGACTTGCTACAAACACAGTTTGATACAAAAAAACGAAAAGTTAAATTTATGTGAAAATTGAGCTTCGGGCCTAAATTAAGAGCTGTTTCCTTGCGATACACCGGTTTGATTCTAGTTTGATGTCATTCAAAATATTACATTTTCTGGTTGAATACGGTTCGAACTACAGCACTAGATAACCATAGCTGACTCGTCCGCCATCTTGGAGCCCACTGACAAATCTGTGAAACGTTTAGTATCCTTATTTTTATGATTTTGTGTTAATTATGTAGGTTTCTAGATGAATAATAACAAGATTAAGATAGCAGACAGTTGTGCATCTTGTTCTTTAACAAATTTATCTGCTTGCATTAATTTTCTACACAAAATCTGTAAATGTTTAGTATTCAAATTATGAAGTTAAAGTAGGTAGTTTAGTGATTTGAACAAATAGGTACCTAGGAAAGTACCTAAATATCTGCTTTGGTCAAAGCAGGTTGAATAATAAATAATAATAAGCAAAAAAAAAAATAAGTTTTCTTATAAGATATCACTTAAGGTAATCATTGAAAATACAATAAAAACTTAAAAAACAGTTCAAATCGAATGAAACACAACTACTTGCTTCCTGTATTTTTTTTGTTAGCTCATTTGGAATTGTAGCTGGTGATTTCATTTTTGTTTGAAATTTCAAAGTTCCTAATTCCTAAACCTCTCACAACAGTGTAGTGCTCTAACAAATAATTTGCAATATTGCGAAACTTCGGGAAATTATGACAATTCAGTTGCAAATTATTAAGAATATTACTGAAGGACAAATATTTTTCCAATAATGCTAACATTTACTCTGAACAATGCACTCAGCCTCGTGGGCCCAGTTGTACAGTCTAAGCTTATCCAAAGTTTAGTAAAACCAAGTTTAATTTCTATGGTTACAATTATTTTAACAATTGTAACCACAGAAATTAAATTTGGTTTTACTAAACTTTGAATTAGCTTAGATTGTACAACTGGGCCTTACAATCGAACAGTTAAACTCGAAATTTAAATTGAGGTTAAGTAACTTGGAATATATATTTCTCCACATTCAAATCATGTATTGAGAAATAAAAATTACTCATCTGTAGAATCAGAGCCCATATCTTGAATGAATTATACAACTGGGCCCAGAACAGCCCGTCATTTGCAATTATTTTACTAAATTATATTAAAGTTCATACATCGGTAAACGGCAAACAATTGACAGTGGGCTCCAAAATGGCGGACGAGTCTGCTGTGCTTTATCTAGTGCTATAAATTCGTGTGTGACGTCATGGTTCGAACACACGAATTGTAGTCGTTTTATGTTTCTATTCGAACTGGCTTCGAAAGACGGCTTGAAATGTATATTGGATACAGTGGGGTTGTTTGACGCCATAAGTCAAGCATAGCAGTGAGGTTAGTCATAAGCAAGTGTGACAGAAGAGATTTCTGTGTTATGTAAAAACAAAAACTATCTACCGATATGTATTTTATTCAATAATTGATAAAAAGTTGCACGTTCTATTCTAAATATTGCAAAACAGTCGAACTCCACTTATCGATTTATCAAATATTCATGAAGTTATTCAGTCGTGTACGATTTTGATTATTGTTTGAAAATGGCATCGAACCCAAGAAAAAACTCTTCGGCTTGTATTCTCACCTCTTGAAGAAGCTCTTCTTCTCAAAATTCGATGCACTATCATTCTTTATTTCTTTGTTGTCATTATACCATACAACCATATCTTTATTTATTTAAACGCTTAAGCGTTTGAACAAAGGGTGAGAGTGGAGTGGGTAAGTTCGGGATAAGCGTTTACGCACTGTCGGCACTCGTGAGCGTGGCTTTAACCGCTCGCTTTGACGCTCAGAACGCTCACGAAAGCAGTAGTGACGACATTACTGACGACATAACTGGCGCTCACAACGCTCATTTCATCGAGATAGTGTGGCGTAAGCGTTAGCACTGAAAGTGCACATTTATCCATCTCGAACACTCACTCGTAGAGAATTTAAAAAATATAACCTGAAAATGAGTTATAGAAATAAAAATGGAATACAAAGATGATAACTCGACGAGGCTTGAAGATGTATAACCAACCAAAATTACTCCACATTTGTCATTGAAGCCAAAACTAAACATTTAGAAACCGACAAATAATTCATTTAAGTTCCAATAACCTTTTTTCAACATTATAATGAATCCCAACCGTACAGTGTGCAACATTCAATTATTTATTTCAGAATGAGTAAATATTCACAATTGCAATACCAGAAAATCTTTCACTTCGGAAGTGAAAGTCTGCAGCTTTTATCATCCAAATTTTACTTCACTTTCTAAAATATTTTCTTAATTTACTGTTAACTTCAATGTCTTCTTAATAATTGAAAATTCATAATGCGAATGTTTCAAAAAAATGAATATTTAGGAATCGATGTTTTTACCATCATCCTAAATAGGGCGGCTACTTTTAGACACGAGTTTCGTCTTTATTGTGACCCTTCAGTACGGTCTAATGATGATCTGACTTATATGCCAGCAGTACTATAAAATGAGGTTGATAAATGGCATGCAGAGATAAAAATCTAGTAGCACGTTGAAGAAATGTCGGACACTATAAAGTAACTATTTGAAAAGTCCATGAATCAGAATTGATAAATTATAAAAAATTCGAAATCCAGATGTTTTACAAAGATTTATAGTTAGGAGTCGGTTTTTATACCATCATTCTAAATATGGCGGCAACTGTGGATATGTGCGCCATCCATATTAGAACTATTCAATATATATTCATACTGAAGAGTCCCAATAAGGATGGAGCACGTGTCTTCAGTTGTAGCCCTATTCAAGATGATGGTGCAGAAATCGATTCCTGAATATTCATTTTTGTGAAACATTTGTATTATGAATTTCCAATTAATCAGAAGACATTAAAGCAAACAGTTTATAGAGAAAATATGCATCGTGGGGCAAAGTCCTTCTTACAAGCGTTCGAAAGTGCCGATAACGGTCGCCACGACGCACTTTTTCACCGTATCATCGCTCATCGGTTTTCGTAGCTAGTATGAGTGAATGCAATTTAATCGTAAGCATTTTAAAACGCATAATTCGATTCCAATATTATTTCAGGAGTTATTCTATTTTTTATTAACATAAGAAGAGTGAATTAAAAACTATCTCCGAATATTTAATTTGAGTTGATACTATTTATATTAAAAATCGTCCAAAGTTTCATTATCACTTATATCTACACGAAACTGCATCTTTTAATACGATCATCACTCAGTGGTCGATCTTTCGATGCTGTTTCACTTTCTGAGCTACAAGAAATATCAACGTTTTAAACGAAATATAGAAACAAACATCAGGAGTACTCGACTATATTTAAAAAGAATTCCTCGTGAAACTTATAGTCTGAACGATTGGAGTATATAATGTAAATAAATCTTGAAAAGTATGGGCGTCTAAGCTAAAATTAATCTCTCCTCAGCATATAACAGTGGCAAAATGCAAACACAATTCCCTCATTATTCAAAGATTCATGAAACAAAGCAAAGCGTTGTTAGAAGAAAAAATCACATATATAAAATTTCAGATGAAAAAAAAAAATTGTGAAATATGTGAAGTGCTATGCAACATTCAAAAAATGAATAATTCTAAAAACGAATTATTTTCAATAGAAATTTCAAACCTAAGAGTCGGGGCTGAAGCCACCATCATCTTAGATCGGTACAGTATAGCCAAGCCCAAGATAGTCAATGCTTGGATCTCAGAGTCTATAAACTCATTGCGATAAATGGTCCGTAGCAGTAGAAACTAGGAAAAACATCATCTATCAGGCACAAATGCCGATCATACAGCTGACAAGATGAAGAGAAAATCAAACAAATTAAATTTCACAAAAAAACAAAAAAATGGGGAATATGTGAAGTGCTATGGATCATTCAAAAAATGAGTGATTCGATACTTAAAGTAGCTACCTATATTTTATTACTAACTCAGACCGCAACATCCCTATAAAATAATTCTTATGCTATGCTCATTGTAAACACGCGTTAAGATTTTCATAAGAATTATGTAATGTAGTTCTCATGGAAGAAGTGAATATCGAACCACAAAAGGTGGAATCAGAATATTAAGGTTTTTGGACGCTTGGAAATATTGGCTGGTACCATAAGCTCTGTTTTTGGCTATACTGAGAGTGTTGTTTTAAAAAGAGTTTCAAGCTATATAAATGTTCCAGAATTTTTAATAGCAATATTAAACGTAAAATAATTTTTTAAGGCGATCAAGAAAATTTTAATTGCCCTAAAACAGTTCTTGACACAACGCTCCTAGTAGAGCCAAAAATAGAGCTCGTGGTACCCAGCCATTGTTTTCAGGAGTTTCCTATTCAACTCCATGTTTTGGGCAGTCATTTCAAATAACTTAAATGTTCCATAACGACAAATTCACCATGAATCTGATTTTTCTTCTCTTTTCAAAATATTTTAATATATTAACACTGAAAACAAACAGTAAGTTTCTGAGAATAGGGAACAATTAATTAATTAATTAATTTATTTATTTAATCCAATCCAACAGGACATATGTCCCAATTACAGGATGATTTATTTCAACATACAAAATTAATCGTGCGAATAAGCGTACACAAAAATAAGAATAGAAAAAATAAATAATCATCATTAATCAATAAAATATATAATTAATGAATATTTGTTTCGAAATAAAATCACTCAAACACATTATAGTGTATGTAAAGTTCAGATTCTTAATGAAAAAAGCTAACTAGATGTTATCAGACTCAGTAAAATGCTCGTCTGAATACTATACATGAATAAATCAATTGCCTGAGATAATTTTGTGCAAGCCTTTCACGAAAAATTACAAAGTGTGGTAGAGATTCTTATTCATAAGTGATTGACACACCTATTATTAATTTTTAGGAGCTTCTACGCCTAAATATAATTTAATTAACTGCTGGGTATAAATTCATGGATTATAGTATAAAGTATAATTCTTAGTATATGACATACATTATCATAATTGCCCACATAATCTTTTAACGTTATCATTCACTAGAGGTCACAAATATGAGAAGTTTGACCGAGTCAAATATGTATGTAGAAATGGAAACTTGATTATTGGACCTTGAACAATACAATTACTATAACTGTGAGTTAGTGTTCAGTTAACAAGTGTCGTGCACAATGTCAGCTGATATGTATTTTGTTGGTGTTGATGTGGGTACAGGTAGTGTTCGGGCAGCTCTAGTGAACAAAGAAGGCAACATTTTGAAAGTTTCCGTTAAACCAATTACAACATGGAATCCTAAACCCAATTTTTATGAACAATCGTCACAAGATATTTGGAAAGCCTGCAGTACAGTTGTAAAAGTAAACAGTATGGTGAATTAGTGACCTGGAGTGACACACATGCTTCAATTTCGATTTTATTGCAAATAACCCTACAGTTTTTTATGAACTAATTTTTGTTGGACAAACTTTGCTTTTCATAGTATATTGAGCTTTCAGAAGTCTAAATTTTTAATTTATATGTCAGAAATAAGATATTGTATTCCAAAATATCCGTACTTCTAAGAAAAATCTATTAATTAATCTATTAATGTAATGAGTTTCACTGATGCAGAATTACTAATTGAAAGGCCAATTCTAGATTCAGGATATGTACAAAAATGATAAACTGAAATTAAACATCAAAATTTCTGGATGTTAATTTCTGAATTAAATCTACGATAAATCAGCCTTCAAAATAATTTGAATATAAGATCATTTTGCATATAAATAGAAATATGAATGCACGGGATGTTTCATTGGAATGCATATTATGAAATAATACTGTTTACATACAAACAAAACAGGTTTAATTTTTTAGTTTTGTCACAGTTGGTGGGTGGCAATTCCACGTTGTTTAATTTACAATTGGCAACTGAAATTACCGTTGGCGGCAGCACTGTGCTTACAAAATGGTGGATCAAAAGTGGTTTACGCCAAGTTTATGATCTGTTTAGAATGTAAATACGTTAATATTCAGCAAAGAAATATTCATATTTCGTTGAATGATTCAATTCAATTTCAATTGTGTTAGAAAGTATTGGCTTTCTTCTTTTATAATATTTAGTTTTTTAGTTTTTATTTATATATGAATTTTAGTTGTAAGTGGAAGACTTAATGAAATTCATAGCTTCAAAGAAAATAATATTACAAGGGAGTATTTATGACATTTTTGTATTGTACATTTCAGCTTTCAGCTGTCCCTGTACGAATTTTTCTAATTCGCAAAGCTTGTTTATGGACTGGATCGTAGTCTCCTAATTTATTTACTACCGACACTTTCCTTTTCCCCTTTTAGGAAATTTATGGAAACTCAAATCAACAATTCAACTAAATTTGGAATGACATCTATAAACACAACAATTTTTAACACTTCTTCGTTTAGATTCCATATTTTGAAGAGTGAAATCTTGAGAAAGACTAATTTCAGTATAGCAATGAGGTAATGTAATTTAACAATAAAGTCGAAAGCTAAGTATTTTTCACTGAATTAATTGCAACAAATCCAATATGAACTATTGTAGTATAAAATTTCATATAAACAACCTCAAAAAAGCTATTAAATATTGCTAACAAAGCCATTAATATAACATATGATCATATGGAAATTAAGGTTGAATCCACTTTGCAATATAGTTCCGCTTATAACCGCTAGGTGGCTGCGGGTTAGTTTCAGTTACCAAGGGTACGTTCAGAAACAACACTCCGATTCAATAGAGCGCAGTCAATTTACTCTAGTCTCGTTCAGATAACAGAATTATACGCTCCTGACACGTGCTTGGATACGTTCAGAAATAGATAGACCAATTACTCAGAGCGCGCTCTGTTGTACCCGCTTTCCACTGGGCACAAGTGGACAAAACTATATCGCCTTTAAAGCTTGCAGTGCTCATTTCAAATTTTGTTACTGTCAAATTTGTGAAAATGGCCGAAAACAATGTAAATTATTATAATTTCTAAGAACAAGTTCTACCAACGTGAGTCAAATTTATCTGAAGGTTTTTTTCATTATTAATCATGACAACAATTGTATCAACAATAGTTTTCGGATAAAATAACCTCAGAATAAACTTGACTGACGTTGATGAAACCACTCTTAAGTAGATTGTTAATATTATTGGCATAATGGCATAATTGAATTTAGTTGCAGCAAAATCTATGCGGAATATTTTGTTTTACAACTTCCAAAATAGTCAATATCTCTTCGTCGTCAGATGAATCATCAGTTGTAGTATCATCAATGTTTTGTAGAAAATCAGTTAAAGAATTCATAATACATAAAACATTTATCTTTCTTTTACTCATATTTTTTATATAGTGGGGTTAATTCGTTCACACTGTTCAGAAATACTGTCATATAGAGCGCACTCTCTGGACTAAGGTAAATGCTCTCGAACTAAACGCTCTGTAAGTAAATTTCTTTCTGAACGTACCCCAATACAAACAAAACAGGTCTCATTTGTTCGTGTTGTTACAGTTGGTAGGTGCCTGTATTTCCGCTGTAATTTTTTGATAATTTCACTTCTCTATGGGAAAGTTTATTCATGAGTAAAATATTCGAAATAATTTGATTTTAAATATATGCAAGGAATTATTGTATATTTATCATTTTCATGCTTGATACAAAATCCTACTAATTTTAAAGTTTTGTATATGCAAAATCTAATGCCGTGTTCACACTATATGTATATTTGTTGTACCTGTTGTACGCAAAAGAAGAGAACAAATTTGTGAGATGAAAAACATACAAATGTGTTCACACTGGTACAACAAAAATCATACGAAATCTTCTTCGTTTTCTTCTTCCGTGGTCTACAAACAGTTAACATAACCTGAATTGACTGTTTAAGTTTTACAGAAATTTGTTTATACATATTTATGTCACACTCATTTTTGACTATCAAAACTTTAAATGATTATAAAATTTTTGAAAATGAGTTCAAGCTTCGATTATATGATTATTGCAGCGACTTCTGCAATAATTTTGAAAATTATGAAAAAGCGGAAAGTTAAAAAAAGAAGCATTTGGACCAAGAATTGGCTTCGTAGAAGAAATGAGCAAATGGGGCAGGGAGGGCTGGCACTGCTTCATGATGAGTTGAGAATTGAGGATAAAGATGCGTACAGAAATAGAAAATAAAAGAAATGTATCAAATAAAACTAACGCTAACCTACAAACAACTGTCAGTTGAAATGAGCAGCATATAGTTTGTGACCTTGCTTTTGTGCGATCAAAATAGCGGCGAAGCCATTTTCATATGATTTTTTAGTTCCATTTTTCTCCGTACAACACGTACAACAAATATACATACAGTGTGAACACGGCATAAGATAATATCAATAGTATAACTGTTAAAACGTGCAAAGCTATCGATTAATATTTTTGTTTCGGCTTAAGATTTGTTAACTAAGAATTCAGATTAGTTTCAATTAGAATTTAGGTTTAGATCTACCTCCAGGTCTCTGAATTCATACAACAAGATAATTTGGTTTTTAAGACATTGATTTTTCTAGGATGTGACTGGAGCCATTGACTCTACTCTTGTGAAGGGCATAGGTTTCGATGCTACATGTTCTCTTGTAGCAATCGATAAAGAAGGACAACCTCTGACAATAAGTCCCACAGGTGAAATTTCTTTTTGGGAGATGTTCATCTTTCTTTTGTGAATATACATTTTGTTTGCTTACAACTATCAAAATATCAGAAATCTGTTGTGACCCTCACAGTACTTCTCCGACCATGAATCGTATAGCTAGTTTCATTGCTGTTTCATAAATTTAGAGTGTTGTATCAATTAATTGCATATTTCAAAGTGTCATCTGTCATTGTTAAAGTGATAGATGATAGTTACAATGACCAAAAGTTTAATGTCCAGTTGCTTCAGTTGATCCCAAGCTTTCGTTTTTCGGAGCTAGTAAGGTTTAAATAGTGAAGATTAATCAAAATCTCGATATGTCAAAAAATCACGATATGGCCATAAGTTCAATGGACAGTTGTTTGAGTTGATCCCAAATTCGGAATAATTTGGTCGAATAATGGAAAAACAATCAATAATCGATGAAATTATTTAGTTTAGATATTTTCTAATCTTATCTTCCCGAGAGTTTTAAATTGATACCATACTAGACATCATTTGAATAATTTGTAGGAAAACTTCTACTACAGTTATTATAGGAGTTTCAATAATACTTATTTTGAAAAACAATCGACGAACGTCTGCATGTGATGTCTAAATATGAGTGATGATGATTCTAATTTCATATTATAATTCTCATTATACCTTTCCTCCAGGAAAATATTATGAATTTTATAATAATTCAAATTTTAATGAACGGCTTTCAATTTTTTAAATTATTCTAGTAGTCGGATATAATTAATATATTCAAGAAAAAATTTGATAACTCAAATTTTCTATTTTTTATTTGTTGTTCATAACGTGGCAAATAATATATTCCATTTGCATGCAGCTACGTTGTCAGGCAGGCTCTCAAAAAAAGTCGTCAAAAACGGCCAAAAATGGATTTTTGCGTTTTACAAATAACTAAAAAAAGTGTTTTGTTAAAAAAAGTGCGCAATAGAAATACAAATCAAATGAGTTCGCTTGAACCTTGATCAGTCAAGTGCTTTTGAGCTGATTTCAAGAAACTCTAATTTTTTGCTGTTTTTTCGAGAATTATTAACTTGCGTTATATTTGTTATTGACATTTGAAATTTTGATAGAATGTGGGTCTAGTAGCTTTCAGCATACGCATCAAACTTCAAGAAGATCGAATGTAAACTTTTTGAATAATATTGAAAAAACCAAAAAAAGGCTCTTCCGAAAAACGGTCACAAAAAAGTTGTTAGCCAACGTGGACCAATTTTACAAGAAGCTTCTTCTTTGCCAAGAGTTACTCTACAATTTATGTGAATTGCGCTCCTTTTGAAGGAGTGTAAGTATAAAAAAATCAATTTACAAAAAATTACAGAAAATATTCCTTGTGTTGGTGAATTGCGATTTTTGCAATCGATTTTTTTTTCATACTTACATTCGCTTAAAAGAAACGCTATTTGAATACTGTATAGAGTAACTTTGACAAAGAGAATGCAATTTGTAAAATTGGTCTATGTTGTCTAACAACTTTTTTATGGCCGTTTTTCGAAAGGGTCCTTTTTTTATTTTTTTTTAACATTTTTCGAAAATTTTGAGCTCTATCTTTCTGAAATTTGTTGCGTATGTTGGGAGCTATAGATTTCATATCGTATCGAAATTTCAAGTCTCAATATAAAATAGAACGCAAGTTATGAGTTTTCGAATAAATGACAGAATATGATCGTTTTTCGCAATTTATCCGAAAGCTATTGGACCGATCGGGCCTCATAAAACTTATTTGATTCCGCTTTTCGTGCGCACTCTTCTTACCAAAACATCTCTTTCCACCAGATTCATAGTTTTTTTTTTAAAACACAAAAAACCGTTTTTGACCTTTTTTTGACATCTTTCCTGATAACGTAGCCGCGTACAAGTGGGATATATTATTTGCCATGTTATAAACTGACAAATAGAAGAAAGTATTACAAGTTATCAATTTTCTTGATTTTAGCTTGTATTTGCGCTAATTCTATCCGACTATAGACGGTAACGTAAAATGCAGCGATTATTTATTTCAGATTTCTTTCAAGCTTATCTTCCCGAATGCTACTAAATTGATAATGACAGATTTCATGTTCAGTTGCTTCAGTTGATCTTAAACTTGGCATAATCTGGTTGAATTGTAAAATACAATTGACAATCGAAAAAATTATTCATTTTAGATTTTTACTAAGCTCATCTTCCCGAGAGGTTCAGATTGATACCAAGATGGACATCATTCAGATTACTTATTATTCTCGCAGGAGTTTCAATTTGATATTAAACACGATAAAATCAATTGACGAACGTTTGCATGTGATGTCCAAATATGAGCAATAATGATTCTGATTTCACATTATTTCTTTGCTCTGGAAAAATATAACGAACTTTATATTGATTGGAATTTTGATAATAATAACTGAATCGCTTATAATCCCGAACAGAACAATGTTTCAGATGAATGCTGTGCCAAATTATGAAAGGATTAATTTCAGTTATATTAAATTTTATGATAAATACTACCCTTTATAATATAAATACAATAGTTATTTACATAATTAGTTATGAAAAGTGCCATATTGTTTGACGAAACGTAATATTTGCCAAAACAAGCGTAGCGAGTTTAGCAAATTACGTGAGTCAAACAATATGGCACTTTTCGCACGTATTCTGTACAAAATTTTATCTAATTCCGTCAGAGTAATTTTATCTATATTTTTGAATGAGAACATCTCTCACTTTACATCACAAAATTCAGATGACTGTGATTCATGACCATCTATTTTTACTACAGAAACAAGAGTGCATTGAAATAAACAAATATCGAATTTTCACAAAACGTCAAAATAATTTTTAAAAATGTACTCAAGCAGTGATATCCGGAGTGCTATAGTACCCTTTGATATTAAAGACTCTACCAATGATGCATATTGTAAATAATAAATCATTCTTTTAATTATACGCAGATAAGTATATTTGATTAGCTCTGAAACATGGCCAGTT
This sequence comes from Dromius quadrimaculatus, assembly GCA_963989225.1. Classification (NCBI taxonomy): domain Eukaryota; kingdom Metazoa; phylum Arthropoda; class Insecta; order Coleoptera; family Carabidae; genus Dromius; species Dromius quadrimaculatus. Next base: position 34,331,845 of record OZ022328.1, on the reverse strand, counting down.
ATGTAAAGTCATTACGTAGCTACTTTACGCAACTGTTGCATGACAGTTATGAAAAATGGGACGTATTATAACGTCAGAAATTGATGTAAAATTTGACTTTTCAAAACGGAATTAGATGAAGAAATTTTGTTCATCGTTAGATATAGTTCTTCTAATAAGCACCAGCCCCAAATTATTGTTTATTTTCTTTTCTAAAGACAATCATTACAATTTTTATTTTCCTATACACATATAATACAAAAGTTATTTCAATGATGTCTTAAGCGACTGGACATGAAACTTACGGCTATTGTAAAATAAAATAGTAATTTCATATAGTCACCATCTGTCACTTTGACAATGATAGCTGTTACTTTGAAATATGCAATTGATTGATACAATACTGAATAATGTTGATTCATAAGTGATAGATAGGTTCATTGAAATAAACTTGAACTATAATGTTACAAATTTATTTGATACTTCTGAATTGCTCATAGTGATTAAGTGTACACTATGAATAACTGAACCATTCAAAAGACAAACATATGATGATCACTAAACTTAACAGCATCTTGAACATAGGGGGTTCAAATTCCGCTTGATCAACCAGGGAGAGGCACGCTGACCAAGTGGGGGTCAAAAGGACGAACATACAAAATTCAGCTTTATCTACAATATATACAGAAAACAACAGTCAATATTCAACAGATACTCTGAATTTATGAAACAGCAATCAAACTATTTATATAATTCATAGTCGAAGAAATACTGTGTGGCCACTGCAGATTTTTTGGACTGATTATATTTTCACATCTGCTCACTCTTATAGTCTATATTCAAATAAGCTCTAAATGTATCTTCAAATATTATATAGATATGAGTTATACTATTTGATTTGGTATACTGGCTTAATTGCGTTCAGATGATTACAATGTAAGAATATTTTTGCGTGATGTTTGTGGCGATTCCAAAAGAAATCGAATGTGGACCCGTTTGGCGTTTGAAGAATGTGTCTGTGGCATAGCTACTGCATAGCATAAGTCTAAAATATGGAAGGATCCATAAGTGTGGTTCAAGACACGACTTTATTGGCCCGCACGTGACGGCAGCGCCATGTTATGTATGAATCAAAGAGCAATATTTGAGGATGCTGGCAATATAATTAGCTTGGAAATTGGATATAAAAACTTTAGGTTCCAATAAAAAATCTATGGATGTATAAGATAAGTGGAGCTTAATTGATCCTAATTCTATATTTTTATCAGTTCACCTGAAAAAAGTGAATATGATATTGCATAATATGAATAAAAATTTACTTTGGTGATAACAAAAATAAAATAGAAAAAACGACCATGAAATAATCATGATAATAATTATGAAATATTCAAATCCTCTTCTACCCGGGAGGTGTTGAGGTTGTTTCATCCCATTTCTCTTATTCATCTATAAATATTCTCCACTTTTCCCTGTCCCGTGCCAATTCATGTGCATCTCGATTTGTGATCTTCTTCTCATTCAGTATGCTATTAATCGTATCTTCTCATGTTTTCGTGGCCTTCCCCTCATTCTTTTTCCTATAGTTCGAGCTTTCCATACTGTTTTTATCTGCCTACTATCTCGAAGTCTGATAAGATGGCCGTACCATTGTAGCTGTCTGGTATCTATCGCTTTTTTAGCTGATTTTATTTCGAGTCCCTTTCTAGTTTCTTCATTTCTTATTTTATACAATCTGGTCACTTCTTCTATTCGTCTAAGGCACTTCATTCCTACCGCCTGTATTTTGCTCTTTTCTCTTTGATTAAGTACCCAAGACTCGTTTCCATATACCATAGTTTTGTATACTGTGATTTTACTTATACTTTTATTGTTATATACTATTGTTTACTTCTTCATTATATCCCCCTTTGCTTTAAATTATATTTCCGAAATATTTGGAACTTGTTACTTGTTCGATTTTTTTTTCATTCAGTTTGATTTTTATTGTTTCATCTTCTCTGGAAACTGCCACCACTTTTGTTTTTTCGATATGAATTATCATATTTGCTTTTATCCATTCATCGTTCCATACCTCCAAATTTGTTTGCAGTTCCCCATTTTTTTTTTCAAGCCTTGGGTAAGCGTTTTTCAATATTTCGTCGATGTATAGGTACCACAAATAGAAATGAACTCATTGAAAAATCAAAAGTATTTTGATTGATGCAGTTTTAGCTATCAACATTTAATGATACATTACCTCCTGGACATTTATTCTTGGATTATCTGCATATGAAACAGTGTGAAACTGGCATGCGGTTCCTTATATCTGTATTCACTTGTCGAACTACGCAAACAAAAATCTCGTGCGGTTCTCTTTTGCATAAGCATTGGGTACTTATGACATATTGAATAAGCATCTGGTATGTAGGTGGGCGGATTTGATTGATGATAAGAAGAATAAATGAATGGGATTATGAGAGCGAATGAAACAAGAGAGGTATGTTTGAATAAGGGAATCTGATGAGAAATAATTGTTGATAATATGTTGAATGGGGCTTATTCAGATGGAATAAAACAGTATGTGATATGTCGCATATTAAGAGCTAGTAGAATATAATTTTGATACTATTTACCTTCATACTTATAGGGGAGAATGAACAAAACGTAATACTATGGATGGATCACAGGGCAGAAAAAGAAGCTGCATTTATCAATGAGACTAAGCATCCTGTTTTACAATATGTTGGAGGTAAAATATCACTGGAAATGGAAATTCCTAAATTGATGTGGCTGAAGAATAATTTGAAGAATCTGTGTTGGGACAAAGCAGGATTATTTTTTGATTTGCCGGACTTTTTAACTTGGAAAGCTACTGGATCTGAGACAAGGTAATTTTTCTGCACGCACATTAGAGTGTGGAATGATATTTTTCTGCAGTCGTGTTGGCAACGTCAAAAAATCAACATTCAAAATAAGTGTCGATTGTGTTACTCTTCAACAATTCATGCGGCATAATTTTTTCGCTTTTCGGTGTATGTGCTGCATCAATCTAATGTCATTTGAGAACAGTCAATTGACAGCAATATTGATGATATAATTCAATTAAAAAAAGAAAACAAAATAGATGACTTATGTCAAATAAGAATTTCAATATTGGTTTTAAAAATAAAAGTTCACGACCGTAAAAAAATAGTATATTTCTAGTCTGCACAATCGCTCAAATATAGAAAAAACAGCTGTTTTAAGATCATTTTCATGATTCTTTTCACATTAACTTCAATTATAATGATTTGATTAGGCATTAATCATATCAGTCCCAACATGTACATTTATAAGTCATTTGAATCATAATTTTATGATTTACAGAGCGTCAAAATGGTATGAAATAAACCAACTAGTACAATGCGAATATGTGCATTGAATTTAATGATAGCTACGGTTTCTGTAGAGAGCATCAAAATAGCTATATCTGGATATTTGTACGCTTGCGCGAATCAATTCAAGCTCCACTCATTTTCCGAACTGTAGTCTTCCATCAGACTATCATATTTTTCTGTGTTATTTTGTTCCAAGCTATCAGTAATTGATTTAATTATCATAGGGATTATGTAACCAAGCGTTGATTCACGTTAAGCGTTAACATAAAATTTTCTCTCGTTTTGTCATTTTTGTATTTTGAGCCTGAACGTTAATTCAAGCTCACGCCGAAGTCGGCATTAAGTCGCGCTAGCCATTTTAGAGCGTCAAGTGTTACGTTTTCAGGTTATTTACATAAAACCTGTAGAAATATGGAACTACTTCTATAAAATAAGTCAGAGAAACAACATTCAGCGATGATGAACAAAATTGACTTTGATCTTTTACAATAAGATCAAACTTTCAAGAGTTCAAACATTTCCTCAGGCTCAAAATTTGAACAATTACTCCAAAATCTCATGTGCAAAATCAAGAAACATGCCAAATTTTTCAGTGCGAGTTTGAACATAGTTCGATGTTTAAAGTATTTATCACTTCTTTTTGAATCGTAAACAGATATCAGATAATTATAGCAGTCTATCTTGTAAATTGAACACTATATATTCTCAGAAACCAACCAAATTTGTCAACGTACAGATATGACAGAGGTCTCAATACAATAGAAATAAAGTTTTAGTTTTCAATCAAGATATTCATTTCTGTCATCAAGAGGTTGATTGTTGAAATAAAATTTCCAAATGTTGATACCTTAATATATATTTCTCGCTTCGTTGAATCCAGTCTTTTTGTAATAATAATGAAATTTTACTTTCCAGTTAAGATATTCATTGTTATAATCAAGAGATTGATTGTTGAGATAAAATTTAGAATCTCCTAACTTTAATTTCTTCGCTTTATTATGGTTTCACTATAATAAATTCTCTGGTTACATACATACTACTATTTCCATTATCAGCTTCATCAAAATGGATTGCTTTATAACCGATGAACTCAACTTTCGTTGATCTAATTTTCTAGTTCAAATATCAAATCAAGATTTAATTGAGCTTGTACTGAAATCATGACTGAAAAACCAGCATAGACTACCGCGGTCTTGCTTTTTTCTTCTCTTTTTACATTTATGGAAAGATGATGGATGATATGGTCAAATTGTAGAAAAACAATCAATAATCGATGAAAATATTTAGTTTAGATATTATCTAAGTTTATCTTCCCGAGAGTTTTAAATTGATACTAAACTAGACATCATTTAAATAGCTTGTAAAAAGCAATTGACAATCGTTTGGGTATCCTTTCGACATTTCTGTTATAATTATTCCCGCAAGAGCTTTAATTTAATACTTATTTCAAAAAACAATCGACAAACGTCTGCATGTAATGTCTTAATATGAGTGATAATGATTCTCATTCCCATCATACCTTTTCTTCAGAAATATATAATGAATTTTATAATAATTCAAATTTCAATGAGCGCTTTCAATTTTAAAAAATATCCTATTAGTCGGATAGAATTAACATATCTAAGAAAAAATTTGATAATTCAAATAATTTTTTTTTTTATTCGTGAGTTCATAACGTGGCAAATAACATATCCCATTTGTACGCAGCTACGTTGTCAGTCAGGGTCTTTAAAAAAATTTACATTTATGGAAAGATGATGAATTATATGCTGCGAAACTCCTAATTTGAATTTTGGAAGCTCGTGTAACATTCTGCAGAGTGATCAATAATAATTGACCGTCATGTGACTTGCGAAATTCCACATTATGAAATGAAGTTAGTATGAATTTATTTATTTGGTACGTTACCGACATTTCAAAGACGCAGTGACGTTTTACGTGATATTTATGTCAGCATTTTGCATTATATTATACAGATTTTGAACTAAATGATACCGATTAGATTTGAGAAACAAATAAATGAGTAAATAACTGTATCATTGAATGATAATTGAAAATTAATTAATTAATTATTTTCTAAAAATGATACGCTAAAAAAATGTTTTCAGAGGAGTTATGATCTGTTCTTGAAGTTTACTATTTCAATCAGGCGGCAGAGAAAAATCAGAGCAAGGCGGCACAGTAAATCATTTTTGATCTCTCTGTATATAAAATGGTATTAGTTTTTTGAAAGCATTTATTGGATAAATGAATATGTTAAATAGGTTTCTCAATATCTGCAAGTCTGAATGACACTCCTTTTTTTCCACTCTCTTATTTTCTTTATAACAACTAGATCACACAATACATTATTCACGCAGAAGATTAAAAGGCATGAAATTTTAAAATGAGATATAAAAATAAATTATTCAATTTCTTGTGATTTGATTGGCTGAATTTTACGCAATTTATAGAAATTCAAATGAATTATTTAACGCTAGCGTTAATTTGACGTCAGTATAAAATAACGTTCAACTTTCACGTAGACACTTCAGAATACCGTCTTTACGTTGAGGCGTGAAAACTATTGATGTCAAGTAACGCTGGTGTGATTTAACGCTTGGTTCTATGGTCACTCTTTTTACATGTTTCACATGTTTCTACAGTCAGATCCATCAAGACGCTATCGACTGACGCTTGTTTCTTTAATTATATTTTCTAAAATCACTTGCTAATTTGCAACACTGATTCCCGGACTATAGATGATTCAATCCAAATTTTATGAAATGCGTGAAATTCAGCCAATTGGATTACAAGAAATTGAACAATTTTTTGTCATATTATATTTTGAAATTTCATACTTTTTAATTTCTCTGGGATAAATGTATTGTGTGATCTAGTTGTTATAAAGTAAATTGAATGGAGGAAAAAATGGTGTAACATTTAGATTCGTAGATATTGGTAAAACTATTTGACGAACCCATATATCTATAAATGCAGAGAACTAATTACATTTCATGAATGTAAAAAGTGGAAAAGAAAAGCAAGACATATATTTCAAGGCCGTTGTAGTCTGTGCTTATTTTTCAGCCATGGTTTCGGTAAAAGCTCAACTAAATCTTGATTTCATATTTGAACTAGAAAATTAGAAAGTTGAATTAATCGGTTATAGAAATTAATTGAAACAGATGAAGCGTTCTATTTTGATGAAGCTGTTGATGGATATAGTAATATATATGCAACCAAAGAATTGGCACTAGTGGAACCATGACAAAGCGAAGAAATTAGAGTTAGAAAATTAAACATTTTTATTACAAAAAGAAAAATTTCAGGGTCATTCCAGCATAATTTTCAAGATCTGTCTCTGATCAATTGCAATAATCAGCTTGCCCTCTCGTTTACACTATAAAGTTAGAATAGAACAAAATTCAACAATTTGTCGTACTGTATTTTATTATTTATTTCAGATCTTTGTGTTCGCTGGTATGTAAATGGACATATTGTGTACAATGCGAAGGTACAGATGGATGGAGTGAATCGTTCTTCAATGCAGTAGGCTTAAAAGAACTATTGGAAGACAATGCTCGACGAATAGGACGTGAAGTTCTAGCTCCTGGCTCTCCTTGTGGTGAAGGATTAACAGAAGAAGCAGCTCGTGATCTCGGCTTGCGTCCTGGTATAGCTGTTGCTACTTCAATTATAGATGCACATGCCGGAGGTCTTGGAATGGTTGGATGTTCGTTTGATTCTGTACCTACAGACTTTCATACAAGATTAGGTATTATTTTTTTGTATTGAGCACCTCCACTGCTCTTTTTCAAATATTTTTTCTTTATGATTCCTAATCAGTATCTAAGATAATCTGTAAAGCACCTCTGCTAAAGTTCCGTCTATTGAATATTTCCTCAAAATCTGACTGTCACGTCGGTGGTATTACCATTTTCTGTTTCAATATATCATTCCAGAGACTCAAGAGAATAAAGTATTTCCACTAAATGATTTTCTGGTAGACAGTGAAGCAGAGTTGATTCGATAATATGAATAGTTATACAGTATTTATTCGAAATGATAAGATCTTGACCGATGGGACTACTTACATACAAGCAACTTATAAGTATAACAAAATGAGTTCATCTAACAATAAAATTTGATAACTTTGCAAAGATATTGGATACCCTGAATTAATCAACTCACATCCGAATATTGAATTTATATAGGCACATGCTACCTGAAATATGCAAAACACATGTTCTAATGCGACAAATAGTACATTTATTTGATAGTTTTATCTGGGAAGCTCTTCGGGAATCTTAAAAATGGGTAATTTTATATCGGGTGCTTAAGACCAATCGTACCACCCAAATATTTCGCGAAATGCTGAACGGATTAATAAAAGAAAAAATATGTATGGAATGATTTCTAAGATTCTATTGAATAGTAGAAAATTCAAGTTCACCCCCTCATCCCCTGAGGGTGGGGAAGGTGCAACTTTCAAATTTCGAATGGCAACCCACTTCATTTTGATGCAGATTTGGATTCTCATCTAAAAAATATGAAGTTTTTGTCTGAAACTTTTTTCATGTTCTTGACAGATGGCGCTGTAATCGCAAAGATTAGTTATTTTTCGTAATCACTTCAACGGCTAATACTGAGTAACCTAGGCTTGCACAGTTTTCAAAACACATTTTTTGAGTGTGGAGTGCGTTCGGGTAAAGAGTTCTTGCCATTTCCTGGCGGCTGCTCTGAACCCACCACGACACTCGCCCAAAATTTGCAACATGTCAGCAGCTTCCCTATTGTTATAAACCATTCTAACAACAATGAAAATTTTCAAACGCTTTGACTCTTCTGACAAGTAGTCTTGCCGAATTTCGCTTATAAACAAGTCTCCTACGCCGCAATTTTAAAAACAATGTACGGCTGCAATATTTATTTATTTTTGAGTATTAGCCGTTGAAGTAATTACGAAAAATAACTAATTTTTGCGCCATTTTGTTAGGAACATGAGAAAAAGTTTCAGACAAAAACTTCATATTTATCAGTTGAGAATCCAAATCTGCATTTAAAAGTAGGGATTGCCATATAGAATTTCAAAGTTGCACCCTCCTTATCCTCAGAGGGTGAGGGGGTGGACTTGAATTTGTTACTATTCAATAGAATCTTAGAAATCATTTTACACGTATTTTTTCTTTTTTAAATCCGTTCACCATTTCGTGAGATATTTGAGTGGTAGGGTGGTCTGAAACACCCGGTAGATATCGATGTGCTCTTTCCGAATTTCAACTTTGCCACCTCATATTTTTGCCGTTCGCGCCACCATATTGAAAAAAGGCGCCTGAAAGCAGTTTTTTGACAATTGGGGCTATTCAGTAATTCAATGAATAAGTTTTTCTCGATCATTATCTATTTCAACCAATGAATATAGATAGCTATAACGAAAATACTGAATATTCGCTTGTCACAATTGTTTTCATTAGTCAAAAATCTTACCGATCGATGAAAAGATGATGATTGTGTTACATAATGTGGCTAAGTATCTCCTTTCCAACTCATTTCATGATAAAAACAGTTATATACAAAATAAAAATGGAGAGAATTCCCTATAATTCTTGTGATATCTTTTTTTTCGTAAAATCGATAGTTTTGTTGTACGAGTACCGCAAATTGTAGTTGTGCACGTAGATGTATAATTGTTCGCGGCGCTCGTACGCTAAAACTATTGATTTCACAAAGAAAAGGTTATTATGCAGATCGCAAGAAATTTTCTCTAATAAATATGTTTTATTGGGTGATCAGTTCTGTATTAATTATTTTAAACACAACGTTTCGACAGCAAAGTGCTGCCTTTTTCATATTTCTTTACACTTCAAAAAGGCAGCACTCTGCTGTCAAAACGTTGTGTTTCAAATTAATTAATACAGAACTGATTATCCAATAAAACATATTTATTAATAAAATAAGTTCTGAAAAGTTTTTTCCTTCATTAAATTTTCTCTAATTTAATTTTGTATATAAATGCTTTCACCGTGAAATGAATTGGAAACGAGATATTGTCAAAGAACTGCTTTTAGGCGACATTTTTTCATTATAAAGGTGCGAGCGGAAAAGATACGAGATGGCAAAGTTGAAATTCGGAAAGAGCACATCGAAATCTATAAAATTACCTATTTTTAAAACTCTGGGTTAACTCTTCAGGTAATCCCTCTTTTTAGAACCAAATGACTGTACTAAAATAACCCCGACCATTGGTACACCAGCTTATCAATGGACAAATGATTTTGTAACATCTTTAAAGGTATAACATCCTCGAAAAATAATATAAAGAATTCTTTTTATTTAGTCCAAGAACAGAAAAATGTTGTCCCTTTGGATCATATCTTAGTTTCTTTTAATGTTGTGGCACTTCTTCCTAGCGTATCCTAAGGTTTTACGATGTATTGAGGAGTACTAGCCTAAAATTTCGCAAAACACTGAATTAGATCTAAACCAATTTTTGGAAGGTGTAAAATTGATACTTGATACATCTATCTTCAAATTTCAAAATAAAATTCACTTATAGATTTTAAGTGCCTTTCTTGCCGACATTGTCATGAAAAAAAAAAACAGAATCAACTTTCGTACATAATATTTCAAATTATCTACTATCGTTCTTATGTTGATGACATTTTTATCTTTATCAATCATAAGCACATTTTCAACTGTTGGAATATATTAATAATCTCTACTCTAGAATATAGTTCACTTCAGAATTTATATCAAATTTCAGTATCAACTTTCTCGATGTAGCTATCTCCAGAAATTAAAATGGCTCCAACCATACAAATTGGTACAGGAAATTCACCCACTCTGGTAGATACATCAACTTTTATTCTAATGAACCACTTACACACAAAAAAAAGATCATTGCAACTCTTGCATTTATAGCTATTTTACTATCTGGTAGTTCCACCAACGGAATTTGATGTATTTTCTTGATGTCATGGTATAAAATTGTTACCTCCATTTTCATAAATGGAAATTTTAAGGACAATTATGATAGAAAAGTGAATAGCAAAAAATATCACAGGCTCCCTTTTTCAGTATTACTGAATGAATGAATGAAACATATCAATAAAAAGCCAGACGTAGTTATCGTGCCTAATTCTGTAGTTCATCCCAGTTAAGAACGGTCCAAGCGCTCATATGGAATCTACGATTTGAGCTTCCTGATTGGTCGAAATGCGAACAAGATTCACTCACAGTTAATGCAGAATACGAAGCAAGCTGTCTGAAAATGAATTCAAAAAATAAAAGCAAAAAGTATATCTACATACTATGTGGATAGATACAAATTTGAATCTTCGAACTGCATAAATCTATTTATGATAATTGATGAAAGACTGACAGGTGATGGAACTGACAGATAGCCAAGTACGATTTTTGTGCTAATCTAGAATCAGAAGGCTCAAATCGTTGTGCCATACATAAGAACGCTCGGTCCGTTCTTGACTGAAATTAACTGAGGAAATATTGAGCGATTGTTTACAAAGCTCAGAGACAGTCCTCACATCAATGATGCCAACAATGTCGAATATGAAATCAAATATGGGTTATGCAATAAATCATACGTCGGGAAAACTGAATTGGGAGTGTCTCAACGCATTTTTCAGCACCATTATGATTGCCGACTAATGAACTCATTACACAATGATCTCGTAGATCGTTCGATCAACACTGACTATAAATTTTCAAAAATTTAAGATCAGTGGAACTGAAAGCAATTATTTCAAACGTTTATTTCATGAGACTTTATTCATAAATATCAATAAGCAACGGCATGTCAACTATCAAACAGTTTATTTTGATTCTATTAGCAAACTGTCATCCGTACTTGGCACTTTTGCCGATTGATGCCATCACATGACATCTTTCTCGCCATTTTACAATATTTGTTTCCGTTTTCTGGCATTGTTATTTGACAGTCATACCAAGATGGCTTCAAATTACTCTCTGATTTTTAATTCTCCGGCACTGTGAACCAGATTGATCAAATATTCTTACTGAACATTCATTAAAAACATAACAATGAAACATTTGACGTGTGTTTCAATATATTTTCTAGATATAATTTGTTATCGTATGTATTTTATGATTATGTATTATGTAGCTCACGATTGAGGACTGTTTGAGCTCCGAAACGTACTACATTGAAGATATATTTAAATATCAATCAAGTTTTGGTCTCTTGTCACTCAATTATGATTTTTATCTTACAATATTGGATTATCACAAAAAGAAAAAATTAATCGAAATGTTGGTTGACCAAGTTTCCAGAAGTAAGTAATTGTGGCACCGACAAAATTCAGTCTTCGAAATTTTGATGGAAATATCCGTTTTGAGTATCCCTAAATCCATTTTGAGTATTTTCGGCTTGATGTCAATACGTATGTATGTGCGTCCGTAACTCGCAAATCTCAAAACCCGTCGAACGTATAATGCAAAATTTTGTATTTAAGACTCCTGTAGGGTCTAGTTGTGCACCTCGCATTATGGTTGCAATGTTTGTACCGAAAGTGCAATTTACTTGAAACTTTTTTTGAATTTTTCGCATAAATCGAAAATGGTCAGCCGTAGTATGTTGAAATTTATTATTTGGAATTGCTGTGGCATCCTAATGGTAACCTTTTTTTTTCCCAATCGGCTGAGCCGGAAATGAATTTTATATAACATACTTTTCGAATTTTCGCAATAAATTCAAAACAATCAATCGTAAAACATTAAAATTTCATATGAAACACTTCTATAACATCTAGCTGTTCACCTTGTATTACGATTGTGATCGGCTGAATCGAAAGTGCAGATTACTGAACAGTTTTTAAAATTTTCCGCATGAATCGGAATCTATTGTAATTAGATTTTACATCGAGTGCATGTTTTCATAATTGCAAATGTATTCTAATTGACTACATATTATTCCGTTTTTTTGAAACACCTGCACCGAAAGTACCCTATTACTCAGCTGACTTCTGCTTCGAAAGTCTTAAATTTCAAATCATGGTAACAATTTCCATTAATTCTCAGTTGACCGGAAATTAATAGATATTTTTGTCCGCTGGATAAAAATTAAAATTGGATTTTTTTATTTCATTGATATATGTCAGATTGATATTTGAAAGTCTGTATTAAAGAATGTGTTCGTTATAGTGTGTGCATTTATTGTGAACGGGATAGCACAGAAAATGTGAAAAATATCAATCTATAAAATAAATCATCTAAGTTATGTTTTATTGTATTAGTTTACTGTAGTGTGATTGCATTTGCAAAAATCTGTTTGTCAAATCGATAAGACAGTTTCAATACATCCAAATTTAAATCGACTTTTCTGGTTTTAATTCTGCATATTTATTTTTATTTTTGACGTTTCGACTCTCTAACCAAAAGTTTTCATCAGAAAAAATGATGAAGACTTTCGGTTAGAGAGTCGAAACGTCAAAAATAAAAATGAATATACAGAATTAAAACCAAAAGAGTCTATTTATTGTGATATAATTTTGAAAGTATGTATAGAACATCCAAGTTTATTTAAAAAGCTTAGTAAGGGGGTACTCCGGTGCACTTGTTACAAAAAGTATTGTATGCAACACGAACACTGAACGACTGTCATTATTGTCACAGATAAATTTGGCTGCACGAAGCTACGACTTGGGCTTAGCCCTCGTCTTCGCCTCTGCCTCGGGCTTTGCCCTTGTCTTCACCGAATGCAGCCAAGTTTATCCTGGACAAAAATGACAGTCGTTCGGTCCTTGTAGCATAATATACTATTACTTTGTGTATGTATTACATGAATCAGTGCTACGCCCTTTTTTTTCTAATAGAGGACGTACCCGGGCAAGATCGGTTGAACCTCGGCTTGAACTCAGTGGAGACGGGGGCTCAGTGAATATAGTTAAAAAAATAAGAGATGCGGGCGCCAGTCGGCCTCAGCCTCAACGTTTCAACCTCAAGAGTCGGCCGACAAACCGAAACGGGAACCAAACTAGGATTGACGGTAATAAAGGACGAGTACTACCTACTCATACACGAATTCAAATTACTACTAGATATATTGACTCTGAACTGAATACACTAATGGACTATAAGTAGGGGAAACTATGAATAAAAATAGAACAAAGATGTGAAATATAGTAAACCTAAATCGAGGCCAATTAACGCAAGAAGAATGTCAGCCGTGTGACAGATACAATAATAGCAAAACTTAGTGGGTGGTAGTGTTCCCCAGTAGAATTCAGGATAGCGGCGCGTGATTTTATACGCAAGTGACGTAATAGCGCTACAACGACGCACGGAGTTCCGGTGGTCGACCAGCGAACGGTATGCGAGCGCACGATTAATGTTGAACGCAAATCCTGCAAACTACAGCGACGCACGAACTACACACTACTAAAAATTAGCAGCGGCGTAAGAAAACATATTAAATCAATGTTACTATGTTTGACCGGGCTTAACAATAGCTTAATATGGTCCAACCATAATAGATATTTATAATTCCACAAACAATGAGAGATAACAAAATATACACATGTAATAGTTATGAATTCTCAAATGAATCATACCATCAAACTGTTAGAGAGGTTATGATCATATAATAGATGACCCAAAATAATAAAATAATGAAAGTGGGGCTTATCTGTACAGGGATGTAGTGAAGAGTTGCAGGGCTTCTGATGCGATCGAATCAGGTCTGAAGTCACACCAATTGTTTCGGGCTGGTAATATGCACAGCGGCGTCCCAAATTAAGTCCTTTCTGGGTTCGGTATTCGCCAAAACTATTTCCGATTCCCAGAATGTAGTTTCTGCAACTCGTATGGAAAATTCCAAATCCAGAATCGCATGCAGCGATCAAAAACTCAGGGTATCAAATAAAAGCCTGGAATACAACATGATAAACATATGACTCCCTTAAAATATGGAATTGCTCCAGAATAAAGGAATGATGGAACCAAATTAAATATTTGAAAATACTAATGGAAATTACGCTAAATATATCATAGAAAATTAACGTACATCAGCCGTGGAAGACGGAAGTGATATGGAAATGAAATTGAGACCACGAGGATTTAGTTGGGCGGCTTGATGCGTTTGAAAATGTCTCGTTTCTGAATATAATCCGGGATTCACCCGTGGAATAGTCCTTCCTAATGTCGTGAAACTCGAAATGATCCAAAATAATATTTGTTCCTCCAAATTTGCACAAAATTGCACCAATATTCTATAAAAGTTCACGACTTCAGCAAACGAAAGATTACAGAAGACTCTTTGCAAAAGAAATCCCGCTTCGATCAATTATTTCCACTAATCCGTCAGTTTAAAAGCGCAGGCAGGCATAGCCCGAGTCAAGAAGATGCTGCTTAGGAAATTAAACACTCTAGTGTTAGAAGGGTGGCCTAAGCAAAAAAGTTGAGTAATAAACGTAAAATCAGTTTGAAAATACAAATTGATTGTAAAATAATTCACATAAAGTGATGGATTATAGTCACAACCGGTCAGGGCTTGTAATCTTGATAAAGATTATGATGAAGATGATCTCAGTTTAGCATAATACTTGCTTATTGCAATGCATCTTTATATTCCATGAAAATATTCAATAAGTCGGTAGTTAAATGGTCTATATTTCCGATCATTATAATTGAAACATCAGTATTTGATGATTTAATTAGAGTATTTTGTCTTCATTGATTTTATAAATGCTATTATCAATAATAATCAAAATAATTGAATAGTTTTTATCTACATAATTATATTAATGCTTATAGTTTACATTGATTACTATATTCCGAATAAATGGCACCATTTCATCTGTCATCTAGTGTCTAATTGAGAATTCTACCAAAACTGCTTTGAATGATATATTTTTTAGTTCTTCAGCGAAATCTACTGGTGTTATATATTCTAGACCTGTAATATTATAATGAGAGATGTGCTGGATCGTTGGAAATGTATATGCGCGGATACGGATACTGATACAAATTATTAATATCTAGAATGGCAAATACAGATACGAATACGGACCTCAACTTTGCGTGTGACCTTGGACCGAGGAGTCTTTCAGTGCAGCAGGAATTTTCTGATTTACATCGCAACAGACTTTTTGGGGACGAAGCTGCCAAATCACTTTTTTTAAATGCAATTCAGCATTACTTGATTCTGATTATGATATTTAATTGCTTTCCAATTTCCTGAGATAGCAATTTATGCAACATCATAGAGCCTGCTTACATTCGTATTGCATACAAAAAAATTCTTTTACACTCAACTTCCATATTTTGACAATTATTAAGCACTCATGAAGACAGCCAAAAGCACAAAATGACATTCAGATTCTACGATTCACGAAGCGTAGAGTGCTTACTTTACGCACGTCTGCAGAAAATAGTTATTTATGTATCTAATGCGCGAAATTATACTTTGGTGCTTGAGAATGAAAGTTTTTCATCAAGGTGGTAGCCAAGATACAAATCTTTCGCAAGCTCCAAAGAAATTTCGTGCTCGAGTAGCATACAATATCATACAATATTCTTTCTACAGGCGTCAAAAACAATATATATATACATATATATATATATATATATATATATATATATATATATATATATATATATATATATATATATATATATATATATATATATATATATATATATATATATATATATATATATATATATATCATATTAACATACAAAAATGAGTAGAATTCTTTTTCTTGACAACGTGCACGAAGTGAAATCAGTGCACGAAGTACTTTGTGCCCGTTGTCATGATTAACAACTCCAATGCGACATTTCGCATACTAATATTGATGTACAAATGTCATGATTTCCTGACGTTTGTAGAAAAAAGTAATAATTTCATATGATGCAAACAATTTTGATAATTATTTCTGTTAGCGTATTACCAAGATTAGAGTTTTAATCTTACTATAAGGATAGATGAATAATTGCCTAATAACTTAGTATAATGAATGTTTAAAAGTGAGAAAGTAATTTGAATTCAAGCTAACAATATATTTTCAATAAAATTGCATATACTTAATTTAATTCTTTTATGATCCGCCAGATAATTTAATCAACCCGTGAAGCTTTTGTAGCAGTTAAAAGTGACATAATTTGTTTTGAAATATTTCCGAATGTTTTTTTATAAGCACTTGACAACATAGTGAATTAGTGAATTAAGAAAAAAAATGTCAGCTGCACCGTGAAGGGGTGGGTTATACGTCAGCAGCTCGCATGAACTTGTAAGAAAAGAATACGTTGATTGAATTAATAGTACGCTGGATAAAATTCAGCTAAGAGATTGTTTACGTGATGGAAAACACGAAAACAATAATCAGCTGCGTGTAATTGCTGCGAAAATATACAGTGTGTCCATATTTCGAGGTGCCACCAATGGATCTCGGAGACCATCGGAGATATGACCTCGGTTGAATAAGACTTTCTATGCGCGACTAAGAGATGACATCAGGCATGGTTTTGTTTTCTAAAAAATTTTCATAGAGCACTATACTCTATTTTTAAACTAGGAGGAGCAGACTGAAGTAGGAGTCATGAAACTGAGCGTTTTTGATTGGTTTATTTTACACCAGTTTTACACTGAACAAAAATTTGTTAGACCTTGCACAAATGTTGAACGTTTCCCATGGTTCTTTATCTTGTTCAAACTCTGCTGGACTAGTCGATTACTGAATATAAACGATAGAAGTATAGCAATATTCCTGCAGTTTTCAATTGAAATGTTTTGAAATGTTATGCAGCGCTCTATAATTTTTCTATAATAATACTTTCACTAGTTTTGAATATTTTTTGTTAGGACACTACTGGATTATATGCTTGAATAAATAAGTTGGGTTTTTTGATCTACAATATTATTTATGCAATAAAATATCTTCGTTATCGTTATGTGATGCATTTATTCGTATTATTGAAATATTTTTTGTTGTCACTTAACGAACAATAGCTATGAAATAAATGTGATAAGGTCACGGGCCCAAAATTTTGAATTGAATTTTGCTGCATAAAATCTGGTGATATTTCAGTCGTAGTAACTTCAGTTTACTCCGCCTAGTTAAGAAATGAACTATAGATCATGACGAAAAACTGAATTGATCGATCTATTCTTCTGTAAATAATTTTTAATCTTCGCAGATCTGAAAAAAGACTCAGGTAAAAAAGGTCAATATTATTATCACCCAGCCAGAAGCGTATCTATATATTTCTTTGTGGGGCATATTTCTGGAATACGGCACAAAGGTTTGATTTTTTTTAATGAAACTAATACCTGAAAATAACATCAAAATATCGCATATTCTAACTGATCTCAATGATATGAGATTTATTTTCTCTGTTTTGGTACAAATGAGAAATTTTACAATTTCTGTATTTTCTATTCATAAATTACAATTAATGTAATAATTCATGAATGATATTAATTATTTTTGATAATTTCATGCCATTTTAAAATATGTAGTAGCATAAATTATTCAATGAATAGACTAGTCGAGACGTGAGTTTTCTGAGAAAAATAGTTCTATTCGGAATGAAATTTGGGACAAGATATTTTTAGGATTTTTTTTGCCAACAAAAATTGCAATTGTTATTAACAAAGAATGAAGACAAAAATTGGAAAGGTAATTACTGCTGAACTATGCATGGTTGAAATCTGAACCTTTCGTCGGTCAATAACTGAACAATAAAGATTGAAATGCATTATAGAGTTTGTACGAGCACAAATTATGTATTTATCAAATAGTCAAACTTGAGACTGGTACTATATGAAAGCTGCTGTTATGAAGGTTTGCCTAAACTTCTTGATTTCAAGCTCAGTGATTGTGGGAGATGGTAATTTACGAAATATCTGAAGTAACAAGCATTCATAAGCTGTCAAAAATGCGCTTGCATCATCAAGATGATTCTTCAATTTTTCCATACAACTGCCATGACAAGGAACAGAATTAGCTCAATATAAAAAAATAAAAATTCAGCATAATATAGACTAACTAAAACATAGTTGTATTTAAAAAAATTGAATAAAGTCAACCTAGACATTGGATCATCAGCAGCAGTAAGTTGAACGATTGAAGGTAACAAATCAACTGAATAGCTAAAAAAACTGTCAAAATCGCAATTGCTTATGTTCAATTGATGAGTTTAAAAATGAGGACAACTTCACGTCTAACTACACATTGGAAGAATGGAGATACAGGTTTCAGAAAGCTTTTTGATCTAAAAATTTTCTTGAGTATCAAGAATTTTACCTTTATTTTGTGAGTGAAGAATTTATAAATCATTGCGTTGAAACTTGTAACCTGTTTCAATAGTATGTTTCGCGAAACTAGATTGAAAATTATTTTGTTTGATGCATCTGATATGCTCATTTAATCTGATTATAAATGATCTACAGTTTGACCTGTATCAGCAGCTCTACAAAAGCAAGTGATCTTCGAAATTCCCAATTTTCCCAAGCGGTCGGTAGTATCAACTTTCTTACACAGAGTTTTCTTTAAAATATTGAGTAGAAATAATATTGACAGTTATTGCTGAAGCTATGGCAGAAAAATAGCGTTTTTGATAAACAAGAACAAGAAACGAAAAGAAAAATTGCAGGCTCAACCAATTAAAACGCAAGCTAAAACATTCAAAATGTAGATTAAATCACTGAAAACTTGGAATCGACCACTAATTCATATAAAATACACCTGATACACAGAAACAGTGCCGCGAAGTTGCTATTTATCTCATGTACGATTTTAGCCATTATCAAATACAACAAGTTATTCTTGATCATAGTTATTAAGATACAGTTCTTAGCGCATTTTTACAAGAAAAAAAATACGCTATTATATGCACTTTGGCTGTCTAGCTGGCCGGCTGGCTGGCTGACTGGCGGGCTGACTGGCTGGCTGGCTGGCTGACTGGCGTGACGCTGAGATCTCAGCAACTACAGCATTTACAGACTTCAAACAGGTACTAAATGAAAGATGCTGATTTGTAGGTTTGCTCAAACTACTAGATCTTCTTATTCATACTCCCAGTTTTGAGTAAAAATTGAAACAAAAATTGGAGAAGTAACTACTGCTGAACTATGCATAGTTGAAATCTGGAAATTGCTGCACAGAATGAGCAACATATCAGTAATTGAATTTTATACCTGAAACTTCGAACCGATATGGGTAAGTACCCATTTTAGGGTAGAAACTATTTATTTCAATATCTCGCGAGTTACACAAGATATAAACATGCGGTTTCCGATGTTATTAGTATCAGAATGAGTTTGAATTTTGTTTTTACGATTAATTTAAGCCAGTACATGACCACCTGTTACTTATTTTCTTGAATCTGTAGCTTTGAAGGATTTTTCAGGGATTTTTTCTTATATAGCTTTGATGAAGATCAAATTATTATTTTAAGGTACAGCACTGACGGCAGTCAGTCAATAACTAAACAATAAAGATTGAAAGGTATTTTTGAGTTTGTACGTGCACAAATTATGTATCTATCAAATAGTCAACTTGAAGCTGGTACTAAATGAGAGCTGCTGTTTCGTGGGTTTGCCTCGACTCCTTGATTTCAAGCTCAGTGATTGTGGGAGACAATAATTTGCAAAATCTCTGGAGTAACAAGCATTTATGAGCTGTCAAAAATGCGCTTTTATCATCAAGATGATTCCTCAATTTTTTCTCTGTACCATCTCCTCGGATTTTTTTGTGCGAATTATTAGGGGAGCAATATGCATAAAAAAATATATATGTATGTGGTATTATTAATTTTTGTGGCTTAATTATGAAACCTTCATACCATCGTTGCTTAAATAATTTCAAGTTACTGGTCAGTTTTTTACGTTCATAATGTAATTTTAGGTTTGATATGTGGTACGTCGACCTGCCACATGGCTGTAAGCTTGACACCGATCTTTTGTGAAGGTGTTTGGGGTCCTTACTATAGCGCAATGGTACCAGGAATGTGGCTGAATGAAGCCGGTCAGAGCGCCACAGGTCGCCTCATAGACCATATTATTGAGTCACATCCTGCTACAGTTCATATTCGCAACAAGCTTCCGAATGATATGTAAGTGATTTCAATTATTTTCACTGATTAATTAAGATAAGTACACATAAATATGATACCTGAATTTTCACACAGTAAATCTCTGTCTTACAAAAAGTAGGTGAGTTCATTATTCAGTAAAATATGTAAAGCCATATCAATTTAGGATCATGTACAAACACTAGAAGTGAACAGACGTGCCTAACGCTAACAGTGAAGAAGTTATACATCTAATTAATTGATGATAAATCACAGTGTAAGTTACCACATCACCTTCAATTTAGTGTATACTATTAAAATGTAAGTACCTTACTAAAATCATGTCATAAACAAGTGGAGGCTCATACTCCATTCCGTAGCATCTCTATTAACGTTAACAATAACATTCTCAAAAACAATCTTAACAACCGCTTACTCCATGACGAGTCCAATCGCATCACCTATAATAATCAGCTCAGTACCAATTATACAATTCATGTTGAGCTCATCCACTCAGAGCCAAAATACATCAGTCGACACACCAAACTACTCAATGAATCCAACAACAAGCCTTCTTCAATCGCAAGTTATCAAGAACAAAGAAACAAGGAATAGACCAAAAAAAAAACACAAAGAATAAAGCAGTTTTACACAACTACAACTAAAACGTCCTTATCAAGAAAGAAACCTTATCATTAGTCCCAACCCAAAAAACGACAAACCACCACCAATATTTATGCAAGACGTAGAAGACTATCCAATGATAGAATCAAGCATTGGAACAGTGCTACAGCCAAGTGAACATACCTGCAAGACTTTCTCCAACAATACAGTTGAAGTGAATACAACAACATCGAATGCATACCGCAGACCTGAGCATTTCTCAAAAATTAACAATATCACACTGTAAACTTACTAGCCAAGACAGGACCGCGCATATAGAGTGGTCATGAAAATATCCATCCATCAGTATTAACAAAGGACATTAAAATTGAATTGGTAAGTGAGTGATTCGAAATCAGAAATATCACCAACATCCGCTGCTGAAGACAGTACAACCGTTGCCCAACGAAAACAACAACGAAAACAACAACAAAAATTACGAAATTAGACATCTAATCAAAAGTTGGAGTAGAGCCACCCAGAGAAAGAAAAGAGATCCCTCAGTGCATAAGATGTCAGGAATATGGCCACACTAAACTATAATGCTGAAGACGTTATAGCTGTGTGAAATGTGGAGATTACCATCCAACGAATATCTGTCGAAAAAATCGAAACCTCCCCGCAAAATGCGTACTATGCAGCGGTTCACATCCGGCCAATTACAAAAGATGTACCACGTATGATTTGCAAAGAGCACGGGGTAATCCAAGCAGTAAGTACAGAGAAAATCAAATTTCGAATAATATTCAAAAAATTCGCATCTTCCATTTTCTTCAACAAATAGCAATCTTTGAACAACATCTGCATCAAGCAAGTTCAACGAATAAGGGATACAAGATCCTCTCACATCTCAAACAAGTAAAAATCTAAGTTATTCTCAGGTCGCACAACCAACGCAAAGTTCTGCAAATTATCATCAACCACTGCGCAACAAGTGCGCAAGAGAAAAATCATCAATTTACAACATTTCTAAACGAATTTGAATAACTGTTTAGTGAACTAATCAATCAAAGCAACATGATCATTAATCTTCTTTCTACTGTTATAAAGAAACAGCAGTGGTCAAGTCACTATGAATAGGCCTCTGGAATGCAAGCGGACTCTCCCAACTTCGCCAAGAAGTTAAATGCTTCATCAGAACTAATAATATAGACATTCCTCTAATATCTGAAACACATTTTACCGGAATACACTATTTCAACATTCACAAGTACAAAACTTATCACAACAAACACCCAGACAAAACAGCACACCGAGGAACCGCATTGATTATTAACGAAAGAATAGAACATGTCGAAATAGAGAAATTTGAGAGAGACCAGATACAAGTAACGAATGTACCAACGAAATGAAGTAATGATACACCAAATATAGCGGTAGTTTACTGCGCATCCAAGCACACCATAAAAGAGGAACAATTCAACGAATTCGAAATACTTGGGAGAAGATTTATAGCCGGAGGCGACTTCAACGCCAAACATACTAGATGGAGATCTAGGCTTATTGACCCAAGAGGCAAAACACTACAAAGAACAATGTTGAACAAAAATTTTGACTCCTCAAGTACAGGTGAACCCACACATTGACCGACACATCCGAACAAAATTCCCTATTTTCTGGACTTCTTTATAACGAAAGGAATTTCATCAAACTACTTACAGATTATTCCTAACTCTGACTTATTTTCTGATCATTCACCAATAATTGCAACAATTAGTTCCACTATTA
This sequence comes from Dromius quadrimaculatus, assembly GCA_963989225.1. Lineage (NCBI taxonomy): Eukaryota > Metazoa > Arthropoda > Insecta > Coleoptera > Carabidae > Dromius > Dromius quadrimaculatus. Next base: position 34,309,082 of record OZ022328.1, on the reverse strand, counting down.
TATTGAAGCCAAAAATATATATTAAACACGAACTGGACCTTGTTTCAATGATATTTGAACGAGAATATCCACTTGAAAGTGCCAAGAAATGAGATATAGAAATTGTAGTAGAAAGTACAACCAAAGTTATACAAGAAACAGCATAAGTCCTTACACCTAGAAAATAGAAGAATAGCGAAGGAAATTATAAGTATCCCATACATGTCAGAGAGAAAATTAAAGTAAAAAGAACTGCCAAATTCAAGACATCCCAATGATAAAACCATTCTGACTAGATTAACCAGAGAACTGAAAGAACTACTTTGTGAAATTGAGGAAGAGAGCCTCCAAAATTATTAACAAGGCTTATCATCTCACCCTCAAGAAGACTAATCGCTCTGGAAAGCAACCTGAAAAATGAAACACACAAGAAACACTATCACACATCCGAAAAGATGATGCTAAATGGGCCAGAGATAATGATGAAAAAGCTGAAATTTCTGCGAACCATCAATCTACTGTCTTTAAATCAAATCCTACAACAACATAAGTAGATCCGATCAAAATTACTGGGTTGCTAGAGACCCCTTGCCAACTACAATAAGATGCCTTAAACCAAACAAAATGAAATCAGAAATTAACCTTCTTAATAATAAAAAATCCTCAGGGTATGATTCGATCAATGCAGTCATATTGAAGCAAAAAGACATTAATTGCAATCACACAAATATTAAACGCTATTTTTAGAACTCAGTACTACCCAGTTCAATGGAAATTTGCAAAAATAATACAAATCAAAAAGCTTGACAAATCGCCTAATCAAGTTACATCATATAGACTCATCTCGGTTCTACCAGCTTTATCCAAACTATACGAAAAACTACTCTTGAAACGACTACGGCCTATTATTAAAGAGAATAATCCGATACCGGATCACCAATTTGGATTGAGAAATAAGCATTCAACCATCGAACAAATACACGAAAAGTTGAAAATGATTTGGAGACTAGAAAAGTTTGTGTACGGGTTTTTCTAGATGTGAGCCAAGCGTTCGATCGTGCCTGGCACGCCGGTCTACTTTATAAGATAAAACCTGGTTTTATTGATTGAATCCTTTCTCGAAGATAGATATTTCCAGGTAGTACAACAAAATTCTTAGCCTCAGATGTACAAAATCAACGCAGGGTTACATCAAGGGAGCCTCCTGGCACCTCTCCTATACCAGATCTACACCGCTGATCTACCACACTACGAGGAAATCTTAACTACCACATTTGCTGACGAAACGGCTATTTTTTTGTCACACTAGGACCCAAATAAAGCAGTAAGTATGCTCCAAGAACAAATCGACAACATAAGTAGATGGACAGAAAAGTGGAGCATAACGATTAACGAAACAAAATTTGCACAAGTGACATTCACAAACGAACACGTTACATGTCCGCACGTAATCATGGACAGAAAACCAATTACACAAGAGAAGAATGTTAGATACCTTGGCTTGTATCTCGAAAAGCAGCAAACATGGAGAATACACTTGATCACAAAAAGAGAACAACTGGATATAAAAACAAAAAAGAAATGTACTGGCTGTTAGATCCGAAATCCGAGTTGTCCCTCGAAAATTAACTCTTATTGTATGAAGTCACTGTTATCCCGATATGGACCTACGGCATCCAGCTGTGGGGCTGTGCCAAAAAAACGAATATTGACATAATACAACGCTACCAAAACAAGATTCTGCGTCTAATAGCCAAAGCTACTTGGTACATCTTAAATGGGACACTCCACAAATACTTGAAAATTAAATATGTTAAAGAGCAAATCACGCCATTCGCAGCCAGATAAGAAAAAAGATTGAATCAGCATCCAAACGATCTTGCCGTGAACCTCTTAAACAATGAACATGAAACAAGAAGATCAAACAGGAAGAAATTCCTGGACTTGATTTAACTAAAACAAAACACTCGGAGAATCTTCGCTGGGAGACGACTCCTTTCACATCAACCTTTACCTTGGCAAAAGAGATACATGAAATGTCACTTTTGAGACGTTTGAAAAAAAAAATTTTTCTGGAACGATAAGAGCATAACGTGAGAGAATCTTTCTAATTTCTTGTATCTCCAAGATAATCTATTTCTATCCTCCATCGACTACGTGTGGGATTTCAAAAACTTCATTGAAAATATGATTTTGTTCACAGTTGCTCTGTTATACTCAAGAAAGACAGACCTTATTTGATTTTTCCTATCATTCATTGATAATTATCCTCATACTTATTGGTTCACCATTGTTTTGTTGATATTGTGTTCAAAAATAAATGTCACGCTGAGAACAAAAGTGGGAACGTTACAACATGAATTGTTATTTAGTCCTTCAAAATAATGGTGAATATGATTGGGAATGATTTTTCTATATTTCTTTTTTCCAATAAAAGACTATCTATGACTTTCTATGAAAATCATTGTTTTCAGAAATATTTTCAATAATCCTGACTTTGTTTGATGGAATGGATAGTGAATGCACGATGTAAGAGCAAATTTAGAGAAGAAGCTAGATTTACAGAAAAAGACTGCTTAGCGCGAATTGGAACTACTGTATGTATATTAATGAGTTTTCTATTTATTTCCTTGTTGATCTTGTGATAATGTGGAGTAATAATTGCTGGATAGTTCAAACTATATTTGGTACAGCTTATAAGTGATAATGCTTTTACTGAACTCAGTGATATCAAAATGATTTCATGGAAGCCCTGAATATACATCAGACTAGATTTCCAGGCTTCGACAGGTATAGAGTTGGATATATGAATCTACTCATTGTCCAAAATTCACGACACTGATCAACTGATGAGACTAATTTTTCTTTTGGTCAAAGATCCGGTTCAGAAAAATTTTCAGACCTAACGCTATCTAGCCATCAGCGTTTTTTTCTGATCTGACCATTCTGTAAAAAGCTGTGTTGAGCTTGTCTAATGTTAGATAACAGTTTCACATCATAATTCTTTGAGAGCATTTCACAATATTTCCTAGTTAAAAATGAATGATGTTTTTTTGAAGCGAAAAAGTTGAGCAATTTTTAGATGAGTAAAATCTTATGAATCCGAGTGATCAACATGCGTGTGTTGATCAGAGATGCCGTATTCTTCATTCTTATTTTTCAAAGAGTACTTTCTGTGTAATGTCACTGTGATGACAGTTCAATCTCGAAGATATTGTTAATGATTTTTTCAGATGTGTTTTATATACGAGAATCTCAACAATAATTCAGTGCATCATATTTAGGAGCAAAGTATTTCTGATACATTTCGATCAGTTGAATGTATTTTGAAGAATTATATATTTTTGAAGTAAAATTTTTTGGATGGGTAGGATCTTATCAGTATGCATCACCGACATGCTAATGTGGAGGAGTATGATATGGAGGAACATAACAAAGTTCTCATTTGAACTAGAGTGCCATAATCTGAGCTTTTGTTTTTGACATACTCTGACAGTTACACCGAGATTTTTTGAAGTGACCACTGATCCGGCTGCGGGAGAAATAATATATTTTCATTTATCTATATTTCATCCGTTATTAGATTGAATGGTCATAGGAATAGTTCATTATATTTAAGTTTATTCTCCAAAATTTATATTTGACATGAATCAATTGAATTTTCCAGAATTGATTTGAATACATGCAAAGATAAGTTGATACGATATACTTATTCACCAGATTCTCTTTCAAAAAATATTGATCTGTCATTATTATTTATATTTCTATATTTTTGTGTACTTTTATTTTGCGATTTATCAATTTCATTGGATATGAATCAATATGGATAATTCATTATCAATCTTTCATAATCTTTTTTTCAAAATAATTCATTATTTTATGAAGGAAAAAACTATTAGGAATTCATTTTTCTAATAAATATATTTCATTGGAAAGAGTTCTGTATAAAAATAGCTAAAAGCTCAACGTTTCAACAGCAAAATGCTGCCTTTTTCAAGTAAGATGGAATTAAAAATAAATATGTATAAAAATAAAAAAACCAAGTTGTCATGACAACTAAAATAATCAAACAGCTCCTAGGATCAAAAAGCTCTACTTTTATAGAATATAGAGCTCAGAATTTCCGTTAGTATGATAAATTCTAGGTTTCTCATTCTTCTGGACAGACTAAGGGCTTCCTCTCTATTTTTTTTTTTTTGCCTATTATGTGTCTTTTGCGATGGATATCAAAGCTTCTATAATTTGTTCATGACATTCATGCAAGGCGCTTACTGCATTAGCTCGGGCTGATCATCTGGTTTGTGAAAGACTTTTGACAACTTTTTTGAACCCAAATGCTCTGTCAATATATTCTATCGATGAGTAAAGCCCGAAAAGAAGTTGAACACTTTTTGAACCATTTCAAAAAAATTTGTTGCCTCTGATACACATTCAGCAGCCTGGACACGTACCAAGTTTAGTGAATGTCCCGCACATGGTACAAATGTGGCAAATTCATATTTCTCCTGAATTTTTGCTTGTAGACCAGTATATTTTCTCGACATATTTGAAGCATTATCGTAACTTTGTCCTCTGCAATCTTTTATTGGAATATTAGGTTTCTCTAGAAAATTCAAGATGATATTCGCTAAATACTCAGATTTATGCTCTTTCATAGATATAAATTTCAGGAACCTTCCAACAGGAAAACGGTCTTCCACATATCGAATTATGAAAGTTAGCTGGTCAACATGAGACAGATCGGGCGTACTATCAACGGTAATGGAAATATATTTTGCCAATTTAACTTCATCCATATTTATTTTTCTTCCATATCTTGATCTCTGTTCATTGATGCTCGTCGGAGCATTTGGAACATGAAGTGGCTCTTCTCCGATTGTTGATTGTTCTGGATTTGGAGCTTGAGATGAGCTTTCTTCCACTGTTAGTTGTTCTGGCTTTGTTTCCATTTCTCCGTCATTTTTCATTTGTTATCCGATTTCTTCTTCTTTGTTTTTCAGATGTCGTAAGAATCACGAGTTTCCAAGATATTGATGATCATCTTCCACTCATATTACATATGATCTTGGTTCTTGCGTTTGTTTTATAACTTTCCTTCTCAGTCACTTTTCTTTCGTATTTCTGTACAAAATTTTGTCGTCAGTTTTAAACTTTTCTTCTTTCTTTTTGTATACATCTGCGTTTCGTTTATCTTTTTCTTTTGCTTTCGGTAATATATCAGACACATCCGTGGCAATTTCAGGCTGCTAACAATTTTTTGTGTGTTGGTAATAAATCCTTGGTTCTTCTACTCATCAAACGTTGTGCTGGGGACTTCAATGAATTTCTTGGAATATTCGTATCATGTAATGATGCCAGATATTCATCAGATTTATCTTCTAAACATTTTTTTATCAAGTTTCTCGCTTCCTGCACGTAGCGATCAGCCAACCATTTGACCGTGGGAAGTTCGGGCTGGACAATCGGTATTCAAATTTCTATATCTCTTTGAATTTCTTGAATTCTCCACTCACGTATTGTCTTCCTTATCCGCAATAAGAACATATAGTATTCCATGCTCAGCAAACTAAAGTTTTACAATATAGTGAACATCATTTACTTGAAATAAATCAGACGCTGTTATGGACCATGGTCGTTCCGATGCTGTAAGTTGTAATATTCGCTCCATCGGTTTATCTTTATTTAATTTTTGACAAAACCTACATTTCTCAAGGTTTTTTTTTATATCTCGTTTTATCTCCCTCCAATATACGTAATCACGTGCTAGACGTAATGTGCTGTTAATTCCTTTGTGTCTTAGGCTTTTAAAATTGTGTCAGTCCTTGTACTTGGTATAATCATTCTGTTATTTTTGAATAACATGTATTTATGACAGGATGAATCTTTTTTAAACGTCCAGTATATTCTGAGTTCCGTTGGGACGTCTGTTATTGTATCAAGCCAACCTTTCTGTATCTGCTGTTTCAGCAATGTCAGCTCTTCATCTTCCCTTGTCTTTTCTCCAAGTTGCTGTGCTCTCTCTGAAGACATAGGAATTGATGTGTGAACTTCTAGTTTTGATTTTTTCTCGAGTTCTTCTGCCAGGCTGCAATCTCTGCTCAGGGTGTCAGTTATATAGAGTTCTGACCCACTTTTGTATTCTACAGTTTGGTTATATGGTAATATTTCAATGAGCATCTCTGAAGTATTGCTGGTGTTTGGTGAGTTGGTCTCGTGAATATCATTCCCAGCGACTTGTGGTCCGTTTCGATTTCTAGGTTCTTGTTACTGTATACAAATGTATTCATGGAATTTTCTACTTGCTGACAGGATTGCGTACGTCTCTTTCTCCAGTTGACTGTAGTTTTGCTGTGTCTATCCCCAGATAGTTTCAGTGGTTTTGTTGGATCTAAATATTTCAACCGAGGTAGATATTTCAAATGTTCCTTCAATTTTTCGAAGGATTCTTCTTGTTTCTTCCAATGTCATTCTACGTCTTTTTCAAGAAGTACTCTCAGAGGTGCTGTCACTTCTGATAGATTTATTTGAGCTTAGTTAGGTGAGTTACCATTCCTAGGAGTCTTTTGTTATGAAAGTAAACGCAGTACACGAAATAGAAATCGAATACTGCTATAGACTACTTTATATAAAAAACTCAAAACACCCAAATTATGATGATAGTTATATTTTATAATTCTTTTGAAATTATCACAAAACAAAACAACATTTTAGTACTTGATCTATATTTTAAGTTATCTATTTTCAACTATCTAGATTTGTAGAATTATTTTATTTGTATGATTGTAGAACATTCTTCAACAACTTTGAAGTTCTTTTACGTTTTTGGGCCTATTCATCTGCGAAATTGCTTTTACTTTTTCAGGGTCTGCTTCTCTTTCTCCGTCACTTAGGACATGTCCCAATAATTCGATTCTATTTTTGGTAAGCTTACATTTTTCACGGTTCACTCTCAGTCCTGCTGTCCTGATTTCTTGTATTACTTTTCTTGGTTCTTTCTTTTAATTCGTTTTTTACACTATCATGTATCAAAATATCGTCCATGGAACATTATACTCCTGGAAAAGTTTTTAATATGTTGTACATTATCTGCTGCAGTTCTTCAGGTGCTGATGCTAGTCCGAAGGGCAATCGTTTGCAGCAGTATCTTCTCTATGGGGTACCGAACGTTAAAATTTTTTATGTATGATCCGTAACTTTGATCTGCCAGAAGTTTTTCTTGCAGTCAAGAATTGTGAGCCATTTAGACCCGTTTAGTTTAGTAGCAATTTCTCTAAATGTGTTGAGTAGATAATGTCTACGCTTTAGATTCTTGTTCACATCTGATGGATCTATGCAAATTCTCAGCTTACCGTTTTACCTTACAATCACCATTGGAGACATTACCGGAGTCGGTTCTATGATCGGCTCAATAGTTCCATTTTTCACTCTTCTGTCTAATTTTTCTTCGACTTCTTTTTTTATAGCACGTGGTATCCGTCTTGGCGGGCTAATCGGTAGTATGGGATTCAAACAAATTTATATCCTATTCGAATCCTTTGAGACAACCGATTTCTTTATAAATCTCGTCCACCGTCAGTTCTCTTTTTATGAATCCTAAGTCGACACATGTATTTTTTCCTAGAATGGGTTGAACTTTTCCCTTGACTATTATGAATTTGATATCTTCTTTTCGATTTTTGCATTCTACTTCCACATTGCTTTTTCCCCTCACTTCTAGTGAATGATGATTAACATTTTGTTTTTGTCTTTTCTATTTTCAGATTGGCTTTATCTGCTATTTCTCCTCACAGAGCGTTGCAGTGTGACATTCTGCCGAAGTATTGATATTTCATACCAATTATATTCTTCTAAGCCGCTTTCTACAGCTAACACGTACATTACTTCTCCATCTTATTCTTCTGCAATGCTGCCTATTTGTTTGCTTCTACAGAAATTGGCGTAATGTCCGAATTTCTGGCATTTCATACATTTTTTCTCCAAATGCTGGGCAATTCCTTTTACTATGGTTTTTGCCGCATCTGCTACATTTAAATGTCTTATTCTCATGTTCTGTTATGTTTGTACTGTTATTCTTTTGATATTGTCTCTTCCTGATGATGTTCACTTCTGGTGTGTTTGTACTATCTTTTATTATCTATAATTGTTTTCTAGCTTGCTTACTAGCTCTACATATGTTTAAAGCTGATTGCAGATTTAACTTATCTTCTGCTAGTAGTCTTTCTTTAACAGTATCGCAATTTACACCTACAACAATTCGGTCGCATATTAAACTGTCCTCTAGTTTGCCATAGGAGCAGTATTTGCAACCGTTTCTTAATCTGGTTAAGAAATCAGCAAAACTTTCGTTGGATCTTTGTTCGATTTTATTGAACATGTATCTTTCGTATGTCGGATTTATTTTTTAGTACAGAATGATTTTCAAATTTATCTATAATACTGTCCAAGTTCTTTTTGTCGGCATCTGTGAGATCAAATGAGCTGTATATGTTAGCTGCATCTTGACCAAACACGCTCATGAATGTAGCAGCTTGAACTACAGGATCTTTTCGTTTTTTTTGTAGCTATTTCATACCAGTGGTATTGTTGAATCCATTGATTCCACGTTTCTGCCATATTTCTTTGTCCATCTATCTTGAGTTCTTCTGGTGGTCTCAATCCAACCATGCCCTGCAAATTTATTTGCTCTTGTTCTTCTTGGCTTGGCATTTTTTTCTTTCATTCACGTTGGGTTTTGGCACCATGTAATGACACTGCATCAATACAAACACAACTTACTATTCTATATTGCTTTATCTCCAAACATTGAAGTTCAATCTCAAAACGACCTAGAACAATGACTCATCAGCAATCTATCAACAACAACCAACCAACCAATGTTGCCAACTCTCTGATAACAACCTTACAACTAGTATTCAAGTTCATATTATTCGGTGATTATTTTGATTTAAATTGCTTCTCTTATTCTATGTTTTATTGTAGAATTTCAATTTTATGATGACAGCGATGGTCTTACTTATGAATCTCATTGCAAGGAATTTACTGTTGAACAAGAAGAATTCTGCAATGAAAGTGAAAATCTTTTACTTTCCAGGAAGAGTGCAACCCATTTTTCAGTTTCTTAGTTTGTAATGATGGTGAGCATCTTACTGGGAGCAATTCGCATTATAAACATAATCATGTGCGAAGTTAAAATCTTTATCGTCATTATCCACGAGTTAGACGATTAGATTTTGAGCAACGTAGAAAAGTGTCAGAGTTATTAAATCTAGAAGCTGACAGAGTTCAAGTGAAAAAATAAATGGAAAATAAAACAAAAGATCTCGATAATTGTAAAATTGATGAGGAAGAACAAGATTATTTGATTCCTACTCTCAAGAGCTCAATGGTCCCTTTATGAAAAGAAAAAAAAACATTTGCTATATTTTTTTCACCGAGTCAATGAAATCAGTAATGCGTTTATATCCTGAATTCATTGGTATTGTTTAAGCTTCCAAATATCCATGCTCCAGTTTATTTAATGGTTGCTGAAGATTCTAATGGATGTTCTGAAGTAGTCGCAGTTTGCATTCTAGTATCTGAGGATAAAGGATCTATCAAATGGATGATGGACTGTTTTGAAGATGCTGATCCGAAGTGGACTGAAGTTGAATATGTCATGACTGATAAGGATATCAATGGAAAGGAATCTGTTGGCATTATTTCACCTTCTGCAAAGCTTAATCTACAGAGTATTTAATCGTGAGATTACTACAGATAAACGTAGTATAACATGTGCTCAGAGAAATGAAGCTAAAACGATTCCGCAAAGAATGGTACTTGCGTCAACTGATGAAGAATACGAGTTTTTGTATAACCAATTGAAGGAAATGTCGCAAAATATTGCGGACTATCTTGATGAACATTGGTATACTATCAGGAATCAATGGTCAATGAATACATATTTCATGCATCACAATTTTCTCAACATAACAAATAACTGCATTGAATCTCTCAATAGTAGAATATTTAAGGCTTCTAATTATTTCAATTCTCTAGAAAAATTTGTTAAAAAACAAATTATGTTTTTTTGTTGTTTAAATACTGAACTAGATCATTGAATAGCTCATTTATATCAAAAAGCTGAAATTACTTGTTTTGATGATGATTCACCTTCAAGAAGATATGTGAAATTGTTAACGTCCTTTCAAATTTGTGGAAGTATAATATGAATAAAAAAGAATGTAAATATTGACACCGATGATTCAGAATCGCAAACAATCATGACGTATGAAGGCTTAAGGAAAATTGTAACTACCACCTCTTCGTTTGACAGCACGAGATTTGCGGCAATGCAGTTACCTTGGCGGTACAAATTCTTGCTACTACAATTTTAACTTCTATCTTCAATACTTATCTGTTTTAACATAATATTATTCACTTTTATAGGCAGAGTTTAATTTTTACGATAAAGATTTATCTTTAGAACATTGGAAAAATAAATATTTTTAAGACTCAGTATGTCTTCTCAACTGCCCAAACTAAAGTAGAAATACAAGAGTGCATAATTTCATCTGATGCATTAGAAAAAAAGTACTCTTTCAACATGAAAAATTGAAAAGAGCATCTCTTATGATAAGAGATATACCGAATTTGGTTGCTGAAATTCGTAACGATTTATGTATACAAAGAATACAGAATTCAATTCATACATATGATGCTTATCAGCAAGCTTAAGAAATATAGATTATTAGAGGGAACAATCCTCATCGTCAATTCCTACAAAATAATAAATAATGGGTCTAGGACATTGCAGCGCCACCGGTTCAGCGCAGCCGTTTCTCATCACCGAGCCAGTTCAGCGTCGCATATGAATAGAGCATTGATTAATACTTGAACTATGAATCCAGATTCGACGAGTGGAGTCATGCGTGTCTCTAATAAGTGGTGCTGAATGGTTCCATTACCAGAAATAATAACAGCAGCAGCAACAATAGCATTGATAGAGTCAAGAGCAATGGAAATAAGAGCAGTGATGATAGTAGCAGAAATAGTGGAAGTAGGTACAATAATACTGATAATCATAATGAACAAAAAAATCATAAGTCATCATCACCTGCATTATAGCCTACCTCTTTTCATTTTCTAATATATGATAATCAAAATTGTCCAATTTTTTTCTGTATTTAAATCTTTTGATACACATGATCATGATCTTGATTTTGAGAATATATCTAATAAATTCAATCCATCAAAATCCTCCAATAGCTTCTACATCTCACTAAATAAACGCACAGGACGTGAGTAACGTTGATAAAAGGAGGAAGATATTATCTGAAAAAATAGTTTAACCAGCTTTAAAACAAAGAAGACGAGTAAAAGATTTAAAGCAGAATGCAATTGGCTTTAAAAAATGGGCGTACACAAACTCGGCACCAAGAACATGAACTCGGCACCAACGCTAATCCTTTTAGCGCAGGGTGCACATGAACTCGGCACCAACGCTAATCCGATTAGCGCGGGGCGCACATGAACTCCGCACTGTCAATTTTTAAATAAAGCCACGATCAACCTGCAAGATTTTGATTTATAAGTTTTTATATTGATTTCAAAATTAATTTGTATTAAAACTAATGCTGCAAATGATATTTAATGAAACTTCAGAAAAAAGAATTGGTTTGAAAATATTATTATTAAAAAAAAAAATCTCATTTATACATACATAACTACATAATTACAAAAACATACAAATATGTATAGTTTGGCCATCGATCATTCAAAAAATTATGAGTCTTAAATTGAAGAATTTAAGAGTCAATTTTTTGAAATGAACGATGGGTAGACTATAGAACAAATAAAACACTTTTTCTTGCATCAAATGAAAACAAATTATTATACATATTGTAAAATTATATGAAAAAAACACGTACTGTAAGTTTCACAAAATCTAATTAATTCATAATCTCAGTTATGTTAAATACTGATATAATAGCGTACTAAGTCACGCCTACAACTAAACAAGCTAATCAGAGAAGCCCTTAACGAGGAGTTGAAAATTAAAAGTATTATGTAATTCCGCCTGGTCGTTCAAGATAAATGATTCATCTCTATGCAAGACTTTGATATCACACCTGTGTCCAGAAAATCTCACTCAGGTAGAACGATTGAGCTATAAGTCCTAATCCCTAGCATAGTGCCGAGTTCGAGTAGAGGATGAAAGATCCAGGTAGTTTGGTGCCGAGATCGAGGTCGCCCCAAAAAATATTAGTCTTCTATTCAACCGTTTCCAGAAAATAATTTTAGGCGAAGTAATCTCTTCGAAAAAAGAATGGGAATATTTTACTGTAAAAAAATGTGGATACAACGATTGATGAAGATTCAAAATTCGGAAAAAACATATGCTATGATTATTGCGATGTATGTTATCATGTGGATTGTTCGAGATCCACGCATAAATGTGAATTTCAATATATTATGTAATTCAATAAAATATTATTTTAAGACATTGAACATTCTTCTCATTAGTTTGGAGCTGGTACCAAATTAAGTCAACATTGACATATTTTGATCTTGTCTTGAACTCTTAATCCTTGTTTTCATTATCTAGATATTATTTTTATAGAAGGATAATCTGATCTAGTCCCTGTCATGTCCTAATGATAAATATTAACTGGCAACATGTCCAACTTGCGTGACAAATTGACAGTAAAAATCAAGTCAATGTCAATGTCAAGTCGTTGTAGTTCCAGCCACTTGAAAATTAATACTAAATTTCTAAAATGAATGAATTACTATCCAGTTTATGATGTTCAAAGACTATTCAATATATCATATTCACTTCGGATATTCCAAAGTATATTTAGTTGATAATTGAAGTAATAAATCAGGGTCTAAACGAACTTTGGAAAAAACAATGCGACATTTGAGGGTAGATTTCTCTAGCCGGATAGATAGAAGTGAATTATTTGTCGCTTACTGGAAAAATTTAAAAAAAAAGACCGGATACGGGACGAATATATTCGGCCAATAATTTTTCGATATAAATGGGGAAAAATTGATATTCATTTCAGATGTATGTTGTGAATATTTGAAATATTGTTACAAATGCAAAACTATTGCTTATTATCTCAAACTATTGAGATATTGAATTGAAAAATTTGCAAATAGAACCATAAATTTTGCGTTCCAAACCTTTATATCCTAATTAATTTAAGTGTTCCTAAGAATCCATTTTTCATATTTTTCTAGAGTCTAGATTCTAATGTTGGGAATAGTAGGACTTCAGGAACCCATAAAATCATTGTTAATATCTATTTTATATTTGAAATCTCGAGTGAACAAGTATCATGCTATGTACAGATGTGGATATGTCTACACTTGCTCTCTAGACCGAATATCTTCATATGAACAGCGTGTAGTGTCGCTAGACTAGACACCTGTGTCAGGAAGCCGCTCTCACTAAATCATAGTTCTGCCGTCTGAGCCCTTTTTTTGTAGAGTGTCTAGACTCGAACTCAAGTGTACCGGCAGGTTGGAAATTTATTGCTAGACTAGTGAGAGTTATATGTTTTTCTTTGTGGGGTGAGTAGTTTTTTAAAGGGTGAATATGTTCAAAAATGATGCATTCAACCTATTTCATGACATACAGCTACTGGACAAAAGAAGAAACAAAGAAACTGATTGAAATGCTTGAACCTAGCATCTATGATTTATGAAGATGGATTGAAGGAAAATTCTGCCACAACAAATATTGGTAAAACATTTTGGAGTAACTGCTGTGAAAATTACAAGAGAGTTGCATAATTTGTGAACTCAAATGAATGATGAAATGAGAAAAATTAAAAAGGAGGAATCTGAAGATGGACTAAACATTAGAAATGGCAGAACGCATCGCTGTGCCTTGTTTTTCTATTTTTGGTTGGATTTGCTCGACAAGATATTGAAAGTCTGAAACCAACATTCGCTTTTTTTTTTTTAAATATTGTGAGTCTTGATGTTTCAGTTCCTCAGATCAATTTATATATGCTCCTTGCGTATAATATTTTTTCCTATCCATTGTTCAAACACAGCATTTCGTATTTCGTTTCTTCATTCGTTTTTCAATAATATAATTAATCGATACGGCTGATACAAGTTTTTTTCGTGACATGACTAATTCGGTGTCTAAGTATATGATCTCCTAGTCCATATGAACGCACAAGAGAGAATTGTGGACACTAAAGTTTATCCAGTCTACTGAAGTGCTGTAGATACTGCACTATCCATGCAGTCAATGCACGGTTCCCTAGCAATTCTACCAAACAGTTCCGATTAGCACCAAAATTTGACTGTAGGTTCTACTCACCCTCTTTTTCAGAGTTGTCTATGCGTCGAGAATTGCTTTTACCTTGGGGGTGGATGCCACCCCTTCTCAGAGACGAAATTTTTCTCATTAAAAATAAGAGTGGGAATGGGTAGATTGACTAATTCGAAGCAACTTTTGTTTCATGTAGTTTTTACTGAGTCAATACTTTTTGACATATTGGAGAGTGGATGTGTCAATTATTCAACAACAGCAAAACACGTTCGTTCTTCTTCGTCAAATGCCGAAATCAAAATTTTCAACGTGAAATATCCAGAAAACAATGCATTTTTCGGGGAAAGCTCATGGAACTTCTTTTGAAATACTCGTAAAACCTTTATTTTCTTCAATGGAAGTTCCTAGTATCAAAATTAAGCGAGTTATGAGAAAAAAAATATTGGTCCTTATTTTTTTGGCGTCAAAAATGTGAAGATCACCCTCTGGTTATCACCCTGATTGAAAATGATCGTTACCACTCAACAATTCACTTTATTTATGTATTTGTAACATGCTCTATAAGTTTGATTGGTTTTGAAAAAAAATGAGCTTGAAGTGAAGAGAGCTTTGTGGCAAGTTGGCAAAAAATTCTTTTCCCTAGAAATTACTTAAAAACCATGAAAGATGCGCGAAATTTCGTTAAGTTGAGAATTGTAAGTTTTTTATTCTAGGAATTTAGTTTTTTTTTCTGTACGATAAAAACCCAGTAAGATATGACCATTCCAAGTTTGCATATGTTCGCAAATAGTAACGTTTTCAACCTCTTTCAAACAAAACATTTTTGTTGAACTTGATAGCTCAAATACTAAGCGAGTTATAGTAAAAATACCCTATCACAAATTTTCGCAGTTATCAGAACTTGTATATTACAACACTGATAGAGGAGATTCCTTCATCTTCTCACACGTGCTTTTTTTATATCGAAAAATATTTTCATTTTCTCAATCAAAAACTTGAGATGCATGATAAATAGAAAACTATTTTCTTCTATATTTCGAATAAAATTTCAATCAGTAGGGATAGTTTTTATAAGGGCTGCAATTTGTAATTCATGATGCGATGATAATTTCTATCCATTAAACGCTTGAATCTACAATTCTATAATTTGGCCAATGAACTGTTAACCTCAGTGATTTGAATAAACCTGAACATAATATTGCTGTTCTAGCATTTGATATACAGATAATAATTTTTGACATTTAATTCAACTTCAGTTTGAATATAGATTATAGCAGTATTTAGGACAAATAACCTTTGTAAAACAGGATCTCGAAGCTATTAGATTACCATACTAGAACATTAAACAATAATAAATAATCTTTCAGTGAAATTGAACCTCAAAATTTGAACAAGGACATCAAAATATTTGCAACAAATATTAAAGACCATGATTAAATTTTAACCCTTCAGTGGTTGAGTGGTCTCAAGATTACACGAGAGGATGGGTGAAGCCTGCCAGGTCCTAACTTTGAATACGTTTCAAAAGTTTCTTAGAGATACACAATTGACCTATTTTCTTCTTAGTCTAAGATCCGAATTAAGAACGACCTTCACCCATCTGTTACAACAGTGAAATTTTTTTCCATCAAATTTAGCATACTACAGAATACATCGCAAATGGGTTGGCTAAGAAATTCCTGGCAAGGCTATGATTAATTAAATATTGAGAATTTACTTTTTGTTACTTACTTGTACAAGGAAGTATTGTGGAACCGACAAAGCTCACGAGATTTTGATGGGTATATCTGTTTTGAGCATCCCTGAATCCATTTTGACTATTTTTGGCTTGATGTCGGTACGTATGTTTGTTCGTGCGAGCGTAACTCGCAAATCTCAAAACTGGTTGAACGTTCATGTTGAAATTTTGTATTTAGGACTGCTATAGGGTCTCGTTGTGCGCCTCGCATTATGATTTCAATCGGCTGAACCGGAAGTGTACTTTACTTGAAACTTTTTTCGAATTTTTCTGATAAATCCAGAATGATCAACCGTAGGATGTTGAAATTCAGCATTTGAAATTGCTGTAGCATCCAAATGGTCATCTTCTATTTTCGTACCAATTGGCTCAGCCGGAAGTGCACTTTATTTGATAGACCTTTCGGATTTTCTTCATAAATTCAAAGCAATCGGTCGTAGAATATTGAAATTTTGTATTAAGCACTTCTATAACATCTAGTTGTACATCTTGCGTCATAATTGCGATCGGCTGAACTGGAAGTGCAGTTTACTCGAAACATTTCTTGAATTTTCCGCATGAATACACATTAAAATTTCACTTTTTGAAATTCGACAACCGTCATTTGAACCAGATCTTTTGCTGACTACCTCATATCATCGTGTTCACAATTAAATTGCGCTTATTTTCATATAAGATTTTTTCAAGAAACAGATGATTGAAAATGGCTGCTATTATTATACCTGTTCATACCTGTCAAATCAGCAGTTACGCCAGGAAAAAAATACACAACCCAACGTTTACATATTCTGTAGGCTCCATACTTTCGATTGGTATTAAATTCATTCGTAAAACTCATGAGTGCAATGTTAAACAGAAAGTCAATTCTCGATATTTAATTAATCATAGCCTTGCCAGGAATTTCTTAGCCAACCCATTTGCGATGTATTCTGTAGTGTACTAAATTTGATAGAAAAAAATTTCACCGCTATAACAGATGAGTGAAGGTCGTTCTCGATTCGGATCCTCTACTATCTCTGAATTGCTGAATTTTCATCAAAATATCGTAGCGCCATTCAGGGAAAATCCATGATCACTTTTCTGTCGTCCAATTTTTACTTGTACAAAGTAATAAGTAAGTATTGTGAAACCGACAAAATTCACCTATCGAGATTCTGATGAAAATATCCGTTTTGAGCATCCCTGAATCCATTTTAACTATTTTTGGCTTGATGTCGGTACGTATGTTCGTGCGTGCGTTCGTACGTGCGTTCGTGCGTAACTCGCAAATCTCAAAACTTGTTGAACGTATTATGCTGGAATTTCATATTCAAGACTGGTATAAGGTATTGATTTGCACCTCGCATTTTGGTTGCCATCTATATATATACTATAAAATAAACATTTCCTAATAATTAAACCGATCATTGAGTATTTCAAATTAATTACTCACTTGCAAAATTACAGAAGAAAGGCAAAAAACCTATTTAATACCAAAATTGATGTTGGCACGATTAACCAGTACATAATTCTATTGTAATATTATTTTTTCAATCAATTTTATCTTGACCACAGTGAGAACTCTTTTGGCACTTATTTTTTCTCATACACATTGGTAGAGATCTATGAAAAATTATACCCTTATTGATAATAAAAGCTATTTTCGTAAGCTGCCATAGTATGTATGGTGATTTGTAGTAATCTTTCTGATTGTTTTGTACTCACAATATTAAATGTGTACTCCTTTCAATTGTTAAATAAGTAAGTTTCCGAGTGAGAAGAATAAACGAGCTTGTATGAGTGAAATGATGAATGTGGATGAAGCGAAAGGAGTGCATTTGACGAAGAATGAATGCTGATTATATACTAAATGTGAATTTAGTTGGCGAATATATATATATAAATATATATATATATATATATATATATATATATATATATATACCTTTGTATGATATGAATAGATGTTTTTATTACAGGCACATACAAGATTATTTGCGAAAAATAATAATGGAATCAACAAAGAAACAAAATCTTGAGCACCCATCATATCTAACAAGGGATGTCCATACGTGGCCAGATTTTCACGGAAATAGATCTCCTCTTGCGGATCCTAGTTTGAAAGGAATGGTAAGATTTGCTATACTTACAGCTTTATACAGTTAGTTCTGGTTCAATCAGACAAATTTCAATATAAAAACTCACCTTCTAAATTTTCAAACAGAAATAAGAGTATGTTTCACAGCACATAATAATAATATTGACTAGGTATTCAATATATAGATACTTCTTCATCAAATTTCATAAATATTTGAAGGAAAGTAGAATGACATATGAATGTAGATCACAAGACAGGATTTAAAAAAAAATAAATGAAAATTTCGATTTACCTCCAGGCAGTTTCTTATAGAAAACTGATAAATAATTTGAGTAGCACTTCATCAAACTACAGTAACTATGTAACAGATGAAATGATTTGATTATTGCTCTTGATTGTTGGTCAATGACATCGAATCACTAGGAAAGTATTCCATTCTATTAGTTTCCCTTACTTGAATAAACATCATCTTAAATATGTTCAAACATAAAAAATCTCATTCATTTATCTTGCATGAGCACTACAATTTTTTGCCATTTCTTTAAGCGATCAAAACTGTTTTACTCACATTAACAGCTGATTCCCACTTAGATATTCTGTAATAAACTCTTGTAACTTGAAAGACAGAAGGGGATGGTTTTTAGAAATGAAAACTCAAAAAAGTGTTCTATTCACACTGCTCCCGCTATTTTATTGAATCACACGACCGGTTCCGGTCACTTATGTCACTTATTGACTTTCTTCGAGGTGGTACCGGCGAGAACATGAAACATGAGTTCAATATATTAGATGATGTATTCTATCTTTGATTTGCTGATATCATCAATAATAAATATTGCATTTTGATTTTTGATGTGAAATACTCGGACCGATATATTAATTCGGAATGAAGTTTTACAATTTGCTTTACAATGTGAGCTTGTGAAGATGAAGATCTATTGTCTGAATGATTAAATAAAGCTATGTATGATCTACATAATAATTTTGGAATCATGATCATGTTTTGTAGCCCTAAAATGCGGAAGCTTTATAGCTCTAAGGCGTATGAAGTTGTCAAGCAACAACTATTCAAACAATTTGAAATCATGTTCAATGATAATGTCAGTCAACTCTACTGAACAACACAATTACATTCTTTGAACGCCGTCACTCGCTAAACTTTTCGTATTCCTTCGTATATACGTCTTTGGACTTCTGTGGAGCTAACTCATCCTGTGCAACCTCAAATTCATTCAAAACTTCTTCCATTTTCATTCGACAAGAAAATAAATGATTTGTTTGTAAACAATCAATATGGCTACAACAAAAATCATCATGCATATATAGAAACCACAGCATACCTAGAGTTCATAACGCCAACCGATTCCTACTTAAGGCGGGTCTCTGCGTGAAAGGCGATAATTGTCACTTTTCAAATCATTATACAGCTTTCATTTATTATTGGAATGGCCAATGTTATATATCATTTTGAAGATTGGAGGCATATAAACAATTGTACGTATCAAAATTTGATAATCTTTCCTAGATTCAGAGTAAAAAGCCCCTAAACATAGTACAAATATTGATTTCAAGGCTTTTCAAATCGTTTTAACTCAAACATGATTTGACTTACACTTATGAAAATTAACTATATGAGAGATATTACTGTTAGCTTCGAATTAGCGTATGGAATTTTCAAAAAATTATTCCAGTCTTCAGTAAAAAAATTGTGAAATTCACTAAAATAGGTACTTTTCAAACCTATTTTTCTTGTATGAAAATCAGATAATCAGTTCAAATACCTATATTTTGATTTATTTTCAACCTTTATCTCTCATTTTTTAGCCATACATTCATCAAAAAATCATGTATTCGGGGTAATTAGCAAAATAAAATTATAAATATAATTTATTTTGTTGGCTCATAGATGGCGTTAGTGAAGTGATATATTTTCTGGAAGACTAGCCTTTGACATAACTCCGCCTCCCAATTTGTTTCCATAGCAACGAAGTTTTGAACGAACTGTTAGGTACTCGAAAGTAAAAGCGGTATAAAAGTGTTTTGTTGGTTTTTGAGGGATTTTCCAGGATTTTTACTTTTCGTCACTCGATTGCCGATTGAAAGTGAAAGTGGTTGATTTGTGATATTTTTAATATAAAATATTTAATACAGTATTAACAACGGTTCGCTTAAGTAAGACGAGAATTAGAATGAGAAAATTAATTTCAAAAAGATGGCAAGTTATAGGAACATCTTCTTCATGAATATTCTCCGACAAAGTAGAATAGAAATATACCAAAAAACAAAAACATGCATTCTGCATAAAATCTAGTCTCTGATAATTGTTGATTTTAAATACGAGAATATTCAAACAAAGAGGTGATAGAATTTATTCCAGTTAAATTTAAACTATACATTTTTATTATCTTGCTAGATAATTTTTTTTCATTGAATTTTTATGATTGAATTAAAATTATGTACATAATGAAAATTCAGAATTATTATTATCTTGCAAAATAATTTTCATGCATTGAATTTTTATGATTGAATTAAAATTATGTACATAATAAAAATTAGGAATTATTATTATCCTGCAAGATAATTTCACTGCATTGAATTTTTATGATTGAATTAAAATCATCTTGCAGTATAATTTTAATTCATTGAATTTCTATGATTGGAATAAAGTTATGTACATAATAGAAATTCAGAATTATTATTACCTTGCCAGATGATTTAAATCAATTGAATTTCTATAACTGAATTAAAATTATGTATACAATTTATATTCAATCATAAAAATTCAATGGACTAGAATTATCTTGCAAGATGATAATAATTCTGAATTTCCATTATGTACATAATTTTAATTCAATCAAAAAAATTCGATGCATTGAAATTATTTTGCAAAATAATAATAATTTTGAATTTCCATTATGTACATAATTTTAATCAAATCATAAAAATTCAACGCATCAAAATTATCTTGCAAGATAATAATAATTCTGAATTTTTATTATGTACATAATTTTAATTCAATCATAAGAATTC
Source organism: Dromius quadrimaculatus (assembly GCA_963989225.1). Classification (NCBI taxonomy): domain Eukaryota; kingdom Metazoa; phylum Arthropoda; class Insecta; order Coleoptera; family Carabidae; genus Dromius; species Dromius quadrimaculatus. The sequence continues at coordinate 34,287,986 of OZ022328.1, read as the reverse complement.
AATGTACCAAAATTATCTTGCAAGATAATAATTATTATGAATTTTCATTATACTTATACATAATTTTGATTCAATCATAAAAATTCAACGATTCCGTATAATTTTGCTAGATAGTCTCTATGCTGAATTATCATCATGTACATAAGTTTGATTCAATCATAAAAATTCAATGTATAAAAATTATCTTGCAAGATAATAAGAATTCCTAATTTCCATTATGTACATAATTTTAATTCAATCAAAAAAATTCAATACATTAAAATTATCTTGCAAAATAATAATAATTCCTAATTTTTATTATGTACATAATTTTAATTCAATCATAAAAATTCAAGGAATTGAATTTATCTTGCAAGATAATAATAATTCTGAATTACCATTATGTACATAATTTTAATTCAATCATAAAATTTCAACGGATTAAAATCATCTTGCAAAATAATAATAATTCTGAATTCTCATTATGTACATAATTTTAATTCAATCATAAAAGTTCAACGAATTGAATTATCGTGCAAGATAAAAAAAAATGTATAATTTAAATTTAAGTGAAATAGATTTTTGCTATTAAATAGCAAAACGGCGTGCTGACGATCCTCCCTCCTTGTCAGTCAATACTTATTTTTAGCCCCACCCACAATGCTGCTTTCTGTTACCGTCCCCTTTACACCTCCAAGACCTTAGATGGTCAATGATTGCAAGAGACCCCCCTTAATCATTGGATTTCGAGGGCCAAAATAAAATATGTACCACAAGCATAATCAAGATTATAGCACATGGGAAATTCAAAACTCTTCGCATAGCGTCGAGTTTATTCCCTCGTGCTATAATCTTTTGATTATGCCCTTAATACATAAATAACTATTATTTATTGCTGGTACCTTGCTCACAGTCATCTACAAATGTTCAACTCTGATTGTGAATTAACCAGAAAATGTGAAAGAAGTAATCAGTTATTCAAATGAAAAAACTACTGATTGAAGTAAAGAGGAATAAAAAATGAAATTATCGTTAAATACAAGAAGGATACCACATTATTATATCTCTTGCAAGAGAATCTGAGAATATGAATCTATAGTTCAAGATCCCAGACCCGCCAGACGTTACTTATTTTCTGAGAAACAAAATTTGTGAATTCAAGTAGTGTTAGTCGATACTTTGGTCATACGCATATTTGCTAGTTTGTGCCGACGGCCCATTTATAGATACGTTAACACATTACTCACTTTGCTTAAAGTCTGAGTGCTGATTTTTATGTATATTTTCGAGAATATTGTTGAAAATTGATAATCAACACTGCCAGACACTTACCGTCTGAAGTAACTTCTGCTAAACGCTTTGAAGCCCGGAAAAAATTGCCTTATCTTACTTATAGTCTGAGATCAAATTTCTATATATGATACTCAGGGAGCAATTTCAATACTTTTTGTAGACAGCCAGACCAAGGAAGAGTTTGATGCCCATAGATACTTCGTTTGCTATCGAATAGTGACCTTGCGCTTCCACTCACAGCGATATTTTGATTGTGTCTGGGGTATGTTCAGCCCTACGATGATTGATCTGGCTGTTAACAAAAAGTATTGAAATTGTTCCCTGAGTATCATATATAAAAATTAGCACTCAGACTATAAGCAAGATTACGTTATTCTTTGCGAGCTTTGGAGAGTCTTGTAGAAAAAACCACCAATGGAAAATATTTACCAGTGTTGATCATCAATTTTTAACAATATCTAAAACATACATAAAAATCAGCACTCAAAACATTAAAATGTCTCAACGTGCATCTAGCACCTCGTATCTGTAAATTGGCCGTCGGCACAGACTAGCAAGTATGCGTATGATCAAAGTACATATCAACATCACTCTATTCCACACATTTTGTCTCTCAGAAAAGAAGTAACGTCTGGCGGGCCTGGGATCTTGCTCTACTAGTATAATAAGTTTCAAACTAAGGTGAATCTCAATCTCTCTACTGAGAATATTGATGTTGTCACCGCTTTGGAAATATACATAATAACAAGAATGAGACAAATAGTCAGCAAAAAATTACTCTTCTAAAAGTGGCAATTTACAGTTCTTCCAACAAAAATGTGTGATCTTAGAATGGTAGTAGTGTCGTGAATGTGAATTCCAAACTTTGGTACTATCGAAGATATTAAAATATTATTGTAAAACGAAGCAATGCTTCATTTGCTGTGAAGAGATTAGAATGCTTCCACTTCTTATCAAAAAATTCATTGCATATTCCTGAGTGTTATGCGCACCTCTGCAAAAAAATACGCCATTATATGCACTTTGGATGTCTGGCTGGCTGGCGTGACGCTGAATTCTCAGCAACTACAGCACTTACAGATTTGAAACTGGTACTAAATTTAAGCTGCTGTTTTGTAAGTTTGCACAAACTGCTTGATGTTTTCATTCATACACCCAGTTTTGGGTGAAAAAATAAAAAAAAATTCAAAAGGTAACTATTGCTGAACTATGCATGATTAAAATTCGAAAATTGCTGCACAGAATGAGCGACATGTCAATAATTGAATTTTATACCCTGAATTCCGAGCTTATATGGATAAGTATCCATTTTGGGGTAGAATTCGTAGGTTTTCCAAAACTACTCGATTTTAAGCTCAGTGATTGTGGGGAATAGTAATTTGTAGGATCTCTGAACTTTTTCTATTTTTTATTCTGACACTTTCATTCACGGCTGATTATTACAAGTCAACAAGAAAATCTAATAAAATAGTACAAGCATGATAGATGACGTATTTGTCGTCCCCCTTTATGATTTAATCTTTTCTCGTATGCCATAGCAACTTCTTCAATTTTTTTGTGTACATATTTAATTTTTGAGCCTTCATGTATGAATTATAACTACGTTGGTTCTCTTAGCGCAGCCCCAGAATTGAATCCCGTACGTCGAAATTGGTACAAGTGTTACTTTGTATAGGAGTAATTTATTGTCTATTGTTAACTGCGAATTTCTTTCAAGCAGTCAGTACATCTTCCTTAGCTTTATATCTAATTGTTTTCTCTTTGTTTGCAGCTGTTTCTTCCATGTCTCTGTTTGATCTAGAAGCATACCTCAATATCGAGTGTCAGGTCTTCTTGCTACTGTACTATTATTTATTTTTATCCCAGGGAATAGTACATGTCTGTTTGTGATATTGACTGATTTATCCTTATTAATTTGTATTCTCCAATTTTGTGCCCATTCTTCTATTTTGCTTAAGGATGTTTGTAATATTTTCGATGCTTCTCTTGGGTCATCGTGTGATGAGAGAATTGCCGTATCATGTGCATACGTAGCGATCAATACTTTATCTTCACATGGTATATCAGCTGTAAATATCTGATACAGAAGTTGTTTAGATTAAAATATAAAAAAGAGTTACCATGTTTTATGAGAAAAAAAATATTTTGATTTTGATATGGCAACAAAAACATTGTAATAGCAACGAGAAAAATAAACACACGTAAAAAACTTGTCAGTTGAATTTTATGCAAAATAGTATATCTCTTCTTCATTACACAAGGGCAAAGTAATTAAAATTTACTCCTGCATCAAACATTTTTGGTCCTTCAAGTCGGATAAAGTAATCAAGTCAAGATAGAGAAGAAGATATACGTTGAAGAAGAAGTGAACTTCAACTGAAAACGAATAGAATTTGCACTACAAGAAGAAAAACAGCTAATCCATGTTTTTGTATCATTTTGGAAACCAGCCTGTTGAACTGTCGAACATAAGCTATTGTCTGACCAGAGAGTGAGTACATTTCGCAACACTTACACATACACAAGTACACTCTCGTATTGCTCACTCAGCTTGATTTTCGTATTTAATCTATCTGTTCAGTCACAATAATTGATAGTTATCGTCTATATAACATGACCACAACGAAGAAATTAGCTGATTTAAAAACCAAGCGCAATTCTCTGAAAAATGATCTCAATAGTTTGATAGATATTTTAGCAACTCTTGAAACTGAATTCTTAGAACATAATAGCATAGATTGTATCAAACAAGTTGAATTGAAAATTAGAACTGACAGAATCAGTCAATTGTCTTTAGATAAATTTGAAACTATACAAAACGATATAGAACTCATAGCTGAAGATGCACAAGCTGAACAAATCGAAAGGAAGCTATTTAATGATCTCGTTTATTCAGCATAAGCTAGATCAACAGTATTGTTAAACAAATGTGAACCAACAGAAAAGCCAGTTGAAACTCTGTCAAACGTAGGGAAATTACCTAATCAAACGTTCAATATTAAATTGCCTGCTATTAATTTGCCCACGTTCAATGGTAATTACAGTGATTGGTTGGAATTCAAAGAAACATTTCTGTCAATCATTCATAATGATGGATCTTTGGATGATATTATCAAATTTCGATACTTGAAATCCTCTATACAAGGCGAAGCGTCTAAAATTATCAGCTTATTAGATACATCAGCAAATAATTACGCTGAAGCCCGGAACTTGTTGTGTGAACGATTCGATAACAAACGAATGCTGGCTAACAATCATGTTAAAGCTCTATTTAATCTGCGTAAGTTAGAGAAAGAGTCAGCAAAATGTCTACGTAATTTAATAGATGAAGCTAGGCACTGAATAAGCTAGGACACGATGTTGAAAGCAACAGCATATTCATAATTTATTTAATAACTAATAAACTAGATCCAGTAACGGCGCGAGAATTCGAGATCGTTACTGCCTCCAAAGAAACAGTAACTTTCGAAGATCTCATAGCTTTTCTCAAAATGCGTGCAGAAATGTTAGAATCATTGGGTAATGTCAATAATCGCTCTCAAAAACCGTTTTCTCAACATGATGATAAGAATCAATTTAAATTCAACGCAAAAGATCGTAGTCATTCTCTGTTGACAGTTAACTCAAAGTGTGTATTTTGTGCCGACTCGCATACAATTTGGTCTTGTCCAGATTTTAAGAAATTATCTGTCAAAAATAGATTCCAACAGGTAAAAAATAAACGTTTATGTATAAATTGTTTACGCTCCGGTCATGTAATAAAATGTAGATTGCAAATCTAGATTTTGTCAAAAATGCAATAATAAGCATCATACTTTACTACATTTTGACAAACAAACAAAATCGATTTGTAGTGAAGCACCTCAATCTACTAAAGAAAATACTATTGAAACTAAAATTACAAAAAACTACCATGCTCGTATAGCAGTATCACAAGAAGTGTTACTTGCAACAGCTTTAGTAGAAATCGTTGATTCAAATGGCAAAATGCAAATGGCTAGAGCTCTTTTAGACTCTGGTTCACAATCAAATTTAATTACAAATGAGTTTAGAGAAAGATTAGGGCTACAAATCACATCTACAAATATTGCTTTATCAGGTATTGGGTCAATGACTTCCTCTATAAATTCAAAAATTACATTTCAATTAAAATCACGTTGTAGTGATTACAATTTGAATATTTCTTGCTTCCTTTTACCAACAATTTGTGAATCAATTCCTATTAGAAAGATACATGCATCAAATTTTCATATACCTAGCAACATTAAATTAGCAGATCCCACATTTAGCACACCCTCAAAAATTGATATTTTGCTCGGAGCGCAAGTGTTTTGGGATTGATTACAACCTGGACAAATGAAATTGAAGTCCTGTAGTGCTGTATTACAAAACACAGTTTTAGGTTGGGTAATTACCGGTACTATCTCGCAAGCAACAAACTCATTAAGGTTGTTGAGAAGGAAATCGAAGTATATGAGAATTGATTTGAATTTTTACAGTATATTATTTGTTCAGTGAAGAATATTTTGGCAAAGTTTGAACTCGATCTTGTTTCTAGTTATCGAGATAAAAAATGTCAAAGTTGCTGTTCAGTGACATGTTATTACATTGCGTTAATGCACGCGACGTGTTTCACATTGATTTATACGTCATTATCTCGACTACCTGAAATGACAACATTACAAAAAATCGTCAAAATATCTACGAAGGTCTTATAAACATGTGTACTAAGTTTCAAAAAAGTCTTGTTCATAGTTTCAGAGAAAATTGAATTATTACTCAAAAAAATTGTACAAAAGCTACTGAAACTTAGCAAGTTATCATACGCTTGGCAACGTCGCCACATGAGATGAAATGGAAAGAGTGTGTGTGTTTAGAATAAACAAGATTTTTTATCATTTCCCTGACTTGACGGTACATTGATTGAGTAACCCATCTATTCTTCCATCGATATTATTTTTTTGATTTAGATTTATCATCAATAAGTTTGTTTGGTTATGAAACGCAGTACCACTACTAAACGTCAGATGTCAAAAATACTTCTGGAAGTCTACAGCGTTGCGCGCTATACATATCATATTGTAGCTTTGTTAAAATATGAAAAAAGAATATTTCAACGAATGGAAGCTCTTCAAAAGGATAGTATAAGGAGCCAAATTATTCAAAATCATGTATTTTCAACCGAAAACAAACATTTCCATTAGTTTTAATCATTGAAATTTTGTTTATCTGAAGTTGGATATGAATGTTTATCCTATGTAGTTAACATAGAGCAGGGTTGCCACCATAGCTTGACCCCAGTCCTCTTCTTAACAACCTTAAATTGTAATTTTATAATGCAAAATTCATCAGAATTAGATGTACAAGAGCAACTAGATAAATTTTGGACAGTAGAAGAATGTTCATCTCAGAAATTAGTTAGATCACAAGAAGAAGTAGATTGCGAAACTCATTTTACAAAACATGTCAAACGTGATAACAAGGGTAGATTCATTGTTTCGATACCTCTTAAAAAATCGGTGGGCAGTTTAGGTGATTCTAGATAAAATGCTTTGAAACAATTCTATCATATGGAACGCAAACTTTCAAACAATCCAAAATTAAGACTGATGTATTCAGATTTCATGTCAGAATATACAGAGCTTGGTCACATGCAGCAGTCGGTAAATTTTGAGAATAATAATTCATATTTTTTGCCACACCATGGTGTACCTAGAGAAGATAGCATAACAACTAAACTAAGAGTAGTATTCAATGCGTCATCAAAAACAACATCTGGCATGTCACTTAATGATTTACAAATGGTAGGTCCCACAATTCAAAATGATTTAATAGCAATTTTAATAAGATTTCGTGAATATGCCTATGTTGTTAGTTCGGATATAGAAAAAATGTATCGCCAAGTCTTGATAGATTCAACACAGAGGATGTTGCAAAAAATTCTATGGCAATTCAACCCCGCTGATAATATCAAAGAATATACGCTTAATACAGTAACTTATGGAATGACGGCAGCTCCGTTTTTAGCCGTAAGGTCCTTATTTCAGTTAGCTATAGAATGTAAATCTCAACACCCTGAAGCATCGCGAATTATTGCTAATGATTTTTACGTTGACGATTTGTTGACAGGTGATGATAATACAGATAATCTTATACAAAACTGTAATGCAGTATCAACAGTTCTTAATTCAGGATGTTTCAATTTACGTAAATGGAAAAGTAACAACGTCGATATACTAAAACAATTAAAAGTTGAGTCATCAAATGACGTGTTGAATATTGGAAAAGACGAGACCATAAAAACTCTTGGCGTGGTATGGTCATGTAGCACTGACACGCTAACATATAAAATTTGTACAGATCTAGATTCTAATTCTGCAACAAAACGTTCAATCTTATCGTGCGTTTCGCAAATATTTGATCCTTTGGGCTTATTGAGTGTTTGCACAATAACAGCCAAAATATTCATTCAGAAATTGTGGCTGCAGAAATTAAGTTGGGATGAACCTGTGTCCCCAAATTTAAATTATAAATAGAATGAATATAAAAAAGAGCTTGCACAGTTGAACGATATTAAGATAAACCGACATGTATCATTACAAACTTTTACCAAAAAAGAAATACATGTATTTTATGATGCATCATTAGTAGCGTACGGCGCTAGTGTTTACGTGAAAACAAATAATGAATTTGATGATCAAGTAATATGTAATCTTTTATGTGCAAAATCAAAAGTTGCTCCCTTGAAACTACTTACTGTTCCAAGATTAGAATTATGCGCCGCTCTTTTAGCATCACGATTAATAGATTTAGTAATAAAATCATCAAACTGTGAATACGCACATTGTACGATGTGGAGCGATTCCACTATTGAACTAAGCTGGATTAAAACCGCACCGAATTTATTAAAACCATTCGTCAGTAATAGAATAGCTGAGATTCAAAGATTAACAAAGAACTTTAGTTGGCGGTATGTTCCTTCAATTGAGAATCCAAGTGACATATTATCACGTGGCTTAGCACCTTCTCAAGTAATGAATTGTGAAAAGTGGTGGCATGGGCCAGATTGGTTGATAAAAGATGTAATTTATTGGCCAGATAAACTAATTATCAATTGTGAAGAGTTACAGGAGTTTAAAAGCCAAAGCACAGTCTTATTGAATATTCATGCATTTAGTGATCTGAAATTAGATAAATACTCAAGTTAGAACAAACTAAAAGAGATTGTAGCTTACTGTTTACGCTTCAAGAATAATTGTTTGAGAAAATCACAAGGACAAAATATCCAATTAGGTCAAGCAACAATTTGCGTATTGAATATGGTTCAAAGAGAATCATTTCAAAGTGAACACAATTGTTTAACAAACAAAGTATCAATACCTCGGAAAAGCAAACCAAACAAACTGAACCCTTTCTTAGACAAAAATAATTTAATAAGAGTAGGTGGCAGAATAGTGGCTTCTTCTTTTAATTATAACAAAAAGCACCCGATTGTTTTGCCAGCAAAACATCATATTACAACTTTATTATTCGAATTCGAACACAAAAGATTACTACATGCAGGGCCACAACAAATATTATATTCGTTACGGGAAAATTATTGGCCTTTATCAGGACAAATACAGCAAAGTATGTTGTTAGAAAATGTACAATTTGTTTTAAAAATAAACCAATAACAATAAATCCAATAATGGGTAATCTTCCATCCCAACGCATCTCTCAATCATTTCCGTTTATGCATTGTGGAGTCGATTACGGTGGTCCATTTCTACTTGAAGATAGAAAAGGTCGAAATAATAAATATTATAAAACGTACATTGCTTTATTTATTTGTTTTGTAACTCGAGCTGTTCATATCGAGGTGGTTTCAGATTTAACTAAAGATGCTTTTATTGCAACTTTTAGACGTTTCGTCTCACGTAGAGGAAAACCTATTGAAATAAATTCTGACAACGGTACAAATTTTGTTGCTGCAAATATAGAATTAAAAGAATTGGGCAGATTTATTGCAGACAATGTCGAAGCACTAAAAGAATCATTCTATATAGAAGAGGTAAAATGGAATTTTATTCCAGTAAATTCACCTCATATGAGTGGACTGTGGGAAGCTGGTATTAAATCGGCAAAATTTCATATCAAACGTATAGCTGGTGACGCTCATCTTACATATGAACAGTTCTTAACTTTAATAAATCAGGTAGAAGCAGTAATGAACTCACGTCCAATCAGTCCAATGTCAGCTGATCTATTTGAACTACTTCCACTTACACCTGCACATTTTCTCATTGGAAGAACACTCACGTCTTTGGCAGACCCCGATATGTCGACAATGCCAGATAGTAGATTATCTACGTATCAAAGAATACAACAACTGCAACAACACTTCTGGAAGCGGTGAGCGAAGGAATATATATCAGAACTGCAGCAAAAAACGAAATGGAAAAAGAATCAAGGCAACATTCAGCGAGACCAAATAGTTTTGGTCAAAGAAGACAACATTCCACCACTTTGTTGGGTCCTAGGTCGTGTAGTCGACCTACATCCTGGTACCGATGGAGTCATCCGAGTCGTCAGTATCAAAACAGAAAAAGGCATCATGAGAAGGGCTGTTGCCAAGGTGTGCCCACTCCCCATTACTAACGAAAGCAACAGTGTTGTGAATGTGTGAATAAAAGCCATTAAGTGCAATGTGTTTCAATAAGTGTAGTCCAATTTTAGTAGCGTAGTCTCATTTTGTTATTAGTTATCATCAGTATACTACAACTATTAGCATTGTAAAATTTTGTTGAAGGCCTTACCTTCAAGGCCGGGAGTATGTTTAGATTAAAATATAAAATAGAGTTACCATGTTTTATGAGAAAAAAAATATTTTGATTTTGATATGGCAACAAAAACATTGTAATAGCAACGAGAAAAATAAGCACACGTAAAATACTTGTCAGTTGAATTTTATGCAAAATAGTATATCTCTTCTTCATTTAACAAGGGCAAAGTAATTAAAATTTACTCCTGAATCAAACAGAAGTGGTCCAAGGATGCTGCCTTGGAAAACATCTGCTTTAATATCGTAAATTTTCGAGTGGCATTCTTCATAGTTCACGTGAAAATGTCTTTCACTTTAGTACGATTCAAGCAATAGGAAATACCGATGTGGTAAATACTGTTTTATCTTATACAGAATCCTGGAGTGCCAGACTTTATCAAATGTTTGACTGATGTCAATGAATCTACTATTGCAAATTTTCCTCTCTTCAAAGCATTCTTCAATTTTATTGACAACTCGATTGACTTGTTCTATCGTTGAATGTTGCTCCCGAAAATAAAGGACGATAATATGTTTGATATCATCGAGCTCTCAAATTGCATCACAGGTTAAAATTAATGTACTTATTTCTGTTACACCCTGTATATATATATATATATATATATATATATATATACATATATATAATTTTATTAGATATACGTCTATTCACCTCAACTGCTTGCACGAGATTATCTCTGAAACAATAAAAATGCGCATTGATCATCCAGATGGTTCTTTCCATCTTTACTTCATACATGTCAAGAATAGTCGAATCTAAACTTGAATTGAAAAAAATGTCTATCAATAGCAAGTAATTGTCCTAATTTCCCAATATATTATATAAGTGTGACTTCCGATATATAAATTGAATATTGTTTTTATACAAACACTATTAAAATACGACTTTCATTGATTGCTTGGCGTATTGAAAATTGATAATAGTTTTAACACGTTGTCATTAGCAACGTGTTAGAAGTGATGCATTTTTAGCACTAATACAATGTTCGCTTATATCTTGATCATTCTTTATTTTCAACATATAGAGTAATTCGAGCATAGCTTCGACGATTTCCACAACTTGGACCCCTCCTTATATTACACCAAAACACTGTCTCATAATATTTACCATAAACATTTTTATCTTCGCATCATTTTAAAAAACGTCCGTAAGCGATCTTGCATTGTTGTCCCGACTTCGAAGATAATAGATTATGAACAGCTCTAGTAGGTATCTACTTTTCTGCTGGAGCTAATTCATTACCTTGACTAACCATTCCATTAAAAATATATGACAAACTGTGTGAAGAGCAACAAAACATTGGTTATTATATAATAGTAGGAGGGATCTGACTAACCCATTTTCCACAAGACTAGAAAATATTTGAGATGTTTTACGATCGGTCAATCGAGAAAATACCGTTCAGGCAGGCATCTCCCGGTTGCGTCATCATCCCTAGAATTTTTGAAAATGCCGAGAATATTTTTTTTCAATTCTACACCCACAAGGCTACAATTTTGATATTTCGTAATTTACATAAGTTTGAGCGAACATTTTGCATAGTATGTATCAAATGAAGGCCATGAACAACGACAATATCGAAGCGTGACGGTGTATTCAGCATGTCAACTTCTTTTTCTATGATAGTAACCAATGTAGATTTTGGAGTTTTATGGAAAGATCCGTCCATATGGCACAAAGACATCGGAGTTAGTGTAATCGGATGAGATAGATCTTTTTTTGAATCAATTTTCAGATATATTGATAGTGCGGGCAATCGTCTAAATGAATTTCGCTGAACACGCATTTCATCAATGTTGTCACGGAGTCGTGCTTTATGCTTATTTGATTCGACGGAAAAACTCGTGATTTTCACTCTTCTCATTATTCTTTCAAATCTTGTGCAGCCAATGACACATTATTGGATAAATTCTTCTTTCATATTTTCATCATTTTCTCGAAAATTTGATAATATTAAACAATATCTGGAGCTGCCTTTCCACTCGCAATATTAAAAAGAAAATCTGGATCAAGCTCTGTATAAAAGAGATTTGAAAATTTTTCATAATTACTGCCAAAATTTTCAAGTTGTTCAACATTTTTTCTAATTGCATGAGACTCTAGATCTGCGGTGATGTCGTTTGAACTATTCATTTTGTAACATCCATTGTATAAGACATCATTGATGTTCTAATATCGTGGCTCCTAGACCAGCGTTGTCTAGCCAAAATTTGGTTAGTAAAATAGATCATACCTGACAATCTTCTGCCTGCGTCAGCATTTATTGTCTGCTCGAGTGTTAAGTCTATTGGTTATCTCAAGAAAGACTTACTAGTACGTTTAATACCAAGGTATCCAGCATTCATAGCTCTTTCTAAGTCTGGATGAATTTCATTCAATTTTGGTAAATTATTATGATATCTTTGTAGCCATCGAGCATAATTGGGCTGATTCGTTAACAAACAATAAACTTGAAATTTTTGACAGAATGTATTTGAATAATTGAAAATTCCCCGATCGAATACTGCGACTCAGTGAAGAATAATAGTTGATAGAATAATAAATGTAATGTAAAATTGAGCAGTTTTACCGAACACTCCTTTCTTACATCGGACTTTGTGTAAACTATATGTATTGATTATTTTTGACAATTCTTTGTTTTCAAACATCGTAGCACTAGGCTTACCACTTATTTTCATCAATTCTATGCGTGTGTCATCGTTTATTGATGGCCCTGTATTTTCTTTGAAAAATTCAAAATATAATATTTCAAGTCCTGCTGCCATGAACACACCTGTTGAAGTGTTTGCCTTGAAGAAATCCATCAACAGATCCATTAGTAATGATTTCACTGTCAACAGCAATTGTCATCAAACCACAGCCATTTATAAACTTTGCGATTGCTCTGAAGAGAGCCGACATAATGTGAAATAGTCCAAGATGTATAAATAAACTGTCATACAACGGTCGCTCAAGTGATTGGATTTGGAGGGCTACTTTGGCGACGGCTGAGTCGTACCTGATTTCTAAGTATTTTTGATCTAGTTCTTCAGCAATGTGTTTACTTATTTTCATCGTTTCAATGACAACAGATGGATTTGTTGGCGAATCGTTGATAGATGTCAAATACGTAATTTTTTGCCTAGAAGTATTGATGTCTTCAGCTACGTTATGGTTAAAACCTACCCACATTTGTGTATTTGGAATCTTCAAAGCGTGACGAATCATCCATAGTGTGTCTAATGTTTGTACTTGAGGAAGAGTTTCAACATGTCTCAGATTTCATTGATCACTTAATGATAATAAAAGTTTTAACATTCGGGCTTTTTTTTGTGTAAAGAAGTAGATTTGGTATAAATGTGTCAAAAGACCTTATCCTTCTGTTTTTTCTTTTGGCTTAAGGTGCATTAACTACACTAATAGTATTCAAGGTTCAACAAATGCATTTCCAGGTTCTACAGAGGCATTTTCAGGTTCAACAGAAGCATTCTCAGGCTCAACAGAGGCATTCCCATTGACATAATCATTTTCGGATATGGTCTGATAAATGGTACCAACAACGGTATCATGTAATGTATCTTTGTCGCTGGTGATATCCACGAAGCGATCAAAATTATCAAATTTCACTCCAGTAAATGAGTTATTTGACAGAGAAATAGATTCTGGACAAATACCAGTGCGATTCTTTGCAGCAAAAGTTGCTTCCGTTTCTAATTCTTCTATGACGTTGTAACTGCAGCAGTACCCATATTTATTGATAATTTCGACCATTTTACGGCTGCTTGTTAAGCTTTTCAACGTCATACCCAATGTAATATATTTTCCAGTTTTATATTACCATTTGTTACATTATATACTAGGTCTGCGGTTAGAGGATCACATTTTGTTTGGAAACTATTGCTATCTCTACGACGACTCTTGAAACCACCCAGTACCGTGGAATGAGAATCTGTTATTTCATTAGGATTCATACATTCTCTGTAACTTTGGAACAATATATTCTTTTTTTCCTATTGTAACGAATTCAGATTAGTTATTTCGACTTTACTGGTGCTTAGAATTATTGTGGAAATATTTTACATCAAGAAAAAGGAGCGAATATAATTGTTTTCTAGAAAATTGTTGGTACTTTCTAGCTCTTTCTAGAAAAGCGTGGACGTTTGCGGAGAAACCGTAGTAGGGAGAGACCCGCGGCATTTATCAGTGGCTGACTCAACGAGGAGTTTTATTGATTTTGGCTTAGAGACCTCATAATATGGACTGCTAGTGGCTGAAATAAATAGTGTTATTTAAAATAATAAATATTGGCATGAATAATTGAAGTTAAGTTATAGTGAAGTGTATTAATCTTTAGTTTGAATCAGAATTATTTATTAGAAACAGTGTTAGTTATGTAATTTATTATTTGAATTAAGATGAATAACGTTACAATTGGTGATTAGGTGTGAAGTTCTAAATTTAAATAAATAAAATACCGTCAAAGACAGTAAAATTGAGTGAATTAGAAGTGGTTGATTCCAAGAATGAGCTAGAAGAACGAGAATTGGAGATAACAGGAACCAGGACCGTCCTTCAACAACGTCTTCGACAAGCTTTGGAAAATGCTGGTGAGATTTCTAATGAATTTATTCCGAGTGGCATATTTGATTCAGGAAAATGAAAGAAGAGCTGCTGGAAAATTCAAGAAAATCAGAAGAAAAGTTGATGGAAAATTCTAGAAAATTAGAAGAAAAGTTGACAGAAAATTCTAGAATGTTAAAAGAAAAATCTACAGAAAATTCTTGAACATTGGAAGAAAAATATACAGAACATACCAGAGCATTAGAAGACAAATTAACTGAAAATTATAGAGCACTGGAAGAAGAGTTGCTAGAAAATTCTAGAACGTTAGAAGATAAATTAATGGAAAATTCCAGAACCTTTGAACAGAGAATGGAAGAAAAATTGGAAGATAGTTCTCAAAAAACATAACAGGATTTGAAGAACTCAAGGGAAGATTATGAGAAGAATATACAGGAATTGGACAAAAATTCTCTAAAATGACTTCATCACCGATATCAGAATCTGTTGTATTTGAAACACAACGTTTCGACAGCAAAGTGCTTCTTTCTTTTTTTTTCTTTTCATATTTCTTTACACTTGAAAAAGGCAGCTCTTTGCTGTCGAAACGTTGTGCTCCAAATTAATTAATACAAAACTGATTACCCAATAAAACATAATTATCAATATTATCAATATCGTAGGATGTCTTGTCATCTTGAAAGAATGGTTCTGCTAAATTATGTTTGGTGCTTTCAAAATTAATATAATTAATGTCATTAACATCGTGGGATGTATTATCATTCTGAGAGGATAGTCCTGATAGGACTTCAGGTCGTTCTGCAGCCAACTTTGATTCTAAAATTTTCATGACATAGAGCTTATTATCCTGCTGTATCACTTAAATTTTCAGGTGGAGCTACATTTGTATTTTCTAATTCATGAAATTTTCTAATTTTCAAAATTTCATGACACCTCGCCGAAGATTTGGATGTAAATGACACAAGTTATATTCACTGTTTCCATGATTAACACCAGCAGTGCCGATTATCAAAAATTGAACTATTTTTATTGTCGACACGGCGGACATTGGTTTTTTCCCCGTTTGAACGACGCGACGTGAGAAATACTATATTTTTTTGTCTGCTGATAATACATTCTCTTTACAAATGGAATAAACAAATGCACTATCTTCATTCTAGCTACTGTCATTTTGTCAATAATAAGAATATACGATGACACTGATAATTATATCATGAAAATATAACTTTGTATGTTCAAAAATTGGATGAATGTTCAGTATTCAAATATTAGTAGTAGCCTTGAAATTCCAGTCTTACTCTCTACAAGTACGTATTTAATATTTTTTTCTGCAAGAACTTCGTATCTGTCATAATCTAGTGTTGCATTCGAAACTGGGTTGCGGATCTATATAAACTAATTTCAAATTTTCCGCAAACTCTAGCTTCAAAAGGGCCTAGCTCAGTATATCAAAGAGATCATCAGAATAATCGCAGGGCCGGACTAGGTTGTTGTGAGGTTAGCTTTAAAACAAGTATATATAAACTGGAACAATTCTACTGGACGCTACGTAAACTAACTCTAAATGAAACAAAAAATAAGGGCGCCACGCAATTGTAAATTTGTCCATCTCCAGGCACACAGCTGCGACAGCACCTGTAAAAGAAAAGACGGTGGAATGGACGAGTAGAATATTGGATGTTAGGATAATTAGACCTGTCGACGTTGATCGATATGCCACAGAACATAGAATAAAATAATATCTCAAACAGCGATACCTACTCACCAACTGAAAGAAAACACTGAATAAAATCACTCTCTGAAAATCAGAGTGGTAGGTATTTTTTTTGACAAAAATAAATGCTAATCAAATTTACCAAAGTAGTAATATTTAATTAATGTTGAAGAAAAATGAATATAAGAAAATAACAAAAGTTTAATTGAGTTAAAGTTAACAAAATGGCGGCGACTCGCGTCCCAACGCAGACTTCAGCAAGTCTTAACGGAATTTATATCTAAACAAATACGCTAATGAACCTACTCCAGAAAAAAGTACAAAATTAAAGAAAATCAGTCCCGAGATTGATCAATCTGGTTCACAACATCAGGATGTAGCATTTATAACGTAAACAAAAAAAGCATGAAAAAGAAATAGGCGACGACGAATGCCCACCGCAAAATAACACAATAAAAAAAATATTAACAAAGATCGTGATGAAGCCACAAGGTGCTTTATTAGGCAAATAGCACCAACGAAAATCTGAACATAAAAATCTGAACCACTTATCTGGCGACGTCGCTGGAGATCCTAATTGATTCGTCTGCCTGGCGTCTGGATCTTGGCCTCGGATCTAATTTGGGCTGGATTCCGGATGGTCAGGAGAGCCAGGGTGGCAGTTGGGTACTCCCACAGTGTTGTGCCTTGATTTCAGACGACGGCGACGTTTTATTGCAGAAGGTAAGCGAAAGCAAAATAATAACTACTCATAATTTCAACTAATCCCCAACACGTGGGCTGCTCCGCCAAATAAAAGCAAATGGCCAACTACCTCAAAATATTCGGTAGGAGCACAGGTTTTCTCTAGAAGAATCCCCAAACTTTGGCTTGCATAAGTAACAAAAACTTTGAGAAAACTCACAAAATTGTAGTAGTGAAAAAAAATTAGAAAAAAAAAAACGTCTGTCCTATACAAGGACTTAGAGCTGACTGTCTTGAATTGATTCAAATCCGGTCGGTTTGACTTAATTGAAAATAAACCGTTTTTCATTAAAATAAAACCTAGCGCACACCCAAGCACTAAGATTAAAAAAAAAAAGTTACGTCACTGCCTGCAGCGCGGGCATTGTCAGAGCGACAATTTGAAACAAGAATCTTCAACTAAAATTAACTAATAAAAGTGAACAAAAAACACGCTTTTACTATAACCAAAAAAAAACTGAGCTTAAAGAATAGAAACGAAACTAAAGATTTGAAATATGAATAAAATCATTGAATATGAACTCAAAACTAAAAGTAAGTATCTGAAGTAGATGAAATTGAACCCAAATTAGCACAAACTATATCCTAGAATTCAACTCAAACAAAAAGTGACCAAAATCCAAATTGGCATGTAACACTAGTACGTGATTGCTCAAATAAATATGTGATAATAAATTGTACTGAGCATAACGTGAGTACTAGAAATATGGATAACATTTACGTAGCTAGAGCTAGAAAAGGATCAACTCAATCTCCAGTTTTTATAAAAGGAGTAACTATATTTAATATATCATATCTTCACAATATATCATATCCTCTCTTTTGGACATTGGAACTCGTGAAAATCTGTTATGCTTGCACTCTCATCGAGCATCATGACTTTTACATACTCTTCTGGCAGACACCTGCAATCTCCAGAATACGCTGACTGTCTAAATATACTTTTTGAGCTATTCAAATAATATGCTCTTAAAATTTCAGCCTTGTGGGAGCAGGTTATGAATTACTTTTCCGATGACAACTTTGCTATCTTCTGGCACATACTTGCAGTCCTCAAAATAGGTTGTCAATTTTTTTCACGCTCAAACTCATGTAAATTACGGAATATTGAAATTATAGCCTTGTGGGAATGGAATTGGAACAGAAATTCTTTTCGAAATTTTCAAAAACTCAAGGGATGATGACGCAACCGCGAGATGCCTGCCAGAACTTTATTTTCTTGATTGAACGATCATGAAACATCTCTTAAAAATTGTCTAGCCTTGTGGAAAACGGGTTAGTCAAATGGTTCACTAGCTCTTAGACTATAAATGATGTCATAAATTTGTATAGATCTCTACTAATTTCGCATTACTATCACTATGAATAGTGTTTATATGAAAAATTGTGTATGATATATGTACGTGTTAAAAGTGATTTGATTTTGTTCTAAAGATTGCACCACTCTGCTGCGCGTTGTGATCCAAAGTTCCTTTGTCACAAAATAAAATGACACTCAAGTTATATAGATGTTGGATTAATAAATACATGTTTCGCAGAAGTTTATGACTTATTGGAACTAGTTTATTCTACTCTACTTGCAATAATGGAAAATCAGTTAAGTACTACCTCACTGTTATTCCTGTCCAATATAAATAGATTTGAAATTATGAATTCAAATGCAGATCACATAAAAATATTATATATGTTATTATTATAACGCTTTTATTAGCTTCATCTATATCTATGTAACGGAGTCTTTGAACGCGAGTTTCACCCACTTAGAGACGTCAGATTAAAATGAAACTCTGCAAACTTCTCAAGGACCGATGAAAACAATAATTTATCAAGTTTATCCCATGATCCTGGTAAGGATCATTGAGAATAAATACTCGCTTTCGGAGCGGAAGCCTTAGAATCGGGTACCACATTCAAGGTACGCAGCTTGGTCATCTGTAAACGAGCAATGCGAGTTCGGTCAACAGTAGACTGCTGTGCGAGCGAAGCGAGCTCGGTTATTGGTAAGCTGCTATGCGAGCGAAGCAAGCTCGGTCAACGTTGATCCGCCGTGCGAGCGAAGCGAGTTCTGTTAATTTTAATAACAAATGTTATTTTTATATCAGATCAGACTAAAAAATAGAAAATAAATCATGGTTTTGAAAAACTAAGAGACACGCTTTTATGGTGAACGAAACTATAAATAAAGAGAGAATAAAAAGTTATTTTTTATATAAGAACAAAATATTTGACAAGAAAATTAATGCCATTGTGAAAAAAGCGTGAGGTGTTTTGTATCATATTTTTATACTAACTCTACATTCAGAAATTGTACCAATAGAATATTTAGAACAACTAATATCGAGCACCTCACTCTTTCTCACAATAACATTAATTTTCTCTTCAACGACTTCATTTTTAATTTTTGGTTTGGTTTACCATAAAAGCGTGTTTTTTAGTTTTTTCAAACTATAATTTTTTTATTATACACAATGCTGTTTACTTCAGTCATTTTTCATGCTTTCATGCTACAGCGTATTTC
This sequence comes from Dromius quadrimaculatus, assembly GCA_963989225.1. NCBI lineage: Eukaryota > Metazoa > Arthropoda > Insecta > Coleoptera > Carabidae > Dromius > Dromius quadrimaculatus. The sequence continues at coordinate 34,268,353 of OZ022328.1, read as the reverse complement.
TGTCACAAATATTTTCACAATAATCAAGATTACATTTCTTGTATTACATTTCTACAACATTAGTCTACGTAATACTCGAGTTTTCCAATCATTTCATCAGACCTCACTGTTATTATTTGAGTCCGTCGTACAAATTTTGATAAACACTTGATCACGGTATCACTTTCAAATGTTTTACTGGTGATGTTTTATAATTATTGTATCGATATATTCGAAAATATTGCTCATAAGGAGGATGGCCATTATGAACAGTAGGTTTATCATGATAATTAAATATTCCTGCAGGACTCATCTGATTACAAGGATCTCCAATAAAACCTTATATTGTATTTAGTACAAGGAAGTATTGTCAAACCGACAAAATTCACCTATCGATATTCTGATGGAAATATCCGTTTTGAGCATCTCTTAATCCATTTTGATTATTTTTGGCTTGATGTCGATACGTATGTTCGAGCTTGCGTTCGTTCGTAGCTCGCAAATCTCAAAACTGGTTAAACGTATAATGTTGAAATTTGTATTTAAGACTGGTATAGGTTCTAGTTGTCCACCTTGCATTATGGTTCCAATCATCCGTACCGGAAGAGCACTTTACTTGAAACTTTTTTGAGTTTTTCTAATAAATTCAGAATGATCAACCGTGGGATGTTGGAATTCAGTATTTGAACTTGGCGTTATATCAGAATGGTTATCTGCTATTTCTGTATGAATCGGCCAAGCCAGAAGTGTCTTTACTCCAAACTTTTTCTAAATTTCTTGCATAAATCTAGAATGATCAGCCATAGCATATTGAAATTTAGTGTTTTGTAGCATCAAAATAGTTATGTACTAATTTTGTATCAATCGGTTGAGCCAAAAATGCAGTTTATATGTATAACAGACATTTAGAATTTGCCGTATGGAACAATCAGATTAATTTAAATGATAAGATAGGCAATGACAATCTGTTGTCAATTTTTTCATTTTGTTCGACATTGTACAAGTCAAAATATAATTTAAGTTATAATAATTATAATCTGAAGTGACAGAAAACTTTATTGAATGAATTTGTGTATTTATTGAATGATGTACAAGTTGGTCACGTGATGTTCACGTCAGATTTTTTTACTTGTACCTAAGTACAAGGAAGTATTATGGAACCGACAAAATTCACCCATCGAGATTTTGATGGAAATATCCGTTTTGAGCATCCCTGAATTCATTTTGACTATTTTCGGCTTGATGTTGGTACGTATGTTCGTGTGTGCGTACGTTCGTGACACGCAAATCTTATAACGTATAATGTTAAAATTTGTATTTAAGACTGGTATAGGATCTAGTTGTGCACCTAGCATTAAGGTTCCAATCGTCTGTACTAGAAGTGCACTTTACTTAAAACTTTTTTCGAATTTTCCTAATAAACCAGAATGATCAACCGTGGGATGTTGAAATTCAGTATTTGAACTTGATGTTGTACCAGAATGATTATCTACTTTTTTTGTATGAGTCGACCAAGCCAGAAGTGCACTTTACTTGGAACCTCTGCTAATTTTTTGCATCAATCTAGAATGATAAGCCATAGCATATTGAGATTTAGTCTTTGAGCTTGTTGTTAGTTATCGTTTATTATTGTATAAATCGGCTGAGCCAGAAGTGCAGTTTATATGTGTAACAGACATTCAGAATTTGCCGTATAAAATAATCAGTTTAATTGAAATGATGAGGTAGGCAATGATAATTTGTTGTCAATTCTTTGATTATGTTTGATTGTGTACATGTCAAAATATTATTAAAATTATATCAATCATAATCTGAAGTGACAGAAAACTTTATAGAATAAATTTGTGTATATATCAAATGATGTACAAGTAAGTAATGTTCACGTCAGATGCTCAAAATTGTAAAATTTCCTGTACAAAGGATACCTGATTGATCTCAGAACTACATTTTTAGATATTTGTGATCTAAATAATTTCAATTTACATCTAAATTTGCAATATTTTCGAATATAAAATAATGCATAACTTTGACGTCTGTAGTTCCAGTAGAGTTTCATCGCTCAAAAGACTTATGATCTGATTCAGCAATCACCAATTCTCCGAAGATAAATTAATATAATTTTGCACATCCAAAGCATATTATACATGGAATTCTTTCAATTCGAAATAATAATGTCGTTATATAATAGCACATCGTAGTTCTCTTGGAATGTGCGATGGAACACTTCAGTTGCGAAACACAATTTCAAAGGTAGCTACTATTCAATGATAACCAAATCGAGCACCACTAAAGATGATAAAAAGTGAGATTGTTTGGAACAATTTGATTTGATTAAACTCATGAACAAAGTATTTCATGCTGATTGGAATGGAAGAAAAACTATTACACTAGTCTGTTCTGACCTCATTTTGAGGACAAGGTGTGATTTATATGTATGTATGTATTTTTATCAATCAATATGCTATAATGGTGCCATAGCTTTGAGAATTAGAACTAGAAGAATTATTGTGGGAATTAACGTGTTATGTGATGAATGACAGATGTCATACAAAAATAGAGATTTTGAATATATCAATGTAAAAGGCGCAGAATAGTATCAGTACAAAAATCAGTGGCAATAATCTTATCAACGGCATTTATAGCAATAACGATGGTACGATTTGATTGTTAACGAGCTTTGAATCGAAAAATTTTGTTATATATGTTTTTTTACTATTAATAGTGAATTGTTTGATAAGTAGAAAAAAGCGAGAGTCTACTAGCGAGTATCAATGTTTCAATTCACGAGTGGGAGTAGACAGTAAGTTCACACGAGCAAAGTAATATCGCTTCTCTTACGTGCTGAAAATGCTATTTCTTTGTATATTCATTATATAGTATACTGATTTAAGTGGAATACGCCAAGAATAGAAATAATTTCCTACAAAAATACTAATCAAGGCTGTGTTCTTGCAAAAACGTAGTACCAGTTTTGACAACTGCCAAGCAAAAGCATAGTAACAAATAAACAATATTAGGAATGGATTTGTCAGAAACGTCGGAAAATCAAAAGCTAAAGATTCTCAGAAAATTCTGGATGCAGCTGAAGAAGCGATTTTACATTTATTTCTGGCGAATTCGAGAGAATTTCCGTTTTTTATATGTTTTTTCTGTATTTTATTTATTAGATCAGAGCTCTTATCTAGACGCATGTCATAGTCCATTTTTTGTTTGTTACTTTTTGTTGCTAATAAGAAGAGTATTGCTAATTGGAGAACTAGCACTTTTATTTACTGATTTCTACATATTAAACCTAATGTTTTCCATCATGTATAGAAAGCAATTATTATTACTCTAGCCGTCAAAAATACTTTATCTTCCTTTATTATTACAATTTGTTTATTTGACTCTAGGTGATGGGATTGTCCTTATCAGCTGGTGAGGAAGATTTAGCTATACTTTACTTAGCTACATTACAAGCCCTTGCGGTGAGTATAATAAATTATCAACAAATTTATCTAGCTTTATAACTTCATCTACCATACCTGAACCATTCCCACAGACAAATGAAACGTAGGTGATATTGCATCTAGTATAACAGGAAACATTCGATTCACTCCATATGCTGTTACAAATTTTATCTATAATTAAATTATATTACAGGTTATAGTACAGTTCTTTGCTTTACAATACGTCGCACAGTAATTGAATTATCGAGTGTCATTTTAATTTTATGATTATTATACTCTTACTAGTCCACGATTTTGATATAATCTCCTCCAACAATGTACTAGCATTTAAATGTCTGACAGTTGAGTAACAATGAATTAGCATTCAAATGTCCGAGAACCGAACATCTCGTTAATATAAACTAGCATTCCAGCGCGTGACAATTAAACACTCCAAACTGTGTAGATTAAAGTAACAATAAATTATTGAATGGATAACGGATTCAAATTAACATCACTATATATACAGGCTGTGCAATGAATCGTGAAACATAGGAATATAACATAGGATGTCGAAAATGTGCGGATTTTGGCACTCCTGTATATGTTAGTGCAAAAGTACAAGAATAAAAAGTAGTTTGAAGTCAATTTTTACTAATGGAAATTCTTGATTGTTAGATTATCAGAATATTTGTAGCATTAGATATTTGGAAAATAAAAAATGATATTTTCGTCAAGAATCAGATTGCCATGAGAATTAGAAATGAATGAGACAAACTCCCATTCTGACTGTTCAATTCCGTGTTATTACAACAATTACCAATAATAAAAAGCTGTTGAAAAACAATTTAACTGATAAAAAGTTTTCATTTAATAAAGTAGAACGTCTGTAATATCTGAAAAAAAAAAAGATTGCAATAATAACACGAAGTTGAACTGTCAAAATGGAAGCTTGTTCCATTCGTTTTCCATTTCCATGATTTTTGACGGAATTATCATATTTTATCTTCTAAATATCTAATGCCATAGATATTCTACTGCACTGAATAGAGACTTTTCATAGGTAAAAATTATTTTAAATAACTTTTTATAGTTGTACTTTTGTTCTAACATATACAGAAGAGCCAATATCGGCACATTCTCAAAATCCTGTGTTAGACTCCTATGTTCCGCGTTCCGTTGCACCCTGTATATATCACATAATTTTCAAATACATATTTTTGGCAAGATACTATGCGTATCACAACTTCAAAATAAAGGACATAAATTACTCAAAAATTCCTACAAGAGAACCGATTCAATACAGGATGTTAATTTCTACAATTCTCTCAAAAAATTGTCCGGATGAAGACCTGAATGAAGTCGAAAGCTTGACAAAACTTTAAAAGAAAAAAAAGTTATGAATTTTCAAAGTTTTGTGAAATCACTTTTTTGGGTAACTTTAGTATATAAGGGCTTTTCACGTTGAGGTCATGAGACATGCTACCCTGTCTATTTTTTTGCGTAGATCATGAATCTGAAATTAAAATTGGAAAAGATAGGTAGGTCCATGGTCATTCATATAATTATCTCAAAAAATATTGAATCTAATTGTTCTTTTCTTTATTCACAGTATGGTACACGACACATAGTGGAAAGACTAAACCAAGCAGGCTACCGAGACATCTCATCCATAGTGATATGTGGAGGACTAAGCCAGAGTACTCTATTTGTGCAAGCAATAGCGGATGTAGTAGGATTACCAGTATTGGTACCAAAGGCTTCTGAGCCGGTGCTTCTTGGAGCGGCGATATTAGCTGCTACTGCTGCACACACGTACCCTAATGCTCGCCAGGCTATATTTGCTATGTCTGGAGAATCTAAAATAATACGACCGATCTCTGATAAGAAATTGCATGATTTTCACAATAAGAAGTATCAAGTTTTCCTGAAAATGCTGCATCTTCAAACTGAGTGCCGTGCCATAATGAAATGAAAATTACGTTTGTGTAACGACAATTCCTATTTCAGAACGGTCATTTGATGTTATTCTTCAGTGTTTCATTCTTTTTCTAACATTAGATAATAGTAGATTGTTTAACAAGTGGAGAAAAGTGAGAGTTTACTAGCGAGTGAAAATATTTCAATTCAAAAGCGAGTGGATTTAATTTACAGGAACAATGTTATATCGCTTTTCTCACGTGTTGAACATACCATTTTTTTGTATAATTTATGGAAGAACTTGAGTGGAAGACGCCAAGATTAGAAATAATTTTCCACATAAATACTGATCAAGGTTGTATTCTTGCAGAAATGTAGTAACGGAATTGACAACTGCTGAATAAAAGTATAGTGACAAATGAACAATATTAAAAATTGATTTGTAACCAGCTAAAGATTCTCGCGAAACTCTGGATGCAGCTGAAGAAGCGACTTTACATTAGTTTCCAGCAAAATCGAGAGAATTCTTGTTCTCTCATATGTTTAACTTGTAATTTTTTCTTGATTAGGTCGAAGCTGTCATTTGGGTACGTATCATAGTACGTTTTTTGCCTGTTTCTAGCACTATTCTATACTGATTTCTACATATCAAATCTAATGTTTTCCATCAAGTATACAAAAATTTGTATAAAACTATTTCAATACCACTTTGATACTTTTGATGAAGGAGAAGTAGAGGTAACTCATTAGTCAAGTTCAATAATTATAACTATCAACTTGATAAAGTAATCAGAAAATATGAGTTATCAGGATCTTAATTGTTAGAGCAGGTGGATTTCCATGCCGGTAAACGTGAAGTAATAAATAATGTTCGCCGTAAACCTAGGTTCAATAAAAATGTGATTTAAAAAATAAGACTTGGGAATTTGGCATATAAGAAACTCGTCTTCAGTAAAATGAATAATGATTTGCAAGAGTACGTAAGAAATTTATAGAGTGGGAGCCAGCGCCTTTCAGACATAAGTATAAGGGCTGAAACTTTGTAGCGGTCTATTTTCCCGACACTAATCAAAATATGTAATTTCCCAATTTTGCTATTCTCAACCCCTAAGTGCCATCCTGTCCATGTGTAGCTTGCAATGGCTTAGTTAATAAAAGAAGTGGATCTTCGTAGCGAAGGCCTCTCGCTGCAATCAGTACACCGGTGTTTGTTTTTTTTTGCTCAGTCACTTTAATTTGTTAAGTTTCCTTACTAGTGAATGTATACCATTTTTTGTCACTATTGTGCAAATAATTTCCTGAATCTAGTTTGTTCATTCTGATTTATTGTGCGATATAGTTTATGATGTTTTATTGAAGTGAACTGTTGGTATTGGTTGCGCCGTGAGGATCGAGGTCCGTCATAGACAATTTTTTCCCTCATACAGTGAGTTTTTCATTGTTTCGTGACGTACGGACGGTATTTGGTTGTGTTGGACTTGATTCTTTTCGTTGTAATTCTAATATCAATTCATTAACTTTCTAGTCCAAGACAAACAGAGCCGAATCTCATTTTTTTTTTTATCTCTGCTTTACTATTCCAAAGTTGATCCCAGAAACTTCTAGATCCCCGAGTTGCTTACTCCTAGTTTTTTGTATATCTACCATATTTGGTAATTCTGCTCCACTTGTCGTTCACATTTTGAACCTGCGCGGTAGAACCCGAAGTGGCAGTGAGTAGCAGTGGCAAAAACTGATTCAATTCTCACTTCCTTTCCAGTTTTAGTAATTCTGTTTCAATACTTTTTTGGTCCATATCACATGTTAATTATGTTCAATCTAGATTTAATATTATTTTTATTATTAATATTATTATTATTGGGCTCAGATACATAGGTTCGGGTAATTTTTTTCCATTAGTCGGGTTGTAAACTCTCCATTATTGCTGTTTTGTATTTCTAAGATCATGTTATCACCTCTCATCCTTCCTACATTTAATCCTACCCCTCCCTAGTATGTCTGTGTGAGTGAATGTGGTGTGTGAATAGCGCGACATCGTTCGGGCTTCTAACATTCGTTATTTACGCATTGCTTGAATTCCGGTTAAAAAGAGATATTTGTTTTCTAGCTTATTGAAGCTATTTTTTTTTTAATTTCCAATTCTGGCAATATAACTACTTGGGTTATTTTGGCTAGGTCCCTCTTTTCAACTGAATTGACTGGAATCATCGTTTCTTGATTCTATAGAATCGTATCATCCTAATTTTTGCGTCACCTGGTATATTTAATTTTTTATCATTGTGCTGTGTGCATCATATCATCTAGCGCTTGCGTAACTTCCTTTGTAATTGTTTTGCTTTTTTTGGTACCTATTGTATTAATCTTGTCAATTATGAATTAGACCGTTTGGCCTGCCCCAGATTTTTTTGTTGTAGAAACTAGATACTGGCTCAAGATGCTTCAGATCGTATCGTTTGTCATTTGACAATAATGTCAGAAGGAAACTTAGCTGAGTTGAGTCAAACTTCCCGTATTTATCGCTTTTTAGGAGACTGCTAACCCAATCCATTGGTTCTCCCAGCCGGTGAAGACCACACAACCAGCCTAGACTTCACCGACTGTTGCGTCTTGATACCTTTTCTACTGGCACAGCTTAGCGATTGCATGGTACTTTTTTACGGCTTATTTTGTTGTTGTGTTGTGGACTGTATTGTAGCAATAAATAACTCTGTCATTTCTATTGTTAATGGAATATATTCAGGATCCTCACATTACAAAACGAAACGTAATTCAATTATGATAACAGTGATACAAAAAATGGCTTCACCATGCGTTCGACATGCTTTTATGTCAGGTTACGAGCTACTACTGCTCTGCGCTTGCGTGACACCTGCATCCGGCCTTTGCCAACATAACGCACATCGCGCATACGTACACTGGTGGCATTTGTTAGAACTAAAAAAGTTATTTATTCTAAAAAACATTTTGAGCGTGAAGTACTAAGTTTTGCGTCAATTCCAACTGCAAGGGCCGTGGCACCGCCTCTGACTCAACCCAGAAAAAAACTAGCAAGTTGCTCTTCAAGCCAGAAGATTTGTTTTCTTGTGGAGTAAGGGCCTTGTCTCACCAAAGCTACGCGACAGCGACGCAACATCGACTCGATGCTGCCAGCGTGTATCTTTCGTGTTTAACCCGTGGTTTATATACATCGCATACCCATCCAAGTTGCATGTCGGCTTTTTGTTGCTGAGCGACTCGACAGGTCAGTTTTGAAGCAACATCGAAGTTGTGTGTGCGGCTGTATTTTGCATTTGGTGACGAAAAACAAAATGGCACAACAGAAGAATGAACATGAATTTGATGAAAAACTGGTAGATGCTGTAGAAAGATATACTCGCTTATAAGTTAGCAAAGTATTCTCGTGAAGATATAACTGAAAAAGCTTATTTTTGGTTTCTTGCAATAAAAGAATGCACCTACCATTTCCTTCTCTCAGGCTTTCTAGTTTTTTTTTTCTTCTATTTCTACTACTAGTATATTGCAATCACATCGTCGTTTCCACTTCACTGAATTGAATGTAGAAAACACGTTGCTTTGATGGGACAACTCCATGTCGCCTACCTGTTTCATTTTGAAATCGTATCGCTGTCGCGCAGCTTTGGTAGCACAAGGCCCTAAGTTAGTCGATTTATAATTTTTGTTTCACTTGACGACAATTAAATTTTTTGTAATTCAAATTTCAATATAATTTGTCAATTGCTCATTACATCTACGTGTTTATCTTCATTTTTTTCTTCTACTATAGTAAGCTGGACCACTTAGTTCTTCTCTTTTCCTTCCAAGTCCTGGTGCCCTTTTTTCCATTCTATACTAGCAGTGTTATTGCTTCACAGCTAGTAGAGCCTTCCAAATAAGGTACCTAGATATAGTATTATACAAATAAATAATATTCAATGATCTATACATGCTTTCAGAATAAAATTGTAGCTACCACCAACAACCGGTCATTAATAATTCTTTAACAACATTGAGTATGGATTCTCACTACTGTAGTTAAGAACGTTTGGTACTCACGAGTCTTGATTAACGGTGAATCATACAGGTATCAAGTAATGGATAGGAGCAATAACATAGCTTACTCACGTTGAAGTATGAAGTCTGGTATTCATATATTATGTTCATATCACTATTTTCTATCAAGATTTGAGAAACCAGACCCATCTAAAGGATCCTACACCCTCACAAAGCCAGTCAAAAAAAACGATAAATCGTTAGAATTCAGAGGAAGTGAGAGTTGCTAGGAATGTTGGGTGTTTTGGTTCACGGAAGAAGAAATTGCTGGATGAGAGATTTTGCAAGTAGGGATAAACTCAACAGGCGAGCGGAGTGTGAACATCATAAGGGATTAGTAAAATGGTACAATAAATTATCCTCTTCTGAGCAAAAACAACTTGAAACCCTGAAATTGACAAGTCTAGAGTCCAATGTCAGTTACTCAAAAAATAAATGTAAAGTAGATACTTCCACTGAGCCTGAACATGGTCTAATTTTTGAACATTCTCCCGCCAGTTGAGGGGATTTGATTCGAACAAGTGCAAAAAAAAATATACATTAAATCAAGATTCATATACTACTAAATTATTCCAATTATTATTTTCTCTAAAATCACTTTTAATAGACAAAACAACGAGTTTTTTGGTATATGGAATATGATCACTTCTGACATTTCGAACTATTCCGTCTTGGCCTGGATGACACTCTAGAACTCTTCCTAGGTGGTAAATGATTTTCCTCCAAGAGAACGACAGCTCTATCAGCGATGTTAAGAATCTGTTTAATCCATTTATGGCGAATGGTCAGCTCGTTGATATATTCTCGACTCCATCGAGAACAGAAGTGTTGCTTCACACACTGGATGTACTACCAGGTTGATAACTTTTTTGTAGACGTATCTGTATATATCTACACATGGACCTTGTCTTGCAATGAATCCTCTTGAAGCAGAAAGTAGTCCTTCGGAGAATAAATCAGTAATTAATTGTGAATGATCAATTAGACCTAGTTTTATCCCCACCTATTCACTATGTTAGCATATAAGATGTAAGATTACTATATAAGATGTAAAAACTTTCCCTTAAAGTAGATTGATGAGCCGTCGGAATTTGAATGAAATCAGGATCAGTAAACTGAATTACATCTCTTGAGCAAACGTTCCAATTTACTTCAAATCTTCATCAGTGCCTAGTAATACAACAAAAATACATTATAATACAATACATAATATAGATAACATGCAGTTACATACCAGAGATGATAAAATTTATTGAGCTTTGAAATAATCAGTAACTTCCATTACAGTTTTTTATAGGAAGCATGTTGATGTTCACAATACAAGTATGCAACTGATCATGTCAAAAGTCAACATCTGTGTCAGCTGTAATGCAGCATTTCTTCTTCTTTTTCAGTGTTGTGTACATTGGCGCTTCTTATAAATCTAATTTGTTGGCAGTCCTGCATTGTGAACCAGACGATTTCTGTTCTGTTGTTGCCATGTTGTTCTCCTTCTCTCTTCAGCTGGACAATGATTCAAGTGTGTCTCTTGTCAATAATATCGTGTTATATTCTTTGCGCAATCGTAGTGTTTAAAAAATTCCGAGAAATTTGTGAATTAGAGGTTAAAATCGTATCCGGTAGAATTGTAATATATTGATGAGTCGTCGTACTAGATCAGTAAACTAAATTATATCTCTCGAGCAAACGCTTCGATTTATTTTAAATCTTCATCAGTGCCTAATAATACGACAAAAACACATTAAAATAGAATGCATGATATAGATAACATGAAGTTACATACCAGAGATGATAAAATTTATTGAATTTTGGAATAATAAGTTAATGCCATCACAGTTTTTCATAGGAAGCATATTGATGTTCACAATACAAGTATGCAACTGATCATGTCAAAAAGTCAATATCCGTTAAATAAAATACATATTTTTCAGTATAGTAATACATCATTTACAAATCATATTCATGACATTTTCTCCCTTGAATATATTTTATTTAAATTTAAACATAAATATCATAGTTCCTTACTTACTCGCTAGATGATGACTGATATTGCGGCTTATTATTGAGATATCTAAGCTTAAAACAAACACAGTTGAACAGAAGGATAAACAAACGTAGCTTTGACAGGCAGAACAAAGACTTCTCAAAATAAACAATGAACAATAAATTGCTAAACGGTAAATTACATTGCATTTTAAACTATAGTACGGTCTTATCTGATGTTATTCTTATCTACATTCGGCATTCCATATCACCATGTGGGATTTGCAATTCAACCTTAAATGACTAATGTTGTAGAAATTCAAATAAAACCTCAACTGGGGCTTCATACGTAAAGGAGAATTTCTACACGGCTGTGAGTTATTTATTATTCAAATACAGATGTGATATGGACTGTTATGTTGCAGGATTGAGCTTGAATCGGTTCTTGATGTTGTGACTTCATTAGAAACTTGAGGAAGTTAACAGGATGAACTTGTAAAGATCAAACAGATGAAACAGAATTACGTTAAAAAAGGTCAAGGCCCGGTTGTACAATCTAAGCTTATCTACAGTTTAGTTGAACTGGGCTTATTTACTATAGTTACAATTGCTTGAATAATTGTAACCATAACAAATAAACTCAGTTTAACTAAACTTTTGATAAACTTTGATTGTACAATCGGGCCTAAGTGCGTTGAACTGTAGTGTGACAAGTCAAATTAAGTAATGACTTCCTAGTACGGTATTAGATATTTGAAAAAATTGTAGATTATACTTTAAAACGAAGACTGCTTCGTCACAATCTTTTGAGCAAACGTTCTGATTCATTTCAAATTATCATCAGTGCCCAATAATACAACAAAAATACATTACAATACAATGCATAATATAGATAACGTGCAGTTACATACCTGAGATGATAAAATCTATTGAATTTTGAGATAATAAGTTACTTCCATTACAGTATTTTCAGTAATGCTGATGCAATATTATCTTATGATGAGCAGAGGTGAAATCTGCATGCAATATTGATCTTGGGATCCAAATTCTGACTATTTGGGACGCTATGTCAGTAGCGATGAACGCGACTCCATGCGGTAGAAATTATAAGCTCTTTACTAATATTGACTGAAGCTGTCAAAACAAATATAAATTTTTGAGGCAAATAAATATGGAGAATCCGTTAAAAAAGTGGAAATCGTCGGGACAAGGCGTGATTTGTTGTGTTCCTGAGTGTTCGCACACACAATTGCATAATGGAGAGCTAAAATTTTATTCATTTCCGAATCGAGAATGGGAGACGGAGCGCAAAAAAGTGTGGATCTGTCGTGTGAGAAGAGAACCGTAAGTATATAAATAGAGGAATATATTCATACAACTTTACAATAGTTATACATTTCTTCATATATTTATATATGAAAACATATAAATATATTGGAATGTTGTACTCAATTTGAAAATAAATTTTTGCTATAAAAAATCGATAATCAAATAAACTTGTGATATATATTACATCATTTATGTGTGAAGTATAGTCTATTATCTATCAGTTCTCCAATATATATTATTTCTTTAATAATTTGTATAACGCTGATATAGGTTTTTTATTTTTGTTTATTACAGTGGATGGCTTCCAACGAAATTCTCAAGAATTTGTAGTGCGCATTTTGTTAATGGGATTAGATCAAATGATCCAAGAGAAGAGAATTATAACCCTTCAATTTTTCCATGGAAAAAAGAAAAAGAATCAGATGTGAAGCGCAGGAATCGTTTGTCTGTTCGCATTAAAAGACGACTAGAATCCAACAATATTAAAAATGGTATTTCAATCTTCTATTAAGCATAAAATAAATTCTATAAAATGAACAATTTAATTGTATCAGTTGGGAGAATTATCTTCAACTGGTATTCGATTATAATAACGCATCATAATAATTTCTGCGAAACAATTATAGCAATACATATTTTTTCACAAAAAAATTCTGAATCAGGGATCTCCAAACTTTTTAGCGTAAGGGTTACTCTGACTCTGATTACTTATATTCTAAGTTTTACAATGTCATCAAAATAAACTATGGTGGGCCAGAATTGATTGTGGTCGCGGGCCGGTGTTGGCCCGCGTGCCGTAATTCCTGGTCAAAATAATTCACAATCTTTTTATTAGATTTATATGAACTATTGTCATTTTCAATTGCAAAATCACTTGTAGTTCAAGTAAAAATGTCTATAATTTTACAGATGCAGAATCGGATGTTAATAGAGTGGCTCTTCCAACTGAACTAAATGTATCAGAAGATTGTCTGGAGAAGACTCATGAAATATCAGTGCAAACGGATGACTGTGATTATAAGGAATTTCAGGATGTAACAACTTTGTACTGTTAGCAAGACTCATCTAAAAACGAAGTTTCGACTCAGACATTTATCCCAGTAAATAATTCTGCGATTAAAAAAATCAAAGTAATAGAATTTAAGGTACCTGAAAAGAAAAAAAGTCGCAACATTTCTGTTGGACCCGATATTCACATGCGCAATGGATTTCAGTGGTCCGCAGATGTAAAAGACGATACAACTATGAAAAAATTGGGAGGAATCAATTTATCATTGTTTCTAATTCTTTTGGATTTCATTAAACCAAATGCTGAAGGGCAGCCTACGTATTACAAAGTGATGGATTCCAAAGATAGATTACTTCTATTTCTAATGAAGATGAAGTTGGGCATACCATTCACAGCATTAGCATGCATCTTTAACATAAGTAGAAATACAGCGAGTGGTATTTTTTATGAAATTCTACAAACTTTGTACGAATCCACAAAAACGTGGGTGTTTTGGCCGTCAAGGGAAGCAGTCAAAGGGACATTACCATCATCATTTCAATCTTACCCTAATTGTCGTGCTATTATAGATTGCACTGAGTTACGATGTGAGACTCCAGAGACAGTAGAGAAAAGGGCACTTATGTTTTCTAGTTATAAATCTCATTTTACTGTGAAGTTTCTAATTGCTATTTCGCCTTGTGGATTAATATCATTTGTCTCGAAAGGATATGGAGGTCGTGCGTCTGATAGCTTCATTGTAAACGATTCAGGTTTCATAAATTTGATTGAACCTGGCGATGAAATTATGGCCGATAAGGGATTTCCCCAAATAAGATCTGAATTGCTAAAGCATAATTCTGTATTGATAATCCCACCATTTGCTATGAACCAGCAATTTTCTCGCGAAGAAGTTATACAAGGCTACAATATCGCATCAGTGAGAATTCATGTTGAACGTTGTATTCAACGTATACGGATTTTCAAAGTTTTAGATTTTGTTTCTATTAAAATGATGCCGTGAATAGACAAAGTCATGTATGTAGCGTGTGTTTTAGCAAATAACAAAGAACCACTAATTAAAGAACAGTGACGTGCATTATCAAAGCATACGTACAACGTTGATTAAATTTGTATTTACAAACGGTAGACTATAGAGAATATGAGTAAAATATATTAATTTGTCTATCATTCCCATGCATATAACATGATAATTTATTATAAGAATATAATATTAAATCTACAATAGAATATTCGATTTTTAAAATTCAATTTAGACAAAATATATTGATTCCAATATTTAACACGTTTGATCCGACATATAATCTCTCTTCAATCGTTTTTTTTTTGTACTTTCAATTATCGGAAGCTTGAAGAAGTTTAATAAAATAATCAAAATAAAACTTTTCTATCTTCGGAATTAAGCAGGACAGGAACTCTTCATCTCTAGATAATAATATGTAGACTTGATCGACTGATGAGTAAACGAAAAAATGACAAACTTCAATATTCAAAATATACATGGACACTTGAACTTGACTGTAGTACTGATGATTCTTTTTCAATTCAATTTGATTTTCGCAATTGAATTCCAGATATGGAACGAAGCTTTGTTTCATCGCCGTGTCAACTATCATAGAATTTTCGCAACTAGCCGGACATTTGATTTCAAGAAGCTCATAATTATTATTGTCATTGAAAATAATCCCATCTGGACTGCAAGCAAGAAACGGCTGTTTTGAATTAACTATTAGTCCTACCTCATACACAATGTAATTGGTTAATGATCCAAAAGCTATTCTAGCCTTCTTTTCCATTTCGATTCCATAGCGCATAGCTGGGTTGGAATAATTTTTGTACTTCTCACTAACAAATATTTGAGCTAATCCTTCGAAATTCGTCAATCGAGTTTTAATTTTGTGGGCACGAGTACTTGCAGTTATTCTGACAAATCGTTCACTATGCCACATTAAGCTTTTAGATTGTCCCACTGACTTCGAAGCAATTTGCAACCACTGATTTTCGTCTACGATCACATTTTTGCAAAAATAATCATTTCTCTTGTTATATGTTACGATTTCGAATTTTAATTTATTACATTCTGTAATTTCACATTCCATGACAGAGAATCGTAATGAATTTCTTTTATTTTGAAGTAGAAATAAATTTTGTAACAGTCCGGTCAGTTTTCTGACTTTTTCTTCTTCTAATTGCAATCTTAAATTTTTTGTACTCTCGCATTTTGCTTCCTCTTTCATAACCATACTGAAGATAAAATTTTCATTTAAATGTTCAGGTTTAAATCTGCTCACGTCTTGACTTTTGTAAAAGTTATCTTCTCTGTTTGCTTTTATGCAAGAGTACATACTATCAATCCTTGCACCCTTATGATATTTATCCAGCTGTACTTGTGGTGGGCGATTCCAAATCATTGGCTGGTCAGTCTTGGAGCAGGTATTTTCTGTGTTGATATATATGCAAACTGCAGCTGCATGTTTGCAGTAACCTTTGCCACCTTTGCAGTTGCAACTAGTATTAACAATTTTTCGACTTAAATTTACCTGTATAATCAAATTAATTTTTATGCATACTATTTACAGCAATTATGTGAAAAAAACCGGCATATTATATTAGTGAACTTAAGAAGTAAGCAGTTAGTGTTTTTTAAATTGTACCTATAATGTTAGTACTGTATCAATATTGAATTATTAAAATTAGGTGTTGACAATATTTTTATTGATTATAAATTGAGGACAAAATATCATGATTAATGAATTTTTATTTATTCAAATAAATGACGCTTCTGGATAATTCTATCTGGCAAGCAAATATTTGATCAATAAGTATGAATAATGCTGATTTCTTGAAGAAGAATTCAAAAAATATCAAATCAAGAAGATGAGAATTATTATTTTCAATTTATGAAAATGATTTGTAAATATCACATAAGTTATATCTTAAATCAACATTGTTTATCGATTAAATATTCAGACAATAATTGAACGGAACATACAAAAAGTACACCCGAACGTAAGTATTATCATGTCAAGTAGAAAATTATGTTTACATTTATCATAATTTACACATACCTCAATCAATACATTATATAAATTTGTATTTGTTCTATTACTTAATGTACCAGACGTTTCGCGCAAAACAACGCCCGTAATCTTACTATTTTCTCCGTTATTTTTAATTTCTTTTACGTCGCTCACATGAAAACTTTGTACTAATTTTTTCCCCTTATTTAAACTTTTGGATCTGAATATACATAAATCAACTTCTTGAAACCCGCATCGAAGTACTACTGTCATTGAAGAAAACTTTCTGCTAATTCTAAATACAAATTTTGCAAATTGCGTGAATGCGTCAAAATTTTTTAATTGTCAGGATTTTGAATATATTAGTAAACAGATGCGAAGTGTCGCCACCAGGACGGCGCTCGCGCCGCGCACAACGCTACTGACATAGCGTATACTGTACTGACGAGTCCAAATATGGTCAAAGCATGTGTATACAGTTGCTTCCCTGTCTAAGATGATGGTTCTGGAAACTAACTCTTAGATATGAATATTGTGGGACACAGGTCTCTTCTATCTCAAGTTTCAATCAAAATGTTCCAAGGATCCTCATAAATTTCACAATACATTGTTGATATCTATTTGTTGCTCCCCTGTTTAAGATGATGGTTTTAATAACCGATTCTTAGGGCCAAATTCAGAGACATGATTCACACTCACCTCAACCTTAATTCAACCTAGACTCAGTTCTCACTCACTTGAGTGTAAGTTGTGCCAACACTCACTTCTTCCTCGATTCCGTATTCAGTGGAGCGAATAAAGCAGTCACTTATGGAAGTCGTTTCTTGAAATAGTACGTCATGAAATAATGTTGTCACTCCTAAACATTTGCGTATAGATGTCATTTAATTGACGTTTGAAATAGAATTAATTTATACTGACAGATTCAAAGTCAATTTATACAGAAAATTTGGATGGATATAAGAAAGAGTATACATTTTTTCTTGCTGAGAATAAGGACGAATGAGTATTAGTTCCGAGATCAATGGATGTGCGAAATGTTATTAGCAGAAATTTGAAAGTTATAAGAGTGAAGAACGAGGTGAAGAATAAATACTATTCAATGATACAACAAATATGGAATGTAAGAGAATGAACTAGATACATACTACAGAAAATCATACTCTGAAACATCCCAAGAGTAATCAAAATTTTACTTGTAACAATACTGTGTAATAGTGTATTGTGTGGTTAGGGACGAAACAAGACTATTTCAGCTGAGGTTGAGACTATCTTGCCTGAGTGAAGCGAGGGCTGGCATCACCCTCGGCTGAAATCGTGTTTTGTCCCGCGCCACACACTGTATTTTTCATAATATCTGCATTGAAACTTTCCATATTACAAATTTGACATAACAAAGGGAATATTTTCCTCTTGATTTTGCAGGTAACAAGTTGAGAGTCGCTGCTTGTGCTTCATCAATGAGATGTTGTGGTGTACTTGGAATTGTCGTATTAATACTTTTTTCCTTGAAACTAATCCTCTTCCCAACTTAATTCACAGTTACAAATATAACAACTGTCAAATTAAGTGAGGTTATATGATTTTCATTTAGAGACTGACGATGAACAAATGCGACTCTGCCAGGGATAAAACGATGTAAGAAACAAATTAAGCGGGCAGAAACGAGCTCATTTCTCCTCTAAGCCTGTTTCTGTCGGGCTACACTCGCATTTGTCTGAAATTGTCTTGTTTCGACAGACAAAACAGGCGTTGAAACGCGGTGTTCCAATGTAGGTATTATGAAAATATATTTATTGTTGCTTAAATTATCAAGATAAATCCTATCATGCGAGAACTTCACTCCAATAATAGACTAATTGTGTACAATGATTGAGTCTTCGATTCTAATAATGCTTTTCCTGATAATTTTAGATCCGGAATACAATTAAATTCCTTGATTTGAGAAGACGAATTCTGCCAACAAGTACAAAAATTCAGTTTCGAGTCTAGTATAATGAACGTTAGAGAGCGCGTGCGCGGTGATCGTATATGCTATTGCTCAAAAACTGGATTTCAGTCCAACACTACTTTTGATATCAGTACCACAGGTGCGTAAAGTCAATCCGATACCAGTCAGGGCTGTTTCTCAAAAGTATGAGCTTAGCGAGCTAGTGCATAATCATTGTAATAGGAAAAAATACATCGTTTTGGTTCTACTGACAATATTTTACTCCATTTGTGTGTTAGTAGCATCGTCTCTTCAAAAAAAGCCTTCCGACACAAAAGTTTCTTCAGACTTCTTCTTGATTAGTCCATCCCTGGATCATACCGTTCTTTGATTGTAGAAAAAGATCAATATCAAAATATCAAAGTAGAATAGTAATTCTCATCTCCCCGTGAAACCTCGTTTGAAACCATATTCATCAGATATATTAACTGATCTGAATCTGTCAGATTGAGTGCAAAGTAAGTATGAGGTGAGTATAAGTCACCTCTCTGAATTTGGCCCTTGGATATGAGTTTCTGTGGGACACAGGTCTTTTTAATTTTAATTTCTAATAAAAATGTTCCACAGCATCCTCATAAATATCACAAGTTCACATTTTAATCATATTTGTAGAATATACCTGTTCTATTATATATTGTCCGAAATTGACAGAAAAAAAAAACAATAATTGGGACAGGGAAAAAACAATAATTGGTTCGGAGAATTTACATAAATGGATGTGGAACTGTCAGGCTTGACGCCAGTGCTGCAGGGTTACTTTTACTAGAACAGGACCGCATTCATTACGAGAGTAGCCGAGTCAACTCTACAAACCTCGACAAGCCCAGCTAAATCCCCTGATCTACAGAACTGACCGACTTAAATCTTTCCAACCAGAATCCAGAGATTCCAGACTTACTCATCAGATTCAATGTGTGTCCCAAGTAAGTGGAAAAGAATTTAATGTATATATTCAGCGCAAATGGCAGTGAAATTTCTGAAATTGACAGAACAATAATTATAATGGCAAATCATGTGAAATTAGATACTGCTGAAAAATGCTTAGCTAAATTTGATGGTAACCGAAGTAAATTAAGAGAATTTATTGATAATTGCGAAATAGCATCAAAATTAGTTAGTAACGGGAATAAAGTGATACTGCTTAAATTAACTCGAACCAAAACCACTGAAGAGCTAAGTTATTAAGTCAAAATAGAGAATTTGATAACTGGTCCAGCTTTGGAGAAACATTTAGATAATACTGATTCCGAGAAACGTGGCCAAGCACAATGAGAATAAGAATTGCATTTTTGTCGCCAGGGATGTGATAGGACCGTTAGTTCTTTCTCAAATAAAATCGAAAATTGCATGCTTAAAGTTATGAATTCACTAGATTCAAATTTATCGCCAATCGAAATAAATGCTCGTGAAAAATTGATACGGAACCGAACTTTGGATGTTTTTATATCAGGTTTGAACGATTTCCTTATAGCCCTTGTTAAATCTCAAAAACCAAAGTGTTCGGAAGATCCCTTTAATTTAGCAATAGCTGAAGAACAAAAAATTATTTCGAGACAAAAAACACAGGAATTTCATATAGTTGATCATTCTAATTCAAATGGTAATGATTCGAAAAACAGTTCTCATAATACCTACATTGAGACAACGCGTTTCAACGACTGTTTTTCCAGTCGAAACAAGACAATTTCAGACAAATAGGAGTGAAGCCGGGCAGAAACAAGCCTGTTTCTGTTCAAAGAAAGAAACAAGATTATCTCTTACATCGTTTTATCCCTGACAGAGTCGCATTTGTTCATTGTCCATCTCAAAATAAAGATCATATAATTTCAGTTAATTTGACAGCTGTTGTATTCGTAACTGTAGATTGAATTAAAAAGACGATTTATTCCAAGAAAAAAAAAAACTTTATAGTTATATTACTTCTATGTGATTTCTTTGGTATAGGGAGCATCGTAGCTACCAATGGTACCACTTTAAAGCTCCAATAACTTGACAGCAACAATAATCGTAGCAGCGACTATTCAATGCTACTTCAATGCTACCTAAAAGTTGCAACTACTTTCAAGTAACTTTGAAAGTTTCCATAACATTTGGGAACCTTTAGGATCACTTCAAATTCTTGAAACTTTGAAGTGATATTTGTATGTGTAAGTAACGTGACTGCGACATGCAAAACTCAACGACATTGTGCATGACTACTACAAATTTTGTATCACCTCTTAGAATCACCATGAAGAAATTTTCACCATGAAGTTCCAAAAACATTCATATGCTCTGCATCATTGCTTAGTGTTCGTATAGTTGTATGTGGGTTTGTTAGTTCATAATGGCGTCTGTTATTGGAAGCAAGCATAGAATGAAAAAAATTGACATTCCACAGCATTTCACGGGAAATTAAAAGGCTTGAAAGCGAATGGTGTACTGAAAAAATATTTTGGTGTTGTGCAATCGTCACCATCAAAAATCGATATTCTTCATAAGTCATATATGCTACAGAAGACGACGTTACTCCCTCGTATGATGATAAAGAACCTAATAATTTTATCATATTCCAAGTTTCACTAGTAGATCAGCTAAGAACATAGTAACATTCTCATAGAAGATCCACCAAAATATTTAAAATTGGGTCAAAAATGCACCTTGCTAGAAGTAGCTAGGGCTACATTTGTGCAATTTCATGTCTACTTTCTTAATCTCATACTCTGTTTCTTTAGAACCTGACAACACTGAACAGACACACTGATAGTCACAACTTTGTCGCAACTTGGAAGTGGCACTGCAATATCTTGTAGTAAATAAACTTTAGAGTTCCATACCTCCAGTTTTCGTTCGGTTCCTACAACTATCGCTCCGTCGTAATTACTTTCAAGCTGCATTTTTTAGTAATTCTGACTTAAAAGTAATTTCTCCCAAACTTCGCCATTTTTATTAGCAAAATATGCGACGCCATTAATACAAAACGAGAACTTGTATACCGCAATGACAGAAAACTTGGACGAGCTCATAAATTTAGCACTACGTACAACAAATTAATAAATAATAATAATATGCTCTAAATTACGAATGGAGAAAAGTATTTTTTTGCGTTTAAGCGTCATTTTCTTTTACAAAAAAATATTTGAAAAACAATATTTTAATTAAAAAATGACAAATTTGAGGGCGCGTGTCGGATTCAGATTTATAATCATTATGTTCAACAGTAAAATTGCATTTGTTCCAATTTTTTGGTTATTCAGATTAGATAATAGGAAATAATTAAAAATGAATTGCGCTCGTATATTCCTTGTATAGAGTATTTCATTCTCTTTCTAATTTGAACAAATGTTATAGACAGGTATATACTAGAGTGGAACATGAGAAAGATAAAACTAGTTGCAAGACAAAGCAAGCAGCAAGTTTGGAATAGTGGGCGAAAAGTTCCAAGAAAGTCGCAAAAACCACACAACAACGACACGGAGCCATTACATTTCTGGGACGTAGCCGAATAAGCTCCAGGAACGTAGTTGGAACGGAGCCGGAACCAAAAATTATACTCCATTTTGGTCGTACTTTTGTGATAGGAACGTTCCTAATACGTGCCTATGGCTAGTGACGAGACCCATGAAAGTTCCTAATGTAGTTGTTGTCATGTATAATCAAACACAAAATCTCATCGTTCCACTGTTAATGGTTTTTGATTTACCCAAGAGATTCTAAAAATCTGTCAAGTAAAATGCGCTTTCAGCCTAATCGGTTGCCATGGAAACAGTAGGCCATTATTCTCATACCACAACATTCCTAAATACTGATTTCCAAAATTCTACGACTACCAACAGATCTGATTTTATGCGCAAAATTGAAAAACAAATTAATTCCTACTGAAATGCACTTCCGGTTCAGTCCATTGTTATGAGAATAGTAGGCAATCATTCAGATGCTACAGTAGACTTAAATACCATATTTCAATATTCTACACCTGATCGTTTTGAATTTATGCGAAAAATTCCAAAAGACTACCGGCTCGGTAGATCTCAATGAGAATAGGATAAGAGCATCTAGACGGTATGATCGTCATAAATACTGAATTATAACAATCTACGTTCAATCGTTTCGGATTTATGCGGAAAAGTGTACAATCAGAAATTATAGAAGTGCCTAATGAAAAATTTGAATATTCTACGACTGATTGTTTAGAATTTATGCGGAAAATTCAAAAGTTCTGTCATATTAAGTGCACTTCCGACTCAACCGATTGTTACAAAAATAAAAGAAGACCAATAAGATGCTACAGCAATTTCAAATGCTAAATTCCAGTATCCTACGGCTGATCATTCTGGATTTATGCGGAAAATTAAAGAAAAGTCTCAAGTAAAGTGTACTTTCGGCTTAGCGATCGCAATTATAATGCAAGAATTATAATAAAATGTTATAGAAGTGCTTGATACGAAATTTCAATATGCTATGGTTAATCAGTCTAGATTTATTCAAAAAATTCAAAAAAACCTTCAAGTAAAGTGCACTTCTGGCGTGGTCAATTCTCACAAAAATAGCAGATAATCATTCTGATACAACATCAAGTTCAAATTCTAAATTTCAACATCCTACGGTTGATCATTCTGAATTTATTAGAAAAATTCGAGTAAAGTTGTAAGTAAAGTGCACTTCCAGTGCAGACAATTAGAACCATAATGCGAGGTGCACAACTAGACCCTATACCAGTCTCAAATACAAAATTTCAACATTATACGTTCAACCAGTTCTAAGATTTGCGAGTTACGAACGCACGTACGCACGTACGCACGCACGCACGAACATACGTACTGACATCAAGCCAAAAATAGTCAAAATGGATGAAGGGATGCTCAAAGCGGATATTTCCATCAAAATCTCGATAGGTTAATCTTGTCGGTTTCACAATACTTGCTTGTTACTTTGTTTAAGAAACTGATGAATAAGCAAAATGTTCAATGTATGATGACAAATATAAAATGACTCAAAAATGTCGGATCAATGTTGCAATTAGTTTTTTGATGTCACTTGAAACAAAAGATAACCAAGACATGATTGCTTCAAAATAGCGGTAGAAATTTATCAATTATATCGAATTGATTCAAAAAAAGTTACTGAAAATAAATTGTCTCAGTATGATGTTAGAATTCAATAAGGCATTTTAAGTCAACCATTCTAAAATTTCAACATTTCATATAATTTTCTCTTTTCGTGATCTCCAAAACCCTTTATATGAAATTCAGAGCGGAATGTCCTTGAAATTCAAGGACTGCTCCCAAAAACATTGTTCTCTTTTGTTCAAACAATCAATAAACGTTTAGAATGCAATTCTAAGGTCCAGTATTTCAGTTCATGGTTTACCTTGAACGTAGCTCAATTTCCATAGTATTGATTTTTAGAACAATCGTTACTAAGGTAATTAGGCTTTGTTTAAGGTAAACCGAGGACTGAAATACCGACCCATTTTATGGAAAAAGTAATTTAAATAGAATGATAATGTTCCAAGTCGATAAAACCTTGCCTTGTAAATATTAATTTGGGAACATTGCTTGTTTTCTAGATAACTGAATTACTCTGAACATCAAATCAAATAGGGTCAATAATAGTAGGTTCAAAGCAGAACTAGAACAAGTAGTAAGTGTAATATTTATTTTTTGTAATAAATATTGTCTAAGCTTCCAGGAGCGGCTGAAGGATGTATTACAAACAAAGAAATCTGCTGTAGCCATCACAGTACTTCCCCGTCCATGAATTTCATGCCTAGTTTCATCGCTGTTTCCTTGGTAATATTATTAATTTCTCAATTTTTTGTGTCATCGCCAGCCAATAAAATTAGTTAAATAGGTTGAAACCTAGTTTATATAATTTTTTTCTAGTTTATTGGTAACTCCCTGTCAATTTAACTCAGATTATACCAACTCTCGGTCATGAGATCTAGTGTCACATCAATTAATTGCATATTTCAAAGTGACAGCTATCATACTTAAAGTGAAAACTGTAATTGTCAAAGTGACGGCCGTCATTGTCAAAGTTACAGCTATCATTGTCAAAGTGGCAAATATCGGTTATTTACTAATCCTTATATGAAGTAAGTATTTTTGAAGATAGATTCTCGAGGTCATCAATTAATTGGAAAATACATTTGCTACATTCGATCCCCGTGTAATTCAAAATTGGTAACGTGGATATCACTGATTTTTCATTCTCAATATCTACTAAACTCACCTCTCCACGAGCTTTAAATTGGAACTAAGCTAGACATCATTAAAATAATTTGTAAAAGAAACAATTGACAATCGTTGAAATATCCTCTTTGACACTACTACTAGAATTATGTCCACAAGAGCTTCAATTTGATACCAAACACGATGGAGCCAAATTACGTATTTGAAAAAACAATGGACAAACATTTGCATGTGAGGTCCGAATATAAGTGATAATAATTCTAATCTCTGATCATGATGCTCATTATTTTTTTGCTTCAGCAAAATATAATGAATTCTATAATAATTCGAATTTTAATAATAACGTATGAACCGCTGATGTTTTTGAGAAATGTTCCATGTGAATGTTGTGCCAAATTATTGGAGGATCAATTTTAGTTATCTCATATTTAATTATAAATAGTACCGTTTATAAAATAAATGCAAGATACTAGAAAGTTGCATCAAGAAATTTTTGATATCATCTACGAGCTTGAGCTCGAATAGCTTTTTGATGAAAAAATTAAATATAGAATTTCAGTCAAAAACTCGTATGCGTTCTCAAGTTATCGTGTTTCCACACAGGCAGACCGACAGACAACCCGTATTTCTTAAAAATTATGTTTTTGGGGTTCAGTAAGGTCTAAAACGTGAAGATCCATCAAAATATCGAATTTTCGGAAAATCACGATTACAATACTCCCCCTATTATATTCTTTCGGTGGGCGCTTGCCATCCATGCTCTGTGACTCAAGCACCGACATCAAAGGGTCAGACTGTAATAAAATACTGTTACTCATCATTAGCGAAATTAGTGCAGCTGAGAAATTTTTCTAGGGGGGCCCAACTGATCAGCGATAACAGTCTCAATTTCGATAATTTCAACTAATTTTTCTGTACAATCCAGAAATTTTGGAAGTAGCGGAGCCATTCAATGAGAAATACATATTATGTGATTCCTCTTCTTGAGAGAAAAAGGAGTTTTTTCAGAAGTTCGTAAAGAAATACATATTATGTGATTCCTCTACTTGAGAGAAAAAGAGGATTCTTCAGAAGTTCGCAGAGAAATAGGATTTGAGTACTAATTAAGGTTACAATGTCCCAACCAGAATTTAAGGGATGCACCATGATTAAATTCGCGTTTTCACGCGATTTATCGCGTTTTTCCACAAAATATCAAAAATTTCTAGAAAACTACTGATTTTATCGACAAAATTTGCATGGAAAAAAGTTTCGCAATTAATGTTGCAGTTGATCTTCTCTTGAAATCAGGACAAGGCCAAGACAAGAAGATTTTTTTATTTCCCAAGATAAGACAAGAAAGTACTATCAAAAATCAAGACTTCTTCTCAAGAAATCTTGATATCTTGACAAATAATCTGCCAAATCTGCATATTTATTGATCTTTTATTGAAATATTAAAATCTGCGGTGGCCACTACATCTTTTTCCTGACAATAAATCTCATGACCAGTTTCATCAATGTTTCATAAATTTAGGAGTATCACACCAACTTTCAAAGTGACATTTGTCAATGTCGAACTGATAGTTTTGAGTGACAGCGTCATTGTTAAAGTGACAGCGTCATTGTTAAAGTGACAGCGTCATTTTCAACGTGACAGCTATCATTGTTATGGTAATAGATGGCGGCTATATCTTAGTTCTTACAATACAAGTATTTTTGAAAATGGAGAGTCTTTTCCTAAATTTTCAGGTTGAAAAAGCTCTTTTACAAATTTGAACTTAGCTTTTCAATAAGGGTTCTCAAATTATCAGACAGACAGACCGACCGATTTCATTTAAACTTATGTTTTTTAGGTTCAGGAAGGTCTAACATGTCAAGATTCATTAGAATCTTGAACTATTAAAAATCACTATTCCAATTCTTTCCCTATTATACAGGGTGAAATGCAAAATTGGAAACACCTTTTTTCTCGGAAGTTATTATAGATACCGAAAAATTACAGGTTTTTCTAGATGGCACAGAAACATTGATGGCGAAATAACAAATGATAGTCCGTGGATGCATAAAGACAAACCGAATCGACCTCCCAAACAAGACTCCACATCACCTGGAGACAACTTAAATTCTAAGCTAAGTAGATACTATGCTTACATAAATAATAAAACTGAACTAGATCTTTCTATAATCTTTTGGAATGTTAATGGATTCAAAAATATACTAAATTTAGATGTTGAAGAACAGTCACTCCTGTCACAGGGAGATATTATATGTTTGTCTGAAACATGGTGTACTAAAAACGTAGCACTCTTACCCCCCTACTTAAGTGATCATTCTGTTAATATTATCTGCAGTAATACAATTAAGGAAAGTACAAGGGGAAGTGGAAGTGGAGGTTTAGTAATTTTAGCTAATAAAAAACAAAAACTAAAAATAAATATCATTGAAATTACAAATCTTTGGATAACTATAGAAATTATCAAAGATAGCAATAAATTCATCCTACAATCAGTTTACTTGAAGCCAACGCTCAACAATACGGAGTGTATAAACCTCCTACAAACTTCCCTTTGTCAAATCACTGATCTATATGCTTCTCACAGAATAATAATTTTAGGAGACTTTAATGCCCATATCGGAAACCTGAACCAAATCGATAAAAATATATTCACAAACCCAAACGTTCACAAATACAGGCAATCCATGCATAAAGAAATCAATGACCGAGGTTATAAATTAGTAAAATGTATGGAGGAATCTGGACTCTGTGTATTAAATGGAAGAACTACAGACGACATCACAGGACAATACACTTATCTCAGCAAAGTAGGTAATAGTACAATAGATTTGGTATGGGCAAACATCTTAGCTCTAGACGAAATTAATTCTTTTGAAATAATACCTAGTTTAACAAACTCAGGACATTGCATCTGTAAAGTTTCCTTAAAGTGCGATACAATAAATATAAACAGCTCAAATGTACCAGAATATAGAGAAAAGAACTGTGAATTCTTAGTTAAATTTAAGTTTAATAAGGACAACTTTGTCAACTATCAAAATTATCTCAGACAATCGCCAAATATTTATGTAAATAACACCGATATTAATATTTTGGACAACAATCTAACATGCTCTCTGAAAGCAGCTGCTTGCTCTTCAAATATGATGGAAGTCTCAAAAACAAAACAAACGTCATTAGTAATACATAAAAAACCATGGTTTAATCAAGACTGTCAAGAGCATAAGATTATCTGCAAACGCAACCTAAGAAAATACCAAAGCGATCGTAATAACAAAAATTTAGCAGACTATCTTGAGTCAAAAAAACTGTACACTCTCATTAAAACTAAAACCAAGAACATATACCAAAAAAATATTTCGATGACTCTTGCGAACACAAAAAATAATATTGAATTTTGGAAGACCGTAAATTCCTTGAAACCTAGAGCTAAATCTTCCAATGAAATAAGTCTAGAGAGTTGGGAAGAATTCTTCAAGAAATCTTTTCCACCTCTCAATATGCAAGTAAATATATATCAGGGTAGTACACATCCCACTTTAGAGGCAGACATCTCAACGGAAGAGCTTCAGCTTAGTATAAACGCAAGTAAAACAAACAAAGCCCCAGGTTCGGATGGTCTAAACAATGAATTTTTCAAATATATTACTCCTGAATGGGAGCACTATATACTGCACATGTTCAACCAAATTCTGAAAACCGAAATTATACCTGATTCATGGTCCGGTATCGTTCTATTCTTAATATACAAAAAAGGTAATTCCTCTGACCCGTTGAACTACAGAGGAATAGCAAAAATAAATTGCATATGTAAAATCTTCACTAATATTATATATAACCGTTTAGAAACATGGTGTGAAGAAAATAATATAATAAGTGAATGGCAATTTGGTTTTCGAAAAAAACAGAGGAACTGCGGACAATCTGTTCTCACTTACAGCTTTTGCACAAATCACCTTGAGATTAAAGAAGCAGAAAGCATACGCAATTTTTATCGACTTTCGCAGAGCCTTTGACTCTGTGGACCACAGCAGACTATGGGAAAAGTTGAACGACTTGGGTTTTCCAAATAAATTGATTCGAATTATATCCAACTTTTATAAAAATGCATACCTCCAAATTGAAACTCAAAACCAACTGTCGGAGAAAATACAAATAACGCAAGGGGTTTTGCAGGGAGATACATTGAGTACCCTACTTTTCACCCTTTTTCTTAATGATCTGGAATCTTTTTTTAGAAACAAGGGAGCCGAGGGACTTAACATAGATGGTAAAAGCGATTTATTGATGCTGGCGTATGCAGACGATTTGGTATTATTTGGCAAATCACCAATAGACACGCAATGAAAACTAAACATACTACACGAGTATTGCACACAGAATCACCTATGTGTCAACGTAGATAAGTCAAAAATTTTGCTTTTTCATAAAGGTAGAGCCCCAAATTCTAGTCGGTTCCAATACAACCAAGTCGAAATCGAAGTAGTAAATAATTATGTATATCTAGGAGTAGCGTTTAGCTCTTCTGGCAAATTTAATTTAGCAGTACAAAAAGCTTACCAAAAAGCTATTATAGCCACACAAAAAGTAAATTCTATTTTATGCAAGGGTAAATCCAACACCTGGTCAGAAAAAGAACAATTACTAAACTCTATTATAAGGGCTACAACATTGTATGGCTCAGAAATATGGGCTCTCAGATATGGAGAAGCATTAGAGAAATGTCAAATCC
The DNA here is from genome assembly GCA_963989225.1 of Dromius quadrimaculatus. NCBI lineage: Eukaryota > Metazoa > Arthropoda > Insecta > Coleoptera > Carabidae > Dromius > Dromius quadrimaculatus. The sequence goes on along the minus strand of OZ022328.1, from coordinate 34,238,742 downwards.
GTTTTGCGAAATATATACTCATGTGTCCTAGAAATACACCAAACTATATGGTACGATTAGAAACTGGTATTATTCAACTAACATTCTTCATTTGGAAAAGAACACTGACATGGTGGAATAAAATGCTAAAAATGCCCAACGAGAGAATAACAAAACAATTATATAATTGTTTGCTACATTTAGACGCAAATTACCAAAATAACAAAATAGAGAACAATTGGAGCACTCAATTAAAAACGTTTCTCTTAGACTTAGGCTTCGCAAAGGTATGGGAAGACCAATATATTAATAAAGGTCAAATAGACCAAATATTGCAAAAGTATCTTTTAACCCTAAAACAAACGGATCTTTTCAAATGCAATAATTCAAGATATTCTTCAATGTACAAAATATTGAAAACGAATTATCTCATAGAAAGTTATCTAACATCGGATATAAGTTTAGCAAAAATAAGAGTGATTGCCCAAATCAGACTAGCAAGTAAAAAGTTTCTAATCATAACTTTAAATACCATAAAATACACTATAAATATGGAGGAGTTATGCTCCTTGTGCAACAAACAAGAACCAGAAAATATTTTCCATATTTTCACACAGTGTCTAATTTATACTCCATACCGCTCTGTTTATCTAAATGATTTCATTGGCCTCAATGAACTACAAGTTCATACTATATTTGATAACCTAAATGCTGAAAAGATCAACAATATATTTTTATACACTATAAGTTTCCTGAAATTAAGAAGTTTCATTATAAATGAATAAAGAAATAATGATTCTATTGGCCTCAATGATCTACAAGTTCATACTATATTTGACAACCTAAATACTGAAAAGACCAACAATATATTTTTATACACTATAAATAATGTAAGAGATATATTCTTGGGATTTCAGTCAATATTTTAATCTTATTTCTTTTCTGCCTTACAGTTTCGGCTGCACCTCAGCCATCCTCAAAAGCGAAATGAATTATTGTTTAAAAAATTGAAGTTGTACATTTGTTTAAATTTATATTAATATTTAAAAGCGAAGAAAGAAAGAGAAATTTTCTCTTGTCATATGCCACACCCGACATCTATGGAAGGCGTTGGCTAAGAGTTAGCCAACGCCTTCCATAGATGTCCTTTTTTTGCTAATTTCCCTAGGCTAACAGTGACGTCTTTCTCAGAGTTGAAAGCCGACAATGAAGCTAAATTTCTAAGATGGGCAATGAGGGTGGGTAAATGATCAAATGAAAAGAAGCTAATTTTTCAAATAATATGTCGGAATATTGGTATTGCTCAGAAGTACTGGGAAATAACTGTGTGATTCTGCATTGAGAAATATTACTTTTGCTTTTGAGAATGGATTCATTCTTTTGCAAATGAAGCGAACTAAAAAAATCAGAATACAAAATAATCTTGTAGTCAAGACGATATTTGAGTTATTGTGAAAAAAATTCGCAATTATAAAGTGTCAATATTTCGAAATTATTAAATAATATTTTTTTTATTATAATTCTGAGTTTCAGGCACTAGAAATCATGATTTAGTATCACATAAGTTCGGAAGATTTTCGATTGTCTATTTGTTATTCAAACTATTAAGACTCTATTTGCGTCACTGTAAAAAAATTGCGCCGGATAAAAAATGTCAATGTTTCAAAATTAGTGAATGATAGTTAATTTGTTACAGCTTTCAATTTTAAGCATTGAAATTTATAATTTAATTATAACAAAACTTCAAAGTGTCTTATATTTCATTAGCCCAAAAGATGCTTATTTCAGACTTGTAAAATTGATAAACACAGCTTCCTAAATTGTGCATTTTTGCATCAATAAACCACATAATGAACACATGGTGAAAAATTGCGAATGAAGAGTGAAATAGTGTATCTTCCTGCCTCAAGAGTAATAATTCAATGCAAGCATTGTGTATTTTCATCATTTTGAGGTGAGTAACCATCAAGCATCACTGTGATAAGATATATTATATTATATAGAATTATTTACTCCTATGCTACAACAACCTGCTATTGTAATACTCGTAGATTGAACTCAATATTACAAATATTGTGTACTGGTGAATAAACATTTTTTTAATTGAGATCTAATAAATATATAGTTCTCTTTCATCTTGAGTGAAATTTGTTGAATTTTCCCGTATCTCTAAATGAACGACAATTGAAAATCATTCAAAATTATTGTAGAGAATAATTCGTTCCAAGTTACTAATTTTTTGATCTATTCTAGACCAGAATTTGTTTCATGCTACTAATTTTTGGAAAATTTCAGTTATTTTCCAGTTGAACTCGTAGCGCGTCACTAATCTCAAGTCGATTATAATTTTTCAAGTACAGTTTTGGCGAATAATGATTTTTAGCCAAATTTTAGGGTACAATGAAAAGTTGTTATTATTTCCTGAGAAATAAGTGAGGAGTAATCTCCTTTTCTGTCTTGTACTATATAAAATATTGCTAGTGTGATATGTATTCATTTTATTCTGTTGGAGGTTGAGTTTTAATTACTGCAACAGTAGTGTTCAGTGATTTTTTAATTTTAGGTAACAACTTATCCGAGGAGGAACTGAAATTTTGTATTTAAGTGCTGGAGATATATGTGTTTCTTGTACTAGTTTTTGGTAACAATAACCGGAAGTGGTACTCTATATGAAAAAGATGAAGTCTCTCAATTTATAAATGAAAAATGAGGAAGAGAAGAAATGTACGACAGAATCTTATGAATATCTGGGGTGAGAATATTTTTTTTTTTAACTTTGGGTCATTTGATTTTATGTACAGAGTGGAGATGAGAAAAAGTGATGATTTTGAAGACTGGAGAATATACATAGGGCCAGTTGCATTATAGTAATTAAGGTATCAAGGATGTTAAAAGGGACAATAATACCTGAGGTTAATAGTGTACTTTCCGAAGGCCTCTGGCCCAAGGCGTGTACGTTGACCGTAGGCATTATTGTTTTTTCAACTCTCGTAGTATTTTTGATGTCTGATGTCCTACTTTTTTTCTATTTCAATAAAAAATTTTTGCAATGTATGTCCTGTCATTGTGATTTCTGTCAGAGAAAATACTCTAGTTACTTGCTGTAACTAGGAAACATAATGCCTTCAGGTATTATTTGTTACGTAATTATCCTGAAATCAGTGTTATTATTGATGTCATGATAACACTGATTTCAGGTTAATACGTAACAATTAACACCCGAGGGCATTATTTTGAAAAATAATAAACAAGTTTCCTAGTCACAGCAAGTAACTAGAGTAATTTCTCTTGACAGAAATCACAATGACAGGACATACATTGCTGAAAATTTTGATTGAAATACAACAAAAGTCGGACATTAAACATTAGAAGCACCACGGGAGTTGAACAGACAATAATGCCTATGGTCAACGCACACACCTCGGGCCAGAGACCCTCGCAGAGTACACTGTTGACCTCAGGCAATATTGTCCTTTTAACACCCTTGATACCTTAATTACTATAACAGGCTGTCAGTTAACATGATGTTAACTAGATTTTTCATTGACATTAATCTGGAAAAAATAGTCGCGTAAGTATTTAACTTGTTTCTAACGTTTAAATGACGATTTTAAATTGTATTTGTTGTGAAATTATACATGAGATTATCAAAACTTATATTCAAATGTCGAAAAAATCAGGCTAGAAACACGTGATCAAATATTTGACTATGTGATTAAAGTGACCAATGCTTTCTTCAACTGGGCCTTACAATGCGATAATTGCGGTATCTTCTGTATTACTCACTACTACTACTAAGCTACAATAAGTTTGATTTTCATCTCGGAGTTTCACTAATTGCTAATTTCCTTCTATATTCAACATTCATATATTTTCTTTCATTATAAATCAGGGATGATATGGGATATTATGAATTTTTCTTATTTTTATATTCATATTTGAAGCAAGAAATTAAAATATTTGTTCCATTATTCCTTATCTGTGTTATAATAATGATGATTCTGTCTTAATTAAAAATACTAATATTGTTGGGTCCGCCTCTCATAGACCCATTGAAATCAAATGCTGGCACTCGGCTCGCACCTATCGATTACCACACGGTATCGCACGGTTTAGTTGAAAATACTGTAATTTTCTTTTTGTAAGTCCTGATTTTTTTTTTACCGGTTTGAAATAATGTAATTATTGGTGCAGGAGACACTGAAGATCATATTGATAATGAATCGGTCTACAGTCCGTCAACTAGTGATTCTTCATTGGACGATGAAGTATTTGAAGAAAACTTGATTGATGGGAATCTATCAGATGATTTTACAAATGATAATGCCACCTCTAATTCCAGTAAACTATCTGTAATAAATAACCGTGATACACTGGTTGATACATCTAACAAAAAAAGAAAACATCATTTTTGCATTTTCTGCAAAAAATTGTTGATAAATCTGCCAAGACATTTGGAAACTTCACATACGGATGAAATTGAAGTGAGAAAATTTGTCCTCCTTCCAAAATGTGAGTATCTTTCGATTATTTACTATTTGTCGAGATAATTGCAAATACATCATTCCAAGCATTATTATGTTATTATTACTAATTTATCAAACAAAACCTGAGTTCGCAAATAATGTCCAAATAACAGTGGTAATAATTCTAATCTCAGATTATGATTTTTATTATTTCTTTGCTTCAGCCAAATATAAGGTTTTTATGATAACTCAAATTTCAATAATAACAAATTGATCGCTGATGATTTTGAAAAATGTTTTGGGTGAATGCTGTGCCAAATTTTTAAAGGATCAAATTTGTAGGTATTTTATATTTTATGATAAATGATATCAATTATAAAATGAATTGAGGGGAGAATTGACTGAAAAATTCCTGTGATTTTCTCAATTATCAATATACTAGTAGATTCCCACGTCTTCGCCCGCATATGAATGCTCTTTTTGAAATCTACGACAAAAAATATAATAACGTCTTAACGTTAACCGAGCCCGCTTCGCACGCATGGCGGCCTACCGTTGATCAAACTCGTTTGGCTCTTGATGTTGACCGAGCTCGTCCTGCTCGGACAGCGGCCTACTGTTGAAGATACCTATCATCTTAGAGAAATCATATATGAACACTACTTGTGTATAAGTACCCAACAAATGATCGAAACTATTTTGAAGAATTAAATTTCAATAAAAAAAACTCGAGTGTGAGTTCATATGAAGTAGAAATAAAACTTTGTATTCTGGTTTTGGAACGCGAGCAGTCTGAGGTTGCAGACAGTACTGTGACGCAGTAGTCTCTTTCTTGGAACACTTTTTTGTTTCATAAACCTGCCAAATGAAGTTTCACTTTAAAATTAAATATTCTATATTAACCAATCAAATGTCTTTGATATGTGTACAAAATTTCAAGATGATCGGTTTAGCAGTTTACGCGTGAAAGCGTAACAAAAACAAACGAATTCACATTCGCATTTATAATATCAGAAAGGATTTACATCTGCAGTAGTACAGAATCACAAATTTTGTTTTTCTAGTTAACTTCAGAATATTGGATTACGTAGCATAAGAAAGAATTGACAGAAATTCATCAAACAAATTTGTTCCAGCTTAACTACTTTGATATTTATATAGAATAGATAAATTAAATGCCTTCTTTTTTTTCAGTATCAACAGAGAGAAAACAAATAATCGATGTTATCAGGAAACGGGGAGATTTCGAATTCAACCAAACATCATCCGAAAACAATGTAATTGTTTGTAGAAGACCCAATAGTTCTAAAAAAAAAACCGTTGCAGATTTCGTTCCATGCCCAAAATGTAAGGGTTATATGTCTTGTACATCTCTGCGAAAACATCATTTAAAGTGTGATACAAATTCGCAAAAAAATGTCAGAAATATCTTACAACGTGGAAGAGCTCTGATTTATTCGTTTCATCCGCTTGCAAGTGAAAGCTTGAAAGTACGTATTTTTTCATCAATGAGGGATGACGATGTATCTCGAGTTATTCGACATGATAAGCTACTAATATTATTAGGTAATTCTCTTTGCCAAAAATACAGATCGGAACATTCTGTCAAATATATTAGACAAGTTCTTAGGACTATGGGTCGTGTTCTACTTGTAATGAAAAAGTGGGATGGAAATATTGATTTTGTTCCAGTTTTAAAACCAAGAAAATATGATTTTCTGGTTTCAGCAATAAATAAGGTAGCAAATTTAGACAAAAATACCTCGCGTTATAAGTGTCCAACTATGGCTGCTAATATAGGTACATATCTAAAGAAATGTGTTCGACTTCTTAATATACAGTATATTAAAGAAGAGAACAAGAAAGCTCAAGCTGAAGTTCAAGATTTCTCGAATATCCTCAATGAAGATTATGCAACAACCATTAATAAAACAGTCGTTGAGAATCAACAAGAATTTAGAAGATCAAGAAAAATCACATTGCCTTCCACAGAAGACATTAAAAAATTATTTGCATACTTAGAACAAGAGAGAGTAGCTCATTACGGAGACCTAAAATCTGAATGTAATTATACATCATGACTGAAGTTGGCTAAATGTTGTCTTACTCATACCCAGTTGTTCAATAAACGTCGAGCAGGAGAAACCGAAAGAATTTTGATATCTGACTTCCTAAAATGTCATACCGTTAATCAAGTTATAGGTAATAATGACGAGTCTCTGATGAAAGTGAATAAAAAAGTTGCGAATTCATACCTAAGATTTGAAATCAGAGGAAAATTAGGACGAAATGTACCAGTCCTCCTGCACAAAGATTGGTTTCAAGCTATGAAGCATTTAGTAGATGTTCGCAGAAGTGTCGGGGTATCTGACAATAATATGTATTTGTTTGGTATTCCTGGCGGCACTATGAACAATCATCATTTAAGAGCATGTGAATTACTCAGAATATGTGCTTATGAATGCGGTGCGAAGCACCCAGACACATTACGTGGTATCTTATTACGCAAACACATAGCAACAGAGGTGCAAAAATTGAATTTGACCAATTCAGACATATCGTTATTAACAAATTTTATGGGACATGATCCAAAAATTCATAAAATTTTTTATCGACTTTCCATCGCTGTGAAAGAAATAGAGCACATGTCAAACTTGTTGACTTTAGTAGGTCAAGGTGAAACTAACCAATATAGAGGATTATTTTTGGAAGAAATCTGCCAAAGTAAGAGAATTTATCAATCATTCCAAATCAAAATTCAAGCTTTGTTATTCTTAAATTCTATGTGAAAAAAGTTTCTATTTATTCAGCTTATTTGAACTGGATCCACGAAAAATATTTTGAAGATAGTATCCTAGCCCTTAACTTGGTTTTGAAATTTTGTTTTGCTCGTAATGTTACTGAAATGTATCGAGCTGTATCGTATAAGAAAAAAAGATTTTCGTTACATTCTCATCATTTTTATTATTTTTATTATTCTTTTCAGAGAAAAATAGTCATAAGCTTCCAGATGAGAATGATTCAGTAGCAAAAAGACACTTTTCAATTGCAAGTAACCGAATGGAAAAGAGACATCCGGCTATTCCTTTGACACCCCGAATTCGTATGTATTTATTTTTGTGCTTAACGTAGCATACATAATTTTATCTGACAAAGCAATCACTTCTCTTTTCATTATATTGAGCAATGAGTGGCTTCGTCTTGTGATATCAACACATTTGATGTTAAAGTCCTTTTAAAAATGTATCTGAATACATAAATACATTACTGAAAGCTTTAAATAACGGATGCTGAATACATTTCCTCACCATCAGCATATTTCTGCGTTAGAGCATTCGAACGAGGTTCGTCAACCTTTTTTGAATGGGCTATCTCACCAAATAGACTAATACGGTTTCTTACCACATAGCGATGCCACCCATCACCTTAATATGACGAATAAATAGCATAAGCTTTCTCCCAAAGTCAATCAAATCGATTTTAGTGAATGGCAGTCGATACTTTGTCAGCAATGATTTTATTCCCATAATGGGATGAATTGATTGGAATTTATTCCAAAGATTTCGTTTATTCTGGAGAAAGTAAACTACGTTACTCATACATATGACCTTGCCATTTATCCCTTGACTAGAGATCGCTAATTTTACATCGATGTCTTCATTATAGATCTGAAAGATGTAATTAAAGATGTTCCTACACATGCCACAAAGAGAATCAATGATTTTGCCGATACTTGTAAGGATTGTTCCCATTTTTATAATATTTATTGGAATACGATTGAGATTCAGTCAAAATCAGTCTAGAATCTGTTGGAAAGTTGGTAACAAATAGGAAAAAATTTTACTTTTGATATTTCGATAAGAGAAAATTCAATATGTTCCTGCATCTCAAATTAAAAGTTAAAATGAGTCACATGACAAACTGGCGGAAAAATTACAGAAAGTGAGCCCATTTGACATTATGTGTAGAAATTGTAAAGCATTTTTCATTAAAAGCTGGTCATCTTAGTCTCAGTACTTGAAGCCCAATGAGAATAATAGATTCCAATTTTTATTATTTAGTAATGGAAATACAAAAATTTCCTTCAGATTCCAAGATACAGCTACATTGCAACAAAAATGCTTTCTTCCAAGATGCTTATTTCTTATTTATGCCTTTGTTGTCGATTTCATGTTGTAATAGTAGTTTTTTCTAGTGGTACAACGTGATTCTTACAATTTTGAACAAAAATTTACGCAGCAGAATCATTTAGTCACGATATGGATGAGAATTATCCATTCTGATATTTTCCATATTTATATTTCAAAATCTGTAAACAGGCGTGAAATCTGATTCCAAATAATTATAATATATTAGTATATCAAGATATAAGTCTCATGGGACATGATTTTAGGGCATGCGTTCTTGTTGAGGCAAGTTTTCTAATGAACAAGTGACCTAAAATGACTAATAAAACGTATATCTTATACAATTTTTTTATTTGGGTTTATATATGTGAAAAAATAATAAGTTTTGTAGTTTGGAAACATCGATAAAGAATATTTCATTTTTTATTTGACTCTTTTGGCAACACAGACTTGTCAGATATGTAATTGGTGTAAATCAAAAATACTTTTCAAAATTTGTTGATTCAAATGCTGTTAGTTTATGGAAATAAATAAATATGAACCTGAACAATTTGAGAGCTCTCTTCTTGTATTTTAACATATGAAAATGACAGTTGGATCATCTAGCAACGTAGCTACCAACTTAATAAAAATTAGATTTGAGTTCCATATAGAGACACTGCACGATATCCAAACGAGTTTCAGTAAGTACACTTGAAGACACCCAGATAGAAAAACAAATTTTCAATATCTTTTTATATAAGTCTACTATTAGCGACTGCTTCAATGTTTTCTCATTCTATCGCCAAGTGAGAAATCTCGTGACTAATGTTAAGATTTATTTTGGAATTGTCCAAGATGCAAAGATAAATGTCAAAAGAGCTGTTATCGAAATATTATTAATAAAACTTGTCTCTATTTATTGTGAACTTCCTCTACATCAATTGCACCATTAAAATATCTGAGGTTCTATGAATATTCTAGACTTACTTTAGAGTTTATTTATTTTAGATTTTAATCCAGCAAATGAATATAGAACTCCCAAAAAGCGTTCTGGTGCTCGATTAGGTAAGAGAAAATTAATTTGATGAAATGAATATATATACACGCTTTTTTTTCTAGTATCTCCTAAAGGCAAAGTAAAAAGAATTATCTGGTCAACACCAGAAACAAAAATTGCTAGAAATGCGTTCAAAAGTTACTTAGAAAACAAGTCGCCCTCACTACCTACTTGGGGAAGAATGTAACGAAGTTATTCAGTCCCACCCAGAACTTCAGCGAAGAAAAGCCATGCAGCTAAAATTATGGGTACATAATCATAAGAAGATTAGTACATTGTCTAAATCGGGTAATACATCATATATTATATCATCGAATGATTTTCAATCAATTATATCTAATCGGGATATTTCTGTTGTGGTGGAAAATTGTTTTTTCTCATATTTTTTTTTTTTTTGAATAAAATTGAAAATTATTCCTATCAAGTATTTCGTGCTTATCTATAGTGCTTTAATGATGAAAGTTTCAATAAAAGCGTATGTAATATAGATATAGAGAATGAGCATTGGTATCTCGTATTACGTAATTTCTTTCAGTACAAAACATATATCTCGTGGCTAATGTGATTTAAATATATCTAAGAGATATGATAAATGTGTGAACAAGTGGTGAGAGTTCGAAGCGTTTTGATGATTCAATAAGTTAGAGTTTTAAGACTGATTTGGACTCGATTAAGAGAAAATAGTTAATAAAGAAATAGATAAATAGACTTTTTTGGTTTTAATTCTGTATATTTAATTTTATTTTTGACGTTTCGACTTTCTAACCAAAAATCTTCCTTAAAGATTTCCGGTTAGAAAGTCGAAACGTCAAAAATAAAATTAAATATACAGAATTAAAACCAAAAAAGTCTATTTATTATGATATAATTCTGAAAATATGTATAGATCATTAAAGAAATAGATGTTTGGATTGACAGTAATGTTCGGAATAAGTGATATTGTTGTTGACGGAAATGTATGTAAGAGCAACTTTAATTTTATTCAACGCTTGAAATAATAATATGGAATCGAAATTAAACTATCGAATTTGACACTAGCATTGCTGTCATATTTTTAATTTTGATATTTTTTTGTCTAATTGAAGTTGGTAATAATCGATTAAAGTGAAAGCGTTGCTACTGCTCGTAAATGATATGAGTAATAGATGTGAGCATGGAATCTATGTGAGTTTAGCTTTGATGTATTTGAGGTTTGATAAAGATGAAATTGCGAATGCAGTTTGACAGAATAGTGGTATACGACGTAATGTAAGATTGGAGCAAGTTATTGGATGTGTATGTGTGCAAGAGTTCTAATAAGATGACCCTATTGATAGAGACTGAGAGAAAAAGAAATGCCGCGTCAAGTTCGTATTACACGCTCAAGTTTTTCGTACAATTTCTATGTCAATGTTTTGTAATAAATTTTCCTGTATTCTTTTGTGAACTAAATCAAGCAAGAAATCCTGTATGCAACTATCTCAATGTTTTGTTGCATGCGCATGCGTACTTTATTTTTATTTTCTGAGAATTATACCGATAAGCTGTAGCTGTCAAATATTTAATGTCAAGAATGGATTATATGAAGGAAATTGATAACCCGGTTCTAGTTCTCGCAGTTGCAACTAACAATTTAATCATGAAAAATTTACGAAACATCCTGGAAATATTCATTCAGCAATCTTAGATAATTTCTGATCGAATTTATATTGACGATTTTTCATTCAACATTGTTAAAATACCATCGTTCGCTTGTCCACGTTGTAGCCAGTTTCTGCTCCAATAATTTTTTTTTTGCACTGATTTTGTTCCATTTCGTTTTGAATGATACGAATGTATTTTTTATCTTTGACTACCATTGACAGCGCAATGCGATATAGTGCGCATATTATTTGCACAATTAATTGACAAAGACATTGAACAAAATAGAGTGAGCTCTATTATTTCATTTAACGAGAAATTGAATAAATCATTGAACATTTTAACCTGTTTGCAACAGTCAATTTTTTCACAAATAAAACATTTAACTGAAAAATGTACGAAAAAATTGAGCGTGTCATACGGGCTTTATACAATCACTGCTGAATTAAATATATCTCCTAGTAATAATTATATATTCGAAGAGACTGACTTAATGTGTGGTTTACTTATATGATAGAAGTGAAAATTTGTTATGGATGAAGAATGGTATGTAATTGCTGTTGAAATATATGTTTTCGTGTGGTGCTTGTGAATATACTACAAAAGATAGAATGTGGGATAAATAAGCGTGTGAAGAATGCAAGAGAGAAAACAATTTTGTTGATAGCTTAGAAAGAAGGCAATGAGGTCAATTGGACATGTGGAATATATGTCGGATGAAAGATTGATCAAAGGTGTAACTTGAATGTCAACAGCGAGAGAAATATGTAATGAGAAAATGCGCCGTGAAAAGAGATTTCAAAATAATTTTTTTTGGAGTATTTCTCATATTTCTGTGAAAAGGCAAGATATATATATACATATATTTTTGATGAAAAAGTATGGATAATTTGCTTTTTTTTAGTATCATCTGGAAGCAGAGTACAGAGAACTACGTGGTCCACCCCAGAAAGAAAGATTACCAGAAATGCTTTCAAGTTTTACTTGGAGAACAAATTGGCTCCAATACCTACTTGGAAAGAATGCAACAAAGTCGTTCAGGCTCATCCAGAACTAAAACAAAGAACAGCCACGCAGCTCAAATTATGGATCTATAACCAGAAAAAATTGCGTTTAAATCTCCTATAATTTAATTATACAGGGTGTAACAGCGAACCGAGCTACCTCGAATAGCTTCTATATTATTGAAGAAACAATATAATACTATTTAACTATTTTATGCAGCACCAAGGGGACACCTTATTATAGAAGAGAATATTTTTTTAAGTCAATTGCTCTCAAGTTACATCACAAAGTTATATTTGTTAAATGAGATGCTATATATTTTTTAGTCTATTTTGATAGACTTTTTTCCTCTATATTCAACCTTGTATTTGTTTTATACCCGTATATTATAAATATATTGAGGAGAAAGCGATTGAAGTTTGAATAAATTTCATTTCCATAGTCATTTTTCAGTACGCTTTGAACATTAGAGCTATATAAATACATTGAATCATTTGTTAGTAAATAGTATTCTAACGGATTTTCATCTCTTTTAAACATAAAAAACAAAATAAAGATAGCAGATTCTATTTTTCATAGCCTACTGAAAAATTATTGTGAAAATAAAGTTTATTTGAATTTCAATCGCATTTTTCTAAATACTTTTATCATGTTAGGATATGAAACGAGTACATGGTTAAATTTAGAAGAAAATTTTCTATTGAAGGGGACTAGAAAATATATAGCATCCCATTCAAAAAAATATAACTTTGTTTGTTACTTGAGAACCACTAGTCTGAAAAAATATTTTTTTCCATAATAGGGTGTCCTCCCTGGTCCTGCATTATATTGTATAATATTTCATTGTATCTTTGATAACATAGAAGTTATTCGAGGTAGCTCATTTCGCTGTTACACCTTGCATACTGATATAGATTATCTAATTTTCTAAATGTAACGCATTTGACTTCATATGAAGTGTATGATTTTTACACAAATCTCATAAATTGAGTGTGTCACAGAGGCTTCATAATCATTGTAATAAGGCTATGTCCTACAATTTATTGTGATATGAGAAATAATAAATATTTGCAAGAATCTTAACGAATTATTTGCTTTATCCTTAAGACATGAAACAGAGTTTCATAAGAGAAGAAAACCTGTATTATTTTTGTATATCTTACTAAAAATATGTACTGGTACAATTATTCTTTGAATTTGACAAATTTATAACTTTGATATTCAAAAGATACCGAATTTTTGTTTCGATGAAACTTTCACAAGAACAAGAAAGCAGCAACTATATAAACCTAAATTTAATTATTACCCATTAAGACTTTTCTGAAAGATTTAGCTTCAAATGAAAAAACAGGTAGTTAATAAATCACTTTCGATCGGAAATTCTGTATATCTCATTTGAAATCCAGAGTAATTTTTATCATTCAATAAAATTCTGAAAAATATCTAGATCATTGAACAGGTAGTTATTTCCACTATCAATCAAAGGAATGGCTTAGAATTTTGTGAATTATTCAAAACTTGAATTATCAGAGAAATAACGAATTTTGGCAATTTCATTTCATGATTTTCTATGACTAGTTAATGTTTTGATACCTAGAAAATCAGACTTTTTAGTTATTAAAATTGTCAGTCCAAGCCACCGGTCATGAATTTCCATTGTGAGATATGTATGAACAATAAAATTCGCTCATCAATGTGAATTTTTTAGAGTTACCCGATAATAGTGTGTACAATTTTGAATATCATTTCATATTGCCAAATAACATTTCTAGTACAGGGTGGGGCAGAAAAACCTATCCGATTCCAAATCCCTTTTTCTCAGAAGAGGGGGCAGGTAGAGTAGTGGGGTAAAAACCGTTAGAAAGCCGGTTTTATGCCATTTGTCAGTAGTCAACATGCCTTGGTCTGGTGAACATCGTGCTTTTGTTATTGAGCGGTTTATCGAATGCGACGGTTCGATAATTGCTACACAACGTGCTTTTCTAATTCATTTCGGACTCGGGCGTCATGATCCTGTTTCACATCAGGCTACGATTAAAGTGTGAGTGTCAAAAGTGACTGTGTGGTGTGCTCTTTCCCGCCTAGGCGTCTGGGGGCCTTACTTTTTTGAAGAAAATGGGCAAACCGTAACGGTCAACAGCGAGCGCTATTGTTTCATGCTGGAAAATTTTCTCAGACCCAAAATGGAAGAAAATGGCGTGGAAAATGTGTGGTTTCAACAGGATGGTGCAACCGCCCACACATCGCGACGATCAATGGACATTCTCAGGGAACTGTTTCCCGGTCGCCTCATTTCCCTGAGAGGTGATCTTTGCTGGCCGCCGCGCTCACCGGATCTCACTCCATGTGACTTCTTCCTTTGGGGTTACCTCAAATCAAAGGTTTACCAGCATCGACCAAGGACCCTTCTTGCTTTACGAAGGGAAATTGCTCGGGCAATTGAAGAAATTCCTGTGGAAATGACGGTGAAAGTCATGGAAAGCTACCGCGAGCGCCTAAATCAGTGTATCCGCTCCCAAGGACGACATTTGAGTGATGTGCTTTTCAAAACTTAAATTTAAAAATGGCATAAAATTTGCGATATGTTAATAAAAAAAATTTTTTGACAAGTTGACTGGTTTTAATTTTATATCGTTTTGAAATCGGATAGGTTTTTCTGCCCCACCATGTATAATCAATTTGTTTCAATATGCAAAGTGTATATTTGGTACATAGATATGGTGGGTAAGACAGAGAAACTTTATTCACTTTGAAATTGAATTGCATAAATTGAAAGCATATGTAAGAGGAGATAAATTGATGATATCTGTTAATGTAGCGGAACGCGACTAGTATCTAGTTGCATCATACAGAAGTTATCAATTTTATCGCCTTATTCCGGCAAGAGTAGACGAAAGTCCTAGATGTAGCGGAGAGCGACAAGTAGCCAAAGGTATATATGTATATATATATATATATATATATATATATATATATATATATATATATATATATATATATATATATATATATATATATATATATATATATATATATATATATATATATATATATATATATATATATATATATATATATAATTATCGTAAATTCTCAGAAGGAAGGAATTATGTACGGTTGTATCCCTATTCCACAACGATTATTATTGTGTCAGCACATTCAACAGGACTTTTCCATTATGATAAGAAATGTAATAAAAACCCCTGAATCCTAGAAAAATTGTTCATTGTTCAAGTATTCTCCTGTATCAACACATTGTAACCACGTGTTGAATAAAATATTTTTTTTTCAAATATTTTGAGTCGAAATATTTAATTGGCGCAGTTGGTAGGATCAGAGGAACAAGAAGTAATTGTGTGGTGAATTTTAATTCTTTACTCTGATCTACTAATGAAATATCAACCAAGAAAAATAATTTCGAACAAATCGTCTACAACGACCTGTGGAAACAACAAGAAACGCAGACCTAACGAAGAAATCAATTTTCCTTGGAAATCCAGGAGCAGAAAAATTACGAGAAGAAGGAAGACTTACTGTTCGACAACTTTTTGATCACATCTCCAGCTCCAGGAACAATCAGTGGCTCGGTGATGTCCGTAAACCATCAAACAATTCTCATATTGCTTACGATAACTTTGTAAGTTAGAATTTAAACAATTTTTCTGTATTACACGAAGGGATACCTCTAGCAAAGACTGGTAATGAAGGTATCGAGGGCACAATCCTTAAAACACAGAATAATCTATGTATTGTAGTGATAATAGTACAGATTCTGAAATTTCAGATATTGAATCAGAAAACACTGATACATCAAATAATACTATAAAAAGCCTAATTTTAAAGCCAAGTAGATTGAACGTATCAAGTACTTCAACAATGGCTACAACAACGCTTTTAGAATTGAAAAATTTTGCTAAAATCATTCCTCCATATAATGGAGATATTAAAATATTAAATAATTTCATCAGTGCAGTAGACGACGTACTGATTTCTTCAGCTAACATTGTTTTAAGTCCCATTCAGGGAACATATCTTGTTGGACTTCCTACCTTTATCAGTAAGAGGATCATTTATAGTTAAACAACCAAATACATTAGAAGAAATGAATTTAATTACTCACATCAGAATTTACATCAATCACCAATGTTGAAAGATAAACAAAATCTTAGCTTCAATATACCACCAAAAAAGTTCCCAACTCAACAATTTCCATCTAAACCTATCCAGCCAAAATCTTTTGCCCCTCGTCAGAATATAAAAAATTATATTTGATGAAAATAGCTAGGCAGTAGAAGAATCAGTTTTATTTTTAGCTCATTTAATTACAATATTGACATATTATATTCAGGATTATATATATATTTTTTTTTCCTTGATAATATATAATGTTTTTTTTTCAAATCTGTCTTGAGTGTCCATTCAACACTCCCCCTCACGAAAGACGTTATTTACAATTTATTTTAGTAGACTCCAATTTTTTTCCTATTTTGTTTTGCTTAAAACCACATAAAGCTTTCGTGAATATGTCAGCCTCCATTTCTTCTGTTCTTTTATACCATACCATGAATAATTGTTGAAGATGTATAGCTTCTTTAGCAGCTTCTGTTAGAGCCATATACTCAGCCTCCGCGGTGGAAAGAGCAACAGTTCTCTGTCTTCTTGTCTCCCAGCTTATCAATCCATTTCCATATTTGAAACAGTATACCGTATAAGATCTATGATCAATGGTGCAAGCAGCCCAATCTGCATCTGCATATCCTTCAATTGGTTTACCTGTCTTTTCAAAATTTACTGTCATATTTTTTGTTCCCTTCAAATATCTTGATATTCTTTTAGCACATTTCCAGTGTTCTTCACTATAACAACTATTGTATTGACTCAAATAACTGATGGGAAACATAATGTCCGGTCTTGTTGCTACAGCTAGGTGCATTAAAGAGCCAATTAAGTTTTGATATGGAAATTTTTCAATTTCTTCTGAATGAGTCTCTTTCTTCAATTTTAAATTCGTTTCCATTGGAAAACTTACTGAATTGCATTCTGTCAAGTTAAATTTTTCTGAAAAACTTTCTATGTATCTTGTTTGTGATAATTTGATTTGAGAATCTGAACTTTTGAATTCTATACCAAGACAATATTTCAATACTCTCATTTTGAATGTCTTCATCAATATATCTTTTATGTCTTGATGATATTTTTCATTTGAGTACGCAATAATCAAATCATCTACATAAATGGCAGCAACAAGTGTTTCTCCCCTTTTTGACATTTGGTAGATACAAGGATCAGCATTTGAAGCTTGAAAACCTAATTCTTCTAATTTCTTGTCTAACTTTTTATACCATTGTCTTCCAGCTTGCTTCAGACCATATATAGCCTTTTCTAATTTGCAAATTTTGTTATCTTTTAAATTTCCACAATCTTGTAACATTTTCATAACTTTGTTATACAATACAAGATCTTCATTTCCACTTTCTTCAATAATTATATTGTTCAAAATTTTTTTCAAATTCTTTGGTATTTCCATTTCAATATTTTCTTCAATTTCTTCATTCAAGAATGCGGTGCATACATCCAAGTGACCAAGTTTCAAATTTTGTTCAACTGCTGTAGCTATTAGTGCTCTTATTGTACTCAATTTTGCCACTGGAGCGAAAGTTTCATTATAATCTAGTCCAGGCCTTTGATTAAATCCTCTTGCTACTAAACGAGCTTTTTCTCTTTCTATTGTTCCATCTGCATTCAATTTTTCTCTACAAATCATTCTACAGGTTACAATATTTGATGAGTTTGTTTTTTTACAAATTTTCCATGTATTATTTATGAGATGTGCTTTTATTTCTTCCTTTATAGCTTCATCCCATTCTCCATTATATTCATCATGTTGTCTATTTCCTTCTTCACAAAAATTCATCTCATAATCTTGTGTCCATATTGGAAGTTTCTTTTCTCTTTGCGACCTTCTTAAATTTATATCGTCATTCTCATTATTTATTTGTTGATGTTCATTTTCATTTATTTCTTCATTTCTTTCTTCAATACCTTCTTAAATTTTTGTTGATTCTATATCATTAATATTTTGATTTTTGTTATTTTCTACATCTTCAAGTTCTTTAATTATCAGTTTATTTCTATTCATATCTTCATTTTCTTTTTCATCGTAATACATCTTGTTAATAACTTTCACATCTCGACTTACTACTATTTTCTTTTCATTTGGTATCCAAATTCTGAATCCTTTCACTTTTCCAGAATACTTCATGAATATTCCTGTTTTTGTTTTTGGTGAAAATTTTCCTTCTTTTCTATTTTTGTTCAATATAAAAGTTTTTGAACCAAAAATGTGAAGATGATTTACAGAAGGAACATGACCAACCCATTTTTCAAATGTAGTTTTATCGTTTAATGATTTTGTTGGACTTTTATTTATTAGATAATTCCCTGTAAAGATAGCTTCTGCCCAAAATTTTTCGTTTGAATTTGATTCTATTAATAAACATCTTGCTTTTTCTACTGAGCTTCTGTTTTTCCTTTCAGCAAGGCCATTTTGTTGCGGTGTGTACGGTGCTGTCAATCTTCTTTGTATTCCGTTTTTCTTCAGATATTTTTCAAATTCTTCATTGCAGTATTCGCCTTTTCCATTGTCCGTTTGTAAATACTTTATTCTTTTTCCAGTAAAATTATTTACTTCATTTTTATATTCTCTGAATTCATCCAGGACTTCATTTCTATGTGATACAAAATATAATTTTGAATATCCAGTATGTTCATCAATAAAAGTTACAAAATATTTTGCTCCCCCTTGTGTAGGTGTTCGAATAGGTCCACATACATCCGAATGAACCATTTCTAATAGCTCATTCGTTCTTCCTTCTTCATTTTTTGGGAAGGGTTTTCTTGAAAATTTTCCCATTATGCATGTCTCACAATCACCAAGTTTTTCTTTAGAATTGGAATGAAGTCCTCTCAATGAATTATTTTTCAATGCAGATTTTAAGTCATTTTCATTCATATGTGCTAATGTTCTGTGCCATTTTATAATACTGTTTTTTTGCATTGTGTTATATTCTTCACACTGTTTATTTTCTAGTGTATTTGCTTCTTCATATTGTCTATTTTCTATCTTACTTGTTTCTTCATATTGTTTATTTATCACGTTCTCTTTTATATATTCTGAATTTATGTAATATAATCCATTTGATCTTTCTGCTTTTAGCGTTATTTTTCCGTCGTTGTCCCTTACTTCTTAAAAAGTACAGTATTGCCTTTTTCTGTTATTTTTGCAACAGATAATAAGTTTTTTGATAAAGTTGGTACGTATAATGTATTCCATAAATTTATCACATCTCCATTGATTTTTACATTCACTCTACCACTTCCTTCGACTTTAGCTGTATGACTATCTGAAGCCAATTTTAAATAGCTTGATTCATTTGTTATATTTTAAAAATATTCTTTATCGAAACACATGTGTGAAGTACAGCCACTATCTAGACATCATTTGGTTGCAATCGTGGTAATATCATTTGCTAATGTCAGACAGGAAGGTTCAACATTATAATTTCTGTCTACATCCTTTCTTTTTCTGCAATCACTGGTTTTATGTACTCTTTTAAAACAATTTTTACATTCTATATTTGAATAATTATTTCTACAGTCGCTTGTTTTATGTCCTTTTCTGTGACAATTTTGACATTCTTCATTTGAATAATTATGTTTTTTGTAATAATTATTCGTTTTCTTATATGCATTGCACATTTGCTTATTTTTATTATAGTTATTTCTATTTCTACTATAAAATGCTTCTTCATCTTTCCCTTTATTTTTTCTAGCATCATTTTCTTCAATTATTTTAATCTGCAGATCTTTTGAGGATGGTGAATTATCTCTGCACTCGACCGCTACTTTGAAATTTTCGAAAGATATTGGTAAACTGTAAAGCATCATGATACTCAATAAATCTTCGTTTATTTTTATATCCATTTCGGTTAATTTATCTACTATGTCGAGAAACTTATTCAAAGGCTCCCGAACATCCCGCGTTTCTGGCATCTTGCATGAAATTATTTGCTTTAATAACGTTGCTTTTCTAGCAGGTCCTTTGCTTTGATAAATATTTTGTAACGTGTCCTAGACTTCTTTTGATGTTACACAGTTTTTCACTTGCTCCAATTCTGATGGTGATATAATTAATAAAAGATCAGATCTTGCAAGTAAGTCTTTTTCTTCGAATTCATTTCTTGCTTTTTTGTCTTCTTCTGGTTTGGTTTTTTGTCCACTAACGTATCCCCAGAGTCCATTCTTTATTGATACAGCCTGGGCTTGCACTTTCCACGTATCGTAGTTATTTTTATTCAAAGGTTTAATGCTATAAGACGTTTCTGCCATACTTGAAAAGAAATGTCGATAAATATTTTTATTATTTGTGATCTGGGCGCATAACCTGATGAAAATAGCTAGGCAGTAGAGGAATCAGTTTTATTTTCAGCTCTCATTTAAATACAATATTGACATATTATATTCAGGAATATATTTTTCTCTTTTCTTTATAATAATATATAATGTTTTTTTTTTTTCAAAGCTGTCTTGAGTTTCCATTCAACAATATTGACACGAAACGAGCTTATCAACCTAAGCCAATGACCCAGCAGTTAAGACTTACGAGTACTATACCTATGTCAACTCAGACAATTAGACAGAATTACAATCTTAACAAAAGTTCAGATGAACTAGAACAAACCGCTGACGAATATGAACTCATAGAACAAGACAATGAACTTGAAAATGATCCTTCTTTAGAATTGGATACAGAAACAGACGAACCGAACAAGTGATGTCTAGTTTGACATACAACAGTCTGTGCATACAACTCACCATCATCACAAATACAAGACTATATCATTTTACTAGACACGTGATCAAGTATCAACTTAATACATCCTGATTTGATTAAGTTCAAAAAAATTAAAACTTATGACGAAAAATGCACATTTACAACCGCAAATGATAAATCAACTATTTCACAGTTTGTTATTTTGAAAATTAATTAAAATTGTATTAAAATACGATGTTCATAAATTTCATAAAGTATACAATTTATCACTTGAAGCATTTAAAAATTGAATATTAATTCAAATAGATTTTACTGAAGATTCTGTTAATATACAAGGAAGAGAAAGTAAATTACAGAGTAATAATTTTAAAACTCGAAAAGAAAATAATAACATTCAAATCCGCTCAGAACATTCAAATCAAATTGAAAAAATTATATTAAAATAACTCGTAGATAATTTCGAAGATCTTTCTCCAAAACCCAACGACCAATTGTCTTGTACAAATTTATGCGAACATAAAATAATTCTTAATAATGAAATTCCTATTCATACACTCCCTCAAGTCTACGAACAGGACATCGAAGAACATATTCATAAAATGTTATCAGAAAAAGTCATACAACCATCTCATTCTCCTTGGAATTCTTCCATCTGGATAGTTCCAAAAAACTTAGAGGTTTCCGGAAAACGAAAAATGAGACTAGTAATCGATTTAAGAAAAGTAAATTCTCAAACGAAAGATGATGAATTTCCAATTTCTACTATTGGTACATTATTGGATCATATTGGTTATTCAAAATATTTCACGTCTTTAGATTTGCACTCAGGTTTCCATCAGATCCCTATGAAAAAAAATGACATCGAAACGACCGCATTTTCTACCTCATCCGGTCATTATGAATTCTTGCGTATGCCTTTCGGTCTTAAAAATGCACCTCCAACATTCCAAAGAATGATCAATATTGCATTAGGAGAATCAGTTAATAAAATCTGTTTAGTTTATTTTGATGACGTAATAATTTTTGGCAAAACTTTATAGAACATTTAGATAATATTAAATTAGTTTTTGAGAAACTGAGGAAAGCAAATTAAAAAATCCAAATTGATAAATCGGAGTTCTTGCAAGCAGAAACGAAATATTTAGGCTATATTATCACTCAAAATGGAATTGAAACAGATCCTTCTAAAGTGGAGAAAATTGAAAATCTTAATATTCCTAAAAGAAACAAAAAATTGAGCAATTTCTTGGTACAATTGGATGGTATCGTAAATTCATTCCCAATTTTGCAAAGCTTACAAGACCTTTAATTTGTGCCTGAAAAATGGACAAAATATAGATATTTATAATGAAGCTTATAGGCAAAGTTTTGAAGAATGTAAACAAATTCTCACTTCATTTTTACATTAACGACGGACATCTCTGACTATGCCATAGGATCAGTCCTTTTACAAAAAGATGAACAAGGCAGAGAAATGCCAATAGCTTATTCTCCAAGAACGTTAGGCAATGCTGAACAAAATTATAGCACCATTGAGAAAGAATTATTTGCAAAATAGAATCCGTTAAGAACTTCAGACCTTATTTATTTGGCAGAATTTTTTTAATTAAAACAGATCACAGACCATTATGTTGGCTTTTTAATATAAAAAACCCTAACCAAGAACTAATGCTATGGAAAATAGAATTGAACGAATATAATTGTGAAATAGAATTTTTAAAAGGTAAGATGAATGTAATAGCAGATAATATCTCCCGCCAACGGGAGAAAACACAAATTCACAACAAAACCGGTGACGTGACAAAAACAAAAATATTTGCTCATTGTATTTCTGAAGATTTAGAGATGAGTAAAGGCCTGGCAGACCAAGTTAATAAAAAATTTGGTAGCAAGAATTTTTTTCATAATGTAGATTTAACCAATAAAAACATTATTATTTGAAATTATAGTAATCAAATGATTATTTATGCAATTACAAAGAAAAAATTCAGTGATAAACCTTCAATCAAGAGTTTAGATAAACTATTGGAAGAACTTAGAGATTATCTCATTCTTAAGATAAATTTCGAAATAAATTTACCCTTATTGGGATGTGGTTTAGATAAATTAGGATGGAATCAGGTATCGGCAAAAATGTTGAAAATATCTGAAGATACAAATATACAAATAAATGTGTATTCATTGCCTATGGTCAACCTATATAATAATGATAATGAATCAGTCAAATCAAAATATAATCCATTCAGATCCAGAAAATTTAGTTAACGGAATTAAATATATGGAAGATAGAATAAATATAGCTGATAATCAATTGATATTTGAAATTCATGATCTTGATACTGAAATAGAAATTACAAAATTATGCGGGAATCGAAAACAGCGGATTCATTGTAAGCTTAGTAAGCAAAATCTCGAAAATGAAATATTAAATTTTCTTAGAATATATAGTTCCAAAAATAAAGTTTTTAGCTATTTTCAAAGAAACAGATCTTGACCTCAAATTCTCAAGAATAATAACAGAAAATTTTGAATTTAATACCATTAATATTGTTGCTTGTAATAAGTTGGTTGAAGATATAGAAAGCGAAGACGAACAAGTAGAAATAGATCATGATTTTCATACAGGATTAACTAACCATAGAGGAATAATTGCAACTTTGAATGCATTGAAAGAAAATACTTTTGGCCTAAAATGATTAATAATATCACGGAGTATATCAATAAATGTGAACTTTGTAAATTAAATAAATATAATAGAAAACCGATTCCAGCCATAGATAATTTGACACCCACTTCTTTGAAACCGTTTGATATAATAAACATTGACGTACTTTGTTTGAATGAAAAGAATTTTTTGACTATTTTTGATCAGTTTTCAAAACATGGCCAAGTTTGTTCATCAGAATATGAAAGTTCAAATAATATATTACAGAGACTAACCCAATATATCCAGATTTATACAATTCCACATAAGATAATTATGGACGCAGGTCCTGAATTTGAAGGTAGTGTTTTGCAGGACTTATTCAAACTTAGAAATATTGAGAGTCACGTAATTTGCGTAAACAATCCTAAAAGTGAGTGCGGATGGCCGAGCGTGTTTGTTCACCTATACTTGCTGTGACGTCACTCGACCAAGAGGTCGCAGGTTCGAATCCACTCACCGACAATGTGTGATTTGTCGTAAAAATAAAAAATGCAGCTACTTGCATCAACACACTCGGGTGCTACAGGTTGCCAACCTATACACCTTAAAATATGTAGAAATTCTGATCGGCAGTACGGCGGTGTTATACCGCGGCTCGGTGATACCGATTAGAAAGGCCCAGGCCCTTACAAGGGCTGTTGCGCCAGTGATGATGATGATGATATTGTTGTTACAGATGTACGGCTCAACTTACGGATATTTCAAATGACAATGGATTTAATTTAGTTAAATTAGGTGAAACACAGATAAAAATTTCAGAACAAATAATTTATTTTGATTATAATATAACTCCGACTCATGATGAATTTTTGAAATTACGCACATTAAAAGAAACTCTCCTTTCCCAAACAGATGAGTCGGAAGGAATGTTTCATGACTATATTAATATTCTCATATATGATTTAAATGATTTAGAAAATCAGGTTTCTGAAGGGTTCTATAGAATTTCAAGACGCGGTCTAATTAATGAAATAGGTAATATTATTGAATCAATTTCAAGGAATTTAGATCCAATCAATATCAGAAAAATTACGGAAAATAGAGATATTTGGCAACTAAACGCAATTATAGAGACCTACTGTCAACACGATAACGAACAGATATATTTCCATATTAATGTACCAATTTTCTCTTCCCCGACTTACGATTTATATCAATTCTTTCCTTTACCTTTCATCAAACATGATCAAATTATACAATTAACAGAAAAACAAACAATGTATTTCATAAAGAATAATGATAATTTTGAAATAAACAATTGCATTTTATTTAATAAGATTTATTATTGTGAAACCGAATTTATAGGTTTAAATAAATGTATAGTTAATATTTTGAAAGTTCGAACAGATGATGATTGTAAATATCATATTTTAGAGTCAGAGAACACTCGGGAAAAAATTCAAAATACGAATGAATTAGTTGCAATAAGTCACAAGGAGCAGCAAATTCAAATCAATTGTAAAAGTAATACACCTAATAAAAAAATTGAAGGTGTATTTAAATGAAAACTCATGAATAAATGCGTGATAAATAGATTCATATTTGATATAATTCAAGAAACTTATAAAGAAATAATATTCGAAGCTTTTAATTTCAATTCCCATGAATTCTGCCGATTCTCCAAAAACATTGAACCTTACTTTGTATATTTGTGGAAAGGTTATAAAAGATCTCCTGCGTGAGAACATAGCCAGTCAGAACATAATTTTCAACATTAAAACATTTTAAACTAATTGTAATAAATTTGTATTTGTCAATCGACTTCTCGTTTCTAATAAAGTTCTGTTCGTATTATTTGTGTGAAAACAAAATAAATAGTTTTTAAAAACAAAACACCCAAACAAATAAATAAAACTGGCGCAGTCGGGTCGGCTTTACAAACACGATAAACAAATCACGGTTCGTTTCAACGATTTATTGTAAAATCAAGAATCTACAAACGTGTTGGCGCTGTTTAAAAACTTTGACAACTCTTAACGAACTTTTGCGAGAAAAATTGTGAAACGAAGAGCACCACCAGCCCTGCTGCATACAGAGCTGCCGTCAAAGAGTTCCTGAGCCATTCCTCCACCGTGGAAGAAGAGCCGTGCAGAACAAATGAACGCACCGATATACCTCCTGTAAGTAACACATATGACATCTAGAGATATTCGAGAGCACATCGAAGTAGAAACAGACGATAGTACAGATACAGATTTAGCTCATTCTGACTCATTAACAAATTTACAAGAATTTTTAAATTCCGATCTTATTGATCCCATATCAATTGAACAAATGAATAATTTAAATATTCAAAACATGGCTACCCCAACTATTCATGTACCAGAGCTCAAACGCGAATATTTAGATATGATTCCTGAGTTTCATGGTGATAACAAATTGTTACCGCGATTTATCGGAATCTGCGGAAAATTAGTAACAAAGTTTTAAAATGTAGAAAACGTAGCCGATTTTCAAAACGAATACCCCATGTCAAGTTTTCTTGCTAAAATCAAAGGTAAAGCCGCTAGCAATATTGCAAGCTGCACAATATCTTGTTGGTCTGATGTAAAAACAGCCCTATTGAACACATATTCAGATAAGCGTGACTGTTACACTTTAAACATCGAAATGACCGAGCCGAAATAGAATCCAAATGAATCTTCTTCTGACTTCTATAATAGAGTACAAGAACTTTTAAATTTGCAAGTCTCATATTTAACAACTCACATACAAAGTGAAGAAGCTAGAGTATCAATCGGATATTTTAGAATTTATGCACTCAGAATTTTATTAAGATGTCTTCGAGAACCTCTAGGTACTCTGATGCGGACAAAGAATCCATCTGATTTAAATACAGCCCTAAATATGATGACAAACGATTTTCAATTAGATTCAATTACGAGACAACAAAAATTTCAGAATAATATTAAACAAAATTCGAATCCTAAGCAATATCCTGTCTCAAATCATAATAAACCAGTACAGTATAACAATTTCCCTCAGTTAATGTATCGTCCGAATCAACAAAACCATTTTAATAATTCTAACCGAGCGTTTAAACCAAACACGCCAAATATTTTCAAACCAGATTCAAGTAGAAAACTACCAACTCCGACATCTATGAGTGTTAGCACTAGACAATCGTCTGTTCCAAAACCTGGTCCTAGCAACTATTATTGTTCCAATTAATACCGTCCTCAAATGTTCCAATCAGAAACTAATAATAGACAAAATATTATTATTGAGGAATTGCATAACACAGAGACTCGCGAACTAAACCCAGACGGACAAAACCAAGAAGACTCAGATTACAATCTTGATAACGAACATAATTATGATAACTCATATGAATGCGAACAAGAATATGAACCTAGTTCTTTTTTAGAGTCAATAGCCTCGGAAAACCAATAGAATTATTGAACTTAACTCATAGTCAGAGTGAGCTACCCTTCATAATTCTCCCAGAATATAATTTAAGAGCATTAATAGACACAGGCAGTACTATATCTTTTATCAAGCCTGAAATAGCAGAACAATATTACAACAATAAAATACAATATGATCCATTCCAATTAACTACAGCCCATGGCACTTCATTAAAAAATTATAGCGTAGTAATACCTCCTCCAAAATTATTCAATAAACCAAATACCTTATCAAAATACCATTTATCCAATTTTCATCAAACCTTTGACGTATTACTCGGTTTAGATAATTAGAAAATTTTAGAAGCAAACATTGATTCAATTAACGATAAAATTATATTTCCCAATAGTGATATGAAAATTTGTTATCATAAAACATTGCCGAAATTAAACTATGTGAAAAATTCCACCAAAATCCGAGAAATTAGTAAAAATATTTGTTAACAATATAGAAAATGGCGAAGCATTGATTTCAGAGACTGAAATATACAATATGACAATCCCTGAAGGTCGAGCGAAAGTTATAAACCATGAAATTATTTATCCAGTAATTAATTCAAGTAATGAAGAACAAATTTCAGATTCTGTGAATTGTGTGAATTATCAACCACTTGAAAATTTTGAAGTAAATTACATTAGCTCTCAGAAATTTTCCAATGAAAATAATTTGAAATTAGATATGAGTAAAATTAGAATGAATCACATGAACGATGAAGAGAAATTTGAAATAGTAAAATTGTTTAAACAATATTCAGATATTTTTCATACTGATGACAAGACTTTAACTTTTACAAATGACATTAAACATTTCATTCGAACGAAAGATGAAATCCCTGTCTATTCAAAAACCTATAGATATCCAGAAGTACACAAAAAAGAAGTACAAGATCAAGTACAGAAAATGTTAGAGCAAAACATAATTCGTCCATCCTATTCCCCATGATCCTCCCCAGTATGGGTTGTCCCAAAAAAAACTAGACGCTTCCGGTAAACGTAAATGGAGAATCGTGATAGACTACAGATGACCTAATGAAAAAACAATTGACGATAAGTACCCGATACCGAACATAAATGCCCTACTAGATAAATTAGGAAGATGCCAATATTTTTCAATTTTAGATCTTGCATCTGGCTTTCACCAGATCGAGATGAATGAAACAGATATTCAGAAAACTGCATTCAACACTGAGAATGGTCATTTTGAATTCCTAAGAATGCCTTTTGGACTCAAAAATGCTCCGGCAACTTTTCAAAGAATCATGGATAACGTACTTAGAAATTTAGTCAACGAAATTTGTCTTATTTATTTAGAGGACGTTATTATTTTCAGTACCAGCTTACAAGAACACATTCAAAATTTGAAATCTGATTTCGACCGTTTAAAACATGCTAACCTAAAAATACAATTGGATAAATCCGAATTTTTAAGAAAAGACGGTGTCAAACTCAATTCTGACAAAATTCATGCCATTACAAATTAAAGCTTTTTTAGGCCTGTTAGGTTATTACTAGCGCTTGGCCTGCTACGCAGGCCTAAGCCCTAGGCTTCGCAGCTCGATATGTGAACCGCCTCCGGCAAAAATTCTGTCTCTATAAGATAAATTCCAAGTACATTTTCAGCCCACAAAACCCTCGTGCTCCGTATTATATTTGTGCATTTTTCCCTACTCGTGATTTCACTGTTTTTTATTGACAATTCTCAATATTATTCCATGTATTCATGAATCGGATAAATTGATTCCAACTCTTCTACGAATTACAAGTCTAAATTCAAAGCTTCACAGCGAGATAACATGTCTGTGCCATGTTTCGCATATTCTCAGTCATTGCTTCACTGTTTTCGAATACAAATTAGAGTATTAGTTATTACAACTCATGTGATCCTTCTGTTTTATTTTGACGACATACTTACATCCTTACAATTTGCTTCGCTCGTCAATTTGTATGTAATCACAATCTTTCTGTCTCCTTTGCAACTCTCACTATTATTTTGAATAGATATGGTTGATAATGCTGACTGAAATAATGCATGTACATCGAATATACAAAAAGATGGTTACTCCAGGTGGAACCGAGAATATCGAGTGGAGAAGTGAAATAGAATTTCAGTTGAGATTTTGTGTTTTCATCACTTACACCCATTATCCTAAATATTTCTCTCAGGAGAATCATTCAGTTGATTCCTTCCATGAATAAGCGTATCTGATTTCTGAGCTCAATTGCGAGATTGAAAGACCGACTATTTTCTCCGTAGTAACATTGATCCTCATAGATTTCCTTCTAAATCACTGCTTTGAGTCTTAATCACTTAACTCCAATGGTACATTCAGAGAAACATGCATGTTCCACGTTCCTATAGTAATAATTTTGGAGCTCATGCACTCTGCTATACTTTTGCTTTCCAAAAACATGTTTCTTATTCATTCAGGCACTACTCACAAGCCCACGCTACATGTTTTGACTCCTTGTATAGAGCTACAATATTCAATTTTCTTTGGAATTGTGATTTAACTTGTATTGAAATTAATTCAACATTATTCATTAAATCAATATTAGTTGTTCAAAGTGCCTATTCAATAGAATACAATATCAAGGAATTGATCAAAATAATGAAATTGATGAATGTAGCAATGAAAATGTTGACAGCTGTTGTATCATCTGACTAATCGTCATCTGATTCCTTGATATCCAACAAAAAACTCATGTTCTTCACAATTACAATATATTTCAATAACAGATATTATGAAAAACACTAAAAGAAAAATAATATCTGACTTACAAAATATCTCTCACGCACGCGCCTGCGCACGCGCACGCGAGCGTCACCGTCACACCTAACAATGTTACCAACTGTTGGAATGGATGTCTGTGTTGATTGTTCCAATGACATTCATTAAAATCAGCTGATTACAACAGTAAATTTTCACTTGCAGCAACCCGTATCATCTATCAACATTTTCCGCGAAGACCCTTTCTTGAATAACTACGTTTAATCTGAGAATAAAGTATCGAATCTATCCATATCATGTGTCTCCTACACTTCTTGAGAAATAAATTTTTTTCAATCCCATATATGATTTCTCTCAACTATTACAATATATTTCAATAACTAATATTATGAACAAACACTAAAAGAAAAATAATATCTGATTCTCACAAAATATCTCTATCCACTCTCTCTCACGCACGCGCCTGCGCACGCGCACCCGAGAGTCTACGTCACACCTAACAATGTTACCAACTGTTTGAATAGATGTCTGTGTTGATTGTTTCAATGACATTCATTAAAATCAGCTGATTACAACAGTAAAATTTCACTTGCAGCAACCCGTATCATCTATCAACATTTTCCGCGAAAACCCTTTCTTGAATACGTATAATCTGAGAATAAAGCACTGAATCTATCCATATCATGTGTCTCCTACATTTCTTGAGAAATTAATTATTTCCAATCCCATATATGATTTTTCTCATCGATATAACCGATTATTATTAAATTGGAAGTTCTAACCAATAATTCTCATTTCGTTTTATCTTCGTTCACGTCATCTACCATTTTATCGTATTTGTAGTTTTTAAATACAAAGATATATTTTGTTGACGTTCAATAAAATTATACAATTTGAGGCAAGGAATATCCAAAAAGCCATGAATCTTGTTAATATTTAACAATTTGACAGGCCTGTATGTAAGTAGATGAATTAATTTGGTTCTAAAATCTTGTTCGCATATGTCTATTCTTACAAGGGTCTTATCTATGGGTTATTGAAATTTAGTCCTAAAATGTACCACTAATAGCAGTGATGCACGTTTCAACTTTCAGTTTAAGATCTCATGGTACTTGCAATATATATGTCTATGTCTGATTTACTCATTTGAAACGTGAAGAGAGCAAAAATGTTTGAATTGAATAATTCGTACAACGCTATTATTGAAGACTTTTTCAAGAAGAGAATCATTTAAAAGAAGCAATATTCAGGTACTTATCTCCTGTAGTCCATATAGGCTATTTTTGTTGTGTACAACCTGTGTACAATAATGAACTCATGATTCCAACAATCACACTCTAGTCTCTAGTGCATACATCAGAATTGCCTATACTACGTATTAAAACATTAACTCATGAAATGAATCAACATTAGAGCCTAGACTATTAGATGTCAAAAACTACAGATCAAAGTTTTAGAACCACAGATTTGCTACTCTCCCCAATGTACTTGTCATCAAGAAAATATGTCATATCCAATTTTGTATACCAATTGAATAGGAACATCCACACTAAATAAGAAATTAGTGACTTTTGATATTGTAATAAAATGATATATATTATACAGAATATTTACGTACAGTTTATTTCAGTAATATGTTATAATTTACATTTTTCAAAATAAATGATGACAATCGATATTTTCATCATCGTTCTCACCCAAGCTTAGTGTGTTTCATCAGCTCAATGCCGCTTCTAGTAGAATTACTCTCTACATAATCTCAAATACGAAGTTATTTAAGTTCATTGAGTGATGTATGATTCATATCTCTCAACAAGTACAAAATATTGATTGATGGCTCCATTATCGTAATATTATAATCAGTTGATTATTGCTTGTTTCATTGTTGACTCAAGCAAAATGTTCGATTGGCTGAGTTTATCAAGTCTTCAACTCCAATTTATTTAACTGAAAGAGATGTGAGAATAGCATAAACTAAACTACTACTGAACAATATTGAAAATCTAAATGAATATTCGTGTATTGTTGAATATTTACCTCATGTACCAGCCAAACTATACTTGACATGTTTCAAACTTCATTCAATCTTCAGTACTTATTTCATCCACAACAGAGAAACATCATGAATCAAAATATCCCTTGATTATAAAAATCGATTTCTTCATAACAATTATATGTTGAAATCATTCTATAACTTAGCCAACAACTAATCCATTTTGCGATCAGGCATATTCTGCGTTGAAAATGCATGAATATCGTGACATATTACTTTTTTTTCAAAAAATGTTTGAGCATAGCCTAAAAAATATTACATAAAATTGTCATTTTGTTAACATAATTCAATTAAACTACTTACTTTCTATTTATTAGATGTGTACATTGTTGAAAACTGGAATTGGAATTATGCGTAAAAGCGAGTACGCATGTACATCCTTCGTTTAGGAAATAAGTTGGCAATACTGAGTTTATTGAAATGTCAAAAAAATAGTCATTTTAATATTTAAGCATAATATTAGCTCAAAATGTATCACAAGTGATTTGCTCATGTTTGTTATAGCTGTATTAATACATAAATTTGTAAAAATCTTTCTCATTCTGCAATATTCAATGAAATAATATTGAAACCTAAACGTCAAAGCTGACAGATATCATCGATGTTCAACAATTATTTGTACATGGCTACTATTTTCACGTGAAAGCGAGTACGCATGTACATTCTTCGCTTGGGAAATAAGTTGGCAATACTGAATTTATCGAAATGTCTAAAAAATAACAATTTTAATATTTAAGCATAATATTAGCTCAAAATGTATCACAAGTGATTTGCTCATGTTTGTAATAGATGTATTAATACATAAATTTGTGGAAATCTTTCTCATTTTGCAATATTCAATGAAATAATATTGAAACCTAAACGTCAAAGCTGACAGATGTCATCGATGTTCAACAATTATTTGTACATGCCTACTATGTCCAGGATGAATTTTTGACGGTTTTTGATTTTTTACACGAAACCTATAAGACTGAAAAAATTGAGACCCCCAAAAGGCACTGCTCGTCAAGAATATCAAATTTAAAAAAAAAAAAATCATGTTAATCAGAGTTCTCGTTTAGGCTGTAGCCGTGGCTAACTGAAAGTGTACCTTATGCCTTTTAGTATATAAGATCGGCAATTCATTAAGAATTTCGCCCGTTTACCAAAACCTTCAACAAAATGTTTGAAAAAATATACGACAAAAAATTATAACGATCAAGAGTATATCAATTGTTTCAATACTTGTTGAAACCTTTTGATTAACGATCCCATATAACAATACCGCGATTTCAGTAAATCTTTCAATCTAACTACGGATGCCAGCAACTTTGCTATTGGCTCTATGCTATCACAAGGGATTATTGGATCCGATCTCCCAATTGCTTATGCGAGTCGCACTCTAAGCGACTCAGAACAAAATTATAGCACAATTGAGAAAGAGTTACTAGCAGTCGTGTGGGCAATAAAATACTTTAGGCCATATTTATGTAGAAGAAAATTTAAAATCATCACGGACCATAAATCTTTGCAATATTTAAGTTCATTACGAGAACCAAATTCTAAATTAATGAGATGGCGTCTCAAACTTGAAGAGTACGATTATGAAGTAATTCATAAGAAAGGCACTTTAAACAAAAACGCCGATGCTTTATCCCGCATAGAATTGAATGTAAATAACGTAGATCCAGGAATAACAAATCTTTTTGAATACATTGAAACCTATAATGATAATTTTGATCCCGGCAACGAAACACAATCTATGATCGCTGAACCAGACGGAGACGATCCCAATGATCCTGAAACCGATCAAACTATACGTTCAAATCATGAAAATCCTATTGTAGGAATAACAATTACAGACTCTCCTGTCAATTTTGGATAAAATCAGTTGATAATATCCTGAGTTGAACATTCTCCATCAAGACCAAAAATAAAGAAAATTCATTCTGATAAAATACGAATTTTTGTTCAGATTTCAGAAATTGATTTTGAAAAAGATATTGTTAATGTCAATAAAGAATTTATGGTTCCGGAAGTTAAATATTATTTGTATTTTGAACAGCCATTTTAAAAGCAGTTTAGTACTGTATTGCAAAAATACTTTAGATATTCCGAAATTAAATTTATCAAAAGCAATACAAAATTAATTGATGTAGAAAACAAAGATGAAGTTCTACAAACAATACGTAACTTCCACGAAGGTAAAACCAATCACCGCGGAATTACCGGAGTTCACAACCAAAACAAGAAAATATATTATTGGCCAAATCAGTTAAAAACTATCATTGATTACATTTTTTCAACAGCTGAATATGAAAGAAACTCTTTAAATCCTAAATTAAACATGACTCCAACTCCTAGTAAAGCAATGGAAATTATTCATGTTGATACTTTGAACCTTGAAAACTCTAAATTTCTGATAATAATAGATGCGTTTTCAAAATACGCACAAGCGTATAAAGTCATTTCAACAGATGCTATAGAAATCACCAATAAATTAACTTAATTCTTCTCACATCATGGAATACCAAAATTAATTATTTCAGACAACGGATTAGAATTCAAGAACAACGTTGTAAAAGAATTACTATAGTTACATAAGACAAAAATTCATTTTACCAGTTCGCAAAACCCCAATTTAAATGGTCTAGTTGAACGCTTCCATTCAACTTTAATAGAACACATTCGATTGTTTAACCGCCAAGAAAATTTCAAAGCAGAAAACATCGAAGATCAAGTAAATTACGCAATTTTGGCTTATAATAATACAAACTACAGTACCACTAGTTTAAAACCTACAGAAATTATAAATGGACATTCAGATACAAATTCCCCATTAGATATCGACACTGATAAACAAATTACTCAAGATTATATTCAAGAACATAAGGATAAGACCAAATGGTTGTATCAAAATATAAATCAGAAATTGCAGAATGATAGAAGTAAAATTATTTCAAAATTAAATGAAAGTCGTGAAGAACTTCCAGAAATCCCTGAAACTATTCACGTTCAAAATTAGCAGAGAATTAAAAAAACGCGTAAATCAAAATTCAAGAAACAGAAAATTAAGGAAGTCAATAGAGAGCTTAAAACTGCCGAAATTGAAGTAAACCCTAATGACAAAAAACAATCCGAGATCCACTTATCCAATGTCAAAAGACCCAGAAAAATAACTAACAAAATTTCGGACATTTCAAGTCCCTCTTGCTCACATACGCAGCAGAAATGATCATCAAAGACATTACAAAGAATCCAGGACTAATGACAATAAATCTTGGACAAGCAAAGGTACAGAGGACTAAACATACTTTTGTACATTTTTATGACTTACAACCACTCCGTGCACAATACAAAAACTTAAATAATCAATTTGAGAGCCTCAAGAATACAATTAATGAAAAATTTGATTATTTATCAATAAATTCGAATGATTATAGATTCAAAAGAGGATTGATTAATGGATTAGGCACAGTAATAAAAACTCTAACTGGAAATTTAGATGCCAATGACGATAAGAGATATACTGAAATAATGAATCATTTACAAGAAAATCAATTCAAATTGAATAACCAACTGAAAAATCAGTACTCTTTCAGTCACCAAATTATTGAATATTTTAATAAGACTGTCGATACAATCAGACAAAATGAAGTTATACCAAATAAAAAATTGAGCAGCTTAAAGGAAGGTATGGTTTAAATTAATTAAAACGCAGTGAGTGTAAATAAGTTCTTTAATATTTATTGTAAATTAAGATCCTTTCAATATGAGAACTTTCATCTAACTAACTATCTCAAAGAGTCGAGGGGCTGTTGTGTGTGGTTACAAAAATATACACAGAATTAAAATGATTTGTATGCATAGTAAAAACGTCATCAGAAAGAAAGACGTGACCTGATATTGAGACATTATAATATTTGTTTAGTCTAGAGCATCTTGAAGTGAATACAGTTTTTGTAATTAAATTAACACCCAAAACCAACACACCCCCTCAAAAAATGTATGAACTTATATTTAGCAGTTTACGGGGAGAGTAACAACTAATGATCCAACATTCGTTGCAAGGATTAGGAAAAACCCCCACAAAAACCCAACCAGACCATGAACAATTTTAAATGAATAACTATATACATTTTGTTAAACAATTTATAACTAGAATTTCCATAGAATTTCTTTTGCTATTTTTCTTGTACTCCCATCTTCTCCCTCAGATCCTTGAACTGATGGGATGGTAGAGATTTTGTCAATAGGTCAGCCTCCTGATGACCTGTAGGCAAATATTTCAAACAGACAGTGTTGTTCTCTACTTGCTCACGTATAAAATGGTATTTTACGTCAATATGTTTTGATCGTTTATGATTAGCTCGATTATTTGCAATTGCTATACAACTTTGATTGTCTTCATACA
Source organism: Dromius quadrimaculatus (assembly GCA_963989225.1). Taxonomy (NCBI): domain Eukaryota; kingdom Metazoa; phylum Arthropoda; class Insecta; order Coleoptera; family Carabidae; genus Dromius; species Dromius quadrimaculatus. The sequence goes on along the minus strand of OZ022328.1, from coordinate 34,202,384 downwards.
ATATTATTGGTTCTGACATATTGACATTAACACCATTTAATAATGATTTAATCCATAAGGCCTCTTTTACTGCCTCAAATACAGCCATGTATTCAGCCTCTGTTGAGGACACAGCAACTGAATTTTGTCGTCGTGTAATCCATGTTACTGTACAATTTTCAAATAATTTGAATAAGCAACCTGTTGTACTTCGACGATCTAATTCATTACTAGCCTAATCCGCATCAACATATCCTATCAAATTTTCTTTGTAATTCATGTTACGTTTATATATTAATTTCATGTTAATCGTTCCTTTTACATATCTTAATACTCGCTTTAAACATAGCCAGAGTTCTTTATTGCATTTAGTTTGATATCTACTTAGTAGATTTATTGCAGTACATAAATCAGGTCGCGTACAAAGCATTGCGTACATTAAACAGCCAATCAAATTTCTACAGGGTGCATCATAACTATCATCTGAATTTAATGCTGAATAGTCTAATTTCATAGGCAACGGTGTACTGACCGGGTTGCATTCATTCATTTTAAATTTTACTAATATTGATTTCAAGTATGTTGTTTGATCGAGTGAAATTTCAGATCCTGATCTTTTTATTTTTATTCCAAGAAAGTAATTAATTTCTTTCAAATCTATCATTTCAAATTGTTTCATTAAAAACTTCTTAAAATCATTCATTGTATTTATATCTTCAGTAGCGATAACTAAATCATCTACATATAATATTACATAAATGTTTTTATGAACATGACCTTTGTCTAAGAAATACAAACAATTATCGGCTGACGAATTTACAAATCCTTTTTCAAGCATTATGTTATTAAAACACTCATACCAGCATCGAGCTGACTGCTTCAAACCGTATAAAGATTTATTTAGTTTACATACAATATTATCTGTTTGAACTGCAACACCGTCAGGCACCCTCATATAAATATTTTCTTTTAATTTCCCATTGAGAAATGCCGTTTTTACATCCATTTGATGAATTAATAGTTCAAATTGATTTGCTAACGCAAGCACGCACCTGAACGTACCAATTCGCGCAACCGGTGCGAATGTTTCATTATAATCTAATGTTTTTCTATGGCTAAAACCGCGCGCTACTAAACGGGCTTTATATCATTCCAAATTTCCATTACTTGCTGTTTTTATTGTAAATACCCATTTACAGTCGACAATGTTTACATTACATGGTTTCTGTATCAATGTCCATGTTTTATTTTGTTCTAATGATTTTAACTCATCTTTTATAGCTTTTTCCCATTTTGTTCTAAACGCATTTTTAAAAACGTCTTGATAACATGTGGGAATATCATTTTCAAACATTTGATTAACTACGAAATAGCTATTTATATCGAAATCATAATCTTTATATGATATTATTGGTTTATTCTTTATTCTTTCGCTCCTTCTCACATCCTGCACACTATTTAATTTCCTCAACTTTTTAGTAGAGGTACACGGACTTTCACTCTCACTATCTGAGCTCATACTGGTTGGTTCAGGGACATCCTTTAATGAGGATGTTTGACCTTGAGTGCAATTTTCAGTGACACCTTTTTCACTAAGGGTTTGCTTGCACTTTTTATCGTCCGTTTGGCCAGGTGTGATCTTTTCTACAGATTTATAATCAGCAGCACCCCCTGCTGAAATATTATTTATACCTGTTTGTACATTTTTATCTGTATTTACTTTGCTACCAATTTCACCCATATCATCAAGTTCTTGTCTTGATGTTTTATATGTAATTTCATCAAAAACTACATCACGTGCAACTATGAATTTTTCTGAATCTGAATCAAAGATTTTATATCCATTTGGCACATAACCCACGAGAATCCCTTTAGACGATTTACTATCGAATTTACTTTTTCTCGTTTTATTATGCACATAAGCCGTGCATCCGAATATTTTTAAATGACCTAATTTTGGTTTTTTATCATGCCACATCTCATACGGTGTGTTCTTGAACTTTATCGCTTTTGTTGGAGATCTGTTTACCAAATAAGTTGCAGTTAAGATTGCCTCACCCCAGAAGCATTTATTTAGACTCACACTATGTAACATAGCACGCGCTTTCTCCAACAAAGTTCGATTCATTCTTTCTGCCACTCCGTTTTGTTGTGGAGTGTACGGAACCGTGAGATGATATGTTATCCCTTTTTGTTTACAGTATTCTTTCATTTCGCCAGATAAATATTCGCTTCCGTTATCACTATATAAAGTAACCAATTTTGTATCAAATTGAGCTTCACTTTTTGCAACATAATCTTTAAAATAAGTGAATACTTCTGATTTATTAGTTAATAAATACGTTACAGTATAATGAGTATATTCATCGATAAAATTCACAAAATAATTCTTTCCATCTATCGTAGATGGTGTAATCGGCCCACACACGTCTGAGTGCACAATAAATAAAGGCCTTTTTATATACTCTTTATCTTTTATCCTGGCGAAAGGAAGACGTACTTGTTTTCCGCTAATACAAGATTCGCACAACGAATCAATAGGATTAATATTCTTTAAACAAATATTATCAAATGCTAACTCATTTACTTTAATTTTTGTAAATTTTTCTCTACTTATGTGGCCCAATCGCTCATGCCACATTTTATTTTTATCAATAATATTTGCCTCAGCCACGTGACTTACAGCCCGTACTGTTTTATGCGCATTTTGTATTATTAATTCTATAATATACAGATTATTTATGCGCTTACCTTTAATGACTGTTGTACCTCCTTTTATGACCTCCACATCTCCAGCTTCCGTAAATAACACCGACATTCCAGCCTCCTGGATGCGCCTTACGGAGATGAGGTTGGTTGGTACACTTTTGCTGTAGAGGACATTCTTCAGCTCGCCATTGTAGCCAAGTGAAGTGGTGACTTGTATCCTTCCGATATGTGTCGCCTCGATTACTGTCCCTATTTTTGCCACAGTTATTCGAATTGGCTCCTCCAGCTGTTCGCATTCAGTAAAAAGACTGAAATCCTTAATAATGTGTTCTGTTGCACCGGAATCCAGAACAAAACGCCTTGATGTTTTGTTTACGTCTTCGCACTGATTTTCATTACAAATCATGAAAGCAAATGATTTATCAATCACCGCTGTTGACGCACTGGCTTCATGATTGCTTCTTTTATTACGTTTATCGTTTGATTTTAAACTTTGCTTGTAGAAATAGCAATCACGTTTAACATGATTTGTGCGTCCACAATGGAAACATTTTTGCACCTGTTTATTTTTAAACATTTGCTTATTTCTTTTGGTGAACTTCCAATTCTTCTTTTTATTTTCATATGAATTTGTGGTGCGAAAATGAAGAGCTTTCATACTTGTATCAGTAGTTTCACGTTCTAAATATTCTTCATGTTCCAGCAACATTCCTTTTACGAATGCTAATGTGAGTCTATCATCACTCATTGTTTTAATTGCAGCTTTAATTGGCGCATAACTCGATGGCAATGAGTTTAGAGTATACCATACTTTAGTCGTCTCATTTACTTCCCCGCCACAGGCAACCATATCACGCACCATTTCATCAATTTCGATCATGTGCTTCTTAAGTGACGTACCTGGTTTAAGCTTGCAATTGAACAATCGATCTTGAAGACATAGCTGGGTTGATACCTTTTTACAGGCGTAAAGACCATCAAATTTTTCCAAAATTTGTCGCGCTGTCGCACGACCTGCCGGTATTTGCGAAATTATTGTATCATCTAGGTACTCAATTAATGTTCCCCTGGCAAATCGTTCCCATTTAATCCACTCATCAGTAATTGGTGTTGGCAGATCTTCATTTAGCACTTTACTAGCACCTTCTTGCTCAATAATTTCTAATAGTCTAAATTTCCACATAAAATTATTTTCACCATCAAATAGTTTCATATTGCGTTTTAATGCACTCAACACGCCACTAGCCATAGTTAATTTCACTGTATTTTTCTCACTATTTCAAATCACAAAAATACAATACACTCACTCGCGGTCACTCGCGGTGTCTGGGCCCATAACCTAAAGGAAGGTATGGTTTAAATTAATTAAAACGCAGTGAGTGTAAATAAGTTCTTTAATATTTATTGTAAATTAAGATCCTTTCAATATGAGAACTTTCATCTAACTAACTATCTCAAAGAGTCGAGGGGCTGTTGTGTGTGGTTACAAAAATATACACAGAATTAAAATGATTTGTATGCATAGTAAAAACGTCATCAGAAAGAAAGACGTGACCTGATATTGAGACATTATAATATTTGTTTAGTCTAGAGCATCTTGAAGTGAATACAGTTTTTGTAATTAAATTAACACCCAAAACCAACACAGCTTTCACATATTGTTATTGCTGAAACAAAAAATCATGAAAAACTTTTAGTGAAAGATATTTACAACCAATTCAATATATTATTCACTTTAACATTTTTACACACATTGCATCCTAGCATTATAAAAACTCAAGATTTGTTTATAGAATAAAATAGAATTTCAAAACATTATAACAATGAGTTACCTTTTGAGCCAAATTTACAAAATATGATAGAAATAGAAAAAATTATTTCTGTTAATTGCAAATTAACTACTGATAAAATAGTTTATTTTATCGATATTCCTATGAATTATGATATTCAGTTTGAGCTCATAAACCTAATTTCAATTCCTGCAAAATATAAAATCGAATTTGTAACTGTAATCCCTAATCATGAATACTTTTTAAAATCTAACGATGGAAAGCTCAAATCACTATATGACTTATGTACTTACAATAATGGGAAAGGTTATCAGTGCCCCAATAAAATTAACGAGGCGAGTGAAAACTCATGTGAAGAGAATTTTATCCTTTGAAATAATATCGAAAGATGTCATCAAATTGAACATCAATAAAAATCGTATTGAACTGCTTGAAGATATCAACCAATATCTGATGATACTTCCGAATGTTCAAGAAATAAAAGCAAAATGTCAACACGGTGATGAAATCAAATCATTACAAGGAATATTTCTTGTCAAAGAAAACGAATGTAAATTAGAGTTTCAAAACAAAAATTCAATATTCAAGCATGGATCATTCGGCAAACCAATCATTATTGAAAATTTTACAATTGAACCAAATAAAACTCAAGTTCCAAAAATTTCCATCGAATTGAATAACATCAACGATTTAAAACCAATGAATGAGTACGACAGCTCTATAAATGACAATATAATTGATCAATATAATATTGACGATATTAACTACCCAACAATAGGTCTACTTACACCATTATTATCATTGTGGCTTTCACCATGGTAGTAATTTATGCAAAGAAGAGATGCTTCACCTCTACAAGACCAAACTCGAGTTCCACAGAAGACTTCGAGCTTCAACTAAGAACTTCAACCCCTAAGGCCCAGTTGTACAGTCTGAGCTTATCCAAAGTTTAGTAAAACCAAGTTTAATTTCTATGGTTACAATTGCTGAAATAATTGTGACCATAGAAATTAAACTTGGTTTTTCTAAACTTTGGATAAGCTTCGACTGTACAACTGGGCTTAAGTCGGCGCTGAACCTTCCCGGCGAAGCTCATTTTTAACGATGGAGGAGTTAGAAGACCAATTCCCATGAATTCTGCTGATTCCCCAAGAACATTAAACCTTACTTTGTATTTTAGTGGAAAGGTTATAAAAGATCTCCTGCGTGAGAACATAGCCAGTCAGAACATAATTTTCAACATTAAAACATTTTAAACTAATTGTAATAAGTTTGTATTTGTCAATCGACTTCTCGTTTCTAGTAAAGTTCTATTTGTATTATTTGTGTGAAAACGAAATGAATTGTTTTTAAAAACAAAACACCCAAACAAATGAATAAAACTTACATTCCAACAATTGAATTTAACAAATTTTAATAAAATAGATAGAGTGAATATAACACTGAAAGAATTGCCACAAATAAATGAGTTGAGTTTGAATAATCTTAACGATCATCATTTTTATATTATTCATGTTATTTTATTTCTAGTAATATGTTTTGCTTTATTATATAAGTTTTAAATTGAGCTTTTAACAATTTGTAGAAAAAATGAAGAATCCAATAGTAATAAAGAGTCAAATATAGAATTAAGTACCATTAAATAATAATTATTGTTGAATCTCAGAAGGGAGGAATTATGTACGGTTGTATCCCTATTCCACAACAATTATTATTGTGTCAGCACTTTTAACAGTACTCTTCCATTATGATAAGAATATATATATATATATATATATATATATATATATATATATATATATATATATATATATATATATATATATATATATATATATATATATATATATATGTATAAATTAATTTGTTGATCTTCGTTAATAGGTTTTTAAAAACTTTATTTAGTTATTACAATGGATGTTTATTGCTTTGCATTCATGTACAGACTAAATATCACTTAAACCTAACTTTATTACATCAACTACACATGTACTGACAAGATTAAATAAGATATAGTTCAAAGTCCGTGTGAACTGGCCAGAAGTGTTTAGATCAGCAGGTTATTGGCAGGTAACACTTCCATCCTTTAGAAGAAACTCTAGGGCGGAACAACCTGTGTTTGGTCGACGTCCTTCGGATTTCGATTGACCTGTTTTTTCTGTAACATTTTGTTCATAATTTTAACAACAAAATATAAAATAATCATTGATGCGAAAGTGATGACGCAAATAATTCATTCTCTTGAATGATTCATATGGAGGTTGATTGGGTCGATTGGTAGCTCTTGGGCTTCTTTCAGTTGAATTTGATGTACTTTATCCAGTGATAACTTGTCCAGCTTCAATTCTGCGACTTGTACTATCGATGAGTTTTGCATGTTTATTCTCTCTAGGCTCAGTGGATGTCCGGGTATTGTCTTCATTTTATTTTGATAAACAAGAGAAAATGTTTTGAATGAACAATCTGGTGGAACAACAAATAGGTACGTTCCTTCAGTGAAGCGATTGTATTTTCTTTGCACATTGTTTGTACTTGTTGTAATTTTGGAAATATTCCAATATAATGTGCTTTATTGATTTCTAAGATGATTTGATGAGTAATTTTGACTGGTACTTTTTGACAATCGATAGCCGTAGTTTCGGTTGATAGAATAGATTCTTGATTTTTGTGAAGAGGCAGCAAATTTGTTCTTTTACAAAGAAATTCGGTTTGTAAGTCGATACATTCTTCATTACTATATTGGTATGCATTGTTGCTAATTGATAGGTAGATAGAGGGTGGAATGTTAATTGATTGATTTTCATTGGGAATTGAAAATAAATGATGATGGTCAAATATTTCTGGATGTACTAGAAAGAAATCAAGTGAAAACATAATTCTTTCGCTCATTGCATATACTTTAGTTTCAATGACATTGTAATATATTAATAGATCGTTGGTGTTGGAAAATAACAACTGTTTATGGTCATGAATTGAATATAACTCGTTCACGACATCTTTCAATTCTTGATGAGAAATTATACTGTGATGTACAACTTTCGAACTATCAAAAGTTACAGCGTTTTCTAAGTCTGACAGAAAACTTAATAGAGAATCAAGTTCAAGCTTCATTTGTTCTAGGATTTCGTGAGTGTCTAGATAACATATGAAATTGAATTTTGTTTCATTCAATGTTCGAATTATTTCGTTCGTCTTATTCTCAATTGTTTATTGATTTTAGTGATTAACGTGGATGAACTACTGATATTAGACATTATATTTTTTGATGAAGAAAGTTGTTTATTCAACTTAGCAACAATTTCATTCTGATTTGTTTCTGATTCTAAAATATTGTTATGAATTTCCTTAGCGTCTTCATGATCCATATTGCCAGGAATAAATTTTACAAGTGAACCTGAAGGGTTAATTAAACCTCGTTTTTGTCGTTTCTCATGATAAAATGATTCTATTTTATAATTAACAACTCCTTATTCATATTCTGAATGTTTATAATCATTCTTGAGTGATTGGAAGAATTCTTAAGGGACTGAATTTATGACATCTTTCAAATTTAAATAATCATTATTTAATTGATTGATTTGATCTCTGGTGGGAAGTAAATCGATATAATGTAGGAAGGTATGTGAGGCTGTTTGGATTTTTGCATGTCCCAGTTTAAAAGAAAGGATTCCAGGATTACTTGCTAGATTTGTACTTGTACTTTTTGCATACTTGTCATATGAAGGGTCACAAGTCTGTAACAAAGGAGAACGTTTCACTTATTTATTTTGAAGAATTTTGAATTCGTTTTTCTTCCGTTCTATTTTATTTTTAAACTATATGTTTTAAGTCTGGGTCTTTTGATATTAGAAAGATGGATGTCTTTCGATGTGTTGCCATGTTCTGGCTTTATTCCTTCTGTTTTCAGCTCAGGGTTGATTTTTCCAATCTGTTCAGGTTTAAACTGATTCTTTGTTTTACTTTGCTTTTATTTATTCTTGATATAAATTGTCTTAGGAATGTCCGGTAATTCTTCCCAATTCTTATTAGCATATTCTATAGTTTTCTTTGTATGATTCGTTACTGTCTTTAATTTTGTTATATAATAGTCTAATTTTTTCTCAATGATTTGTAATATAATTTACAACTAATTGCTTTTGTAATACAATATTTAAAGGTGAAATTACTTCTAAATGTCCTAAAATGATTCCACTGGGTTTCAGTTGGTAGCTGAGTGAATGGAGTTGTTGTATGCTAAAAATGCATAGTTGATTTTAATTTCTATCAGTTCTTTAGAACATATTTCTTGATTGTTTAGCAATCTTACATGTTCAATTAGAGTTGAATGGAATCTTCCGATTAAACTATTGGATTCGGGATGTTGGGAGCTTATAAAATGCAAATTTACTTTGTGAACGTCTAGTAAATTTTTAATGAAAGAGTTTTCAAACTCAAGACCATTATTCAATGTTATTTGATCCGGTATGCTGTGATGTGTAGAATATTTGATAAGATTGCTCACGATTTCTATACTTTGTCCAGAATTTGATCTAAAGGCTTGCGCATATCTTAGAAATGCGTCAATGATTGTGAGAAATTTTTGTCTATCTAATGTGATAGTGTCAACATGTAAAATTTCAAAGGGTTTGGTTGGGGTAGGAGATACATTAAATTTTTGTTTCAACGGTACTCTGTCATATTTGGTCTTTAAACATATTTCGCATTCGTTGATGTATGTTTGGATTAATTTACGCAGATTTGGCCAGTAATAACGCTTTTCTATTTGATTTTCTGTTTCGTCAAGACCTCGATGGTTACCCAGATAGCAATAACGTCCTGAGAATATTCTCTAGTTGTCCTGTGAATGCCCTGGATATTCGAAATATTCATGGTATATTCCAACAGCCTATAAATCTTCTAGAAATATCCTATTTTGCTTATTCTTGGAATATTCATAATCAATATACATAGCATATTCCTATATACTATGGATCATCTGAGAATAGTTTATCTAAATTATTCCTAGAATATTTGATACAAATATTTAAAGATTATCACATTTTGTATATTCTCAGTAGAATATATGATAGATATTCATGTTATATTCTATTTTGCTTTGCTTTATAAACTTTATTCATAACTGAGAACGATTGTTGTTCGTGAGACCAATGGAGACTTCAATGATTGTGTTATCACAGGTTAGGATGAAAGAGATGAACGACTTCAATTGTAACCAAAACAAGAATTTAGATTTCAACAAACCTAATATAAAAACAGATCACAATTATCGCAAAATTTTATAAGAAAAATTATATCTAAGTTTTATTTTCGTACTTTATGTACATTTCTCGTCGAACAAAAAAGAAAAAATAAATGGAATGAATTTAACATTTTTGTCTAGTGAAATATTGCGAGCATATGAAAATACTCAAAAAAAATTTTATGCTCCTAAAGTCTTTTGTCAAGATTTTAATTCTTTCATTTCTGCAAAAACTTAATTTCTTTATTCAAAATAGTTGAAGAAAGGAAAATTTCACATCTATCTTATTTAAATATGCATGTTTTCATTACTTGATCATTGGATTATGGCTTGAATAATTGATTGAATATTAGTCTAAATCATTGACACATAAAATTTTCAAATGGATTTCTGTATCAGAGTAGTTTGAGACATGACTGAATGGAAGTATTTTGAAAATGAGAATCAAAAAAGCCTTGTAGTAAATAGGAAATTTTTTTTTAGGTTTGGAAATTTTCCGTGACGTCCAAAGGTCTATTGTCACTCAAACGGTGGTCTTATTCATCATCAAACATTTTGAGAATATACGTGGCGTTATTGTCTGGCTTGTTGAGCATCATCTAAATCATTTTTAAGATTTTTAGTTAGATCACGAGCTAGATAAATTATATATTTAACAAATTTACTTGTCAAAATCGCGCTTCTTTCGACTAAACAATATCCAGTACTCTGAAACTAAGCTTTCTCTTCTTGCGCATGCTCGTAAAACTCGGAAGTCTGTCAAAATGTTTCTAAATAGCATTCGAAAAATGATACAATGAATGATATATATGTCAACTCTTCCCATACATTTCCACTGATTTACAAGTACATCAAGTTATAACATAACATAATTTTTTCATGAATAAGATCAAATTTTCTAGGAATTTGTACACCTATGAAGCCCACTGTTTGAGAAACATAATAGACCTTTGGACGTCATCATGACGTCTTATAAGTATTAAATCGATCTTTCATTAGAACAAAGCAATATTGAATATAATTTTTATAACTTATACCTATTATTTATCCAATATTTTCATATTTTCATGAAAGTTTATCAAATTTTGATAGTAGTGGAGTACCTACGACATTCACGCAGTAAAAGAAAATAAATAAATAATAATAAATGAATGTATAATATTTTCAGACACTACATTCAAGACGTGATATTTTAAAATGTTTTTGAATGCATGGAATATTTTTGTTAAATCTTGACCTGTAGAAGATGCACAAAGCTCTGCCGATTTTAGTGAAAGTTTTAAAGCAGGGTTGTAAAGATGTGAGTCACCGTGTCGTTCTTACCTCGGCCACATGGTATCAGATATTTCTTTGTTTGTGTGAATATTGGCTCCGAAAAATGTGAGTATTCTATATTATTTTCATTTTAGCTATTGATTGAACAAAAATAAAGATTTCTTGACTGAACATTGAAATTATTATTCCCTTATCTTGAATCAATACTCATTTATTTCACTTGGTGTTTGTATGAAACCCTGTAAATATACAGAATAAATGTGTTTCCAGGTATCCGATAGCTCAAATTAAAGAGGAAAATGTGGTCAAATTAATAAGAAGAGTGATGACAAGAATTCTAGCGAATGAATTATCCACTGGATATAATTGGCAGGACTATAAAGAGAACAAAATATTCAACAAATTCAAATTGACTACTGCAATTATTGGTAAAGCATTGTTTTAATATAATTAATATTATCTGTTTCAAATGATTTCTCATTTAGGAATCTGCCAAGAAGAGCTATACCGCCAGGAATGTCACAGAGAAATAAATTGGATTGAAAATTACCAAACGGCTGAGCAAGGCTCCTGAACATATGAAAATTAGAGATCAATAGATTATATGATGTATATCTACATTCGTATCTTGTTTTTATCGCAAATATGGTTTTATTTTTTTCATATTATATATATTTCTTTAACTCTGGAAGCTAAGTGCAATACGCAATGTATTTTTACATTTTTGTGAATTATATGAGTGTAATTTTTTTTTTCTCAATTGTACTCATATAAGAATAAATATTTCCTATTAATTTAATTTCTTGTCACAGATATGATTTTATTTCCTAAAAAAATATAGTTTTAATATGGTCATAAACCAGCCCAGAATATTCCAAGAATATGATTTCAATTATCCCTATAATATTCTTAGCATATATTAAATATTTACTTCATAGAGATTCATAGATTATTCCAGGAATATAACATCATATATTCATAGCATATTTCAGGATGATTCCTGGGATATTTATAGGATATGCAATATCGGGACATGGGAATATTCTATCAATATCCCACAAATATATACCGATAAACATAGGATATTCCAACAATAGCTGAATATTCGGAAAAAATATTCTCTGCTTATTCTTGGAATATTTCTTTGCTATCTGGGTAGTCTTGCTTCCATGGTAGTTTTGAATCAATTCTTTTATTTCGTTTTGATTTTCTACATCTAATAATTTTTGTGTATATCTGACAAAAATTATTTCCGAATTTTTAAAATACTTCTGAACTACAGAACTAAACCTTCCATATACTGAGTCTGCAAAAAACAAATAATAATTTACTCTCGGGACTATATATTCTTTAATAAATTCAATCACGTCATGCGTAAAATTATTCTTCAAAATTTCTACTATAAAACGTTGAGTATTTTGGAATAATCTCACAATTTTTGATTTCTTTGGATTAAAATCTACTTGTGATATTATAACTTGTTTTTTTCATGATCAATAGGTTTGTCAGAAATAGGTATGCCTATAATCGGATCTTCTCTGTTCGTATGAATAGTATTATTATCAGATATATCTTCGTTCAGATTTTCGTTATCAGTTTCAACTATTAATGAAATATTATCTAAATTTTTACTACAAACCTCCGTCAACGTTACCTAATTTTTGATCAAACTCTTTTATATAATCGAATATTCCGCCTGAATCATCTTCAATTGTTCCGTTCGCGTTTATTTGAATTCTAGATAAAGCGTCCGCGTTTTTGGTCTGTGAACCTTTTTTGTAAATAATTTGGTAATCATATTTCTCTAGCTTGAGGCGCCATCTGACAAGTTTAGAATTAGGTTCTTTGATGAAAAATAAGCATTGTAATGGGCAATGATCTGTGTAAATATAGAATTTATTTTAATTTTATTTAATTTACTATGGACTGAAGTGTTTTACTGCCCACACTATTGCTATTAACTCCTTTCCAATAGTAGAGTATTTTGTTTCTGATTGCGCCTAGCGTATGCTATTGGAAGATCAGATCCAACTTTTCCTTGTGATAAAACCGCGCCAATCGCGAAATTATTCGCATCGGTCGTCAAAATAAATGGTTTCTCGAAATCAGGGAATTGTAGTATGGGTTCATTGGATGATAGATTTGTACAGATATTAAAACAGTTTACATAATCGGTCTTTTGTGTGTCAATGATCGCATTTTTCTTTAAACATGATGTTAGAGGTTCAGTTAATTTTGCAAAGTTTTTAATAAATTTTCTATAGTACCGTAATAATCCTGAAAATGCTTCAATCTCTTTTGTTGTCTTTGGTAGCGGATAGTTCTGAATACATTCAATTTTTTCTGGATAAGGTTTGATTTTATCTGGTGTTATGATGTGTCAAGAAAAATTACTTCTTGTTTCAGAAATTCAGCTTTATCGAGTTGTATTTTAAGATTACTGTCGCGTAATCTCTGGAATATTTGTTTTAAATTTACTATATGCTCTAGAAGAGAGGCAGAGAATACAATTATGTCATCCATTTATACAAAACAGGTTTTGTTCAGATGTTCTCTTGAAATGTTATCCATTATTTGCTGAAAGGTTGTCGGAGAGTCTTTCAGGCCAAAAGGAAGTCTTAAAAACTCATAATGTCCGTTATCAACATTATATTCGGTCTTCTGTATATCGTCTTGATGCATTTCAATTTGATGAGAGCCACTAGCTAAATCTAATGTCGAAAAATATTGTGAACGTCCAAGTCTGTCAAGGATATCAGGAATATTAGGTATTGGATAGCGGTCGTCAACAGTTTTTCCATTTATCTTTCGATAATCGACAAATATATAGCCATTTATGTCTTCCCGAGGCATCTGCCTTCTTTGGTACGATCCAAATAGGACTTGCCCATGCTGAATCGTTTGGTCATATTATTCCTTGTTCTAGCATATTATTAATTTGTCTTTCTACTTCCGGTTTGTATATAAATGGGTATCTGTATGATTTTGTGTATACAGGGATTTCGTCGCTAGTAATTATTCGGTGTTCAATTTTATTCGTGAATGTGAGTGGAGAATTTTCGCGATAAAGAATATCTGGAAATGATTTTACCAATTTTTCAATTCGATTTCTCTCTTCGAAATTCATATGTTCGGTCCGAATTAATTTAGTTATATCAGAATTATCAACAATATCTGTGTTTTCGTTATTATCATAATAAACCATAGCATTGAATAATTCAAATTCTTCGATTTGGAATGAATTTACTTCAATGGTTTCATACAAATATATTTCTTGAAATTTGTTCGTACACAGGTGCATAACCATTACAACAATTTGTAACACATTCTCTGATAAAGTAATTGTTTGTGAAATAATTATGTCTCCGTTACTAACATTGACAGGAATTTTAACTGTCTCCAAAGTACATGGTTCTATTCGTGCAAAAAATAATGATTTATTTTTAGTTTCATGATGGGCTAGATTTAAATTCATATTTGGTGTTTTTAATACTGGATTTTTCAAATCTAAATGAACATTGAAATCTTTAAGAGTGTCATGGCCAGTTAAACCGTCGAAAAAATGATGAAATTTGAATAAATAAAACTCCATATTTCTATTGACGTTAAATTCAGGAAATGCGGATATCTCAATACAAGTATTTCTTTTTGTTGTTTGAAATATTGAAGGGATAGTGAAATTTTCTCTTCTGATAGAATTTTTGAAGTATTTCTCGGCTATATCTGGATTTAAAAATGATTCTGTCGCTCCTGTGTCGATTGATAATTTTAAGGGTGGATTTGAAATTTTAATGAACGGCAAATCTTTTTTATCATATATTAAATGTAACGCTATGTTTGGTTCGTTGTTTGACTTGTCTCGCAAAAATTTGGCCTGTCTTCAAGTGACTGAGTTTTGAAATTATCTTCTGAGCTGCCATTTTGTGGATTGTAATCGGTTCCGTCAATTTCGTGATTTTCATAAGAATATTCGTTATTTTCATAAAATTGCGTGGGGTGTTGTACGTTATACATTTCTTCTACAGCTCGATTCTGTGTTTGGCAGTCTTGAAACTTATTCATCCCGGTATTAGGTTCTGAAAATTTTCCATGCGATACTCTGCTCATAGGGACAGTTTTGGTTGAATAGGACGATTGGCGGAACCTTGAGGTCTCCAAACGTTTGTTGCGCTAGGTTTGGAATGATTCCCAAACACTTGTTGGTTAGTTGAAAATCATTGAGGCTGTTGCATTATCATCAAATCTAGGAGCTATCTCTAATAATTTAGCTCCTAATTTAGGAGGTGTCATATCTGGACAGCTTCTGATTTCTACAGCAACTATTTCTTCGTTAATATTTGAAATAGAAAATATTGAACTCAAATCTATTTCTGGTATTGAATTTCTATATTCTGAATTTTGTTCTTTTTCACTATTATCCTCGATGGAAATTGATGAACGCGAGGAGTCTGACATAAAAATGGAACAAAGGAAAGCCACTTACAATACCAATGTAGCAATCTTCATTACAAATGGATTATCCTCGATAGATGCCCTTTTGGATGATTGCTTGCTGCCGATAGATTGATACACGATGATAACCTTTCGGAATCGAAAGATTCTTCTTCGGAATGAACAGTGGATACTGACGAATTATTCTCGATGAATCTCCTCTGAAAATCCTACCGACTGCGCCAATTAATTTGTTGATCTTCGAGAATAAGTTTTTAAAAACTTTATTCAGTTATTACAATGGATGTTTATTGCTTTGCATTCATGTACCGACTGAAATTTACTTAAACCTAGATATATATATATATATATATATTTATATATATATATATATATATATATATATATATATATATATATATATATATATATATATATATATATATATGTATATATATATATATATATATATATATACAAATATATATATATATATATATATAATTCAAATCGCAAGATTTGTTTTTAAAAAGAAATCTTTATTTCTCACACAAGCAACTTTGATGTTAACAATTAGAATACAACAATCCATCTGTCTTACCACCGAGTTCTTGCATATACTTATAATGTTACATCACCTGCAATGAACTCTGTGATGATAAGGAGAATAGCAAAGAAATTAAATCATCATTCGATCGTATTACAAAGTGTGACAGAATGTGTCTTTACATAACTCCTCCATCGCCAAGAGATGATTTTATTCCTTCGTATTTTACAAAATCTCTATATCTTTTAAATCTTTCAATTGTATTTCTTTTTCTTGTGATATTTTATTTTTACATCGATTATCATAAAAATATTTAATTACTAAACATAATACAAAAATGAATATAATTCCTATAATTATAGAATTGACAATATTATAATTTTGATTAACGGTAGTTATGTCTTCAATATGTGGAATATTTGGTATTACAATATTTTGTTTACTAATGTGTTTCGATTCTAAAGTTTGATTGGAAATTTTATTTCTATCAATAGAAAAATCAAAATTTTCAAATATAAGTTCTTTGGGTTTTATCAATCTCTTTTCTAGTATATAATTATTCTTTTTGCAATTATTATTGATATTAAATTTATAAATACCTTTTATTCTACGTTTGATATCAAATACATCACACTGAATTTCTATATTTTTCTCATTTGAACTAGCTATATAAAGTAAATTTGAATTCTCTATTTTAAATAAGGCAAATATCTCATTGATTTTATGATAACTACAATCATCATTCTTTTGTTCATTTATAAGTTGTTGGAAACATTTACCTATTTCTATATAATTTGTCTTACAATAATATTTTTCTCTAATATTATAACAAGCATAAGTATAATACAAATCAGAATTATCTTTTATAATTAATTCTTTAGCTTCGTTTAACAAAAATATTTCATCTTGAATTATTGTTGGAATTGGAGTTACTTGTAACAAATTCTGATTATTATTTTTAAACGTAGGTATTTCAAGTAAATATTCAATCCGATCATTATTTATTTTGCAATGGCTAGTTATTTGGATACTAATCTCCCAAAAACTCAAATCTGAATCAATTCTATTGATTATTTGTTTCAATTCTTGAATATTAATAATAGAACTATGTAATTCATTCAAATTACAAAATGTTAAGCTTTTATTTGGAATAAAATATCTTGAGTAATTTTCTGTTCCAATAAACTATTCATTTGTAAAATTTTACTTTTCAAAACGAATTCATTATGTGATAAATTTTCTATTTGTTCATTAAATTTCTGTATCATTTCTTTATTCAAAACAATATTATCAAGATTTTGTTTCTGTAAAATCTCTTGATTGATTTTAATTTTTTCAAATAACTTCTCATATTTTCCACCATCCTGTAAACCCAAATTTCCAGTTAAAGATTTAATTATATTACCTGATCCATTAATTAACCCTCGTTTTGTTCGTCTGGTAAATAAATTATTGATTTTGCTTCCTACCTTTTCATAATTGAAATTTAAAATATTAAAATTGGTCTTCAATTCTTTCTTATAATAAAATGTACTATTATTGTCAATTCTGTTTTTTATATCAATAATATAATTACTTATTATACTAAATTCTATCAAAATTTTTGATATATCATAATAATAATATGAATAATAAGAATTTACATAAATATTAACATTTCCCAAGTCTAAAATATTGACGCCTAAGTTTTTGTCAAGTTTTTGGATTATTTCTGTCCCTTTGCAGGAGCATCTGGAACAAATAGTCGTTTTCGTTTTAACTTTGTTAGTTTGAATTTACGTCCGTCTTTTAATTTGACTAAGTCTTTTGTTTTGTCAAATTTCTCTATTTCTTGTTTTTTGTATAATGGTCTTTGGAATTTTGTAATAAGTCTAGGGTTCTCTTTAATGAGTATATTCTTTGTGTCAATAACTATATCGTCGTCCTTTTTTGGGTTTTGTTTCAGAAATCTCTTATTTTTATTGATTTCTGCTCTTTGTCTAACTTTTTCTCTTATAGCTTTCAATTTACCTTGCCACGTATTTGAATATTCTTGATTTGAATTTAATATTTTGTTCTGACAGGAATCGCCAAAAAGTGTTTCAACACTCTTTTTCTATCGTTGAATAATTTTGTTCAGCTGAATTTAGAGTTTTTGAAGCGTAACAGATTGGTTTTTCTTGATTCTCATGTGTTTGAGTTAATACGGCTCCGATTGCATAATCCGAAGCATCAGTTGTCAGTATAAATTCTTTGTTAAAGTCTGGTATTTGTAGCAATGATGATTCAGCTATTATCTTCTTACTGTTTTCAAATGCAGCACGATATTCGTGATCATAAATGTCAATATGAGAATCTTTCTTTAAACACTTAGTAAACGGTTTTATTAATTTCGCGAAATTTGGAATGAACCTTCTGTACCATCCCAAGGTTCCTAAAAATTGTTTTATCTCTTTTTTTGTCTTAGGGATATTCAATTTTTCTTTCGTCAGTGTTAAGTCCATTCTGATTTATGATGTGACCTAGATATTTCGCTTCGGGTCGCAAAAACTCTGACTTATCTTTTTGAATTTTTAAATTTGCTTTTCGTAATTTTTCAAATACTCGTCCTACATTTATTATGTGCTCTTCTAAAGTTTTTCCGAAAATTATTATATCATCCAAATATACAAGACAAATATCATTTACCAATTCTCCTAAAACTGTATTAATCATTCTCTGAAACGTTGCTGGGGCATTTTTTGAGCCGAAAGGCATTCTCAAAAACTCGTAATGTCCTGATGGTGTGGAGAAAGCTGTTTTTTCTCTATCTGATTCATCCATGACTATTTGATGAAATCCCGAGTGTAAATCTAAAGTTGTGAAATATTTTGATTTACCAATGTGATCAAAAAGTGTATCAATATTTGGGATAGGAAATTTATCATCTTTTGTTCGTGTATTTTCCTAAAATCGATAACCATTCTAGTTTTCGCTTTATTAGACGCATCTGCTTTCTTTGGAACGATCCAGATAGGACTGGACCAGGGGCTAAATGATTTTTGAATAACTTTTTCTTCTAATAATTTATTTACATGTAATTCGATTTCTTTTTCATATACTTGTGGCAAACGATAATTTTTCGTATGAATGGGTGTTTCATCAGACATTATTATTTTATGTCTGAGAACATTTGTGTGCGATGAAGGTTCATTATCTTTTGGAAATAAATCTTCATAATTTTTAAGTAATACATCTAATTTTCGTTTTTCTACGGGATTCAAATGAGAATTTCGAGTTTCTATTGAATTTATTTCTGATACATTTTTATTATCCTGTAATTTATACTGTTTGTCATTCATTATTACGTTATTATTTTCAAAATCCAATTTTATGTTGAGTATGCGAAATGCTTCCATTCCGAATAATAAATTATAATTTTTATGAAATTTATATATATAACATTCGATTAATTTTCTATTAATTTTAAATTCTACATATTTGTTACAGGTAGATTTACCATTTACTGTTTTAAATGTCAATTTTATATCTTTTTGTTGCAATTTTAATTTTTCTGCTAAATCTGGGTGCATTAAATTGATTGAAGATCCTGTGTCGAAAAGTATATTAAAATAGTGTTGCTGTAATGAAGGTAAATAGTTTGTTAAGGATGACATTATGTAGTATTCTCGTCTATCGTTGTTCCTAAATCTAAAAAATCATTATTTGGGTCAATTTCTTGGTCATTAATCTCTTCGTCTTCGTCTTCGTCTTCGTTTGTCTGTTGAACTGAGTCTATATTATAATTTTGTCTCATGGTTTGAAATGACATAGGTTGAGTCTGTCTGGTTTGAGTCGATATGGGCTGTTGTCTGGTCTGAATTGACATAGGCTGTTGGTTAAAACGTTGTCTAGTTTGTACGGCGTTTTTAACATTTTGTTTGGGTGCAAAAGGGATATTATTTCTATAGAAATTTGGTTTAATGTCTACAGCATGTGAAGGGAAATTGTCAGCTGGGAATTTCCGCGGATGTATTTTATTATTAGTTACGTTTCGTAGAAGTGGTGAAGTATGTTGGTTTTGATTAATTATATTGAATTCATTTCTTATCAATAATTCACATTGTTCTAAAGTATCAGGATTCTTAACAACAAATGAACCTCTTATATTAGTAGGTAGTAAAGATATGAAATGTTTTACTATTAATTTTTGTACCTCAATTATAATTGCACTTTTCTGAGCTAAACTATATTCGGTTAAGAGTATTTTTGATTTATATTGCAAGAATTTGTCCAACATATATTTCAAAGTAATTTCTGCATTTGTTTTGAATTTACTATTGATTATGTCCAAAAGTATAGTTTCCGCTGATAATTTATCTGTGGAATTATTTGTTGAATATAATCTCAACTCTAGCCAATTCTGGAAATTATTTTCAGAAAGAAACAACATAGTCAAATAAATATGTTGTTTGTAAAGGAGATAAAGCTAAAGTGTTTGTGGTCGCATAGACTTCATCAATGGTTTTAATAAAATTACTGAGCAATTTTATGTCTCCTTCATATTGAGGAATTACATCAGTAAAAGTTTTCAATTCGGCTAATGTAATATTTGCCATTGCTATGGTTTTTGAAAGTTGACTTGGTCTCAACTTTATTTGAATAGGATTGGAAATTCCTATTTCTAAATCGGAATCTAATTCCTGTGAATCTTCTGATTCTGATGAGTTATTACTCACAAATTTTTCAAAATCTTATTTCAATTAGTACAAAGTCTAACAAATAAGTGTGAATGTGTGTGTGTGAGACTGTGCCGGTCTCTCGGTAAATTTATTACTAACTTTTGTTAGATTTACTCCTTTGTATATTTGTTGCTTACAATTACTTACTGTAGAATAGCTAACAATATCGTGAGTTTGACGGACATCTCCGGAATCTTACAAGTTGTCGTATGAGTTGTACCTCTGCGGATGACTGTTCTCTTCGACGACGTGAACTGGTACCGATCAGCAAGTACTCTTCCTTACGATGAGGACGTGGTCTGGTTACCTGAGCAGCAAGTTGTCGATTTGGTGTAGTCGTCCGTTAAAGATGGGTCGTGGTTAGACCCTGATGGGCTTAGGTTGAAGCCGGTTTGAAGTTCTCGTAGGTTTTTGAATATATTGAAGTAAGACTTTTGAAAAAGTGCCACAAATGAAATTTTTGTACTTAATTTCTCTGTGTCTTCAATATCCTACCGACTGCGCCAATTAAGTTTTAAGGACTTTTAATTTTTAAAAGTATAAATTTATTTTCTGTCTTCATATACAATTGAGTTACATGAACTTCTCTAATTAGTTGATAACAGCTCGACAAAGTAGTGATTGTCTTTTTTCCCCATTTCACAGTCATTTATAAGTTCTTACTATCACACCTACATCCTAGGAGGGGGTAATCATGCGCAATAGCAAAGTATGAAACTAGTATAACATAATTTACACACTACTAAAATATCCAGCAAAGGCATTTATAATACAATCTGGATCATTAAGTGTAATATTATGAAATTGCATATGAGCAGGTATACGCGTATTATTTTTGTTTGATTTAATAACTGACCAGAATTGCTTCGGATATTTTTGGACTGCTTGTTCAGTTTTCAACATGAAATCATAGTATTTGTTCTGGATTCGCGATTTAATTAGTTTTCTTAATTTTTAAAATTCCAATAATTCTACTTGTCGATGATATTTCTTGAACTTTTGATGAATTCTATATTCATGTCTTATATTCATTTCAATATCATTAGAAAACCATGGGGGATAAGATCTTTTGGCCTTATGAGAACTGTAGGTTGGTACATACATATCTAAACAATTGTTCAAAATTTTATAAAACTTGTCTCACATATCATTTACATTTCCAGATAAACTCAAATCAGACCAGTCGGTTGATGGAATCAAGTAATATGAATCTAGAAAACTTGCTTTCTTGAAATTATACTTTTTCCGAGTATGACCGGTTAAAAAAACTATTTCAATAATTTATGTTAATATTGATGCTGATATTCAGTGGTGGGTGATAAATATCCACGTTGACAAAACATATATCGGATTCATTGACTATACAATCAATATTTCCTACGGCTAGATCTAAAAGTATCATTAATATCATAAATACTATTATATTGCTCAAAGTTGACGTCAGAAAGTTTTGTGGAATATTATCTTGTGGAGAGGATGTGTTCTCGTCGCCAAATGAACTTACATCAGAATCTCCAATAATTACAGTTTAATGATCATCAAAATTTTCTGATAAACTTTAGTCTTCCAAAAATAATTCAAATTCATCAAGTGGGATTGCAGAAGGCACACAGAAAACATAAATAAGTAATTTCTCTTCTGTATTCATATGTTTGCATCCGACTATATCTATTGGATTATATATTTTTAGAACATCAGATAAGTCCAATTGCTTTGCAGAAATAATACTATTACATGCCAATAGAGCAACACTTCCTCTGCTGACACGAAGCTGATCGAATCTTCAATTGCAACGGAAGACGGATTAGTTCTCAGAAGAAATTCCTGCATCATTGACTCCACCAGATAGCCATGTCTCGGTTATACATACAATGTCAAAGAGGAAATCACAACAATAAAATTTCACACAAAAAAATTGTGAAATATGAGAAGTGCTATGAAACATTGAGAAAAATTAATCATTCTAAAAAAGAATTGTGTCCCATAGGAATTTTAAGCCTAAGAGTCCTTGTAAGAACTCATCAGCACAGTATAGCCAAGCCCAAGATGGTCAAGACTTGGATCCCAGGGTCTATGAACTCATTGCGATAAATGGTCCGTGGCAGTAGAAACTACAAACAACACCATCTTTCAGGCACAAATGCCGATTACAAAGCAGACAAGATCAAGAGGAAATCAGTTCAATTAAATCTCACACAAAAAAAGAAAATATGTGGAGTGCTATGGAACATTCAAAAAAATTTATAATTCCAAGAAAGGATTGTTTTCCGTTGAAATTTCAAACCTAAGAGTCGAGGCTGAAGCAACCATCATCTTAGATCGAAGATTCAACTGTAGACATATGTTTTGTACTCATTAGAACTTGTCAGTACAGTATAGTCAAGACTAGGATCCCAGAGTCTATAAACTCATTGCGATAAATGATCCGTACTAGTAGAAACAGCAATCAACAAAGATAAAGAAGAAATCACATGAACTAAACTTAACACAAAATAATGTGAAATCTGTGAAGTGCTGTGGAACATTCAAAACAACAATGTCATATTCACCATCACAAACTGAATTGAAAAACTCATTATTCAAATGGGACACACAACTGCTGAGCAAACTTAATCCAAATTTTCATTCTTGTTTTCAACAATTTTATAATTGTGAGTTACAGAGAATTCATATCATCTCCCGTTTCAGCGCATAAGTTGCATGAGCAAGATATATTTTTCTCACTTTTAATTGATCTGATTTCAGCAGCAGTTATTAGTCCAGTCAAAATAGACATTCACCCTTGCATAAATTCTCAAGAAGCTGAAAATTGGCATGAACGTTAGGGAGACCATTATGATAGAATTGTAGAAAGTCCCCATCAATCCCATGTGTGCAAAGAGTTTTATACGAGGTTGAAGTTCGTGGAAATGGGTTTTTCGAATTTTGCAACAAAATTGTCAGTTTTATGATAGAAATAGCTCAGACAAAATTTATAGATCTTCCAATTCTCTTCAAAAATAGTGCTCACACTCTTTTCCTCAAGATTCACCATTTCTGAGAAAGAGCTATTCTAAAGTTATATTCTTCATGATAGGCATACGTTCCCACTCCACCTATGAGGTGTACTTGGCGCGTATTTTTCGTCGTGGTAGTCCGGTAGTCCTATTCCACGGTCTTCATATTGAAATTCAATATAATATTAAGTCTTGTTATTCAACTGCTTCTTCTTTTTCTTCATCTTCCTGACTTGACATAAATTGTTCAAACGGCGATATATCAGTTGTTTTGTCGTTGATGTAAGGATCATCTTGTGTTGGAGATTCAGTATTTGAACACAACTGGCCTTCATAATGGTGCATACTGGTGAACAAAGTAAGCCTGTTTTTTTGAAGCCGCATTTCGAATTACATCCCTTTTTGCAGTTGAAAAAAAAAAGTATTATGGAGCTTTTCTGGTGCAGGTGGAAGTAGAGTGCGGATGACCTCCAATACATCATCAATTAGCTTTCAACTCCATTTTTCTGGGTTTACTTGATTACAAAGCCACACTTGAACTCGATAAAAATATTGACGAGCAGAAGCCAAGGTTGGAGGGAGACAAGCTAATTGAACATCGTTTCCATTACGTATATGTTTTGCAAAAGATATGTAACGTAACTTATCTTTGCAAGTAATTTAAAGTAAGTAACAGACGAACACTGCCACGTTGACAATTGAACAGAAGACAGATGCTGCTTAAGGCCACATGGTCAAATAGAATAAGGAACTAGATTTCCTTTCATTCCATATTCTTAAAAGTATAATTCGATATAATTGTACAAGTACTAGTTTTGTAAATCAATAGTTTTACCTTTATTACACGTCCGTAATGTACATAGGCAGCGTAGTCATGCATATGATTGAATATATAACTTAAGAATGAATTTTTCTCAGGAATGGCGGATCTTGGGGAGAAAGTGTGAGCACCATTTTTGTAGAGAATTAGAAAATCTATATTTTTTGTCTGAGCTATTTACATCATAAAATTGACAATTTCGTTAAAAAATTTGAAAACCCCATTTCTTTGGACTTTGACCTCGCATAAGATTTTTTGCACACATGGGATCGATTGGGACTTCTCACTACTTCATCATAATGGTATCCTCAACGTTCATGCCAATTATCAGCTTCTTGGGAATTTATGCAAGGATATCCGTATTTTTAGGGCTAACTTGACCGATAATGTTTTACACACGGCGCATGTTGATAATAAATGTTCTTCGGCAACAGCTAAGCAGCATTTACATTTTAACACCATTCTGAAGGTTGAATTTAAGCAGTTTTTAATGTAATTGAATAACTTGGTATATTTTTGAATTATTGTGCTCGCACTGTTTAAGCTTATATTCACCACAAAACTTTGTTGATATCAAATTGAGAGCACGATCTAAAGATCACAAGCACTGAAAATAACTCACTGCAAGAAAAACGTCAGCTTTGCACTAAAAAATTCAAATAAAACACCGTAAATACCACTCCAAACTGATGATGATTTAGAGACAGTAAATAGTAAATGCACGTATGCACGTATTCAATTAATATCTTATCTTATGTTATGCTGAATTTTGAGAGAGCATTAACTTGTATTAGTAGCCGCTTAGGTAAGGGATGGAAATAAAGAGGAACGGCAGCCAGCAGCAATGAAAGAGGCCGCTTGAGTGACAGATAAATAGAGCAGCAGCAATCGAGGCTGTTTGCTGGGAGAGGGCGGGAGATTCATGTCGATCAAAAATCTGTCGGCTCTCGTCATTTCACATCTTATGCATGCGGAGAATCATAAAGTTGCGGTAGAAGTTTTGCTTCAAAAACCACCCTACCGCTCTTTTGCCGGCGGTCAGTGGTAGAAGGCCGCTATGGTTGAGAGGTCACACCAAATTCACATGAACCGGTTACGACCATTTTCACTGTTGGAAATGCTGCTAAAAATATCAAGGGACAATAAGAAAATAACAATTCATAATGCCTTTTCTTAATTTCTTGCAATCGATTTTTCTTATGCCCATGCACTCTCAAGAGGGACGACATTTGACAGCACCCTTAACTACTCCCCTACCAAGCATTTCGAGTACAATAACCGACAGGTAGGTATGATTTTCTATACTTTAATATTTAGACCGTTCCGCACAATAATTCAGTACGCCAACATGGGTTGTGCTTCACTGTCGCACCCTTTGTTACATTATTAACGCTTGAAAACTGAATTTGTACCATTTATGTCGTATGAAAAATGTATTAAATAGAATGTAGAGGAGATATATTGATATACAATCATATTGTGAATTTCATGTACGGATCTTAGCTGACGATAGGAGCAGTGGGACTCTCGAAACATCCTGATTTATGTTTGTATAAATGACCAATTAGAAGGAAATTGGGTGTTTCAATGCCTTATTAAATTCTATCTATAACATATAGTAGGAAAAATTCTTATAATTTTTTGAGAGAAAACAATATAATGCCATAACCAAGTTCAAGAACTATAAGAAAGTATTTAGGTAGAATGAAAATCAAATGTGGTCTTGATGATGAATTCTTCAAAATGTTAAAGTTACAATTAAGTGAGAAAAATCTATTTCAACGCAGAGGTCTACTTATATTTGATGGAATGGCTGTCCTTAAAGAAATAAATATCAATGG
This sequence comes from Dromius quadrimaculatus, assembly GCA_963989225.1. Classification (NCBI taxonomy): domain Eukaryota; kingdom Metazoa; phylum Arthropoda; class Insecta; order Coleoptera; family Carabidae; genus Dromius; species Dromius quadrimaculatus. The sequence continues at coordinate 34,176,057 of OZ022328.1, read as the reverse complement.
GCGTAATATGTCTTTGCAAGGATTAGAAGATTTTGGTGATTTGGGGAAAGCAAGTAGTACGGATGCTAGAGCAGATCATGCATTGGTATTCATGTTCCTTCCTTTAGCTAATAATTATTCTCAACCCGTTTGCTACTTCGTATCATGCGGTCCGACCAAACCTGATGTTTTAGCTGTACTGATTTTACAAATTATTCGAAGACTTGAGGAATCAAATGCTATTGTTGATGGTATTATTTGTGACGGTGCCAGCACTAACCGGAAAATGTGGAAAATTTCAAGGATTAGCGGTGAAATGAATAATACAAATGTTAAAATAGTGCATCCTTGTGATGAAAAACGTTACCTTAATTTCTTTCAGATTTACCACTCTTGATTAAAAATATAAGAAATCGTCTCATAAAGACCAATTTATATGTGAGTTTTCAATTGAAACTATTGTTACATAGTTACTAATTAATCAAAAATATTTTCTCTTGTAGACTCCAGATGGTACTGTCTCGTGGAAATATCTTGAAAATTTATTAAAAGCAGAATCTGAATTGTCAGGATATGTAAAAGTTTGTCTAAAAATCACAGTTAATCATGTTTTCCCATCTAATTTACAACGAATGAAAGTGAAATTGGCTACACAAGTAAGATTGTTACTGTAGCTGAGAAAGGCTATATTTAATAATTTTTTATTACAGATATTCAGCAATTTTGTAGCTGCAAGCTTGCAGTTTTATTAAAATTCTGAGTTTCCATGGGCAGGAGATTGTGAAGCAACTATGAGATCTACGAAACTTATCAACGATTTTTCCGATTCCTGTAACAGAAAAACGCCAATAGAAGGCATAACAGAAAAAAGTTCTGACATCAACGTATTCAGGAAGATATTTTCATTGTTGTCATTAATTTAATCGATGTTCTTCGTTTCAGGTTTGCATGAATTTCTCGAATTGGTTAGACTCTTGGGAGCGTATGAGAGTCAATAATGAAATACCACAGGAAAATTTCTTGACCATGTCCTCTTTGGAAGATCTTCGTGTTACCATTATTTCAAGGATAGAATTGAGTGAATTCCCAATAAATGATTGTAATTTTCGATACGTCCTTACTTACAAAATGAATCAAGATGTTGTTGAGGTAATAGTTATTTACGTTTTAAGCCAGAAATGTGTTCTTGAGCAAGCAACCCCAAAATTGAGATCATGATCTATTGCACCAGTGTGATTTAAATATCCATCCCCATTTTAGCATTATATTTGATAAAAAATTTGCTATTACCAAACCTACTTCATTTTATTTCGACGATTTTTGCATCAAACATTACCAACAAACTGCAATTAGCAATTGTGTTTATTGATTTGCTAGCTGAATTATATTTCACACATTAATATTATTACAAATAGTGATGTATGGAATATGAATAATGTTAATCTATACATTTTTCTAGAATTTTGAATGAATAATTAATTGCTTTTGGTTTAAATTCTTTATATTTCAATAGGTTCTATGAATAAGATCCTTGGTCAAAGGATCGAAACGTCAAAGATTCTAATAAAATATACAGAGTTCAAACCAGAACCATTTATTATAAGTAATGTTGTTACCGTTGCTAATCTTGCGATTCAGTTGGTAGCGTTTCTTCGGGATGATTCGACAATCTGGAGGAGCTAATGTTCACCCAACATTGAATACATTCAGCTACTTGTACAGAATACTAAGTATTTATGAGCTAATTGAACCGCCAAACCTTGGTAATTGTACAGCATTTATAGAAGAGAAAAAATTATTTTCTATCGACATGAAAGAATTCCAGAACATATTATCAGCGCCGAAAGAAGGGAAAAAAGTATGGTTGAAAAATTGAAATGTAAATTGGATAATTTAGTTGAAGAATGTGAGGATATTCCATATATAATTGAATTTGAGCATGATTACAGTAAACCTGAAGTTCAGCATTGCGTATTATATTATATGACAGGATTTCTTTGTATGAAACTTAAAAAGATGCTCACTTGTGTGTCGTGTATGAAAAATATTCGAGGAGAAAGTTTTATGGTGCCTAAAGAGGCTGCATTGACAAATTCAAAAACTAGAGGTTACCTTATACATCCAAGTAAAATAATTTTTGATTTATGTATGTACATGTAAGATATTATTTTGAAATATATCAAAACGCCAGAAGTTTATGAAGAAACGGTTTCTACTGTATTAGAAAATTATAAATTTTCTCTATATTGTAGAGAACATTCTTCGGAAATATTCGCATTCATCATCCATGAATTTATTCACATGAGAATTAGACAATATTATCACAAAGAAAATATAAATAAGGAATCTGAAAGTAAAGGGACCAGAAAATCTTCAAAATTATTCAATAACTAGGTGGGTTGTTCAAGAGGAAATAGCAATAATATTTATTTTATTATAATCTTCACATCTTTTAGAGTTTTAATGAATAATCAATTTCTTTTGATTTCAAACTCTGTATATTTTATTTGAAACTTTGACGTTTCGATCCTTGGTCAAAGGATCGAAACGTCAAAGTTCCAAATAAATTATACAGAATTCAAAATCAATAGAAGATTATATTATTAGGAGCAAAAATTAGGCTTTATGTGCTAAGATTAGCGAGTTACCCATTTTTTACAAATAGACCGTCAGATAGTCGTAGATTTGAGTGCCCCATTTTGTTTTCTCTGCCTTCAAGAGTTTTGATAAGTATGTATATTTAGAGTATAATAATGCCAAAATTAAAGCTGGATCGTGTGGCCAACATAATAATAATTAATTCTAAATTTTTATAAAAAATCCTGTTTTGATCCAATTTCCTCGTTTCTGCCATGCTTACGAAATGAAATTTAAGGAAAAAAGAGTCAGCGAAAAACGATAGGCAGAAGTGATCCACTTGGTCAAGGGTTTGGGAAGACTTGATTATGCAAAAAAATATATCAATTTTTCACATTCATCTCATTTCTGCCGTTTGGCCATATGAAAGTTGATATCATAAGTATCTCGTGAAAACGAATGGCATAAGTTTTTCGAATGGCCAAGTCAAGATATTCACGAAACCATTCAGACTTTCGCAAGATGTTTTTGTACATATCTTGACTTGGTCATTCGAAAAACTTATGCCATTCGTTTTTACGAGATACTTATGATATCAACTTTCATATGGCCAAACGGCAGAAACGAGAAGAACGTGAAAAATTGATATATTTTTTCATAATCGAGCCCTCATTCCACTTCTGCCTATCGTTTTTCGCTGACTCTTTTTTCCTTGAATTTTTTCGTACGCATGGCAGAAACGAGAAAATTGGATCAAAACAGGATTTTTTATAAAAATTTAAAACTAATTATTATTATGTTGGCCACACGACCCAGCTTTAATTTTGGCATTATTATACTCTAAATATACATACTTATCAAAACTCTTGAAGGCAGAGAAAACAAAATGGGGCACTCAAATCTTTGACTATCTGACGGTCTAAAATGTCACTTTGATAGAAGACAATGAAATGAAACAATATCAATGGCAACTAAGATTTACAATCGCAATGTTTTAGAAATAAATAGATAACATTTTGTGATTGTGAATTATTTCGTGATGATCGCCTAAATAACGTTGTGTGCACCTCGGCCTACAGTTCTTAATGGTCTCACCTGAATTGCAGATTCAACCAAAAAAGATAACCTTTACGGCCTTGATACACAAATAACTATTTTTTTGTGATAGGTCCAGTGATTATTATTTATCTTTGGTATTTATTTGTGAATATCTGAATAAAAAATTGATGTATATGATACTTTTAACAATTTCTTTTATATATTCCTTCTATGTCAATCAAATGCTGATAGAAAATTATTTCTAGTAACGTGAGACAGCTGGATTATTTTGAAATTTATATAATTGATATTGAAGAAAGTCAATTATAAAAAATCTAACACAATTTATTAATTGCAACTACCTATCACTTTCTTCCGAAAAAAGTAACTATTCTAAAAATAGAATAAGATGGTATATAAAAATGATTTCCAATCGTAAATAAGTCAGGTGATAGCAGCATGTATAAAAATCGTGATAATTAAGAAAAAAAAATAAAAAGTATTTATTTATACAGAATTTTAAATCAAAAGTAATTTATGATGAGAATGACTTAACCCTAGTGTAATATGAATAATTTTGAAAGTTAGAAGAAAATCAAAGTCTTGTATCACACTGTTCAAAAAAATATTTTTATTTTTTGTTGACCGGTTACGACTACTGAGTAGCCATCTTCAGAACCGGAAGACTATAACAAGAAGATACATGAAAACTTAAAATTCTAATTTGGAACAAATACAAATGTAATTAAATGATATTACTCACACTATCTGCATCTTCCTTGAACATATGCAAGTTATATGCACTTGAAATATTTCACACCACCCTTGTTGGACGGTGAGGATAATAAGAGAACTTTTAGACTCACCTACTTGAATAAATTCAACTATTTATTTATTATATTGAAAATCAATATCAGTGGATCAATTCTTCCTTGCACCTTCTTTGATCATATGCAAGTTATATGCACTGCAAAAGTGTAACACAAACCCCGTAGGACAATAGAGATAATAGGAAAATTGCAAGGCACTGCTATTTTGTTGAATTCAACTGGTTATTCATCATATTTGAAGTTTTCTCATTATACTATCTGTCCTACGGGGAAAGTGTAGCATTTTCACTATGCATAACACTTGAATATGATCAAGTATGTTGTATATAAAAATAGATCAACTGACATCAGTTTTTAATATGATAAATCAACAATTGAATTTACCAAAGTAAGTAGACCTTGAAGTTTTCTCATTATCCTTACTGTCCTACGGCGAAAGTATAACATTTTCACTATGCATTACACTTGAATATGATCAATGATGCTACATGTGAAATTTGATCAACTGACATCAGTTTTCAATATGATAAATCAACAATTGAATTTACCAATGTAAGAGAATCTTGAAGCTTTCTCATTATCCCTACTATCCTACGGGAGAAGTGTGACATTCATACTGGGCATAACACTTGAATATTAACCAGGATGTTGTATGTGAAGATTGATCAACTTACATCAATTTTTAATATGTAAAATTAACCATTGAATTCACCAAATTAGATTAATTTCCAAGTTTTCTCATCATCCTTACTGTCCAATGGAGGTAGTGTAACATTTCCACAGTGCATGACATTTGAAAATGATAAAGGATGTTGCATGTGGAAATTGATCAACTGACATCAATTTTTGGTGTGATAAATGACCAATTGAGTCCTCCAAAGCAGGTTAATCCAGAAATATTGATATTATCCTTATCCTCATCAAGGATGTTGCATATGGAAATAGATCAACTGACATCAATTCCTAATTTGACAAATTAACAATTGAATCCACCAGAATAGGTGAATCTAGAAGTTTTCTTATTATCCTCACTGTCCTACCGGGGTAGAGTAACATTTTCACAATGCATTATACTTGAATATGATCAGAGAAGTTGCATGTGAAAATTGATCAACTGACATCAACTCTTGATTTGATAAATTAACAATTGAATCCACTAGAATAGGTGAGTCTTGAGATTTTCTCTTTATCCTTACTGTCCTACGGGGGAAATGTAACATTTCCAGAATGCATAACATTCAAATATGATTTAGGATGGAGCATGTGAAAATTAATCAACTGACATTGATTTTTAATTTGATAAAATGACAGCCGAATTCACTAGAGTAGAATAATCTTGTAGTTTTCTCATTATCCTTAATGTCCTACGGAAGAAGTGTAACATTTTCACACAGTATACTGAAATATGATCAAGGATGTTGCATGTGAAAATTCATCAACTGACATCAATTTTCAATCAGATAAATGAAATTGATTTCATCAAAGTAAGTGAATTTTGAAGTCTCCCTATTATCCTTTCTGTCCTACGGGGGTAGCGTAACATTTTTATTATGCATAAAACCTCAATATAATCAAGGATGTTGCATATGGAAACTGATCAACTGACATCAATTTTTAATATGTCGAAATAACAATTGAATTCACCAAAGTAAGTGTATCTTAAAGTTTTCTTATTTTCCTTATTGTCCTACGGGGGTAGTGTAACAGTATCACAGTGCATAACACTTAAATATGATCAAGGATTTTGCATGTGAGAATTGATCAGCTGACATCAATTATCAATTTGATAAATTCACAATTGAATCCACCAAAGTAGATGAATCTTGAAGTTTTCTTATTATCCTTACAGTCTTCGTGTCTTAAAAAATTATCGATGTCCTTGAAAGCATGTATCAGCTTGAATGTCGAAAAATACGATATACAAAGTTACAGCAACGGAAAACTCTTATTATAGAGAAAAAAAAACTAATGCCAGTATTTAGCTGCGTAAGGCTACTACACACTTGTCGCTGTGCGAATCGTCTGCTGCGAATCGTCTGCTAACTTCACCGTCGTGTGTTGAGACAGTGTTTTATTTCAATCAAACTCATTCAGCAAACATTCAGTCTACACCAGCGCATCAAAACATTGGTCATTTCGAACCGGATATCGAAATATTCGTGGATAAAGAAAAACACTCAGTCTAAAGCATGAGACAAGTAGTGCTAATCCCGGATTTGCAACGTATTCAAAGGGAGGCAGCGGTTAACGAGATCCTAATATTCGTCAAACCGCTCTCACTCATTGGCAAAAGGTACAAGCAATCAACCAACACAAACGTTGGTCAGACAAATATCTTTCTTCCTTGCAACAGCGAGTCAAGTGACAGCGGAAAGGCGTTTCGGTGAAGAGAGGCGACATCATCATCCTACGAGAACCAACACCACCAGTCCCTGGAAATGAGAAGCTTCACAATGGTTGTAAAAGTGAAGTGCGCGTGGTGAGTGTGAAAACTGCCAGTGGTGTAACCAAACGTGCGGTGCAAAAGTTGTGTGTGTTACCCATAAATCATGACTTAGAGACAGATATGCCAATAACAGATTGTTTGAAATAGTTTTAAACTAGCATAAGATATTTCTAGTGAAATCTTTCGAATTATCCATACTTCAAGGCGGCCGGCTTATGTTATTGCCATCTTTATTTCTTCATAATAAGTGATCGGTATTGACTGTATTTAGTTTAGAGCAACCGTTCTGCGACGGCGCAGTCATCAGTTTTTGTATCAGTTTATGTTCAAACGGTATGCAGAGAAGAGCGAGTCATTAAAGAAGTGTGTGAAAACAGTGTTTCATTTCAATCAAACCCATAGAGCAAAAATACAGTCTATACCAGCGCATCACAACATTCCCGTTAGCCGAGATCGATTGGCTCAATAGCCTCCCTGAGCTTCAAAAAGATGTTTTAGGAATTACGTTGCTTGTATTATCCCTGCTAATCTCTCTCTTCTTGAATCTCAAATTGCAAAACGCAGTATACTCTTTTTATTTTTTCGCAATTCCATTGCATACGTGATTACAAGCACTTGCAAATGGACACATGGTTAAGTAGTTGAAGCTTGGACTCAAAATATATAATGATTACTACTTATAGAAGGTGTCCCAAAATATGGACGAAAATATACCTGGTGACAGCGGCAATATTATTGAATAAATTGCAATAAAGGACGCTTTGAAATAATTATTATAAGTATCTTCTAATGAAATCAAATAGCTCACACCAGTGAGATATAGTTCTACTTCAGTCTTTTCCGATGAAAAATAAGAAAATCGTTATAATTTTCGGAAAATCGTCGATTCAAATATAACAAATGAAAACTCCGACCACTTAATATCATGATGTCAAAGGCTTGTTGAACAAGAAACTTGAACTAGAGATTCATCAGCAAGAATTACAACAGACACCACAAATACTATGCATTACAAAGTACTGGCTAACCGAATTAAATAACATTTTTTCAGCTATCCAACTGCAGAATTGTATCGTCCTGGTCTAGGACTAATTGTAGCCAGGGTGGAGCATGTATTATTGTTCAAAACTCTTCAAACTCATAAATATCAGCATTTTCGATTATTTAATAATAGAGAAGAACTTTGAATTCTTCCTTTGTAATCTCAACTGCTGCAACAATGTTATAATAATTTTATCACTTTATGGAACACCTGACTCTAATTCCATAATTTTTCTACATATTCTGGAAGTACTGCTGTATAATGTATGTCAGTGGCAATAAAATTATAATTGAACATGACTTAAACATCATTTTATTGATCCGTTGGTCGCTTCAATCAATATTTTTAATCTCCAGTTTCAGATAAATGAACCAACAAGAATTACGGCAAATTCAACTACTAGTATCGATTGTATTATTATAAACATAGAAGAATATCATAAAGTTATCAATCCATGATTTTCGAGTCACGAAGAAATTATGTCCTACAATTTCAACTTACTCGCTGATAACAAAAAATGTTCGTATGCGTATATAAGAGAATTCATTGATAATAACATGATTTTATAAGAGCTTTTGCTTAGAAATGAGTCATGTTCAAAAAATAAATTAATAGGAGTGTATGATACAATATCAAACTTCTATAAATTGTGAAGTTGCCGCTATTAAATAGCATATACTTCAAAAAAATTGAGAATAGAATATAAAAGTACCATTGAATTACTGCAGAAACTTGTGAGTCTTGTAGAAATAAATAAAAGCTACGATAACAATTGGAAATTAATTATTCAGGGTAATTTTATTCTCATAATAATAATAGTGATAATAATCTTTCATTTAAGTGTCCATGGGCTACAAAAAAAAAATTGAAAATCACTATAGTTATTTAGGTATTAAGGTCAGTAAGTACAGTGAATGATAGTTTGGAGGCCGAGCCTTGGCGAGGTTTCCAAATATTATACGAAATCGGTACTGTACCTAATGATCGTGATGCTTACAAATTTTTTTTGCACAATAGGAAGATCTACCCAAAATATGGATCCTAATTGCTCATTCGCTGTCAGCTATAAAGTTTGATATTTTATTGTGAATATTCAATTACAAATAACGATAAATAAATGAAGATTTTTTGTATAAATCCTCAATTTCCTACTTACCGCCTTTGCCTATGGACGGTAATTCGACATAACCATAGTAACCACAGTTAGTCGGTAAAATCAATATTCCACTTCAAATAGAGGGCCGGTAAACACATGAAAACGCCCAATCGTGCATAAAGAATTCAACAACCCCAACAAATATTTTAGAACAGAAAAAGAAATTAAGACAAAAATATTTCATAGGCACTAGCCCATAATTATGTTCAACTTAAACAAAAGTATACAAAAAATAGAGAAATTACTCTCCCATATATTTAGTATATTTTAGTCTAGTACCAAAAAATTTTACATTTGAAACCTGTTTCAGAGTCTGGTTATTTATTATAAATTTGAATACCCTATAAATTCATTTTTATTTCTTGTATTGTACATATGAAACTCATTTTTATGTAAAATATTTGTTACAGCAGATTTGGTTTCATTTATTTCTTCATGAAGAAAGATCAATACTGTCCACTCTAAAAACTCTTTAACTTCTAATTACCATTAATAATTCAACATATCCTCTATTCTGCAGTATTTATCACAGTTAAGTATAATTCTATAGCAATTGTGATTTTTGCATATAACTTTGATTAGCCAGATATAATATTGTTGCACAGTAGGTAAAATAAGGTAATGTGGTGGTATTGAAGATCACAATCTTTGCATATTCTGAGAGCTTATGCCTGAAGTCTATTCAATATACCAATTTTTTTATAATGTTCTCAACATGTTCATCCAATTTCAGTTATCTGTCTATAATTACACCTAGATATTTGAAGATTTCTACTAATGCTCTGTTCACATTGTTAATTTTAACAATAATGTTATCATCACAGATCTTTTTGTACTGATTGTTGTTTGATAACATCATATATTTACACTTTAGCACATTTAATTCTAATTTATTTACACTAAAATAATTATTCAATTCAGTTAGTTCATTATTCAATATCTCAATAACTTTCTCGTGATTAAAATCGAAGACGTAGATTGAAGTGTCATCTGCGAATAATTTAACTGTACATTTAGTTAGAACTTCAGGAATGTCATTAACGTACATGATGAAAAGCAATGGCCCTTAAACACTTCCTTGAGGAACCCCAACGTCATTTGCAATGCTGTCACTAATTTGTCCACACCATTTTACTTTTTGAGATCTGTCAGTTAGGTAATTTTCCATTCACTGCAACACTCAACCACTTATTTCCATTTGGAATAGTTTTTTTCAGTAACCTTGTTCTGTCAATTGTTTCGAATGCTCTTTTCAAATCTAAAAAAATAAGACCCACTTTTTTGTCTTTGTCCAAGTTTTGTTTCCATTCGTTGAATGTAAACAACAGGGCAATTTCACACGAAAAGTCCTTACGAAAACCGTACTGATATTTACTTGATATTTCATTGTTGTTAAGACAGTTAATAATTCTTCGTGTACAAGAATTTTTCCACATGTAGCCATCATATATATTGGTCTGAATTCATCACATTTTACAGCTTTACTAATTTTAGGAATAGGCAAAATTACTGATTTCTTCAAAGCATTCGGAACTATTCCCTTTTCGAGTGATAAGTTAATCCAATTCAGCATTGGAAAACCAATAACAACAAATAATTCTTCCAGAATTTTCATGTTCACACTATCAATACTGGATTTGTTCTGCTGTGAGAATACACATTCTTCCAATTCATTTAAAGTAACATGTTCAAATTTTACTAACTTCCCTTCTTGAAGATTTGGTAATAGATTTGCGATATCACCATATTTATTCGGAATAGATTTACATATTCCTCTCACGCTCCCCTCGTAAAGTTCGTTGAATTTATCTGCAACAACTACTGTATCCATAATTATATTACTGTCAAATACTACTGATTTTGATTCCTCAACATCTGCACTTTGCACAATTATTTCTTTTAAAGTTTTCCACACCTTTTTCGGTTGATTTTTACAGTAGTCAATATTTTTCTCATGATATTCACGCTCCTCTTCTCTAATTTTGTATTTAAATTGATTTCTAATTTCTTCAAAAATTTCCCAATCTTCTTCATTATCTGTTATACGAAAAGTTTCATATTTCGTATCACGTAACTGAGATAATTCCTCAATTTCTTTATTGTAATACCCATTTCCTTTCCTTTTGACATGTTTTACCAGTGTAGATTGTCTAATTGCCTCACAATTATTTTCATGAAATATATCAAAAACAGTATTTATTTTATTTAAAACTTAAAATTACATTCAAATCACATTTTTGACAACACGTTACAAAATAGAAACACAATAAAATAATATAACATTCCCAATAAAATTCCTCAACCCTAATAATCTTTTCCCGCCAGACTCTCCTCTCTACTCTCTTTGTAATAAGCTGAAACCAATGAAATAACGTAAAAGTTAAGGAAAACAGGTTTTTTTTGAAGTAATTGTTCGGAAACTGACTTAAGTAAGGGATTCGAGCAAAAGTCTTGAAACGTGACGGTCGCGCAAGAGTTTTTTCGAGGCACGGATTCATTCTTACCTTTGAAAGCGAATAAAGCCGCGTAGTGGGATTTATTGTGACGTGCGAGACTAACGGGGGGAGCTCGTAAAGACGACGTAGTATGGGGAGGGGCTTCTTGTCGTCTCTTACGCCGCGCCACGTCGCAGCGCATCACCCCTCCCAATGGAAGCCTCTAGTGATTCCTAGAAATGGAAAGAGTCCAGAAATCGTAAAATTCGAGAACACAATATTTCTCTATATAAAGCCAAGCCAAAGACGTGCAGGACAGTACAGTTATAATAGTAGCAGTGCGAAATAAATAATAAAGTGACAAGTAAAGTAAGCAGTGTATATAAATAGTGAAATATAAATATCTGTGACCTTGTTTAAATTAGAATTAAGTGATTAATATATAAATATAGTGTTATTAGTGACATAAGAAGAATAAAACTTTAATTTCATTTAGATTATTAAATAGTGACTTTTATTTGATTAAAAACTGATTTCGTCAAGCAATAAACATTACATTATAATGAATCTGCGTCGTTCTCCGACCGAGTAACTGTGTTTTGGTCGTGTACATCGGTCGAGCAGCCCAATATTGGGGACTCTAGGAGGAAACCGTTCCGTATACCGCGTGTTTCAAAAACCGCCACAAACATCTAAGGCGAAGTGTCCGGACGCCCGCAGAGCACCCAGCGACGCAAGCACCGAACATCCAGTTCCTGAGACTACCTCCTGGTTACTTACCTCTTACGCTGTCCACGACCAACTCTTGGACTGATACCTCCACCAGGTCAGGCGACATCATCGTTCTGGAGAACTTGTGGCCTTAGCCAAGTGTCTGTTTTGTACTATTTGTTGGTGTAGTCATTGTTGGAGCAGAAGTCTACGTTTGTTATTTTTTGTCTACGTACTTTTCATTTATTTTGTGTTAGGCGCTCCTTGGATGCAGCTATTGTGGACGCAGTAGTGTTTGGCGCTTTACGCTTATTCTGTACAGCGCAATCGATTGGGCTAAGCCCCTGTCTCCGTGATTACTGTGAGCTTCGGCTAATAAGGGGCAAGGCGTATAGGCATCAGGTTCTGCACACACTGGTGTGTTGTTGGTTGCGTGCTGTCCTCCAAGGCGCGTTATTTTGTGTATTGGACCCTCAGCCACTGTTTGTTCATTTCACAATCAGCTTCACTTATTTTCATAATTATTTACATTTATTTCACCACTCAAATTTTATTTAAAATCATATCCTTTTTTTTTGTCAGTCATTCCGTTCAAAATCTTTGTTTTATTGTGTGAAAGAGTGAACCTGCCCGTTTCTTTTAGACAGCCTAGCTGCCACAATCTCCATTTGAGAGTGTGGCTTGTGGCGACTGTCTGGTGCTGAAGGCCATTACGCGGTCACCTATTCCTGACTCTCCTTCGTCCGACCAAACACCCCTTTATTGCAGGTACTCTCGTTGTTGTGTGCCCTGCGGACGAAAAGACAACATCGTGGCGCTCCGGGTATGTCCGGATTCTAGCTTTGCTACGCCTCACGTCACCTACAATCTCGCTCAAATTAAGAGCAAAGACCGAGCTTAAGTCAGTTTCCGAACAATTACTTGAAAGAAAAACCCGTTTTTCCTTAACTTTTACGTTGTTTTATTGGTTTCAGCTGATTACAAAGAGAGTAGAGAGGAGAGTCCGGCGGAAAATAATTATTAGGGTTAAGGAATTTTATTGTGAATGTTATGTTATTTTGCTATGTTTATATTTTGTAATGTGTTGTGAATGTAATTTGAGGTTTCAAATGAAATGTTTTCATTCTGAAAAAGCGCCTTGTCAACTTCTGACATCTTGCAGCAACTAAGTGAATTAAAAATACCAGACCAAAATAGTCATTGATTAGCAATGTGTCAAATATCAACAACAAGTGTGAGGTAAGTGAATTGTTTTATTCATCCTGAATAATAGTGTTAATAAGTTTAAATTGTAGCAAAAAGGAAAGGAAAGAAGTCTGGAATATGGAAGATGGAAAAATAGGAACAAGGTGCGAACTTGGAACGTAATGAATCCTCCTCTTACTTCCGTCAGACACGATAGCACGTAGAGTAAAGAAATAAAGGTAAAATAGATCAAATACATAGAGAAAAGAAAAAGAAACGAAAATATATATAGCCAGACATGAATCATTAATCGTTTTGCGTTGCAGCGTCATTCATCGGTGCTGCCTCCAAGTCTTTCACATGCCAGTTACCTGCATGCTTACCCTCTGTGTCTCGCAGTTCGTAGACTGTGGTAGACAATTCTGTCTTAATGGTATAAGAGCCAAAAAACTTCGCTGCCAACTTACTGGCATAACCTTCCGCAGCGTTTGAAAATTTGAAGTTACGACGCCACACCTGCTGTCCAATGCAATACTCGACGGGTCAACGCCGTAAATTATAATGTTTCCGTGCCTTTGCTTGAGCCAGATCCAAGCGTCTACGTATTTCAGCGTAGATTTTCAAGAACTGCGCGGGCCGTTTCTCTTCCACGTCATCGCGGTCGTAGTGAATCTCTCCGTCAGCGTTCACTGCGTCTGCCACATAGTCCGTGCCTGACAGGATGTGCTCTCTTCCGAAATTCACGAAGTATGGCGTGAATCCGGTTGCTTCGTGCACCAGGGTACGCACTGCACAACTTACGGAAGGTAGGTAAACATCTCACTGTTTTTGTTTGTCCGTCACGTATGCTGCCAACATTGTCTTCATTTTTCTAGATTAATTTCCCTGTCTTCTATATCCGGAGTTAGATGAGTTTCACTCGCACATATAATAATAGGGTTATATAAATCAGCAATTTTAACTAAGTCATCCTAATGTCCATAAACACTCTGAGCATTCAAATACAATATTCCATTCTTGTTACCATTGCTGACTACCAATTGCTATGCTGTATAGTCTGTTCTCATAACAATCGACTTAAGAATTCTTTTATAACATGGGCACTCGGAATCAATTGCTTCATGCTCTGTATTAAGTTCCAAGTTAAATTATATATTACCATTGATACAGTTGATACATTCAATTAATTCTGAGTTGCAGCTCATACCTTTGTGGTTTCCGGAACATATAGAACAAATTTGTGAATCTGAAACACATCTTCAGCAAAATGAATATAACCCCAACATTTGTAGCATCTTCGAACGTAATATAGTCACTAGTTCTTAAAGGAGATGATAAAAAGTTGATGTAAAATTACAGACCCATATCTATATTAACAGTTTCTGCGAAAATGCAAGAGAAGCTCATTCACGTCAAGCTCCCAGGCAATCACTGAAAAAATAGTATATTATCAAAATGTCAGTATGAATTTATGAGAGACAAATTAACAATTAGTGCAATAAATGATCTTGTGCATTTAGTGATTGTAGTAATAGTGATTGTGATTTTGATTTATCCAGTGATTTGTCCAAAGTTTTAATAATGTGGATCACAATGTGCTATTACAAAAACTCGAGCATTATGGCATACGTGGTATCCTCTACTACTCGCGTCCAACCGAAGAGACACATCAGCGCCAGTGAGCTTCGACAGCATCGTCATCGACAAGTGGCTTTGGACATAAGGTGAGAGCTCAAAATATATCATTGCAGTTATTACAAAATGACAGATTTTCATTTTGCGCATCCACTATCAACGTATGTATAAGTAATATAATACATTTTCAATCATATTTTCATCTTCTATCGCAATGGAAGGATACAAATTCATCTGAAATTCTCACAGTTTTGGGATATTCTATTTGGATGGGACTTGATCAGATACCAACATACTCTCATAACGAAGTCAGTTTCAAGAATGATTACAGTTCAGACAGAATGAGGGAAAATATGGAAGCCTTCAACAATTTTTCTATATTAGACCGCGGTACAGAGCCCCTTTCTCCGGATTATCAACTCTTTCTTGGAACTTTGTGAGTGGCGTCATGTTGACGAGTCCGACAACATTTTTATCTGCGAAAATCTTTGGAACTGCTGCATTTTCCATCGAATAGCCTAAAAAGACGTCGATTCTATAATTTATTGTTGATCAATAACATTACTCTTTTTTATAATGTAATCGTAAGATAATAATAGCAAAAACACACAATATTTAAGTCCGACAAAAATATTTCGGTGTTCGGAGTAACCCTCATCTCCAGAAGGTCAAAATTACAAGTTTCGTCAGATTATTCATCAAAATTCTGTTGGAATTCTCAGTACTATCAAATAAACATTAGTGAAGTTGGGTGATGAAATTTCTGCTGCATATTTATAGTCCGTCTGGATATGTCAATTCTATGAGTTTGGTTTGCTGATTAACACTCATTTATTTCGAATGTTTTCCCCTTTGGAATGATGTCAAGGAAACATTGGTATGATTGTCCGACGAAATATTTGCTGCATATTCATAAAAAATTCGAAAAACTTATTTCGCAAATTCTCACTAATGATGAGTTGAAATCGATTTCTGAAGTTAAGAACCATGATATTCTCCATTGTGATACCATAGAAGGTAGAGAGAAAAATCTTCTTCTACCTGGCAAGAGTATATACCTACGCTTTCCATCTTTTACATATTTGGAACATATCTGCAAGTGTCATCTAGATTGGTGATTGAGACTCTATATGATCTCGTTATTAGTTCATAAATATACTTCACTTCATTTGAATATATATTTTAGATCTTATTACAGACTCAGGTAATTATGAGGATGAGGATGACAGTAGCACTACTGAAGACAAGAATATGAGTTTCATGCAGATGGTGAAAATTCATCAACGGATGAATCTGATACTGATTAAATTGAATATTTGCTCTAAAAATTATTTTCTTTCGGAGCATGTGTTCTTCTATATAAATTATAAGAGCTTTATTCCAAATTTTCCCATTATTCGTGGAAATTTTTGAGATATCAATATTTTACAATCGTATGGAAAATATCATTTTGATAGGTTTTCTAATGTTGGAGCAATTTTTTCTAAGCATGTTTATATGTTGCTTGTTCCACATCTGCTTCCAATTTTCCGCATTCCTTCGGAAATTTTCTCTATAATAATGATATTTTCAAATTGTATGTTCAGTTTTACATCAATATATTTATTTAATTCCTTGTTTTACTTGTTGCTCTATATTGTGGAGAAAATATGAGGAAAGAATTTTGCGAATGAAAAATCGCTATGGACCAAGTTATAGAAATAAAGACGTACAAATTTGGACAATATTGTTTTTTGATCTTACAAATAGATGTACAAAAAAACACAGAAAACGCAATCTCTTTTCTTTTTATTTTCGGAATGGAAAAATAGCGCACTATTTTTGTCGGACAATATATTGTTTGATTTTGGTCCGACAAGTGTTATTCAGCAAATCAAACTCATAAAATTGACATTTTCAGAGCTCCGGACTGAAAATATGCAGCAGACATTTTATCGGACAATATCACCACTCAACTTCACTGATGTTTATTTGATAATACTGAGAATCTCAACAGAATGTTAGTAATCTAACAAAACTTGTAGTTTTGACATGTTGGTGATGGGGGTTACGCCGAACGCCGCAATATTTTTATCGGACAAAATATTTTGTGTGTTTTTGCTATTAGTATCTTACGAATTAACTTTGAAAGAGAGAGATGATATTGATCAGAATTAAATCATAAAATCGACGTCCTTTTAGGCTGTTCGATGGGAAATGCAGCAGTTTCAAAGATTCTCGCGAATAAAAAAGTTGTCGGACTAATCAAAATGAAGCCACTCACAAAGTTTTGAAAGAGTGTTAAAAATCTGGAGAAAGGGGTTCTGTACCGCAGTTTATATAATAATATGAAATCTTTCATCGATATCTCAGACCGAAGGAGATTTCATTCTACAGCGGTTTGGCGTGGAGTCAAATGATATAGAGAAGTAGCCATTCGTCGACGACACAAGAATATCTCGTGACTCCACCTTTATTGAAAAATTAGATTCTTGTGGCATCTATTGGCCTAATGCTGTAGCCATTCATCGTGAAACTCTCATAGCTCATAATGTAATTGTACATGAATAGAAATCATCAAGATAACCTCGCAGCTCCAAAGTTAAAAATATGAACTAGGTAAACATCGTATCTCTATTTTGTCTATTGAGAGTATTCACGTACCTTTATTCGTATAGCTGTTTCTTCCATCACGAAGTAATTTTATATTGTTACAAGTTGTATTTTTGCATTAAGTAGGTCCCGTAGTTTATTGATATGAAAACGGTTCAAAAAATCTTATAGCAGTCTTTATGATATATTCGTTGATTATTTTCACCCATAGAGTTACTAGGTTTTCTTATGATGGAATAAATCATTCTACCAGTATTATTATAGAGTTATTTAGGCTTACATTGTTCCATTCTCTTGCAGTAAACAATGTCTCGGTCAGAGAAGATTCTACAAATGGTTCTGATACAAAAGAAAAACGACACTGACAACCTTAAAAATAATAATACTCCTGTATTGAATCAAGATGCTATTTCCAATTCAGCACGAGATGTACCTATATTGGAAATTATTGAACCTGAGAATCCATATAGCATAGATCTTCTGAGTTCAATCTTTGTAGTTATAGATGGGCAATAAAATTCAATGGAATTGCAAAATAGTTGAACCATGGATTCATGTAGTCCACAACTAGAAGTATTCAATACGACCACATCAGAAGTACTAACGAATGATAATTCTGAGTTAACTGGAAACTTTTCAGAAGGAACTACAACTGATACAATCATAATATCACAATATTTGGAAGGAAATAGCTTCCAACTTGATATTGAAGCCACAACTGAAATGATCATTCAGAATAAGGATTATCGAGTTGAACAAGGATCATCGATCAAAAATCAAAAAGACACCGTCAGTACTGAGATACATATCTCAGAACATAATGTTTGGAAAAGGAATCAATGGAAACAGGAACATTCGTAGGAGAAATGTTGATTTATAGTAAACCACAGAAGAAAAAGTCAAAAGAAAGAAAAGTGACACATACTTGAGAAGGAAAAAGGGCCTTGACGAAAACTGGATGTAAAATGTCGAACGCAATTGACGCAAAATGAGAGTAAGAAATAAGAAGGGATTACTGTACACTTCAATCACTGTGAATCAAACAAAACAAATTTTTTTGAAACTATGAACAATGTCATGACAGGAAAAATGCGTGTATGTATAACTGATATATAATTATAAACGAACACAGAGAGCTAGAGACCGAAAAGATCCTGTAAAATCTAGACGGTCGATTCCAATGGAATATTATTTTAATAATGGCCCCAACCGGTTAATAGTCTGCAATAACATGTTTTTCAATACTCTATGCAGGAGCGAATAAAGTGTAAGAAGTTAATTGGAGAAAAGCAGGCAATCAGGAGAATACATTACTGAAGATGATAGTCAAGAGCATAACATCAATAAACCCATGACAAAAATACGATGTGGGAAAGAAATAAGAAATTTGGAACAACTTTTTGATCAGATTCCCAAAATGTACTCTTATTCTGTAGAACTTCGAGTGAAAACTTGTAAGAACTCCACAAAAGTGATGAGTGGCTCAAGAAAGGCATGAACTGTGTGAGCAAAAGTACCTTTGAACAACTCTTCAAAAAAAATTGTTCCAGTTTTTTTTGTACAAAAAAGAAGAATGCTTGTGCTATTTGCACAGGATTTAAAACAAACAATGTCAGTAGAATAGTTTACACTGGTCATACCCAAAAAGAGGAGGAGGCAGGAAGTGAGAAGCGGATAGATGAAGGATCATTAAGCAGGACTTTTACTATGGAACTTCGAGCTGTGCTACTAGCACTAAAATCAAATGTATCGGCTATGAACAATGGAACAAAACTAGCAGTGCATAGTAAAACCATCTCCGATCTCTAGAGCAAGGATGGTACCTGTTTTCTATGGAATGAAACGGAATGCAGATTTATTGCAGACGAGTAATAGTTCGTAATTGTCATCTGGAAACCAATAAAAACTCACTTGAAAAATCAGGAAACGATATAATTCTTTAAAGCGAAGGTTGTAATTGACAAACAGAAATTCCACACTCGCAAATAATCTGTTGAATTTTACTGTTTCTTATAATATGGTAGTTGCACAAAAATATCTTGAACGCGGCCATACACGAATGAAAGTGGATGCTATGCATGGCGTTATTGAAAAGAAACTGAAAGATGTAAATATAAATGTATACTTGAACCAGCTTAATCTGTCCATTGAGAATTTATGTTCTGGAGATAGAAATAGCCTGACCTAGCTGTATTCATCCCTCTCTTATTAACAGTATGAAAAGAACAATTTGTTGTTGATTGGCGTATGTCTACCCAAGTTCCGACATACTCTACCGCTGATATCCTCTTTAATTTCTATCCACCGCCTTGTACCAGTGAAAACGTATGTCTGCGTGAAAATATTTAGTACATTCGCTTCCATGAGCGCACTTGGTTTTTTTTTATTTGTTGTGATTACTCATTCTGAAGGTCCACTACAAATCAGGAATTTGATAGGATTTTGTTATTTAAACGTTAATAATACGGTTAATAACATTGTAAACTATTATATACGATGAAAAATATCTTGATTGCCAATTCTTGCTGTTATCTTCCTGATTTTTTTTCTATTTCATTATTATTTTCATTGTTGTCATATAATCATATGAATTATGACAAATCCTAGTATTTTTCCTCAAAACTTTGCCACAATCACACATCCTAGAATCCTGAGCCACCGTCTCTCATTTTGAGGTAACTCATATCTAGTTTTCATATCTTGCTTGCCCTGTTATCAGTCTGAATGAATATTTTTCAATATCTCCCGTTCACAGCATGTGGTTGGATTTAGGTTATATTTTTGTAAATATAAGTTTTCTGTAATACAACTTTGTAATTGTATGATCTGTATTTATGTCATGTACTCACCGTAAATGTATCCGGCCGTTGTTCTGTAAAATACTCTGTATATTTTACAAGGACGTTAAAGGGTGGGGACAAGACATTGCTATGTAAGTAGCTCACAGATCAGCGTTACCAGAAGTAAGAGAGAGATAGATTTATGGAAACCCCATTTTGTCTGTCTTCCTCGTTATTGTGCATCTTTTGCACTTGCGCCTAGGACCAGGTGATAAGCAAGAAAAACGATGAAAGCACGTGTTGTGTTAACTTCGCATTCGTGTTTGAAGTTTGGTTAGTGCGCTATTTATTATTATTTCTGTGCATTCTACTCAATTTCGGTATATCAATGATGAAGACTTGTGTTCTTATGGAAGAAAATTTTCAAGAGGATGTGGTTTCAGTATTTTTTCGTAAGTATAATCAATTTACTTCATCTCTTATAAGTCAGTTGCCCCCATCAAAACTTGAAATGAATAAAATAAGAAATATATATTCCTAGATGTAGAAAATGTTCCGACTTGATTAGTATATATAAAACTAACTCCATATTGAAATAGGCAAATATGAATAAAATTTTCGAATGTGATGTGAAATTTTAGTCCTTTTCTTGTTGAACACCCAATTTTCATATGCTTATATTTATAAAGCGGAGTTTTTTGACCTTTTCTCATATGAAGCTTTTGATGTGTCTCAGGATTCCACTGTTAGTTTGATTTGTGCAACGGGCTATCTATTATAAATATATATAAATTATAAAATAAATTTGTTCTCCAGTTAAATCAAATTTCGCAGTGAATTCACATCAAATAATTCAAATGATAGTGTAATATAAGTCTCAATATTATTTGATTAAATATTTCATCTAACAAAATAATAGGAGCATATTTTGTCATTGTTAACTGGTGGATATATTTGTTTATTATTCCGGTAGTTGATATGTTATTTATGCTGTTTTATTTTCTATTTCCAGATCTCCAAAAAACGACGTTTTGGAGGATGAGTGGTAGAATTTTGTGGATAAGAATTTCACTCTGGCAATGATAAGTCTAAAATTAAACTATCTTCGGAACACTTTGACGAATCTAATCTAAGAGTCACCAGAAAAAAAGGCTTAGTTATATTAGAACCAGATGCAATTCCATCTTCATTCGGTAGCAAAACGAATCGAATTGAAAAACATGTACCTAACATGGATAAGTAAGTGAAATTGGCATTTTGAAAGTTTCTAAGGGCCAGTTTCACCAAACCCAGTTAAATTCATCCAGAGATTATTTTATACGAGAACTATTATTGATACAATCGTAACTATAGTTACTAACTCAAAATAACCTCTAGATAAATTTAACTGACTTTGGTGAAAACGGGCCTGAGAAAGCTATTCTTGAAAACTACTTTCTTAATAGTAAGGTTGTCATATGAAGTCATTTGTTTACCTACTGAGGTAATCTCCTAGATAATATATCAATATTCATTTCAAGTTATTGCTTATGACGCACTTAATACATTATTTTCATTTTCATTCAATTAATTTTAAATGCACATGCTGGTTCATGATACATTTATTTGTACATATTTATCCAAATATTCCAAAAAAATAACATTATTTCAGGCGATTTCTACACCTGCTCAACAAGACATTGAGTAGCGGCAGCTAAAAAATAAGAAACGAGTACCTTTCTCAGATGAAATAAAAAAATTTGCTCTAACTCTGCAGTATGATTCTACAAGAGCGTATAAGTATGTGACAGCAAATTTCAAAAATCTTCTTTCTTATCCTAGAACTTTAACCTGCTAGTATTAGGTTGTTGATGGTGGTGCTGGCTTTACAAAAGAAGCTTTCAACGCCATTGAAATACAAACAAAGCAGGAGCCCATTATTATAAGTATAGCCATAGATGAGATGGCTATAAGGGAACATTCAGATTATGATGGTTTTATCGTTTGTGGGACGGTTATTCACTATGGAACCGATGAAACTGATTACCCATTAACCGTTAACTAAATATTAATAAATTAATAAATTAAGTAAAAAAAGTTTTTTTTCACTTAATTTTTTACTTATGTTAAGGCGTGTACTTAGCTGTTCATGATGATATGTTTTCGCATATTTCATATGTTGTACATTTGTCTAGTATGATTCTTGTTTTTTTGTGTTATATTTCTATGTCAACATCCTTTGAGCGATATTTTTTACAAAAAATTTTAGTTCTATCGTATATGATTTCATCTAACTCCTGAGGAGGGCTCAAGTGGAGCTGAAACTGGTAGAGTGGTTTGACCTATAATATGATAAATTTCATGACTGATTCCAAAGAAAAAAATTTTTTCCAACATCAAGTTTCTTGTTCGTTAAATATCGTTCGTGCTACTAGCCTTTCGTAAAAGTATTCGTCATCCGTTTTAAAATTCGCGCGTGTTCCACAAGTGTGATATCAAAATATTTTTCATGATAAATTCTAATTGATACAAATGTAAGCACAGTAGAGTTTTTACTTGAATGTAAACTATAGTAGCACATTAGAATTCATTATTCATCTGTTATATCTGCACTTTCAGGTGTTTCAAATAGGATTAGTATATTTTTGATGATAGACATGTCATACTTGTTGAGTGCTTCTGCTTACGCAAGTGCAATATAGACGTGGTACTAGCAGAGATAGACAAATCAGGCTACCCATAAGTTTGTCACCCTTTGACTTCCGATAACGCATCTAAAATCTTTTTGCCCCATCTCTTCTCTTAAAATTTGTTTGGACGTGTCATAAACTGTGGTTCACAATCGTCTTTGTTGATTTCGCAGTGTTTGATCTATTGACGTAACATCACCGCTAGGGAAGTCTTTGTTGATTTCACAGTGTTGGATTAACTTAACATAGCGTCGCCGCTGACGAAGACTTTGTGATTTTGCAGCGTTAAATTGTTTTAACGTAGAATCACTGTTGGAGAGATCATTGTTGGTCTAACAGCGTTTAACTAGTCTAACGTAGTCACTCCCTGGAAATTATTTTGGTTTCACAAGCATAGAACAAGTTTTGAAGTTAATTAACCGTTTGAGAAATCGCTTCGAGATTATTGTTTTGAAGTTTCTAGCCGTCTTCAGTTACCTAGATCCATACTACGGATCGCTGGTGTCAAGTGTCATGTACACCCGTCACGTCACCGTCAGCTTCAAGCTTTATCAGTACTAATCCGTGCAAAATATATGTTTTGTGTTAGCTGTCGTCCTTATTTGTGTGCAAATGAATCTCATACTGACACCTACCTCCTGATTGTTTTTTGACAACCCTAACCCTTCTCCTCTCAGCTATTCAGCTGTCCACCTTTGGTAACTGCGTCACTGACCGCATTGACGCCCGAAAAGTCAAGAATCTTGCCAGCAGCGAGGTATCTTTACAATATATGTTCTCATATAATACCGCCGTTCATGAATCTACAAGATTCACTCCTTATGAGTTAATTTTTGGTAGAAAAGCCCGTATACCTACTGAGTTTGCTGATGAAGAAATCTCTCGAACATATATTCAATATTTTGATGAACTTTTTACTAGAATTACTGCAACCCAAGCTACAGCTGTCGAAAATTTAGAAAAAGCGAAAGAACGTTCTAAATCTTATTACGATAAGGAACTAAACCCCAAGAATTTTAAAGTCAATGATTATGTTTATTTGTTAAAAGAACCACAAAAATCGAAATTTGATCGAGAATGGGATGGACCATATAAAATAATCGAACTTTTGAAGGATTGTAATGCATTGATAGCTCTAAGGGGAGATAAAGTTAAATTAGTTCATCTCAATAAACTAAAGCTTGCTCATATTAGACCTGATCCTATTACAAATTTACCAAATGATGAATAAGCCATGAAACATATAGTATATGATAAATACACTAAATGTATTGTAGAATAAAGTTAGATATATGTTGAAATAATATAATTATCACTAGAAGATCAAATATGTAAAATTTCAATAAAGCATAGAAACAGAGAAAATATTTATCTATATATATCGAATGGAAATTCAAATGATTAATAATGTATTTAAAATTCAAATAATATTGAAATGTAATATTATAAGTTGCCTAACACATGTTAAAATAATTCTAGAATAGCAATTTACTTATGTACGAAGTATAATGATTAGCATATTTTATTGTAACAAAGTTATCATTTTTAATGATAACTTTATTTTGAGGGGGAAGGTGTAATGTCCCATGGTATATTTCATAGCAGAAAATATGCTGGAGCTCAACAGAAGAGGCCCTTGGTAAAATAGCGCAAAATTTAAATGCAAAATAGATATCCAATTAATTTCAATCAAATAATAGAGAATATGAAATTTATGAAATGGAATGAAACTCGATGTTTATAGCTTGGACTCAATTTCGAGATATGTTTTAAATAAATCAACAACCCTTAACTGAATATAAACATAGAGTAACCTATTATATTTAATGTGTTACGTCTGGGATATAAATCGAATACGATATACTCCAGATATTTCTTGTTGAATGTTTACCCTAAAGACACACTTCAAAAATTAGAGACTAAACAAATAATTAACATTTCTCACACTACAAAAAATGAGTAGATTAGTTCTTGGTAAGACGGAAGGGTCTTTGTTACTTCAGATAACCAATAGGGGATGAGCTTCGGTTGAGACCAGCCTATTTTGAAGTAGGGACATTGACCTAGCATCCCTTCTCTTCTAATTTGTAAGTTAAAAATATAAGTTTTATTGTAAAAGGGAGGGAGGATACCCTCTCTTCTCTGATTTTCACGTATATAGATGAAACTATTATCGAAATAAAATCAATCTAATTTCTGCTACTACCTAATCTTGAATTCAATTATTTTTCCCGCAAAACCTCAACCAAACGAATTCACGTCAAGTCCAGGAGTTTGCGCTACTGTAAACTGGACGTAACAGTACAACTACTTTAACAATGCACTTAAATTGAGAGCGTTCATATTAAATGCATAAAATCACAAAATACTTATATCGTTATCAAATGTAGATACTCATTAAACATACATAACTGTTGTCATTATATTTGTATAGAGACTTCTCTTGGAACAAATAAAATAATAATAATAATTATTATTATTATTACTTTTTATTCTTTACGCAGTAAAATCATGACTGAAGCATTTTTATCATTGGCGCAAAATGGAGTAATTTTTTGAACAAGTTTAAACAGAATTAAACTTTAAAAGGTCTTTCATGCGGCCAATTTTAGAACTAGTTTGACGTTTGATGTTCATCAAACAAAAGCGCGCGAAATCAAAATGTACAGAAAATGAACAGTAAACTAATACATGTCGTATCTGAAGGTCAGCTATTATTTTGTGATTGCCAAATATTGACACCCGAATGTTTATTAGACAACTTTAGAAGGTAAACATATATATTGCTCAAGTTATCAATATCTGTTTTTTTATTGATCGAATTCTCATTGTTCCTAATAAATATCATTTCAAGAAATGATCGCTTGAATAAATTTCTTTCTACAACAAGTATTGTTACATTAGCATAGTCAATTTGGTGTTTAGTTTGGTTGTGATGTATTGCCAAAGCTGTTGACATAGGTTTCAATTTGTTATCACTCTTGTGTGATGTTATTCTAGATTTGAGGTTACGTGAGGTCTGTTCTACGTAAACAGCTGGACATTCCTGACAAGGAATGTTGTAAATGACATTTGATTGGTCGTGCATTGGTGTTTTATCTTTAAGCTTTGTGAAAATTTGTCTTATGGTCACACAATTTTTTGTAGCAATTTTGATGTTATCATCTTTCAAGACTTTGAGTATTTTGGGTGTCAACGTTGGGATGAAAGGTATGGAAGCAAATTTTATACTTGGAGGATCTGACAGTAGATCTTGACTTTGTGGATTTATTGGAGTGGTATCCACCCTTGGTACATTAAATAGCAAGCTGTTGATGAGTTTTACTGGATATGAATTCTTTATTAAAATATCTTTTAATCTGAGTAAGTTTTTTTGTTGGTAATTTGGGTGTGAAATACTGAGTACTCTGTTTTTTAGACCTAGTACTACATTTATTTTCATTTGCTTTGGTTGTTGGGACAAGTAATGCATATAACGTTGAGAAGCAATGGACTTTTGGTAGCAATCCAGTGTGATGGTTCCTGAATCATCGCTTATCATTAAGGTGTCCAAGAAAGGGAGGCTTTTTTGGTCCTTTGACTCGATGGTAAACTGGAGGTATATATATATATATATATATATATATATATATATATATATATATATATATATATATATATATATATATATATATATATATATATATATATATATATATATATATATATATATATATATATATATATATATATATATATATATATATATATATATATATATATATATATATATATATATATATATATATATACCTCCAGTTTACCATCGAGTCAAAGGACCAAAAAAGCCTCCCTTTCTTGGACACCTTAATGATAAGCGATGATTCAGGAACCATCACACTGGATTGCTACCAAAAGTCCATTGCTTCTCAACGTTATATGCATTACTTGTCCCAACAACCAAAGCAAATGAAAATAAATGTAGTACTAGGTCTAAAAAACAGAGTACTCAGTATTTCACACCCAAATTACCAACAAAAAAACTTACTCAGATTAAAAGATATTTTAATAAAGAATTCATATCCAGTAAAACTCATCAACAGCTTGCTATTTAATGTACCAAGGGTGGATACCACTCCAATAAATCCACAAAGTCAAGATCTACTGTCAGATCCTCCAAGTATAAAATTTGCTTCCATACCTTTCATCCCAACGTTGACACCCAAAATACTCAAAGTCTTGAAAGATGATAACATCAAAATTGCTACAAAAAATTGTGTGACCATAAGACAAATTTTCACAAAGCTTAAAGATAAAACACCAATGCACGACCAATCAAATGTCATTTACAACATTCCTTGTCAGGAATGTCCAGCTGTTTACGTAGAACAGACCTCACGTAACCTCAAATCTAGAATAACATCACACAAGAGTGATAACAAATTGAAACCTATGTCAACAGCTTTGGCAATACATCACAACCAAACTAAACACCAAATTGACTATGCTAATGTAACAATACTTGTTGTAGAAAGAAATTTATTCAAGCGATCATTTCTTGAAATGATATTTATTAGGAACAATGAGAATTCGATCAATAAAAAAACAGATATTGATAACTTGAGCAATATATATGTTTACCTTCTAAAGTTGTCTAATAAACATTCGGGTGTCAATATTTGGCAATCACAAAATAATAGCTGACCTTCAGATACGACATGTATTAGTTTACTGTTCATTTTCTGTACATTTTGATTTCGCGCGCTTTTGTTTGATGAACATCAAACGTCAAACTAGTTCTAAAATTGGCCGCATGAAAGACCTTTTAAAGTTTAATTCTGTTTAAACTTGTTCAAAAAATTACTCCATTTTGCGCCAATGATAAAAATGCTTCAGTCATGATTTTACTGCGTAAAGAATAAAAAGTAATAATAATAATAATTATTATTATTATTTTATTTGTTCCAAGAGAAGTCTCTATACAAATATAATGACAACAGTTATGTATGTTTAATGAGTATCTACATTTGATAACGATATAAGTATTTTGTGATTTTATGCATTTAATATGAACGCTCTCAATTTAAGTGCATTGTTAAAGTAGTTGTACTGTTACGTCCAGTTTACAGTAGCGCAAACTCCTGGACTTGACGTGAATTCGTTTGGTTGAGGTTTTGCGGGAAAAATAATTGAATTCAAGATTAGGTAGTAGCAGAAATTAGATTGATTTTATTTCGATAATAGTTTCATCTATATACGTGAAAATCAGAGAAGAGAGGGTATCCTCCCTCCCTTTTACAATAAAACTTATATTTTTAACTTACAAATTAGAAGAGAAGGGATGCTAGGTCAATGTCCCTACTTCAAAATAGGCTGGTCTCAACCGAAGCTCATCCCCTATTGGTTATCTGAAGTAACAAAGACCCTTCCGTCTTACCAAGAACTAATCTACTCATTTTTTGTAGTGTGAGAAATGTTAATTATTTGTTTAGTCTCTAATTTTTGAAGTGTGTCTTTAGGGTAAACATTCAACAAGAAATATCTGGAGTATATCGTATTCGATTTATATCCCAGACGTAACACATTAAATATAATAGGTTACTCTATGTTTATATTCAGTTAAGGGTTGTTGATTTATTTAAAACATATCTCGAAATTGAGTCCAAGCTATAAACATCGAGTTTCATTCCATTTCATAAATTTCATATTCTCTATTATTTGATTGAAATTAATTGGATATCTATTTTGCATTTAAATTTTGCGCTATTTTACCAAGGGCCTCTTCTGTTGAGCTCCAGCATATTTTCTGCTATGAAATATACCATGGGACATTACACCTTCCCCCTCAAAATAAAGTTATCATTAAAAATGATAACTTTGTTACAATAAAATATGCTAATCATTATACTTCGTACATAAGTAAATTGCTATTCTAGAATTATTTTAACATGTGTTAGGCAACTTATAATATTACATTTCAATATTATTTGAATTTTAAATACATTATTAATCATTTGAATTTCCATTCGATATATATAGATAAATATTTTCTCTGTTTCTATGCTTTATTGAAATTTTACATATTTGATCTTCTAGTGATAATTATATTATTTCAACATATATCTAACTTTATTCTACAATACATTTAGTGTATTTATCATATACTATATGTTTCATGGCTTATTCATCATTTGGTAAATTTGTAATAGGATCAGGTCTAATATGAGCAAGCTTTAGTTTATTGAGATGAACTAATTTAACTTTATCTCCCCTTAGAGCTATCAATGCATTACAATCCTTCAAAAGTTCGATTATTTTATATGGTCCATCCCATTCTCGATCAAATTTCGATTTTTGTGGTTCTTTTAACAAATAAACATAATCATTGACTTTAAAATTCTTGGGGTTTAGTTCCTTATCGTAATAAGATTTAGAACGTTCTTTCGCTTTTTCTAAATTTTCGACAGCTGTAGCTTGGGTTGCAGTAATTCTAGTAAAAAGTTCATCAAAATATTGAATATATGTTCGAGAGATTTCTTCATCAGCAAACTCAGTAGGTATACGGGCTTTTCTACCAAAAATTAACTCATAAGGAGTGAATCTTGTAGATTCATGAACGGCGGTATTATATGAGAACATTCCAAATTTAATCCAATCATTCCAATCTGTTTTTGTACAATAATGCTTTAAATACTCAATAAAAACATGATGAGCGCGTTCTAAGGATCCTAAAGATTGTGGATGAAAAGCTGTAGATTTAATCTGACGTATTTTAAATATACGACAGAACGTTTTCATAACGTCACTCAAAAAGTTACTTCCTTGATCAGTATGTATGACTTTGGGACATCCAAACCTAGCAATAAAATTTTCGGCGAATGCTAAGGCTATTGTAACTGCATCAATAGTGGGAATTGGTATTGCATCAGAGTATTTCGTGAGATTGTCTTGTAAGGTCAGTAAATATTTATTTCCTCTTTTAGTAATAGGTAAAGGGCCTACAATGTCCATTTGAACTTTATCGAATGCCTCTTTAGGAGTATCGGTAATCCTCATTGGTTGTCTAGTCTTTACTCGAACTAACTTATTTTTTTGGCAACTTGGACATGACTGAACCATATTTTGTATGTCGTTTTTCATATTTTTCCAAACAAAATTTTGTCTAATGCGGTTGTATATTTTTGTAATACCTGAATGACCTCCAATTACGGATTCATGATATTCTTTTATGATTTTTTCGCGTTCATCAATTAGAGGAGTTTTAATTTCAGCAGTACAAATTGTAAAAATAAATCCTAAACCGGCGAATGTTTCTTTTAGGTTCTCAATCATTAAAGGCCAATCTGATTGAGTTAGTCTGTTATCTACTTTGGATATACTAGCCGTTTTAATATTCACGTGTTCCATAAGATGTTTTAAAGATAGAATACAATTTTTGAGGTGTAAGGGATTAATTTTATCTTTCTTGGATTTCCTGACAATTAAGTGAAATATATAATATTCACTCCATTTTGAAGCTAATGCTTCTCCTAGATTTGTCTGATCAAGCTTCAATTGTATGTTTGAGAATTTACTTTGCTTTAATAATTCTTGACTGGAATTTGGGAATGAATTACAATCAACAGATATAAAATGAATAATATGGTCTCTTCGCATAAAAAGTTTGTCTTTTATGAATTGAATAGAAGTTGAAGAATGAGTCATCATTAAACGCTTTTGTGTACTGTCATTATTTTGTCTTGTTTCGTCAATACTATTACAAAAATCATTCTCTATTATAATCTTTTCAGGTGTCATTTCCCGATCAACCAGCATATTCCTGCCATAGTCACTCAATTGACTACTAATTCCTTGCATGTTCTCATTCACTGATGCCCCGTGTGGCCTAGGCTCATGCATCTGCAGAAACTCATGCCCCTGCAGAATGCCACGGTGTACATCACTCACATTGCTCTTCGAGCCCAAAGTTTCCATAGATGCCCCATGTGGCCTAAGCACATGCATTTGCGGGAACTCATGTTCGCACAAAATGCCACGATGTACATCTCTCACTAAACTTTCCTCAGAACCATGCACCAAAAGATCGTCTGATCTGTTATCCAAAGAAAACACAGACTCAGATAAATCATCTGAATATGCTGGAAGTTCGATTGAACAATCAAAAATTTCTTTGTCATTTATTACTGTATGACCGTCAGTTCTAATACATTGTTGAGGCTCTGAATTTGTTTCTGACCTCTGATTCATATTTTCTATGACAACCTGCTCAGTATACTGGTTCCCACACTCATTTTCCTTGCATGCCAGGAAAATAGAGCCCACTAACATTTCTACATTAAAATTATTGTCTCTATGTCCATTAGAGTCCTGGTCCACTTCGAGACCCGCAATTGATAATTTATCAGCGCAGACAAACATCAATTCCGACCCTCTCGAACCAGTTCCCTTTCTATTATCCCCTCTTAATTGATTGTCGTGTTCTTTAAAACGTTTATTTGACTCATCCTCCACCGGATTTCTAGAAAGAGCATCGGCATTGGAATTTATTCTTCCTGGTTTGTATACTATATCAAAGTCATATTCATTTAATTTAATTCTCCATCTCATAATCTTAGAAGTAGGGTCTTTTGTATTGTGTAGCCATAACAAGGGCCTATGATCTGTAACTAACGTAAACTTCTGACCATATATATACGGTTTAAACTGATTTACTGCAAAAATTATTGCTAATAACTCCTTCTCGGTAGTTGAGTAGTTTATTTCTGTTTCATTTAAGGTTCTAGAGGCAAAAGAGATAGGTGGATCTTTACCAATCGGACCTTGGCTAAGTACAGCGCCGAGTGCGTAATTTGACGCATCACATGTTACGACAAAAGGTTTATTGAAATCGGGTTATTGAAGCAGGGGTTCTGAACAAATAAGATCCCTCAATGTTTCGAAAGCTCCTTGCTGAGATTCTCTCCAAATGAACATTGTATCTTTTTTTAATATTTGAGTTAAAAGTTTTGCAATTTTCGCGAAATCTTTAATGAAACGCCTATAATAGCCAGCTAAACCTAAGAATGATTCTATATTTTCTTTGTTTTGGGGACTGGAAATTCTTTTACGGCTTGGATTTTCTTTGGATCAAGTTTTACACCGTTACTTGTAATTAAATGACCTAGATATACTATTTCCTTTTTTAGGAAGTAACATTTTTCAGGCGCTAAAGCAAGTTTTGCGTTCTGCAGTCTGGCCAAAAGTTTATTTAATTTTTGACGATGTTCTTCCAAGGAATTTGCATATATAACTATATCATCCATATAAACGAAAAGCTCAATACCTTGAAGCCCGGATAAAACACGATCCATTAGTCTTTGAAACGTTGATGGTGCGTTTTTGAGACCAAAGGGCATGCGATTAAATTCGTAATGACCATATGGAGTAGAGAAAGCTGTTTTCTTTTGAGATTCTTTTTCCATGGGGATCTGATGAAATCCCGATGCAAGATCTAAAATACTAAAATATTTAGCTCCACCAAGCTGATCTAATATATCTGTTATATTAGGAAGAGGATATACGTCACTAACTGTTTTTTCATTTAATTTGCGATAATCAATTACCATTCGCCATCGGGGCTTACCCGTTTGATCTGGTTTTTTTGGTACAATCCAAAGCGGTGAATTATACGGAGAATTTGAAGGATGAATAATATTATTAGTTAAAAGCTCATTCACTTGTTTTTGAATTTCTTGTTTATGGATTTGCGGATATCTATATTGCTTAGTGTTTATAGGGAATTCATCGGTAGAAGTAATTATATGATTCGTTACATCAGTATGTGAAAGTTTATCTTGTGGAAGACGAAATTGAAATGGAAATTGATTGACTGATTCTAATATGCAAGCCCTTTCGTGATCATCTAATCCATCTAAATTTAGGATTTTAAATAAAGCATTAAGTCTTTCAACTTTTGGCGAATCTTCATGCTCATTGGAAGTTAAGATTTGCGCAGAAGTAGTTACTGTCGGAACTTCAAATTCCTCGAGCTCAACCGGGGGTATTGTAATATTTATATTATGAGTTGAGGAATTTATTGCGAATATTTTAATCATTCCATTTCCGGGTGTGACTAAAGCTTCCCCAAGATAGATATTGGGTCCTAAATACATTTGTCTAAGATACCCATCCCCTTCAAAATTGTTTTCAACAGGAAATTTCACTAATTTCTTAGTTCGTGCAGGTAAGTTATGAGTTGTATAATCAATGAAATCAATAACTTTATTATCCAAAATTATACTTCCTGAAAGATTGCTTTCAAAAATCAATTTTGCTTTTTGCTGCCGTAAGAAAGGAATGCCTAAGATACAAGATTGAAATATTGGAAATGAGTCATCAACAACTTGAAATTGTATATTAACATCGCGTATATATGTATCAATTTCTCCTTGGGTGGGTGTTTCTCCGGAACCTATTCCAATCAAGTGATATATTTTATTTATATTTATTGAAGCATTAGGAGAGACAGCACTTTGTTTAATTATATTTAATTGAGCTCCAGTATCGATAAGACATACGGCGCAACCCTCTCTAAAAATTTTACTTTCTAATGAAATTATTGGCAACTGTGAAATTTTATTCAAATCTAATTTGAAGCTAACCCGGTTGATTGTGAACGCGCAATTATTTTCATGCTTCGCGTCGCGTTCTCCCGCGTAGCATTTCTCTCGTTTAAATTCTCTTTAGCATTTTTATTTCCAACAGTTTTGCTATCTCTAAATTTTTTAAGACAATCATTTTCGATATGACCCGGTTTGTAACAGTAATCACATTGAATAGAATTATTTCGCGAAATAGACTGTCGAAATTTCTTATTCGGACAATAACTTTTTATGTGACCTGGTTCATCACATTCAAAACATCTTTCTATCCTTCTGGCTTCAACTGTATTAACTCTATAATTTCGATTCATCTTAAATCTTTCAAAAGTATGATGACTCCGTCCAAGTAATTCATCCCTGTCATTCTTTCCTCTTTCCAGTTTGCAAGCTAAATTTATGGCTGTACACAATGAATCAGGTTCATCTTTAGAAACTAGTGCGCTTATTAATGAACTGTGGAGTCCCATTATAAATCCCTTAACAGCTGAGCAATTGATTAATACGTTCACACCAACAGCTTCCGGTCCTTTATATTTTTCTTTTACAGCTTCAAGAGCTCGACTCAAATTTTCGCTAACTCTAGCACCATAGGATTCTATTAATTCATTTTCTTTCTGTTTTGACCTTTTTAATTTGTCATGAATATGATCAACGTCAAAAGAACGAGCGAATGCGGTTTTTAATAAGCTAATAAGGTCATCAAGTGTTTCCGGATCACCGCGATTTGATATCAATTGATCGGCATATCCCTCAATTTTATTTTGTAATGAAATAAGTAAATTAAATTTGTCCGATGGTTGTACTCGCGAGTAAGCAATTTTACATTGTTCAATAAACTTTGATAAGGGACATGATTTGCCGTCGAATCTAGGTACAAGATCTATTGCAAGTTTTAGATTCATGTATGAAGGTGTATCAATCGACCTTATATCTACGCTACTTTCAGACGGAGGATTATTATTAATTACATGAACTTGGGGAATCAAAGAATTATTATCATGGCTATGGGCTACTAATTCAGTTCTGCGTTGATTCGGTATTCCTGTAAATGATTTATGATTAAGATCTACATCAGGCTTTTTTCGCGTAGTTCTAATCGAATTAGCTTGAATATTACTATCAGGGGTAGCTACAGCTTGTCGACGACTTCGTGATCGGGTATTTTTATTCATTATGATTTGCTCAGATCTTTCGGAATATATATATATATATATATATATATATATATATATATATATATATATATATATATATATATATATATATATATATATATATATTTTAAAAAAATTTAAATCAGATGATTGTAATGCAATATTGTGGTGATTATAAGTCGCAGAAGATAATATTAACCTTTTCAAAATTTAACAAGATACATAAATGTAATTTTTTGATAATACGCTTACTGACTGATGTTGATTACTGGTATTCCAAATTATTGAAAGAGGGTAGCTCCTTAGAACACAGATCCCGTTGATGTAGAATGATGGAGTTTGATGTCTCGCAAAGATGAAGCAGGATGATGATCCTGGACGATGAAAGTCGCTAATCCTTGAATCTCGTTCGAAGTTTCGTTACCTCGTTCAATTGAATTCCAGGGAAAGTATTCAACAAACTTGTAGTATTATTTTGATTTGATGGAATAATCTTTTGTTCTTACTGAATTTTATTCATTGAATTTAATAAGCCTATGATTTCGGAAGTATTGCTTCCACGGCAACCAAAATCATCCAACTCTGGCATTTACCCATCGCTCTGAGGAAAACCGTGCTAAAACCCCAAGAGAGTGGTGGCTATTTTGATTAAATTCACTATTTTAATATCACAACACAATGATCAGTTCTTTCAATTGTTCGATTTAGTTTTAAACAAAAATACACTTAATTTCCTTTGTAAAGTTCGGAATAAAATCACCAGTTTCAATTTTACACAATTACACTTTTTAAACTTTTCGCACACAATTTTACAACCAATCCCACCGCTGTCACCAATTTATTACGTCCAGTTTACAGTAGCGCAAACTCCTGGACTTGACGTGAATTCGTTTGGTTGAGGTTTTGCGGGAAAAATAATTGAATTCAAGATTAGGTAGTAGCAGAAATTAGATTGATTTTATTTCGATAATAGTTTCATCTATATACGTGAAAATCAGAGAAGAGAGGGTATCCTCCCTCCCTTTTACAATAAAACTTATATTTTTAACTTACAAATTAGAAGAGAAGGGATGCTAGGTCAATGTCCCTACTTCAAAATAGGCTGGTCTCAACCGAAGCTCATCCCCTATTGGTTATCTGAAGTAACAAAGACCCTTCCGTCTTACCAAGAACTAATCTACTCATTTTTTGTAGTGTGAGAAATGTTAATTATTTGTTTAGTCTCTAATTTTTGAAGTGTGTCTTTAGGGTAAACATTCAACAAGAAATATCTGGAGTATATCGTATTTGATTTATATCCCAGACGTAGCACATTAAATATAATAGGTTACTCTATGTTTATATTCAGTTAAAGGGTTGTTGATTGATTTAAAACATATCTCGAAATTGAGTCTAAGCTATAAACATCGAGTTTCATTCCATTTCATAAATTTCATATTCTCTATTATTTGATTGAAATTAATTAATTGGATATCTATTTTGCATTTAAATTTTGCGCTATTTTACTAAGGGCCTCTTCTGTTGAGCTCCAGCATATTTTCTGCTATGAAATATACCATGGGACATTACAGTACATATCGAACATCTTCTCTTTGGTTGGTGTGGATAGTAAGGAGTACATGATATTATCTGAAAAAGAGCGGTTGATATGTTTATTAAGAAATTTAGTACGTATAGGTTTGAAAATAGGACAAGAAAGGAGGTAATGTATTAGGTTGTTTATTTCTTCAGTGTTACATATGTTGCAGATATCTTCGCTTGTGAACTTGTGACAGTAACTTTCATGAAAACAATAAAATATTTCGTTTTTTGCTGTTCTAAGTTGACTATATAGTTTCAAGACAGGAAAGGGAGCATCTAGGGCTAAATAATTGCATGAGATTGAATATGTTTGGTACGTTTCATAGTTTGTAGATTCTATTATACTGTTTGTATCGTTGTTGTATGTTATTTCGTTATAAGCTTTCATTATATTTTCTATTTCTGCTTTCAGTACTATACAACTCTGTGCTTCCCAAACCCATCTAAAGTTTGTTCTATTTAATATATCTTCAAGGTATCTCACCCAATTACGATTCATTTGTTTTTCCTCTGGTATAACAGAATCAGAACTCTTGTTGTGAATCATCAGTTTGTCGTAGCATAGTTTTACATAACGATCGTCTGGCATTAATAATACTTTGTACCAATAATGAAGTATTTTTTCTGCGATAATTACTTCTAATTTTGCAACACCAGTCTCCCTTCTTATGATATAATTTGCGGTTGTCTTTTGCCAATTAAAAATGGTCTTGAAAAACTGCATGGAACCTTTTGCAATGTTTGCGCTTTGCGTCGGTCCCCTCACTTCTGAACTGTATAACAATGTTGGAACGATCACTGTATTATAGAGTTTCAGGATGGTGTCTCAGGAATATGTGCCTGCTTTCAACAATGTAGATTTGGTAGCGCCACTAGCACGACTTGCTTTGATGATTTTTTCATTGGTATTTTCTTTGAAAATACCAGACGAAGTAAATATTGTTCCTAAGTATGTATATTTATTCACATATGTGATTACCAAGTTTTGGCATACATGTTTGAAATATTTTCTGGGTGGTCGACCTACATGGAAATGTATTATGCTGGTTTTTTCAGCGTTTATCATCAGTTGATGTGTGTTGCAGTATTCAGTCAAAGCATTTAGTTTTCTTTGTATATCTGGCGGAGAACTTGCAAAAATAACTTTGCCATCCGCATATTGCATATCCTGTTTGTTGTTGATGAAATAACCCTCTAAATTTTGTTGTCGAAGGTAATCTTCTAGATCAGAGATGTACAAGGCGAATAATAAGGGGCTTGTACATTCTCCCTGTAGCACACCTTTACTGATTTTTATTTCTTCGGAAAGCTCGTTGTTAACACTTACCCTGAGAGTTGCTTCGTCGTATATGTTCTTTAATAACCTTGTGATTTTACCGCTTATACCTATCTGATAGATTTTATTCCATAGTATAGAGTGAGATACGGAATCAAAAGCTTTTTTAAAATCTATGAAAATAGCGTATGTACCTTGTTTCCTAGTTAAAAATGATGTTTGTATGACTGAATTTAGGACGAAGATGTTGTCTACGCAGGAACGTTTCTTCCTGAACCCTGCCTGGGCCTCAGGGAGTATGTTTTTACTTTCCACCTAAGTCTGTAGTCTACTATTCAGAATATACGTGAAAATCTTAGTCATTGCGTTATTCAGAGCGATTCCTCTATAATTATTTTTCTCCATGCGATCACCCTTCCTATGTAGTAAGATCATTTTTATTGATTTCAGTTCCTTAGGTACGTTTTCTTCTCTGAGGAAACAATTGAATAAATCTTTGAGATATATTCGCCATTTTTGTGGTAAGTTCTGGAGTTCTTCATAAATTACTCATCTGTGCCAGGTGACTTGTTCCTTTTCATTCTCCTCAGAGCGAAATTTATTTCTTCATAAGTGATGTTGTCGTCTAGATAAGGATGGTGGGCATCAAAATACGTTTGTTCATTTACGACTTCCGCCTTGTAAAATTCTTGAAAAAATTTTGTCCATTCCGCTAGTTTTATGTGGTTTTTTACGTAAGCTTTCGTTTGAAGCTCGTTTATGGTATCCCAGAATTGTTTTTGATCAGATAAATTGCATAATTTTTCTCTTACTGCTAGTTTCATGTTTCTTTTTTCTTCGGTTATGCTTTGCTTGTATTGTTTCTTCGCTTGTGTGTACAGTGAGAGATTTTCGTTCGAGAAGCCATCTTTCTTGCATATTTGTAAGTATTTTCTAGTTTTCTTCTTAGCTTCCTTGCATTTGTTGTTAAACCAAATCTTCTTCTTTATGAAACTAGTTCTGTTCGGGTTAATTTTGGTGTTCTTCGTTATGCCAATTTCATTGGAAGTTGCTTTTATTTCCTATTTTATAAATTCGTATCTCTCTGTGGTGGTCATTGAAGGAGAATTGCATGACTTATTAGAAAGTATATTTCTGTAAAGTTCTGATTTTCCAGTGTCCCATTTGGTTTTTGTTATATTGGTCGTTGGTTCAAACTGTTTTTTCTGGCGATGAAATAATTTGGCGATTTTAACCGAGCAAATGAGATGGTCTGATACGAGTACGTCTTCATTCACGGTGAAATCATCGATGAACTGTAGTGCGTCCGGATCTACCCAGGCTAAGTCAATTGTGCTTTTCCCTTTTGTTCCTAAGAATGTGTACTTGGCTGGGGTATCACTTTTCGATCGTCCGTTCAATACTACAAAGTTTTCATTCTCGAAGACAGCAGCAAGTTCTTTGCCTCTTTTATTCGTGTTGCTATCAAGCGCTTCTCTCTTGGGATACCAATTGTTGCTATATTGTAGTTCTTGCTCTAACTGGTTCAAGTTTTCTATACGTGCGTTAAAATCACCGCACATTAAATATGAGTGGTTTGGATATTGGTTTTTTATGTTTTGTAAAGTTTCAGCAAATAGTTCTAATAATACATTATAATCGTAGGATTGTGAGAAGTAAAGAATAAAAAGTAAAATCTTCAAAAAATTTTTATAATGTACATTCTAATAAAAAAAGTGTAACTTTGTACTAATATTTTATAATACTAACTAGAAAAATTTTTTTCCAAAATTAAAAGTATACAAAGCCTGATATGGTTTTTGGAAATTTTACACCAAAGTTAATCTTCAAATACAGTGTTTTTAGAACACTAAATATAAACGATCTAGAAAGAAAATTCATTCGACTGTCTTACTGATGGAATTTTATTTATTTACCTCGTACAAAAATGTAAGTCCTTATTGTATTATTCACAATTAGCTTTCATGCTTATTAATATTTGTGTAAATTAATCTGATGAATAATAAACTTTTTAGTGTCCTGACGAAGCCTACAAATTAGGCGAAAGCTTGACTAATATTTTAAAAGAGTGATCTTTTATTTGGCCAATTTCCATTGACTGCAAACACCCACGAAACATCTGTTACCTTAACTAATTGCAGTCGCGATTGATCCTTATCTTATATATATATATATATATATATATATATATATATATATATATATATATATATATATATATATATATATATATATATATATATATATACATATTTAGTGAATAAAGTATTCTTCAATAAATTTAAATAGTTCCGCCACTGCCGACGTCAGTTTCCTATCTTAGCCAATCTTGGATCATACAATTATCGAACTCATCCGATAGGACTCCTTTTTCGAAGTATACCTGCAGACTATATTAGACTATGTAAGTCAGCACGACGTCTCCCAAAACCTCATGAAATATGTTATTTATCCCATGATTTCTTCAAGAACTTCAGTAGTTCAAGTTTTTTTAACATCAATACACCCAGTAAAGAGAATTCGCGATCCCACAATAACAAATCTTGAAGTACTATAATATAATCCTGACGGAACTTTCAAATATAAACTTCGGCTTGGAGATTAATGCAAAGACCAGCCTGTTCCAATAAATAGAGCTCTAACTATGCTCTAAGCAGAATTGCTTGCACTTTATAAAAACAGACTTCTAATCAAAGCCGATAAGTACAATCACTGATCCTGGAAATAGAGGAAGATGCACCAGATGTTACAGTGGAAGAAACAGTTGAGTGACGTGCCAGACATGTAAAGAGAAGTACTCATCCATGAAATGCTTTTTTGATACTCATAATTGTACAGGAAAAAGATCCGTGTTATATAACTATGAGTGCCAAAAATTATCACTCGTTTTCTAGACTTTTTTTTATCGATTTCAATTTTGCATGGTTTTGTTGAACATTATAAGAAATAAATCAAATCAATTTTCTCTCGAAATTTTCAACACTTTTTCTATGGAAAATGTCAGAAAATATGATATCTAGGCAAATATTTGCGCGGGAACAACGAGATAATGAGTCCGCCGAGTTGTTAGTCTGTAATCTTCGGTCACTTATCTCGCAGTTGCCGTATACAATTGCGGTGGAAATGCGAATAGATATCGTTTACGGTTTATTAAATAAACATGTGCGGAGACGTATTACTCGTTCAGAAGTTGACACGTTTAATAAACTATTAGAAAAAACGAGAGACATTGAACTATCTGAACACGAATTTAGTGCATCTCATGAACAATCTGTGAATACATGTGAGAAGAAGGAGAAGAAACTTTGTCCAAAATGTAAATACTGCAAGATATTCGGACATGTAACAGCTGAGTGTCGAAAGAAAGCAGCCAAAGTTCCAGTGACAGCTACGAGTATTCCTGCGCCAACTACAACCACTTCGGTACCTGACACCAAGAGGTCGCCGCTGGTTTGCTACGGATGTAAATCACCTGGGTGTGTAAGAAGCAACTGTCCTTATTGCAAAGTAAGTCCTGTTGCTAATGCTCAAACAAAAGTAACTCATTTTTAATCCATGGATTTCCTAAATTCAACATGCTTGAGACCAATGATCCCACTCCAAATCCTCGGACTAAATGGAATTGTTTGCATTGATACGGGTTCCCAAACTAGTATAGCGGGCTTTCAGCTATATCAACTTTTATTAGATAAAGGTTGTACATTCAAAGACTCAAACATGAATTTGAAACTAGCTGATGAAAAAACGCGTCAAGTACAAACAGGAACATGTACAGTAGACATTAATCTTACTGGTCGTTTCTTAACGACATCTACAGTAGCTATTCCTGAATTTCAAGAATCCAAAACTTCATTAGGAATGAATTTTCTTGAAGATATGACATGACATTGGATTTTTCAAATAACGAATGGTTCTTTGGGAATGATGTCAACTCGTTACTAGTTTCATTACGATAAAAATTAAAATAATTCTCCTATCACTAATAGCACTGCGTATGTCGGCATACGACTTCATGCCGATGAATGTGAATCGTTAACTGATGAACAACAACAAGCCTTGATTAATTTAATGAAAGCATACACTGATATCTTTCTCCCTAATCAGGAACCAACTTCTTTTGCAGAGCATTCTATTGAGTTGATGGATGACACTCCAATTGCAGTGCCACCATATCGGGTATCGCCAGCCAAAAGACAATTTTAATAGCAAGACATTGGACGTGTGCTGAATAAAGACATAATTGAGGAAGCTGAGTCGCCGTATGCATCACCAGTTGTATTAGTCCCAAAAAAGGATGGTAGTCATCGAACTTGCGGAGATTATCGTAAATTGAACTCGATCACGATACCAGATAAGTATCCCCTCCCTAGGATCGATGATCACCTACATTCAACTAAAAGAATGCACCATATGACAACTATGGATTTAAAAGCTGGTTATTGGCAAATTCCTTTCAAACTCGAGGACCGAGATAAAACTGCTTTTACAACTCCATTCGGCAATCATAGATGGAAACGTATGCCATTTGGGCTGCGTAACGCACCTTCTACGTTTCAGCGATTGATGAACCGATTTCGGTCAGGACTAAAAGACGTGTTTCTCCTGGTATATCTTGATGATTTGATCATCATGTCTGCCACGTTTAAAGAACATTTAGCGAGTCTCTAGAAAATATTCGAAAGACTACGATTATTCAAACTCAGCGCAAATCGCGAAAAATGCCGATTCTGTTCTGAAGAAGTGAGATACCTAGGTCACGTGATTACTCCTCAAGGTATCCGTCCCGATCCAAGTGAAGTCTCATCCATCTCAGAAAAACCTCCACCTAAAAATGTGAAGTAATTACTCACATTTTTACACTCAACTTCGTGGTTTCGTCGTTTTATACCGGACTACGCAAACATCGACAAACCCTTAAGCAAGTTAACAAAGAAGAATGCTGCCTGGTCTTGGGGGAGGGCACAAGAAGAAGCCTTTAAAGAGCTCAAATGTCGTTCAACTTCATCACCTATTTTACAACAAGCGAATCCAACAAAGCCGTACGTTTTAAGAACGGATGCAAGTTCTTATGTCATAGGAGCGGTGCTGATGCAAGGGGAACAACACGAGCAGCATCCAATAGAATATGCAAGTTGTCTTTTAACACAGCCAGAGAAAAATTACAGTACCACAGAGAGAGAAGCTCTTACTGTCATATGGGCAATGGAAAAATTCCGGGGTTACATTGAAGGAACGTCTGTAACCATCATAACAGATCACCAGCCTCTACAGTGGTTAATGTCAATTGAATCACCTA
Source organism: Dromius quadrimaculatus (assembly GCA_963989225.1). Classification (NCBI taxonomy): domain Eukaryota; kingdom Metazoa; phylum Arthropoda; class Insecta; order Coleoptera; family Carabidae; genus Dromius; species Dromius quadrimaculatus. Next base: position 34,133,056 of record OZ022328.1, on the reverse strand, counting down.
CTGGCCGGTTAGCACGATGGGCTTTAGCACTACAAACCTATGATGTAAAAATAGAATACTTAGAAATCGTTAGAAACACCTGGAACAGAAATTTGTCTGGTTAGAGTTGACTTACCTGTTACGCCTGCAGTAGACTTACGCGAAATACAACTTGAAGATCCAAGTATTAGAAACATTAGCGAGTGTTTTGAAAATAAGGAAGATCTTGTTGACCTTTCTCGTTGGACCGAGCGCGGTTATAATATGTGAAATAGCGTACTATATAAATATTCTGATAAAGACAGCGATGAAGCTGCATTAGTTGTCCCAAAAGCAAAAATTCCAGATGTACTATACAAATACCACGATGCACCTGAAGCGGGTCACTATGGAGGAGCCCGTACACTTAATAGAATATCGTCTAGGTATGATAAGTTTATTGTGAAGTAGTTTTACAATAAAGGTCCGATACATTAAAGTAAGGTTAAATTGAACTTTATTATTTTTACTAAAACTAATTTCATATTCCGTTATAGAGTGAACAGAAACTTCAGTTGATCATTTGAAGTGAATAATTATTCAATTGTTTTTCATTGCTTCAGCTGAGACTGGACAGAGTGGAATGATTTCCAAAAAGTCCAAAAATTTCAAATAAGACAAATTCATTTGATCTTATTTTATTTATAGTCTATTCTATTTGATCTATGATTAGCAACATTATTTTACTTCTTTATAGATACATAAGAGTCATCGAAAATAAACCCCTCTAATGCGATGTCTTGGAGAGACAAAGAGGACGCGTGGAATAAAATAACCGAAAAGTTTAATATGCAAACACCAAGCAAAATTTTAACATCTAAGGAATCCTTGAAAAAATGTTCGAGAATAAAAAAAGAGAGACAAGGAAAGCTATGGCTGCTTTGAGAAAAGAAACTTATCAGGCAGGAGGTGGAGTCGCTGATAAATCTAAAGATCCACTCATTGATTTTACATTATCAATAATTAATAACAAAACTGTAGAAGGTTTGGAAAATCGATTTGATGGAGACAAGAACGAAGGTCATGTTGTAGAAGTTTTCGAATATAATTTCAATACCGAAAATGAGTTCATGAACATTTATACAGAAGCAGTAAGTTTGATTGAAATTATTTGTCAATTTCGGATTCATTATATCTCAATATTTGTATTTCAGGAAAATAACAATACGTTAGAAGATTGGGGAAGATATAAAGCTCAATATTTGCAGTCACCAGTATCAACAAAATAACGTGTATCCCAGAGAAGTTCCTCAGAAATTACAAAAAATAGACCCAGGTCTGTCGGGGTAAAGTATAAATGGTTTAATTTCCAGAATTTTCATATATTCAGTTTCAAATTCATTTCAGAACGAAACTTCTGTGCCATCTGTTTTCGTACAGTCCAACGATGGATCAAATTCTAAGCATGTCACGCCAAGCCAAAAATCAGAGTGGTCAAATAGAAAAAGACCGAAATTAACGAATAATCATCTGGATTTGAGTAAGCAGTATGCGAGTTTGGCTTCAGTCAAGCTAGAACTAGCTCAACTGGAACTGGAGAATCTAAAGGAATATTATGCCAACAAAAAGGAAAGGAAGAAAGTGGAACACAAATTACGGATGAAATCCTTAGAAATGGATATTAAAATGAAAGAAGTTCAATTGAAAGAACTAATTAATCAGCCAATGAATTTCTGAATTGTTTGAAAATATTTTTTTTCTCGGAAATATGTATATACAAATGTTCCTTCAAAGAGTTATCTTCATTTTTGTACCAAAGAAATATGTTTTCTTACTTTCATTGTGATAAATATAGTACAATCTATTTTTATAGCTATTTTATACAAAATTAGAAGTCATTAAACTGATCTTGCAAAATAATTGTTTATAAAATCTGCACGTACAAATACAGCTCCTATAACTTGGTCAGCCCCATCTGGTATATTAGGAATGTTACCATCTCATATTAACTGCTCAAATTCATTCATATTAATATCTCCAAAAAGAGGCGGTTGATTTTCTCCCCTTCCTCGGGCAATATTTTGTAGAACTGCTGTTGCTACAATAATTGTCAAGGTAGTGCGTAATTTCAAGCGAGAGCCATACGCTAGTATTGAAAAACGTCTCTTCCAAACGCCAAAAAATCTTTCCACTGTATTTCGTGTTCGAATATATGATTCGTTATATAATTGCTCAGCTTCGTTATTCGAATTCAAAATAGGAGCCAAAAGAAAATTTTCCATTCGATAACCACTGTCCCCGGACAAAATAAAATTTAAAGCATGAAAGAGATTTTCAACATTTCATATACCTAATTGTACATGCCTAGTAACAAGCAATTCTGGAGATTGTTCTGTTCGAATCTTGCACAGATTCTACTATTGTTAAAAATTGTGGAATCGTGCGAAGATCCAGGCCAACGTGCAACAACATCCATTGCCTCTAAATTAGCATTGCAAATTACCTGTACGTTAATAGAAAAATAGGATTTCCTATTCCTAAAAAATTTCAGCATCGACACCACCTGAAAATGAAATAAAATTTGGAAAATATTGCTTGAAAATATGGTATATTTCACCTGGAGATTGTATTTTAATATGTGTGCCATCAATAGCACCAATCACTCTCGGAAAAGATGCTATTCTATAGAAACTAGTTTGCGAAATTAAAAATTTCTTCTTGATTTCTTGGCATGTATACAAATTGTCTATACAATGAAGCGATAGCAGTAGAAACTCTGCGAATGATTCAAGATACGCTGGAAAAATGTGCATCACTAAAATCTCCAATATTAATTAAATGACTTGCACTAGCATAAAATCGCGGGCAGATCAACAATTGATTCATTGGTGATACACAGTTGTTGCTGGAATAAAACATTAATGAATATTTTGGAAAATGAACGAGGTACCTACATCATTTATTAGAAGGAACTGTCACTCATATTTTATCAATAAACTTAATTCTTGTACTCACATATTATAAGGAAATTCCAATCGATGTTCTGAAAGAGTTAACAAATGTAGCACTGTTGGTTTTTGCAATCGAAATCTCCGATAAAAGTTTTTGTCAGATAAACAATAGGAATAGTTTGGTCTTATATTCACTTCTCTTGGTATTCCAAATATAATTAAATTATATCCATCAAGTTCGTCGTCTTTCAATACGTCGATGTTCATTTTCACGTTGCAAAATGTCAAATGAAGTAAATAAATAAAATGTGAAATAAAATGGGAGTGAGATTATAAGTTCACTCTAAGTGGTAGAAATCCTCTACTTAGTTTAAGTAGAACCCAATGTCTTTTAAGTGTGACTTAACGGTGCAACAAACTTAGTCTCTTAGGTTACACTTAAACTTTGAGGAACAGCGGTGCAAATGGGCGTTAGTAGCTTCACACACTTTTAGCAAAGCTACTCAAGGTATTACGTCCAAATTTACTTCAAGGCGTGACGGTTCTTACCTTATCCTAAAACAAGTCTCTCCTACAGCCCACCAAGTTGCTACTCTCCAATCTCCTAATGAGCCTGTAGGTGTGTATCATACCTCCGCCTTGACACCTAATGTTGCTTCTCACTACCAACAAGAGACAGAACAAAGGTCCTTGCATCCAATTCGACGACGTGGAAGACTTTGAAAGACAGTACTGTCGTCCCGAGAGCCACCGGAAATCATGAAACCAAAAACCGGAGAAGACAGCTAAGCCGTTTCCGGCCCGATGACTATAAGTCGTCGGCACACTAAACTCTAATTAAACTTTTGTTTACTGTTTAGCTTTGCCACGAGGTCGTGCGGCAAACCTGAAGGGGGAGTCTGTAACACCAATGGTTGACCCTTCCTAAATCACACGCCATTAGGATACATTGCTGTACGGTGCTGCTACCTGCATAGAAGCCGTTGGTGGCGTTGGTCGCCATTTTGGCAGTCTTCTTTGAGATTCACACGCATTACATCGTTGTTCTGTTCAGTTTTGTTGATTAATCAAATACTTCTATTTTTTTTTGTACTACAACCTCTATAATAAAATTAAATCATAGTGTCTGTCAATTGTTTACATACTAACACAAAAAAAACTCCTAGTCGAGTACTTAAAAGTTTGTTTACGGATAAAAAACTTTGTCCACAACAAAGGGTCAATTTTTCTAGCAATGGTATATATTTCAGATGAGGTTTGAACTTCATTAAAGGTTTCAATATTGAAACACAGAACCTTTATCCGTTAACACTCACGTAATTGACAGTCATGATGATAATCAACCAGATGCTCAAGATTGTAGTGCAATACGTACAAATCTAGCAGACAGAAGAAAACTTGACCCTTTAATTATTTTGAATAGTTTTAAAAGTTCACACATCGGACAACGGCAATCAACTGACAGTGGGCTCCAAAATATCGGACGAGTCAGCTGTCCTTTATCTAGTGCTATAGTATAATTGTATTACCTGGTATCATTTCAAGCTATGATGTTTCATATTCTTCCATTTTGAGGTGGATTTTTTGAGATGGCCTAGCTCAAAAAATTTGAAAATAAATAGAAGAAATTGATTATTGGAGAATGAAATGAAAACTTAAGCAAGGAAAAACTTTTCAGAGCTCATTTTATTAATAAATATGTTTTATTGAGTACTCAGCTCTGTATTAATCAGTTTGAAACACAACGTTTCTACAGCAAAGTGCTGCCTTTTTCAAGTGTGAAGAAATATGAAAACGAATAAATACAGAACTTATTACCCAAAAAAACATATTTATTTTTGAAAACCTAAAGTTTGAAACTCATTTTTATATGAACAATCTCAATCAAATCATCTTTTTTTTAAATATAAGTTGTAACTACCTCTTTACCACTTTTAAATTAGAACTAAGACCTGTTAAATACTATCGCTATCCACTATTGTTAGTTTTTCTTGTATCAAGCTTCTGATGAATCATTATAGTTGTCGCGGATCATATCGCGATTGTCAAACCGTGAAATACTTCATTTTGATTTTCTAACCCAAATTCAGATTATAACTGATTCAATGTCTGATCTAGTGCCAACCCAACTTACCACCCACTGAGGTCGTATTAGATTGAACACTCTTACTGATTATATAACGGAGTAAACACTCCCTCTGAGCTTACAACGGAGTAAACACTCCTTCTGTTCTGATACCGGAGTAAACACTCCCTCTAAGCTTTGTAACGAGGTAAACACCTCTTTCTGAGACTACGACGGAGTCAACACTCCTTCTGTTCTGATACCGGAGTAAACACTCCCTCTAAGCTTTGTAACGAGGTAAACACCTCTTTCTGAGACTACGACGGAGTCAACACTCCTTCTGTTCTGATACCGGAGTAAAAACTCCCTCTGAGCTTACAACGGAGTAAACACTCCTTCTGATCTGATACCGGAGTAAACACTCCTAGTGGCCTCCTTCCTCCCCTTAGAGCCACTCCTATCCTTTCAGATATGCTCATCTTTACTGAGATACTAATAACTAATACTAACCACATTTACATGATTTATTGTTTAATCTGTCATTGGTTTCTGATACATCTAAACTCATACACAGTCTAAAACATGTATAAATACTTACTAGAGATGGGTTGAACGCCCTGGAACCTGAAACGAACCAACTGCTCCTCCTGCCTTACTCACACCACCCCAACTTTTTTCACTCCCATTCTCTCTAGCGAAACTATTACCCCTTCCCTTTCACTGTGAGCGGTGCGCGCATGCACTGATCACAATTGTCAAACAACAGTTAACTTAAGGACGTTCACTGGTTAAATCGATTTTCTTCTGATTTTCCTCAAATTGAAAAATTGTGTGAATGAAAATGTCCTCTATACAATAGTATTTCTCAAAATATCGCTATCCATGCAAAATTTAGAGAAATTTGTCGTTAAAGTTGGCGACTTTAACATAGGAGGTATAGGTTATACATCGTAAAAATGAACATTTTTATTAACATCAAAAGAAATTTTCTTTACATATCTCTGAAAAAACAATATACTATAGAATAGAATGTGAGGAAAATTTACCATTTAAAATATTCCACCTATCCATATTCATTATCAAGAAAGAGCCATAATAAAAATGTAAACACTACAATTTTACGCTGGGAGAAAGAGACATGAGAGAGAGGTTGCAACGTTGCGGAATCGCTCTGCGCGCCTCATGGTCGCTCAACTCACACAGGCACAGAGTACGTCTGTCCATGTAAAGCTATGTTGCCGCATCAAACTACGCACACTCCCTCTCTCTCGCACGAATTTTTCTGTCACTCTCTCGCCGAGTGAACGTCCTTAATATATTATTTGTCAATACCATACATCTTCTTGCATAGTATGTCATTACTGATTTTACTTTATTTCGTGACCTATCGCGACACTCCCACCTCGAGATTTGAATCAAGGACTTTTGAAAAGAGAGAAATCAAATACAATTGAATACTTAAATAGCCCACTTTTATTCATTACTCAATCAATTACAAAGATTCGTTCATGTAAATATTATTAAATAATTGTGCTGTCAATTCTTTGATTCTTTCTTTAGCTTGCTGAGCAGCAGCTCTTTCTGGTCTGGTTGGAGCAGGTCTATTTTCAGTAGAAGTAACTTGAGTCTCGTTCTGCACTGGATGTATCGCATCTCTAACTATAGGCTCTTCGATTTCCAAGGGATATAAATGAGCTATAGATCTCGTCAATGTTTCACCTGCTGGCAATTTTACTTTTGCAACTCTTACGTGCCCGTCTGGCCCTACTGTCACACTAACAATTTTTCCAACTTTCCAGTGGACTCTGTTTAGGTCGCTTTTGATTTGCACAATATCCCCCTCTTTTGGTACTGCTTCAACCGTGATTCGGGGTTGTTTATGAATATTTTTTCGATTTAATAAACTTGTTAAATATTGGTTCGTGAACATCTTTACGAATTCATCCAAAATCGTCTGGCCGCGCTTCCAACCTTCGATTAAATTTGTTTTGGTGATAGTTGCTTGTTGTATAAATTCTTTATCTGATGTTTCAGTCAATAAGGGTCCTCCGACATGTAAAAAGTCGGCGGGTTTTAAAATATGCTCCAATTCTTCACCCACTGTAGTAAGTGGTCTACTATTGATTACAGCTTCAACTTCTTTAATGACTGTACATAACTGAGTATCGTTCAATAAATGTTTGTCTACCGTTCTCCTCAGACAGTGTTTCACCAGTCCAATCAATCTCTCGTAAAATCCTCCAAACCATGGAGCCCGTTCGGGTATGAATTTCCATTTGATTTTATTCTCTATGCAATAATTACTGGTTAAGATATCTGATGTCAATTTGAATTGTGCGGCATTGTCTGAGGTAATACACTGGGGTAGTCCTCTGGTTGAGATAAATCTTCTTAAAGCTGATAGGCACTCTTCTGCTGAAAGGTCTTTAACGACTTCTAAATGTACCGCTCTGATAGCCAGACATGTAAATAAACAAATCCATCGCTTTTTGGACGAACTATTTTTGACTGTTAGAGGGCCAAAATAGTCTAGTCCTGTATAAGTGAAGGGAGCACTATAGTTAATTCTTTCTACTGGTAGGGGTGACATTTCTGGTAATTTGTATGGCCCTCCGCCGTACTTACGACACCGAATACATTTTCTTATCACCTTTTGAACCTGTGATCTCCCTTGAGGAATCCAATACTTGGTTCTTACAAGAGCTAAAGTATGCGAGACTCCAACATGAAAATTTTCAATATGAATCTTCTCAATAACTTTAAAAGTAAACTCCGCATTTTTTGGTAGGAGTACTGGATGTTCTTCTTTTTCTAGCCAGCGAGCGTTTTGGAGTCTTCCTTTGCATCTAAGTAATCCGTCATTATCTTTGATTAATCTGAGTGTTCTCTTCAAGTCGGTGTCTGTACCATCCACTTCTTTTGGAAAGTACTGTTTTTGCAATTGTTTTAGTGTCTGTTTTTCTTGTGTTTCTTCTACATGTTTTCCAACCTCGGTGTCATTACATACCCTTGCTTCTAAGTCGTTATTGATAGGACTGTCTAATTGTGTACTTGTTAGATCCTCTCCACTCGAAGAATTATGTATTTGAGTTTGTATTTCGACGGTGTTTACTTTTTGCACAGCATTCTCCGGCCATTTGCTTTGTACATTGAGCAGGAAATTAGGGCCGGAAAGCCACTGGCTGTTATCCGTTTTGACATAATTAGGTCTCGTGGCCACGTCCGCGGGATTCATGTCAGTTGTGATAAATCGTATGAGAAGCATTTTATTCTTTTTTATCTCATTCACTCGCCTTGCCACAAACGGTGGCAGTAATTTGTCTGAGTTGCACCAGCTTATTACTATTTGACTATCTGTCCACAAAAATTGCTTCTCTATTTTCAGTCTGAGGGAATTTTGAGCGTATGATATCAATCGGCTTCCAATCAATGCGCCTAAAAGTTCTAAACGAGGTATTTGTAGGTTATCTTGATCCTTTATTGGTACTAACCGTGATTTACCGATAACAAAGCTTAAAGATGTTTTGTTTTTGAAACTGCTACGAAGGTAGATAACGGCTGAGTACGCTAATTTTGAAGCGTCTGTGAAACAATGTAGTTCCCATTCAATTTCATCAAATCTATTTTCAAACAATTTTGCTAGTTCGTTGCCATAAAATCTGGGTATGCGAATATTTTTTATATTACTGAGACTAGCAGCTATTGCCTGCCACTTTATGATTAATTCTTCTGATAGTGGGGTGTCCCATTTGAATTTCTGTTTCCAAAGATCTTGTAGAAATAGTTTTGCGGGTAGGATAATCGGGACTGCAAAACCACATGGATCATAAACTGATGCTATAACTCTTAGTATTTCTCTCTTTGTTCGAGTGTTTTCACTAATTTTTATATCTATGTTTAAATATAACTGATCTGTTTCTAAATTCCATCCAATGCCAAGAACTTTCTCATCTGTTATTTTTGCTCTATAGATTTCAGGAATGTGGTTAATAAATTCTGCGGAATTAGAATTCCAATCCCGTAGATTCATTGATAATTGATCAAATGATTTTCTGCAAGTTTTATACAGTAGAGTAGCGTCTAATACCGTTTGTGTTCCTGTTACGAGGTTATCTACGTAAATGTCATCTGCGATTTGTTTATTGATGAGCTTGTTTGATTTTGTGAGATGATATCTTATTGTTGCGTTGAGCAAAAATGGGCTTGAAATTACTCCAAATGGAACACGGCAGAATCTTAGATGCAGAATGTTTTCTGGTGATACTTCTTTCTGTACGTCTTTGAGCCACAAGAATCTTGTGACATCTCTATCATTTTCTTGGAGTCCGATTTGTAGGAATGCTTTTTCTACGTCGGCGGTTATTCCAATTCGTTTTTCTCTAAATCTGATTAATAGGCCTGTGAGATCTTCTAACATAAGTGGGCCGCGATAAAGGCATTCGTTCAGGCTTTTTTGCTCCTTTATTTTTGCGGATGCATCATAAACAATTCTTAGTTTCGTCTTTTTATTATCCTGCAGAACACAGTGATGAGGGAGATAATGAACCGGATGATCTGGAGAGCGTGTATTATCCTCTAATATTTCAATTATACCTTTCTCCAGTTGTTCTTTGAGTACTTTTTCGTAACCTGTAAGCGTATTCTTTTCTAATCTTCTCACTAAGTTTTTTAGTCTCCCAAACGCTAGACCAAAATTTATTGGTAACAATGGAGGGTATTCTATCCACGGCCACGTGACGTAGTAGCGATTGTCTGAGAGCTTTATTGTTTCATTGAATTGCTTGACGGCTTCATCGTCCCTGGTTGTTTTTGGGGAGTCCGTAATTCCGATTGACTCAAGGTCCCATAGAATTTTCAAGTTATCATTTCTCAGCGGAAGATCCGGTGTGTTAAATTTTGTTTTGTTTTCGTCGTTGTTTTGTACATAAGTAACTACTGATAATTGATCCACGTTTTTGTGTGGAGTAATACACTTTCCCGACCAAATCCAACCAAAGTCGGAGTTGATTAAGAAAAGGCCTTTCATTATTTCCATCTTTTCACTGGACATAAAGCTGTGATAATAATCATTACCAATAAGCAAGTCAATCTGATCATTTCTAGAACCATCATCTGCCATTATCATATTATCTCTTTTCATATTGAGTTTGATATTCATGTTTCCAACTGTTTTATTCGGACATTGTATGCTGTGTGTAATGTGAGGTACGACGTTGGCGTAGATCACTTTATGTTTGTTAGTAAGAGTTCTAAATCTAAAGTATACTACCCGGCACCTCCACCATGTCGCGGATCATATCGCGATTGTCAAACCGTGAAATACTTCATTTTGATTTTCTAACCCAAATTCAGATTATAACTGATTCAATGTCTGATCTAGTGCCAACCCAACTTACCACCCACTGAGGTCGTATTAGATTGAACACTCTTACTGATTATATAACGGAGTAAACACTCCCTCTGAGCTTACAACGGAGTAAACACTCCTTCTGTTCTGATACCGGAGTAAACACTCCCTCTAAGCTTTGTAACGAGGTAAACACCTCTTTCTGAGACTACGACGGAGTCAACACTCCTTCTGTTCTGATACCGGAGTAAACACTCCCTCTAAGCTTTGTAACGAGGTAAACACCTCTTTCTGAGACTACGACGGAGTCAACACTCCTTCTGTTCTGATACCGGAGTAAAAACTCCCTCTGAGCTTACAACGGAGTAAACACTCCTTCTGATCTGATACCGGAGTAAACACTCCTAGTGGCCTCCTTCCTCCCCTTAGAGCCACCCCTATCCTCTCAGATATGCTCATCTTTACTGAGATACTAATAACTAATACTAACCACATTTACATGATTTATTGTTTAATCTGTCATTGGTTTCTGATACATCTAAACTCATACACAGTCTAAAACATGTATAAATACTTACTAGAGATGGGTTGAACGCCCTGGAACCTGAAACGAACCAACTGCTCCTTCTGCCTTACTCACACCACCCCAACTTTTTTCACTCCCATTCTCTCTAGCGAAACTATTACCCCTTCCCTTTCACTGTGAGCGGTGCGCGCATGCACTGATCACAATTGTCAAACAACAGTTAACTTAATATATTATTTGTCAATACCATACATCTTCTTGCATAGTATGTCATTACTGATTTTACTTTATTTCGTGACCTATCGCGACAATAGTTACCGATCAAGCAAACGTAAGTTATATATTGTATGTTATTTATTGTTAACACAAATAGTCAAATTATTGCTCATATATTACTATGATTATAATTATTGTAGCTGCAAAATTCTTGTGCATAAGCCTACCATAAGATGAGAAATCATAATAAAAACAAATATCATCAATTTGAGATCTCATTTGCGTTAAGATTGTAGTAGTTCAAATAACTGTTGTATTTAATATCACGCAGCCATATTTTAATTTTCATTGATAAGTGCTGTGAAATATAAATAACGATTATTTTGCTATGTTTGTGATTCGACAAACTTCAAAACTGTAAGTGTACCAACATAAATATATATAACCAGAAGCTTAAGCTAGTAAAATTTATTAGATGAGGAGCGAATGGTGGAAGATGATATGACGTTATTAATACATCAGTCCAAGTGGGTGAAACTCTATAGAATAGGTACCCTGACTGTACTATTCATATATTCTTTTGATAAATATTACGTCCAAATGAATTCAGGAAATAGTAATTTATACCCTACAGCTGGCTACGCCAATGATGAGCGATTGATGCGTCGGTTGCCGGGAAACAGAAGGGATAGTTTGCGGTTGAGCTTATAAATCATTGGATATTCTTGATATAAGTGTCATTTTTTTCAACAATATTTGTAAAGCCCGCTAGACACGATACAATATATCATCATGTTTCTCATACTGAATTCAAAATGATAATTTCTCTGGTGACTCATGCATAGAATAAAACTCATTTCCAATTTCGTAGGTATATACGATCCAATTTTTCTCGTATAGAAAAATGACGTACGCATGCACAAGCGGAAATATCCAAATGTCAAGTTGTTTTCAACCTAAAAATGAAGACGATGGATGAATTTTACGCTACTTGCGGAATTATTGTTACCACATTAGTTATGGGTTGCATTATTAAAAAACGAAACAAAAGGAGTAAAAGATGTTGCAAACGTTTAATCTAGACGAAACCGTGGATAGACAGACGAGAGGCCGACCATGGCATTCTAAATATGCTTGAAAAAGAATTATTACAAGAAGATAAAGATGCATATTGAAATTTCATTCCTCAAATTCGCAAAATTAATTTTAATGTCTGCTATGGTGGTATTTGGCCGCAATTATTTTAAACGTGTGATTATGCCAGTAAGTGCCTTATTTCTGGCTCCATTACCTATTATGATTTAGTGGATTTTTTACATACTAATCAAGTAGTTATTCAGTTTGAATATGAGACCAAGACATTCTAAAAGTATTCAAAATTTCAATTATATTTAAATTGAATTATTTATCTGATTCTAGTTCTAATTAAGCGATCACAATAGACAACAGACAAGCTGTCAGAATGGCGCCAACGGCATTTAAATGTACTTTCATTAATATCGGTCCAATATTTTTGGTCCGTACGATTAAAATCATATGATATTCAAAATCACATGATATATCGGATGAAAAGTATGTAATACACGATACAATAAATTTCATATTGAAATTAAAGTGATAAAAAGAATGAATTCTTGGTTCGTGTATTACGGGCTTTAAACATATTCAATTGCTTGTACTTCTCTGATGTATTTCAGATATATCGGGCATGAAAGCTTCACTTGAACAAAAAACTTCGAATCAGAATAATGACAGCAATGTTATTGTGACATTTTACTTTTGAGTTTTGATACAATATTGTTCAGTAAGCGACATTCGGAATTCAAGAAGCAGCGGTACAACTGGCCATAAGTCTTATATTCATGAGCCAAATCGCAATGAACTTGAACCTGTAGCACTTTCGTTCGATTTGGGGCAAATATATTGCTCCGTTTCACTGTTATGACTTATTGATATCTGCACTACTGACAATTTTAATGGATACACAAATGAATAATTATGACTCATAAATCCAACAGATGTCAAATAAATCAAATTTGTCAAGACAGTTTTGTTTTTATGAACTACCAGACTGCTTCATCAATATACATTGTTGAAAAAAGAACAGAATTGAGTCAATCATTTTTACCTACTTGTACAAAGTAACAAGTAAGTATTGTGAAACCGACAAAATTCACCTATCAAGATTTTGATGGAAATATCCGTTTTGAGCAACCCTAAATCCATTTTGAATATTTTTGGCTTGGTGTCGGCACGTATGTTCGTGCGTACGTGCGTGCGTTCGTGCGTGCGTGCGTTCGTGCGTAACTCGCAAATCTCTAAACTGGTTGAACGTATGATGTTGAAATTTGTCTTTAAGACCTATAGTATAGAGTATAGGGTTTAGTTGTGCACCTGGCATTATGGTTCCAATCGTCTGTACCGAAAGTGCACTTTACTTGAAACTTTTCTCGAATTTCTCTAATAAATCAAGAATGATCAACCGTAGGATGTTGAAATTCAGTATTTGGACTTGATGTTGTATCAGAATGGTTATCTGCTATTCTTGTGAGAATCGGCTGAGCCAGAAGTGCACTTTACTTGAAACTTTTCTTGAATTTTTTGCATGAATATAGAATGATCCGCCATAGCATATTGAAATTTCGTATAAAGAACTTTTATAACATCTTATTGTACATGTTGCATTATGATTGCGATCGGCTGAACCGGAAGTGCACTTTACATCAGACTTTTTTCTAATTTTCCGCATAAATCCAGAATGATCAGCCGTGAGATACAGAAATTAAGCATTCGAAATTGCTGTAGCATCTCAATGGTCATCTTCTATTTCTGTTACAATCGGCTGAGCCGGAAGTGCGCTTTATATGACAGACTTTTTGAATTCTTCGCATAAATTCTAAACAATCAGTCGTGGAATATTAGAATTTTGTATTAGGCACTTTTATAATATCTAGTTGTACACCCTGCATTATGATTGCTATCGACTAAACCGGAAGAGCACTTTATTCGAAGCATTTTTTGAATTTTCCGCATAAATCCAAAACGATTGTTATTTAGGACGATTATACCGTCTTGATGCTCATATCCTATTTCCATTGAGATCCATCCAGCCGGAAGTGCACTTAACTTGACAGTCATTTGGAATTTTTCGCATAAATTCAAAACGATCTGGTGAAGAATATTGAAATTTGGTATTTCAGTCTGCTGTTGCATGATTGTCCACTATTAGACTGAACCGGAAGTGCTTTGCAGTAGGAATAAATTTTTTAATTTTGCGCATAAATTTAGATCTGTTGGTACTCGCAGAGCCTTGGAAATCAGTATTTAGGAATGTTGTAGGATAAGAATAATGGCCCACTGTTCCCAAAGCAACTGACTTGGCTGAAAGCGCATTTCACTTGACAGATTCTTAGAATCTCTTGGGAACAAAAATCAAAGATGATTGTGAATAAAATAGTATACATCGGAGAGAATTTTATTTGAGCCTTGCGTTATATCTGATTCTCGAGGCTTCGCCTCCCGGTCATATATTGAGCCCTCGGCTACAATAAAATACTCAATACTCCCCACCTCAGATATAATATACCATTAAGAGCAATCATTATAGTAATATGGCAATTCGGAATCTTTTGGAGGTTGGGAAGTATGTAATTTCCAACTATAATGGCTAGCTCACGGGTCGGAAGCAATATTTTTATCTCTTGGGTTGGAAATGTTTTTGCAGGGTTGCCTAGCATCAGTCATAAATCTTTGTTGGAGTAAAATAATCCGTGCTGTCAGAAATACCGATCATATAATCTAATGATTCAAATAAAGCAATTAATATTGAAGAGAAGCGAATTTATGTTGCAATTCTGTGTGAATCTTCATCTTATAAATTCATAAATCTGTAAATTATGAACAAAATCGCTATGAACTCACATCCGTAGCACTTTTGTTCGATTCCGGGCAAGTATATAGCTCCATTTCACTGTTATAACTTATTGATATCTGCACTTATTACAATTTCAATGTATACATGAGTAGTTAGTGTCCCCGCTCTGGCGAGCCAAGATGGCGGCCAGCTGTCAAATGCTCAGAATTAATTAGTGATTAATAGGCAGCCAGGTGTTCACTTAACAGAAGAAAAGGGTTTGATCGATGACAGCCAGGTGGCCAAGATGGCGGATAGCTGTCAAATGCTCAGAATTTATTAGTGATCAATAGGCAGCCAGATGTTCACTTAACAAAAAAAAGGGTTTTTTAGTTCACAGCCAGATGGCCAAGATGGCGGACAGCTGTTAAATGCTCAGAATTAATTAGTGATTATTAGGCAGCCAGGTGTTCACTCAATGGGATCCACCAGGTGTTTTCTCAACAAAAAGGTCTTTGATAAAGTACTTTGATAGATGAGTCAGGTGTTGGGTTGACCGATGAAAAAGTTTTCTAATTTGAGAGGGTGTGAGAGGGATGCACGTTCAAAATAGATAAAAATGAGTGCAACCATAGGCAACAACGCAGAATTATTGAGAGGCCTGCATAAACTGAAACCAAAATATAGGCAAGCTATTTTGAAGAATGCAGACCCTGATTCAATCAAATGCATCTGTGAATGCGTATATAATATTTTACATGGTGATGTTCCTCTTAGTCGCAAGCAGCATACAGCGTTAGGGCGACACAGGAAAGTATTAAGGAATCTCATTAAGCGTGGTGAAAACTAGAAGAAGAAGGAACGTGTTTTAGTTCAATCAGGTAGAGCTTTCTTGTCCATGCTGCTGGCTCCTTTATTAACAGGGGTACTAGGTTCTCTATTCAAAAACTAAAAATGGAGCATACCAAAAAGATGATACTGATATCACCAGAAAATTTGAATCGGATGAGGCATAGCCCCTCTTATGAGGAAAATATTGCTACACAGTTGGATGAAGATATGAAGAAAATTATAAATTCGAAACTCACTGGATCCGCGAAGTGGGCTCTGTATCAGGAAACTCTACAGAGATTTTTATATTTTTAAAAGAAAAATAGAGACCCCATCCAAATTCCTATAGAAACACAGGAAAATAAAGAATTATCAGAGAACATACCTGTTAAGGGGGAAGACGTTGATAATATCCTGAGATTTTTACCTAAGACACATCAAGAAAAAGCCTGCATGCTGGTAGATATGATAAAAACGGATAAGACGATCACTTGGAATGACAAGGGCGTAGTGTCTATAAATAGTAAACCAATACAAAACTCTAATATATCAGATCTAATTGCCGATGCGATCAGATATAGGAAATACAGTAACCCAACCGGCTGGGAGCACTTCATCAAAACCATAAAAATAGTCAATATACCGTTAGAACTGATCAATAATCCACGCCGGAGGAAATTTTTCCTCTCTCAACCTCAGCAACAACTAAGTACAACACCGCAGTCGCTCGGTAGAAAAACCTCTGGAAATAAGAGACAGTTAGATTTCAGCGCAGAGATCGAAGCGCCCAGTGGAGAAGACAGGGTTCCAAAAGTCAAGAAAATTCATTGGAAACAATTTACATTATAAGAAGACAGAGAGAGAGAGATGGAGAAAAAATTAGGTAAAATATACTTCGACTCTTCACATCCTGCAAGTTTTTCAGGAATTGAAAAAATAAGTCAAGCTGTTGGAGGTCAATATAACAAGAAAAAAGCACACACCTGGTTGAGCTTCCGAGATACTTACTTGTTGCACAAACCTGTGAGAAAACATTTTCAAAGGAACAAATACAGAGTTTCTGATATAAATGATTTTTTTCAAGCCGATCTTAATGATATGAGATTATTAAGCCGTTATAATGATTACTACAAATATATTTTGACAGTTATTGATGTGTTTAGTAGATACGCTTGGGGAATTCCACTTCAGGACAAAAAACTTTCAACGGTTATCGAAGGGCTCAAAATTATATTTAATGAACGACAACCAATCTATTTACAGACCGATAAAGGTAGTGAATTCATTGCAAAATCTGTTAGGTCATTCTTAAAACAAAATGATATCAAATATTACGTGGCACATAATCCCGATGTGAAAGCCTGCCTTGTTGAAAGATTCAATAGAACTTTAAAAAGTAGGATGTATAGAAATTTCACCCATAAAAACACCTATAGATACGTTGATGTTCTTCAAGATCTGGTCGATAATCAAAATAAAGCAAGGCATAGAGTAATAAAACTAGCTCCTCGCGATGTGAATGATAAAAACATTCTAGAAGTATGGCGGAATCAATACGAAATCAGGTCAAACTCAGGATGCAAGCAACTGAAATATGCAATAGATGATTTTGTACGGATTTCCAAACACAAACATATTCGTGAAAAAGGTTATGAATCTAATTGGAGCGAAGAGCTTTTCCAAATCCATTCTTTCGCAAAACGAAAGCCTGTTGTTTACAAATTGAAAGATTTGAATGACGAGCTAATTAAAGGAACATTCTATGAGCACGAACTGCAGAAAATTAATGTTAGCCTCGACAAGACATACCAGATTGATAAAATTCTAGCCGAAAGAGGAAAAGTAAGCAGACTTGTTTACTGGCGCGGTTACACCGACAAATTCAATTCGTGGATCAAGGCAAACGAAGCAAAATCAATATAATAATGATTGGTGAAAAGGAATTTTCATCACTTTACCCAGTAATAGCTCTATGGGGTATTTTGTGGAATCGGAAGGTATGTGGCAAGATGCGCTGACGGAAATAATTTATCCGTGTACTTTCTACAATGTTAATGATCAAGAGAACGAAGTTGATATCGTAACAAATAGAGTGAAGCTTACAAATAAAACCAGACACACCACTATCCAGCATCAAAGAGGGACGATTCCTTCTAAGAACTACGAGAATATTGATCAAATTTTACACGAAATGAATAAAGATGGTACAATCAATAAACATGTAGCCTTCGCGTTCAACCCGAAAAAAAAAGGTGTAGAAGTAAAAATTAAAGACACCAGCGTCTCCTCTTTGAAGCTATCGCCACGATAAGCACTTCAGTTAGGGCTCAATCCCTTCAATGATTTATACAATGATCGGATATTGATTAATTCACCAAATTTATTGACAGGTATATCAACCCAACTATATATTTGTTGTGATATTATTGAGCCGCAATTGATTGGGGATACTTTTACGCAAATATAAAAAATAGTCCCAATGAGCACCGAGAAATACATTTTTGGATTTAGTCAGATGATTTCATTTCCACGGCCTCATTTCATATCAGTTCTAAGAAGAGAGCTCACAAACATCGAAATTGATATAAGAGAGAGCAGTGGGTTTGCTGCCCCATTTCTATTTGAGGTTTTATGTGTTAAGCTTCATTTCAAACGGATCGCATAATGAAGGTTTGCCCGTATCAACAATATTACAATCTGCAATCAGGCAGCGGTATTGGCGTCGTGTATAAAGGAGCCCCGTTCCAGAGGGGTCACGGAATCGGAAGTTCATTCGGCGGATTGTTTCGAAATATTATGCCTCTAGTTAAAAGAGGTGTTAGAACAGTTGGCCGGCAGGCTCTCAATACAGGAATGCAATTTCTGGGTGATTTGAGCGAAGATCAGCCGGTGAAGGAATCGTTCCAGCGTCGTGTTGTAGGAGCTGGAGAGAATTTGAAGCAAAAAGTCGAATCAAAAGTTGATCAATTCATAAATGGTTCGGGTTATAAAAAGAAACGATCAGCCGGTAAAACTATTCATTTGAAAGCGTCACTTGGTCGAGTGAACAAGAGGAATAAAACTAAACGCTTGGAACAATCCGATATCTTTAGTTGAGATGGCGTTCTTACATAATCATGCGGGTGTGTTAAAACAGAATTAGATATATTCTCTCTACCACCAACCCAAACGAATATTGAGAATGGTCAATGGATTAACTATAAACTTTTATCATCAATCACTGAAGATGGTCCTATTGAATTCGTGATTCCTGGACATGGTGAAGAGTACATAGACTTGTCTCAAACTATGTTATATATAAGTGCAAAAATTTTAAAATCTGATGGCACAGAACTGACCGATACCGATAATGTGGCGCATGTCAATAACTGGCTTCACTCGCTCTTCAGTCAAATTGACGTACTTTTGAATCAAAAACTTGTTTCTCCTCCCAATAATACATACGCATATAGAGCTTACCTAGAAACATTATGAAATTACGGAAGCGATGCAAAAAAGACGCACCTCACCTCATCACTGTGGTATTCTGATGCAGCTGGAAAAATGAATGACACTGATATAGGAGGAAATTCAGGATACATCAAACGTCAAAAATATACTGCAAAGAGTAAGAGTATCGATATGATGGGTCACCTCCATGTTGACATATTCAATCAAGAAAAATTTCTTCTAAAGGGTGTAGAGATGCTCCTTCGTTTGGTTCGTGCTCGTGACAGTTTCAATCTTCTTTCATCCGCTAATACTTATAAAGTTCAAATAACTGAGGCTACTGTATATGTGCCACAAGTAAAATTGAATCCTAGCATACTGCTGGCTCATAGTAAGGCATTGGAAATAAGTACTGCTAAATATCCAATTACTAGAGCAGAAGTGAAAGCTGTCACAATACCTACAGGTGTACAAGGAAAATCATTAGATAATATATTCCTGGGACAGCTCCCTAAACGCTGTATCATAGGATTTGTATCAAATCAAGCTTTCAATGGCGATTATACAAAGAACCCCTGTAATTTTGAGCATTTCAAAATTAATTATTTGTCTTTATTTGTAAACGGCCAGCAAATACCCACTAAACCACTTCAGTCATCCTTCACCGACAACTGAGCTTACACACAGATGTACAACACGCTATTCTCGGGCACAGGCATACATTTTGGAAATACTGGTAACGAAATAACCCGAGACGATTTCGCGGGAGGATACTGCCTTACAGCTTTTGATTTGACACCGGATCTATCAGCAAACTCGATGCTTTCTTGAAATTTGTCTCGCCATGGTTCATTACGAATCGAGGTAGGGTTTGAAATCGCCCTAATGCAGACATTGAATTGTGTTATTTATACAGAATTTGATAATATAATTGAAATAGATAAAAATAGAAATGTAATCGTGGACTATGGAAGTAAGATGTTTGTATTTGTCTGTATTGATTCATGAGAAGAATAAAACTATTTAGTTCATGTGATTGTTTCTTATTTATATCTCTAGAGCTTATCTAAGTAGACCAAAGTGATGATCCATCATAAAATAGAAGTAACTAACAAAATTTATCATTATCTTGTGAACAATTGGTGTGGCAAGTTATATAGTAGATGCTCAAGGCTTCTACTGTAGTAAGGTGGAATTTGTTATTGAAGAACTTGCCGTAATTACTACAGATGAATTATATACGCAGCATGATGTATTTAAATCACAATTTCATATGAGAAAATTAGATGAGAAACATCAGAAGCAAGTCAGTTGGGTGCAAGACAATCTCCACGGCTTTGCATGAACAGACGGCTACATAGAATATGATCAAATATTCAAAATATTGAAAAGCATTCTCGAGACTGCGGATAGAATTTATATCAATGGTGGCGATACAAAAGACTTTCTTGAGAGAGTTCTGGGTCGAAAGGATCTGATTGAACTTTCAGAGTTGGGATGCCTTTCCTTGAGGGTGTTATCTGAAAATTATGACGTACCTAGATGCATGACACCTCGAGCACACAAAGGAAAAATTTATGCTGTGAGGAATGTTAATCTTTTGAAACAGTGGCTTGTTCAAGATAACCGTAATGAATGCCGCTCAGATAGAATCAATATTTCACGAATATTTTCGAGATTTGGCCTACTATGGAGTTTATGCTTCAAATAGACTACCACAACGAGTCAATTATTCATGTACGATCATAGTTAATACAGACCCTGATACAAAGAAAGGCTCGCACTGGGTGGCTATATTTATCGATCGTAATAGAGATGGAATATGTTTTTTTTGTAACAACATTATGATCTAGAGTACTTTGAATATAATAGCCACTTATAATGATATTTTCGTCATTGTTACCTGAGACTAATTCTTTCATGCAGTCAAAATTTATTTTTTTCGAATTAATATAGTTCAGTGTGAAGCCCTTCACTTTACAAGTCTTTTGAATACGACCGTCAATTGGAAAAGACATTTAAACGCGTAATTTTTAGGACCACCACAAACAAACTCACTACTGTAGGCTCCCGAGCCTAAACAAGCCAACTCGTTTGTAAGATCTCCCATGAAATCACTCGTTAGTGGCTCGTACTGTGCTGGCTGATGAGAATATATGATCGAATCGGTGTCTCTCTATCTCCCAAATCGTGCAAATAACGATAAAGTTCGAGACGTGCAAGGGCTGTTGTGTATGCAGCAATTACGACATTAACCGTCGAAATTGGTTCCACTGATTCGTTACGGCACTGCCAGTTCACATACATCAGCTGGTTCCCAGCCGAAATTATTTTATTCACAGTAATTGCGGGATTAGCCAGCAGCTCATAAAGATCTGCAGGGGCCGCGACGGGTGTTGTCCGTGGCCTAATTTCAGCTTGAGCAAATTCAGCTGTCAATATAAAGTCGGTAGTTAGGACTTATCATAGTGAAAATATATTGTATAACTCACCCCATAATGAGTTTAAACAGATCTTTGCTACAGCACGTCAACCAGAATTTTTTGTAATTAAACCCTCATCTAGCTGGACTCCTTCTTTCTCTAGAAACAGGCTGATATATGCCTTTCTCGTCTCAGTTGTAGTACATTGTTTTGGATAACCAGACGATTTCTGTTTTATCTTCAAGAAAGTGTTAATATATTCGGCAAATATTCCTCCTATTTTCGAAGTTTTGTTGTATTCTGTAGTATTGTATTGCCAGATCTCGAAGATTTCCAATATTTTGTACCCATGCATCACCGCCATTTTCACTTCAGCAGCCACCCAGGTCCTCGTAAACTGTCTCTTGCAATCAAAGTTCTCGCACTCGTCTGCTTCTAACGTATCATAGCACGTCCGGCACAGAACGAACATAAGTTTACCGTGTGCTTTCCGCAGTAATTCAGGATGATACAATCCATCAGTGGGTGGGACAGTACACTTCATCAAACCTTCAACATGATCTATATTATTATTGGGACAGATTGAATCGCATTCGGTGCCAACAAAAATTTCTGGATATCCGATTGGATACTTTCCGTATTTGCAGATATAGGGGTAAAGTGAGCACACATCGACATATTTTATTTTTTCGTCATTTTCTGCCTTTTTATAGAGAACAGTATTACCCGTCCGGCCTCCGTAAAGAGCGTCTTGCGGCTGTAAGGATGCGTTATTGAGAAGTTGATGATTTTTCAGCTGAATTTCTAGATCTTTATGTTGCTGTAAATAATTTCTGAACTCGCACTCCCAAATACTTATTGAATTGTATCCCAAGCTTTCAATTTTTTCTGATTTGTCAAGTATACGCTGATGCCTAAATTCCATTGTTACTTTTGTTTTCGTATAAATTTGTTTATCTCTAAACATGATTTACATTCTTGCCAAAAACATCCCCAAAATTCAAATACTAATTCATCTTGTGCATAAAAACCGTCAACTTTCAGATTATTTGCAAGGACAACCTCTGAGCCATGCCCCGCGTGCTCGATGCGGACGTGTCGTTCACCTTCTTGCGATATTAACCATTGTACAGCTATTTTTAACTGAGTTTTTTTTCAATCTATACCCATTCATGGGTGTAATACCGATAGTATTTTCTTTCAAAAATAAACGGCGAAATGCCTTATTGCAGGCCGACGCAATAGTGACTGCCTCTGAAAATGGACAGACTCGACAATTATTTATGAAAGTTTGACGAAATTTGGTACAAGCTCTCCGCAAAATATCAACATCCACTATACAATATTGTTCTGAATCTCTCTGAATGTCAAACACTATATCATTGTCGATTTGTTGATTATACCAGACAAGAAATTTTCGTCTTTCCGAAGTATTCATACTGTCCGCACAGTAATATTTAACAACTGATAAAGGCCCTAAATATTCGGCGTTTTCTGGAGTATTGAATAGGTGAGGAAAGTACCCTTTTTTAACAGAATCTGCAAGACTCATGGCTTCAGGTAAAGACGCTAAAGACACTGCCATATAATTTATGGAGTCTATGAATCTAATTTTCTCATTGACTTCGATCAACAAAATTTTGTTACCGTTCAAAAGAATATTTGGTTTTAAGTTCATACTCTCTACAAGATATTTCAGAACAAATTAAGCGTCAAATGTCTTAGCATTATGTGCAATGCATATTACAGAAGAAAATTATATTCCAGGGGCTAAAACATACAGAAAAAAATTATCAATTGGGTTTTTTCTAAACACTTGCTGCCGAACATCGCAGGAATTGCAGAAAGATTTCAAATCATCTATGCTACAGTAGCTAGGATAGGATTGATGGATAACACTTAAGTCAACCTCATGCAAGCTGTGCTCCCCAAGAAGTTTCTCCTGCCGTGTCTCCAAGTCATAATAAATGAATGAAGTTTGGTTCGCGACCGCATTTTTGTCGGGTTTTATGAAGTATTGATGGTCAGCTTTTTCATAACATTCACAAATTTTGCAGAAAACTTCGCCGCAGGAATGATTCTTATTTTTTTGATAATTATAAGCCTTAAAACATCGTTTACAGGTTTTCAATAGCTCGCAAACATTTTTTCTCTTGTGATTATCGTAGCAAGTTTGTCCTTAAAAATTTCTATTACAGTCTGGGCATTTTTTCAATTGCTGCGTGAACATACACGCTGGAGCTACTTTACAAAAGATGCAGGTATTCGGACAAGTGTGAGCTAATAAACCGTTGCAGCCAATATGACAAACTTCGCAAGAATATTTGCATGTAAATGCAGCCGTCAAACTCTTTATAACAGAATAATGATTTTGATGATGTAACAGGTTTAGCCGTGGCAAATTTCTATCAGGTGCTCCTTCGAAAAGCAATTGACCGCGTGTATTATACTCGTATACACATATATTGTAGTGCTTGTAGTACCTCTGAAACACTCTTAATTCAGGAATACCGGCGCCGCGAGCATCTATTCGGATACCTGTATCTCTCAATAGCTTGTTGACGCGTGTCTGCTGGGCAATATGGGCGTCTTCTCGTATATTCTTGAAGATAGGATCTTTCGTAACGAATTCTATAGCGATTACTAAGGCCCTAGATAGACAGAGATTATCAACGTTATTAATTTCGATAATACCGTGTTTTCTCCGACATAATTCTGCATAGCTGAGCCCTGACCGTCTAAATGCTTTCCACTTCCGACGGGCATGGATATATGAGTCAATTCCATGGTGAATGCTCCATCAGAAAATAGTCCAGCATTGCTCTGTAGAATTCTATCAATTGCTTCCTAAATTACCTGTACATTCACTTGGTCAACGCGCCTAGAAGACATCCAAGCGGGCTCATTCTCCATACGGTGAGTGTGAAACATGAAACCGACAAAATCTGAAGGCTCCATGTCTTTTAGAATATTATTCAATACCTGTAAAATTTGATCATCAAATAACTATATCATCATAATCATAATTATTATACTTGTTCAATGCTCCCCTGGAACCATTCAATGGGATTTTCCCGGTGGGTGGCTCGGTCAGATGGAATACCATCCGACGTCCCCGCATCGAGAATCTCTTCACGTGATGAATTCTGTCCTCAACAATCTCATAACGTTTAATCTCGTCTTGCCCATCCTGAGTGCCTAAATTTTGATCCACAAAAACTTCACTGTTGCTATCACTATCACTCTGGATTGAGTTTGCACCTCCACCCATTAGTGCTGAATCAATTATACTCTCACATATCTCAAAAGAAGAGTCAAAATTTTGTTGGGAACTCATTTTAACTTTCACAGTAAACTAGATCGTAAACCACTGAAACATCTTCGAAACTCTTTCATGCTTTTAGAAACACACCTTCTACCCTTCAGCTTGAACATATACTCGTATGCACACATATATACACGCCCTCATATACACATCTACACACGCACGATAAATAGACAAAATTGCATCATATTTAGAAGTTTCAGTCAACATGTAACAATGAAAATGATTGTTTCAGGAGTAATAGGTAAACGGTTAAATATTAATAAAAGATCGGCGACATCATATTTTATATATATTTTTCTCTAATAAAAGCATATACATAGTCCAAATTCTTTCTCATCTTATTATTATGATATATATATATATATATATATATATATATATATATATATATATATATATATATATATATATATATATATATATATATATATATATATATATATATATATATATATATATATATATATATATATATATATATATATATATATATATATACATTTTAATAAAAACCTTCTCAAACCTAATTTTACCTGTTACAAGATATTTGAATAAAACTATATCTAGTTCTAAATTATATCTCAGCTTATCCACTATCGTATACTTAAGATTGTTTTTGTATTCCTCGTAAATATTGTCATAAAATTTGTTATAATACCTTGAAGATTCAAATAAACTATCGCCGAGATCAACAATTGTATCTATGTTCAATTTATTTAAGGCTAAAAATACATTACCGGATTCACATTGTAATTGCTCTCGGAGTAATAAGTTCAGGTCAATTCCATTCATTTTATATTTATGGCTGATTTCTGCTTCACTGCACTTTTTTTTTAGTACAAGTTTCTTGATAGATTCATAAAATTCGCCAAAATCTTCTATATCAATATATATTTTTTTGCGCGCACAGCCGAAAATTCTCACGGTGACTTTAAAATAATTATTGGGATTCAGACCGATAGCTATATAGCGGTTACAGCTCATGTCAAGAGGCATCATATCACACATTAATGAACGATCATAATTATCGCGATAATCACTGTTATTAGGAAGCGTGAACGATATCATACCCACCGATCCTAGTAGAATATCCAGATGGGCGTCTATGTGAAGTTCATCTTCCCTGAATATTTTTTCTACTTCAGGAGAGTTTTCCGGAGGGATTTACATTTCTTTGGACCATCGTTGGGCAAATTCATCCTGCTCGCCATCTTCTAGAGTCTCAGAGAGATTGACTCTTGGCCTCTGGTAGCATGGCAGCGGAGAATCATCGGAATCGCTGTCGAAAACTTCGATAACTGGCTCTGTAGGTACCGTCTCAGGCTCACCCTGTGGTAACATCGTTGCGGTGGATGCTCGTGACGAGATTGAAGTCGACGGTGATGATAGGAGAGGCATTGAGGATCTATAATAGTTAACGGAATGATAAAGAACTGCTTATAACTATTGCAATGAAGAATTTACTGTTTGCGAGAGATGAAATCTTCTTCAGAACTCATATTGGAATATAGAAGTTCACTGCAACAACAACAACAGACTGTGGTGTGTGTTTTTATATTCTAACTCATACGCTGTCATTGATCACGTGATCCGTTAACCCTGCCGGTTACGCGTTTGCCTGTTACAACCGTCTATGATAATGCATTTAGATTAATCTAGAACTGATCTTACTAAGAACACTCGACTAAAAATATATTTATTAAAGTATGAAATTTCTCACCTCAAGAGTTCAAGATTTTGCTGCTCATATGATAGATAAATATGACATTCAGATACATGGAAGTTGAGATTTATTGGAGTGAATGAGAATTTAGTTATAACTTGAGCCGTAGGTGTCACCACAATTATTTACCGCTGTTGTCCGCTCTATAAGGTTATATTCAATGATTCTTTGATGCGAATTTGAACCTTATTAAAATAAATAAGAATAATTTCAATGATCAGCATATATAACAGAACTGATCTTTTTATATGAATCTGTGGAGAGCCTGCTTCTATTTTTATGAATCAAGAAGTTTAACATTTATGAGTATTCAATAAGATTGAATAATTATCATTTATTATACCATAAGTAGTTGAAGTATTATCGATTTTTTTTTGTGGTGCTATCACGAATGTTTATTGTGCTTGCGTTTGAATACCACGAGTGTGCAGCACGAGTGGTATTCACAAGCACAATAAACATTCGTGATAGCACCACAAAAATAGTCTATAATACTTTAACTACAAATGGTATATAGAGGACCATTTCAGGAGTCAAACCATTTTTTAAAATTAGTTCTCTATGAATCTAGTAACAACTCACGTAATTTTCATAGGAACGAGTAAACAAACTTCTGTCAAACTGAAAAGTTAAAATTTTTTGCATTTCCTTTGACGAATAATAGAGAAATATATTGCGTCTTGATATGGAATCAAGTTCAGAAAAGTTTGGTGATAGATCAGAAGATAAAATTTATGAAGATATTTAGAAAAGTATTTCATTAAATACGAAGAAAGCACAAATTGGAGATATCCACATCTTGAGTAAAATACTCACTCTGACCACTAGTGTAATACCCTATGGTATTTCCACACGTCCAAATACCCACTGATATGCACCGTTTCTATGGCGATTTAGCATTGTTAACCTTGTTATAAATACTACGAATGGAATAGTCCAACAAACAAACTACTAGAATGATATTTGTCGCTCGAATCCGCGAACATCCTGCTCTTATTTTTATTATTATATACATTATTCATTTGGAAGTATTTTAGAAGATCTGATTTTCTAACAGTCAAATAGGTAGAACAAGCTTTGTTGCTTACATCAGTAGACAGCCCTCTCATATATTTCATTTATACTGTACACATTATTCAATCAAAATCTTCACTGCTCAGATCAGTTAACAACCTTCCAATATTTTCTTATTAGTCCATACATCATTCATTCGTAAGTATTTCATGAGATAATTGTATATTACAGATAGAAATATGTTTATATTACCCAGAACTGATCTTTTTATTCAGATCGATGAACAAACTGCTCATATTTCTGATGAATCTATAAATTTTTCATTCAAAGTATTTTACAGAGTAATAATATTTGAGAGATAATATTATAAGTTGAAATAATTTTATTTTTTCGATTACATGTGATAATATCTCAACACAAAAAACTCTCCTTCACTTTTTGATAAAATTACTTATGTTATACCGGCTATTGAAGTGTACATAAGTAATTTTATTAGAAAATGAAGAAGATACATTTATTTTTATTTTCTCTGCCTCGCATCAGCAGCCATTTTCTTCTTGAAGCGACGCCTCTCTATCTCCTTGGGACTTGGCGCGAAACCTTCGTTCTCGCTTGAACCGCAGCCTTGCGGATTTAGGAGGTAGGGAGCCTGAGGGTTCTCCTTTAGAGTTACACATAAAGAATAATATTAACATATTAATAATATTAGCTGGATAATATTAACGAATATGATAGATATGGATGATTCATTACTATTTTCTTGAGTAATCGTCTTTCTTTCGTCATGCCTTCTCTGCCACCAGTTTTTCAGCTCCTGCTCCCTCCTGGCCACTTGCCCAGGGAACGGGTCATAATTAGGGACGTCAAAATCGTCCCAGTTCTCGGTAGACTCCACCACATACGGCGCAAATACTATATAAGATTTTTACGATATTACTGCCTGAACGTTCAATAAATTATAGTTCTACCTTTTGGTGGCATCAGCTCTTCCGGCGATTTGCTCTTGCGCTTGCCGCCTGAGGCTCCTGCGGCCCTATTCACTGCCTGGCTCATGTTCACTATAATAAAAAGTAACACAAATACACTTAAAATATTCATATCCTCGATTAGCCACATATTCTCATAATAACACTTCTTTAACGCACAATCTCACCAGCTATACACTTCAGTTAGCGCACACACAAAAATTATTCTTCAGGCTGAAACACTTTCCGCACTAAAGTAAAATCGCTTCACACAAAAAGACGAAAGAACTGATAGTTTTTGCCGAACTGTTTGATATTTTCATATTGCAAAACGTACTGACGTCACAGGATCTTGGTAGGGGTATTTCACCGCCCTCCACAATCTTCAAGATATTTGCACCCTATCCAAGCTCTCAGATTTTCTCGCACGAATTGTATAACAATCTGCTGCACCGACGTCACAGAGTCTTAGGACCCGTTGCATAAAAATGGTCAACAGGCTGTCAGTTAATATGCTGTCGACTAGATTATCTAATGATGTTTATCTGGAAAAAATTGATCGCGTGGATAATTAACTTTCTCCTCAGGTTTAAATGACGATTGAAAATTGTATTTTGTTGTAAAATTATTCCAGAGAATATCATAACTTCTACTTAGATATTAAGAAAATCAGGTTGGAAACACGTGATCAAATATTTGACAATGTGATTATAGTTAACTACGCTATATGCAACTGAACCTTAATATTCGTAGAATGTTCAAATTTCTTCCTCAAGACAATAAATTATATCTCTTTAAAGAACTTCTTCAAATCTATTCAAAAAGCGCTGTCTTGAGAACACATTTATTTACCGAATTAATAGCACAAAAAAACCGACAAAATCTAAAATCTTCTAAGCACGTCTCAAATTTTTCTCAAACAAATAAATAACATCTCTCCAAAGGGTCTCTTCAAATCTCGCTATAAGAAGATTGATCCAGACCGGAAATTCTAATGTCCACAAAATCATTAGCTACATAAAAACAGCGTGTGATTTCTTAGCAACGTGAGATACATCTATTCTAAAAGCTCTGGTTTCATAAGAGATTCATTCATCAAATCTCGAACACCGATTTATATACATCTGCGAGATAATTACAATAGAATATGAAATTTAGGGAGCATTAGTACCTCTATTTAGCAGTTAGAATTTTTTCTCTAAGTTGAATAATAATATCAATGCGTTTCTATCAAAGTAGATAATTTAACTTCCTGGATGGAACAGCTTTAAAGATGCAAACCCACGATCACTTGCCTGTTGTGTAATAAAATGCAAGTTAATATCCACAGTTTTTCATGGGGACTCTTATTGATAGTTTGCCGACGCTAGCTGTTGAGATTTAGAGAAAGAGCCTATTCACTTCTTTCAAAGCGCAGGTACAAAAGGTCTTTTGACAAAGCGCTTTGTAGCGCTTTCTAACAGCAAAAGTGAATAACAGAATAAAAATTCTAACAGGTTAGTACAAATCAAAATAATATTTCACCATGGGCGTTTCTACTCTTTTTCTCCTGAGCAATAATTAATCAGGTATATTATTCTTTCCGGTAATGAATTCAGTGATATATTTTTTCTTTCATCCTGAAACATAAGAGATAATCTTCTCTTCAAGAAATTAAAGTCTCGATCAAATGAATACCTGAACATAGGCGGCCGTTACTCAACCCTTCTAATTGATTCTGAGCATTTGACAGCTGTCCGCCATCTTGGCCACCTGGCTGTCATCAATCAAACCCTTTTCTTTTGTTGAGTGAACACCTGGCTGCCTATAAATCACTAATTAATTCTGAGCATTTGACAGCTGGCCGCCATCTTGGCTCGCCAGAGCGGGGACACTAACTACTTACACGTATAAATAACTTGATTCATAAATCATCATTCCTAAAAATGTCAAATTATATTTTTCAAAACATTCTTGTTTTCATTGGCTACTACATCAATTTACTTTGTTGAAAAAAAGAACGGAATTGGATCAATTATTTTTTGGAAAATAAGGGATGATTGTGAATAAAATAGTATACATACTTCGGTGAGGATTTCATATCAGCCAAGAGCTTATTATATGACCAAGAGGCGAGGCCTCAAGGATCAGATATAGCTCGAGGGATGATTGTCAATAAAATAGTATACATACTTCGGTGAGGATTTCATATCAGCCTTGAGCTATATCTGATCCTCGAGGCTTCGCCTCTCGGTCATATAATAAGCTCTTGGCTGTAATGAAATACTTCCCACCTCAGATGTAATATACTATTCTTCAACCTCATCGCTTTTGAAACAGTCTTAACTCTGATCTAAGTGAATTCTTCAACTAATACCTTGAAAAAAATTTATGTTCATTACAGAAGCTTGGAATATTCTTCCCGACATACTTTGATTTTGTACACAGAAAGTGCTGGTGGTTGTAATGAACACTAAATTGAAAGAAAAAAATGTTCAAAATCATCTTTCTTCTTAATCGTAAAGAGCGTATTATCTGAAAGTTTTCACTAAATTTATCAAATAAATAATAAATGAGAAAATAGTTTTTCACTGCTTATATCTGCTTCACAATAAATGTCAACATCCTGTGTCCAGTGTTAAGATGTCATTGAGTCTGCCAAAGAGTTATTCCATAATATTCCATTGGTATCACTGCTGCGTGCTGCCGCTTCTTTCTAGTCCCAAAATCTAGTGATAGTGTCGAAGTGCAGATTACTCATGTCGCTGTCACTTCATCTACGCGTTCTGTGATGATATGCTTAAAAATTGTGATCGATTCTCCGTTTTATATTATTTGTGCAGCTAGACTTACGATTAAAATCATATTAGAATTGGTGGAGTTGCTAAAATGCACAATGTCCGGATCTCCTCAAATTTTGTCTTTGATAGGCCCAGATATCAATACGTAAGTTGAAATTATTCTATTGTGAAATAGTTCTTATCAATTTAGTATATTTTAGATACGAGTTTAGAAAATATGAAACAGATGCCTACAGGACTGATGTATCAAAAAATGAATTAGAGAACATTATAACTGCAGTGCGAAACTCTTCCGGTAAGTCGAAACACTTTTTTTGATTGTTAAAATGATCTCGATCTCAGTTCCATCTGTAGCAAAAATTAACAAATATTAAAATTATTCGTTGTATCTTGTGTGTGAAGAAAGTGTTTTTGGTGCATGAGGATGTTACTTTTCATGAGGCTTGACGAGTAAAAATAGGGGAACGCACAACTCTCCATTAAATAATTTACCATACTATAAAATCACGCCCTTGAATGTTCCATAACATAAAGAAACATAGCTATGAAAAACATAAAATAAGAATCCATACCATATTCTTCCATACCTATAGTAAAATATATTTTTTAAATTACATAGAATAAAATTTCATAACTGAATGTTCCATACTGTAAAAAAAAAAGTAACTTTGAAAAACATAAAATAAAAATCTATATCATAATCCTCCATACTGTAGAAAAATATACTTTTTTGGCAATCATAACAAAAATGGTGTTTCTATGGCTCTTTTTGCGGCCGTGAAGTTTCACTTTTTGGTACACATCTGTCAAATTTTACTTTTTGGGACTGATCTGTCAAACCATACTTTTTTGGGACTGAACTGTCAAAAACTACTTCATAAACATTTCATACTTACCTATATGGGCTGCTTGATGAACTCTTTAAGATACAGTTTTTGCCGAAATACATATTATATTCCTCCGTCAACCTGAATAATTCGTGCGATTCAAGAAATTGATTCGCATTTTTTATAAATGTCACTTTGATAGAAGACAATAAAATAAAACAATCTCAACGGCACCTAAGATTTACAATTGCAATGTCTTAGAAATGAATAGATAGAATTTTGTGGTTTTGAATTATATCGTGATGATCGCCTGAAAAACGCTGTGTGCACCTCGGCCTAGAGTTCTTTTTTGGTCTCACCTGAATTGCAGCCTCAGCTGCGCTTCGGCCACAAACAACAGATTCGACAAAAAAAAATACCTTTACGGCCTTGATGCACAAATAACTATTTTGAAATCCATAAAATAAAGATCTATAACTGAATGTTCCATAAACGTTAGAAAAAACATACTTTTTAGAAGGCATAAAAGAAGAATACAGCACAAAGATTCCCTAGACGAAAATTGTTGACATTTCGAACAATGCTTAAGAGATGCCGGTACTAGTAGCCTGCTAGCAAAATTAAATTCTGTTAGTGGTACTAAAACAGTGACTTATGGGTTGAAAATTGTACTAAAAGTAAGAAAACATGAGGGTAATGTTGCTATTCTATTCCCATACAATAATAATCTCTTTGAAATATGTTTTGATTTTGACTATTATGTACGTATTTTTTCGATTATTACGTTTTATATTACTCAAGCAACAGCGTATCTAATAGCTTCGTGCACTAGATACATAAATAACTATACTTTCATTTACCCTTCATTAAAAATTATGGTCCATATTCTCACCTCTTAAAATAGCACTACTTCCTAAAAATGTATGCACTTTCTCTTACAATCTCATATTTTATCAAATAGCGGTATCTTCTTTTATTAGAATTTTTGTTGCAGTAGCGCTCATTTAAGAAGTGAGAATAGGGACCTATATTGACTTAGCAAAAAACAGACGTCTGCAATTAGAAAAAAAATTAAGTTGAATGAATAAGATACCCAGAATCAGTATATTAAAATTTTTCAAAACTTGTCAATTTGAATCTGAACCCAAACAAAATGTAACAATTGAAATAGATAGCATGTTTTGGGAATAATCTAAATTGACCGAGCTCGCTTCGCTCATATGATGGTTTACTGTTGATTGTTATATTAGTTCAAGATCCCAGACCTGCCAGACGTTACTTATTTTCTGAGAAACAAAATTTGTGGATTAGAGCAGTGTTAGTCGGTACTTTTACCATGCGCATGTTTGCTAGTTTGTGCCGACGGCCAATTTTTAGATACGAGGTGCTATAGGTACTTTGAGACATTACTCACTTTTCTTAAAATCTGAGTAGTGATTTTCATGTAGATCTCAGATCTAACGCTTTATAGCTCGCAAAAAATAACGATTTCTTACTTATAATCTGAGTCCTAATTTTTATATATGATATTCAGGGAGCAATTTCAATACTTTTTATGAACAGCCAGACCAAGGAAGTGTTGAATGACCATAAATACTTCGCTTACTATCAAGCCTACAAATAGTGACCTCGCGCCTCTACTCACAGCGATATTTTAATCGTGTCTGCAGGATGTTTAGCCCTACGATTGGTCTAGCTGTTGACAAAAAGTATTGGAATTGTTCCCCGAATTTTTTTGTCGATTGTCATAATAATTCAACAATAGAAAAGACATCGATCGTTAATCGATGTTATCTTGTATTTTGGCTAAGATTATCACTTAAAAAAAATTTAAAAATATACAGAGTGCATACAGTAACGTGGAATTTGAGATTTCATGAGGAAATTTTCGGTTTGATTGGGAATTATTGGCTATTCTGTAGATTTCACAGCGTGAGTATGAAAATTTGTTTTTTTCATGATTAAACATTACAGCATAATCAAGATAATAAATGAATTAAATTATTGTTTTGTCGAGAATCAGATTCTCTTGACAATAAAACAAATATAATTCAATGTCGATGGAAATATATAATTTCCCCTGAAAGATTTCTTTGTACTGCGTGAATCAAATTGATTCGTTATTAATAATGCTCTTATTTAGAAGAAACAAATATTCTGGATGTACAACAATGTGGTTTTCGGAAATCTTTCTCCACAGTTTTAGCTTTGCAAGAGATGATAGGGGACATAGTTGATGGTCTAGATCTAGAAGACAGAAAGCACACAACTCTCAATCTGTGCGATTTATCCAAAGCTTCAGAGTTCAGACTGTGTTTCACATGAAATTTTCATAAAGAAACTTAAAATAAGTGGAGCTCGAAGAACACCATTATATTTATTTATCTCATATTCAACAAATCGAAAGCAGTGTGTAGCTTTATATAGCTCTTGCTCTGATCTCAATAATATCTTATACGGCGTGTCTCAAGAGTCCGTCCTTGGATCTATCCTATTTATCCTTCACATTTGTGTGAGTTTTTACAGGCACACAAGAGCATTCTTTTTGCTGACGATATTTCACTTCTAAGCTCAGATCAAAATGTAGATGATTTAATCAAGACCTCAGAGTTTGTTTTACAACAAACAAAAGATTAGTTTCTAGCAAATAAACTTGAATTAAATGAAGAGAAGTCTCAAGTAATTATCATCAGTTGCAAAAGGTCAAGTCGTTAAAGTGTTGGGCGCTTTTATTGATGCAAATCTAAATTGGATTTTTCAAGTTGGAAGACTTTTCAGTAAACTATCAACCATCATATTCCTGTTTCAAATCTTAGAAGCACTTACATGGCTCTTCTTCGTAGTAATATGTGCTATGCTGTTGTCTTGGGGGGGAATTCAACACATGCAATTAAAGTTTCCAGATTACACAAGAAGATAGTAAGATTAATAGTTAACGCAGCGCCGAGAGAGCCCTGTCGTGAAATTTGAAAATTTTACTATTGCCATGTGCTTATCTTTTGGAAACTCAGGTAAATACCCATAAGAATAAACACTTATTTGCAAGAAATGATGAAATACATCGTTACAAAACAAGATCTGCTAATTTATTTGATAAAAGACGCTTCAGGCTTGAGGTTTCAGTCAAAAATTCACCCAACTTGGATTTATACAACAAATTGTCACAAGACTTAGGAGTTCTAGATGTGGAAAATTTCAAATTGGAGCTAAAAGATTATCTATTGAAGTATTGTTTTTATTCTTTAGAAGAGTTTTTGAATTCCAATATGGAAATACATTTAGCCACCTGCTCAATTACGCTATAGCTAATATTGTATTGTGATTTAAAATTCTTGTATTTAAGATTAAAACATGCCATCATTGTATGTGTACATCTATATGGTGAAAATATCTATTATTATTATTATTATTATCTTTCATTTTCTCTTTTCAGGTCGGAGAATATCGCATGTCTGTAAGAATAACTCTGTTCCAGTATAGTCTACCTTGTTCCGCCATAATGACATTCTCTGGGTTGTATTTGTGGTATGGTTGTTTTTCTCTTGTTGGGTCCAAGATACTTGCGAGGTGTTGATGAACGATCTTGCCAACATTATCGTGTCTTTGAGTACATTATTATTATTATTATCATTACTATTATCATCTGTCAATTGGCCGTCGGCACAAACTGGCAAGTATGCGTATGATCAAAGTACATATCAACATTACTCTATTCCACACATTTTGTTTCTCAGAAAATGGATAACGTCTGGTGGGCCTGGGATCTCACTCCTTATAGAATATTTGAACATTGTGAAGTTCCATAGAACTCATATTTACAACGCATGCTTCTGAATAATATTAATAAATATTTGATTTTAGATAAACCTGCTTGAATTTCCATGAACAAGGACTCGAATAATTCTACCATTATGTCGATAATGTGAAAAACAATTGTTCACCTTACAGATGGATACTGATCTTGAATGGATGTACTTTCATAGCAAATTTTGCATGCAAATAGCTCAGTTTCTATAGATATTTCACAAAATTTTGTGCTTGTAATAGATTATTACATCTACAATTTCGGCATACTAAACGTCTACATGAATGGATGTTTCTTTATATGTATATATAAATTCATATTTTTATTATTTTTGTCTGTTGTGAAAGTTGAGAGATTCATATTAGTTTTCATCCCTATTGTTAGTCAAAAAAGGGGTCTCTTCTTTATTAGCTTGCCTGATTTATTATTTTATGGACGTTTTTAAATTTGTAAGAAATATGTCACAGTGGGACAGCAAATGTTTGCCTCTTTATTTCAAGTTTGTAAAATACGTCGCGTAAAGAACCTTTTCAGGGCCCCGTACCCAAAGGGAGTCAAATGGACCCTATTACTGAGGCTCCGCGTCCGCTGTCGGTCAGTTACACAAGATATTGATATGCGGTTTTCGATGTTAGTATCAGAATGAATTTAACTTTTATTTTCATGATCAATTTGACCACCCGTAACTCAGTTTCTCAAATCTATAGCAATTGCAACCAGTTTTCAGGGATTTTTCTCCAAATAAGTTTAAAAAGGTCAACAATTTTTTTCAGGATGAAGCACATGACCTCCTGTCAGTCAATTACTAAATGATAAAAACTAAAACTCCTTTCGAGTTTTTACGTGCACAAGTTATGGATACAATAGTCACAACTTGAAACTGGTACTAAATGGAAGCTGCTGTTCCGCAAGTATGCCCAAATAACTTGATTTTAAGCTCAGTGATTGAGGGTGATAGTAATTTGTGTAATCTCTGAATTGTGTAATTCATGAATTGCAAAAAATGCGCTTTGATCATCAAGATGATTCTTCAATTTTTCCAATGATGTTATGTTGAGGACAAAGATGTCAGTATGTGAATTTAAATATTATTTTCTTTAATGATACACAGAATGTTTTTGTGCTTCGAGAACTTAAGCCGCCAGAACATAATCGTGAATATTTCCCAATCACATAACACGTTTGCTCTTATTCAATCACATTTCTCCAAAAAACTAAAGTATTTCTCTATCAATTGATTTTCGTTCATTTATTTTTTTTTTATTATGAGCACTGGAAGTTTCCCGTCACTGAACTGAATTTTGCTTTGAAAGTTCTTAATTCCAAGCCATGAAAACAATAATCAATCAAAAAATGATGATTGTGGATGATGGATGGCGTTAGTATTTTTTAATTCCATTGTTATAATATCAAATTGACATTTAGAAAAAAAATGTATTATGAGATGTGTTCATTATGAATCAGGTGAGTTATGTTTCGTAGTACCCATTAGCCTACTGTAAATGTGATCGCATCGCAATTATTTTTTGTAAAATTGATAAGAATTTATTTAAAAAGCTCAGTAATGGGGTACCTCGGTACAATTGTTACAAAAAGTGTTGTCATTAAATGACCGTCATTAATGTCACGGTCGTTCGGTCCTTGCAGCATAATATACAATTATAATATGCTATCTATGTGATCGAGATAATAAATTGTTTATTTGAAAAAATTCTCCGTAGAGAATCTGTTTAGCAAAATGAGAAGTTATACCTATTCATGGAGAGATACAATTATTGTACATATAATCAATTTATTGTTATATAATTCAAGTATTAAGATTGTTACTAATATATTACGGTTTGGCATTTTATATTATGCATGTTTTTCACATATTGAAACGTTTGCCTCAATTATCATCACCCAATACTAAAAAAAATGTGCTCAATGCTTCTGGCATGTATCAAAGGAACAGATGTCCAGTCATAAATTGTAATAATTGGTTGACAAGTCTAGTATCTAGATTTGTGAAGTGTTAAGACGTAAACACAGACACTGATTGAACACGATTTCATGAGAAAATAAGAATTCACTTCAATATTGAACAACATTCCTACCATGTTGGAGATACTCAGCTTTGGTCAAAGATAACATATTGTAAAATATATATATTGTGCACTCTACGACTCAGGAAATAACAATCTATCAACCAAGTGCATTTTAAGTAGGTAGTGTCTGCCACACCCGTACCGGATAAAAAGCGTGATTGATATTTATTCATTTTATTTTACTTATGTTGTGTGAAAACATTTATATTTTCTTTATCTTCTGATTTCCAGTTGTATTTTTCAAGAAACCATATTAGTCCATTTTGATATTTCAACAAGTTGCCATGGCAACTGTACAAAAAGGATTGATATTTTTGGACGAGTACAAAAAGTAGATCACGTTATATAGTTCGTATCTCCTAGCTACTAGTAAAACTGAATATTAATATTTAATTAAATATTCAGGTTGAGTTGTAAAGTTCAAAGTGTGAAGATCAGATTTTTCTCATCTATAATAAAATAGGTATAAATAATCAAGCTAATCTAAAAGAAAGTGAAAACGGGTGGAACTCTGCCCCTATCTTATAAGTTTACTTGTCGCACTCAAATTGTACTTGGCGCACTCAAAAGCCAAAGACCCATTTACCGCCTGAAAAAACGTGCGCAAAATAGTACTTATCATAGTTTCTTAATATAACTGAAATATTAAGTGAAATATTGTTCTCAAAAAGATGTTTTCAACAAATAATTTTATTTGTACATAAGTAGTTGATCGAAAAGGCCCTGTCACATGGAGAAAAATTGATTTCTTTGTGTTTATTGGAACGGTAATGTTGTGTCATTTTAATCATGTGAATATTAATTGCAATATGAATTAAATTTGGCATAGAATTATCTGAGATAATAAATATACAGGAATCCGGATGCAGCAATTGACTATCCGTATCCAAGAGCCGTGAGCATAATGCATCATGCTCGGCTTCAAATCAACCCGCCCATTCCAGCCACATAGGAAGAGCTTGGAAATTTAATTGTGGACCCACAATAGGGGAAAAGTTTCCACTGCAAATCGGAAATAATACAGAATCATTCTGCAGAGCTACCGTCGTATGTGATGCTGGTAAGACAGTATTTTTAGCATCGACGCATCTTTTGGATTTGGTCGTGGAAAGAGTGAAGGAGGTTCACGTGGATGGTACGTTTGTATGTACCATAGCATCTCCTCCATCACATCAGCTACTAACAATCCATTCCATCATCAGGAATGAGGTATTTTAAAATTATGAATTATTTTTCCCTCAAATATTTAATTTATTCTTGTTTTCAGTCTATTCCTGTAGCATTCAAACTGATGTCATCAAGATTAACGGCTTCATATATAGAAATTTTTGAAAGACTAAAAATTTATGCACCCACATTACGTCCCAATTTAATTATAATTGATTTCGAAAGAGCATTACATAACGCATTAATGCATAGTTTCCCGAATTCAGAAATAGTAGGCTGCTTTTATCACTGTGCAAGTGTAAGTACATCGAGATCGAAGTAGATTTCTTGAATTAAATATGTCTTAGGCTGTTTGGAAGATGGCATCCAGACTTGGATACGTGGCAGATATGGAGGGCGACAGGAAAAAAGCAATAAAAATGATTATGAGCCTTTCGTTGCTCCCAGCGGACCACTTCCGAGAAGGTTTGGAAGCTACACAAATTTGGTGCCGCAATGGGAGACAAGTAAACTTGAATAATTTATTTAGGTATATTCAGAGGTAGTTATTTTTGCTTTTAATTGTCCTTCAA
The DNA here is from genome assembly GCA_963989225.1 of Dromius quadrimaculatus. Classification (NCBI taxonomy): domain Eukaryota; kingdom Metazoa; phylum Arthropoda; class Insecta; order Coleoptera; family Carabidae; genus Dromius; species Dromius quadrimaculatus. The sequence goes on along the minus strand of OZ022328.1, from coordinate 34,093,189 downwards.
TTGTATATTACGTCGATAAATCTGGACTAATAATTTTAATTTTCGACAGATACTGGATTCAAAGTGTGGGTCCAGAACACATAAGTGTTTATAATTTATCAAGACGAACCCACAATAACGTCGAGGCGATCGATAAAATATTATTGACAAAAATGGGCTTTAATCCAAATTTTTTTCTATTTTTAGGTAATTTGAAATTTATTTTCATGATCATGACAAACTATATTCTTTACTTGTTTTTTCTATAGAAAAACTGGTACAGCTGACTGTAAGGGCTGGTATTGAATACCAGCAGTTACAAAGAGGACAGCGAATTTCTCGTGCTATGAGTTTAAGGTATCTGGGTAATGATCAAAGAATTGGAGATGCTCAGCGGGCATGAGCTAATAATGAATTCCCGATTATACATTCTTTAGAAATTGTTGCTCATACTGTTGAGCACCTTGCAAATGATCTCCGTCAAGTTAGATGAAATATGAAAATTTTTATACTTATTACGTATTGCTACTCTTACCAGGCTCCTGATATCAGGCAAGAAAATGTAAGCATGTAATTTTTTTTGTATAATATCCTATTACACACTTGCGTTCACAGCTCTTGGCAAATGAAAAACCACAGCTCTTGGAAAATGAAGAACAACAACTGCTTCCACCTGAACCAGATATTATTGATAACGAACAACCACTAAGATATTTTAAACTGCCAATAAATTTATCTATTCATTCATTAATATCTAAAGGTGGAGATATTTAGTTTCTAATAAGGCACCCAGTCATCTACTGAAGAAATAAACGAACTAAACAAAATCGAATTTTGAATGGGATATATCAAACACACAATTTTTTTTTTCAGATCGAAGTAATCATCAATCTGGATGATATTTTGGTTATCATTGAAGATCAACCGGAGGCACCTGAACAGGTACTAGTACCAGATCCAGTTCTAGTGCCTGAGCCCGAACTATTAGAAGAGCATTATAAAGCTAAAAAGAGACATGGATGAGAGAAGTTGGGATACCCACGCAGGACGCCAAGCTTGTGACGTGCTTTGTTTGCATCCGACACCTACCTACCAGAATATGACGCTTTCATCAGATCGCGGTGCTTGCAATCACGTAGTTACAAAAAAAAAAGGTAAAAAAGCTAACAATAGTGATCAAAATATAACGTAATACTATTTCAGGGGATGAATGCAACAATTTCATACACGATGACGTACGATCGCGAATCCATCAATGCTGTTAATAAGTGATCTATATTCATAATTTTGTACTTGTACTGTTATTTACTTGGTGATTCATATTTGTAATTTAGTATTTATACTGTTAGCTAGTACTTCACGTTTGTAATTTTGTATTTGTACTGTTAGCTAGTGATTTATATTTCTAATTTCGTATTTGTGCTATAAGCTAGTGATTTAAATTTGTAAAAACAATGACTGCAGCGTGTGTCGTGTACGGACTGATAAAATACCTTTATTTATAATTCAGAAATTGCATTATGCAAGTGTGTGTATCTGCATTTTGCCCCTTGTTTTGTGTATTATGCCAAATGGGGATACAACGTAAAACAGAAAAAACGCGCCAAGTACTCTATCTCAAAGGTGGTGTGGAAAAGAGTGCATATTGTACATAAGATAACTTATTTATAGATAAAAACAATGGATGATCGATTAAAATGTGAAATAATTTATGTGCAAGTTGTTAGAGTACCTATATCGGATTCTTAAAAAAGATAACGATAAAGTTCCAAAGATTTTGGGGGGAGATTTCAATGTGAATTTTGCATTAGGTATAGCGATCCCTCTAATAAAATTCCTGAACACTAAATTAAATTAAAAAATGTGGAGCAGTCGCACTGTATTAATAAAATCAAAAATAGTAATTGTCGCAGTATTTCAAATATATATTAATCAAACGAAACCAAAGTATTCATTTCATACTTCAGCTACCACAAGCCTTTCATATCATTTATTGAACATTCAATTTTATATAATGTGTTTGTGAATAAAATGTGAAATAATCTTTAAACTTTGGTATCAATATTATCATAAATAAACCCTACAATTATCATACTCCTGAAATTCTACATTCGTCTCATTATCTTGAAGTTTACATGAGATTTTGTGTTTGATTATCGTATTATTATATGCAAAAAATATATCCAATGATGTACAAGTAAGTAACGTGATGTCTACGTCAGATTTTTGTTACAGGATATTCCATTTGTATTGTCTGTTTATTGTGTACCAATATTTTAAGTATTTTTTTTGGAGCAGAAAATTGAGCACAGCTTCCTATTATTTATAATGATATACACATTGATAAATAAATATTGTCTACTTCTTAATACAAGTAATTTCCCTACTAATTAAAACAGAGCAGAACGTCTGGTAACTATATTGATACAAAAAATAGAACTATTAGATTTGTTAATAGTATTTCTTATATTATTTATTTATCACTAATGAAAATAATTCAATTTCTGAGGCAAATCGAATGGTGGTCACCCGTTTTAGTACATTTGTCAAGCAATTAATTTATATTTAGGCGGTCCGTATGTGCGCGACGTGGAGTTTTGTAGAACTTTTCCTTTAAATACTAGTCAATCTAAAAAGCTCAATTTGGAGCTCGTTTCCGATTGTTCTCTTTTTTGTCATTATTTTCCTTATTATTCTCATGATTCCTTACTTTTAGTACAATTTTCAACCCAAAAATCACTGTTTTAGTACCACTAACAGAATTTCATTTCGCTAGTAGGTCACTGGTACCGCCATCTCTTGAAAATTGTTCGAAATGCTAACAGGTGACTACATATTTTCGTCTAGGGAATTTTTGTGTTGTGTTCTTCTCTCATGTCTTTTATAAAGTATGTTTTTTTCACTTTATGGGACATTCAGTCATGAATCTTTATTCTATGGATTTTAAAAAGTATGTTTTCTTACAGTATGGAAGATTATGATATGGATTTTAATTTTATGTTTATTAAAGTTATTCTTCTCTACGATATGGAACATTCAGTTATGGATTCTCATTTTATGTGATTCAAAAAGTATGTTTTCTTGTAAGTTTGAAAGAATATAGTATGGATTTTTATTTTATGTTTTCCAAAGTTATGTTTTTTTACGTTATGGAATATTCAAGGGTATGGGATAAATAGTTATTCAAGTATCAAGAGCAATAAATACATCATCATCATCATCACTGGCGCAACAGCCCTTGTAAGGGCCTGGGCCTTTCTAATCGGTATCACCGAGCCGCGGTATAACACCGCCGTACTGCCGATCAGAATTTCGTGCCACTGCTACATATTTTAAGGTGTATATGTTGGCAGCCTGTAGCACCCGAGTGTGTTGATGCAAGAAGCTGCAATAAATACAGTTTATCGATTGAAATCGTAACTAATGTTTTTGAAACACAAAAAATCGTAATCACTATTAAAATACCAAAAGTCAGTTGCACCACACCCTCTCAACTAAATAATTTCGTATCAAAACTCATAAGTTAAATGTTACATTGTTGTCATCCCGATTTGATATTTCTACAAGCCTTAAGTTAACTTGTTTTGTTAGTACGGATCAAACTTTGCAACTGAATTTTGAAACACTTATCCCCCACCAATTGAGCTGAAATTTTGCATACACGTTCAATTTGGGTGATAATGCCTAAGTGACGTCCTTCAAAATCCAATATGGTGAGCTCCCGAAAACGGCGGACTAGTTATTTTTTATGCATCGCCATGATATGGATACCAAATGAAAGGTTTTGCTGAGAGGAATACGAAGAGTGGAATAACGTCACATTAAATTCAATATGGCAATCAACAATGCATTGGTTTTTTTGAGGTCAGGAACGAAAATTCCGAAAAAACAGCCGACCCCAATGAGAGCTGCGAAAATATAATGATGCACTAACGGTCAGTCAAGAATAATCTTATTATGATTTTTTGGAACTGTCAAGGGTTCAAAAATTTCAATAATAATATAAATAATCTATGTACTAGCAATATAATATGTTTATGTGAAACTTGGTTGGAATGTGAACCATGTTCAATAAGCAGTATGGCACAGTTTTGTATGTTTTCCTCAAACGCGGTTCGTGGTAAGAGTAGAGGTCGTACTAGTGGTGGTCTTGTGATTTACGTGGATTCTACTTTGAATTGTGACTGTATCGCCAAATGTGAAAACTGGCTATTCATTCATATTCAATATAAATCCTTTAATGCCATTGTAGGTCTAATTTACTTCAATTCAAATATCAATATAAAATATGCTTTACATCTTCTAAATCTAACATTATACGAACTACCAACCAAATTTGATAATGTTTGCTGGATATTAGGTGAAGATTTTAATTGTAGAGTTGGTGATCTGAATGAACTAGATTTCGAAATGCTATTCCAATCTAACCTACATTCAACACGTTCATCAATGGACAAGATTATCAACAACAGGGGCCGAATACTTACAAATTGTATGGAAGAAAATAACATCATTCTTTTGAATGGCAAAACGCGAAGTGACTATCCCGCACAATTTACTACCTCCAATACAAATGGAAACAGTACTATAGATTTAATTTGGTGTGATTATCTAAGTGTTTCATACATGAAAGATTTGTTGGTTTCCGAGAACATATTTTGCTCCGATCGTTTTCCAGTGAATTTAATTTTAGACATTCCAATAATAAAAGAAGCTCCCTCATCTGCAAGCTGGTCAGTTAGGTAGACTGATATGAGACGACAACTTGGAAATAAATTATTACAATACTATGCAAAACTTGCTCAGTGTAAGTTAACAGAATATCACTGGATCCCCAGACGCATTATACAAGAATCTAATTGATTCTATTATCACTTCCGGCATATCCCTTGATATGTATGTTGCATCACGCTCAATCCCAACCAACTACAAACGGAATAAGCCTTAGTACGATCAAGATCGCAAAGATCAATACAAAATTGTGAAAAAAAATCTCAGGCTATGTAGGTAAAAGTAAGAAATATGAATATAATAACAACATTATAATATCTCTCCGTAATGTGAATAATAGTGAAATGTTCTGGAACACAATTACTAAATTTGGAGAAAAAAATAATGCTAATATCCTAGATAGAGATGTCTGGGAAAGTTTTTACGACAACTTATCCACTGAACGAATCATTGACGATACCACCTACTTCGATGTATTCGATCAAATTCTGGATCCTGAAATCACGAGCTATGGTTTTCCGTTCCATCAATAGATCTAAGGATGAAAAAGCACCAGGCCTGGATACAATTAGCAATGAATTTTTTAAAAATCTTCCTGAGAATTGGTTGCTCTATATTACGTTCCTTTTCAATGTGATTTGGAACTCTGAATCCATTCCTTACCGGTGAACACAAGTTGGAATGTTCATGCTACATAAGAAAGGTGATAAGCATAATCCATCTAATTATAGAGGTATTGCCATAGTTAACAGTTTGCTGAAAATTTTCACACAAATTATTCTCGAGAGATTCGGAATATGGACCGATAAATATTCAGCCATTCCAGAAAGTGAAGCTGGTTTCAAGACAAATCGCAGCTGCATGGATAACATTTTCGTGTTGAGTGCTGTAGTGCAATTGCAATTGAAACGCAGGAAAAATTCAGTTTATGCTATTTTCGTTGATTTGAAACAAGTTTTCGACTCTATCACGCATAAATTACTTTGGCACTACCTATATAATCTTGGTTTAGATGCAGATTGAAGGACCCAAATATGGATAAGGAAAAAATTTTTTAGGTATTGAAGTCCATTTAATTTTATTCATGCTACTGTTCAATTTTTGGACGTTTCGGATGTTAACCCATCCATCTTCAGCGTTCTACAAAGATGTTAATGATCATGAAACAATAATAAATGGGATGATGATGAAAAATGATAACACATGTGCAACATATTTACCTATTGAAATATTACAATCCTATAGCTTCATTTACAGCATAGTTATGAAGATAACCTCCCAATACTTATTGATAACAATATAAAAATAGCAAATAGCTCAAAAATCACAAAAAATGTGTGAATGTAACTTCGAGGCTACCACCAACCAAGGTGGCTGGTGATAGAATGACAAAAAATGGTGAACAAAAAACAAAAATCACTATAGATCACGCATACCAACTAAAAAATTTTGCGCGTATTTCAAATTTTGTCTAGCGTCAGTTTGGTAATTAATGCATTTACTGCGATTAAGGTTGATATGTAGGCTTTCATGTAATAATCTTGGAACTTTGTTGTTAATAACTGATAAAATTTGGGGTTCTTTGAAATTAAATTTGTGACCTGTTTCCTGATGGTGCCTAGTAAGCGCACTATGATCAGGGTTCAAAATTCTACAGTTGTAGTTGTGCTGATATAATCTTTTTTGAAGGGTCTGTGAAGTTTCCCCAATTTAGCATTTATTACAAGCATTACAATCAACTTTGTATATCAAATTCTTCCGATCTAGAGTTTCAGTCTTATCCTTTAGTTTACTAAAAAGAGGTTTAGTAGATGTTAAATTATTAGATGCAATTGAAATATTACTGTTATGCAAAATTCTCTGAACACCGCACACAACTTCGTGATCGAATGGCATTGCAGTGTAAATTTTGGGTTCCACTGGTTGTATGTTTACATCAGTTGACCTGTGCTGCAACGTGTGAATTCTCCGTTTGATATTTGCGTGTAAAAATTCTGCAGGGATTCTGTGATTTTTGAGCTATTTGCTATTTTTATATTGTTATCAACGCTGAAGATGGATGGGTTAACATCCGAAACGTCCAAAAATTGAACAGTAGCATGAATAAAATTAAATGGACTTCAATACCAAAACAATTTTTTCCTAATATATAATCTTGGGGTAAGCACTAAGCTCATCCGTATCGTGAAATATCTTTATGATAACGCATCCATGAAAGTAAAACTTCAAAATCATTCTTATTCTAAAAACTACGAAATTACGGAATTACAGGGTGAATCGTTGAGTCCGATTTTATTTAGTTTATTTATCAGTGATATTGAAAATTATTCTCGATCGAAGGGAGTTTGGGAACTCTTTATTAATGGGAAAGATGACATTTTATTTCCACTTTACGCAGACGATCTTGCAATATTTGCCAATTTTCCGACTGATGTGCAGCGGAAATTAAATATCTTAGCCAAATACTGCGAATTGAAAAATTTGACAGTGAATACGGATGAATCAGAGGTAATGAGATTTCATCGTGGCGGCACCTCCAATTTACCCAACTTTTATTACAATTCTAGTGTACTAAAACTGACAAATAAGTACATATATCTTGATATTCCTATTTCTAGTTCTTCGTTTTTTCTGGAAGCGACAAAAAACGTAATATCCAAGACAAATATCGCAACAGCAACTGTGCGCAACATATCAGTTAGATCAAAAAATAAAAATTGGATGACTACCGTCAAATTATACGATGCAATCGTAATGAGCACACTTTTATACAGTTCTGCTATATGGAGCTTAAGATATCTTGATGTACTTGAGAAAGCTCAAATAAGTTTTTCCAAGAATCTACTCTATTTGCATAGAAATACTCCCAATTATATCATGCGAATTGAAGTTGGAATCGTGAAGTTATCTTACCAAGTCTTCAAATTGGTTATTGGATGATTATTGAAGCTTTGGAAAATGGCCATATCATAGATATCCGAGAATGTGTTACACTGCTCTATTTCAATCAGAAAAATCACCGTACAATAACGTTAAATATAATTGGGTGTCTCAAGTTAGGCACCTTTTCGAGATGATAGACTGTAACGATATTTGGACAGCACAAGACCCGAAATATTTAGAAAGAAATACCGAGTTCATATTACATATATACGAATCACTTTTGAAAGCAATGGACACAAGCAGTGTAAAGAATTTTAATTTTTGTCAGTTATATAAAAACTTTGGTATATATAATGGTCCACACCCTTATTTGACTCTCAATTTGAATATAAATTCTACTAGAATTATTGCCTAGCTTCGTTCATCAAATTCAATGTGTATCTACATCAAAGTCAATCATACCTAGACAAATTTAATCCATCTGATATTTGCAACATTTGCTGTCTTAATAAGCAAGAAGATATACAGCATATTTTTTCTCTTGCCCAGCTTACAAAAACCCGAGAAACTATTATTTATCAGAACTTAAAAATTCCCTGTATGCTGTACTTGATGTAACATCTATCGAACAGGCCAAAAAAGTATGCTTTTTTTAAGTAATGCTTTGAAGATCCGATCAATCATAGTGTATGTATAATTATGTAGATTTACTTTTTTATATATGTTTATTTGGTATATATTATGTATTATTTGGTAAAATTTCTATGAATTCCTATTTGTATCGGGAAAATCCCGAATGGCAAATAAATTCATTATTATTTTTATTATATATTATTATTATAAGTAAAATATTACGAACTCACAATTTTTATCAAGACATGCGATATAAAAAATTGCAAATAGTAGACTTCCATGTTTTTTATCCCTTGGGTGAGAGCAGTAAAATAATAAATTTTTCAATAGATATGCATAAAAGTTCTCCTAGGAAAGTTGAAGATTACAAAGTTTGGAATAAACAATAGAATTTTCCATATTTAGAGATCCTGAAATGCAATAATTTATGAAATTGTTTTCAAAAATTGTATAACAAAATATAAATTAAAATTCCATAATGATATTTTGAGTATTTAATATTACTCTAATTATATATGATTGAAAACCGAATAATTTGATTCAACATTTGAAAACAAAAAATTTTAAATTGGAGCATGTGATTTGATTTCATATAATACATCATGCCAAAAAAAAATAGTTTGATAGAATCCGATAATATTTAATCACGTTTTTAACCTAAAGATTAAACTATTTTGACTCAATCATTGCGTTTTCTGCACGGTTCACATATGCTCAAGCGCTTTCTAAGGGCACAAAATGGCGGATGATAATACTCATGTATTTAGTGACTTAGATAAGGGACAGCTGACTCGTCCGCCATTTTGGAGCCCACTGTCATTTTTTTGCCGTTTACTCATGTGTGAACTTTAATATAATTTGATAAAATAAATGCAAATGACGGGCTGTTCTGGGCCCAGTTGTATTATTCATTCTAGATACGGGCTCTGATCCTACAGCTGAGTAATTTTCATTTCTCAATACATCATTTTAATGTGGAGAAATATATTCCGAGCTACTAAACCTCAATTTTAATTTCGAGTTAAACTGTTCGAATGTAAGAGGCTGAGTGCATTATTAAGAGTAAATGCACGCAATATTGCAAAAATCTTTGTTTTTCAGTGATATTCTAGATTTTTTTTTACTTAATTGTCATAATTTCCCGATGTTTTACATTTACAGTATTGTGAATTTTTATAAGGACGAAACATGTGTATACAGTTGCTCTCCGATCTAAGAGGATGCTGTCAAAACCGATTCTTAGATTCGAAATTTTGTGGAACATATTAATAAATGTTTCAGAATTTTTATATTTTAAATTATTTGTTAGAGCACTACACTGTTGTAAGAGATTTGAGGATTAGTAATTTGGAAATTTCAAACAAAAATAAGACCATACATTAAGAATATTACTGAAGGACAAATATTTTTGCAATAATGCTGACATTTACTCTGAATAATGCACTCAGCCTCTTACAATCGAACAGTTAAACTCGAAATTTAAATTGAGGTCAAGTAACTCGGGATATATTTCTCCACATTCAAATATATATTTCCAATTTACCTACCAAGGTCTGTGAATTGGAAATATATATATATATTTTTTAAACATTACAAGTGTCATCTTACGTATTTCCATTGCCAGGATAAAGGTGTCACCTTATCTGATTAGGCAGATGAAATATTAACTTTTTTAGGCGATAATAACAAAAATGGCCCCTTTTGCTGCCGTGAAGTTCCACTTCTTTGGTAAATATCTGTCAAATTTCACTTTTTGGGACTGATCTGTCAAATATTACTTTTCTGGGACTGATCTGTCAAAAAGAACTTCATGAACACTGCATGCCCACTTATATGGGCTGCTTGATGAATTCTTTAAGAAACAGTTTTAGCCGGAATACATATCATATTCTTCCGTCAACCTCCAGGGATCGTGCAATTCAAGAAATTGATATGCATTTTTCACAAATGTCACTTTGATAGAAGACAATAAAATAAAACAATTTCAACGGCAACTAGGATTTACAATTGCAATGTTTCAGGAATGAATAGATAAAGTTCAGTGATGATCGCCTGAAAAACATTGTGTGCATCTCGGCCCACAACTACGCTTTGGCTGCAAACAACAGCTTCCACCATAAAAGATTAGGTTTACGGCCTTGATACCCAAATATATTGTTTACTTTATGTACTCTATAATTCATTATTATTTATTGTAAATGTATAGTTATTGTAAATTGGGTTTTGAAATAAATTATTCACACTCACTTCTTCTGGAAGATTATTAATATTAGCTAATGATGACACCCTGGATGACACTTTTAAATTACTTTTCCAATTTAATTTTGTTTATATCGTAAGCATGACAAAATTGTATTGTGTTTTATGATTTTGCTTGATCTTAGAGCTGATTACATCTCACTAAAAGTCAGTATATTCACTTCATGTGTTACAATTTAGGTACTCGTTTGAAAAAAAAAATAGTCTATATAATTCGGAATGAAACTGGCTTTATGTGATTCAGTTAGTTTGACTTTGTCATACCGCAAACCTTAGCACATAAAGCCTTATTTTTGCTCCTAATAATATAATCTACTATTGTGTTACATTGCTGTATAAATCCATGTTTTATTCGAAGAACTATGAGAAACTGATAAAAGTGCATCGACTTTTGTTGATTGATATTAATTCACCCATGAAAATGTCAAGTTTATTGCGTTTTTGTTCATAATTCACAAATTCATGAATTTATAAGACTTATGGCCTGTTGCACCGCTCTAGCTCAAATTTTAAATTTCACTTAAACAAAAAATATCGAATCGGAATAATGACAGCAATATCAATGTCACATTTGACTTTTAAGTCTTGATACATTGTTCAATTATTAAGCGTCACTTGAAATTTAGGGTACAGTGATGCAACTGGCCATTATAGATTCATATGAAATTGCAACATTAGTTTTGGACTCAATTTTAGTTTATCAAGAATTGCGATAATATTATAGATACGAATCAATAATTATTACGGAACTCAAAAATTACTCAAACCAGGAAATTGTCTGATTGAGATGTTTCTGCGGCTGCAGTCAATAATGAAGAATGCACTAGAAGGATGAAGGAAGAAAGCAGACAAATGGGAGAGAGAATAGATCATTTGGAAAGAAACGAAAGCAAAAACACTGTACATGAACGCATGAAGATCTCTTTGGCGGAGCATCAACGTCTAGCAGCAAGAAAGAGACAGGACAATGATGATAAATGCAGTAAAGATGGTTAGTATCATTTATGTGATCTGTGTGGTATTTAGTATCTTTCGAAGGAGTACTTTTCCGTTTTTAAGTGAATTTTTTCATTTCAAATTCTTTTCAGCTCTCTGGTGAAGCCACAGCGAACTGACATTCATATTAACTTGACAATTATAATCAATTTACCGTGGAATTTTCGATTAGAATTCATCACTAAAACTAGACCGAGACTAATGGTGGGATCCTGAAAGTTTCTATAGCCTCTATGAGAAAGTCTACAACAACTTACAGATTCGATAGGCTGAATGATATTCCAAAAGAATCTGTAGCTTATACATTTCTTTAAATATGAAATAGATGTCTATAACGTTAAAATTAGATGAACTGTAACCATAAGACATATGAAATGTCAAAATAAATAATAATTTAGCTGTTTTGCGTTTCATGTATTTTTTGCTGGTAAAGGATCATGGAAGGTTAGCATTTATTTTCAATAAGTGTTGAAAATTCATTCAAAAATTATGTGAGATTGATTAGAAAAATCTGAGTAATGCAATATGGCCACTCGAAGCTCCAGATGAACGTTCCAAACAATTGTTCCGTCTGGATAATACAATTGCCCATAATTTAATATGATTTTCCCATCAATTTGAAAATGGCCATTCCGAAATATGTCAATAAAAAATATTCATGCTCAAAAATATGATTTCAGGTTCTTGCCACTCAAAGTTTTCTCGCGAGTGGCTTTTCATTCACCTACAACTAAATTTGGAGCGTCTTCAATTGAATTCAATGTATTCTTTCCATTTGTCATTCGAATAATTATCATCCAATGTGGAATTTATAGTGTTACTCTTGAAAACGTAATCATATTCTTCATAATCCATGTACACTTATTGCTTCCTGGTGTAAGGGCACTTCTTCCACGAACATAAATATTTTTATTTCTTCTAGCACAACTGAACTTCATTCTTACTCAAAAACAAATGTACATCTACATAACAACATAATAACAACATAACATAAGACGACCATCTTCACTTCCTTCCTATTATTGTGCTGCCATCTACTTTCTAGCGGTAGTAACAGGCGCGAAGTTCAAATTTAATAAATGAATGTTCACAGATTCGGCCATCCTGACAATATGATCGTCCTCGATCGTGTATAAACTAAGGTTATTTATCTTATCTAATAACATGTTGACCTTAATAAATAATTATGTTATTTAATTTAATTAGACCACATTCCCATGTGATCTGGTGCGATGACACCCCTATATGGTATCTGAGTCAATTGGTGGCCTTGAATGTCCTTCACCTCGTATCTGTCATTGGGTAGGACTTCTGTCACTTCATACGGCCCTTTATATTTTGGCAATAATTTTTTATTTACTCCGGGCGTTAATACGTTATTTTTTATCATGACATAATCTCCGATTTTATAAATAATAGGTTGCTTATGCCTTCTATCGTAATTTGTCTGATTTATCTTTTGAGATTTATCAATATTTGCAGATGCTTGTTCCCGAATGTCAACTAAATCGCGTTCGCTCATACACTCTGGCATTGTCTCCAGAATCTCTCTGACACTATCTTTGACTTTCCCTAGCTGATTCACTCCATACAATATTATACTAGGCGTGTTTTCAATAGATTTATTAATGGTATTATTTATAGCATATTCAACGTCTGTCAAAAAGAGATCCCAATTTTCCGGTGTATCTACTATTTTTGCAAAAATTGCAGTTATTGACCTGTTCATTCGTTCTTCCTGCCCATTAGCTCTGGATGTGGCTGTTGCAACCAGAACATGTTTAATATTTTCATCAGAACAAAATTGTTCGAACTCTAAAGAAGTATATGCGGTTCCTCTATCTGAAATAATGCGTCGCGGTCTGCTATAATATTTGAAATATTCTCGCAAGTGTTTAACTACCTCTTTACTGCTAGTTGTTCGCGTCAATAACTAAAATATTTTTGTTCTGCCGCTTTGTCTTCGCGAGAGGCCCATAATGGTCTATGTGAATTGTAGCGAAAGGATAGGGACTTTTTCTGATAATGTCTAGGAAACCTTCTTGTTTTCCCGTCTTCTGATTGAAAGTTATACATTTCAGACAATTACTAATATAATGTTTCACTCGGTCTTTCAGATCTTTGAACCAATATACTCGCTATATAAGTTCTACTACCTTTTCAACTCCCACATGGCCAACATCGTCATGGCAACTTCGGATAACATTGTCAATCATTGAAAACGGTACATAAAATAATAATTTTTCTTTAGATTTTCCATAGACCCATCCGTTCCTTAATAATAATTTTGACTATTTCATCGTCCTGATTCTGCTTTAATGCAAGAATTTGATTAAATGTGCTTTCTTCGAGGATTAAAATATTTTGTAACCGGCTCAATGCATCTACATGCATCATCTTTGTCCTGCGTCGATGTTCTATTGTGTATTCATAATTTTCTAAACATAAAACTCATCTAGCTATTCGTGGAATAATGTCGCGTTTAGATGAAGTTAGTTTAAAACTATTACAATCGGTTGATATTTTGAATTTTAACCCTTGCAAGTGAATATGAAATCTTTGTATCGCATAGACAATTGACAAAAATTCTAATTTATAGCTATGGTATTTAGATTCGACTGGAGATGCTCTTTTGCAATAGAAAAATACAGGATGCATTTTCCCGTCATTAGGATTGCTCCAAAATCTATTGCTGAAGCATCACAGTGTAATTCAGTTTCACCAATAGGTGAATATACAGCTAATATTGGTTGCCGCGCCAATTCTGACTTTAGTATTTCAAATGCTTGAAATTGCTCGCTATCGAATTTAAAATCAGTTCCTTTCTTCAAAAGATCATACAGCGGTTTTGCGATTAACGAGAATTCTTTATAAACCGACGGAAGTAGCTAACCAAACCTATAAAACTTTGCAGCTCACCTCGATTACGTGGAATGCCATAATTTATTACTGCTTGTACATTTGCGGGGTTTGGCAGTATTCCCTGCTTGTTAATAACTTACCCTAGATACTCAATCTTGTTTTTAAGGAAACTGCATTCATCTATTCTTATTTCAAGCGAGTTTTGCACTGGAATACTAAACACTTTGAGAATTTTTAAATTTTCTCCAACTGTGTCTGGCGATCAACAAATCATCAAAATATACTAAAAGCTTATTTTGCTCAATCAATTTTGAAAATATAGTGTTTACATATCAAGCAAAGACTGCAGGACTATTTGACAAGCCAAAAGGCATCCGTAGGTAGTCAGCTTTACAAACACCCAAAATAATTAATCGACTGCTATTGATTTCTTGTCAATTCTGATCAACATTAACTTGGCTTACTTTATCGCGAAGCACTACTTGTGCTTTGATTAATGATATTGGGCTACCTGTATCTAGAAACGCATCTATTTTCGCTTCAAAAGGATACCTTTCTATTTCAACCGGAATCGTGAATGATGTAATCGGTTCTGGAAGCTTTTCAACCAGCATCGTTGAACTATCTGCAGCAGCCTTCACCGCCGTCGCTGCTGCTGATCGCTTTTGGCAATCCTTTTTTTATGGTCGGTTAAGCCACGAGTGAAACATGAACCTCGCTCGCGACTCGGCTTAGGGCACGCAAATACATAATGACCCGCTTCATCGCAGTTGTAACATTTCACTGTTGCCGCTGCTCTTTGGTCGCTTGGTGCATTGTCACGGCCTGATGTACCACTTCTTCTCGCTGGCGCTGTCGTTTGATATATCTCCCGCGTTTGTGCTCTTCGGGCTTCATTTTGTAGAATTAAATTCATAGATTCTAAAAAGTCACTCATTCTCGTATGTCTGGTTGCTATAATATAGCTTGTGTCCTGAGGACGAAATTTTCAATCCCTTCAATCATGTACTGAATCGTGTCTATTTCTGAAAAGTTCAACTTGTTGCATAGTTTCAGTTTATCATGAAAATGAACAGAGAACTTTTCTTCTACCTTCTACTTTCTCGCTTCCATTTTTCTTACCCGACTCACATGACTTTCATACGTAGAAAATAGCAATTTCATATCAGTCTTAAGTTCTTCCCAAGTTTTAGTAACCATACCTGGTGTATCTTCATACAAGTCTTGCGCTCTGCTTCTTAGCTGTTTGGTGGCCAACACTTTAATTACTTTTCCAGACACATTATACGCAATTCAGATCTCGCCGACTCGATTAATCCAAACTTGCACATCGTCGTCCGAATCTCCCAAGAATATTGGAATTTGGCTTCCAATATCAAAATGACTTAATGATGGCTGCCGTTCTTCTCGTAATTGCATTACTGCCGCTATAATATCTTCTATAAGTATAGGAGTAGCATTGATAGTTTCTCCATGTGCTTCTAATGGCGGCGTAGACATTTTTGTGAGCCAGATATTTTAATCTTCCAATATCTCTTTAATCCGCTGCTTGCAGGTGAATCCCACTTCTGAACTCTGTAAGGGCACTTCTTTCACGAACATTAATATTTTTATTTCTTCTAGCACAACTAAACTTTATTTTTACTCAAAAACACATGTACATCTACATAACAACATAACATAAGACGACCATCTTCACTTCCTTCCTATTATTGTGCTGCCATCTACTTTCTAGCGGTAGTAGCAGGGGCCTGATTTTTCGTATGCGAAAGTATGTGAGATGCGCATACGAGCTGCACAATGGTATTCTTGAATTTAAAAGTAGGGGTCGTGTACGCAAATTTCGTACGCAACTACATCGCATGGTGAACACCCTTCGAAAGTTGTCATTCGTATGCGAAACTTGTGACAGATTGGAGTACGCTAGTTTTTAAATATGGCAAATTTGGACGAAATAGTACAGTTAGACTTAATTAACTTATTAGACGAAGTTGAAAATTATGACGGTGTAAATAGAAGAGTTTTTAAACAACTTGATGCATTTTCCTTAAATGAAAATCAATAAATGAAGTTATTTAGACTACCAAAAAATGTTGTTTTACATTTGATAGAACAATTGGATCCATATATTACTCCACCAAGCAGAACTTCAGCTATGGATGTTAGAACTAAGGTAAATTGTTTGTTTGAATGTTGCAAACTTCAATATCATTTTTTAGAATATAAATGAATTTATAGGTTTTGACAGCTTTGAGATTTTTTGCATCGGGGGGTTATCAAACAGACATTGGTTTCAATGTATATGCTGCAGTAAGCCAGTCATCTGTGAGTAGATGTGTCGCCGAAGTAAGTGCAGCATTAAATCAGTCAGCAATTTTTCAACGATGGATACAGTTTCCTACCACATTAGAGGAGTTGCAACTAGTTCGCACTGAGTATTTTAGCAGATTTCGTCTTGTAACATACAGATATATCTACAATTTAAAATGTTCTAGATTTTACGAGAAATTTCAATTTCCTGGAGTTGTGGGTGCTATTGACTGTACCCATGTTGCAATTTTAGCGCCTTCAGAAGATGAACATATATATGTTAACAGGAAGGGATACCATTCTATTAATGTTCAGTTGGTATACTGTTAGTCCGTTTTCCAATATATATTAAATTTATATTTTTTCTTAATTCAATAGGTTTGTGATTCAAACTTGAAAATACTTCATGCTAATGCGCGTTATCCCGGCAGCACAAATGATAGTTTTATATGGAACAGTAGTAGTTTAAAGGATTTCTTCTGTGACTTGCATGAAAGAGGGCACACAAACTTCTATCTTCTTGATAAGTTTGTTATATATTATGAATATAAAACTAGTGAAATCGAATGAAAAAATGTGGTATTTATCTTATAGGAGACTCTGGATATGCATTACGATCATATATGATGACCCCTATACTAAATCCAGAACCTCAAATAAATACACCTGAATATAGATATAATCAACGGCAAATGAGCACAAGAGCTCTAATAGAACGATGCAATGGATTATTAAAATGCGATTCCGTTGCTTGTTGAAACACCGTGTTCTACATTATAAACCAGATATTGCATGTAAGATTATTAATGCTTGTTTAGTATTGCATAATATGTGCATTGAATATAATGTATCAGAACCGAGCGAGTATGAAGAGGAAGATGATGTAGATTTTGGAATCATGGATGATCATAATCGTAATGAACCAATTGGACGAGTGAATCCGGATTTAGCAAAGGGTAGAGCCATGCGACAAAAATTAATAAATAATTATTTTACATAAATTATATTCATATATGTAACGAAAAAAAAAAAAAATTTATTATATTGCACTTTCTATAGATAAATAAAATAAAAACAAACATCATTCTGATTAATATCACAAGAAAAATAAAATTAAATTAACACAAATTACTTTCCGTTTTGAGCTGCCAACATTTCATTTAAAGTTAGTAATGAGTCAGCTATTTGTTTTTTCAAGTCTTCATCAGTTTTCAGTATACCTATATGTTGGCGGTATGATTCAAGTTTTTCTTTGTAATACTGTTCTTTTATTTCAAGTTTCTTTTTGGTCAATTTTGTTAAATTTTCAGATGCTATCAAGGTTTTCTCGTATTTCCGCGGTTTTTTTGATCCTGTTTTATCTGAAACATTGCAACATTTTTAGAAGTTTGAAACAGTACTAATTAATCTGAAGAGAGTTATATATATTTTTGTTAATAACTAAAGTATCAGCATTACCTATTTTTGGTGATGATGTTGATGGAACTTGGGAGAAAGTTAAATTTTCTGAAATTAAAAATATATTAATACTCTATATTATAATAAAATGCTTAATATCATACACCGGGTGCCTACATTTTTTGACATATAGGAGATAAAATGTTAAAATTTTTATCTCGCTCTGAAAATATTAATTTTAATTTATTTCTATTTCATGAATAGAACGTTTTATGTCAATAAAAGAGGGCTTGTTGGATGTGGCTTTTGATTTTAAACGTTTTTTGTATTTACACTTTTGGTTTTCAAAATAATAGGTAAAAACTTGGAGCAAAATAAAAATTTTAATATGTATTTCCTATATGTCGAAAAAAAGTTGATCCCTGGTATATTCATATACCTTTTCCTACGTTCTTTGATAGTTCATTCACATCTTTCATTTCTACTTCTACTGATATTGGCATTGAAATGTCCAACATATCGTCTGTTTGTCTCGTTGTGTCCTGTAATAAACAATATTAGAAAATAGTTTTAAGTCTGTATAAATACATGAGATACTTACTGAGAATAATGGAACTCCAGTTTCTTCAATTCCTTCTATACCGTCTATTGCTGTTGGTGTTATTATGTCTATGACTGACATGTCATTATTATCCTTGTTGGTGCACCTTCTCCAGTTTGGAAGATATGTTTCTTTATAATCACAGATTTTTGTTTTGTTTTGGTTTTTAAGTCTTGCCAAACCTATAATATTTGGAATGAGGTTAGATCTATAATATTGTTTTTCTAAATTTACTTACTTTACGCCATTGTTTCCAAGTTTTGATGCCTCCACCAGGAACTGAATTTAAAATATTGGATAAAGAATCCCACAACATTTGAGAATTTTTATACGTGAAGTCTTTTGTAAATCTCCCTGTATCAATTTGTGGATTCTTTTTCACAAATTCGATTAATATATTTTTTTGTTCTATAATAATATTACCAGCTCGTTTAGCCATTGTGTTTTGAAACTAAAAGTGACAGTTTAACCAACAAAAATATATGTTTAAAATCAAAACAAAATTCATATTAATAACACGTTTTCATTGGTTGGAAGAAGGTGCGTTCGGTTGTCTTTGTTATTTTTGTAATTCGCATACGAATCTTTGCTTGGAAGTTTCTATCACCAGTCAAGAATACCACTCATGCGCAGACGACTGGTCGTATACGAAAGTCACCACTCGAATATTTGCGTACACGAAAACTTTCGCATGGTTTCAAGAATCGAGCCCCAGGCGCGAAGCTCAAATTTAATAAATAAATGCTTACACTGGCAATATTTCTGGTTCTCTTTGGAGGAAAAACAATGTTTATTCATTGTATCGAACACTTTTGTAATGTCAATAATCAAAAGAAAACCTTCATGCTTTAAATCTTCCGCAAAATTCTTGAAATTTCAATTTGAATATATCAAAATAATCCGACACATTACAACTTGAGTGAGAACAGATATTACTTAAAATCAGAAGGCATCGTTATATTTGATGACTTCATCCACGTCGTTATATGATTTATTTACTTGAGTGCATTAGGACCCTGAATAAAATATATTATTCTGTATTTTTGAGAAAAAATCCAAAAGTAAAAATTATCTCCTGTTAAAATAGTAATCATATCATTCAACAGATGACGTAAGAAGCGACGCGTTGTATTGATGAAAGTTCATATCGTTATAAATAATAATTGTTTTTTCTTTTGGTTTTAATAATAGATTTCTGTAATGAGTATTAATTAGTTTACAATGAAGTATGTCTGTGAGTAACAGAAGTTAGTTTGAATAATATCACAATACATAGGTCATATTAACCTAAGATAAATCACATGGTAGCAGAGCGTAGTTGCTCGATGCTGTAGCTGTGAGTTGAGTATTCGCGTCGAGTGTTCGATATAAGAAGATTTTTAAATTTGGTCGTTTTGTCGTGTGTGTAAAACTCGCACAAACATTACGAAATGGAGGCTCCAATTACTGTAGCGAAGTTGAATAGTGAATACTGGAATGTGTGGAGATTTCAGCTAGCAGTTGCTTTGAAAGCAAGAAATTTATATCGAATAACAATGGGTGAAGAATTTTCCCTCAGTAAAACTGAAATTAAGGAAGCAGCATATGAAGAATGGTGTAGACGGGATGCAAAATCACAGGAAGTGCTCGTGACAAGGATGGAGGATGAGCCACTCTCACATTTCAGGCAATGCGACACTGTAAATGATATGTGGAAGAAACGTGAATCTGTTTATGAACGTGATTCAGCGGTGTCAGCGCATTTATTAAACGAACGATTTTATGATATCAAGTTTGAATCGAATGTGCAGTCATTCGTAACTTACTTAAAAAATATCAAAGCAAAGTTAATACAACAAAATCAAGAGATTCCAAAAAATATGCTGATGTCAAAAATACTCATGTCGCTCCCTGAAACATTTAAACACTTCAGATCAGCATGGGAAAGTGTTTCAATGAAGGAACAAACACCTGATGTTCTTGTGTCACGGCTTTTGCTTGAAGAGGAGCGCATTAAACATGAATTTAAGTCCCAACCATCACCATCAGTGGCATTGTTAACTAAACAATTAACAGGAAAGTGTTTTAATTGGGGTACAACCGGACATATAAAATCACAGTGCAATAAGAAAGTTGAAGAATGCAAGTACTGCAAGAGAATGGGTCACAAAATTGAAGACTGCTTCCATAAGAAATGTAAAGACAGTAGAAGGACAAATAAAGGATGTACTTAACCCAAGGCAGGGGGAAATACTGGTAACGGCTCAGGATCAGGTTTTGCGTTAATTGCGTCAAAGAAAAATAAGGAAGAAAAAGATTTTGAGTGGTACCTAGATGGCGGAGCATCTAATCATATCTGCAAAGACCGTGAGTGTTTTGACGATCACAGTGAACTGCAAGAACCAAAATATTTCACTATTGGAGACGGGAAAACACTAATGGCGGTTGGATTAGGCAATATTAACATTCTTGCGTATGATGGAAACTGTTTTATAAGTGTAGTGCTTGAAAATGTTTATTACGTGCCGGAACTCACTGTTAATTTGTTCTCAAAGGGTACCACTTTGAACAAGGGACTTATTGAATATAGTGATACAACGTACGCAAGGTTTATGACAGTTAATAATAAAATTATCGCCATGGGTGCTAGATATCATAATATGTACAGAATGATGTTAAAAATAGCAAATGAAAATGGAAAATGTCTTGTAGTGCAAGCTCAAAATGACTTATCTTGGTGGCATAGAGCTTTGGCTCACCAAAATCAACGCTACGTAAAAGACTTCCTAACTAAATCGAAAATTGAAGTGAAAAACAACGAAGTATTTTGCAAAGCATGTGTGCAAGGGAAACATCAGCGTGATCCTTTTCAAATAAGCACCTCAAGTGCTAAGAAAATCGGTGACGTCATTCATGCTGTTTTGTGCGGTAAAATTGAGGAACTCTCCGTTGGTGGATCAAGCTACTTATTTCTTCTTGAAGATGACTATTCGAATTATAGAACAGTTTATTACTTAAAATCTGAAACTCAGTTTAAAAAATCAATAAAAGTTTTCCGAAGTGATAACGGAACAGAATTCGTTAATCATGAAATGCGCAAGTTATTTGATGAATATGGAATTAAACATCAATTGAGCGTCTCATACACCACCCAACAATATAGGAGAGCTGAACGAGAGCTCAGAACGATCATGGAAGCAACAAGATCTATGCTCGCAGAAAAACAGCTGAGCAAGAACTTGTGGGCGGAAGCCGCAAACACTGCTGTTTACCTGATAAACCGAATAGGGCATAATCCAGTTAAAGGAAAATCTCTGTATGAAGTAATGTATAACAAGACATTCAATCCAAGTGACATAAAAGGTGTTTTTGGGACAAAAGTATGGGCCTACATCCCAAATCCACAACGCAAGAAACTCGACATGGAGAGTAAGTTAGGAATATTCGTTGGATATACCGAAAATACAAAGGGCTACCGAGTATATTATCCAGATGAAAACAAAGTATCAATAGTTCGAGAGATAATTTTAGAACCTGAACAAAAAGCTAACAACCTCAGTGATAATGTACTTGAAATCCCTATAAGTTTGCACATTCAAGATCCAAACTTGAGAAAACCTGAAGATGGCAACGATTTCATCTAGGATGTCTCTCACAATGAAGAAATTTATGTACATGAGGACAGCGACCCAACCAATAACGCCTTTGAAAAAAGCAACGTTGAAGAACGTCAGGAAGCGGGTCCAATTGACAGACAACGACCTCGTCGAACATTGAAGCAGCCAACATATCTACAAGATTACGTGCTCCTGTGTGCGAACGCAAAGGAACCCTCTACATTCGAAGAAGCTTTGAATAGTGATAGTGCAACGAAATGGCAAGAAGCCATGAGTGCGGAAATGTGCGCGTTAATAGAAAATAATACGTGGGAAATAGTGGAAAAACCATCTTTGTGTTCGATAATCGACAGTAAGTGGTTATTTAAAATCAAACGTGACCAAAACGGGAAAATGAATAAATATAAGAGTCGACTAGTCGCAAGAGGTTTTATGCAACATTACATCGATGAAGATTTGTATGCTCCAGTCGTAGGCTTGAATACAGTAAGAATTTTGTTAGTCCTTAGTGCAAATGAAGGTTGGCAAGTTCATCAGTTAGATGTTTGTAAGGCGTTCTTACACGGAGAAATGAAGGATGACTTGTACATGAACTTGCCAATCAACTAGAAACTAGAAGAAGCTAAAGTTTGTAAATTAAATCGAGCAATATATGGTCTAAAGAAATCACCATTGTTTTGGTATGAGAAATTCGACTTGTTTGTAACTAAACAGGGTTTCATTAGGAGCAAATGTGATAATTGTTTATATGTTAAACATTTTGAGAAGGATATTGTCTGTGTAATTGTCTATGTTGATGATATACTTGTAACTGGCTCAAATAGTAACGAAATAATTAGTAATATAAATTAGTAATATAGAATTAAAATCGAAGTATCACCATTTATATATATATATATATATATATATATATATATATATATATATATATATATATATATATATGTATGTATATATATATATATATATATATATATGTATGTATATTATATATATATATATATATATATATATATATATATATATATATATATATATATATATATATATATATATATATATATATATATATATATATATATATATATATATATATATATATATATATATATATATATATATATATATATATATATATATATATATATATATATATATATATATATATATATATATATGGTTCAGCACTGCGAGCCTTGTAGACTCATGGCTTGTTGCGCTATTCTTCGCCATAACACTCTGTCCTGTGCTTTCTCCTCCTATTTTTTTACACCCAATTGTTCGATATCCTTTAATACTGCGTCATACCATTTTCCACGAGGACGTCCTCTTCTCTTTTTTCCCATTATACCACCTTTTAAGACACTTTTAACCACTCTGTTCTCTGACATACGTTTTACATGACCCAACCATTTTAATCGTTTGATTTTAAACACTCCCGTAATATTAGTGTCCGCGAAAAGTTCCATGATTTCCGCGTTCGTTCTCCTTAGTTTCAGACCGTCTCCTACATTTTTCCCTCCGTAGATTAATCTCAGAACCTTTCTTTCCCAAATTTCAAGTTTACTTTGATTAGATGCATTTAGTACCCATAATTCACTCCCGTATAACACTAACGGCCGTATCACTGTTTTATAGACTCTTATTTTTGCTGCTCTTGAGATCGATTTTGATTTAATGAAGTTAAACAGAGCTCCTATGCACCTATTACCTTTCTGAATTCTGCTTGCAATTTCAGTATCTTCTTCACTATCATTTTTTATAATTACTCCTAGATAGTTAAAATTTTTAGTTTCTGCGAATTCGTAGAGTTTTCCATCCTCTGTTCTAGTTATAAACTTATCTTCCCCGGTTTTGTTTTGTTTCCGCACATACAAATATTCAGTTTTCTTCTCGTTTATTTTAAGACCAATAATTTTTGCTTCCTTTTCCAACTTTTTAAATTTGCGTTTTAGCTAATCCTTCGTTCTTGTTACTAATGCTATATCATCTGCATAAGCCAAAAGCTGATGTTTTTGCCTATGAATGATACCTGTCCTGTGCAGTTTGCTTCTTTTTACTATCCCTTCCAGTATCATATTAAACAGAATAGGGGAAGTTGGATCACCTTGCCTTAGACCTCTGATTACCTTGAAACTATCAGACAGCCTTCCTTTCACTGAAATTCTACAACTGGTGTCCTCCTGTGTCATTTTAACCAAGTTTATTAACTTTTCCGGTACTTCCAGCTCCCTTAAGATCTCTCTCATTTTATTATTGTCCACTGTATCATATGCTTGCTTGAAGTCTATAAATAATACATGTAATTCAAGATCATGCTCATAGCTGTTTGCGATAATCTGTTTCAGCACGAATATTTGCTCTGACGTCGATCTGCCACTTCTAAAACCTGCTTGATATTCGCCTAACTTTTCCTCTGCAATTTTTCCCAGTCTGTTTCTTAGAGCAATTGCCATGATTTTGTATGCTACATCAAGCAGGGCTATTCCTCTGTAATTTTCGCAAGCTGTTCTGTCTCCTTTTTTATACACTGGGTGAACTACTGAAGTTTTCCAACTGCTTGGCATCTGTTCTAGTTCCCAAATATCCTTAATCAACTTATAGATACACGTCTGTAGTTCTTCCCCCCCGTACTTGTATATTTCTGCGGCCACTCCGTTTTCACCGGGACTCTTGCACTTTTTTAGGCCTTGGATTATTTTTATAATCTCTTCTTTTCCAGGAGTTTTAGTCAGCTCTTCAAATCCGCCATTACTTACCGGGTTTCTGTTCTAAACACTAGGAGTCTCTTCTTCGCTAGCTTCATCATTTAGTAATTCTTGAAAATATTCTTTCCATCTGTCTATTTTTTCTACACCCGTTACTAACTTATTATCTTTATCTTTACAGTAGATTACTTTGCTCTTGTATCCGTCTTTCTGCTTTTTTACTTCTTGGTAGAAATTTCTAATAAATTTGTTTTTGTAATTAGCCTCCGCTGCTTCCATTCTTTTAGTTAGCTGCTCTCTCTTTTTACTTCTGCAGATCCGTTTGAAATTTTTACTCTCTAGTATGTATCTTTGTTTGTTTTCATCGTTATTAATGTTTAGAAGCAGGATTTTTGCTTTGTTTTTGTTCACCATCGCTGTTTTACAATCCTCATCAAACCAGTCTCGGTTCTTTATTCGATTGTTGTTTCTCTTAATCGCCTGCTCCGACACTTTTCTGATTGTTTGTTCTAGATTATCCCAGTTCTGTTCCACTGTTTTCCCATGTTCAAAACCTTTCTCTTGTAAATTATGTTACATCATTTCTTCAAAATTTTTCCGTATGTCTTCATTTTGTAGTTTTTCCATATCATATCTAACTTTTTGACTGATTTTATTTTTTATTTGCGGGAGTTCTTGTTTAATTGTGACTTTAACCAAAAAATGGTCAGATTCATTTACTGCCCCTCTGTAGGATCTTATATTTGTTATTAAATGTTCATGCTTCCTCTCGGCCAGTACATGGTCTATTTGATTGCATGTTTTACCATCGGGAGATGTCCATGTTCCTTTGTGAATCTCTTTCCTTTGAAATCTGGTACTCATTATCTTTAGATCCATTACCGTTGCAAATTCTATCAGCCTCTTTCCATTGTCATTTGATTCTTCGTGCTTACTATGGCCTCCTGTTATATTTTTATATATTTCTTCTCTTCCCACTTTCGAGTTAAAATCTCCTAGTAGTATTTTGACGTCATACTTAGGTATGCTGTTGAATATTTTCGTTAAATCTTCATAGAAATCGTCCTTCTCCTCATCCTCCTTTACTTCCGTTGGGGCATGTATGTTAATTATACTAATTTGCCTGTACAATCCTCTGATCATCAATTTACATATTTTATCTGTTACAGGCACAAATTCAATAACTAGATCCTTTATTCTTTTCGCTACCATAAAGCCCACACCGAAATGTTTTGTTTTGAATACACTATTAAAAACTACATAGTTATCTACCTCAAAAATATCGTTGTCTTGTTGTTTTGTCTCTTGTATCGCGGCTATATCTATTTTGAAATCTTCAAAAACTTTACTTAGATCTTTTAGAGCTCCAGGTGATTTTGTCCCCCTGACATTCCAAGTACTTAACAATAATAATTGGTTTTTATTCGTAATCCTTTTTCCTTGCCTATTCGTGCCAATGGTTCCGTCCTGTCTCTTGACTAGTTTTTTAACGTATTTGCTTTTGTGTTTGCAGTAGGACCGGGTTCCAGTTTGCCACTATTTTCGTTCCATATCCAATTCTTATCCTCTATCAGTAACCTGGAATGGTAAATTTTGACTTTCTTTCCTTTATTTCTTTCTTGTGCTTTTTTCCGTATTAGTGATTGTACTTTTCTCTCCTCCTGTGTCAGATCATTATCTATATAAATTTTTTCACCTCTAAGCTTATTTTTGTTTTTCATGACCTTATATTTGTCATCACTATTATTTAGTTCTGCGATAATAAACGGTTCCTGGTCTCTATTCTTGACTAGTCTTGTTGTCTTCACAATGCATCTAACTTGTAATTTTTCTTCGAACAGTGCATTTACTAATTCTTTAGGCCTGTCGCCTCCCCCTACGAGCCCTTTTATTATTACATTGTTGCTTCTACTTTTCTTGTCCTGAATTTCAACTCTCTTCCGCAACATCTGTATTTCATGAGTTAACTCCGTTCTTTCTTTCTGCCAAATTTTTTCTCTTTCTTCATATTCTTTCATATTCTCTCCTAAGCTCTTCAATGGAAGAAGAGTTTTTTTTGGATTTCCTCTTTCAGGTCAGCATGGTTAATGTTCATTTGTTTTTTAATATCTTTCATACCTTGGGACAAGCCTACTATTAACTCCTTTAGTTCTTCCATATCCTTTATGTCTCCGTTTCCCTTTCTCTCCGGCGATCTAAGTGTGACTTTACTCTTTTTGAAAGCTTCACCTTTATCTAAGCTGTCTCTCTTCCGTTTTTCTAAAGAATCGCTACGTTCCCGATAAAAGTTCATCCCCACTGCTACGCCACTGCTAGTCGCTTAAAGCGCCTGCGCTAAGCACGATTCTCTCGCGCGTCTGTGCCTCTGACAGCAATTCTCACCTGTCTTATACAGCACTGAGTCAAGGACACTATTGTCACTTAAATCTTCACTTTATTTTATAATAATTAATCAAACTGTAACACTGTTGTTGACTTTTCTTTTCATTCTGTTCGCTTCCACTTCATTTAAATTTCACTATGGTCCACACCTTTGTCTTTACTTACACGATAACTTTCGATAATTCGAATTTTATTATCGGTGTTCGTAAAAAACATACTCACTCGCGAACCTCATAGGCGTTTTATAAGGTCCACAAACTTGAACAATATAACTTGGAATTTAAAAAGCTTAGAACATTGATTAAAAGAGACATCGAATTAGCACATAAAACTATTTATCTTCTATGGAATTTACAATCGCATCTGATTCAATTAAATTCTGGAGCTTCATCAATAGCAGAAAGTCTAAATCACGCATTCCTGGTGTAATGAAGTCGGGAAATCATACATTTAATACCTCTTCGGATATTGTTCCAGGATTCGCAAATTTTTTCTCTAGCGTTTACACGAGCAACACTGGAGAATCTTGTGCAGATGTTGATTCTTTGTTCAATGACTTTGAACCTACATTTGTATCTTAAGTAACTGAAGAAGATATTCTCTTTGCAATCAATAAGTTAAAATCAACTCGTAATCCTGGTCCCGACAACCTGCCTGCTTATATAGTCAAAGGATGTCGTAACCTACTATTGAAACATCTTCATATTTTGTTCAATTTATCTCTCTCAACAAATACTTTTCCATCGTCTCTCAAAACATCAAATATTTGTCCTATATTCAAATCTGGTAATACTACTATCCTCTCTAATTATAGACCCATCGCTATATTATCTATTATCTCAAAAGTTTTTGAATCCATCCTGCACAAATATAGGTATCTATGATTCTGTCAATAAATATATTCCAATCCATCAACATAGGTTTGTCAAGAGATCAACCACATCCAATTTAATGAATTTTACCGAATTCACAGTCAATTCGTTGCATGACAATCAACAAGTCGACGTGATTTATACCGATTTTTCTAAGGCTTTTGATACCATTGATCATAAGGTCCTGCTTCATAAGCTCAAATATAACTATAATTTTTCTGATGAACTTGTCATACTTCTTTCATCTTATTTACACAAACGGGAGCAATATGTGCAATACAACAATTACAATTCTCAATCTTACTATGCCATTTCCGGTGTACCACAAGGCGCAAATCTCGGACCGTTACTTTTCAATTTATTTATAAATGACATTGTGGGTAGTATTCATCTTTCTGAAATTTTACTGCATGCTGATGACCTGGAAATTTTTTAAATCATCAATTCGACTGACGACTGCATGAACTTACAAGAAGATATAAATAGTATTCTAACTTGATCTAAGACGTCAAAATTGTCGTTCAATTTCAATAAATGTAAAATAATGAGTTTCTGTATGAAGAAAACTACTCTAAATTACAAATATTATATGGATAACACTGCTCTTGAAAGAGTTCAAAGTTTCAAAGATCTCGGTGTTCTATTTGATGAACATCTATCATTTAATGAACATATTAACAGTATAGTAAACTCAGCATTTAGAAATCTTGGTTTTATAATACATAATTCTAAGTCTTTTCATAATGTACAAACGCTCAAGAAATTATATTTCACATTTGTCAGGATGAAATTGGAATATTGTGTTCAGATTTGGAGTCCAATATATAACAAATACTGTCATTTCATTGAAAACATACAAACAAAATTCCTAAAATATTGTTTTTATAAACTTCATGGCACATATCCAGTTCACAATTACTCCAACGAACTCTTAAGCAAGAATCCGACTGTAAACTTTTCATAAAAATTTTCATCATTATTTTTATAAATATTTTTATAAACACGTCATTACGTATAGCTAGCAAGTATGGTATCACACTGTAAATTCTTTTTACCGTGTTTACAGAGTGTTGCATACTTTACTCTGTTGTGAGTATTGCATACTTTACACTGTTGTGATTTTGATCTAGCGCCAAAACTTATACCTAACAATTTTCTTTGCTTGTCATTTTTACATAGAGTTGGATTAGTTTATAGTATCAAATATGAATGATAGTGCTAATCAAAAATTATTAACTGCTGTCATAACGGGACTGATGGGTTATGCAGTCATGAAGAAAATTAAAAAATCAGAGCGCCGCTGGTGAACGAGGCCATGGTAAGCAAAAATAAATGAGGGTCGTGGAGTTTTAGCCATGGCTCACAATGAATTGAGGACTTGTGATAAAGATAATTATAAAAAATTTTTACGTATGAGTGAGGAGCTATTCAATAAAATCTTGAGCATGATTGAAAGCAGAATCGAACGATGTGATACCCATCTGAGACAATGTATACCACCAGAGGAAAGGTAATAAACTTGAATACTACTGAAGTGGACTAAACCTATAATACTAAGAAAATTATTTGTTTCATCAATTTAATTTGAATATTTTCTTTTTAGATTGGCAGTAACATTGAGATATCTAGCTACAGGTGGAACTTTTAAAAGTTTAGGTTTCTCAACTAGAATAGCACCAAATACTTTAAGCAAAATAGTGCCAGAAGTTCTGTCTGCAATTTTGGAATGTATGAGGGATAAATATTTGAAGGTATATCATATTGAGAGAAAGAATGAAATAAGAAATTAAAATAAAAAGAAGGAACATGAACATCTTAACTATTCAAAAAATTCTCTTCTTCACAATACATAATATCTCTAACTATGGCATGTTCACATTTTATTTGCAATTTTTTGTTTTCTAATTTTCTTATTGCATTTGCAACAAATGCACCAAAATTGTCCCACTCATCACTACTAACAGCTTGAGAAGAGTTAGAAAGTTTGTCCAGGACCGCTCCAGCAGATATTAAAAATTTGTCTGAGGTCGTGCTCGGAGAGTAGTTGAGAATGCCTTTGGTATTGTTGCTAATCGTTTTCGTGTTCTCTTGAATAGAATTAATCCAGATGTAGAAAAAGTGGAGTTGATAACAGTAGTATGTTGCATCCTCCACAATTTTCTAATTGAGGAAAATAATGAGCGATATTTAAGAACGCAAGATGATAATAATTCATGCACTTTAATTCCGTTACCTCAGCAAGGTGGAAATAAAGTAGGGAAATCTCCGCTTGGAGTTCGTAAAGAATTTCAAAACTATTTTAATTCCAATGGTGCAGTAAATTGGCAGCAAAATTGTGTTGATCAAAATATGATGTAAATGTATTTACTCAAATAAAACATACTTTTTCACATTGAATATTCTCTGTAGCTTCTACATTATTTACCCAAGAGTCTTCCAACTGGATAGGAATTGATTCAAAATCAATTTGGGTTTCAATTTCTTCCTCTCGCTGTTCAGCAAATCTTAATTTGTTCTTCAAAGATATATTGTGCTCTCCTTTCCTTGCCTTAACATGGTCGGACAGAAATAATAATTTTTCGAAGAATTCAAACGAACTTTTGTCATTGAAACCGCTTCCACTTGGCAAATATTTTTTTGTCAATTCGGCCGTGTACTAGTCCGTCAGACAGCGCATAAATTTTTTGTTGATTACTGCTCACTTGAAACTTTGTGAGTGGCTTCATTGTGATGAGTCCGACAACTTTTTCATTTGGCAAAATTCTAGATTTGGGGGCGTTCACCCGCGAGGGCTAATTAATTGAAAGAATATTACCGTAATACTGATCTTTACACTAATCGAAAGATTTTTTGATAATAAAATGAAGGAAAAATATTGTCCGACATGAATATTGAGGCTACCGGTGAGTCCGACTTGTCATAAGTACCAACATACTTACCATTAGTACCAACATACTTATGACAAGTGCGGCTTGTCGGATTCACCGGTAGCCTCAATATTCATGTCAGACAATATTTTTCCTTCATTTTATTATCAAAAAATCTTTCGATTAGTGTACAGATCAGCATTACGGTAATATTCTTTCAATTAATTAGCCCTCGCTGGAAAACGCCCCCAAATCTAGACCTTTGCTAAATGAAAAACTGTCGGA
Organism: Dromius quadrimaculatus; assembly: GCA_963989225.1. Lineage (NCBI taxonomy): Eukaryota > Metazoa > Arthropoda > Insecta > Coleoptera > Carabidae > Dromius > Dromius quadrimaculatus. The sequence goes on along the minus strand of OZ022328.1, from coordinate 34,061,827 downwards.
CTCATCACAATGAAGCCACTCACAAAGTTTCAAATGAGCGGTAATCAACAAAAAATTCAGGCGCTGTCTCACGGACTATACCTACTTCTCAAAGCATTTATTTTTGCTTTGATTTGGTTTACTGCAAATAAGAAACATGACAGTGAATATAATCATGACATTAAGGGCATATTTCACTGCTTCCAGGTAAGTATAATTTACAGTTGAAAACTATGAGGGAGCTGTCAAACAGACTCCAAATATTCAATCTTACCTGTAACGTTTGGTTTAATTGATACCAGAGCCTTTATAATTCTTTCTAAAGAATTTTGTCGCGCATATTTGTTGTAATATTCTGTCGACTTCACATTATATAAATTTTCTTCGTTTTGATACAGCTCAATTAGCATTGACGCTTCTTTGGATAATTTCAATTTCGAGACATTGAAACGAGATAAATCAGAAAGCTCTGAAATGGAGACCAAATGCCGGCAAATAATTGGATGCATTATGTATACTATGCTGGGCAACAGATCGGATCTGTGCACTAGCATCAGCATTTTAGCACGTCATCAAGACTGCGCAAGCAATGATTTGTTTATTGCTTCAAAGAGAATGCTAAGGTATGTTAAAGAAACTTTAGAATCAAAATTAGTTCATACCAAGGGTGAATTGGCAAAAACCTTTGTAGGCTATGCTGATGCAAACTGGGGAGGCAACGAGAATAGAAGATCAACAAATGGCTTCTGCTTTTATATTTATAGTAATCTAATTACATACTCTTCTAAAAAACAGAGCACTGTTGCGCTCTCTTCTACAGAAGCAATGTATGTTAGTCAGTGAATCAGCGAAGCTTGCTGGTTAAGAAATCTGCTATTTGATATTAAAATACTTCATAAATGTCAAATATACGAGGATAATCAATCCGCAATAAAAGCTAGCAACTCTCATAAGCAAATAAAACGAATGAAACACATGGACATTAAATACCATTTTATAAAAGAAAAAATACGGTCAGGAATTGTAAAAATAGAGTATGTCAATACTCAAAACCAAATTGCGGATATCCTCACAAAACCGTTAGGAGGGTAGACTTGCAATCTTCAATCATCTGAGGTTTTGTAAGTGTGAAGGGGAAAATTAGCTCTGTTGCACTTGTAGGCGGGAACATTCACCTTCCCTCTCCAGAATTATGTGATAATTTGATTTACCCTTCGCATTTGTTTATTGTCCTATTGTTAAACAGTGTTCAGTATAAACTTGTGCTATTATTGTGAGTGAAATCGACGGAAAAAAAAAATTGAAATGATGCGTGATAATAAGTATCCTCCATTATCAAAACGATGCAAGAGCCGAAAGAGATCCGGCAAGAGAAATTCTTTGGGAAAAAAATTGGAATCAATTTCTGATAGATCAGTTATTGATTCTGTGACGGAAAATAATCAAACATAAGTTTTTATTCAATTTGTTTCTCAAGTAATCATAGTAATATATAATATATCTTCATAGATTCATTCCTCCAGAGAGTTTAATTGCTGAAATGGAAGACGAATCTAACACTGGCAAAAACTTTGAAATGTATGTATATCTAATATCTAATTGACTTGGAATTTTTTAAACTAATATATTTATATATATTCTATAGATTGATAGAATCAGATCAAAAATCAAGTGATATTGATTTCGTAGTGGAGGGAAGAAGAATTGTAGAAATACAATATTTCCTTGATGAAATCACCAAGTTCAATCACAATGATTTATTCGATTGTAAATATGAACATTTGAAAATTATGAAAGAAAGAAGATCGGGTTTCAAATCTGCCTTCTTGATAATGTGTAAAATGTGTGAAATTGAAAAATTAATTTGTATAGAGAATAATGAGCAAAAGATGGATATTAATACTGCAGCTGTTAATTCTATGATATCAACTGGAGGAGCTTTTGCACAATTAGCAGAAATTAGTAGTACCCTCAATTTATTTTGCATGAGTAAGGATTTCTATCAGAAAAATCAAATATATTTATCGGAAATTTATCGAGATTCGGCCTGGGAATCTATGCGGCTCGCGGGTATAGAGGAAACTGAATTAGCAAGAGAATCGGGATCTGTAGACATGGATGGAATTCCTCTCATCACTGTCATTGCTGATGGTGCTTGGTGCAAAAGAAGCTACAACTCGAATTATGATGCTTTATCTGGAGTTGTGAGTATTAATTTTTGAATATCTTAAAAATTAATATTAAGTGTTTACAATGGAGTACTTGTACTTTCTTCAATGTATGGAAGTGAATGCTGGGAGTGGTTGCAAAACAATAAACGGTGTATAACTGCTGTAAAAATAAAAAATGTACTCCCCCGACCACGTATTATATGATTAGTTTCATTACTTTTCATGAATTTGGAGTATCGTATCAAATAGTTGCATATTCCAAAGTGACAGCTGTCATTGTTAAAGTCACAGATGGCGGTTATATGAAATTACCATTCTATTTTACAATGGCCATAAGTCTCATGTCCAGTTGCTTTTGTTGGTTCCAAGCATGGCATAGTCTGGTCAAGTTGTAAAAAAACAATTAACAATCAGAAAAATTGTTTATTCTATATTTCTACTAAGCTTGTCTCCCTGAAAGCATTTGCAGATGGAGTCCATATAAGAGTGTTAATAATTCTAATTTCACATCATGATTCTTTTGATCTCTTTGCTTCAGAAAAATTCAAATAGTTTTGTAATAACTCAAATTTTAATAATAAGAAATGAACCGCTGATAGTTTTGAAGAATGTTTTCTTGTATAATTCAGCACATCTACCGCAAATGTTTTTGAAAAATATCAGCGGGTCATTTGTTATTATTAAAATATGAATTATTTCAAAATTCGTTATATTTTTCTCAAGCAAAGATATAATAAGAATCCTAATATCGAATAAGAATTATTATTATGCATATTTGGACATCACATGCATACGTTTTTTTTTTTTCAATAAGTGCCTTGGCTATATTTTGTTTGTTACCAAATTACAGCTTCTGCGGATATAATTCAAGTTGAATTGTCAAAAACTGTTTTTTTACAAATCGACCAGATAAGAAATTATAATACAAATTTTTTGGAATGAATATGTTATTTTCGATAACTCATGCCAACTTCATTTGACGATAAAGCGTAATTTTAATGTTTGTATGTATTTATCAACATTATCTAGAAAACTGTATATTACAAGGTTGTATCATTGGTCAGAAAACCGGAAAACTCCTATTTTTGTCTGTAAGAAACAAATATTGTTGTATTTGAGCTCGGGCACAAAGTTTGAATCAAGATCCAATCGATCATATATGTTACAAAAATTGGAAAGGGACATCAACAAGTATGGAAGGCGATATTATAGTAGAAGGATTTTCAAGAAGTATGGAAATGCATAAAATCAAATATGCGAAACTTGTTGACGATGGAGATAGCAGTGTGTTTAAATGAATAACTGAGACGAAACCATACGGAAATGATTTAAAAGTGGAAAAAATTGAATGTACGAACCATTTGCTACGTAATTTTTGTAGTCGCCTACGTGATTTATGTAATAAAAGATACAGCAGCTCTGGAACTTTAGTGAATGTGAACTTACGCAATATGTTAAAAAATAACGTAAGACGTTCGAGAGTAGCGGTAGAAAAGGCTACTTCATTTAGAAGAGGACAACATTTTGGATATTTGGAAACTGTTAAGCATCTTAAATCCGATATAAATAATACAGCTTTTCACGTTTTTGGGCAACATATCAATTGTGCAGATTACTTCTGTAACAAAAAAGATACTGCTGATATAAATCATATTGCCGAAATGCAAACTTGTGGTCTTTTACAAGATATTAAAATTATCTTCAATAGACTAGTTTATCATGCGTCAAGTCTAATATCAAACATGAACAATAATAAAGCAGAGCAATATAACGCAGTGTTGGCAAAATTTGCGGGAGGTAAAAGAATTTGTTTTTCGAAAAGGGGAAGCTATAATATGCGCTGTAACGCTGCAGCATTGTCATATAATAGTAACGGAGATATGCAAAGCATAGTTCTCAGAAAAATCACTGGTAGTAGTCTGGCAAATACACAAAAAAATTCATAGGGAATTATAAACACATTTCCGCTTATCGCTGTAAACGAAAGTTATTACCGAAACCAAACAAGGTAATAACTATTAAGAAGGGTGCTGATCAGGACTATGGACCTCAAGCTGAGCAAGTGGATTATGAAATGGATAGTGAGGAATTTAATAAGAAGAAAGAAAAATTCCTCAATACTTTGAAAATGACTCCAGATGAAATAGAAAGTCTACAAAATTCAACAGTAGGTCAAGCATCCAATAACTTATGGCAAACAGAACGGCTAAAAAGAATCACAGCGTCAAATTTTGGAAGAATCTGTCGAATGCGACCGACAACAAGTAGAATCAACACCGTGAAGAATATTTTATACGGTCAATTTTCCGGGAATAAACAAACCAGATATGATATTGAACATGAACCCCTAGCAGTCCAGGATTTCGAAAATAAATTTGATATTATAGTTCATGTATGCGGTATGTTTTCGTGGATAATTTCAATTATTATTTAGCCGCAAGTCCAGGTGGACTTGTCGATGATGATGCCATAATTGAAATTAAGTGCCCAGCAACTGCAGCAAAATATACTCCAGAAGAAGCAATAGCAGCAAAATTGATTAAATTTGCTAATTATCAGGCAGGAAACTTCAGTTTGAAAACGACACATTTATATTTTTATCAGGTGCAAGGTCAATTACATATCACTCAAAAGAATGTTTGTCATTTCATATTATGGGCTCCAAACGGATTTCTCACTGGAAAGGTTTGTGCAAGCAAACAATATAGAAATAAACAAAAATTTACATATACCTATTTTTTTTACAGATTTATCGTGATGACAATTTTTGGGTTACTTACTATATGGAAGACAGTCTGCGAGATTTCTTTTTGTTTCATCTGTTGCCAGAAATTTTGAATCCCAAACTGAACAGAATATCATAAATGCGATGTTCATTTTGAGAAAAAATATGTCAACTGATATGTGTTTCCCAAACTAAATAGAGTATTATAAATTTCATGTTCATTTTAAAAAAAAAATTCCTACTTATACGTGTTTTTGTTGATAGATTTCATGCTCTTATTTTTAGATTCATGTTTTTTTATGATGATAAATGTTATATTCATATTTTTATTATTGTAAATTAATATTGTCTGATTTCTTATTATGACTAATGAATATTGATGATAATTGGAAATACCATGTATCGGAATACGGTTGAAAACGGGCTTAGAATAAGAAGATTACTCAGTATTTATTCTTTGGGAAAAATTATTTTAAATTTCAAAATAATAACTTGAAATCCTAGTACTTGATTTATGTACTGTTATCACCAGTATTAATTACCATTTAGCGGAATTGATTCATTATTCTTACAATTACAATCAAGTGAACTTCAATCAATTTTTTCATTATTTTTCACCTTTGAAATATTCAAATTATTAGTATCCTTCCTATGAAAATCCAAATCAATTTTGAAATAGCTCACACTTTTTTTACCTTTCTTTCTTTGTTTCTGACATGATCATGTATACTTTTACACAGATCAGTTGGACTGGCATAAATTATGTTTTTAATCAATCACATTATGCAGTTTAATCTTAAAATCATTGAATTTTTTTTCATTTAGCTCATTTCTTTTCACAAAAATATATATATTGTCGTTTATCTTTGCAAAATCACAAATTCTAATTTTTGTCATAAAATGGACTGAAGAATTTATCAGGTATCTATACTTTTGTTATGAGAGAGAAACTTGTATGAAGTGAGAAAGATGGAAAATATTTGCTCCACCTACTTTTCATGCTTGAATATTTTGCGCCTGTAAGTAGGCAATGTGTATTCAGAATTCAGTAGATTTTGTGTTGTCAAAATTACAAACTACGGTTTATTTTTGCCATATTTTCAAATTTTTGTTCCACAAAATTATTAATTAAGGATATATGTCGACGGGATACTTAATATAAAGCCCATAAATGTCTTACAAATTAGACAAATGTATGGTTAAAAAGAGTATATTTTTCAGCTTTTTTTCGATCGAATTTTATAATACTAGAAACAAATAATAACCAAAGTTATTAGGTATCCCGTTATAATGTATTATTTTTATTTCCAGAAGTTTTTGTTTGAAGATGATAAGTTCATCAGATTTTGAGTAGTTTGAAATTTTCTTAGACCCTTAATTTTCTAGTCACCGCCAACCCTCTTGAGTAAATGTGTAAAATTTGAGAGGGAAGATGTAAAAATAACTGTGAATAAGTGAAATTGATTATTTTTTTTAATGTTATCAGTGAATGGTATTATTAAGTGAGGGTTTTGAAATAGTAATCATATTATTCAACAGGTGGCGTAAGAAGTGACGCGTTGTATTGATGATAGTTCATATCGTTATAAATAATAATTGTTTTTTCTTTTGGTTTCAATAATAGATTTGTGTAATGAGTATTAATTAGTTTACAATAGAGTATGTTTGTGAGTAACAGAAGTTAGTTTGAATAATACCACACTACATTGGTTATATTAACCCAAGATTAATCACATCTCCTAACCTATTGACCACATTGAACTGCAAGTTCCAGTGAACGGAAGTATCATGACGTCATAACTTATAGAAAATTGCTTAGAATACCATTTTTATAGAATCTATAAGATCTTCACTTATGGATTCCAATAAGCTTATAGATTTGTAACGTTATAGAAATTCAAGATAATGCTCAGAATCCCACCATAAATCTGGTTATCCTATGAAAATAGTATCCAGATCAAGATTACAAGACTTGGGGGTTCAGAACATATTGTAATTATGTCAATGTTGATTCAGTGTGGTACCATTATTGGTCTTAGACCAATTGAATCGAAATATTAGTGGCATATGTTTTGCATGAAATCTAATTTGATCTCATCTCAGCTCAAGTCAGCAGCTTGCAATTTATCATAGCATAACTGAGGCAAACTGAGATACTCAGCTCTCTCTCACCGGAGCTTCACTAATTATTTCACCGACTTCAATTGAGATTTTCATGTTCATTCTCCACCAATAAAAATCAAGCTCTGTAGAATCACGGGATCGACTTTGCTGAACGAAATTTTGGACCAATATCCTCATATGACAAATCTCCCACTATTACTGCTACTATTATTTCTTTTCAATCAACGGTTGCAATATCATCAGAAATATGAATCAACAATCACAAGAATCTAAGAAAATTCAAATAGAAAAACTTTCTGTTGTAGATGTCTCTGCAGCTGCATTTGATAATGAAGATCACACTGAACGGATGAAAATTAGAGGAAAAAGAGATGAGCCGAGAAGCAGCAAAAGAAAAAGCATTGAACAGGATGACATCAAAATATTCGACAAAATGTCGACGCCTAGTAGCAAAAGAGGGAAAGGGCGATGATCACGGTGAATGCAGTGAAGATGGTCAGTATTACTTATACAATAATGTGTCGATAGAAGTACCAGTATTCATTTTCTCTCAAAAAATACTTCGAAGTAATTTTTTCTCGTTCTTGAATGAGTTTTTTTAATATCGAAGGCTGGTATCACGAGCTCTGTTTTTAGCGGTACTAGGAGCGTCTTAGATGCAAATTACAGAAAACACATAAGTTCACAAAATTTATTTGAGTATTTGGAGCTTGGAATATTCAGATTGCCTCAGAACTCTTCTTAAAATAACACTGCTAGTACAGCCGGAAACAGAGCTTGTGGTACCCAGCCAATATTTCTTAGCTCTGGTCCTATATCAAAAAATGGAAATATTATTAAGTATTCAATTCATCAACAATTGCAATAATTTACAGACACAAATCAACAATTACGAAGATTGAGAATAATTCCAACCGGAAAACTGTCTGTTGGAGATGTTTCTGCAGGCACATTTAATGCGGAAGAATGCAAAAGGATGTCAGAAAGAAGTAGGAGACAGATTGGAGAGAGAAGAGATAAGTTGGGAAGCAGCAAGAGAAGAAGCACTCAACAAGACGATATCAGAATCTATTCGACAAAACGTCGACGCCTAGCAGCAGAAGAAGAAAAGGACGATGATCACGGTGAAGGCAGTGAAGATGGCCAGTATTATTCATGCAATAATGTGTTGATGAAAGTACCAGTAATCAGTATCTCTCAAAAAAGTACTTTCAAGTAATTTTCTTGTGTTCTTGAATGAGTTTTTTGATACCAATATTTCTTAGCTCTGGTCCTATACCGCAAAAAAAAAATATTATTGAGTATTCAATTCATCAACAATTGCAATAATTTTACAGATACAATTCAACAATTACGAAAATTAAAAATATTGTCAACCAGAAAACTGTCTGTTGGAGATGTTTCTGCAGCCGTATTTAATGATAAAGAATGCAAAAGGATGGCAGAAAGAAGTAGGGGACAAATTGGAGAAAAAAGAGATAAGTTGGGAAGCAGCAAGAGAAGAGGCACTAAACAGGACGATATCAAAATCTATTCGACAAAACGTCGACGCCTAGCAGCAAAAGAGATGAATGCAGTGATAATGGATGGTACTATCAATAATAATATCAGTGGAGTACCAATATTAGGTATCTCTCAAAAAAGTTCTTGCAAGTAATTTACTTTCGTTCTTGAATGAGTTATTTCGATATCATTATTCTTAATCTGTGGTCCTATATCAAAAAATCTGACGTGAACATCACGTGACTTACTTGTACATCATTGGATATATGTATATATATATATATATACAAACGAACAAACATACGTATCGACATCAAGCCAAAAATAGTCAAAATGGATTCAGGGATGCTTAAAACGGATATTTCCATCAAAATCTCGATAGGTAAATTTTGTCGGTTTCACAATACTCACTTGTTACTTTGTACAAGTAAGTAAAAAATGGATGTACTGTTTAGTATTCAACTAATTAACCAAATATTACAGATACGAATCAAGAATCACGAGAATTAAAAATAATGCCAACCAGAAAACTGTCCATTGAAGATCTTACTGCAGCCGCATTTTATGATTAAAAATGCACTAAAGAGATGAGAGGAAGAAGTAGAAGGCAAATTAGAAAAAGAATGGATGAGTTGAGAGAAAGGAAAAGAAACAGCACTGTACAGAACGAGAACGAGATGAAAATCTTTTAGGCAAAACGTCGACGCCTAACAACAAAAGATGAACAGGACGATGAAGATGAATGCAGTGAAGATGGTTAGTATTAATTATGTAATTTTGTGTCCATTGCAAAATTTCACACTTTGATATATGATTCGCAAAAATTATTACTTAAAACGTTGTGTCTGATATCTGAGAACTGCTTATTATACAGAATGTCCCAACAGTGCGTTTTCCGATAATATTTCAATACTGTTGAAGATGGAAACCCCTCAAATTAAAATTGTACGATTTTCTAAAGTCAATGTCATGGAAATAGTTTTTTTTCTACGACATTGTGTAACACGGGTACTTCTCGCATCGTAAAGCGAATCTTTTTCGTGTCCCATTTTTATAACCATTCAGATGCGTAGCAGTTGAATCTCTGTTAATTCATGTGTAGCCACTTTTACTGATACATTAGTTTTAGTTCATATTTAGAGAATCTAGATGTCAATTTTTGCTTTGGGCTTTCTTGCTGTGAGCTCAATAACTTTAAAAATATGAAAATCAAGAGCCGTAAAGAAAATATTGTATGCAATACTAGTGTACTCAATAACTCTTAAAATATGAAAATTGAGAGCCGTAGAAAAAATATTGTATGCAATACGAATGTAAACAAGCATTATGTCATTCGACCAACAATTTTAGAGACTCGACTAATCTCGTCACCAAATACTTGGCCTCATGCTTTAATGCTCAACTTCATACTCTTGTTGCATAAACTACTACCTATATACAGGTGTCCAGGAGAACAGACTAGAAGCAACCTATCTTTTTTGAACGAAACACCGTATTTATTATTTTATTATCAAATTCTTCATTTTTTCATGCATAATTTGGACACTTAGGCCCAGTTGCAAAAAGCATTGTTAACTTCAATCACATAGTCAAATATTTGATCACGTGTTACTAACCTGATTTTTCTGACATCTAAATAGAAGTTATGATAGTCTCATGTATCATTCTACAACAAATACAATTTAAAATCGTCATTTTAACGTTAGAAAGTTGAATATTCATGCGATCTATTTTTTCCAGATTAACGTCAATAAAAAATCTAGTTAGCAGCATGTTCACTGACAGTCTGCTAATTATTTTCATGCAACTGACCCCAAGTTTTATAGTTTTTGAGATATTTGACATTTTATTGAGAAATTGTCACTTTCAAGTCGATTTTTGAAAGTAATATTGCATTTAAGGCGGGTCTCTGCGTAAAAGACGATAATTGTCACTTTTCAAATCGTTATACAGCTTTCATTTATTATTGGAATGGCAAATGTTATATATCATTTTGAAGATTAGAGGCTTATAAACAATTGTACGTATCGAAATTTGATAATCTTTTCTAGATCCAGAGTAAAAAGCCCCTAAGCATAGTACAAATATTGATTTTAAGGCTTTTCAAATCGTTTCAACTCAAATATGGTTCAACTTACACTTATGAAAATCAACTATATTAAAGATATTACTGTCAGCTTCAAATAAGCGTATGGAATTTTCAAAAAATTATCCCAGTCTTCAGTAAAAAAATTGTGAAGTTCACTAAAATAGGTACTTTTCAAACCTATTTTTCTTGTATGAAAATCAGATAATCAGTTCAAATACCTATATGTTGATTTACTTTCAACCTTTATCTCTCATTTTTTAGCCATATATTTATCGAAAAAACCATGTATTCGGGGTAATTAGCAAAATAAAATTATAAATATAGTTTATTTCGTTGACTCTTAGATGGCGTAAGTGAAGTGATATATTTTCTGGAAGACTAGCCTTTGGCATAACTCCGCCTCCCAATTTGTTTCCATAGCAACGAATTTTTGAATGAACTGCTAGGTACTCGAAAGTAAAAGCGGTATGAATGTGAATTTCTACTTTTCGTCACTCGATTGCCGATTGAAAGTGAAAGTGGTTGATTTGTGGATTTTGTTGGTTTTTGATTTTTCAAAGTTATGGCACGCCGTTTTGCTATTTATTAGCAACAATTTATTCCACTTAAATTAAAACTATACATTTTTATTATCTTGTAAGATAATTTCAATTCATTGAATTTTTATGATTGAATTAGAATTATGTACATAATGGCAATTCAGAATTATTATTATCTTGCAAGATAATTTTAATACATTGAATTTTTATGATTGAATTAAAATTGTGTACATAATAATAATTTAGCATAGAGACTATCTAGCAAAATTATACGGAATCGTTGAATTTTTATGATTGAATTAAAATTATGTACATAATTAAATTTCAGAATTATTATTATCTTGCAAGATAATTTTAATGCATTGAATTTTTATGATTGAATTAAAACTGTGTATATAATAGAAATTCAGTATTTTTATTATCTTGCAAGATAATTTTGATTCATTGAATTTTAATGATTGAATTGAAATTATGTACATGATGAAAGTTCAGAAGCTTTATTATTCTCCAAGATAATTTTAATGCATTAAATTTTTATGATTGAATTAAAATTATGTACATAATTGGAATTGGGAATTCTTATCATCTTACAGAATAATTTTAATTCATTGAATTTTTTTCAACTGCAAGATAATATGAATACTAAATTTCTAATATGTACATAATTTTAATGAAAATTCAAAGCATTAAAAGTATCTTGCAAGATAATAATAATGCTGAATTTTTATTAGGTATATAATTTTAATTCAATCATAGAAATTCAACGGTTCCGTATAATTTTGCTAGATAGTCTCTATGCTGAATTATCATTATGTACATAATTTTATTTCAATTATAAAAATTCAACGTATTAAAATTATCTCGCAAGATAATAATAACTCTGAATTGCCATTATGTACATATTTTTAATTCAATCAAAAAAATTCAATGAATTAAAATTATTCTGCAAGATGATAAGAGTTCCAAATTTCCATTATGTACATAATTTTAATTAAATCATAAAAATTCAATGCAATAAGATTATCTTGCAAAAAAAAAATAATAATTCTGAATTTTTTTTATGTACATAATTTTAATTCAATCATAAAAATTCAATGAATTGAAATTATCTTGCAAGATAATAATGATTCTGAATTACCATCATGTACATAATTTTAATTCAATCAAAAAAATTCAATGAATTAAAATTGTCCTGCAAGATAATAGGAATTCCGAATTACCATTATGTACATAATTTTAATTGGATCATAAAAATTCAATGAACTGAAATTATCTTGCAAGATAATAATAATTCTGAATTTTCATTACGTACATAATTTTAATTCAATCATAATGATGCAATTAATTAAATTATCTTGCAAGTTGAAAAAAATTTATAGTTTAAATTTAAGTGGAGTACGGCGTGCCGTAAACTGACGTGCGTCCACCCTGGTTGATGAGGTACTGACGATTCTCTCTCCTTATCAGTCAATACTCATTTTTAACCCCACCCACAATGCTGCTTTCTGTTACCGTCCCCTTTACACTTCCAAGACCGTAGATGGTCTATGATTGCAAGAAACCCCCCTTAACTATGATTATAAGAATTTTCTCTCCACATAAGTAATTGATACGTAGATATGTTTTCAACACACTATCAAAATTCATTTATTCCATACAGATTAGTCGTAATAGTATAGTAATAGGAGAAACATAGTAGTAGCGGTGTACGTAATCAAATAATCTCACTATGTAGAGTCATGATGTCACGTATTGCTACGTTTACATGGTATGCCTAATCTGGTTTTGAACTGTAGTGTAGGTTGCAGAGAAACCAATAAAATATTGGAACAATATTTATATTTATAGTAATTATATTTCAAATATATATATATATATATATATATATATATATATATATATATATATATATATATATATATATATATATATATATATATATATAGAAGAAGTAATCGTAACCGCAATTAAGTAGAAATTGAAGATTTATTGGGTATTTCGGTCAAGTTTTTTCGGGCAATGTAATAATTAGACTCTTTGAAGTTGTCTAGCTTTCGGTATATTTTATACCTTCATCAGGACAATTTCGTGAGGCTTCAAAAATCAGCCAGATTAATAAATATAACTATCAACAACATGAATACAATCAATTAATTCAAAAGAAGAAGAACCAGATTAAAAATTAAAGTAAAAACTGTGAAAAAATTGTATAAATATGAACAGTCAAAAAATGATATAAATAAAAATGAAAACTTTTTATTGGGTATTTCGGTCAAGTTTTTTCGGGCAATGTAATAATTAGACTCTTTGAAGTTGTCTAGCTTTCGGTATATTTTATACCTTCATCAGGACAATTTCGTGAGGCTTCAAAAATCAGCCAGATTAATAAATATAACTATCAACAACATGAATACAATCAATTAATTCAAAAGAAGAAGAACCAGATTAAAAATTAAAGTAAAAACTGTGAAAAAATTGTATAAATATGAACAGTCAAAAAATGATATAAATAAAAATGAAAACATATATATATATATATATATATATATATATATATATATATATATATATATATATATATATATATATATATATATATATATATATATATATATATATATATATATATATATGGTTCAGCACTGCGAGCCTTGTAGACTCATGGCTTGTTGCGCTATTCTTCGCCATAACACTCTGTCCTGTGCTTTCTCCTCCTATTTTTTTACACCCAATTGTTCGATATCCTTTAATACTGCGTCATACCATTTTCCACGAGGACGTCCTCTTCTCTTTTTTCCCATTATACCACCTTTTAAGACACTTTTAACCACTCTGTTCTCTGACATACGTTTTACATATATGTATATGAAATATATTTAAATGAGATGCATACCGCTATATTAAAAATTTCATCTAGAGTGATAAAATTTCATTCTAATGAATGGAATGCATATTTTTTAAAAACTGTATCCTATCCGTTTCGTGAAGTGTTTTGAATATCCAAGTTTTCTCACTCAACTCTATATCGATTGGTAGCTGTGAATAAATGAAAGAAGCAGTAAAATTTAGTTTTATGAAAAATTAAATTTCAAGATTATAAATTGACGTCTTAGAGCAAGTTATGAGAATTGATTTCTGGTGTCAGGAAGAAGTGAACTGAAAATAAGCAATTTTAATTACTGCCTAATGAATATAAATAAATCACATCAGTCTATTTGAAGAAATATAAGATATATATGAAAATATTGTTTCCATCTTCATTGGATATCGAGATATCTCCCAATAATGCATCAAACGGTGCATTATTGGATGTTTCTAGGCGCTGGTATAACTTCTTGCGAATGAAACTGTTAGTTTTTGATAAAATATTAATTTGATGAAAATATTGTGAGATGGTCTCACATGAAACATATTTTCATGATTATAAACCTTTGGAGAGCTCGACTGATGACTCATTCACTGATGGTAGTGTTAGTTCTCTGGAAAGTCTGGATTTACATGTGCTGCTATCAACAAATGGTACAGATAAAAAAAAATATTTTTGCTTATTCTGTAAAAAAATTATTTACCGGTTTGCGCGACACATCTTGCAAGTTCACAAACATGAAATGGAAGTGCAAAATACATTAAGGTATCCTATGAAGCATCCCGAAAGAATTAGATTAATAGCACTACTTAGCAATGATGATTTATTTTTGAATAACACAAAAATGGTTTATGATGAGATGATCGTCTCTCGAAGACCCAATAAATGCGAAACTAGATATTTTCAACGGTAATATACCGATAGAGAGGTGTATTATCGATATACCGAAGAATTTCACGAATATATTTTTTGTCTTTTGGGGAATTTTTTACGAGACAAATTTGGGGATTCATAATCTGATAATACCCGAGAGCTTTAGCTCGAGGGATATTATCGTTGATTATAAATCTTCAAATTTGCCGAGTGAAAAATTATCCAAGACAAAAAGTATTTGAGTTAAATTCAAGGTATATGCGATAATATACCGAATCTTGAGGTGTATTTGCAAGGATTATTTCACAAACCATAAAATTTATTGATTGTTATATTTTTTATTATTTTTTAAAAAGCTACTGTGGTATATCGAGTTAGGAGAATATATTATCGCGATATACCACGTTACCATGCAAAATCACTTGATTCCATTGGTTGTTGCTAAGGTGTGTGATATAATCAAAATTATTCTCCTTGTCCTCGTTGCTATTGATATTTTATATCAAAAAATTTATATCATCATATCTCATTTTGTCCTGCAAATGTCAAATGTGACAAAAATAAACATATTGAGGCACAATCACGTGCTATCGAGGTGAATCTAAATATAAGACATTTAATTCTTCATTCTAAAGTATCTCTTTTGTTAGCTGAAATGAAGAATGATCCAGTGAGCAACATTATCAAGAACGATAATTGGGTTGTGTCATGAAAATAAAGTTGTGATTTTATATTATTTTTTCAATATATAATATCAAACTATAAGTGTTAAAACTATTCTTATAATTTATAAATGAGTATATCAATTATAATTAGTATTTAAAATTCAATAAATTTTGAATAAATGAAAGAAGCGTTAAAACGCTTTCTAATTGGTCCTACATTTATGTGACGTCACTCCGGTGATAAACAATCCAGCAGTTATATACTCAAGTAAAGTTTTCTTGTATATCGTCAATTTTTTATTGGAAAAACTATTTTTATATAAGCAATGTGTCTCGAAGATAATTTCACAAAAGCTAATTCAAGTAATATATCAGAAGTTAATCCATTAATTTATGAATACATAGTTGGGAGTGAAAAATTCAATACTCTAGAAGTTCGAGGTATTAAGTTATCAATGTGAGCAGTTTATTGAAATTATTTTTTCAATATGCAAATGCTGTTACATCTTCTTGTACAAATCCAGTTGAGAATCATTTTGTGATAATGCTCTAGGATAGGTTATGGGTGTATTCGACCCGAAAATAAAACTTGTATTGTGAAAGAAAGAATCACTCCAGGATACCTATTCTATAATTTTTCATGACTTTCAACCCACTTGAGGTGATATATTAATCACGTCAATATCACCTTCCACCGTTGAAGCATCTGAAGTTACTCGTACTTGCTAGAGTTTCTGGTTATATTCATTTATGTTGATACACCATATACCTATAGTTTGGAAATTTGTCAGATATTATAAATACAAACAATATAAAAATTATTCATATATCAGAGTATTTATCAAAGAAAATTAAGATATGGCTGTGTCATATTTACCGTTATTTGAATTTGACCTATTGCATTCTTAACGTAAGTAAGATTTTAAATTGATATTTGTTTACAATTATTATGAATTTTCATCTTATGGTGAGTTTATGCACAAGAATTTTGTGTACTGTAGCCCACAACTAAATATTAAATCCATCTCAAAATAAAATATGAGACACCATAACCTCAAACGTCAAAATATCACCAGTGATAACATTCAATCAACACCTCTCTGCTTACAAAAATCTTATTAGGACATTTTTTTGTATGTTAGGATAAAAATGAACAAACCAACATCTATATAATTCTTTTTCTGATATAATTCTTGCAATAAGGTTCAGTAATCACTCTGAGTAAATGGTAATCTGTGCTCTGAGCCTTGAAGTGACGTCACATGTACATCGATTGCGCTCGGACGTTTACGGCAATTTCCGACGTATTCAAAACTGGAGGCTTTTAATTTATTAATAAAAAATGTAATGTGTATCAAAAAATTGTGTAAAAAATAATCATAATACAAAATTTAATAAACTTTTATATAGTATTATTACTTTATATACGTGATTGAACCCAATTTGCTTCTGAGATTTGCTTCGCACCTATGTAACAAATACAGTTCAGAATTACATCTAAAACATTACATGCGACAAGAACTGCGTCAACTAGCTTGTCTTCTGATAATTATAATAAAAGATGTACCAGGAATTGCTATATTTGGGTAGACTAACGTACAATATAATATATAATAACTTAAGGAAATCTTTATTTATTCAACTGTCATGCTTTCAATCTCTAAACAATAATAATTCCACAGCTAACTATCTTTTGAAATAGATACAATATAAAACATCTCTCTCTCTTTGTAAATAAATAAAAAAATTTATTTATTGAGAATATTGTTATGTATTGAGTATCCTAGGATTCGTTGAAAGGATTACTTGAGTTGTTGTTAATAAAAATGTATGTAATCTGTCAGTATTAGAAATATAATGTTCCTACATTTGAATAGTTAAATAAACCAGTTCCCTCTTATTGTAATTACATTTATTGCAATACACTAAATTGGCGACGAGAATGGGATCTCTATAAGTTATACTATTTACCCTGCAGTAACATTCCATAAATACTACGATGTCATCTGTGGGCTCCATACAATCATTCGACGTTACCAAACCATATACATGGAATATGTATGCACAGCAATTGAAATATTATTGTCTAGCTAATGATATAACATCAGAAGTTAAGAAACGCGCTACGTTTTTGACAGTTATTGGGCCAACAACATTTGGTATTTTACAATCCTTGATTTCACCTAAAAGCCCAGACGAGATGACCTATGATGAACTTCTGGATATTCTTAAGAAACATTTCATGCCACAAACTTCAAGAATTTACAGAAGATTTTTATTTCGCAAAAGGTTTCAACAACCAGAAGAGTCAATATCAGAATTTTTAACAGAATTACGTCGTTTAGCTGAAGAATGTGATTTTACTTTGTCCTTAAATGAACGGTTACTGAATCAATTTGTAGTCGGCTTACGAGATGACAGTATCCAAAAAACGTTTATTATCAGAACTTGACCTCAACGTGGATGACGCTGTCAAGAAAGCATTGGCATCAGAAGCTGCTGCTAACCAAGTTAAAGAATTACAGACTCAAATTTTGACAAATAATTCATTTGGAAGTTCAAATATGAACCAAATTCAAAGTCATATCAGACAGGCCCAACCGCAGAATAAATCCTACATTCGAACATGCGCTAGTTGTGGCGGTATACACAAACGAGATGACTACCGATTTAGGAATGCAAAATGCAATTTTTGTCACAAAGAGGGTCACATTGAAAGAGTGTGTCGCGGTAAGAGAGGATTTTCTGGAAGCAATAAGAAGTTCAAATTTCCAAATAATTAAAAAACTAATGAAGTTAGTAGTGATTACGAAGAAGTCGACAATGCAAATTATATATGTCATGTTACACCTACAAACAAAAAAATTCACATTATAGTCAATATTGAAGGCATTGACTGTCAGTTAGAAGTTGATTCTGGTTCCGATTATACCATCATCTCTGATGTGACGTACCGTAGTCTTTGGTCAAATGGGGGACCGCCAATTCAACCTTTGCAGCTCAATTTGCGCGATTATCAAAAAACAGGATAAAAATGGAGGGCGTATGCACAGTAATCGTTCGATACAAACAATTTCAAGGACAACTTCGGTTTTTGGTTGTTAAAGGAGATTTCAGTAGCTTACTAGGACTCGAATGGTTCCAACCACTGGGTTTGAGTATTTCTGGAATAAATCAGATGCAATCGATGACTGAAATGCAAGAAATACTTGAGCAATACAAAGAAGTTTTCAGTGAGGAATTGGGAACGTACAGAGGGCCACCAGTTTCCATTCCGCTTGATCAGAAGGTAATTCCTATTCGTTTGAAAGCACGTAATGTCCCACTGGCGCTTCGGCTTCGAATTGATTTAGAAATCAAAAGATTATTGAAAGAAGGTGTCCTTGAATCGATTTCTGATCCGAAATGGTCCACTCCAGTAGCTCCTGTGGTCAGACCAAATGGAGCTATTCGTCTCTGTGGTGATTACAAAGCCACCATTAACAAGGCACTACAACAACATCCGTATCCTATTCCTTCGGTTAATCATCTTTTATCAAATTTATGCAATGGTGGTTATTATGCTAAGATAGATATGTCTCAAGCATATCTTCAATTACCCGTAGACGATGATGCAGCCGCGGCCCAGACAATCATAACGCATCAAGGTGCGTTTAAGGTAAAACGTCTCCAGTTTGGAGTGAGTATTGCTCCCGGGATTTTCCAGAATCTTATAGATGAATTGTTAAGGGATGTACCTAGTGTAACTCCATATTTTGACGATATTCTAATTCGAGCTACAACAATGTCACAATTGGCACAACAAGTGAAGCAAGTTTTGCATACTTTTCAGGATGAAGGGCTTAAAGCTAATCGGAAGGAGTGTCTTTTTGGTGTCAGATCCATCGAATTCCTCGGATATCGTATCGACAACGAAGGTATCCATCCATCTGAATTCAAAATGATTGCAATAAAAGAAGCTCCAAGTCCAAGAAACAAATTAGAGCTTCAAGCTTTTCTGGGCTTACTAAATTTCTACAACAGCTTCCTTAAAGATAAAGCCACAATTGCAGAGCCATTGCATAGATTATTAGACAGAACAGCATCATGGGAATGGACTGCAGTTCATCAGCAGAGCTTCAACATGGTAAAAGAACATTTATCATCTGAAAGTGTGCTTGTTCCTTCTAATAATGATCTGCCAACTACATTGACTTGTGATGCTTCACCATATGGTATTGGCGCTGTATTAAGTCAAACACAGTTAAATGGAAGGGAAGCCACTGTTGCTTTTGCGTCAAGAACTCTCACTACAACAGAACGGAACTATGCCCAAATAGACAAAGAAGCGTTGTCTTTAGTAGCAGGTGTGGAAAAATTTCATCATTTTCTATATGGGCGTCCTTTCACTCTTATAACAGACCATAAACCACTTCTAGGTCTCTTCACATCATCTAAACCTACTCCAGAAATCATCTCCCCTAGAATGTTGCGTTGGTCGATATTGTTGAACTCATACGATTGTAAAATACAGTATTGCCCAGGATCGAAGATTGTTAATGCTGATGCATTAAGTCGTTTACCCCGTTTTTTTCCCGATGTTCCAGTGCAGGATGCAGAAGTTTTCTTCACTGAAACCAAATAACCAATTACTGCGTCTGATCTCGGTAAACTTACAAAAAAAGATATTATCCTCTCCAAAGTTTTTACCTGAGTGGGAAGGGGATGGTCTAGTGAAGCAGTTGATGGATTCCAGTCATATTTTAATAAACAGCATGAAATATTGTTGCACAAGGATTGCTTATTGTGGGGTTTTCGTGTAATTATTTCTTCAGAGGCCCGTGAACAAGTATTGAAAGAGTTACACATAGCTCATCCAGGGGTGGTAAGAATGAAAGCTTTAGCTCGCTCTTATGTTTGGTGGCCTAACATCGATTCCGATATTGAGAAGTATGTAAAAGGGTGTACCTTATGTCAAGAATCTCGCCATGCTCCTCCGAAAGCACCTATCCATCCTTGGGAAGTACCACGGAATCCTTGGTCGCGTTTACATATAGACTTCGCCGGTCCTTTCCAAAATGAAGTTTTCCTCATAATTGTAGACTCGCACTCTAAATGGCTAGAGGTAAAACGCATGTCCTCAACTACAAGTACTGCTGTAATAAAAACATTACGCGAATTGTTTGCCACGCAAGGCATTCCTGATTCTATTGTGTCCGACAATGGTCCACAGTTTACTTATTATTCATGGAACAAAATGCTATAAGATCAATTTTGGTATCACCCTATCATGCATCCAGTAACGGCCAAGCAGAGTGAATGGTGCAAACAACAAAAGAGTCTTCGAAACGAATTATTAGCGAAAGTTGGAATCAAAGACTTGCTACATTTTTACTTGGCCAACATGTTACACCGTCAACAACTACTGGGTTTAGTCCAGCGGAATTGTTGATGGGGCGCCGAATTAAAACACGTTTAGATCGTTTACATCCAGACTATAGCCTAGAGCAACAATTAAATAAAGAAAGATGAACAACTAGCAACCAATAGGGAATTAAGGAAAATCCGACAGTTTGATGTAAATGACCCCGTGTATGTGAGAAGTTATGGAGCCGCATCACCATGGGTGCCAGCAACTGTACAGAGACAGACTGGACCAATATCCTACGAAGCTGAAACAGATGATGGCCGATCCATACTTAGACATGTGGATCTAATGAAAGACCGAACACCTTCTAAATCAATGGAATCCCTGACGCCATTAATTCCAGTAACTACACAAGAGTCTGCTCCGTCTTCATCTTCACCATCAGAAAAGTCTCAAACCACGCCTCGACCGAAAAGAAGTGTGAAACCACCATATCTGAAGGATTATGTTACTAGCTAGAGGGAAGGAGTGTTATGTATTGAGTATCCTAGGATTCGTTGAAAGGATGACTTGAGTTGTTGTTAATAAAAATGTATGTAATCTGTCAGTATTAGAAATATAATGTTCCTACATTTGAATAGTTGAATAAATCAGTTTCCTCTTATTGTAATTACATTTATTGCAATACACTAAAAATATAGTCCTTAAATGTGATAGGCATTTGTTTTTTTCTTTTGGGACAAATTTTGTCATCTGGTTGAACTGATTCAATGGCATTCTCACGTGGTTCAGCTCTGGCATTGTTTCTAGATTCTTCCGGTTGAATACCTCGATTTGTTTCTTCTTCCACAGCAAATGCACTTTCTTCCTTTTTTCTCTTATCTTGAAGTCCCGTAGAATCTTGTTGCTTTTCTTTTTATCTTCATCATCGTTATTCTGTGAAATTGATTCATTCTCTTCGCTATTCTTCGGCTTTATATGTATTCTGTCTCTCCTATATGAGTTGCCATTTACATTTATTACATATGATCTGTCAGTTATTTTGTTTGCAATTTTCCCTTCAGACCAATAGTTATTTTAATAAGGTCTCAACTGAACATATGCTCTTTGACCTATTTCTAATTCAAGTAATTGTCGTGCTTTTCTGTCATTATAGAATTTGCCTTTTTTCGGTTCTCTCCTAATTTATTTTCAACTCCACTAACCGGCTCTGGCATTAAATGTGTAACTAAAGTTGGTATACTATTCCTGGTTTTTCTGCTCATCATCCTCTCTACAGGACTCATCCCTGTATTATTCGGCGTATTTCGGGCATGTAACAAATTAAACCAAAAGTCTTCAGCTTTTTCTTCAATTTTTTGTAATTAATTTTTTGCATATTTTAACAGCTGACTCTGCTTTACCATTGCTTTGCTGATGGAACAGTGACGATGTAGTATGTTTAAAATTGTACTTTTGTGCAAAAATTCGCATCTCCCTATAAACAAAATGAGTTCCGTTGTCTGACATGACAATTTCTGGAATACCATATCGACAAAATTGTTTCTTCATAGCTTCTATGATTGTTTTAGGTGTAAGATCTTTGACAATCTCTATCTCATAATAATCCGAATAATGATCTACCATAATAAGCACTTTTAGTTGCTTTTCTCCACGTTTCACAAAGAATATATCCATAGATATGTATTGCCAAGGATATACTGGAATTTCATGCGATTTCATAGTTGCATGTTGTTGTGATGCTGCATATTTATTACATATATCGCAGTTTTTAAACTTTTTAATAATTTGATGATTCATTTCAGGCCAAAACAAGCTTTGTTTTGCAAACTTTATGGTATTCTCTATTCCAGAATGATTTATGTGCACTTTGTCGATCATATTTTTTTTTATATTAAATGGTATTAAAATACGATCATTTCGTAGTATCAAACCATCTTGTACTGGTAGCTCATATCTGTACTGAAAGTAGATTTCAACATCATCAGGAACATCTCGTATATATTTCGGCCATCCGTTTACTATGAATTTGATTGATTTTTGTAAACTGTTAACGTTTCTTTTTCAATATCATTTATTCTGTCATCTGTAATATTCAATGTTTTCATCAAATTTACCTGTCTTAACTCTCTAACAACAATATTTTCATCTTCCGTATCTTCCTCAGATGCTCTTGAAATAGTATCGGCTACTAAATTGTTTTTCCCATTTATATATCGCATATCGTTGTAATGTTAACAACATTAATTGAAGTCGCTTTGGAGCCAGTTCTATCTACTACTTCTGAATTCCCTGCTATCAATTGATTAAAATGTGTACAACCAAATACTATAGTTAGCATCTCTTTTTCAATAATAGCATAATTTCTGCTTTTCTTAACGTTCTCGAAGC
Organism: Dromius quadrimaculatus; assembly: GCA_963989225.1. Lineage (NCBI taxonomy): Eukaryota > Metazoa > Arthropoda > Insecta > Coleoptera > Carabidae > Dromius > Dromius quadrimaculatus. Next base: position 34,038,555 of record OZ022328.1, on the reverse strand, counting down.
ATATCCTATAACTTGATTTTCTTGATACAAAACAACTCCTAAGCCTGTAGCTAATGAATCTCATTCCATTGTGATTGGCTTGTTTAATTCATAATATTTCAAGTATTTCATATCAGAAACTATTCCTTTCAATTTATTGAATTCTTCATCATAATCTTTCGTCCAAATCCAAGTATTTTTCCCTAAAGTTAATTGTCTTAAAATGGCTGTGTTTGTACTCAAATTTTCGATAAACCTGCTTAAATATGTTACCATTCCAAGAAAACGTTGTAGCTCTTTTTTATTTCTTGATGTTGGCATATTTTGAATAGCAGAAATCTTTGATGCACCCGTCTTTATTCCTTCTGAACTTAATATGTATCTATAAAATTTAACTGATGACTGACATAAGCTCATTTTCTCTCTGTTAAGCTTACAATTGTTCTCTTTCAGTCGTATTAATGAGTTCATAAGATTGTTGTTATGATTTTTGTTAGATAGCTAGATTAGAATATTTAAAATGATATTGTGATCATGTTAACTGAAAGAATGTTTATGTATGTATTGAAAAAACAATTATTGATTAATTATAAAAACTGAATTGTCAGTCCAGTATTTTGTAAAATATATATAAATGAAATATTGTTCATACTGCGTTGTTCATCAGGTTATGCGGCCCAGGACGTGTATGATACAATAGAAAGATATAAATCTAACAATTTATATTTTTCAGAGAAAAAAAAAAATAAAAAAATGTCGGACACTAGTCATCGGATTGAAAAGTTACAGGGCAGTGAGAATTACAGATCATGGAAACTGAATATGAGATCTTTTCTCATAAATAAAGTTTTATGGAAAGCAATTGATCCAGGAGTATTAGAAAATGAGAGCACCCGTACCGATTTAAATGAACGAGCTTTAGCAGAAATAATACTGTGTAGCAGTAATCTTGTACAACCGTTTCTAGAAGAGGCGACATCAGCAAAAGAAGCCTGAAAGATATTGGAGAAAAATTTTGAAGACAATTCAGTGATGCGTCAAGTTCAAATACAAAATGAAATATCGTCATTGAAGTTAGAAGAGAACGGCAGCGTAGAAGATTACATAGCTAAAATGACATGTCTCATGAAAGAATCAGCACGCGCAGGATATACAATGTCAGAATAAATTATAACTATGTTTTTAGGCGATCATAACAAAAAAGGTGTTTCTATGACTCCTTGTGCGGCCGTGAAGTTTCACTTTTTGGTACACATCTGTCAAATTTTACTTTTTGGGACTGATCTGTCAAACACTACTTTTTGGGACTGATCTGTCAAAAACTACTTCATAAAAATTTCATACCTACCTATATGGGCTGCTTGATGAACTCTTTAAGAAATAGTTTTCGCCGAAATACAAGTTATATACTTCCGTCAACCTTCATAGTTCGTGCAATTCAAGAAATTGATACAATTTTTTTAGAAATGTCACTTTGATTAGAAGACAATAAAATAAAACAATTTCAGCGGCAACTAAGATTTACAATTGCAATGTTTTAGAAACAAATAGATAAAATTTTGTAATTTTGAATTATTTCGTGATGATCGCCTAAAAAACGTTGTGTGCACCTCGGCCTACAGTTCTTTTTTGGTCTCACCTGAATTGCAGCCTTAGCTACGCTTCGGCCGCAAACAACAGATTCGACCAAAAAAGATAACCTTTACGGCCTTGATACACAAATAACTATTATGTTAGCTGGATTACCACAATCGTGGGCAAGTTTATTTATGTCAATTCGAGCACCAGATGACATGAATATGGAAACAGTAAAAAGTAGAATTCTACAAGAAGCGATAAGAAGACGAAGAACACAAGAAAATAATTCACAATCAGCATTCGTCGGAAAATCGAGGCAGTATCCAAAATATACAGAAAAGAAGTACGAAAACAAGCCAGATTCCAAATATAACAAGAGCAAGATTCAATGTTATCAATGCAAGAAATTCGGACACTATAAATCGGAATGCAGATTCAATAGAAACAAACCAAATGCAAAAGTAGCGGTTCATTCGAAAGAAAATAAAGAAAAACAAGAAACGACATTTTTCGCCACAATTCAAGACAATGAGGAGAAGAGATCGTCGAAAGAAGTTGAACAAAAGAAGAATGAAGAGAAGATAATCTCGTCGAGAATTACAGATACTGAAGAACACATATTATTTGAAGTAAAATTGAGCGAAAGAGAAATGGAAAGAAAAAGGAAACCATGGATTATCGATTCAGGGGCAACACATCATATGTCCTCGAAGATAGAAGAATTTAAAGTTTTAAATAAAAAATAATAATCAAGTTATAAAATTAGCTGATAGAAGTCATACTAAAGCAGAAGGTGTAGGAAACGTTGATGTATATATGTCAATTAATCAACAAATTATGAAATGTCAAGTGAATGACGTTTTATATGTACCAAGCTTAGCAGTAAATCTACTGTCAGTCAGAAAATTGTTAGAAAAAGGATATAAAATAATATTTGAAGACAAGAAAGTGAAAATATTTGGTGTTTCACCTGAAAGAGAATAAATTGCTACAGGAACACTGAAGAATGATTTGTGCGTCTTAGATACTGTCAATAAGGATGAAAAAGCTATGTTAATTGACGATAAAGAGAACGATTTCGTTAAATGGCACAAAAGATTCGGACACATAAACTTTGATAATCTACGAAATGTGTTGCAGAAGAAGAATATAAATATAAAAAATAATCATGAAGCAAGTAGACATTCAAATTGTGACACATGTCAAGCAGGAAAATTTAAAAGATTGCCTTTTCCGAGCAGTAAAACGACTCGAAACAAATGTTTGGAATTGGTACACTCAGATATTTGTGGTCCAATTTCACCATTATCATTAGGAGGTAACAGATATTTTTTAACTTTCACTGATGATTTCTCAAGAAAATCATGGATTTATTTCCTGAAAAGCAAGACAGAAGTACTAGAAAAAATCATCGAATTCAAAAATGAAGTAGAAACTTTTGCAGAAGAAAGAATAAAAACATTACGTACAAATAACGGTACAGAGTACGTGAATTATAAATTCAAGAAATTTTTAATATCAAATGGAATACGGCACGAAACTACTACAGCAGGTTCTCCACAACAAAATGGAGTTGCCGAGCGCCTAAATAGGACACTCGTTGAAAGAGCAAGGTGTTTAATTTATGAAGCTCATGCACCGAAACAATTGTGGGCTGAAGCAATCTACGCATCGAATTATCTGAAGAATAGAACATCCACAAGAATATTGAATAATAAAATTCCTGAAGAAATATGGAGTAAAAGATAAACTAGTATCAATCATTTGAAAATATGGGGATGTAAAGCGTTTGTTCATATTCCTAAAAAGCGAAGAGACAATTTCGATTCAAAAATGAAAATATGTTCATTAATTGGATATTGCGAATTATCCAAGGCATATAGAGTATATGATTCAACAAAGAAGAAAGTATTCAAAAGTCGAGATATAAAATTTGCCGAAGATGTTTTTGGTCCTTTTGAAGGAGAATCAATAGATAATAAATTCATTACAATTTCAACAGAGGATAAAATTGCGAATGAAACAACTTCAACCAGTAACAAAGGACCTGATTTAGAAGAAATATTAGAGAATGAAAAGGAAACAACCATAATAAAGAGAAATTCAAGAGAAACAGAAGATGAAACAAATTATAGAACAAGATATGGTCGAACAATAAAACCACCAGGTAGATTTGAAGCTGCAGATATTTGCGCAGAAGATACAATTCTAGTAGATAAAGCATTAAGAAGTGCTGAAGCAGAAAAATGGATGAAAGCCATGGAAGAGGAAATGAAGAGCTTAGAAGAGAATAAAACATGGAGAATCGTCGATTTACCACCTGGAAAAACGACAATTGGTTGTAAATGGATTTTGGAAATTAAGCGTCATGCAGATGGAAGCATAGAACGTTACAAAGCTAGACTAGTGGCCAGAGGCTTCGCACAAAAACGTGGAGTTGATTATAACGAAACATTCTCTCCTGTTGTAAAAACCACTACATTAAAAATACTTCTATCCTTGGCAACAGAATTTGATTTGGATATTCATCAATTGGACATAAAAAATGCATATTTGAACGGAGAAATTAATGAAGAGATTTATATGGAACAACCAAAAGAATTTATCAATCCTGGAGATAAAAATAAAGTTTGTAAACAAAATAAAACTTGGATGCAATCGACTGAAAACAGATACTTGCGTCTATTTGAAGGAAGAAGATAATAAAATACTAATTATTGCAGTGTATGTAGATGATTTAATGATAATATCAAATAAAATTTCAGAAATTGAAAATTTCTAGAAAAAATTAGCCAAACAATTCAAGATAAGAGATCTTGGACCAATAAATTATATACTGGGAATGAAAGTAAGTAGAACGCAACAGAAAAGAAGGAACTCTAATATTACACCAGAAGAAATACACTCAAGATATTTTACGACAATTTAATATGGAGAATTGTAAATCAGTATCAACCCCTATGGTATCATTAAAGAAAAACGAAGAAAACGAAAATACAAATTAATTTGGAAAACAGAGATATTCCATTTAGAGAAGTTGTTGGAAGTATTTTGCATGCAGCAAATTGCACTTACTTATCACGTTTTTGTTCAAGCTACAATAAAGAAACATGGAAGACAGCAAAAAGAGTACTTCGTTATTTGAGAGGAGCAACAAATTATTCACTAAAAGCAGTGTTCTGCGATAATCAGTCAGCGATCAAACTTGCAAATGATCCAACTCTGCATGATAGAACAAAACACATCGATATAAAATACCATTTTATTCGTGATCATGTAAATATTAAAATCATTAGCATTTGTTATTGTCCAACAGATGAAATTGTAGCTGATTTTTTGACAAAAGTTGTATCCACTAATAAATCAGAATTTTGTTGCAAGAATGTAAATCTAGCAAACTTCGTTTGAGGAGGGAGTGTTAGGCAGCTGGATTAGAATATTTAAAATGATATTGTGATCATGTTAACTGAAAGAATGTTTATGTATGTATTGAAAAAACAATTATTGAATAATTATAAAAACTGAATTGTCAGTCCAGTATTTTGTAAAATATATATAAATAAAATATTGTTCATACTGCGTTGTTCATCAATTTTCCATTGCTTCCTCTATTGTATCTCCAGTGCCATAAATTAATATATCATCCGCCATGACCTCTATACCATTAGGTACTTTTAGAATTTGATTTATTTTCATTTGGAACAACTCTGGAGCAGGAGATACTCCAAACGGCAAACGTAGCCATCTAAAACGTCCAAATGGTGTCCCAAACCAAAACAATACGATCTCTCAACATAGTTTCTCTAAATTCTGCAGAAGATATTTTCTCAAACTGACATTTATCCAAAATTTTTGTTAGATGTATTAAATAAGAATCAAATGTTTAATTATTCAACTGATTGCTATCATGAAATTTGTATCTTTCATACATTGCATTTGATTTTACAACTAAAGTCTCACTTATTTTCTTTGAAACCTTTTTTGTATTTTCTCTGTCTTCTTCGGTCAAATTGAAGTTTTTAAATATTACCTTGGGTTTATCTCCTATAATGGACGATAAAATGTTCACTTTCATATTTTCCTGCTCCGGTTTCCATTTATTTAATCCTGTAGCTTTAACATAGGTTTCCCAGTTCGCCTTTAAAGAGTTCGAAATTATCTCATATGTCACCTTCAACTTGTAACGGTTTAGGAAATGGCACTCTGGTTGTAGAAATATTATCACGAGCTTGCACACAGGATAAATCTTGAATTAGTTGTTGCATCTTCATTATAGTTGTATTCATTAACTTCATGCCTTCAACTTGAGTTTTTGAAAATTCTTGTAGTTCCTCCATTATCAAGTTATACGTACTCGTAAAATCCAAATATAATGTACTTGATTTAATTTACAGCAATATCAATTTGCTTAGTTATATGTGCTATGAATACCTGACACCATGTTATATTTGGGTAGAGTATCGTACAATATAATATATAATAAATTAAGGATATCTTTATTTATTTAACTGTCATGCTATCAACCTCTGAACAATAATAATAACTATCTATCTAACCTAACTATCTTTTAAAATAGATACAATATATAACAGGAGTGAACGATATAAGAGATTTAGTGTAACCAAAATACTTTGATCACATTATCAAGGGGGTTAGAAAGCTTCGTAAGTACAATAAAAATTTTGGAGATTCCAAAATACCTTCTATGGCAAACCATTTGGGTATGTATTGGAAAGAGTGCTTGAATGTTTTCTATTCTTTATGCCTTATTGAGGAGAACCATGTTGATAAAAAGAGAGTTACTGATCTGAAAGAATTTTTTGCCCTTGAATATGGCGCATCTATATGGAGAGAGACTCGTAAAACTCTGAAGGAATCAAATTGGAATAAGAAGAGTTCATTACCACTCACATCTGACGTGAAAACATTTAGAGATTTTCTAATATCTGACGCTGACAAAGCCTGCGGAAGATTGAAAAAATCGTTTTGCCATTTATCTTGGCGCCGGTTACTTGACGTAACGGTCGCTATTGTCCTGATATTCAACAGAAAACGCCCTGGGGAAACGAATCGAATTCTTTTGGAGCAATATATGGACCGACAAAAAGTTGATAGACGTTCTGTAAATTTTGAAACATTAACAACTCTTGAGAAAATGCTATGTTCTATTTTCGATCGTGATGAAATACCTGGTAAACTAGGTCGTCGAGTACCAATATTGCTCAGGAATATTCATATACACTTGTTGTGTTAGTACAATGAGCGCCATCTATGGTCTTTGATATGTTACGCAGATAATGATAGAATCTGGTTCTCAGTCAGTCAACTCTCGGAGCTCATACAGTGCTGACACAGCAGCTCACAATATATTATGCACTTACATCACATGTATTTTTATTGAACCCGAATAACATAACATGGTGTCAGGTGTGGTTATTATTTTTTTTGTGGTATCGTAGAGTGCATAAAAATTTTCACGTTCATATAGAACATATAAAGTGTACATTTTCTCAGGAAAATGGCGGACGGTGAAGAGAAAAAATTTCCTAACCTCGTTATGCAAAATACAAATATAAATGTTTTGCCACCGCTAATTCATGGCATACGTGGATTACACGTTTTGAGAGGTATCTATCTGTGGTCAATTTGTCAAATCGATCAGATAAGGACAAAGTGGATTTATTATGCTATATAATGGGAACTGAAGCGGAGGCAATTTTTTTAAGGGTATTGCCGAACGCTTCTGAACGTGAAATTCATAAAACGATAAGAGAGAAATTCGATGAATTCTTTGCTCCGAAGAAGAATGTTATTTTTGAACGTTCTAAATTCAATGCTGGTATTCAGCAACCAGGCGAACCGGTTGATACATTTATTACTTCATTGTACGAATTAGCCGAGAAGTGCGAATACGAAAATTTAAAAGAACAGCTGATAAGGGATCGTTTAGTTATTGGTGTTTTAGATAAACGCTTGTCGGAAAAATTAAAATTGACATCCGATTTGACCCTTACAATGGCAACTACAATGGCTCGCCAAGCTGAAATTCAAAGGAATGAGTCAAAAATTCTACATAATTAAGCAATGTCAACATCTGTAAATAAGGTTACCTATAAGAAGGAATTTAAAAATAAACAGCAAAATTCTGCTCGATCCAAGGCGAACCCACAAACGAGGAACGATGATAGCAACAGCGATAGATGTTCGAAATGCGGATTAAACCGTCATGCAGCGGGTAAATCATGTCCTGCATTGAAATCTAAATGTCGCAAATGTAAGAAGATTGGTCATTGGGATCGTGTATGCTGGTCGGGTGCTGTATGTCGCATCGATGCAGAAGATGAAAGCGATGGCGACGATAATAATTATAATAAGGTAACATACAGTGAAAATTATCGTGAGGACTCATATTTTCTCGGAACTGTGAATTCAAATAAAAATAAGTCAAGCAAATACTATGCTTCTATATATATATATATATATATATATATATATATATATATATATATATATATATATATATATATATATATATATATATATATATATATATATATATATATATATATATATATATATATATATATATATATATATATATATATATATATATATATATATATATATATATATATATATATATATATATATATATATATATATATATATATATATATATATATATATATATATATATATATATATATATATATGTGAATTAAGTACTAATTTAGAATTTTATTTGGATACAGGTGCGGATATTACCTGTATACCACTCGAATGTATTCCAAAGAACTTTCATAGTAAATTAATTAAACCTGATAGGCCAGCTCTTGGGCCAGATAACAAGTTGTTAGAAAATGTTATTGGATATTTGGATATAATTTTGAAATATAAAGATAAAATCGTGAAAGAAAAAGCATTCATTGTTAAAAATTGGGATCAAACTTTATTAGCGAGAAAAATGATTGAATCATTTGAATTTTTTGTACGAGTTAATTATTGTATGAATTCTACAGAAAACGATGACGATAAAAAATTTTCTAATGTTGATATTGAAAATGAATTTCCGGGTATATCTACGGGTATTGGAAATTTTAAAGAAGAATTAAACATTCCTGTTAAAGAAAATTATAAACCGTTTGCACAATCAGTACCTCGGGCTGTTCCTATACCTATATATGAATCAGTTGTAAAAGAAATTGATTGTCTCGTTGATACTGGAATTTTAGTACCAGTTGACCACCTATCTGAATGGAGCAGTCCCATATTTTACGAATAAATTTTCAAACTTATTTCACGATATGAATGATGTTATAATACATGTAGATGATTTATTTATATATGCAAATTCTGTTAAGGAAAATGACAAAATTTTAAGAGAAGTTTGTAGTAGAATAAAGAAAGCAGGTATTACGTTGAATAAAAGTAAATCAGTAATCGGGAAAAAGAGAATCGAGTTCGCTGGCCACGTTATTCCGGAAAACGGTATAGACGTACATCCGGACAGAGTGTCCGCGATCGTTGATTTTCCAACTCCAACTACGGTTGATTCTGTACGGTAATTCTGTGGTATCGTAAATTTCGCTGGAAAATATATCCCTAATAAATCGTCATTACTAGAACATTTAAATTCTTTATTAAAAAAAGATACATCGTTCGCGTGGGGAGATGCTCAACGAGATAGTCTCGAAATTTGTAGAAAACTATTGTTAAAGGCCCCTACTTTAGCATTTCACGATCATGAAAAATCTATTGTTATGCAGGCGGACGAGTCTAGTTACGGATTGGGCTGTGTGCTTATGAACGTGGAAAATTGCGAGAGACGTTTTATATCATACGCATCGCGAACGCTTTCAAGTGCTGAAAAGAGATACAGTCAAATTGAAAAAGAAGCTCTAAGTCTTGTTTATGCCGCGGAAAAATTCAAAGATTATATTACCGGAATCGATATCGTAATGGAGACGGACCATAAACCTTTGTTGGCAATTTTACAATCAAAGTCAATCGATGAATTATCCCCTCGATTGCAAAGAGTGAGAATTCGTTTGATGAGATTTAGTTATAAGATGAAGTACGTGCCGGGAAAATCGCTAATTTTAGCAGACGCATTATCGCGTAACCCTCAGCAGCGCGTCGATAAACATAATGATGAATTCGAAAGAGAAACGTATACCTATGTTCGTTTAGTTATACAGTCTATACCTGCTTCTCCTACAATGTTAGAAAGTATTGAAATTGCTCAGAAAAATGATTATATTTGCAAAAGTCTTATAGAATTTTGTACTAATGAATGGCCCAAAGCCAATACATTATCAGAAGAATTATATCAATATCATACATACAAGGATAATATCTCTTACAATGATGGCTTTCTTTTGTATAATTCTAGATTAATTATCCCACCTTCGTTGCAATTGGAAATAATTGATCGATTACATCAAGGTCATATGGGCATTGTAAAACGTCGTGAAAGAGCCAAGCAATCAGTTGGTGGTTAGGTTCAAGTACACAATTGAGTAATATCGTTACTAATTGTCCTCGATGCGTAGAGGAAAGAGTAAATCACAAAGAAAAATTTGTAACCGATGATTTTCCAAATCGACCTTGGCAAAAGATTGGTATTGGTTTGTTTAAGTGTGAAAAATGGTATATTATATAACCAGATTATTATTCTAAATTTATTGAAATTATATGTTTAACAAATATGAATGAGGATGATATTATTAAAATCTGTAAAAATATGTTTTGTCGTTACGGTATACCAGAAATTGTACGTAGCGATAATGGACCGCAATTAAGTAGTAAATTCAAAGCATTTTCCAGAGAGTATGATTTTAAATATCAGTCTAGTTCACCACATTATCCACAAAGAAATGGGGGAGCTGAGGCAGCCGTAGAGATTGCGAAAAATATTACTAAGAAATGTGATGACATTAATTTAGGTTTACTTGCTTATCGAACAACGCCTCTTGAGAATGGTTTTTCTCCTGCGGAAACGATGTTTAATAGAAAAATAAGATCAGCATTACCTGTGGCTCCGAATAAACTTAATACTTTCTATTATCACGAGACGGTGCTCGAAAAAGAACATAAGCGTAAAGAGAATCAAGAGATTCAATATAATAAAAGACATAGATCAAGGAATTTATCTCCTTTGAAACCAGGTGATAAAGTGTGGATAATTGATCTAAGAGTGTATGGAAAAATTATTGAGGTAGATAAATTACCAAATTCTTATTGGATTCAAACTAGTAAGAGTAATGTACGTAGAAATAGATGGTATCTTATACCAGCCCCTTATTTTCGAGATAATGAAACGACGATCTATGCTTTAGCACCATCTTCGATAAACGAACATGATGTAAATAAAGAAAATATAGATTAATGTAATACAAATATATGTAATGGAAATGTATCACGTGAGAAAGGTATATGTATAGATAATAATGATAGAACAGTAATCGAAAACCAGAATCAAACGAATAATCAAACAATTGTACCAATGACAAGGCCGATAAGAAATAGAAAACCGCCTAATTATTTAAAAGATTATGTAACATAAATTTATTGAATAGTTTGTAAACTTTATATGAAAATTTGGATTCTCAATAAAAAGGGGAAGATGTTGTGTTAGTACAATGAGCGCCATCTATGGTCTTTGATATGTTACGCAGATAATGATAGAATGTGGTTCTCAGTCAGTCAACTCTCGGAGCTCATACAGTGCTGACACAGCAGCTCACAATATATTATGCACTTACACCACATGTATTTTTATTGAACTCGAATAACATAACAACACTATATAGATATGATACTAAAATATCGTAATGAAGCAGTCGTTTCAGAAGACAATATTTATTTATTTGGATTAAACAAAAATAGAGCGTGAAGCCTGACAGATATTTTGCGACGTGAAGCGCATGCTTGTAAACAACTCAGAAAACACGTAGCTACCACCAGCTATCGGACTCCAGAAATTATACTACAAGTGGCACGTCTCTCAAAATTACTCATGGCGGTGGATGAAGGTGATTTATCAGCATACAAAGATAAAAGTCTCAAAGCCCTGGAAATAGATGAATACTTGAAAGTTAACGACGCTACTACCATACCATGTTTTTCACACGATATAGTAGAAGATAATTCCGAAGATGAACATAACGAACTATCTGAAAAACAGAATATTGATAATTTGGAATTGTCAGGTTTGTAAAATCTTTGATCATTCAATTACTACTACAGTAGTGTACATTTCAATTTATTCGAAATCAAATCAATAAGTTTCATTGATGATTTGTTTTCTGACTCTATTCCAAATAGAATATCCTTAGAGTCTTCATTTCAATTAATTCAAGATACGATGCATTTTGCCGTTGGAATATGGCTCATTCAAAAATGTGGAATAGTATTTCTTAGAATTTGTTTTTTGTAGAACCTTCACATAAGGGAGAAGAAAACTCAGAATTTATGATGCATGATAACGTGAGAAGAAAGTGACAATTCACGCCATCGGAAAGTAAGTCATTCCCAATTTAAAATGAAAAAGATGTTACTTTTAGAAAAAATCAGAATAAGAACTATATTACAATACAATACCTATTCAAAGACATAAATATCGGATATGAATTCATTTTCATCTCATTTCCAACTACATTACACTTGATATTCTTTCTATTATGGATAGATTCTACAAGTATATCCATTAAAAATAGAAATTATAGAATATGAAAAATTCTTGTTATGTTTGAAAAATGTATTTTCAAGAAATTTTGATTTTTCACTTACAATGTATTCAATTGAAATTACTTCCATAGCTATTCTAAATTCTGATTGATCTATATGTTTTTAGTTACCTCTACAATTACCAATACATTGAAAAATGATTTGCGAGTATCACCAACTAATGATGTTGGAGATAAAAATGGATAAAATATTTTATCCCATTGCTTTGGAAGAAAAAACGTTTTTTTTTGTTATGATCGCCTAAAAAATAAAAATAATATATAAACTTTTCATAGGGGATAACTTGATCATTTGAAGAACTTGTTCGTGAATAGCATGAGTTGTTGAAAAAAAAAGTTCTCTTGAGGGAAAAAATCATCGAAAATATATTGTTCTATTTTGAAATGACCGTTATCTTCCATATTCTAGGAATCGTTATCATGAAAACTTTTTCAACTTTATCATTTAAGTTTCGATCATAAGGACCACATTGTTCATTTTATTCAACCTCGTATCTATTCAAATATAAGATGTCTCAGATCTTTATAAAAAACTTTTCACGTAAATAGTATAATACTTCTAAGATCCATATCTATCTTTTATTCTCAACAGGTATCAAGATATCGCCCAAGGACGCAACACTACGACACTTACAAATAATGATATAATTGACTTCCATCACTGTAAAAATATAACATAATTAATTTTGTTTTAGGCTCACTTGGAAAATAAGAAATCGCACAGGACGATGATATGTTGTCTACAACAGATGAAATCTAAAAAAGAGAGTTCATATTTACTCCACCTAAAAGTGAGAAGAAATCCTTACCTAAACTGTATTATAAAAGAAAAGTATTTATCATGAATTACGAATGATTCCTTCGTTTCGTAACGTGCGTTTTCTGGTACTTCCTTGGGTAAAATTTACTACGTTTATCTCTAATTATACTCTACTATACGTTTTAATAATGAGATAGTTTATAGGTTGACTGATATAATCCGCGTTCAATATCAGTCAGTTTCAATAAGTGCATTTGCTTGAAATAGTATATCATTCATCACGGGGTTAGTTAATATTAAATTATTTCAATCAAGCTAGTACTACGAGCTCTGTTTTTGACCGTGCTAGGAGCGTAGTATCACGAGGCGTTTCACGCAATCAAAATTTTCTCAATTTCTTTGTACAACGATCTTTAAACACGTGACATAGAAAATATTTTTGTCTATAGTATTCACTTGAACATTTTCCATAAAAATAATTTCGAATATTTATATTGCCTCAAAACTCTATTTCAAATAATTCTCTTAGTATAGTCAAAAACAGTGTTTGCCGTACCAGCTATTATGTTTCGAAATTACCTAACTGCATTTAATTTCCTTTGAGACATGAAAAAAAACATCATCTATATATTTCGAGTGAAGTACTGTTCTTATGGCTAAATAGAATCAATTGTAGTTGATATTCAATTTATCTGTGTCAATTTGGCGCACCTATCTATTTCTATCCCGAAAAAAAAAATGTCACAATTTTGATACAATATTGTGTGAAAAGAAATATTCTTGTAATTTGCATTACAGTCAGAAAGATTCAATTCTTACTAACAACCGTGGAAAACTTTCCACAACATTGTAATGATATTGTCTATTCAATTTTAGGTGAATTATGGGGCTTTCCCTCAATCAAGAAATACATATCCTGTGCAGAGTAAAACTTTAATACCCTACTAGCAGTTTCATCACTGTGACGTGTTATTTACAAATTTAATTTTGTTGTAGAACCAAAGATCCAAAGAAATGCTTGGAAGACGCTGGAAAAACGTGTAATAAGATCAGTTTTCCAGGATCATAAAAAAACAAAGCCATACCATCCTACATTCAGTGCGAAGTTGTCATCATGAAAAATCCAGAACTGTACAGACGAACTGCAGCCCAAATAAATTATCAGACTAGTTTGGCCTACAGTATAATGGATGTGTGCGAAAGACTCGAGTCTCATATTTTAACTTATTAATTTCTTGCTTTGTGCTATTTTTGAGGAAATCGAACATTTTCAAACGTGGACTTTCGCAAATCTCGTAATTTTTTTTTTTTTTTTTCATGGCTGCTACATGGCAAGCACACACTGTACAGTTGACTCACGAGTCTCTAGGCCCTATGAGTTTGAACAAAAATTTTATTGTACAGATTTCGCTATGCTGTGTAATTTTTCATGCTGAAATATTTTTCTTCTGTGTACACAGACTATAGTTACTAGGATCTGAGAGTAATTTCTAATTGTCAGTGTTTTCTAGTGTTTTTTCTCATGATTCAAACAACAGATAGGTGAATTTCCTAACCAGACTTGAATGGTATAAGGAATTGTAATAAAAGTGAACGGTGTCGGTCTGCCATCGAATTACGAAAAAAATAACCAAATTCGTGTAAGTCAACATTGAAACATTTTTGCTTTCTCGAAAATACCGTCATTTGGGAAAATAAGATCTGAAGATCAGGAATAAAATGCTGTTCTATTGGGATCTGACATCGTGACGTCACGATCCTACATGATCACGGTAAGCCATAGCCTTAGATAATATATAGTACCTAGATGGAAGAAACTGCGAACGGTTACAATGGAGAGAAATGGAAGATGTATTGTAAGAAAGTTGGAAATATGAACTGCACAAGCGTGATAATAATCAAATTTCGGTTCGTCAAATCCGAAAAATGACAAACACCTGATGTGATGCGTTCTTATTTCTGTGATATTTATATTTATTCGCCGTTTTCTAGTTGCGAAGTACATCTTCTTATTACTTTTATAAATAGCAAATTGAATTCGATACACATTCCCTTCATTGTCTTTCATTATATTTTATTTCTTTGTCCCTCTGAAGTAATCTATATTTTCCTCTCTTTCTGGCGTAGCAAAAATATATTATGTGATATGGGACTTTTTCGGTTTTCCATCCAGTTACTATAAATGATCTGAGGCTATAGCTTAGCATTGTTAGCATAGACAACAAGTACATTTTTCTGATTTTCAGGCCATACGCGATATATTTTCTCAGTGAAATCAAAAAGGTAATCGAGTTTCAACAAAACTTTTCATTCATAATTTGAAAATTATATATTTTATTTCAATGGTATATAATTAATACGTTCAAAAATATCGACTTCATTGTGAATAGTCTTCTGTTTAACCCTATTTATTACTGCTATTGCTGCTAGCTGCAAGACAATTTGCAATTAAGTCGATATTTTCGGATGTATTTGTTTTACATAACGGCAATGAAATTTTAAAATTTGAAAATAATGAATGAAAACTTTTATTCAGATAAACTTCATCTATATTATAATAATTATTAAGACTTGAATGAGCAAATTTTTTGATTTCATCAAAAAAATATATTGTGCATCGTTTAAAAATCAAGAAAATAGACTTGTTGCCTATGCTAGCAATGCTAAGCTATGGCTTAGCGCGGCCGTGTTGGATCGTGACGTCACGATGTAGGATCCCAATATATAATCGTTCCACATCGCTTCATAAGAACCGTTCCATATGATATCTGCCTGTAAAAAATCCTCTATCACTGAGTCGTCTGTATATAAAGTTCATTCTGTTGATACAAATTGCTCTTTCCATATAAAATATATTTTCTCTTCAAATCCGTTTCATACAAAAGTATAACAACCTAATCTGAAGTAGTTGTTATATCTGAATGCAATGAATAATCGAAACATGGATACTGATAAGATAACCACTATGAACATGTTTTTTTTCTCAAATTATTTTATTTGTTCTCAATGATACAATTCACATATGAGCATTGTTTCTCTTGCTCGCGCACATATAAATAGACTCAACAGTAAAAAAATATTTAAATGTAATAGACTTTCAAGAGAGAATGTGTATGATAATAATAATAATAATATAATGATATTTATTTTAACCATAAAGTATATACATACGAGGCAAGTCAAAGTACAAGTTAAATAATAAAATCTTGATAGCAAGTGAAACACATTGAATGAGATATTAATAGTTATTTACATAATTAGTTATGAAAAGTGCCATATTGTTTGACGAAACGAAATCACGTGAGTCAAACAATATGGCTTTTCATGACGTATTCTGTACAAAATTTTATCTAATTCCGTCAAAATAATTTTATCTATATTTTTGAATGAGAACATCTCTCACGTTACGTCACAAAATTCAGATGACTGTGATTCATGACCATCTATTTTCACTACAGAAACAAAAGTGCACTGAAATAAACAAATATCGAATTTTCACAAAACGTCAAAATAATTTTTAGAAATGTACTCAAGCAGTGATATCCTGAGTGCTATAGTACTTTTTGATATTAGAGACTCTGCCATTGCTGCATATTGTGAATAATAAATCATTATTCCAATTGTACGCAGATAAGTATAATTGATTAGCTCTGAAACATGGCCAGTTATGTAAAGTCATTACGTAACTGCTTTACGCAACTGTTGCAGGACAGTTATAAAAAAATGGGACGTTTCATAACGTCAGAAATTGATGTAAAATTTGAATTTTTAAAACGGAATTAGATAAAAAATATTAATTTGAACTTATAAGTGTATTTAGTAAAAATTTACCGTTACACATGAAATCATGTATAGAATAGAAACAGTGATTCTTAAAAAAAACATTATTATTGATTTGAAGATCCTAGGACAAATACCATTAAAATCGTAAAGAACAATGTTATACAGCTTTGGCGCGAAGCTGTACGGAGTTTTTGCTTTGAGTCTGTTTTTAGGAATGCTTATATTGTTTCTGGTTCGTGTGCCATGCTGATGGATGTCAGAATTCACAGCGAATTCACTGATATAATTTTTGACAAAACATATATTTATATGAATAATTAACGAATATAACGACATCACTTGTAGCGATTCGAACAGAGGTTTGCAGTGGACAACAGCAGACAAGTTAGAGATAATTCGAAAGGCTCGTTTTTGCAGGATAAATAGTCTTTGCGAGTTAAGCTCACTAGCATTACACCATAATAATAGTCCATAAGAAAGCACAGAATGAAACATGGCATAGTAAGCCATAATCGCAGCTTCTACCTACTGATTTGCGTATTAGTTTTAGTTCGGATATAACTGATGATAGCTTATTGCAGAGTGTTTCGATGTGAGGTGTGAGGTGTCCAACTTAGGTCAGGATCTAGTTTTGATCCAAGAACTTTAAGGTCTAACTCAGATTGAAGACTTCTGTTGCTAGAGAAAGTTATCTTGACTGTTTTTTCTTTATTTAGAATTAATTCATTAGCGTTGAACCATTCAGTTGCTTGTTTAAGTACCTTGATTGAGGTAAGAGATAGATCAGATCTATTCTTCCCTTGAACACTAATTGTGGTGTCATCTGCGAAAAGCATTGTATGTGCGTTAACGATATTGAAAAATAAATCATCAATACTTATTAAAAACAACAACGGGTCCAAAACGGATCCTTGGGGAATGCCATGTACGACAGGAAGTGAATTATTGATGTTGCCAGAACATTGGACCTTTTGTGTACGATTGCTTTGGAACATTTTGATAATACTTGATGTGTCGCCCTCAATCCCATAATACAGTACAGCTGAAATATACAGTTTTTTGAATTTTTTGGAGAATATAGTTGTTCACATTTTGAAAAAATTTTTGACAGTTTTTTAATAATTATTTATGTTATAAAAATATGTTAAATTATATATTGAACGTATGTTGAATCAGGAGAGTAATGGAATTATAGGAAAATGCCGAGAAAGGAGGACAGAAGAAATTGGTACCATGTGCTGAATTCAGAAAACGAGGTTTTTTCAAAATGTAAACAACTATATTCTTCAAAAAATTCAAAAAACTGTATATTTCAGTTGTACGGCCTGGAGATGGATTGTATCTGTAAGAATGTCCTGATTATTTGAAATAAAACACAATGTTTCGTGATAACTTTTACTTGCTTCCATGAAGCACATGTCTTTATTCACCACTTGTTTGGTTAACTCCTCCCACTATCTAGGGACTTTTTAAATTTTTTTGAATACTTATTACATGCTTTTCCTTTTTTTTCTACAAATTAATTAACGGATTAATATATAATAACTAAATAGATTGCACTAACCTAAAAAAGCAACCAATAATTTAATATAATATTTCATTCACTCCAACCATATCGCTTCGGTGGATTGACAATCCGACCACTTTGCGTCTGATAACTAGTTTGAACCATAGGTTCCACTTCACTAGCTTCACTGTTTCCTAAGCTTATTTCTGATTCATCACTATCAGCCGTTTCGTATGTATCAGATGACTGACTTAAATCATTGAATTCGGCTGATAGTTCTGAGTCATCCACATTAACAATTTTTGAGTGTGACGCAGCATTCCGATTAGCAAATTCATGTAACTTAGAGGTATTATTATTATTATTTGATGGTCTAACAATTTGAATTTCCGGTAATTGATGTGCGTTATCGAATTTAACGTTTTCCTCAAACAACAATTCACTGGCGTTAAAATCCTCATTCTTTGTTTTCGCAATAAATCTACGATTACGTCTGAAGTGATTTTCAAAGGCATCTTTAATAATGTACGAGCGATCATTAACAATTCCAACAATCTTGCCATAATGCCATTCTTTACCGTTTTTTTAAAATATGACCAAATCACCCACCTTCAACGAAGGCAACGACTTGGCGCTTCGATTATAGTAATATTTTTGTTTATCTTTTTTGTTTTTTATTTCTTCTTGTATCTTTTCTTCCGTGTGGACTTTCCTGACCAATAATTGTTTTGATATAGGCAATTTGGTTTTGACCAATCAACCAAAAAATAATTCAGATGGCGTTAAATGCATGCTGGCAATGGGAGTTGTATTGTATTCCAGTATTCTATACTGAAATTGATCGACTTCATTTGTTTCGTAACAACGTTTCAAAATGTTTTTTGCAATTGCCACTCCCTTTTCAGCTAACCCGTTACTTTGGGGATATCGTGGACTTGAATGTTTGAATTGAATGTTAAACTCGATTGCAAATCGATCAAATTCAGCAGAACCAAATGGACTGTTGTCACACTTAATGAGTGATGGATATCCGATTTTGTTAAATATCTTACAAATAACGTCAATAATATGTCCCGATGTTTTATTATTAACCCTTTCTGATACCAAGTAATTCGAATAAGCATCCACTATTGCGATGAAATCTCGGCCAGCATATTCAAATAAATCCATGGAGACAATGTGAAATGGATATTGTGGATTTGATTCCTGCATAGTGGTTCTTTTTGATTGTTTCTTTTGAGTTTTTCACAAACGGTGCAAGATGTAACCAATTCCTCTAGTTGAGCGTTCATTCCCGGCCAATAATATAGCATTCTTGCACGTGCAAGCGTTTTTTCTGTACCAAGGTGTGGTGCATGTAGCCACTTTAACAGTTTTTTCTGCAGTTCCGTTGGAATGACCAATCTGTGACTTACGAATAGTAATCCATTTTCGAAATGAACTGATTTGAACTTATAAAACTGTTGACAAAAATCATCTAATTTATGATATCCCGGCCAACCGTTCTCCACATAATTACAAATGCGCTTGTATTTTTGATCCGATTCTAAAATTTGTTTGTATAGATTATAATTATCTTCCGATAAGCAAACCGATTTTGTTATTGAATGAATCATCCTCGATAATTCACTTAATTCCGACGTATCTGACAATTGTGCACGAGATGAGCAGTCAGCCACCAGCATGTTTTCTCCGGGTTTGTAAATGATTTCCAATTTTGGATATTTTAACAACATCATGAACATACGGTGTAATCGTGGTGTTACATCATCAATATCACGTTTGATGAGCGTTTCCAATGGCTTGTGATCACTCTCAACTGCGAATTCACGGCCATATATAAAATAGTGAAAGCGCTGACATGCAAAAACGATAGCCAGCAACTCTTTTTCAATCTGCGCCCATTTTTGTTCACTTTTGCCAAGTGTTCGAGAAGCAAAAGCTACTGGATGACCATCCTGAACTAGTACAGAACCGATTCTATCTTTTGATGCATCAGTTTGAATTATAGCATTCTTATTTGGATCATAAACTGCTAAAACAGGCTCAGAAATTACGATATTTAACAAAGTTTTCCACTCGGATTCGTGCTTATCATTCCATTCAAATTTCACATCGTTTCGTATTAAGTTCCTCAATTCCGCGGTTTGTTTTGACAGATTTGGAATAAACCTGGCAAGGTACTTCAGCAGTCCCAGTAAGCGCAGGACACCCTTTTTATCCACCGGTCTTCCCATTTGTAAAATCGCCATTGTGTGTTTTTTCGCCGGTTTAATTATTCCATTCGATAAAATATGACCCATGAATTTAACTTCCCTTGTTCTGTATTGAATTTTATTTGAATTAAATTTCACGTTATTTGCCCGAGCACGTTCAATGACTAGAGATAATATTTTATCATGTTCAGTCTCATTATCTGCGATGATTCCGATATCATCAAAGTATACCAATACCCCCGGTATATCACCAAATATCCGTATCATCTCTCATTGGAACATTTCCGGAGAGCAATTCAAACCAAATGGAAGACGCTTGAATTTAAATCTACCAAAAGGCGTCATGAATGTTGTTAAGTTAGAACTTTTATCATCTAGTTCCATTTGCCAGAAGCTATTTGATAAATCTAGAACGGAGAATATTTTTTTGTTTGCCAATTTTGATGTGAAATCGTTAATGGTCGGAATGAGAAAATGTTCGCGTTTAATACATGCATTAAGTGATTTTGGATCCAAGCAAATTCGGAAGTCACCATTTGGTTTTTCCACCAACTGTAAATTGTTGACCCAGTCCGTTGGATAGTTAACAGATGAAATGATTCCATCCTGCACCATTGTTTCCAATTTTATTCTTAATTTATCAATAATAGTC
This sequence comes from Dromius quadrimaculatus, assembly GCA_963989225.1. Lineage (NCBI taxonomy): Eukaryota > Metazoa > Arthropoda > Insecta > Coleoptera > Carabidae > Dromius > Dromius quadrimaculatus. The sequence continues at coordinate 34,017,332 of OZ022328.1, read as the reverse complement.
CCCGGAAATTGTTTTCTGTAGTGAATGACCGGTTTAGAATTTTTTTTTAAACTAATTGTAACTTTACCAGGACATTTGCCCAGCCCATTAAAGACATCAAAATTTCGAATTCATCTTTACATCCCGGTAAATTAATTGAATCAATATTCAATCGTTTAATCAATCCATATTCGATGCAAGTTGTACGTCCAAGTATTGGCTCAAATGCATCATCAACAATCAAGAAATCAGCCCTTTTATCTGTGTTGGTTTCTAAATCCCGCAATGTTAATTCAGCAATGCCAAAATTTTTGATTTTATTATTATTATAATCGAATATAGGAAAGTCATTTTTTTCATTTTTAATTCTGATTTCTAATTTGTTGACAAGTTTTTTTGGAATACAATTTACATCCGCCCCCGTATCAATTTTGAATTTGACTACTTCATTTGCTAATTGGTATGCCTTAGTCCATCTTTCACTTTCTTGTTCGATTGAATTTATTCTACAAATACAATTATTATTAGAGCTGAACATGTATCCTAAATTGTCATCATACCTGAAACCTCATTCCAGTTTACGGTATTAACCCGTGAACTCGATTCCGATTTATTTGTAATAGTGTTGGATTTTCTTCCTTTGTTGCGGCACATCCGATTGAAATGACCCTTTTTTCCGCATCCACAAGTGAAACCCTTGGCTGGACATTTATCTTTGTGCTCATACTTCCATTCACCACCACAATTGTTTGTTGATGGCATTGATTGAGTCCAGTTCCGATGAATTATTTTGCGATGTTGATATGGCTGCGATTGTTTGTTTTTTTGATTCTAAAATAATTTTGTTCATGTTAGCCGATTCGAAATTTTTGCATAACTCAACAACACGATCCAGTCGTTCCTCACGTCCATCCAATAATTTCAACTGAAGCTTCTTATCAAAAACACCTGTAATGATTCGGTCCCGCAGCATTCTTTCTTCATACGAAACACCACATGTACAGGTGAATTCACAGTGTTCAAGTTGCGCGCGCAATTCCGTTAAAATTCGCTGAATGTTTGGCGTTCTTTTTGTACCAAACTGTTGAATTTGTACGATTCCATTGTGACATTCTTTTGTGGTAAACAATGCTCGTCGAATCGTATCAAAACCTCATTCAATGTTCGCTGCTGAACTTCGTAAACTTCATGTGCTGCTTCATCATCAACTGCTCCCACATGGCGCGTAATATTTATCGTGCCAAGCAATGATTGCTCTGATCCGTCATTGGGAAACAGTGTATTATAAATGTTTGCCCCTTTTGTTCCGATTAACCATAAGAAAATTGCAATTTTGGTTGCTTCCGGCTGCGCATTTTTTGCGTTCGCGATCATATACACTTGAAAATCACGTTTCCAATTTTTCCAATCCGCTGATAAATTCTAGCTCTCTCAATTCTCTGCGTGACTCAGCCATTATACGGATTCCAATGAAATTCACTTTTATTCAAAGAAACTATGTTGAATTAAATTTTCTTTACTTTTGTTTAACTTCTGACACCATGTAAGAATGTCCTGATTATTTGAAATAAAACACAATATTTCGTAATAACTTTTACTTGCTTCCATGAAGCACATGTCTTTATTCACCACTTGTTTGGTTAACTCCTCCCACTATCTAGGGACTTTTTACATTTTTTTGAATACTTATTACAGTATCCGGAATCGATAGCCACAGAGCAAATTTAAAATATGAACATATGTTTTTTCAACATTGAAATTTCTTACCTTATCTACTGACATACCACCATGGAGACTTTTATACAAAAAATTGAAGAATCATCTAGATGATGAAAGCGCATTTCTGACAGCTCATGAATGCTTGTTACTTCAAAGATTTCTCAAATAACCATCTCCCACAATTACTGAGCTTGAAATCAAGCTTTTTGGGCAATCTTACTGCAGCTTCCATTTAGTACTAGTTTCAAACTGACTATTTAATAGGTACATAATTTATGCATGTACAAACTCAGAAATATCTTTTAATCTTCATTGTTTAGTTACTGACTGACGGGAGGTCAAGTGCTGTACCTTAAAATAATAATTTTATCTTTATCAAAGCTATATAAAAAAAATGCACCAAAAGCAAACAAATTTGCATCCAATAATGATAATTCATTCTAATAAGCTTCAAATTCGCGTTAAACAAGTCATTGAATGAATCCCGGAAATATTTGACAACTGTACATAATAATAGTGACAGCCACGGCTAAAGTTGTAACTAAATTTTCATCTACTTGAGTAAACATTAGTTGCCATATCCCTAATGTCATATATATCTATGGATATTGTTTCACTTGAAACAAGTAATTGAATAATTTAATCTTTCACAATCACTGAGCTTGAATTAAAGCAATTTGTGCAAACCTACAAGACAGCAGCTTTAATTCAGTACCAGTTTCAAGACTGTAAATAGTAAGTTGCTGAGAACTCAGCGTCACGCCAGCCAGCCAGCCAGACAGCCAAAGTGAATATAATAGCGCCTTTCTCCAAAAAATGCGCTAAAAATAGAATCATCAGAGATATCTGAGAAACTCCTGCAACTTAAATATACTTTAGATAAACGACACAGAAATCAGCAACATTTAAACTTGCTCACTACAGCAAAGGACCAACAAGTAATTCCAAAATTTATTTGCATCAAATTCAGAAGAAAGCTACCTCAGGATCAAGAGGATGAAATACATTCAAAACTGCTGAGAGGGGAGATCTGAAAACAATTCAATTATATCACGCTAACAGACATTAAGCTAAGATTTCTTCATCATCATCTACTGTTATTTCTTCACATAATAGAATATGGATCACTTATAGAATCCTTAGAAGGGAAAGTAATTTATAGCAACATCAACGCCGACAGAAAACGTAAACTGAAACTTCAAGCCCTCATACGAGAAAAAGCAAAAACAACTACCATACCACAAATAGACGTACAACAAATAGAAGAACAACAAACAGAAGAGAACCATTATGTCACACTTTCCCTAATAGAACCACTAATCTCACTTCAATAGTTTCCACAGAAGAAGAACAAGAAATCTTACAATATGGCCACAAATTTGCACCAGAACCAAAAAACTCCAACCTATCAGAAATAGCTATAGATATCGAAGCACAATTTCCGTACCGACCTAACATCAACCAAATAAAAACCGAAATATCCTCTTCCCTCCGCACATTCAACAATAGAAAGGTGAGTGCACGTGGTAAATATTATAATGAAAGTAGCATCTCTAACAATATAAAATCTATTAAAGAAAAAATAACGAACAACAATCTTATCGTAACTAAAGCAGATAAAAATGCAGGAATAGTCATTATGAATGAAGATGGATACATTTAGAAAACTAAAAAATTTTTCAACGAAAATAACATCACACAACAGAATAAAAATTCTTTGGCAAAATATATTCATAATTACAAAAATACATTGAAATATACTTCAGAAACAATCAACAAATCCAATATTAATACCTATTTCTTAACAGAAAGAAATCCATATATATATATATATATATATATATATATATATATATATATATATATATATATATATATATATATATATATATATATATATATATATATATATATATATATATATATATATATATATATATATATATATATATATATATATATATATATATATATATATATATTTTGGGGCCAAATATTGAATCTGCCATCTCATAGATGGCACAGCTCTTGTGGTATAATAGACGAGCATTAAGAATGGTTTGGAGCCATTATATTTACTCTACCTGTTATATGTGCTGAATTTAGAAAATGAGGTAATGTAAGAAATTTGAAATTAAATAAAAAATAAGTGCATGCTAGTTGATAATATAATGAAGCAGCTCACCGTCAGTTCATTCTGCAGCAGAAAATAAATAGATCATGTTGTTACAGAATGTGTTAATATCAAAAATGATGAGAGCACTTGAAAATACGTGCTTCAGGATCAAGAAGATGAAATACATTGAAAAATTCAGCGGAAGTTATGTATTGTGTGGTGCTCGCTGGGTATTAAATGCCGGTAAAGTTTCGAAAATATGATTTGCAGGAGAACAGTTATTTCGTTCAGAATTCTTTCATCTTCAAGTTTTATATGTTTCAATAATTCCATTTTTTTTAGAAGTATTAGTTTTTTTTATAGTTATTTTCTTTGTGCAAGATGGAAGTGTTTTCTATTGTGGATGATTGATTTTCTGTTTTTAAATGAGAACCGAAGGCTGATGGCGGGTTGTTTTTCGTATGTTCTTAATATTTCGTTTTAAATTTCCTAGTTGTCATACCCATGTAGGCACTATCACAATCATTGTAATTAATTTTGTATATTCCACTGTGTTCTTTGTTATGAATTTTTGGTTTATTGTTAATGAAAATGTTTGCAAGAGCTGGGTGTGATTTAGATGTGAGCTGTATGTTATGTTTTTGTAGTGTACGATTTAATGTGTTGTGTATATGTTTGTAATATGGGATGGAGATATAGTTTGTATCAGCGTGTTCATATATTTTTTGTGTGTTAATGTTTCTCTGTATTATTGTATATTATGTTCATGAATTCTTTAGTGTAATTGTTATTCAGTCCAATGGTTGTGATAGTGTTAAATTCTGTATCAAAATTTTCTGGTGAAAGAGGAGTGGTTAATAATCTATAAAACATGAATCTAAAAGCACTTTCTTTGATTTTAGGATTATGGAATGATTTGTGTGGTATAATAATATCTGTGGAGGTAGGTTTTCTGAATATGTTGAACTCGATTCGTTAGTGTTAAATCAAGAAAATTTAGTTTATTTACAACGAGATTCAAAGAAGATGCGCGCACAGTGAAATTTCAAAACAGCCAATCTGGTTTCGCTGATCATTCAATTGGAAGCGGACACGATTTTGATATTACCAAAAACTTTGAAATTTCACACATACGCAAAAATGGCAAGATTCTTGATTTCCTGGAAAACTTAGAGATTGAGAAGTCTTAAAAACCATGCCGATTTTAGTTTGAATGACCAAACAAACCTTAGACACACCCCACTTTTGAAGCTTTTAATTAAATTCGCGGTTTACGTCACTAGTTCTTACGAGATTTTTTGAATAGTGTCCGAGTTTTCCCAGTTTTTTTTCAGTTGTAGTTCAGATCTTGTTGAATAGATTGGATATATCTTTTTATATCATTCTATATTTCTTTAGTGCTTTATTACCGCTTTTTTACATTTTTTCACTAACGTGACACTAGCGGGCTACTTGACACCGTTTTCTTTTGTGAAGCTCCTGTAATTTTATTGTGTAAGTTACCATTTTGTATTTTTTGATAATTAAAGTTTCTACCTGCTTGTATGTTTGTTTGTTTTATGTTCTATTTTCTCTCATTGTAGTATCTCCGGTAGTCTGGGGATGATCACCCAGTGATCGGAACCGGTAACTCAATCAGGAATAACTTTGGCTGTCAACCGGCAAAGTCAAGAGAGATGGTACCTATATACGCATGGTTCGAAAATGTTGTATCACGTCTATATATATATGAATATAAATTGTATTGAGTATTCAGTCTTAATTTGAAATTCTTATTTATTTTAAACCCTAGCTTTCGCCTCTAATTGGAGGCTTCATCAGGGAAACTAAATTCATGAACAATAAGACAGTTAACATACAAAAAGCAATAAAATTGGTAAATGATAACTCACAGAAAAGTAGAGAATTAAATTTGAACAAACATTAAATACTTGTTGCAAAAAACCGACTAGACCAGAGTATCACAATAAATAATCCAAAAAACGTATAAATATAAATATAAATTATGAATCATAAAAACGGATGGGGAGAAAAATATATGACACCATATAAATATATATATATATATATATATATATATATATATATATATATATATATATATATATATATATATATATATATATGTTCATTATATATATATATATAACTTAACAATCGATCTTCGATAACTTTGTTTTCAAAAATAATATTTTATTATTTGTTGTCACTAGATGTTGCTTGTTACAAGACTGATTACAAACTGAACTTATTCTAAATGGCATGCTACAAGAAAATTATGTTTAAAGAGTAATATTACATTCTAGAAATGCATGCTGAGCCAGAATTAATAATACTCCTTGTTGAGTCAACGAATATATATCATGGATCTCTTTCCACTACGTTTTTCCCGCAAACGTCTAGGCTTTTCTAGAAAGCGCTAGAGGGTACCAGCAATTTTCTAGGAAACATATATAATCGCTTCTATTTCTTGATGTGGAGTATTTCCACAATAATTCTAAGCACCAGTAAAGCCAAAATGACTAATTTATAGACTGTTTGCAGACTGAATTTGTCTAGTATGTTCAGATGACATTATTTTACTAGAAACATCTTTACAAGAACACTGCGAAGACATAAGAAAGATCTTTTCCAAATTGAAACAGTATAATTTTAGCTAGACAAATCTGAGTTCATGCGTGAAGAAGTGGCTTATCTTGGCCACATAGTTTTAAAAGACGGATTGAAACCAAATCCTGCAGAAATTGAAGCAGTCAAAAATTTCTCAATTCCAAAGACCGTAAAAGAAATGAAACAATTTTTAGGACTTTAAGGATATTACAGGAAATTTATTCCAAATTTTGCGAGACTCACAAAACCAATGACCTTTTACTTGAAGAAAGGACAATTGATAAACATAGAAAATAAAGAATATAGGCAAAGTTTTAATTCCAGCAAAAACTTATTAATCAACGCCCCTATTGTACAATACCCCGATTTCGAAAAACAATTTATTGTCACAACTGACGCAAGCAATTTTGCTATCAGCGCAGTTTTAAGCCAAAATATCAACGGAAAAGATTCTCCTATAGCCTATGCTTCCAGAAGGGCGCATACGAATTCGGCACGGATCCCAGGTAGCTGTAATCCGTACATACGAATTGGGCACGACGACCCGCGATAACCCCCTCCAGTGCACAGGTATAGATAATAAATACTTACAACCTACGTAAAAATGAGAAGAGCAATAATAAATAGAATATTATTTTTGTTCATTTATTAGATTTTTAATTTGATGTACTTCTACGGACAAATCAAATTCAGCGCAAATTCATCATCGCTAAAATCTGAACTTCATCATTCTCAGCACTGAAACCACTCATATTTATTCGAGATTATCTTATTTGACGAACAGTAGAAACATTAGTCCGCGGACTGTTTTGATTGTTCACAAACTGGTTTGCGGATGAGTCGCACGTTGTTGGATCGCTTGACAATAGTCGAAGTCCACAACTGAAGTTTGTTGGAACGCTTTTTTGTGAATGCGCATGCGTCAGACAGTTCCGGACAAGTTTCTGTACTTGTTGGAATAAACCTCTACTATCATGTTATGAAATATTAAGTAAATTGGAAACGAGACCCTTTGAAGGATTAGCGCCCAATTCACATGCTGGATTAGAGTACCGGCCTCGACCGTTGGCTACTTTAGAGGATTATAAGGGTCTCGTGCCCAATTGATTTGTACTGTTCCAGAACACTGAATGATCATGAAATTGAGTATAGTACCACAGAAAGAGAATTACTAGGTATAGTTTGGACGGTGAAATACTTCAGACCTTATTTGTACGGTACAAAATTCATAATTGGAACAGATCATCGACCTTTCACGAGGTTAATGAGTCTAAAGGACCCAGATTCTAAATTAATGAGATGGCGGATAAATCTAGATGAATATTGCTATGAGATAGAATATAAGAATGGAGTTTCAGATTCTAATGCAGATGCACTGTCAAGAATAAGACCTGAATTCTAAACTTTTAACTCGCGAAGGTATTTTTGACACACCATATAATTCAGTCCATTGTATTTCACAAGATCTTAAATTAGAGAAAGGACTTGCTAAGCAAATAGATGAAAACTTAAATAGTAAGAATCATTTGATTAACACAAATAGTGAAATTAAAAATTTATTTATCCAGCCTATTCATCAAAGTAAATACAAGATATTTCATTTGGCAACCAAACAAGAATATTTCCAAGAACCCACACCAGAAGATGTTAGGAGTTGTTTGATGGAATTAAGAGATTACTTAATTCATAATGATATTTTTTAAATTCATATGCCAAAAATTTGTTCAGGTTTAGATGAGATTCCATTCGCGAAAGTGAAAAATTCAACAAGGGAAATTTGTTAAGAAACTCTTGTAAAAATTACTATTCACGAGATAATACAAAAGGAAATTAATATGAACGATGATAAAGGGAGCATAATTGTCAATATTGACGAAGAATATTTAGATACCGTGCATTCAGCGGACGAAAACGAATTGAACGAAATAACTTATAAAGACATTTGTATCAATATAGGTGAAAATCAGATTATAGTTCAAAAACACGATTAAGAAACAGAATGTCAGATATCAAAAATATTTGGTAATGAACAGAAATTAATTGTTGATTCAAGAGAAACTGATTCGGAAGTGGAAATTATAGCAAATATATACCGTGTGTCTCTCCCCACTACATTCTTCCCGCGAACGTATAGGCGTTTCTAAAAAGCGCTAGAAGGTACCAAAAATTTTCTAGAAGACAAATATATTCGCTTCTATTTCTTGATGTGAAGTATTTCCACAATATTTCTAATTACCAGTAGAGTCGAAATGACAAATTTATAGACTGTTTGTAGACTGAATTTTGAAAACGCCTTCCACGCCAGCCACGCTATTATGAAAAAGTAGAAAATAAGCTATATCAGTAGACCAAGAATTGCTCGATCCTACAGTCTCTTATCTCGAGTGAACGAATAGCCATTCTGAGGTTGAAACATGAAGCCTTAGCAATTAAGAAACATATGTTTTGACTCCACCATCGTGCAAAGTTTTAATCAAATCCGTCCATTTCGTACAAAGATATAAATTTCTTAGAATCAATGCTTCCTCTAAAAATGGGAGTCCGTCGTCTTCTTATCCAGTGTCACACCGTGACGTCACGCGTCATGAGTCATTTATCGGTATGAAGATGATTCCAAGTGGATTTAGGCAAGAAAAAATATTCACAAAAAGGTTAAGACGAACATCCATTGGAGCTAAGAGAAATTTAATAGCCAACAAACGTCGATTCAGATGACATATTTATTGTAAGCAAAAAACCTGAAGGTGATTTAGAATTTTTTTTTGTCAAATCAAAGATTCATTTGTATTCAGAAAAATCTAACAGTCCACAGACGTCAAGTCGAATGACATATTTATTGTAAACAAAGTATTAGTAAGAACACCAATTGAAATTATTCAGAAGCTGAAGTGGTTAAATTCCTCCCTCTCACCTTTTTGTATCTTTTTGCCTCTTTAAGATAGACAACCTAGTCCGCTGGGATGTCTCCTCGATGTCCTCATGACCCCGACGGCTTGATAATGACACGTGCAGTAGAGTAATAATTCGGATTTGAACTTAAGTGAAGTTATCAATTAGTTTTTTTCCTAGCGGTCACTTTTTACTTGGAGAGAGATTGTTGCAGAGATTCAGCAAAATTTCACTCTTCAGGTTTTGATGGAGCCCTAGCGCTTGTATTTTTGTTTGTGCCAATCTTAATCACTTCAGTGGATGAGACGATACACTCTCTTTTTGTAATTGTTTGATTGTTTTTATATATATATATATATATATATATATATATATATATATATATATATATATATATATATATATATATATATATATATATATATATATATATATATATATATATATATATATATATTGTGACGAAGCAGTCTTCGTTTTGAATCATAATCTGCAATTTTTCAAATATTAAATACCGTAGTAAGAAGTCATTATTTGTCATCGTGACAGTTCAACTCACTCAGCCTTTTTAACCGAAATTCCGTTTAATCTGTTATCTTTACAAGTTTATCCTGTCAACTTCCTCCAGTTGCTCTAGTGATTCTACAACACCGAAAACCGATCAAAATTCATTCCTGCAAAATAGCAATCAGTATTACATCCGTATTGGAATAATAATCAACTCACCGCCGTGTAGAAGTTCTTCCGTTCCGTATGAAACCCCAGTCAAGGTTTTATTTGAATTTCTACAACATTAGTCAGTTGAGGTTGAATTGCAAATCCCGCATGGTAATATGGAATGCCTAATCTAGAGAAGAATAATATTAGATAAGACCATAATAGAGTTTAACATGAAATGTACTTACCGTTTAGCAATTATGTATAATATTTCTTTGTTTATATTGAGAAGTTTTGTTCTGCCTGTCAAAGCTACGTTTGTTTATCTTTTGTTTACCTGCGTTTGTTGTTAGTTTAAATGTTTCAATAAAGAATTATAATATCAGTCGCCATCTAGCGAGTAATTAAAGAACTTTGATTTATGTTTAAATAAAATATATTTAAGGAAAGAAATGTTATGGAAATTATTTGTAAACGATTTATTACTGTACCAAATATGTATTTTATCTGACGGATGATTTTTACATGGACAAGGTTAAGTCAAATCTAAAAGTACTTAAGTGAACCTGTTGAGTAAGGATTCATTAAATTCGGGGTATAAATACAGCCCAAAATCAGACAGTAAAGCACTCTATTCTGAGACTTGAGCCCAGTGTATTATCCAGCGAAGTTAGACGTACAACCGAAGTCCGAACCGTAACGTAAGTGAACACCGTCCGTTTGAGTGACTCCCGTGACGTGAGTTACCAGAAACCTTCCGTTCAAGGGACCCCCGTGACGTGGGTTACGAGAAACCCTTTTTAGTGACCCCCGCAACGTGGGTTACAGAAAACTCCTTTCTGAGTGACCCCCGTGACGTGGGTTACAGAAAACCCCTTTCTGAGTGACCCCCGTAACGTGGGTTACCGGAATCCCCGTTCTAACCGTTATGAGATTTGATTTATCCTCGTCATCGCCGTATATGTTTTCTTATTCATTTCGAATTAATTGTTTTTGTGTGTTCAATAAATACTGTTTGTCCTACTACACGTTTCAGTTTCATTCGTACAACAAACCCTTTCCCATCCCACTAGCTACCCGGCACAAACATCGCCAAAGAGCTGCACCGTAATGGCGCCCGAGCATCACCGACCGACAGCAGCTCCAGCGAGACGCACCACCGCAATGTAGCGTCACTATATATATATATATATATATATATATATATATATATATATATATATATATATATATATATATATATATATATATATATGTATATATATATATATATATATATATATATATATATATATATATATGTATATATATATTTATATATAAATTATGGAGTTCAACTACCCGTAGAAATGCTGACTTAAGATATAAACTTTCCACAAAATCATATAACATAGAATATTATAAAAACACTTGTAATCCCTGAGAACGACGAGTTCTCCTATCATAGCCAAGCTTGTATCTTGTATTGCACAGTTTTTAGCAACAACAAAACTTTTTAAAGACTATTTCAAAAAGTCTAATATCATAATTGGCGCAGTCGATAGGATAGCCAACAATAAGTTTGTAACAGTGAAAAACACAGAAGTTACTCATCTAATTGTCGTATTTTTATACGCAGCAATTCAAAGTGCGTAACAAACACATATAAGGCTATATCAATAAGCCCTTATCTATCAACAACCACCACACATCTGAAGAAGAATTATTCTACTTTACGGCTAAACAGTGCCCATCAGAGGACTATTCATACGTCCCATCATATCGTCCAAGCGATTTCTCTTGCTGTTCAATCGATCACGAGAATCCAGACGACAAGCTTCAAGAACTTCACATCTCGTCTACTTCAGTCTACGAGAAACAGTTCGGGAACTCCTTTAGAGAACCCCTTGCAATGAAAACTATTGTCATAAGTTTATTCTTGTGAGTAAAACTATTTTATAATACACAGGGTACTCTCTAGTAATACTAGTAATAAAGAGTACGAGCCCCGGCACAAGGCAATCATACATAATTCATGTCAGATTCTGATAACGAAGGATTCGTAAATTCTGTTCAAGGTTATATCAATAATATTATACGAAATCCAACAGTAAGAGAAAACAACATGACTTCTTTACAAGATATTAAAATCTTTGTCGAAATGATCCCAACGTATGAACGGGACATAACGATCCTTAATATCTTCATTCAAACTGTGGATGAAACATATATTATTCTAAATACTCTGCAAATAACAGCTCCACAAAAAGTATTTGCTTCGAATTCAATGAAAAATAGATTAACAAATAATGCAAAAAAGATTGTTTCACAAAACAAATTTACTAACTGGGATGAATTAAAATCATATTTAAGCACTAATTTCTCAGATAGAACGTCAGCTGAAACATTATTAGGAGAAGTATTTGAAACTAAATACAAACAGAATACAGAGATTACATTGAAAACAATGTTAGATAAATTTGAGCTATATAAAGCAAAAATATTTTCAGAAAATTACAACTTACAGCAAAAAAATGCTATTCTTCAAGAAAATCAAAAAGCTGTAATAAATAGATTCATATAATTATTACCACCTATTATAAAAGGATCATTTATTGTGAAACAACCTTCTACATTAGAACAATGCGATTCATTATTAAAAAATGAATTCAGTTATGCCAATTCTTCACACAACAGTCCAATGACACGAAACGATAATAAACAAAACCCAAGCACTTCCAGAAACCCAAATTTCATCTTTTACCTTCCACCTTAACAATTTCCAGGACAAAACTTCCCCTCCAAACCAGTCAGTCTTCACAAACCACCAACTCCTGTATATAATAGGTTCGCAAGACAAAATTTAGTAAACAGCTACGAAACAAGTCGATCTCAACCCCAACCAATGTCACTGCAGACACGTAATACCCAACCTATGTCAACATCAACAATTAAGCAAAATTATAACAATGAAATAGTGCAAAATGAGAACACTGATGTTGAAAAACAAGATCTTGAAGAATGCGAAATAGAAGCTAATGACAGCGATGCTTTTTTAGAGGAAAATCCAGAGATAGTAGAACAAAATACGTAATGACTTCAAAATTGAAATCTATTCCTTCGATAAAATATAATGATCACCTTATATTAATTGATTTAGGCTCCGATATGAATTTAATTTCCCCAAATATTGTCAAACAAAGAAATTTGGAAATTATTAATAAACCAGTCACTTTTAAGACAGCTCAAGGAAAAGTTCATTGCAAAAATTGTGCAGAAATGAAAGTTCAGAATAAAGATTTCGAATTTTTCATCCATGAATTCCATAAGGAAAGTAATATGTTATTTGGCGTAGAAATATTGGAACATTGCAATGCTTTAATGGATTTTAAAAATAAAACTATAACATTCGGAAATAAAAAATTTGAATTATTATCCTCACAAACATTAGATAGTTCATTTATACAATATAGACACGAACATCTGAATTACGATCAAAAAGTCAAGATAAAAAATTTATTAGAGAAATATTTACACTTATATCTGAGACCAGATGAAGAATTATCTGCGACAAATGTCACTACTCATAAAATTCGCACAACAGACGACACACCCGTTTTCCAAAAGAATTATAGACTCCCACAAATCTATGAAAATGACATCGAGGAACATATCCAACATTTACTGAATACAAAAGTAATTCAAAAGTCAAAAAGCCCATATAATTCGCCTATATGGTTAGTGCCTAAGAAAATGGATGCGTCAGGCAAACGCAAAACGAGATTAGTAATAGATTTCCGAAAATTGAATCAGAAAACCATTGATGATAAATTCCCTTTACCCAATGTCGATACATTATTAGATCATATAGGTAAAACTACATTTTTTATATTAGATTTGCATTCTACATTTCATCAGATACCAATAGATGAAAAAGATAGAGAAAAAACAGTCTTTTCTTCAGCCTCAGGACATTATGAATTCCTTCGTATGCCTTTCGGTTTAGTAAATGCCCCAGCTTCATTCCAAAGAATGATGAATGAAATACTTTCAGAATATATTGACAAAATTTGTTTAGTTTATATGGATGATATGATAATATTTGGAAATACATTGGAAGAACATTTACAAAATATAGAAAATATTCTATCCAAATTACAAGATGCAAATTTAAAAATTCAAATCGATAAATCAGAATTCCTTAGAACTGAAACAGAATATTTAGGATTTATTATATCACAAGAAGGTCTTGATCCTAATGAAAATTAAATTGAAGCAATTGACAAAATTATGATCCCTAAGACAGTCAAAGAAATAAAATCCTTTTCAGGCAAACTTTCGTGGTATAGACGTTTTATTCCAAATTTCGCTAAACTTACCAAACCTTTTACTAAATGTTTTAGAAAGAATGAGCAAATAGATATAACTAATCAAGTGTTTCAAGAAGCTTTCAAAACAGCCAAAGATTTGGTATGTAATCCACCAGTTTTAGAATTCCCTGATTTTTCAAAAAAATTCATTCTGACAACAGATGCGTCAGATTATGCAATGGGATCAGTAATTTCACAAGTGATAAATGGACAAGAGAAATCAATTGCGTATGCATCAAAAACATTCAATTCTGCAGAGCAGAATTACAGCACTATTGAAAAAGAATTAAAATCTATTATTTGGTCGATAAATAATTACAAACCCTATTTATTCGGCAGAAAATTTACAATTCGCACTGATCATAAACCTCTTACTTGGCTATTTTCTATGAGAAATGCAAACCAGAAGCTTTTGCGATGGAAGATAGAATTAGGAGAATACAATTTTGACATTAGGTATTTACCAGGTAAAACAAATAAAATAGCAGATTTTCTATCAAAACAAAGAGATAAATTCAAAATTATAAAAAAATCAGGAGATGTAATGAATACCGATATTTTCGCTTATGGTATATCAAAAGATTCGAAATTTTCAAAAGGTTTGGCAAGAAAAATTGATTTAAAATTTAATAGTAAAAATTATTGTGTAAAAAATATGAATAATAAAAATATAATCATTCAAAACACAGATAATAAAATTATCATTCATTTGATCACAGAAGATATATATTTAGAAAATGTTAATCGGAAATATTTCAAGAAAACACTCATTGAATTACGAGATTATTCAATAAAGAATGATGTATACGAAATTAGTATTCCATATTCATCATGTGGATTGGATAAATTAGAAAAATCAGAATGAATAAAAATTTTGGAGCGCATTTTCGATAGTACTCAAATACAAATAAATTTGTATGAATATGAACAGTTACAAAATTTCAGTTCAGAAACAGATGAAATAGATCAGATAGTAAATGAAACATTGGATAAAATTTATGACGACAGAAATGAACAACAAAGTATAATTGTGAATGAATCAGAATCAGGAGACACAATCCATAGTTCTAACGAGGACCCAATTAACGGATTAAAATCTGTAGATAATAGATTAAACGTAGCAAAAAATCTAATTATTTTCCATTTTTCTAATGAACCATTCGATATAAAAATAATGAAATTATTAGACTATCAAAAACAAAGATTTGTTATCAATATTAATATAGATGAAAAAGAACAGAAACTGTTAGAAGTATTAAAAAACTACATAGTGCCAAAAGTTAAGTATTTGATATTAATCACCAAACAACATGAACTAACATTGAATCCGATATTACAGGATAAGCTTGAAATGAATACAATAAGTTCAGTGAAATGTTATAAATCAGTAGAAGATATACAAAATGAAGATAAACAGACCCAAATAATTTTTGATAATCATAATGGTTATTTAAATCATAGGAATAATGGCAACTTATAATGAGTTAAAAGAAAAATATTTCTTGCCGAACATGAATAAAGATATTACAGATATTATAAACCAGTGCAAAATATGCAAAGAAAATAAATATAATCGACACCCTATACAATTAGGCGATAATTAGACCCCTACACCAAAAACTCCTTTTGAAATCATAAATATAGATCTTTTAACTTTGAATAAACAATATTTTATAACTATATTCGATCAATTTTCTAAATTTGGATTTATTCAGCCTATTTTCAATAAAACAGGAAAGAAACCATGTTAATCATTGAAGAATTCATAAAAACTTATAAAAAACCAAACATGATAATAGCCGACCATGGAATAGAGTTTAATAATGCCCTAGTGAAAAATTATTGCAATAATCATGACTTCAAACTACATTTAATCAATATAGCAAATCCAAAATCGAACGCGGTTGAAAGATTTCATTCTGTATTAATAGAGCATCTTCGCATATTACATTCTATCTGACGACGAGAAGACTGAAGTTTTTGCTGAACACTTGAGTAAAGTTTTTCAACCAAGTCCATCACAGATGACAGTGGAAGAAGAAAATGCTCTTGTATCGTACTTAGATGTTCCATTGCAGTTATCTCTACCAATAAGACCTATGTCATATGGTGAAGTCTGCGAACAAATAAAACATCTTAATAGCCAGAAAGCTCCTGGGTATGACCTGATAACTGCGACTATTCTCAAACAACTTCCAAAAAAAGCTATAGTTGCCATAATTCAAATATTCAATGCAGTGCTCACAGCTCAATATTTTCCAGTGCAGTGGAAATTTGCACAAGTTATAATGATACCTAAACCAGGTAAACCAATTCACGAAATTACTTCCTATCGACCTATCTCTTTACTTCCCGTGCTGTCAAAACTTCTCGAAAAATTTATATTAAAACGATCAAAACCATTAACCGAAGATAACAATTTGATTCCTAACCACCAATTCGGCTTTCGCAATGAACACTCAACTATAGAACAGGTGCACAGGGTAGTAAATGAGATCGAAAAAAGCTTCGAAAATAAAAAATTTTGCTCAGCTGCTTTCCTAGATATCAGCCAGGCCTTTGACCGTGTATGGAATCTAGGACTTCTATATAAGATCAAACTTAATTTGCCTCAACAGTATTACTTGCTTATCAAATCATATGTGACTGACCGGTACTTCCAAGTAAATTACAATTGATGCTTGTCAGAACATTATCAAATAAACGCTGGAGTTCCTCAAAGGAGCGTGCTAGGTCCCGTACTTTACCAACTGTTCACCGCTGACTTACAAATGAAGACAATGTAGTAACAGCAACATATGCAGACGATACAGCACTTCTTGCTTCGCACGAAGATCCTGAGGAAGCATCAAAACTTCTTCAACAATCACTTGACAAAATACAGATATGGGCAAATAAATGGAGAATCCAAATAAATGGAACAAAATCTACACACATTACTTTCACAAAACGTCACACCACATGCCCGGAAGTAACACTTAACAATAAAAAATTACCTGTGAAAACAGAAGTTACATATCTTGGTATGCATTTAGAGGGCTTACCATGGAAAAAACATCTGACCGCAAAAAAGAAGCAGCTAGAAATCAAAACCAAACAAATGTACTGGCTTATCGGTCGTAAATCCAAGCTTTCACTTGAAAACAAATTATTTCTTGATAAAACAATTATAATACCCATCTGGACATACAGTATCCAGCTCTGGGGCTGCGCAAAGCAGTCAAATATAAATCTAGTTTAGCGACAACAGAACAAAACCTTACGTATAATAGCAAATGTACCGTGGTACGTAACCAACGAAACGCTACACTTAGATCTACGAGTCAAATACGTTAAGCAACAAATAGGAATTTTCGCTACAAAATATGAAGAACGCTTGAATTACCATCCCAATGAACTAGCCGTAAATCTTCTTAGCAACGAGAACGAAACTAGAAGATTAAATAGGAAAAAACCTCTAGACTTGAGTCTAAATTAAAAATGTAATGCAGTGTAACATACATACTGTATGCCAATACCTACATATGTTGCTGAATATTTAAATAACTGTATTACGAAGATACACTACTGAGTGATATCTTCCTGCATGTCATTATTTAATTGTATCACATTTAATTGTTAGCCAGGTTTGGCTAGTTGTGAATTTATTAATAAATCAGAATAAAAAAAAAATAAAAATATGACATTCTATAAGTGAAAATAAAGATTTAAAATATATTATAAATAAGGCAATAACAGCATATAATAAGACAAAACATTCAACTACAAAGTTGACCCCTTGCGAAATACTTTTCGGACAAAACGAGCAAAATAAATATTTCCAAGAGCAATGTTCTGATGAAGAGATTATAAATGATTATTTTAGGAAAAAATCAACAATAAATAAAGCAGTAAATAAGATTACGGATAAAGAAAAAGAAAAGAGAACGAAGGAAAATGAATTACCCCTCATATTACCAGAAAAAGTGTATGTTAAACAAAATAACAGATTGATGCACAAATATGAAAAATCTATATTTAAAAGAGTTTCAGTAGAAAATTATGATCCTATTTTAGGAACTGTGGAAATAAAAGATAAAAGGTATATTCGGAAATTCAAATTAGATAAAATTAAAACTTGATTTCAAAACTTTCAATAAATTCCTACCCTTTATACCAGTTATAACCAATTCCTTTTATCCGTCATAACAAGTTATACAAATTGACAGAGCAACCTACATATCATATAAAAAAAACATAATAAAAATATTTCAATAGAGAAATTCAGCAGAGAACTCAGTAATATGAATAATCGTCAAACTATAGGTATAGAAATAAATAATTGTATTAAAAATACAGTGATTAATGAAAATAATGATGACTGTGAAATTATTGAGCAACAGAGTAAAAATAACGTAATGTAAATCCCGAACACTAATAATATAATTATTATTCCTCCAATCAATCAAGAACTAGTAATTAATTGTAAGCATAAAAATATAAAGAAGAATTTTAAAGGAATTTTCAGATTAATCAATGATGGAGATTGTAAAATCAATCAATGTACATTTAATGAGATATCAAAAGCTCATGAAGAATTAGAAATGAATAATGACCTATTGCAAAAGTTTGATACAAAAATAAATAAGATTAATTTAAAGCCTCTACAACAATTGAATATTTCATTCCCTCAGTTGCAAAAAATTAAAGAAATTGAAAATTATGAGAATAACATTCATCATTATTGTATTATTTATATTTTTAATATTGTAATTATATTTGTTGTAATCATAAAATTATTAATTAGGTATTATAAGAATTATGGAGTAAAACAACAAAAAACAAATATTGAAATAGGTAATTTGGAAAGAATAACTGAAAATTTTACGCCGACGATATCACGATCCTTACTAGAAGTAAAAAAGAACTGGAAAGAACGGTAAAGAAAATTATCGAAACAGCCAAAGAGGTCGGGCTAACTATAAATGAAAGTAAAACTAAACACCTGATACTAAGAGGAGGAACGGTCCAAAACGATAAATTTTTGAGAATTACTACGGAAGAAGGAAAGATTTACAAATTTGAAGAAGTGGAGAAATTCCCATATCTAGGAGTAGTAGTCACAAATAACGGTAAGGAAGATGAGGAAATTTCGCAGAGAATTGCAAAGGCAACAAGAAGTTTTAGCGCGCTGTCAAAAATGCTCAAAAATAAGAATGTGGCAAGAACAATAAAACTCAAAGTTTATAAAACAATTATTAAACCGGTAGTGCTGTATGGGTGCGAAATGTGGACATTAAATAAAGTAAATCAAAATAAAATTGAAGTGTGGGAGAGGAAGATGCTTCGAAAAATCTTTGGTGGAATAAAGGTTAATGGAATGTGGGTGCGAAGGACCAATGCGGAAATTATGACTTTGTATGGTGAAGCGAGAATTGTAGAAACAGTAAAAATACAGCGGTTAAGATGGCTAGGGCATATTATGAGATTACCTGAGGACAGAGTGGTTAAAAGCGTTTTCGGCAAAGAATCCACAGGAGGAAGAAGAAGAGGCAGACCGAGAGATAGATGGAAGTGCGCGGTTATAAAGGACATAGAAACTTTTAAAATTACGAACTGGAAAAGTAAAGTTATGAACAAAGTGAAGTGGCGTAGTATCGTCAACAGAGCCATGGGCCTTCCAGGCCTACAGTGCTAATATATATAACTGAAAATTTGTGAATCTTGTATAAAGTTTAAACTTGCTCGGGAGGAATTATGAAGTTCAACTACCCGTAGAAATGCTGACTCAAGATATAAACTTTCCACAAGATCATGTAACATACAGTATTATAAAAACACATGTAATCCCTGAGAACGACGAGTTCTCTTATCATAGCCAAACTTGTATCTTGTATTGCACAATTTTTAGCAACAATAAAACTTTTCAAAAACTATTTCAAAAAGTCTAATATCATAATTTATATATATTTGTATATATATATATATATATATATATATATATATATATATATATATATATATATATATATATATATATATTATTTATTTATTATTATAATTTGCTTTCGAGGTAAGTCCTCATACAAATGACTGACAACATTAGGACAGCTTCTTAAACTCATACAAAAAATGAACGTAGAAGCATAATATACCGACAATTACAAAATATCATGAATATTCACATAAATACACCTATTAAATTAGGTAAAATTAATACTATTTATTCGTTCAGACAAAAACTACGAATATTTAAAGCTGAAATTGTGTAATAGTAGATTTGATTTATTAATTCAATAGATGGAAGCTTTAAACACTTACAAAAATCATGCTCTTCCATATTTATAAAATTGAATTTACTTAAATAAGTTTCTCTAAGAGGTTTGTGACAAGTACAAATGATGAAGAAATGGTACATGCTTTCATTTTCTCGCTCATTGCAAACCATACATATACTAGTTCCATCCAATTCATATTTGATGTCTTTAATAAAAAAATTTAAGTTAATATTTCTAGCCAATTTGATTCGGGCAAGGATTTGAATTTTTAGAAATGAGATATTGAAATTCAGCTAGCTTTCTCTTTGAGAATTATCTTTTATTATTTTGTAATGTGTATTGAAATAAGAGTTTTCCAAGTAATCCAGGTCTAACTGAATAAGTTTAGCTTTATATATTGTTAAAATGTGATCAATTTTTTCATTATTTAGGTATTGTTCTTCCCAAATGTTGCGAAGATCTAAGGACTCTAGAAAAACTCTTATTTTTGTGCACCAGTTAAGTTCACCTTTATTTACAACTGATCCATCCAAGTTTAGCAGTCTATTATATATAAGTCTTGGCGTTCTATCATCGCTCATTTTTAATAGTTTTGCCCACCATCTTAGTGTTCGTTTCCAAATCTCCAGTGATACATGAATAATGCCAGTTTCTAACCTGACGTACACGCTGGATGTGTTTTTTGGTAGTCTTAGAACTGATTTTACAAATTATATTTGGCACTTTTCAAGTGAATCTATTCGATCAATAACCCAGATTTCTGTAGAATATAGTGCTGTTGCGTGTACCACAGACTGGAGTAGTTTGTACTTGGCATCCCAACTAGTTGACTTGGCTTTACTTAAAATGGTTCTGGTTTTTTGAGCTGCTATAACCGATTTTCTATAATTCTCCTCAGCAGCGCTCTTAAATTTGCCAGACGAGGTGAAGATAGTGCCTAAGTAACTATAAGCTTCAACTATTTCAATAGGTTTACCATTAACTGTTGGTGTTATTCTAATCTTCCTTGGTCTACCCTTACGGAATTCGAGAATTTTTGTTTTACTTGTATTTATTTCTAGAAAATTTTTTGAGCAGTATTCTTGTAAAATAACTAATTTCTTATTAATATCTGGTTGAGAGTAAGCCAATAGAACCATATCATCAGCATAAGCCAGCAGAAGAAGATCGTCATGGCCATTTATATTAATTCCTCGAATGTTTTGTTTATCAAAACTATCCCAAATATCATTAACATATAGAGCAAAAAGAATGGGCGAGAGACACTCCCCCTGCAGGACACCCTGCGATACTTTAATTGAATTTGATAGCTCATCTTTCACTTTTATTTGTATAAAAGCTGAACTATATAAACTTTGAATTACTCTTATTAGTTTTGATGTTAAACCACAGTCGTATAGTTGCTGCCATAAAAGTGTGTGACTAATAGAGTCAAAAGCTCTACGAAAATCAATGAAAATTGCATACAGATTTGATTTGGATAATCTTAACTGTAATTGAACTAAAGAGGCTAGAGAGTAAATATGATCTATTGTTCCTCTGCTTCTTCTAAGCCCTGCTTGATTTTCATTCAATATTCTATTGGTCTCAACCAAATTTTGAATTCGCATATTTATAATTTGAGTGAATATTTTACAAATAGAATTCATTAATGCTATAGGTCGATAGTTGAGTGGGTCATTCGTGTCTCCTTTCTTATATATAAGTTTAGCTTGAATATGCCCCCAGTTTTTCGGAATTGTTTCTGATTCAAGAATATTGTTGAAAAGGTTAACTAAGTAATGAATTCAATTATCCGGCAGTAATTTATAAAAGTCATTATTTAAACCATCTTCACCCCCTGCTTTATTACTTTTACTACAATGTAGGCTTAATTGTATCTCTTCTAGTGTTATTGTCGAGTCTAACAAGGGATTGAATGAATTATTTGGAAATTGTAATATGAATGTGGGCGTACTTTTACTGTAAAAGTCAATAAAAAAAAATTCCCAGTTCTCTAAAGAGATATCGTCAACTTGTGACCACTTAGTTTTCAGATCTTTAACTGTCGACCAGAATTCGCTGCTGTTTCTAATGTAACTTAACCTAGTTTGAATATTTTTATGATAAGCTACTTTTGTGATTCTTATCAAATTTAAATATAGTTTTTCCTCTGCAAGGTAATTTTCTAAATTTTGTTTCGAATAGTTTCTATTGTATAGCTTCAGTGCAACTGTGCATCTCTTTTTAGCGTCTTGACAGTCTTGAGAGTACCATGGTTTATGTCTTGACTTTGGCAGAGTATTATTAGAATTATTAGAATTTTTTTTCACTATCATCATACCAGATTGTGAGGCTGCTTCTTTTATAGCAGTTTCTAAATTAATTGCCAATTCATTTACGTCTTCACTATTGAAGTAAATGTTTGTTAATCGATTTAACTTGCACATATAAGCTTCCGACTCAGTTCTATTGAACTTGAAAGTTAATTTAAATTTTGGCGATATTTTCCAATTTTTTTGACTTTTCTCTAATAAATTACATTTTCCTTTCTTAATACTACAAAATCTGTGAGGAGAATTACACAAAATCGGCTCAACTGTAAACGAACTAATATTTTCTAATGCATTTAAATTAGCCCATGCCAAGTCGATTGTAGATTTACCATTTGAGCTTAAAAAGATGAACTTACCTGGTACATCTCTGACGACCCTACCATTTAATGTGTACAATCCAACCCGCTCCATAATTTCCAAAAGTTTGCTACCCCTATCATTGATATTACTGTACATAGAAACTCTACTATTTTGTACATATTGTGAATCAATAATATCTTCAAAAATTTGGTTCATGTTACCAATATGAGCATTAAAATCTCCATTTTCATTCATTTTTCCCCTCGGTACATTTATTGACGCTTAGGAAATTTCACTCGCTCACAAAATGATTTGAATAACTGTTTCATGAGGACAAGATTACTTGTCTTGATGATCATTTCTTGTCTAGTCTTGATTTTCAAGACAAGAAAATAAAAATTCCTTGTCTTGTCCATTTCTTGGCGATGCATTTCTTGTCTTGTTTTAAGAGTTCCCCATTCTTGATATTGAAATTTTGGGGGAGTCCCCTTTCTCTATCGCTTTATCCAGTCCGAACGCTCAAGTTCAGCGTTAGTGTCTACTCTTCACCCTCCCTGAAAGTTATGTTATGAAACGATTCTATCAACGTTTTCCAAGATTGCCACTAATAAAAATAAATGGAAAGTCTGTTATTCTCAAGTTTAATTCTGATGAATTTTCATATTTTAGACTCTACTAAACCCAAAAAACATAAGTTTGAATGCAATCGGTCGGACTGTCTCTCTGAAAGTATGATAATTTGAGAGCCCGTACAAATTTTCGATTTGAATTTCATATATGAGTTTTTCATTAAAAAGCTAGGTTCAAGTTTGTGAATGAGCTTTTTCAAACAGAAAATCCTGAAAAGACTCTCTATTGCCGGAAATACTCATTTTGTAATGACTGAAAGATAGTTGCCGTCTTTCACCATAACAATAACAGCTGTCATTTTGACAATGACAATGTCACTTTGACAATGACAGCCGTCCCTTTGGAAATGACGCTGTCACATGGACAATGATGTTGTCACTTTCATAATCACAACTGTCAGTTTAACAATGACAAATGTCATTTTGACAGTTAGGGTGACACTTTAAATTCATGAAACAGTGATTTGATTGCCCGCATGTAATTTATTGTCGGGGAAAAACTTTGATGGCCATACAGCAAATTTTATTATTTCAATAACTGATTAATATAAATATAGGTATTTGAAAAAGTCTTGATTCTTGATAGTACTTTCTTGTCTCGTTTTGGGAAATTGGAAATACTTCTTGTCTTGGACTTGTCTTGATTTCAAGACAAAATAAAGACAAGATCAAGACTATCTCTTGATTATTGAGAAACACTGATCTCATTATTCCAATAAATCAATAAATATGCCGATTTGAGAGACTGATTATCAAGATATCGAAATTTCTTGACAAGGAGCTTTGAATCTTGATATTACTTTCTTGTCTTGTCTTGGGAAATGGAAAATACTTCTTGTCTTGTTCTTGTCTTGATTCTGGTGAATCACTACATTCTTTTACATAAATAAACCAGAATATAAGGTTTTACTTCTAACGCGTGTGAACTCTCACTCCAATTTTTTGTTGAATTCATCCGAATTAAAAAGTTTGATGACCGATATGATTAAAGAGCAAGTAAATTTACTTCCAGAGTGAATTGATCTTATTTAACAAATTCTGATGACTTTAAATTCCTTTACGACTGTTATTTAATATGGAATAAATTTTCTCCAACACTATTTTGAAATTTGCATATTCCATAACCAAAAATTATGTTGGAACGAATGAAATTTATGATCGGGGAAGAACTGTGATGGCCACAGCAGATTATTCAGTTTTACTGATAGCATATCGAATGTTTTAACGAATAGATTTTAGTTTACAGTCTATAAAGTGTTACTTTTACTGCCTAGGCAGTAAAAATGTCGTTTCCAAAGCAACCACCCAACAGAGGCATGAAAACTTGGCAACCGATCAATAAATGCATAGAAGCATAATTTGATGACGATGATATTTTTAAAAATATTGAAATTTATCATAAAATTAATCAAATTTGAACAATCCCCAAAAAAATCATGTATTCAACATGGCAAAAAATTAAGATTTATTGCCTTGCCTAGATTCATTGACTCGACTACGTCTTGTCTATGATACTCAAGCCGCGTCAGTGAATCTACTTTCTTGAACAGATGACTATTTTGCTGACATTAATTCAGTGAATATTGAAAATCCTTTGCGTGCAAATACAAAGTTGAAATATATTACCTTCACGATATAAGTTGCTATTTTATCTGCCTAATCGATAAAGTGACGCTTCACCTTGGCAGCGGAGACTCACAAGTTGTTACTTATGTGATGTTAGAGAAAAAAAAATCATTTGATGCATATTGAGATAGGATTTGAATATAAAATTGTATTGGATCCGTATAAAATGTGATTAATCACTCAAGAAAAGCATCAGCTTGTCTTTCAGGTGTCGTGGTAGAAAAACTTTTTATTTTGTAACTAATCATATCGCATTCCATTCTAGCACAATGAATAACTATTATGCCTTTAGTATCAATAATTTCCGCTTCTTTTATATGAGAAACATATATGTCTGTATTTAATGGTGTGAATCAGCACTTAGAGTAGTGTGAAGGGTCCTTTATACGTCATGTGTGGTCTTCCTTTTGCACAGCTGTGCCTGTGAACGGGAAGCAATACAAGGCAATAAATAAGAAGTTTCCATTTTGAAACGATATGTATAATTATGTCTGATATCAACAAGATGGGTGATCAAATTCAAACTATCCAAGTTTTTTATCTCTCCTAGATGTGGCGTACATAGGATCCGCAAAGCCCCGCAATGCGGAGAGACCACAAAACTATATTATACTATTTGTATATGAATAGAATATCCCACAATCAAGTTACATTTTAGTCATAATTATTGCGATACTGTTACCAATTATACTAGAAGTATTCGACTATCTATTGTTGTTGCCGCCTCTTCACATATACCGACTCTGACTTCTTGGGTGGTCGCATTATCAATAACTTTGGTCTCATTTCTCTTTATCAGAGGCGTCTCAAGCGAAAGCGCAAGGGATGCACGGCATCCCGGCGCCCTGTCCTTGAAGGCGGCAGTTGGGCCCTGAACACAATTCTTCAAAAATAAGACCAATGTCTTCAACAGAATATTTTATTAGAGCTAATCAACAATCTACAATCCATAATCCACCATTCTATTTTGGATTGGGACTAAAATTGTGGATTTTGGATCAGGAATTATGGATTGTAGATTGGTACTAGGATTTTGGATTGGGACTGAGTTTCTGGATTTTGGATTGGGATTGGGATTGTGGGTTTTGGATTGAGATTGGGTTTCTGGATTTTGGATTGGGATTGGGATTGGAATTGTGTATTTTTGATTGAGATTGGAATTGCGGATTTTCGATTGGGATTGGGGTTGTAGAATTTGGAGTTTGGGATTGGGTTTCTAGATTTTGGATTTTCGATTGGGATTTGGATTGGGATTGTGAATTTTGGATTGGGATTGCGAGTGTGGATTTTCAATTGGGATTGGGATTAAAATTGTGGACTGTAAGTTGGGATTGAAATTTTGTATTGGGATTCAAATTATGGATTAGGACTAGAAGTGTGAATTAAGGTTTGACATTGAAATTATTAATTATGGATTGTGGATTGAGATTAAAATTTTGGATTGTGGATTGGAATGAAAATTGTGAATCACGGATTTTGGATTGCGGATTGAGATTGATATTGTGGATTCTTATTGAGGATTGTGGATTGTGAATTGGGATTAAATTTGTGGATTGTGGATTAGGATTGAAATAGTGGATTGGGATTGAAATTGTGGATTGAGATTCAAATTGTGGATTGTTGATTAGGATTTAAATTTTGAATTGGGATTGAAATTGTGGATTATGGATTGGGATTAAAATAATTGTAGATTGGTATTCAAATTGTGGATTGTGGATTGCGAATAAAATTGTGGATTATGGATTGGGATTGAGATCTAAAAAAGAGAAGAATGATGAAGAGAGGGAGATAGGGGGGAGGAACGCACTTTATATATCTTCGCACCCTGGCGATAAGTAGGTTAGAGCCGTCTCTGCTCTCTATATTAACAAGATGCCTCATTTTGGCCGGGTGTTATCTGCTAACATATACAATTTAAAATTTCAATTCAATGATGGATTCTTGTTTGAAAGTAATAGTGAAAATTATATTTTTCCTTCCCGAACCTAATAATAGGAGAAATATTGTAGTCGCTATTTTTTGACAGTTTAAGATTTTGATGAATCTTCCCGTTTTAGATCTTTCTGAACACGAGAAACATAATTTTGTGGACAGTGGGTTCGTCTGTCTGTCTTTGTCAGTCTCTGTCGGTCTCTCTGTCGATCTGTCGGTCTGTTTGAAATCTAGATAACTTGAGAACGCTTACGAATTTACGACTGAAATTTTATACATATTAAGGTTCAGCATCAAAAAGTATAGGTTCAAGTTCGTGGATAAGCTTTTTCCAATCAGCGGTACTAGAACCTAATTCATGAAACTTTTTAGTTTTTTGCGTTCATTTCATGAACGGAACGATATTATCGTGAAGCCCGACTGCAAGTTCGAAGTACGCTCATATTTGAAGTATGAATTTGAAAGCTGCTCTGACCATACAGTATACAGTACTCCCCCGATCATGAATTTTGTGACCAGCTTCATCGCTGTTCCATAAATTCAGACTGTCGCATCAATTAATTACATATTTCATAGAGAGTATTTGGCAAAATGTCGAACAAAGAGGAGAAAGGGTATGATAGTGATACTTCCACAACAGAAGATCAAAAAAGGAAAAGACAATACGATCCCAAGGATGTATTTAGGAAATCAAAGAAAATAGTAGGATCGCCACAAAACAAAACCACTAAAGAAAATACTCAAGACATGGAAGAAATAAAAGAAATGTTTAAAATAATGATGGAGGAGATAGGAGGAATAAGACAAGAACAAAAGCAGTATAGAGAAGAGATGGAAATAATTAGAGAAGAAAACCAAAAACTAAAAGATTCATTAAACCTACTACAAGCAAAAGTTGAAAGAATGGAGAAAGCCGAGAGGAAAAATAATATAATTATTAAAGGAAATGCCTTTCAAGGTCACAATCCCAAGTAGGAAGTAGAAGAATTCATGAAAGACAAGATGGGAATCACAGTGAAGATCAGCGAGACAAGAAATATAGAAACAAAAACAAAGAAATCATTAACAGTGGTCAAGTTGTCATCATGGAGCGATAAGAAGGTAATAATGGAACAGAAGAACAAATTGGAAGGTACCGAAATCTATATAGAAGATGATTATACTAAGGAGGAAAAGGACATCCAAAACAAAATTCGAGCACTAGCCCGCGAAGAAAAACAGAAGGAATTTAGAATCAAAATAGGATACAAGAAGCTGATTAAAGGGGATGTAGAATGGAAATGGGACGACGATGAAGGCAAGCTCGAAGAAAAAGGAAGAAAACACAGGTTAGCGAACTCAAAAAACTAACGAAGGGAGTCCTACGACAGACTGATGACAACACGGCAAAGAACAAGGAAAATGAATCGAACAAAACTAAAACTAAAAAGAAGAGTAAAATAATAAACATAACCTCATGGAACGTCAGAGGGACATATAGCGAAGGAGCAATGAAACAGTTGGAATTAGAGCTAAAAAGGTATCAGATTGAAATAGCGGCCATCCAAGAAACGAAACAAAAAGACACAGAAATCACAGAATTAAGTGACTATATATTCTTCAATAGCGGAGGAAAAGACAGAAAATTTGGGACGGGTTTCCTTGTTGGCAAGTGACTGAAAGGAGCAGTAATGGAGTTTAAAGCCATCTCAGATAGAATATGCTACATTAGATTAAGGGCGAGATACAGAAAGTTGAGCATTATTAATATACATGCACCTACCGAGGATAAAGATCTAGAACAAAAAACTGAATACTACGAAATGGTGGAAAAATGTTACCATGATATCCCAAAACATGATATTAAAATAGTAATGGGAGACGCGAATGCTAAGATTGGCAAGGAAGAACAGTATTTACCGATAATCGGAAAAGAAAGTAAGCATCAAAATACAAATGAGAATGGAGAAAAGCTGATAGAATTTGCATCACAAAACGGAATGATTATCATGAGTACATATTTCACACATAAAGACATATACAAGGTGACATGGATATCGCCGGACGGAAAGACAAGCAATCAGATAGACCATATACTGCTAGATAAGCGCCACCAGCACCTAGTTAAAAATATCAGAAGCTACCGAGGTCCTGAAGCTAATACAGACCACTACTTATTAAAGATGATCATAAAAGAAGAGAGGCCAATAGTGAGTAACATTAAAGGAACCCAACAAAGATACAAAGTAGAAAAATTGAAAGAAGAGAAAATAAAGCAACAATACATAAAAAGATTAGAGGAACAAGAAGAAGAGAATAAAATACAAAATACGATAGAAGAAAGGTGGACAGCAATACAAGTCATAATAAAGAAAACAGCCGAAGAAGTGATAGGGTTGAAGGAAGCAAATAATGCTAGAAATAGCTGATTTGATGAGGAATGTCAGCGAGCTATCATTGAAGGAAGAGAGGCAAGGATAAAGTATCTGAAGACGGGCACCGAATTAGATAAAATAGCATACCAAAACCAAAGAATAATATTTAAAAAGATGTGTCGAACCAAAAAAAGACATCACCTTAGAGGAAAAATAGCATCTATAGAAGAAAGTTATAACAAGAAAGAATTAAGAAATTTCTACCAAAAGATTAAAAGTGAAAAAAGAGGTTTCACCCAGAAAGCACTTTTCTGCCGAGATAAGGAAGGAAATATGGTAGGAGACAAAAAAACCAGAATGGAAATATGGGCAAACTATTTCAAAGACCTACTCAATAATAAGGGGGAAGTACAGAGGATAGAACATTATGAAGAGGAAGAAACAGAACAAAAAGATATACCGGGCCCAGATGAGAATGAGATAAAGAAAATAATAGATAATCTGAAGAACAATAAAAGTCCTGGTGATAACGATATCCCGGCAGAGTTGATTAAGCACGGAGGAGAAAATATGAAGAAAGAAATATTCGAATTAGTAGCAGCATGCTGGGAAAAGGAGCAGTTACCAGAAGCATGGAGAGAAGCGATCCTCTGCCCTATACTTAAGAAAAGAGACAGCACCAAATGCGAGAATTATCGAGGAATCGCACTGTTAGATGTGGTATATAAAATACTTGCGACATAGATGAATGGCAAGCTGAAAGAAAAAATGGAAAACATAGTAGGGGAATACCAGGCAGGATTTCGGAGGAATAGATCTACCATAGATCAAATTTTCGTTTTAAAAGAGATACAAGCTACACATTATGAGATGGGTCTAGATTTGTATGTGCTATTCATAGACTTTAAACAAGCCTACGATCTGGTAGATAGGAATGAGCTATTTAAAGCATTAAGAGAGCTGGAGATCCCAAAGAAGATGACAAATGTTATCAGAGCCACACTGAAGGATACTAAAAATAGAGTGAGAGTGAATAATAAGAAGTCACGCACGTTTGAGGTCGAAGTAGGTCTAAGACAAGGGGACCCATTATCTTCAACACTATTCAACCTTATCCTCGAAGTGATAATGCGTAGAAGCGGATTGAACACAAAAGGCTTAATATATGACAAGAAACACCAATGCCTCGCATTCGCTGATGATATCACAATAATTACAAAATCAAAAAAGGAGTTGCAGTACACAGTGAAACGTTTAATACAAGAAGCAGAAAAAATGGGATAGAAGGTGAGCACCGAAAAAACCAAGTACATGGTGATGAGCAACAGTGAAAATAACCCTGAAAGAGAATTAAAAGTGAACACAGAAAGAGGGGAAGAATATAGATTTGAAAAGGTGGAGAGCTTCACATACCTAGGAGTGAAAATCACATCTAAAAGAAAAACTGAAGGGGAAATAAAAGAAAGACTGATGAAAGGAAGTAGAGCGGTAGGAATGATGAACAAATTACTCATGAACAAAGATGTATCTCAAAAAGCCAAGGTACATATATATAAAACGGTTATAAGACCAACAGTGCTATACAGTAGCGAAACTTGGACTTTGACTAAACTAGATGAGCAAAAATTACAAATATGGGAACGTAAGGTGCTGAGGAAAATTTATGGAGGAATTAAGGAGGATGAAGGTCTCTGGAGAAGAAGAACAAACAAAGAAGTAAAAGAAGTGAACATGGAACCAAATATTACAACAATAATCAGGATGCAGAGAATAAGATGGTTGGGACATGTGGAAAGAATGCCAGAAGAAAGAAATCCAAAACGGATCATAGGAAGGATGCAAGACGGGAAAAAAAAGAGAGGCAGACCAAAGAGAAGGTGGATAAAAGAAGTAGAGAAGGATCTTATCACAATGGGACAGAAGAATTGGAAAGCCAAAACAAATGACAGAGAAGAGTGGAGGAAAGTAGTTTACCAAGCCCAGGGCCTCCAAGGCCTGTCGAGCTAATTAATATATATATAGTGACAGCTGTTATTGTCAGTGACAGCAGTAGAGCTGGGCGATTATAGTATTTCATAATCGATTATCGATTCCAAGAAAATATTGATTATTCCGATCAGTCGATAATTTTGATTTATCGGTCGACCGATTGATTCGACTAATCGATTATTTTGATAAATCGATTATATTGATTGATCGATCGATCGATTATTCTAATATTTTGAATAATCTATTATTTCGAGGAATCGATCGATCAATCATTCGATCATTTTTATTATTTGGTTAGCCAGATTGATCGACTAGAATATTTTGATCAACTGATTATTCCCACAAGTTATCAGTCTTATTTGAAGATTATCTTATTTTGTTATCGATTATTATCTATTTTGTATTTTCAGATATTCGGTTATATGTTCAAATCAAACTTCAATTGATTCTGTTACGTTGCATTCAAGAAACTATCACTTTTATATAGATAAATAAATTACAGGTACAGGACAGGACAGGACTACAAGTCTTACAAAGTCAAACAAGATACCTATTTGTTGAAGAAGAAATTATTTACTTCTGATACGATAGATATTGATCAACTTATGGTTGATGGTTCTTTAAAAGATCAAGTAGATATTCTTTCAGAATTCAGACTCCAG
Organism: Dromius quadrimaculatus; assembly: GCA_963989225.1. Taxonomy (NCBI): domain Eukaryota; kingdom Metazoa; phylum Arthropoda; class Insecta; order Coleoptera; family Carabidae; genus Dromius; species Dromius quadrimaculatus. The sequence goes on along the minus strand of OZ022328.1, from coordinate 33,984,949 downwards.
ACCAAGTACGTTTATTTTATTGCTCAAATTATAATTAAATTGAGTTTCTTGACAACATACTTATTGCTATCAAGTGACCGACAATCATCATGATCTAATAGAATCTTTGTCCACTCAAAGTGAACCAATCTGTCCTTCATGAACTGTGCAAACATTATAAATTGAAGTACATTTCTGTTTCATTTCATGCCAAAGACAATCAATATAAAAATGAACCAGATAACACTAGCACACATTTTACGATGAAAACACTTTAATTTATTTGGATTTTGTCTGTTTTTGGCTGGACACCAAATACGATCCTTATTATCACGCTGAACGCTTGCTTAGTCAGCGGCGGCAAGTGTCTTTGATCTTTTAAATCAGCGCAATAAAGGCATCTAGCTTCTGCAGCTGCTCCTATATGATTCTATTAACTTGTGAGTTGTGGATTGTGATTATGAGTTGATATATCGATACACGAGATATTAAAACCTAATTACATATTTTACATCAAAAGCCCGATTTCTGTATCAATTTAATTAATTTTGAGTAATAACCGTACCTTACAGACCTATGCAAGTATAAATGATAATCAAGGATGGATTAATCGATTTTCCGAGAACGATTATCATTTATACTTGCGCAGGTAGGTAAGGTATAATTATTATTTAAAATTAATCAAATTGATGCAGAAACAGTGGCGGGATTCGGTAGGGGCAAGGGTGATAGTTGCTCTCCCTAAGTCTGGCACGTACGACCACATACGCTCATGTCAAATGCGCTTCAATATAATTAGTTGATCCTAATAATCGAGAAAATCGATAGATCGATCGAGTGATTGATCAGAATAATCGATCAATTGATCAATATGATCAATTGATCAGACTGATCGATCCATCGATTAATCAAGATTATCGATGAATCAAGATTATCGATTAATCAAGATTATCGATCAATCAAAATAATTGATTAATCGGAATTATAAATATTTTCTGGTAATCGATAATCAATTATGAAATCCCATATTCGTCCAACCCTAGTATGCAGACAAGTGAAAACTGAGTCAACGTCCTTCACCTCCCTTTCAAATGATCTGCGTTTTGAAATATGATGAAGTATCCATCAGTCAGTATTTTCAGTTAGTCAGTATACTCCGAATTATCCGTCAGTCAGTATACTCCGTCAGTTCGTATACCCTGTCAGTCAGTACAGTCAGTCAGTATGCTCCGTCAGTCAGTATGCTCCGTCAGTCAGTATATTCTGTCAGTCAGTACAGTCAGTCGGTATACTGCGTCAGTCAGTATATCCGTACAGTTAGTACAGTCTGTAGTCAGTCGGTATACTCAATCGGTCAGTACAGTCAGTAGCCAGTCGGTATACTGAATCGGTCAGTATAGTCAGTAGTCAGTCGGAATATTGAATCAGTCAGTGCAGTCAGTTAGTAGTTGATCATTTAGTCACGCGGTCAATCACTTGATTGTTACAATGGTTTTATTGACATAATATTTGACATATCACTCTTATTTGTGTCTTATCTTTGCTTGTTTATTCCAATCATACAAAATAGAAATATTTTATTTTGAAAAAAGCTATTACTTTTTAGTTGCGTGTACCCCGTTTTTTTTTTCAGCAAAATTCCAGAAGCTTGGACATCATATCTCCACAAAGCTACCTTGGCACGTACAACAGCCTGCCGCTCCGTTAGCAAATGACGCCCGAGTATTAAGGAAATTAAGGCTATTCTGTAACTCAATCGATACATTTTCATCGATCATTATCTATTTCAGCCAATGAACGTGGGTAGCACTGACAAAAATTCTGAATATTCGCTTGTTACAGTTATTTCTATTTGTCAAAAATCTTATCGATCGATAATAAGTTGATGATTGTGTTACAGAATTTGGCCAATTATTGTAATTCTTTTCGTTATATCATTATTCTTATTCCTATCCATTGTGACGAATGTCACTTTATATCGTCGTACCACCACATTCGCAATTCCGTCAGTGGCTAGGTGGTTAGGACGATCGACCGACGTTCCATAGTTCCAGGTTTGATCCCGGTCTATGGCATCTGTTTTATAATTTTATTCTTGAAAAGTTTCATTTACTTGTAATACTCAAGCTTCAGAATATCGTTGTATATATTTTAAAGATAAAACAATAATTTAACGAAAATTACGGTGGTCCAGGACTTTAAATAAAAATAACATCTAAATGAAACTTTTCTGCTGAAGTGTTTCTGCCCTACAACCACCGTAATTTCCGTTAAATTATTGTTCTATCTTTCAACAAGTCGATGTTACTTCTTTTCAACATGAATATTTTAAGATTTTGAAATTATTGTAAATATTTTCGCTAGATTCAAGTCCGCAAATTAGATGACTTCTAGAGTCAACACGGTATCACAGTACAGATAGCTCGGTGGCTAGAATGGGCAATTAGCAACTTGGTGATCGCAGGTTCAAATCCCAGTTAGGTCGAATTTATTTTACTTATTTAAAGCGTTCTCAACCCCATCGAGTAACTACCCACGAATTGAAATTCAGTTAATATCGAATATTTGCATTTTGCAATCTAACCGTCGATATTTTTTAACAATTTTGAGGTCCAAACTCGCACAATTAAGGCCCATTGAAGTGATGGGGGTTTTGGATATTGAAGGCGCTACTGCAAGTCAGCAAAGTTTTATGCGAGCAAGGTGAGCGCCTTCCTCTTAACCAGACCTCAAGCAAACCTCCTAGCGATCTAGATGGCCGAAACCGTTTGTTGCGTGTACTATTGACGCCCAGGAGTGAAGAAAAAGTTAGCGACGCCCAAAAGTACGTCACATATTTCTGACGTCCAAGCGGGGGCGTCATAATCCAAATTAAATTCATTTATTATTATTCATCTCGTATGTAATAATATACGTAAGAAAACTCACAACAAGGGGCAAATTTAGCTATGTAGGTATACATAAAAAAGACCACCGTTTTACTACCGCTGATATAATTTCTAGGTAATCGCTAGTGTCGTCATCTCCTCAAAATTGTTTGAATCACAAAAGTCATCTGCATGTGTTTTACATTACCGATTTGTGACTTAGTACTCGCAATAATTGTGATTATGAACAATTTTGCACGACAAACTTCAGCAATAATTAAAATATTTCATTCCTACAAGTCACTAATACATTGGCATTTACAGCAGGGAACACAACCAAATGTGAAAAGTTACCTGCATTGCCGACTGCGGAAGGCAAACACGCACAAGTAGCCAAAAACGTGAGGTAGCCATAGACTACATTGCATGGATATATATATATATATATATATATATATATATATATATATATATATATATATATATATATATATATATATATATATATATATATATATGTATATATACTAGTTAGTCTGTTGGATGATGGATAACACCACTCATCACACATCTCAAGAAATAGCGTTACTCGAAAATACACTTCAATTCGTAGTTCGTCTAGTGGACAATAGATGGTGCCACAACCAAGAAAAAAGTAGAAAATCTTCTCCATTTAACGCTATTTAGTTTGTTGGATGATAGGTGGCACCGCTCATCACACATCCCAAGAGATGACGTTAGTGGTAGAATGTGTGAATAACGTTATTATTGTCATTCATGATACGGAGATCTATCACATCAATAAGTAGTTCGTCTAGTGAACAATAGATGGCGCCACACGCAAAAATAGAAATATTTTTCATTTAACGCTGGTTAGTCTGTTGGATGATAGGTGGCGCTACTTACCACTGCTCAAGAGATGGCGCCACTGGTAGATGTTTAGATAACGTCACCGCTGTTTAGATAACGTAACTGCTGAAGTTATCTTTGAAATCTTAGATCGTTATCTGGCCTAGGATCGGCCTTATATATCTACTGTCATAATCTTATGAATTTGGCGAAAAACTTTCACTCGACGGTGAGAACGGATCACTCAATTCACTAGTCACTAATGAAGTTTGTATTACCAAACAAACAGTTATAATAATCTTCAGAATTGATTAATTTCAACGTGGTTGAAGTGATATCTTTTGTTTTATTACTATTTTTCTCGTTTCCATCTACATGTTGCACTTCGTAGCAATACATCTTGGATCGTAAACCAATGAATTCATTCATAATGTTGCCATTATTCTCACCTTCCATAAGTGCGATTACTTTCTTGTTAACGCGGGGTATGTTGAAAATATTATCGATAGAGTAGTCCGATGTGTCGAATTTATGAATATTATTTCTCATCAATTCATATGGGTCAATATTAAAAAAGTGATGGATTAAACTGTCTGTATCTGTGTACAATAATGTAGGTTGATTTCCAAAATTCAACTCTATATATTTATAGTGGAAATCATATATATATAGATATATATATTTATATGTATATATATATATATATATATATATATATATATATATATATATATATATATATATATATATATATATATATATATATGTATATATATATACAGGGTGTAACAGAAATAAGTACATTAATTTTAACCTGTGACGCAATTTGTCAAGCATAACAATTTTTCCTAATAACTTTTTTCCGTAAATCCTCTGGATACAGAGTAAAAATTCATCAAAGCTTTGTCAAAAATTTCATAGTGCGCCTATGGTTCAAACTGAATGGTTTTCATTTGTTGGAAGAATGACAGCTGTCGATTGAAAGGAGTATTTTGCAACTTTGAGCCATCGTTGTCTTGTCAATCATTCATTTGAAACTGAAAAAATATTAGTATTTTGGCAATACATTGATATTCGCTCACCTCGATCATTCTATTTTTGTATATGTTGGAAGAAAGACTGAATTTGTGTCTGTAATCAACAATTTGGTCTTTTAGTCGTATTTATATGTCATTTTTAAGAAGTTTGATTTTTATTTAGGGATTTCACGTATATTTTTGGATAGTACGTTTCTTAAACATAAGATTGTCTGCACAAATTCATTGCACTTGAATCAGCTGATTTGGATTGGTGTGAAACTGTGTCACTGTGTCAGGAGACTGTGCTGCCATCTACCAGCAGTTCGAAGAGTGGTTGCTGTTTCTAACCTACTTCATCAGAAACATAAAGAGAATATCATTCAACGATTTATTTAAAGAAAACGGTAGAATATTGAATAGAATGTAATTCTAAATTAATTAATTCACTGAATAATTCAATAGAAATATTGCTGCATGAAATTTTGAAGATTCTATTGAAGAACAGAAAATATAACCTATAAATGTATCAAACTGAATTTGGTAATTGATTTTAAATATATTCTGAAATATATGATACAATATTTTGCTTATTCAGCAGATCAATTGACTGGGCATACTTTATTGAAACGACCTGAATGTGAAGTGTGAAGTTTGTAATAATATGAGGAAAACTAATACATAGGTGCTTCATTTATAAATTAATGTATTTCATTCATCTCATCTGCTTCCAGATAAACATTAGGTTCTAAATAACTCATGATATTCTCATCGTAATGTATAAGTGCATAATATTTTGACATTAAATACATTAGCATAACCACAATAATTCAATTTTTAGTGAAAAATGACAGTTCGGAGATCGTTCCAAATAAATTTGCTAAGCTAATCCTAAACTGCCCATGAAATCGTACACAGAATTAATAAATTATAATCTGTTTTATTCCAGAATTTATTTGAAGGAATTGATAACTCACATATGTCAAAATCAATTATTGTTCTATTGCAACTGCTACTAGATCCGATAACTATGCACCTGAACGACTCGTTAAATTATAGGGGATAAAAAATGCTAAAAAAAGATGAGAATTCGGGAAAAAGTTACTAAGAAAAAATGTTAGGCTTGACGAGAACTATCACTGGTTAAAATTAATGTACTTATTTCTGTTACACCCTGTATATATATATATATATATATATATATATATATATATATATATATATATATATATATATATATATATATATATACAGGGTGTAACAGAAATAAGTACATTAATTTTAACCAGTGATAGTTCTCGTCAAGCCTAACAATTTTTCTTAGTAACCTTTTCTCGAGTTCTCATCTTTTTTTAGCATTTTTTATCCCCTATAATTTAACGAGTCGTTCAGGTGCATAGTTATCGGATCCAGTAGCAGTTGCAATAGAACAATAATTGATTTTGACATATGTTAGTTATCAATTCTTTCAAATAAATTCTGAAATAAAACAGATAATAAATTATTAATTCTGTGTACGATTTCATGGGCAGTTTAGGATTAGCTTAGCAAATTTCTTTGGAACGATCTCCGAATTGTTATAATTTACTGATAATTGAATTATTGTGGTTATGCTAATGTATTTAATGTCAAAATATTATGCATTTATACATTACGATGAGAATACCATGGGATATTTAGAACCTAACGTTTATCTGGAACGTAAGACAGCAGATGAGATGAATGAAATACATTAATTTATAAATGAAGCACCTGTGTATTAGCTTTTCTCATATTATTACAAACTTCACACTTCACACTCAGGTCGTTTCAATAAAGTATGCCCCGTGAAATGATCTGCTGAATAAGCAAAATATTGTATCATATATTTCAGAAAATATTTAAAATCGATTACCAAATTTAGTTTGATACATTTATAGGTTATATTTTCTGTTCTTCAAGAATAGAATCTTCAAAATTTCATTTAGCAATCTTTCTATTGAATTATTCAGTGAATTAATTAATTTAGAATTACATTCCATTCAATATTCTACATTTTTCTTTAAATAAATCGTTGAATGATATTCTCTTTATGTTCCTGATGAAGTAGGTTAGGAACAGCAACTAATTTTCGAAATGCTTGTAGATGGCAGCACAGTCTGACTCTCCTGACACAGTGACACAGTTTCAGACAATTTAAATCAGCTGATTCAAATGCAATGAACTTGTGCGTACAATCTTATGTTTAAGAAATGTACTAGCCTAAAATATACGTGAAATCCCTAAATAAAAATCAACCTTCTTAAAAATGACATATAAATACGACTAAAAGACCAAATTGTTGATTACAGAGACAAATTCAGTCTTTCTTCCAACATATACAAAAATAGAATAATCAAGGTGAGCGAATATCAATGTATTGCCAAAATACTAATATTTTTTCAGTTTCAAACGAATGATTGACAAGACTACGATACCCCTTTCAATCGTCAGCTGTCATTCTTCCAACAAATGAATAACATTCAATTTGAACCATAGGCGCACTATGAAATTTTTGACAAAACTTTGATGAATTTTTACTCTGTATTCAGAGGATTTACGGAAAAAAGTTATAAGGAAAAATTGTTATGCTTGACAAATTGCATCACAGGTCAAAATTAATGTACTTATTTCTGTTACACCCTGTATATATATATATATATATATATATATATATATATATATATATATATATATATATATATATATATATATATATATATATAGATATATATATATATATATATATATATATATAATGAAATAAGGATGCTAATTATTTGTTACACTTGTATTTATAAAGTTTGTTGTACAAGGGAATCAAGTTTCAACGTGAGAAACCAACTGAGGAATTCATCACGTATTTGTTATATCAGCATCTAACAGGGCTACATAATATATATATTTATATATATATATATATATATATATATATATATATATATATATATATATATATATATATATATATGTATATATATATATATATATATATATATATATATATATATATATATATATATATATGTATATATATATATGTATATATATATATATATATATATATATATATATATATATATATATATATATATATACATATATATATATATATATATATATATATATATATATATATATATATATATATATATATATATATATATATATAAATATATATATTATGTAGCCCTGTTAGATGCTGATATAACAAATACGTGATGAATTCCTCAGTTGGTTTCTCACGTTGAAACTTGATTCCCTTGTACAACAAACTTTATAAATACAAGTGTAACAAATAATTAGCATCCTTATTTCATTATATATATATATATATATATATATATATATATATATATATATATATATATATATATATACAGGGTGTAACAGAAATAAGTACATTAATTTTGACCTGTGATGCAATTTGTCAAGCATAACAATTTTTCCTTATAACTTTTTTCCGTAAATCCTCTGAATACAGAGTAAAAATTCATCAAAGTTTTGTCAAAAATTTCATAGTGCGCCTATGGTTCAAATTGAATGTTATTCATTTGTTGGAAGAATGACAGCTGACGATTGAAAGGGGTATCGTAGTCTTGTCAATCATTCGTTTGAAACTGAAAAAATATTAGTATTTTGGCAATACATTGATATTCGCTCACCTTGATTATTCTATTTTTGTATATGTTGGAAGAAAGACTGAATTTGTCTCTGTAATCAACAATTTGGTCTTTTAGTCGTATTTATATGTCATTTTTAAGAAGGTTGATTTTTATTTAGGGATTTCACGTATATTTTAGGCTAGTACATTTCTTAAACATAAGATTGTACGCACAAGTTCATTGCATTTGAATCAGCTGATTTAAATTGTCTGAAACTGTGTCACTGTGTCAGGAGAGTCAGACTGTGCTGCCATCTACAAGCATTTCGAAAATTAGTTGCTGTTCCTAACCTACTTCATCAGGAACATAAAGAGAATATCATTCAACGATTTATTTAAAGAAAAATGTAGAATATTGAATGGAATGTAATTCTAAATTAATTAATTCACTGAATAATTCAATAGAAAGATTGCTAAATGAAATTTTGAAGATTCTATTCTTGAAGAACAGAAAATATAACCTATAAATGTATCAAACTAAATTTGGTAATCGATTTTAAATATTTTCTGAAATATATGATACAATATTTTGCTTATTCAGCAGATCATTTCACGGGGCATACTTTATTGAAACGACCTGAGTGTGAAGTGTGAAGTTTGTAATAATATGAGAAAAGCTAATACACAGGTGCTTCATTTATAAATTAATGTATTTCATTCATCTCATCTGCTGTCTTACGTTCCAGATAAACGTTAGGTTCTAAATATCCCATGGTATTCTCATCGTAATGTATAAATGCATAATATTTTGACATTAAATACATTAGCATAACCACAATAATTCAATTATCAGTAAATTATAACAATTCGGAGATCGTTCCAAAGAAATTTGCTAAGCTAATCCTAAACTGCCCATGAAATCGTACACAGAATTAATAATTTATTATCTGTTTTATTTCAGAATTTATTTGAAAGAATTGATAACTAACATATGTCAAAATCAATTATTGTTCTATTGCAACTGCTACTGGATCCGATAACTATGCACCTGAACGACTCGTTAAATTATAGGGGATAAAAAATGCTAAAAAAAGATGAGAACTCGAGAAAAGGTTACTAAGAAAAATTGTTAGGCTTGACGAGAACTATCACTGGTTAAAATTAATGTACTTATTTCTGTTACACCCTGTATATATATATATATATATATATATATATATATATATATATATATATATATATATATATATATATATATATATATATATATATATATATATATATACAAAAATAGAATAATCAAGGTGAGCGAATATCAATGTATTGCCAAAATACTAATATTTTTTCAGTTTCAAACGAATGATTGACAAGACTACGATACCCCTTTCAATCGTCAGCTGTCATTCTTCCAACAAATGAATAACATTCAATTTGAACCATAGGCGCACTATGAAATTTTTGACAAAACTTTGATGAATTTTTACTCTGTATTCAGAGGATTTACGGAAAAAAGTTATAAGGAAAAATTGTTATGCTTGACAAATTGCATCACAGGTCAAAATTAATGTACTTATTTCTGTTACACCCTGTATATATATATATATATATATATATATATATATATATATATATATATATATATATATATATATATATATATATATAATGAAATAAGGATGCTAATTATTTGTTACACTTGTATTTATATATATATATATACAGGGTGTAACAGAAATAAGTACATTAATTTTAACCAGTGATAGTTCTCGTCAAGCCTAACATTTTTTCTTAGTAACTTTTTCCCGAATTCTCATCTTTTTTTAGCATTTTTTATCCCCTATAATTTAACGAGTCGTTCAGGTGCATAGTTATCGGATCTAGTAGCAGTTGCAATAGAACAATAATTGATTTTGACATATGTGAGTTATCAATTCCTTCAAATAAATTCTGGAATAAAACAGATTATAATTTATTAATTCTGTGTACGATTTCATGGGCAGTTTAGGATTAGCTTAGCAAATTTATTTGGAACGATCTCCGAACTGTCATTTTTCACTAAAAATTGAATTATTGTGGTTATGCTAATGTATTTAATGTCAAAATATTATGCACTTATACATTACGATGAGAATATCATGAGTTATTTAGAACCTAATGTTTATCTGGAAGCAGATGAGATGAATGAAATACATTAATTTATAAATGAAGCACCTATGTATTAGTTTTCCTCATATTATTACAAACTTCACACTTCACATTCAGGTCGTTTCAATAAAGTATGCCCAGTCAATTGATCTGCTGAATAAGCAAAATATTGTATCATATATTTCAGAATATATTTAAAATCAATTACCAAATTCAGTTTGATACATTTATAGGTTATATTTTCTGTTCTTCAATAGAATCTTCAAAATTTCATGCAGCAATATTTCTATTGAATTATTCAGTGAATTAATTAATTTAGAATTACATTCTATTCAATATTCTACCGTTTTCTTTAAATAAATCGTTGAATGATATTCTCTTTATGTTTCTGATGAAGTAGGTTAGAAACAGCAACCACTCTTCGAACTGCTGGTAGATGGCAGCACAGTCTCCTGACACAGTGACACAGTTTCACACCAATCCAAATCAGCTGATTCAAGTGCAATGAATTTGTGCAGACAATCTTATGTTTAAGAAACGTACTATCCAAAAATATACGTGAAATCCCTAAATAAAAATCAAACTTCTTAAAAATGACATATAAATACGACTAAAAGACCAAATTGTTGATTACAGACACAAATTCAGTCTTTCTTCCAACATATACAAAAATAGAATGATCGAGGTGAGCGAATATCAATGTATTGCCAAAATACTAATATTTTTTCAGTTTCAAATGAATGATTGACAAGACAACGATGGCTCAAAGTTGCAAAATACTCCTTTCAATCGACAGCTGTCATTCTTCCAACAAATGAAAACCATTCAGTTTGAACCATAGGCGCACTATGAAATTTTTGACAAAGCTTTGATGAATTTTTACTCTGTATCCAGAGGATTTACGGAAAAAAGTTATTAGGAAAAATTGTTATGCTTGACAAATTGCGTCACAGGTTAAAATTAATGTACTTATTTCTGTTACACCCTGTATATATATATACATATATATATATATATATATATATATATATATATATATATATATATATATATATATATATATATATATATATATATATATATATATATATATACATATAAATATATATATCTATATATATATGATTTCCACTATAAATATATAGAGTTGAATTTTGGAAATCAACCTACATTATTGTACACAGATACAGACAGTTTAATCCATCACTTTTTTAATATTGACCCATATGAATTGATGAGAAATAATATTCATAAATTCGACACATCGGACTACTCTATCGATAATATTTTCAACATACCCCGCGTTAACAAGAAAGTAATCGCACTTATGGAAGGTGAGAATAATGGCAACATTATGAATGAATTCATTGGTTTACGATCCAAGATGTATTGCTACGAAGTGCAACATGTAGATGGAAACGAGAAAAATAGTAATAAAACAAAAGATATCACTTCAACCACGTTGAAATTAATCAATTCTGAAGATTATTATAACTGTTTGTTTGGTAATACAAACTTCATTAGTGACTAGTGAATTGAGTGATCCGTTCTCACCGTCGAGTGAAAGTTTTTCGCCAAATTCATAAGATTATGACAGTAGATATATAAGGCCGATCCTAGGCCAGATAACGATCTAAGATTTCAAAGATAACTTCAGCAGTTACGTTATCTAAACAGCGGTGACGTTATCTAAACATCTACCAGTGGCGCCATCTCTTGAGCAGTGGTAAGTAGCGCCACCTATCATCCAACAGACTAACCAGCGTTAAATGAAAAATATTTCTATTTTTGCGTGTGGCGCCATCTATTGTTCACTAGACGAACTACTTATTGATGTGATAGATCTCCGTATCATGAATGACAATAATAACGTTATTCACACATTCTACCACTAACGTCATCTCTTGGGATGTGTGATGAGCGGTGCCACCTATCATCCAACAAACTAAATAGCGTTAAATGGAGAAGATTTTCTACTTTTTTCTTGGTTGTGGCACCATCTATTGTCCACTAGACGAACTACGAATTGAAGTGTATTTTCGAGTAACGCTATTTCTTGAGATGTGTGATGAGTGGTGTTATCCATCATCCAACAGACTAACTAGTATTAAATAAAAAAGATTCCTGTTTTCTTTTGTGTGGCGCTATCTTTTCTCCACTAAACGAACTACTAATTGACGTGGATAAATAGGTCTCTGTGACGTTATCTACACATCTACCAGTAACGCCATCTTTGGAGTTGTGTGACGAATGGTGCCACCTATTATCCAATAGACTAACTAGCGTTGAATAAAAAGATTTCTATTCTTGTGTGTGACCCTATCTATTATTCACTAGACGAACTACTTATTGAAGTGAATAATAAGATGGAGCTCTATATTATGAGTAGTGCAATTTATTATTCACTAGATTAGCTACTAGTGAGAAAAAAAATCTGAATATTCTATTCACCAATTTTTGCAATTGATTCACAATAATTAAGTGATGCAATGTTTTATCTGCATGAATATTCCACTCCTTGGATCATAAATTTGAGACTTTGGGTTAATTACTTTTGATTCACAATAATTAAGTGATGCAATGTTCTATCTGCATAAATATTCCACTCCTTTGATCATGAATTTGAGACTTTGGACTAATTATTTTTGATAAGTAAATTTGTATCACATTTTTTCTATTCTATGAGGTTATCAACGATTTATTTTTATATTACATGAAGAAAGTACAAATTAGTATTCACAAGTGGACCATGAAGATTTTGATTAATGGTGGAATATATACTTTAAAAGCTCAATTGAACGAAAAACCATTTGATTATATCTACCAGCCTAAATAAAAAAATAAGAAATCTTCCTAAACGATGAAAAAGAAAAAATGGAACGTAAGTATTAAATGTTTTATCTACTTGTAATATTTGTGTTTTCATCACATTTTAGAAATACAAGAAAGAATGAATAGGGCCATGAAGACTCAAGCATTCATTGTGGTGCATCTTAGAGTAAGTTAATAAAATTTTATTGATTTTTTTTTATTAAAAAATTAAAATTAGTGTTTTTCAGGATAGGAACTTCGATGAGATCTATCTGGAGGTTGCGCCTCCACAGGTCATAAGGGTCTACCGAGGCCCAATCGAAGGATTGAGTAGGGTTTTTGAGCTGGCGAAGCTCAATAGGAGATATTATTGCTCGCCAGTGTAAAGGATATATTTTTTATTTCTACTTTTGAGAGTTTTTTCATTTAATATCTAATAAACTATATATTTCTTGGATTTTTTACCGAACATTGGTGAATTATATACACAAGAGACTGATAAAACAACTCAGAAACGATTAAAAAACACGTCAAATGTTTTCAAATGTTTTATTCACTCATACATCTGTATTCTTTAATTTCAAATACTCTGTATAATTCTTAATCTCAGATGATAACTTTGACATTCATATCAAAAAACTGGATTAAACAAGTAAAATGTACTACATGCTTTCCTTGAAAATAAGATAGTTGACATCATTCACTCGTCTTGTGTGTCTTGAAATCAATTATCTTCTGAAGAAGTCAATTGTCGCATATGGTTCATTATTTCAGTTTTTCTTGGTTGAACAAAAATTGAGATTTGCATGCCACAATAGCTAAGATATATTTTTCAGTTTTTTGATAATTTTTCACTATCTGTCTGTGAGATAAGTAGATTGAGTGGAATCATTTTTTTCTGAAAACTACTGCAATATGAGTATGTATTAACCTTCTATTATTTCAACTGAATTCACTTCTTTGTTCGTTAATCCTAAATAGTATAGTATTTATCTATAAGAATTGAAATATGTTTGCATAATATTCAATATTACACTTATCAGAAATGATGAGTTTTCAGTTGATCGAATTAAATTAAAAAAAAATGAGAACTACTGGAATATTAGTATTGTAGTTGGCGGATGTATCCTCAGCCCTAGCAGGTAGCCAGAGGCAACATTCTTGAGTGTAGATTCTTTGAAGGGGTGTGAAAAACCCAAAAGAAGTGTGAGTGTCTCGCTTTGTAATTTAGAGTTAGTGATGATCGAGATGTGAAATGTGAGATGTGCTTGTTCATAGTTCCCGCCAAGATAAAAAGTATTATTTATTTTTAGCTAATTTCTACATTAAATTATATAATCGTTTTACTTTGATTATATTTATGGATGCTATTCACTTGGATTGAAGTTTGTTCCATTTAAATTTTTGCATTCAACATCCATTAGTTGTTCACATTCTTTTTTTTTCTTGAGAAGTCGTGTGAATTCACTTTAACGTTATAGTATGTATTAGAGCACTAAAATTAGTTTTTTGTCCTGGATTCTGATGCTTCAAAAAATCAAATCAAATTGTTCTGGATGAACTTGATAAGAAGAAAAGAGAATAATTAGAAGAAGAAAAGAGAATAATTAGGTGAGTACAATTATATATTTTGGGAATTAACAAATTATTTATACATTTCAATGAATTTTTTTTAAACTACTCTATACAATAACTACAAATAATACTTGAACTCCATATAAACAATTGATCTGAACATAGATAACAGTAATAGTGACGAATATATTTCTCTATCTATTTTGATGCTATGTTCTTGTTTTATATTCGAACAGTAGTATATTCCTGATATGATATTTTCAATATTTGTAAACGTAGAAGAAGTAAATACTGGAAAATCGGAATCATCTAGTAATATATGACTACAATTTTCACAAATACGTCTCATATACCAATAGTAAGGTTGTATTTCTGGTAATAACCATAATCTATATTTCAAATTGATATGATTTTCAATATTAAAACAAAATTGTAGAATATTTTTTATATTTAAATTTTCAATTTGTGTTGGAATAATTGCATAATAATCCCAAGCAATTGACACTTCATTATACTGACGATGATGAAGATGTGCTCTCCCAACCTAATGCTATCTCATTCGCCATATTGGCTGTAAGATCAGTATCTATTAGGGGAGGTATTGATTCACAAATTTCATCAAATTGTCTGAAAATATATGCTACATTAGGCGACATTTCCGACTAAATATTTGCCTTCCAATAGGGAGGATGAAAAAAAAAATAATTTATGATTATCATTATTTTTGTTTTGCTAATAGAAATGAGAATAAAAAAAAATTGAAGAAAAATTGAGTCCACGTCATCAACTTTCTGCAAAACGAATATTCACAACAATATCATCCACTTTTTCAATGTGAAAATAAACATTGATTAAATCACTTCTTTGAACATCACTCAAAGTTGCAAAATTGTTTGGGAAAAGGACTTTGAATTCCCTCGTTGTCTTGATTAGTTTTGGTCCATATCTGGTATTGATTATATCAGCTTTTTTTATTTAATATTTTTTATTTTCATCTAGTTTACCAATGTTTATAGTTGGCACCTGAGCATCTGGAGACTCCAGTTCATTAAAAAAGTCTAGTTTACTTGTTCTTGTTTTTCTTTTTTACTGAGAACAAAAATATATCTCAATATCAATATAAGAAATTATGAAGAAAAACAAACTTACGTATTTTGGGTTGACTTGAGAGTCTATTATGATGGACTGATTCGTATTAATTGTGTATTTCCATATTTATAGTGAGAAGAATGTTTCTTTTCATCAAAAATATATCAAAATTCAAAAAAAATGCGATGAAGCCATATGTAAATGAAAAATTATGCAACACATGGAATATTCTTATCAGAAATATATCATTGATTGACATTGGAAAAAAAATGGAATGCACATTCATATAAGTAATATATATTATGCAACACACAATTATCTTCTCATTAAAAAAACTTATGAAACGGGTTTCTATCATTCGTGAATTACAGAAAGTGACTTGAAGGTAATAACATTGCTTACTGACTTACCAAAAATCAAACACATATTCAATAAGAATTTATATATATATATATATATATATATATATATATATATATATATATATATATATATATATATATATATATATATATATATATATATATATATATATATATGTATATATATATATATATATATATATATATATATATATATATATATATATATATATATATATATATATATATGTATATATATATATATGTATATATATATATATATATATATATATATATATATATATATATATATATATATATATAAATTATGTAGAGACATCGCCCTTATTGCACCATAGTGTGAATTATTAAATCATTTATCTCTTATAAATTCAGCAGAATATAGTTTACATTAAAATTGTCATTCAAGTTTCATGTAGTGCACAGCACAAATCTTAAAGTGTTGAAATGAAATTTTTACAAACTGTTTTTCGAGTTTGAAAAATATATTTGGCGCAGTCGGTGGGATTAGCAAAAAAGAATTTTGGATCGAAAACATATAGGTGTTAAATTCGTTCAAATCCCAAAAGTCGTCGATTTCTATCGTCTAACCGGCTAATCCAAGAATCTACAAATCAGAGTGAACAAGTCAATCCTGAAACACCAGCGAAACCTCTGTTACATCTCGATTGTAAGCAGAATCAAACTTCTTCGTCGAACAATACGGAATCCTTCTGAAGCAGTTCCTGAGAGCAGACGCAGAACTACAGAAGTAATCACCATTCAGCATTCAACGCAGAGCCTACATCGAGGGAAAATCGATCAGCCCTGCAGCCAGCTGTCTACTACCGGTGCTGTCCATCATCAACCAACATCGAGCGAAAATCGATTGGTCCGACGGTCAGCCACCCATTCTCCAAATGATCAAAGTTATATTAATTTTGTAAGTAAAAAATTACTATATTATTACACTGGACGAATTGTTACAAAAACTGAATAGCTTATCAATAGAAATGGCTACCCCACTCGTTCCAGCTGGTACGCCAGGAAATATTTTTGCAAATATGAATAAAGAAATTTTAAAATTATTAGAATTAGTGCCATGTTTTGATGGTGATGTAAAATCTTCACCAAATTTTGTAAATACAGTCGAAAATATCATAAATATTATGAGCCAAACCAACCCTTCTGAAATTACAAGAAAATTAGTATAAGTAACACTAAGGAATAAAATCAAGGGAAATGCAGCTCAATGTTTGAGCATCACAATTATAAATTCTTGGAAAGAATTAAAAGAACATCTTTTACAAAACTATTCTGATACCAGATCCGAATACACTTTGATGTATGAAATTCCACACTTCAAACAGATAGTATATTAGACTATTACACCAAGTTCAACGACTTGTTCCAAATTTACAAATGTGAAGTAGAGTGTAAATATGACGCAAACGTGAGTGGAGTTATTATTGAAAGTGCAATTAAATATTTTACGCAATGCTTTATCAATAATTGTAAAGATCCGTTCCGATCACAATTATCAGCTAGAAACCCGCAAAAATTGATAGATATATTGAACCTTATTACAAACGATTTACAGTATATCCACAACCAACAGATTCAAATCCAAAAATCCTTTCCACCTAATGACCAAATTCAATTTAATAATTTTCCTAAATACCAGCCTCCGCTATGTAAATACTCACAGCAACAAAACTCAAATAGGCCCTTCGCACCTAGTGCAAATAAGCCTTACGCACCAAGCGCAAACAAGCCTTACGCACCTAATACAAACAAAAATTTTGCACCCAGTGCAAATTTCCGTAACGCTCAGCAAAAAGTTACCCCCATGAGCATCCAAACATCTCAATTTACGAAAAGTTATCCTCAAAGATCAAAGCAACTATACAATCAAGAAATAGAAATTGATACCCCCTCAGAGATACAAGAAATCGAACAATTCGAAGAGAATATTGAAGAAGAAAATAATTTTTTAGACATAGACAGCAACCAACCCGAATCGAATCCTTAACTAATAATTTTAGTAAGTTACCATTTATTCAAGTTTCGAATTATAAAATTTTATTAGACACAGGTTCAACTCAAAATTATATTAATCCAAAATTAATTGAACCAAATTTTACTAAATTTCCAGGATTATTCACCGTACATACTTGTAATGGTAAATCTTCAGGCAAAGAATTTACTTTTTTCAAGTTCAAAAATAACAATATAAAGAGTTATATTTTTGATTTTCATGAAGATTTCAATATATTACTAGGACTTCCTAGTATAAAATTACTCAAGACAAAATTTGATTTTATGAAAGAAATTTTATTTTTAAATAAATTCAAATATGAACTAAAATATTTGAGTTCTGGTAGGATTGAAAATTTCAATTTAGAAATGAAAAATCAAAATATACGCGATGAACATTTGAATTTTGATGGAAGACGAAGCTTAGGTATAGTTTTGAATAAATTCAAATCATTAATATTACAAGAAAATGACAAACTTTCTATCACAAATAAAATCAAACATCAGATAAAAATTACCGATAATATCCCCATCTATGCAAAGCAGTATGAAAATCCAGAAACTTATAAACAAGAAGTACAGAATCAGATAGACAAAATGTTACAAGATGATATTATACAACACTCATATAGCCCGTATTCTGCCCCTATTTGGGTAGTAAAGAAAAAACTGGACGCATCCGGCGAGCAAAAATTTCGCGTAGTCATCGATTATAGAAAACTGAACGACAGGACAATTGACGATAAATTTCCTATACCAGACATTACGGACATACTTGACAAATTGGGAAAATCTAATTATTTTACAACAATCGACTTAAAATCCGGTTTTCATCAAATCGAAGTAGAACCGAATGACATACCAAAAACCGCTTTTTCGACCAATACCGGACACTACGAATTCAAAAGAATGCCTTTTGGCTTAAAAAACGCCCCGCCAACTTTCCAGAGACTTATGAATTTTGTATTAAAAGATTATATGAACAAAATTTGCTTCGTTTATTTAGACGATATTATTATATTAGGGACATCCCTCGAAGAACATTTAATTACCATAGAAAAAATTTTCAAGAAATTACAGGAAGCTAATTTAAGAATTCAGCTCGACAAATGTGAGTTTTTAAGAAAAGAGGTAGCGTACTTAGGTCACATTATTACAACGGACGGAATAAAACCAAACCCCGACAAAGTTCAAGCGATAAAAAACTTTCCTATCCCCAAGACAACGAAAGAAATAAAATCTTTCCTAGGACTTTTTGGGTATTACAGACGTTTTATCGATAGCTTTTCAGAAATAACCAAACCTTTGACCAACTGCTTAAAGAAAGGACAAAAAATTGACATAAAAGATCCGGAGTATAGAAAATGTTTTGATAAATGTAAGACACTTCTTTCAAACGATCCAATTTTACAGTATCCAGACTTCTCAAAAACTTTCATTCTAACAACAGATGCGAACAACTATGCAATTGGAGCCGTACTATCACAAACGAACGAAAGGATTAAAGATCTTCCTATCGCTTACATTTCCCGAACTCTTAATAACCATGGAATCAATTATTCTACTATCGAAAAAGAACTTTCAGCCATAATTTGGGCAACGGAACAATTTCGACCATATTTATTAGGACATAAATTTGAAACTATTACCGATCATAGACCGCTTGTGTGGCTAAACTCATTGAAGGAGCCTAACTCTAAATTAATAAGATGGCGTTTGAAATTAGAAGAGTTTAACTATACTGTAGAATATAGAAAAGGGTGTCAAAACTCAGTAGCAGATGCATTATCTCGTATTAAGCCAGATTTTAAAATCGAATACAAAAATTCAAACATTTTCGAATCCGATAAAACCTTAGTTCATTGTGTTTCTAAAGATATGAAAATGAGCGAGGGGTTCGCAGATCAAGTTAAGCAAAATTATCCTTGTGAAAATTATTATAATGTAGATAACAAAATTACGATACAAAGAAATCCAAGATTAATTTGTCACTTAATTACAAAAGAGAATTATTTTGATAAACCTACATTTAGAAATATGAAAATTTGCTTAGAGAAATTATTGAATTATTCGATACAAAATGAAATAGTGGAATTAGATATGCCTAAAATTTGCTCTGGGCTTGATATGAAAAAATTTGATTACAGAGGTATTTCATGATTCAAATATCAAAATAAATGTTTATGAGAAACCAAAAGACACCGATTCAAATTTAAATTCAGATACAGATTCAGTTAGAGTAGAAACCGGAAGTGACACAGACACTGCACATTCTGATGACGAAAGTCCTGTAAACGATTTGACTTATTTAGATACACCCATAAATACTTGTAAAAATCAAATAGTTATCAAAGAAACAAATTATAAAAACGAAGTTAAAATTACTAAATTTTTCGATCATAAAGTGCAACGTTTGTATTTTTATTTGAATAAAATTGACAGTAATAAATCAATCATGAAATTTATTGAGGAATATTTGCAACCAGGAATAACTTACTATTGTTTGATACCAGAATTATTTAAAATCAGTTTTAATGCCGTATTACAGACCTATTTTGATTCTATCAGTTATAAATTAGTAGCGTGTAAAACAATGAATACCGATGTTGAAAGCAAGGAAGAACAACAGATTGTTATAAGAAATTATCACGAAGGGAAAACTAACCACAGGGGTAATGTAGAAACATATAATAAATTGAAACAGATATATTATTGGCCGAATATGCAAAAAGATATTCAAAATTTCATAAATAATTGTAATGTTTGTTTCACTACGAAGTACGAAAGAAATCCCATTCAAATACCCACTATCCGGACACCAACAGCTGATAAACCTTTCGAAAAAATTCATATAGACTTACTATCGTTAGAACAAATTAAAATATTAACTATTATAGACCCTTTCTCCAAATTTGCCGTAGCTTACGTTATAAAAGATAAAAATACAATTAGTATTTTGAATAAATTAATTAAATACTTTACACATTTTACGATCCCCAAGGAAATTGTTTCCGACAATGGTTTGGAATTTAATAATAAGACAATTCAAAATTATTTGGCCTTAAGAAAAATTATCATTCATTATATTTCTGTGGATAACCCGAAAAGTAACGGAATGATTGAAAGATTTCACTCTTCCCTGATAGAGCACATGCGAATTATTAATCAAAACGCTATCATGAAAACCTTGCAACTAAAAGAAAGATTAAATTACGCATTGATAGCTTACAATAACAGCAACCATTCGGTAACAAAACGAACACCTATAGAAATCGTATCTGGACAAATATTAGAATCAAATTTGAGACCACAAGAGATACAAGTGGATGAATATCTACACAAACATGCACAAATATTGAATGAAATTAACGAGCAGGTAAAATCCAATATAGAGAAAAATAAGTCGAAATATTCAGAGCAAATAACAAAGCAATATAATTTACCATCTAAAGTTTATGTCAAAATCAATAAACAAAATTCTGGGAAAATAGAGAAGCCAAAATTTAAAATTTTAAATGTGAAGACAGTAAAACATGAAAGAGAACAGATTGTAGACGATAAGAACAAAAAGCATAAATTATCAAATTTAAAAAATCCCCGACTTGTTACAGATTTTCCTTTCGGAATATCACAAATCATTCAGGATGACATTAATACTGGACTTAACATACTTGACTTAAGGACAGCCTATATACAGGTAAATACCCAAATCATTCCTTTCCAAATCCCATTATCTAATATTCTTCAACAATTTTATATGTTGGAATCCAATATCGGTTCGTTAGATAAAATTTTAGAAAAATATAAATTTGAGAATAGTATCATCAGTCATAGAAATATATTGAAAAACGTGATGTCTCATTTGAAAGACAAAACGCAATTAATTAACACAAAAAGACAGAAACGAGGATTAATTAACGGACTCGGTTCTATCATCAAAAGTATAACTGGAAACTTAGATTCAACAGATAAAGAAAGGTACGATCGGATAATTGAGAATATTAATAGTAATGAGAATAAATTGACAAGTAAAATAAATAAAATGGTTATCATAAATAATAATATAACAGAACAATTTAATGATAAAATCAGATTGATTAATGAAAATAATTCAATCCTAAATGAAAAATCAAATAAATTGGAGAAAGTATTAGGAAAAGTTTTAGATGACATTGACATTATGAAAACACAAAATTTAATGAATTAGTTTATTCAGACAGGACAAGAGCTTTATTTTTCATTGATTTTATTAGAGAAAACGATGAACATTTTGTAAATTGAATATTTTGGAGTTATTAATCATAATGAATTATTGAACGAAATTAATAAAATTGAGAATAGTTCCATCAGGACAATTTTACTAAATAATATGTAAAATAGCAATATTTTGAGAGCATATTGCTCAATCAAAAACGATAACCTTACCATCCTTATCGAAATTCCATCAAATATTTTTAAAGAAAAACTTTTACAAGTTACTTCTATCCCTACGAACTTACACAATATATACGAAACAGTGAACGTCCCAAACGGCCTTTACACAAAAAAACAATTGTAGAATTAGATCTATAGATAAATGTACTAGAATAAGCAAAAATGAATATTATTGCCTATCTCAAAATAAAGAATATGAGAAATGTCTAGAAAACGTAATTTGTTATAAAGACTTTCAGTTTTGTGAATATGATAAAATATCGCCAATAGATTCAATAATAGAAATAACAAATCCAGATTTGGGATATTTATATTTCCCGAATCAAGAACAGGTTAAATCTTATTGCAATAATGAATTGAAGATTAAAAATTTGAAAGCAATATATTACACTAATAATTGTAAAATAAATAAACATATTGAGATTGAAAATTATTTTGAGGAGTTGATAGAAATTCATATAAACTCTACAAAAAATCATATTGAACAAGTAGAAAATAAAATCAAAAATATTTCGTTAATTAAACATGAGTTAGAGAATAATATTCAGTTGAATTCACCATATAATGTAGATGTGAATAACTATCATTATATTTTAATTTATATTATAATTATATTGATATTTTTTTTAATATTAGGTCTTAAAAGAAGAATCAAAAAATCTAAGGATATAGAATTAAAAGAAACTAATGATAGAAGTTCCAAAATTGTAACTTCTATTCTTGAGGAGGGAGGAATTATGTAGAGACATCGCCCTTATTGCACCATAGTGTGAATTATTGAATCATTTATTTCTCATAAATTCAGCAGAATATAGTTTACATTAAAATCACGTACAAGAAGATATGTATATATATATATATATATATATATATATATATATATATATATATATATATATATATATATATATATATATATATATATATATATATATATATATATATATATATATATATATATATATATATATATATATATATATATATATATATATATATATATATAGTAATAGGTGTTATAGTGACTATAGTTTCAGAAATGCCTGTTTGGGAGGTTCTCGCCTCATCATTCAACAATCGTATTCATTGTGGGAAAATTACGAATACAGATGATATTATCGACCGTGGGATATTTTTGAATCAATGCTTATTCATATTGCTGGAGAAAGTGGGGCAATTCATTTATGAATATTGATCCTCAGTGAAGATAAACTGTGAGCTGTGTTGTGAATATGTACTTGAAAAACAAGGTATCTTGGAAAAAATCTTAATTTCTCATAACTCAAGAATGATGCCCATAACATAGTCTGACGACCTTACTATTTGGTTTGATCAAAATGTAAGAGGTGTCATATTGACTCCTATGTCGGAGTTTCAAGAGCGCGATAGTGGAAAAGCCCTGAGTAGAATATTCAACTTATGAGTAAGTTTCAAAAAATTCTTGCATTTTTTTTTCTCAGAATGAAATTGTCTAGGTCAATATCAGCAAGTATGATGCAACAAATTCTGAAGGATCAACATATATCGATCTTCCGGAATCTATCAAAAACCGGAGAGCTGTAATAAATGCAAAAAATAGTGATGATAAGTGTTTTATTTGGGCACTTTTATCGGCCATATTCCCCGCTGATGGTCATTCATATCGCGTTAGTTCATATCCTCAGAATCATAGTTAAATATTCAACTTATCTGGTATTCAATTTCCAACTCCACTATGTGAGATGGTCAAATTTGAAAAAAAAAATATATCAATTAATGTTCATGGCTTAGAATATAATACTATAGATAAAAGATACACAATCAATGGTCCCTTATATTACACACAGAAAAAGGTTGAACGACATGTCAACTTACTTTTTTGGACAAAAGAAGAAAAAGGACATTATGCTTGGATCAAATCATTATCTCGTCTTTTATCAAGACAACTGTCTAATCATGGACATAAATGTTACACATGTGATAGATGTTCACAATACTTTTCGAGTGAATGTCTATTAGAAAATCATGAAAGTTATTGTTGCAAAATGAATGCTGTTAAAATTGAAATACCAACAGAAACAGAAATGTGGATAAAATTTGAGAATTATTCTAGAAAAGAAAGACATCCATTTGTAGTTCATGCAGACTTTGAATGCTTAACAATACCTATTTACACTTGTCAACCAAACACTAGTAAATCATATACATTTGAAGATCAGAATCATATAGCATGTGCAGTTGCCTACAAAGATGTATGTTCATATCATGATTCTTTATCATTTTTTGAATCATATCGCGGACCTAAAGCAGCGAAATGGTTCATTGATAGATTGAAAAATGTTGTAAAAATAGTTGAGACATTATATGAGAATGAGATTCCTCCTAAAATGAGTAATGAGAATTGGACAGATCTCGATGATGCAACATTTTGTCATATTTGTGAGGAAAAGTTTATCGAATCGGAAGAAAAAGTAAGAGATCACTGCCACCTCACAGGTATTATTTTTTTTTCATCAATAAATATGAAAAAGACCTTACACTTTTTCAAACCAGTTTAGGTTTGTACAGAGGTGCGGCCCATGCAAGTTGCAATTTGAATTAAAAACTACCAAAATATATCCCGATTTTTTTCCACAATTTGGGTGGATAAGATAGCCATTTAATTGTAAAAGAATTCGGAGTTGATGAAGAGCGAATATCAATAGTCCCAAATAATAGTGAAAAGTATATTTCATTTTCATTAGCAGTTGGGAAAATGCAGATTCGTTTCATAGATTCCTTGCAGTAAGTTAACTTCTTATAAATATCAAATAATCCATGAGAAAAAAAAAAGTTTCCTCAGTTAGATTTTTTTCTCACAGATTTATGAACAGTTCACTAGAAAAGCTAGGCACATATTTAGACAAAGAAGACTTCAAAATAATGAGTAAGTACTATCCAAATAAAATCAAAAACGACTTATTATTGAGAAAAGGTGTTTTCCCATATGATTACATGAACTCGTGGGATCGAATGGAAGAAACAGTATTATTTCCAAAGGAGCTTTTTCTTTTTCAAGATTGAAAAATGAGAATATAAGCGCTAAAGACTATGAACATGCTCAAAATATATGGAATACTTTCAATTTAGATACTTTGGGGGATTATCTAGAGTTATATCTTCAAACAGACGTTATACTTCTAGCTGATATATTCGAAAACTTTCAAAATGTTAATCTGAAAGCTTATTATTCAGATCCTGCTCATTATTTCACAACGCCAGGTATGATATAAAAGAAACATTACAATACTACTTTTTATAACTACTTTTTTGTAGGGTTTGCATGGGATGCTATGTTGAGTCTGACAACAGTGAATTTACAATTGCTAACTGATATTGATATGATACTCTTCTTTGAGCAAGGAATCAGAAGAGAGATTTGTCAATGCAGTAATCGATATGCAAAATCAAACAATAAATTTATGTCCACGTATTGTGCAACAGAACAAGAGGCTTATTTAGTGTATTTTGATGCCTGCAATTTATATGGATGGGCTATGACGCAATGTCTAACCTATGGTGGGTTTGAATGGTTATCACAAAAACATATATCAGAGCTTAATGTGATGAATATATCAAAATATAGTTTAATTGGTTATGTACTAGTAGTGGATTTAGAGTACCCAAGACATTTACATGATCTCCATAAAGATTTCCCATTATGTTGTGAGCATGAGTAACCTAAGAACTCCAATATAACGAAATTAATGACAACTGTTAATAATAAAGTAAAATATATTATTTATTATCAAAATTTGCAACAACCTTTAACATTTGGTAGGAAATTAACAAAAATACATAGACCTATTAGATTTGATCAATCATTGTGGTTAAAAAGCTATATTGATTCAAATACAGAGCTTAGAAAGAACGCCAAAAATAATTTTGAAAGAGATCGATTTAAATTGAATAATAATGCAATTTTTGGCAAAAGTATGGAGAATATTCGGAATCAAAGAGATATAAAACTCAAAGCACAATGAGATGGACGTTATGGGGCTCGAAAAATGTTTATAGAACCAAATTTGAAAAAAAATATTCCTTTTTCTGAAAATTTGGTATCTATGGAATTTAATAGGTAATTGATAAAATTTAACAGACTCATTTATATTGGCATGGTAATTCTTGATCTAAGTAAGCTATTTATGTATGATTTTCACTATAATTACGTACATGAAAAATTTTAAAAACCTAAACTATTATATCAAGATACTGACACTAATTTATCGCTTCACCGGAAATCTATATAAAATCATAAGGGAAGATTTGAATCGATTTGATACTTCAAACTATCCTGAAGATAAACACTATGGAATACCTCAGGCAAATGCAAAAATTGTTGGATTGTTCAAGGATGAAAATGGAGGAAAAATAATGACCGAATTTGCAGGGCTTAAATCCAAAATGTATTCATATAGACTGGAAAACAATGAATTATTTCCTAAAGCAGAAGGAATATCTAGTACAGTTACTAGATCATTGACTATAGATGATTATAAGAATGCATTATTCCAGAATAAAAAGTTATATCGCACACAAAACGATATTATATCAAAAAATCATAACATTTTTTCAGTTGAAGTTGATAAGCTCACTTTAATTGCAGATGATGATAAGCGATACTTATTGAAAGGGAACACAGATACATTACCTTGGGGGCACCATTCTATTTGTGAAGGAGACAATAGTTTTAATGCAATATATAAGAGAAAAATTTACAATGGTGATTAGATGCTCACACTATAGAACATTGTCTTCATGTATCCATGAATTATGTGAAGAATCAAATCCTAACCATTTCACATATTCTTGTGAACCTCTTTTCTTCAAAACTTTCTCAACTAAATAAATATTTGGATGTTTAGTTCTGTGGAGTTCTTCTTCATAAAATCCACCTGCGATTGATTCATCTTGATAATCTTTCAACCTGTATGTTATTGGATTTGTTAAATTTATTTTTGAAATAGTAAAAATTTCAGTTGATCAGTTGGGTATGTAACCTTTTTCAAAAACTTTTCAATTTGGATAGAATCACCAACCATCAATCTACCGCGATCTCTTATTTTTATTAACACTATTTGGAGTCATTTTTATTGTGCTATGTTTTGTGTTATTATAAGAGTTGATTAATTTCGGTAGAATATCTATCCATCTGTGTGAACCACGATAGCTAGATTCACGATACATATTATTCTTCAAAGTTCGATTGAATCTCTCGACAACACAGGCTTTTAGATTACTGTATGTTGAGTAATGATTAATATTATAAGTTTGCATCATTTTCTCAAACTTTTTATCATAAGAATCTTTTCCATGATCAGTTTGTAGATTTGAAAGTCGCCTATTTTGTTGAGGAATATTTTTAAAAGCATTTACTATTGCATCAGCAGATTTAGTTTTGATAGGTTTATCTCAAGCGTATTCAGAAAAAACATCAATCACTGTCAACATATACTTATCACCACTATTTTCTCTTACATAAGGAATCATTTCCACTGAATCACCTTGCCACAAATCATCAATATCTCGAGTTATAACTCGACGTCTAACATAATTCCTTCGGGCTGGTTTATGTAGTTCATTCACTATAGTTTTTTTTTTTGACATTTTTGTGTAGTTCAATTCTTAGAGACAATTTTCTAGTTAATAATTCCATATAACTTGATATGACTACCTGCAGGTATTTCATCAAAAGAAAGAATAATACCTCCAATACACAATTCTATGAAACCTTCAATTTTCTTTATATTGTCTATTCGAAAATATTGCTTGAACTTTTATTTCAAATGAATGAGGCATCTCATATTCATCACATCGCTTTTATAATAACATCTGTCTCCATTTTCCTCATCCCCATTTTTTATACATCAATAAATTTCAATAATTCTGCTTTTTGGATTAGTTTCACCGCTTCAACTTAATGCTCTTTGGAATC
Organism: Dromius quadrimaculatus; assembly: GCA_963989225.1. Taxonomy (NCBI): domain Eukaryota; kingdom Metazoa; phylum Arthropoda; class Insecta; order Coleoptera; family Carabidae; genus Dromius; species Dromius quadrimaculatus. Next base: position 33,956,210 of record OZ022328.1, on the reverse strand, counting down.
GTCATATATTTTGTTCAAAGACTCTTTCGAGTTAATCGTTTGTAGTTTCTTCAAATTTTCACGTAGTTTATCCAAGGCCTCTAATTGTTGTTCCTGTTTGAAATCGAATGAATTATCTTTTATTGAATCACTTTCATCTCTGCCAATTGTTCTATTATTCCGATACACTTCTTCCTCAATTTTATCTTTCACTACATCTTTGAATTCATCTATTTTATGCTGTATCACTTTGATTTCATTGTTGATAGTTTTTTCTACATCTTCAATACGCTCATCCAAATATTTCTTCGTTATAATATCACTCGAATCATGTATTTTTCCAAAATTTGAAAATTGTCTTCCATTTAAATCTATATTTCCATAAATATCATACCCTTATATTGAATTATTTGACTGATTTCTTTTTCTCTTTGGAAATCGTCTACCAAATTTATCTACCGACATAATTAATAGTTCTCAATCTCTCTAAGTTAGAATAAAAGCTTCTACTCTTGACAGCAGATATAATAATGTTCATTTTTTGAGTGAATTCATTCTATTATATTACATTCTCTCAATTTTTCAAGTATTGACATAATTTCATTATCATGATTTGTGTGTCCACTCTGTTTGGATGCTAATAATAATTGCAATCTATTAACCAACTCATTTGGATCATCCCAGTAGACATATTCGCGTTTATAATTGGAGAATTTCATGTTGATTGGTAGAACTCCAAAACCTGTGGGTGAATATTTATTGGTTTGCACTTTTTTTCTTGTTGAAGCTCGAAACCATTTATTTTTCACTTAAAAACGGTTTAATTATTTTGAAATATTTTGGATTAGTGGATCTTTTCAACATATTATTTGATTGTGTATGATTTTAAATTCTTAAATATTCGTTTACATCTTCCGCAGTATAATGTTCAGGATTTTTTATGAATATGAGTTTATAAAGTCCTTTATCTCCATTATATTCTTGATCATCAATTATTATATCATTTTTATCTTTTTCTATCTCTTTTTCACCCAATAGAAATTTCTCATGATCTTCTATATATTTTATTGCATAAATAGTATCCAAATCCTCATCTTCATTCAAAAACTTCAGAAGATATTCACTAGCTAAGTCTTCAAGTTTGAGCTTCAGGGATTCCATTTCGGTTTGCCCTTGAGGAGTATTCAAAATACCTCTAGCAACTGAAGTTGGTGATATTTGAGGTGTGCTTTCAAATACTTCCTCATTGTCACTGCTTCCATTCACTTCCACTTTAGCATAGCTTGTTGGTGTATTAAATTCTAATTTTGGAATTGGATGCTGTTTCAATTTTTTTTATGTATCTTTATTCTCTTTGAATTTGAGGGTATTTTTTTTGCTATAGTGTTTTCACTATCTATTTCATATTTTTTGTTATTCACTAACTCTTGAAGTAGTTGTGTTATTGGTTTAAATGTTTCTTGTAACATAATATCACTATTCATTCTATTATGTTTTAATGAATTGAACTCTTGTTTAAGCACTTTACTCACTTTAATTATTTTGTGGAGCGTTTTCTTATTATCCATTATAGTAAACTCCTAGATGGATTTGAGATTAAGAAATGTATCCAATTCTTTGCGATATCGACCTTCTTGCTCACTATCCTTATCTTTAACTGCAAATCCGTATTTACTATCCCAACATTTTATACAGAATTCCTTGAGTTTATTAAATGTCATATCACTATTTACATGATCGTCATATATATGATGTAAATTGGTTTCATCTTGTTTAAATATGATGATAAAATTTGCATTATCCCTAATCAAATGTTTTTGTATTTTTGCATATGATTGTGGAAGATCAAAAAAATCAATCTCATTATGCCTACCCATACTAAAATAATCACGTACATTCTTGTTTATCACATGCAATATCATCAGAAACAATTATTGAATAGGATCGCGCCTCATTTGGTTTTAAAATTTCAGTATTTACATTATAGGAGAGATATTTCATACCCGTTACTCTAGAAACACATTTTTCTAGAAATTTATATTTAGGTTGTTGTGAAGACTTAGAGTATACATAAATATTTTTGAATTTCAATCCATTTAGATGTGTAAGAAGACTTAGAAGGATATAAGTCCTTCAACAATTACTAGGACCCACAATAATACTTCTTATACTGTTAGGTAAAAGTTTGCTATGTTTTTTTAAGTGAGAATTAGTTTGTATAGCATCAAAATTGTGAACTAAAAGACGCTCTTTCTGCCTACTGAATTCCATGATTACTACTAATCTTTTATCTAAAAGCTGTTGTATATATACAAATAAGCTCACTACTAAAAAATAATTCAATGTCAACATATCACAGAGCTGGTAGAGGTTTACTCCATGAGGCAATTAACTCTCTACCTATAGAATTGCACATACCAGGTTATCAGTTTTGTGGTCCTGGAACTAAATTAGATTAGAGATTGAAAAGAGGTGATACGGGTATAAATCCATTGGGTGCTGCATGTCGTGAACACGATATTTCATATTCCCAAAGCAATAATTTGAAAGATAGACATGAAGCTGATAAAATATTAGAAGAAAGAGCGTGGAATAGAGTAAAATCGAAAAATTCAAGTTTTGGTGAATGAGTTGCTGCTTGGACAATAACAGACTCTCTGGTATGGGTATGAAAAAAAGACGGAAAAATCAAAGAATCAGCGAGTACTGAAGACACCAGAAAAATATGGTGGATTTTTACCTGTAGCAGCACTAATTCCATTAATTGGGAAGGCTTTAATTGCTGGTGCTGCAAGTAGTGCTGCTTCATATGGTGTAAAAAAAGCCCTGGGTAGTGGTTTATATTTAAAACCTCATAAGCATGGTGCGAGAATGAAAAGAAAAAACAAAAAAAAACAATGAAAAGAAATTGCCAAAAAGGCAATTAAACACTGATGATATAATCAAATTTGCTCGTGCTCATAAAATACAGTATTTTCGTGGTGTATATATGCGTGATACATTACCTAAAAAACCATTAAGAAATGAGTCAGCAGTTATCAATTTCGATTCCTTTGCAAGAGCTGGTACACTTCGGGTTTCGAATATAAAAAGAGGTGAAAACGTTCAGTATTTTGATAGTTCTGGAAATTCAGCTCCACCAATAGAGTTAATTGAATATTTTGGGAACAAGGCTAACATCACCTTCAATTATAAGCGCTATCAAAAATTAAATTCTTCCAATTGTGGTCATTTGTGTTCGAAATTCCTTATGAAATCTACAAAATAATCGTTAAATACATCAGTATAGAAATGGAGTCGAAAACAATTACACTGAGTGGAAATACGTCTACACTGAGTGCAGACTTCTTTCCACCAATTGATTTGAAAAGCAGTGATTATGTAATTGGATTGATCAACTTTGAATCATATCATTCAATATATTGAAAAAAGAATTAGGAGATCCAAATTATGATTACGATTTCGAGGAGAAAATTTATACTTATAGAATAGAGAGAGAAAAAAATGTTGCTTGTAATTTCATAAGTTTAAAACCAAATAATAACACTCTAAAATGTGAGCTTAGGAGTACTGTTGATATTGATTTCACAGAAGATGATTCAATTGGATCTTTATTGGAGTTTAAAAAGCGAATTTTAGAAAGAAATGTAGTTCATGAAAAGATCTACCTGTCAATATAGTTAGGGTGAATGCTATATTAATTGAATGTAATGGTGTGACTGGATCATATAAGAAATGGTTACCCATGCATATTTTACATGAGTTCTATCCAACAGTGGAGCCTGGGTATAAAATCAATGAGGTTCCTTCAAATGTGATTTATTTACCAGTGAACACTCAAACCATAAACAATATAACTGTAAATATTGTTGATCAAGAAAGAAAACAAATACATTTTCGTGGTGCAACAATAACTATTAGATTACATTTGGAGAAATTTTTCTAGATGGGTATTAGAGAATGCAAACAACAACGAAAAGAATCAGTTCAGCATCAACTATAAAAGTGTTAACAAGAGAAAATAAAAATTTTCTGAGATCACTGGGTTTAAAACTAAAAAGAGATCAAAAACAAGAACAATGAATAATATTTTAGATATTACATCTGGTATTGCTTCCAATGATGCATAATCATCAACCCATTATTTCATCAGCATTTAATAATTGCGATGAAATAAGAATTCAAATCCAACAGCAAGATATCTATACGTTGCCTAGTCAAAGTTTTCTTTATATTGAAGGTAAACTATTAAAAGTAGATGGTAGTAAGCCTCCTGTGGATGCAAAAATAACAAATATTAGAATTGCATTTTTATTTGACGGAATTAAATATTCATAAGATAGTTTTGAAGTTGATAAGACGAAAAATATTGGAATTAGCTCAACTTTGAGAGCATATGCTTCAATCACTAAATTTGAGAGTGATAATCTTGAAAATGCTGGTTGGGAACTACATATAAATATTCTAGATGAAAATGGTGATTTTAATATCTGTGTTCCACTGTCAATGTTGCTTGGATTTTGTGAAGATAATAATAAAATATTGGTGAATGTTAGGCAAGAATTGGTGGAGCCAGAAATGATAATGATGCATATATTTGTACAGAAAATTTAAAATTCATTCTGAACAAAATTCAATGGCGTGTTCCTCATATATATGTTAATGACGAATATAGATTGAGATTATTGAAAATTGTCAACTCAAATGATTTCTTAAAATGTCCATTCCGTTCTTGGGATTTATATGAATATCCAATTCTTTCTTCAGCAAAAAAGCAAGTTTGGTCAATTAAATCATCAACTCAATTGGAAAAACCAAGATTTGTTATTGTTACTTACCAAACAAATCGAAGAATCTGAAAGATGAAAATAGTAGTCATTTTGATAGTTGCAATTTAGCGAATATTAAGCTATATTTGAACTCAGTTTCTTATCCATATGACAATTTAAATCTAGATTTCAAAAATAATCACTTTGCACTTCTTTATGATATGTACACAAAATTTTCCAAGGTCTACTACGATTTTCATGATACATATATTGGTCCTATTCTAAATAAAAAAAATTTCAAAACATTTGCACCGATAACAGTAATAGATTGTTCCAATCAAAACGAAGCAGTAAAGAATAGTTCAGTTGATATACATCTGGAGTTCGAATCAAATTACATATTTCCCAAGAATACGAGTGTTTATTGTCGTATCATACATGATCGCATTATCGAATATAATCCACTTACTAGTGCTGTTAGAGCTTCAGTATAAATTGAACTGCGAAAAAGCTAACTGAAATATGAAATTAATTGTTGATATACAAGGCTTCAATACCAGAAATTATAATATTACAAGGTGCATCAACAATATATGTCAAAGGGGATATGGAGAAAACCTTTTTAGAATGTTTCAACTTGAATTCCACAATAATTCCCTTGTGGGAAGAATGTGAGTCTCTTCAGAGCTTCCTATCGAATAAGTCATGTTTCAGAAATTTTAATAATTGTGCAATTAGTAATGTTTATAAAATAAAAAGTCACTTAGATTATAATGAAATGTATAACATCATGAATATATAAATATATAATGGAAATTTCAATGTTTTTTTGAATTATGAAATTTATTTTCAGCTGCATCAACTCCTTTTACCCCCTCCATTCTTTGTTATTACATTTATCATTTATTTTTTTTTTCCATATAAACTTGAAGTATCTCATAAATCATATATTAGTGATTCAAACACTGTAGAATATGGTTCACAAAGTGGTTCTAGTCATATTATTATTAATTACCGCGAGTAATTGTGAAAGTGTAAAAAAAGAAAATTTTGAATCAATTATTGATTACTTATTTACATATGGATATCTTAATGTGAGTGAAGAGGAGGTTTATAGTTCAACTGAAAAAGATCCATCGTATATAACAGCACTGAAGCTATTAAAAACCAATTTTAATTTAACGCAATCCAATGAAACAATTGAAAATGTTCTAAAAGTCATTTCATCTCCTAGATGCGGTGTTGAGGATATGAATGTTTATAATACTCATTATATATTATGGGGAAATTCTACAATTACTTGGAATTCACAAAGAACAAATAGTATTGTTCAATATTTAATTGAAAAAGCTTTCAATTTATGGTCTACATATTCAAATTTGAATATTATACATTCGCCATATAATGAAAATGCTACTATTTTGAATTCATTTGGAGGAATCCAACATTGGGATTTCAAGAAACGAGCAAGATGCAAGTCTCATTTTGATGAGGAGGGTATGATATTGGGACATGCTGAATCTCCAAGCTTGAGCATGCATTCAGAAATTCATATAGATCATGCAGAACAATGGTACTATGGTATGGATGCCCCTTCCAATAGTGAAGAGAAAAGTCTTTTTGCTGTTTTAGTCTACGAAATTGGTCATGCATCAGGAATTGGACATTCAAATGATAAGAATGCAATAATGTATCTAATATATACAGAAGAAATATTCCAAAATGGTAATCATCATGATTTACACATTGATGATATAAATGCTATTCAATCATTATATGGAAAAAACGTTAAGTCATTGATAACAACAACGACAAAGGCACCAACAACGACAAAGGTATCAACAACAAAAGAAACACAGAAACCAATCGCAACAACCGAAGAAACTCATAATAGGCGGAAAACAAGTCCAGATTCTTCTCCTGACTCATGTAGCTTGAAAAATGTCAGTAAATTTTTAATCGTAAGAAAGCCTCTTACTATATATATAATTCAAGTACTGCAAAAATTCATCTGTTTGCTGATGACACCCTACTTTATCTTGAATGATATAATATTAGTGACATAGAAAATAAAATCAATATAGATTTAAGTAGCGTTAAGCCTTGGATGAGTGTCAATAAATTAAAGTTGAATGTTAGCAAACGCAAAACGATGTGTTTGGGTTTTGAACCCAATCTGAAAATTGTAATCGATAACCGAGAGCTAGAAATAGTTGATCATATTAAGTACCTGGGTATTATTATAGACAATAAATTAAGATTCAATTTACATGTACAGTATATGTGTGAAGAAATTGCAAGAAAATTGAATTATTTATCCAGGCTTCGTGAACATCTTCCAATATGGAGTACTCTGCTTGTCTATAATTCAATAATTTTACCACATTTTACCTATTGCAGTACTGTATTATTTGTATGTAATAAAACTGATATAGAGAGACTGCAAAAACTTCAAAATCGTGCAATGAGATTGATACTGGGTTGCAGCAGATCGACCAGAATCAAATTGATGTTCGATTCATTGCAATGGCTGAATGTGAAAGTTTTCTTTGAAACTAATGTCTCAATTTTCATACATAAAATTGTTTCCAACTCGGTACCCATCTACATAGGTATGATTTCAACATATGTAAATGAAGTTCATAACTATCATACCAGACAATGTAGTCATTTTTATATAGATAGGAATAAAAAAGTTCGTACTGATGTTTCCATTTTTGTAAATGGGATGAAAATATATAACCAACTACCAGTGGAAATAAAAAATATCACTTATTTGAAAATATTCGAGAAGAATGTAAGAAACTTGTATTTTGCTAAAATGTAACGCAAAGCATTTTGTATTTTTATATTTATATATGTTTTCTCTTTGTAATGTATCTTTAATGTACTAGCTAATGCTAAATAAGCTCCTACTACTATAATTCCATATAAACTTAGTTTTTTCAACATTGTAATAATCTCATTACTCTATATAATAGTAAACTATAGATTGAGGTATATAATTGAAAAATGTCAAATAGTAGTGAAATAGTCTGTTTGAAAATAATAGCATATGATTTGTTAAACATAAGATATCATTGTGATCTAATAAAAGAAGAAGATAATGGAAGCTATGAAAACATAATTGAATCAACTTCAAGCAAATGTGATTATAATGATAATTCACTTCTCAAATTAATTGGAAAGCTGGCTCCAATAGCATATATTTGCAAAAAAATAAGTAAGGAGAAGTTTGATCTAATATTGGAGTCATTTAGTGGAATGAATTTATTGCAAATTTGGGGAAGACTTCCGCTAGAGTATAAATTACATCCTAAAATTATATTGAGATTACCATGTGTGGAGCATACAAATCTACCAATCCATCATATCCATGTTGATGGACCACCACCTGACATTGAAAACTGTCAGTCTTGTGGCACCAAATCTGAAAATGTGTCATCAAAAATATTCCTATAAATAAAAGAAAAAAAGAATAACTTAAAGAGATATTTACTCATTCAATGGTTTTTTTTTCTGTTGACAAAATATTTATATTTATACATATACATTTTTTTTTCTATAATCATAAATATAAAATTATTATTATTCCTTATTCTGATTGTTTAGCCAATTTTTTTTGAGTTCCAAGGATTTCAATTGACGCTAAAATTACATTTTGATAAATTAATATTATTTCTTTCATTGCTGAATTATAAACATTATTTGTTTCATCAATTAAATTAATAATATTTGTGTAAATATCTCCATCACAAGAGGATGCTTGTCGCATTACACTCAAATAATAATCCAAGAAATTTAACGATCCTAAATAATTGATGATGTCATCTAAGAAAACAGTATTTTTGAATAAATTGTAAATAGATGTATCACCTGAATAAATTTGATTATTCTGTGATTCAATTATCATAATTTCATCATTTTCTATAACATCAAATAATAGTTTATGATTTGAAATCGAATATGATTCAACAACTGAAAGCACTCTCAAATATCCTATAATAACATTATAGCACCTAAGAAACTCATACCACTCAAGTCGTTTAAAATCGATAAACTAGAATAGAAAATCTTTTCCATTTAACGCTAGTTAGTTTGTTGGATGATAGGTGGCACCACGCATCACACATCCCAAGAGATGACGTTAGTGGTAGAATGTGTGAATAACGTTATTATTGTCATTCATGATACGGAGATCTATCACATCAATCAGTAGTTCGTCTAGTGAACAATAGATGGCGCCACACGCAAAAATAGAAATCTTTTTCATTAACCGCTAGTTAGTCTGTTGGATGATAGGTGGCGCCACTCACCACTGCTCAAGAGATGGCGCCACTTGTAAATGTTTAGATAACATCACCGCTGTTTAGATAACGTAACTGCTGGCGTTATCTTTGAAATCTTAGATCGTTTTCTGGTCCAGAATCGGCCTTATATATCTACTCATGACTCTGATAATTGGAGTAAAGAGATTCACGGGCCAAAGAGAATGAATCAAGGAACCAAGAAGGACCAGGATACTTCAAATATTTGTAAGTCAAAAAACAAAATTTCATGTGATAAACATAAAAAGAGTACGGTAACAGTGTCCGCAATTGAAAAAAAATTGATTAAGAAACATGCTGCCTGTATTGTGAAGAACTAGTTCTGAAATTGCCAAGACATCTAATAAGAAAACATCCTACAGAGCCAGAAGTGGTAGAAATATGCACACTGCCTGCTAAGGAACCAAAAAGATTGGTTTTGATCAGTAATTTGAGAAAAAGAGGTAACTTCATGCATGATAATGCAAATCTGCTGAATGAAGGACAAATTATTGTCACCAAAAGACCGAGCTCCAACACTTCAGCAAAGAATTATTTGTCATGCCCATCTTGCTTGGGCTTTTATTCGCGTGGATCATTATATTTGCATGTAAGGAGATGCAAATTTGAAGCCAACAATGTTGACAAAAATAATATCCAAAGATCAGGTCGTACGTTGCTGCCTGTACAAGAAGCTCTCAGTAGTAATATGAAGAACAGAATCCTACCAGGATTGAAGAATGATCATATTTCTGAACTAATAAAAAAAGATGGATTAATTTCACAATTTGGAGCCGATTTAACACTCAAATTATGTCGCAAACAACATTTAAATGATCATGTTCGACTAAGAATGAGGGAATTGGGAAGACTGGTTCATGAAATTCAAAGAATTGATAATAATTTGAAAATTGGAACAAATTTTTGATTCATCGAAGGCCGATCTGTTCTACAGAGCCCTTTCCAACTTGACACTTTTGGATACGAGTACTGGAACTTTTGGGAGACCATCAACTATGATCAAAATAAGAACTTCAATAAACACATGCGCTGAAATTCTTTTAGCTCAAGCAGTTCCGGATGAGAATAAAAGAATTAAAATCCAATAATTTTTACCAGCAATAAAACTAAAATTCAAAAGATATTGTACACTAGCAGTGCAAGCTGCGGACGAATTGAAATGGAATAAACCTGTAAATCTGCTCTCGTCTTATGGAATAAGAAAATTCACTGATTACCTGGATAAAGAAGAAAACAGATTGTATAAATTACTCATCAACAGGTATACTTTCAACGTATTGAACAAATTGACAAAAGTTGTCTTGGTTAATATGTTAGTCCTCTATAGAAGACGAGCCGGAGAATCTCAAATGCTCAGAATCGAGGAGTTTAATAAAAGACATAGCATTGATAGAAGCTCCGATTTATATGCCATGTTATCAGATGCAGGTATCCGACAAATACTGTCGGGTTCAAATTCGAGGAAAATTGAGAAATGGTGTTCCCATTTTAATATCTAATTTGCAAGTTCAAATAATCGAATTATTGATGAAATTCAGATGTCAAGCAGGAGTAGCACCAATCAATCCTTTTGTTTTTGGGAGATTGAATCATAGCTTTCTGCGAGCAACCGATGCTATAAGACAGTTGAGTACCGAATCTGGTGTAAACGATCCTAATTTGATACGATCTACGTTACTTCGAAAACAACTTAGCACTCATGTCCAATATCTTGACTTGCGAGAGAATGAAATGGATGATTTAGCTACTAGTTTTGGGCACGATATTCGCGTGCACAGATCATATTATCGACTTCCAGACCACATCAGACAAATCGCGAGAACAGGCAAACTATTATGCGCCGCAAAAGATGATTTGATCAAGAAGAATCAAGGTAAAACTCTGGAAGAATAAGAATTCACACAAGAAAATCAATGTAAGTAGACAGGATTGGCGAATATCATGATTTGAGTGAAAAAAATTGAGAATTGAACATTTTTCCTGATCAATCATATTTCTCTATTTTTTCCCTCCCAATTTCTCTAATTATATTGCAGAATGACTTGGATATGATTATTTATGTGAAAAATGTCTTAATAGTATGAGTAGTTTGGATATATATTACTATCGCTCATTTTGAGTTGTAGTATGAGTATGAATCATTAGTACCTATATATCTCTCTGAAACTCAGTTCTTCACTATAAACTTAAAAATGTTTCAAAAATATGTAATTGAATTATGGAAAATAAAATGTCAAATTCAATTCAGAGATTTCAAAGAAGGAACAAATTGTATTAATTATCATTCAAATCATGATTTGAATCAAACCAACCCTATAATTTCAGATGGATAATTGTTCCCAGGTTCCTCGAGCAACGGCCATTCAGATCCAGCAATTAGCAGCGACAGTACTTTCGCAGAAGAACCTTCAGAGTTAGCTTCCGTAGAAGAATATTCACAGTTGACCTCCGCGAAAGAGCCTTCAAACTCAAGTTATGATTTTTATACGAATGTGCGTTAGTGCATGTTGATGTGAATATTGTTGAATTTTATTCTTTTTCTCTGAATCAATGTCAATCTCAATTTTTTTGCAGGTCCAAGCAGATGGCTGACTCCAGAAAAAAATAAACTACGAGAATTCTTTTCGTCGCATTTGGAAGTATTCAAAGTACCAGGAAAAAGTGAATGTAAGCAAGTTCTCGACAAATCGCCTCTTAAACGAAGAACTTGGAGAGATATCAAGAACTGGGTGCATAATACAAATGTTACTGCGAAGCGTCGACTAATTAATCATGAAGATATGCCACTGAATTGAGTTTCTCAATATAATACTGCAGGTCAAATACATGATACCATGAAACCAATTTCACAGTGTTCTAGAGGTCTCAAGTAAAATATATGGCAGAAATTCAAGTCATAGTATGCAGTAGCATTATTAACATGCAAGAAAAACAAAGAGTTAGTCAAAAATTGGTTCTTCCCAAATTGTCAGAGAAACTGAATATATCTAATTTGTTAGTATGATAGAAAATATAGGCATTCAAAACTCCTACAGAACAAGAATCGGACAATTTTCTGCTCTGCAAGACGAATTTTGCAAAGAATGTCATAAAAAATGAAATTGTTCACTCACATTCATTACATTGTCTAGGAGTGAGGGCCTTTTGATACCTCAACTTATGTGCGAAAGACAGGCCCGTAGTTCGAATGGTTTTTATATTTTTTGTATTATTTTGCACAATTCATACTTGCTCAGAAAATGCTCGGATCAATTCTTCTGGCAGAAGTATATCCAAATATTTCCTGAACAAATATGAATTGTACAAGCAAATGCAGAAAAAATCGGATGTACATAATCTTACAGAAACTTTTCGATGCTCGGGGCCTATTCTCCGCCCATCAGTTGAGGGATTTGAAATCCATATTCTCAGACAGTATTATGAATATACTCTTCTATCATAACATTTGTAGCAAAATAAATTTTCACGATATTTATGTCTCATATGATATGCAGAAAGATTTGAGCTATCCGATTCTTGTTTCGTAGGACTTTTGAATGCCTATAACTTTGTTCATATTGACATACTAGATATAATTACAGCTTTTTCGAGAATTTGGAAAAAACCAATTTTTGACTGTATTTTCCTTGCAAATAGACAATTCTACTGCATATTATGAGTTCAATTTTTGCAATAAACCTTCTTAAAGACGTCTAAAATTGTGTGGAATCGGTTTTCTGCTATGATGATTTTTATCAAACAACACGGTTTTCTTTTGTTCATATATTGATTGGCCTAATATTCGGCTAGATTACCGTTAAATGAGTAACTTAGGTCTCATGTTCTCATGAATCTTTTATTTAATATTATTGTATTCATATTACAGATGCTATATTATGTTGTATGATAATAATAATAATAATAATAATAATAATAATAATAATAATAATTCTTTATTGATATATACCATCAAAGGCGAGGTTCAGCCAGAGGCTGATCTTCCACCTAACCATACATTTACAAAAGAACAATATGCCAAATGATAATTTTATTACACATAAATAACGAAAAAAATATCCGAATGAGACACACAAGCTGAACAATAAGTTGTAATAACATAAACTTACAACTATTGTGCCTGCACTTATATACCCAATCTCACGGAAACTGATAAAAATCGTATCACCTTGATTCAAAACTCTTGTTTGCGCTATGTTTACAATGTGCGTGAATATGATCATATTAGTAAATATCGTCAACTGGTCAATATGACCTCCATAAATAATCGAGTCAAGTCCCTGTATCTCTGTCTGATACATAAAATCATTAAAACAAGTACTCCATTCTACTTGCTTGACAAATTAATACAAAAAGAATATAATTACACGCTTCGAGTTAAAATCCTGTATATCGTTCCATCGTTCAGAAAATCAAAATTCAAGGGATCTTTTTCATATTTAGCACCGTCGTTATACAACCCTTTGATTATCATTTAAGATCTTCATCCGTATCTTCGTTCAAAAATCATGTTAAGTGTATGTTTCCATAGTGTAGCACCATCCAATACTACATCAGGCAGGATGTCACAATTACCAACAACGAGAAAAGAGGATTTTGAAGCATTAATTTTCAGACCGTTATTCTTTATCCATATGGATAACTCATTAAGTTCTTTAGTAACCATAGAAACACTACTCTCATGCACATTCAAAGGATGAAAAGATGCCAGAATTGTTGTATCATCTGCATATGAATGTAAAAAGTTGAAAACAGATGGCATATCAGCAATATAAATAAGAAAGAATAACGGGCCCAAAATCGATCCTTGCGGTACCCCACAGTGAAGATTAAAGTTGGTTGAGATCATAATATTCGAATTATTTGACATGCAAACACTGAAATTTGTATCATTTAAATAGTTCGAGCACCACTGGATCGCATTATTAGAAAAGTTATAGAATTGCAATTTGGCAAGGAACATATCGTGATTTATCATGTCAATTGCCTTGGAGAAGTCTACCTGGATCATCCGGGATATATTAGATTTATCAAAATTATCCAAGAACCTGTCAACGATATTGAGAAGACATGTATTGGTACTATGCCCAGTTCTAAAACCAGATTGATTGGTAGGCAAAATATTATTTACCGATATGTAATCCATAATTTGATTACAACATACTCTCTCAATGACTTTTGAAAGAGTAGGTAAAATACTTATAGTTCTCAAATCGTTGAATGTAGCACAGTTATTATGTTTAGCTATTGGTTTTAAAATTTCTGTTTTCCATATATCAGGTATTACGCTTTCCAAAATGCAGGTATTCACAATGTGCGTTATATAATCTAATATTATTGGCAATATAATTAATATCATTTTCAAAGAGATGTTATCTGCACCGACTGCGTTGGATTTTTGTTTCTTCAAAATTTGTTCTACTGTATTACTGTCTACACATTTGAATTCAAATTTTTCATTTAAAGATTGGAAATAACTCTCATTCAGAAATGTTTCAACAAATCTTGACACTAGTCTGATCACATAAGTGTTGACCGTGATTTTCCGGATCACATAAATTTTCAGGAATTTTGTTGTTGAAACATTTTTTACACCCAGTCGATTTGAATTATTCCATAGTACTTTACTGTTGTTGGTATTATTTATTTCTTTTCTAAGAATGCTTGCTTTTCTCTGCGTATAGCCGCAGTCGTTAGATTACGCAACTGTTTGTAAAAATTTAATTTAGTTTCTGTTTTGTACTTTTTGTATTCGCTTAGAGCTTTGTCTCTCTTTCTTTGCATAATTTTTATGACAGGAGTAATCCAAGGACAAAGATTTTTAGAGACTTTTACGGTTCTAATTGGAGCATGTTCATCAAATAATGAGACGATATTATAGTTTAAATAACTTACTTTATCATTTATACCCTGGAATGTTACAATATTATTCCACTGTATTTTCAAGCAATCTAAGAGTAGAGATTCAGCATCAAAATATTTGAAATCTCTATACGTTATCATTTTCTGTGGAGCCATGGATTTAGGCAGATTCAAAACAACATAAACTGCGAAATGATCTGTGAAGTTTGTACAATCAATCACACCAGCATATGTACATAAAGAAGGACTAGAAACGGCAAAAATATCTAAAAGAGCTCTAGACGCAGGACGTGTATAACTTTGAATTACTTGATTCATGTTATAAGATGATAACAAATCAAAAAAGAATGACGACAGCAGATCATTTACAAGAAGGTTTATATTGATATCGCCTGTACAGATTAAGCCATCTGCTTGAGTTGAAAATTCTGTTAATATGGGGTCCAAAACATGAAGTTCATTATAGAATTCAGAATGAGGATCGTCAACAGTTCCTATAATGAGTTTAAATTTATTAACAATAGTTTGTATCCAGATGTGCTCCACATCATCACAGGTAGCAAATGAAGTATCTAATATTTTGCAGGGAATACTACTACGTATGTAAAAAGCAACACCTCCTCCACGTTTGTCTGATCTCTCTGAACTAACAAGGGAATAATTTTGAATGTGAAATAAATGCGATGGGGAGGTATTGCTTATCCATATCAAACTTACTGCTAGAATATCAAAAGTCATTATCATATAAAAAATCTCTGAATAAGACAAAATTTGAATTTAATGATCTAGTATTAATATGACAGCAAGTAAAAGCATCATTATTTGAAGTACTGCCCTGTGTATTCAACACAGATGTTTTTGACATAAATATACAATTTTTGGCAATCTTATACAAAAAATAACGGATGAACAGAGACTTAGTGTTAAAAGTTTATTGACCTGCTCGTGTTCTGACATATCTTAAAGATAGAGGTGAATGAATTTGCCAAAAGTGATTTTGACTTGAATTATCAAAAAATTTAAGCACAACGAACAAAAGTAAGTACAAAAATTCAGCAGAATCTATAGTATCTATAGTATAGTTACGAATGAGCCATTTCTTCAATATCATTGAGAGAATAAATATATAATTTTCTTTCTTTACCGTCCTTGGATTTATTCACAAAAATGCGGCCGTCAAATGTCCATACGTTTCTGAAGTGGAGCTTTTCAGATGCATAAACTTTTATTTCAAACAAATAGAATAGATAAGAAAAATAGAATGTATAATAAATATTTACTCAAATTCTTATTAGATTGTGAAGTTGAATCAGATCTCCATCTGCATTTCTAGGTGAATATGTAAAATCGCGTTCAAATGTGATTTGTCACTTGCATCACAAGTCTTCTCGCATGTACAACCACGCTTACAATTATAGAAGGAATAACAACTGCCACAGTGCCATTGTTGACCATGCGATCAACTCCAATCACAAAATTGACTTCGACAATGTAAAAATTTTGCATCTGGAAAAAAATCGTTTTCAAGCGCTTGTTCCTTGAGTTTTGCTATATAAATTCCACAGATAATACCTTAAACCAAAAAACTGATTTCTTGAATTCCGGCTCTGTTTACAAAAAATGTATAAAACTTTTTTCTTAGGTTAATTGTTACTCTTTTTGACAATTGTGACCTCCAAATTCCAATTTTACTGTACAGAGGTCTGTAGTAGTCATCTTTTTTGTAATTTTTCCACGATTTAACTTCAGTCTGTTTTGACTCGTAAAAGCTGTGACTCCACGATGTTGTTTTAACTTTTTACTATGAAACTATGTAAGTAATAAAAGAGTTAACTGCTTTTCTATAATAAACTTTAATGTTTACCTAGCTGGTAAGTTACACATACTTTAAATTTTGTAAACTTTATTCATTATCAATTGTAACCGTTTTGTAGACTTGAATAATGGCCGCAAACAATGGCCGAAACGTCGTCGTATTCTCCAAATTATAAAGTTTTTTCTTGAAGCTAATCTTCCTTTATTCTCCTACCAATTTGATATATATAACCTCAATCTCGAAATGTTTTTTGAATTGCGAATTAATGCTTCACGCAGATGATTTGGAGCTCTACAGAAATATTTCACTATTGCTGATTGTACCTCGATGCAAAAAAATCTGTCACGTCTCCAAAATTATTGTTTGAAGAATGATCTTTCATTAAATGTAGAGAAATAATTCTGACATAAGTTTCACTCGCAATAGAACATGTATTAGCTATAATTATAACACGTCTGGAATATTACTGGAACGTAGAACATCAAATCAGGATCTTGGCATAATATTTAATTTTAAACTACTACTTCATGAACATGTAGATCTTATTGTGAACCGGGCATATAGAATACTAGATTTTATTCATAGAACAGCAAAGTGCTATAACAAAAAAGAATTTCCGATTTTATTATACAATGCATTTGTTCGCCCTATTGTTGAATATGCTTCTCAGGTGTGGAATCCTATGTACTTTGAATATGATAACCAAATCGAATCAGTTCAAAGAAAATTCATTCCACTTCTTAGGTATAAATTTGATCTTTCCAGCACTTCCTATGAATATTTGATTGGTGAATGTAACCTGAATTCACTCGAATCAAGAAGGACGAATGCTTATATAATCTATTTATATAAATTACTGAACAATTAAATTGACTCTTCCAATATTATTCACGAATCATATACCAGTAATTATAACTAGAAATTGTAACACTTTCTATACTTAGAAATTCAATTCAAACAATTATAAAAGTTCTCCTATCCACAGAATTATGTCGATCTATAACGAGAATTTTATGCACCTAAATATGTTAAATCTGAGCATTAATCAAGTTAAGAATGGTCTGAATGATGTATACCTAGAACACTAAAACCAAAATATTATATTATTTCTGTAATCCGTGGGAACCTGTAATTGGATTCATCTGTTGGCTTCCCAAATAATCATATATAAAAAAATGAATGAATAACCGTTACTTTGTTGTCTTTGTCGGTTATTTTCACACGTTTAGATGTGTTAGCGCGTGATTCCATGATAAAAAAACCAACAAGTATAGCATCAAAAAGTAAATAATAACAAAATGAAATAGTATAACGTACTTACTGTTTCCGGGCAAATTGACCGGTGAGAACAGAGATTGATGAATATCTTGAAGAATAACACGACCACACAACTGCGCGTATGCGTATATCAGTCGACTGACATTCAGAATGTGAGAAAGTACACTGACAGTTGGATACGCAACTAGAGGAATAATCACGCTATTTAAATTTCAAATAGTGCATGGGTCAAATTGACCAGAAAACAGTAGTTCAGGGTTGAGAAACTCATGAGTTTATAAAATAAGCTCACATGGTCGCACATAAGACAGTTGGAATTGAGTATACATTTCCGTCCCACAAACGACACGCCACAATAAGAGTCTTGAACCTCTCCTCCAATGATGCTCAAAGGGGGTCGATATCTAAATCTATTTTAGAGAATGGCAACACATCATAAAGCAGTCTCTTGAAACAATAATAGCATCAGGACGAGTATTTGGGAATGATGTTATAGCAAGAGATCTATTTTTCCCGAAGGCAGCTCAAAAAAAAATTTAACGCCACCTTATATTTTTATTGAATTCAAACATACACAAACGGTGTCGTACAACAGACATTTTCATAATACAAGGTTGAACAATATTGCTAAATTAAATTCTTTAGAAGCCGAAAAATTCAGTACTATCAAAACACAAAGCAAGTGGTTGAAGAATTTGAGTGACTGTCAAATTCCTACAGACGTGCAAACATGCTTACAACTTGGTCCAAAATTTTGTATTAAAAACAATCAAAGTCAAATAAATCTCAGTAAACTTTTGTGTGACATCGAATACATAATTTCGATCTCACAGCAAAGCCATTTAGACAAAAATGTTTGTAGAGCAAAAGTCACTAACATTATGACTAATTTTATGTATTCCCAGTCAGCTGAAAATGAAATCACCACGAGATTATTCCAGCAGACAAAATATTTCTTAAAATCGAACACAGATTTGATTGTAGTCCAATCAGACAAAGGTAATGTCACTTGTGTTTTACAAAAAGAGTCGTATCACCAGATGGCACTTAATATTTTACAAGATACGAGCTCGTATGTGGTGCTGAACAGGGATCCAACGCAAACTATTCAAACCAAAGCTGATAAAATTATTAGCGGACTAAAAACTAACAAAAAAATTTCTCCTGAGTTAGCCAAATCTTTGATGATTTATAATGCCGTGGCTCCGAAATTTTATGGCCTTCCGAAGATTCACAAGGAAACACTAAGTTTAAGACCTATCGTAGCTTCTATCGATTCTCCGAATAGTAGAATCGCTAAATTTCTTACTGACATCCTGTCAACAGCCTATGATGAGAATAATCCTTTCTTTATCAAGGATTCTTTTGAGTTTTCGGAATTCATGAATGATTATAAGATCCCTCATAATTACGTATTGATTAGTTTAGACGTTGTATCGTTGTTCAGTAACATTAGTTACGAAACAGCTCTGCAAAGTATTGAAGAGAAATTGGAAATTATTTCGGAACACACATCTCTTTCTTTGCGTGAATTTTCTGACTTATTGAGGTTTGTTTTTGACAGCTGTTATTGCGCATATGACAGTGTTTTTTATAAACAGCTACTAGGCAGCCCAATGGGCGCAGTAATCAGTCCGATTATTGCTCAATATACAATGGACTACCTACTAGACCATTGTATTAGCCAACTTGATTTTCAAGTAAATTTTATAAAGAAATACGTGGATGATGTCATATGTGCAATTCCATTTGACAAACATGAATCGATCCTGGAGACGTTTAACAATTTCAATGAACAATTGCAATTTACGATTGAAAAAGCGAACAACAGGAGTATCCCATTCCTAGACACACTGGTCATAAGAAGTGATGATGGTACTACGAAAACGGATTGGTACAGAAAACCAATGGCGTCAGGAAGATATATTCATTTCAAATCTGACCAACCAAAGCCGATGAAAATCAACGTAATTTTAGCGTTGAAAAATCGATTAATTAAAATAGCATATCCTTCTTTCCACCAAGTAAATCTTATTAAACTTCGTGACATATTACTAGAGAATGGGTACCCGATAAAATTGTTGAAAAGTCTGTTATTTAATATCTCACAGAGACAAGAGGTGGTCCAACAGGAGGTGATCGCAAATGCCGAAGACACTGTTCCGAACAAAAAATACGTTTCACTTCCATACATTTCAGAACTTACGCCAAAATTAAAAAATGTACTCGCCAATGATTCTATCATAATTTGCCAAAAAAGTTGTACTACGATCAAATCTTTGTTCACCAAATTAAGGGACCCAGTGCCTATTCTAAAACAATCTAATGTAATTTACAGCATTCCGTGTAAAGATTGTGCACATAAAAGTGATGCTAAGCATAAACCGAATTCTATAGCTTTAGCAGAACATCTTACAAAAAGTAAACACAACGCATTTTACGACGAGACTGTAATTTTAGACAAAGAAGTGAATTGGATCAAAAGGAATGTCTTGGAAATGATTCATATTTTCAATACTGATAACACTATGAATAAACGTACTGATGTTGATGGCTTGAGCAATATTTACATTTTTCTACTACATTTAATTAAAAATAAACATATGAAAAATAACACTTCTCAAGTAACATAACATTTTTGTACATTTTACTAAATTTAAAAATCAGGTTTGTGTTAGATTATCACAAAATAATTTTTTCTTCTTAAATAATTTTTTCTTTCTAATTTAATTAATTTTTAATTAACTTGGTTTTTTGAAACTTTGTTCAAATTCTGTCGCCACTTGACTAGTAACTTTTCTAGGGACTGTTTTTGTCTAATTTAGTTTTAAATTTATTTTTTTCGGACCAAATTCGCTGGTTGACTTTGTTGAATCTTGTTGGTTGCAAAATGGCTGGCTGTCTTGTTTCCGTTTGGTGGTCCAACATGTGACTAAATTTTACTTTTTGAAAAACAATTTTTGTTCAAATTTTTAACATATATTTCCAATTCTTGTTTAAATATGCTGATCTGTGATGAAAATTTATATATTTTTGGCATCTCACTGGATGTAAGTAAAAAATGTTTTTTAAAATTGTTATCCAAAAATTGTGTTTTTATGAAATTCTAGAGTCCTGAGGATTGTTTTAATTGAAGACCGAAAGCTTGACTAATCTAAAAGAGCGTTTTTTACTTGAGCCCACTCACAAAAAATTTTTGACTGTTTAACCTGCGTTATTTTGTTTCCTTAACTATTCGCAACAGTCGCGAGTACTCTTCAACTATAGATATATATATATACATATATATATATATATATATATATATATATATATATATATATATATATATATATATATATATATATATTTATATATATATATATATATATATATATATATATATATATATATGTATTCTAGTCGCTTTAACAATGTAAGTTGATGTGAATATATTGCAAATTGATAGCAATGTCGTCTGTTGGGACGTACAAGTATAAATGTTCAGCAGCAAATTGTAGCAACATTTATTTTTAGCCAATATTCAATACCACTTATAAAAACAAGAAATTTTTCCAATATCCTTCTGAAATTACAACAAGACAAAAGTGGTTCGAAATTATGAATTTAAATTTTACTTCTACAAAATGTTATTTATGCGAAGATCATTTCAGTAGTAATAATTTCACTGATACAGACAGAAAAAGATTAATTAAATATGCCCCGACACAAAACTTACAGAATAATGATGAGATTGACAATAATGTAAAAGTTATTCCAAAAAATAAAATAAAAATTATCAGTAATATACTTGTGCGACCAGCAGATGACCCTACTTCTAGTCTGCCATCAAACATAGGGGGAAATAATAAAACGCAAATTTCACTACCAAATTTATGTGTAACACCAAAACAAAAAAAAAGTACATAATGTTGATGTCACCAACACCAACAATTATCTAAAAAGAAAGCTCTTTCCTTCAGCAACAGACTTGAGTACACCACCGAAAAAGAAACGTCGGACTGCGAAAACGCCTTTAAAATTAATCAATGAGACTCGCGTTGACAATTTAACGCCAAGGAAAAAAAATTATATTTCGCCAATAGAACACAAAGAAAACAGATCTGTAAATTAACAAAAGCTGTAAGGAATTCTAAATCCAAAATTAAAACTTCATTCAAATTGTCAAGAACTCAAATGTTCGATAATTTAGATAATAAATTGGATACCGCTGGTGTACAGTTTGTCAAAACTATTCTCAAAGATACTGAAAGTGATAGACCATCCTGGACACCACAAGATAAAGTGTTTTCATTAGCAGTGTATAAACTTGGCCCAACATGCTACAACTTTTTACGAAAATTCATTCCCCTGCCTTCTAAATCTACTTTGCAGAATGTTCTCAGAGAAATTCCATTTGAACCTGGAATTAACAATTCCATTTTTTCAAGGCTATCTGAAAGAGTTGGAAATATGAGTGAATTAGATAAAAATTATGTACTAGTATTTGATGAAATAGCTTTGGCACGGCAGCTTACCTATGACATAAGTGCGGACAAAATTATTGGGTTTGTTGATTTAGACTATAATTTTGGCAGAAAGAAAGAAATTGCTGACCATGCATTAGTTTTCCTAATACATGGAATAAGAAAAATATGGGAGCAGCCAATTGCATATTTTTTTATTAGAGGTACTGTGCAAACTGAACATCTAGAAAGATTGATAAAAGAAATTATTGTGAATTTACAAAACGCAGGTATCAATGTATTAGCAACAGTTTCTGATCAGGGATCTACAAACAGATCTGCAATAAAAAAATTATGCCCAAATATCTCCGATCGACCCAGTCCGTATTATTACTTCGTGAATAACTCCAAGATAGCGCATTTATTTGACCCTCCGCACTTACTTAAGTCAACAAGAAAAGCATTTTCCAAATATGACATAAAATATCTAAATAAATATTTTGCAAAAAGTGAGCATTTGGTTCAAGCATTCCACCTAGACAGGCAGAAACGGTTTCAATCATTAAGAAAAATTCGCGAAGCGTACTTAAAGCCAAATGAACAAAATCAACTCAAAATGAAAGTGTCAGTAGCAGCTAGAACAATGAGTAGAACTGCTGCATCAACAATAGAAAGCATGATAGGAAGTGCATCTGGTAAATTACCAAATGAAGCTATATATACTGCTGAATTCATGAATGATATAGACTCATTGTTCGATAGTTTCAATGGCAAAACTCCCAAACCTGATTTCCATAAACCTCTTCGACGTTGCATTTCAAAAAAATCGTTCCACCATATTTTTTGGAACAAAATAATATCAAAAATATATAGCTGGGAATTTTATGATAGAGTTAAAAAAAACTACGAAAAATGATATGCCTTTTAAAACTGGTTGGATTAATTCTATGCGAGGAATACAAGATTTATTCCAAACGTGTCAAAATTTTGGTTTTAAATTTCTGCGACCTCGATCATTAAACAGGATTCATTAGAAAATACTTTCGCTGCTACACGACAATATGGTTCTGCAAACACAAATCCAAATTGTTATCAATTTATGTCTGCATTAAAAACTTGCGTGTCGAATAGTTTAGTTACAGCGAATGTAAAACATAAAAATTGCGAAGATGATAACAGTAGTTTACTCGATAATTTACAAATATTTTCAACTCAGCACAAAGAGCCTATCGTAATAAATCACGAAATAAATGAATTAGAAAATCTTCAGTTTCAAGTTTTTAATGCAGATAATTTGAAAGATTCTGAGTACGACACACAAGCTCTCACCTATGTTGCTGGTTTTTTGATTCATAGGCTCAAAAAGGGTTCAGTGTGATGAATGCAAAATTAATTTGATAGCAGACGAAGTAGAAGCTTATCATACTTCTAATTTATTCAAAGAATTTGATAATACTACTAAACGACTGACTTATGTTACCAAAAATGTGATGTTACTACTTGCAGAAATTCACGATATTATAATCAGTGTCCTCCAGACATATGGTCATGTAAACAACATAAAAAAAAAAGTAAAAGTGTTACTAATGAAATCCATAAATTTTAATTGGTTCACATGTACGATTCATTCAGTTATGGTTTTATCAGATCTGTTAGATTCAATAATAATTTTTATGATAAAAAAATACACTGATGATAACTATCGTGAATTTCAGGAGAGCAATAGACTGAAGCATAGAAAAAAAAATTACAGAAATTCAAAAATCTTTAATCATGAGAAAATAATCTTTATTTATATATTGTTAATCGTTGAGAAATGTGATATTATTTTTGTATATGTGTGATACTTTTTTGTTTTCTTTTTATTATTTTGAATTTATTTGATTTTTTATAATAGTGTTTTTGTGTTCTATCTTGTGAAATAAATTTTTATACACTTATAAATTTGCATTCAATTTTATTTCAATATTTTTATAGCTGAAAAGTACATCGCGCAAAATTTTAAATTGATGTAGTAGTTTACTCAGGTTCTAATGGCGCGCTGCAGTCTGAACTTGTCGCCAATAATATGTATGGGATCTGTTTTTCTTATGATTTTACTTTTTCTATGGACGTTCCATAACGTAGGAAATTGATGTAAAATTTGACTTTTCAAAACGGAATTAGATAAATATAAAAACCTATTCCACTAAAATACAGTAACAATGAATCGATTGAAATTTTGTAACACTATCCATCACAATATAATCCTCAACAGTGGTCAGTAGTAGTGCTTTCAAGGTGTGATGATAAGTCAACTAGTATTGGCGATGCCAACCAGGAGCTCGATATCTTGCCGTCAAATCGTGAAGTATGCTATCCAGTATTATCTTGATTTCCATGAACAACTTCACTTTCATTGATAGCGGGCTATTTACAAATAAATGTGTAACATGTACTTGCGGTCAAGATCACCTTGAAGTGATAAGACTTCCGGCGCTTATTAACGCGTCAGGCCGGATGACCTTGAAAGTAGTCCGGAACGATTCCTGTTATACTACTGATATTAATTTAACCTGATTGACACGGTCAAATGCTTTCCGAAAATCTGTAAATACGGTGTTGACTTGAACTCAATCAAGTGAAAGGAACAAGATTATTGAGAACTGATTTTTTGGCACAAAATCCAATGCTATGATAGATAAAATGCTAGTAAGTTTCCGAGGAAGATGCATTGCAAATGTATGAACATGCAAAATGAACCAAGTAAATATGGAATAAAAATAATGGCACTTACGGATAGCAAAACCCATTATTTTTCAAACTATCATATATATATATATATATATATATATATATATATATATATATATATATATATATATATATATATATATATATATATATATATATATATATATATATATATATATATATATATATATATATATATATATATATATATATATATATATATATATATATAATGAAAAGTAATCGCGACTGCAATTAGTTACGTTGACAGAGTCTATAGTGGGTAAGGCAGTCAATAATTGGGCCAAGAAATTAACACTCTTGTTTTTATTCTAAATAATTTTCAGGACAATTAGTTGAGATCAGAATAAAGATTTTTGAGCATTCAGAATAAATATAAATTTTCATTTTTGTGGTTACGTTTTGTTCACAGGTGACAATTAAGTGCAAATTATGAGAACTAAAATTAAACTGCGTTTCCTTAAAAAAACATATTTGACGTCTATCTACGACACTCTCTGCTGTTCTAATATAATTATGACTCACTGGAGCAAAATAAATTTTAAAAACATGTGGTAAAACATACGCGTACTCAAAATGGCTTTACAGCAGTAACTGATTAGGTCTGCACCACTAGCAGTCATCGATTGTTCACATCAAAGCAAGACGTAAAGATCAGATAATGTTAATATTAGACTGGAGTTTGAGACAAATAAAAACATACTTGACAACACAGCTGTTTACTGTTCAATTATACATGATAAGTTATCAAGTAATAATCCTCTAATGAATATTATCAGTAACACATAAGTATTTTCGTATTCACATTGTCCAATGAGTCATTCATTTTTTTTTGGAGTATCTTCAATACTTTACTTCCTATAATTAAATCTAAATTAAGAATCTTTAAATTACACTTCCAGTGGGAGAGAAAATACAGTTTTTTATTAAATCTCAAGCTTGATATATAAGTACCTCTCATTCACTCAACTTCACCATGGCTGATGAAGAACAGGAAATGATTCTTAAAGATCCTGTTTTAAGTAAATTAAGACCTGTTGGAGAAATGATGGATGCTACCCTACTTGCTGACATCGCTCGTGAGTTAAACGATCTTATGAAACAGCACCAACCGGATATAGAAAAGGATGATAGAATTCATAAGTGGTTTAGGGAGAATGAGAACAACTACATCATTCATCCACTCAATTATACACCTGAACAAATCAGCTGTATGTTACTGAGTAGCTTAGCCCACCACCATAGGAAATTTGCTTCCTATTTTAGTACCATTAAGAAGACGTGGTATTCTGTATGTGTTGATCTAGGTCTCGGGGATGAGCCCATAATACAGCCACAACTAAGAATTCGAACATATCTCCAAATCTTGAACTCTGCACGAGAAGCAGGTGGGCAAGATACTAACCCTCAACCAGACACGGGCTCTCCAGATTCATCCAGATCTGAATTCGAGGTTCAGAGGAAAATAGTAATGGAGAACCCAAACCAGGGACAGAGGAGTCTCGAAAAACACCAGAGCCCCAACCGAGTCCCCAACCTCTAAGCCCTCTTCCTGATCCTAGTAACTTATACCCTGATCTAACGGTGGAGGAGGTCAAAAAAATAGAAGAAAGGCCAGGAAAACCTTTATTGATTCCTCGGTGCAACAAACCTGGTACTGATGGTTCTAAGGTGCAGTTCTCTTACACCCAAGGAAGCCTTCCAGTGGTGACTCGGCCACTAGTGGAACCAACAGGATTACCTGGAAGTATGGAGATAGGACAAATATTTGAGAGTGATGACTATTGTCAATTGTTTCACTCATTCTTAAGTGGTATTATTCGATCTGGTGTCAAGAGAAGGATCACTTACTCTTATAAATTTGTTTTCTATAAGATTTTATCTAAATTTACTGTTAAGGATTTTTTTGACGAGTTAAAGTTTCCTTTCATATCTACAGAGATGTCGCTTATGATTGGATACCATCTAGGAAGAGAAGACTCACTAGCCGAGGGGTTTGGGAAAGATGATGTTTCTGCATTTAAAGAAGTGGTCTCTAAGTTAGCAAAGGAATTTGAAAACTATAACTTAATCAAGCAGAATGAAACCGAGCGCGTAAGAGGAGGCATTCTAGTCATGATTAGAGATTCCATTACTGCAACTAGAGCCGATGTTAGCAAAATTTCAACAAGCCTGAAAAATTTGGAACGAAGACTGTGTCCTGAACGTAAAGGTGGAAATGTAGATGAAGATACTACAACTGAGAATGAAGAACCAAAAACACAAAAAATCCTCAAAAGTGACTCAACAAAACTCGGGCTCCCATCTATAGAGTCTATATCTAGTGACGAAGAAGAAGAGTCAGGAGAAGAAGAAACAACAGAGGACTCTGAATCTGAGGAAACAGGTGAAGACTGCGAAGGTGAATCAGTTTCATCAACCTATTCATTTAGTAAGTACAATATTGATTCCCCTTAAAAGAAGAAGAAATCTGTCTCAAAATATAATGAGAAGAAAAAATCCAAGACAGATAAGAAACAACTCGTAATGGTAGGGAAGAAATCCACTTAGTCTAATGCAGGGGCCACACTAATCTCTAATGCCGTTAAGTAAGGCGTTATGTGACAATTGACATATTGTCATTGACAATGTGTTCATTATTGAATAACGCCTTAATTAATGACATTATACGTAAGTGTGGCCCCAGCATAAGTATAGTATGGATGATTGAATATATATGCTGCTAAACACACTTCCAGTGGAAAAATGTCGAAGAGACCCCGAAAATATAGAAAAGACCCCTAAAATCTAAAAAAGTACTCTTCACTTTCAAAAACACACAAAAAAAGGCGATAATTGTCACTTTTCAAATCGTTATACAGCTTTCATTTATTATTGGAATGGCAAATGTAATATATCATTTTGGAGATTGGAGACTTATAAACAATTGTACGTATCGAAATTTGATAATTTCTTGTAGATCTAGAGCAAGAAGCTCCCAAACATAGTACAAATATTGATTTCAAGGCTTTTCAAATTGTTTTAACTCAAATATGATTTGACTTACACCCATGAAAATTTATCATATGAAAGATATCATTACTAGCTTCGAATGCGCGTATGGGATTTTCAAAAAATCCTTCTACTCGTTGGTGAAAAAATTGTGAATTTCACTAAAATAGGTACTTTTCAAACCTATTTTTCTTGTATAAAAATCAGATAATCAGTTCAAGTACCTATATTTTGATTTACTTTCAACCTTCATCTCTTATTTTTCAGCCATATACTAATCCAAAAACTATGTATTCCGGGTAACTAGGAAAATAAAATTATAAATATAGTTTATTTCGTTGGCTCATAGATGACGTTAGTGAGATGATATATTGATACTACCAAAAACTTTGAAATTTCACACATACTCAAGAATGGCAAGATTCTTGATTTATTTGAAAAACCATGCCGATTTTAGTTTGAATAACCAAACGAACCTTAGACACCCTACTTTTCAAATCTTTCAATTTAATTCGCGGTTTACGTAACCAGTTCTTACGAGATTTTTTGAATAGTTTTCGAGTTTTTTCAGTTTTTTTCAGTTGTAGTTTGGAATTTGTTGAACAGATTGGATATATCTTTTTATATCATTTTACATTTTTTTAGTGCTTTATTACTGCTCGTTTACATTTTATCATTAACATGACACTAGCGGGCTACTTGACGCCGTTTTCTTTTGTGAAGTTCCTGTAATTTTATTTTGTAAGCTACCATCTTGTATTTTTTGTTTTTTTTTTTTTCAAATTTCTACCTGCTTGCATGTTTGTTTGATTTACGTTTCATTCCCTCTCATTGTAGTCTCTCCGGTAGTCTGAGGATGATCACCCAGTGATCGAAACCGGTAACTAAATAAATCAAAATTAGAGAACAATGTGATTAGGAATTTTATGGTTTTTTTTTTTTTTATTAAAAAAGCCCTTGCCAATTCCTGAGTGATATATCTTCTGGAAGACTAGCTTTTAGCATCACTCCGCCTCCCAATTTGTTTCCATAGCAACGAATTTCTGGATGAACTGTTACGTACTCGAAAGTAAAAACGGTATAAATGTGAATTTTGTTGGTTTTTGACGGCTTTACCAGGATACTTACTTTTCGTCATTCGATTGCCGATTGAAAGTGAAAGTGGTTGATTTGCGGATTTCGTGTCTTTTTGATCTTTCTAAGTGTTGTGATACTCTTGACTATTAAATATGTAACACAGTATTAACAATGGTTTGCTCAAGCAAGACAAGAATTAGAATGAAAGAATTAATTTCAAAAATGTGGTAGGTTATAAAAACATCTTCGTGAATATTCTCTGTTTTATTTAATCTACATTCCAGAATTGGACCAGAATCTCCATCGAATATAGAATCATCTCTGATTTCAAACACTCCTGAGCCATCATACAGGTAATTTTACATACATATGACATTCTAATATGTTTCTGTAATGTTGAATTACTTATTTTCTTTCATAGATAACGTAAGATGATGATTTTTGTAGCTCTAAAATGAGTAATCCACTGAAACGTTTTCATTTTGATTGTTTACTATCAGAAATTATTGACCTCCAATTACCGAAAAATGTACTAATCAAGAATCCCGAATACAAAGAAAGATTTAATTTATTGCAGCTATTTGACAGTTCTCTTTTTCTTTATTTTTCTTAATTGATTATTGTCAAAACTAGTATTATTACTTCTATTGAAACTTCTTTGTAACAATTTGTAATAAGTGTGGAGTCCACGTATTTATTTTTGTATCACTGTTCTGTGATGATGACCCTTGATGGTAGAATCGGAGCGATAAAACATGAATAAAATACTGTATTGTTTGAAATTCATTTGCTCTATTTGCGAATTATATATTTATTCACTACAATAAATAGTTATGTGCTTCCATTTTTTATTTTCCGTACTTAAATTATGCCTACGGTCTGTTGATATATGTCAGAGTGTACATGAAACACTTTATCCATAATTTTAAATGCACTGCAATCACTTATCCAGTTTTTTACTACTTGCCCGAGCTACATATAAAGGTACTGAAGATTCTCCCTCCTCATAATACTAATTTTTAGCCACAACCACAATGCTGCTTTCTGTTACCGTCCCCTTTACACCTCCAAGACCTTAGATGGTCAATGATTGCAAGAGACCCCCGTTAAGGATTATGTTCGTAAAATTCCTCTCGCACCAATAGTTTTCGAGAAATTTTCAAGAGAGTAGATCCCTTTTCTTTGGAATATCCAATTGTTTATTGCTTTCGCAATTGTTTATGAGCGGGTTTAAATTTTTGCACATTTTTCTGGACGCCATGATAAGTTCAACGAGCTATCGCACGTATTTTAATTCGTAGTAGCAAGAGTTAACACAATTTTTTATTTGTTGAATGGACTGGCAATCCAGATCAGTACGTAACTGTGGATGGACAATTAGTAAGTTTCAAACTGAGATGTCCATTTCGTTAACACATGTCCAATAAGCCCGGGGAGTATGGCATGAAATTTTGGGTCCTATGTGAAAACAAAACCTATAACGAAGAAATCATATAAATGAAAATTTCACACAAAAACTGTGAAATATGTGAGGTGCTTGTGCTATGGAACATTCAAAAAATGAATAATTCTAAAAAAGAATTGTTTTCCATAGAAAATTCAAATCTAAGAGTCAAGGCAGAAGCCACCATCATCTTAGATCGGGGATGCAACTGTAGACATATGTTTCGTCCTAGAACGTTTGGAAAATTCAAGTGAACACTGGTGAACCAGTAGGGGCAGCTCCAGAAAAAAATTATGGTACGTGTATATTGCTGGATTCACGCTATGGTTTGAAATGTCACAATATCACCTGTGACAATTTTTTCACTTCGAATGAACTAGGACAACATTCACTAATACGAAATCTGATTACGGTAGCTACTATTCGAAAAAACGAACTTTCTATACCGCCAGAACTTTTGCGTACGAAAGGAGTCCTACAGTTTACATTAACATTCGCTTTTACTTCA
This sequence comes from Dromius quadrimaculatus, assembly GCA_963989225.1. Classification (NCBI taxonomy): domain Eukaryota; kingdom Metazoa; phylum Arthropoda; class Insecta; order Coleoptera; family Carabidae; genus Dromius; species Dromius quadrimaculatus. Next base: position 33,924,962 of record OZ022328.1, on the reverse strand, counting down.
AACATTATATTATAAATACATATAATAAAGAATTATGAAAAAAAGAAGTTGGAAATTTTTTATAATTCTTTATTATATTCATAAATCTTTTTATGTAGCTGATGATGAATACTTGCTAACCGGAACATTCAATATGAAATATATATCATCAATATCTCTTGGATTCCTGAAGGCCTACAGTTCCTCACATTATTCTCACTGTCTGTATTGATATTATAATTAAATTCAAATGAATTGCAATAGATTCAATATCGATCATAACATAAACTGGAGTACAAAGCCTGTATGATATGCAAACATTGGACTGCTCCTTTTTTGTCTTCAAGGCTATACAGTTGTCAGCTTCAAATAGATGAATCTTAAGTGATACAGAAGAAAGTAAGCATTCATATGTTTGCATATTCTAAAAGCGTCATACTTTCAATTAATGTTGAATTTTATTGGCTACAAGATCGGTGAAAATATGGAAAAAAAAACTCGTTGATCTTTTGATTAAACATAATCTTGAACAGGCTTCATTAGGTAACTCATCAACGTAGTTTTTGTCAACATATTCTGTTGCAAAGAAAATAAACATTCGGTTCCTTGATTGGTGCATGTCGACGTCTACAACATATTCTTCACTACAAATGGATAGGTTGCCTCGATTTTTATTGCCGGGAAGTTGTTCAATAAACTAATGTTTTTTCAGATTTTTTGGACATCATCAATAAATAAGCGCTTTAGAAAAAAGTACACTGTCGTGTAATGGGTAAATATCATCAGCAATTGACATAAAGTTGCCACCTCACCCGTTGCCGGAACCCAACATTGGCCGAACGTTATCAGCCCCAATTTTTTCGTTATGAGCATGTTATTGTTATTAAAAGTGAATATTTGATGATATATTCTTGAATACGTTACGTTAAAAGATACATACGGTTGTCTCAATTTTGATTGCCGAAAATAGTGGACACCATTGTCCAAAGACAAGCACGCGCGACACTTTATGAATCGTACGCGAGCTATTGCCAGCGCTTCGAATGATTCACAACTACTCTTTCCATCGAAAAAAATCATATGTATAATAGTCAACAGTAGCAACAAGTCGATGGGTTACAGAATTTTGAAGGAATAAATTTCGGAAAATGAGTTTAAATCCAAATTGAACTGACGGGAAAAGCCTCGGCTGCAGGAGTACAAAAGAAACATAGATAAACATGGAACGTGATGTTATTGAACAACTTATTGCCATAGCTTTGGAAGAAAAGATTGACGTTTCTATTGGCTCCTACTCCACCTGCATTATCGCAAATAAATAGCGAAATGCACAAAACCGACAAAAGCAAATTAGCTAACCATTTAAAATCACAAACGTTCCTCTCACGATGCCTCGAGTAGAGAAAATTGTAGATGGTTTCTATAACCTTCTTTCACTTGGCTCGGTAATCCCCCAAATATTATAAATTCAGAATTTTTTTCATCTACAACATCACACCTCCGTTCAAATAATGTCACAACTAAAAATTTCGAGAAATCAATTTTATTGTACCACTTCGTTTCATGGAACGAATAGAAATTTGACAATGGACAATTGGTTCACATCTATTGAGACAGCAAAAAAAACTTTAGAAGAAAAAATCATAATCGTAGACACCTTGAGAAAAAATAAAAGAGAAATTCCTGTATCATTTGTGGATCCCTAGGGAAGGCAGATAAACTCAGCCATGTTTTGTTATAGTAACGGAGTTACACTTCTATCGTATTGTCCACCAAAAAGTAAAAAGACTGTTATAATGCTTTCGACAATGCACGAAAAAGGTGACGAGCCACATACCATCGAAATACCAGGAATTGAAAAATTTTATAATTCCACAAAAGGAGGAGTTGACACTCTGGACCAACTGTGTCATACCGATTCTACTGGTAGAAAAACACGCCGTTGGCCATTATGTATGTTCTATAATTTGCTAAGTATGGTCAAAAGTGTTGAAACAAATTCAGTCAATTTAGAACAATACACACGGCGCAACAATATTCGTATTTTTGGACTGCCCAAGGTTCATGATGAGAATGTTGTATCTTTGTGCCATGATCAACTGAAAGTGGACATTACTGTGAACGATATTGATCGCTGCCATGGCATGAGTCGCCCAGCCATTGTTAAATTTGTAAGTAATCGTACACGGAATAAAGTTTCCATTGAAAAGCGAAGGCTGAAGGATACTGGTGTCACCATCAGAGAAGACCTTGCGGAGAATAAATTATCCCCACTTAAATGTGCTTTCGATAAGTTCTCTTCTAAATGTGTGTGGACTCATGATGGCAAAATTATTGTTAATCTCAAGATTGATGGCAAAGATAGAAAACATATTGTCAACTGTATTGAAGATCTAGAAAATCTTTCAAAATGATCTATCATCTATTCGTTTATCAGTTTTTTTTTTTTCAATATGTGTAATATCCAATAAAACTCATAACTTAATTCAAATCCCTATTTTATTTTATATGCCTTGTTACAAAAATACTGCAAACTTTACAGTCAGAATATGCGTTGTCTCTCAACATTTGTTAATCAATCAATTGTTTTCTGCTTGAAATGGATTTGTATCGTCAGTTTGTAAGATTGATGTTAAATTCTGCTGACTCTAGCAGTAAAGTCATTGAACTCGATAACAGTTTATTCACATTTGGTCAAATGAACGTAAGATCGCTCAGTTCATGTTTTTTGAATTTCAAAGATTTCATATCAGAATCAAATTTTGATGTCATTGCGGTTACCGAGACATAGATCAGTAACACCTCACTGGCTACATTATTTCATATTGATGGCTACAACCTTGTAAGCTCGGATAGGACTCATAAACGTGGTGGAGGTGTTGTTTTCTCTGTTCGAAATAGCATTTCATTTAAGATATTGGATACCAGTTTTGTGCATCCTAACTCTATTAAACATATGTAGAAACATTGTACTGTTGATAAACGTAGATTATGTTTTGGTGTAGTTTACAGTCCGAATATTAATCTATATAGAGAGCTTGAAATCTTTGATGTTATATTTCCTGAATTCCTTCCATTAGCTGATTACATGATTTGTTCAGAAGACTTTAATATAAATGATGTTGAAAAATGACTATCATTCTAATTTTTTGTCAGATATAATTGCTTTGAATGAAATGATTCAGTTAATAGGTGAATCCACGAGCCCTTCATCTGAATCATTAATTGATTTAATTCTAGTTTCGGACAGAAGTATTTGTATAGATGCTGGTGTTCTGGATCTTGGTAATATATTGGATCATAGCTGTGTTTACAGTGTGCTAAATATGCCAAAAACAACTATCACTCAGAAATCTGTTACCTACAGGGATTTCAAAAACTTTAATTTGGAGGATCTTTCCACGAATTGTTCGCTGGTTGACTGGAATTCAATTGTGAATTTGGAGAGATCAATGGTAAACTACAATTCATCAATGATAATGTGATTGCGTTGTTCAATGAACATGCGCTGGTGAAAACTATTAAAATTTCGAAACAACACTGGCCATGGATCACGCCGGTAATTCAAATAATGCCGAGAAAGAGGGAGAGAGCTTTAGCAAATTACAAAAAACATAAAACTCAAGCTAAATTTGATTTTTACACGGCACTAAGGAACTTAACAACTGCTGCAATTCGTTAAGAGAAAATATTTTTTTTAGAATTCAGTATTAATAAAAATATAAATAATGCAACTCAACTATGGACCAACCGGAAGAAATTTGGCGTCAATAAAAGTCATGTGAAACTAATTCCTAAGTCGCTTTTAAAACCACAAGAATATATATATATATCATTTGCTAAATGAAATAGATACTGGTACTATAAATCCCAAAAATCTTCATTATTTTAACAATAATAAATACTCAGAGTTAGTTGACAATAACAGTTTGTTTGACTTTAAAATTGTAGACCAAAGTATAATTGAGAAAGTAATCAGTTCCCTCAAATCTAATGCAATCGGTTCTGACGGAATATCGATAAAAATGATTTGTATCATTCTACCAGTTATAATTGATCATATTACGCATATTATAAACACCTGTATTTTAGAATCCAAGGTGCCTGAAATATGGAAGACAGCAATAATCAAACCAATTCCCAAGCAAAATGATATATCTATGTTTGATCATTTATGACCAATTAGCATACTTCCAGCTATGTCGAAGGTACTGGAAAGAATATGTTGTGACCTAATAATGATGTACATCTATGACAATAATATACTACCATCGACTCAATCTGGTTTTAGGAGTGGCCACAGTACTAATACTTGTCTGTTGCACTTCTTCGATTCTGTTCTGTCTAACTACAATAATTCACTAATCTCAATTTCGGTCCAGATAGATTTCTCCAAGGCCTTTTATATAGTTGATTACAGTCTGTTATTAGCCAAGTTGCGGGTTTATAAATTTAGTGAGAATGCTATTAGACAGTGTACCAGTTACTTTAGTAATAGATATTGCTATGTCAGTATGTCTTCGAGTAACTAAAATAGTTGTCAATCCTTCCCATTCTCCCTAAAGCGCGGCGTGCTGCAAGGATCTATTTTGGAACCTCTCTTCTTCCTAATTTATATTGCTGACATGCCAAAAGCTCTGAGTTTTTGTACTTCTCATTCATACGCAGATGACACTCAAATTTTAGCCTCAGTCAATCTTTCTGAAATCAATGACATATGCAATGTAATAATTAAAGATCTGGAAAATCTAGTTTTGTACACTTAAAACAATGGATTAATGATTAATGCTGACAAGTCATCATTAATAATTTTTGGATCCACTGAGACCCCTAGTATTATTCTATATGGCGTGGAACTGAAGCGCACTGCAACTATAAAAAGTCTTGGCATGCATATTGACGAAGATTTCTAAACTAACCGCCGCCAAACTGAAACTTCTGCATTTGTTCCAGTTTTGCTCCATACTTCCTCCAGAGCTGAAATGATGACTTGTTAACTCATTGGTGTTACTATTGTGATTATAATAAAAAAATCACTCTTTTTCAAAATTACTGTCTAAAATATGTTTATAATGTGCGTAAATATGATCACATCTCCGTTTACCAATCACTGGCTAATTTATCTTTCATTGATGACAGTGCTAGAATGTTTATGCTGAGTAACCACCCATGGGAAAAAGCGGAAAGTGAAAAATTGTGAATTCACACAAAAAATATTTCATTTATTTATCTTTATTCGTAACTTAATATTTTGAATAAAAAGTCAAACTTGAAAACTGACAGCTAATAAACAATTATAAGTAGTAATTCAATTTGAAAAAGAAAATTTGAACCCATATTTTGGATCTTTTATTCGTGCAAAAAATTTTGTAAGCATCACGGTCAACAAGTACAGTACCGATTTCGTATAATATCTGGAAACCTTGCCAAGGATCGGCCTCTAAACCATTATTCTCAATCAGTAAACTGTACTTACTGAACTTAATACTTAAATAACTATTACCTTTGTCTCATACATAAAGTCAAGCTGACAGGAGTTCCTATTTTTTTGTCTGAAAAACTCATTATCAAACAACATCACTACGGCCTACGTAGTTGTAATCTATATGTGGTATCTTTCTTCAAGAAGGTTAAATTCAAAAACTTATTTTCCTATCTTGTTCCCGTTCTCTATAACAACATTCCCGATGAATTGAAATCTCTACCTATGTACTTATTCAAGAAACATTTAAAATTTTTGTTGCGATATAACACCGATAAATGAATGTATGTCGTTAGGTTTATCATGATTTGTCATTGTTTATAATTACCCCAATTCTGTATCAATATTTGCTGACATGACTATTGTACTTGTTTGTAAATCAATATTTTGCACACTGGTTAGGTGGAAGAACAGCCTATGGCTGAACCTCGCCTTTGGCTTCGTCGTCAATTGAGTTCATCATTATTATTATTATCATTATTATTATTATTATTATTATTTAGTGACGCCGCATATGGAGAATCGTTTGAAAATTCCAACTTTGAAACGTGAACTCCACCAAACTATATGCAATGTACTAAAAATAGCCCCTGCAACAGAAGTACCAGCAAGGTCACTTACTACCATTCGTAGATGCACATTTTGCCCCAGAAGCAAAGATCGAAAATCCAGAGTGAACAGCACCCTATGTAAAAAATTCATTTGTTTGCAGCATCAGAACAAAATTTGTCCAAGCTGTGCAGAATGATTTGAATGACATTTCTTCTAGAAAAAACTGTTGTGAGAATTGTATTTTAGTTTCTTTTATTGGTTATTTTGAATGAAAAAAAAAATTCCAAGAAAAAACTGTCATTTCATTTGGTGTACATCCGTACCCCAGTGTAGCGGATTGAGTTTGAAAATAAGTGTAGCATTTATTCTACTCAACACATTCTAATCAGTTTGAGTTTTCTCATGACATCATAATTCTAGCTCTCAAATAATCGATTGTCATCTAATAGAGTGAATTTTATTCATTCAAAGAGTAAATTATACTGATCCTTATTAAACCGGGTCTAACTCTGCTCAAAATTGAAAGCGGAGAGTAAATAATTCGGGATTCAAATTATATTGTATTCACAAAAATAGATTGGACTTACATTATTACTGGTAACTACTTTCCTTTCAATTTTTTTGGATCAAGTCGAACGTCCTAAAAGATGAAGTAATAGTTCAAAATTTATGCAAGATAACGCCCAAATTTCAAACCCTTGCGCCAGCGAGGAATGCTTGAAAAATTTTTTTTACAAGGGTTTTATGACCAAAACTTCAATTTTTTTCATTGATATGCAATTTGGAGACACGGCATTTTTCATATTTTTTTCACAAGTTCACGCAACCCTTTGAGTCACTTGGGCTGTTGCGAATTGCTTGCCTCTCAGTACTTGGCTTTAGATTAATTTCAATTATTCAATATTACAAAGGCATGCAATATAATATCACGGAAAAAAACATTTTTTTTTTCAGACCTTCAATTGGAATTTGAACTATGGCCGGAAAGCGTGCATCGCTCAAAAACATTTTTATCTTTCTTATCAGGAGGTAAATTATCAACCCTCAAAAAGGCAAGCGGTATAAAATCGGAGAACCCCACCTGTCACTAGCTCCCAGTCTATTATTATTGTGTTACTCAAGCATCAAATGTGATAGTATTCTAATAATGTGGTATTCCACTGTTTTTCCTCAATTTTTTTCCTGATAGGACATGAACTAATAAAAGTATTAGTGAAAATATTATCCAAAAAAAACTCGTAGTATTTGAGGAATATTTCTTCTAAGTTTGGAAATTTTCCGTGACGTTCGAAAGTTTATTGTATCACTCAAACGTTGAGTCGTATTCTTATACAATATATAATATACATGAATTCCATTTATATTATATATTTATTCATGCGCATAGAAATTAAAACGGAAATGTAATTTATTTGCAGAATTAATGTGATGTTTTATCCTATCATCAAACATTTTGAGAATATTGTCATGAAGTAGAATAGGAGGCGTTAGTGCCTTGCTTGTTTAGCGTCATCCAAGGTATTTTGATAAATCATATTTTATTTTGATATAAGTTTGTTGTGTGCAGTTCTGTTGATTCTCTGGTTAATTCTTTATTATTTTGGTATGGAGTCGGGTTTCATGAAAGCAGATTCCATCAATCTACCAAGAGTGGATTTATCGATGATATTAACATTTTTATCAACTAATCCGTTGCATTTTGGTAAGGTGAGAATGGAAAAACTGTTACTTGAGTTATATCATATTGACCTATTTTTATTATTGTCTTATTTGTCAGACACAGGGACACTCGTGAAAATTACGACGGTGAGGCTGCTGGTAAAGTTCATGTCAAATATGGAGGAGGATTTTTATTTTATATCGCGAGGGAAAGAATCATGCCTGAACGCCCGATTCACGTGAAGAAGTATGAGGTAGGATATATTCTGAATAAAGATGATGAAGATATAATCCCTTGCATTTGTAAAGATTGTATTGCATCAGAGAGTAAATAATTACTTATTAATTCTCATTCACAAAACAAATTTTATATCATTGTAGAAGGTTGCAAACACGGAATTGCGTTTCTATTTTGGCTACTGAGAGAGTACTGAGGAAGGAATTCTCTGTAACTTCAATAGAATATTATTGGAAAACATCAAAATTATCCAAGATTATAATTAAGCTGCCGTATCTCTTCGAGCTCTAATGAATGTGAAAAAAAAACAGTTATTAGTCAATCAGATGATGATTATTGAAATATTTCCTTCAAAAAGAGAAACAATGTTGTAGCAACAGTGTTCTGAACCAAATGGAGACTCAAGAAACTATAGAACAACTATCTTTACATTGTTTGAGGATAAATTATGTAGATGAATTAAATAATGCTCCACCAAATGTAAGGGATTTTAAAAACTTCTGCATGAAGCATTTAGATGAAAAAATTCCGATGCAGGCTGAAGAACTGACAAGAAATCGGTATAAATGTGATGCATGGCACGGAGCACGTTACGGATGGATTACTGCATCAAAAACTCATTTCTCTATCACTTGCTGTATCAAGATGTGAAACCTCAGATGGGGCTCTTGTGCAATCCATCTTCAGTGCGGCAACATTTGAACCAACGGTAGTTATGAAGAAAGGAATTTTATTGGAAAAAAGGTACGAAAAATAGTGAAAGAAAAGATGAACATGAATATCAAAAAAAGTAGTGTAGTGGTCAGTCCTTCTATTTCTTTCTTCGGGGCGTCGCCGAAGGGAGTGACATTCCAGCATTGCATGAAGATCAAATGTCCCAGCAAAGGAAAAACTATAAAAAACTATTCAATATCAGATGATACGATAGCAATGAAGCCATTTACACAATTGCAAATACAGATGTTTTCATGCAGAAAATCTGCAAGGACTATTTTGTGTGGCAGCTCCAGATTTTGAAGTACCAATGAGATCAAAATTATTGAGATTCAGTTGGTCGAAATGTTTTGTTCAAATATTATTATGGAATGTGACGTTTTCTTTGAGAAACACATTTTCAAAAAATTATTCTAATGATAAGTTTTTCATAATTTCAAGTTATTTTCATCTATGAATCTACTTACAAGAGTTACGTCAACACCACCTCCTGAAAATCTGTGGATGGTTCAGTTATGTGCCAAACCGAAAAGAGTAGAGCCGGATTGACCTAGAACCACAAGAAGTTGACAATTTCCCGATTCAGACCTACATTTTTATCTCCTTAAGACCTGTGGACATTGAACTATATGCTAAACCACAGGCAGAGCTCTACGATCCTAGGAGTTAATATTTTATACTTATCTAATCACCCTTTGTATTTTTGTTGTTCAATATTCATTTATCATACATTCATACAAATTATATGAGGACATCGCCCCTAAATTCACTGACATTATAGTATTACTTAGTACTTCTCCATAGGCTAGATTATCATATTTCTGTAACATAAATACTGTCTTTTCCATGAGAACAGATAGATTTTGTAGTCGCTTCGTAGAGATTAGTCGCATTTGATAATAAAGGATTGCTCAAAGTTGTGCCAATCGAAAATATCGTTCGTATTCAAATCGTTAAAATTTGCACATCGTTGGTGTTACCCGTTAAAGTCAAGCAATCGAACATTCTTCACTCAAGCTAATCTCCAAGCTCAAAGATTTCAAGAAGAAATCCAATTCGTTTAAAACTAAAGAAACTGAAAAATCTCCTATCGATACGATCGTCGCAAAAGTCAGAATCAAATTGATAGAAAAACAACACATCAACGCTACAGTATCCAGAGATCCAGTATCCAGAGATTCAGTATCCAGAGATTCAGTATCCAGAGATCCAGTATCCAGAGATCCAGTATCCAGAGACTCAGTATCCAGAGATTCAGCATCCAGAGATCCAGACGAGCGTTCTACCCACACTGCAAACGATCTTCGGAACTCTCCTCATGAAGATATTCAACATCATCGTACTGTAAGTTGTGAATTCATTATTCATTAAGTTCCATTCGTAAATTCGAAGAGTAATTCCTAATAAGGATAATATGACAACCCCAAATACTGATAGAGATATTGCTGATTTGTTAAATGTAATCCCAGAATATAATGGAAATTCAAAAACGCTTTCTCGATTCATACAACAAGTCGTTGAAATTCTAATTTTAATCACACCATTAAATCCGTCAGAAATAAGAATAGAAGTTATTTTGTTCAAAATTAGGAACAAACTGACTGGATCTGCTAGTGAATTGATAGCAGAACAAAATTTCTCTGAATAGACTGACTTAAAACAATTCCTTCTGAATGATTATGTCGATAAGCAATATTTAGACCATTGTTATAAATATTTGCCAGTCCCAACAAAATAAGATGACAACTTTTGAATTCTTAAGAGACATACAGGAAAAATATAATAAATTTCAAGCAAAAGTCAATTTATCTGATATAACAGTTGGAGCAAAAACTGCAGTAAACGCACTTATTCAATCTGTAGCAGTGAATACATCCATGAAAGCATGTAAAGATCTCTATAGAAATAATCAGGCAACTAGAAACCCAGACACTTTATCGGAGAAGAATTTAATAATACGGAAAACTAAAATTCTGAATCAACACCGGAAGAGTTAGAATATTTCGAAAATATTGGAATTGAACCAGAATTAGAGTATGGAGGGGAAAATTTATTAGAGCAACCCCAACTGAACTTGAATCCTTAACAAATAATATGATCTATAAATTACCGTACATTAAACCCCAAAATTCATTTGTGTTAATTGATACAGGTTCTTCACAAAATTTTATAAGTAAAAATTATGTTTATAATAATAAAGTTTTATTTGAAGTTTTCAGAGAAAATTTTTAAAATTCAGACAATAGATGGTGAATCGAAAGGCAACGAATATACTTTTGTGAAATATGAAGATAAAACTATAAAAGTTGATCTTTTCAATTTTCATTCAAGTTTTCATATTTTATTAGGATATAATGCGCTCCAAATTCTACAAGCACAAAAAATTTCAGCAAAGAAGAAATAAAATTATTAAATTTGCTAACATGATTCTCAATATTTTGAACAGAATAAGACACACTCTGTTTTCACTACATTAGAAAAATCTTCGGTGAGAATAGAACTTTTGAATAGAATAGAATCAGAATCATCAATTATATTATTGAATAGATATAGAGATTTGCATTACATTTGAATGAAAAACCATAGGCGACAAATTTCCAATACCAGACATTTCCGGAATATTAGACAAACTTGGCAAATCCTACTTTTATACAACACTTGATTTGACTTGCGGATCTCATCAAATAGAGATGAATCCTAAAGATATCAAAGAAACGGCGATTTCAACAGACAAAGGACATTACGAATTTGACCACATGCTTTTTATTCCAAAGAACGCAGCTTCGACCTTCCAACGCCTGATGAATTATGTTTTGCGAGATTTGATCAACAAAATTTGTTTTGTTTATTTGGAGGATATAATAATTTTAGACACTTCCTCACAAAAACATATTGATAATATTCAAAAAGTATTCCAAAAATTACGCGGAGCTCATCTTGAAATTGAACCGGATAAATGCGAATTCCTGCGTAAAGAAACTGCATATTTAGGGTATATTATAACGACTGAAGGACTAAAGCCAAATTCCGACAAAATTAAGACCATTCAAAATTTTCCATTACCTAAAACTTCCAAAGAAATAAAATAATTTTTAGGCCCATTAGGATATTATAGACGATTCATCAAAGACTTCTTGGAATTAACTAAGCCTTTCACTCCAAATTCCAAAATTAATTTCAATGATTCTGACTATATAAAAAAATTTCTGTTTTAAAAGCGCTCCTCAGTAATAATCCAATATTACAATATCCGGATTTCGAGAAAGAATTCATATTAACTACAGATGCAAATAATTTTGCATTAGGAGCCGTTTTATCTCAGAAAAATTAACATGGAAAGGATTTACCAATAGCTCATGCATCACGAACATTAAACGAACATGAACAAAATTACAGCATAATAGAAGTTTACAATTATTTTTGAGAGTAATAAGCCGATCATTCATTGTATTTCAAAAGATTTTCATATGTTACAAGGATTTGCAAAGCAAATTAATGAAAAATATAATTCCAAAAATAGTTTCAATGAAATTAAAATAGCAAAAAAAAAATTAGCCATCTAAAATTGCGATGGAAAATTGATATTCCATTCAATTACAAAAAAATTGCTATGAAGATAGTTCAACAATTGAAGATATTCCCCAAAGTTTGAAATTATTAGTAGAGTATCTTATTCAAAATAATATTTATGGAATTGATATGCCTAAAATATATTTAGGATTGGATTTAAAAGATTGGAATGAAATAAAAATGTTGTTCAGAGAAGAATGTGAATATTCTAATATTAAAATCAACGTTTATGAGTACAGCCCGCAACGAAACATTCAAAATTATGCTAGTTCTCTAATTGTTGAAACCTTGGAGGGAGAACAACAGAGACTTGTCAATCAGATGACGAGAACTCTATAAATGGTTTAACATATATAGAATCACTGGTTAACATAGGAAAAAATCAGATTATCATCAAAGAAACTAATGACAGGAGCTAAGTGAAAATTGAGAAGTTATTATATAACAAAGTAATAAGATATTATTTCTATCTAAACCCTGTAAACAGTAATGAAACCATAGCTGAATTTATAAAAGAATATTTATAGCCGGCATTAACTATCATTGTTTTATCTCAGAAAAATTCAAGTTACATATTTATTCAGTATTACAAATTATTGGATAAAATGGTTGACGCTGACTGGATTTGTGAATAATGTGAGTGATGTATTCTTGGGATTTTAGAAAAGAAATAAAATTAAATTGACTGAAATCCCAAGAATTCATCTCTTACATGAATTACAAATTATGTTCAGAGCGAATAGTTACCGATTGATTTCTTGTAAAAGTTTATTAATTGATGTTCAAACTTCTGAAGATCAAATTCAACATGTAATAAATTATCACGAAGGTGAGACGAACCACTGAGGTATAACGGAAACCTATGAAAAATTGCGACGAAATTATTACTGGCCAAACATGATCAAATATATTCAGAACTATATTAATAAATGTACAGTTTGTTCAGAAAACAGATATGAAAGAAATCCAATTAAAATCCCGATTGTAAAAACGCCTACAGCTAATGAACCTATAGCAAATATTAACATAGATTTGCTCTCATTGGAGAAAACAAAATTTTTAACAATTATCGATAGGTTTTCAAAATATGCCCAGGCTTAAGAAATTAAGAATCAAAATTCTGTCACAATTATTGAAAGATTATTGAAATATTTCAGTCATTTCGGTTTGCCTAAAGAAACCACCTCACCTCAGATAATGGAAGAGAATTCAATAAGAAATTATTTACTAGTTCCTCAGCCATGAAAGCAATAGAAATAAATTTCGTTAGTATAAATAATCCTAAATCGAATGGCAATGTTGAACGTTTCCATAGTACTTTGATTCAACATATGAGAATTTCGAGCCAAAATTAAAAATTTAATCAGTTTAATCTCAAAAATAAAGTAAAGTATAGCATAATAGCATACAATTCGTTAATTCATTCTGTCACAAAAGACACCCTTTTCAACGTTTTATTAGGACATTCGAATACTAACTTATTAGAAAGTTATGAAGAACAAATTACCGATACGTATGTCCAGAACCATAAAGAGGTGATGAACACTCTTCATAATAAGATAAAAGAAAATATCGATGAAAATAAGGACAAATATGCCGGAGAAGTAAGTTCAACGCCATCAATACCAGCCCAAGTTTACAGAAATATCCATACCGGTAAAATTAGGAAACCCAAATTCAAAATTATTGATATGAAATAAATCAGACCCAAAAGAGCACGAATAATAGATGACAAGAATCGAAAAGTTAAACTTGACTGAATAAGGAAACCTCGTGTTTCAGATGGAATGCCATAGTACATAGATCCCAAATTCAAGAAAAAACATCTAGCCTTGAAATCAATATTATAGAATCAGGTGAAGCTTATATCCAGACAGATGAAAAACTCATATTTATAAATATAACATTAACACTTAAGTTGTGACAAAGTACATTATCTGCGTCAATTGTGGACCTACAATTTAGGCATACACGATTTAGCATCTGGAGTTGGTACCATGTACATGTGGCATGAGACTGAAGCCTTCAAAAGTTCCCAAGAAGTTATCTCATGCTCGCTAAAGTATATTCAGAGCTTGCCGGAAACAGAAACGCTCACCTTCAGTGACAAGTGCGGAGGGAAAACTAAAGACAAAAACATAATAAAATTTTTGAGGTAGGTTGGGCAATATTCTAGATCAAAAGCGTGGATCACCGTGTTTTATTCTTTTGTTCAGGACATTCATTTATGGAATGTGATCAGGATTTTGCTATTATTGAGAAGGCAGCAAAGAGACGGCTAACTCATATTTTTACACCCGAGGATTGGGCTACATCCGCAGCAGTCGTCAATAGGGAATTCATCAATGTAAGAATGCAGCCCGAGGAATTCATATCCATATCGCCTATAGAAAACATCATGAGATCTCATATTATTGAAGGATTGATCAAAATGAAATAGCCGCGCTTTGCGAGCGAACGTGCATACAAATTATTCTTCAAAGAAGTTTATAGCACTGATTTTCCTTCTGAACAAAGATGAGTTTATCTATACCTTAACAAGGTACCTCCAAATACTCAAATGGCAGAATACAAAACCCTGCTGTAGCTTCTATATTTTATACCACCAATACACCACGATTTTTATAAATTACTGAATCCTCTAGGACAAGCAACAAGCGACGGAAATGACAAAGATGACACTTGTCAACATAGCTGATTCTGACGAATTAAACAATGACTAGAATAACTCAATCTGTAACAGCAAATTTCGTTGTATTGTTATTTTCTGATGATAAAGCATGACATTCATTCAGAATAATTTGTTCCTCACGTGAAAATTTCAAATCATTGCTGACATAAACTTGAAAAGATGGAATTAATTTATACGATTATGTGATAACCCTGTGCCTGAATAGGGCTATATATAACCAAAATTATTCTAAAGAGTCCTGAATTCAGTTCAAGAGCATTCATTAAACTCTATATCCCCAATGAACTGTCGACCTGAGTAGACGTTATAACTAGCAGTTCTTATTTTTTCGTCACTCATAATCAGATTTCTACTTTTATTTTTTTTTTGATATATTGATTTTTTATATCATATCAATATGGGTACGAGAAATTTATCTACTATAGTGAAAGAAGTTTTAGAGGCGCTTATGAGTGATAGTGTTGATATAGTGAGCAAAATCGCTGAGAAGGTGTGCATCAGACTCGAAAACAAACTAGAAGAACAAAAAGTTTTATATGAAGGCATAATTAGCAATCTTCACAGTGAGAATAAAAATTTGAAACAACAAATTAACAGACAAGAACAGTATTCCCGCAGAAATAACGTGCGTGTCTATGGAGTTGAAGAAGATCAAAGTGAGAACACTGAATCTAAGGTCTGTGCTATTCTAAATGACAAACTTAAAATTAACATTGAACCAAATATGATTGATCGGTGTCATCGTGTTGGTTAGAAGTCGGACAAAAAAATGAAAGCTAGATCGATAATAATCAAATTCACATCTTACAAATTTCGTAGCTTAGTAATGAATAACAAAAAACAGCTTAAGAACTCTAAAATCACGGTGACAGAGGATTTGACCAAAGGAAACTTTGATCTCTTTATCAAGTCGTGCAAGCAATTTGGTTTCAAAAATGTGTGGTCACGTGATGGTAGAATATTTGCCAATGTTAATAAAACTGTACATCTCATTGAAGATTTTGATTCGCTCACTTCTGTCTCATCTCAGGAGCACCGCATCCTACCCTCTTAGTGATTTGCTCTAGATTAGTACAACGGAGCTGCACTAGTTTCTTTTCTCATGTTATATTTTTTATTTGTATATATTTTTTGCAAGTTATACTGTGCTTTCTATGTTGTTTCTAGTTTGGCTTAACCTTCAAATATAATTTGACAAGTAGATAAATTTAATTAACTTAGTGCTTGCTTGAACACAATGTCACAGCCATATGGTCCAAATGCAGATGTCAATGAACTTTATAGTAATTTACTAAAAATTGCACAGCTAAATGTGAGATCACTGAATTCATATTTTGTTCAGTTTAAAGAGTTCATGGATGAACAAAATTTTGATATTGTCGCTATTACCGAAAGTTGGATTAGTCCTAATTCACCTGCACACCTCTTTCATATTGATAATTACAAATTAATAAGTCGTGAGAGAACTGAAGAACGTGGCGGAGGTGTCGCTTTTTACGTTCGAGATAATATTAATTTCCAAGTTCTAGATACCAGTTTCGTACAGCGCAGCAATATCGAATTTTTATGGATTCAGTGTCATATTTCTAATTATAAGATATGTATAGGTGTAATATATGACCCTAATTTGGATTATTACAAAGATTTGTGTATTTTAGAAGAATTTTTTGCTGAATTTAGTGTGTCCAGTGATTATATCATCTGTACTGGAGATACAAATTTTGATTTATTCAATAATAATTATAGAACAATGTATCTTGATAATATTATAGCAGCGAATAATATGTGTCAACTGATCAAAGATTGTACAAGACCTGCTTCAAATTCTCTACTAGATGTAATGATTATTTCAGATGATACTTTGTGTCTTAATTCGGGTGTGATATCATCAAATCAAATCTTGGATCACGACTGTGTTTATTGTGTTCTAAATATTGTCAAATCCAAAAATAAAAGTAAATATAGACATATAGAGATTTTAAAAATGTTAATTTAGACGAGTTAAACAGAGATGCTGGAGAGATAAATTGGCACAATATTTTTTATTTGGAAAATGTGAACGAAAAAGCAGAATTACTCAATAAAAATATTAAAAATTCATTTGATAAACATGCCCATTTGAAGAAAATTAACACAAATAAAAAATATTGTCCATGGATTACACCTGTAATCAAAATTATGCAAAACAAGCGGGATAAAGCATTGCTAGCATATAAAAAGTGTAAAACTGAAGCTAAGTGGAATTATTATAAAAGTCTCAGAAATTTAACCACGGATGCCATTCGTAAAGAAAAGAGTGCATTTCTTAAATATAATATAGATCAAAATATGAATAATCCCACTGGGCTTTGGCAAAATTTAAAACATGTTGGTGTTATCACTAAACAGAAAAAGAATCTTCCCAGTGAACTTTGTAAACCACAAGAATATGGCCAATATATATCGGATAAAGTTGGAACATCAATTGTTAATCCGAAAGCTTTAAATACGTTTTTTAACAGTAGTTTCTGTGATCATTGCACTAATCATTTTGAATTCAAATGTGCAGATATATCTCAAATAGAAAAGATTATTAAAAGCATTAAATCAAATGCAATTGGTGCGGATGGTATATCTATCAAGATGATATTATATATACTGCCTTTCATAATTGATTGTATTACGCACATTGTAGATTTTTGTTTATTGCAGCGAGTAATACCGGATGTATGGAAGCTTGCTATTGTGAAACCAATATTAAAAGTAGATAACGCTAGTAGTTTCGATGAGATCAGACCAATAAGCATCTTGCCTGTTCTGAGTAAAATTTTAGAGAAAATAAGCTACGGACAAATGATTAGATATATAAATGAGTCTCAAATTTTGCCTTCGTCTCAATCTGGTTTCAGAAAAGGTTTCAGTACCAATACTTGCCTAATTAATTTAATTGATAACTTGATAAAAAGTTATGATCAATCAGAAATAACATTGCTTGCACAAATTGACCTTTCCAAAGCCTTTGATTTGGTTAACCATGATTTATTGCTAGCCAAATTAAAGTATTATAACTTTTCCCAGAATGCCCTGGATTTCTTTTATAATTATTTGATAAATAGATACTATTCCATAAAGATAATATCTGACTCGAAGTCTTATGCCTCTTCTTTATTTGTCTATTCTTGCGGTGTTCCTCAAGGAAGTATTCTAGGGCCACTTTTCTTCATACTCTTTGTAGCAGATATGCCAGCAGTATTAAAAAAATGTTCTGCATACTCTTATGCTGACGATACAAATATATTAACATCTTTCAAAACAGCTGAAATTAATGATTCCATAAATGATCTAAATGATGATATAAATAGATTAATCGTCTGGACAAAAGATAACGGACTTCTCATAAATGCAGAAAAGACTAAACTTTTAATTATTGGAAACTGCTCTGTTGAACCTTCTATTACTGTCGATGGCAAATGCATAAAGAGTAGTCCTTTTATTAAAACATTAGGTTTACTTATAGACAAAGATATGAAATTTCGCGAACATTTACAAAGTAAACTTACTGCGGCGCGAATTCGACTCAGATATCTCTATCAATTTAAAAATGTTTTAGCATTCGAAGTTAAATTACGTTTGATCAATACGCTCGTATTGCCCATTTTAGAGTACTGCGCTTGTGTCTATATTCCCAATCTCACACAGCAAGATATAAATCGAATTACTATTTTCCAAAACTCTTGTTTGAGATTTACATACAGTGGGCGTAAATATGACCATATCTCAACATACAGAATAGCAGCCAATATGAATTTAATTGATGACAGAACCAATTTCCTCTACTTATGTTTGGTTCATAAAGTATTAACAACAAAAACACCGAAATATTTATATGATAAATTTAAGACAAAATCATATGAATATTCATTACGTCATAAGAATGCATTTGTCGTTCCATCTTTTAACAAAAGTAAATTCAAGAGCTCTTTTTCATATCTTGCACCTAAAATGTATAACGAAATACCAACATTTCTAAAATCTCTTTCGTTAAATTCTTTCAAATTACATCTGAAAGATATATTTGATTCAATTTCTGGAAATTTACTTCCATAATATAAAGAACAATCATATTTATCAGTGGGCTCATTTATTTTGTATATTTTATTGTCTTCCTCTATTCTTTAAGTACATGATCATCATTAGTTACGCTTATTTTTTTTCTTATTGTATTATTTGTTTAAAAATTCATTGGATTGATATTTATAGCTAAATGTATGAATAATTTGTAGGTTGGGTGGAAGAACAGCCTTTGGCTGAACCTCGCCTTTGGGTTACACTCAATAAAGATTATTATTATTATTATTATTATTATTATATATATAATGTAGTGCTGCAGGCTAAGTAGGCCCATGGCTTCTGTTACAATTTTTCGCCATTTTTTACGGTCCTGTGCTCATCGCTTAAAGTTCGTAATCCCTAGTGTCTTTGAGTCCTTTTTCACCCCTTCATACCACCTCTCCTTTGGTCTTCCCATTCTTTTTTCTTTCACAACACCTGCGTATAACATCTTTCTTACTACTCTGTCCTGTGGTAGTCTCAGCACATGCCCTAGTCACCGTGACCTTTGTGCTTTAGCCACTTCCACTATTCCAGGCTCATCATAGAATTCCATTAGCTCGGTATTAGTTCGTCTTAACCACACATCACCCTCTTTTTTACCACCATAAATCTTCTTCAGAATTTGTCTCTCCCACACTTCTAGTTTATTTTCTATAGTCTTGTTTAGCACCCACATTTCACTACCGTACAGTACCACTGGTCTTATAATGGTTTTATACAGCCGCTTTTTCGCACTTCTTGACACACTTTTCGATTTTAATAGTTTCCCCATGGCTCCCGCACTTTTGTTTCCTTCCGTTATCCGTGTTATAATGTCTCGCTCTTCGCTATTGTTATTTGTTACAGTAACACCTGAGTGAACAAAGTTATTAACTTTCTCGAATGCGTAGGTTTTACCTCCTCCAACCTGTATTTTAAGAGACTCTTCTTGTATTTCTTGATGTTCCGACTCTATCTCCATGTATTTGGTTTTGTCCTCGTTTATTTTCAATCCCATTTCCTCCGGCGTTTGGACGTAACGTTTGAATACCTCCTTTAGTTCTGTTTTTGTTCTGGTTATTAACGTTATGTCGTCTGCAAACGCTAAACATTGGTGTTTTAGTTGACAAATGATTCCTTTTGTGTAGATTCTGCTTTTCCTTATAACCCACTCTAGCGCCAAGTTGAACAGGACGGGTGATACTGGGTCTCCTTGCCTCGGTCCTCTGTTTACATCGAAACTCTCTGATGTTTCTCCATCCACCAGGATTCTGCATTTTGTCTCTTCATGGGTCATCTTAATGACTCTTATCATTTTTTTGGGCATTCCTAGTTCTGCGAGTGCTTGTTTAAAATCTATAAACAACATTTGCAGGCTTAGATTGTGTTTATAACTATTCGCTATAGTTTGTTTCAGTGCAAATATTTGATCCGTAGTTGATCTGTTCGGTCTGAAACCAGCTTGATATTCTCCTAGGATATTGTTTGCTTGTTTTTGTACTCTATTTTTTGAACATCTTGCTAAAATTTTGTACGCCACGTCTAATAGTGCTATACCTATGTAATTCTCGCATTTCAGTCCGTCCCCCTTTTTGTAAATTGGGCATATTAGTGCTTCCTTCCATCTCTCAGTCATACGTTCAGTCCGCCATATATCCTCTATTATTTCCATAATATACTGGATTACTTCGTCCCTTGCTTTTTTGTATACCTCTGATGTTATTCCGTTTATTCCCGGGCTGGTTCAGTATTTCTCGAATATCCTTTATGTCTTGTGGGTTTTGCTCTATACTATTCCCTTCTTGTTGAGTTGTTTTGGTTTCATTTGTAGTTTCCAAAGTCAGATCTCCCTCATTTAGCACTTCCTTGAAATATTCTTCCCATACATGTAGTTTGTCCACACTAGTGGCGGTTGACACTCTGTTCTTTGTTTCTTGGCCTCCTGATAAAAGTTTTTCAACTCCTTGTTTTCAAAATCTTCTTCTAATATTATCATTTTTTCTTCCATCATTTGCCTTTTCTTTTGTCTACACAATTGTTTCGTCCCTCTTCCTAATCCCACTTTTGCATTCTTCGTCGAACCATTCTTAATTTTTGTCCCTCACATTTCTACGCAGCATCTGTTCTGAGACTTTAAGTATTGCTCCTTCCAATTTATTCCATTTTATATCTACCCTTTCCTCTGAAACTTGCTCTGCTAGCTCTAGCTCCTTCGACAGTAGACTTTGAAATTGCTCTCTGCTTTTCTCATTAGTTAGTGGCGAGGTGTCATATCGTTTCAAACGGTTGTGTTTATCCTGTGTTACTTTTGGCAACTCCTGTTTCATTACTATTTTTACAAGGAAACGATCTGTGTCTAGTACTGCACCTCTTTCGCTTGTGATATTTTTAATTTGTTTCGCATGCTCACTCTCTATTAATACATGGTTATATAACTATGGCAAATGATAATAATTCAAAGTTTTTGACGTTTCAAGCATAAAGTCTTTTCTAGAAATAAGTGAAATCTAAATACAAATATCCAATTTTTTACTACTCTACACTTGAACCCTTCGTCTTCTGACCCCCTCAATCATTTTTCTATTATAAGCATTGAATGCAAAAAGTGTTTCCCTGAGAAAAAAATAGTTTTAATGAAAATAGCAAGTTTTGAATGGATTAGAATGGTTTTTCCCAGAACATTATAGAATTTATTCGAAAACTCAATGCACTTCCCTTATTCCATTATTTCCATTGTTATATGACTTTTATTCATGTAGAACATAAAGAGTTGTATTGGTTAATGGTATGAAAATGATTACAAATTTGATTATAATTGTAGTTTGTGAATTGTGCGGCTCAGTTGTCACATTACAGTACTATAAATATCAGTGGATAATTATTTTTCATACCACTTGAAATTAACATTATAATGTGAAAAACTTTATCGTTGGATAGAGGTAGAGTTTCCGGAAAAAGATTTTCATCTATTCTGTATTCAATAACACAAATGCCATCGTAGACAACCTTTCCCTTCTATTTTAATTTCATTTAGTCACATAATCTGAATTTGATTTTGATATAAAGTCCCCCTTTCTTGTCAGTCAATTCCTGAGCTACTCGTGTCATGATGCCTATTCATTATTTAACAAATTTGTCTTTCACTCCATTCGGTCAGCAATAAAGTTAAAATTTGTATTTTCTTCAATTTTTTTCATATCATCATCATTGAATTTAACGTTCAAAGTCTCTTTCAAAGTACAAAAGTTTTCATCATCAACATCAAAATTTGAACGTTCAGCGGAAGTACAGAGTAAAATTCCTTACATATTACAGAAAGTTTGATTTTTTTTCGATTCGAAAGACTATTTTCAGCCAATTTTCTTGATGGAATAGGTGATCCATTTATTAATTGCCACGCTTTATTTATAATCAATAATTTTGTTCCAGCGCTGTCCTGTGATGCAGAGCTTGATTTTTATAATACAAGTTTGCTATTAAACGATAAGTACTCACAAACTATCACAAATAGAAAATCTTCCGAAAAGATTGTTGAAAATCCGTAGTATCAGTATGAATATTTTAGTATTTGAGTACCTTAAAAAATGTTGTCGAATAGCTGAGTAAATCCGCAATCGTATGACAATCACGGTTAATTGCTGCATTGCGCAATCGGGTTCGGTTATACCGTAAACTACGAGTTCTACTATATCTTTCTCTTGCCAGGAAGCTCTCAAATTTCGAAGAAACGCGACTTTATCATGCACATATGTTTCGTACGTGATAACTCGAGAGGATGTGAATGCAGCTGCTTCAGTTAGCAACTGACCAAGATTGCGTTTATTAGGAAAGGCTCCTAGAAAATCTCGGCGGAAAGTATTCCAATTGCGAGTTACAGGCGACCATCGCTCATACCAACGTTTAGCGCTCTGTAATAAAAACCTACCAATTCTCACCAAAATTTGTAGATCACTCAAATTGAACTCATCACGCACCGATTCCACGAATCCTACCCATTTGATTGCTTCGTCAGTCTCCGGATTGAACACAGGAAAATCAATTCGCTCGGGAGTTGTCCTGGAACTTGTCAACGCCTTCACTAATTCAGCTAAAATATCTTGCGATGAAGTGGAGGATCCGTCCATTATGGACCAATTCGACATAACACACTGGATCACTCTGCCGGTAGCACACGGAGCACAAAAATACTTAATGCGGATCGTGCGCGAATCCCACTTCTCATGTCAGGAACAGACAGATTGTACCAAGCAAACACTAGGATAGCTCAGAATAGGTTCATTATATAAATTCCATCGTGTTTGATATTAAATTGAAGCTTATGAAACTGGCCATGAAATTTATGATCGAGGAAGTACTGTGTGGCCACAGCATATTTTATTTTACACAAACTACAAATATTAAGCATCAATAAAAAAATATTTTATGGATAAATTTTATTTCCTGGAGGCTTTTTTTCCAGATTCCTAGCAGGGTTAGAAGGAAAAAGGTTGCAAGTGGTTTTGAAATAAATGGTGCTACATGAGCCTTTTAATAACATTTGGTTTTCAATTTATGATTATTATTTGATACATAAGCTTTAGTAGTGTGACAGATAAATTGCAATATCTGGCCCTCTAATGCCCGGTTTTATGAACGATAGATAAGTAAATTACTAGCAAAGTAAAATTTATTCTTGAAGTAAACTAGTATATTCTAGTGTAATCTGTTTCATAAAACAAGAATGAAATTACTAGGCAAGTAAATCTACAAGATAAACTATTCGCTTGATTTTCGAGAGGGTAAATTTTTATTCTGTAGAATAATTTTGACATCATTTGTACGTACTGTCAAAGTAATGATATTTTGGAATTGGTACACGCTGTATATATCTTCCAAGCCTTCGAGAGTAAGTTTTTGGGAATTTGCAAGTATTTTAATTTTTTTTACAAATATTTATGGACTTCAGAAATACAAGAAAATGTCAATTTCTTCTGTCAGCTCTGTATCAGTTGAAACAATATCATCAGGTAGTTTATCTTCATCTGAAAATGAGGAAATAGAAGACAATTCTTTGAGAAGACCTCGAATATTTAAAGAAAGAAATAATCCTTTTGACTTTTTCGATGAAAAAGATTTTAAAGATCGATTTCGTCTGTCAAAAGATTCGATTTTGTACATCTTTAATATCATAAAAGACAACATACCACAACACACACAAAGAAATATGCCTATATCGCCCATGAACCAACTATTAATAACCCTTCGGTTTTATGCTTGTGGTTCATTTCAATTAAATGTTGGAGATAATTTTCATGTCTCCAAGCCGACAGTATGCATAATTACACGAAGAATAACTATCCTTCTGGCAACATTGAGAGAACAATTTGTCAAAATGCCAAATACAGTCAGATGTAGGAGTCAAACATGTGCGGATTTTTTTTAAATAAGCGGATTCCCCAATGTTTGTGGAGCAATAGACTGTACACATATCCGTGTACAGTCTCCAGGAGGACAAAATGCAGAAATTCATAGAAACAGAAAAGGATATTTTTCTTTGAATTGCCAGATGATTTGTAACGCCAATCTAAAAATAATGGATGTAGTCGCTAGATGGCCTGGTTCCGCTCATGATAGCAACATATTCAATAACTCTTCAATACGAGCTAGGCTGGAGAACAATGAGTTTGGTAATTGTTATCTTTTAGGGGATAGTGGGTATCCCTGTAAAAATTACTTACTGGTACCAATACAGAAGAATCCAGCTACTATAGGTCAACAAAGATATAACAAGGCACAAATTCGAACCCGAAATACAATTGAAAGAGCATTTGGCCTATTGAAAAGACGGTTTTCATGTTTATCTCTAGGACTGAGAATTAAAGTAGAAAGATCTTTAGCAGTAATTGTGGCAACGTGTGTCTTGCATAATATTGCTATTGACCAGAAAGATAGTTTTGGAAGTAATGAGGATATAGAACTAGAAAATGATCCAATCGATGTAAACTTTGCGAATAATGGAGATGGAGTTAACTTTGCGGTACGAAATGCTGTTATAAATGAAATATTCTCGAGATGAATTGTCATCCAAATAAATAATATCATAAGAGTATAAAAATAGTGCTGATGTTCAAAGTGATATCGTTATTTATATTATTATTTTTTGAATACCATATTGATGTATCGTGATTGAAAATGAACTTCTTATCCTCATGTAATAAATGTATGATTCTTCATAACATTTTTTCTTTAAATAAGCATTCAAATGATAAATTTCATAAATTAATACCATCGAAATGGCAAAAAAAACGTAAAATTGACAAATCTTGAGGTGATGTATTTGTTAAGGATCACATCTGCAGTGGCACACGTATGAGCTCCTGAATAATACTTTTAATCAGAATTAACTCAAATAACGTTTAGCAAATTATTTTATTAGACAAAAATTATATAACATGTCATTCATCAAAAAATATGTCAAAATCATTTTTTTTACATATATAATAACTATAGCAACCGAATTTGTAATTGGTATAATTATCAAGATAGAATTGGTTTAATGTTTTCCATTTATAACTTCAACACCTTCCCTCATTGAACAAATTCTTTAAGTCATACATATTTCATTATGATTCAATTATGTTGTAACTTGACAAACCCATCAATGAACATAATTTTTGATGTCTTACTTTATGCAGCGGTTTCGTCATTATATCCGCTATTTGATATTCTGTAGTCACTTTCTTAATTATAATTTCACCACTTGTAACCAATTCTCTTACAAAGAAATGTCTTGTATTAATATGTTTGGTTCTTCTATGCAGTTCTGGGTTTTGTGACAGTTTAATGGCAGCCTCGTTGTCCACATGTATAACTGGTTGTTCTGTAAGATTAGTTAAACTTTTTAACAATCTTTTTATCCAAACCATACCTCTGGCAGTCTCGCTAGCAGCTACTATTTCTGATTCTGTAGTTGATATTGCCACTGATTGTTGCAAATTGCTGAACCAGGAAATAGCTCCTCCAGAATACATACATACAACTCCTGAAGTTGATCGTCCTGTTTTTCTATCACCTCCATGATCCGCATCACTGTATCCTTCCAATATTCCTCTCTTAAAATCTTTTTGATAAATTAAGCCGTTATCCATCGAACCTTTTAAATATCGAAATATTCTTTTTACTTGAATCCAATCATTTTTCTGTGGATTTTCTAATCTTCTGGAAACAACTCCAACGGCGTATCCTATATCAGGCCTTGTGTTGGTGAGTAAATACATTAAAGATCCAACAGCTTGTCGATAAGGAAATTCCTCATTACTTTTATCTGGATCTATTTCCTTCCCTGTTTCATTATCATCTTTAATGATCGGTGTGCTTACTGGTCGACATTCGGCCATACCAAATTTTTATAGTAGTTTCTTTGTGTAAGATTTCTGACTTATCTTTAGAGATCCATCCTCTAGATGTTCTATTTCTAAGCCTAAAAAATAAGTAGCTGGCTTTGCTACAATTTTAAATTCATTCTTCAAATTTTGAATCAAAACCTCTAGTAGATTTTTGCTGATTGCAGCTACCAGTCCATCATCTACATATAATGCAAGTAATATCTTTTCATTGTTTTTCTTCATAACATACAAACAAGGATCTGCATCACTTTCTTTGAAGCCTAAATTCGTGAGAAATTCACTGAAACGCTTATTCCAGCATCGAGGTGCTTGCTTCAAGCCATACAAACTTTTATTCAGAAGACATACTCTCCCTGAATTATCATTGAATCCTTCCGGTTGTTTCATGTATATCTTTTCTTCTAAATTTCCATACAAAAAAGCTGTGGAGACATCAAATTGCATCAGAAGCAGACCTTCACTTGCAGCAACACTGAGCAATCCTCTTATTGTAGAAGATTTCACAACAGGACTGAATGTTTGATCATAATCTACTCCTCTTCGTTGCGAAAAACCTTTAATTACTAGTCTTGCTTTATACCTTTCAACTGTACCATCTGGGTTATACTTAATCCTATATACCCACTTGCATGGTATAGCTTTCTTATCCTTTGGCAAAGACTCTAATGTCCACGTTCCATTTTCTTGTAGAGAATTCATTTCTCTATTCATGGCTTCTTTCCATTCATTTTTTTCCTTGCTTTCAATAGCTGCAGTGTATGATGAGGGCTCATGACCTTCAATAATATTCATACAAGCAGAGAACATACAGTCTTCATATCTCTCTGGTGCATGAAGCTTTGTACGATCTCTTAAAGTCATACCCTCATTTTCTTCTTCTTTTTCATCTTTTTCATCGTTATTCTGTCCACAAGTATCATTTTTCTCTGCATCCTGTGGTACATCTGTTAAAATTGTCTGAAATTTCTCTTCACTATCTGAAGGAACATTCATAATTGCACTTTGCTGTAGCGGTTCTTCTTTGAAAATAACGTCTCTGGATCTAATAAGTTTATTTTCTTCAGTCCACACTCTATATCCATCTTCTCCATCATATCCAATTAATAAGCCTTTAATTGCCTTCTTCTCCAATTTCTTCCTTTTTTGGCTAGGAATATGAGCATAGCAGGTACTACCTATTATACGAAGATGTTGAATCTTTGCTCTTCTCCCATACCAAAGCTCATATGGAGCTTTATCTTTCACACTTGATACTCCTGTTCTATTTAGAATATAAGCTGCAGTCATTATCATTTCTGCCCATAATCCCTGAGGAAATTGACCATGAGCATGCATCATAGTTCGAGCCATTTCTACAACAGTTCTGTTGTCACGTTCACAGCAACCATTTTGTTGTGGAGTGTAAGGCATTGTTAAACGATGCCTAATACCATAATGATTAAGAATTTTTCGTACATTGTTATTATCAAACTCTCCACCATTATCACTCAATATTTCTTTTACTAAATAACCCGAAGTTTCAACCTCAGCTAGCATTTGTTTTAATTTATTAACTACATCTGATTTTTCCTTTAATAAATATATGAAACGATATCTCGTGAAATCGTCTTTAAATAAAACAAAATATCTGAAACCTGACATTGAGTTCTGAAAAGGTCCACATACGTCAGTATGTATTAGTTCTCCTGGTGCTGTTGCTCTTTGTCGTTCACCAAACTTTAATCTATGTGCCTTACCAAAAATGCAGCCTTCACATAGTTCACTATCTAACTCTAGTTTGACCCCAAGTTCTCTTGAAATAATGTCTTTTACATGCCTTTTATTTTGGTGCCCTAATCTTTCATGATAAATTTGTAAACTATCAACTTTAGATGATAAAGTACTCACCTCATTACATGACTTTGACGGTTGAATCAAATCTAATTTATAAAGTCCACCTTTTCTTGTTCTTCTACCAACAAGTACTATTTTGTCATCGACTTCCAAGTAGCATTTTTCAGCCGTTGATACAAATTTACTGTTAGTCTGTTTGTCTTGAGCAGCCAAAATAGAAAATAAGTTCTTTATTTTCGGAACATACCATACATTTTCTAATAAAATAGATATCTTCTTTCCATTAACATTGGTTAATAGATTAACTGTACCTTCACCAATTGCATTTATTGATTCACCATTTGCTGTGATGACCGTATGATCACTGTCAAATTTCTCAAATTTTTTAAATAAA
This sequence comes from Dromius quadrimaculatus, assembly GCA_963989225.1. Lineage (NCBI taxonomy): Eukaryota > Metazoa > Arthropoda > Insecta > Coleoptera > Carabidae > Dromius > Dromius quadrimaculatus. The sequence continues at coordinate 33,896,393 of OZ022328.1, read as the reverse complement.
TCTTTTCTATAAGTAATATGATTAGTAGCACCGTTATCAATAAACCAGTAATCTTCATTAGTTTCGAAAGTAAATACTGTACTATTCACTACTTCTAAAACAATATTTACTTTTGTACTTTCTTCTGATTTGGCTGGTTTCCTCGGTCTACCATCAGATTTCCATTTTTCACAATATCTTACTATATGCCCGATTTTCTTACAATAATGACACACAATGTTTGACTTCTTCTTATCTATGTTGACTTGTGTCTTTCTTTTGCTCGTTGACATTAGAATTTCCTTGTTATTGTCTGAATCTTTACTTTTCGAGCTGAGTGCTCTTTCAAAAGCACATAATTGATTTGTGAGATTTTCTATAGTTCTCTCCGATTTTGACATGAGCAACCAACTAGATTTGAAAAAGAAATAATCATCAGGAAGTGTATCCAAAATTTTGCAGATAAGGAAAAGATCAAGGAAGTTTGCTTTATTATCATCCTTGTCCACTTCTTCTTTTAGCTGACTCCAAATATTCTTCAATCTGGACATATGACTAGCTATATCATCACTTTCAACCTTTTTGAAAGTAAAGAATTGAAAACATAGTTCATAAGCTTCATCTTCTGTCGTGCCATCAAAAAGTCTGTGCAACTCCAACCAGATATCTCTAGCTTTATGAAATCTCATAATTTTCTTCAATATCTCTTCAGTCATGTTTGTCGTTAATATAATTAACGTGGTACTCTCTGTTTTGATGAATTCTTTCAATTCATTAGCTGTAATGTCTCCTGAGTTTCCAACGCCACTACCTGTACCTTGCTGTGAGGAATCTGGTCTTTCCCATTTTCCTTCAAGTATATCCATTGCACGAGGAATACTTCTAAGAACAATACAGATCTTATATTTCCACGTTGCCCAATTTAATTTGCTTTCTAATAATCCAACTTGAATCTTGGAGATATCCATGTTATCTGTTGAGATTCTGCTAGATATATTTTTATTATTCAGTTTCTATCTGGGCCCATAACCTGTTAAGGATCACATCTGCAGTGGCACACGTATGAGCTCCTGAATAATACTTTTAATCAGAATTAACTCAAATAACGTTTAGCAAATTATTTTATTAGACAAAAATTATATAACATGTCATTCATCAAAAAATATGTCAAAATCATTTTTTTTTACATATATAATAACTATAGCAACCGAATTTGTAATTGGTATAATTATCAAGATAGAATTGGTTTAATGTTTTCCATTTATAACTTCAACAGTATTATCAGTGAAACAGCTTATGAAATAACAAAATCGAACTAAAGAGAATGGAACATATAATTTGAACACGATATATAAATGCTAAATTATTAGGAATAAAATTCTTCAAAGGGATATCTTTGTTTTAATTCCAACTCTTTTTCACATTTTTGAAGTTTCAAAATGTCTTTTTCTATCTCTTCTCTTTCCCGCCTTATTTTCAAAATATCTAGCTCTACTTCTTCACTTTCTAATTCAACTGATTCCAAATTTTTTGCTCTCTTGTCAGACTTATGAAAATAGGGAGAATTTGGCTTCATAATACTTTTTTTCTTTTCCGTCGGGAATGCTGGAGGAATTTCGTTTGTTATTATGCTGGACTAGGCATTTTCTTCAATATTGAGTGGAACACTATCAATAATTACGAAATCTATGTCGTTGCTCAATGAATTTTCTTGCCCCTTGTCAACAATCTCATCTGCAACTTCATTTTATAATGAAAACATAAAGAGCAAATAAAAAATAATACCAAGTACACTTGAGCTATCAAATGGATTTATTAATTCTATTTGTCATCGATGGAATCTATTTTTGATTTAAACTCCGAACCTCCTCCAGTTTTATATAATTGTATCTATAAGAAAAATGTATATTCAATGTCTTTCACTAGCTTCGTATTTATAAATTATTTACTTTTTCTTCCGCCCGATCCTTCTTTACTTTTTTCTTAATTGTATCGTATAATAACTTCATTTGAATACCGTTTCGGGGTCCTGTTTGAGAGACAGCATTATATTCAAAAGCGATTTCATCCCATGCATTATTTTTTGCTTTGACATCTGATGTATCTGTCTTTTTATTTTCAATAATAGAGATATATCTTTTAACTATCTCTAACATATTACATTTGTCGGTTTCGGTATAATTTTTACCTCGTTCCCTTTTTTTGTCCATTTCGAAGCTCTCAATTTTTAATTTTGACGTTTTGCAGCACCTACTGGTTGGATAATGAACTATGACTCAGTCGGTAAATCAATGGAATAAAACAGTAACTTTGCTAGTTGCTATTTTACTAACTAACTTGCTTTATAAAACAGAATTTTTAATTTACTCACTGATTAAATTTATCTTGAAAGTAATAACTTGATATTCTATCTTCTGTTTATAAAACCGGGCATTAGTCCGCAAGGTTGAAAATCGGCCGGCCAAAACTGGTTTTATAATAAACAAACTGCAATATTCAAGCTGCACAATAGTGTTCAGCTCATTATTTTACGAATATTATTTCACAAGATATGAGCTCGCAAACTGTGACAATTTTTTGTTTCATTGTAGCCCCCTATACTAGTAGGGCTGCAGAAGATAAGATTGAAACAGGTTTTATAGTAAATGGCATTTCTTGAACTTCGTACCAGCGTCTGCTTCATGATTCTACTAAAATTATTTCATGGAATATGAGCTAGCAAATTATGACAAATTATTGTTACATTATTAGCATCCTGTATGTTGGGGCTGAAAGTTTAAGGGTTAAAACTGGTTCTATAATGAACGACACTACATAAGCTGCCTATTAATGTTAGGTTCATTATTTTATGATTATTATTTCACGAGATATTAGTTTTTACAGTGTGGCAGATTCAGCCTCCTGTACCAGCAAGGGCTGAAAGATGAATAGTTGCAATTTAGCCTTTCATAAACGTTTGATTTTCCCATCCACAATTATTATTCCAGGAATTATAGGTGTTAGAGTGTTATAGATTGGTTTAGCAATATTTGGCTCCCTAAACCGACAGGGTTGAAAGTTAATGGGTTCAAATTGGTCTCATGATAAGTGGCATTACATAAACTGTTTACTAGCGTTTGATTTATCAATTTAAGATTATTATTCTAGGAGATATAAGCTTTGGAAATGTAATGGCTTCACGTTGCATTATACCGTTAGAGCTGGAATTCAAAGAATTGAAACTGGTTCCATAATAAGTGGCATTTCTCATCAATTATTGATTTTGATTTCAATACATATGAGCAAATTAAAATATGAAATATACAAACCTGGAGAGCTCCCAACATCTTCTTTGTTGCTAATATAGATTTTCTTCCCTGTTTCTCCGCTCACCCTCCCGAAAAGTGGGTTGGCCATTTTCTCGAACATTTTTTTCTATTTTTTTTCCCATACACGGCACTGGATTAACGGTGATTGTATTCGGTACGGCTTTCTCATCAATATGCTGTTGTAGATGTCCTTGCATATTGCAGCGGAAAAACTAGCAACAATTCAATCAACCCAGATTTTTACTTTGGAACTGTCGGATAAAACAGAATGGTTTTATATTTGGATGTTTTTTGGCATAATGCGCAAGAATTACATCAATTTTTGTTGTTCCATGCGAACAAAACTAGCACTGATATTGATAACACCGTGTAAACCCAGAACTTGCGCTGTTGTAGACGAAATCTTTTTTTAGTTTAGTATCCGGGCATAAACAACATTTAAATAATTTTTTGTGGAAAATGGTGGATGTAGACCATAAAATCATTGACCATCAAGAAATTTTAATCTCAGTTATCAGAAAGAAATAATAATTGATTTAAAATGTAATCACATAAGCTTCCAATCAAAATTTGGGCCAATATTCTATGATTATAGTTTGATTTTTTTTTTCCAACTTACAAGAGATATAAATTTTTGAAGTGAGACTGATTTAAGGTGCCCCAGGGGTAGACATTTAAGAGTTGTGATTTATAATAAATGGCACGATTTTCTTTATCAGCGTTTGGTTTTATTCTGAATAATCATTGCAGAAGATACAAACTTTCAAAGTTGCTTATTCTGTCCCCTATTCTGGTAGGGTTGGAACTGATTTCATATGACAAATGGCGCATTACTTCATTTTTGTACCAGCGTTTGGTTCATCATTCTATGATAGTTAATTCAATAGATAATAAAAGTGTAAGATTTTGAGCTATTTTGTCAAAAAGTTTGTCTATACCTCTCATTATCACATGGTAACTAATCAACTTGAAGGAGTGTCTCAATTCAAGGATCTTGGCATTTTATCCGATGATGTGAAACTAACATTTACCGGTCATATAGACTACATTGTCAAAATTTCATACAGAAATTTCGAATCTGTAATAAGGAACGCACAATCTTGCCGAAAACAATATAATTTGCATTGTTTGTTCTATGCATTTGTTTGGTCTAAGCTGGAGTATTGACTTCAAATCTGGTTCAATATATCACAAATACATTGCTTAAATTGGGCCAATACAAAAAAAAATTGTTAGATTTTGTCATTACAAGATACATAGGTACTATCTCAGTTTTGATCTTGGATATGAAACTATTCTGTCTGATGTGGGTATGACTTCACAAGAAGATCGCAGAATTTACATAAACTATTAAACAGTATTATTATTGATCGACCCACTTTTGGCTTGATTTGTCTAAAGTGCCACATCTCACGTCTAGAAATAAAACCACTTTTTACTGTGCGATGCCTAAAACAAACTATGAAATGAAAACTTCAATAAGACATCTGTGTAATACTTTCAACAATATTGTATTGAAGTCGTCGGATTGTGGATAACAAAGAGGATAAATAATTAGGTCATCTCCTATATTGCAAACGTTTCAGTATATATTATACCTTCATCAGTGCCTGAGGGCAGAAAAAACACAAAAAATTCACATACAATTGTATCACAGGCTATAACAACCATAAATATCAAATAATAAATGACATATTGTTAGATGATTACTTGAGAGATAGGAAGCAGAACAAAAAAGCTGTCAGAGACAACATGTTCCTTCTACAGTGCAGAAATAACTGTCAAAGTAGCGGAAATGTCAAGATATCACTCGTTACTCACATCACCACAAATTGAAACGCCACACACTGGCGGGAAAACGAATAATGAAAAAGGGGTAAAGAGTGCTATCTTTTGTCAAAATGACACATATCTAATATATGTTTATACGAATTACATAAATATTCTGTATCGGTCCTATGGTTAACAGTATTAGGATTTAAGTAGATATATATCATTTCTAGGAAATTCCTTCTTCTATAATTACTCACATGTTCCAAAATTGAGACATTGTCAGAGTCGAAACGATGGCTAAGATTGATATTGAGATTGGATAAAACAGTTTTTTGATCATCTAATTTTTTACAATCACTCTTATGATTATTAATACGATTTTTGAAATATTGTTTAGTTTGACCAACATAAGCCCTATCACAATCATTACAATTAATTTTATAGATCACATTGAATGAATCACCTGAGTTCACACGATCTTTCAAATAAAAAGATTACCAACCTTTTTATCATTATAAAAAACGATGTTGCAATCACTCTTATGATTATTAATACGATTTTTTAAATATTGTTTAGTTTGACCAACATAAACCCTATCATAATCATTACAATTAATTTTATAGATCACATTGAATGAATCACCTGAGTTCACACGATCTTTCAAACGACTAAAAAGATTACCAACCTTTTTTATCATTATAAAAAACGATGTTGCATTTATCTGTAGTCAGAATAGCTGCTAAGCAGTACGACAATTTAGTTATGAATGGTATTTTGAAATACATTTTATGTTGGACAATGTTCTCACTCAGGCTGTCAACGGTTGTGCGTGGATGAAGAGTACTGTAAATAATTTTTATTCATGAATTTAATCGGATAACCATTTTTATTGAGCATGATTTTTAAATTATGGAAATTTTCATCATGGAAAACTGTATTGCTGAGACAAACTATTTTATTAACAATATTCTTAATGATTGCTATCTTTTGATGTAAAGTATGGTTTGAATGGTAATGTAACATCCGATCCGAAGTGGTAGCTTTCTTGTAACAATCAGTTAACAATGAGTCGTTATGCTCTCTCACAATACGTTAATCTATAAATGGTTCACTATTATCTTTTTCTATTTCCACAGTGAATTGAATTGAAGGGTTGTAACTATTGAATATTTCCAAAGTAGAGTCAATCTGATCGTAAGGAATGGCAGTCAGAATATCGTCTACGTACAGATATAAGAAACTGACATTGAAAGGTAATTTTTTTAAAGTGTCATTTAATAAGATAGTCATCACCATGTTGGCGAATATCCTGCCTTTTTACATCAAAATATAGCAATCATTAAGAATAATGTTAATAAAATAGTTAGTCTCAGCAATACAGTTTTCCTTGATGAAAATTTCCATAATTTAAAAATCATGCTCAAAAAAAAAAGGTTATTCGATTAAATTTATGAATGAAAATTATTTACAGTACTCTTCATCCACGCACAACCGTAGACAGCCTGAGTGAGAACATTGTCCAACATAAAATATATTTCAAACTACCATTCATAACTAAATTGTCGTACTGCTTAGCAGCTATTATGACTACAGATAAATGCAACATCGTTTTCTATAATGATAAAAAGGTTGGTAATCTTTTTAGTCATTTGAAAGATCGTGTGAACTCAGGTGATTCATTCAATGTGATCTATAAAATTAATTGTAATGATTATGATAGGGTTTATGTTGGTCAAACTAAACAATATTTAAAAAATCGTATTAATAATCATAAGAGTGATTGCAACATCGTTTTTTATAATGATAAAAAGGTTGGTAATCTTTTTATTTGAAAGATCGTGTGAACTCAGGTGATTCATTCAATGTGATCTATAAAATTAATTGTAATGATTGTGATAGGGCTTATGTTGGTCAAACTAAACAATATTTCAAAAATCGTATTAATAATCATAAGAGTGATTGTAAAAAATTAGATGATCAAAAAACTGTTTTATCCAATCTCAATATCAATCTTAGCCATCGTTTCGACTCTGACAATGTCTCAATTTTGGAACATGTGAGTAATTATAGAAGAAGGAATTTCCTAGAAATGATATATATCTACTTAAATCCTAATACTGTTAACCATAGGACCGATACAGAATATTTATGTAATTCGTATAAACATATATTAGATATGTGTCATTTTGACAAAAGATAGCACTCTTTACCCCTTTTTCATTATTCGTTTTCCCGCCAGTGTGTGGCGTTTCAATTTGTGGTGATGTGAGTAACGAGTGATATCTTGACATTTCCGCTACTTTGACAGTTGTTTCTGCACTGTAGAAGGAACATGTTGTCTCTGACAGCTTTTTTGTTCTGCTTCCTATCTCTCAAGTGATCATCTAACAATATGTTATTTATTTATTGATATTAATGGTTGTTAAAGCCTGTGATACAATTGTATGTATATTTTTTGTGTTTTTTCTGCCCTCAGACACTGATGAAGGTTTAATATTTACTGAAACGTTTGCATTGAAGGAGATGACCTAATTATTTATCCTCTTTGTTATCCACAATCCGACGACTTCAATACAATATAAATTTCATTGGATACGGTCAACTACAATTTCTTTTAACAATATTTCCTGGGATGTGGATATAACAGCTGCATGTCCTTCTAATAAGTTCAAAACTGCATTGTATATTTATTTATATCTGCTTGAGTCAGTTGTATAGCAACTAAATTTACTTGTGATGTATCTGTACTTAATTATCCTACAATATTATAATTTATTTGTGTTAAAAGATGGTGTAGACAAGGAATCTTTAAAAATTTTATAAATGTTACTCAATATTCTGAAATATATAAAAAATTGATGCAAGTAAATTATTTAGGTAATAAAGAATACACAGAATATTTCTGTTTATATCTGGGGCTCGAGGCTAAAAAGTTGAAGGAAATTTAAATCACTGTCAGAATTTTGTTTCTAAAGATTGAAATGAATCATTTCATTATGAAGTATCTGAATATTCTTCCAAAACTTTATAAAATCGTTATTTCATTTGTCAGTCATCTTTGTCCAAGAAACAGATAAAGTAACATTTTCAGAGTAAAGTTTTGTTGTGAAAAAAGCAAATACGATCAATAATTGATCTGAGATGATATATTATTATTCAAGCTAGTGTTGCATATATTCTGGCTGGATTCATATTGTAATGTTTATTTCTTCAAAAAGAATTATTTTTAATTGAATAAAAATCACTATTCAATTGAAAATAAAATGAAATTTCAATTTTGCCGGATATTACTAAAAAACACTATTTAATTCATTTATCACTCACTACAATCGAACAAAACCGCAGACACTCATTTTTTACTATTTATTTACACTGATCACTCACTGTTTCACTATTTCACTGTTTGACCTTCACTGCTCTATTGCTTATCGTAGTTTGCTTGCCTTTATGTACGCAAACCCGTTTTTGGAATGTTCCCGATTTAGTCTAGCACGTTACTCGATTTCTCCACTGGGCGGGGCGGTTTGTTGCGGTGCGGTGCGAGTCAACGAGGATGAAAGACTCCGCCCAGACAACAGAGACCGATTCAGAGCTTATATTATTTTGGCACGTTATAATATGTCAAAACAAAAATAAGCTGCAATATATCTGCTAATTATCGATGATGAAAAATGATGTGGGAGTCACGGGACTCCCGGAAGAAGCAAAGCATTGTAAAAATACAATACAAGGAATATTTTCCGTCATTTTTCATGAAAAGCAATTTATTGCATATATTCAATATACTATTGTGAGTCAATTAGGCGTGAATTGAGCGAGAAACTTTTTTTTAACAATAATTTAATCAAAAAATTATCAATCTTCTAACAAGCCTTCTTATTTATTACAGTGATATAAGTACATTCAAGTACATTCATAACGACTTATTACAATGTGTCGTAACATATAAATGAATGAAATTTCATTCTTTTTCTTCTTTTCAGTTACTTCTACAAAGTAAAAGCAAGTAGGTATTTTGAAACTGACAAAACTCACATTTCGAGATTTTGATGGAAATATCTGTTTTGAGCATCCCTGAACCCATTTTGACTATTTTCGGCTTGACCTCGGTACGTGTATCCGTATGTATGTATGTTACTCGCAAATCTCAGAACCCGTCAAACGTATGATGTTGAAACTTTGTACTTAGGGCTGGTCTAAAATCTAATTGCACACCCCTCATTATGCTTGCAAACGTCTGTACCGGTAATTCACTTTACTCAAAACTTTGTTTCAATCTCTCGCATGGATCCAAAACAGTTAGTTGCAAGACGTTGGAATTCAGTACTTGAAATCACTGTAGCATCTTCTTTTTGCTTACTTGTACAAAGTAACAAGTTAGTATTGTGAAACCGACAAAACTCACCTATCGATATTTTGATGGAAATATCCGTTCTAAGCATCCCTGAATCCATTTTGACTATTTTTGGCTTGATGTCGGTACGTATGTTCGTGCGTGCGTGCGTAACTCGCGAATCTCAAAACTGGTTGTAAGTATGATGTTGAGATTTTGTATTTTAGACTGATATAGGGTCTAGTTGTGCACCTCGCATTATGGCTCCACCGGAAGTGCACTTCGCTTGAAACTCTTAGCGAACTTTTCTGATAAATCTAGAATGATCAACCGTAGGATGTTGAAATTCAGTATTTGAACTCGATGTTGTATGTATCAGAATGGTCATCTGCAATTTTTGTATGAATCGGCCAAGTCAAAAGTGCACTTTACTCGAAACTTTTTTTGAATTTTCTGCTCAAATCTAGAATAATCGGCCGTAGGATACTGGAATTCAGCATTTGAAATTGCTGTAGCAGCTTAATGGTCATCTTCTATTTTTGTAACAATCGGCTGAGCCAGAAGTGCACTTCATATGACAGACTTTTTTAATTTTCTGCATAAATTCTAAACAATCAGTCGAAGAATATTCAAATTTGTATTAGGCACTATTATAATATCTAGTTGTGCACCTTGCATTATGATTGCTATCGACCAAGCCGGAAGAGCACTTTATTCGAAACATTTTTTGAATTTCCCGCATAAATCCAAAATGATTGAACTTAGATTGTTGGAATTCAGTATTTAGGACGATTATACCGTCTAGATGCTTATATCCTATTTTTTATTGAGATCCACCAAGCCGGAAGTGCACTTTACTTGACAGTCTTCTGGAATTTTTCGCATAAATTCGAAACGATCAGGTGTAGAATATTGGAATTTGGTATTTCAGTCTGCTGTAGCATCTGAATAATTGCCTTCTATTCTAATAACAATCGACTAAGCCGTGAGTGAACTTAAGTTGAGTTTTTCCAAAATTTTGCCTATAAATGTTGGACTGCTAATCGTAGGATTTTGGAAATCAGTATTTAGAAATGTTGTAGCATAAGAATTGCAAATCATGAAAATTTGTACTTTCGGTTAGCACATGCTATTACCAATCGATAGTGAGAATCTGGCGTGACACTAGGATTAAACCTCTACTTCTAATCACAATACTAGATAAATTATGGTACTGTAACGTTATTCATTTTAATTTAGGGAGCAGAAGCAACTGAACACTACTATTTATTCCTATGACTTATTAAAATGAAAGATTACATAACTAACACTATTCCTAATGAATAATTCTAATTTAAACTAAAGATTATTACACCACACCATAACTTAACTTCAATTATTTATGTTCCTATTGATTTATTCCAAGCAACACAATTTATTTCAAGCACTAGCAGTCCATATTATTGGTGCAGACCACGCATTTCCTACACCATTCTTTAGCATCCTTCTTACAATTCATCCAGTAAAATCTCTGGCGTGATTTTTCCAATGTTTTACTAATTCCAAAGTGCCCTCCACCAGCTTAATCATGAATCTCTCCCAATAATTCTGATACTCTGTTCCCCGGGATTATCAACCGCGCTTTGCTCTCATTTCCATCCGTACTTTCTACGAAGCGTTTCAGGAGGCCCTCTTCAACCACGATGGAATTCCACTGCGCCCAATACGATTTTACATACAGAGAGTGTGATGCAACATCTTCCCAAGCTGGTCTAACATCATTATTTTTCCACTTCAGTACAATATTCAAATCCGGATCATTCTCCTGGTCTTTGCGTAACTCTTTCGGTTGCCATCTCTCATCGACTACTGTTGTCCTCTTGACGGCAAGTTTTTCTTCTAAGCGACAACAGTGTTTGCAGTCTTCGTGGCACGGTCTTCTTGACAATGCATCGGCATTGCGATGGCTGGCTCCTAGTCGATGTTCGATTACAAAGTCTTTCAATCCACCTGGCCACTTGCATTTCAGGATTCTTAAATTGAAGCAACGGTTTCAAAACAGCATGATCATTTCTGATAAGGAACTTCCGGTCATGCAAATACTTGTAGAAGTGTTCTATCGACTTTACGACTGCCAATAAATCTTTTCGGGTAACGCAATAATTTCTTTCTGTTCTTGATAATGCCTTACTGAAATAGGCTAATAATTTCTCTTGTTCATCTTGTATTTAAGAGATTATTAGCGCCTGTGTCCAGTATGAATCTTCCATTAGTCGAAGGATAGCTCAATATTGGTGCGCTAGTTGGGAACTGTTTGAGTTGTTCTAAAGCTGCTTGAGAGTCCATTTTCCAGGTAAATCTTCTGCCTCCCTCAGTAAGTCGTGGCTTGGCTATATTGGCGAATCAGGGGACAAACCGTCGATAGTAAATGCATAAACCGAGGAAACTTCTCAATTCATGTTTGTCTCTTGGTACTGGCCATTCTTTTACAGCCTTCATTTTGTCTGGGTCAGCTGGAATTCCCTTTCCGGAGACTACATGGCCCAGGTAATGGACCTTTTTCTGAAAAAGATGACATTTCCTTGGACTGAGCTTGAGATTGGACATCTTCAATCGTCTAAACACCTCTTCTAGATTCTTCATGAGGTCTTCGAATGTTTTACCAACCAGAATAATGTCGTCGAGGTACACCAAACAGGTTTCCCATGACAGGCCGTCTTACACGTTCTCTATCAACCTCTCGGATGTTGCAGAGGCACTGTAGAGCCTAAATGGCATAACAGTGAACTGCCAAAGCCCTGTGCCAATAGTAAAGGCTGTCTTTTCTCTATCTTCGGGCTTCAAATCGACTTGCCAGTACCCGCTTTTCAGATCTAAGGTTGAGAAAATTCTTGATCCTGCCAAAGTGTCCAGTGTGTCATCTATGCGAGGTAGCGGGTAACTATCCTTCTTCGTCACATTATGAAGGTAACGATTATGTACGCAGAATCAGGTAGATCCGTCCTTTTTCTTCACTTGTACCACTGGTGAAGTCCATGAACTACTTGAAGGCTCAATAACCCCATCGGTCTCCATGTCTTCCACTATCTTCGCAGCTTCTTCACGCATCGCCAGTGGTAATCTTCTTGCCGCTTGGCGAATAGGTATCGCTTCTCCGGTATCAATTCTGTGTCGGACTACATTGGTTCTTCCCTTGGATCCTTTGTCATATTCAAAAACATCTTGATATCTCTCAATTAAATGTATCGCCTTGGTCCTCTGGTCGGCTGTCAAGTCTTGGAAGGATGTTGATATCTGGTTCAATAACTTGTTTAAGATTTTACACGATGTGCTATTCTTGACATTCCCAGTCATAGTTCGAACAATCGAAGACACTGACGAACATTCTCCTACTATTGTGCCTCGTTTAATTATGACTGGATAATAATTTATGTTCATCATTTGAATTGGTACTACTTTGTTAGCCTTGATTAATCTCCACTACAATTCCAGGGCCAGTTCCAAAATCATCATTTCTTGGTTCCAGCACGACAATAGTTCCTTCACAAAACTTTCCTTCAAGCTGTGCATCTATGATGGCCTCACTGCGCACTGATAATGTCACATCTTCGTTCATGAGTACCCGGGCTGCGCTGTCCTCTCCTGGATTTAGTATTACTTCTTCGTTGACTCTCAAAACGCCATTTTTTAGATCAAGCTTGAAAACGTGCTTTTTCATTATGTCCATGCCAAGTTTGAACTCATCTTAAATTTCAGCTACCAGCACACGATGTTCAAAGGAAGTATTTCCAATAGACGTGATCAAGTCTAATTCTCCAGATGTAGTAGCTAGTTCACCAGTTGCAGTACATAGTCACCAATGTGTTTGATGTAACGATGCAGACATTTCGTTTGCCAAATCAGATCTTATTATTGTCTTCGTCGCACCCGTATCTAGCAGCATTTTATAGAGTCTTTCATTAATGAATCCATCCACGAGGATGCTGTTGGCTTGATGATACAGCAAGGCGACGTAACCGATAGATTATGGGGCTACTGAATCACGGGTCGACGATGGCTTCTTCGCATCAACCCGACTTAGTTTTCCGACTCTTCTTCTCCTGCTTCTTTGGTTTTGATTGCCGTCTCAATCTTCGATTTCTTACACATCCTCTGCGGATGGCCCAGTTCTCCACAGTTTCAGCAGCAAAGTTGTCTTTTCCCTGCAGTAATTTTGGACTTGATGATACGCCGCAGCTTTTCTTCCAGGCGAGTTTCCAAATCTTCAATTTCAGCATGTTTGTCGGCACTCATTTGTCTAGCTCTGGACTGCTTCATGCTTTAACGCCTAACGCATACAATATTGCATCAACTAAAGATTTCGGACGTTATATCCGTATATTTCGCTATCTCAAACCCCAAAAATGGATGCTAGAGCGGCTAAGTTCTCCAAAACTCCATCGGAGACGGCAGGGTATGCGAGGTGAACTAAACGAGCAATTTCAGCTTCAAATTCTTGGAGAGTTTCTTGCGAATTCTGGCATCGGTTCCTCAGTTGAGTATGATACACCTGTTCGAGCTGCGCGTTGTCATAGCGCATATCCAGCCGCTTGATCAGTTGGTCATAGTCACCTTGTTCGTCTTCTTCTAATGTTTGAAGAACATTCCTGGCTTCTTCCTGCCACTAAACGGTCAATGCTGTGGCCTTGTCTACAGATGACCATCCATACGCCTTCGCAACAGCTTCGAATTGTTTAAAGTAAATCGGCAACGACGTCTTTCCATCAAATTCCGGTTTCTTTATGTGGATCTTTGCCTTATTCTCTTCTTTTATCATCCTTACATTGCCTGCTTCACATGCAACAGATTCTGATATTGGTGATGTAAGTCATCTTTGAGAATTTTTTTTTCAATTCCTGTATTTTCTTTTCATATTCCTCCCTCAAGCTTTTCAAATCCTCTTCTGCTTCTCTAGAACTCTCTTCCAATTTTTCTTCCATTCTCTGTTCCAAGGTTCTGGAATTTTCCAATAATTTATCTTCTAACTTTCTAGAATTTTCTAGCAACTGTTCTTTCAGTGTTCTACAATTTTCAGTTAACTTGTCTTCTGATGTTCTGGAATGTTCTGGAAATTTTCCTCCTGATTTTCTTGAATTTTCCAGCAGCTCTTCTCTCATTTTCCCGAGATTGAATATGCCACACGGAATAAATTCTTCAGGATTCTCACCAGCATTTTCCAAAGCTTGTCGGAGACGTTGTTGAAGGATGGTCTTGGTTCCTATTGTCTTCAATTCTCGTTCTTCTAGCTCATTCTTGAGATCAACCAATTCTAATTCACTCAATTTTACTGCCTTTGAGGCCATTTCATTTATTTGAATTCAAAACTTCACACCTGATCACCAATTGTTACGTTACTTTTCTTAATTTAGGGAGAAAAAGTTATCAAACACTACTATTTATTTTCACGATTTATTAAAGTAATCAATTAGAGAACTAACACTATTTCTAATAAATAATTCTAATTTAACTGAAGATTATTACACTACACTATAACTTAACTTCAATTATTTATGTCAATGTTGATTTATTTCAGATAACACAATTTATTTCAACCACTAGCAGTCCATACTTTAAGGTCTCTGAGCCAAGATCAATAATGCTCCTAGCTCAGTCAGTCACATATATATATACCGTGGATCTCTTCCCACTACGTACTTCCTGAAAACGTCCAGGCATTTCTGGAAAGCGCTAGAAGGTGCAAGCAATTTTCTCGAGAACAAATATATTCGCTTCTATTTCTTAATGTAAAATATTTCCACAATAATTCTAAGCACCAGTAAAGCCAAAATGACTACTTTGTAGACCTCAATTCGTTATAATTCGTCCGGTATAAATAAATTTAGGTTTTCCAAATTTTTGTCTGCTGTGAAAGTTAACATATCTGCAATACATTAGTTCTCATCCCTATTGTTCATCGCAAAAAGCATATGAAAAGTATGTGACCTTGACCGTGGGACAGCAAATGTTCGTCCATATATTTCAAACTTCAAGTGACGTTTGCTTCTTCATGAATTAGTTTGAAATTACTACCCTCCGTTTCATCAGACCGCCTACGGCTTGGTCAGGGGTGTTTGTGGAGATTGGCTTCTCTCTAATCCTTTCCAAAAAATGTACTTGGAAGTGGAGTGACTGCTTTTTTCTGGAAGAAGTCTGTAACCAGTTGTAACTAACTCTTAGATATATATTGCATTATATTTTCAATGTTTCAACATAATCTATTCATCATTTCAGTAACATTTCTTCGGATTCAGTTAAGTATTGGTGGAATATTTAGCTCTTATGGATGACAAAACAATAACTATATCAATATGAAAGATTTCAATTCCAAGCTATGATATACTTGCAATTCTTATAAAAGTGGATTCAATATTAAAAACTTTGATTCATGATGTTGGTTAATCCGTTGAGAAAACTCCAGAATTGATATCACTTTTATCATAACATGGGCATATATAATATGTCACGTGAAGAGCCTTGTTTTAGGACTCCGTGTCAAACTGACCCTATTACTAGAGCTCCGCTGTCTGTCTGTCCGTCTAACACAGGGCTGTATCTTCTCGACCGTAATATGTAAACTCTCGAGAATTAACAGAATGTGTATTACTATAATCGCTATGGCAACAAATAATATAAATAAGATGAAGATATGGAATCTCCATACAGATCTCTACGAATAACAACATATTGCTCAGCGCTTCTCTTTTTTTATTTATTAGATGATTTTAAAAAAAAATTGGTAGTATAAATATTGTTTGGTGATACGGAGCCCTTCGAGTGCTAGTCCGACTTGCACCTGACCGAATTTTCACACTTGATAATTTTAACGTGAAATGAGTAATGTGTTGAAACGAGAGCTAGACCAGACTTTTTCTATGATGTTTCTACAATCTTTTTGAATCCAGATAAGAAAAAGTTATCATATCATTGATTTCTCTGTTTGAGGAATTTACCTATGTGGTTCTTCTTCAGACTTTGGCTGAATTCCGGAGAAATTTTGGCCTTGCACTAAATGTGGAACCTACGTTTTCTCATCTAATAATCTTAATTTTTGATTATCTAGATAGTTGCCTTGTTTAATTTGGAACATTTTTCTTGCAGACTTTCGGATAAAGAGAGTTGAAACATCAAAAAATATAAATAAATACACAAAATTTGATCCAAAAATCTATTTAAAATAGTTATTTGTTTGACAAGTACAAAAAATGCTACTTCAGGGGTGAGTAAAAAAGTTTTTGTACAGTTGCCACAGCAACTTACTGAAATAACAAAATGGATTACTTTTGTCTGTTGCTCGGTGTTACAGTATGGCGTCTTACTCAAGCAATAGAAGAAAAACCGCATTCTTCACGCTGAAAACGTAAGAAACACTCGTTTACGCGTAGAAACCCATCTCTGATGGTATCTTCTCGAATCTCGATTTAATTGATGCTATCAGTTTTCAATGCACTATATCAATTGGAGGAAATTATTGAAAAAAAAAAAAACAAAGACAAGAGTCTTGTCAAGACTCTCGATCAAGACAAGACTCGCTCCAAGTCTTGTCTTGTCGAGACCATGACAAGACTGTGTCCTGCAAGACTTGCTCAAGACCAAGACAAGACTCCACTCAAGTATTGTCTTGTTTTGTCATGTTTTATTTTGTGGCAACACTATTCTATAGAGCTAGATTAATAGATCAATCATGATTTTTATGTAGTTCGATTCGTTGAATCTAAATCTTGAGCCTGTTTGACTTATACATGTTTAAAAATTCAAGTTAATAGCAGAAAATCTAGAAATTTCAAGAAATGGATGTGATGAAAATCATTTTCTAACCTTCAATTTTCTGCCATTTTTCGCGATTTTTTTTTGCAATTTACTTGGATTTAAAATGGCTCATGGTTGAACAAACTTCAGATTTTGATTCAGCGGACCAAAATACATGAAAATCATACTTGGTCTATAGTTCCATAAATTTTTTTTCTTACCAATTTTTATGGTTTTATGCAATTTACTCAAGATTTTGAGGGTGTACGAGCAAAACTGATCCGGATTCAGCGCGTCAAAATACATAAAGATGGGTAGATCCGGTCAAAAGTACAGAAAACTTCTTTTTTGTGGGCCGGTGTTATCTATACATGAAAACTAGCTATAAACAAAACGTGTAACAAATTTCAGTCCAGTGAAGAAAATTGAACCAAAAGTCAATTTTCATTCATTTCTTCAGTGTTTAGTGTATTTTGAATTTTCCAACATTTGTAGCTCGCTAAATATGATTTAAATTTTTGTCATTGATTGAGACTTATGATTTATGAAATGTGCAAGAAAACACTTCTAGCTTTATGTCTTATATTTTATCACTATGTTTCATTCATATCCCTATCAAAAATTGCATGAACTCACCTTCAAGGCACTTATCAAAAAAATCCAATAAAGACCCTTATTACCTATTTCCCATTGATAGTAAAACTTCCGCCTACTTTTTCAATTGAAGTCCCAATTACAAAAATATATTTTTTATATGATTTACAGGATAGTTGTTATTCTAAGAGATCGCAGCAAGTGGCTTGTTTCGTCATAATTATTGAAATCTCACCTTATATGGACCTAAATCAAAATATTTTATGGTAGGTATACATGAAAAATAAGGACGCATCCTCCACGAAACCTCAGGTAGTTACATTCCTATATTCGAGTTCCTTTACAACAAGGGATTATTCGATTTTCTCCACGAAGCCTCAGTTAGCTATACTCCAAACTCACTAGTAGAATGGAACTTTTTCAGTAGCACTGAAACACTGGTTTTGTTTTCAACCGGCGGTGCTTTACACCAAAACATAATTCGAAATTGGCTAGAAGTTTGGATAACTGTAATGCGACTTTTGATTTCACGTTGGTGCGTAATTCCAAGCCTAACAGCGAGCAAGGCTATAAGATGCCCTTAATGGGCTCGTTTGATTCGAAAACTCCCCAAAATTATATATTGCACATGAAAATTAGCCATTAATTATTGTTGATATGAATATAAAAATTATCAAACTTTGTTCTGTATTTAACTCGAAATGTTAAAATGGAAGTCTTGATTTGAACAAGCGCCATTCATGACGTAGTATTCACTATACTTATGCAGTTGTACCACAGAGTTGTACAGTAGACCATACATTTTCTGCTAGTAATCAGCTGGAATGTCTAATTGGTTAGGGCCACTGTAAAATACTCGACATACGTTTACATCTTATCTCAGCGTACACGTATGTCTAACAACATTCTTACGATCTAGTGGTAATGACGTCACCAGGATTTTATAGATCATTCTCTGGTTTATCAAACATTTTCTAGAAGAAATAAAAGTGATAGAATTTATATTTTTAGATTCTGAAAAACATTATGTAAAATTGAAGAGCTTGCTAGAACAAAGAAATTAGAATTTAGAATTTTCCATTGCCTATCAATTGATATCGATATCATTGAAAAATATTGGTCTTTAGAGGTAATAAATACATGAAATAATTCCCAGTGTTATACCATAGAGATATACTAAACTCATAATAACTTGTATCCTGTCAACAATAACCTGATGAAACAGAGTAATATTGTAAGAATTTTCCATTGCCTATCGATTGATATCGATCTCATTGAGAAATATTGGTTTTTAGAGGTAATAAATACCTACATAAAACAATTCTCAGTGTTTTACCATGGGGATACACATAAGTGTTGATAACTTGTATCCTGTTAACAATAACCTGATGAAACAAAGTAATATCGTCAGAATTTTCCATTGTCCATCGATCATGGAAAATATTGGTTTTTAGAGGTAATATATACATAAAACAATTCCCCGTGTTATACCATAGGGATACACCAAAGTCTTAATAACTTTAGAGTTCAGAAATATTATGAATTATATAATATTAATGTCGCATGGAATACAAATCTAAGAGTCCGGTATATGTCCATCATCTCAGATAGGGAAGCAACTATATACACGTGCTTCGTCCTTATTAGGACTCATCAGTACAGTATAGCCAAGTATTCAATCTCACAAATAGCAATGGTCTGCAGAGGTAGAAACTATATGCAACGCCATTAATCCTGCATAGGTAGAAACTACGTACAACACTATTTAGTGCATAAGGCTATATCTGACCTATGAATTAATTCACAAAGAAATATCACAAATGTGATAATTGATTATTCAAATAACTTGTAATGAAACACTTGATAATCGTTCAAATACCGTTTATAATACTTTTTCCAGAATTACTTCCGCATAAGCTTCAATTTGATACCAAACACGATGAAACCAAATGAATTATTCTGAAAAAACAATTGATGAACGTTTGTAGGTGATGTCCAAACATAAATGAAAAAAATTCTAACTCCACGTTCTGATTCTCATTATTTCTTTGCTCAAAAAAAATATAAGGAATCTCATTATGAATCAAATTTTAATATTAACAAATGAACTACTGTTAATTTTGAGAAATGTTCCGAGAAAGTGCTGTGCCAAATCATTTAGGGATCAATTTAAGTTTTTTTCACATTTCATGATAAATACTAGTTTATAAAATGAACGAAACAATGAAGTTTTGGTACTACTGATTGAAAGAAGCTCATTTGAGAGCTCAAACTTAGCTTTTTGATGAAAGACTTGAATACAAAATTTCAATTAGAAATTCGTACTCATTCTAATGTTATCGTGTTTTCGGACAAACCGAAAGACAGATCGATCGACTTTTCCTAAAATGTTTTTTGGTTCGGTAGGATCCAAAACGTGAGAATTTATCGAAATCTCGAACTGTCAAAAAACCACGATTAGAATACTTCCCCTATTATATATAGGCCAGGGAAGTAAAATGTACTGTACGTATTATAATTATAGCATAAATATTATATCTACAATAAATTGTGTGAGAAAATGAATCAAATACCAGATGAGTAATAGAAATCACCATATATTTAGTTCTATGAACTAGACAAAAACATGAGTACAATCCACTTTTCATTGGAATAAAGTATCATTTAGTTCAGTATATAATAATAGTATAATCTGAGACAAGTATTGAGAATGGTCTTATTCCAAACAAGCGGAAAGTTTGTAATCTGAGCCGAAGGCGATGACTACGGTACGCGAGTGCGGAATACGCTATTCCAAACTTATTGTAGACTATACTTTTTCCAACAAGATTGAGGAAACTCATCTATATCTCAGAAGAAACATTTGAAATTATGAAACGTCGAACGCAAAGCCAGAAAAGAATACCTGAATTGCTAGGAAGTTACCATGGTAACCAAATTAATAGCTTCTGATTCGTCGGCAATAATGATTAAATGATTCTAAACGACATACGGAATTATTATAAACGAAATATTGAGATGTTATCAAATTCCAAAACAGTTTCAGAGAATAGTATATTCCACAATAAGTATTGGAATGGCCCTTATTCCACACGAGCGAAAGTAGGCGAGGATCACGGTTCGCGCCATTCCAATACATGTTGTAGACTATACTTTCTGCAACAAAGTTCTGGAAACTCACCAATATTTCAGAAGAAACCTTGAAAATTATGAAACGTCGAATATAAAACCAGAAAAAAATATCTGAATTGTTGAGACGTAGCCATAGTTACCGAAATAATGGTCTCTGATTCGTCGAAATGATTCTGGTAACAGAAAATTATCCTAACACGACGTGTGGCGTGTCACCTATTCCAACATAATTTTTGATTATGGAATATGCAAATTCCATAACAGTGTTGAAGAAAAGAATTTCAACACATGAAAAAGAATCTCCCATAATTATATAGCCGGGTCCAAAAATTCGTTCATATGGCTTGGTCATTCTAAGAATCGTATATCATATATTCTACGAAATACTATTTTACTTTTTACAGAAAGAAATTGAGCCAAGGGTATTAGTGGATCAATTTATTTTGAATTCATCATTATATAATTCATTATTCTCGTCATCATAGCTCAAAATCAGTTTCTCCTTTTCTTCTTTCAATTGCCTGAATGTTAAATTATATTCGTCGTCACTGCAGTCGGAGCTGAAGTAGTTTGCCAACTCATTCACGATTTAGAAATAAATGAATTAAGAAGGAAAACATGAAATTTCAGCATCAGAAAGAGAAAATATTCATTCATGATGAAGAAACAATAAGCAGCAAGTGAAACAAATCTCTGAAAAAGCCTATAGATACTGTTACGGTCGAAATTCAATCGTCAGATGCTTCTACAATATTTCAAGATGTTGAATTTCATTCAACCATACCTTGCTTCTATTTACTTTTCGCTTCATGATCTTTGTTTTAGATTATCAAATGCTAACCACATTTATATTTATTTTGAATGGCTGACCTTTGATTATCTTCTGTCATCAATTAGTTATCTTTCAGCTACGCCAAAAATCAGACATATCTTGGAGGCAGCACCTATCGGTGTACTATTTATTCAGCTGTTCATTTTTGTACAGGAAAGTATTGTGAAACCGACGAAACTCACCTATCGAGATTTTGATAGATATATCCGTTTTGAGCATCCCTGAATCCATTTTGACTATTTTTGGCTTGATGTCGGTACGTATGTACATATGTATGTGTGAATGTGCGTAACTCGTCAATCTCAGAATTCGTCAAGCGCATAATGCTGAAATTTGTATAAAGGACTGGTATAGGATCTAGGATCTTGATGTGCACCTCGCATTATGGTTGCAATCGTCTGGGAGATGCACTTTACCTGATACTTTTTTTGAATTCTCCGCATAGATCTTGAATGAATAGCCGTAGGATATTGGAATTCAGTATTTGGAATTGCTGTAGCATCCAAATGATCTTCTCCAATTTTCGACCCAATATATACTATACTTGACGATCTTTGAATTTTGCGCATAAATTCAGAACTGTTAGCCATAGAATCCTGGAAATCAGTATTTGGGAACAACCGACTAGCCGTGGAATGATGAGATGTTGTGTCTGATTATATATATCCAATAATGTACAAGTAAGTCATGTGATGTGCACGTCAGATTTTTAGTATCATATACGCCAAACTGACAATTTAAAAATTGTAATAGATTATCAATATAGTATTTTTGAATTTATTTGTACATTTGCATATTTTTCCGTTATTACAGGTGTAACGTGCGAGAGTGTGGAAGCTCGTGAAGGTGACTTTGCATGGCAAACTAGTATAGTAGTAGTGTGATAGTGACGCTAGAGCCGTGAATATCAAGAATGAAGTGATCAGTGTAAATAAATAGTTGAATATAAATATCTGCGACTTTGTTCAAGTTAATATCAAGTGATAAATAAATGATATAGTGTTTTTAGTGACATCCAAAGGATAAAACTTTTATTTCATTTTAAATTATCAAATAGTGACTTTTATTTGATCACAAAGTATATTTCTTCGAGCAATGAATAATACACAAGGAGGAAGACAGCACATTTACTGTAGATGAAATAATGAATGCTTATGAAGAGTATTATGAAGAGTATTATGAATCGTCTAGCGTAAGGCAGATCAGATCTAAAGGAATTATTCCTCCATATGAGCCACCTGAAGCTGATACAGATGAAGATTCAGATTCATCTGATGCTGAATTAGATGGCCTCGCGGCACATTCACCAGGCCAAATACTAAGGTCGAAAGTTGAGTTGCGGTTTGAGGAGAGTAACAAAGAGCCGGTTTCAGAACTGGAAGCAGTAGCTGCTGAGGATAGATCTCAGCCCTCAACATCAAAACGTAGAAAGACAACCACTAAAGTAAAACCATCCAAATCAATTTGGACACAAAACAATGAGAGCAATTGGTCACTACCTGAACAGAATCCTATCCATGGAACACATATCTTAGATTTATTGAGAAATACTGTAAATTCCCCGTTGGAGGCATCCAAAACTTTTTTTTCCAAAAAATTTGAAGAACATATTACAGAACAGATCAATATCTACGGCTGACAAAAAGGATGTCATAATTTGAATACTACGTCAAGTGAAATTAGCACAGTTACAGGTATTATGCTCTTCTCAGGGTATCACAGGCTACCCAACAAACGCATGTATTGGCAACAGCAGCCAGATTGCTATGTTTGCCTTTTTACTGGCGCCATACGCAGGCGCAGATTTGTAGAGCTCTTACGATACATCCATTTGAATGATAACACCAACATAAGTGATGATAGAATGTATAGAATAAGATCAATTTTCGAGCACATGAATAAAAATTTCAAGCGGATTCCAATTGGAAGTCATATGTGTGTTGATAAGAGCATTGTTCCTTAATATGGACATTATAGTGCGAACTACTGACAACAGATCCAATATTACAATACCCAGACTTTAGCAAACAATTCACCCTCAACTGACACATCTAACAATACTATTGGAGCTGTGTTGTCACAACAGAAAAATAATGAGAATCTACCTATTGCTCACGTAACACGTACTCTCAACGAACACGAAATCAACTATTCAACCATTGGAAAACAATTATTGGCAATAGTTTGGTCAACTAATTATTTCAAATCTCACTTATACGGGGCCAAATTCATAATACAAACCAATCACATACCCCTACAATGGCTTTTTAACATAAAAGACTCTAATACAAAACTTTCAAGATGAAGAATAAAATCATCAAAATATAATCACAAAATTAAATACAAAAAAGGAAGTATAAAAACAAATGCAGACGCACTTTCAAGAATCAATCCAAAATTCGAATTAGATTACACTTATTCAAACATACACAATCACAAAAACATTGAACACTGTGCGATGCTCAAAACTGGGGCGCCCCGCTAAAAATGGAATTACCTAGTTTTGACGTAGATCGACTCTCTGCTCAGGGTAGCCGTGAATGTTTTGAGGCTCACAATTAAGCACCAGGATCACTCGGGGCGCCACGTAGTTGTTGGTTCGTCCACAGAGCATACAACCACGAAAGTGCCTGGAAAATAAGGTGTTGGGTTTGGACGTTGGAGTACGAGACAACGTGACCGCACAATGACTTTCTGCACCGCCCAGATCGGTCTGGTAAGACAACACTTACCATACTAAATTTATATATATATCTACCCTCAAACGGGGTCTGTGGTAGCTAAGGCTGAAAATAAACGGTTGGGTTCTCCACCAAGCAACAATAAAACAAATAATTTAATCTAACTAAGTGACTTTAATATTGAATAAGTGAATAATAAATATAAGAAAAAAACTGAGGTTGAAGTAAATGAAGTTAAGAAATCTGAACAAAAAAACTGATGATAAATTATGACTCGACTATTAAAAAAGAGATCAAGTGAAGCTTCCAAAATTTGCACAAGCAAAATAAACAAAGTGAAACACTACGCGTCTTGGACGGCAGCACGCCCTCAAAACAGAAAACTCAACAATAATACGACGCCCTATACGCCTGCGCCAACCACAAAATAACTACAGGGTCTACGTCATCCAACAGGCTAACTAGATCGACTTTGCCTTACAAAATCGGACGTATAGCGCGTTAACAACCCGAGTGCAACAACCAACGCTACCTCCAATCCGCGAAACACGAAAAAATATATTAAAACTAAACAAAGTAATGAAGTTACCTGATACCAAAAGAATCCCAAGATAAAGTTATATAAATGCTGTGCCTCTAGCTTAGCTAGGACACCCCAAAGCCTAAGTGGGCAAACAAAAAAAGTACAGTCCACTTAGCTGCCCACTGACGTCCGGATCGGTGAAGATGACGCCGACAAACCTGGTGGAGGCGCCGGCTCAACGGCTGGTACGTGGAGAAGGCGTCGAGGTTAGGGTCCTGTGAGTGGTCTTCAGGACAACAGGATGCGACACTCGTATGGTTGTGTATTCCACGAGGTCGAACAACTCGCCGCAGATGTTCGTGTCGGAGAAGAACGAACCCGAACACGAGGTGTGAAAAGTTTATAAACATTCCCAAAATGGGCTGCTTGTTCGCGTTTTTTTTTTTGTTTCTCAAAGCACTACGGGACCCGAAGCAAAACGTCTATCTACATTAATCCCGCAAAGCGGCTTTGGATCTCAGAAGACAAGAAAATAAATTCAAATTTTGCACAAGACGTGAAGAATGAATATTTCACAGAGCAAATGAATAAATATAAAGATATCTTCATCCAACATGAACCAAAATCAATATTCCACCTAGTAACTAAAGAAATATACAACTCCAAATCAACGAAAGAACAAATTATATCATGTCTAATCTCAAAGTATTGTTGATGCTTTCGCTGACTATTTTTCGAGTGTTTATAATGATGTCGACAATACAATTTCTACGAGTAACAAGAGCACTTGCACTCTTCAACTGACTGTTGCCATAACTTCTGTTCCAGAATCTGATATTATTGATGCAATTAGAGATTTAAAGTCATTACGTAGTCCTGGGTCAAATCATTTATCTTCATACATTGTCAAAGGCTGTGGTGAATTTTTGGTGAAACCATTTTTTATACTCTTTAATCTTTGTTTGACAACTAGCACATTTCCTACTCAACTTGAACTGACTTCTATTACTCCTGTTCTTGAATCTGGTGATAGTTCCAATATTGTCAATTACCGTCCTATTGCTATTCTGCCTACTGTTGCCAAAGTCTTTGAAAAAATCATTTATAAACACCTATATTTTGCCGTACGTAACCGTATTTCTATTCACCAGCATGGTTTTATCTCCGGTAGATCAACTACCACAAATTTAATGAATTTCACTGAGTTCACTTTGAACTCATTACATGATAACAAACGAATAGATGTGGTATATACTGATTTTGCCAAAGCTTTTGACAAAGTTAGCCATGGCATATTACTTCAAAAGCTTCATGATAATTTCTATTTTTCAGATAGTTTATTACAATTCATAGGTTCTCATATTCATAACAGAAAGCTTTCAGTCCACTGTAATAACTTTTACTCTCAACATTATGTTGCCATTTCTGGATTACCTCAAGCCCTCAAGGCTCGATCTTAGGTCCCCTATTATTTCTTTTTTTTTATCAATGACATAACAAGTGTAATTGAGTTTTCGAATATTCTACTTTATGCAGATGATTTGAAACTTTATCGTACCGTTAACACAACTGAAGATTGTGAAAAACTGCAATGAGACATTGATAATGTTCTAGTTTGGTCTTCTGAGTCTAAATTATTATTTAACTATGATAAATGTAAAGTTATGACACATTTTGTAAAGCAGTCATCCATTCTGCATTAATACAAAATGTATGATTGTAATCTCGAACGGGTTACTGAACTCAATGATCCAGGCATACTTCTTGATGATGGACGAACTCTAGTACAACATTATAACTCCTTGATAAGAGTATGCCATAGAAATCTTGGATTTGTCATCCAAAATACGCGGTCTTTCCATAGTCTGCAAGCTTTTAGATCTTTATAAAACTCTATTGTAAGGTCTAAGCTTGAGTACTGTTTGCAGGTGTGAAGCCCTATCTATGATAAACACGTTAACTCAGTCACGGCAATCCAAAGAAAATTCTTAAGATATTGTTATTTTAAGAAATATAGATCATATCCATCATTCAACGAATTTAACTACAATAACTGCCTCATTAAGTTCGGTGTTTTGTCCTTGGACGATCGTAGGACAATTCAGTCCTGTCTATATTTGTATAAAATAATAAATAATGTGATGGACGATCCTATTATCTTGAGCCATCTTAACTTCCATGTACCGAGATCGCGCGCCAACATTATACTTTCCTACCCTACTCCAAGGGCAAATTATGAACTTAGGTCTCCCGTCAGACAGATCTGAATAAAATTTAATGATCTAAATTTAGCTCTAGGAACTGTCGATATCTTCAATGATCAATTTCTCAAATTTAAGAAGAACATGGTTGTGTTCGCGGATCAATTTACTGAGAAAAATCAAAATGTTTTAGACCACGAATCCAACGCGGAACGGGCTTTCAAATGATTTCTCCGATAGAGAACGAAATAGTGGACTGTAATAATATATTTAACGACCAATATCGAAATCAAACAGAACATATAAACAAGTTATATTAATAATCAAATTAATAATTGCGATGCCAACAAATTTCAAACTCACCCCAATAGTAGAATCCTCGTCCCTGCTGCGCCGTCTCACTGAAAAGAAAAAGGAGATGATTTTCCGGGAGAGGGTAGAAAGCAGTTGATAGGAAATTTTAGGAATCTATCCTTTTTTACCAGTCTGGTGATTGGCTCAGCTTCTTCCAGGAGCTTCTGGTCCAGTGGGGAGAATTGTTGGTTGATGCCCTCGATTTCAGGCAAATGGTAAACAAAATTCGACACCATTTACGTCACGATTGACAATTAATCTCGTCCCACGACACAAAATAAACCGATAACTTTTGGCGTGAACAACAAATTATTAGCCCTCAAGATTTCGGCGACACGAGGTTTTTTACAAGTGATTGATGCAAAAACATGACCAATAGTGAACACAAACCAACGTGTCTTGACGAAAGCCCAAAAAGGTGTCCAACGCGCAAGGCAGTACCGAAGACCAGTAGATGGCGCTACGAGTACCATTACAACAATTGACTTGATGCGTGCTCCTTTTCAGGCCGATAAATTTAATTTAGTGAATTCTTCTTTAAACATAAAGTTTTTAATTTTATTTTAAATGGCTCAAACAATGGTGAATTATTACTTGCATTTTTAGCCGTTACATATAGGTAATGTTTTCGTTTATCTGACAATTCTTTTGTTGTATATGTTTTGAAACATTTCATTTATATCTATTTATGTTCATGATTTCTCTGTAATTGGGTTCTTTAACCTGTAGAGTGAATTATCAATGAATAAATAAATGAATTTGCGAAATTACTGTGTTAGGAATGAAATAAAAGAACTCCATATGCCTAAATCTTTTCGCGGAAAAGATGGACAAAATTAGGGAAAAATTTCAGAATTAATAATAACCATATTCCAACAGATTGATATAACAATTTACATTCACCTGTTGAAAAAAACAGAAATTAGTCTTAGTTTCATCCGGATCTTTCAGGACACGCTTCAAGACGCCTTCATCCGGGATTATGGAATCTCATTGCGCCCAGTATGATTTAACCGTCGGGGAGTATGGTGCCATCTCTTGCCATGTCGGTCTCTTTACTTTCTTCTTCCACTCTTTCGATCCATCGAGCGACCTGACCTTCAGGATTTTTGAACTGTAGTAGCTACCTCAGAACAGCGTGGTCAGTTCTTAACAGGAACTTCCTGCCATACAAATATTTGTAGGAATGCTCGATGGACTTCACTACTACCCGTCTTGTGACACAGTAGTTTCTTTCTGGCTTCGACAGAACCTTTTGCAATTTTTCA
Source organism: Dromius quadrimaculatus (assembly GCA_963989225.1). Lineage (NCBI taxonomy): Eukaryota > Metazoa > Arthropoda > Insecta > Coleoptera > Carabidae > Dromius > Dromius quadrimaculatus. Next base: position 33,867,651 of record OZ022328.1, on the reverse strand, counting down.
GCAGCTTCTTATTGTTATAAACCATTCTAACAATAAAAATTTTCAAACGCTTTGACTCTTCTGACAAGTCTTGCCGGATTTTGTTTATAAACAAGTCTCCTACGCCGCAATTTCAAAAACAATGTACGGCTGAAATATTTATTTATTACTCAGTATTAGCCGTTGAAGTAATTACGGAAAATAACTTATCTTTGCGATTACAGCGCCATGTTTATGTACATATATACATCAATAAATTGAATATTTCAACTCAAAATATTTGAACAAAAAATAATTTTATTCAACACATATGTGTATATATATATATATATATATATATATATATATATATATATATATATATATATATATATATATATATATATATATATATATATATATGCATTTCAGCAGGAAAATTCTACTGTTCCTCATTTTGGCAAGTTCAGTTAAAGTTGTGGAAATTTTCTTCAGGTTATTCCAATCAGTAACCTGGAGAAAATTCCCACAACTTTAACTAAACTTGCCAAAATGAGGAACAGAAGACTTTTTCTGCTGAAATGCAAACACATGAACATTATTCCAAATTGTTGTAAAATCAAAACTTGAAAATGGCTTAAAACAATGGTCGAAATGTCGTCGTCGTGTTTTCCAAATTATAAAATTTTTTCTTAAAGCCAGTTTCCTTTATTCTCCTACCAAATTGACTTACTATCGACTTTTTAAATTCCACAACATAAATTACAACGCCAAGGTCTAAGGGCCATTTCAACATTTGTATTCTCATCGTCATGACCTTCTACAAGAACCTACGTGGAAAATACTATCCAACCACCATCAGTAACCTGAAGAAAATCCCCACAACTTAAATAAACTTGCCAAAATGAGGGACAGATGAATTTTTCTGCTGAAATGCAAGCACATGAACATTATTCCAAATTTTTGGAAAATCAAGATTTGGAAATGGCTAAAAACAATGGCCAAAACGTCATCGTCGTGTTTTCCAAATTATAACGTTTTTTCTCAAAACCAGTTTCTCTTATTCTCCTATCAAATTAACCTACTATATATATATATATATATATACTGAATGTAAATCTAGTTGGCGAATCCGTAATAAGCCAGACGGTTGAATGAAAGTAAATTAATTTTTGAAAAAGTCTTGTACAGCGCCGGGATTCGAACCCGAGATCTCATGAATTCCGGGTTCGAATCCCGGCGCTGTACAAGACTTTTTCAAAAATTAATTTACTTTTATATATATATATATATATATATATATATATATATATATATATATATATATATATATATATATATATATATATATATATATATATATATATATATATATATATATATATATATATATATATATATATATATATATATATATATATATATAACATTTGGGCTTAATAAAACACTGTGTTCGATTGAGCCCAAATGTTGACTACTGCACCCACAAATATCTGTTTATGTAACTAATTGCAGTCGCGATTACTCCTAACCTCAATTACAGGAATATGTTTTTTCCAATCTCTACATCACCAGTATGGCTTACGTACGATGAGACTTTATAAATCATGGGCTTCAAATAACATCAAGATTGCAACATTCACAAACCGAAAAATATTCTTACTAAAATGCAGACAACATGGACTAATGCCAGCACATATCACCAATAATCATTCTACAACACTAGCAGCATCACATACCCAAGATCCGAGCGATATACAACATCTGGACAGAGCATATTACAGATTACGGAAACAGATACCTAATATTGAAATTGATACGACTGTCAAAAAACTTGCTAGTTCAAATCAAGTAGCTTAGAAATTGAAACCAAAATTTTAGAACTAACTTTACCCCACATATTCAATAATTTTAAAATTAGACAAAATGTTGTTTTTAACAGACATTTTCATAATATTAGAACAAAAAATTTGAAAAAACCGACTGACCTAAAGGAAGCGCAGCTCAGAAAAATACAAATGCAACCTGAATGGATGAAAAATATCAGCAATACTGATAATCCTTCAGAAGTTCGATGCATTTTGAGCCTTGGCCTAAAATTTTGTATCAAACCTAACAAAAATCAAGTTTGCATTCGTAAGTTGCTGAGCGACGTTGAATTTATTATTGGTCATTATCCTGATGCTCAGAGAAATGTGTGTAGGGCTCAAGTCACAAATGTCTTAACCAATTATCTCTAATCAAGTTATACGAATAATGATTATTTTCAACACCTTTTTATTAATTGTAAAAAATGTTTAAAAGAACATAATAATTTGACAGTTTTACAGTCTGATAAGGGCGATGTTACCTGTGTCACGAAAAAAGAAATGTTCCATTCAAAAAGTCTAGAGATTTTATCTGATACTGCCGCATATAAAAAATTGAATAATGATCCAACAAGTACTATTCAACAAAAGGCCAACAAACAAATCAGCATTTTGGCAAATACTAATAAGTTTAGCAAAAAATCAGCGAGGACCCCTACTATTTATTATGCAGTTGCAGCTAAATACTACGGCCAACCTAAAATACATAAAGAAGTGTTGTCATTACGACCTATCATTGCATCTATGGACGCACCAAATTCAAAACTGGCGCAGTTCCTTACCAATATCCTCACTGCAGCTTATGATGAAAACAACAGCTACTATATAAAGGACTCCTTCGACTTTGCCGATTTTATTAATGACATGTCAATTCCTAATAACATTATTCTTGTCAGCCTGGATGTGGTTTCATTGTTTAGCAATATTTCATCTGATCTTGCTATAGCAAGCATAACAAAAAAGTGGCATTCCATAGAGAAATACAGTCCTCTTGAACTAAATGATTTTGTTAACCTACTTAAATTTGTCTTTGACAGCAGCTACTGCATGTATGATGGTCACTTTTACAAACAGCTTATTGGTTCCCCAATGGGTGCAATACTTTCGCCCATTCTGGCCCAATACGTCATGGATGCACTATTAGATGCATGCTCCAAAGAATTGGAATTTACTTTTCCTTTTCTCAAAAAATTCGTGGATGACATCGTAACTGCAGTTCCATCTGACAAAACAAACCATATCCTGGAAACATTTAATAACTACAATCCACAACTTCAATTTACAATAGAAATTGAAGCTGAAAACAGCATAGCGTTCTTCGACACAAAAATCATACGAGATGATAATGGAGTACTACGCACAAATTGGTACACTAAACCAATGGCGTCTCAACGTTACATCCATAATCTGTCAGAGCAACCAAAACAAGTCAAAGTAAATGTTATCCTGGGTCTTATCACATGTACCACTCTGAAAATTTGAAAAAACTCAAGAAAGTATTGCTAAGCAATGGCCATCCTGCTAAACTCACCAACAGCTTATTGTTCAATAGTACTAATGTTCAACATGATCAACGAAATGCTGTTGTAACCCAACAACAATCCCCTACCAACATAAAATATGCATCAGTAACATATGTTTCTGATTTGACAATTTTAATTCAAAAAATTGTAAGAAGTGATACAGTTGAAATTGCGCTTAGAAGCTGCCTTACTGTCCAAAATATTTTTACAAGATTAAAAGATCGCGAACCGATTTCAAATCAATCCAATATTGTTTATCGTATCCCTTGTGCGGACTGTGAGCTGCAATATGTGGGCCAAAGCTCCAAGAACTTAAAAAGCCGTATTTCATCTCACAAAAGTGATACTAAGTTGAAACCTGGTGCCAGTGCATTGTCAAATCACTGCAACACTACTAAACACAAAATGGCTTATGACGAGGTTGAAATATTAGACAATGAACGGAGTTTGTCCAAAAGAACATTTCTGGAGATGGTTCATATTGCGAATATTCCTCAGTCCATAAATAAGAGAACTGATATCTGTGGCTTGAGCAACATCTACGTTTATCTGCTCCAAATGTCTGAAAAAAAGCAGCAGTTAGAACCAATTGGTGGTCAGAATCTAAATTCAACTTGAAAAAGAAACACACCCATTTTTACATTTCTTACAGTAAAGTTACAATATAATTGTAACAATTTTCATTTTATACAATTGCATTTGTATGTTTTCACCTCTCTCACTTTGTTTGAAATTCTAAAAGTAAAACTTATTTTTAGAATATTCATTGTTTGTTTACTTCAATCAATTAAGTAGCTATTCTAGTTACTTTTTCTCCTTCTGGAGAATTTTTGGTTGTTGTATCAACGTCAATCGTAAAAGTGGCTACAGCCAACATCTGGTCTTCCAAAAATGGCCGCACAACCTGTAACGAAATAACTTTGCTTCATCAAATGAAATTTCAAACCTTCAATATTAAATGAAAAACAAATGTGCAATATAATTTGAAACCAGTTAACTGTGATAATCACTCGAATTATTTATCGAAATTTACGTTTCATTGTGATATATTTATTATTGGTGAACACCAAACATGTGCTCATCAAAATGTTTGTCTTTTAAAAAAAAATTTATGAATGTTACGACTCTTATTATTAATCTAATTTGATGTGAGTAAGAAAACTTTGTTAACTAAAAGAGAGACATGCTTTTCTTAATTTTAACTTTGTATTTATAGTGTCGTTGAAGAAGACTGAAGATACAGCCGAAAGCTTGACAAATTGAAAAGAGTGTTTTATTAAGCCCAAATGTTGACTGCCGCACCCACAAATATCTGTTTACAAATACTAATATTGATAGATTTATATATATATATATATATATATATATATATATATATATATATATATATATATATATATATATATATGTATATATATATATGTATATATATATATATATATATATATATATATATATATATATATATATATATATATATATATAGTTGAAGAGTACTCGCGACTGTTGCGAATAGTTAAGGAAACAAAAATAACGCAGGTTAAACAGTCAAAAATTTTTTTGTGAGTGGGCTCAAGTAAAAAACGCTCTTTTAGATTAGTCAAGCTTTCGGTCTTTAATTAAAACCATCCTCAGGACTCTAGAATTCATAATAAAACAGTTGTTATCAATCACAAATTTTTTGATAACAATTTTAAAAAATATTTTTTACTTACATCCAGTGAGATTCCAAAAATAAATAAATTTTCATCACAGATCAACATATTTGTGCAAGAATTGGAAATACATGTTAAAAATTTGAACAACAATTGTTCTTCAAAAAGTAAAATCCAAGCCATTTTGCAACTAACAAGATTCAACAAAGTCAACCAACGAAGTTAGATCCGAAAAAATAAATTTAAAACTAAATTAGATAAAAATAGTCCCTAGAAAAGTTACTAGTCAAGTGGCGGCAGAATTTGAACAAGTTTCAAAAAACCAAGTTAATTAAAAAATTTTAATTAAAGACCGAAAGCTTGACTAATCTAAAAGAGCGTTTTTTACTTGAGCCCACTCACAAAAATTTTTTTGACTGTTTAACCTGCGTTATTTTTGTTTCCTTATATATATATATATATATATATATATATATATATATATATATATATATATATATATATATATATATATATATATATATATATATATATATATATATATATATATATATATATATATATATATATATATATATAAATCTATCAATATTAGTATTTGTACCATAAAATAGAAAGTGGGTCGTCCAATTGTTCATCATTCAGATACATGTTACCAGGAATTCTATGGGATCAATGGTCACATCAAGTTCAGCCTATGTAACAAATTGAGTTCAGGCTATATTTATGTCTTTCTTCAGCTGTGCTCTGAGAGATTTGAATTTGTTGAGATGAACTACATCACCATGTGATTTATAAAGAATATGGTAATGTTTTTTCAAATTTTACATTCGAAACTATCTCCCTGGAAAACCAAGGTGGGAATTTTGATACACTGAAATTCGATCTTCATCGAGAAAAACAGAAAAATGGGAGAAATATGGATTTAGGAGTTGGTGGTTAAGTTGTATCAAAATTATAATCGGATCTTCCAAAAATATCATTTTCAAAATATATACAGATAGGTATTTTCCTTCCATGAAATTAGTAAATCTGTTACAGGAAATAGGCTTCGGATATACAGGTACAATTATTATAACTGATAGATTGGAAAAATGTCCTCTAACAAACGTATAAACAATGGAGAAATAGGAACGAGGAGCTTAAGATTTTTGTACAAATATCAAAAATGGCATTATCATTACTGCGTGGAATGATGATTGGGTTGTTCTTACTGTAAACGGTGGATATCTTCTGAATAGAAGAAATTACAAGTTACACAACCACACGTTATTTCTATGTATAACAAATATATGGGTGGGGTGGATCGGATGGACGAAAACATCTTTAGATATAAAGTATCTATAGAATCAAAGAAATGGTGGTGGACAGTATTTGCGTTTTTTTGAGATACCGCTATTCATAGTGCGTGGCAAAGTCACAGGAAATATGTGGATGATGAGGATAAAATTGACTATTTGCACTTCAGAAGAAATATTGTACAAGTTTATCTGAAGAATAGGTGTATGAACCAGTGATTGTAATTGTAAAAATAATATCAGAAGGCATTTAGGATCCAGGAGAAATAATTTTTCTGTCGGTACACTGAAAAAAATAGTTTGAGTCCCGCAGATAATTATTTATCCCTAATGCATTCCTCACCGTATCAGTGGAAATAATATTTGAATCAGAAATATTTCAATCATTGTAGTGAATTTAAGTTTCCCCTAGTGCCAATTATAGTTTCTACACAAGTATTCACTGATACATACAAATATTCTAGCTAGACTATATCGTGCCAAATATTTGTCTCTGATCTTATAAATTTATTCCCCATATTAGAAAATGATATTCACGTATCTATAAGAGATCAGTTTACCTATATTAGATTTTTGATATAGTCAAACTGGTTGACTCAATTTTTCAAGCAGATAATATATTTGCTGCGTAAGAAAATATATTCATTGTATCAACAAATAATATTTGCTAGACATGGACACGACGATTTTGCGGTACTCTAAGCTGTATCCTCAGTTGTGCGTCTAGCCTGCGTCTCTAGTGCAACACGTGTGTGACTTCAAATATTTGACCGCCGAAATTACGACGTAGTGAAAATTTGAAAATTAAATGTTCATATAGACCAGACGTTCTAAAATTTGGGCAGTATTTCTCATGAGGTAATTTCATTAAACAATAATGGCCGACGAATACAAAAAAGATGTTCGAAAAGAATCAAATATGGACAATAATATCATAAAATTATTTGAAGGTCAGTTTAAATTCAAAATATCATACCTATATTAACAAATTTGATTGAAAATCATTTAATTTGGATGTAAATATAGATATATAATTCTCAGATAAGGCTATATATCAAGAAGCTCTCGTACTTCTTCAAAAAACACATCTAGAGAAGTATATTCCTAAATCATTGAGGAAACGTCTAAAATTATTAAATAAAATCAAGCAACTTAGGACAAACAGGATTCATCTTCTGGAAGAACATTATCTTTAGAATCATCATCCATAAATTTAAAAGATCAATTTTTGATGCCACCGCCTGTTGGTGTGAATAATAACGATACAATTATTCCGGACGGAGAATTTCTACAAGATAAATCTGCTATATATCAAAGTATTTTTGTGAAATTCTTGGGTATATCGATAATACACCTCTCTATCGGTATATTACCGTTGATAATTTACTGATAAGTCAATTTGTGTTTTACATTACAGATTGACAAGAACAATATTTGAACAATTGGCGAAAATTTTTCCTTCAGAGAATCAGATGAGCAATGCAGCTAGCTCTCTAAGACTAGAGAAGAATTTATACGTATTATTATATCTTTAAACATTTCAGGCTACATACTTCTTTGTCAAATTATTCCATTAATTTTATTCTCTAAGAGAAAAGTTCAAAAAGTTGGATTAATCACGACTGATAAAGCCTCTTCATCGACTGATTGTGAAGGTATCAATTTTATACCCAATAATTTCCTATGTTCAAAATCACAACTTGATGTAAATAGAAATTTTCATTGATTTTTAATTTTGAAAGGCAATATAGATGAGGAATCTAAGCAAGAGGAAGATATCGAAGAAATTTTAGCTTGGCCAAGAAACTCGACCGAACCATTTACTACGATTGTAGAAAATTGGAAGCAGACTTTAATCATAGAAAATCATTTCTCACAAATAGTTACGGCGGTAAAATCACCGATCATTTCAACGAATATCCAGCTCTAAAATTGACAAATGGGTGTACTTTGGTAATTCACTTTCACGATGATCTTCCATCAGATTTTATTACTGATGAATGATTGTTGATTTCAGCTAGAAGGAGATTGCAAACTATTATATCCAGACTATAACCTGCTCTTGTTTTGAAAATGGAAAAAATTGATGAAAAGCGCATGTAAAATTGCATGCAATAATTTTACATCAAATCGTCGTGAAAATATCACTCATTATTTGAAAATTTGTAGCAGCGTTAACTCAATAGAGAGTAATACGACAAAATATTATGTACGACAATAACTAATTTTTGTGCTTTCCAGGTTCTCAGTTTGTAGCTACTCTTTGTCTCCTGCTGTATATTTTACCGACGGTAACTGTTTCAGTCAAGAAAACAGATAGAGACAAAAGAAGTGTTTGGCGTCCATCAAAAGTAGAAGCTCTAGAGGGATACTTATTACAATTAAAAGTAAGATTATATATAACTTTCATATTTCAGATATTGACATATATTAAAATTTCAGACAGTTGCAGAGATAGAAACGGCAATTGAATTTAAAATAAATAAGCTGTCAAAGTTAGGATTAACTTTTCAGCCGATATTGATAATTGTAGGCAAGAGTACAGACTTAGTGGAGAAGGTATATATTAGAATTCATACACACATGTACGAATTTAATTCAGTTATAAAGGGATTCGACTGCTGTTTCAAAATTATTCATGCTTCGAACGCACGATATTCAACAGAATCGGACCAGTGTTGAATGCTTGCACAAAAAGCAATTTAAAATATATCAACAGAATGGGACAAATCGTTCACTGGAATAAATAGTATTCTAGCAGCCATAGAAGTTAAATGAAATTTACTATTTTTCATCATGTGTAGTGTGCAATTATCTAGATAGAAGCTGAATTCGTCAACATGCCAGCTTGTTATATTTGTAAAATTAATATTTCAAAATTTGAAAATTCAATCTAACTTTACCGAATAATACATACACTGTCTCCTAGTAGTATTTATAACGCTGTAGAGAGAGTTTACGCTAAATAGATTTTCATTCGTTTAACTCATCTCGAAAGCATTTTTGATTCCAGCATATGGATTTAGGAGTTGGTGGTTAAGTTGTATCAAAATTATAATCGGATCTTCCAAAAATATCATTTTCAAAATATATACAGATAGGTATTTTCCTTCCATGAAATTAGTAAATCTGTTACAGGAAATAGGCTTCGGATATACAGGTACAATTATTAAAACTGATAGATTGGAAAAATGTCCTCTAACAAACGTATAAACAATGGAGAAATAGGAACGAGGAGCTTAAGATTTTTGTACAAATATCAAAAATGGCATTATCATTACTGCGTGGAATGATGATCGGGTTGTTCTTACTGTAAACGGTGGATATCTTCTGAATAGAAGAAATTACAAGTTACACAACCACACGTTATTTCTATGTATAACAAATATATGGGTGGGTGGATCGGATGGACGAAAACATCTTTAGATATAAAGTATCTATAAAATCAAAGAAATGGTGGTGGACAGTATTTGCGTTTTTTTGAGATACCGCTATTCATAGTGCGTGGCAAAGTCACAGGAAATATGTGGATGATGAGGATAAAATTGACTATTTGCACTTCAGAAGAAATATTGTACAAGTTTATCTGAAGAATAGGTGTATGAACCAGTGATTGTAATTGTAAAAATAATATCAGAAGGCATTTAGGATCCAGGAGAAATAATTTTTCTGTCGGTACACTGAAAAAAATAGTAAATAGCATAGTAAAGAATCTAATTGGAATTATTTAGATGATAATCGTACAAATTCTACAACTTCAACTAGTACTCATGATTGCAATTTGAGCATTGTGAAAAATTATATTGAATTGAATAATAATGAAGATGACATTAATGTGGTAATGGACAATAATTATGAGGACATACTTCACTCCCAAATACTTTCGTTTTAGCAAAATTATACAATGAACCTACTATGCCAAGAACTTGTGTTCAGCTCATTATAGATGAGTTTCCCGCATTATTTAATTCTGAAGTAATCAACTCTTTACACCAAATAGTATTTGAGGCTTCAAGGAAAAATTCAAGTGATAAATCAGATGCACAGATGGTTACAGAAAATTTCAACTCATTGCAATCTTGTTTCCAAAATTTCTAACTGAATACAAACGGTTTAAAACATTTAAGAATTCTGATTATTTAATAGAGCCTATACAATATATAATAGGACATGAAACAATAATTGACCAATCCAGTACCACAGTTGATTATAAAAAGTTGGAGTAAGACTTTCTATAAGAGAACTTTTCAAAAAATATTCAGAGTTACCGAATGTATTCGGAACTATTTCAAATTATTTAAATTTCTCATCAAAGACCGATGGATATGTAGAAAATTTTGTACAAAGTAAATTGTGGAAGGAGAAAATTTTGAAATATCCGGAAGAAGCTCTAGTTTTGCCTATATTTCTACATTTCGATGATTATGAATCATGTAACCCATTGGGGTCTCATGCAAATATTTATAAATTAGGAGCAGTGTATGTATTATTGGCGTGTTTACCACCAGAGTTTTATAGTCATCTCGATAATATCTATTTGTAACACGTACACCGAAAGTACTCTATTACTGAGCTGACTTCTGCTTCGAAAGTTCTCAATTCCAAACCATGATAACAATTTTCATTAATTCTCTGTTGACTGGGAGTCAATGGATATTTTAGTCCGCTGGGTAAAAATGAAATTGTAGATCATGGATCATGGATGCGTTGGATTTTTTTTTTTCATTGATATATGTCAAATTGATATTTGGAAGAAATTTGTATCATAGAACATGCTCGTTATAGTATGTGCATTTATTGTGAACGGGATACCTCAGAAAAAGTGATCAATAAAATAAATCATGTAAATTATGTTTTATTGTATTAGTTTACTGTAATGTGGTTGCATTTGCAAAAATCTGTTCGTCAAATTGATTAGATGATTTCGATATATTCAAATTTATTTAAAAAGCCTAATAATTGGGGTACTTCGGTGCACTTGTTACAAAAATTATCGTATGCAACACGGACACTAAACGACTGTCACTATTGTCACGGATAAATTTGGTTGCACGGAGCTACGTCTTGGGATTTTCCCTCGCCTTTGCCTCGTATTCCGCCCTCGCCTCTGCCTCTGCCTCGGGCCTTGCCCTCGTCTTCACCGAATGCAGCCAAGTTCATCCTGGACAAAAATGACAGACGTTCGGTCCTTGTAGTATAATATACTATTCTCATTATGCTTTTTAATGCAAACGACAGAAAAGAGTTTGGAAATATAAAAGTTTTCTCCAAACTAATAGATGAAGTAATTTTTTTAGAGAATACTAGAACAATTGTAAACACTCAAAACGGACCCAAGCAGTGTTATTTTGTGCTAGAATTGATTCTAGGTGATAATTTAGGACTACATACAATACTTGGTTTCACAGAAAGCTTCTCAAGTCATTATAGTTGCCGATTTTGCAAATCAGATAAAAATAAAAGAGAGAGATTGTTATTAGAACTTGCAAATTGAATATTCAATATCATTTTTGCAATGAAATTTTAAAAACAGTAAATTTGTGGACTTGAAATTTTGAAAAAAAATCAGGTGATGGAAAAATTTAAAGTTTTCAACAAATAATGCTCAACAGGATCATATTTTGTAATGGCGAGTATGAAAAGAAGGAAATAGATGCTTCCATATCAAGGAAAAAGACACGGATTGAGAACAGTGCCATTACAACCAAGTTGGTCTTCTGAAGTTTGACAGAAATGCTTCGGCGTACTTCATGTTTATTTTTGTAATCTGTCTGTATGTTGAAATTGGCATTCTCTTCCATATTAATATGTAGAGTTTCGTATAACCAGCGATAATGTTTGATTGTGTTGTTTGTCCATCACGTAACCATGCACTACGGCAAAAATTGAGACAAGTATGAATACATATAACAATATAATAACTAAAATTTGTAGAACTGAGAACAGAATATATTTTCTGTATTATTGTAAACATCTGAATTTGTTACCAAATTTTATAGATAACAGCCACAACATTAAGTGCAATTACATCTCGAATAAGGAAAACAACAAATTACACAACATGAATTTAGCTTATTGTCACAAAATACCAGATTAAGAATTGGCAGATGCGCACGATATACTAAGGGCCGGTATTTCAGTCCTCGGTTTAACTTAAGCGAAGCTCAATTACCTTAGTAACAATTGTTCTAACAATCATTACTATGGATATTAAGCTACGTTTAAGGTAAACCATGGACTGAAATACTGGACCTAAAACATCTAAAATTCACAAAAAATGAGCTTGTGATGTTTTCTATAAATAATTTGCCTTCCAAATTGTTTTATTACATCTTGATGAATAACAATACTGATTATCACGAGATTAAAAACAACACTAGAACAAGGATTAATAAAAAACTAGAGAGATTAAAACAGACATCATAAGGAGATAATTTCTGTTATACAATATTGCGAAATTACCATAATTGGATAGAGAACTTAAGAAGTCTGAACATAGTACAGCATATTTCAGAAATTTCAACTCTAGACCCAAAGTTTTGCTAGAAATCGATAGATCCAAATGATATAAAGAGAATTATTTCAGACATTTATGAGAATTTGAGCCTTACCATTGATTTTAGCAACATAGTTGATAGAGACAATTGGAAGAATAAACTGTCAGAGTTTTTGGATTATCAAACAAAAAAACTATTTCATAGTAAATCATCGTTTGCTGAAACTCAATTAATTTACTGGATCAAGAACACTCACAAATTCATATCAAATAATAAAAACCACATACTTATAACAAAAGCTGACAAAGGTTCAAAGTCTGTAATTATTGATGCACCAGAATACAAAGAAAAAGCGGGGGACATTTTGAATGACAACACAACGTATCCCAAATTAACCAAAAATCCAGTCAACATTCTAGACCGTGAAACTGGACAATTTTGCAAGAGTGTTGAGCACACAGAACTCATAATACAAAAGTCGTTGTTGGAAAAAATGTACTTCCTCTCAAAGATTTACAGAGAGGGCGCCCCATTGGGACAAGTCACTTCTACTATCAATACACCAACTTACAATTTGGCCAAATTCTATAATGACATTCTGAGCAAAGTTACAATAGTAATTAAGGTATCAGGGGTGTTAAGAGACAATAATGCATGAGGTCAACGGTGTATTTTCCGAGGGCCTCTGGCATGAGGTGTGTACATTGACCGTAGGTATTATTGTCTTTGCAACTCCCGTGGTGCCCTCAATGTTTATTTCAGTCAAAATTTTTGGCAATGTATGTCCGGTCATTGTGATTTCTGTCAGAAAAATTACTCTTATTACTTGCTTCAACTAGGAAACTTGTTTGCTATCCTTTAAAATAGTGCTTTCGGGCATTATTTTGAAACATTCTGCCCTTGGGTATTATCTGCTACGTAATTACCCTGAGATCAGTGTTATTATGGAAACGATAGTAAACTAGTCGGACAAAAAACAATCAACACACATGATCGCTAGTTCATTTAACACACCCACTGCTCATGGTACACATGAGTGACAAAACGGTTCCAAGTAAACATGGCATTCATAGGGGACACGTTTCTTCTCTATTCCAATCTTTTAGGGATTTATAAGCGTTGCTGCTAAGTGGATGTATTTTAGTTAGCGTGTAGTACAGCACCCATACTTTAGAATACAATCGCCGTTCATAGTTCTGTGGTTTTTTGCCAGTGAATCATGGGAGATAATGAGGCAGGTCCTTCAGTGACAAGTGAACGCACAATAACGTTAAGAAATCGAAAAAGATTGTCGGAGGATGAGTTATCACAACTGTTGATGAAGGATACCAGTGACGACGATGACTTCGATCCGGGTCATGAATTAGAGACAGAGAGTTCTGATAAAGATGACGATGGTAGGATTCAATTTTTTTTCTCGTTATTCTTGTTTTGTATTATCCCTTCTTTTTAAACAAATAGATTTTACACCACAGATCCAAACGAGTACGCAGTCTACTGCTCCCGTGGTTACAAGTACTATTCCAACATGGTCAGATGATCCTACAGAGCTGAAAAACTTCTAATTTTCCAAGAGTAACGAGCTCTTGTAGATGATTCCTGGAAATAAAGAACCAGTTGATTATTTCCGAGCAATATTTGATAACGACATACTCGACCTAATCGTGAAAGAAACAAGTAATTACGATAAAAAAATATTTTTTCCTTCTGGCGGCTTGGAGCATTCTCGAATAAGTAGGTGGAAACCAGTAACTATTCCAGAAATGTTGACTTTCATAGGCTTAGTCCTCCATACTGGAACAATACGATTGAATCGTCTCCAAGATTATAAGATTACTGGGAGGAGCACCACCTACTCAATTTACAATGCTTTTCTAAACATATGGGTAGGGATCGTTTCCTACTCATTATGAGAAGTTTGAATTTTGCAGAAAACACACTTGCAGGAACTTCAACGGATCGTCTACACAAGATTAATCCGATTTGAATATTTTTCAATGACAATATGGCGGCGCTTCATTATCCCCAAAAGGAGCTTTTATCAGATGAGTCCATTGTGCTATAGAGAGGTAGGCTAGAGTTCCGCCAATATATCAAAAATAAAAAGCACCGATGCGGGATTAAATTGTACATGGTAACAGAGCCTTCTGGTGTCATATTGAAACCATTGATATACACTGGGGCAATGGATAATACTGGTGGAAAGGAACATACAACACAAGTTGTTCTCAATCTTATGGAAAAATATTTAGATGCTGGACACTCCATATACTTAGATAGCTTTTATAACTCGTTCGAGTTAGCAACCAAGCTAACTGAATGGAGTACATACTGTACGGATACTCTAAATATCAAAAGAAAAACAACCTTGTGCTGTTCTGGATAGGAAACTCAAAAAGGGCGAGACAATCGCACAATACGCGAACGATATTATCGTGGCAAAATGGGAAGACAAACGTGATGTATTATATATATCCAATTAACATACTAATAGTATAATTGAGCATACGGATTAACGAAATCTTATCAGGGAAAAACCAGAACCAATATGTTATTACAACAAATTTATGGGTGGTATCGATCATCAAGATCAACTTGGTGCATATTATTCTTGTGATAGGAAAACACTAAGATGGTATAAAAAGTTAGGAGTTCACATAATCCATCTCAATTCATATTTTTCATATAATAAGAACTCGGGGAGAAAATTATCTCTGTATGATTTCAGACTATCAGTTTTAGAAAAATTACTGAATATTGAAACCACAAAAATTCCTATTGTGGTAGAGGAAAGAGCACACGTGATCTCTTAAATTCAAACTAAGGATGAGTCAGGACGAACTAAGAGAAAAAGATGCCACATATGTTCAGAACAAAAAAAGCGGAAAATGATCACATATCATTGTGAGATGTGTCCTAACCAACCCCGACTGTGTGTAACATGCTCCGATATCTTTCATAAGTAGGAATAATCTAGTTGTTCTTCAGAATCTTATATTCATTTTCTTTCTATGCGTTTATATCAGTATTGGAAGCATAGCTCTTGTTTCTCAGTCTTTTTTGTAACTGATTCTAGGAATAAATATTTATTATTTTGCTTCAAACATAATTTACTATTATTTTACTCCCTGAAAACGCTACGTCACACATGCGTGTCAGTGCACATTGCACGTCAAATCCATGGCTGAGTGCGCATGTCACGCATGTGTGACAGGACCCTAAAAAAGCAAAAAACAATTCATATGGTCAAATTGAGCATGAACAATTAGGACTCACTCCACAAACAGCAGATTCAATCAAAAAATCAGTGCCGCTTCTGGCAAGTGCGGTATGCTCTGCGCAGCAGCGAATGGGTTAACCTGGTAGATGATGTATCAAAAATTACAGTTCCTCCAAACCATAAAATGTTTTCTCTTGATATTTCAACATTGTTCCCAAATATTATACAAGAATTGGCATTGAAATGCAACACTGAAAGATGGTACAAAATAAGGACTCACACAGATTTGAGTCTTGAACAATTCACGACCGGCATTGAACTTTGCTTTCAATCTGCCGCTTTCACTTATCAAAATGTTATATACAAACAAATAGATGGTACATTTATGGGTAGTAGCATCAGTAACTCAATCTCCAACATTGTTTTGCAAAATATAGGAAACAATATAGTAAATAACCCAAATTTGGGTATCACTTACTACAAACGTTACGTAGATGATTGTTTTGTAGTGGCACCTGCTGAGATGGTAGGAGTAATTCTTAATAAATACTTGTCATCCACGGATTGATTTCACCATTGGAATGGAGGAGAACAACACCATAAATATCCTCGATTCAACATTTACCAGAATAGGTACCAGGTTGTCGACAAACTGGTTCAGAAAACCAACTGCATCAGGTCGCTATTTGAATTTCAGTTCTGAAACAAACATACGATCGGGCATACTTTCTTTCGGACAGAATATACAATATAATAATCTGGAATATATAAGACGGGTTCTACAGCAGAACAATTACCGACTACCGTTAATTAACAATTATAACGAATATACATTCTTAACCCTCCGTTGCTCGCGCGGCGTCTGTGAGACGCCAGTGAGTGTATTATACAACATAATTTCTACAAGCGGATGATGAGGACGGTCAGCTCCTACGTACCTTCCAAACACAAGCCAATACTAAATCACGCCACTCCGCTTTAGTCTATCACAAGCAGGTCATGAGATAGGTGCTAATGGTGTCTCATAGACTCCCCGCGAGTACTTGTGTAACAATACGACACTCAGCTATTTTGTAATAGTCATGCACTTTAGCCATCAAATTGCGCATGATATTCAATATCGATATTCAATGTCAATTAACATGGATCGAAAATTAATTTCCAGTCCAGATAATGATGAAAGTTCAGATTATTTCATGGAATTAAGTATTGCAGTTTGATGATGAGGAGCTCACAGAATCAAATGATACCAGCGAAAATGAATACGATCATATTGATGAACAACTTGAATCAAGCGATTTAGAACATTAATGGCCGGTTTCACGATCTCGAGTTAAATTAATCTGGTTTAAAGAGCTCATTTCCTTGGTAACAATATCAATTACTGTATTTTTTGTGTCATCACTGCCCAATCAAGTTAATCAAATGAATTGAAAGCCTGTTTATTGGTTAACTCCCCGTCACATTAACCCAGGTTTATTTAACTCGAGATCATGAAATCGGGCATAAGTGTCAAATGGTGATATAGAATTGTAGAAAATGAAGATGGTAATGATGAGACCAGAAACATAGTTTTTGAGAAAGACAAAGATACTAAATAGAAAATGGGAAATCCTCTTCTCAACGTGAAGACTTGTTCTAAAAATTTGGTTACTCATTTGCCTGATGTGAAATATATCGCTAAAAAGGCAAAATCAGCTTTAGCTTCCTGGAGCACGCAAATTCCATATGTCTTTCCATGAATGAGTAATTCAATGCGTTATATCAGTGTTCTTGGTATTCTCACGGATATAATTTTTTCTCCGCATTTTTTTGATGTTCAATTCAATGAACGTCTACAGAAAGGATAATACTTCACATAAACATGAAAATTCAAATACAAATAACAAATCTATTCATTTTTATTTGGTGTCTGTCAGACGCCGCGCGAGCATTGCTGTTATGATAAGTAGCACGCGCAACGGAGGGTTAATAACAGGAACAATGAAACTGCTATTCCCATCAACAACGTCAAATCTATCCTTACATACACTGTCATTCCTAACGCTAAAACAGATCAAAAAGGTCTCAAAAAAATTATAAAGGGATCTAACATTAAATTTGCAAACAATAAAAACTGCAGCACTAAACTTTTACATTCTAAACTAAAAGACAGAGATGAAAAAACACAAGTTCGAGATGTGGTGTACAGGGTTAAATGCATTCTTTGTGACAAATTTTACATAGAGGCAACTGGACAACCATTACATAGACGTTTGTACGCACAAAATACTACGCAACAAGAATGAATGATGATCACAGCGCACTAACAAAACACACAGTTGAAACTGGCCACATTTTTTAATACGATAACACGAAAATAGTTGGGAAGGTAGATAAAAAACAACATCGCTTGCTATACGAAACTCTATACAATAATATGGAAGAAAATACAAATTTCAACACACCGACAGATCACAAAAGTAACATGAAGTACGCCGAAGCATTTAGGCCTTTTGATATCCTTTCTACTAGTTTTATTTGAAGAATTACGGAACTTCTATTGTAGAAGAAGGGAGCCAACATCTTCTAAGCAAATTGACAGTCGAGTACTAGAGGCTGTAAGGAAACATCGTATCGATCACAGGATCACTTTGATCATGAAACAAATTAGATATGCGTTTTGCAAGGAAAATTCTACCAAATATTGTGGAAAATGCGGTGTTAATTTACACTTATACTGAGTTTGTAATTTAGCTTATGTTTGCAGAGTATCAAGTTCGAGTTTTCGAGTCTCTGTCTCACGATGTTCCCAGTTTTCATGATATCCTGTGTCAAACGTGGATGCATAGTGATAATTGAAATAGAAAAATAAACAGTGTTTGAATAAGAGATGTTATAATAATCGCCAGCTCAACAAAGACAATGAAAACTGAAAGATTGAACATAACGCACTAAAAAGAACAGCTCCAGGAGCAGAATCCAATGAACTGCTCAGATGAACCGATACACGGTTAATAGATGAAAAATTTTCAAACCGCTTGGAACAGCTCTCAAATAGATCTTATGAACTGATGAACCGGTAAACAGTTTTTGAACAGCTTGAACAGCTTTTCGTCGGCTCTGATGAATTAGTGAACAGTTCTAAAAAATCGATGAACAGCTCTGATCAATCGATTGGATGATGTTCACCTCGTAATGTGATCTGATTGTATTAGCTAAGATCCTTGCTTTATCATGAACTGATCTACTCCTTCGCGATAGCCCATCAATCAACACTTAGACTTCAAGAAAAGTGAGTAATGTTCTTACGTACCTCTGTTAATTAACCGTCGGCACAAACTAACAAGTATGCGTACAATCAAAGTACATGCTAATGGCCGGTTTTATGAAAGACCAAATGAATTTATCCTCAAAATAAATTTATTCCACATAACAAATTCTGATCGTTTTGACTTTCTTTTCGACAACAGAATCCTTGCTGTCAAATAATCGACTGTCATTTAACAGAGTGAATCTTATTTACTCTGGAAGTAAATTACTCTACCCCTTATAATACCGGGCATAAGACTACTCTATTTCACACATTTTGTTTATCAGAAAATAAGTAACATCTGGCGGGCCTGAGATCTTGCTCTATTAGTGCTTATTGGAAGTAGTTCCGATTTAAATACAATCAAGAACAGTGTTAAAACTGAGAAACTTAAAATTGAGCTGAGTAAAGTCCCCTGGAAGATTCCACATATTTTAGTAGCAGACGCTGAACGACTTAAGCCTCGTTCACAACAGAAAATTAGTAGTTAGTAGTTAGTAGTTATGGTTACTGCTAGATGTTTGACATGCACAATCGTGTTTTAGCGTTCACAACAACAAAATTAGCCCAGCGCTGCTCTGCACGAGCCGTGGTTAGTGCAGGAGCTTGCAAACTTCAAACTTTTTAGTTGGTAGTTAGTGGATCGGCCAATCAGAAAAAAGAAGGAAAGAGATAAAATATTTGAATTTAGAAGGCTCTCTATTTCTGTGAAGATATGTGACAGGATGAAAATTGTAACAAGAAAAGAAATTTTACTTCTCTTATTCCACACAAAGCAAGAAGTAAGAGAGAAAATTATAGGAGATGGTGGATTCGCCCAATATATCAAAATAGAAATAATCAAGAAGATTGGGATAAGTTGATTCAAGAAATGCGGTTATCGGAGCAAGATATGTTTTTCAATTACACAAGAATGACTGTATTCCAATTCGATAATATATTAGCATTGATCAAGTTTTGAGGAAAATGGTAGAAGAAGTCCCATTCCTGAAGGAGCGAGATTAGTACCGACATTAAGGTTAGTTGGAATACTTTGCGTTTGCACTTCAAATATATTCATTTAAATGTTTCCTCTCCCATATTGCTCCAATTATGTGAAACAGTGCAAAAAGATGCTACGATCAACGAAGATTGCAAAAGAAGTAATCAAAAACAGCTGATGCTTCTATATTCTCTTCGGCTATGAAATTTGTTGCTTTTTTTGTAAGCATTGAAATAATGTTAGTTTTCTGCATTACCGACAGAGACAGCGCTAATTGAAGAGTATTGAGAACGCTGACTCCAGACTCTTATCACAAACACTAACCACTAACTACTTACTACTAACTACTAATTTCTTGTTGTGAACGATGCTTCATGCTTTTGAAATCCATGGAGGGAAGTGTCAATCTGGGGATAGCATTTGAAAGTTGGGAAATTCATGACTTGCCAATGCTTTAGAAGACACAGCGACATTCTTGGCCGATCAAGCCAAGCACACAGTTGAAGACACTGCGATTCATAGTTTTTGAATCACAGTCTAACTGCAAAAATGGAGCTGATAAAAATATGAGCGAATTCAATCACTGTAATTCAACAAATATTGAACTGGATATGAACAGTGAAATATTCCTATATGATAATTTAACTCTAAGCATTAAGAATGATCACTTTGCTCTCATGTACGAAATGTACACCAAAACTCAACTGTCGAAATATGAGCGATCGTGCGAGCTTTTTAAAACTGCGCCTCCATTGGTAATTGGTTGTTCACATCAAAGTGAGCCTTTAAACTAGGAATTATTGATAGTCTCAAAATCCGACATATCCAACTTTTCTTAGTATCAGAATCCAACAGATTCAAACGAATCAATAGCGTTGCGCTGTAGAAGTCATGTGATAGATGTCATATGTATAACCTATACAGTAGATACGTCAATTTAGAAGTGTTGTGGTCTCATAAACAAATGGTGCTCAATGTTGAAATAAAAACTATAGTTTAGAACTCTGTTTATACAGCAACAATCATTATAACTTATAATGAAAGAATAGTGCAACAAGCAACACCACAAGCTCCTAGAAAAAAAAGTTTTGAGACATACATGCAAACATGAGAAATCTCATATAAGAAGATAGGAAGGAAATATTTTATTTCAAATAACCAGATTAAACAAATGAATCTTCAATATAACAGGTTTTCACCTAGTGCTTCACCCGAATATCCTACCTGCAAACATAATTCGAAAGCATATCAATGCTGTTCCCTGACAATGCGGGACATCCAAATTTCTCTTGAAACCAAATAAAATAGAGCAAGATAATTTCATATTGAAATATTTTGTTCTCTGCAAAATAGCATGACACCGAATTGAAGATGCCAGCAGAAGAGATATATCCATAAGATATTATGTTAGAAAATGTGATTCACAGCTGATATCTGTGTGTAGAATAGTATATTCTGCAGCAAGTTTGAAATGAAGCTTATTCAGCATGAGTGAAAAAGTTTGTAGCACGAGCCGTAAGCGAGTATGACGAATTCACGAGTGCTGAATAGTCATTCCAAACCTGTTTCAGACTATAGTTACCCTGCGATAATAAATTCGGCAATTTACAGGAAAACAAAAAATTACTAACTCTAAAATAGGGAAATAACAAATACTCCTGAAACTAAAGTTCAATTTGAGTTGATTTGACATTCCTACTGATTGTTATAATTGATAGATAGATGCAGCTCGATAAGATACTCGATATAAAATATTATATAAGTCAACAACGACATAACCTCAATATTATTTAAAATCTGTATTACCGAGATGTTACTGTGACAGATGCTTATTTTTATTTGAAAATTAAATTTTCGGCATTCTAATTATAATTTTTAATATTTCAAACTGCATTATAGCAGCTATATTAGTTTGAGAATAAATATGAATGAATGAGATAGCCTTTTTCTGTATTTTATTAATACCCTAAATTTGTAAGAGATGTCGCTAGTTGTGCTCATTCCAACACTTGTGTTTGAATGAATATTCTATCGCAGTATGATGGAATTGAACCATTCTGTACTTAAAAATAATAATACTGCGTATTGAGAAAGATCGCGTCTCAGGTATCGTATAGCGTAATCGCTTTCTGGTGAGATAACAATTGAAAAAAAGCCGAAAATCGTAAGGCAAGTTTGTATACTATTTGTTGAGGAAATTAAAATTGTAGAGTCACACTATGGTAGAAGTTGGACATCTGTACTGTAACGATACCTTGCTGATGGCAGGGTTGTTAACTCTGGCGTCACTGTCGAAACTGCCAACAGTATTCTCGGGCACCAATGCCGTCGGTGACGCAGTTTCTAACGACGAACGGCTGAGTAGCTCAAAGAAAAGGGTCAGAGTGTTCAAGAGAATAATATTTAGGAGGTTAGTGTTACTATGATATTTATTTACACACAAAAGAGGAGCTGTTGAACATACACATATATTGCAGATATTTGCACGGAGATAGCTTGGCTGAAGGCTGACGACGACGATGCGACGATGCGGCGACTCTCCAAGACAATCAACATTCGCGGAATCGCGAAGCGATTTCCCGAACGGTAGATCAACTTAACAACTCGTTCTATACTTGTGAAACCAAACTTGTTCCCAAGCAGTGACTCTACGTTGAGTTGTTTTAATACTGTTAAGCCACCAGATGACCTCTCCAGCAGTGACTCTACGTTGAATATTTCTGAAACTGTGAAGTCAGCAATGACTTCTCTAGCGGTGACTCTACGTTGAATTATTCAAACACCGTGGGAGCAACTAGGACTTCTCCAGCGGTGACTCTACGGTAAAACAATCTTACACTGTAAAATCAATATAGACTTCTGCAGCAGCTACTCTACGTAAACTTATTCCAACATTCGCGGAGCGAAAGACAAAAATAGAACGGAATGACTAAATAAAATTATGGAAAAAAAATTCCAAGTTCAAAAGTATTAGAAATATTCCAAGTTCAACAACAGCAAAAACAATGGCAAAGTATGCTAAGTTCCTTTTACAGACTTATAAAAAACAAGAAGAAAAAAACAATGAAACCTACGATTTTGTCTCAAACAATCGTGCCAAACGGACTCAGCACGAAAACTTTGGATGGACGTTGAATAGTTATCACTGTAGAACTTTGGAAGATGGCTTGGAGAACTAACTTCCAAAAGAAGTGACTTGAATCGGCCGCAAGGCCTTATTCATGCTTAAAGTTTATTGAAACCACACTTGACTTGTTTTTTCAAATTAAATTTAATGAAGCGCTGTAAGAGTGATGTGAAGAAGAGATACGAAAAAGGAAGAAGTTATTTCACAAATACAAATTTCTTTACAACAAATTTCTTTCCTGCTCATATATATCTTTATATCGGTTACATTTCATTCCCAGTACATTAAAGACATTGGAATAATATGACACCAAATTCTTTGTTCGCGTCGATAATTCAGTCATCTGTCGGTAAGATTGAAACTGTCAAGTGTCAGATCCTTATTTGTTATGTCAAGGGTCACGATGAACAAAATCAGAAACAAAAGTTACAAAATATTTCACGCACAACTGATACAAAATTGTTTGTTTACAACTTAGTTACCATGGTGGTAACTTCTACTTTACGCCCGTCGGGCAGTAAAAAAATTTACCGCCCGTTGGGCTGTAAACTAGAGAATTGGCCACCAGTATTATTATTAAAATAAGAAAACTACCAACAGAATTTTGTTGACATATAAACAAAATCAATTGTTTAACACATGACATGTTTTTTGTTACCATACGCCACCTTATAATTTTGAAGTAATAAATATTTTTGCGTGTTCTCAAAAACTAATTACTTACGAGAAATTCACAAGTAAATTTTATCACAGTTGTGCGTAAAACGTTGTACGTGCCTCGGCCTGGAAGACAATTTACACCCTTGGACGAATTGAGGCCCTCGCTACGCTTCGGGCCTCAAACTTTGTCCGCGGGTGTAAACTTAATCTTTCAGTCCTCTATACGTAAATAACTATTACAGAACGGTTGATTGCATTCAGGATATATTCACAGTCAGTACAACACAGATCAAACAGTACAAAGTTGTATTTCAGATTTCCCAAAATATAATCTTACTCAACCACGTGTTATGAGATATTAAAACGTATTTATTTCAGCTGATGGCTGGTGATGTTTAGGTAAGTGGTGGAGTAATGTTTAAACAGAATTACGGCTCTTTAAAATTCCTAGGGCAAGCAAGATGTGACAACTAGATGTGATGAACTTTGAAATGTTGGACGGTAGCGGAAGACTCTAGGATGTGCAACTGTGACGGAGCTTTGAGAGAAGAATTCGTCACAGTCCGTACTTATTTACCTTCAGTCTCTGGCATACTTACTGCGAAGAAGCAGTCTCAAAAGATATGGTTGTTGACTAATCAAAATATATTTAATACCATCAAGAACAGATGTTTATTCCAAGTGCCTGGAACTTGATGAAAGAATAAAAGTAAAGAATGACGCAGCTAAGAAGAAGAATCTGATGACTGAACGCTATATCCATGAATTAAGAGCGAAAGCGTTTTTCAATTTGCTCAGATAAGCGAAAGACGACTTGATTACTATGTCGTTCGATTGTGAAAAGAATCCACCAATGCCGAAGATTCCTTATCAAGCTGTATATTATATATTATAGTCATGAGTTATATACTTACAATTTTACGATTGTAACGGGCACGTCCCATTTAAAATTAGGTAGAGAAAACATTACCATTTACATTGGAACAGAATACGAAAGTCCTAGAGGATCTGATGAAATTGCCAGTGCCGTGTTTCATTGTTTGTGCAATACAAATCTTGAGAATATTAAAACTGCATCTGATGACTGACAGATGTGCTGGTCAAAAAAAGAACGCAATAATGATAACAATGTGCTGCAAACCGCTTTCTTTTCTTGCACCTGAAGCTGTAAAAAATTTGGAATTAATATTTTCCGTGGTAGGCCATTTCTACATACCGCCTCAAAGAACCACCAGGTTAATGGTCTTCTCCGTTCAGCATGGGTGTAAGATTTATTCTTGAAAAGTAGAACTAATCAAGTGACTCTAAGAGGGGAATATTCACACAGATGTAACATTGCAGAATATAAAATATTTACAAGAGAGGTGAATCGACTAAAATGATCAATCCTGTACCTTTGCCGAATGGTGTGGCACCAGACAGAAAAAAAGCTTGAGGAAGTTAAATATGTACTCCAAAAACATTTTGGAATAGATAAGATCCATCTAGAAAATTTAGTTCATTTCAAAAACGTTTTTGGATCGTACTTGAATTAAAACGACGCCGACGATCAGAATGAAACGAATGATCTTTGTGAAACTAGTTCTGAGATACCAAATTTATTAGTTCAGTAATAGATATAATTTCTAGTAGTAACGTGATTAAGTTCTGAAAACTTTTTTTTCTTCTCATTTTTGAACATGAGATTTTAAGTGTTTTTTATGTTTTATATTTGAGATATAGGAGTAAAAGATTCCATTCAATATTAGACATGAAGTTACTCTGAATTTTTTACCAATCCTGCAAATTCGGTTTGAAACCCAACTAAGCCAAATTTAGTATCAAAGCCCGACAAGTACTCTTTCAAAATGCTTATATTTTCAAATATTTTTTCAATCTTCGAAGTTTATTGCATCAACTTATCATTATTCTGGAATATATGATAACAATTCAAAACTTAGATTGGTCAGAATCACCAGTACACCAATATAATTTTTTTTTGCATTTTTATTCATTTATTTAATTATTTATTTATTAATAATACCCCAACAGGCAAAAATGCCCAATTACAGGAGGAACTAAATTATAATCATTAATGTTTGTACCATCACAGTAAAAATAATTTGGAAAAATAAACAAAAATAAATTATCTAAATATATGATTCAAGAAAATAATTGAATAGAAAAAGAGCTAAAAAAAAATATTTGAAATTATCTTCAAGAAAATATCATCAAAAAGTCAGCCGAAGTGAACAAAATAGAATGACGCCAGAAGATTTGAATTAAAAGTCACGAACTTTATTTTTGAATATATGTATTGAGTCACTAAAAATGCCTACAGAATTTTGGGTAGAATTGTAAATATGGCACATATTATATAAAGGTGATGTAATTAAAACATTGGAACGAGGAGTTGCTCAAATTGAAGGTACAACGGTTACGCGTAGACACCACAGAAGCATTTATTCCTATTAGGAATAGGCACTCGGGATCATCTAGCATATTATTTATTAATTTAAAAAGATGGGTGAGTGACTGTAGCCTCCTTCTGTTACGTAGACTTTCAATAAGATTTGAAGAGGTATCGTTGATGAAAATGAGGAAAAGCAATGGACCTAAATTTGATCCTTGTGGAACGCCAGATTGTGCAACATAATATTTGGAGTCATGACCTAAGTAGTTCACGTAAAACAATCTGTTTGATAAGTAACTAGATATCAGTAAGATAAAAGATTCAGAAAATCTATATTCACGAAGCTTATGAATAACTATCCTGTGATCGATACGATCGAACGCTTTGGAAAAATCTGTGTAGATCATATCTACTTGTCCTCGCATATCGATTACTTGAGATACAAATTGAGACAAATTGCACAAATTTGTGGCTGTAGATCTATGTTTCACAAAACCATGCTGAAATGGAGATAAGTAATAAGTTTGAAAATTATTGTACATAGAATTGTACAACACAGTTTCAAAAACTTTACTGAACGGTGGTAAAACGGCTATAGGACGGTGATTACTTATATCAATTGCGTCTCCAGACTTGAAAATGGGCACAATTCTAGCAATCTTCCAAATAGTAGGGAAGGAATTACTTCCTAAACAAAGATTGAATAGGTAAACAAGTCCCGATGATAAAGAGTTTGCACAATCTCTTACAAGAAAATTAGGTACTAAATCAGTGATATTCTCTGAAATTTGATACAAACATAAGAGAGATTGAACCGACTGGTGCAAATTTAGTAGATTTGATATCGTATGCCATTTGCTGCTCACAATTCCTGCTGGATATGAATTAGTAATTATAGCATTAGAGACGTTATCCTCAGAAAAATCAACATTAAGCTTTGTAAGGAATAGATTACTTGATGAATCAATTGAAAGGCAAGATCAAAAGGTTTGTTAAATATAAATCAAAGGAAGAACCACAACCCCTATGGCATTCATTGGTCAACAAAGGCCTCGTAATTACTTCAGAGGTACATTAAGAAATTTTGGAAACAGATCTTCCTCAGGGTTCTTTGTTCGTTGCTTTGGTTGTGGCAGGATCGGCCACAAAATAACAGAATGTAAAAGTTCATCTGGACAACGTCAGGCCAATGCGCTCTAAGCGAAGATATTAGACAAGTCTGCTGATAATAAAGAAGAAGTATTCTTCTGCTTTCTTGGAGCCTCATGTGACAATGATCATTTAAATACAAAATGATTCATTGATTCAGACTGTACGTTTATTGCTTGTTTATTTTCAATGAAATATATTGCTGGTTGCTAACATGATTATTGATTGTTGTTTTGACATTGAGAAGAATAGTTTTTTCGTTGTGTTTAATATGGAGAATAAATACTTGTGTTGGAGTTTATCGAATTATTATTCATCAATAGAAGAAATATAACATATTGAAATAATAATAGAATAATGAAATCATCTACAATTATCTACTGTTGAATGATGAAATTTGATCTCTTTTACAAATTCATCAAATCAGTAGTTCTATTCTTGCGGAGCTTGTCCAAGTTCGTATATAGTCTTGTTCAACTTGCACACACAATTATCTTTGATAGGAAAGCCTTGAGGTAGTTTCATGAATTTTTTTTCTCAAATCACCGTGTAAAAATGCATTTTTCACATCCATTTGGTGCGCTATCAGTCTCACTCTATGAAGTATAGAAATAAGAACTTTCAGTGTGGTGAGTCTCGCCACTGGATCATGAGTCTCGTTATAATCATACCCTTTCTTCTGTGCACATTCTTTTGCTACGAGTCTAGCTTTATATATATCAATGTCTCCATTCTCATTTCTTTTGA
The DNA here is from genome assembly GCA_963989225.1 of Dromius quadrimaculatus. Taxonomy (NCBI): domain Eukaryota; kingdom Metazoa; phylum Arthropoda; class Insecta; order Coleoptera; family Carabidae; genus Dromius; species Dromius quadrimaculatus. Next base: position 33,839,283 of record OZ022328.1, on the reverse strand, counting down.
TCTAGTAAACCCAGTTACTACCAATTACTCTCCTCTCAACTTCGCAATCAACCATAGTTCAAGTTTTATTTTAATTGAGAGATTTTATTTCTTCATCAATAGCTTTCAACCATGATTGTTAAATTCAGATTGTCTTTTGAAACATGGTCTAGATGTGTCCATCCTGGTTCATCTTTAATCTTTCTAATCATACCATTAGATATATCAGAGATTGATATGATCGTATCGATTACATTTATCTTTGGATGCATATCAGGCAGACAGCTGGATAGCTCAGAAGGAAAGGGTTAGGGTTGTCAAAATAATCATCAGGAGGTAGGTGTCACTATGAATCTATCTTCACACAAATAACGATGACGCTAAACATAGAACATATATTTTGCAGGAATTTACACGGAGATAGCTTGGCTGACGGTGACAGGAGGCTGTACATAACACTCGATACCATTGATCGCAGTGCAGACCCAGGCGGTCGCGAACTGCGAGAAACTCCAAAACAAAAAAATCGTGAAGCGATTTCCCAAACGATGAATTAACTTATCTTCAACGCTTGTGAAACCAAAATGGTTCCCAAGTAGTGATTCAAACTTGCTTAACGCTGTGAAGCCAACAATGACCCCCTCAACAGTGATCCCATGTCAAAACAATCTAACGCTGCGAAATCATGAAGACTTCGTCAGCGGCGACGCTACGTTTAGTTAATACAACACTATGAGTCAACAAAGACTTCGCCAGCGGTGACTCTATGTTAAATCACTCAAACACTGCGGAATCAACAAGGACCTTTCCAGCGGTGATACTACGGTAAAAAAATCTAGCACTGTAAAATCAATTAAGACTATTTCAGCGATGACTCTACGTTAAATTATTCAAAAAAGTATTCTTTCAAAAACAGCAAGAATATTTTAAGTTCAAAACAGCAAGAGCAAACAAATCTTCCTTTTACGGACTTATGGAAAACAAACAAGCTCAAAGATCGTGTCATACAGTTGTGCGAACAGACTACTTACCACAAAATTCTACTTGCACGGTAGACACTTTGAAGATGACAATTGGAGTCGGAACTAATAATAATAATAACCTTAATTTGCCCAACAGTAAATAACCAATAATAGGACAAAAAAAATATATACATAAAATATGTTTAGACGTGAAATAGTCGAAACAAGCATAATTCACAAAAATAGATACATTTTTATATAAAACTAAAGTTAATCTAAATTTCAAAATAATTTTGTACAACTAATTGATATTCAAATGATTGATAATTTTTTCTGATCATATAATGAATATGAATAGAATAGTGCGTATCAACTATATAATTACCATTTTTGTGTTACTTTATATCACTCAGGGCTGGTTTCAACAATTTCAGTACAATCTATTCAAAAGTTATTTCATACGAGAACTATTCTTGATATAATTGTACCTTAGTAAACAACTAAATTAACCTGCAGATTAATATAACTGACGCTGGTGAAATTGACCGTCACACATAGGGGTATTTTGCTGATCTAGCTGGTCAAAAATCAAGTTGTAAGAAGTTGTCACAGGTAAAAAAAACTGGTTCTTATTGTTCTCGAATAACTAGCGAACAATAGACAACTTATCCTGGTCTCTTATCGGATGCACTTGCGCAATTATTCTGTCGCAAGTTAGTCATCGCTTTAACTGCACGTATCTCACGCGTTTTTTAAGTATGGCAATATCTGACAAAAAGCTAAATATTTTTGTGATCACTGACTTCGTTCAAAATATTGTAACGGATATGGATCAAGGAGGTAAGAACGCATATTTTTCAAAGATAAGGCTGTATTTTTTTGTGATATGATATTGTTATTCGACGTTTGAAAATATAGTTTGAGATTCCTCAAATTTCTAATCCAAATTATAGTTTGAAAAGGTTTCTGTTGTATTTCCGGTTTCGTTCCGGTTATCATGCCAATTGATAGCAACAGGTTATAGTTCATGTAGAACTATTATGGCCTAATTAGCCGCTCATACCCGCCCTCTTTTCTACCAGAGGAGTCAGCCCAAGATAGTGAAAAAAAAAATGAAAATTTTATTTGAGATCTACATTATCTATGTTGGTAATTGCCTAGTTTCAGGGTCACTTGGTCACTCATGTGTTAGAGTGGTGACTTGTAGATCTCTTTTTGATGAAATGAAACAGCAAAGTTTGCCTTATTTTCAAGAAAAATTGGATTACTTGGAAAATTGGGTTTTGTTCAGCGAAAGCCATTCCGAAGATGAATTTGAGGCGTTGAAGCACAAGTTTCCGCATATTAAGTCGGAATCCAAACAAAAGTGGAGAAAAGCTGATAAAACGGAAGCTAGATTTCTTCATAATAATGACGAAAGGCTAAAAACTACATTCGAGATACCGAGAGCGCAGCCTGAAGTTTCAGGTCGACCATCAAAACCATTCAATGAACTGAGCGAAAGAAGTAAGAGAAGGAAAACTGAGACCTTACTTATTACAGAGAATGATGATGTGTTGATGCATGCTGCACAAACAAAATTACAAACATCTGGAAAAAGAAAAACACCAAGTATACACAAGCAGATTATGAATTCCTCAACAAGAGCTACACAGTTGAAAAAGCATAGATGACAGTTAACACCTCTATCAGCACTTTCTCTCTGCGTGGATGCTGACCTCACTAGGCGACAATATGAAACAATGAGAAGTGCCAGTAAAAAGTTGTATCCTAGTTGCAGCAACCTACTACTTTTCTATTATGCATCATGTTCCAGATATATTCTCTTGGAGCTCGGTCGAACGCTTTCTCTAAATCGATTAAGCATATATGTAGTGGGTTGTTATGTATTTGTGACTTTCCTATTAATTGTCTCAGTGTGAAGATATGGTCTTGAATGGTATGTCCTTTACGAAATCCACTCTGTGCGTTATCTAATGTTTTTTCTATTGTATTTCTTAGCCTTTGTTCTAATATTGATTCATACACTTCAACAGCTATACACAGTAATGAAATCCCTCTGTAGTTAGCGCATAATCTGTTGTCGCCCTTTTTGAAGATTGGTGCTATTATCGCTACTTGCCAGTCGTCCGGTATTTGTTTCTTTTCCCAGATTACGTTGATGATAATGTGAAAGAGTTCAATTCCTGCCCCACCCATGTATTTGATTATTTCTGGAGAAATTTGATCGTGTCCGGCAGCTTTGCCAGTTTTAATTTGGCTGACAGCAGTTTGTACCTCCTCTATTGAGATGTTGTCCTGTTCTTGCGTATATTCTTGCGTTGTGTTTGTGCTGCCTTGGTTTTCTCTCATTAACTGTGGGACTTCCAATAGCTCCTGAAAGTATTCTTTCCATCTTGCCAATATTTATGTTTCTTCACATGGTGTATCTCCGTTTCTGTCTTTTATTTGCTTTATTGCTACCTGTTTTTTGCTTCTCTGTTGTTTTATAACTTTAAAAAATAGTTTTTTTTATTATTTTTACTGTTTTCTTCTAGTTCAGATCCAAAGTCTTCCCATGTTTGTTTCTAGGCCGTTAAAACCATTTCTTTAACTTTAGCCCTTTGCTCTTTGTATCTTGTATAGTCTTGCATGTTTTTTGTAGTGAGATAACATTGCCATCTGAGTTTTTTGATTTTTACTTCACGTTTAATATCTTCGTTCCACCACACCGTCTGTTTTCTAGTGTTAATTACGCTTTTTACCCAACAAGTTTGTTTAGCTGCCGAATGTAGTAGTGTTTTAAATGTATTCCAGGCGACATTTACATATGTTTCTTCGTTTATTTCCTCTATATTCAGTAGACCGTGTTCTATCTGTTCCTCATATTTTATTTGTATTGCTGTATCTCTGAGTTTGTAGCTCTTGAGTGTTAGACCGTCAGATAGTCGTAGATTTGAGTGCCCCATTTTGTTTTCTCTGCCTTCAAGAGTTTTGATAAGTATGTATATTTAGAGTATAATAATGCCAAAATTAAAGCTGGACCGTGTGGCCAACATAATAATAATTAATTTTAAATTTTCATGAAAAATCCTGTTTTGATCCAATTTTCTCGTTTCTGCCATGCTTACGAAATGGAATTTAAGGAAAAAAGAGTCAGCGAAAAACGATAGGCAGAAGTGATCCACTTGGCCAAGGGTTTGGAATGAAGGCTCGATTATGCAAAAAACTATATCAATTTTTCACGTTTTTCTCGTTTCTGCTGTTTGGCCCTATGAAAGTTGATATCATAAGTATCTCGTAAAAACGAATGGCATAAGTTTTTCGAATGGCCAAGTCAAGATATGCACGAAAACATCTTGCGAAAGTCTGAATGTGGCCAAGTGGATCACTTCTGCCTATCGTTTTTCGCTGACTCTTTTTTCCTTAAATTTCATTTCGTAAGCATGGCAGAAACGAGAAAATTGGATCAAAACAGGATTTTTCATGAAAATTTAAAATTAATTATTATTATGTTGGCCACACGGTCCAGCTTTAATTTTGGCATTATTATACTCTAAATATACATACTTATCAAAACTCTTGAAGGCAGAGAAAACAAAATGGGGCACTCAGATCTTCGACTATCTGACGGTCTATGTGTGTTGTATACGTTTTGCTTTGCTTTTAGTGTCGTTAACTTTTGTTTGGTCATTATCATTTTGTATTTCAATTTTTGCTTCAATTAAGTAGTGATCACTTCCTATTTTATATTTTCTTTTTGCTCAAACATCAAAAACTGTTTTTCCGTCTTTTTTATTTATGATGACGTAATCTATGATGGATCTTTCGTCTCTACTTGGTTCAACTCATCTTTGTGTTTAAATGTTGTGTTCGTTATTACAAGGTTGCTTGTCAGGCAAAAATTTATCAGAAGTCTTCCATTATTATTCTGGGTGGACTCTCCGTGCGTCCCCATAATGCTCTCTAAGCCTCCTGCAGTATTATTCGGGGGGAATAAAGATAGAAAACAAATATAAATTTTGGAATGACCTACAAACAATCATAGATAATACAAAAGACAGATTCTTCATATTAGGAGATCTAAATGCAAGAGGGGGTCTTGCATTTAGATCTCCTAATTTGAAGAATCTGTCTTTTGTATTATCTATGATTGTTTGTAGGTCATTCCAAAATTTATATTTGTTTTCTATCTTTTCGTCTTCACTCGGGCCGTATGATGCTATTACGCATATTGTTACGTCTTCATTTATTTTGAGCGTGACCGACAGTAGGCGCTCAGAGTAGAATTCCCAGGTATTTATTTTCTGTTCCCAATTTTTATGTATTATGATACCCACACCGGCTTGGCTTCTCGTCTGTGAAGGTACTCCGCTATAAATTAGAATATTTCCATTTACCAGTTTTTCTATGCCCGTGCCTTTTTTCTTAGTTTCCGTAATAGCTAATATCCGTATTCCAAACGTTTCCTATTCTTTGATTAACTCTACTTCTTTATTAGCTATACTGCGTATATTCCATGTACCGAGTTTCATGATATTGTGACTTTGCTTGTTCGTTATAATGGGGTCTGATGTGGTTTGTTTTGTTGCTACTTGTCGTTTTTTGAATCTCCGTTCTCACTTTTTATATAATTGTTATATTTACACCATCTGTGCAGTTCCCCATTAATGTAAATTTTTTGGGAGCCTATTTTTATCCTAGCTGCCCTATTTTTTTCTATCATGTCCCGTGCTATTTCTCTTAGTTCGTATTGAATTCTTTCTTCTTCTTTAGTCATGTCGTTTTCAATGTATATTTTGTTCCTTAATTTTTTCAATTTATATTTGCTCTGCATGACTGCAATTTATCTTCCCATGTGTTCCATTCCACGACGTATTTCACTGTTTTAGTGTTATTTATTCTACGTACATTTTCAATCTCAGCCGTTATACCCAGATTTTCGTTAATTATGTGTTCAATGTTTTGCTTTAATCCTTTATCTGTGATTTCTAGGCCTGTTATGATAGTGTTATTTTTCTTTTTGTCTTTTTCAATATCTTCTATTTTTTTTTCCAAAGTGTCGATTCTCTCGCATTGCTGCTGTTTTTCTTCTGAACATTTTTCTTCTTTTTTCTTGAATTTCTTTTTCATTTCTCTTAATTCAGCGGTATTTATTTTCACTTCTGCGATTAATTATTCCATCACTTCTTCCAGTCTCTCCATTTTTTCTCAATTATCTCTCTGCTTATAATTAGGAGATCTTTGTATTTTTTTGCTTTGATTCTGATTTTGACAAATAAGAACTTTTTTTTTTTTATTATCACAATTGTTGCTTTATTAGTAATCAGTCCGTAAGAACTATAAACTAATCTGGTGATAACGCATTCGACATGAAGAGTTTCGGCCCATTGGCGGCACTCATTAACCCTTAATTAAGCTCCTAATCAAATTTAACTAGCCTAATCACATTAATAGATCGAGTGCATGACGTCTTTTGAGTCTATAAGTCGTTTCACTGTTGTCAAGAAGATTCACGGCGAGTGTGTTGGGGTGGTGCTCTAGTTTTTGTTGGTATCTGGTGCTAAGTCGCCTAATTTCCCCACTTACAGTTTGTATCTTGAAATTATGATGTAGTGTGTCGTTGGTAACATACCACGGGGCATTTGCAGTCATTCGCAGTGTGGTTGAGTGAAACCGTTGAAGTACTACTATGGAAGATTTACTGGCTGTGCCCATAAATCGATCCCATACGTCCAAAGAGCTTGAGAATGACTTGATATAATAGCAATTTATTTTCTATTGTCAGCTTAGATTTTTTGCCTAAGGGCCACCACATTTGCTTTCTTTTGATGCCAAGCTGTTTTCTCTTGGTCGTTGTGTGATTGTGCCAGTTTATCTTCGGTCGAGAGTCATTCCGAAGTATTTCGCTCTATCGGCTTGGGGTAGTTCTTCTCCATTGAAATTAACGGCTGGGCATGTTTGTCTATTTAGTGTGAAAGTTACATGAGCGGATTTGGTTGGATTTATCTGTATTCTCCATTCTTCGCACCAGTTTTGAACTATGTTAAGGTTTTCTTGTAGATGTATTGGTGCGGTTTCTGGATCAGAATCAACAGCTAAAATTGCAGTATCATCTGCAAATGTTGCTGTTGATGTTTTGTCATGTGTGGGCAGATCAGCTGTATATACAGTGTACATCATTGGGCCCAATACGATACCCTGTGGAACGCCGGATTTGACTGGATACAGTTTGAAGTGCTCAGTTTGAAATTTGACTAGAAAGAATCTTTCCGATAGGTAGGATCTCAAGATGTTATAAATTTTTGTTGGCATAACTTTTTCAAGTTTATAAAGTAGGCCGTCGTGCCAGACTTTATCAAATGATTGGCTAATACCAATAAATGCAGCCGAGCAGTATTCTTTTTTCTCCAAGCAATTTCTAATAACATTTGTGACTATATACCTGTTCTATCGTAGCATAGTGGTTCCTGAAGCCAAACTGGTGATCTGGAATGATGTTGTTCTCAATCAAAATTGGTTTGATTTCTTTGAGTAACATTTCCTCGAATAGTTTTGAGATAACTGGCAGTAGACTTATTGGTCTATACAAAGCCGGTTCTTTTGGGTCTTCACCTAGCTTTGGAATAAGTACTATCTCAGCAACTTTCCATTGAACAGGAAAATATTCGATCCTCAGAATGGCGTTAAAGATTGCTGTGAGCATCATCAGTCTCTTTTATGGCAATTCTTTCAATATACGAACTGTTATCAATTCAAAACCTGAGGCTTTTTTTTCATTAAGTTCGTTGTGTATGCATGAATGGATTTCTTTTGGAGTGAATGCTTTGGTTGGTTTTGATATTTGGCTTGGCTCCTTTAGATAGCTTAAGATGACTTCATCATTAACATTGCCATTTGGAGGGAATGGTTGAAATACATTTTGTAGGTGATCTGCGAATGCTTCTTCTGCTTTTTCTTTCGGACTGCAGGCCCAACTTTCATCTGGCTTTCTAATTGGTGGAATTAAAGTTTTAGGTCTTTTGAGTCGCTTGATGGCCTTCCATAGCGAGTAATCAGTAGCTGCTGTGGGAGTGACATCTTTCACATATTCTTCAAATTGGGAATTTTTTAGTTCCTTAAGCGCATGTTTCAACTCTCTATTCGCCATATTGAGTCTGGTCTTGTAAGCGGGTTGGCGAGATCTTTACCATATTCTCCTCCTTCTTCTCTTTATTGCTATCAGCTCGTTGATTTGCATTGGCAGAATTTGAAATTGTTTCTCTTGTAGCCTTGTTTTTGGAGTTGCTGACCAAGCTGCTTCCTGTATTAGTTTAGCGAAGGTTTCTGTCGCGCTCTCTATTTCTTCTGTTAATTTTAATGAGATGTTCAAGTTTATTTCTCGCTCTATTATCCTTCTAAATTCACCCCAGTTGGTTTTGTGGTTGTGAAGTGTCGGTGGTTTTTGAATGGTGAATGCTGTGGAGCTGACCAAGGCGATAATAGGGAAGTGGTCTGAGTTTAAGTCTAGGCTGGATAATACTGTAATATGATTGTCTGGTATTCCTTTTGCAACTATAAAGTCCATCAGATCAGGTATTCTATTCCTATCGGTTGGCCAGTAGGTGGGCTCGCCTATAGAGAAATATTTGAAATTGTTTTGATTTATTACTTTGTTGAGTTTACTCCCTTTTGGGTTCATTAACCTTGATCCCCAATTTGAATGTTTCGCATTATAATCTCCTCCAGCAAGAAATCTTTGTCCCAATGTTTGGAAATAATCTCCGTATTCATTTTCGGTGATGTTATATTTCGGTGGATAGTATATTGCTGCTACTGTCAAAAGTCCATTCCAAGTTGTAACTGTGATGGCGGTCGATTGTATTTTGTTGGTTTGATATTGTGGCATTTCAAAATGCGGTAGGTTATTCCTCACTATAACTGCTGTACCTCCATGAGCTGTTCCATCGGGGTGTTTTGTGTCGTATATCGAGTAATAAGGGATCCTTAGGTAATTTTTCTCCTTGAAATGCGTTTTCGAAATAAGCATTATGTCAATTTTGTTGATATTTATGAATGTATTTACTTCTTGACTATGACTAGTCAAGCCGTTGGCGTTCCATGCTACAATTTTAAGGGTGTGCTCCATTAATGATTCTGTTGATGACTATTGTTAACAAGTTCATTAGTGTAGTCATTTGCTCCGATGGTTGCTTCATGAAAGCTCTTATTTCTGTGATCATTGGTTTCATAGTTTCATTCAAATCGTTTGGTGTTCTGATTTCTGTTGATTGATTGATTTCGCGATTTCGTACTGCGTCCGAGTACAAGAGCCTGGATTGGCGCGCCTGTAATATGGGTAAATGAGTTAGAGTGGGGGATGATTCGTCTTGTTCTTCATTTGCTTGAGTTGCTTCTAAGTTCAAACTTTTGTTACGCAGAGAGGGAAATTTTCGCTGGCGTATATCTTTGTATACTTGGCATCCCTTGTAATTAGCTGGATGATTCTCTTGGCATAACGCGCATATTGGAGGATCCTCTTTCTTTTTTTTGCATTCATGTATTCCTGTGTAAGTTACACCACACTTGATACATCTGTAAGGTCGGAAGCAATAGGTTTTAGAATGCCCATATCTCTGGCAACGTTTGCATTGAACGATTCCTCTTTTGACGTGGGGTGGTTCAAATTGAATAACTGCATTGTCAATTGTCTGGATCTCGTAGTTGTTTTTGTTGTTATTTGCTGATTCTATGTCGATGTAGAATAATGATAGTGGTTGTTTAGGAACACGGTGTCTTATATTATGGATGTTTCTAACCTTGTGCCCTTTCATTTCTTGTTCTTCTTCAAGCTCTTCAAGATTGGTTGTGCGATGTAGGTTGCGGAGGACCACTCCAAAAGCTCTATCCTCTTTTAATTGGTATGTATAAAGGTCAATGTTATTCGACTTTAGACCTTTGACAATCTTTCTGTATGTTTCTCCGCTATCGGCCATAATTTTCATGTTAGCATTCATGAGTTTGTATATGAACTTATCATCAGTGGTTGTGATTGACTTTATTATTTGAGTCATTGCCGAAATATCACTTATAGCAGGGACGAATATTGGTGGCGGTTCCCGTTCTACTGTTAGTTCTTGTGTCGTAAGGCGTTGACTTTTTTTAGAAGGATGTAGTTTTTGAGCATGATTACTGTTTTCAAGCTCCATCTCGTCGATAGAGGTGTTTGTGAGTGGGTAATAGCGATTAGAGGTTTCAATTTCGAATGTTGATTTATTTGATCTCTGAATCTGACGATTGGTTGAATATGGATTGCTATTGGCCGTGTTTTGGCTAAATAAGAACCTAATGTAGTATTGTTTCTATGTGGTTAGAAAAAACAGTTTTCGTCATTGCATATTAATGAAGCAATTTGTTTTATAACCTGAGAATCTACATCAATAATCTCTAAATAAATATAGTTGTAACGTATTTGTTGTGTTGATCTCAATAAGGTCGTTACATCACTAAGACGACTTTTGAATGATTTTAAATTTCCAGCACTAGAATTTCTTATCATTTTATGCATAATAGGTGGATATGTAGGCATAGCTTTTGATTAATGCGCCTCACATAGAACGGAGCATTTTACATCAATGTGTCCAGAATTCCTAAAATTGACAATAAATGAAAGACAATCGCGAATCAAAGATTTAAAGCGCATTTTAATAAGTCATGCCGATCAAAACCGTGTATTCATGGTAGTTTCAAAGCTAGATGCTAGTATAGTTTGCGAATGGGAGAGGTCAAAAATCGCAGAGGATGTTCCCAATCGGAACAGTTCAAGATAATTTTCCATATCTAAAGCTGACTTGCTAGAAATACTTGAATTGAAAAATTATAATAGAAGCAGTCAGCATGTAACTAAAATCAAGTCGTTCGTAACTAATGATACAAAATGCGTCTCACATGGAACGGAGCATTCTACATCAATGTCATCAATTCCTAAAAATGACAATAAATGAAAGACAGTCGCCAATCAAAGAATTAAAACGCATTCTAATAAGTCATGCCGATCGAAACCGTGTAAGATTTGCAATTTTGAACATCATGCATTATTACATTTTGCAATGCACACGCTACACTGAATTTGGATTGTCATCACTGCTCTGATACAAATAATATTTTACTATCAACAGTTATTTTATATATACAAGACAAATCAAATAAAATTTGGACAGCGAGAGCTTTATTAGATTCAGGATCTCAAATTAGTTTCATTTGAGAGGAGTTATGTACACGTTTAAATTTAGATAAAATTGATACAAATTTAGCTGTTGCTGGTTCAAATAATGTGAATTTACTGTATAAGTACATGTATAAGTACATGTAGAACAAAAATAGAATCTACATGTGGTGGATTCAGTTGTGATGTCAATTGTCTTGTAATAACTGAAATTACGGGTAATTTGCCAACTACGGAGATAAATATACATAATTTGAGCATACCAAAAGGACTATATCTTGCAGATCCGAGATTCTACAAATCAGCGAAAGTTGATTTGCTTTGAGATTGCGATGTATTTTAGACGTTATTATGTACTAGACAAAGAAGTTAAGGTCCAAAAAAACCTATTTTGATAAATTCACAATTCGGGTAGATTGTCACTGGACCTACAAGTGGAAAAGTCAGAGAGACGGTACGGTGTAATTTTATTAGAGAGAGTGAATTGCATAAGACTTTAGCTAGATTTTAGGAAATTGAGGAGGTCAAAAATATCGTAAAGCTGTCAGAAGAAGAACAACAATGCGAGCAGCACTATGTTAAAAATATAACTCGTGATAAAAGCGGCAAGTTTATAGTTTCATTACCATTGCATAGTTCAGTAGAGAAATTGGGGGATTCCTACGATCAAGAAAAGCGAGAACTTTTATCTCTGGAAAAACGGCTTCAGAATAATCCCATGTTAAATTAATGTACATCAAGTTCATGAATGAATATATGCAACTCGGACATATGAGTTTAATGAATCAGAATAGCAAATTTGAAGAAAAGTTAAAACCGGAGTATTTTATGCCTCACCATGGAACTCTTCGTGATGACCGTCTCACTATAAAATTACGCGTAGTATTCGACGCGTCTGCACCAACATCTTCCGGGTATTCGTTAAGCAATCTGCAATTAACTAGTTCAACAATACAGAATGATTTATTGTCGATTTCACTCCATTTCCGTAAGCATGTAGTCGTAGTTACTGCAGATATTGAGAAAATGTATCGACAAATATTAATAAATCAGCATAATAGCACATTACAAAAATTCTTAGGAGAGATTACCCATTCAAACCATTAAATGTATTTATGTTAAATACTGTTACTTACGGTACGATTTCTGCTCCATTTTTGGTCATCAGAAGCATAATACAAGTAGCACTTGAGAACATGACGCAATTTCCTGGAGCTGCCAGTATCATCAAAAATGATTTTAACGTCCATGGTATGGTAACTGGTTTTAGTAGTGAACGGGAGGAGACTTTGATATGTAATGACGTACTAGATATTCTACAAAATTATGGATTTTCATTACGAAAATTTTGTTCTAACAAACCTGATGTTTTAACTTTTGCTACTGATGTTCATGTAAGTAAGATGCAGCTAATAAAAATGCAAAAACACTTGGTATAATTTTGTGTCCAACAGAAGATGAATCAGAATATCACTGATATTTATGATACATCAAAAACAGTTACAAAGGTATCACCACTCAAATGCATTACAATTCCCAAGTTATTGTTATGTGCAGCTCTTTTGCTGTCTAGATTAGTACAAAAGGTAAATTAATCATTAAAATTGCATCCAGCTAAGATTGTGTTATGGTCGGACTCGACAATTGAACTGAGTTGGCTTAAAAAACAGTCAAATTTAATAACAATTTTTGTAAGTAATCGAGTGACGGAGATTCAAGAACTAGATGCAGCATGTTACTGGCAATACGTCGCGAGCACGAGGGAGAATAATAGAGGAGCGGACACTCAGTTGGAAAATATGAAGCCTAAAATGTAATGCGGCAGGTGTGAGACAGATAGCGAGAGCGGGCCTAGCTTTGCATACTTCATATCCAGAGATAGGATCATATTTCAATTATTTTCAATGAAATATAATTGCCCGATGGATTTCTTATTTTCATGACGTTAAATACTACATTATTTATTGAATGAAAGGCAAAACTAAAAGAAAATCAGCATTTCTATTCATTAAAACCTGCCATGAATTAGTACATTACGGAACATGTTTTATGAACGTTTCTTTGGACATGAGTTTTCTGATTATGAATTATAATAGACACATAAATAATATGATGAATATTTCGTATTAGAACACTTACTTTGTTCACTTTTGACAATAATTGTATTCTCAATAACTTTTATATATTGATGAAAAGTGAAGATATTGATGTTGCAATTCAGTGTAAATCTATAAGTCTTTTGAATTTATAAATATATTGATAGGAAATCTCCTTGAAGTTGAATTCTTCACAGAAAGTTTAGTTTAGATACGTTTGATAATTTGGAACTTTGATATAACCTTTCAATTTCCAACATAGAATTGTGAGTAGATCTGCTATTCTAATTTTAAATCAATTTCTATATTCTTTTACATCTCTAGACGACCGTTATTTTATAATAGCCCCCTCTCTGAAATGTTTTCACAAACGTATTCTGCAACTTCCAATGTTCAATTCTGTCGTGGTATGTTCTTGCGCCACTTATTCAATAAAATGTCATTTTAGGGTACAGAAATAAGAGAATATTTGTGTTTACATGTTATATACCCACTATTACAATTTTGAACAAAACAATTGCTTTCTATTCTACAATATATTTCCACATGAAAATACTAAATAAAGCGAAACTTGCCCTTTACCGCCATACAAACATGGGCCCGCCTTTACCTATTTCTCAGTTACTTTCTCTCTCTAGCAATATTACATTTTTGGCTTCACTTTTGCAACACAGTTAAGATAGGGAATTGCATATGAGTGGTCGCGAGTAAGGATAACCCTGGAGATTTAATATCTTGCGGATCATCTCCAAATAGTTATTTAAGCAACAAGGGGTGTAAGTACATTTTACCATGCGAGGGAGTTGTACTAGGTCGAGGCGTTAGCCGAGACCCTAGTAACTCCCGAGCATGGTTAGATGTCTGTACGCCCCATGTTGCTTATTAAATTTTTCGCGATACTGAAATTTAGTAAAGATAATAATGAAACACCGCCATATCTGTCATCAAAATTATTCATATTTTATTTTAATCTTAGTTACCTACTTATGAAACAATGAAAGATCTAAAATGTAAACAAACTTTAAATAAAATAATCATTCCTGATTTTATTTTGTTGAGTTATTAATTTCCGTAGTACAAATAATAAAAACGAAAATAAATGGATATAAAGGTACGAACTCACATATGACTCATTCGAGAAATGGCGTAACAGCAAAAGCGTGAATGAGGTTAATGAAAAAGTGATGCTGGCATATTTTCTGGAAAGATCACAAAAGTTAAGATCGCCAAATAGTTTATGGTGTGAATATTCCATGTTAAAATCTACATTGAATTATAACGACAACGTAGACATCTCAAAATTTGCAAGATTGATTGGTTTCCTTAAAAGTCAAAATAAAGGTTATCATCTGAAGAAATCGCACACATTAACAAGAGAAAATATTGTTGAGTTTTCTTAAGAAGCATCTGATGTATCATATCTACTAATAAAAGTAAGTTATAATATTTATTTTCTGAAGTTAAATTTTACATTCTTGATTTGTTATAGACGGTTATGATAATGGGCATTGCGGGGGCTTGCAGAACAGATGAATTCTGTAAAATGCAGATGACTGATATTACTGATAACGGAAAATACATTATCATAAAAATTCCGCAGACCAAAAACGATGTGCCACGCAGTTTCACTATCGTAGACAATCCTGAAGAAAAAATTGATTATTTAAGTACTTTCAAGAAGTATTTAACAATTCGAAAGAAAATTACCAGCAGTAATCGCTTCTTTTTACGATATGAGTCAGGAAAGTGTATTAATCAACCTGTTGGTAAAAATTCCTTTGCAAAAATGCGAGCAACGATTGCAAAATTTCTAAATTTACCGGATTCACATTTATATACCGGGCATTAGGCGCACTTCTGCCACGTTACTGGCCAATACAGGTGTAGATATTTTAGGCTTAAAAAGACACGGTGGCTGGAGATCTGCTACAGTTGCTGAAGGATATGTAGCAGAGTCTGTCCAAAATAAAATAGATGTGGCCACTAAAATATTGTATAATAGAAATATTAATGATTCTACATCAAAAGAGTTCTCATTTTCTGAAGCATCATGTTCAACATCTCTACAAAATCAACAAGAAAGCACGGTTTCGTTTCAAAAAGAAAAAAATAATCAACTACTTGAAAATGAAAACTGTTATTAAAAACTGTTCAATTTCGAACAGTACATTGATATTCAATATTAATAAGAATTAAATATTCAATTAGCAGATTCGTAAAAGGTATTAGCTCTTTCTGTTTTGTATCTCGCCCATGATTGTATTTACAATTAAATAAGATAGATAAAATGAATAAAATATCGTAGTGCGAGCTCTAGTTTTGATACTAAAAGTTGTATAGGTATATTATTATAAAAATTGAGTAAGCGCTGATATATCTTATAAATCTGACTATAATAAGACTTGAAAATATATGTTATTTTCATTATACTAATCCATTGAATAATAAATTGTTTATTTCTAGTTTTTTAATTTTGTATTCCATAACAATAACCTAACTTTCATTAAATGAGATCAGATTAGTTGTTCACTCTTGTTTCGTGTTGAGATCATATCAAATAATAACTTAATTCCACTGTATAGTTCTCCGTCGAACTCAAGGAACACAAATTTCTGTCTTGTTCGTTCGCACTACGGTAAAAAAGAACATGACCTAGAAAAATCAATAAAACGGATTGTCAAATACCTATGAAATAGATAAGTTATTATGCCAATATTTTCCAAGTAACATTTTATAAAACTTATTTGTTGAGCAAAGTAGATATATTTTCCATTTTCTGTAGATAAATTGATTACATTTTTGAATTAGGTATTAAAATTTCTCAATAATTATGAAAATACATATTTCAATTCTACTTACCTCCCAAGGGAGGTAAGTAACTTACTTACCTCCCGTCGCCAAGGAAACCATACTGGATACGTGTAAACGGCAACTTACTCATCTTGTTGCTATGTATATTATTCATAGTTACGAGACCAGTATCGCGAAAAGAAATTATTCAGTCAGAAATTTGGTGGTTTAGTTGTTACGGTTCACAAGAACCTTTCATATTTATTCATATCTCCTATAATCTTGCAACCCGATTTACCCCTGAGTGATTTGGTCGACTGATTGTTAGTTTCCTCAAATAATTACATTTACTACCGACTCGTCTGATTCACGATAATTACGATTCATTACTAATTTTACAGTCAAGGTGTGATATCGAACTCAGTGATTTTTTTGGAAGTTTTGTATTATTGGAGCATTATTGGTATTGTCTGCCATTGATTGGGATATTCTGCACTCTGTTCTTTGGAAAAGTTATTCCACGGTAAGGAAAGGAAAACCGGATAAAGATCACACCAGTACTGCGAGATATAGTACCCCCGTAGCCGCACTTTATCTGAGGTGGGAATTTAGTTTAAAATCTGTCTCGTAGTAAATTTAGTCAATGATAAATTGTCAATAAGCATGAGTTGAAATATAACTTGATCATAACCGCTTTACTGAGGGTAAAAGTTCTTATGGCGTGCCGCGCTTTATTCATTAACCAGTAGACTAATAAAATCACTCTTTTAGGCAACTACTACTACCTCTACCTTATCATTTTTGGGTTTTTGGATATTTGGGCTCATTACGCTGGGCAACAGTGAGATTATAGACGGAAAAATGGTTTATCGTGGCATACTGCCGCACGTGGTCAAAAGTCTTCTGGATGTGCCGCTATTACTGTTTCTGAGGGCAGCAACACGATCATTTCCGGGAGTCAACGCCGCGCCATCATCTATAGCCTCCACTCGCCCAGCTAAGCAAAATTATTCTTATAACTTTTATTTTATCCAATGTGTAATCGACTATAGTTTGGTTAGTCGAATTTATATGTTTCTTCCTATTGGTGCTTGGAATCATCACTGATTCCTATTACTTTGTATACAGCTAGCTCGTGCGAGATTATTAGCTATCAATTTGATCATAGAATTGTCCGCGATTATCGTTAGGGTGTGTTAGCCTCACTTAGTGCTCAGGATTCGATTATTTCTAGTTTTTGAGCGCCGCATTGCCCAAGATTGGTCGACCAATAATTCGCCGTGCGTTTTACGTCTCTGCGCAAGTCAGTATGTTTTTTTAACACGCAATCTTCATCACTATACTCACGCTCACCCCCTTTGAATTTCGCACTAACTTGTATGTAGTTTGGTTCTGTAACCGCATCCGAACGTATCTCGCCCGAGTTATTTTGCGTAGCACAACGTTGTAGGACAACTGTCCGATCTAGTAATATTATTACTCACTCTCATTGTTTCATGATTATGGAAAAACCTCTGAGTGTCAATAGAGTTATTGTACTTAGAGTATATAATTTCATTTGACTATTCCTGATATCCTTGTCCCTTCCCGTCCGGCTTGTTGACCAGCCGTGGGTTGAACTAATTTGGTCAGCTGGCGCCCTTAAGATAAATTGTTAGCTAGGAGTATAAATTGTTGCCGATCAGTACCCAGGCCCGTCTCCACTTTAGCTAGTCGAGGTTCAACCGGTTCTTGCCCGGGATAGTCCACAGGGACATTGGCAAGTGACATAGTCCCAAATGGTTTGGCAAATCTGATAGCGAATGGCCAACTATGGATTATGAAATAAGTCTAAATTTACCTGGAATGCGGAGAGCAAATAAGTATTTGATGGTACAGTTTGAAAACTGTGATTTGTTATACAAAAAATATTATAACTTGAATATTTTCAAACGCGTGATTGCACATATTCAGGAGAAAAGTTTCGGGCCTCAAGTAATCCAGTTGAGTTTAAAATATTTTCAGAACGTTTCGAGCCTCAGATGCGCTCATCATCAGCGGTATATAAGAAAAAAATTGACAAATTCAACAATCATAAATATTAGAAGTATAAAAAACTTCTTACCATAAAGTAGAGGAAATAATTCAATTACTCAAAATTTGAACTACATAGTAGTGTTATAATCCAAAAAGTTGGAAGTGCACATAATGAACAAATAGAACAAAATGTGAAATCTACGAGAACGAACCAAGTTCTCATCTTGAAAGTCGACGAATGATTGAATGAATTAACAACCAAAGTACTGAACGTTCAGCAGAAACACCAAATGCTTCGATATATGTAAAGCTAAATAAAAATCTTGTCAATATTATAGATCGTAAGTGTAGGAATTTTTTCAGGAATATAAAACATCCTGAACCAATTACACAAAACCCCTCGATTGGCAAAATGTACATGCTACCTAAAATACATAAGAGTGGTATACTACTTCGTCAAGTAACTTAAACTTTGAAACCATCGACTTATAAATTAGCAAAATTTCTCGGGAACTTTTTACAACATGTCACAAGTGATTCGCCTTATGTTATCAGGGACTCATTTTGCTTTGTAGATGAGGTCACTGAACTTGATGTATTTTCCGGTTTTACAATGTTTTCATAGGATGTTACGGCATTATTTGCGAGCATCCCTCAATATCTTGTTTTAGAATTTATCACAGATAACTTGCAAAATATAAGCGAATTCACAGAATTGTCTTAAGATCAATTTAGAACCGGTGTTGAACTGTGTTTTGATTCCTTTGTGTTTACTTTTCAGAATGATATATATAGGCAAATTGACGGATCACCAAAGGGTAGTAGCATTTGTAACACTTTGGCTGATTAAATTCTTTAAGAAGTTGCAAACCAGATTGTTTCTGATCCTTCTTATGGTATCATCAAGATCTTCAGCGCTAGCTACACTCTCGGATACATCCCCACAACCTGGAGAGATGTAAAGATCGTATTCATACCAAAGACTGGGAAGAGACCTAGTGCTCTACTGAAGTCTTATCGACCTATCAATCTCTCCTCTTTTCTCCTTGAAGCAATGGAAAAGGTATTAGATCAGCACATCAGAGGAACAATACTGATTAACCCACCTTTGCTAGAACAGCAGTTTGCCTATCAGTCAGGTAAATCCACTATAACTGCACTTCACCATCCAGTATCTAAACTGGAGAAAACTCTGGCATCAAAACAAATAGCCCTTTGCGCCTTCTTAGACATTGAGGGAGCGTTTGACAACATCTTCTTCGAAGCTATTTATAAGGCTGCGGAGAAAAAAGGGCTTGATACCTACATAAGAAGGTGGATCAGCGAGATGCTGCGAAGTCGACTTATTACTGCTAACAGTGGAGATACATCAGTTACCGTCAAAGCGGCCAGAGGCTGCCCACAAGGCGGGGTACTTTTATCTCTTCTATGGTCACTAGTCGTTAACGATCTTCCCTCAAAACTCAGCAAAGGAGGCCTGGAAGTACAGGGCTATGCTGACGACATAGTTATTATTGTGAGAGGAACTTTAGATAACACTATCTCTAGTCTCATGCAAAAAGGCCTCAACACTGTCTGGAACTGGTGCGAGGAGATTAGCCTCAGAGTTGATCCAAGCAAAACAGTTCTTATCCCCTTCACCAGAAGATTCAAGCTCAATCTAAAAGCTTTAACTCTAGGTAATACCATCATTTAGTTCAGTGATAGCGTTTCGACCCGCTTCGCGGGTCTAAGCGCTAGGCTTCGCAGCTCCATATGTGAACCGCCTCCGGCAGAAATAATTTTTTGATAAGATTAGTTCCAATTATAATTTCAGCCTACAGAATTCTCTTGCTCCATATTATATTTCTGCATTTTTCCCTATTCGTGATTTCACTCTTTTTTACAGACAATTCCCAATGTTATTTCATGTATTTATCTTTAGAGAAATTATTGATTTCAACTCTTTCACGAATTAAAGAGACTCTAGGCGTCGCAGCTCCAAATATGAACCGCCTCTCTGACAAGAATTCTTCTTTGACAAGATCAATCTTGGATGTGAATTGAGCTCACGTTATTAGTTATTTGAACTACTACAGATGGCGTTACGATCGACAGAATAGGTGTGCGAGAGGAAAGAAAATGTGCATCAGAAAGACAAGAAACAGCGATCCGAATCATTCAAGTCTGGATTGAATATTTAATTTTATATCCCAAAATTTATTGATATATAGCACTCAATATCAATAATATTTAAAATATTGCAATCAAATAGCAATGGAATATCTAATATTTCATTATAATAATCTCCCTTTGCGGATGGCCGAGCGTGTTTGTTCACCTATACATGCTGTGACGTCACTCGACCAAGAGGTCGCAGGTTCGAATCCACTCACCTACAATGTGTGATTTGTCGTAAAAATAAAAAATGCAGCTACTTGCATCAACACACTCGGGTGCTACAGGTTGCCAACCTATACACCTTAAAATATGTAGCAATGGCACGAAATTCTGATCGGCAGTATGGCGGTGTTATACCGCGGCTCGGTGATACCGATTGGAAAGGTCCTTACAAGGGCTGTTGCGCCAGTGATGATGATGATGAATCTCCCTTAAACTATTATCATAAGTTGATTTATAATCATCAACTACAATATATTACAGCTTCTCACATCTTGAGCTGATAATAACTAAATACTTGAATAAGAGTCAATCCCTTACCAATGGTAGTGAGATGCTAGTGTTAAGACCTCTACATAAGACCGTGATGCGTGAATTTACATGCACTATTTTTGCATCGAAAACTGCAAAAGTTCTACAAATTGCTAATACCGCTGTAAAAATACTTCACTTTATGTATCGAAATTGCAACAATGTAAGAGTCAGCGAACATAATTTTTTTCATATATTTATGTTACACCTCCTAGTTTGCAGCATATTTTGCCTAAAACTGCTAATAATAATTTTGGGAAATGTTCCAGGTAAATGTTGTACCAATTCATTCAGTGATCAATCTAAGTTATTTTTCATTACTCATGAAGGATAAGTGCTATTTTGCGCACGTTTTTCTGGGCGGTAAATAAATCTTTGACTTTTGAGTGCGCCACGTAGAATTTGAGTGCGACAAGTTTACTTGTCGCACGCAAATCATTCATCGCTCGGAAAAATAAGCGCAAAATAGTACTAATCCCGCATTCGTAATAAAAAATAGTATCTGCAACTCGTGTGGTGTTGTCGATTGCCCACTTCGCTCTCGTGGGCAATCGACAACTTATCACACAGATATTATGAACAAACACTAAAAGAAAATTAATATCTGACTCTTACAAAATATCTCTATCCACTCTTTCTTACGCACGCGCCTGCGTCACACCTAACAATGTTACCAACTGTTGGAATAGATGTCTGTGTTGACTGTTCCAATGACATTCAATAAAATCAGCTGATTACAACAGTAAATTTTTACTTGCTACAACTCGTATCATCAATCAACATTTTCCGCGATAACCCTTTCTTGAATAACTTCGTTTGATCTGAGAATAAAGTATTGAGTCTATCCATATCATGTGTCTCCTACACTTCTTGACAAATTAATCTTCTTCAATCCCATATATGATTTCTCTCAACAATTACAATATATTTCAATAACTGATATTATGAACAAACACTGAAAAAAAAATAATATCTGATTCTCACAAAATATCTCTATCCACTATTTCTTACGCATGCGCCTGCGCACGCGCACCCGAGAGTCTACGTCACACCTAACAATGTTACCAACTGTTGGAATAGATTTCTGTGTTGATTGTTCCAATGACATTCATTAAAATCAGCTGATTACAACAGTAAAACTTCACTTGCAGCAACCCGTATCATCTATCAACATTTTCCACGGAAACCCTTTCTTGAATACGTATAATCTGAGAATAAAGCACTGAATCTATCCATATCATGTGTCTCCTACATTTCTTGAGAAATTAATTTTTCCCAATCTCATATATGATTTTTCTCATCGATATTACCGATTATTATTAAATTGGAAGTTCTAACCAATAATTCTTATTTCGTTTTATCTTCGTTCACGTCGTCTGCCATTTTATCGTATTTGTAGTTTGTAAATACAAAGATATATTTTGTTGACGTTCAATAAAATTGTACAATTTGAGGCAAAGAATATCCAAGAAGCCATGAATCTCGTCAATATTCAACAATTTGACAAGCCTGTATGTAAGTAGTGGAGTTAATTTGGTTCTAAAATCTTGTTCGTATATGTCTGTTCTTACAAGGGTCTTATCTATGGGTTATTGAAATTTAGTCCTAAAATGTACCACTAATAGCAGTGATGCACGTTTCAACTTTCAGTTTAAGATCTCAAGGTCCTTGCAATATATATGTCTATGTCTGATTTACTCATTTGAAATGAAAAGAGAGCACCTCACAAATGTTTCAATGAAATAATTCGTACAACGCTATTATTAAAGACTTCTTTAAGAAGAGTATCATTTGAAAAAAGTATTATTCAGGTACTTATCTTCTGTAGTTCATATAGGCTATGTTTGTTGTGTACAACCTGTGTACAATAATGAACTCATGATTCCAACAATCACACTATAGTCTCTAGTGCATACATCAGAGTTGCCTATATTACGTATTAAAACATTTGCTCATGAAATGAATCAACATTAGAGCCTAGACTATTAGATGTCAAAAACTATAGATCAAAATTTCAGAGCCACTGAGATCTGCAACTCTCCCCAATGTACTTAATATGTCAGAGTCATCAAGAAAATATTTCATATCCAATTTTGTATACCAAGTAATTAGGAACATCCACACTAAATAAGAAATTAGTGACTTTTAATATTGTAATGAAATGATATGTATTATACAGAATATTTACGTACAGTTTATTTCAGTAATATGTTATAATTTACATTTTTCAAAAAATAAATGATGACAATCGATATTTTCATCATCGTTCTCACCCAAGCTTCGTGTGTTTCATCAGCTCAAAGCAACTTCTAGTAGAATTACTCTCTACATAACCTCAAATACGAAGTTATCGGAAATATTCATACTCAATAGATGTTCATTGAGTTATATATGATTTATATCTTTCAACAAGTACAAAATATTGATTGATGGCTCCATTATCGTAATATTATAATCAGTTGATTATTGCTTGTTTCATTGTTGACTCAAGTTCGATTGGCTGGGTTTATCAAGTCTTCAACTCAAATTTATTCAACTAAAAGATATGTGAGAATAGCATAAATTAAACTATTACTAAACAATATTAAAAATCTAAATAAATATTCGTGTCTTGTTGAATATTTACCACATGTACCAGCTAAACTATACTTGACATGTTTCAAACTTCATTCAATCTTCAGTACTTATTTCATCCACAACAGAGAAACATCATGAATCAAAATATCCCTTGATTATAAGAATCGATTTCTGCATAGCAATTATATGTTGAAATCACTCTATAACTTGGCCAACAACTAATCCATTTTGCGATCAGGCATATCATGCGTTAGAAATGCATGAATATCGCGACATATTACTTTATTTCAAAAAATGTTTGAGCATAGCCTAAAAAATATTACATAAAATTGTCATTATGGTAATATTATTCAATTAAACTACTTACTTCCTATTTATAAGATGTGTACATTGTTGAAAACTGGAATTGGAATTTTACGTAAAAGCGAGTACGCATGTACATTCTTCGCTTGGGAAATAAGTTGGCAACACTGAATTTATTGAAATGTCAAAAAAATTGTAATTTTAATATTTAAGCATAATATTAGCTTAAAATGTATCACAAGTGATTTGCTCATGTTTGTTATAAATGTATTAACACATAAATTTGTGAAAATTTTTCTCATCCTGCAATATTCAATGAAATAATATTGAAACCTAAACGTCAAAGCTGACAGATATTATCGATGTTCAACAATTATTTGTACATGGCTACTATTTTCACGTGAAAGCGAGTACGCATGTACATTCTTCGCTTGAGAAATAAGTTGGCAATACTGAATTTATCGAAATGTCAAGATAATAACAATTTTAATATTTAGGCATAATATTAGCTCAAAATGTATCACAAGTGATTTGCTCATGTTTGTAATAGATGTATTAATACATAAATCTGTGGAAATCTTTCTCATTCTGCAATATTCAATGAAATCATATTGAAACCTAAACGTCAAAGCTGACAGATGTCATCGATGTTCAACAATTATTTGTACATGCCTACTATGTCCAGGATGAATTTTTGACGATTTTTGATTTTTTACACGAAATCTATAGGACTGAAAAAATTGAGACCCCCAAAAGGCACTGCTCGTCAAGAATATCAAATTTATAAAAAAAAAAATCATGTAAATCAGAGTTCTCGTTTAGGCTGTAGCCGTGGTTAACTGAAAGTGTACCTGATGCCTTTTAGTATATAAGACTAGCGTTTCGACCTGCTTCGCAGGTCTAAGCGCTGGTCTTCGCAGCTCCATATGTGAACCGCCTCCGGCAAAAATAATTTCTTGATAAGATTAGTTCCGATTTTAATTTTAGCCTACAGAGTCCTTCTGCTCCATATTATATTACGACATTCTCTCTTATTCGTGATTTCACTGTTTTTCATAGACAAATCCCAATGTTTTTTTTTATGTATTTATCTGGAGAGAAATTATTGATTTCAACTCCTTCACAAACTACAGAAACACTAGGCGTCGCAGCTCCATATATGTACCGCCTCTCCGACAAGAATTCTTCTCTTACAAAATCAATCTCGAATGTGAATTGAGCTCACATAATTCCTCTGACTCATATTATATTTCTACACTTTTCTCTGCCCGTGATTGGATTGATTGACAGTTTCCAATGATATCTAGGTGAAATTCCTTGAGAAAATCATTGATTTCATTCCCTTTAAGGATTAGCGACAAGATGCCGGAATTGTTCCTCTAATAGAACCATCTTTTCAACCGGGCCTAAGACTATTATTATAAGTAGATATATAATCATCAAATACAATATATTACATCTTGAGGAACTAATAATAGCTAAATACTCCAATAAGAGTCAACCTCTTACCAATGGTAGTGAGATGCTAGTGCCAAGACCTGTATATAAGACCGTGATGCGTGAATTTACATGCTCTATTTCTGCATGGAAAACTGCAAAAGTTTTACAAATTGCCAATACCACTGTGAAAATACTTTACTCCATGTATTAAGTTTGCAACAATTTAAGAGTTAGCGGACATAATTTTTTACTTATATATTCATGTTGTTCTTTCTTATTTGCAACGTTTTTCGTCTAACGCATCGTCAACGCTACCATCAACAAACCTTGGCATGCCACGTCCAAATATAAGTATAAAAAATCTAATTTTACATTGATAATAATCATTTCCCTACTTTAAAAAAATTCATCGAACTTTATGATGAATAAAATTAAACCGCTAATAATTTAGGGAAATGTTCGAGGTGAATGTTGTTCCAATTCATTTGGGGATCGATCTAAGTTACTTTATATCTTTTGATAAATACCACCGTTGATAAAATAAAGGCAAAAAACTCAAACATTCCATCAATAAAGTTTTGGTATTACAGATTGAAGATACCTTATTTATGAATATGAACTTATTTTTTGGATAAAAAACGTGAATATGAAATTTCAGTTAAAGATTTCTAGGCGTTCTCAAGTACTCGTGCTTTGAGACATAGACAAACAACGACTGACTTTCTTTTGAATTATGTTTTTGGGCTCAGTAGGGTCTAAAAAGTGAAGATTCATTGAAAGCGACAACTGTCCTTATACTTTCTTGTAAGTGCGTCTCAGTGGTTGCTTTTAATTTTAATTTTGAATGGAGTTGCATACCTATAGCGGCAAAATTGATGATTGAAAACTTAGATCTGTAACTTCAAATTC
Organism: Dromius quadrimaculatus; assembly: GCA_963989225.1. Classification (NCBI taxonomy): domain Eukaryota; kingdom Metazoa; phylum Arthropoda; class Insecta; order Coleoptera; family Carabidae; genus Dromius; species Dromius quadrimaculatus. The sequence goes on along the minus strand of OZ022328.1, from coordinate 33,813,337 downwards.
CAAATATTCAGGAAAGCTATGCAGAGCAAGTATTTAATATGTTACATTCAATAATATTCGAGTATGTTACCTATTGTATTCATAATCAAATTTCAGATATACGTTTGCTCCAATCACTGAAAATTTGCAAGATGATAGACATAAACCGGAGAACACAAGCTCCACTCTTTCAGAGCCCCTTCAAAAAACACGTTTTTGCAACAGATCTATCTTCCTAGAACAAAATAAATTCAATAAAGAGCAATCAGGCACATCTTTGGCAGAATTCAATTGAAGAGTACCTGATTGCGTTCAAGAAATTTTATGTGATTGCTGATATCTTCCACTTCAAGTTGCTAGAAAAAAGAGATTGAAATTATTGTAAATTGACGATGATGGACTCAAATTTCATGCTATACTTTGTTTCCAACAATTGGTTACTTCATCTTGATAACAATAATATTATATCTCTTGATAACAAAAATAAATTTCCTAATTACATGAATGGATTCTCTTATAAAAATTATATGGTAATTTCATCTTGAAGTTCATTCAATAACTACATGACTCTACGATCTCTTGTTTAATAAGAGTTTTATAGTGTGAAATATGCATGTTTCCTATTTTGTATTCAAAATGCAATAATATTGTCGCATATTACTCTTATCCTAGTAATTTCCAAGCATAACCTGGAGAAGATCACAGAAATTTGTCTTTTCATTATTATTATTTGATTAAACCACCTACTTTCTCTTCTATGAGATGTGTACATTGTTGTGAATTGAAATTGGAAATGTGCGCAAAAGCGTACCCATAAATAGTATAATCAAATGATAGATCGTCGGATGATAGATGAATCAGCAGGATTAGTATATTAAATTTATATCTCTTGAGCCAACGTTCCGAATCTTATCAATTCTTCTTCATTGTCTAAAAACAATTAAATTTTCTGCAACAATATCATTACAGAACTATAATTTCACTGACATACGCAGTAATTAGATACCAAGTAAACTGACTGAACCTCTCCACAACCTGCAGCGCTAATAATGAATTTATCATGAGCATGTTCTCTACAATATTTGCAATGTGGTATAAATTGTCTAGTGCATTCATAAATACTTAGTCATGTTCAATTTTCCTTTAAAACTGTTCTTAAGGATTTATTCAATTCTACGGTACAATTTAGTTGAGTAATTAAACAGAATTTATCATATGCTTACAGTTTATTTGAGTGAAGTTTCATAATTTACATTTCTCAACAAATAAGTAATGTTAATTGATATCTCCATTGTTGTTTTTAACCAATCTTTTCTTGATTCACACTGAGAGTTTTCACAAATTAGAAATAGCATATATTCTCTCCTAATAACTTTGAATAATACACTTTTTATTCGACATGCCAGTTAAAAACGGTCCAAGAGCTTTTATGGGACCAATATCTCAGCCTCCAGGTTGACCGGGATACCGAGTTGATTTGCTCTCAATAAATATACATGATTTGAAATACTGTTTCTAAAAATTATTTTAAGTTATAAGGGCAACAAATATATACATCAACTACCTGAACAGATCTAATTTGAATCTTCTGACTGCATGAATTCAGTTATGATGTTATTAATGTTTGATGCACGACTAACAGTAGATGGAACTGTCTGATAGCAAAGTACAAATTTGTGCTATTGTAAAACTGGTTTAGAAGACTTGAATCGAAGTAGCACATTTTTAACTGAAATAGATCATAACTTTAATGAAATAATAATAATTCTATAATACATTTCGGTTGAGAACGGTCCAAAGATTCTTATGGGACTATGATTCTGGCCTTCCGATTGACCATGATGCGAACCAGTTTCACATAAGCACAATAACACTTGGCTATGTGTCAGTTGCATCATTTATCAGTTGCTCATCAATTATCATGAACAGATTATTTTGAAGATTCAAATTTGCTTCCATTCGGTTAATATGTGACTATATTTGTTGCTCTTATTTCTTGACTTTATTTTTAGCAAACTTGTTGTGAAACCTATATTCATTGTGAGTGGATCATAATCGCATTTCAGTCTATTGGAAGACTTAAATCGTAATGCCGTAAGAGCCCTTGGACCATTCATGACATAAATGAACCATAGAAAAAAATACTTTTGATCACTTCTAACAATTATTCATTGAACTTGATACTTTTCCTGCAATATACTATTTCATACATTCTTATCTATTATACAGATCGATACAATATTTCAGAATCTGCTGTCTCATTATAAATTTAAAATATTTTCATGTCACGACATTCTAATTTTTTGTGAACATATAAAATTTCATTTTCTCACATTGCTAAAACAATAAGTATTGTAGAAGCTGTAGAATATTTGATAGAGAAAAATACGAATACAAATTACGGCTCACTTTTATGCTAGGAACTTAGTGACGTGCGCATGCGCGTATCTTGTACATGTATTGCTATAGTCAGTGGCTTTCAAACAAAGAGCATTCCACCTAAATACGTACAAGTGTGTGGCTCGCTGACAATAATGAATTTTTTTCAATACTAGTTGGCTTATAAAGCTTGGTTTAGGTTTTATTCTGGCTGTTTTTTTTTCAACTGAAAAAACACTAATTTACTGTTTCCCAATACTACTTGACCTTAAAAAGCTCGGTTTAGGTTAAGTTTTGAATTTTTTGATCTAAAAAACACTGATTTACTGTTTTCCAATACTAATTGGCCTGGAAAACTCGTTTTAGGTTATGTTAAAGTTGCTTTTTCTTGAATGTGAAATACTAGTCCCCACCGTCCTAGTGCCACTGGAAAATTTCTTTGAATCTCTGTGGCGCCATCTCTTTTTAATTTTATGACTACCACTAGGTTCCTATTGTAAAAATCTACCCAAATTACTTATGGTCTAATGGAAGACTCTATTCGCATACGAAAGTTTAATAGAATAACATCACTTCTAGATTTCAAATTAGTTTGCAGCAACAGATTAATAATTGACAACTGACGCATGCGCACAAACGGTTTAGAAGTGTATGCGTACGTTCCGTTTGTATCTCAAAATTTGAGGAAGAATGAATAATGACAAATGATACTTTCATCATCGTGTTCACCCAAGCTTATCGTGTTTTATCAGCTCAATGCAGTTTTTAGGAGAAATATAGAAATACTACAAATACGAAATTGATAGAACTATGTATACTATATTATGAATTTGTGTCATCATATTGTAACATGATCCATTTGATGATTCATAGATTATTGCACAAAATATCTAGGTTCAGTTAGTTCCTTAAGAAATATTTGATTTATATTTATAAAAAAATAAAAAATTCAGATTGATGGCCCCATTGCGTAACTCGAAAATCTCAAATCCCGTCAAAAGTATTGTACTGAAATTTTGTATTTAACATCAATATAGGGTGTTTAACTAGCACCTTGCATTATGGTTGCAGTCGTCTGTACCGAAAGTACACTTTACTTGAAACTTTTTTGAATTTTCCGCATAAATCCAGATTGATCAGCCGTAGGATACTGAAATTCGATATTTGTAATAGCTGTAGCATATTAATGGTTTTCTTCTATTTTTGTACCAGTCGTTCAAGCTGGAAGTGCACTTTATAGAACAGTCTTCTCAAATTTTTGCATAAATTCAAAACAATGAGTTGTAGAATATTGAAATTGCGTATTAAGCATTTCTATAACATCTAGCTGTATGATTGCGATGTGCTAAACCGGAAGTGCACTTTACCCGAAACATTTTTTGAGTTTTCAGCATAAATACAAAATGATTGATCGTAGCTGAATAGAGATCCAGAAAATGAAATTTACGATATTGCACAACTAAGGACTCATGCAGTTGGTAATTTCAGAACTCGACGAATATCAAACTTCCCTAACAATGTAAGACAGCAGAAATTACATGAAAATTATAGAAAAAGAAAACAATCCGAAAATTAAGATGAGGGAAATAGACGTAGGATGCTGCAAGCCACCTATAAAAATACCCGTTCAAGTGATGAATCGATAGCGGAACGTAAGAAAAGGCTGCAGATATTGAAAGATAATAAGAAGGAATATATAGAAAGAGAATCACCAGTAGAACGTGATGAAAGGCTACGGAAAAAGAGAGATAACTTCAAAAATTATGCTGAGAGAGAGACGGAGGATGAGAAACGTAAACGATCAGAAAGAAATAGAGAGGAGAGACGTAGAATTACAGCATCAGAAACCGAAAAGCAAAAACAGGAAAGATTATTCGATGATAAAGAAACTATGAGAAGCAAGCTAAGCAAATCCTTGAAAAATCCAATAGATACATATAAAATGGCAACAAGAGACCCTGAAGAAATTGTTGAACCACATTATCTAAGATGGATGAATGTCTTATGTTCAAATTATCACTCAAGAAATTTCGCTTGTGGAAAAACATTAGACGGTAAGTTTACAACTTGTTGTCGTAAAGGAAAATTAGCAGTTGATATATCACCAGAATTTCCAAAGTATTTAAGAAAACTAATGACAGAAAATGATGCGGATAACAGAAATTTCAGACAACATATTAGGAATCATAATAGTGCACTAGCTTTTTCGTCCACAGGAGCGCAGATTGCACTTCCACCAGGAAAAGGACTATATACATTTAAAATCCATGGTCAAATATATCATAGTACATATGGATCAATTCACCCATCGAATGGCAAAACAGAAAAATATGCACAGTTGTACATCATTGATACAATGGATGCGTTGGCAAAAAGAATGGATCAAGATTCCAACAAATTATGCAAACCAGAAATAATGCGGAAGCTAGATGAACTCATACGACAAGTCAATTCATATGCATCTGCATACATGATGTTAAAAGAAGTTGAACAAATTGAGGTTGAAAAGGCTAGACAAAATAATCAAACATTACCAGAAATCAATCTTTGGATTATTGGCGATCGCACACAAGACAACCGGAGATATAATCTACCAACGAGTAATGAGGTTGCGTTTGTTCTCACTTCAACTGATGGCGAACCACCAATTGATCGAGATATTCGTATGCATCCAAGAGAAAAAGGTAGTGTCAGGATTCATCAGTTTAGTGAAAATTATGATCCAATGACATATCCTTCATTGTTTCCCCGTGGAAAAAAAGGTTGGAAAATGAACATGAAACAAGTAGATGGTGTCAAGAAACAGACCATGCTTCAATTTTATACAAATCGCTTAGCAGATCGTAGTGTTTTCAATCCGTGTTTATCAGCTGGTGAAGTCACGCAACAGTACATTGTGGACGCTTACGTGAAAGTAGAAGCTGAACGTTTGAATTTTATTCGACAAAATCAACCAAAGCTAAGAGTGGAGCTATATAGTGGGTTGATGGATCATATCAATGATAAATCAGCCAGCGAAGGTAAGTGGAGAAAGTACTTTTGGCAAAGTTATTAGTAGATATAAGAAGCAGTATCTACCTCAATCTCAAGGTCATCAGTGATAAGAACGTCTTAAGAAGTGATAAGAACGTCTTGAGTTTTCTTGGCCAACGTCTCAAAAACTGATAAGAGAACGTCTTGAGTTTTCTTGGACAGCGTCTTAAGAAATGATAAGAACGTCTTAAGAAATGATAAGAACGTCTTGAGTTTTCTTGGACAGCGTCTTAAGAAATGATAAGAACGTCTTGAGTTCTTTTCGAACAACGTCTTGAGAAATTGTTGTGAATGAAAAGAAGCGCGCTGATGCTGCCATCTGTAAATTAGTAGCTAAAGGTTGCAAGACAAAATGGAGGGGGCGCCTGGACGATTTTGTGGTGTGCTAAAGAATTTTTTTGTGACATCACACACCACTAAGTATCGTTTAAATATGAATTTTGTTCATAAGTTTTGAGAGTACATGTGTGATTAGGTCAACGAAGAAAATTATTATAACAGAGATATAATTGTATATATATGAATGCAGGATGTGTACGTTTGATAACAATAAAATTGATAAGGTCATATTCGTTGTTACATGCTCTGCAGTAAGATTTATCTTTTGTGACTAGCTTCAAGGTTATCGTAAATCAAATTGAACGGAAGACTTATCAGTAGAACGGAAATTTGGACTTAGATAGTGATAAAGTCGTATCATTTTGTATTATAAATAGCTGTTAGAATTTTATGCTTCCTATTTTCAATTGTTACAAGATTTTTGTTATAAATTTTCCAATTGATATGAAATCTGTAACGTTTAATGATAAAGTAATAGTACATCACATGATAGCGTGGAAATATGCATACCAATTGAATCGTCAAGGAATATGGGAGCAATATGCAAGAGATCGCTTCCGTTTTCAATATAAAATTAAACAATATTCCATTATTCCAACACCAATGTTGGAGTATAAATTAAATGATTACAGAAAATGATCACTCTAAAGAAAAATAATATGTAATAAGAACATTACTTTCAAAAGTTATTGGATACTTTTTTTTATAATAATCTTTATGTGTGAACGTTTAACTGCGCAGGATTTGTATAGAATGATAAGAAAAATATATAAAAAGACAGGAATTTTATTGTTTTATTCAGTGTTGATACACATTTTTGAAGTGAAAAGATTTATATTCATATGTGTGTAAAAAAAAAATAATAAGGAAGAAAAAATGGTAAGATTTTTTTGTATTTTATTTTGTAATATTTTCTAATTGTTGAATTACTTGAGGTTTCTATCAATTGGAAGATATCTATTTTACAGTTTAAACTACTCATTCATAGATGGCAGAGTATACATGCATCTTGAAAACTTCACATAGCTAGTAAAGAATAGTGACAAGCGTTGCATACCTCGAAGGAAACATTGACCAACGTCTTCAAGTTCTTAAGACGAAACTCAAGACGTTCTCTTATCAGTTTTTGAGACGTTGGCCAAGTAAACTCAAGACGTTCTTATCACTTCTTAAGACGTTCTTATCACTGATGACCTTGAGATTGAGGCAGATACTGCTTCTTATATCTACTGTTATTGCTTATAAATATGTAATAAAATTTCAGAAACGCGGACTACCGCACATGCATCTGTTAATTACGTTGGGTGAAAATGACAAAATACGAAACAACGATGATATTGATGCAATTGTGAGTGCAGAAATACCTGATGAAGATAAGGAACAGGAATTATATCAAGTAATCAGATCGCACATGATTCATGGGCTTTGTGGTGTTTTGAATAAAAACTTGCCATATATGAGTGATAATAAATGTTCCAAAAAATATCAGAAGGATTTCCGAAACAAGACTATTGCAAATGTGAATGGATTTCTCATTTATAGACGACGTAATAACAATATTAAAATGTTCATTTTTTTCAAAAACGGTTCTATCAAATATGAAATAGACAACAGGTGAATTGTTCCGTATAATCTATATTTTAGCAAGAAGTATAGAACTCATATTGATGTAGAAACATGTTCATCCGTTAGGAGTATAAAGTATATATGAGATTATTTATGCAAAGAACATAATTGTGCTACCATCAAATTGGGATCAGTGGAGAACGAAAAAAATTTCGTTTAGGACGAAATTAGAGGCTATGAAAGTACAAGATACATTTGTCCAGTCGAGTGTATTTGGCGACTATATGAATACAAACTATATGATAAATCACATGCAGTTTTTGATTTGGCAGTTCATCTACAATATCAACAAACAGTTGTATTTCATCCAGCACAAATACATAAAGCAGTAGAACGAGCAAAAACACGTCATACAACATTGACAGCTTGGTTCTTGTTGAATCAAACTGATGTTGCAGCACGACAATACAATTATATGGATATTCCAAAATACTACGTATTCACCACTCAAAACGTATAGAAAATAAGACAGAGAGAAACTAAGCCCGCAATTGGTAGAATAGTTTCTGTAAGTCCAAAAGATATAGAGAGATTCCATCTCCGATTACTCTCAGTTAATGTTATTGGAGCGAAAAGCTTTGACGACTCACGAACTGTCGATGGTAAGTTATACAACACTTATCAAGAAGCAGCACGCGCAAAAGGATTAATAGAAAATGATGAAGAATGCGAAAATTGCTTACAAGAAGCTGTGCTCGACAAATTTCCCAAGCAATTACGTGAATTATTTGCATATTTGATTAGTTTTCATACTTCAACAAATGCACTCCGTTTGTGGGAAAATTTCAGAGAATATTTGATGGAAGACTATTTACGTAAATATTCTGAGCGAGTCGCTGAGAACAAATGCTTACAGAAAATTCAAGAAATTCTAATTGTACATAGATTGCAATTGAAAGATTTTGGTCTTCCCGAACCACTTGAGATCACCGAAGATGATTTTGACAGTACGATCGATGGAGATTTGGAAAGACACGAAGGTGCACAAAATGCAGAGAAATTTAACTCCGAACAATTAGAAATCTCCAATTATATTTTGAATGCAAAAAATGATATTAATTGTGAAGAACGTTACTTTCATATTGATGGTCCGGGCGGTACCGGCAAAACATTTCTTCATAATACCATTATCAGCATTCTAAGAGGACAAGGACATACAGTTCTTGCTGTAGCTTGGACCGGAATTGCGGCATCTCTATTAAAAGGTGGTCAAACAGTTCATTCCGTATTTAAACTTCCAGTACCAATAAATGAAGATTGCGTATGTAGAATCTCAGCAAACAGTATTGCAGGAAAATTGATCCGAGAAGCGAGCATTATTATTTGGGATGAAATAACTATGGCACCATCGAATACACTCGAAGCTATCAATTTAGTTTTCCAAGATTTAATAGATAATATATTACTCTTCGGAGGTAAAGTATTTGCTCCAGAGGGCGATTTCCGACAATGTCTCCCAATAGTTAAACATTCGAATCATAGAACAGCGATAATCGAAATTTCAGTGTTACGCAGTTCATTGTGACCCCTATTCAAAAAACTATCTTTGACACAAAACATGCGAGTTAATAAGAATGAACAAGAATTTGCTGAATATTTACTTCACATTGGGAACGGAATTGAGGAGATTGCAGCAATATCATCCCACTGTCTTGTCAAAATATCCTTAGCCGACGAAATATTTGGAAATGAAATGATTTTGCCCCAAAATATATATAAGTTCATCAACAGAGCTATTTTGTTACTAAAAAATGATGATACGATGATCCAAAATGAGCTTGTATTATCAAAAATTGTAGGTAAAATTGAAATATATTATAGTGCTAATACAGCGATATGATATGAGGGGGAGAACGGTATGAACTTTTCAATTGGATTCCTACATAAGCAAACACCATCTGGATATCCACCTCATAAACTCTCATTAAGAATTGGAGCAATTGTTATGCTTCTACGTGACATGAATCCAAAAAAAGGTCTCTGCAATGGAACACGATTGGTTGTGAAACAAATGAAGAATAATTGTTTAGACCTAGAAGTGTTAACAGGTCAAAGTGCACATTCCAGAATTTTTTTACCAGGAATAGATTTGATACAAACAGACTCAAATCTCCCATTCATAATCAAACGGAGACAATTTCCAATAGGACTGGCTTTTTCAATGACAATAAATAAATCACAGGGACAAACTATCAATTTCGTTGGAATAAACTTGGAAAAACCTGTGATTGCAAATGAACAACTATATGTTGCTATGTCTTGAGTTCAATCTTTTGATAGTTTGAAGATTAAAATACCAGAAAACGATATAGACAATGAAAATAATCTAGGGATAACAAAAAATATAGTTTTCAAAGAAATATTTCAATAATTCACTTGGAATAATATTTATTCATCAGAAAATTCCGATCTGCATCTAGGACATAACTATCAGTTCATTGCTTAATCTATTGAAAATGAAATTCACAATCTGAATTTTGAGATATATTTTCCAAAAACGAATGGTTTTCTACTTTCCCATTCCATTCCATTACCAATTGTTTTATATTTATTGGAGAATAAACGTATGGAAAAAGACAGCAATGCTAAATGAAAGCCAAAATGATAATATCTACAGACTAGCAGCAGTTCTACATACATACAATACTCCAATTATATTTTACATGTTACAAAATCTAGAATGGAAGGAAAGAAACCAATCAAAATACATTTATTCAATTCAACATATATATAATGAATAGTTTGGAAATTCAATTAAGGTACATGGATTACGATTCAAATTATCACCTGTTTTCTCTTATAAACTGTGGAGTAAAACAAAACAAATGATAGAGTTTATCGTACAGAACAAACAAAATGCGAGTGTCCACCATGACCAAAGCAAAGATCCATATGTACGTCTTCACTTTCAAATCTGTTCTTGCCTACTGTACATAATCTGAATAATCAACATGATATAGCTAATGCATTCTATTAGACAAAAAAAAAGATAATCCACGTAGCTCATATTGAGAATAATTCCGATATTTTTCCTAATTTTTCCAATCAACCATTTCTATTCAAATAATTCTAAATATTTTCTAGCCTTCATATTCAGTTATAACGTACATTGAACAAGCTTAAATTGAAATATTTCACCGGGATATGCTAAGACGTGCTATTAATCTGCAAAAAAAAATTTTCTTCCTTTATAATATGAATAAGATAAAACAGAATTCATTATACAGGTATAACACAAGGAAAAATCTGACATTGTCAGACCAAGTTGAATATGTTCACTTATACTATTTATCTGTTCTCATTCACGTTACTATTTTTTAAATAGATTCTCTATTATCTATAACGAATAGATATAACTACTGAATAAGTACATTTCAATCATATTCCATGATAAAAATGAATAAAAAATCGTTTTGATTCTCATCACAAACAAGTATTATCCTGTCAACACTTCATATAAGTATTGAGACAAATACTTTGATGACGTATATTTTCTCTCGAAAATTCCATTGCGATCATATCTTCTCATTACAATCAAAATAAAAACTATAATGCACAAATATTCTTATTCCATCTCTTCATCCTTAATAAAAGAAGTCAAATCAGTTCAAAAAACTCATTTGGGGAATGTGGATCACTATTTAAATTATTACTTGTTGTTTCCTTATGAATTGTGCAGTGAAATAGAACAGGGGAAAGAGTTTATCGGGCAAAACAAAACAAAATGCAAATGTCTATCACGACTAAAACACTTCATCCTGTGGAACATTCAACAAATAATAAGGTTTTGAAAAAATCTGTTTAAAAAATCAAGATTTAACATATTCTAAAATATAAAATCTGTAATAGTTCCCATGATCAAGTTCTATGGAGATACTAATCGTTTGATCAAGATGCTCCCAAACTAAACTAATAAAAATTTGAACAATCTAAACTCTGGAAACGTAATACAAAAATATAATTCACAGGAATGCCACACAGAGGAAAAAAATTGAATGGAGATTCATGGAATATACGAAATAGCTTTATAGGGAATGAAATTTATTATCAATCTATTTTTAAATCATTATCATCATGTTGGACTTGGAATTATATTTTGCTTCGTCAATTCATTATACCAAAATAATATCCTGCCCTGACACCAACAGGAAATCATTCTATAGAAAAGTAAGGTATGGTAGATGTTGAAATTCAAAATAAATTTGCTCAATATTTTCAGATGATTCATCACTGGTTATCGATATCATGAACCGTTTTTTCTTCGATTACGTTATATTAGTGGCTGAAAAAAACGAAAACGAAAAACTTAGAAATCCACAAGAATCTACAGATCAGAAAAAAAATTCAAGTGCAAAAACATAATAGGAAGAGAAACACATATTATATAGAAGAACCCTGGACCCTACAACTTTTGGATTACAAAGCCTAGATATTCACATTGAGCTATAAATATTTCTTATACTCTGTGAGTAATGATACCTGAAGAATTCCACCATTTGAATCAAATTAAACGGTGACGCAAGAAAGAGATGAATTACTATTCTACCCAATAAGAATGATACATTATCTCAGGAAACTGTGGATTATATCAGGAGTTTTCCTATTATCAATATAATTTACGAGAAATCTAATACCATCGATAATTAATAATTTTTCTCTGTCCGTGCTAGAATCTGTCCGCTTTGGATCCATTTTTTCTTCAATTCAAAAGTAAATATATCGATTCATTTCATGCCAATTTTCATGTTTCTCGTTTTCAGTTTAAATTTTTTTCCAGCATCTGCACTATTTTCAATGAATTTCATTCGAAACAAAATATTCTTCTACAGAATCAGGTTGATTCCAAATATAAATTCTAACAAGCAGCTTCAATCCAACAAATAATGATGTTTTGGAACAATCTGTTCCAAAAGTCAAGATATAACATATTCTGAAATATAAAATTCAAAATAATCCTCATGATCGAGTTCTATGAATATACAAATTGTTTGATCAAAAAGCTCCCAAATCAATCTAGTAAAAATTTGAAAAGATCTGACGTGAACATCACGTGATTTACTTGTACATCATTGAATATATATAATTAAACTCAAAATCTCAAAGTTCCACGGCTAATTGTTTCGAATTTATCCAAAAGATTCTAGAAATCTGTCAAGTAAAGTGCGCTTTAATGTAGTCGATTGCTATAGGTCATCATTCATATACTACAGCATTCCTGAATACTGTTTCTCAAGATTCTACAGCTAACAGTTCTGAATTTATGCGCAAAATTAGAAAATAAATTTCAACTGAAGTGCATTTCTGGCTCAGTCTATTATCATGATGATAGTAGGCAAGCATTAAAATGCTACAGCAGACTGAAATACTGAATTTAAATACTCTGACGCCGATCTTTTCTAATTTATGGGAAAAATTCCGAAAAATTATCAAGTAGAATGCACTGCCCTGCTAAGCACAGAAGTGGTAACCGACATTTTTGTCAATATTGAGATATTGGTACCATGGGATTCGAGGCAATTTATGGAGTCCATTGCTAGGGTATACTGGTCGTAAATACTTTTAATATTATTTAAAAGTGCTTGTTCTGTTTTCCGTAAGTGCAGTTTTTAACTACTATATTGAGCTAAACATTAATATACTGATTTTTGAGTGTTCGAAATGTCTTCAAGAAGTGATTTGATAATGAAACTTTTAAACAGTGAGACTCCTTCAGTTGTAAACACACAAAAAAACACCAGTTTACGCACTATAAGCCTAACTTGTTCCCAAATGATGATTCAAGCTGCAGCATAAGTAGTAAGCCTAATGTAACAAACAATGAGGCTCAATGTGAGGATGCTTGCAGTGATATTGATATTAATGGTGCTCAAGTTGTAATTAAAGACAATAATCTGTTTAATATTGAAGGAGATGGTCCCCTGCAACAAATTGATGATGTGGATCTACAAGGACTAAATTGTGCCGAAAATTTACTGGGAGATGAGTGTTTTAATGATAGTGTACAACTTACAGAGTTGCAATCAGTAATGAACACTAGCCTATCTGAACAGGTTGAAATTGAAGTGATAGACACGAATATCGGATCACAGCAGATGCAGGTAGACCTAGGCCTAATAGAAGAGGTTCCGGTACTTGAAGCTGTAGTTGTAGCAGACAGATCTTATGAAACAGAAGAGGCTGCTGAAGCTCCTGCCCAGGTGATTGAAGAAAATATAAAAGTGAATGAACATATCAGTGAAAAAAAAAATATTTACAAACAGTTGATGTCAACACTAAAGAAGGAAATCCTAGAAAAAGAAAAAAGTATGTGTTTAAACCTGACGAACGGAGAAAATTTAAAATGGCAGTTTTGAAAGAAGAGCATACCGTCAAGAGCATTTGCGCCACAACATGCAAATTGAAGTGCATTGAAAATGTGTCAGAAGAGATGCGTGTGAGTATCAATAAACAATATTGGGATCTTGGTCGGGAAGAACAGAAAGCGTTTGTTGTTGGATCTATTAACAAAAAAGAAGTGAAGAGAAAAACTATCGTTGGGGAGTCTAGAAGGTCTGGAACTTATCAGTATTTTTTCAGAGATGTAGAGGGCAAATCAGTTCAAGTTTGCAAGACCTTTTTTTTAACTACTCTTTGATTTTCAAAGACAAATGACAAAGTTTTACAAAATGTTTGTAACAAACAGGTAAAACCCCTAGTTTCACCAGCATGCGACAAACGAAAAGGGCGTAGAGCACACAACAAAACTGATCACTCAGTTATAAGGAGTCACATTGAATCCTTTGAACCTGCAATTGCCCACTATAGGCGAGAGCATGCACCTAACCGCAGATATTTGCCCAGTGATCTCACTATCCTCCAGATGCATGAGAATTTTAAAGAGAAACATCCTGGATTTGTCTCAAACATGAATATCGCTTTCGTAAAGTTGGGAAACGAAGAATGTGAACATTGTGAACATTTTTCTTTTCATGCTCATGAAAAAGACAACCTTCAGCAGGACTGTGAAGAATGCCAGTTCTATCAGTCTCACATTGAGAAGGCAACATCTGCAAGAGAAGCTTATAAACGAAGTGCAGAAAAAGTCTGGAAAAATTGTGAAATTATATATTCTGCAGATCTTCAAAAAGTTATTATGTTGCCACGGTGCGACATGTTCAAGTCGGTAATTTTCACACAAAGACTTTCCGTGTACAACGAGAGTTATGTACCTGTTGGTAAAAAAAGAGAAGCCAAAGTAGGTGCTTATTTATAGCATGAAGCCCTAAGGGGCAGAAAAAAGAAAGAAATCATCAGTACAGTGTACCAATTTTTAACAACAGAGGCCAGAGATGCTAAGAAAGTGACACTTTGGATGGATAACTGCACTGGCCAAAACAAAAACTGGGCATTTTTTACGTTCTTAGTTTTTTGTGTTAACAGCTCAAGAGTTTGTGCCCAGTCTTTTGAAATAAAATACTTTGAGCCAGGCCATACTTTTATGTCGGCCGACTCCTTTCATCACAGGGTTGAAAATTCATTGCACAAAATGAAGAAAATTTACGACTTCAACGATTTCAAAGCTGCCGTTGAGAAAAGTACAACAAACGTTAGTGTCCTCGAAATGAAGTTTAAAAATTTCTATGAGTGGAAGGACTTCTCCTACACCAGAAAGAAAGAAGATCCCAGGCCTCACATAAAAGACCTAGTTCGAGTAAAAGCCATACGTGGGGAGAACACCCTTGTTCACAAAGTGGACATGAATGAAGCTGCAGAATGGAAAGTGCTTGACTTTCTGAACAAAAAATCAAAATCCAAGGGAATTTCTTTTCCCAGTGCAGTCCAGAGCTGTCGAGGAATCTCCATTAGGCGGAAGAACGGCATTTTGGAGAAGCTTGTGACCGGGGAGAATAGCATTGTGCCAGAAAACAGGTTGGAGTTCTGGAGTTCTCTACCAACTACAACTGGCAATGATGGATTAGTCGATGAAGACTTGATTCAAGATTGAATATAGACAATTTTATGTTCTTTTTATAATTAAAACATTTTACAAAGAGTTAGGCTAAGTTGTTCTTCAAAAAAAAATCCACAGTTTCATAGTCAACTGTTTCTGTGACAAAAAAACACAGTTGTTGTAAGTTAGGCTAACTTGTACTTCATAGAGTTATTCTCACAATAGCTCTTAATCTGTCTCTGTTATTGGCTGCTAAATCAATATCATCTATTTTTTTTTTTTATTTTGACCTATTACTTATAATTATGAAAATTACTGTACTTGACCAGTCATAACCAAAAAATTATATCTTCAATTGTCAAGTTGATATCACTGAATAAAAGGTTTGGTCTATTTTCTCAGTTTTGGTATTATTGCAACTCCTTTAACCTTCAATTTTATTTTATAATAATTTTAATTGATTTCAATTATATTTGATATTCAAAGTGGCTTTTGAAAAACAAGTGCAAATTATACGGCCTGTATTCCATGAAGTTTCACAGGACTTATTAGGGACAAGTGTATTTTATTAGGCGTTTATGGCCATATCTACTCAGTTTCCACCAAACATGCCAAGCAATATGTAGTTACGGTCAACAAGCTAAGTATTCAAAAACAAAAAGTTTTAGTAAATCAGCCGTAATTGCTATAATAATTGTCCTTTCTGGGTTTTAAGCACAGTTTGTATTATTTCAATAAACAAGAAAAAATTACAAATATTTTAAAATCGTTTGTATGAAAAAAGGTCGTACAGAAGAGATATGGCCAGCTTTCAAACTTCATTGTTGTTTCTCCACAAATTGGGTGAAGTGCAGTTACCACTTCTGTGCGTAGCAGAGCAGTGCACTTCTGGCTCAGTCGATCTCAATGAAAACAGTATATGAAGATCTAGACGGCACTATCGTCTTAAATACTGAATTCTAATATTCTACGTTAAACTATTTTGGATTTATGGAGAAAATTTAAAAATTGCTCCAAGTGAAGTGCACTTCCGATATAGCCGATAGCAATCATAATGCGAGGCTCACAATAAGATGTTACAAAAGTGCCTGATACAAAATTTCAATATTCTACGACTGATTGTTTCGAATTGATGCGAAAAATTCAAAAAGACTTATATAAAATGCACTACAAACTTGGCCGATTAGACCAAAAATAGGAGATGATCATTAAAATGCTACAGCAATCTCGAATACTGAATTTCAGTATTTTACGACTAATCACTTTGGATTTATGCGGATAATTTTAAGTAAAGTGCACTTCCGGTACAGACAATTGCAACTATAATGCGAGGCGCAAATCAACACCTTATACCAGCTTCAAATACGAAATTTTTGCATAATACGTTGGACGGGCTTTGAGATTTACGAGTTACGTACATCCACACATACATACGTAAATATGTACTGACATCAAGCCGAAAATAGTCACAATGGATTCAGGGATGCCCAAAATAAATATTTCCATCATAATCTTGTAAGTTGAATTTTGTCGGTTTCACAATACTTCCTTGTACTTGGTACAAGTGAGTAATAATCTGAACGCTGATAACTTAATACAAAATTATTATTCACAGGAATGCCACACATAAGGAAATAAATTGAATGGAAATTCATGGAATATACGGAATAGCTTTATAGCGAGTGATATTCATTATTAATCTATTTTTAAATCATTATTATAATTGTTGGATTGGATTACATCTTGCTTTGTCGATGCATAACACCAAAATAATATCCTGCACTGAAACCAACAAAGAATCATTCAAAATACTCAAGTAGAGAAGAATGAAAGGTTTTCAAAATGAAAACCGTCCAAACAAAATTTAGATAGTTTGAAATTTGATACAGCACTTATTGAAGCAGGCAAGAGAAAGATTCAAAAAATTGAGAAGCCATTATTTAAAATCCATAAGATCGAGGAATATAACCCTAAACTGGGGACAATAGAAGTAAATTCAAATAAGACATAAAATTGATAAAATTGAAAGAAAGCGATTATTTGTCGCAGATGCTTCTGCACGAGCACAGAAGAAGAATTGACCGAAATTAAAGACAACAAAATATAATTGACAATTCGCTTATCGTCATGTGCACTTAATGCCAGTTTATTCTGTTTGTATGTACATGGTAATGTTTAGAAATATTTAACATGTGGTTCTTGATGCAGATTCATTATTTAAGAGACAGTTATAGTAATCATCATAGCAGATAGACTTTATCGTAGCTTTCGTAATACCTTTGGCTTTCTTACTTTCTTCAAGCTTATTGTTGATTATACATAGTTTTGAAGGCATAGGTCCATATTCTCACCTCTTAGAATAGCGCTACTTCCTAATTATTTCTATTTTCGTTTACCATCTCATGTCGCATCATATAGCGCTATCTCCTTTTATTAAAATTTTTGCTGAAGTAGTGCGATTTCAAGAGGTGGGAATACGGACCATAGAGCTTAGCCCTGAGTCTAATTAAATGTATTATTATGTTACCGTTGTTGCCATCTTTCATTAACATAATAACCTTCTCATTCACTAAGGGCATGCCGTATGAATCATCTGGAGGATAGTCGGAAGTATCAAATTTGTGGATTTCACGTTTGATAATCTCGTGACTATTAATATTCTTGAAAAAATAGAGTGGAGTATCTGTACACGTGTAGCAAAGTTGAGCATCCACACCAAAATTATTTCTTACGTAACTGCAATGAAAATCGTAGACAAATGTAATCGAAATATCTAAAATAGAGAAGTCTACATAGATAGGTTTATTAAATAAAACAGATTTTTTACTGATCTCTACTAATATGATATCCTTGTCCAATATTGTGCAGCTGTGAAAATTTGGTTTAGCTATAAGTGATTTTGCATCATGTCTTCCTCCCCATTGAGTAACTAATGTAATAGTTTTATGTTTCCTAACGTTTCACAGAGTTTTACCGAGAATAGAATTGATCATCAGTTTGAAATAAGTTAACGGATTTATAGTTTTTTCTCCTTACTGCAGTATTCAATTCAATATAACTTTTACGTCAAGGAGTCTGTTTGAATTTCAGAATGCGATTAATGCGTGTTATTTCCATTTCATTCAAGTCACGTGCGAGTGTTCTACTGATATAGCCACTATGAAGCGAGTGATTCTCAAATTCATGTCCAAAGTCTTTTGTGGACGTGACAATATCATACACCTAACTTAATAATTTTTTAAGTAAAATTGCACGGACAGCTGTGAATGATCTACGGATTATTTTATTTTAATGTGCTATCAGATTAGTCAAGATCCTCAATACAAGAAGCTTCACTAGGCGAACAAGCCCGTTGATTAATCATAAAAACTCACTAATGTATTTTTCAATAGTCGTGGATAAATACATTCTCTCAAATTATCTTAAGTCGTGGATAAATACATTCTCTCAAATTATCTTAATATTATAGGGTTTTATTATCGGCTAAAAAAACTGGAAAGCTCCTATTTCTAGCAGTGAGGAACAAAAACTGTTGTATATGTGACCATGCAAAAAGCTAGATAAAGAAGTCACCAGTCATACTTGTTACAAGAACTGGAGGGGTCATCCACAAGTATGAAAAATGATATAATAGTAGAGGGTTTCTCGAAAAGTCTGGAAATGCATGGATTTCAATATGGAAAGTAGTGTATACAAACGGATCATAGACATCAAACCGCACAGCTATGACTTCATTGTTGAGAAGATCGAATGTACTCTGTAATTTCCGTAACCGATTAAAAGATTTATCTCAGGAAAGATATAGCTCCAAAGGTTAATTTATAAGTGTACAACCACGTCATCGTCTAGCAAATGGAATTAAAAGGCTGAGGGTTGCTGTTAGAAAAGCAACAAGTTACAGAAGACAGGAAAACTTCAATCATACAGCTACAATAAGAGCGCTCAGGAAAGATCTAATTAATATACCTAATCACGTATTTGGGTTACATAACGAATGTGCAACATATTTTCGTACAAGAAAGGATAAAGATGGTATAAATTATATATCTCAATTCGAAGGATGTGAATTATATGAAGATATTATAAGGATACTGAACAGACTGATTCATAATTGTTCTAGTCTAGTTTACAATATGACTAATAACCGTGCGAAGCAGTATAATTCAATATTGGCTGAATTTGTAAGAATATAAAGGATGTTCCTCAAAAAGAGTGAATTATATAATGCGATGTAATTCTGCAGTACTATCATATAACTCTAAAAGTGACATGCAAAACATCATATGCAAAAAAAGTAACTGGTGCAAGACCTAGAGAGCACAAAAAAGTATACGTTGGAAAAAAACATGAATTGGAATACCAGGCTCGGAGAAAGTTGTTCAAAAACCTAATCAGAAAAAAATAAAATATCAAAAGCAGACGACGATTATGGACCCAATGCTTTTCTAGTTGAAATAGAAATGAGTGCAGAAATATTAACTCAGAAAAAATATGTGCTTTCGAATGAACTATATAAAACACCTGTTGAAATTGAAATCTTTCAATTAGAAACCTTGCAGCAAAACTCTAGTCATCTTGGACTCACAGAAAGATTGGAAATATACGCTATGTCAGTAGCGTTGTGCGCGGCGCGAGCGCCGTCCTGGTGGCGACACTTGACATTCATTTACTAATATATTTAAAATCGTGACAATCAACAAATTTTGACGTATTCATATAATTTGCAGAACTGGCACTCAGAATTAGCAGAAAGTTTATTACAATGGCAGTAGTACTTCGATGCGCGTCTCAAGAAGTTGATTTATCTATATTCAGATCCAAAAGTTTAAGCAAAGGGAAGAAATTAATGCAAAGTTTTCATGTCAGCGACGAAGAAGAAATTGAAATTAACGAAGAATATAGTGAAATTACGGGAGTTACTTTGCGCGAAACGCCTGGCACATTTAGTGATGGAACAAATCCGAATTCGTATAATGTATTGGTCGAGATATGTGTAAATGATTATAAGTGTAAACATAGTTTTCGACTTGACATGATAATACATACGTTCGGGTGTACTTTTTGTATGTTCTGTTCAATTATTGTCTGAATATTGAATCGATAAACAATATTAATTTTTCTCGTGATTTTACATTACTTCATTTGATATTTACGAGTTATTTTTATAATTTGAAAATAATCTGTGTGACTATCATAAAAACTTCTTGATTTGGTGTATTTTGGATTCTTCATCAGAGAATCAGCATCATTCATGCCTGATGATTTAATATTTGCTTGCCAGATAGTAGAGGATCCGAATTAAGAATGACCTTCACCCATCTGTTACAGCGGCGAAATTTTTTTCTATCAAATTTAGTATATCACAGAATACATCGCAAATGGGTTGGCCAAGAAATTCCTGGCAAGGCTATGATTGATTAAATATTGAAAATTGACTTTCTGTTTAACATTACACTCATGAGTTTTACAAATGAATTCAATACCAATCGAAAGTATGGAGCCTATTAAATATGTAAACGTTGGGTTGTCTATTTTTTTCCTGACTTTACTGCTGATTTGGCAGGTATGAACAGGTATATTAATACTACCTATTTTCATTCATCTGTTTCTTGAATAAATTTATATGAAAATAGGCGTAATTTAATTGTGAACACGATGGTATAAGGTAGTCAGGTTTAAATGACGGTTGTCGAATTTTAAAAAGTGAAATTTCAATGTGTATTTATGCGGAAAATTCAGGAAATGTTTCGAGTAAGCTTCACTTCCAGTTCAGCCGATCGCAATCATAATGCAAGATGTACAACGAGATGTTATAGAAGTGCTAAATACAAAATTTCAATATTCTACGACCGATTGTTTTGAATTTATGAAGAAAATTCGAAAAGTCTGTCATATAAAGTGCACTTCTGACTGAGCCGATTGGTACTAAAATAGGAGATGACCATTTGGATGCTACAGCAATTTCAAATGCTGAATTTCAACATCCTACGGTTGATTATTCTAGATTTATCAGAAAAATTTGAAAAATGTTTCAATTAAAGTACACTTCCGGTACAGATGATTTAAACCATAATGCGAGGTGCATACCTAGACCTTATACCAGTCTTAAATACAAAATTTCAACATTACCCATTCAACCAGTTTTGAGATTTGCGAGTTACGCACGCACGAACATACGTACCGACATCAAGCCAAAAATATTCAAAATGGATTTAGGGATGCTCAAAACGGATATTTCCATCAAAATCTTGATAGGTGAATTCTGTCGGTTCCACAATACTTCCTTGTACTTGGTACAAGTAAGTGACAAAAAGTCAATTTTCAATATTTAATCAATCATAGCCTTGCCAGGAATTTCTTAGCCAACCCATTTGCGATGTATTCTGTGGTATACAAAATTTCATAGAAAAAAATTTCACCGCTGTAACAGATGGGTGACAATCGTTTTTAATTCGGATCTTAGACTAAGATATGAGTTATCTGAAAGCATCATTAATTTAAATGAGTGAAAATTAATGAGGATTCATTCACGAAATTTTGTCTTCAATTTATAATGAATGATAATATTCTTGAAATATAATTTTAATAATTCAATATTGGTAGGTACTGTACAAACATAATACAATTCAAAAGACACCAACTGCTTATTTCTAAAGTTCGCTAATATAATAATAAGTCTGTGTTTTTCACATGATTGCTGTAAAAATTTATTAATACAGGTAAACTAAGGTCGAAAAATTATTAAAACTATAGTTGCATCTGCAAACACACACCTGCAGTTTGCATATAAATTAACACAGAAAATATCTACTTCAAGAATGACCAGTCAATGATTTGGAATCGTCCAGCACAGTTGAATGAATATCATAAGAGTGCAAGGATTGATAGTATGTACTATTGCATAAAAGCAAACTGAGAAGATAACTTTTCCACAGTTTCTTACGCCCATTCGCGATTCGGAAATGAATAAAATTTCAGTTCACCATTGCGCAATTGTGTGTGTGAACACTCAGGAACACAACAAATTAAATTTTGTCCCGATGATCTCCACTTTTTCAAAGGATTTTCCATATTTATTTGTCTCAAAAATTCAGTTTGGCTTCATGCTCTTTTATATTTGTTTTGACAGCTCTAGTCAGTATTAGTAATAAGCTTACAACTTCTACCGCATGAAGTCGCGTTCGTCGCTACTGACATAGCGTATTGACAGCATTAAATTTTGGTCGAATATATAGAATGAGAGCCACAACAAATATGAATTCAACAGTATAAAACATTCTTTACTCAAATTTTATTGGGAATGAATTGAACACGAATCAACAGCAATAAAGAGTTTCAAAAGAAATATTAAGTCGTTGTAAAGAAATGTGGACTGTTATTGACAATGTTGATTGTTATTTAGCTGCAATTCTTGATGGTCTAGTCCACAATGACGGTTCTGTTGAGGTAAAATGTCCAGCCAGTGTTTCAAAAATGACACCGAAACTTGATATACAAGAAAAGAAAATTAAATTTGCTGAAATAATCAACAATCATATGCCTTTAAAGAAAAAGTATCCATACTATTATCAAGTGCAAAGACAATTGTATATTGCAAATAAACTATTTTGTTTTTCTATCTGCTGAACACCCCACGGATTTCTTGTAGACGAAGTGAGGAAAAAATAATTCATTTGATTATACTCCCAACTAATAGTTATTCTCATATGATTCTCAGATTTATCGAGATGATAGATTCTGGGAAGATAAAATGAAGACACATTAGTACGATTTCCATTTTGATCACCTTGTACCTGAAATAATTAATCCTAAATTGATTAATAAATTATATCGTCCTTGATAAAATTTACTTTTTTAATTTGAACCGGCCAAGAGTAATGTTATTTTAATCTCAATTTTTGAAAATATCATTAATTGTTCTTCGAAAACTGTGTTTTTCACATTTCCTAAGGTAATTCAATAATCCATTCTATTTTCTACCCAGTTTTTTTCTCTCATTTTCAAAAACAGAGTAAAATTTAAAAAACTTCTTTTCACAGGTGTATTCGTTCAAAAACTATTTAGATTTATATGCCATCATTCCCGTAAGGTTCGTAATGTAGTACATAATCGCTGAGCTATTTAGTAAGAATATTGTCCCCTGTGTTATTACTGAAAATTATTTTGGTGACTGTAGTAGGCGTGCCTTCTAGACACTGATAGAGAATGAAAACTATGAAGCATCTGTTAGAAGAAAACATCAAGAAATTGAGTTGTCGTAACCGTAGAGGTAGAGGGAGAACAGCAAACTGTTGTCCGAACTTGTAACATACATACTTCAAATCTAAATTTACTCAACCATCGTCAATGCTCCTAAACTCAACCATTTCCTTACTTCTTATCTTAATCCCACCCCATTACCGAAATAAGATATTCTCTCCTTCTTAAGACTCATCACTGCTCTTGAACCAGTAGTTGAAGTCATCTCTAGAATTCCACAAGTTCCAATAAATTCATAATAAACTCATAATTTTTACTTGAAAGTCTTTTATCTACGATCAAACAGTGACTAAGATGAATTGACAAGAAGAAAAACTCGTAGAATCCCCAATAAATTTGGTAGACTCGAAAAAACCGACGGCAACATAGGTAAGATTCGAAGAACATAACAGAGGTATTCAAAGCGGCGAGGGTAGCATAACCGGTTCGAGCAAATCAGATTGTGAATATTTTCAAATAACGTCGAATGAAAAGAGATATAGTAGAACAGTAGAAGATTCAAAATAATGGGACGCAAAATCAGTTTCTCTGTAAAAGATCCATCTACAGACTAGAATCTTATACTATGGCTCCACGAATCTTTGGAAAATGTATTGAAACTCGTTTTGAAGAATGTCAAAAACAGTGATATTCTAGGTTTTGTATTCCACACTCTACGATTACGGAATGGTCCAGCCTGGTTCAGTTTCCGTAGAGCCGATCAACTGCACGCTGATATTATGTAAAATGCAATCCAGAGAATTTCACAAAGTAACAGGGAGATGTTTTTGGATGGACAATGGACAGTTTGCAGTACAGATGACTCAAATGTCAATGCCTTCAAGTCTAGGTAAAATTAGAAGGCATGGATTGTCATATTCTAAACTGTACCATCGGAAGTATGTCATTATTGAAATAGCTAATTAGACACCTTATGTTAACCGCGAGCGTTGGTTGTTGCAGTAGCTTTGGTGAGTTAAGATCCCTTATTTGAATATATCATTAGTTCACATTATTAATTATGTGAATTAACTATTTAGCCAATTATTCATTATAACTGTAATCCTGGTTAGCATTGAGCAAGTCGATGTTCAACTGTCGGACGTGATTGAAAGCCTATGGATACTAGATGTTTGGTAGTTGTTAAACATTTGAATGCTGGTTCATTTTTGTTCAATTGTCAGACATTTGAATGTAGGCCCATTGTTGGAGTACGCTAAGACACGCGAGCTAGCGAGGGAGGCAGTCATTCAGTAAAAGTAACCGTGAGCAATATTGTGATCATACGAGTTCATGAAATAAATATTTACACTTTGACCTGTGTTAATAGATTATTCACAATAAAATTTGTGACTTATCTGGAAAAGCACGTGGGTTTATGTTAAATGCAGGCGTAAATATTGCTGAAAATGTTGCTGGTATCTCTGAACTTACTGAATTTCAGTGCTTTTATACTGGATACAAGATATGTGTATATTTATACAACGAGCGCGAAAATTTTATTTTCGAAGGCGCCAGGAAAAAAATCCTTGACGACTGAATCTCTAGCACCATAAAAACCATTTCTCTTTGATAAAAAGTTTTATAGCAGTGTTTTCACATGGATATTTTTGTCGAAAGTGACATGTACCATATAATTTGAGAGTCAGCCACAGTTGTCAAAATATATGTTCGTATTGCAAGTGTTCTTCCATGTGTTTTTTAAATGTACAGCAGATGATCTGTGATAAGTGTGGAAGAAAGATTGTTTCAAAACTTATCCAAGAATAGTCTGTAACGTCCTAAAAAAATGTACTCAATCATTCCAAAATTGCTTTGATATGGCTCATACATCAAGAAAATAGCCGCGGCATACATATCACAGCATGCTGGTCGTAGTAGGGAAGCTGTTACTATGCTACCGATAAATCAGTTTTTGAATTTTTTGGCTGTTTCTGGCATGGAAGTATGATAAGCTTTGAAAAAAATAGGGGAAAGAAGTTTCAGTACGTCAAAAGAGACTTTGAATGATAGATATGAAAAGAAAATTGATAAAATAGGAAAAAAGTCGAAATTTAGAGTATACTCCAATCAGTATCTGGAAATGAAAGTTCAGAAAACTATTGAAAGATGATGGCGATCCAGACAAACAGCTGAATAATCATGAATTTTTAAATAATTGACATTTACATCCGCGTGACGCTTTTTTCGGTGAGAGAACTGGAAGTACATGTCTATACAAGAAAGCAGAGAATCATGAGAAAATCAAATATGTCGATGTACATATGTTCTCTCTATCTATATGTTTGTAAATTTCCTGTTGATCATCCAGAAATTTAGGTCGCTCCTGGATGTGACATGCTATCCCAATAATAATATAGATCAAGTGGAGGGATTGATGAAATGTACGGTTTTACCACCATCGAACCTATCTCATCCTGTTCTCACTTGCCAAACCCACGGAATACTCATGTTTGTTTTATGTCGAATATACTGCGATGTTTTGGAGCACAATATAATGACGATGAGAGACAATTAGTACCTGGATCACTGATGAAGAAAAGCGTGCAGTTGAAGTCGGATACAAAGTTATTAAAATTCATGAAGTGTTGAAATATAATATGACCATTCACAACAAGTACTCGAATTCAGGAGGTTTATCTGTAGAATATATTGATACATTCTTGAAAATAAAACAAAGAGCTCCAGGATACCCTGCTTAATGTATTGATGAAGGAGTCGGTCTCAGTACATGAAAAGTTATTTTGAAAATGAAGGTATTTAATTGGATCCAACCAAAATTCAACACAATGGTGTTCGACGGTCAATGAATAAGTTTAGGAGATGTACATTCTGGGATAAGTTTCCAGATTACTTCTCAATAATGCGTTCCAATTAAATTCCAAACATAATAATAGTATATCAAGATATAAGTTTCATAACACATGATTTCAGGCCACTCGCTCTTGTTGGAAAACGAGCCGCTCTCGGCGAGTTTTCTAATAAACAAGTGACCTTAGATGTATTATAAAACGAGTATCTTATACAATTTTTCCTATTTGGGTTCATATGTCAAAAGATAATAAATTTTCTATTTTGAAAACATCGATAGAGAATATTAAATTTGTTATTTGACTTTTGGTAACATTGAGACATGACAGATAAGTAATTTGTGTAAATCAAAACTACTTTTCAAAATTTGTTAAATTAAATGTTATTACTTTTTAGGAATGAATAAATATCAACGAACAATTCGAGAACTTTCGTCGGAATATATTGTATTTTGACACATCAAAATGACAATTAGGTTATCTAGCAACGTAGCTACCAACCTAATAAAAATTAAGTTTGGGTTCTATGAAGGGGCACTTTACGATATCCAAACGAGTAACATAAAGTACACACAATAGAAAAAGTGTTCATGTGTTTTATTTCTTTCTTAGGAGAAATAGTAGCATCGAGGGGGTTATCACTTCGGAAAAAGTTTCCCACAATAACACAATTCCAGAAAATTACATAAGTATTACATTATGTTTCATGGAATTACATGAATCTCATACATCTACATATGAAATTAGTAGAAAAAAAAATAGGTAATTACATGAAAATTGTAGGTATTCCATACGTATTACACGGTATTACATAGTATTTCACTGGTATTCCAGAGAAATACAAGTATTTCATTTCATTGGGAAAGTATTAGAGGTAAAATGAAAGTTTCAAGAGCATGTACAATATATTTTATTTGTAGTAAACAATATCAAACTATCATATAATGAGAATGGAGTGAATAAAATTCCAATTTCGATAAAATGAAATAGAAATATACTATAGAATATTATAATACTCGTAATGTTAACACATATTATTATAGCATGATAAATTTTCTTTGAATGCATATCGTAGTCTTTGGTCCATGATGTGTTTCTCTAAGTATCAGTAAAGTATCATTTTTTTGGGATGTGAGAAATATCATCAATATCGGAAAAGACAAAAACACTATCAGATTTGCCAAAACTGTGAATTTTACGCATAAATTTGATTTTGTAATCATCGTCATGTTTATTTCAAATAAAAGCAATATAATGTTTCTTTGATTTCTTTGTGAAGAATTCAACTATTACAAAGCTATTAATATTAATTTCGTGTGTAATACTGGACGAAGACTGTGAGGCTGTCAGATGTTCCAATTGGTAAATTTTTAAAGCGGTAGGTTGTGTTGTGTGGTTTATTATGAACTGAACTACATTTACATATCGTCTTAAAAGCCAGTGACATCACAACAGCTCATTCAGTAACAAAAACAGTTGTCATCACTTTCTCTCAATCTAAAATAAATTAATAAGACAAATAAAGCTCAGTACGTGACTGTAACTATAACAAACAAATAATTGAGTCAGCCGCCGTAAAATCGCCATAACCTCAGTTTTTAACACTCCCATTTATTTAGATTTCACTTCTGAATTATATCAAAAACAAAACATTCCAAATGAATTCAATCGTTCAAGCAAATTATTTCAAATTATTTTTGTAAGGGGTTTAGTGATCACTTGAATTCACAAAACTAACGGAAATATTGCCTTTTCCACACTCATCCCGTACAAAATGCACTTTCACATCGATATGTTTTGTTCTGCTGTGGAGCTGATGTGCCTGGGTCAACTTTATGGCGGACTGATTGTCGACTTTGATGTCCATCGTCGGAACTTTGACGTACAATTCCTGTAGAAAGGATTTCAACCACAATGCTTTCCTTGCACCAAGAGCTAGCGCAAAATATTCTGCTTAGGTTGTTGATTGAGCTACAATAGTTTGCTTTTGACTTTTCCAGATGAGGGGGGCATTTGCTAATACAAATACGTATTCACTGGTCGACTTACGTGTATCTATGCATCCTGCGTAATCAGCATCTGTGTAGCCAGTAACTTTGATATCTGATGACTTGGAGTATACAATTTTTTAAGACATTGTTTGCTTTGAATAGCGTAAAATTCGTTTAACGGCTATCCAATGTTCTTGATTCCAATTATTTAAAAATCGGTTCACCTGATTTACCGCGAAAGATATATCTGGGCGGCTAGAAGTGGCTAGGAAAATTAAGGATCCATTAGCCTCTCGATATGGCTGTCTCAAAATACATTCAGTCTCCTTAGTTGCAGAAGTTAGCCGTATACTTAATTGGATGTGTCCAGTAAGGCTGTTCATTTAGAACTGGTCAGCGATCTTACAACTGAAACATTCATTTCTAGTTTAAAACGTCTTTTTTCTAGACGAGGAAAGGCAAACTCGATCTATTCGGATAACGCAACAAATTTTGTAGGCACTAAACGAGAGTTAAATGAGCTTTATAACTTGTATCATTCTAATGAATCGAACAAACCACTTCAAGACTATCTAAAGGAGGAAAAAATCACATGGCATTTTATTCCTCCACGCTCACCTCATTTTGGAGGAATGTGGGAAGCCGCCGTGAAATCGTTCAAGCACCACCTCCGACGGTGGGTGACACAGTATTGACGTTCGTTACTTAAAGTAACAACGCACCATTTTGTGTACTTTGATTTTTACTTAATTTTTTACTTATGTTAAGGCGTGTACTTAGCTGTGCATGATGATATGTTCTCGCATATTTCATATGTTGTACATTTGTCTAGTATAATTTTCTGTTTTTTTGTGTTATATTTTCATGTCAACATCCTTTGAGCGATGTTTTTTACCAAAATTCTAGTTATATCGTATATGATTTCATCCAACTCCTGAGGAGGGCTCAAGTGGAGCCGAAACTGGTAGAGTGGTTTGACCTATAATACAATAAATTTTATGACTGATTCCAAAGAAAAAGTTTTTTTCCAACATCTATCCCACAGTCAAGTAATATTATATTTTCTCATATATTATTGAAAACCAGGCTATCTTGAATTCTAGACCTATATCTCCCATATCCTCTGACCCCAATGATGTACGTCCCTTGACCCCTGGCCATTTCCTAATTTTTTAATAAATATGGAAACGTTGTGTTTCTAATTAATTTATACAGAACTTAAGTACTCAATAAAACATATTTAATTAGGAATATGTTTCTTCTATGTAAATAAAAGGTAGCTAAAAACAGTATACAAGTTTTAGATTTCACTTTAATCCAACTCTTAGATTTCAGTAGAATTCAGAAGACCATAGTATGCAGTTCAATCCTTGGTTCAATCTGGAGGAATAAATACAATATCTTGTGAATAAAAAATGTAAAACCTTCAAATGATACCAGAAAAAAGTTTGGTTTTAATTGTAGTTGAAATAATGACAATTTTCAAGTTACATAAACATTGAAGAATGATATTTTTTGATATTAGAAGAGGAAATTTGACAGTAGTGGCCAAATCTCGTGAGGGAATCTGCAGAAGTCAATTCATTTTAAGATTTTTTTTGTATGATTCTTTACTGGATTAACGAGAGCTTAGAAAGGAAAAGCTGTTATAATATACAATATGAGGGTTGTATATGAATCGATTTTTGATAAAAATAGAATCTTTGCAGACATTTTGGTTAATTTTACTTATATTCATGAAAATATGCAATAAGTACTGTATTTCATTCGAGAATGCAACTACTCACCTTCCACATAAATATAGCTCTCATCATGTAGTTACAACACGAAATTTTCACCTATATACGTCAGTAAACTGAATTGTTGGATTTTAAAGAACTATTAAATCACTTTGGACGCTTTGGAATAGATTTTCTATTCTTACCACATTCACGTCAATATAAACTCCATCCCGTAGCACAATAAACAAAAGTATATTTTTTGTATAGAATTTATCCACTTCTTAAATAATTTAGACCTGGTCTTTTTAACTACGAATAACTTATTTCGGTGGATAATATCCACAGCAACAACTGTTATAGTAATTATTGTTACCCTAGTAATTATCTGGGAATAAAGTTATTCGGAGATGGTCAGACCCGGCCTTATTAAAATTAACTTTTTTTCTATTCATGTAGATATTCATCAACTTTTCGTATATTCAGCTACATTTTAGAATACAAAGAGAGGAAAATTATGAGTATTTCCTAATATTATCAAAATACAGAAAAACAACATGAATTGATTGGGAAATTACCTCTACATTACATAGTTTTTTATCGACTATTCATCACCTTGAAAATTTTTAATATAGTGAAGACTGCTGTTTACCGGTCATCTGGAGTAGAATTGCTTCCAATTTTTCAAAGATGAGCATGTAAATCTTGAACTTTTCTTGCAGACTGTGAACTGAGTAAATTCTGTAAAAAATATAGTACTTGTTGGTTGTACCTGACTTGTATCACTTGAATGTAAATTCATATTTCTTGAATAATTGAAAAAGTATGCAACTATAAGTGAACGAGTCAACAAGTAAAAACTATTTTTAAGATATTGGCCGTATTCTGTAACACAATCATTAACTTATTTTCGATCGATAAGATTTTTGACAAACAGAAACAATTGTAACAAGCGAATATTCAGAGCCTGATTCAGAATTTTTGTCAGTGCTACCTACGTTTATTTGCTGAAATAGATAATGATCGATAAGAATTAATCGATTGAGTTGCAGAATAGCCCCAATTGTCTGCCACTCTTTAAATGTAAATTATTTTAATTTTGCCTCTGCTCTACATGCAAAAATACTCTTAACAACAAAAAACACTCGATTTAACCGAATTAAAACGTACCATATTTATTATTGCAACAAGAATTAATTCGATTCAAATATTGATATTCATCATGACTCATACATAACTTGCCGCTCCAAATTGAATTACTTTTTCTATAAATAATCATAAAAAGAAACCATAAAATATATGCTTTTATCATAATTACATCAATACCTGATAAAGTAATTGATTCCTTCATTGTGTTAATGACTTCAGAATTCCAAAGTTATTCTAAGTTATACTCATATAACACCAGAACTCCTTCTATTCACTATAAAAATCCAAAAATATAATACATTCTATAATTGTCATATTGTTTACAAGCAGGTTTGAAAGATTAAATCGTAATATTGACATATTTTGACAACTGTTCAAATAATAGGTTATAACGTAACGACATAAGACTATATGGTAGAGAGTTGAATGCTAAAGATTTGTTTCCAAACGCGACGCGTAGCCTTTCTGTGTCGTTCATATGAACTAATTTTGGGATCGCGGTTTTCTTGAACTTTTAAATTTATTATCCATGTTTCAGTGGCATCCAGTTTTATTTGGACGTAATTGAAGTTTCACAAGTATTATGATGCCAACAGAGCTATTTTAACGAGGACCACACACTGCTTAACTATTCAAAGATGTTTTTTTTTTTCTACAAATTTTGTATGACACTGTTTTGAATCTATGCAAATTTTTATGTTATTGAGCGTATTGTTTTGAAAGCAATTTCAATCAACAGTCATGTCAGAAACTCTGACATGCGATTACTGACTATAAATGTCAATTTGCTCCGAGAAAATTAATCTCAAAGAATTACAAGCGAGCAAAAATTTTACAATTGTGAAAAATTAAAATATTTCCTGTGTAATTGAAAGATATCACAAATCATTTGCTAATGTTTTTATTATTATGGATATCATTCTATAGTAACTTTAGAAATAATAAATTAATTGACTGAATACCTTGATTCTAATTACATGAATGTTTTAAACTATTGATGGGATATTTCCTCTGAGGTTGGCAAAAGAAATTTAAGGTCAGCAAAAGGAAATTTAAATGTTTTATGGCCAGTTGCACCATCGTCACTTAACTTCAAGAGAGGAATAATAGCCGTAGTAACAACTGTTTATACAATAGTTAGGTACGATAGATATTGAACTCCACTTAAAGTTAAGTGACGATGGTGCAACTGGCCATTAAGAATCTATACATTTGTTTTCAGACTTTAAATGAATAATAAACTGTTTTTGGTTATAAATTCTGAATATTTATTGGAAAGTTTGACGTTTCGATCCTTTGACCAAGGTACTTCTTTAGAAAACAATGATGCAAAAAATGAACATGGCAAATAACATAAATAAATATACAAAATTTATAGCTAAAAACGATTTATTATTGAATGTATTACTCCAATAATGGAGAAAAATTTCGAAAATTAGATATTGCACGTAAAAGTTAATTGTTGACATAAATATGAAAATTATCATGTTTTCCTCAGTATTTAACTCAAATTATTGAAATAAAAATCTTAATTTGAAGAAGCGCTATGTATGACGTAACAGTCACTAAGTCACTATATTTGTCCAGCTGTACTACAGAGTTGTACAATAGACCACACAGTTTCTGCTAGTAATCAGTTGGGATGTTCAGCTGGGTAGTGCCACTGCAAATTACTCGACATACGTTTACATTTTATCTCAGCGTACACGTATTTCTAACAACATTTTCAAGATCTAGTGACTATGACGTCATTAGGATCTTAAATGTTATCCTCGGCTTTATTGAACATTTTTTGGAAAAAATAAAAGTGACGGAATTTATTTTTTTAGAGTCTGAATAACATTATGTAAGAATTGAAAAACACCCGAACGAGCCCATAAAGCCCTGTTCAGACGTGGACTCACAGAGGACTCACTTCAGAGTTTAAGTCTTAAGAAGAAGAAGTTTTTTGAAGCAACAAAATATTTTTGAGTCTTGGCCGTTCACACGTGTAGCTTGCTTGTTGCATCAAAATGTATCGCTTCTTCCACTTTTAAAATAAAATCCTTTAGAAATTGATTTATTCCATTGGTACTTTTGTACTAGATTATTCAAAAAGAATTCATATTGAATTATTGAGAAGATTATTCCATTTATAATATGATGAAAAGCTGTTTCTGAGTGATTAGAGTTTGAATACTACTAATAAAATTCTTAAAAGACTGTAAATATTCTGTTCTTAATTCTTTTATAGTAAATAAAGACTCTTTCTACATATCCTTTATTTTCAACTCATTTTTTTTTTTTTTTTGTATTGTTCTCAAAATCGTTTCCGAATCTGCAATAATTGAAGAAAGAAATATATTTGCTATACTTTTCTGCCTTTTGCACATTCCAAATAGGATAAAAAAATTAAATGATGCAAAAAACAATAAAAGTCAGACATAGGTTACCATGAAGTTATCAATGAGATAAGGAAACGACAACGCCCACTTTGCAAGACTCAAAATAGCGGCGCCTCTATTTGACAAGCGACTCAAATTTTTTCTCTTCTTCTTAAGACTCAAATTCTGAGTCCACGTCTGAACAGAGCTTTATAGAAAAGAAACTGCATTTGCGATATTTTTTCTGTAGAAGTAGTAATTTTTATTGTGTAATTGCCATTTCAACACCTCTGTGGAAGCACGCATTGTAGAAGCTCTACATTTTTTTCACCGTTATATAAATGAATTTGCACATGTTCTATTTTACTAAAGTAATGAAAATTTCAATGTATTTATTTGAGAAACTGGAAAATTTCTTTGCATCCCGGTGGCGCCATCTCTTTTTACTTTTATAACTACCACTAGGTTCCTATTGTAAAAGTCTACCGAATTTTGTATGGAAAACAATTATTTTTTAGAATTATTTATTTTTTAAATGTTCCATAGCACAGCACGTCACATATTTCACAGTTTTTGTGTGGAATTTTTATTTACGTGATTTCTTATTTATCTTTTTCAAATGTTGGCGACAAGTACATGAAAAAACTGGTAGCACTGATCCACTGATCCCAGATATATTCTGCCCGCCAATTTTACTATTAAGTGTTCCTCCATTTTGGCGTCAAGTCGTTAAACCTCACCAGGACCTCATAATCACAAATCGTTTTTGCACAAAGTTCAACAGAACAAAATGTGAGTAAATATTATCTTCTTTATGTTAAACTTGAGCCCACGCTCGTAGTACTAGAATCGTATTTTAAATCAGTATAATGATATTAGGAGGAGCTGACGATTTGTCTTATTTGCAGGGAACAATTGGAAGGTGATAGGGCTGAATCAGTGATGTGGTTAGATGAAGCAAATTATTTATACAGGAAGGAGAAAATTAGTGGTGGCAGAATATATTTCCGATGTCGGGATATCTGCCCAGGTAGGGCAGTAATGAATAACTTTGCGCCTCCTATTATAAGAATACCTCACAATCATGAGCCTAATGAATTGACGGTTGAAATATTACGTTTGAAGTTGAAATTACGTCGAAGATGTTCTATGGAGAACATCAGCTTCATTCATATTTTTAACGATATGGAACGTCAATTTACTTGAGGAGCGATTGCCGAAGTAGGTGGAAGACATGAAGTAGAGAGTCTTATGTATCGTAGTAGGAGAAGGAGTACTCCTCAAATTCCGCAGAATGTGAGAGAGTATGCCGCTACGTTAGAGGAAGATAGATGGCGTGAAAGATATGCCACAGTACTAGGACCAGATAGGACAGAGTTTTTCAGGAGGCTCGTTGTCTCAGAGGACCAATCATTGATTGTGATCTTTGCTTCGCCGACCATTCTTTGCTATGTGAACCAAGAAGTGGAGGTGAGCCTCCATATGGATGCCACCTTCAAAGTTGTGCCAAGAAGAGGTGCAGGATCTCAGTTGTTTGTCATTCATATTCACTATGATGGCACAGTTTACCCTATATTGTATGCACTGATGGAACGGAAAACTTTAGTTGCATACCGGCATTGCGGCAACTGGTCCCATCGATCAACGCAACATCTGTGATGACAGATTATGAAATAGCTCTCCGGGAAGCAGTCAGTGGCGCTTTCCCAGGAATTCGTCTCCTGGGATGCTGGTTCCATTTTGCTCAAGCGGTTCACAAACGAGCAGCATCTATTGGTTTGGTAAGAAGAAATGCAGACTATGAGACGCGCCGCATCGTGAAAATGGCTATGGTCTTAGCTTTGTTGCCTCAGCACCTCGTGCAACAGGAACTACAAGAGTTGAGGGCAGAAGCGGGGAATCGGGTCGAGTTGATGCCATTCGTCGCTTATCTGGAGCAAAGATGGTTAAATGCCAATATTTCCGTATACCACGAAAATCAGAGAACTAATAATGCAGTAGAATCTTTTCACAGAGATTTGTTAATGTTGGTGTCGCGTGAGCATCCAAATATTTGGGTGTTCACAGAGTATCTACAACGTATGGAACATACGAAGTCAATTGATTTTCAAAATACTCTGAATGCAGTAAGACAACCACGGAGGCCACGTTTCAAGTACCAGAGATTGAATCAACGGAAACGAAATGCTCAACATATCCTAGATAGAGATGGCAACATTCGGTGGTTTCTACTACATATGTCTCATGCTGTGGAAGGACTAGTTGACAATTTCCAGAGAGGACTAGGTAAATATATAGGTAATATAGCTAGTAAGCTGGTGGCAATACGGGTATATTATTTTATTGTAGTTAACAATAATATGTAATGAAGGCATTGATAAAACTGACCGATTGGAGCAGCTACCAATATTAGTTGGCTGCAGTCACTGTTTCTGAGTTTAAAATGAAATTAATAGGTAGATAATTAGTAGAAAAAAATGCTATCAAGTCATTTTATTGTAATTCGCATTGGTTTTGATTTGATATGTATGCGCGTACGTATGTGCGTAACTCGAAAATCTCAAAATCTGTCAAATTTTGTATTTAAGATTTGTATAGGGTACAACTCGCATTATGGTTGCAACCGTCTGTACCTGAAGTGCACTTTACTTGAAACTTTTTTTGAATTCTTCGCATAGATCCAGAATGATCAGCCGTAGGATACTTATATTCAGTATTTGAAATTGTTGTTGCATCAAAATGGTCATCTTAAATTGTTGTACCAATCGGCTAAGCCGGAAGTGCACGTTATATAACAGACTTTTCGAATTTTCGCTTTAATTCAAATCAATCAGTCGTAGAATATTGAAATTTCGTATTGAGCACTTTTGTATCATCTAGTTGTGCATCTCATTATGACTGCAATCGTCTGTACCGGAAGTGCACTTTACTCGAAACATTTTTTGAGTTTTCCGCATAAATTCAAAACAGATGAACGTAGAATGTTGGAATTCAGTATTTAAGACAACTGTATCATCTAAATGCTCATATCGTATTTTGATTGACTGAGCCGAGAGTGCACTTTACTTAACAGATTTTTAGTCATTGCATAAATTCGAAACGATCAGCTGTAGGATCTTAAAATTTAGTATTTCATTCTGCTGTAGCATCTGATTGCTCACTTTTCTTATAACAATCGATTGTATCGAAAATGCACTTCAGTTGATATTTTTTTTTCAATTTCGCTTATAAATTCAGTACTGTTAGCCGTAGACTTTGGAAATCAGTAATTAGGAATGCTGTAGCATGAATATGATGACCTACTGTTTCCATAGCAACTGACTGAGCCAAAAGAGCAATTTACTTGACAAATTTTTGAAATATTTTGCATAAATCCCAGACGATTAGCCGTGGAACGATGGCATTTTGTGTTCGATTGTCGTATTATTATATGCACGTCAAGTCCACGTCAGATTTATTTTTATTACATTTTTGATAAACTGTCAATTAAAAACTCAGCAACGCCTTAATGACTGAAATATTTTAAATAGTTTTTTCTTGATTTTTACTATGACGTCTTCATATTTTTCAATTTTATTCACACAATAAAATCATATGAAAATTTCTGCCACCGGATTCCTAGCTATCATATTTATTATCTACTAAATTGTAAACAATATCTAACTATTTGTTTTCTTTTAGCACAGAACGACGATCCAGAAGATATTCCCAGACCTCTTCATCCAGTACCTCTTGAACTACCACCCATACCTGTAGAGCCTATTCCCGCGCCTCAAGCCGCACCTCATCCTCAAATTATCCGTGAACCTAATCCACAGCTTCGTTTCCAACCTTATCCGCTTGCAAATCCTCAAAGACAGATTCCCCGGCCAAATTCACCCCCTCCCTTAATCTATTTCCGTGATATCCATTAGTTTTTGTTCCTTTTTTCCTATCTTTAGCATCGTCATTTGTTGCTAGTCCTTTCAATAGCAGGTAAATGATTTGGATTAATTAAATGTTGGTATGATAATTTTATATGATTTCTATCTTGCAGATAGTTTGGACGTATTTGATGTATGTAGCAGATACTATCGACTAGTGCTGTCACCATCCAGGATCGTAGAGGATTCGATATCCGTTATTTAGTCATTCAGGTATTTGTAGCATAGCAGATGTGTTTGTCCTATTGCTAAATATTGGAAATTGATTGACTACATATGATTGATATATTGTAGTCACAGACGCTGACTATAACAATTTTCGAAGGATTTTGCTGTATTATTCTTCCTCTATGGTGTATGAAGATATTAACAGATGATCATTCTTGCTCCAGAACCATTGCTCTTGTAGTGCTGTAACCATCTTCACGATACAGTTACTCTTAAAAAACTAATGCTATAATAGCATGTAATAAACATGTTATTCATGCTTATTACATTCTATTATAGTAGTAGTTTGCTTGTATTTCTATTATCATACCAATAGAAGCAGCTTGTTCGTTTTGAGCAAAGTGGTATCTCTGGTGATCTATTCTAATTCATCAAGACAATCTTTTGATGTCATTTTGGAGACACTCAACACATGTACCACCTAGCGGACAATTGCATAATTGATTTTATGACGTCTTCGTTGTAGATGGTCTTCTAAATGGAAGAGGCTGGATCAAGACAATCTCTTTAATATGATGCAATTTTTTTTGGCAGATGTTTTTGTTGACTTTTGAGTGGTAATGGTCAAATTTGAATAATCGTAGCGCATTATTTGACTTCAATTTAAGCTTTTGCATTAATTCAAAAAACTTCGTATCGCGACTATGAATATTCACTGTTATATGATCCTGATAGTATATAAAACAGATACATTTTTATATTGATATTGAAAAATATTAAAGATATAATTCAGTGGTTATCTGTTTTTAGTTGCTAAATTAGTAATAGTACGAATTTGAATTTGATTATTATTTTGACACTTACTCATTACCAACATAAATTTGTAGATCATATCAGGAGCACCAACACATAATAGTAAAGTTTCCATAAATGTGAGTCTGTCATAACGTCATCGGCAAAGAGATTACGACCTGTCTCCAAACCGTCTCTATGAATTAGAATAGGGGTCCTGAATTGTTATCTGCGAAGTAGGAAGTTCATAATCTGTGATCACAGATTTGTGTATTTGAGACTACGTTTTCCGTATGATTGGTGTTTACAATACAGGGTAGACTAATGACAAAAAGATCCTGTAACTGTTGCTGGCATAACGCCATTGGTATACATAGAAAAGAAATGTTGATAAGGTAAAAACCATTGTCAATGATCAGTTTTCTGTAGGTAATAAACCTCTTTTTGATGATGTCTTGCATGATTCTATTTCTGTAGTATAATAAATCACCTTATCTTTCCTTTAACGTAGATCTTATTCCGGTACATGATGAACTTTATTACATCTTTCCACATGCATATTAGCAAATGTATTCTAGAGTATATTGAAATTTCCAATCACATAAATATGAGTTATGCTGATTTTTTTCTAGGACATATTAGGACGTAGTCCATCAGGAAGTAATATTCAACCAATTTGTCAGGTTCATGATTGTGTTTTATACATTTTTTTGGTGACTCAAAGTTATTTATTATCGCTCAATCTAGATCTTTTCTCCTACCTATATCAAGATATTTGTTCCATCCAATCACATCAAAGATCCAGCCAATTAGTTACAATTATAAATTGTAACTAAATAATTAAACTTCTATAATTGAGCCAAATTCATGAATAATCTGTTGAATATATCAATACTATCTTCCATCATCTGGAAATTACGATACTACATACTTTGTAAGCAAAGATTGTACTATTTATGTAATCTTGCTTGCGACAGAGAAAAAAAAAATTTCGTCAATCATTATCTTGTATTTACACCAAATTAATGAAAATGTAAAAATAAAAATTTCCCGAGTTGAGGATGAATAATACTTCATATTCCTAAAGCAAGAAGTCACAAACTCGTCGCAGACAGCAAATAATAAAACTTATCGAACTTTCATCTTCATCGGTGGATCACTATACTAATTGGAGAGAAGAATATTGGTATTCTGTGTAACATTTATCTAAATACTTGATATAGCACAAATACTTTTAAAGTAGAGGTCTACCCGACATCTAGTTCTCATGGAAGAGTTTATTATATCATTCATATTTCTTATAAT
Organism: Dromius quadrimaculatus; assembly: GCA_963989225.1. NCBI lineage: Eukaryota > Metazoa > Arthropoda > Insecta > Coleoptera > Carabidae > Dromius > Dromius quadrimaculatus. Next base: position 33,773,594 of record OZ022328.1, on the reverse strand, counting down.
TATAATAGCACGATTTTATACATTTAATTTTAAAAATAAATATTTTTCCGTCATTTCGAATTGTTTGAGCCATTTAAAATAGAATTTAAAAACTTCATGTTTGAAGAAGAATAACTACGTTTACTAAATTAAATTTATCGCCCTGAAAAGAAACACGTATCGAGTCAATTGTTGTAATGGTACTCGTAGCGCCATCTACTGGTCTTCGGTACTGCCTTGCGCGTTGGTCACCTTTTTGGACTTTCGTTAAGACACGTTGGTTTGTGTTCACTATTGGTCATGTTTTTGCATCAATCACCTGTAAAAAAACCTCGTGTTGCCGAAATCTTGAGTGCTAATAATTTGTCGTTGACGCCAAAGAATCGGTTTTTTTGTAACGGGGGACGAGATTAATTGTCAATCGTGACGTAAATGGTGTCGAAGTTTGTTTACCATTTGCCTGAAATCGAGGGCAACAACCAACAATTTTCTCCACTGGACCAGAAGCTCCTGGAAGAAGCTGGGCCAATCACCAGACTGGTAAAAGGAGATAGATTCCTAAAATTTCCTACCAACTGCTTTCTATCCTCTCCCGGAAAACCATCCCCTTCTTCTTTTCAGTGAGACGGCGCAGCAGGGACGGGAATTCTACCATTGGGGGTGAGTTTGAAATTTGTTGGCATCGCAATTATTAATTTATTGATTATTAATATAACTTGTTTATATGTTCTGTTCGATTTCGATATTTGTCGTTAAATATATTATTACAGTCCACTATTTCGTTCTATATCGGAGAAATCATTCGAAAGCCCGTCTCGCGTTGGATTCGTGGTCTAAAACATTTTGATTTTTCTCAGTAAATTGATCCGCGAACACACGAATGTATTATTTTTATTAAATATCTCTTCTCTTTCTATATTTTTTTCTTCTTTATTTCAGTATATAACAATTTATGTCGAATTTTATTGAAGCTTTGAAATAAAAAATATTCATGTCAGCTCAATATGTCTTTCGATTATTACACCATCATCAAGACTACAAATTGAATTTCTCAAGGAACTTAATATTTGGTATTTTTATCTGAATTTTTACTTATTTTATTCTCCTTCCTTCATAACACTTGTGTCTCTTATCAAAGATAAAATAATCAGCTGAATCTGCAAAATTACACTGTGAGATAATAATATATTTATTTTTGATGATCTATGCATGTCTTCCAGAATTATAACATGATAAATAGATTTTTTGGACTAAATTCTGTATATTCCTTTTTATTCCTTGACGTTTCGACTTTCTATCCGGAAATCTTCATCAGAAAAAATTAATACAAAAATAAAACAAGACAAGTATCTAGAAACAAAAGTAAAAATGTGTGACGTGATTGTAATTATCTAATATGATTCGACAATTGTGAATATTTTTGAAATGTTATTCAATATTTCAGTGTTTGGTAATCATTGTTAGTTATAATTTAGGAGCCGCCAGCAGTCGTTAAGTGATTACAGTAGTATTCTCTTGAATGCTTGTGGTGAATGGCCACTTTTGAAAAACGGGTCACTCTATTTTGTATACTTGTGGTATAGAATTAAAGGTTTGTATTCAAAAGTAACGTGTTTTCTTTCACTATAACCAAATCTAAATTCAGTGGTTATTGTTGATCATTCAATAATTTTCTTTGCAAGTGTAACAGTCACCAAAATTTAGCTTTTCAATTTCCGTTTAAGTACGTTGCTCTATGACTGTTATAAACTGCTGACAAGCGGCCAGGTAACTTCCTTTTAAAATAGTTGATTTTTATGCAAAACTAGAAGAAATTTTCCAGAAAAAAGTGCCAACGGAGTCAATTTAGTTCGATAATTGACTAAGCATTTTTGGGGGTACTCGTTCGTCTTTGAAAGTGGTCGGTCGCGCGATAATCGGGAATTCTGTAGAATCAATAATATTAATGTAACTTAGCTAAATTTTATTTGAACGTTTTATTTTGGTATCATATTAATTAGGTAATTTTTCTTTGTAACATAATTTTCCTTTTGTTTAACTTAGTACATCAATAAATTGTTATCATTCAGTTAATCATATTTCGTGTGTGTTGTTATTCGACGCTTCCCGCCACCATTACAGAACTACGAGGAACGGTGCAGTGGACGCAGGTAAGTATAATTTTCTATACTTAAATATCGAGACCGTTCCGCACAATAATTCAGTACGTCAACAGGGGTTGTGCTTCACTGCCGCATCCTTTTGTTACAAGTGGCGCAGTCGGTAGAATAGGTTAAATTCCACCCGGTAGACTAGGGTAGTATTTTGTTGAACTGTTCGATTGGATTATTCATAACGCTTTTAGTTCTGTAACAATTGAAAATGGTTGAGACAACAGCTCAGGTGACTATCCCTCTGACGATCACGACTACCACGACAGCACCCTCAACCGCCCCCCTACCATCCACTTCAAGTATGATAACCGACTCCAGAGTCCCGAACGCCCCTCCCGTTCCAAGTATTGCCATGCCATCGTATCCTTTTAATTATTGGTCCCCCTCCTGGGCCCTCACGCGTTCCGATACATGACCCTTTTGTTCCGTTTTCGTATCATTTACCGAATTTCCAGAATCAAGCAAAAGATAATAATAATTCTCAAACTCCCACACCACCTGTAAATGTTTTTGACGATCCAACCTCTATGTCTGCCCTCAAAACTATCGATACTTATTCCGGAGGTCCTGGTTTAGAGGCATTTCTAGATAATGTAGCTGCCGTAGCCGAATGTTATAAGTGGAACAATAGTCAAGTTGTAACAGCGATAAAATTAAAACTTGAAGGCGAAACGCAGGAATGTTTTTACTCATTACCGTCAGATAAGAGGCCGATAACGGTCCCGGACATGCGTGAATGGCTGGTAAATTTATTTGGGAAGAAAGTAGATTTTGCAGTTGCAGAGCGGAAATTTTCCAAAATTTATAGACGAAAAGACGAGTCTCTACGAAAATTTGCATTCCGTTTAGAAATTTGTGCTGCAAAATTATTTCCCTCGATGAATGGCCCGGGATTGGTAGGACTACGTAACAAAATCAAGCGTGAAACTTTGATGATCAGACAATTTTTTGAAGGCCTTGATACGAGGTTAACGAACGAAGTATGTAGGCTCAGGCAATTTGAGACGGTTGAAGAAGCATTGCCCTATGCGGAGCACTAAGAGGTAGTTTTAGGTAGATTGTTCAAAGAAACTAAATCAGATGCCCACAAGGCCAATGTACGATCATTGACAAGAGCTTCTTCTTCTTCGGTTGTAGAAACTAATGACTCTCAGCACAATAAAAGTGAAAAGGCAACGTTGCGAACTGACCAGTGCTATCATAATATGAGAGGTCGTTGCTTTAATTGTGGTAGCACTGATCACATAAGTAAGAAGTGCCCGATCGCAAAGCAGGTGCTTTGTTATAATTGTGTAGTAGTCGGACACCGTGCAAATGAGTCAGCGTGTCCTTCAAACTTGCAAATTGGCCCGACGGAGACCCCACGTCGAGTACAATAAATAAACGTATTTGTATTGTTCCAAGGGTCGCAGATTTTGATAAAGATAGAACTAAAATTGTTAAATTTCAGATTAATAACGAAGAGTCCACGTTTTTAGTAGATTCTGGTGCTGCTGTTTCGCTATTAAAACAAAAAATTGTGTCTAAAAATAAGCTATCCATTTCACCTTCAGACGATGTGTTGGTCGATGTTTCGGGTAATCAACTAAGTAATGACGGAGAAGTCAATGTAGAGTTTAATATTGGATTCGGAAAATTAACGTATCAGTTTGAAGTATGTCCTGATAATCTGTATTTGCCGACTGATGGACTGGTTGGAGTAGATCTCTTAATAGAGCACAAAGTAGTAGTAGATTTTGAAAATAACCTTTTCAGAATTCACGGAAAAGTTCTATCTATGTCAGAAATCTTTAGGGACGACAAAACAAATAATGTAGCCGTAGTTTTTGCTGATGTCGATTGCAATGTGAGCCCAAGCATTAGTGCGAATGTAAAAAATCAAAATGATGTTTCAGTAGACCGTGATTTGGAGTCTAGGATCCAGGATCAAACTAGTAGTTGTTCGGATTTTGGAATGGTGGACGCACAATTACAGAATCATATTAAACGTTCGGATCCTGTACCGTCAGAGCTCAATCAAAACGATGAGTGCGAGGTCCTACCTAATTCAGAAAAATGTTGTGACACTCATAATCGAAATTCTGATAGTAATTTTACAATTCGCGCGAAAGAAACTTGTCACATTCCAGGGCGGCACACGGCAGTTGTAGAAATTATGCTTGATAAGCGCGTTCCTGACATGGTGTACGTACTAGAACCGAAAGAACTCAACATACCGGATGTTCTTGTTGCACGGACAATTTTTCGAAAAAAAAAGTAGTTTGAAAGCATTTGTCAATATTTTGAACGTAAATAATACTGACGTCATCATTTCAGCCCGCCTCCAGCTCGGTACAGCTGTAGCAGCAGAGGAAGAGGTAGAATCAACCGTTAATAATCGATCCCAAATAAACATCATTGGTACAAGTAAATTAAAGTTTGATTTATCTCATTTGCCCTGTAACGAACAAGACAAATTAGCGAAATTCTTACATGAATACGCGGATGTATTTAAAACGAAAGAGAAACTGCTGAGTAAGACATCGCTGGTAAAGCATCGCATTCACCTAAGCAGTGAAGTGCCCGTCGCACGAGCCCCGTATCGTGTGCCATTTAGTCGCCGTCAAATTATGAAAGATCTAATAGATGATATGTTAGCCAATAAAATCATACAACCTTCCCTTAGTCCATATTCTGCTCCAGTAGTTCTCGTCGAAAAGAAATCATTAAATGGAGAGAGCTCATGCAGATTTCGCATTGATTATAGAGAGCTGAACAAAATTACAAAAAGAGATTATTTTTCTATTCCAAATTTACAAGATACTTTAGATCAGTTAGGAAAAGCAGTACGTTTCACTACCTTAGATCTTACTAAGGGTTATTGGCAAGTAGAAATGGATCCTCGAGATAAAGGAAAAACAGCTTTCTCTGTACCGTGGGGCCATTTTGAATGTAATCGCATGGGTATGGGTCTAATCAATAGTCCGAGTACTTGGCAGCGACTGATGTACACGGTTTCAGCAGGTTTAACGGTGACGCATTGTTTTGTTTATCTGGATGACATAATTTGCTTCAGTTCGGATAGCTTAGATGAACATATCGGAAAATTTAAATTGATATTCGATCGTCTCCGTGATGCAAATTTGAGTTTGAATCTCGATAAATGCAAATTCATGCAGAATGAAACAAAATATCTGGGTCATATAGTAAGTAAGAACGGTGTGAAACCTGATCCCGAAAAGATAAGCGTTGTGCAAGCATTTCCGATACCTCGCGATGTTTGCGAAGTGCAAGCATTTCTTGGCCTAGTGGGTTTTTATCGAAGATTTATCCCAAATTTTGCTGATGTTGCCTTACCATTGACACAATTGACAGAAAAAAATAGTAAATTTTCATGGTCTGAAGATAAAGACCCAACGTTCAAAAATTTGAGAAATCTATTAGTAGAAGCACCTATTCTTAAATATCCAGATTTTGATAAAACATTTATTGTTTGCTCTGATGCTTCATCATATGCCCTCGGTGTGATTCTTTGTCAAGAACACGAAGATCATGAAATGCCTGTCGCTTACGCCAGCCGTCAACTTTCGCCCGCCGAACGCAATTACTGTACGACGGAACGAGAATGTTTGGCTCTAGTCTGGGGAATTGAACATTTTCGATGCTACTTGTATGGTCAGAAATTCATCGTTTATACCGATCATCAACCCCTAAAATGGTTGATGAGCACTTCTGAACCATCCAATCGTCTTATTAGATGGTCATTATTGCTTAGTGAGCACGATTTTGACATTCATTAGCGTCCGGGCAAGAAACATGCTAACACTGACGCACTCGCGCGGATCAAGCCGGTGCGGCTCATGTTTCAAAACTCGCGGGAATATGATCTCATCATATGGGACCGTGACGCAATGAAGATAGCACAGCACGATGACGCGCTAGTAATGACGTATGCCAACCAGAGCGAGACCCAGAATAATGGCGACTTTTATTTTGATGACGACGGCTTAATTTATAAGAAATCGGATGACGAACGATACGAAGATAAATTGGTCATACCTACAAAATTTAGAAAACACATTTCACTAACTTGTCATGATTCCCCTTTATCAGGTCATGGCGGTACAGACAAGACTCTTGAAAAAGTTAACTCACGGTTCTTTTGGCCTCAATTACGTAACTATGTTAAAGAATATGTTAGAAAATGTGTTTCATGTGCACAAAGAAAAACTTCGCCTCATTTGCGACCTGCCCCGTTAAAGAAATTCAACTTAGCTACTCGCCCTTTCGAACGCATTGCGATGGATGTTGTTGGTCCCTTAGTCACGACGGATAATGGGAATAAAAATATTTTAACTGTGCAAGACGCTGCTACACGTTATCTGGAAGCCTTCCCTATCAGAGATCAAACCGCTTTGAATGAAAGAAGTTTGTAAAATCTTGAACATTGAGCGTTTAGATACGACAGCATACAGACCACAAACCAACGCAAGTCTCGAAAGAAGTAATCGAACTCAAAGATATTTTGTCACATTATGTCAGCACACAGCATACGGATTGGGATGAGTGGTTACCATTTGCTGTATCCGTATTTTGTGGTACCGCTCATTCAATGCTGGATGACAGTCCGTATTTTTTAATGTACGGCCGCGACGTTGAATTACCCTTTGACGAAATATTTAGACCTTTGAAAACTCGATACGACGCTGACTCAAATTATGCTGCTTGAATTATGCAACGTTTGAAGATAGCGCATTATAAAGCTCGAGAACAACTTAATAAGAATATTGACCGTGTTCATCGAACATTCAATAAAAAGGCCGCTGACATTAAATTCCAGCTTGGAGATCGTGTGTATTTGTTTACACCGACTGTCAGAGTCGGAACAAGTGCTAAGCTATCTAAAAAGTGGTCAGGGCCGTATCGCATAATAGAACTGCGCGGGGTTAACGCCATCATCCAAGAAATTTATGGTCGTAGACAAATGAAAGTACATGTAAACCGCCTTAAGCCGTGTTATTTGTCTACGGAGGACTTTGAACCTGAAATCACGAATGACACGCCAATGACGTCTGAATTGGGCGAGAACGAGGGAATTTTTCCTATCATTCCTCGGTCTCTAACGAATAACTTACAACATATTCGTGATCCAGATCCTCAAGTTCATGCAGTTTCAGATACCATCAACACAAGTGTTAGGAGCGGTACTAACCGGAGTGCCCACAGTATACATAACGAGAGTCTTGGCCCCTCAACTCTCGATACAACGCAGAGTGACGCTAATACCACCGCACAGTCTCTACGAGGAGAGGTTACTCAGGCACGGTATCACACTAGAAGTCACGGAGCCGTCCCTGACCTGCCGTGGATAAGAGCATCATGCTCCTAAATTGAACGTTAAGTGTATATACATAAGGACGATAATCGTTTAAGAATGGGTAAAGTACCATTATTTAGTTTAGTAGTTTTAGAAATTTTGTTAGCAGGGATATGTGCTGAATTGATAGCTTTCGATTGCATGGCTCCAGATGTAGAGATATCAAAGATATCTTTACTTGATATCAAACCCTGTCAAGACCCGAAAAATGAATCCTCGCAGTTGGAAATGAAAATTCAATTGCTGCAAGAAAGAAAATATACGGAAGTCCATATTTACAATTGTTTAGTGTCAGTCCAACAAATTATCGAACATTGTGGTATGCACTCGCACACTAGCGCTGTCTCAGGTGGCCTGGCGAAGTATGTTCACTATCTGAAGTCCGAGAGTTGTCTAGAAGCTCCCCAATTTCAGCGACTGGATCTCACGAGATTAGGTGCCGGCATTGTTAAGGGCCTACACCTAAATGGGACCACCGAGCTGTCGCCACTCTCGGGGGTCATTTGGAACCAAGCGGAAAATGTTCCGGTGTATCATTCACTCTCCATGGTATTACGTATGAAGATGTCATAGTGAGTGCAGCTATTTCCATCAAACTGTCCGACTGTTTAGCTGTCGCCGACGTTGAAGAAAACGCAGTTCGTCTAAGGACTGGTGCGATATGTCCGTAGTCCAAAATGTACTGTTTTGACGACGTTGCTGGAGAAGTGACTTGACAGGCGAACAGTGCGGACCGCTGCTCGGAGATAGGGATGGACGTTCTGTACGAGGGTTCTGCCACGGTTCTTCCCATGAACAACGCCAACACCAAGTTTGTAGTAGTAGAAACCCGTGATAAAGTATTCGCGCTCAGATTAGTACAATGCTTTTATTAGAAGTGCTGTGTCATCAACCTGCCTGGCGTACGGAACAGAATTGCCTCCTCGTTCTATTCGAAAACTCTCTCGGTTTCTACTTTCAAAAATCGAGACGAGTACCCCAAAACACAGACATCATGGCACAGGTACTCAGCAAGCTATTATTTTTGGAAATAGCTTTCAAGCAACGCACGAAGGACTTGGTTTACGACGCCATTTTGAAGCGATGTCATTTGAGAGAGCATATCTCAAGAAACCGTCTGATGTTGGCTCTAGAAAAACCGGACGTGGTGAGCGGGCTCGTAAAGGAAGCAGCAGGACACATGGGGCGAGTGATGGGAGAAGTGTTGTATATAACTAGATGCAGCGCAAAGATCGTCGATTTCCGAAAAACTGAATACTGTTACCAAGAGCTGCCGATTACATACCAGAACACAAGCAAATTCATGGCACCCATCACACATATCATTCAGAATCAGGGTACTCAGGTCGACTGTGGAACACAACTCCCAGTCATGTTCCACCTTGAGGGCAAGTGGCTGGAAATTGATCCCGAATTACGTAGAACCCAACCCGACCCACTGGTACTAGATGCCAACGATCCAATAATGGTATACCAATGATGAAAATCGCACCAATCAGCGCTCATGGAGTTTATAGTAAAAAGGACATGGAAGCGTTCCAACATACGTTATTATTTTCCAATGAACGACGAGCAGTAACTAACATTATGACACGAAGGGTAGCAGGCAGTATCACGGATGGCCAAGATCTCTATTTACCGAATGTCTTCAGTCGCAGTGAACTCGTAAACTTGGCATGGAAGGCAGTGTCAGAAGTATGAGGATTCTTATCATATACTGGCAGCTTATTCTCACTATTCATGCTCCTGTACACCCTGTATAATGTTTTACGGTATGTCGCATCAGTTATCTTAAATATGTTTAGTTTGAAAAGAGCAGTCAACACCCAATCGCAGCGAAAATGGTATTTACTAGCTAGTACGTTGCTTTGTGACTGTTATAAACTGCTGACAAGCGGCCGGGTAACTTCCTTTTAAAATAGTTGATTTTTATGGAAAACTAGTAGAAATTTTCCAGAAAAAAGTGCCAACGGAGTCAGTTTAGTTCGATGATTGACTGAGCAGTTTTGGGGGTACTCGTTCGTCTTTGAAAGTGGTCGGTCGCGCGATAATCGGGAATTCTGTAGAATCGATAATATTAATGTAACTTAGCTAAATTTTATTTGAACGTTTTATTTTTGGTATCATATTAATTAGGTAATTTTTCTTTGTAACATAATTTTCCTTTTGTTTAACTTAGTACATCAATAAATTGTTATCATTCAGTTAATCATATTTCGTGTGTGTTGTTATTCGACGCTTCCCGCCACCATTACAGAACTACGAGGAACGGTGCAGTGGACGCAGGTAAGTATAATTTTCTATACTTAAATATCAAGACCGTTCCGCACAATAATTCAGTACGTCAACAGGAGTTGTGCTTCACTGCCGCACCCTTTTGTTACACAAGTAATTTAAATTGCTAACACTAGATACTTGTCTTGTTTTATTTTTGTATTAATTTCTTCTGATGATTTTCGCATAGAGTCGAAACGTCAAAATAAAACGAAATATACAGAATTTACTCCAAAAAATATTTTTATCATATCTATTTTAATTTATAATTTCTGTACCTTGAGCAAATTGTTATGTTCTATAAAAAAACTATCTCTTAGCCTAATAATTGTTAAAGTATATCATACAAATATTAATTATTGGGCCACATTGACGTCTAATGCCTTTAGTCAAGGCGTTAGGTGACAATAAAGAAATTGTCATTGACAATGAGTTTATTTTCAAATAACGCCTTAATTAATGACATCAAGCGAAGGTGTGGTTCCAGCATAAACCTTTGATTGATACTAACATATGTATTATTTTTCTGATTAGAGTTTGTTGAATACAGTAAATTCATCCAACACAGATTCATAATCAACTTGTTAGTATGGTCCTTTCTGATGAATCACTGTGTTGTATCTATGATATAGTGGAGGGCGATGAAAATAATAACAATAGTAAGAACATTATGTCAGAATAACAAGTTATGTGAAATAAAGTATTAAAACTAGATTGCGTGATTTTTCAATCATTATCGAACATAAGAAAACACAACACACTGCTAACTGAAACTGAGAGATTTAAATAACATTTAAATGATATATTGATATTTAATGCTTGTAATATCCGCATTTATATCAAGGATGCTGGGAAAAACAAAAATATATATTGGGTATGTCAACGAGTTGCAGTTTTTAATCAATATAAAATAATAATAATAATCAATATATTTCATAAAGTTATTGACCAAATATTGGGTGGATTAGAAGGTACTGTTGCTTACTTTGATGACATTTTAATTCAAGGAAATACACTCGAGCAATGTGAAGAACGTCTTATAAAATGTCTCGAACAGTTAAAAAAATATAATTTCCACGTCAACAAAGACAAGTGTAAATTCTTTGTAACTTCCATTAAGTACTTAGGACACCAGATCAGTGCGAAAGGACTGGAGAAAACTCCAGATAAGGTTCAAGCAGTGTTACAAGCCTCACGACCAAACAATGTAAATGAAGTAAGATCTTTCTTAGGATTAGCACTGTATTATGCCAGGTTTATACCGAACGCTTCATCTATTTTATATCCACTGAATCGACTTTTACAAAAGAATATACCATTCAAGTGGACACAAGCTTGTGAAGATTCTTTCAAGAAAATTCAAGCTGAAATTGCAAGCGATAGAGTACTAGTAACATACAATCCAGATCTTCCACTAATATTAGCTACTGATGCTAGCCCGCATGGGCTTGCTGCTGTTTTGTCACATATCCAAAATGGAGAAGAGAGACCAATTAGCTTTGCATCTAGATCACTGACAAAAAGCGAATGCAGCTACAGTCAATTAGATAGAGAAGCCACTGCTGTATACTGGGCCTTCAAGAAATTTTACCACTATTTATATGGTCGAAAATTCACTCTTATTATTGACAACAAACCGCTGGAGCGAATATTTCACCCAGAAAAATCCATGCCGGTAATCTCTGCTCACCGATTATTAAGATACGCTCAATTTCTTAGTGGATTCGATTACGAAATTGAACACAAACCATCAAAAGAGCATGGTAATGTTGATTATTTCTCAAGACATCCTGTAGAGCTTGATGTTAAATTAGTAGATTATCTTGAAGAATCTTTTCGAGTTAATGAAATCACCCTATCAACTATGACAGATACATCACCGATTACTGCTGAGCAAATTAGAAACGAAACAAATAGCGATCCGCAACTCAGTATATTCAAGAGGCAGCTTCTTAACGGAGAAATTCGAAATTCAGAATATACAATTCATGCAGGCATTGTCATGAGAGGGACTAGAGTATATGTACCAGCTTCTCTTCAACCGGCTATCTTGAAAGAACTTCATTCAACACATATTGGTATGGTTAAAATGAAGAGTATCGCGCGTACTTTATGCTACTGGCCTGGAATTGATAATGAGATTGAATGTGTAGTAAAAGCTTGTAAAAACTGTGCTGAAGTTAAGAAAGATCCTGTGAAAGCTCCTTTGCACCAATGGCAAACACCAGAAAAACCATGGCAACGAATCCATGCAGATTATGCTGGACCTTTCAAAGATCATCATTTTTTAATTGTTGTGGATGCTAAAACAAAATGGATAGAGATGTCCATGTCTATAAAATCGCCAACATCACGATCGACGATAAATGCTCTGGATGAAATTTTCGCAAGAAACGGTCTACCATGTATGCTTGTAACTGACAATGCTACTCTATTCAAGTCTCAAGAATTTACCCAATTTTGTCAACAGAACGGCATTGAACAACGTTTCAGTCCACCAAATTATCCAGCGACAAATGGTCTCGCAGAGCGTGCTGTACAAACGTTTAAACAAAAACTCAAAGCAATGGCAGATGGACCTGGTAATCTCAAGGATAAATTGAACGCTTTCCTTTTTAAATACCGAACAACTCCTCTTGGTGATGGCAAGACTCCCGCAGAATTACACTTAAACCGGCAGTTACGTACACGTCTTCATTTGATTAAACCAGCTGACATTTTGCCACGTTTATCTAATATAGAACAGTCCTATCGATGTCTTAAGCCTGGGGATCGAGTACAAGCTCGTAATTATTCGGGATCTACTTTATGGAAATTTGGCACCGTCATGGAACGTTTGGGCCGATTACGGTATCTTGTAGAATTGGATCATGGATATGTCATTCAACGACACATCAATCAACTTCGAAAAACAGAAGTTGACATTACCCCATCAGTCTCTGCTGCACGACCTTGGTGTCTTCTTCCAGTTAATAAGCCAATCGAACAAGAAGTTGCTCCTTCTTCAGTGGTCACTCCGCCGAATGATTCTGAGCAGATAGCGATTTCTACTAGAAGTAATAAAAGAGATGCGCTTGCTACACCTGCAAAAATTACTGATCCGCTGAATAGATTTCGTGTAACTTCACAAGTTTCTCCCAGCAGCAGACCAACGTGTGATCCAGTACCAGAGATACGACGGTCACAACGAGAAAGACGGCCCGTAGACAGATTAAACTTATAAGTTATAATATTCATTAATAAACATACCTCATATATAAATATATATATATTGCAAAATGAAAAAAAAAAAAAAAAAACTCCATTAAGTGGTGGAGAGTGTAATATCCGCATTTATATCAAGGATGCTGGGAAAAACAAAAATATATATTGGGTATGTCAACGAGTTGCAGTTTTTAATCAATATAAAATAAATAGCGTGTCATAAAAGAGATAATAAAGTAAAAAGTAAAATGAAATAATTAATGTCTATTTATTATACATTAGTAAATATATAACAATGCTATTTTGCATGCACAAAATAAACGGAAGCTATATTTCAATCGATTAATTCATTCACATTACAAATAGTGTCTTAACAGCACTTTTCATATAGTTCTTCTACTGTCACAATTGCACCAAAATTCACAGATTTTTCCAAAACCAAGATTTTTCAACTCATGGTAGAGTGGTAGCTATCTCATTCAGTATCCAGATATAAATATGAGAAGAAACAGCTCGGAATCAAATGCTGTTTTGATAAATTTTGTTTTTATTGCTCCTCTGGCATGATGAAATATACTGGTTATTTCTTCTTGTTTTTCTACATAATGGACTACAGGCAATTTAGTCTTTCGAATTGCATTGGAATCTAAAAGTTGAAATTATATAGTTATATTGTAGAGCAAACTCATTTGATGAATGTTATATAAAATTATCTTTGTAATTACCTTATTTGTCATTTCTGTGGGATACTTCTTCTTATATTCTCTACATTTCAACAAGATAAGTTAATTATCGGAATATGCTGGGAATATGTGACATTTATTTAAAACTGTGACAGTTCGACAGTTGTACCAACTTTAATGAATTTCACACACAGAAAAATTATTCAGGCCAATTTTATTTACATTCATATAGTATTCATTAACGGATGTTCGTCAAAAAATGTACTTTCCATTTCAGTTTGACATTTTCCACTTAATTAAATGACAAAAATAAAAATATTTATTAAGATTTTTCAGTGTGATCCGGTCTTAATACTCTGGCTGCTCGAGTCCACCCGAGCTTGCTTCGGTCCGTCTTCGTATTCCACGTTGCGGAGATTCGCTGTAATGCAAAATCGACTTTACGAAAAATCGATGCTCCGAAGCGTACTACTGGGTTCAGGATGCCAACTACGAAAATACTCGTAGTTGGCAGTCAATGTATTAAATTGCTAACTGTTAAAATTATTGTCCCAATCGGTAGTAATGATGAATGTTGTATGAATTTATTTCGCATTTTTGTTCCTACATGTACAGTGTTTTGTACATAATTACATGTTTTTGACATAGTACTATTAAACCAAGACCATATCTCTTGAAAGTTTTCACGGAGGTTTCTTGTTGGCTTATTGCGTTTATATTATTACGATCTAGGATACTTTAAATACGCATTGCTTTAAGTAGTCTCGGATCGCCATCAGCAGTAAATCCTAATATCTTAATATCAATTTTTGCACATTCATCAATAATAAAATTCCATCGACGAATGACATCATTGTATGTGAATATATTATCAGTATCAAATATACTTAGACAGAACGGAATTACATGTTCTCTTAGAGGTTGGGCCATTATTGTATATACCAACGATGCTCTTATACTGGATCCAAAATAACTCTCTATTGTCTTCGCTGATGTTGCCGAAAATGACAGTATTTTTGGCACACCTGTATCTTCCAATGGTGATACAAAACTTACTAATTGATTTGTTTCGAATCATATTGCACTTTGTTTGTGATTCTTGTAGCGTCTTCACTAATCCAAATAGTAAGAGGTAATTTTCTATATATCAAATACTTCTTGAGCTCTTCTAAGCGCAATTGACATTCAATAATTTTCGGCCCATTTTCAGATAAGTACCCGGAATCAGATGAAGACGACGGAAGAGGTAAATTTGAACATAACGTTTCGTAAGATAGTCTTCCTCCTATCATGAAAATATAGCAAGCAAACATTTTCATTGTTTTATCGTAGCGATTACCGCTAGGTTTTCTTTCTACTAGCCTCTCTGAAGTTTCTATCAATAGTTTTGAAAATGAAGTTGTGCGAGTAGAATTTGTAGTTGTAACAATAGATGATTGATTATTCAGCAAAAGACATTTTACACATTCATTTAAATCTTTATTATCTTTCAAAAGCCTCTCCATTTCATTTATAATATTAAAATAATTAGGAATTTTACTCTGGTTGTTTGAAATGCTATTCAGTCTCTTTCGATATCTTTTTTCGTGTCTGTTTCTTGAATCAATTCGTCTTTTTTTATTTTTTGGTGTATATTGTAGTATAAATAATGTTTTATCAGCGGGTTCTTCAACGGCGTAGTCATCATATTCATTTTGTTGATCAGTTAGAGAGATTTTATTTTCCTCAGAGCAATCCACTCTTATATTGCTCCAAAATTGTCTTCTTCCGAACGTATCGGATAACTTAAGTTGAAAGAGTCATTAATGAGGTCATTAACTTCTACATTTTCAGAAATACTCGTTTTTGGCACGTATGAATATCATTTATTTCATTACATTCTGAATCAGTCGAATCACTTAACACAAAACGACGTTTGTCTTTTCTTCTACAGTTATTTTTTTGTACTGTATATTTTTCGCTACTTGTATTACTTTCATCTCAACTTTCATTCAAATTTGGAGGATATAAATCTGCGTTCACATTACTTTCAACCCTTTCAACGTCATGTAGAGATACAAATTCGGAGATACTTTCAGCGAGACTTTCGTAACTGCCTGTAATTGCAGCGGATGGTTTGAAAAAACATTTTTAATTCTGCTTTGAGATGTCTCAGATTTTGTCGAGGGCTTTGTAATTGACTCTCGATTCGATTTGGTTTGTACTATAACCTGCGATGTTCTTAAATGTTTTGTTACATGATTACAAAAATTTCTGTATACCCGACAAGTTTTTCGTGGATGCCTTTCTAAATTACCATATTCAGATTTGTGAGCTGACAATTGAACATTACATACATATATTACAAGTTATTTTTGCTTTATAAGTAAATGTTCCATTTGGTAATTCCCGTAAAAATACATTTATAAAGTGATTTCTCGGTTTGTTCCAAAAGATTCAATTTTTTTTTAAGTTCGGTTTGTTCGAAGGTTTGTCGTAGGTACCACGACTCCGATATTGAATAAAGCTGTTTTTCTTCAGTTGACAAATCTTGCAATTCACCTCTCAATTCACTATCAGTCGTATCCGAAGTCACTGGTATTTAGTTTTTTGTATTTTTTATTCGACTTGTAGTATTATTTTCGAAATTATACTACCCCACTACTTTTCAAGACTTTCTGGTTTAGTAGGAAGTTGTCTGGATGAACATCCGTATGGACATTTGTCCATATTATTTTGAGATTTTGATAATGAGAGAATTCTAATATACTCTCGTATTTCTTTTAGAAGCATTTTATGTCGTGATAATATAGAAAATTCAACCGGATTATGAAAATATAAGCCGTGAAAAGCAACTTTCTTATCATTTGTCGAAAGCATGATATGCATTTCATTTCTTGCGAATGATTCCATGTCATCTATATTGCTGTCAGTAAAATTCTTCATAGCAGCTGCCGAATCAAATCCAAAAAATGTAAGATCTCTTGAATATAGTGAAATGTCATTGCCTATCTCTCTTTTAATTATTTGCCAAAAAACATTTGTTGCTGAAGTGGAGACGATGGTTTGCGAGACAAACTCATCTTCACTGGCTTCTACGTTGCCTTCATTCATGTTATTTCTGTAAATTCAAACGTCGTTCTAGTTATAATAGGAGACCAAAATTGCAGCCCGAAACTCATCACTCGTAGACAAAATAGGTACTAACTCAGAGTTATTCAAAAATATTCACTTTTCACGTATTGTGTAGCAGCACCTAATCACAACAAAACTAATAAACAGATAATTATCGTGATTTAGTCGTGTAGACACGTGATATTATGCAGTAGGCATTTGCGCATTCATACTGCGCAGATCTATGTGTAGCACGTGTATTACATAGTATTATATTCTATTACACGTGTAATCCAAAGTATTACTTGTGTATTACAAAGTATTACTTGCGTATTACAAAGTATTACTTGTGTATTACAAATATTACTCATGTATTACATAGACCTTACATATTACATCTGCATTGCATGGTATTACATTCATATTCCATAGTAATACATAAACACTTGTCTCACAAATTACATAAGTGATAACCCCGTCGAGTAGCATAGTAACAAAAAACGATATTAAAAATCAATTTGTTATGAACGTCAAAAGCTGAAGATTCTTGCGAAATTCTGAATGCAGCTAAAGAAGCGACTTTACATTTGTTTCCGGCGAAATCCAGAGAATTTTTGTTTTCTTATATCGTCGGCTTAGTATGTAAACTGCGTAACTCCACTTCAAGTGCAAATTGACATTTTGATGCCATTCAGTGCATAATCTTGAAATACAACGTTGGTAAAACTCCATATCTCCACAAAAACATTTCTCGCTACGTTGTGAGCGTTGTGAGGTTATTCGAAAAATGCGTAACACCAGTGTATTTGAATCAACATACGAAAACCTTGTATCATCCAGTTTTGCTATGAAAGACAGCGCTCTGAAAATCAGTTCCGCCAAAACATTCTAAGAGGTAGTTGTGTTGATATATTTCATTAATTGTATATAACTTTATGACAGGAAAAACTGATGAGTTCCATCATGTTTAGTTTGCAAGAAATAGTAGTAGTGAATTAAATGTATAATTATGCTTCAATATTTGATAGGAGATACGTAGTTTTATAAACAGTTTATAGATTATGTTATATTAGGAGATACGTGCTATTCTCAATGTGGTTTTCATTGAATTTGATAGTCTTAGAATCTATCTATGATTAAATTTGGAGTTCCTTTACGGTATGGTAATTACCATTTTGCATTGGTTATGTCTTCTCGAATAATCAAAATTTTCAAGGTGCTACAAGAGCAGGAAAATCTTATTGCCTTGCAAGATCTTGATGTATCTGGAGCGAATATTATTCAAAACAGCAATAGTGCTCCTATCTGCAAAGAAGTTATGAATGAAGAAACACCGCAACAATTAAATGACATCCATGTTAATAAATTAGACGGAGAAGATTCTATGGGACAACCTAAATTGGCGCTCAATTCAATTAATCAGATAATTGAAGAGGCTGAAATAGTGTTTGTGGACGACAATGTAAATGTGATTGAGGATTACAATTATGCAGATAATAATGTTAATATTATGGTGTTTCCTGAGGTGATAGGAATTGAAGAAAATGTCTCATCAAATAAAGATGCAGCTCCTAATACTGAAATGAAATATAATCCGAGTGTTACACAAGAAGTTAGCAGTGAGATGACCAATTTTGAAGTAGATGAAGCATAAAACCGAATTAATTGCGAAAATATAGAAATTGACCAACAAT
The DNA here is from genome assembly GCA_963989225.1 of Dromius quadrimaculatus. Lineage (NCBI taxonomy): Eukaryota > Metazoa > Arthropoda > Insecta > Coleoptera > Carabidae > Dromius > Dromius quadrimaculatus. The sequence goes on along the minus strand of OZ022328.1, from coordinate 33,755,158 downwards.
ATACAGAAATTAGGAAGGAGGAATTACTATTGGATAATGAAGAATCTGATGAATTTTAAGATGAAATTCAAAAGGAAAAAAGATCGAAAAAATACAACATAGATAAAAAGAAATGGTCTGCCAACAAAAACAAAAGAAGAAGAGAAGGTAAGCAATATGAAGGCAGGAAAAACGTTGATAATGTATGGAAATATGATTTAATCTAAATAATCCAACAAATAAACCTCTCGATTCACGAATTCAAGTACTACATAATTTTTTGGATAAGTTGGCAAAATTAGAATCCCATTATTGTAGAGCCTCGTCTACAAAATTGTATTTAGAGAATCTAAAGCCTACTTGTACAGAGTTTACGCTGAAAATTTTGTAAAGAGAGAAATATACCTCCACTTTGTATTGCAACATTTCATAAGGAGTTCGAGCTTGAAAATTTGTCGTTATATAAACCAAAATAGGATTTATGTGACATTTGCGTTTCCTTCGAAACAAAAAATATATCAGAGAACGAGTACAGCTGCCACATCCAATTGAAAAGAAAAGCTAGAGAGTAGAAATCTAAAGATAAAAAATTGATCAATAAGGTTTTTACGATGGATCTTCAATCAGTGCTTTTGTGTCCCAAATCGAATGTGTCGTCATTGTACTACAAAACAAAGCTAATTGTTCACAATTTCACAGTGTGCGACATCAAGAGACAATAAGGATACTATTTTCTCTGGAACGAAACAGAAGGAGGATTAAGAGCCAACGAGTTTTCATCTATAATTATTCATTTTCTAGAAGAGTATCTAAAACATTATTTTAGCATTGACACAAAAGAAATTATTTTATACTGCGACGGATGCGATTACCAAAATCGTAACGCAACATTATGTAATACGTTATTCAATTTCGCAATTAAAAAGAATACTATTATAGTACAAAAATTCTTGCAAAAAGGCCATACCCAAATGGAAGTCGATAGTATGCACTCCCCAATAGAAAGAAAAATCCGTAAGACAAAAATCAACATACAGGCAGATTATGTAAATATTTGTAAGACGACTTGCACAAAATTCTCATATAAAGTAGAATATCTCTCGTTCTCATTCTTCAAGGATATGGAGGAAACACTACTATTATATAAATCAATTAGACCTGGTAAAAAGACTGGTGATCCGGAGTGGCAGACTTGAAAGCCCTCAAATATACGAAATAAGGTATTTTTTATAAATTGAGAAGCACTGAATCAGTATGGAGTCCCTTACCTGCAAGAGTGCAACAAAAGATCTCTATAAGTTTTAATACGATACCAAAGCTATACAAAGATCGACTTGCAATCTCAAAAGAAAAGTATAACCACCTACAGCAACTGAAATCCAGCATTGAAATAGATTACCATTCCTATTTTGACAATTTATCACATGTATTGTAGTTCAATTTGAACTGTAATTTCAATTAACAGAAACATCCGGTATGAACAATGTGTTGTGTAACATTTAATTTTTCAGAGTAAACGTCGTAACTCCAATATTTTCGATGACACCTGTAGCAGAAAAACACGTAAGTCCATTTTTAATTGGAAAAACTGAAAGTATTCATCAAAATAAAGTGAATAACGTTATTACTTTTTTTTAATATATTAGATAAGTTTTGTACTCTTGTTTCTACCCTTGGAAGAAGTTATTAAGTTTTTTCCTTCTACTGCAAAATGTCTGCAAGTGGAGTTACGAGGTTTACATATTAAGCCGACGATATGTTAAACCCGTAATTTTTTCTTAATTAGATCAAAGCTGTCATTTGGATGCATGTCATAGAGCGTTTTTTATTTGTTACTTTTTGTTGCCAATTAAAAAAGTGTTGCAATCAGCGACAATTTGTAAAATGGCACTTTTTTTTACTGATTTTTACATATTAAAGCTGATATTTTTCACCAAGTACATAAAAAGAGGTATTTTTGTCAAAAGTGCCTTGTACCACATAATTATAATAATTATTGATATTAAACCTGATGTTCTCCAACAACTGAACAACTTCGAACTGTTAACGTGGTGATTATAGCATCAGGGCTCCCAGTGGGTCCGGTCTTATGGATTTGGTCAATATTTTCGACAAAGTCTTTAGAAAGTCCGTAATTTCGCAATATAGTCCTTAAAGTGTAGACGAGTATTGTAAAACGCGCGCGCTTAGTGCACTCGCCCTTAACTGAATTCTACGATTGTACTCCCTCTGCGCTGAGTTCCGTTGGTGTCTAGCTGTGTACTTATGTATGGTTCGTGAGTGTGTGGTTTAATAATTAATAGGTAAGTGAAGCGTCGATTTTGCATATTCCTGTTTATTTGGATCTTACATACTTATAGCAGCAGTCTGTAATAATGAAATGCAGAGGCTTGCTAAGTAGCCTTCCCACATGATTTAAATTACTGGTTGCGATATTTACCAGTGTAACAAGGCTAAGTCATCATAACGTATAAAATGCTCAATCAGTATTCTGAATTAACCAATTTGTATTTGTATTAATAGGCAGTTAAGTATAACGTAGAGTAAAAGAAGTCGAAGAACATTTCAGCTCCACCAGCACCTAGCCGTCTAGTAATAAGTTACATCTTTTATATTTTGTCTCAGTTATCATTGTCAATACCGTTGTTAATCTATACCTTGTTATTTAATTTATAATATATTTATTTGTTATACAAATTTGGCAAACTTCATATTTACAATAACCTTTACCCTCCATCCAGCAAGAACCCATTTATTCTTTGTTATATCCAATTGAGGGTGTAACACCAGATCCGTAGAAGGCTTCAAACCAGACCGAAACGTCGTATTTTAACAAAAGAAAAAATAATTTATTTTCATGATTTTGAACTGAATACTCTACAGTCTGTCAATAGATAGATTTATAGATTTTCTTTGATTTGTTTTTCCAAGTTTAATATGGGAAAATGCCGAGTACAAGCAGAGTGGCTGGAGAAGGACACAAATGGGTATATTATCAAGGAATGGGCCAAGAACCATACCGACACGAGATTTTGTGTAAAGTTTGCGTCAAGCCATTCAGTATTGCCAAAGGATTCATTACAATTGCCCAGCATGCTGCGGGAGAGAAACATAAAAGCAAATGCAGATTTCAGTTGAATGCGAACCAATTGATATTTGCTCCGCGGATACCACAGGAAACAGAAGCCGCCCAAGCTTCAAACAGTACACCTATCTCTTCAAGTTCTCTTCAACTTTCTAGTGTTAGGGACAGTTCTACAAGGGCTGAATTGATATCGGCTATGAAACTCTCATCAAACTTTCCGTTTGCCTCGTGTGGTGGCATTGCGGACACGTTTCGGAAAATGTTTTCCTCAAAGGATGCCGTTCCCCAACATTTCAGCCTTGGTAGTACCAAAGCAAATTATCTAGTCAAAGACGCGCTGGCACCATACTTCAGCAAGCTTATGATTGAAGATATTAACAAGGAACCAGTTGCTGTTCTTCACGATGAGATCACAAATAATGCTGGTAAGAAGCAAGGTTTATAAATATAGAAGGCTGCCTCATTCGATGAATTCAAGATGCGCATGTGCTACTTTATGACGTAAGCGCTAGACCCTCCACTCTTAGAAAAACATTCTGGATAGGATAAAACACAGTAGCATGCCGCTGAATTGAATTTTTGGATAATCTTTTATTTTTGCAAAATTTCTATGTCTGTCATCTTGTGTAGAGAAAGAAGAGTATATTTTGCAAAATGAAGAATGGTTTTATTCTAAGAAATATAAATTGTTCATTTGTTCTATTAATAATAATGTACATACAAATAAAATAAATATAATAAAAATAATTGAAATTCACATATTTTACTAAAAATAACTACGAATTCTGAATTTGTGATATTAGTTTGCAATAGAGATATTAAAAATTGAAATATGTACGCCAAATTATCTGGATTATTTATATTGTTTAAATTATTATGACTTGAACCAGATAATATGTGTTGATTTCAAAGATTAAGGGCTTTTTTTATCGCTTGCAGATAATTTTATCTGACAGTTAAAAACTATGGCTATGATTGTTGAAGCACTCGTAATCATAGCTATCAGTCGCCAAATTTATAAGGAAGCAGATCGCAGATTTCTTGTAAATACATATTTATTTTACACTACAAATAATACGAAACGCATTGAAAACAGAAACTATTCGAGTGATATACGAGTAAATTTCATTCTAAACTGTTTCACTTGTATACAGGTAAAAAGCAGAAATGTTTCAAAAATACATACATTCAATAGTTCCGCCTGTAAATCGCAGGTGTAATCTTCTTCCGAAAAATGTTCGGAACAAATATGACATGCATTTGCATTCTATTTCCCATCTCTCTTACATCGTTGCATCCATTATTTTCTGATGCACTCGTTTGTCGGAAAACTGTGGTATGATATTTGCTGCGATGATTTTTTTGCCTTGGTCAAACTATTATTACACGTTGCAACAGTACATCGCGTCCCTGGCATTTTTGATTATAATAACTATTGGAAATTAGAATGAATTCTCAATCTAGAAAAGTTTTATTTATCTTGGATTAAATATGATTAGATGCAGAGGCAGATTTAGCTAGATTTAGGCACCCCTCTTGCTTTTGATGAGCTCCCTAAGATGAACATTGCATAGCATAGAACATAAAAGTCGAACCAACTGTTAGGTTCTTGGAAGTAATAATGAAATTCTGAGAAGGATATCGGTTACCATAAATATTTCTTCTTAGAACTTGGATTGAAGCCAAAATAAATCATGTCTACTAGAGGGATAATCAAATTTTTCTCCTAATTCGTGTTAAATCAAAATAGGTAGAGTATATATTTTGCCTAAGGATTAATTTTAATTTTTATTCATTCTTCAAAATTTGACGGCCCCTAAATTCTGGGAACCGAAGTCTGAGTCGCATAGGCCTAGATCTAAATCTGCCTCTAATTAAATGTAGTTATTAATTCAAACAAAAATGCTAGAAAAAAATATAAATATATCATTCTACTTGTTAGACAGTAGCAACCTATCTCTCTGGGTCTAACGCTGACGTCATTTATCTCCACTACCACCCCCACCACCGAATACACAGAGCTTATGGGATTGAGGCAACTTTTGTATGTATAAACCTTGGGTAAGAAGGAGATGGAAGTTGCGCTGCGGTTTTGATCAATGGGTCAGAATAAAATTCTTACCCAGCATCTAAATACGTCTTTCATCAGACGAGCCAAATCTGAAGATCTATCAAGATCGATTATAGAAGCATTAAATAGTGCAGGAATTGCTTTGAATGAAGTGCGCATGCTTGGATCAGATGGGCCTAATGTTAATAAGAAGGTTGAGAGACTCATGTACGAGGAAGTCTTGAAAGTGCGAGGCAGGCCACTTGTGGACATAGGCACGTGCAATATTCACATTATGCACAATGCTTTCCAGAAAGGCTTGGAAAAGCTGGGAGATGACGTATCAGAGTTCATCATATTAATTCATGATTTTTTTTTACGGTTGGCCATCGCGATGGGAAGCATTCCAGTTCATTCAAAAAGAACAAGAGCTACCTAGGCATAGTTTCATCAAGCATATGAAGCCCCGATGGCTTACACGAGAGCCGGCAGCAACTAGCACCCTAAAACAAACGTTAAAGAATACTTCCTCAAATATTTACCAAGAAAGAATCCTAATCTAGCAGCGAAGAGAGACTGTCAAAAGGTGATAGAATATTTTAAACAACCTACTCTCTCAGCGGAACTTCTCTTCATTTCATCAAGCTCAAGAGTATTCACTAAATTTATAGGTACTTTTCAAAAAGCTGAGCCACTTATACACGTCTGCAAAAAAAGCGCCGTGGATAAGTTTGGAGTGTCCAGGTCGCTTTTTGAGAACAACATACATGAAGGGGGACAGATTATGTTTCCTTTTAAATGCACAAGCACACTATGCAGTCGCTCGGAGTTATCTTCTAGAAAAGTCTTCCCTTCTCAAAACAGGCAGTCTAAAAAGTTTCGGATGTCTACATCCCGAGGCACGCTCATCGAAAAGTAGCAAAACCCAAATATGTGATGTCGCTCGAGTCCTTCCTATAAATGTGCCCTTGTATACACTGGCTGATGAGTGAGAATTTTTGCAGACTGAGACAAATCTCAAAGAGAAATATAATAGAGTTGACAAATATTGGGCACAGTTTTGGGACAGAAGAACTCTTTCAGGAGATTTAAAATACCCTAGGTTACGCCAAGTTGTGAACGCTGCTCTCGCCCTATCTCATGGCAACGCTTTTGTTGAGAGAGCATTTTCTAGCTCCGGGCAGACGCTTACGGAAGGAAAAGCATCATTGGGTGAGCGTATGCTGAATGCCACAAATGCAAACTGTTCGACAATAAACCATTATCTTGTTCCAATAACAGAGAAACTCTTGACTTTGGCCCGTGGTGCTTACAGCTCTTATGAATTGCACTTAGAAACCGAGAGAAAAAAGAATGAAGGTGATGCCCGTAAGAAAAAGGCGAAAAAGGAAAAACGTCAAGCTGAGGAAATAGCACGACAAAAAATGGAAAGCGACAGAAAATTTATTTCTGAGGATTAAGTGAAGTTGCAGGCTCTAAGAACAGAAGAGCGAGAAAAATGAGAAGCAGCAGACTGCATGAATAGGAAGACTACCAAGCGTTTGAAAAAGGCAGAAATAATTTCTGAGCTTGTAAGCCAGAAATCCAAAACATCTCAGTAAATATCTCATGTTCTTTTTGAAAATATTTCGTTTCTAATCAAGAGATTAGTCAAGTTAGCTCTAATCATAAATCAAATTTTATTCTGTTATTAAAACTTTTTTTTTGTTTATTTCATTAAACATTACTTATGCATTACTTTTTTCTCAAGATGAAACAGAAAATTATACAAATGACAGTTCTTTAGTCATTAGTTGGTCCCTATTTGGTCCTTATTTCTTTTTGATCCAGGTCTATAGGTCCCTAATTTCAGGGGCAATAGCCACTGGAAGCCCTATTGTAACGTTCATTACTACTCAGGCTACATTATGTTTTCATAAATTTGTGGAAACTTTGAGTCGCAGAGCACTTTATCATGACATAGATTTCATTATATATTGCCACCAACTGGTGATCTCCTACGTGATCTTACCAGTGAATTAATCTGTTACGGTCCTGGTAGTTATAAGGAGTTTGTCCGCGGAAGTCCAGAAAATCATGCTTACAAAGTTTATTCTCCATCAACAGACAAAGCCGAAAAAATTTTTAAAGTCAAGAGATTCACATTGAATTACAAAAGTTCGCAAATTATTAATGATGACTGAAAAGTCCACGTTTGAACTCCGTTAATGGAGGTGCGAGAATAAATTATAATACTATGAGGTGCTCGATGGATCATAGTGTTTTTACATAAAATCAAAATAAAAAAATCATTAAGTTCATGAAGCGTAGACTACTGCAAAAGGTGAATACTATTTCATTTGGTGAGTAGAAAAGAAGAAGTGAAGGAAATAAACTTGTAAGTTATGTAGAAATATGTTTACCTATGATATCAAGCATCTATAAATATAAGTAATATCAGGTATTCCATTATTCTATATGACATTGCATCAGACTTCTGGATAGCAAGAATCCAATTTCAAGCTCTTTTTCACAGAAAACAGAAAATGATAACAAATAGATAATCTTTGCATAAATGTAGTTCATAGTTGGAAAATAGTCATTCTTGTTGTAGCCAATGTAGTAGCTGGTCAACTGTCTTGAATAAAACTATTTAAATACTTAGTTTCGAGTTTTGATTTTATATTCTATAATGTTGATAGAAAAAATGTATTTGTTCATTATGAATAAAATCGTTATATCTTGAATAGTTATTTCCGATTCTAGATTGCGCTACGCTCACAAAAAAAATCTTCCACTCTCGAATGCAACAAATTTTTGCAATCATGTATCAAACAACGTTTTTTAGAAAACCATGTCTCAAAATTAATAAAAATGTTAAAAGAAAATTCTGACATTTCGAATCAATCAATGTCACATTTAATGTTGCTATAATACCAATACAGTTTATCACAATATTTCGCATCCTGGCAGCGAAATATTTCGCGTCCTGCGAACAGAACAATCATTTCCCATATTTTTAGTTGCCTTGTAAATGTTCACTTTTAATAACAGCTTTCGAGAAATAAATTTCTTTCATCTATATCGTTGAAGCCTGATTCAGTTTATATTATTAATAATGTTTCGAACAGGTAGCCTAAGATATAAGTTTCAGTTGTGATTATCTATTCAAATGAGTTCAAATTTGATTAGTTTAAATTTATTTATTTACTCTTTTGTACTTTGGTATTGAATGTAAATAGCCCGGTTTTTCACTCCCTCACTTTTTATGGTAGAGGCAAAGGAAACATGAACTAATATATTTTTTTCACTTTATTAATTTTTTGAAAGCAATGGAAACGTTTAGTTCTCTCCAGCGTTTTATCAAATAAAAAATGACCTATGTCATCGTGGTTAGCTATAATAATGATTTGTCATTTGCACTGTTCGGGTACAACCCATTCTCGACCATATGCCGTTAATTTAAAACATATACTAATAATATTTACCATGATGAACTCGTGCAGCTTGAGAAAAGGAGGATTGAAATAATAGAAAAAGAAAGTCTTAAGGAGCAGGACGACGATTTACTTTTTTCCAAAGCCTATTGCCATTTATGAAGATACTTCCGAGAAAGAAACTTGAATAACGAGCTTTAGTCCTGAATTGTATCAAATGTAAGCGTTGAGTTAGCAATAATTTTCTTGACATTTTATTCGGCAATATATCGGTTGCGTGGATGGCGTCAAAGTGACTTGTCACCAAGCTACAAGCCTTGTGTGTGACCTTCAAGTATCTAGTAGACAAACATAGCTCCTAGCGTAGCTCTCAGCTTGGCCTCAGCCCAAAAAGTTAAAATCATACTAGTTCAAGGACGTAGAGAAAAGTGTTTTGAAATGGCCAAAACAGTATCGTCTAGCATCCGTTCCTTTTAAATAACTAAAAAACGTGAAAGAAGAGCGCCTAATACATTATTCAGTTTAAATTCCAAATCATGTATAAAAAATCTATTTCATACATACTGACGTCTTTGTCCTTGACTTAACCTCTCCTCCCGATTGTTGAAAAAAGATCAATGTATCCAACGTTTATAAAATAGCATCCATCAACGACTCCGAGATATCTATCGTGCGTTGCCATGCATCGGCTCTGATGTCCTTCAAGATCAACGCAGCCGAGCCTCCAGTACCTACCCGTATGGCCGCTCCGATAACGAGATCGGCCGAAAAAAACAGTTTCTGGATTTCCATCAAGGGAAATCACTTTGATCCATAGAGGCTGTAACACTCCACTTCAAAATCCCTTCCCAAGGGTTTCTACCTGCAATCCTTTTCATTTCTAAGGCGAGAGGGCGACCGATACAGTCGCACAGGACAGATAGTTGACTTGAACTTGAATCCGTAGTATCGTAAAGTATACATATTTTTTGCCTTTGTTATATTTTATTTGTTCGCTTGTATTAAACTTTATGCACACTCAATTCATCTGGTTCTCGTTTCTTTTAATTTTGTTTAATATATTTGATGTTGTTTCTGCGTGTGTCATTTTTATTGGAATCACCTAACCACTTTGTTTCTATCGGGTGAGAGTCCCTTCAAAATCAAAACCCATAACTCCGTAAAAAGTGTCATACACTCCCCATATCCTAAATCACTTGAAGACTAGAAGATATTGAGCTGAAGATATTCTCATACTGCGGTAGCGGACAAGTTACTTCTTAAAATAATTCTGAAAGATACAGTAGGCTGATGTAAGCAGTCTGTAATGGAAGGATGGAAGATTCTTTCTGCCGAGGCAAATAAAATGTGATAAATATTTGATGTATTTATACATCATACTTTTATATTGTTATTATTGAATTGAACTTACATTTTTGAAGAACTTATCTTGTATGAGAGTATAATTTGAGTAAATTCATCTTTTATATGTTTGTTATGCAAATATTTGTTTTAGCTCTAAAAAGTCAAGATGTTTGAATTGTTAAAAATTAAAACCTGATCGTTCAACAAAATTACAAATTCAGGAGTCGGCTTTCACATCATCATCTTGAATAGGTCGACACGTGTCTCGTTCTTATTGGAACTATTTCCAGTGACACGTAATTATTGAAAATAGTTATGTTTCTAGAGAAAAATAAATGGTACTATTTCACCTAGAATAGGATGACGACAGAATGTAAGTGGAGGCGTAGCCCAGCAGGAAATGGTTGTGTCTCTGGCGGTACTATGCGGTACTGACTCAAATTCGCATCTGAGTCTTCACTTGCTCTTTTCATTCTCTGAACTTGATGTATTTGAAATATTTCATTCTATAGATATTATATTACACGGCTCTTTGTATTTCACTATCGATTAACGCATCATTCTCAATTTTTTACAACAAAAATTGATCATAACTTGAGTAATCTCACGGAAAATCAATTTTTTATATAGCTTTTCAAAAACAGAAGATATCCCGGTAGGAAATAATAACATTTATTATTATTCTTCAAAAATTCATTATAATTTAGATTTGTCTTCGAATAATATTAATAATAATAGCTTCATCCACCATAACAAGATACAATTGACAGGGAATGTCTGATGGATATAAAAAAAAAAAAATATTGAAAACTGGAAAATAAGAAGCTAATTATAGATACAATGAATCAATATATACATTACAAATTTGCAGAATTAAAATAATCATGAAATGTCAAACCTTTGATAAACATGTATTGGATAAACATAGCTTTGATGTCATTTTTGAAAGTTTCAATATCAGTTATATTTTTTTTGCGCGATTGGGTGTTCTTGATGTGTTTCTTGGCCCTCTATTCGAGGTGGTATGTTGATTTTACCATGCAAACTGTGGTTACTATGGTTATGCTGACTTACCGCCCATGGGCAAAGGCAGTAAATAAAAAATTCACAATAAAATGTCAAATATGACAGCTGACAGCAAATAAAAAATCACTAATAGTAACTCAATTTGAAAAAGAAAATTCAGATCTATATTTTGAATGGATCTTCCAATCGTGCAAAAATATTTGTAAGCATCACGGTCAATAAGTACAGTACCGATTTCGCATAATATTTGGAAACCTCGCCAAGGCTCGGCCTGCAAACTATTATTCTCAATCGGTGAACTGTACTTACTGACCTTAATACTTAAATAACTATTAAATACTGAGATGTCTAAAAATTTTGATGGGTCTATGAGTAACTCTTAGATGAAACTATTTGTACTGCTTCGGAACATATGTTATCAATAGAATGGCAATGTTGAACTAAAATTGAATGAATAAATGAAAAATATTACATTTGGTAGTATCGTTAGTTAAGCACTCAAATCATGCTCGGACACTAAAGGCTTACCACCTATATGTCTTGAAGGTAATCCTGATAGCATAAGAAATCGCCCTGATGCCGTTCAATCGTTGGTGATTTGAGATCGTCACACAAACTGAGGTTTCGAATCTATCAGGATGATCGGATAACGAAACGAGTACGCATGTACTTGAGGCCTTGGTCCTCCTAGGGCTGTTGTGCTACAAAAGAAGAAGAAGAAATGTCGCTAGAAACGACATTACAACTTTCATAGTTTCAAATATGGTAAAAATATTCTTTATTGATAACACTTGAAACTTTACTATAAAATGTTATAGGTTCTGCAATCATATTGAGATATTTTAGATCAATGTTCTCTAGCTAATGTGAATGATCAATTAATTGAAGATGAAGTTTTGTCGCAAGATAAATTGGTAAATAAGTTGTCAATATCTCTTTCAGAGAAACTATTCAAGAAAATCAAACTAGCAGCTGGAGGGGATAAATCATTAGATAACAAAAGTGTTATATTTCTCGATTCACTCAAGCAAAAACTTAGGTGACATCACTGAACATATAAGCAACCGATTTTAATGAATCTCCTTTCTATCAATTATAATTATTCAATAATGAGGAATTATCGCATCAAATAAATATGAGATGCGAGGTGTGTACTCCTGGTTTCACCAAAGATTTATTTTTCAAGACAAATACTTACTGAATTTTGATGGCGATATATTAACTATAACTGAGTTTCCATGATAATATAGCAATTTTCATCTGTAAAATCAATATTCATTATACATTTCAACTATTTCTATTACATAATACTACCTAACGAAAAATTTTGCTTGTCTACACAAGCGGTTCTTTCATATGATCCTGATGCTTCAGTTTTCTCAATAACATCAATATTTTCGAACTCTTCACCGTTAGAAATAATTAGATCACCACCATCAACAGAAATAAGTGTCTTATAATGCGGTTTACTTATTTCAAGATCATGTTTCATGAAATCGGTGGGTAATTGCATTTCTTCACCTTTAATATCTGGTAGTTATGATGTAGGATTTTGCTTACGTAAATAGGATGCACATAGAAGATGAGATTGTTTTGCTCTGCATCAGAATAATCACCTTCGGATGACAATAGTTATATGAAAAATAAACTATCATCATCAATTCCAAATAAATTAATATTCTTTTCAGGAGCTCCGGCCATATTTCTGAACAGTAAAATTCTATCTAGAAATCTAAAATGTGTTTCACGCAATAGAACTGGTAATTTTCCTACTTAACAAAGAATTTAATATGTTTCAGAATCTCACAAAATACTTTGTTAATGTAGGTATCCTTGTATTCATCGCTATTTTTCACGATTGTATATGTTGATAAATATATAAGTTAGTTTTCACCATGTCTCTTGCGATTGGTAATAGAACGCCTGTTGTTTCTGTAAGTATTCTCCATCCAGAATTCAAGAACACATTCATAACATGCTTCATATCGGACTTGATATTCCCATGAGTTTTACGAACTGCTCTAGTAATCGATGATTCGTACTCATAGGTTAACAGAACTTCAAAATCAGTTGCAAGCTTTGGTGTTTCAAGATAATTTTCAATTATACACTTTGTTGATAATATATTTATAGAGGTAATATATTTATACAGGTTTTTTCTAATTTGCTTCAAATTTTGTCCACATACTTTTTGATCTTCTGGCAAAATGTTTCCAAAAGTTTAGTTAGTAACAATTCATTGAATCTACTATTTCGAGCCTCAATTTTTGTCTAATGTAATGTGGCAGAAAAGTAACCGATCATTTTTGATTATTTTCAACATGGAATCATTCTACAAACTACTAATTACATACTCCCAGTTAAAGAGCAAAAGATTGAAATTTTACAGACTGTTCAGTTTTTGAGTTATATCACCTGGAGCATAATTTGAAATGACGTTTCAAATTTCTTCTAACATAATAAGCTTTGCATTTTGGGCAAGGCGTATAATCTTTCACGGCACGCTTTGTATTTTTATTTGGTCTACGAGTAACAATCAGATCACCTTTATTATATTCATTACTATTATTATAAAAGGAAGCACCCTCGTTCCTGAGTTCTGTAATAAGTTGTTGACGTTTTGCATGTTTTGGAGAGAGTCTCAATATATTAATCACTTTTGATTCGGTTTTGTGTGACGATAGTAGATGACGACCGAATCTACAAACATTTTTCTTACAAAATATACAAAAGAAAATTTTTCTGGAAGTATCGGTTGAATCAGAGATTGGTACAGATTTTATTCTCAATATTTCTATAGATTTTAATTGATTAAAATGTCCTGATGAATCCGTACGCTCCTTATTCTTCGTCATTCTGTCTAATGCAAGCATTTGTCTGTCATCTTGTTCCATTTCTTCAACGGAAGTGGAAGCATGAGAAGTTGAATAATTATCTCCGGAGACATCTAATTCCTCCGTACTGTTGTTTCCCAATTCGAAATAATTTTTCGATGGAGTTTGAAGACAAGAGTGAATATCTAAAGAAAACAAACACTAAAGAGAGCCCCTCCTTCCATCCAAGTATTTTTAAGGATGACCTGTTCATACATACAGTATGTATACACATTGGTTATTCATATGCAATTGACAATTCATGCATACTGTGTGTATATGCGATTAGCAATTTATACATACAGTATTTATATTCAATTGGCTTTTCACATATACTGACTGTATGCGCTATTATTCCAATTGATATTTTAATAATAACTACACAATAATTATAAAAAAGTAGTATTGTCGATAAAGGGCCCCAGCTCCAAAATGATTGAACTAGGTAAGGGGATAATGAGGAAAATAATGACACGTAGAGGTCAGGCTCATACGACCTTGAATCACACTTGTTGGGCCAAAATCTAGTCTATAAAGAAGTTTTTTCACTACTAGCCTACGAACAGAACATTATCTATCCTTAAGCCTCATTTTCATGATGGCGCGGCTGGCGTGGTGCGCGTGGCGCTCATGGCGTGTGTTTTTAAAATTTTGTTTTCATGCCGCTGTGTGAAGTGTTACGTTCTCGGTGTTGACATATCAGTTTCGTTCTCAAATTAAAACAGAAAATGTCTTCGCCAAGTCGAAGGAGACGTATTTTATGTTTATATTTATACTATAAAATAAATCATTAAAATACGAAGAAAAGCGTTGGTGGGTACGGCCAATTTTCAAAAGAAGGCGAGAGCAGGGAGATTACTTTAATGTAATAAATGAAATAAGGTTAACCGATACGGAAAGCTTTATTTATCAATTTTGAATTAAAATCTATATTTCCTAATTCTATCTTTTCTATGATGTCAACCTCTCCACAATCACATAAACATTGAACACTGACGTACAATACGCATGCGCCCAGGCGTACACAGCGCTAAAACTTAAAAAAAAAAATAACTTTGCACACCGCGCCAGCCCCGCTATACCGAAGCGTAGTGTTTGGCGAAAGCTACGCTGCCATTGGCTCATATTTCAACACCACGCCAGCCACGCCGTCATGAAAATGAGGCTTTATTTGACATGGGAAATTCATTTTTTTTTACCTTTGATAGTAACCATGGTAACCTAAGTCGATAATAATTTATTATTGATCTTGGATAATAATGAGAACTGTCACTTTTTGAAGGCCCTAAATCCTCCAAATACAAATTTTTCAAATATTATTTGCTATTGTTATTCTAATATTATTTGATTCATCAAACGCTAAACGCAAGAAAAATGTAAACTTTTGATTTAAATTTACTGCTTAATTTGAAATTGACGTACTTTCGAAATACGCTTACGATCTAAGATGTACGATGCGTTGTGAATGCTGCGATTATTAGGCGTAACAAGTGATCTGATAGTCAGTTATTAGAAAGCAATTATAATAACACATCCGATAAAACGCGTTACTAACTTTGAATAAAAAATTAAATAAGAAAACGATAACGTGTTATAATTGCGGTAAAAAGAATCACAAAGCTTCGGAATGTCGTAAAAAAAAGAAAAACGAAAATACAGATAAACCAAATGCCAAATCTGCATTTTCACCCATACATTTTTCACGCGACAACAATGTAAGTACACCAATCTCTTCCGGAAAGTTGGTATTCTGACAGTACAATCATTATTCATACTGCAGTGTTCAATGCTGGTCAAAAATAATACCTCGAATTTTAAAACTCATTCAGATACGCACAATTACAATACAAGACACAATAATTTGCTGATACTTCCTTTATCACGCTTACAAAAAACAGAGAGGAGTCCACTAAACGTAGCTATTAAAATTTATAATGAGCTACCTGTTAATATGAGAGACCTAAATAATCTTGTTAATTTTAGGATCAAGTTAAAAAGCTGGTTAGTAGATAAGTGTTTCTATAGTGTTCAAGATTATCTAAGCCTGTAATTACTCTTTCTTTGTATTTTTGTATTTCATCTTTGAACGCTTCCAAGCAGTTATGTATCATGTCTACTTTGTTGTATTTTTATGACGTATCATATATCTCTATAGAGGTCCAGCTGATCAATAAAGTTATTAATAATGAATGGTATATAGACAATGGTGCAACACACTACATGACGCCAGTATCAAATTGGTGATCAAATCAAAAGTGTAGTATCATCAAAGAAATCACAGTTGCTAATAACGATAAATTGAAAATAACTGATGTTGGCGAGACTTTATTGTGCGTAAACGATAATGACATTGAAATAAAATAAGTATTATTAGTACCTGAACTTAGTACTAATTTATTATCGGTCGCGCAAATGATAAAAAATAATAATACAGTAGTATTTAATAAAAACGGGTGCTCAATTTATAATGAAAATGATGATCTCATAACACATATAAATTCAGACACTGGTGTAAATAAACTTAAAAATGAAACAGCTGCTTGCATGTTGACAAAAAACCAGAATGATGTAAACAAATGGCATCGGCGATTGGGGCACATCAACTATGCTGATCTTAAGAAGATGAGCAGAGAAATTCAAGAATTCAGAGAATATCAAGTGTGAAGCGTGTGAAATCTGCCTGGAAGGAAAGCAAGCTCGATTCCCATTCAAACAATCTACTTCAAAAGCAGATAACCTACTTGACATGATCCATTCCGATTTATGCGATCCAATGGAGAACATATCAATAGGAGGAGCTAAGTATTTACTCATACTGATTGATGATCATTCGCGAAAGATTTTTTTTTATTTTTTAAAGTTGTGGACAAATTCAAGGAGTTCAAGCAGATGACAGAAAACCAGACCGGAAGGAAGATTAAAATCATCCATACCGACAACGGGACGGAATATTGCAACCAAGACTTCAATGACTTTTGCAAGACATCTGGCATTCTTCATCAGAAATCAACTGCCTATACCCCCCAGCAAAATGGCATTGCTGAACGTGCCAACAGAACGATTATTGAACGAGCTAAATGTTCATTGTCCGACACAAAGCTCGAAAAATGTTATTGGGTGGAAGCAGTCAATACTGCCGTTTACATAATCAACAGATCGATAAGCAGTAGTTTAAAAAATGAAGCACCAGAAGGCATATGGTCAGGTAAAAGGGTCAATTTAAAACATTCAATAACCTTTGGTTCAACTATAATGGTCTATATACCAAAACAAAAAAGAAAAAATGGAACAAGAAGTCTAAGAAAATGTTATTTGTTGGATATAGCGAAGAAACGAAGGTTATCGCTGTATAGATTCTATCACAAAAATGATTGAAATAAGTTGCGATATAGTTTTTATGGAATGTAACCCTAAAAATGATTAAACATCTTCTAAAACAGAAGCTAAGATAGAACTCATTGATTCAGTGGGAGAGAATGATGAAGATGATCATTTTAACAATTCATCACATGAAGAATTACTTAATGATATCGTAGAAAACGAATCATTATCACATGAAGAATCAGCTGAGGAAACGGTTGAAAATTCAAGCGACGAAAGTTATACGCCAGAGGAAAATGTTAATCCACCTCAAGAAACTAGAAAATCATCTCGCATTCCTAATCCAAACAAACAAGATATTTATTTGTATTCAACAACGGGAGTTGAAACTGCAGAAAATTCACAAACACTTGAAGATGCATTATCCAGACATGATAAAAATGAATGGACAGCAGCAATAGAGAAGGAATTAAAATCTCCAAATGATAATAAGACTTGGAATTTATTAGATTTACCAGCTGATAAAAGATCTATAGAAATAAAATGGGTTTTCAAAACAAAATTAAGTCAGGATAATACAGGGTGGGGCAGAAAAACCTATCCGATTTCAAATCCCTTTTTCTCAGAAGAGGGGGCAGGTAGAGTAGTGGGGTAAAAACCGTTAGAAAGCCGGTTTTATGCCATTTGTCAGTAGTCAACATGCCTTGGTCTGGTGAACATCGTGCTTTTGTTATTGAGCGGTTTATCGAATGCGACGGTTCGATAATTGCTACACAACGTGCTTTTCGAATTCATTTTCGATATTGGAGTGACGAAAATCCTCGAGAAATCCATCAGGAACCCCTCCATAGCCCAAAAGTGACTGTGTGGTGTGCTCTTTCCCGCCTAGGCGTCTGGGGGCCTTACTTTTTTGAAGAAAATGGGCAAACCGTAACGGTCAACAGCGAGCGCTATTGTTTCATGCTGGAAAATTTTCTTAGACCCAAAATGGAAGAAAATGGCGTGGAAAATGTGTGGTTTCAACAGGATGGTGCAACCGCCCACACATCGCGACGATCAATGGACATTCTCAGGGAACTGTTTCCCGGTCGCCTCATTTCCCTGAGAGGTGATCTTGGCTGGCCGCCGCGCTCACCGGATCTCACTCCATGTGACTTCTTCCTTTGGGGTTACCTCAAATCAAAGGTTTACCAGCATCGACCAAGGACCCTTCTTGCTTTACGAAGGGAAATTGCTCGGGCAATTGAAGAAATTCCTGTGGAAATGACGGTGAAAGTCATGGAAAGCTACCGCGAGCGCCTAAATCAGTGTATCCGCTCCCAAGGACGACATTTGAGTGATGTGCTTTTCAAAACTTGAATTTAAAAATGGCATAAAATTTGCGATATGTTAATAAAAAAAATTTTTGACAAGTTGACTGGTTTTAATTTTATATCGTTTTGAAATCGGATAGGTTTTTCTGCCCCACCCTGTAAAAAGATTCAACATAAAACTAGATTAGTAGCACTAGGATGTTCGCAAAAATATGGCATTGACTACACCGAAACTTATTCACCAGTTATACGATACACTTCAATGCGATATTTAATAGCTCTTGCAGTGAAACATAAATTAAAAATTGACCAAATGGATGCCGTTACCGCATTTCTACAAGGAGATTTAAATAAAGAAATATATTTATAACAACCTGAAATATATAATGACGGTACCAGTAAGGTTTGCAAATTGCATAAGGCCATTTATGGTAGACAATGGAATATAAAGCTCGACGGATTTTTAAAATTATTTGGATTGAAGAAATCTTAAGTCGATCCATGTATATACTATAATGACAAATTAAAATTAATAGTATCAATATACGTCGATGATTTGCTAATTTTTCGGAAAGACGAGAAGACTCGAGATGATTTAAAAAGCAAATCAAGTAGCACATTTCATATGAAAGATTTGGGAAGAGCCAAAAACGTAATTGGATTTAATAGTTTAATGGTCGTATCCAGGAATATTATAATAGTCAAAAATTCAACGGATGATAGATAAATTGGAGGATAAATAAAAAGCTTACATCTCCTACTTTGCAAACGTTTCAGTTTATATTAAACCTTCATCAGTGCCTAAAATGGGGCAATAAAAGAACATTAGAACATATTTTAATAGTACCAGCATACAGCAAGTAACATTAATGAATAATAACGGAAAAATCAGTTGCTTCTATATTGTGGAAGGAAGATGTCTTCCACAACATATAATTTTTGATTATCTGCTTATCTCTAAAGTAATTAATATGTTGTTTAAATTTTTGATTCATGTATTATTTATTGATGTTACCTGCTGTATGCTGGTACTATTGGAATATATTGTAATATTATTTTATTACCCCATTTTAGGCACTGATGAAGGTTTAATATAAACTGAAACGTTTGCAAAGTAGGAGATGTAAGCTTTTTATTCATCCTTCAATTTGTCCATCATCCGTTGAACTTTTGACTATTGGATTTAATATTACTTACGAACATGATGAAATATCTCTAGATCAAATTAAATACTTAAATGAAGTATAAGATAAATTTAGGATGTCAGATTGTAAACCAGTGAGTACTCCAAGCGATATAAATCAAAAATTATCAATGGATATGGCGAAAAATAATAATTTAGTTGGGAAAGTACCATGTCAAAAGCTGGTTGGAAGCCTACTTTACCTAGCTCAAGGAACAAGGCCGGACATAGTGTTTGTGGTCAATTGATGTTAGTGGATTCAACAATTATCATGGAGAAGCGCAGTGGACAGTTGTGAAGCGTATTTATCGTTACCTAAAGGGTATCAGCAATTTAAAAATTCATTATGCTAGATCTGAAGAGCTGGAAAGGTACACAGATGCGGATTACGCTTCTGACATTGATAAAAGAAGATCTTGCTCAGGATATGTTCTTAAATTATCAGGCGGTGCAATATCGTGGGGTTCTAGACGCCAAATAACAGTTGCATTATCCACTAAAGAGGCGGAATATATGGCCTTAGCATTGGCAACTCAAGAAGCTATTTGGCTAAAACAACTAAGTCAAGAATTAAATCTGTCAGCAAAACACAAATGCGTGAATATAAAATGCGATAAATCTTGCCAATTCCGACGGATACAGAGCCAGGACGAGACATATAGATGTGCGACATCATTGTTGCAGAAATTTAGTTGAAGAAGGTAGCATAGATATACAAAATATAGCTGCCGAAAAAATGATGGCTGATAATCTAACAAAAGCAGTGACAACTGAAAAGCAACGATTTTATACAAAATAAATGGGACTTTATCAACCCTGTTCTAATAAAAAAAAAATGTTAGTTTATTCATTAAGTGGGAGTGTTGAAATATATATAGTTGGTAACACTGCGTGTGTAGAAAAACAACGAAAGTGTCTGTACGTTTTTCTTCGTTTATAATAAAAACCAGTTAATTATATTTTGTGTAATATTTTCATTACTACTTCCAAAACTCTAACATGGTCCCTTTGCCATTTCCATCGTCTCTATTCCATAGGAAAAGCTTACCAAAATTAATGTATCGCTGACAAAAGTGTCAAGTCTTGAAAAGACACGATTTTGTAGAGTAGATAAGCAGTAGGGCTTCTGGCTCATATTTCAAAATGGCCGCCATCACCGCACTTTTGCTGTTCGGCTAGTCGGCAATCGCGATGGCTCTCGCGGGCAACGAGATCGTCAGATCACCGAGCTTTTGTCGCCGCCCCCGCCGCCGTGCATTCAACCATGACCCTCCACCTATCGCTGAACAAACTATACCTACCGCTGAACAAACTATAGCGTGTGCATTCGACCATGACCTGCGGTGCATAATTAATTACCAAGGGTGTGAAGAATGCGGGTGCAGCGTGTGCATCCGACCATGACCTGCGGGGCATAATTAGCTACGAACATATGGTCATATGCGGGTGCGATCAATATTTTGCAGATCTCGGACTTGAATCAAAAGAGCCTACCATCCTTCAATCTATACCTGTGAAATCGGCAGGCTCGTAGGCTCGATATAGCGCTGAACAAACTATAGCTAGCTTGAAATGGCGCACCGCAGTTCCACAGCTCGTACCATCGGTCGACGTGATAGCTTTCACTGTATGGCTTCAAACATTTAACTTTTCAAAATGCTGCACTATGGAAAGGATGGTTGAAAACAAATAAAAATAGTTTGAATGCATTTATTTTATCATTATTTACAAAGTATACTTATGAACTAAAATAATAAAAGAAAACATCCAGCACGAATCTGAAAATATATAAAAATTAATTCAAAGTTAAAAAAAAAAAAAAAATGGATTAATGAATAAATACCTTTTAGCGCCTGAATGGAACTAGAGGTGGAGGCTTCCCAAATAGTATCTCGGGGAGATATCTATCCACTTCCCTGCACAGATTGCATTTGCAGGTGATATCTCCCTGTACTAATTGATCAGGCGACGGCACATGGTGTGTAATCCTGCTCTCCACTGTGATTACAAGCGACTTCTGGTACTCAATGTTCTCCAAAATTGCAATCTGTGTTTGCAAGTCATCAATTTGCAAACGCAAATTATTTACTTGGCTCTTCATCTCTTCAATGTTGTTCATTTTTAGACTGATGCATTTAGGTGCACAAATTCCCTTTTTATATTAAGTTCAAAACGATGTCATATTGCAGTATGATGGTTCATATGTAGCTTCTGAATAAATTTTGCACTTTAATAATTACGCTAAATAGCAGAAGTTATTTAAACATCCTTGCAAATTTTTATCTTGGATTGATAGTACAGATAAGTTCCCTTTTTCATATTGCTGTTGTACTGTTTGTCACATATGAATAAATTTTGCACTTTAATAAACATCAAAACGCAAACATATGGCAATTGCAATACCAGCATCTTTGCAAATTTTAATCTTGGGGTTGAGTTCAAGCTCGCAATGTCATATTGCAGTATGATGGTTCATAGCACACGAATAAATTTTATTATTCCAATACAAACAAACTGCTGTGGTTATACAAGCATCTTTGCAAATTTTAATTGTGGGGTTAAAAGTACAGTTTCATCAGAGTAAAACCGTTAACCCGTATTTGAAGTTTTCCTAGAGTGGGAGAAATTATTTTAGTATAAAAGGATCATTTTGCTCTTTGCAGATTAGTTTAATATCTGACTTCAACTACAAAGCATCAAAATGGCTCTATTCCAAAAGATGAATCAAATCGCTCAGGTGAAAGAACCAATTTCGCTAAGTAACCTGAAAAAAGGTAAAAAATACAAAGTCACTAACTGTCGACGCGTGTCAACAACATTTGGAGAGAAGATAGTTCTGGAATTGGCAACTAACATCCTTTTCCTTGGTGCAAGATTCAACCAACTGACCGATGAAGATATAATTGATTTGAACAAGCAAGCAACCGCTGGAAAACTGTTCATTACATCTAAAGGGAAAAGTGGAAAAGTTGTCGATATCGAGTTCACTTCCGCTTAAAAAGGTGGTGCAGATGGCAATTCAAAACATTCAACCAACATCTCTTCCTGGAGGGTAATCAGGATCAACGCTAGAAGATGCCTTCAGTGCGCCGAAAAGTCAACAAAAACAATATAAGGAGTGAAATCAATAAATATTTGCTAAAGCTCCAACTGTTGAAAAACGATATCAACAATTACTGTGTTATGCGGGAATTAATTAAGAGTGTTGAAGTTTTAGACATAAAAAAATGAAAGTGCGATTCAGTGACAACATTCAAGTTTATCACATGCACACCTGGACATTTGCATACAAGGCAGCAAGACAGAGCGTTTGGATGCAAGTAGCCATAGACAGAGTTCGCTTTCAATTTAAAATTAAGAATTTTTATGAACCAATATTAATGTCTGTATTACAAAATAGAATCAAACGAACGAAACTTGTACATTAATTGAGAATTTGAATGTTATGTCATACCATTGGTTTAATGAAATAAAATAATTAATGCAAACTTCCTGTTTTATTTATGTGAAAATCCCCAGGGGTGTGAATAAAACACATCAAATTCTTGAAGGAGTTTATTTTTAAGTATTAAATATTGCATCATTTGGTTGATTTATCTTTTGGAATACGAATAGTTCTGATGCTCTGTAGTTGATGTTAGATGTTAAACTATAAATTAATTGTATGAAACCTGTTTATAAGTCAAGAATTTAAAGGTTCTGTATTGGTCTAATGAAATAAAATAATTAATGCAAACTTCCTGTTTTACTTATTCAGGGGTCTGAATGAAACACATCAAATTTATTAAAACAGTTTATTCTCAACTATCAAATATTACAATACAATATTACATTTAAAACAATTTTTCTTCAATGGGAATGAATTGCCAACTTGATCCTCAGAGGTCGTCAAGCAATGTTCGGTGCAGCGTCGATACTCTTGGAATTTTCTATTAGCTCGCCATTCCTGAGGAAACTTGTTCCATAGATCATCAATTTGACCTGATGCAAATGCGATTATGAATTCCATCGGCATACACGCAATTTCTTCCTCTAGCATGAAGTGTAGTATACCACATCCATAGAACTTTTGGAATGAATTAAGAGCTGTAAATCGTTGTTTATACCAATCTTTCAATATATGAACATTTTTCAAGGCGCAATTTTTGCTATGAGAGTCACAGGAACTTAATTTTGAGGGTTCGCAGAGCTCCTTTAGAGATGGACAGCCTAACTGCTCTATATTGACAATATCTATTGTCTTCGATCCCAATATCTCTTTCAACCACTTTAATTTTTCATTTCCTTTAACGTATACCTTAGAAGCGTTTCTCAGCATATCCTGAACAATATTCTCCAAAAGGCAATAATCTGTATTGCCGGATTGCCAGTCCAGACTGTGGTGTTTACTGGACAACCACAAAACTGTCTTTTTGCTTTTAGTATCCAATTTAGACCATGAATAAGGGGGTAGGAATATTTTCGATCTGCAGAGGTCAGTATGCATGTCTAAGGCAGCAATTTCCTTACAAATAAATTTAATCTTATCATCATCATAGACTTGAAAGCCTTGTAGGTCTACAATTATCGCAGACATGTTGATCATTCAAGTGACTATTGAAAAATGAGATTCAGCTTCATTCAACATTGTCCTTATGAATCCAACTATTGTGCCTATTGTCAAAACCCAACCATTTTATATATAATTCATCCCCTCTCCGTTTCAAAACTTTCTCCAAAAGATAAACGTCTGGATACGCAACCCTTTGTAATTCATAACTATAAAATCCGCCTTTTATGATTTGACCAGCGTGATCTTTGAGAATGTAGGTTACAGGATTCGTGAATTGAACTTTATCAATAACAAAAATTTCATTGGACCAGTTTGGTGTGTAACCCTTCACAAAAGCTTGTCTATGTTTACTGATGCGTACATAATCACCCTCATTAAACTTTGCGGTGCCTGTCATTTTTATCCGGTTATAAATAGTATCAAGAAGTGATTTTGCATTCTTTTTATTCACATCATTCGGTCGCATTTGGATAGTCCGATGTTTTGTCGAGTTGTATTTCTCAGTTAATTTTGGTAATAGATTCAACCACTTATGATTTCCCTGTAGACTAAATTCCTTCCAAATCATTGATTTCAATGTGCGAATTACTCGTTCAGCCATTGATGCTTTTGTGGTGCTAAATGTTGAATAGTGATTTATTTTGTATTTTTCCATCAAACTTTGGAAGCTTTTATTATAAAATTCTCCTCCCATGTCTGTTTGTAAATTTTTTGGCGCCTGTTTCTGCAATATACTTAGCATAGCTTTTGTGACATCTAAACCCGATTTGCTTTTTACAGGCTTCGTCCACAGATACTTGGAGAACGCATCAATTACAATAAGAATGTATCGGTACCCTTTATTGACTCTAGAATAAGGAATCATTTCAACTAAATCTGCTTGGAATAGATCATTTAGTCCTTTAACAATTACACTCCGTCTTGGGAAATTGATGCGAGCTGGTTTGTGTAGTTCATCCACAACTTGTCGTTTAATTTTTGACATTATATACCGGAGTTTCTATTATCAATTCCAAATGTAATTCAGGAAACTGAGTGCCTACAGAAGTAGGATAAATTTTCAATTCATCACCACTAACGATATCTCGCTTAGTGAGATCTGAGACACGAGTAGTATCATTAATACGATAGTTGAGAAATGCTTTTGAATTATCCACTTTGATTTGGAGAATTCTCCCAGAAACTGGCAAATTATAGTGTGAATGATCAGGGCTATTTAGAACCTCATAGATGTCTTTCTTGAGAGCCAGCGTCAAATTGATCAGGGTGATGGTTCTTAAACTCTTAATGAAATTGGATATCTCAATTTGAGTGTGGCCTTTGATATTTTTCTCCAGCTGAGGCTTGAGCTCATCAATTCTGATTCTATTCGCAAGTAACTCCTTACTGAAGCCAGTAATTCTTCTATCAATATATTTTCTAGTTTTATAATGCTCAATATGAGAACCAAACTTGTCCAGAGACATTGTTAGAATGACACTATTCGATAACGTCAGCCTCTTTTAATTCTTCAATTATTGAAATAATTTCATTATCATGTCCAGAATGGCCGGCATCTCGTGACGCTATTAACAGACGTAGTCTATCAACCAACTCATTGATATCGTTCCAATATACGTAGTCAACAGGTTTGTCATTGAATTTTTTAAAATAGCCTTTGGCATACTTTAGACCAAACCGTTTGGGGGCTGAGACAATCCTTTTACGCGTTTCCAGCAGAGGTCCAATTATATTTGTATATTTATATGATTTTGAGCCAGCAACTTGTTCTGATTCACTATAATGGCGGCGTGCAGCGTTAGTCCTTTTAACAATATCAACGTAATTCTCGCGATCGGTTTGAGTATAACCCAGTGGCTGTTTTTTGAATACTAATTCGTAGAGACCCGGTGTTCCCGTATATTTTATATTATTTACGATTAAATCTTTACCATCAATTTTAATCTCAGAGTTACCAATGAGAAACTTGTCGCTCTCAACATCATGGCGTACACCATATCTATGATCAAATGAATCACTTTGGTCAGTTAACATTTCTTCAACATATTGCCTGGGTAATGGATCATATTGATCTAAATACTCCCGGAATGAGGGTTCCTGTGTTAAATTTAATATATCTTCTCTAGTTATGGATGGTTCTTCAAACACTTCATCTTCATTGCCTGTCTCGGCTATGACATTTGTTTCCAAGAATTTAGGGCCGGTCAGGTCTTCTTTCACAGTTTCACCTACTTCTTCTTCTTCTTCCTTCTCCACTTTAGGCTCACTTTTTATTTCCTGTTTTATCACGGGCAAGTTATCTACAATATTCTGTAAAGATTTGATTATTGGCTTATACTGAGTTTGTAATTTAGCTTCTGTTTGTAAGGCACCAAGTTTAAGATTTTTGAGCTTCTGTCTCACAATGTTCCTAGTTTTTATGATATCTCTCGTCAAACGTGGATCCATTATTAAACCAGACAAATTAAGAGTGTTTGAATAATAGATATTATGAGAATAACCAGCTCAGCAATAACGATGAAAACTGAAGAATTTAACATAGCCAGTTCCAACAGCTTTTGAACAGCTCTGATGAACCGATGAACAGCTCTGATTAACTGATAAACAGCTCTTGAACCGCTTTGAACAGGTCTGATGAACTGATAAACAGCTTTTGAACCGCTTTGAACAGCTCTGTTGAACTGATAAACAGCTCTTGAACAGGTCTGATGAACTGATAAACAGCTTTTGAACCGCTTTGAACAGCTCTGATGAACTGATGAACAGCTCTGATGGACTGATAAACAGCTCTGATGATAGTCACCACGTAAATGATAATGTTAGCTAAGATCTTTGCTATATATTATGAACTGATCAAATCCTTTGCGATAGCGCCCTCTGTCAATATCTCTGTCCTTGTCAATCACAAGAAAACCATACTTATCGAGCCAGCAAAACGAACACAAGTTCTTGAACTGCTCATACGTGAAATCTGTATTAACGTGGTCCATATACACATGTCGTAGATTCAAATCATCCTGTTTGAATAATATTATAAAATTCACGTTATCACGTATTAGATGTTTCGGAATCCTAGTGTAGCTCTGACAGAGATAGAAGCAGTCTATTTTTTTATGTCGACCCATGCTGAAGAACTCTCTGATCACATTTTGGTCATCACAAGCAACATCGTCAAATATAAATACAGAATCACATTTTGCATCATCAGGTCTGATAATTTCTGAGTTCTCATTATATGCGTTGAATCCAATTTCTTCAATCGGTTCCAATAACATCCTTAAGTACACATATTTCGGCTGGAACAATGATTTTGAATAGATATAGACATTTGAGAAACATAATCCATTCTCATCCTCTAGCAGTGCAATCATTATATTTGTCTTGCCAGCACCACTTGGACCAGCTATAATGCACCGAATTATATTTGGCAGCAATGTGCTATGACGCCGTTCAACAACGATATCATTGAAATCATAATTTTTCACTTCAATGTTACAGTTTTGTTTCACCGTTTGCATGATTGTATAAATTAAGCATAGAACATGACTCTAACACAGTCTATCGTTGACTGTTGTCACAGCTAGACGTGTCTGCTTTAAATAATCATAAAGATGGTGAGAAAATCATCAAGTCTGTCGTTTCGTAATGCTATAAGTCGCGTGCGAAAAGCCATAAAATCTAAAAACTCCAAGTCTGATCTGAACAAGTCAGCTAAAATTGCTTTGCGAACTGTTAAGAGAATCAAGAGGCGAATCAAAAGTCCTAGGGTAATACCCGTTCCAAAATCGGGAGGTTTCTTACCGTTAATACCAATTTTTGCCGGTCTGAGCGCTTTAGGCGCGCTTAGTGGTGGAGCAGCGGGCATCGCTAAGGCTGTGAATGATGCACGAGCAGCAGCTGAGCATTTGAAAGAATCTGAACGTCACAATAAGATCATGGAATCCATCGCGTTGGGAAAGGGTCTCTACTTGAAACCATATCGCAAAGGTCTTGGTCTGTATCTGAATCAGTCAAAAAACTACCATTGAAATTACCATCGCGTGCCCTGAGTAACATTGATATTGAGAAATATGCTAAACAACTAAAAATCCCATGTTTCAGAGGTGTTTTTATGAGAGATAAATTACCCAAGAAAATAAATTGTAACGAATGTGCAATTGTCAATTTAGATGATAGCTATAGGTCAGGTACACACTGGGTGGCCTATATAGAGCGTAATAATTTAATAAAATACTTTGACAGTTTTGGAAACCTAGTGCCACCGAAAGAACTTGTTGATTATTTCGGAAAGTGTAGTACTATCCTTTATAATTATAGTAGATATCAGTCCTTTAATAGTGTAAAATGCGGACATTTGTGCTTAGCATTTCTATATGAGCAAGTGCAATTATAGTTCAGTGTTCAGTTAGCCGTCATGTCTTACACATTCACATTCTTCGGGGATAACTCAATCATCAATCAATCTTTTTATCCACCAATTATACTCGATGATGAATCAGAATATCTTCTTGGCCTGATAAGCTTCGAAGTTTATAATGCGATCCCAAATATCGATGAAAAAAACAATAAGTTCAGTATTGGCGATAAGATCATAACAATTCCAGAAGGTTCTTATGAGCTGGCCGATATAAACAAATATTTGAATGAAAAATTGGATGCAGGTTCCAAGTTAAACATCGAAGCTAACAACAACACGCTTAAATGTGAAATTGAGAGTAATAATGTGATAGATTTTACCTTAGATGATTCACCTCGTGATATATTGGGTTTTAAATCGCGAAAACTTCAGGCCAATCACCCTCATGAATCTGAGAATCCAGTATCAATCATAAGGGTTAATGCTATATGTATTGAGTGCAGCATAACTACAAACTCGTATTCAAATAGCAAGAATGTGCATATTATACATGAATTCTTCCCCCAAGTTCCACCAGGCTTCAAAATCATTGAAATTCCTAGTCAGATAATCTATCTACCAATCAACACTCGTATAATAAACTCCTTAACTCTTAAAATAGTCGACCAGGACGGTAACTTGATCAATTTCAGAGGAGAAGTCTTAACGGTCAGACTACACCTTAAGAGACAAAATGGGGATCAAATTCAATAATTCAATTGGTAAACATATAAATAATCTGAGCAATCCTCATAGCTCCATTAATAGGACAGTTGCCAAAGGGTTAACATCTATTAATAAACAGTTCCTGGAATCATTAGGATTCAAAACTCGAACTGGATAAGAAGAAGAAGCGAATTAAAGCTATTGTCGTGTGGTTTGGAGTACAGTTCAAGAAATCTGCTAATTTCATACTTTGTGTCCATCAAAATGAATGTTAATATACTGAGTGTAACTGAAAAAGCTCTATTTGACGACTCAATCAGTCATGCTGAGAAACATACGCACCAGCCTTATGCCTCTACAACTTTGAATAATAACGATGAAATTCGCATCCCTATTCAACAACAGGATCTGTACACTTTGCCCTGGAACAGTTTATTATATATTGAGGGTAAACTCCTCACACATGACAACAAAGTTTCAAAGACAGCTAAATTAGTTAACAATGCATTTTCCTTCCTATTCAGTGAAATTCGATATGAAATTGGAGGTATAGTAATAGATCGAG
This sequence comes from Dromius quadrimaculatus, assembly GCA_963989225.1. Classification (NCBI taxonomy): domain Eukaryota; kingdom Metazoa; phylum Arthropoda; class Insecta; order Coleoptera; family Carabidae; genus Dromius; species Dromius quadrimaculatus. The sequence goes on along the minus strand of OZ022328.1, from coordinate 33,725,389 downwards.
TTCGAAATCCTGGAATAACTTCTACGATGAAAGCTTACGTTTCGTATAACTCAAATGAAAGTAAACGTTTGCAAAACGCTGGATGGTCACCATCAGCAGATAATACAAAACAAATTGTCAATGATCAAGGAAATTTCAATGTGTGTATTCCTCTAAGTATGCTTTTGGGATTCTGCGAGGACTTCAAGAAAATCATCCTGCATGTACAACAAGAATTAGTGCTGATAAGAAGTAGTTCCGATTTGAATGCTATTGAAAACAGTGTCGAGAATGAGAATATGAAAATTGAGCTGAGCAAAGTTCATTGGAAGATTCCACACATTTCGGTGGCTGACGCTGAGCGACTTATGCTAATGAAGTATATGGAAAAAAGTGTCAATTTGGAAATGGCGTTCCGCAGCTGGGAACTCCATGAATTTCCAATGCTTCAGAAGACTCAACGACATTCTTGGCCTATTAAGACTAGTACACAACTAGAGACACCGCGTTTCATAATTTTTGGTCTACAGACGGATAGAAAAAATAAATTTAATAAAGATATGAGTAAATTTGATCATTGTCATCTAACGAATATCAAGTTATATCTAAATTCGGAGATGTTTCCGTATGATAACCTTAATTTAAACATTAAGAATAATCATTGGGCAATGTTGTATGAGATGTACACGCAATTCCAGCTCTCTTTCTATGAGCGGCCGTGCGAGCCAGTATTTTCGCCGCATGAGTTCCTTAAAACAGCGCCTTTGGTTGTAATAGATTGTTCACATCAAAGTGAAACATTAAAATCTGGAAATGTTGATATTCGACTTGAATTTGAAACAAATGAAAACATACCGGATAATACAGCTGCCTATTGCCTAATCATACATGATAAGTTAATAAGTTATAATCCATTAACAAATATTATCAGTAGTATGTAAGTTATAATCTACTAGTATGTAAGCTTTATTTCAATAAATTGTATTTGCTTCTGAGAATAAATATTTTTACAAAGCTCAGAGTTTAATTTATAATTGCCCTTGTGAACATATGTGAATGCTAATATGTACATTAAAATTCAGAGTTGTGACATATGGTCAAGTGTTAAGTATAGCAAAATTCATGCGTGCGTGAACATGTCTGTTAAGATGCGTGACTCAAACGTTTTGCAATGCAAAGTCATATGGGTTAGGGTGCAAATTTAATTAGCACGATCATATGACTCATCTTTGGATTATGTGACAGCTTGAAGAATGCGGGTTGAACACGTGCGCAAGGGTTGTCATGCATGTATGAACTTGTCTGTTAGAATGCATGACTCAAACGTGTCTTCTGCGCATGCGCAAGTCAGTCCTAAATATTTTAAATATAACATGTAATTTGCTAATCAGTCAGTCGCGCTCCATTCACGATGGTAACTGTTGCTAAATTGAGTTCTAAAGTTCTTAAGACGGTGGCCGCCGGTTTCAAAATTTTAAAAACGCAAGATGAATGTTCTCGCTGGTTGAAACAAGTCAATAAATTCATATTGTTGATAAATAAAGCTATTAAACAAAACAAAGATACGAACGGTAATTTATTCCAGCTAGAATCAAATTTGGCGCTATTTAAATTCTATCGTGAACAATTGAAACAATTCAAACGTGGTGTTCATGGTGCGGGAGTTAAACAATCTAAAAAATTACTTTGGCAAGATCTAGAGTCATGCTTTGAGTCACGCATTCGTACTGGAATTATTATAAATTTGAGTTATAAAGATCCATTGTTATTTTTAAAGAGATGCTATCGCATATTTTCAAACAAAGTTAGGGAAGCGCTAAAATTATCTAACCTCAAAGTGAATATTGTGTTAAGTGCAAATTTTATAATGCCAAACACTGGTGCAATTGAACTAAAATCATTTAACATTGCTAATAATATTATCGATAGAACAACGAATATAAGCGAGTGGTTCAGTGATGGTGTCGATAAGATAATGGCTAAATTGTCCGAGTACCAACTACGTGATTCAGGCTGGAGCTTGTATGAAATTTTGCATTTAAAACTCAATATTAATGAGTACAATCCTATTTCTGGAGGATCATACATTAGTCTGCCACTCGATATAAGAAACAAGCAAGCTATAATCAATGTGAAGAATAATGATGAATATTGTTTTTTGTGGGCAGTAGTTTCAGCTCTGTATCCTGTGAGCAAACATTCTGATCGTGTATCGTCATACCCACATTTTAGTGAAGTTCTGAAATATGATGGTATTAGTTTTCCAATGCAGTTGAAGGATATTCCAAAATTTGAGGTGATGAATAATTTGGCTATAAATGTTTATAATTTAGAAAAATTAAGCGGAGTGAAAAATCAAGTTGTACCATTATATTTATCCAAATTTGAATGTAGTAGGTTTGTGCATCTCCTGATGACACATGAAACGGACGATGTCGATGATGATGATGATATGGAAATTGACAGTGAAAATATCAAAACTGTGAAAAGCTGCACAAATTATCATTTCATGTGGATAAAGGATATTTCTAGACTCTTGAGCAGACAAATTTCAAAGAAAAAAGTTAAACATTTGCTTTGTGATCGGTGTTTAAATCATTTTGTTTCGGAAAATGCATTTCACAGACATACAGCTGACTGTAAATTAATAAATAAGTGTCGTATTGAGTTTCCAAACGGTGAGAACAAGTTTTTAAAGTTTAAAAATATTCACCATCAGGACATCGTACCGTTTGTAATTTATAGCGATATTGAGTCTATTCTGAAGAAAACTGAAGATTCTATCAAAATCAATGAACATATTCCTTCAAGTGTTGCTTTTTATTTAAAATGCTCGTATGATGATACATTGTCATATTTCCAATTATATAGAGGTGAAAATTGCATTGATTGGTTTGCACAGGAACTTTATTTGATCTCTCAATTCATTGATGAAAAATTCAAAAATTCAATATCCATAAATATGACAGAGGAAGATAAGCAAAATTTTGCACGAGCGACAGTTTGTTATATATGCGGAAATAGGTTTACTCTTGATGATATTAAAGTCAGAGATCACGATCACTGGACTAGCTTGTACCGTGGACCAGCACACCAGTCTTGTAATTTAAAATTAAGAAGATCACATACTATTCCAGTCGTTTTTCATAATCCTAGCAACTATGATGGTCATCTGATTATAAAGACTATAGCTAAAAAAATTCCAGGACGAATGTCATTACTTCCTATAAACAAAGAATGGTACATATCATTCACAAAATATATCGAAGATACAAGAATTAACTTTAGATTCATAGATTCATTTCGGTTTATGGCTTCGAGCATTGAAAAATTAGCGTCCTATTTAGGTGACAATGATAAACCTATCACAAGAAGTTTTTGTAAAAATGACGAGCAATTCAAATTACTTACGACAAAGGGCATTTTCCCGTACGAATTTGTTGATAGCTGGGATAAATTTGAAAATAAATGTCTGCCAGATCACAGTCAGTTCTACAGTTCTTTGAGAAATGAAAATATAAGCGAGAGTGATTATAGTCACGCAATAAACGTGTGGCAAACTTTCAATTTAAATTCACTTGGCGAGTACTCGGATTTGTATCTTGCAACAGATGTACATTTATTAGCTGACATTTTCGAAAATTTCCGGAAAAATTGTCTGGAAACATATAAATTAGATGCACTTCACTACTACACGGCTCCGGGCTTATCTTTCGATGCGATGTTGAAATACACAAACGTTACTCTCGAGCTATTAACCGATGCTGAAAAATTGCTGTTCATTGAGAAAGGGATTCGTGGTGGTCTTGTTCAATGTTCAAAACGTTATGCTGAGGCCAATAATGAGTACATGAATGAATCTTACGATCCGGATAAAGACGAATCTTATCTCATGTACTTCGATGTAAATAACTTGTATGGCGCAGCGATGAGTCATTTTTTACCGTACGGGAGCTTCGAGTGGGTTGATGAATCTGATTTCTATAAAATAAATTTGATGGATATTCCAAAAAACGCTGACACGGGGTATATTTTCGAAGTTGATTTAAAATATCCACAAAGCCTCCAAGAATTACATAGAGATCTACCTCTTTGTCCAGAAAATCTCATTCCACCCGGATCCAAGCAATCAAAATTAATTGCAAACCTTTATGATAAAACAAATTATGTCATTCACTATCAAAATTTACAGCAGTGCGTATCGTTAGGTCTACAAATAACACAAATTCATAGAATCCTCAAGTTCAAACAGAGTCCATGGTTAAAGTCATATATCGATTTAAATACAGATTTGAGGAAGAAATCGAATAATGAATTTCAGAAAAATTATTTCAAATTATTGAATAACGCAATATTTGGTAAAACAATGGAAAACCTCAGACAGCATAAAGACGTGAGATTGGCAACTAAATGGCATGGTCGGTACGGTGCGAAAGCGTTGATTGCTAAACCAAATTTTCACAGTTGCACAGTACTAGACAAAGACATTATATTGATAGAAATGAGTAAAAAAGCTATTGTCTTCACTAAACCTATTTACGTTGGATTCTGTGTGTTGGACATTTCAAAAACATATATCTACGACTTTCATTATAATTATATTAAACAGAATTTGGGTTCAAAAGCAGAGCTCTGCTATACTGACACCGACAGTCTTATTTACTATTTCCGAAATACTAATATCTACAAAATTATTAAACAGGACATACACAAATTTGATACCTCAGATTATTTACCCAATAATATTTTTGATATACCTTTAGCAAACAAGAAAGTTCCAGGACTGATGAAAGATGAGAACAACGGTATCATTATGACGCACTTCATCGGATTGCGAGCCAAAATGTATGCATACAAAACTTCAACCAAAGAATGTATGAAAGCCAAAGGTGTTGCAAAAGCTACCATGCGGTCCATCTCATATGACGATTATTGCAACAGCTTATTTAATAACGCATCAATTGTCAAACCACAAATATTAATTAGATCCCAAAAACATAATGTATATACCATAAAACAGAATAAATTAGCTTTAAGTTCTTTTGACGATAAACGAATAGTAAATTACATTTTTCCTGAGACATACCCCCATGGCTACACTTTTAGTTCATAAGTATAACTTGTAAATACTGAAAATAAATGCATTGAATCATATTGTTTGTATTATTTATCCCATCTCAAATATCCCAAGTTGAACACCATTGTGAATAGACTAGCGCTAGGTATAGTATGTTCAAACACACACTACCGTCTTGAAATTTTGTCGTGGCTGCGGTGACGGGCTAGCCGAGCAGCGGTACGTGTGACCTACAGCCGCAGCTTCAGGTATAATATGCTCAGCGGCAAAGAGGATCAAGAATAAAATTTAACTTCAAGATCTGCATAATATTGATCGCACCCGCATATGACCACATGTTAATTATGCACCCCATCGCTGGGTCAGGGTTGAATGCACCCTGGGGTTATGGCACACGGCGGCGGCGGCGGGGGCGGCGGCAAAAGCCCGGTGATCTGACGATCTCGTTGCCCGCGAGAGCTATCGCGATTGCCGACTAGCCGAACAGCAAAAGTGCGGTGATGGCGGCCATTTTGAAATATGAGCCAGAAGCCCTACTGCTTATCTACTTTGTAGAAAGTTTATTCTTAAACCTCTTTCACATTTGTCAATTTTTCCGTCAATTTCAAATACTTCCTCAAGTTCTAGAAGTAGAACTTAAAATACAGCCTAACATTTGCCAATTTTTCCATGAAGGTTTAGAGTTTAGATACTTTCTCAGCAGCTTAGTAAGCTGCCAATGGAACAAGTTCTACTTTTCCTTCAATTTTTCAGGGATTTCTGTTGATTTTTTTGAGAACTGTGGAAGTGCCAAATAGAAAATAAGGTAAAGTGTAGAATTTTTCTGAATAATGGAATAATTTAATCCTGAGGGTGAAGCTGAAGAGGACAATACTCACCTGAGGGATTATAGTTTAAAAGCAGATTAATTAATCTTAGAATTTTGACAACAACAAACTTGATACAAAAATGTCGAGTAAATTCACCATAGTTACAAGGCTGGCTACAGCAGTTGTTAAATAAATAAATTTGCTGTCAAAAAGATGAGTGAGAAATTTGATATTGATGAGACTGCGGAAGAAATGACTAAAATTATTTCCCCAAAAATCTAGAAAATTTAAGAACAATACGATGCATTTGTAAAATTATGTCAATTGCGATAATGCCAATATAAATCATGAATAATACAGGTATGAATTATATTTTAAAAAATCAATTGGACATTTAGGTACGTAATTTGATTATTTAGTTGTCACAGGAAAATTTGTTTATCCTATTCTAGTCCTTTGGGATTTTTGATCATTTTAGATCCCTAGGGACTAAACTCAAACTTATGTCCCTGAAATGTGGGATTAAATTCGCCTTTACTCCCGGGAGTGCGAAAAGTATGTTTGATCTCTGTGAAGTTTGAAGCGAGAAACGCAACACGTTCATAAATATGTGTACCTGTGTTGGTCTAAGAGCTGGCTACATAAAAACCTTGCTATCACTAAATGGCTAATTCCTTTTGTAAAAGGATCTTTTCGTGGAACCGAGTTCGAATCGCCTTGTCTACCAGCCCGAATCCGTGGCTTTTGGGAATTTTGAAATGAATATTTTAATTCAAATTACTGAAAAAAATTCTGTCAATTTTGACGAAAACAATGCCATTCACAATATCGTTTCCTTGGTTACCACTCATGTGCACTTAATCTAAGAGATGGCTCAATTAAAAAGCTTGTCATCGCTCCATGGCTGATTCTTATCATGAAAGGATCCTTTTGTGTAGGCAAGTTCAAATTGTCTTGTCTGCTAGTGGGATCCCGTGGCTTATAGTAGAGGTGGATGGTGAAATAAGTAAAATTTCGATATCAAATTTCTCATAAGATACATGTATTATGATTATGAAAATAGTTTCTATTTATTCTTGAGAAACACAATGAATTGTTGGCTGTTTGCCTGTGGCTAAAGTGCTAGCAGTCAGTGCGGAATTGGAGAGAAATTTAAAATGTAAAAATTATAACATACATGCATGCCGATTGATTGAATGTTACATTTATATATCAGAATAGTCATATGCAGAATGGCAAACAAAAAAATCATGGCTAAATTCATGAATGACAGATATTACAAGTGCGCTTTTGCAAGAGCATTTGAGTACATCCAAACACAAAACATTTTCTTCTTGAATGATTTTATTCTTTGTATGTTCATCAAATAAATATGATGTACAGAAGTGACCTTTGATAAGTTTGACGTGCTACCTCATAGATGTGAAATTTTTCCTTTGTAAATGTCAGTTTGACGGCAGTAGTAGTTGGTAACTAAGAAAACGATATTGTGAATGGCATTGTTCTCGTCAAAATTGACAGAATATTTCTTGGCAATTTTAATTGAAATATCAAGTTCAAAATGTCCAAAAGTCACGGACTCGCGCTGGCAGACAAGACGATTCGAATTTTGCTCCACAAAAAGATCCTGTTAAATAAGGAATTAGCCATGTAGCGATAACAAGGTTTTTTATGTAGCCAGCTCTCCGTCTAGTAGGCACTTCATCCTACTTATCTAATAGTGGTATTCCGCAGCTTGAATTGAGAATAAAATTGACAAGTGCGAATGGTTTCCATATGTAGAAGACTTTGTATGATTCATTGAAAAATTATAAATACTTGACATTGACGGAAAAATTGACAAATATAAAATGGGCTTCAAGTGATTCATAAACTTCTGAGATCGTAAGAACTTCTCCGTCCCCTTATACCTTGCTTTTAAACATGTCCTAATAATAAGTTCGTAAACAAAAATATATTTATAATCTTACCATTTTGATCCGTTGCATCTGAAGTAGCGCATTCTCTTTTCTTCAAAAAAAAATCCTCTAATTTGTCTCCGGGAGAATAAGGATCCTCCTTTATTATGAGTTCTTCATTAATCTCTTCTTTGATATAAAAATTGTCTTCTTCATCTTCATATTTTATTACATTATCTGGTTTCTTGATACATTCGTTCATACTTTCACACTGATTTGCCGTTTGTGAATTGTGATGAACAGTATCGAATAATTCAATATCTAATTCTATTTTCAAGTCCGGTTCTTCTGCATTCTTATCGCTATTCAGTTCGTCGTTGAAAATTTCACATACTCTTCGCTCAATATCAATTAATGAGACTGATAGACATTTATAATTTTTATTCTTCTGCTTTAGTTTTTGTATATATTCGTTATAAGTATGAATATTTTCCAAACATTTTTGTCTAAATTTAGAAATACTGTCCAAGTCATCCAAGCATTCCTGGCAAATTTGCTTTGAAATACTTGATATCTGCAATATGTAAAATAAGTTTTATCATTAGCAAAGGGAAAATTCTGAATGTCTGTTATACATATAAACTGCACTTCCGGCTCAGCCGATTGATACAAAAATACTAGATAACCATTTTGATGCTACAACAAGTTCAAACACTAAATTTCAATATGCTATGGCTAATCATTCTAGATTTACGCAAAAAAATTTAAAAAATTTCAAGTAAAGTGCACTTCCGGTATAGACGATTGGAACCATAATGCAAGGTGCACAACTAGACCCTATACCAGTCCTAAATACAAAATTTCAACATTATACGTTCAACCAGTTTTGAGATTTGCGAGTTACGAACGCACGAACGAACGCACGCACGCATATACGTACCGACATCAAGCCGAAAATAGTCAAAATGGATTCAGGGATGCTCAAAACGGATAGTTCCATCAAAATCTCGATAGGTGAATTTTGTCGGTTTCACAATACTTCTCTGTACTTAGTACAAGTAAGTAAAACAAATTTTTTACAAGTATAATATAATTTGAAATGAATTCTCATCTCAAAGCGCACATTTTGTTAGGTTTCATCACAATTCAGGGCGATGCGGATCATGAAATTGTTATACAAATGGCTAATAAATGTAAATGTTAGTGAAAATCCTTTTGAAAGGGACAGATTTATATAGAAGTCAATCGAATTCTATGGCCCGTATTCTCACCTACTTGTGAAAACACTGCTCTGGGAAGATTTGGTTATAGAAACGCGCGAAATAGCGGTCTAATTCCCACCTCAAAAAATTGCGCGGTAAAGCGCTACTACAGCAACGGGAAGAAGTGAACTGCAAAAGTGGTGACTACCGTCTTTGCGCGCGTTACTTGTTTGACATTTGAAAGAAAATGGTGCACGAATTATACGACTTGCCAGAATTAGCTGAGATAAACAATGTAAATGAAGCTGTAGAAGCAAGAATGATGCGATTTAGGAGAAATAAAGATAGCTACAATCCATTTGACGATCTATCTTCAAGTGAATTTAGAAATAGGTATCGACTGACAAAGGATTCTGTATTGTATGTCCTAAATCTTATAAGAGATGAATGGCAAACTACCAAACATTTCTCTGCCTCTTTAGCTCCTAAATACATTCCTTGTGTAATACACAAGAAAATTTCTAAATTAGTTTATCAACTTCACGACCTAAATGGCCGCGACTTAGGACGCTGGCACATAAAAGACCTAAAGCCTCATCCTTCTGATGATGATAATTCTTCAAATCAATAGTTTTGTTACAAAATATTTCACATTTTCTTAAAATTCTTTTTACACATATTTCGTTACGTCCCAAATCGACCCCTACTTATAATTTGCTACCTCCTATTTCGTCCCTATTCTTAGAAATTTTTCTTTTCGAGAAAAATTCCTTTTTCGTGGAGGGGCAGTGTTACAAAATTTCGTCTGACGTCTTTTTTTTTGTACAATTGTTTTCCCATTGCATACACCTGTCGCCATCTATGTAGCAGATTCGCACTAATTTTGTAAAATAGTACGTTCGTCCGACACTTGATTGAAGCGCTCTCTTGGGGAGTCGACGCGTCTGCTTCTTCCTCGCTCTCTTGCTTCCGAGCTGTTGTTGCAGACGTTTGTTTTTGAGTAGTCTTGTGATTTTTCTTGTTGTTCTAAATTTGGTGATTATTTTATTTAATTAAAATCAGTGTTATGATTTTGTAAGTATTTCATTTATTATTTTGTTCACGTATTCCAAATTTAGTATTATTTTTCTAGTGATTTCGTTTGAGGCGACCCGCGTGGTTAACCTTTTGTTTTCCAAATTTATTTCTTTCATCCTTTATTATTTGTTAGTTTTTTGTGTTCAGCACCTTTTTACTACCTTGAAACTTTTATACCAAATTGATATTTTTGTTCTAAATTTATTTTTTTTTTAATTTTATAATAGCGTCGGCAATAGCCGTTCCGGTCGTAGGAGCTGGTCTTTTCCTCTTTAGGAGGTTATTATTGTTTGTTGTCCTTCCTCGGGAAGATTCGTTTAACTATTTCTGATGTTTTGTATTCAGATTAGTTTTGATAATTATTACTATTGATAGTGTTTCGTACACATGTCTAGTTGCTACCTGCCCTAGTTTACCATAATTTTCCGTCTACAAGAGTAGACATTCCTTTTTTTGTAATTTACCGGTTTTTTTTTGTATTTCTGTTTTAAATTTTTTTTTTACTACCAAACGCGATCAGGCGGATATCGATTCGGTGATACGCGATTTTTTTTTATATATACACTCGAAGTAATAAAACCTACGAGATTTGTGGCTATCTTCGTTCCTCCCTTTACCTTTCCTCACCTAAGTATGTGTGCTGTATGAATGATTAGTGAAAGTGGTTGATAATACATATTTTAACTATATTTGGATCCAACGCGTTGCGGATTTGTCATTCAACAACTCGTAGTTTAGTTTCTTACGTTGTTTTAGTAGTTTTTTGTTTCCAAAGCTTAAAATATTTTGTTGTGGGCTTTAGTTCCCGTTTTTAAGCTGGAAAATCCTACGAGTTTGTGAAGATTGATCCAATTTTTTTAGTAACGAACCACGTTCGTGAATTTATTGACTCGTCGCTAATAAATCCTTTTTCTTGTCCTGCTAGACTTTGTATTTTCTGTGTTTTTTCTTCTCTTTAATGCTCAGCGTAGTTTTTTTTACTTTGCAAATTTTTAGTGCACTATTTCAAATCAGACAAATAAATAACTTACTGATTATTTTATTTAACTTTTACTAAATTTATAGTTTATTCGTTTTTTTAATTAAATCTAAATTTATTCATTCAAGTTTAACGCTTCACGTTTGAAGAGAGCTCTCCAATTTTTTATAGGAACCTCCTGTTTCAGTTGAATTGGATACTGGTTGGGTTGTTTGTTTTCAGTGTAAACTGCTAGGAATCTTAGGGACCAGTGGCCACTTGAGACTAGTTTTTGACCAACTTCAAGTTAAGAAAAACATCAACACGTCTACGAAATTAAGAAGAACATTAATATCTCCCGAAGTTGACGACCAAGCGCACGGCCAACCTTAACACCTTCAAGGACCGTTGGGTATTTATCAAAGCACTATAAGACGCAAGATCAACTTTACTTAATTCAGGGAACGTTCTTGTCTGACGTTGTTTTTGTGGCTACCAATTCGACATCTATCTTCTCTGCCGATACTAGTCTTGAGTTCCGCCTGAAGAGGATATTTAGCTAGTTTTTGTAACGTAATTTTGAACGTCTGTGACGTGCTCTCCAGTTCCCTTTTGGCTGTTGCAGTGAGAATTTTTTTGTATAATAGCTTCAATCATTTTCGTAAGTTACAAATTTTTTGAATTATAATTTTTGGAATTCTTTGCTTGAAATTAATAATAATTTTATTTATAATTGATTTCGACGTCTATGCTTTATTTCTTTTTTGCTGTCGCTATTGTCTCCCAGAATAGTACCTTTTTCTCCTTTGATCATTTCCTGGGAGTGGCGCCCATTTCCTATTTTTCAGGTAAAATATTTCTGGTGCCCTTATTAATAGCTAGCCTGGGTCTTCACTTACAAGGTAGGATATTCCATTACTTAAATTTAGTGTCAATCAGCAGTACATTAAGTTTTTGCCACCAAATAGTGAAGAAACATTACCTTTTTTAATTTCCTACTGCCACCTTGGAAATAGGAAAAGGTACACTGACGTCCGAACGTGGGGCCCTTAATTTTGTTCAGCCTTGAATTCTGTTGCAATTCAAATTTATTTTTGCTCCTCCAATTGGTTGCACAAACTTTGACATCGAAAAGAAAACTGGAAATATTCATCCTGAAATCCTTCTACTCTTACTCTTTTCTTTCTATCATTACTATTTTTCCTCTAGCATATGCAAGATACCTCTACAACTCCTTTTTGTGCCATTACTAATCAAATAAACTTTTCTGAGGTACATACCAAGATGAAGCCCGAATGCATCGAATACCTATCAGAGGATGAGTTGTTATATGAACTAGGAAACCGAGGTGTTGAAATCAATAATTTGTCGGTGGATTTAAAACCTATATTGAGAGGATTGCTGCAAGTTGAAGGAATAAATGGGAATCCATCTCCTATACCACACAATTATATACCAGCCACTGAAAACGCGACATGTCAACAGAAGCTACTGGATTTACGTGGTAAGATAGCCCAAATCAATAATGATAATTCTCGTGCTACTTCGTTGCGATTAGATTACCTTTACAATCGCGTTTTACGTTTAAATTCAGTTCAACCTTGTCCAAACCTATTAGCTCTTATAGCTGATTTGCGAACACAGCTCGACAACTTTTCGCGATTACAAGCTCCTTTGGCTAAAGCCGATCTTATTTCTTTCAATAATCAATACGTATCCTTACCAAATTCTACACCACCGACCCCAGTAGAACATCAAACTTTGATTGACACCCCAAATTATTCTTCTTACGGTTTTTCACAACCTTTAAATGCACCACCACAACATCTATCTCTACGACAACCTATTTTTGATTTGACTGTTCCATCTCCAGTCGTTTCACCGTTAACAAATAATTTACAACCTACTTATTCTTCAGTTCCTGACGTCTATAAATGGAATTTAAAATTCGATGGTACCGGCAGTGTTAACTCTTTTTTAGAACGTGTAACTGAACTAGCTACTTCTCGAGGTGTTTCTTTAGCTAATTTGCCTAAACATGCTAGCGAACTATTTACTGGACCTGCTTTAATTTGGTTTCGTGCAATTCGAGATGATATTCAATCATGGGATGATTTATGTTATCGCTTAAAACAAGCTTTTCTTCCATCAGATTATGAATTCGAACTTTGGCAGGAAATACAATCTCGTACTCAGGGTATTGATGAAAAAACCGAACTTTTTGTTGCTGTTTTGAAATCATTGTGTAGTCGCTTACAAATTAAACCAGATGCAAAATCTTTTCTAACTTTGGTTTTACGAAATTTACAGCCTCGCTTTCAGCAGGATATCGCCGTTTTGCAATCTCCTACCATCGAACATCTTATTAGTGTTTGTAAACTCAAAGAAAACACAGAACATAGGGTTGAAAAGTTTAAACCTCCACCTTCTCGTACAAATAAATTACTAGAGCCAGAATTAGCTTACCAACGTCCCGTTGCATCTTCTTCTCGTGTGAATACTGTGCACACGACGCCTTCTAAAAATCAAAATACTCGTAAGTGTTTTAATTGTGATGATCCAAATCATTTAGCGCCTCAATGCCCAAAGCCTCATAATAAGCATTGTTATAGTTGCGGTTATAAAAATGTCACTCGTTTTACATGCCCACATTGTTCAAAAAAAGAATAGGATCGCGTTGTTTCAGTCGCCGACGCACACGATCTTTTATTAAGACTGACCGTTCAGCTTGGAATGACTGGCTGAAAACTGTAGCTAAATTCTGTAAAAGTCCTACCATTTCGCCTATTATTCATCATCCTAATTTAGACTCGCGACCTTTTGTTAAAATTCTTTTCGGAAAAACTCCTGTTGTCGCTCTATTAGATTCGGGTGCTAACGTTTCTGTACTAGGAAATAAAGGCATTTCTTTACTTTCTGCTAATAATATACCGCTTTTACCTTCTAAAGAACCTACTGTAACTACTGCAGATGGTGCTTCTCAACAAGTCAATGGAAAAGTTACCGTTCCTATCACTGCAGATTCAGTCACTCATTATATAGACTTTTTAATAGTTCCTGCTCTTGAACAATCTGTCATATTAGGTACCGATTTCTGGCAAACTTTCAATATTCATGTCAATTTCAAAGATAATTTATGGAATTCTAGGCCGACTATTAATGCTTTTAGTTCACTACATGATTCTACCGAATTAACTACTTCTCAAACTGCTGCTCTACAAGTAGTCATAGATTCTTTCAAAGAACTTGGCTCAAAACCTCTTGGACGCACTCATTGTCTTACGTATTCAATTGATACTGGCGATGCCACTCCTATTAAACAACGATATCATTCTGTCTCTCCAGCTATGTTGTCCATCTTGCATCAAGAATTAGATAAAATGCTTGCACTCGGTGTAGTACGTCCTTCAAAAAGTGCTTGGTCGTCCCCCGTTCTAATCGTGAAGAAAAAATCTGGAGAGCCCCGTTTTTGTTTTGATGGCCGTAAACTTAATTCAGTTACCAAAAAGGATGCTTATCCTTTGCCTTTAGTCAATGACATCTTGGATCGATTACGCGATGCTAACTATCTGTCTTCAATTGATTTAAAAAGCGCTTTCTGGCAAATTCCACTTGATGACGCTTCTTGTGAAAAAACCGCCTTCACTGTGCCAAATCGAGGTTTATTTGAGTTCACGCGAACCGCTTTTGGTCTTACAAATGCTCCTCAAGCCTTGCAACGATTAATGGATGCCGTTCTTGGTCCACTTTTACATAAGTCTGTTTTCGTTTATTTAGACGACATTATAATTTGTACTTCCACCTTCGAAGAACACTTGTCAGTACTCTTTGACATTCTTAATCGACTTAAAAATGCAGGTCTTACTATCAACTTTGGAAAATGTGAATTTTGTAAACCCTCTTTAAATTATCTTGGCTTCGTAGTTGACAAACAAGGATTACGTACCGACCCAGACAAGGTTGCCGCCATTAATAACTACCCTTTGCCACGAACAGTTACGGAAATTAAACGATTTTTAGGTTTAGCTTCCTGGTATCGGCGTTTTGTACCTCAATTTTCATGCCTTTCAGCCCCTATCACTGCTTTAACTAAAGGAAAACGCAAATCTAATATTGTTACTTGGGATCAAGAAGCTCTTCAAGCTTTTGATAAATTAAAATCTTCACTCACTTCTTCACCTGTTTTGGCTAGTCCAGATTTTACAAAACCATTTACCATTCAAACAGATGCTTCAAATTACGGCATAGCCGCTGTATTATCTCAAGATTCCTCTGGCGAAGAACATGCCATTGCTTATGCAAGTCGTACTCTTACGCGCACTGAACGTAATTACTCAGTTACTGAACGCGAATGTTTAGCCGTTCTTTTCGCTATTACCAAATTTCGTCCTTATGTCGAAGGTACTTCTTTTACTGTTATTACTGACCATCATTCACTATTATGGCTTATGAGAATGCAGGATCCCACAGGTAAACTTGCTCGTTGGGCTGTTAAGCTTCAACAGTTTGATTTTCAACTTTTACATAGACCTGGAAAACTAAATACTGTCCCAGATGCTCTTTCACGTGCTCCATTAACAATTTCAACTTTATTTGTACCAGCCGATAACTCAGATCCATGGTATATAAATCTTCGTACTTCAATTCTTGCTTCTCCTTCTGATTATCCAGGATGGCGTGTAGAAGACCATACAATTTATAAACTTGTTCCGCAGAACCGTGCTGTTAATTTATCTCCATGGAAAATAGTCGTTCCCTCAGATCTCAGGGATGAAATTCTCAAAGAAGCTCACTCTGCTACTACTTCTGGTCATTTTGGCGTATTTAAAACCCTTCGTCGTCTTTCCGAAACATACTATTGGCCCGGTATGAGACGTTCCGTACACCGATTTGTAACACAATGTAAAATTTGTTTAGCTCAAAAACCTTCTCAATTACCTTCTTTAGGCCATATGGGAGAGCCTAAGAAAATTAACTATCCTTGGCAGGCCATCGCCATTGATTTAATGGGTCCTTTTCCTCGATCATCACATGGGAATATGCATTTATTAGTAGTATCAGATTGGTTTTCAAAATTTCCTTTATTATTTCCTCTTCGTCAAGCTACTTCTAGAAGTATTACTACTATTCTAGAACGTGATGTCTCTCTTCTCTTTGGAGTCCCTCAAATTGTAATTTGTGATAATGGTACTCAGTTCAATTGTGACGAGTTTCGTCGTTTGCTGAAAAAATATCAAGTTCCAAAACTTTGGTACAATGCTAAATACCACCCGCAAGTAAATTTTGTAGAACGCACCAATAGAATCATTAAAACCGCTATTCGATCCTTTATTAAAGACAACCACCGCGCTTGGGATGTAAATTTACCCCAAATTGGTCAAGCAATACGTACTTCTGTTCACGAAGTTACTGGTTTTACTCCAGCATATCTTAACTTTGGCCGCCACGTACCCTTATCCGGAACTTTTTACTCCGCTCCACCTGATACCATTTTATCTGATACTCCAGCTACTTATGCTAATTCATTTAAAGAATTGCATACTAATTTCCAACTAGTTCAGAAGAAAATTATATCTTCATATGACCGCTCCGCTAAACGCTATAACCTTCGTAGACGTTCTTTAGAATTCTTTGTAGGTGATTCAGTTTGGAAACGTAATTACGTACTTTCTGATGCTACCAAACATTTCTCTGCCTCTTTAGCTCCTAAATACATTCCTTGTGTAATACACAAGAAAATTTCTAAATTAGTTTATCAACTTCACGACCTAAATGGCCGCGACTTAGGACGCTGGCACATAAAAGACCTAAAGCCTCATCCTTCTGATGATGATAATTCTTCAAATCAATAGTTTTGTTACAAAATATTTTACATTTTCTTAAAATTCTTTTTACACATATTTCGTTACGTCCCAAATCGACCCCTACTTATAATTTGCTACCTCCTATTTCGTCCCTATTCTTAGAAATTTTTCTTTTCGAGAAAAATTCCTTTTTCGTGGAGGGGCAGTGTTACAAAATTTCGTCTGACGTCTTTTTTTTTGTACAATTGTTTTCCCATTGCATACACCTGTCGCCATCTATGTAGCAGATTCGCACTAATTTTGTAAAATAGTACGTTCGTCCGACACTTGATTGAAGCGCTCTCTTGGGGAGTCGACGCGTCTGCTTCTTCCTCGCTCTCTTGCTTCCGAGCTGTTGTTGCAGACGTTTGTTTTTGAGTAGTCTTGTGATTTTTCTTGTTGTTCTAAATTTGGTGATTATTTTATTTAATTAAAATCAGTGTTATGATTTTGTAAGTATTTCATTTATTATTTTGTTCACGTATTCCAAATTTAGTATTATTTTTCTAGTGATTTCGTTTGAGGCGACCCGCGTGGTTAACCTTTTGTTTTCCAAATTTATTTCTTTCATCCTTTATTATTTGTTAGTTTTTTGTGTTCAGCACCTTTTTACTACCTTGAAACTTTTATACCAAATTGATATTTTTGTTCTAAATTTATTTTTTTTTTAATTTTATAATAGCGTCGGCAATAGCCGTTCCGGTCGTAGGAGCTGGTCTTTTCCTCTTTAGGAGGTTATTATTGTTTGTTGTCCTTCCTCGGGAAGATTCGTTTAACTATTTCTGATGTTTTGTATTCAGATTAGTTTTGATAATTATTACTATTGATAGTGTTTCGTACACATGTCTAGTTGCTACCTGCCCTAGTTTACCATAATTTTCCGTCTACAAGAGTAGACATTCCTTTTTTTGTAATTTACCGGTTTTTTTTTGTATTTCTGTTTTAAATTTTTTTTTTACTACCAAACGCGATCAGGCGGATATCGATTCGGTGATACGCGATTTTTTTTTATATATACACTCGAAGTAATAAAACCTACGAGATTTGTGGCTATCTTCGTTCCTCCCTTTACCTTTCCTCACCTAAGTATGTGTGCTGTATGAATGATTAGTGAAAGTGGTTGATAATACATATTTTAACTATATTTGGATCCAACGCGTTGCGGATTTGTCATTCAACAACTCGTAGTTTAGTTTCTTACGTTGTTTTAGTAGTTTTTTGTTTCCAAAGCTTAAAATATTTTGTTGTGGGCTTTAGTTCCCGTTTTTAAGCTGGAAAATCCTACGAGTTTGTGAAGATTGATCCAATTTTTTTTAGTAACGAACCACGTTCGTGAATTTATTGACTCGTCGCTAATAAATCCTTTTTCTTGTCCTGCTAGACTTTGTATTTTCTGTGTTTTTTCTTCTCTTTAATGCTCAGCGTAGTTTTTTTTACTTTGCAAATTTTTAGTGCACTATTTCAAATCAGACAAATAAATAACTTACTGATTATTTTATTTAACTTTTACTAAATTTACAGTTTATTCGTTTTTTTAATTGAATCTAAATTTATTCATTCAAGTTTAACGCTTCACGTTCAAAGAGAGCTCTCCAATTTATTATAGGAACCTCCTGTTTCAGTTGAATTGGATACTGGTTGGGTTGTTTGTTTTCAGTGTAAACTGCTAGGAATCTTAGGGACCAGTGGCCACTTGAGACTAGTTTTTGACCAACTTCAAGTTAAGAAAAACATCAACACGTCTACGAAATTAAGAAGAACATTAATATCTCCCGAAGTTGACGACCAAGCGCACGGCCAACCTTAACACCTTCAAGGACCGTTGGGTATTTATCAAAGCCCTATAAGACGCAAGATCAACTTTACTTAATTCAGGGAACGTTCTTGTCTGACGTTGTTTTTGTGGCTACCAATTCGACATCTATCTCCTCTGCCGATACTAGTCTTGAGTTCCGCCTGAAGAGGATATTTAGCTAGTTTTTGTAACGTAATTTTGAACGTCTGTGACGTGCTCTCCAGTTCCCTTTTGGCTGTTGCAGTGAGAATTTTTTTGTATAATAGCTTCAATCATTTTCGTAAGTTACAAATTTTTTGAATTATAATTTTTGGAATTCTTTGCTTGAAATTAATAATAATTTTATTTATAATTGATTTCGACGTCTATGCTTTATTTCTTTTTTGCTGTCGCTATTGTCTCCCAGAATAGTACCTTTTTCTCCTTTGATCATTTCCTGGGAGTGGCGCCCATTTCCTATTTTTCAGGTAAAATATTTCTGGTGCCCTTATTAATAGCTAGCCTGGGTCTTCACTTACAAGGTAGGATATTCCATTACTTAAATTTAGTGTCAATCAGCAGTACATTAAGTTTTTGCCACCAAATAGTGAAGAAACATTACCTTTTTTAATTTCCTACTGCCACCTTGGAAATAGGAAAAGGTACAATATGCGACCAAAAAATCTGTCTCTCCAGATTTACAATTACTGATCACTTTAAGAAATTACGCTAAGGACGATTATTATCAAAATGAAATAGGTAAGTACTTTTATCATTGAAAAAAAAAACGCAAGCCATTTTTTTAAATAGGACTATTGTATCACTATTTATGTTTCTCTAATAGTTATTTGTGTATCAAGGCCGTAAAGGCTATCTTTTTTGGTCGACTGCAATTCAGGTGAGACCAAAAAAGAACTGTAGGCCGAAGTGCACACAACGGTTTTTAGGCGATCATTACGAAATAATTCAAAATCACATAATTTTATCTATTTATTTCTAAAACATTGCAATTGTAAATCTTAGTTGCCGTTGAAATTGTTTTATTTTATTGTCTTCTATCAAGTTGACATTTATGAAAAAGCGTATTTATTTCTTGAATTGTAAGAACTACAGAAGTTGACGGCAGAATATAATATGTAAACTGTTTTTTAAAGAGTTCATGAAGCTGCCTATATAGGTAGATATGAGATGTTTATGAAGTATTTTTTGACAGATCAGTCCCAAAAAGTAGAATTTGACAGATCAGTCCCGAAAAGTGAAACTTCACGGCCGCAAAAAAGGCCATAAAAACACCTTTTTAGGCCACTTTGAGCTTCCCTGACTTTCCCTGATATTCCAGAAAGTGGACACCCTGTTTATGAATCCGCATACATCAAATTTATTAGATGATGCAATGATAGAAGCATCAAGATTTATTCTGAGAATGTAATGCTTCCATATTTTTCGGAATTAGCAAATAAATCGAAATAGTTCTACACTATGGTCGCATTATTCTATGATAAGAACTATGTTAAATATAAAAAATGCAGTAGATTTAAGCAAATATTTGAAACTGTGTGCATATTTAAAAAAAACGAAACGAAGGCTATAATCCCAAAAAATCCAAAGTATTTACAAAAAATCTATTTGAAAGATTTCTGACTCAAGCATCGGATGAACAGTATTTGGGAATGAAGGTAAATATTAGGTGTAATATAAATGCGAATAAATTGTAATACTTAGCTAATTTGTAGATCGTTTTCATAATTGGAATATCCGAAGCATGTCGATGCGATGAGATGGTGAAAAATGAGAATTGACCATATACAACATCTTGGATCTATGATTCATATAAAAATTCCTGACAGTAACACGAGTAAAATACGATCATTCACAATTATTGGAGAGAATCATATAAATATGTATAGAAAATATGCATGTTTACGCCCAACAAATTTTTTTTTTTGAGATACGCAAATGGAAAGTGCTCTAGAATGGTAATGAGGATTTATTCAATTGGTAAAGTACCCAAACAAATCGCCTTCTTTTTGAAACTTCCAAATGCGAAATTGCTTGTAGATGGTGGAGCCGATATCACGTGTTTAAAACGGCATGGTGGCTGGAAATCAAGCAGTGTAGCTGAAGGATATATTGAGGACTCAATAACTAATAGAACAGAGATTGCAAGGAAAATTTTATCATCATTTGCAGAATCAGAATTAAATATTAGCCATTGTGAAACTTTCAACATAAATGCTGAAGTTGATTCTGCATTGACCGATGCAGGATCAAATAATTAAAATTCAGCTAATAATAAAGCTTGAAGCGATTCCGAATCAGCACTACAAAAATGTGAAAATATATAAATTGTTAAGTAAATAACGATATTAAGTCTGCATTGACCGATGCAAGCTTTAATTTCCAAAATGCAACCATTTCGAATTGTACATTTAACTTTTCATTTAATAAATAAAATGTTTATGATTTAAATGTATTGTTTTGAATTATATCTACTTTTGGCCCGTTGCGGCAGCAAATAATATTTGCTGACGCTGCCAACGGCAACGCAACAATTGTTCTAACTACGCTAAAAAGTTAAACTTTGTTGTCATGGATTGATGCATCAAAAGTCATCATTTACTGACGTTTGAAGAAGAATCATATTATACTTGTGCAAAAACTTTTGCCTAAGCACACCATGAATTTTCTTATTGTCGCGTTAAGTACTAACATTTGAAAAATATTTTATTCTGTTACTTGATCGGCCGGGTTTTTTGTAGCCAGCTCTCGCTCTATAATGAGTGATTCTAATGAGAAGCAATATTCCACAATATTTCATACTTCAATAGCAATATTATAAGTCGAAAGCCAAATATACGCTTATAAACAGTTTTATTGTTGTTAAAATAGGTGGAAATTGCATAATTTTTTTGCATCAAGTTTGGAGATTTAGACCTTATGTGATCTTTCTGTTAGTTTATAAATATTCTTCAATTCATTTGAATATTAAACTCAAAATTTTATTACAGATTCAGATAATAATGAGGATGAGAATGATAACAGTAGCACTACGGAAGATCATGAATATTACATTTGTGCAGATAGCGAAAATTCATCAACTGATGAGTCTGATACTGATTAATATCAAGATATTGAATATCTGCTCGGAACATTATTCTCTCCCAAAGCATATATTCTTTTATTCAAAAACTTTCTTTGTTGATCATTTCTTTTGCATCTTCGTTCTTGGAAATTGAATTTCGAATTTTCCCATCATTCTTGTAAATTTTCATGAAGATATCACTATTTTCGAATCGTGTGAAAAATGTCACTCCGAAAGTAAGTATTCCATTAATACTGAAGCAATTTTTTCCAGGGTACTTTTCTATGTTTCTTGTTTAACATCGTTTTCTGTGCAATAATGATAATCTCAAATTGTACGTATAGTTTTATATAGAGATATACTTATCGTTTTTCTTTTAAATGTTGCACTACTGTGGAGGAAATACGAGAAGAGAAATTTTACGATTAAAAAATCGCTATGAACTCAGTTATGAAAATTAAGGCGTAGAATATTAGGGAATATCATTTTTTGATCTAAATAAATGAACATATTTTATTGAAATGCAGATTTATTCTTGTATATATGTAAACACACAAAACGCTACTTTTAAAATTTGTATTCTCGGACTGGCAATATTACGAACTTTTTTTGTCGGACAATATATTATTTGGTTAAGAAACATGTCTTTCTTCATGTGTGATTTTTATTCGACAAGTGTTAATCAGCAAACTAATCTCGTGGAATTAACAATTTCAGAGCGTTGGACTGAAAATATGTGACATAGATTTTGTCGGACAATATTCAACTCCATTAATTCCAAAAATTCGACCGAATGTTAATAATCCAACAAAACACGTAATTTTGACGTTAGGGGTGGGGGTTACGCCGAACGCCTCAAATTTTTGTCGAATAAAATGTTTTTTGTTTTTCCTTTTGTTATTTTTTAACTAAATGATAAAATAATGTGATGTTAATAACCCAGAATAGATCATCAAATCGACGTCTTTTCCGCCTATTCATTGGAAAATGCAGCAGTATCGAAAATTTTCGTAGATAAAAAAGTTGTCGGACTTATCAAAATGAAGCCATACACTAAGTTCCAAAGGAGTGTTGATAATTTGGATAAAGAAATTCTGTACCGCGGACTAAATTACTCTGATCAAATATTATGTCAACATTTTTTTTAAAGAATTATAATTTAAATTAGCTCGGTTGCAGAAAAGTTCATCAAAAGTCATTCAATAAAAATGAACGATATCGAATCGATTTTTTAATGCAGTGTATAACAAACCATTTGGGCCCCTATTCTATAACTTTTATCACCGGTGATACGCAAACAGGGTGATATATTTTGGGCTGCCGTCTTGCGGCGCTTCTGCCGAACTATGGCTATGTGACGTCATACTTAGTGAAATTGTATCACCTCGTATCACCCAGCCAAGAGGTGGTGGTAGAAACTTATCACCGGTGATACTTTGACGTTTGAGGTTATGATGTTTCATATTGTATTTTTAAATGGATCTGATTTTTAGTTGTGGGCTAAAGTACACAAAATTCTTGTGCATAAACCCACCATGAAATGAAAATACATAATAATTTGAAACAAATATTAATTTGAAATCTTATTCACGTTAAAAATGTAGTAGATTAAATTTTAATAACTGTAATATTCAATATTATGCAGTCAGATTTTAATTCTCATTGATAAATGCTGTAAAATATGAATAATTATTAAATCTAACAAATTTCCAAACTATAGTGTACCAACATAAATAAATATAACCAGAAACTTAAGAAAGTGAAAATTACTAGACGAGTACCTTGAGATGCTTCAACGGTGGAAGGGTATATGACGTCATTAATATATCACCCCAAGAGGGTGATAAGTCGTGAAAAGTTATAGAATAGGTACCTTGGTGATAAAAGTTGCAATTCTGTGCAAATCCATCTAGAAATACATGAGAAACTTTTGGTGATTAATGTCAATTTTTTTTCATAGGGATGACAAATTCATAGCGATTTTGTTCATAATTTACGGATTTATGAATTTACACAGAATTGCAACATAAATTCGATTCAATGTGACGCATTCAGCAGATGAAATTCGATAATTAATAATTTTCGGAAGATTAGTAATCGATGACGTAACAATGGCTGGTACCACGAGCTCTGTTTTTGGCGGTACTAAGAGCGTTGTGTCAAGATGTGTTTTAACGCAATTAGAATTTTCCCAAATACTTTAGAAAATAATCTTCAGATATAAATTACAGAAAACACATGTATCTACAAAATTTATTTGCATATTTTCCATTAAAATAGCTTGAAATATTTACATTGCCTTAAACTCTTCTTAAAATAACACTGTTAGTATAGCAAAAAACAGAGCTTGTGGTACCAGCCATTGAGTAGTTCTGATAAATATCAATTTTTTTGATGGGGAGTATATGGCATAGCAGATATTCGTTTTTGTTTGGTTTATTTAGTTTTTATTACTCATGCGGGATAAATACTATTTTGTGCGCGTTTTTTCGGACGGTAAATGGCTCTGCCTTTTGCGTGCGCCAAGTATAATTTGAGTGCGATAAGTAAATTTGTCGCACGTAATTCATTTACCGCTCGGAAAAACAAGCGCAAAATAATACTCATCCCGCATTCGTAATAAAAAATAGTATCTGCAACTCGTGCGATGTTGTCAATTGTCCATTTGAGCGAATGAGCTCATTCACTTCGTTCGTGCGCCCAACTTTGCTCTCGTGGGCAATCGACAACTTATCGCACTTATTGCACAATATACTATTACGTATGAGAATTGATAAAATTATTCTCAATATTCTCATGGGTGTCGGATAAAATGTTAAGTTTGACTATGAAAATTGATAGCATTATTCTCAATATTTTTATGGATGATGGATAGAATGTAGATTTTTATAAATATATAGTCGATATTTTAGCTCATTTTTTACCTCTACTAGAAATTGAAAACAGAGAGCAAATAATCAGAGATGAAACTTTTTCTGAATCAATATTTCCAAGCTATACCGTTATTCAGTTTCATCATTTCTGTTTTTGTATTCATAGAGAGACTGTCTAGCCGCACAAGATTTAAAAATAGCCGCCGATGTGTTAAATCATGAACACAAATCGCTTTCTAAATGCGATAAATAAAATGACATCAGACTAATCAATGAGCTCTCATCGAACTTTTAGAAGCGCATTCAGTGGATGATTAATCACCAATTACTAAACGATGTGCTCTGCTAAATGCAGCCAATATCATTTTGATGGATGAATGAGATAAACGTTTCTGCAACCAAGCAAAAATGTAATCACACTTCAACGAGTCAAAGCAGAAGTGGATATTAATATTTTATGTGTTATAAATTAAATAAATATTGAGCTTATAACTATTCAGTTTTCAACTTTTTCTAATTGCAATGTAACTGTGAGGTTATAAATAAATGATACTTACATATTTTGGAAAAATGCATTCAAGTATCTCTTGAATAAATAAGTCTGTACTAGACTGGGATGATACATTCTTGTTGAAAGATAGACATAGGGAACAAACATCACTCAAATAATACATTTTAGATACGTGTTGTGATACTAGGCGTGTTTCTTCGACAATCATACTGTGAATCTCAGGATCATATTCGCTGTAAATGAATCATGATTATTTTTTGAAGCAAGAAAACAACCAACTTCGAGTCATGGGTCATATTTTGATGTGAGAATATTCATATATTCGTTTTTAAAAATATATTTTAAAACTATGATTTTTGGCGATTTTTTCTCCTGTAATTGGTTAAAATATCAGAATTTTTCAGTATTGATTTTTATTATAATTCATTGAATAGTTTGTTTTTCAAGAACTATTTATTATTGCATAATTATTCGTATATTCATCCATTCATATTAGATGCGGGATGTGCATTTATTGTTTTACCAACGATTTTATTGTTGTGTTCTATCCACCATATTTCAAATTTACACAGATTCTGTTATTGCAATCATCGTGAACATGCAAAAAGTCCGATTCAGGAGGGTAAGGGGATTGTCACTTTGTGATCACAAAGTGAAGAAGTGGGGATAGCGAATAACGACCAAAGAAACATGATTCACTGAATTATGAAGACTTATATCACTTAGATTGCCCGAAGAAACACGCCTACTATAAATTGAAATCAACATTCACTGTTCACAGAAAAAGGTTAACAAACGCAACAAACGTCAACGGCAACAAGTCTTAGATCATAAATAATATCTAGATGGAAGGTGTTCTATTCGCGAGTAAAATCAAACTGTAGCCACCTGGTGTGACAACACGAGTACTACACAAAGACGTATTCCGCTTGAAACGCCATTTAAGCTAATGTTATTGGTAAACAGTGAGCTTTTGTTATTGGCAACTAAAATTACCGTTGATGGCAGCACTGTGCTTACAAAATGGTGGATCATAAGAGGCTTACGGCAAGTTTGTAATCTGTTTACAATGTAAATACGTTGATATTCAGCAAAATAATATTTATATTTCGTTAAATGATTCAATTCGATTCTAACTGTGCGGGAAAGTATTGACTTTTTTCTTCCGTAGCATATAGCTATTTCTTTTAAAATCTTATTATTTACATTTGATTTTTAGTTGTGATTGGAAGACTGCGTGAGGTTATACAATTCATAGCTTTTAAGAAGATAACATTACAGGGAAGTATTTACGACATTTTTGTATTGTACATTTCAGTCTTTAGTTTTCCCTGTACGAATTTTCTTAATCCACACAGATCATTTATCAACTAGCTCGTAGTTCTCAAACTTATTCACTAGACACTTTTCTTTTCTCCTTTTTCGGAAATCTATGAAAACTCAAATCCACAATTCAACAAAGTTTGGAATGACATCCATAAACACAATGGCTGGTGCTACAAGCTCTGTTTTAGTCTATACTAACAGTGTTATTTTAAGAAGAATTTTAAGGCAATATAAATATTCCAAATTATTTTAATGAAGAATATTCAAATGAATTTTGTGGATATTTGTATGTGATGATTGTTTTCTAAAGTATTCGGGCAAATTCTAATTGTGTTGAAACACTTCTTGACACAACGCTCCTAATGTAGCCAAAAACAGAGCTCGTGATACCAGCCA
This sequence comes from Dromius quadrimaculatus, assembly GCA_963989225.1. NCBI lineage: Eukaryota > Metazoa > Arthropoda > Insecta > Coleoptera > Carabidae > Dromius > Dromius quadrimaculatus. Next base: position 33,698,584 of record OZ022328.1, on the reverse strand, counting down.
GTAATTTTTAGCATTTCTTCGCTTGGATTTTATATTTTGAAGAATATAATCTTGAGAAAGACTAATAGCAATGAGGTTATGTAGTTAATTCAACAATAACGTCGAAAGCCAAGTATTTTTCACCGAGTTAATTGAAATAAATTCGATAAGAACTATTGTAGCATAAAACATCATATAAACAACCTCAAAAAGGCCTGATCATATGGAAATTGAGGTTGAATCCACTTTACAATATAGTTCCGCTTATAACCGCATGGTGGCTACGTGTTAAGGTTGTTAAGAAGAGGAGTGGGGTCAAGCTGTGGTGGGCACATATACCTATAAATATATATACTGCTGACCTCCTATCTTAACAAGGAAGCGTCTCCGTACGGTATCTTTTATCTCTTTTCTTCTGCAAGTCTAAACTGCGCATGGTCACAGTCTTGAATTTCATTGGCTGAAGCTTGAAAGATTGTGTTCGGGACGACTCGGAGTCAAATTTATTTTCTAAATTAAGACTTATTTCAAAGTGTGACATTGCGCAGTTTAGACTTGCAGAAGAAAAGAGATAAAAGACCCCGTACGCTGTCAGGTCCAAGTCGTTGGTATATATATTTATAGGTATATGGGTGGGCACCCTGCTCTCATGCTCTATGCTAAATACATAGGATAAAGCATTCATGGCCAACTTCAAATAAACAAAATTTCAATGAATAAAACTAATGGAAATGATTGTTTTCGGTTGAAAATACATAATTTTGAATAATATTTTAATAAAGCTACAATATGATGTGTATAGTACGCAACGCTGTAGTATTTCTGACATTTGACGTTTAGTAATGGTACTGCGTTTCTTAACCAAACAAACTTATTGATGATAAATCTACATCAAGAAAAGAATATCAATGGAAGAATAAATGGGTTACTGAATCAGTGTACCGTCCAGTTGGGAAAGTAATACAAAATTCCAATCGCACACTTTCTTCCTATTTCATCTCATGTGGCGACGTTGCCAAGCATATGTTAATTTGTTAAGTTTTGGAAACTTTTGTACAATTTTTTTGGATAATAATTCAATTTTCTCTGAAACTATAAACAAGACTTTTTTGAAATTTGGTACACATGTTTATAAGACTTTCATAGATATTTTGGCGATTTTTTATAATGCTATCATCTCAGATAGTCGAGATAATGAAGTATAAATCAATGTGAAACACGTCGCGTGCATTTAACGCTGTGTAATAACATGTCACTAGGGTACGTTCGAAAATTGGCTCTGAGCACTCTGAGCGCGCTCGATTTGCTCCGTAGCGTTCGAAAATAGAATCTGGAGCGCTCGGAGCACGCGATCTGCGTTCAACCATGCGTTCAACCATCGATCAACCATCGAGCCTTAGATCATAAATAATTTATGATCTAAGCATCGAGCGTTTAGATCCTTGTCAAAGTGACGTTTGTGAACTGAGGTTAGAGATAAACAAACATTAGTTATTTATTTTCTAAAACTTATTTCTTTGTATAAGATGTCTGTAATTATTTATATCAATGTTCTATGTGCGAATTGTCACATGAGGATGTAATTCTTTTGAATAAATTATTAATCATAAGTAGTATAATATTTACAACATAGTTCTCAAATTTAGAAGTCTGTTCTATATTTTTTTCGTCATCACTTTCATTGGAAAAAATATTATCTGCAAATTCGCAAATTGTTAAATTTGCTCGTATGTTCATTTTGACAGCTCAAGATGATCTGTCGTGTTCGTTCATTCCGAGGACAGATCACGCTCCAATGAATTTTTGGTCACGTGGTCTGGGTGCTCAGAGTGCTCGATAGGCTACGTGCATGAAGTCTACTAGCGCCTCTAGCGGGCAATGGAGAACGATTAAACTCCATTTTATCATTGTTTCATACCTATAATTTTTTAAATGTACTAATATCATTTAATTCAGCTGTGTGCGTATAATATAACTTGCATAGCATAAAAGGTACGTTGAAATTATTAATTCTGAGCATTTTTTTCTTAAATGATAACGTACCTATTATAGAGAAATCGTCTTAATTCGTCCAAATTGACAGGATAACCTCAAATTATGACTCCGTGATCTTGCTGATCGGGTTTGTATTTATCAAACACTGTGTATCCCTTTTACCGAGAAAGCATTGAAGAAAAGCGTGAAATTAGTTTTGCCATATTAAACATGTTGAAGAATATGTTGCTGACAATATTAACAACAAAATTATTGTGAAGTGTATCTGACAAATTTCTATGATTGAAACATCTTACAAATTAGAGATAGAGGTAAATTCATGAATCCCAAATCGATGATGAATATTTCTAATTTCACAATTGAATTACAAACATATTTGTTATATAGATTAATAATGAAAGACAGACAATACTCTATTTACCGCTTTGATTCATTTCACTCGTTTTTTTATGTTATAACTTGGTACATGAAATCTATGAAACTATATTTCACTTGAATCATCCTTAACACAACAACCTGAAACAGAACAAACGTTTTCCCATGTTTTATATGCAATTATTTTCACTTTTAAACTACAATGCTCAATGACAGCTCATTGACGTATTCTGAGAAATGGAGTTCAATGGTTACAATGGTGCTCACAATGAGCGCTCGCATCGATATTTGTTCAAACTCCGCCCCCTTGCACATAGCCTATAGATTCAATTTTCGAACGTACCCTGAACTGCAACTTTGACATTTTTTATCTCGATAACTAAAAACAAGATTGAGTTCAAATTTTGCCAGAATATTCTTCATTGAACAAATAATATACTGTAAAAATTTAAGAAAATTCTCATATACTTTGACTTCCTTCTCAACAACCTGAATTTCAGTTACCAATGTTTTTTCTATTTCACGTTTTTATTTACTATTTCAGTATATGAGTATTGATCAAAATCAGTCTTTTTGGAGACTGCTTTCTTATTTACATCAGTTTCATTTTAACCTCTTTTGCACTTTCCAAGACTGAAGATGTAAGTTAAATTGGCAATATTTTTGAATACATTTTGGTAAATATGAAGTAAATATAAATTAGTCATGTTAAAATCTGGATGAGTATAAACATTACTACTTTTTCAGATGAGCTACAAGAAACATTGTTGCGTCGAAGACTGTTTTTCATACAAGAAGCAACCGATTATTCGGTATAAGTACGAAATTTGTGGGAAACATTTTGAACACAAGTAGATTGTTCCCAATTCAACTAGGAGAATAATTCAAGATGAGGCTATTTTTGTGTGGTACAAACGATCAAATAGATACTTAAGTGGACAAGACAGTTGTCTTTATGCTGTTTTGGATCCCATACAACGACTTGCGATTTGACGCTTCAAGAAAGCATTGAAATCGAAGTACCGCAAGTAATTGGTAAGTACATAAGTACTGTATTTTTTGCTATTATGAGTAAATAATTGACATATTTATTTCAAGGTTACTACCGCTTCACTTCCTTCGGATTCAACTCACGGTCCTGTCCTGGTCCTGTCATTCATTTGGAGTTCAAAAAGAGCAGAAAGTATCTGGGACACAGGATTTCCCATTCATCAAAATTCTCATAGCTGCAAGTAATTATTGAGATGATCAAATCATTACGATCACCTATAATTCGAGAAGAGAAAGAAATAATTGAGACGAATCCTCTGTCCGAATACTGTTACCTAAATGTATATTTTCTGCCGATCTTTACAATGAGTAGTTTTGTCCACACAACAATGACTGGTACCACGAGCTCTGTTTTTGGCAGTACTAGGAGTGTTGTGTCAAGATGTGTTTTAACGCAATTAGAGTTCTCCTAAATACTTAAGAAAATAATCTTCAGATACAAATTATAGAAAACAGATATGTCTACAAAATGTATTTACATATTTTTCATTAGAATAGCTTGAAATATTTATATTGCCTTGAAACTTTTCTTAAAATAATACTGCAAATAAAGCCAAAAACAGAGCTTGTGGTACCCGTTAATGTATTTAGTGAAAATATTATCCCGATGATGTATTTTATACTTTTGTGTGAAATGATTGTCTGATTCTAACTCTATGTAATTATCTATAACTGTATCTGTTTATCGTTTTCATCATTCGCAAATACTCTCAAAATTTTAATTATTGTGTAAAGAAGGTGTATCATAAGATTGTCATATTCGCTGAGTGCGCGACAGCAGCGCCATTTGATGTATGACTATGAACTAAAGGATATTTGGCGTATATGTACATTGTGATCTAACGAGATAAAATGTTATATTTTGGTATCAATAAAAGTATATACGGATATTCTAAACAAGTGAAAAGTTTTATTCATTATTATTATACGTTTCTTATAAGTTCGGCTGACATTAAAGTAAGTATGATCCATGAAAAAATAGATTGAAACTCAATGAATGTTTGGTTGAGTAATGGCATAATATATAAAAACGATCATAAAATAATAACATGGAATGAAAACTTATAGAATGAATAAAATAGTCATTCCTTAACTAATGTTGCAGTTCTGTGTCAAGTTATAAATCAGTAAAACTCGTAGATTTATAAATTATGAACAAAATCGCAATGGGTTTGTCATCCTCATGAATCCATGTGTTTTTAACCATTTCTTATGGATTTATAGATCTGTAGAATCAATTAATTTTCACAGAATTGCAATATGAATTGTTATATATTGTGAAATCAAATTGACAAATTCAAAATGTCCAAAATTGATTAAAGTGTTGTAGGTGGGTTTCAAAATATCCTCGAGATGTTTAAAATACTAATAAATCCTACTGATGGACTTATATGATTACTATTGCTTTCACTTGGTAGATTTTGTTCATTTCGAAGTTTATTTTTCTCCTTAATCAATGCTAAATTATTTGTCGTTGATTATAACTCCTCATGCCATTGATACTGATGGACAATTGAATAATAATATTATATTATTTGCATATATTCATTCTCCTGCTTAAAGTTGAACTTTCACTAACTTTTGAAGTTTTGTAATTTGAAAGGAATATTGTAGAAACATAGGTAGGACATGACTCCTCTTCAGATTTTTTGCCTCCAATGAATGATCACTCAAATATAATCATGTGATTTAGGATACCAAAGCGATCCATTTACACTTAATAAAAAATCATTAATAAATTTTCTTGAACTAGATCCATGCATGATTCTATTATTTAATGATATACAGATATGAGACAATTTTTTGGTATTAAAACAATAATCTCAAAGTCTAAAGAAGAAAAATTGGAAAAAATATATTTGAGAAAATGTTTAGCGTCAGAAAATGCCAATTTTTTAATTACTTTTGAGAATAATAATTAATGGTCCATAAGCATCTGTAACCTCTCTGAAGTCTGCTATTTTCAATGTTATTTTTATCACAGAAATAAAGATTATGGCAATACGTATCTTTTCCTTCTCACTGCAGCTATATAATATAAATAAATATACAAAAGAGCCTCCCGAAGTGCCTGAATCCTCCGTTGCTAGCGCTAGCGACGATTTCACTTCCCCTTTCATGGCTTCACACGCTCCCAATAGCGTTTTCGATTCATATGCACTGAGCATAGTGAGTTTTATAGTGTGACGTCATGCTCGGCACTAGGGCTGCTTGAATACTCTCAAGGTCGTCAGATATGCACTGAGTCCAATCGAATACTTTGTTCAGTGCAAGCAAAAATGGCGGGATGTAGTAGTAGTTATGGTAGTAATGATCAGAATGCAAAAGAAATGTTATTTAATAGAATAATCTATGATGTAGAAAATGAAAAAGGCTATATAAAAGAAAATGATAAGATACTATGCGATAATAAGCAGACCACTATTATAGTATTGATGGATCATCTTCAACATTCTTATATACCATGAAAAAGCCAGAATTTGTTTTTTGAATGAAACCATCTTTTTTCAACTATGTGCCTGATTCCTTGAAAAAGATTCATATAAATTTGCCAGTTCTTCCCATATTTTCCTGGACACCCGTAAATTCTTCCCGAACTAAAAAAATATATACATATACCAACATTTATTCTACTCTAATCATTAAATTGACCAATAACTTCTTCAATAAAGTTTTTAACCTTTGGTCGCATTCTTATTTCTTTAATAAAATCTTGATTTCGTTCGCAAACCCCGCCATTTTACTTGCACTCAAATAACTGCTCGACCTCTCGAGACGGAGCAAGTAATCTTGCACGCAGAGTGCTCTATTCCTCCCCAATCGAAAACAACGTGAACTGCTCACTTGCTCCAAAAAACCTAATTGGACACAATTGTTGCTCGCAGTGCAATCTGAGTGCAGTACCGAGCACTGAATCGATAACGCTATTATATACCTAAGCCGACAATGGGCCAACATTTAATTGTCTAATAGTTGTTGCCAGGCAACCATCGATCATCTAGGGACCATAGCCTCTCAATTATATCCTTCAATTGAACATCGACCTTGTCAATACTAACTAGGATTACAGTTACAGCAAATCCAAATAAATAATTATATGACCTAATTATTACAAATATTTCATATTTGTGACATTATTTATCTGCAAATAAATACAATTTGAAGCATTCATGCACAGAATTGGAATAATAGCAATGAAATTTAATCCTCAAACTTATAACTTTGTCAAGAGAACCCACCTTAAATATTATAACAAAATATGACTCTCTGGGAAACTGCGGTTTTTAAATGTAAACAAGCATATCTTCAGCTTTGTCGCTGAATTTAAAATAATACCACGTGACCGAATTTGTCGCTGGAAACGAGCGTCGAGCGATTGCATGAGGTCGCACCTTGACAGTACGACTTACATCCGACATTTTGGTTGATAACAGTGCCGCCATCGGTAATTTTATTCGCGAATATCACGCAATACATTTTTGCGAACGGTTACGCCAGAAAGAGAGAAAAATATAGGTTACGTTAGTGACAGAGAAATAAAATATAATGAAAGAAAATGAAGTAAAAACAACTGTGCATGTGTATCGTATTTCATTTGCTATTTATAAAAGTAATGTTAAGAACATGTAATTTGCAACTAGAAAACGACGAATAAATATGACTATTCCATTCGTAGTACTTATAACAAGGTTAACAATGCTAAATCGCCTAGAAACGGTGCACATCAGTGGGTATTTGGACGTGTAGAAATACTAGTGGTCAAAGTGAGTATTTTACTGTGTGGATTTGCTACACTTTTTCACGTGTCTTGGTAATTGATGAGATGAAAGTCAGCGAAGCTGTGTACTTTAACGAGCACAATCTTACCGTCGGCGGGCTTACCAGCTTGGGTCAATTTACGCCTGAAAAACATAGGAATCAGCGTGTCGACGAGGCACTTGTTTTCATGTTTCAACCACTATAAGAAAATTGGGTGCAAAATGTCGCTGCTTTCCTCAGTAAGGATCACGCCCCAAGTGCAGTGCTGAAACACCTTGTTGCCGAATGCATTTTGCTCCTGGAGAACTGTGGTCTCAAGATTCATGCTGTCACAGCGGACAACAGAACGATGGGGAAGTCGTTTGGGGTCGAAGAAACAGACACCAGTTGCATTCATCCAAGCTTACTAAAACCAAACAAAAAATGTAAAGGACGCGAATGCAATGGCATTTACTGCGATGGAGAACTTGACGAAAAAATTGCAAAGGGAGGTGGGAGGCGTCTCTGGTTCGTCTCGGACTTTTTTCATCTCCTAAAAAACGTTCGAAATTTCATTATCGATAACGAGAATACATGGATACTTTCACGCTTTTGAAAGTAATGTTATAATCGAATTTTAATAATGATATCTTCTTTACAGACTCCTGACGGAATAATCAGCAAACGACATTTTCGAGCCGTAATAAGACTTGATGGCGGCGTGATGAATATGGGCCTCAAGTTAGCTCATAAACTGACACCGGACCATCTATATCCTAAATATTATCAGAAGATGAACCTGGATCTTGCGCTCGAGGTAATTAGTTAGTGCTACTTCATATGGCGCACACATAATTTACAATTTTTTTCTCGCAGCTTTTCTCCAACAGAGTCTCTGCGGCCATGAAGACATACAAAGAGAATCACCCAAACGATCCTGACCTCGAAGGCTGTGACTCTACAATAAAATTCATACAAAAAATGAGCGATTTGATAACTGCAATGACCTCGAGTTGTCCGAAAGACGCGCTGAGCAAAGATTCGAAGGCATATGAGGTATAAATTCAGTAACGAATCCAGAATTTATTATGGGGGATGAGAGCACTCCTAAACCCTCTCTTTTTTCCGGAATATCTTTGCTCGACTTTTTTTGGGGAAAGAGAGAATAGTTGGAACCAAAATCCCTCATCCCTGAGATTCACCATTGTATAAATCAACCTTCAGGTAGCAATGTTCGATAGCTTTCTTTTTTTTTGACATTTGTAGAGCATTATCAGCTTCCTGAAGTATCTGCATGAATGGAAAGCTGGAACCGCGACTCAAGCGAAAAAAGCCGCTGCGAAAAAGAAGGCAATAAAAGAGGCAATCAACAATCAGCTGCACAAAAAATTAGACAAGAGAAAGCGAGAGAGACCTACGGGAAGAGCAACTTTCTGTCGCAGAGCACTTACGTGGGCTTGGACGTGACTCTTCGAACAACCCTAGAAGTAATGACGTACTTGACCGAAAAGCGCGGTTACATGTACTTGATGACGGCTCGTTTAAACCAGAATGCCCTTGAGGTTTGTTGCACCATCATTGAATTTTAATTGGTAATATAGCATGAAACGTTAATGTTACAGGGTATGTTTGGCATGATTCGGAGCTGCTGTGGTTCCACGGACAAGCCTGACCCCCAATTGTTCATCCTGGTGTATCGCTTGATTAATTTCTATGCCCTGGTCAAACCACCAAAAGGATCAAATGTGAGCAGCCTCGAAATTTTTGAGACTCTGCTCGCCAATGACCATGCCGAAGAACGCGAGAACAAAGAACGCTTCGAAAGCACTATTCACACGATGATCGAACGTGGTGAAGGAAATCTAGCTCAGTATGGAGTCCGTCACAATCACGAATATAACGTCAGCCTAATCAACTCCCAAACACTGACCTACTTTGCAGGCTTTGTTGCAAGAAAATGCTCTAACTGGATCGACTGCGAGGCATATCTTTCTTCCTGCACAAAGCCATGTGGTGATACCATGGAGGACAAAATGATCGACCACTTTAGCCAGGGCTATCTGAAATATCCCTCGGCCAACCTTATGGCACTCGTAATCGCTTTAGAAAAGAGAATCTTGCAGAGCGTTGGACAGTGCGAATTACAATTTTACACATTCCAACATGTACTGCTGAACGTTTTGGAGGAGACACTGAAATTCGTTGGTTGCAACATCCACAGAAAATGGTTGACAGAAAAAGTTATAAAGTATTACGTCGTTGTGAGAGCAAAAATTATTTGCAAAAATCATAATAACATCTTCAATGAAACACGAAAGAAAGAAAAAGAACATCAAAAATTGGCTAAACTCGTCACATCCAAAAAAAAAAAGATAAGCTGAGAATGAAAAAAAGAGATGAAAAGGACTGCATTTAAAAAGATGTCAAAAGTGAAAAGAAAACTGACAATTATTTCTGGCTCCGAGAGATCAATTTTAAATTTATTGTCCTCACGGTCCATTTACGCTCAATGGATTGTTTGTCTCTTTCAAAGGCTCGTCGTTTTGAAATTCCAGATTTTGGGAAATTCAGGAATGCTGCTCTTATTCTGCAATCTAGCAAATATTTCAAGTTACTTGCAAGAGAGCAATTGAATTTACATATGCTATAGCCAAATAAATAATTATCATTTATTCAATAATGTCAACGTTATTGAACACAAGGTTTTTGTTATAAAGGATTAGTTCCGTCGATTTCTCAGTCAAGTATTTTACTTTATCTTTAATACTAAAAAACCCAGTGATCAAACGTTGAGATAAATGTTGATATCATTATTTAGAATTGAATTACATAATATTTATTTATCATTGCGGCATGAGCATTACGATCTATTTGGAAAGAATCTCACCTTTAAAGATTAGCCTTTGAGAAATATCGTTTTCCACGGGCAAGGTGAAGATGTAATATGCATTTGCACTAAGCACAAGGACAATAACTAGGAAAAAAAAAAACTATTTACATTTATGTATATTCACGCACTTTGACATTTCAAGCTCAATATATTATATAGATAAATACACAAGAGCTAGAGAAACGCTGTTAGGCTGCGCGGCGCAGCCTCCAGTTGCTGCACCTCTTTTTTGCCTCACCCCCACCACTATCGTTGAGCCTCCTGTATTATAGACTTCTTGTGGATACCTCCAATTTGTAATCTCGTGCTTTCTTCGTATTTAATGGAATATTTTTCTGAATATCTTCATCAATCACCAATCCTTTTTAAACCAGTTTCCATATATGAACGCAATTTATTTTTCTATTATTCGTCAAAGAAAATGCAAGAAATTCTAACTTTTCAATTTGACAGAAGATTATTTACTCCCTGGTTTACTCGTTCCTTTGAAAATTACGTAACTTGTTACTCGATTCATAGGGAACTAATTTGAAAAAATCTGACGTAGACATCACCTGACTTACTTGAACATCATTTGATATATGTACAAATTTATTTAATAAAGTTTTCTGTCACTTCAGATTATAATTCATATAATTTTAATATTTTGACATGTACAATATCAAACAAAATCAAAAAATGACAACAGATCATCATTGCCTACCTTATCATTTCAATTAAACTGATTGTTTTATACGGCAAATTCTGAATGCCTGTTATACTCATAAACTGCATGTCCGACTTCGCCAATTGATACAAAATTAGTAGATAATTATTTTGATGCTGCAACAAGTTCAAACACTAAATTTCAATATGCTATGGCTAATAATTCTAGATTTATGCAAAAAATTGAAAAAAAGTTTCAAGTAAAGTGCACTTCTGGCTTGGCCGATTCATACAAAAATAGCAGATAACCATTCTGACACAACATCAAGTTCAAATACTGAATTTCAACATCTTATGGTTCATCATTCTGGATTTATTAGAAAAATTCGGAAAAAGTTTCAAGTAAAGTGCACTTCCGATACAGACTATTGCAACCATAATGCGAGGTGCACAGCTACACCCTATACAAGTCTTGAATACAAAATTTCAACATTATACCTTCAACCCTTTTTTTAGATTTGCGAGTTACGCACGAACGAACACATGAACATACGTACCGATATCAAGCCGAAAATAGTCATAATGGATTCAGGGATGCTCAAAACCTCGATAGGTGAATTTTGTCGGTTTCACAATACTTTCTTGTACTTAATACAAGAAAGTAAAAATAGTCGTATATCGTTCGAATCGCGCTGAAAATGGCTCGCATGCGATTTATAAAAAGTATCGCGCGCGCTCGTCTCTTGACGACGGTAACCACCATTTCTGGCAATCAAAATTGAGGCAACCGTATGTATTTTATCAGATAACGTATTCAAGAAGATATCTTCAAATTTTCACCTTTACGAACGATAGCATGCTGATAGCGAAAAAATAGAGGTTGCTTATACCCGACCACCAAGGGTTCCGGTAACGTGTGGGGTGGCAGCCCTATGCCAATTGCATATAATGATTACCTTCTACACGACAATGTTCTTTTTTTCTGTAATGTAGCGCTTATTCATTGATGATGTTTTAAAATATTTTATCTACGACTGTGCGCTAATACGTGATTCGCCCACTAATTTGCGTGTCATTATGAATTTCATAACGGCACTAGTGCCATTATGAAATTCATAATGACACGCATCTTTGTAAGAGAAATAATAAAAATAGAAATTCTATCACACTTCAAGTTTCCTTTATTATGAATAACTATTAATACACACACATTAATTTATGTTTTATAAACGTTTACGACAAGATCAGGGACAAGATTTTCACAATTAGATATGTTTATTTTCTTTATAACTTTGACAGCTGTCAAACAAACAAATAGTTGCCATAACATGCTACTTGATCAAGCTATGAATTTTACACTAAATGTTTTTCGAATGTCAAATATCAAATAAAAAAATCTAATTCAGCAGCAATTAAAGCCGTCGTAGATAAAATATTGAATGATACACGTTTGATACAGCTAGTGTAATGAAACTTGAGTGATAAAAACACTCGGCTAATCGCCTCGTGATTTAACATCACACACGTTTCATTACAACGGCTATATCAAACTTGTATCATTAATATCTATAAAAGAACATTAATTTATTGAACAACTTTCCGGTAATAAAAATCTGAAGTGAACTTACTTGTACATCATTGGACATATATATATATATAGATATAATACGATGTGATTTTGTGTTTGATCATATATATCATTGGATATATATAATCAAACACAAAATCTCATCGTTCCACAGTTAATTGTTTAGGATTTACCCAAGAGATTCTAAAAATCTGTCAAGCAAAATGCGCTTTCAGTCCAGTCGGTTGCTATGGAAACAGTAGCCCATTATTCTTATACTACAACATTCCTAAATACTGATTTCAAAAATTCTACGACTACCAACAGATCTGATTTTATGCGCAAAATTAAAAAATAAATTCCTACTGAAGTGCACTTCTGGTTCAGCCTATTGTTATTAAAATAGTAGGCAATACTTTAGATGCTGATCATTCTGAATTTATGCTGAAAATTCAAAAAAAGATTCAAGTAAAGTGCACTTCCGGTTTAGCCGATCGCAATTATAATGCAAGATGTACAATAAGATGTTATAGAAATTCTTTATACGAAATTTCAATATGCTATGGCGGATCATTCTATATTTATGCAGAAAATTCAAAAAAAAATTCAAGTACAGTGCACTTCTGGCCTGGCCGATTCTTACAAAAATAGCAGATAACCATTCTGATACAACATCAAATTCAAATACTGAATTTCAACATCCTACGGTTGATCATTCTGGATTCATTAGAAAAATTTGAAAAAAATTTCAAATAAAGTGCACTTCCGGTACAGACGATTGGAACCATAATGCAAGCTGCACAACTAGACCCTATACTAGTCTCAATACAAAATTTCAACATTATACGTTCAATCAGTTTTGAGATTTACGAGTTACGCACGCACGCACGCACGAACATACGTATCGACATCAAGCCAAAAATAGTCAAAATGGATTCGGGAATGCTCAAAACGGATATTTCCATCAAAATCTCGATAGGTGAATTTTGTCGGTTTCACAATACTTCATTGTTACTTTGTACAAGTAAAAAATCGTGACAACCTATCCATTTGGCTTATAAGCAATTATAAACTTTTGTTTAATGTGGGTACGGCCCATAGGAACGATCACATACCCGATAATATTACCGGCGCTTGGACTAACAAATGTCATTATTTTTTAGAATGCTGTGGGAAAATTTTCAATTCTAAATTATTAATATTTCGTGAATCACACTTTTTATCCACTTCTAAAACAGGTGAAACAGCTAAACGGGCTACCTCGAATAACTTCTGTGTTATTAAAGATACAGTAAAATACTATTGGACAATCTTATGCAGGACCAAGAGGGACATTCAATTGACCCAATTATGGAAGAAAATATTTTTTTAAACCAGTGGCTCTCAAGCTACAATACAAAATGATATTTTTCCAAATGATATGCTATATAAATGTTTCAAGATCATTCGATAGAATTTTTTTTCTCCAACACTGTTTTGGAATTTGCATATTCCATAACCAAAAATTATGTTGGAACGAATCACATTCCAAAAAATCTGGTTTTACGTTTGACATTTAATATTTTTTTTTAATTTCGTACGAAATATTGGTGATTTTTTAAAACTTTGTTGGAGAAAGTATAGTTTACAACATGTTTGGAATAGCGTATTCCACACTCGGGAACCGTAATCCTCGCATTCGCTCGGTTTGCAGACTTTTCGCTCGTTTAGAATATAGGCCATTCTAATACTTATTGTAGAATATACTATTCTTAATCTAATAGTGTATTTATTTTATACCCTTACATGATGAAAACATTGAGAAAAATGCGATTGAAACTGAAATAAATTTTATTTTCATAGTTATTTTTATAGTTGTTAACTGTGTACATTTCATTTAAAAACTAAATTCTTTTCACTCCTGAAGATGACCCAGGTGAGGTCGAAACTGTAGAGAGTAAAAGAAAAAATGTTTTGATTGTTTCCCCTTATCTCATCTATCATCATTAAACTAAATAAGATTTTATCATTCGTTTTTTTAATTACAAAGAGCCTACGGCTAATTTTAGTAACAAAAACAATGTTAAATTGATAGTGAATGCTGATTTTTTAAATAAAAACATTTTTAGCGATTACGCTTATTTTCATCTTGATGGCTTCGTTAATCGTAAAAAAATGTCGCATTTGGGATTCAGAAAACCCATGAGTGATTGTTGAGAAATAAATGCATCCACAATGTGTTACTCATTGGTGCGAATTTAGGGCTGGGGGCATCATCAGATCATTCTTCTTCAAAGAAGCAGTCGGCAATAACAGTTGATGGTGCTCGCTATCGAGACATGATAATCAAGTCTTTTGTATCTACATTGTAAGTTATGGTTGTGGACGACATAATAATGATTTTAGCACATCAGCTCCACATGCCTCTATAGCTCGAGAAATCAATAACTAGTGAGTCATTTCCTGGTCACATAATTTTTCGTTTTGTTGGTCAGAATGGGTCGCCCAGATCATGCAATTTAACGCCGTTGGACCTTTTTCTTTGACTTTTTTCAAGTATAAGTCAACAAGTCGATGATTATCCACGCTTTGAAAGAGGAAATTGAGCGCTCTATCAACGAAATTAAGCCTCATTTATGTAAAATGGTAGTGAAAAATATAATATTCAATACATAACACTCGTACTGTATACTTTATGAATCAATAAAGAATTCACAATTTATAATCTAAATTTCCATCAGAATTAGTAGTCTTGTAAATTTTGAGAAATCTTCATATCATAATTTCATATTGTCATTATTCAATAGTTCTATTAAAACTTACATCTTTCAACAACTCAAGTTATTTTGTATGTGTTCATTAATTTCAATAAATTTCTTCATATGTTTTATTTCTGAAATGTCAAGATATTTAAATTCTTGTTCATCCCGCCATAATCACTGACTTTCCGTAAGCCTGATTTACTCCAAAACAAGATTAGACTAGACTAAGACATTTGGTACTTTTTCACCTTGAAAAGTTAATACACATTTATATTTGAATTATTTATTTATAAATTATATACTGTACTGTACTAATGTTACAGTTTTAAGAATTTGTTTCGAATAGCTTTTACATCCTAAATTTTCTTTGGAGTTTTTCATTATATTGTTCAATACTTATTTTCTTCAATGTACACATTGAAAGTGCTAGTGCTAGGTATTGATCTAGCAAGATTTGAAAGAATCTTCAATATTATCCCGATTTTGGTAGATATTGAATAGTCTATATAACCTTCCGCCACATTAGAGGATTAACACCTTCCATGTCTCTTTTGTTAGCCAAAAGTGTTGCTGAAGAGCGTCGAAAACAGTGGCCTGTGTATAGATGTGGATCTTCCAAATTCAAATACGTAGCAATCATTTTTGGAATGTTTCCGAAAGTATTTATTCCAACAACTTGGTCTGTGCAACGCCCTGCAACATATTGCAAGAAAAAACGATTTCTTCCAGCAGATTTATTTGCACGCAAGGCTGAGTATTTTTGATAAAGACCAAGGTAATCAATATCAGATCCTTCATCATTAATCACAGTAAAAGTTCTTGGTCGTTTGGTCTTTGTATCGGGAATAGTTATAATAAGAATATCGTTAGTTTCTCTTATATTTCCTGGCCTAAGGTTATAAAGCTCATGGCGTCGACAAGCACCACATATACCAAATATAAGTGCAACCTATAAAATAGAAAAGTATATTAGTATGTGTAGTTAACAAAATAGGAATATCGTACTTTCATCATAAGAAATTTTTCATCTGGGGCTTCTTTTAGAAACCTCGTAATTTCATCAGGATTTAAAGTTTTAGATTTTTTTGGTTGATAGCCAGCTCTTTTGTTTTTCAAAAAAGCAATGAGCTTATTAAAATGTTTAATTTCCACATTATTTTTCACTGATAAAGTGGCTTTAAGCATGGAAAATACTGACCAAAGTGAAGGAGCTTGCAATATTTTTGCTTGATCCGAAAAGTACGCTAACAAAACATTTTCCGAATATTCCTTGACTTCATGTATTTCACACCACTGAATGAATTCTTCATAACGTTTTTCGTAAATTGTTCTGGATTTTCTTGGTAATGATTGTAAAGTTGTTTCAGCTGCAGTTTCTAAAGAAACAAAAACACAACAAGAACATAAGCTAAGAAGTTAACATTTAAAACAAATGGATAGGTAGCAGTAATTGCGTCAGTTTACCAGCATAAATTCGCCAAAAAAAACTACTTTTAAATTGAGCAGCTGTTGAGACAGACGATAAGAAAGATCACCCAAATATGAGCATAGAACGAAATGGCCATTACCATCTATAAAAGGATGAACTTTTTCGTCGAAAGAATGATAATGAATCAACTAAAACTTGATGAAATAATATTTTTATAATTCTATTATTTCTTTCTATTATAATTTAATAAGTCACAGAGCGTTTTTAGAATGTTTGTAGCTAGATAGAAATGGCCATCTGTGAGGTGGTTCGCCGAGCTGAAAACAGTATCAAACAAAAAGAAGTTGCTCTTGGAGCATTTCTAGATATAGAGGGAGCGTTTGATAACACTTCCTTCAAGTCCATAGACAAAGCAGCAGTTAAGAGAGGGATACATCCAACAGAATGTAAGTGGATCTCTAACATGCTGAAATATATTAAGTCCCATTCACAGCGCTGAAATTTTGTGCATACAAATTCCACTTTGACCAAACCTTGCAAAGTCCAAGCTTTTCTTGTAATTTAGGTTGCGTTCTACAAAAATAATGAAGAAGAATATGTGTTATTTCATTTGGCGTTTGATTATTTGTTTAAGATTTTTGTTTGTACTTAATTTTCATCTTTTTCAAATAAGTTATCTTGATTGGAGACAATACTTGAAGATTTCTAATTGTTAGTGGTTTCTATACGGTAATTCTTATAATTTATATTTCTCCTATCATAAAGATAAGGATAACAAGAAATTAAATATAACAATTCTTCTTCAGTTATCATATTTATAATATCAATTTGAATATAAACAAAATACGCAAACAACATAAATGCCTGACTCAAGCTTCAAAACTATTTCGAAATTAGTCCTACAGCTGTCGCTAGTCACTAATTTCAGTGTCTAAATTTCAGGCTGTGAACGGTCAAATTTCATCAGTTGAAATTTCGTATTTGGAATTACACCAAATTTCGCGCTGTGAATGGAGCATTAGAGTTGAAGAGGCAGTATGCATAGGTTAAAATATACTCAAAATTTTTTTTCAAGATAAAGGAGCCCATTTTATCGTACACAGTCCACCAAAAAATAAGAAATAAGTATTTCCGAATCTCCTATGATTTTCGACACCTTGAAGACGGCTCATGAGAACATAATAAAGATGCATTATCTACTTTACTTAGAACATTGGAGACGACTTCAAGGTATTGAGATTCCTAGGAGATTTGAAAATACTTAATGAATAAGTTTTATTGAGAACAAGTTCTATATAAAAATAATTAGAAATACAACATTTCAACAGCAAAGTGAAATAATAGTATATTATGCTACAAGGACCGAACGACTGTCATTTTTGTCCAGGATGAATTTGGCTGTACTCGGTGAAGACGATGACAAACTTCGAGGTAAAGGCGAGTACGAAGCCTAAAGCGTATCTTCGTGCAGCCAAATTCATCCGTGACAATAATGACGATAGTTTTTGTAACAAGTGCACCGAAGTACCCCAATTACTGAGCTTTTTAAATAAATTTAGATATAAAGAAACAATCTTATCGATTCTGAAAACAAATTTTTGCAGTTGCTATCACATTACAATTAACTAATACAATGAAACATAACTCACATGATTTATTTTATTAATTGATATTTTTTTCATCTTCTGTAGTATCCCGTTCAAAACCAATGAACACGCTACAACGAACACATCCCCTGATATAAATTTCTTTCAAATACCAATTTAACATACACTAATAAAATTTAAAAATCCAACGGCATCCATGATCCACAATTTTCATTTTTATCCTCTGCAGCGGACATTAATTTTCTGTAAACAAAGTATTTATGAAAATTGTTACATGGTTTGGAGTTGAAAACTTTCGAAGCAGAATTTACTTCAGTAACAGGGTACTATCGGTGCACGTGTTACAAAAAAATATGTAACAAATAAGCAAAATTTGTCAATGTCACGGTTTCGGCTGCATACATTGTTATTGATCTTATCAGAGTAGTATTAGACTAAGAGCTGGCAACGTATTTATTTTGGTTATTTCAATAGTCATGAAAATGAGTAGGCAGATGCTCTATGGCACACTGAACAAGGAATTGAAGGTCTGGTACTCCGACGCTGGGGAAGATAGTGACCCCTAGGCATCAAAGGGGGTGAAAAAAAAGTTGAAGTTTATATATTTCAGTAGTTCTGGATTTTTGATATATTAAATTCAAAAGGATTCTATACACATGAAAATTATTGCAAGACCAAATTCTCGGAGCCTAATGGTTGCCAGACTACCATGAAGTTGCGTAAAAAAAAGTTGTACTTTGGTTATTTCAGCAGAGCTGAGCTATTTCATATATTGAATTTGAAAGGATTCCATACATATAAAAAATATTGCCGATCCGAATTCTCGGGACCTAATGATTGCAAGACCATCATGAACTTGCATAAAAAAGCTTCATTTTGACTTATGCAGTAGACCTGAATTTTTGGTATAATTGAGAATCTGTTTTGAGCATTCCTGAATCTATTTTGACTATTTTTTAGCTTTATGTCGGTACGTATGTACGTACGTCTGTATGTGCGTACGTATGTGCGTAATTCGCAAATCTCGAAACCCGTCAAACATATAATGCTGAAATCTTGTATTCAAGATTGGTATAAGGTTTTGATGTGCACGTCGCATCATGGTTGCAATCGTCTGTACCGGAAGTGCACTTTACTTGAAACTTTTTTTGAATTTTTCACATAAATCCATAATGATTAGCCATAGGATACTGAAATTCAGTATTTGAAATTGCTGTAGCATCCAAATGGCTATTTTCTATTATCGTATCAATCGGCTAAGCCGGAAGTGCATTTTATATGACGGACTTTTGGAATTTTCTCATAAACTCAAATCAATCTGTCGTAGTATATTGAAATTTCGTATTAAGCACTTTTATAGCATCTTGTTGTATACTTTGCATTATGACTGCGATCGGCTAAACCGGCAGTGCAGTTTACCCAAAACATTTTTTGAATTTTTCGCATAAATCCAAAACAATTGAACGTAGTATATCAGTATGCAGTATTTAAGACGATAGTACCGTCTAGATGCTCATATCATAATTTTATTGAGATCAACTCAACCGGAAGTACACTATATTTGACAGACTTTTAGAATTTTTCGCATAAATTCGAAACAATCGATTGTGGAGTATTGAAATTGGGTATTTCAGTTTACTGTGGCATCTGAATGATTGCCTATCATTTTCATAACAATAGATTGAACCGGAAGTGCATTTCAGTTAAAATTAATTTTCTAATTTTGCGCATAAATTCAGAACTGTTAGCCGTAGAATCTTGGAAATTAGTATTTAGGAATGTTGTATGATGACCCTGCTGTTACCAGAGCAACCGACTACATAACAGCTTTTTAGAATCTTTTGGATAAATCCAAAACGATTAGCCGTGGAATGACGAGATTTTGTGTTAAACATTTATGAAAATAGTGGAAGCTATTTCATGACAAATAACACATTTTATAGGTACTCCATCGCATTCGCGCGTCTGCATAAGATTATCCTGCTCGCACTCACTGAAACACCTAATTGTGATCTGGCAAGGTATTTAGCACTCAACTTGCGTCTAGCTTCATCCTTAAGATGTATTCTCAATTATATCAAAAACTCAGCTCTACTGCATATGTCAAAATGAAGCTTTTTTATGCAAGTTTAGGTGGTCTTTGTTGAAATCAATAGAATATTTTATATTAGTATGTGTGTTTGAAAATAACGTATGACTTAGGTTACTTAGTTACGAATAATTATTTAGGAAATAGATGGTTGTTTTTGTAATCTGTCACTCCTATTTATATTGAGTAAATAAAACTACGTTCTGCTACCAAAAACTATTTTATTTAATCCAGTTAGTTAAAGAAGGATCTCTGACAGGTTATGGTGCCCAGTCACTAGTTTTGAAATACGTAAATATTACGGTAGTCCGCGGTAGTATTTTGGAAGCGTGTATAATACTAGCGGAATTGAAATGGATTCGATAATTAGTTCGGGTAGTGGTGGAGTGATTAAATTAGAAGGACCAAGAAATTGGGTCGTCTGGAAATTTCAGGTAACTGTCTTGTTGAAGGGGCTTGGAATTTTCGATATAGTTGATGGTACCAAACCGAAACCAGAAGCAGAAGTTCAAGTTGCAGACTGGATTGTTAAGGATGGAAAGGCTCAAAGTTTGATTGTAACTAGACTGACGGCAAACACTATGGCTCATATTGTAACTTGTGGAACTGCGGCTGACATGTGGAAAAAACTGTTAAATATTTTTGAACAGAAATCAGAATCCAGTATACATTTAGTTCAGCAGCGTTTTTTTTCATATAAGTATGAAGAAGGTATGGAGTTATCTGTGTTTTTATCAAAAGTGCAAGAGTTGGCAAGCCAGTTGAAAGATATGGGAGAAAAGATTTCTGATAGATTTATGATGACTAAGATAGTAATATCTTTGCCAGAAAAGTTCAAGTATTTTATATCAGCGTGGGAATCGGTTGCTGAAGAACATAAAACAATTGATAACTTAGTGGCGAGACTCATATCGGAAGAGGAAAGAATAACGAATGTTGAAGATAAGTAAGGGAAATAATTATAGAGTAAAATGCTATAACTGTAATAGATATTGTCATGTTAAGAAGAACTGCAAAGAAAAAGAAAATAAAGAAGATAGAATATGTTTTTTTTCTGCTACTGTATAAATAAGTGAGCTTTGTGGCCCTGTCAACTCGAACGATAACGAAAGCAAACCTTCGTGTTATCTCGTTGCTATGCGTTGCTAGCTACGAAAGTAATACTTTCGGGGCCAGGACAAAAAAGTAAAAGTTTGAAAAAATGCAAATATATTGGAAATTTCAATATTTATCCAAATAAATGAGAAGTTGTTATAACAATAATATGATTTTATCCAATCTATTTAATTTAATTTTATCTATCTATTGGTTTTAGGTAATTATGCAATTTGAACCATTGGAAAAAGTCATGGTAGGAATATTATTTGAATTATTAACTTCTTCACTTTGTATTGGGAGATTTTTATCACTTTAAATTACGTCAAAATTCATATTTGTCACTGTTTCTTTATTTGAGGAAATATTAATGTGAATTTTATGAAACACCTTTTTAGAAATTTCAATTTTACTACTTTACGAAGAAGACTTCCATCCGCTCTTTAAATCCAAAATATCGGTACCCGAAGCATCACATTTTCGTCAATTCGAGTAACGTTTTTATCAGCAAGCCATTTAGAAAACATGCTGTATGTTTGATTGTACCTTTCTTTGGATTTATCCGCAAGAAGTGAGGCACATGCATTGTTAGCTGCCTTTTGAATACCATTTTTATTTGCTGTTAACATTTTAACCCGGCGCGGGTATACATATAATTTGTAACACCTGTGGTACACTGGGGTATGATATACCCCATTCATTATCATTGAACTAAATATTTTGGAATAACGAGTGATGCAAATAACATGACTTTCCATAATCATCCATTCATAATGATTGATAATATAGACATTTGATACGATAATCTGGTATTACATTGGTTAAAAATGTAATCATGTATTTTATCACAAGAAAAAAGATGAAGCTTGAGAAATAGGGTAATAATAATTTTTTGAATGCAAAATGCAAATATAAATGATATATAATAATTGTCAGACTATCAAAGATATTTATAAAAGGTCTTATTTCATTATTTTTTCTCTTTGTGACTTTCGTCGCAGATTTGATAGCTATGCTTCATGCACACGTATCGAGTACATGTAACACAGGTTTAGAAGGATTTTCGATCTGATCTCCTTGGGCATATTACACATCGACCTGGATTTAGTTGTCGTTTTCCACTTGATATTGCTTGTACTATTGGTTTTTTAGGTCCCATATCACTAATGTTCTGTACGAATTGACATTGTATATATGTATTAGCAAGTCTTTGATTTTTATGATCCTCAATCAGCGGAAGGCCTAATTTTTCGGAATAATTCATCCTCTATTGTTCCACGATTGAATTATTGGGATAATGAGCAACCATATAATTGATCCCATTGGTTACTCCATGCTTACACTGGGGTATATGGTGCCCACACGCACATCAGATTGATGTGGATCACTTGAACGTCAAGCGATCATTGCAAATGATTCAACGATGTTTATGCGAATGCCTTATTCGAAGATACCAGGATGGTGGTAGCACTGGGACTGATAATTACGTGACAGGATAAGTTTCTAAGCGAGTGGGGTATGTCATACCCCACTGTACCCACGCCGGGTTAAATCGGTCAAATGCAATGTTTCACTAAATTATTGAAATTCAAAATCTGTGACAGGCGCGGATGACAGATAACATTGTAAATAAACTGTTGCTATGGATAATTTTATACAGGTAAAACATCCTCTATAACATTATTTCAAATATAATAATCATTATTAAATAATAATATCAACATAGAACAGTAGCAGAAAAAAATTTAATACATCACACGATGCGAAAGCCCTTTCAGGTGTTCGGAGGTTTTGAACGGCCTCGGCTTCACCTCGACCATTCAAATACCACCTCACACAAAAAAGTATACTTTCGCATCTTGTAATGTAAATAACTATTTCGTGTATTTGATAGAAAATAGCGTCTTTTCTGGATAGAAAATAATAAAGTAAAGTGCTACTTTTCTCGTTAGTAACACTTTTCCACTTAACAACACTTTTCTGCATAGAAACACTTTTCTTCATAGTAACAAACAATACAAACAAATTTATTCATTATCATCACACTTATTAATATTAATTACAAATGTACAATTGTGTAAATTATTAAATGTTGTGCCAGAATAAGATACCATCGACTGGAAATCCGAAACTGACAAAGAAGTGCTGGCTCGTTCGCTTGATGCTACTGTTGAGGAGACACAAGAAGTTCCAATAGATGAAGGTTGCTTACTAACGTTATGCTGGCCATTAAAAATTCTTCTTGTCGTATTTATTTTATTCTCGATACTCTCCTCAACGTATCCCTCGGCAACGGTGCTCGAACGCCATCCTCCATGCATTTTCAACATTTGGATGTCAGCCCCACTCTCTGCAAGTAATGTCGCAGAAGTCCTTCGGAAACAATGTCCGGTGTAACTACTGGCATTTGGAAGTTGTAAATACTCTGCAATTTTTCTTGGTATACTGTAGAAAGTATTAATTCCTACTGGCTGCACAGTACATTTGCCTTTTCGGTAACATACGAAGAAGCTACGATGACCAATACTTTTTGGTCGTAAACTCAAATACGTTCGATATAATGCAATTCCATTGACATCTCCCACATCTGATAAGATTGTAAAGACACGTTTTTTCTTTGTTTTTGTATCATGCAATGTGACAACCAAAACAGATCCGTTATCTTCAATGTTGTCAATTTGTAACATACGTAGTTCATCACCTCGACATGCACCATGAAGAGCGAAAATTAATACAACTTTCATGAACAGAAATAAATCATCAGGAGCTTTCGACAAAACCATTATAACATGATCCATCGTCTAAACTTTTGATTTCTTTGCCATATACCCTTCATTTTGACGTTTTATATATGCAATCAACTTTCTATATACAGAAATGTCCACATTTTCATTAATTTACAACGTGCTTTTCAACATAGAATACACTGACCACAATGTTGAGGATTTAAAAGTCTTAGCCTATAAAAATATGAAAATTATAATAAAAATATTAACAAGTTAGACTATAAAACTAATCTTCTTAAGAAAGTAAGCTATTCTTCATTAATTCCCTGAACTTTCTTTATTATTCTCCACTGGCAAAATGATTCGTAACATTTTTCGTATTTTTCTTTTGATTTTGTCGGGAGTAAATTTGAGGTTGCTTCTGACACAGCTTTTAAAATATCAGGAAACTCTTCTTGATCCATTTCGAAAATTGTTTACATTGTTTATTTACTCGTCGTTATGATGTTACCATGACCATGACCATGTTAACAATAAAAATTAAAAAAACAAATCTGACATAGCTTCTTTGATAAAAACATTTATGTAATGTCAAATTTTAAATTTTCATTTTATTTTTGTATACTTATTCTTAAGTACACGAAAAAATAGCATGTTCAACACGTAAAGAAAAGTGGGTTTTCAAGTTCGTGTATAATTAATGCACTCGCTACGCTCGGACATTAATCTTATACATTTACTAGAAAACTACCTCTTTTTTTTACTTATTAAACAATCTACTATTATTGTAAGAAACGTGGACATACAATCAAGTTTTGTAAGCATCGTATTGAAAAAGAGCAAAAAGAAGCAAAACAGAATAGAACCTATGCTTTTATTGTGACAGCAGGAGCAGTGTTTGGTGGATCAGCAAATGATAAATGGTTTGTTGATAGTGGTGCAAAAGAAAATATTTGTTATATGAAGAATCTATTTAGCGACTATAGAGATTTAGTTGAAGAAAAAGTTGTTGTCATTGGAGATGGGACAAGGCACGGCAAGGTCCGTAAACTATACAGATTATCTCAATGGGCCAACTCTGTTTCAATTGGTTAGTCGAGAATACGTCACCGCTAGCCCTGCGAGGCCGCGCCCACCGCTGTCTTTGCATTGCTACAGCAGTATTCTTTCTTTTTTTGACAATTTTTTTCTCATTTTATCAAAAACAGAAGCTATTTTTATAATGGAAAAATTACTGACTCCTAGGCACGAAATTATAAAGTGCCTAAATAGTGGATCATATTATAAGGAGCAAAAATTAGGCTTTATGTGCTGAAGTTTGCAGTTTGACTGCCTCATTACGTTCGGCAGTCAAAGTAATCGAAGAACATAAAGCCATTTTTGCTCCGAATGATATATACTATTTTTTTCTTCAAACGAGTACCTAAATTGTGACACATGAAGTTGATATATTGATTTTTAGTGCGATGCAATTAGCACTAAGATCAAGTAGAATCATAATACCTAATACAATCAAAAGTGTCATCTGTGTCATCATCAGCTGATTTTAACGATCTCCCAGGCGAAGTGAGTGCGAATGGTTTATTTTTAAGCCCTATTTTTCAATAACTGTAGGTACATTCACAATGAATATTATTGAATTATTTTGCTGAAATATTAGATAATTTGGAAATAATCAGCAAACATATAGACGTTATCTATGCGTCGAAAATAAAACCTTAAATGTATCTCACCGTTATTTCAAGAGATGATGAATTTGTGCTTGGAAAAAATGCACAGTAGAAAAAAATAACACAGGATGTGAAGAGCGAAACTCCAATAGTTCTAGATTGCGAAATGTGACTTCTGCATTCGAGAATGCAAAAGAATTTCGCAATCATGAATCTAACAACGTTTTCTCGAGAACCAGGACTCAAAATTGATGAAAATGTGAAAAAAACCAATCAATGTCACTTTTAATGTTGCTATGATACCAATACAGTTCATTACATTGCAGAATGTGAAGTACTTAGCCTCCTGCAGAATATTTCGGAAAAACTCGAATTTATATTATATCAAGCGACAAACGCTGAAGCAAGATATAGACCAAGAAAAGTCGTGGTATTCAGACAGGGCTAGCAGTGACGTAGTGCTCCCTCTGTACGCCGCTCAGCGGTACCCACAAGCTGACTGATTGAGGTCAGTGCTGTAGGCGTCGGAAAAATAAAACTAGAAGCTTTTGATGGGAGTTCAGGGGTTGTGACAACTCTTGAAAATGTTTTGTATGTATCGAGTATGGTTATTGATTTATTCTCAGTTAGATGTGCTACTAATAAAGGCTATGTTATAATGACTGATAAAGAAAAATATCAATTTATTAAAAATAATGAGATTTGTGCAATTGCTATCAGAAGTGGAAAATTGTATGAAATGAAATTTCGCTATTCAATTCACCAGGAAAACAAGAAGTGCTGGTGAATATTGGTCATTCTACAACTAACTTGACAGCATGGCATGAGAAACTTGTTCATCAGAATATAAAACA
The DNA here is from genome assembly GCA_963989225.1 of Dromius quadrimaculatus. Classification (NCBI taxonomy): domain Eukaryota; kingdom Metazoa; phylum Arthropoda; class Insecta; order Coleoptera; family Carabidae; genus Dromius; species Dromius quadrimaculatus. The sequence goes on along the minus strand of OZ022328.1, from coordinate 33,672,134 downwards.
GGTGAAAAAGATTCTGGAGAAAAATAATATAAAGGTTACTGCTATAGATGAAAGTTCAAGCATTGCATGTCTAAAAGGTAAACATCATAAAATGTCATTTGGGAAAAGTGATTTCAAGACAACCAAGCTTTGCGAATTGATTCATATAGATGTATGTGGACCAATGGAGAATAATTCTATTTGAAATTCGAGATATTTCTTATTAATCAAAGATGATTGATCGAATTTCAGGACTATTTATTTCATGAAGAATAAATCTGAAGCAGTGGATAAGTTGAAATTTTTTATTAAGCTTGCTGAAAATGAGACAGGGAATAAAGTCAAGGTTATCAGATCAGATAATGGAACAGAATTTACGAATAAAGAAGCCAAGAAATTATTTGAAGAAAATGGAATAAGACATCAGACACTGTTAGTTATAATCCTGAACAAAATGGTAAAGCCGAGCGTGAAATAAGAACATTAGTAGAAGCAGCACGAACTATGATCCAAGCAAAAGATATGGAAAAATATTTTTGGGCGGAAGCAGTCAACACGGCAGCTTTTGTAATAAATAGAACCGGGAAAAATAAAGTCCAAAATAAAACATCTTATGAAGTTTGGTCGGGAAGGCAATATGATATAAATAATTTGAAAGTCTTCGGATCAGAAGTTTTTGTGCACACTTCAAAACAGAAGCGTTTGAAATGGGATGCTAAAAGTGAAAGAGGAGTTTTTGTTGGCTATGGAGAAAATATAAAAGGATATAGAATTTATTTTCCTGAGAAATGAACGGTAGAGATTAAAAGAGATGTGGAGTTTGTTGAACAAAATCTTGAAAAACCAATAATAATTCAAGAGCGAACAAATCTCGAAATGTTCAGTGAATCTGAAGTTCAACAAGTTTAAGAATGGCAACGAACTGAAGAAATTGAATCTGAAGAAGAGGAAGATAATTGGATAAGCAGTGAAACAACAAGTGGAAATGGGCAATTGTTTGGTGATTTGGAAGAAGAGCAGGAAGCAAAAGTTGAAGAGAGTGAACCGAAGAAAAGAATTAGGAAAACACCCGCCTGGTTGAACGACTATAAGTAGTATAAGTATAAACAATAAACCAAAAACCTATGCGGAAGCTATGTCAAGAGATGATTCTGAAAAATGGTCTGAAGCTGTGGAGAAAGAGCTTGAAGTTTTGAATAAAAATGAAGTATGGATTGAAGTATTGTTACCTCAAAATAAAATCCCAATAAGTAGTGAGTGGATTTTTAAAATTAAACCAAATGGTAATGGATATGTAAATTATAAATCCAAATTAGTAGCTCGTGGTTTTGAACAGAAGGATGATTTAGATAAAAGTGAAATTTATAGTCCAGTAGCTAAATTAACTACTGTACGAGTATTTGTTGCAATTGCTAACAAACTTAAATTACCCATATACCAGATGGACGTGAAGGGCGCATTTCTCTATTAGTCCAGTCGACATGTACTTTGAGGTCGGAAAAAATGCGAACTTAATGAAACTTTGGTATGTTGATTCTGATCACCCAATAGTGTTATTTCCATGTTTTCCGATCAAAATTTCGCGAATCAATTTTCAGGGGGAAGGAAAAACCAAGAAATTTTGGCACTTTTTTCAGTTTTTGCCCTGTAATTTTTCCCCCTCCATTTCTACGCCTTAAATCATCAAGTTCAATTTTGTAGAGTATCAAATTTCCGATAAATTGTGGTCGGAAAATATACATATAACACTATTAGGTGATCAAAAACAATATACCAAAGTTTCATCAAGTTCGCATTTTTTCCTAATTTGCCCCTATTTTTCGACATAACGACTGGACTATATGGTGAGATTAATGAAGAGATGTACATGACATTACCAGATGGTGTTCAATGTGAAAAGAAGGTGGTTAAATTACAAAAGTCAATTTTGTCAAATCTAAAAATGATTATTGTTTGTATGTTATGGTAGAAGGTATGGTTAGAGTATATTTATTATTATACGTAGATGATTTATTAATAGCCAGAAATGATGATAATGAAGTTGATAGAGTGAAGTCAATTTTGAAAAATAATTTTGAAATGAAAGATTTGGGCTTAGTTTCAGATTTTCTTGGAATTGATATTAAACAAAATATTGATCAGAGTATTACTTTTATTAATCAAAATAACTATTTGAGGAAAATTTTAGAAAAGTTTGATATGAATAATTGTAAAGAAATGTCTACTCCAATGGATCAGAAATTTGAATTTGATTTGTTAATTGATGATAAGAAGAATAAAAGCTTAGAAAATGAGTGTAGACAATTAATAGGAAGTCTAATATATGGAGTGTCTGGTTCTAGACCTGATTTATATGTATCGGTATCAATTTTTAGTCAATATCAAGTATATGCGACTGAACATTTATTTAAAGCTATAGAAAGAATTTTGCGTTATGTCAAAGCTACTTTAGATTTTAATTTAACTTATAAAAGTGATAAAAATGATTTCATTGTTGGATATGTTGATGCTGACTAGGGAGGAGATTGTAACGATAGAAAGTCTACTTCTGGTTATTGTTTTAAAGTTTTTGGGTGTACTGTTTCTTGGTTATGTAAGAAACAAGTTTGCGTTACTTTGTCTTCCACAGAAGCGGAATATGTAGCTTTAAGTTTAGCCATAAGTGAAGCATGTTGGCTTAAAAATTTATTGTTGGATTTTAATATACTTAGGCCTGGTTGCATGAACGCGCATTAACTAAAGAGTTCTTCAAAAATGAACAATATCAAATCGAATATATTCATCAAATCATTTGCTTAGCATTGCTGTCAAAAATTCGAAATGATATTGTTCATTTTTGGAGAACTGTTTAGTTAATGAACGTTCATGCAACTGGGCACTAATATATTAGATAGACTAGTAGTTATTTTTGATGTAGTATAACTGAGTTTTGTTATTTTTGTGAGTAATTCAAATAATTAAATAATCAAATAACAGAGTGCGTTAGTTGTTGAGCGCTGTACAATCAGAGAAAAAAAAGTCTAACTAGGGTACGGCGTTGAACGGACAGCGCAGTGGTTGTAGAAAAATGGCGGAATAAATAACAATGTAAATTTCCACGTGTGTATTATTTCACATATCAACCATACCACATTTTTAACTGGCGACGAGGCAGTTGATTAAATAAAGTGTACGTGATAAATTACAAGTGTTTTGTGCGGAGAGAAAAGTACAACAAACAAACATGGCAAATCCAAATGATGGAACTCTTGCTACAGCAACAAACAGTTATTTGAGAGATTTTCATTTTGAAAGATTTTGTCCAGAAAAAGAACCATGGGAATATTACATCCAAAGGTTTAAAATGGAGCTGCAAATACATGATTCAGTAGGTACTGATGAGAGCACATTGAACAAGAGGTGAAATCTGCTACTAAGCAAAGTAGGACTTGATGCATTTAGAGTTCTAGTTGATCATTTTAAGCCAACAGATGTAACTACACAAACTTTTGATAATATTGTTAATGTTCTAGATAAATATTATGGAAATAAGACCCCAAGCTATGTCCACAAAAACGACAACCTTTCCAATTATCCTAAAATCCTTCTAGACAAAATTGCGGAAAAAAGAAAAACGAGACGTACCTGGCAAATGACACGGCACCCAGATGATAAAAACAAATTAAACCATTCAGCAAAAGAGATAAAAAAATTAATACAGGACATAAAGAACGAAACCTTTCAAGATTACTTGTACAACCTATCTGCATACCCTGAAAACGACTATTCTCTTTGGAAAGCTACGAAGAAATTGAAAAGACCAACACAGAACAATCCACCAATCAAAAAAGAAAATGACTCCTGGGCTAGTGAGGATGAGGAGAAAGCCGAGACATTCTTGAAACATCTCTCCAGCGTTTTTGAACCTCACCCATCTACTATGACCGCCGAAGAAGAAAGAAATATAGAAGAAAATTTAACATCGCCTCTGCAATTATCTCCACTCATTAAATACTTCTCTCCTAGTGAGATAATGAATGAGATCAGTCATCTGAAAAACCACAAATCTCCAGGATATGACCTGATAAATGCGAAAATCCTGAAAGAGCTTGCTAGAAAAACTATTGTGTTATTAACTCAAATTTATAATGCTATCTTGAGAGTTCTATATTTTCCAGTACAATGGAAGTTCGCAGAGATTATACTCATTCACAAGCCTGGAAAGCCAGTACATCAAGTCTCGTCATACAGACCAATATCTTTACTTCCCTTATTTTCAAAACTATTTGAAAAGTTGACATTGAAAGCATTTATCGATATAAGTCAGGCATTCGACCGAGTCTGGCACTCAGGACTCTTATGCAAAATCAAAAACATGCTGCTGGACCAATACTATCTATTAATCAAGTCTTACCTGAATGACCGGTATTTTCGAGTGAAGCACCACAATGCTGTCTCCCAACTAAACAAAATCAAGGCTGGAGTACCTCAGAGTAGTGTTCTAGGGCCAATCCTATATCAACTTTTCACGGCTGATTTGCCGTGTTCAGAGAATGTCACAGCTGCCAGTTACGCGGACGATACGGCAATCATCGCAACACATGTCCTTCCAGCTGAAGCAACCAAAATCCTGCAAAGATCCCTCAGCGACATAGAAAAATGGGCTTCAAAATGGAGAGTAAAAATTAACGAAAACAAGTCAACACATGTAGTATTTACAAATAGGAGAATAACATGCCCAAGTATCAAACTTTATAATAAAGAATTAGACACGAAAGAAGATGTAGTATACCTAGGCATGCACCTAGAAAAAAGAATGATCTGGCAGAATCACATTAAAGCCAAACGCAAACAGCTCGACTTGAAAGTTAAGAAAATGTATTGGCTTCTAGGTCATAAATCACAATTAACACTAGAAAACTATAATTATCCCTATTTGGACCTATGGTATCCAACTGTGGGGATGTGCCAAAAAGTCCAACATCAGTATTATACAAAGATTTCAAAATAAAACATTAAGAATGATCATAAACCCTCCCTGGTACGTCAGTAATCATACCCTACACAAAGACTTCAAGATCAAATACGTACATGAGCAAATAACGAAATACGCTACAAGCTATGAAATCAAGCTGAACAACCACCCAAATGAATTAGCACTCAATCTCCTAAACAATGAAGAAGACCCCCGAAGACTGAAACGAACAAAACCATTAGATCTTAAATTCACATAATGATAAACGATCATGTACTGCTAAATATAGAAATATTTCAACAGAGGAAACTCCAAAGGGAGTTTGTCTCACACATGTGATGTATATACATATAAATATCTGATTTACTGGTTGGCCTAAATAGGGGCTAGTAGTAAATATTAATATACAATAAAAAAATAAATAAAATGTAAAGGGAGAGTTTGTGAAAGAGTGCATGGTGGATACTGCGGAGTTGTTAGCACCAGACAAAGTAAAATTGTTTCAGAGTGTTAGTTTGTCTCGGAGAACCATCTCAGATCGGATTACTGACTTAGCACAAGATATTAAAAACACACTAAAGGAATCTGCAGAAGATTTCCAATTTTTCTCTCTGGCTTGTGACGAGAAAACGGACATAACAAATACTGCTCAACTGGCCGTTTCCGTTCGAGGAATAAAGGCAGAGTTTGACACGCGAGAAGAACTGCTGTCACTGGAAGTCATGCATGCCTAACGTGACCATTTATTTATTTTGTCAGATCGGGACACATCTACGGAAATATATAATAAAAAAAACATTGGTAAGTGCGGGAATCCCTTCCGCCCGCGCTTACCGATGTTCCGTCTTCCGTCAACGACTGCAATGTTTTGTTTTAGTTTAGTTCAAGTCGGACAAAGCGAGTATCGTACGCAACACAACGCAGTGATTTGTAAAACAACAATAATCCCTAAATGCAATTGTTCTTTCAATATTAGTTTGCAACAGAAGTATCCATTTATAAAACAAAGAAAAGATGGTACCGCAGACGTTACGTGTGTTATCTGTCCTGCTCACACGCATTGGCGCAGCACCGCGCGGGCGGGCGGCGCGCTCTGTCGTCATCTGCCTCCCCGTGCGGGGCGTTGGGCCACGCATTTCGAGCGGAAAGAATAAATTTTAAACTATCGTTGGGTCTGTTTGCAAAATCGGGACTATGTTGGCTTCGCTGGGGACACCGGGACAGACTGCCTGAAAACGGGACTGTCCCGCCCAAACCGGGACGTATGGTCACGTTATGCATGCCACTACAACAGGTGAGGACTTGTTCTATCAATGAAGAAACTTGAGCTAACCTTTGAAAATTTAAGTGGCCTTACTACAGATGGCGCTCCAACCATGGTTGGATCGCAGAAAGGGTTAATTGCATTTGTAAAGAAAGAAATGAATCGTCTCTGTCTTGACCCAAGTGATTTAATTAGATGCCACTGCATCATACATCAAGAGAGTCTCTGTGCACAGTCGTTGCGGCTCGACAATGTAATGTCAACAGTAGTGTCATGTATTGATTTTATCAAAATCAGAGGGCTTAATAGTCGCCAATTTAAGGAATTTCTTAATGACCTTGAATCTGAGTACGGTGATCTTGTTTATCACTGTGAAGTACGGTGGCTGAGTCGCGGGAACATGCTAATGAGGTTTTACGAACTGCGTGATGAAGTCAAGCAGTTCATGGAGATGAAGGTAAAACTTGTCAGGGAACTCAGTAATAGCAAGTGACTGTGTGATCTGGCGTTCATGGTGGACATTACTAAGTACCTGTCAGAGCTAAACGTCAAGCTGCAGGATCCCAACCAGCTTCTCAGCTCCCTGCTTTCAAACGTAAAATAATTTGAAGCTAAATTAAAGTTGTGAAAAATGCAACTCGAAAGGAATAACACGGTGCATTTCCCTACGTTGGAAGGACAAAAGCCTTCTACGACACTTGAGTATGCTGGTGAATGTGCGAAACTAATTGAGGCATTTAATGAAAGATTCAAGGACATGACAAGTAAGCAAATTGAATCGAACATCTTTGCTACACCGTTTAGATTCTAGACAATTGTAGCCATAGTTATTATTCACCAAATAAGTTTATTAGGAGTTGGATATCTCGGCTCTGAATAGAACTCAGGATAAATTTCTACTAATGTAATTAATAAATATTCCTTCATCTTTTGAGGTTAGATGAAATGTCAAAAAATTATAACCGTCAACTGTGCCGGCGCAGACATAACACAGCGTCCGAAAGTTGAAATCAACTGTTGTGTTATGTCAAATGACATTACGAACATGACATATCCTATGTGAAATGTTTCATAAGTTTTAATAGATCTCAACATAATGACATAAGACAGACATAACATAACATAAGCTATGTGACCGTAGCTTTAATTCGTAAAGTTTTTCATTGATCTTGATTTTTCTGTAGTCAATTCTCACATCTTCATTTTTCAATTTTCATATCTTTTTTGCCATGTTGTTTTCTATTATGTACTTTCATGATAATATTTTATTCATTCAACTGACTTACATCACGTTATTTATTGTTATTTTTATATATGACCTACTACATATTACATTTCATGAATGCACGTATCTATGGTAATTATTACAATATATAACATCACTCCCCCATTATAAGTAAATACAATAACAAATTACAAATTCAATTTTGATGGTGGTTTGCTAATTCTGCCAGATCTTGTTACATAAAACTCATTTGAATGCGGTAATGGTTGATTTAATTCATTCACTGTAGTTTTTTCATTCCTTATTTGAGGGCTTATTGCAGATTCTGGTGTTGGTTCCGTTGCTGAAATAATAGTATTAGAAAGATTACCATTTGATAATTGAACAGTGGTAGTCGATTTTGCTGGTTCGTCCATAATTTCGTCCTCAGTTGCATTATTTCGTTTTCGGAGTTGGTCTACATGTCTGTGCCATGTACGTCCGTCTTGCAACTCAACATTGGACGTCAGCGGTCCTCTGACTTCCATAACTGTAGCTGGTAACCATTTCTCCCCTGAAGTATAATTACGGGCATAAACAGTTTCATCTGTTTGAAAAGTACGATGTGGAATTAAAGTCTCTTGCATTTTTTCCCCCTTGTGCAAACAAGAGTCTGGATGTATAACATCCAAAATAGTTCGCAAATGTCGTCGCATAAGCAGTTCAGCCGGTGCTTTACCAGTACTAGTGCTTGGCGTAACTCTATTGGAAAGCAAAAAATTTGACAGTCGAGTTGTCCAATCGCCAACAACAATTCTTCTTAAAGAATTCTTTGTTTCCTGTACCATTCTTTCAGCTTGTCCATTGGATGCTGGGTGGTAAGTTGGAATAAATGTTTGACGAATATAATTGTTTGTCATGAATTTCTTCATTTCATCGGAAGTGAATGCAGTTCCATTATCGGATACTACAACTTGTGGAATTCCGTGCGTAGCAAATAAATTGCGTAATACTTTTATTGTTGCTGCAGATGGCATAGATGGCATTGGTATTACTTCTAGCCACTTTGAATAAGAGTCAATGACAATTAGAAATATTTTACCTTGAAAAGGTCCAGCAAAATCTATGTGCAAGCGTTCCCATGGATTTTTTGCAAACTCCCAAGGATGCAATCGGGTTTTTGATGGATTGTTTCTTGTTTGTTGACATATATTACAAGAATTTACCTTATTTTCTATTTCTTTATCCATATTTGGCCACCATACATATCTCCGCATTAGTGCCTTCATCCTGACAATGCCTGGATGAGTCATGTGAAATGATTTGAGCACATCAGTTCGTAAAACTTGTGGTACAATGACTCGATTACCCCATAATAGGCAATCTTTATAGACAGATAATTCATCTTTGCGACTATAATAAGGTTTAAACTGATCTTCTGGTCTAGCAGTTGGCCAACCTTGTTGTACCCACCTCATTACTTTAGATAGTATCGAATCAGACTTTGTATTTTCCATTATTCTTACGGCATCTACATGACCTTCCGGACTATCTTCTATGAAAGCTATTTCACGTAAAATTGATAAATTTTCATCTTCAATTGGCAATGGTAGACGACTAAGTGCATCTACATTCCCCATATTTGCTCCTGGGCGGTATTGCAAATCATAATCATAAGCTGTGAGTGCCTCACACCATCGCAACATTCTTGGCGATATCATTGTTGGTGTAGTAGACCCCTGTCCTAAAATTCCTAGCAGTGGCTTATGGTCAGTATATATCTTAAACCTTCGTCCATATAAATAATTATGGAACTTTTGAACTCCAAATATCATTGCAAATCCTTCCCTGTCAATTTGAGCATAATTACGTTGGACTGAATTTAAAGTTTTTGAAGCATACGCTATTGGTAATTCGCTACCATCAGATTCAGTATGACTGATGATTGCTCCTACTCCATATGGAGAAGCATCACAAGCTAATATGATCGGTTTATTCGGATCATAGAGCGTCAATAATTTATTTGATTGTAACAATTGTTTAGCAGTCTGAAATGCTTGATCAGTTTCCTTGGTCCATTTGAATTGTACATTTTTGTGAAGTAGTTTGTGCAATGGCTCTAATTTATGCGCAGCACCTTCAAGAAAACGACAATAAAAATTTAGCATACCTAGAAATGACATCAATTCTGTCTTGTTTTTAGGTGTTGGCGCTTCTTTGATTGCCTTTATTTTATCTTCCAACGGTCGAATACCTTCGGCACTGATTTTATACCCAAGGTGTTCAATTTCTTCAGCATTAAAAATACATTTGTCGCGATTAATATGTACATCATCATGCTTGAGGCGTTCGAGTACTACTCGTAAACGATCATCATGATTTTCATTTGTTCCAGCAATTAGAATATTGTCGGAAAATGGAATAACACCTGGAATACCAGTAAGTAATTCTTCTATATACCGTTGAAATATTTGTGCAGCTACATTGACTCCAAAAGGTAATCGATTAACACGAAATAAACCTCGGTGAGTATTAATAGCTAACAATTTGCTTGATTCTTCATCAAGTACCAAATGTTGATATGCCAATTTGCAATCTAAAGTTGTAAAACGTGTGCAACCACTACAACTTGCAAATAATCTTTCAGTAGTAGGTAATGGATAAACTACAGATTCTAACATAGGATTGACTGTACCTTTGTAATCTCCACAAATTCGAATTTTACCATTCTTTTTCCGGATATTAACCGTAGGAGTAGCCCAATCAGAATGGTCGATTTTAGAAATAATGTTCTGTTCGATGAGTTCATCAAGAGCTTCGTTGACCAGTGGTAGCATAGCATAGGGAACTGGCCTTGGTTTACGAAACTGTGGAATAGCATTATCTTTGATTCGAATGTGTATTGGCTTACCTTTACTGGCACCCATCGACGATGCAAAAATGTCTTTATAATCTTCCAAATTGATCTTTGACTTTTGCGCAATGGATAAATGGTTTACTTTGGATATTCCTAATCCAAATGCCTTCAACCAGGTGCGTCCAATTAAATTCGTTCCATTCTTGGTAACAATCAAATTTAATGTTTTTCTTTTTCCGTCGTATTCAACCATTGTGCTGATTTTACCTAAGGTAGCAATAGATTTGCCATTGTAGTCTCGTAAAGATGTGGACAATTGTTCACTTCCTCTTAGACCAAGTTGACTGCAGGTATGCTGATCAATTAATGTATACGCACTACCAGTGTCTATTTCCAGTCGAATGGGAATAAGATTGATTAATACCGTAATATAAATTGGTTTAGATGCATTATCATCCACTTCATGGACATGATTAACAAGAATTTCATCGTTATCAATCCATTTGGCAGTTTTATTTGTGCTCTTTTGTTTTGAAATTTTGTTCTTCCCGCGACAAACTGGCGAAATATGGCCTTTTTTCTGACATGTATTACATGTTGATTCCTTATGGAAACAATCCGATGCCTTGTGATTTGAAAATCCGCATCTGTAACATGATGTTCTACGTTCTTTTGTATTGCCTGACTTCAGACTTAGTTTTTTGTTAAAAGGATTGACGCTTTTTACTGCTTTGACAGTAGATACTTCGGTTTTATTTTCTACTGTATTACGGATCGTTTTAGATTCTCTTTTGGCTGTCTCAAATGCAATCGCTTTTTCTTGAGCAATTTCGAATGTTAAATTGTTAATTGACAACAGCTTTTGTTGCAGAGAAATATCTCGTACACCACATACCAACCGATCACATAAAACATCATCTAGTTGTATACCAAATTCACAATTGATTGTTAAACGCCGCAATTCTTTAATCCAATCACTGATGGACTCTTCTTCTTTCTGATCTCTTTTATGAAAATGTAGACGACACACTCTTTTATTAGGTTGAGGATCAAAATGAGAATTAAGTTTATTTATTAATTGAGTATATGAATAATCAAATACCGAATCGGGTGAGACCAAACTTTTCATTATTTCGTAGGCTTCACTTCCTATCATTGTACAAAGTGCTGCACGTTTGTCATTTTCAGATGTAATGTAATTTATTTGAAAATAACAATCCAGTCGTTCTTTATATGATTTCCATAATGAGCCGTGTGCAGAGCTTTTGCCAGGTTGAAACTCTTCAATCTTCCCAATCAAACTCTGCCGAATGCGCTTTTGAGATTTTTGCTCTTGATCTTGATTCATTTTAAATTGCTTGCAATTTCAACTCACAATTGTTGATATTCACTGTACAACTCGCGAGAAGTTATTATATTAATGAATTTTTATCCTCGTCGCCAAAATTATTATGTACTTTCATGATAATATTTTATTCATTCAACTGACTTACATCACGTTATTTATTGTTATTTTTATATATGACCTACTACATATTACATTTCATGAATGCACGTATCTATGGTAATTATTACAATATATAACAATATATTATTATATATATTCTTGTTCCTGATAACTTATTTTTATTCATCATAATTTTCAGTTTGTTTTTCCAGAAGTCTATTGTTACGATTCTTATTTGTTTATATATACGAAAAAAAATGTTTTACACTATCCCATATTTTCAAAAGATAAGAAAAATTGATAAATCTGTGTCCTGCAAACTCATGACATGTGTAAGAAACGCTTCTGATTTTTATGAACAAGAGGACGAAATTTCGTTGCTACGATATAAAAAATATAGATAGTTTGTTTTTGGGTTTTTCGATTGATATATTGATGAAATGTCATAAATAATGTATGATACGTTCTTGGCAATAAATAGATGTTCAGATTCGATGCATGTACTCATTTTGAATTTATTACATTTGGCGACCGTGACAGGACAGTGAGTTACATTGTGTGAGTTGTGAACATGGAGCAGGAGAAATTGGCTAAACGACGATCAGTGTTCAGTGATACGAGGCAGCTTCACGAAATTGCACAAGAATATAGAAAAATGCTTAACTGAAGATAATCCAGATGAAACAATCGTCAGAGCATCATTTGAACTACTCAGAAAGAAGTATGAGGAACTAAGTGGTTTAGATGATAGAATAGTAAATAGTCTGCTTGAGAAGGATGTTTCCGAAGAGGAGATTATAGCAGAATATGATGCTAAAGATAAGTATAGCATGTGTTTAAGAACAGTAGAGCTAATTATGAATAAAAAGTTCGAAAAAATTGACAATGAGAGCGTGGCGATAAATTCAACAAACAGTCAATGTTTAGGTGGTTTTAAACGTAGATTTAAACTACCCCAACTGGAATTGACAAAATTTAACGGAGAATCGAAAGATTGGCTACCGTTTTGGAATCAGTACAAACAAATTCATGAAGATGAATCAATTCCAGCAGTGGAAAAGTTCCAATACTTGAAACAATGTACTGTTGTAGGTTCACGAGCATGAGCAGTCGTAGAAAGCTTCCCTGCTATTGAAGAAAATTATGCGAAAGCGGTAGAAAGCCTTATAACTAGGTTTGGCAGAGAAGATTTGCTCGTGGAGGTTTATGTTAGAGAACTACTGAAGTTGGTACTGAAAAATGTCTGCCGCAGTACTGGAAAAGTAGCCATTGCGCCATTGTACGATCAGCTTGAATCGCACCTGAGATCTCTAGAGTCATTGGATATAACGGATGACAAATTTGATGCTATGCTGTTTCCTTTAGTCGAGTCTTCTCTTCCCGAAGAAGTTTTACGGATTTGGCAAGGAAGTACAGGTATTGATGGTATTGTAAGTAAACAGGGAGTTGACGAAGCTCAAGTAAGTGCTGTAGAAATTTACAATACGAATACAAGGTTGAACAGGCTGATGCATTTCCTGAAGAAAGAGATAGAGAATGAAGAACGAGTTAACTTGGCTAAAACTGGATTTGGTGTGGAACAAGTGAAACGAAGATCATTCGTCAAGGAAGAAGTTCCAACTGCAGCGGGGTTACTCAATATGAAAGAAAAGAAATGTGTATTTTGCGATAAGAATCATGTCAGTGAAGATTGCACTGATGCAGAAAAATTGTCGCTTGAAGAAAAGAAGAAAATATTGATTACGAAAAGATGTTGTTATGTTTGTTTGAAAATTGGATACATTAGTAAGAAATGTAGAGGTAGGGTAGAGTGCAAGAATTGTTCAAAAAGGCACCATACGATAATGTGTCCAAAACAAAACAAGCACGAAGAAAAATCTTCAAGTGAAGATAGCATAAAGACATCGACCAATATGGCATTATCAAATTTCAGCGGTACACCCGAGGTGTTCTTGCAAACCTTAAGAGTGGTAGTTAGAAACGAAAATTCATCGAAAACAGTTCGAGCTATTGTCGACATGGGTTCACAGAGATCATACCTTTTAGAAACAACTGCATCCGAGCTGAAATACTCCAAAATTGGTGAAGAAAAAATAAGACATGCATTGTTTGGAGGGACGAAGAGTAATGTACAAACACATAATTGCTTTATGTTACATTTGAGCAGTCTGGACGGAAGCTATAGGTGTCATTTCAAAGTTTTAGATCAATCAGTAATTTGTGCTGTAGTAAATCCAATTAGGAACGGGCCTTGGATTGAAGAACTAAGACAGCACAATAGAAATTTAACAGATGTTGGAGATACAAGTAATGACATTGAAATATTGATTGGGGCCGATGTTGCTGGGCGATTATTAACAGGAAGACAGCATATTTTAGCAAATGGCATGGTAGCAATCGAAACTTATTTAGGTCGGACAATAGTTGGGAAGGTTCCATCTGAACCGACAGATTCTAGTTTATCCCTGCTAACATCTTTGTTGACAGTAAATGAAAGTGATATATCTAACATGTGGAGATTAGATATTCTTGGCATTGAAGATCCAGTAGAAAGAAAATCGAGAGAAGAGCTTGACTTTCTCACTAAGCAACATTTCTTGGATACTGTGCGTATCACTGAAGAAGGCCGATATGAAGTTCATATGCCGTGGTTGGAAGGGCATCCACCACTACCAACAAATTATAAAATTGCTCGCAATAGAATAAATGAATTGTTACTAAAATTGAAAAATGATGGTCATTATGATGAATATACAAACGTGCTACGTGAATGGTTGGAGGAAGGAATAATTGAAGTTCCACAGGAAGAGATGATAGAAACTGGTCATTACTTACCTCATCGTCATGTGGTGAGGAATGATAGTAAAACGACGAAGGTTAGACCAGTATTTGATGTTAGTGCCAGGGAATTTAGATCGCCAGCATTAAATCAATGTCTTGAAAAGGGTGGTAATTTGATTATGCGAATACCAAACCTATTAACGAATTTTTGATTCAATAAGATCGGTGTGATAGCTGATATACGGAAAGCCTTTCTACAAATAAGTTTGTGTGAGAGCGATCGTAATTATTTGCGTTTTTTATGGAGTGAAGATTCAGGTAAAACTATAAAAACCTATAGGCACACTAGAGTTGTTTTTGGTATATCATGTAGTCCATTCCTTTTGGGAGCTGTTATAGAACATCATCTGAAGAGCTGCCTTGAGAAATGTAAAATTGGAGAAACGAATTATTCAGAAAAATCAGTTGGAAAATTGATGTCGGTCATATACGTAGATAACACAGTCACGAGTGTAAACGATGTAGAAGAACTTAACATTTTTATAAAAGAAGCTCGTGAGATAATGTGGGAAGGTAAATTCGATTTAAGAGGTTGGGAATTCAATTCCACCATCGACACATTTCCTAATCAGATTTCGGCGGTATTGGGACTACATTGGGATAGAAGCACAGATGAACTATTTATTAATTCAAAATGTTTGGAATTCGTAAATATCGAGCAAGTAACTAAAAGAGTAATATTATCAGCAGCTCACAAGATATTCGACCCTATTGGATTTTCTTGTCCGGTAACTTTATTCCCTAGACTATTATTGAGAGCTATTTGGGAAGAAAAACTGAGATGGGATGAAGAAGTAAGTAAAGAAATAAGAAAAGAGTTCTTGAAATGGATAGAAAATTTAAAATATCTTCAAGCGTTGAAAATTCCACGCTGGTATGGTAGCGAAATGTACGAAGACATTTCGTCGATACATGTATTTACAGATGCAAGTCAACTTGCGTATGCTATCGCAATATTTTTAAGAATGGAGACCATTGAGGGTATGAAAGTTCAACAAAAAGATGACAATCCCGCGTCTAGAGTTACTGGCTGCGACAATAGGTAGTAGATTGTATGCAGAAGTAACTACAAATTCAGTCATGTCTGGATTATCTGCTTATTTTTGGAGTGACTCATCGACAGTAATAGCTTGGATTCAACGACGAGAAACGAAATGGGGGATATTCGTTAGAAACAGAGTTGAAGAAATCAGAAAATTGACTCAAAAGGAGCGCTGGAAACACATGTATGACGAAGAGGAAGTCAATCGAGAAAGAAAGAAAACCGTAATATCCACATTGGCTGTGACGCATGAAGACTTGGATGCTGATGATTGGTTTTATAGATACTCTTCCAAATATCAGAAAATCATCAGACTGATTGGATGGATTTACCGTTTTAAAAATAATTGTTTGAAGAGAGATAAAACGAAGGGTGATTTAACAATTGAAGAATATGAGAAGGCAGAAGAGACTGTTCTGATTTTAATACAACAAAGATGTTTCCAAGAAAAAGAAAATAGTAAGAATATACAAGCTTTGAGACCTTACAATGATGAAAAAGTAGTCTTAAGATTGAAAACGAAAATTGCATCACGAGAAGATGACTGGCAATTTTTAAATCCCATTTTATTACCTGGAAAGCATCCTGTTGTTGACATGTTGATCCGAAGAGAACATGAAAATTTCTGTCATGCTGGAGGACAAATATTGCTCAACAAAATTAGAGAGAAATACTGGATAATCGGAGGACGAAGAACGATCCGACTAGTAGTATCAAAATGTGTTGTATGTAGAAGATATGAGAGCAAATCGTTGAATACTTATCCACCGTCATTGCCACAAGACCGAGTAAGAGATGCGCATGCATTCGAAGTAACCGGAGTAGATCTAGCTGGTCCATTGTTCGTCCGAGGTAATCAAAAGGTATGGATTTGCTTGTATACTTGTGCTGTTTATAGGGCTATCCACCTAGAATTGGTATCGTCATTGAGTACAGATATTTTTTTACAATCCTTACGGAGATATATTGCTAGAAGAGGCAGACCACAAAAAATTTATAGCGATAATGGAACGAATTTCCATGGTGCAAACAATCTTTTCAAATCGTTAGATTGGGATAAAATAATGAATTATAGCTCTGCTCGACAGATAAAATGGAAATTCAATCCTCCAACTGCTTCATGGTGGGGCGGCTGGTAAGAAAGGATAATTAAAATAGTAAAACAGTTGCTAAAGAAAGTATTAGGAAGAGCTGCTCTTACTTATGAAGAATTATATACAGTAATCTGCGACTGTTCATTCAAGATATTCAAGAAATAGGAGTACCAGATTGTGATGAGATAGATCATGAAAGTTTAAATCGAAGAATGAAATACAGACAAAGGTTAAATGAATGTTTAAGACAACGGTTTAGGAATGAATATCTGGGTCAACTGATTCAAAATTCGAAAATGAAAAGAGCTAGTCCCATAAGACTTGGTGAGATAGTATTAGTAGGTAATGACACCTCCAGAAAAATGAATTGGCCTCTAGCCAAAGTAATAGAGTTATTTCCTGGGGCTGATGGGGAAGTTAGACTTGTAAAAGTCAGAAGTTCAACAGGTGAATTTCTGCGGCCGATTCAAAGATTGTATCCGTTGGAAATTATAGACGAAAAGCAAGCGATTGAAGATACCGAACATATCCAGAATTTTGAACAAGACAAAAATGATGAGAAGATTGAGAATCCTAAAAAAACGGAAACAAAAATAACTCGGGTCGGTCGTCGTGTTAAAGCGTCACGAAGACTCGATCTATTCTCTTCCATCAGTACGAGCGAAAAATCAAGAGTTTCTTGCCGTGAAGAAACTCGGGTGGGAGAAATGTAAGAAACGCTTCTGATTTTTATGAACAAGAGGACGAAATTTCGTTGCTACGATATAAAAAATATAGATAGTTTGTTTTTGGGTTTTTCGATTGATATATCGATGAAATGTCATAAATAATGTATGATACGTTCTTGGCAATAAATAGATGTTCAGACTCGATGCATGTACTCATTTTGAATTTATTACAACATGACTTATTGCGAAACACGCCTATGCAATTCCCATTCCGTATTGCAAAAGTGAAGTCAAAAATGTAATATTGTTAGAGAGAGAAAGTAACTGAGAGATAGGTTGAGGCGGGCCCATGTTTGTATGGAAGTAAATGGCGAGTTTCGCTTTATTTAGTATTTTCATATGGAAATGTATCGTAGAATAGGAAGAAAATATTTTGTGCTAAATTGTAATAGTAGGTACAGAACTTGTAAAGAGAAATATTGTCTTTTTTTCTGTATCCAAAAATGATATTTTATTAATTAAGTGGCGCAAGGACATAACACGACAGAATAGAATATTAGAAATTATAGATTACGTTTGTGAAAAACATTTCAGAGAGGAGGATATTATAAAAGAATGGTCGTCTAGAGATGTAAAAGTGAGTAGAAATTATTTTAAAATTATAATATCAGATCTACTGACAATCCTATGTTAGAAATTGGAAGATTATATCAATGTTTCAAATTATTAAACCTATCTAACCTAGATTTTAGTGAAAAATTTAACTTCAAGGAAACTTCTGGTCAATAAATTTATTAATTCATAAAACTTATAGATTTATACAGAATTGCAACATTAATTTTTCCACTTTTCATCAATATATAAAAGATATTGAGAATACAATTGTCAAAAGTGAGCGAAGCAATAACTGTTACTTTTTATGAGATCGTGGATGTATATCATATTTTTGTGAAATTTTTCGTTCATGTTCAACAAACAAAAAATTTTTGCAGAGCAGCATTTTCTATTTCTACCTTTCTTCTAGTGCAAAAAAATTGTTTGTGTATATTTTTTCAATTTTATCACGCTCATTGTATTACAAAATATTCATCAAATTATTTATGTGCCTATTATAATTCATAATCAGAAAACTCGCGTCCAAAGAAACGTTTATAAAACATGTTTCATCATAATGTATTAATTCATTGCAGGTTTTAACGAATAGAAATGCAATTTTTCTTTTATTTTTGCCTTCCATTAAATGAATAAGGTAGTATTTAACGTAATGAAAATAAGAAATCTATCTGGCAATTGTACTCTGTTAAAAAAAATTGAAATATAATCTTATTTCTGCATATGGCGCACGCAAAGCTAGGCCCGCTCTCGCTATCTCTCTCTCAACTGCCGCATTACATTTTAGGCTTCACGTTTTTCAACTGAGTATCCGCTTCTCTATTATTCTCCTTCGTGTTGCGAAATAAAGGGAGGGATGATGTGCAACACTAGAAAATACAGATCTAGAAATTGCAAACATAGAAAATACAGCAGCAGAATGTAAAAATCTAGAAAATACATCACCAGAAATTGCAAACACAAGAAAGTACAACATCAGAAAGTACAAATCTAGAAAATGTAGGAGGGACTTAGAATTAAGGGGCGGAGCTATTTATATTTCAACCTTTTTCGACTGAGAAATGTCATTAAATAATTTGGGGTTATGGCTCTGTCCGAATAGATTTATTTACTTATTCACAACTAAAAGAAAGAAGAGCGTGTTTCTAGAGCTGTGTTACTGATATAAAAATTGCGACTATTGAAATAATGGAGGCAATAAAAATATGCATGTAATATAACAATAATTGAAGATTGGATCCTCAAACTATCAAGAAAATTATACACGATTACCTACATTGCAACAAAGTGGCAATCATTTTGTGCAGCATTAACTACTTATTTTGCGAAAGCAGCGACAGGTGAAGAAACTTATATTGCCGTTTTTGACATACCTACCAGCCAATAAAAACCTTGAATTGTTTCAGAGAGAAGCAGCAAGCTATAAGAAAGATTGTTTCACGGAGATGAGGAAATGGCCAAGATGCATTTTGTAAAAATATGGACATAGTAAATGAGTTGAGTTAGATTTCCATATAATATATTATTTCATTCAGCAGTTTTGTCTTTCAACTTCTTGGTAAATTTTCAAATACCCATCATACTCATCTAATTTAGCAGTGTGAGATATTTGCTTATTTTTTAGTCTACTTATCGCAGTTGGTGCTTATTATGAAAGCATTGCAAAAGAAAATTGGTTGAGGACTTTTAAACAATAATAAGAAAAAGCGTCAAGAGTTTTGTACAGAGTCGATGCTGAAGAACAATCAATTATAGTACTTCTTAATATTTAAATTATTCATTATAATTCAAAAAAATAATAATAATAGATTATATTACGCAAATTTAGGAAAAATGATTGAAAATACCTTCTTCTACATTTCTATAAAATTGATAGTAGATAATGTAAAAATTACATAAGAATATTGTTGAATTATATGTTTGCAAAAGTAAGTTGAATATATTTTATTTACATCCACTCAATGTTCTTATCTATCTTCTATCTCTAGATTTTTAATATTTGAAAAGAATAGTAACTAATTTTTCGTTTTTAAATGTTTGTTTATTGCTTAACATTGACAAAGATATGCTATTAGTAAAACGTAGAAATCATAAATTTTCCATTAAATGGTTTGTTATTTTTATTAATATTTTTTTCTGTAATAATTAGTCCTGGTATAATGTATTATAGGAAAGAAGAATAAGCTAAAAAATGGATGAATATGAAAATATTCTAAATATCAAATTAAAGGTACAAGAAGCATGACTAAATTCAATTCTGAAGAAGTCCGAAGATGTTTTGAATAAAGAGTTTACTAAATTCAACCTTAGGAAGATACAAGAGGCGTTAGTATTATAATATTATAAATAAAAATATTCTTTTGGCATATTTTTTCAATCTTCGAAAAATATGTATCTTCTTCGTAATGATAATTTCATCACTGTATGGGGAACTCATCGCTTATTTGAAAAACAAATCGAGAATCCAAAGAGGACAAAAAAACAATAAAGCAGCATATTGAAACTTTATCAAAAGAAGCGCCGGATGATACTTATCTAATGACGAAGATATTATATTTATTTTTTTGCTCGCTTTGCAATAATAGAATGTGAGGGAGGCCAAATTGTAAAAAAATTACAAGAGGGGATGACCTTTAGAAATAAAAACTCCAAAATGTCTTCTATTTACACTGTTTTTGTAATTTTGTTTAATTACACGACCAATTTCGGCCACTTGGTGGCCATCTTCAAGGTGG
Organism: Dromius quadrimaculatus; assembly: GCA_963989225.1. NCBI lineage: Eukaryota > Metazoa > Arthropoda > Insecta > Coleoptera > Carabidae > Dromius > Dromius quadrimaculatus. The sequence continues at coordinate 33,651,437 of OZ022328.1, read as the reverse complement.
TACCTGTGAGACTATATTTAAAAATAGCGGTAATAATATAACATGTAGAAATAAATATTTTATAAGACAAAGAATAAAATAAAATTCCTGTTAAGAACAAACACCAATTCAATTCCAAAAATATAAAATTACTTAATAAATAAATAAAATTACTTACGCATGAAAAACTACAGGAAGTTGCTGAAGCGAAGGTGAATGAAAAAATACGTACAAATGCAACCGAAGAATTGCAAAAATTTCAATTAAATGCTCGCGGGGTAAGGGTGATCAGGTTGGTGCTCGGAATATTTTTAAAAACGACCAAACTAATTTGAATACCAGCGCGCTTTTAAAAATATTTCGAGCATCTACCTATCTTCCTTCCCTGCGAGCATTTACTTTAAATTTTTGGATTTTTTCAGTTGTAATTGTGCGTATTCTTTCATTTTGTTGGCTGGTTTTCGTATTTTTTTCTCTAATATCTTTCTCGGTTTTTAAATATTATCACCTTCGCTTCAACATAGTTTCCTATAGTTTTTAACGTGTAAGTATTTTTATTTTATTTATTTATTAAGAAATTAAAATTTTTAGAATTGAATTGGTGTTCGTTGTTAAGAGGAATTTTAAATTTTATTCTTTATCTTATTAAATGAGTATGTTTCAAAATGAAAAATCCTTTCTTATATTTTCGGGGTCGTTAATTATTTGGAACATATAGTTTTGACATTTGATCACCGGAAGTGTAATTTAAAGATGCTAACGTCCGTGGATTCCACTAATTATTTGTTTTAGATTTCTACTGAGCTTATCTCTCAGAGAGCTTTGTATTGATACCAAACTAGACATCATTTTAATGTAAGTATTGAAAATAAGGGGATCCAGTTAAATATATAACTTGTAAAAAACAATTGACTATTGTTTAAATTTTCATTTCACACTTTCGAGAGTAAAAGACGAATTTAATCCCTAATTTTAGGGACTTGAGTTTAAGTTTAGTACTCAGGGATCTAAAATGATCAAAACTTCCAAGGGACTAGAGTAGAATAAACAAATTTTGCCATGAAAACTGAATATCAAATTGATTTTTTTCATTAGAAGTCAAATCTTCATTATTGATGATTTATATTAGCATTATTGCAATTTACACAATATTACAAATGCATCGTATTGTTGTTCGTAGATTTTCTAGATTTTTGAGATAATATAATGCTGTGCGCCAAAATTCAAATTTATTTCATCTACACTAATAAATGTATAAGCCTAGGTTGGCAACAGTGTGTCCTGGGCAGATGTCAGATTCAATCGGCTATTCGGCTATTTTTGTTTGGGTTTGACATTTGTGCCATTTCAAAAAAAGCACTACATTTCTATAAAAAGGTTTAGAACAGAAGTGATTGTTGCATTGGTAAATTTTAAGATAAGATTTTTATTTTGAGTGTCAAATATTTTAAGATATCCTAATTTACTAATTATTGTCATATTTATGTTCTTAGGACGACAGTTGCAGTTGTCGTCGAGAGAAGTGTTTAGATATTTAAATTCGATCAGTTTTATCATCATAGAAATGCATAGCAGTTAAATTACTGTGAATTTATGTATTTAGCCACTCTTTACTGATCTATTAGTTCGGTTATTTGTCGAATCTACTTGTGTTCAAGGCTTCTTTGCTGTGACCTCAATAATTGTTGGAATATGTAAGTTGAAGGCCGTAGAAAAAATATTGTATGCAATACAAGTGACATTCAGCCAACAATTTTTGTGACTCGGCAAGCCCCGTCACCAAATACTTGACCTCATGCCAAGATGCTCAATTTTACACTTTTGTTGCATAAATTACTATTATTTTAACAATCGCTCTTGGCTCGTTGCAGTATTAAAAAAATTGTTTGTTGAGGCTACTAACGGCAAAGCAACATTTGTTCTAGATAGGTACTCTAAGGCCCAGTATTTCAGGTTCAGTTTAATCTATAGATTACTTAAACGAAGCCTAATTACTATAATAACAATTGTTTTCACAATCGTTGCTACGAAAATTGATCCACAGTTTTCGTAATCCGAACACTGAAATACTGGGCCTAAGGAGTCACACTTTGTTATCATGGATATAAAGTCTTGTATCCACTTGTTCTAAGACTGTGACTGAAATAACAGGTATTTCTAACTCTTTTTTCCAAAATTTGAGGAACTGTCTTTCCTTCATCCTATTGTTTCCCGTGTAGCGGTATCTTTACTTATTTCAATTTTTGTTAATAAATCATCTAAAATATGAATTAGTTATTTTTCAAATTTCTTGTACATTTTCAAATTGAAAATAGGATTTTTCTTTGATTCGCAATTTAATTGCACTGCTATTACTATGTGTAATAGATATAATCGCTTTCAATAATAATTATTCATCTGTAATCCCTGTGATGCAGATATATACCTCTTTGGAGTGTTTAATGAACATAATAGAGAATAATAAGAGTCATCATATTATGTATCATATGTTCTCTTCGGGTATATAATCTAGAGATTTTAAGACACATAAATGATATATTTGTAACAAATTTGCAGCTATAATTAAATTGAATAAATCATTTTAATCGTATTTATTATGTAGATATGGAATGTTTTTTGAAGATTTGCAGTACTAGAGGTGACATCTAGGTCTGGGTAGTTCAGTTTTTTAATGCGAACAAACTTCTATGTGAGTGCATCTTTTTGTTATTTGTAGCTCCACCCCTTAGGTCTAAGTCCCTCCTACATTTTCTAGATTTGTACTTTCTTGTGCTTGCAATTTCTGGTGATGTATTTTCTAGATTTTTAACATTCTGCTGCTGTATTTTCTATGTTTGCAATTTCTAGATCTGTATTTTCTAGTACTGCACTCGTTCCCTAAAGGGAGGTACCCTTATATTCAATTATTAATAATTCAGAAATGATGGTTTCACAAAAATACAAATTCAGAAGTCGGATTTTATACCATCATCTTCAATAGGATGACAACTGTAGACACGTGTCTCGTCCTTATTGGGACTCTTCAGTACAGTCCATATTGATTGTATTTCTTATGTGAACTATTTCATTCATTAACAAAAATATTTACATTGCAAAATAATTAAAGCTTGTGGAAATGCTTGTTTACACTCGTATTGCATACACGATTTCATTTCTTCGGCCTTCATCTTGCATATTTTGAAAATTATTGAGCACAAAGCAAGGGACCTCAGAGCACAAGTTGATATTAAACTTGACAAATATCTGAATAAATGTATCAGTGAGAGGTGCTGCAAACATGAATTCAAAGAAATTCAACACTTATGTGTTTAATGGCCAGTTGCACCACCATCACTTAACTTTAAGTGGAATTTAATATCTATGGCAATTATTGTATCGACAATTGTTACTACGGTTATTATCCATCCTTTAAAGTTAAGTGAAGGTGGTGCAACTAGCCATAAGTGGTGTTAGAACTGGAACCCAAAAAAAGGCTTATTTCACGCATTACCGTAGAAAATAGTATATTATGCTACCGAACAACTTTCATTTTTGTCCAGGATAAATTTGGCTGCACTCGGGGAAGACGAGGGTAAAGCTCGAGGCAAAGACGAGGGCGAAGTACGAAGCGAAGGCGAAGACAAAGCACGAAGCGAAGATGAGGGCGAAGCACGAAGCGAACCAAACCGAAGTACCCCCATTAGTGAACTTTTTTTAATTGTTGATGTATGGAAACTATCTTAACGATTTTATAAACAAATTTTTGCATTTGCGATCACATTACAGTAGACATTTAATACAGTGAAACATAACTTACAATATTTATTTTATTGACTGATATTTTTCACAATTTCTGTGCTATCATAGTAACAACAAATGCAAATACTACAACGAACACATCTCATAATAAAATAAAAAATATTCTAATACGCACATATAACAATGAAATTAAAGAATACCAACGACACTAATGATCCACAATTTTCATTTTTACCCTCTGGAAAGAGAATTAGTATTCATCAATTTCCTGTCAACAGGAATTAATGATTATTGTTTCCATGGCTTGGAATTGAGAATTTTCGATGCAGAATTCAGTTCAATAATCAATAATAGACATATATAATTTGTAAAATATTTGTCTTGATTATTATTTTTATTACGTTCAAGTTTTGTAAAAAAAAAATAAAAAATTTTATGACATGTTTGGATTTTGGAACTGTGTGCGTCCGCAAGAACGAGACATCGTCCTTGTATGTTATATTAATTCATTCATTTTTGACTATAATAATTGTCAAGACTCATATTATTTTATTCATTTGTAATAGTTATTCCTGATTTGTGAAATATTTGTCTTGACACTTGTTTTTGTTATATTCATTATTTTAAATATTGATAATAGTCAAACTTGACCACAATCTTACACTTTTTAGGTGAAGCTCATGGGTTGCTATATAGCTATGTTTACACAGGCGTTTACTCTACACTTGTGGGCACACTTCAATTTATAGTTGCATAACAAGTTATTCTATAGGTATCATTTTCGTACAGAAAGTAAATTTGTATATTAATCCAAAAATTTGTGGAGCACACTTAAGCCGTGCATCCTACGACTCAGTGCCTATGTTTGTGAGGTCTGTCCAGTTTTTAATTCACAGTTGGAGGTTACAGCAAGAATATAAATTTATAATCATATACATTCTTGGATTACGATCTTATTTTTGATCGTACAACATTTAACGTGATGGCGAAATATTTTATACCATTAATTTGAATTAAAATCTCTAGAATGGTGCAGAAAATATTGTTCAAATTTCTTCAAAATTTTCTTAGACTCGTAAACTATACGTACAAGGAATTTGAGAGAAATTGTGCTTCCCCTTCAATATTTTTTTCATCATTATATTTGAAGAAAATGACCATTTTCCATAAGAACAACACGTGTAAAATAATAAGAATAAAAAATTGCTATAACTCGTTAACTGTTTAGTGAATCAATTCGATTTTTTCTTTGAAGTGCTCTATGATGTTATTAATATACATCCAAGTATTGGAATGGAACTTATTTTGGAAGAGCGAAAAATTTGTAATCCGAGCCGAAGAAATTCACCAAACACAAAGCCAGAAATGAATATAATATAATAGTGTTTATTTAGCTGCACAAGCTATACAAAGAAAACAGTAAAATATTAAAAAAAAAATCAGAATTGTTAAGAAGTAACCAAAGTAACCAAGTTAAGATGTGTTTGAATGATACTTGTTCCAACCTAATTTTTGGTTGTGGAATGTGCAGATTCTAAAACAATGTAACAATTGTAACTAATTTTCTGCAATTTTGAGAAAAGACATATACATCCTTAAGTCACGTATCGTTTGCGGTTTATAAGCAACCAAGTTTAGAGAAGACCTCGAACAAGACCGATCAAAAATAGTAACTTTTAGGCGATCATAACAAAAAAAGATGTTTCTATGGCTCCTTTTGCGATCGTGAAGTTTAATTTTTTGGTACACATTTGTCAAATATTACTTTTTTGTACATATCTGTCAAGAGTTACTTTTTTGATACTGATTTATCAAAAACTCTTATGGGTACACTTTATACCTACTAAAGCTCGCCGCACACGATGCAATTTTTCAAGCAATTTTGTTCACTTGGCGCCGCACTGGGTGCCACGCTTGCTCCGATGCAAGAAATTTGGTGCGATGCGGGGTACTAGACTTACCACGAGACTTGTTTTTCAAGATAGGTTCGGTGCTATTTTTCGCACTTGCTGCGCCACTGACTGCTGTCCACAGCCAATCAAAGCAGACGACGAAATTACATCACTGAGTTGTATATCTCATCAGAATGCTGTGCCTTATTAGTACATTATGTTTTGTCGTTTTTTAAGATACAAATAAGTAAAAATTATGGCTAGTGGAAATTAGGTAATGTTTACGTACCCTAGCTCAGGGTGTATACCAAAAAATTTAATGAAAATTCCCTGACTTCCAGGTTTTCCAGGTTATTTTCAATAAAATTCCAGACAGTAAAAAACAAAAATTTGATACAAGCTTACATATAATCACAGATTAATATTGCAATTCTGTGTGAACCCTATAAATCTGTGAATTAAAAACAAAATCGCAACGAACTTGATATCATGAACGAATTTACATCAATCGACAAAAGTAAATGTACTTTAATAATTTTTTTTTTTTCATGAATTTAGAGATCTGGAAGACTTATAGATTTGCACAGATGGCCCTAGTATCTTAAAGAGTGAAAATATACTTTTATGAGTAATAATGCATAAATATCCTATGATGTATTTTTTTCAGACAAATATCAGAGATTCCCTGACGATTCCATGACATTTCCAGTTTATCTGAATTCCCTGACATTTCCAGGTTTTTTACGTTTGGTATACACCCTACTAGCTCGTCAAACAAAATGTTGAAAACTCTGCGGCCTCGATTCCTTCTCAAATGTCACTCTCTTGACCAAAGTTTTTTCTTCTTTTTTTTTCTGTCTCGTAATTCGTAAGCTATAACTGCAGCAAATGCTCCTGCTCTTCTCCGACGATTAGTTTCGGCAACATCCATACTTGTAATGTGAAAATCTACCAAGTCTACGTTCTAGTGTTAGAATGAGTGGCGCAGCTTGCATCGTATGATGCGAGAATAAGTGTCACACTAAGTGTACCTCAAAGTGGCCCAGTGCGCAAGAAAACTTGCTGCAAATTAAGTGAACAAAATTGCATGGAAAATTGCCTCGTGTGCGGCGGGCTTTATATGGGCAGTTTGATGCACTCTTTAAATAACAGTTTTTGTCGCGATTTTTCTGTCAACCTCTATAGCTCTTGCAAATCGAGAAATAGATGCAATTTTTTTTTTTTTAACAAATATCAACTTCATAGACGACAGATAAATAGAACAATTTCAACGACAACTGATATTCACAATTGCAATGTTTTAAAAACAAACAGATAAAATTTTGTAGTTTTGAATTCTTTCGTGATGATCGCCTAAAAAACGTTGTGTGCTCTTCAGCCTAAAGTTCTTTCTTGGTCTCACCTGAATTGCAGCCTTAGCTGCCGCTCCAGCTGCAAACAACAAAAAATATTACTTTCACGGCTTTGATACACAAATTAATATTGTGTATCAAGACCGAAAGATAATCTTTTTGCTCAAATCTGCTATTGCAATTCAGGTGAAACCAAAAAAGAAGTTTAAGTCGAGGTGTTTTTAGGCGAATTGTAGAGGCTGACAAAGGAATATAATATGCATCACGGCAAAGACCGTTTTCTAAAAAGAGCTTATCAAACTGCCTTTATAGGTAGATATGAAGAGTTTATGAAGTAGTTTTTGACAGATCAGTTACAAAAAAGTATCATTTGACAGATGTGTACAAAAAAGTGAAACTTCACGGTCGAATAGGGACCATAGAAACACCTTTTTTGTTATGATCACCTCTAATCATAGTTTTTCGTCTTGTTAATTTCATCCCACGAGCTATTGCATTAAAGAATGATAAAATATTCTGTTCTATTTTTTTCAAACTCATTTCATATTGATTTCTATGATAAGAAATGCTTGCTTTTATATTTAAATAAACTAAATTATATTTCTATTATTATCTTACCATTTTGATTTATAAAATCCGAGGCAGTACAATTTCCAGATAAATATTCATCTTGGTTTTCTTCCTCATATTCATCTTGCATTTCTTCCTTTATGAACACTGCTTCCACATTTTGAGAGTGCTCAGAAGTTTTTTCCGAACAATTATCTTGTAAGTCGTTTTTGGAAGAACATGGATCTTCGTTCATTATTGACTCTTCAACTATTTCCTTCTTTACAAAACAATTGTCTATTGTATTTTCATTTTTTATCTTTACATGTTCTGGTTTTTCGATGCATTCGCTTTGATTTTCTGTTGATGAATTGTCAAATATTTCACTTTCTAGGTCCATTTCAGAGTTAGGTTTTTCTGTAGCATTCTCAATGTTTTTAACATGGTCAGTAAATGTTTCACATGTTCTTTGAGGTCTAATACCATTTAATGTTACTGATAGATATTTATTTGCTCCATTTTCTTGTTTTAGTTTCTGTACATGCTCGTTGAAAGTAGTAATATTTTCTCGACATTTCTGTCTAAATTTAGAAATATTATCTAGATTTTTTAAACACTTTTTGCAAATTTGCTTGGGAATACTTGATTCTTGAAGTACCTGAAACAAATTTACTCAATTAAATAAAAACTAAATACATAATAGCAATTTTTTACAAATAGGGTAAAAGCATTATTACAGAACTAGAGTATATAGAATTGCATGCCGAGATTAGGATAATATTGTTATTATACCACTGTCATAATTTAAAAAAATATTCAATCTTCATTATGGGAAAGAATGACCAACACGAATATCAGATATATTATTTTTCACGATTCAAAGAAATAGTATGGAAAAGAAAATTAAATTTCACTCAATAGGTATTTTGTTCATTTATGTCCGATTTCAGACCGGGAGTGGCTAGCCTAGGTTAAAGTGACGGTTTCAATTTATTAAAGAAGGTTTCGATCTATTTTATTAATTTGAATGGCCAGAGATGTTACAAAAAATGTAGAAATTGATAATGTTACCAAGGGAATGAGCCATTTAAACCGGATCAATTTAACTCTGTTGAAATCGGATATTAGAGTTATTTCTATGCGAATTTTAAATCTTATAAAACTTAAAACTACAGATTACAAACAAAATCATAATAAATCGGTCACTTTTTTGAGTTTTTGCATCAATCAATCACATTTTTATAAAAATGTTATGGATCTATAAGACTTAATTGATTCGTTTAGAGTTCCACAGTTAATTACACTGATGCATTATTACTGCAAAATCTATGTTTTAGTTCTGAGTAAGTCTATACGTCTTAGGCCAAGTCTTTCCACTTCCGAATAACTTTATTCAGTGGATAATATTAAAAAAAAAAAAGAAATCGAAGAAATGAAATAGCAAACAAAGCTATAAATTCACAAGTTTCTTTTACATATGAAGAAGTGTGTTTACAAGAATCTGAAAAAATACTGAGAAACTGCAATAAATGAATAATTAGAATTACAGGAGCAGAATGGAAGGGGGAAATTGTTGAAAGATCAAAAATTAAATTAATTATAGATTCCATACGGATAGTGGAATTTTTTCTTCCGTCGTTAGATTAAATACTTTAGGGACAATTACTGCTTCAGCTGTACAAGAAGATATGGTTTAAATCAATTTGGTGTAACGACAAAATATTTAAATGGTATTATTGAGGAAGATATATACATGGAAAAGGAGTTGGAGTAGAAGAAAATAGAGTTTGTAAGTTAAAAAAAGGATTGTATGGTTTGAAATAAAGTGCAAGAGCATGGTATAAAACATTAAGAACAAATTACTAAGAAATAATTTCAAAGAACTGGAGTCGGAATCATGTGTTTTTTTTTTTTTAAAGAAAACAAAGATGGAGAGTATACCATTTTATGACTCTATGTCAACGATATTGCTTGTTAATAAATCAAAGGAACTGGCGGAAGAAACATCAAAGCAATAGCAATAAAAATTTTACATGAAATTTATTGGAGAAGCTATAAATACCTTCTAGAATAGGATATTGAAAGAAACAGAGGAAAAAACATCATTCATATCAGACAAGAAAAATACATAAAACATATTTTAGAAAAATTTGGAAATGAAAAAATGTAGGTGTTAGACACATGTGGAAAAAATGGAGGCTAAAGAAAAACCAGATAATAATAATGACAAATATCCCTATCAAGAGCTCATTGGAAGTTTATGTTGAAACTGAAGGATCCGAGCTGATTAATAATATAGTAAATCGAAGAAATTGAGAGCTTAAGGACCAGTTTCACCAACATCAGTTATGTTTATCCAAAGGTTATTTTATACAGAGACTATTGTTGATACAATTGTAACTATAATTACTAACTCAAAATAACTCCAAGATAAATTTAACTGACTTTGGTGAAACCGGGCCTAAGAGATCCAGATTCAAACGGGAAATATGTTATTAATATTCCACATTCATATTTAGAACATGGACGTTTCGAGATGCCACACTGCTTCCATCATCAGCTCTAATTTCTATGAAAAACCGTGAAAAAGTTGACATTCAAAAAATAGCTAATAGCTAATGTACATTTTAAATATATTTTGGTGATGAAGACCAAACAATTATATAAATTCCAGGATCTAACAATAGAAAACTGCGCTCAATGTGAGTTTACTCCATGATGGGTAGCGAACAACAGTGAAATTTAGCTATTAGCTATTTTTTAAATGTCTACTTTTTCACGTTTAGTCATAGACACTAGAGCTGATGATAGGAGCCGTGTGGCATTCGAAAAGTTCATGTAAATATTAGTGTGGAGTATTAAAAACATATTTCCCGTTTGAGTGAAGCTTAAAATTTAAAATAAAACAGTGCCACTAGTAACTAGTTATAAGAGTTTTCGCAATAATCCATACATTTTGTAGAATTAAATGAATAATAAATTGTTTTTAGTTATAACACTGCACATTTATTTGAAATTCAGACGTTACGATCCTTTGACCAAGTATCTTCATCAGATGAAGATCCTTAGGCCCGGTATTTCAGTCCTCGGTTTACCTTAAACATAGCTTAATTTCCATAGTAATGATTGTTAGAACAATTGTTACCAAGGTAATTAAGCTCCGCTTAAGCTAAACCAAGGACTGAAATACCGGGCCTTAGTCAAACGATCGAAACGTCAAAGTTTCAAATATACAGAATTATAACTAAAAACAATTTATTAAAAAATTTCTTGTACTTATTCTTTTTTATTTTCTGAAACTTAGTATGGAAATTGGATCAAACTGCATGTATCTTTACTACAAGTATAGGATGCATTCAACAGATGTTAGAAGCTTTCCTTTATCCTATTGGCAAATAAACATAAGCGATACTCTATCTGGTGGCAGAATTTCAAACTAGTGAAGTTAGGATAGATTTGGCGGGCTACATATATAATATACATGAGCTTATAATCAAATCAATAAATCATATTCTATATTCGGTTATTTAATTAGTATTCATAAAAAACATATATGAGATAATAATTCTAAATGATTTTAGCAAAAATTCATCAAAAAATATTGTGTAAATTGATTGAAATTTCAAATACAAAAATTTACCATGGAGGATTATGTGTAGTAGTAATGACTGATGAAGCCATAGCCTACGCATTCGCTTTCTGACAGTTGATATGATAAGGTTGTTATTTCGTTTTGTTGTACTTTTTACTTTTAAATTGAAAAAGAAGATAGAATCCAAAGTTTTAGAGTTTTTCAAAATATTTTCTTTCATGCAGGACATTTCAGATATTGCAACTGGTGAATATTTTTGTCTGGATTCTTTCCTATTTATCCAGGTATACTTTACAAATACAAATTATCTTCAAATAATTGATAGATTTTTTGAAACAACAAACAGTGCAACTAATAAGTACTAATCTAATGTTTATTTAACAAAATTAAAAAGCATTCTCGAGCCACTTCAACTTTTCAACACATGGTACACAATAAAAAAAAACTGCAGTCATATGCTTGAAACTGTCGCTGTTTTCTGCTTTGCAAGAACAACTCATATTCTCAATCTCCAAGGCATCATATTCATTACAATTCAATTCTCCTTCAATTTCATACGGATTCTCAAGCACTTTCGATGTTTATATGCAAGAGCATGCAAAAATACTCTCTTGTCACTATCATCATTTAATTTTCGACAGAATAATATAATGTCAAGCATTTACTAGCTCTTCACCCTCATTTACACAGCGTGACTGACATTTGCATCAAAATATTCTTGAAGTTTCAATATCATCATCTAGAAATTAAAGGTTAAGTTCAATTTAAAAATATGAATTAAATATAAATAAACAGATGGAATAATTCACTTGCCTGGTACTTACGAACAATATACTTTTAAAAAATATCTATGAAAAAGTAAGTCTTTATTTCATATTCACGATTTTTATCTTTAAAAATCGTAAAAAGCCCATTTAAATACATGTAAACTTCAAGTTTATCCTAACTTAGTTAGTTCAAAAATATCCGCTGCGGCGCTGCGATCTTAAATTTATTTGCCAATAGTCTATTCCAATTGGAACGGTCCAAAGTTCTTGTGGGACTACGATTTAGACCTTCTGATTGGTCAAAATGCAAAAACGATTCACTCATATTGAATGCAGAGCTTAAAACAAGCTTTCTAAAAATAAATTCAAGAAATAAATAAACAAAATGTATTCGCATATTACCTGAATAAATATTTTGTATTTCCAAATCCTATATATTTATTTATTCATTTATTTATTGGAAGGCTTGAATTTTAGTTCCATTTGAGCCTTCTTAGACCGTTCCTAGCTGGAATAGACTATAATGTCCCATAAAAATAGTTTTTATATGATTTACTTACTTATGGAGCCTAATTTCTTTTTTGACATTCAGAAATCGATACTTCGCAAATATAAAGAAAACTGTCGGGATGATCTATAAATTTCTCAAGGTATGTATAATATCATAAGGTTACAGTAATGCTAAAATAATTCATTTCTGCGGTAATTAGCTGTATAATCAAAGACCTAATACGACAATAGCAGATATAGGAAATTAAAACTCGGTGAATATTACAAAGAAACTGAAGAGTGTGGCTGCTCTGAACCAAACAAATATACTTTTGTGATCAGAGTATAATAAGAGCAAGTAAACAGCTAGTTTGTAACAAAATTGTGTTGAGTAAAGTTTTATACTTACATATTCAGGAATAATACATTCAAGTATTTCTTGTATACTTGAATCTACACTGTTTTGAGATCTGACATTTTTATTAAAAGCGAGGCACAGAGAGCACAAATCACTCAAAAAATACATTTTATTATAGTGTTGACAAAGATTTCTCACTCAAAAAACTAGGTTAATAGCATTACGTTTGCAGACAATGTTGCCAACTAGGTGGATAATTCGAATACAAACACTGAACTATACATATATATATAGTTCAGTGAATACAAAACTTTTCAAGTGAATGGTATGATCAAAATCTATTTACATGGCTCGTGCTCTAAAAGTGGTTGCTCATCAGAGTATTTCTTAAATTTTTCATCCCATCCTGAATATATTATTCATTATTATTGACATGTAATATTAGTGCCACACAATGTGCGTAAATGTAAGGAGTACGTAACCGTAAACATAAACATAAAGTTGAACTACTGTTTTTCAATGCCCGTGTTCACAATGCTCTTACGTATTTCTTACGTTTACGTATTGACATAAGAGCTACGTAATGAAAACGTAAAGTTGAGATTAATTCAACTTTATGTTATGTTTACGTACGAAACTACTAATAGCGCATGCGTCAACTTTAAACACATCACATGTTTTCATCTGACAGTTGACAACATCCTGGATGGAAACATGCTTTAAATATGATTGACATAGAATTATTAATAAGAAAAACCAACAATTTCTTCCTCGTCTTAATATTTCTCTCGTTGGCGACTTTTATAACGCAGTTTCAATCTGGTTTCAATAATAATGAAACAATCGCAAGACATTTTTCAGACATCATACAATAAAACAAAACAAACTAAACTCCAAACTAATAAAAGTGAAACCAAAGAAAAACATTACGAAACAGAATCGAAATCAACAGAATATTTGAAAATGACAGTCAGAGAAACCAACACAATACATTAATAACCCTAATTTGTACCAACGTAAAATGAAAAAAAAAAAAACACTTTATTTTAATATTTTACGTTACGACCACTGTGAACATACATAATTTCTTAAGTTTATTTTTTACGTACTCCTCATGATTACGCACATTGTGAATTGGTACTTAAGCGATACGCCAACTAGACAGGAGGGATAGGTAGTACCTAATTTGCGAACTATAAAAAGGTTGCGGGCTGGCTGTTGAAATTAGCCCCACAAAGCCGAAACTCAAAATCAGTACTGCCTGAGTGATCCTTAATAACATATTAGCCAGCAGTAATAAACATCATCTCCGTCTCTTTACTCTTGGTGAATTTTGCGGACTGGTTATTTAATTTAGCCCCACAGAACGGAAGCTTGGAATCTGTAATGCATCAGCCAGCAGTAATAAACATCATCTCCATAGGGCTATTCTACATATGGTAACGCCTGAATGGTCCTTGATAATGTAATGTTTATTGCTTGATGAATCACTCTGTAAATAAATAAAAGTCACTATTTAATAATCTAAATGAAATAAAATCTTTAATTCTTCTTATGTCACTAAAAACAGTATATTTATATATTAATCACTTAATTCTAATTTAATCAAAGTCACAGATATTTATATTTCACTATTTATATGCACTGTTCACTGTACTTGTTACTTCATTATTTATTTCACACTAATACTCTTATTACTGTACTCGAATTTTTCCATTTCGCGACTCTTTCCATTTCGAGAAATCACCAGATGCTTCCATTGAGAGGGGTGATGGGCTGCGACGCGGTGCGGCGTAAGCGGCCGAAGAAGCTCCGCCCCATACTACGTCGTATTCACGAGCTCCCCTCTCACTCCCGCACGTCACAATAATATATTAGCCAGTCCGCAAAATTCGCCATGAATAAAGTAACCCTATGGAGAAGATGTTTGTTACTGCTGGCTAATATGTTATCAGAAACCATCCATCAGGCATTACAGATTCTAAGTCTCCGTTCTGTGGGGCTAAATTAAATAGCTAGTCCGCAATAGTCCGCAAAATCTTACGGAGATAATGTTTAGTAATGCTGGCAAATATGTTATTAAGGACCACTTAGGCAGTAGTCTGCAACTTTTTTTGTGGTCCGCAAAATAGACTTTCCCCACAGGGTAGCAGCAAAAGTTTGAATCTATATATAATATATATATATATATATATATATATATATATATATATATATATATATATATATATATATATATATATATATATATATATATATATATATATATATATATATATATATATATATATGGATATAATTATCATAGATTAAGAAATGTGATTCACGAAATATTAACCCAAAGAGATTCCAAAAGTCACAAAGAGATGGCGATATCAGCATGCACAGAAATTTTCCAGTGGCACTAAAACACTGTAAACTAGTATTGAAACAAAGAAAATGTATGTTTTTTTTTGTTTAAAATAAAAACAACTGAAACATAACCTAAACCGAGCTTTTTAAGCCAACTAGGATTGGAAGGCAGTAAAGTGGTGATTGTTGTTCGCGAGGCACACACTTGTACGTATTTAGATGGAATGCACTCTATTTGAATGCCACTGACTAAAGCAACACGTGTGCAAGGCACGCATGCGCGTACAAATAACGCGCATGCGCACGTCTTTGGGTTCCTATTCTACTAGTGAGCCTATTGGTAACTGAAATTAACCCGTAGCCATCTAGCGGTTATAAGCGAAACTATATTGTAAAGTGGATTCAGCCTTAATTTCCATATGATCATATGTTATGTTAATGGCTTTGTTAGCAATATTTAATGGCTTTTTTGAGGTTGTTTGTATAAAATTTTATATTACAATAGTTCATATTGGATTTGTTGCAATTAATTCAGTGAAAAATACCTAGCTTTCGACTTTATTGTTTAATTACATAACCTCATTGCTATACTGAAATTAGTCTTTCTCAAGATTTTACTCTTAAAAATATGGAATCTAAACGAAGAAGTGTTAAAAATTGTTGTGTTCATAGATGTCATTCCAAATTTAGTTGAATTGTTGATTTTAGTTTCCATAAATCTCCTAAAAGGGGAAAAGGAAAATATTGGTAGTAAATAAATTTGGAGACTACGATCCAGTTCATAAACAAGCTATGCGGATTTGAAAAATTAGTACAGGGACAGCTGAAAGCTGAAATGTACAAAACAAAAATGTCATAAATACTCCCTTGTAATATTTTTTTCTTTATGCTTTAAATTTCATAACCTCAT
This sequence comes from Dromius quadrimaculatus, assembly GCA_963989225.1. NCBI lineage: Eukaryota > Metazoa > Arthropoda > Insecta > Coleoptera > Carabidae > Dromius > Dromius quadrimaculatus. The sequence continues at coordinate 33,635,459 of OZ022328.1, read as the reverse complement.
TCAGTCTTCCAGTTACAACTAAAATTCACATATAAATAAAAAGATTTTAGAAGAAAAAACTATATATTATAAAAGAGGAAAGTCTATACTTCCCCGCACAATTGAAATTGAATTAAATCATTTCATGGAATATGAATATTTCTTTGCTGAATATCAGTGTATTTACATTGTGAACAGATTACAAACTTGCCGTAAGCCACTTTTAAGCCACCATTTTGGAAGAACAGTGCTGCCGCCAACGGTACTTTCAGTTGCCAATTAAGGTATAAGTTTCATAAGACATGATTTTAGGGCACGCGAACAAGTGACCTAAAATGTCTTATGAAACGTGTACCTTATACAATTTTTTCTATTTGGGTTCACATATGTCAAATAGTATATTGTGTAACAAGTGCGATAAGTTGTCGATTGCCCACGAGAGCGAAGTTGGGCGCACGAAAGAAGTGAGTGCGCTCATTCGCTCAAGTGGGCAATTGACAACACTGCACGAGTTGCAGATACTATTTTTTAATACGAATGTGGGATGAGTTTTGTTTTGCGTTTATTTTCCTGGGCGGTAAATGGTTTGCGTGCGGCAAGTCTACTTGTCGCACTCAAATTATACTTGGCACACTCAAAAAGCAAATAAGAGTTATTTACCGCCCGGAAAAACATGCGCAAAGTAGTACTTATCCCGCATGAGTAATAAAAAATAATAAATTTTCCATTTTGAAAACAAAGGCTGGTACCACAAGCTCTGTTTTTGGCTATACTAGCAGTGTTATTTTAAGAAGCGTTTCAAGGCAATATAAATATTTCAAGCTATTTTAAAGGGAAATATTCAAAAAAAAAAATTGTAGACATAAATGTTTTCCGTAATTTGTATCTGAAGATTATTTTCTAAAGTATTTGGGAAAATTCTAATTGCGTTAAAACACATCTTGACACAACGCTCTTAGTAGCGCCCAAGAGCTCGTGATACCAGCCAGAGAATATTTATTTTTTTATTTGACTTTTGGTAACTCTGAGACTTGACAGATGAGTAATTTGTGTAAATCAAATTACTTTTCAAAATTTGTTAATTTGAATGTTGTTAATTTTCAGAAATAATTAAGTATAAATTTCTACATCTGTATTTTCTAGTGTTACACTCGTTCCCTACTGAGGCGTAGACTTTGGTCCATATTTTAAAAGTTTTCCCATAATTTTTTGCCATCCAGTTATATAGAGATCAGTGGTCCTATTGATAGATGTTCACAGAGACATCTTGTGACGAATACTTTAAATAGGTCAAATATATGTATCTCTATCTTTGAACCACTATTCCTATCCGCCTGCTTGAAAACAAATTATGTACAAGGATATGGGATGATACATGTTGATGTAGAATATATCATCCAAGATATTATCTTTGGTTTATAATTTGGAGTGCTGTATATTTTATCTACAGGCTGGCAACAGTGTTTGCGCATGCGTAGAAATAGCAGTGGTCAATATTTTTCGCTGATAAATGTGGTAAATATTTTGCTTAACATCGCATATTCAATTCAGAACAATTCGGAAAACTAAGTTTTAATTAAACTAAAGTGATAAGAGCATATTGTATTTGTTAACTGTGATATTCTAAATACAGTACGTATAGTTTTCAACGTCTTTATTTTATAATAAAGGAATTCTCTAAATTCATATTGTCTGATTACTTATTAATTTTAGAAAAGAATTCTTCTTTTGCAATTAGTGTCGGTATTCATTTTGGTTCCTCTGTTTTGCTAATATTTATCAAGCTCGCAACTTAGTTATATCAACTTTTCTATTCTCCATGATTTTATATTTTTTATTTACAGGTTAATGATGAAAATTTGAATTTCATATTTGATATAATAATTATAATAAAAATGGATTTGTTAGACTTTTTTGATAGTAGCAAATCGTTCAATCGAATTAAATTACCAAGTGCTCAAGTAGCAGGTGAATTAACTTCGCCTCTCGAAATAGAAGGAACCTATGTATATGAAGATGCTTCTGCTGATTCAGAAACTTCTTATGATTACGCTGAGCAGTACCGAAAAGAAGAAGAATCAATGTGTATACAGAATATAACAAATGTATGTATATCACGTATGTTGCGTTTTTCTTCAAAAAATATTTTGAATTTTTAGGTTCAAGAAAGCGATATACTAAGACCAGATTCGCCAACAACAATTGAATCAGCTCTCCGTGAAAATGATGATGCTCGTTCAGAAATGATGGGCAGCATATATGCGAAATATAAATTCGACCAGCGTCCCGAAAATGCGAATCTCGCTATTAATTCTTATCAAGAACAGGTGTGATATATTAAGGATTCTAACAACTATCTTCAGTTAGCTTATGATTTAGTTTAAAGTGTTCTTTGATATCGTTTTCCACTTCCACATTCAGTGCGCACTGAGTACAAATTTTGTTGCATCGGGAGTGAGTAGCGTTTTCCACTTATCATTTAACTGCGCACTTCTTTGGTTTTTTATTTTCCATTTGCCACAAAATCACACTTAGTGTAGCATGAATAAGCAGAAAGTGCGCATTTTGTTGCACCGACTGCATTATCAAGTGAAACAAAATGAGTGCAAATATGGAAATGCAAAAGGTCATATTACTGGCCGTCATTGAAGAACTTTTCTCGTCTTCATCATCATCGGATTATGTATTAGTAGCTTATTTTGATGACAAAATGTGAAAGATCCAAAATCAGATTGTAACGTTATGGAATTTTACCTTTTGGTTTCAAATGGATTTCTTTATCAAGAGCTTTGATTGGTATTGGAACAGAGTTTATTTCAAAAAGTACAGTATTCATATTTATTTCCATCATCTGACCTGAAACTATGCTCAAGCATCAAATTCCAATTTCACAAAAGTGAACTCATTTGTGACCGTGTTTTCCACTTGTTTAGTGCGTGACGTCATGAACCACGCAAGGTGAGATCCAGGGCGCACTCAATTTTAATAAGTGGAAAACGCTTGAGTGTACAGTCATTTAATAAATATAAATGTTAATCATTTTTATCATTTATTCTTAGAATCCACCTTTTTTGGATAGATACATCATAATCTCGAAATAAGATGCATCATATTTTCGAAATAGGGTGAAATAATTACTATTTGTGCTAGAAAGATACTTTTATTGAATTCTTTTGGTAAACGAATGTTCGGTTTCCTCAGTTTACTGCTATAGTCCATGAGCCAATGATGAAAAATCTATAAATTTCAGCAAATTCAACAATTTCATATAATTTTGCTAGATAGTCTCTATGCTGATTTATCATTATGTACATAATTCTAATTCAATCAAAAAAATTCAATGAATTAAAATCATCCTGCAAGATAATAAGAATTCCTAATTTCTATTATGTACATAATTTTAATTCAATCATAAAAATTCAATGCATTAAAATTATCTTGCAAAATAATAATAATTCTGAATTTTTATTATGTACATAATTTTAATTCAATCATTAAAATTCAATGAATTAAAATTAGCCTGCAAGATAATAATAATTCGGAATAACAATTATGTACATAATTTTAATTCAATCATAAAAATTCAACGCATCAAAATTATCTTGCAAGATAATAATAATTCTGAATTTTCATTATGTACATAATTTTAATTCAATCATAAAAATTCAATGAATTAAATCATCTTGCAAGATAAAAAAAATATATAGTTCAAATTTAAGTGGAATAAATTTTTGCTATCAAATAGCAAAACGGCGTGCCATAGTCTTGTTTGTTCTCATTATTACATATAGTCGCAAAATGAAGGAGTCGATGATATTGGACAAGAAAATTACGATGAAATTCAAAACGCACCACATACAATATCTGATCTCATTTTTTTTTTTAAATACTTAATGTCTAAATGTCATTTTGTACTTTTTTCACACTACAGATATCAATACACACAAACACTAATTCTATTATTAGTACACTTTTCATTTAACTTAGTCTTTTTGTCCCACATTCTCAAACTTTTGTATGAATGTAGCACTCCTGAAGATGGTCCAAGTGGAGAGTAGGATTAGGATAGGAATATTAAACTCTTTGACTGAATTCCCATACATCGTTTCCCTCATTTAACATAACAGTCAGTATCATCCACTACTTCCATTTTGTACTGTTTTATGTTTCCCGATTTATTCCGAAAGGTAATACTTAGGACCGTAGAAATTATATTGTATGCAATACGAATTTAAACAAGAATGATATTCGGCTAATAATCTTAGTGACTATAGATAATAATAATAATATTTATTCCTGAGAAAAATGATTATATTTTATAGGAAGCGTCAGGGGTAAAAAAAATAATTAAACTGCAACCGCAAAGTATTCATCAAGATCATAGAAGGATCCCTCTATGAGATAGATTTTTATAAATATTTTTGAAGCTAGCTAAGGTTCTGACTCCTTTATATTCATTTATTATACCATAAGTAGTTGAAGTATTATCGATTATTTTTTTTGGTGCTATCACGAATGTTTATTGTGCTTGCGTTTGAATACCACGAGTGTGCAACACGAGTGGTATTCACAAGCACAATAAACATGAGTGATTGCACCATAAAAATAGTCTAATAGCGGTTCATTTGTTATTATGAAAATTTGAATTATCATAAAATTTGTTATATATTTCTGAAGCAAAAAAATGATGAAAATCATTCATAATTAGAATTATTATTAGGGCCGTTTATCTTTAGGAAAATATATCACGTCATACATAAAATCAGAGTGCAATGCACAAAATTTTGTGTATGAACAAGTTAAATTTTTCTTTGTATCAAAATGCAGCATTTAATGCACTGTATCAAATGGTCCTTACTCATATTTGGACATCACATGCAAACGTTCATCAATTGTTTTTTCAAAATAAGTAATTTGCTTCTATCGTGTTTGGTATTAAATTGAAGCTCCTGTGGGAATAATTCTAATAGAAGTGTCAAAACGGATATTTAAACGATTGTCAGTTGTTTTTTCACAAGTTATTTAAATGATGTCTAGTTTGGTATCAATTTGAAGCTCTTGGAGCTAAGTGTATAGCCGAGGAATCGGCCGCATCCTATGTTCCCTAATCGAACTTAAGTCCAAATTGTATATAGATCGATCATGTATTTAGTAGTCAATAAGATGCCACCGTGTCCGGGAGGACAGCAGCCAATCTTAAAATTTTTAGGTTCAAGTTTCAAATGTAGCTGTACTTCTCTCATCGAATGTATCCCGGTATTTCCGTGTTCAGGAAGGTTTAAACTTCAAGTTGAAAAAATCGTAACTTCAATGAGGGAAGTCGAGTACGAAAATGCGTTACACTTAGGGGGGACTGTCACTCTCCCAGACAGGGCGAGAGGCAGCACTTGTTTTTTCGTGTTCAGGAAGGCATGAGCTAAAATTTATGGAGAATAATCGTATATTTGATAAGAGAAGTACAGCTGCGTTCGAAATTGGGATCTAAAGATCGGATAGTATTTAAGAGTGGCTGTCGCCCTCCTGGACAGGGTGAGAGGCAGCATTTCAGTATTCTCGCGTTCAAAAAGGCTCAAACCTACAATTAGTAAAAATTATTGTACATTCGATGAAAGTACAGCTGCGTTGAATATTGGGACCTGAAAATTTAATAATTTTAAGTGTGATTGCCGCCCTCCCGGACAGGTAGAGAGACGATATCTTGGTTTTTTGTGTTCAGGAAGATTCGAGCTTCAATTTGAAAAAAAATAAGTATCGTAAGCTCGATTAGGGTAGGTTAATATGAAATGGGCTACACTTAGGGGTGGCTGCCGCCCTCTTAAACAGGACAGGAAGAGGCACTCTAGTTTTTTTTTAAGTACTTGAAGGGAAGTTGCGTCGAAAAAATTGACCAGAATTGGCCTTTTTTTCGACACTTAGGACAAGACCCTGTATTTATAAAGTCTGGTATCCTATTGACCACTAAATATCCGATCGATTCATTTACAATTTGGCCGATCAGGGAAGATAAGGTGCAGTCGGCTCCTGAACTTTTAGTAGGTAGTAGGAATATAAAATAAATAATCAGTAGAATTCACGCTATCATCTTAAAACTACAGTTCCAGCGATCAAATGTCAAAAATGTATGTTCCAATGAATTGAAGACCCCGAAAATCTAGAAAAGAACTCTTCATTTTCAAAAATACCAATTTTTTATGTAAGAACTAAAATATAACCGCCATCTGTCATTTTTAACAATGATAGCTGCCCCCTCTATTTTAAAATATTTTTGTTAATTGGAAGTATACTTTTCGTGATTTTTTCATAGTCAAATATTTCATATAATCGCCAATATGAATATGTATGTCATGTTCAATTGCCAGAATAGCTTTTGATAACCTCAAAGTGGACATGGTCGATCTGCCGCCGTCTCTTTTTTTATACAGCCCGGGGCCATACTAGATTTTCTTTGCGAATTTCCTGCAATAAAATAGTTATGAATTCGCTTAGTTCACTCATATTTTCTCTTTGTTATTTCAATTTCCTGAATATCTCGTTTTTATTTTTTTCTGTACTGCGAGTAACTCTTTGTATTAGATACAGTCAGCTATAATGATACATGTGGTGGAACAGTTTCTTATGATTGCAACGCTCATAGTACACCAGATTTGAAAACAACGAAACTCGTACAGAATGCACATCAGTTCTTTGACCGTCACTAATTAATTTGTCTTATAATAGTATGGAATGTGACATATTGGTCACGAGAGAAAGTTTAGCCATGAAACCTGAAGGACAAGTGGCTACTCTTCTTGAATAACTAATCACATTTCACTAGAGTCCAATATAACGTTTTGTCCAAAACCTTTCTTCAAACATCATAAATTGTTTTTAACTATTTGATACTGACATTTGATATGCTACTTCTAAAACAGAAATTCCAAAGTAGCAGTGGTTAAAATCAACCAGTAGTTTTTATTCGAGTCCATTAAAAAAAAACTGTATTCATAAATGAGGCAGATCAGTATATATTTTGAATGAAATTGTAAGCGGTAGATACAAAATACATTTCCCCATCTCATACATGTAGGCGTGTCGACTATCGGCAACCATTTGGCAACGATCAGCCATTATAGCCGAACATTTACAAAGATATTTTGGACATTTGCGAATGATTTCAACGCTACATCTCATTACTCCGCACTATTACGCATGTGCCTCAATTGACCATTAAGTCGTTAATTTATTCTGCTTTCCTGGTGGCCTGCTACTTTTTAAAAAGCTACCGATTAGCGGAGGAATCAGAGGAATATTTTCAAAATTGCAGAAGGAGAAGCTGAAACATTATACATCAAAGTGAGGACAATAGCGCTTTTATTTTTGTGAAAATGCACTTAAAATATAAAGTTTGATTTAAATTTATTATTTTGTTTGATATATCTCTAAACAATGTGTGAATATAATGAAAATCAAATTAATTAATTCCCTTAGATTACAGATTTCATCTGTACAAACTCAGTAATAGTTATACAAGGTCCAACAGGATGTGGCAAAACGACGCAAGTGCCACAATTCATTTTGGATTATTGCCATGCTCAAAACCAATATTGCAAAATAGCAGTTACACAGCCTCGACGAATTGCCGCTATAAGTGTTGCAAAAAGAGTGGCAGAAGAAAGAGGATGGTCATTAGGCAGTATTGTTGGTTATCAAGTAAGTAATTTTTTTTTAATTAAAAAGAAAAAAATATTATGGATTATATATTTTAGGTTGGTCTAGATAATAAAACTACGGAAGATACAATTTTAACATACATGACAACTGGAGTGCTTTTAAAAAAGTTAATTAGAATGAAAACTTTGAATCATTTCACGCATATAATTATTGACGAAGTTCATGAAAGAGAAGCGGAAATGGATTTTCTCTTGCTTATTGTGCGCAGATTTCTCAGAACAGTATCAGGAGGTGTTAAAGTAAGCTCTCTAAAACTATTTGAATTTGATAGTCAACACTAAATAATAATTTTTTCTAGGTCATATTGATGTCTGCCACGATCGATGTTGAGCATTTTGCCAATTATTTCCTAGTTCCTAGAGGAAATGAATTAGCCAGTGCTCCTGTTATTGACATAACTAAATCGCAACCGTTTGCGGTAAATACGTATTATTTGAACCAATTTGATATGCTACTTAATAATGACGTAAGTTTCATTGCATCTATTTCATTATATTATTAATTCTACCTAAGATAGAACCTACAATTTAAAAATATCACTATTCATTTTTCCAGAAAATAATTTAATCCTTCTTTTTCTTCCTCTTTGAAAATTTAATTTTATAATTCGTGAAATTATTAGTCATAATTTATCCGTATAAAAATATCATTTAGTACTGTTGAAATCAATTTACTATGTTTTGGTAAAATAACAAAATCGTTGATAATGATAGATTGTTTGACAAGTAGAGAAAAGTGAGTTTACTAGGGAATGTAAATGTAACAAGCGAGTAAAATAAATCTACACGAGCAAAGTAATATCGATTTTCTTACGTGTTGAACATGCTATTTTTTGTATACTTGATGGGAAGCTTGAGTGAAAGACGCCAAGAATAGAAATAATTTTCTACAGAAATACTAATCAAAGTTGTGTTCTTGCACTACTTAGTAACGGTTTTGACAATTGCCAAGCAAAAGCATAGTAATAAATAAACAATATTAAAAACAGATTAAAAATAAATTTGTCAGAAATGTCAGAAGCTAAAGATTCTCACGAAATTCTGGATGCAGCTAAAGTAGCGACTTTACGTTGGTTTCCGGCGAAATCAAGAGAATTTTTGTTTTCCCATATGTTTAACCTGTAATTTTTCCTAATTAGGTCAAAGATGTCATTTGGGTGCGTGTCATAGTGCATTTTTTGTTTGTTATTTTTTGTTGGTAATTAGAAAAATGTTGCTAATTGGAAAATTGGCACTTTTCTTTACTGAATTCTACATATTAGGGCGGCCGCACAATAGCCCGAGAACGGAAACGGCAATGGGAACTAGAACGGGAATAAACTTGAACAGTGTATTTTGTATGTACACATGCACAATAAGATTCCTGGAACGGAAAGACCAAGGTCGACCGAGAACGAAAACGGTAAAGATGGTCAAGATTCAAGTTTTCCGTTCTCGGGGTATTAAACAACCAATGAGAAACAAGCGTGACGTCACTGTCCATTATTCTTGAAAATATGATTGTTGAGAGTTTGGTTTATTTGCTCTTGTTCTTGTGCTCTGACTGCACTGATTTTTCTTGTGCCACTAGGTAATTTCATGTGAACTCTAAACAACCAACTTAAATTTTGAAAAGAACTACCATGTGCCAGATATTTCAAAGTCATAGCCAAGATAGATATTCTCTTCTACTTCTCTTCAATAATTTTGACCTTAATAAGCTGAGAAGTTTATTAAAACATCGCACGTTCATTCTGGTATATTTAAAAAACATTTCATGGTCAGCTTCCTTCATATGCCTAAATATGTTTACGAATGCTCCTCTTGTATTTCTTTCAAAATTAATTGGTCTAATCCACCACTTAGAGAGCAAATTTTGATTCTATAAAGAGTTTTATGGAATGTGCATCATCGTACTTCCTGTTTGGATTTTCTAATTGTATATAATTATAAAAAAGTATCAAAAATGCCATGAAAACCTGTAATTTTCCGTCATCCATGTTTAAGAATACTAATTTAACTATATAAGAAGTGCGGTTATCTGACAAAACGTTGTTCTTGATCTTTCGCGTGCTGCAGTTGTGCATCTGGTCGGTGTTTACGTTTCCGTTGTCGCTCTCGATAGCTTTCCGTTACCGTTCTAGTTCTAGTTCTAGGGCTATTATGCAGCCGCTCTTAAACCTGATGTTTTCCATCCAGTATACAAAAAACCATTTATATGTTGTAGTGATGCGATCAGTCTTCATTAGTTGAATGTAACGAATAATGCAGACAATGCAGTACTCATTGCTTATGAATATTAATCTTTTTGACAAACCGTAATAAAAATCAATAATTGTGATAGCTAACTAATCAATAAAAAATCTGACGTGGACATCACGTGACTTGTACATCATTGGGCGCATTCAGCCGACTTCTGGTCAGTGGACATGGTCAGCTATTTTCTGATGAATGCTCTGTTCAATGTGACCGCTTGGTTTGTGTTCACTGACCAAGCCATGAAGAATATTCTTCATGGACCAACCGACCATAAAATTTACTTGGTCACTTCTCTTGGTCATGCGCGGTAATTTTCAATCATGACTTATTTTTAACTGTCAAGATATTGTTTCTCTTTATTTAGTTTTCAAATATGGGTTGGTGTGTGAATGAATTATTGTTTAAAAAAGTGATAATATAATGTAGAATTGATTAATTCGTTCACTTCAATATGTGGTATTGTACTTGTTTGTTTTGTTTAGTGGAAGTATTCTAATAAAATATCTCATGGGTCCCATAAATAATGACTAACAAATGTTATATTAAAAATGTTCAATAGTTTTATGAAATCACAGACAAAAGACAATTTTGAAATGAACCAATATACATAAAATGCATTCAGCCTGAACGTGGATTATTCAATGACCGTTCGGTCAGCTGTTCAGTGACCACAGATGTCGGCTGAATACGCTCATTGTGTTATATATTTAGATCAGAAGCCAGGAACAAATTTAGATCGGTCATTTCCTTCCGACTGATAACTTGTGAAATGCTTCTGAGAGACGTTTCATACCGTCAGCTGCGGCGCCATTGGTGGGTTAACTGATTGTAGCCTCCTACGCACGTGAAAAAATTATATTTTCAATCATTTCCTCCCAATTGAAAATTCATCAAATGATAGGTGATGATTTACTTTCATCAAAAAAATGTCAGCTGGCTGTGAGGTGGTGGTTTATATGTCAGCTGGTCACAAGAACTTGAAAATAAAAATAATAATTTGAGTGATTTCCTCTCACTCAAATTTTTGTCGGATGATTGTTCAAGTAATAGTTTGACTAAATAAAAAAGTCAGCTAGCTGTATATCAGGGATTGATACTGTAAGTAATAAAATAACTGGCAGTATGTCGGGGGAAAATACGTCATCCAGGGTATTAAAATAAGCAAACAACGTTCTCGCCTGTCTGTTGCGCCGTATCCCTTACTGCATCAGCTGACAATCTTTCCCTCGATGTACAGGTAGCTGACGTTTTCATTTAGTCAAAGTATTACTTGAACAATAATCCGACAAAAATTTGAGTGAGAGGAAATCACTCAAATTATTATTTTTATCTTCAAGTTCTTGTGACACTTGCCTCATTTCGAAAAAATGGTAGATTGTAAAAAGTTGACCAAAGAAACTAGTTTTTGTTGCTAATTAAAATCAATTTTTCAATTATACATTACCACCTAGCGGAGATTTTAAAAAATAAATATCTTAAACTTACAGTTGTAAGTATCTTCCTTATAAATGGCAGCCTGTAGAAATCATTCTTTTTTTTCTGTCGCGAGCGCTTGGTCTATAATTGAATTCTCTAAATTCCTTATTTTCTATTCAAAAATTCGTGAACTACTGTAGAAAATTTAATATACCGTCAACATGATCTCGTTAATTTAAAACATCATTAATATTGTAAATATACATTTAACATTCATCAACAGTATGCCGATTCATCCTATGTACAGTTATGTATTCTTATGTTAATAACAAGGATATTTTCAATATGTTTCTCATTGATAAATTTTGGATTTTTAGATTCCTCATTTTGACAAAGATGAACCAATATTGCATAATAATTTATATCGGCTTGTATTGCAATTATTACGAATATTTGATACTTTCGACACTGTACCAAACAAATATGGTTCAGTATTAATTTTTTTGCCGGGAATCTATGAAATTCAAGAATTGTATGAATTATTGGAAAAAGAAACCAATGAAGCAGCAGTAAAATGGTTCTTGGTCCCTTTGCATTCATCAATTACTGTTGAAGAACAAAGAAAAACATTCATAAATCCTCCTCCAGGACACAGGAAAATAATATTGTCCACTAATATTGCTGAAAGCTCTATTACAGTTCCAGATGTTGTTTACGGTAAGTACAATTTGAAGATTAAAATATCTCATTTTTCTTCCATATTTTAGTGTCATGCTTCAGCTATACTTGAAATCACGAAAACAAACACTCTCACTTGATGATGTACGCACTAGGGTGGGCCGGGAATTTTTTTTGTTTGTTCATATGCTATATTGCAAAAAACTTGCTCCTAGAGTAGCTAAAAGGAATACAGTAAATATATATGAAAATAATACAACGGTATGCACAGTCGTTCTCCGGCGATTCGCCAGCACAATATTTAGCGTTTCTCTAATAGTCCGGGAGCTCACGGTCAGAAATATGCGAAATCTGACCACTTATGAAATGTAGTGAGAATAGTCATTTACAAAAAGTATGAAACATTGGCTCCAGTCCGAGAATCGCGCGCAGGAGCGTTTATGAACAATATTGTTGTAAAAATGTAAGAATTTCGGTTCAAATGCGAAATATGACCAGCTATGAAACTTTGACAGGACATAATTTATGAATAAACATTAACGAAAAATCATTTCTTAGATCTGGACAACGGGACAAAATGGTTCTTAAATCATAATAATGTAAAAATTTCCGTGCGATTGCAAAATCCGACCACTAGAAAATCGAACGTTTTTTAGAAGCTTATAAAGTGGAGAAACAGGAGAATAATTTCTTACGGTTGCATCGTCGGGCAAAGTGCTTTTTACAAGCTTTCGAAAGTGCCGATCACGGTCGCCACGACCGCGTTTCCACTTTATCAATGCTCGCTCATTAGTTTATCGTAGATAATATGAGTAAATACTACAGAGTGATCAATAATGATTGTCTGTCACGTGATTGGCAAAAGTTCGCATTTTGATCAAGTAAAAATACTTTAAATACTTATCTTCATGGAATAAAGTTAGTTATTTTGATAACTATGTTACCGACATTTCAAGAACAGAGTGCGTATATTTTGCATATTTTATGATGGATTTATCCATAATCTGATTCAAGAAACAAAAAAGTAAATAAATAGCTGTATTATTAAATGATTATTGAAAATTTATTATTCTATCAAATTTTTGGGTTAGAATAGTGTTTTCAGAGGATCTGTCATCTGTCACTTGTAGCTCACTATCTCAAGCAGGCGGCAAAGAAAGAATTAGAACAAGGCGGCACAGTCAATTATTTTTGATCACTCTGTATTTAATCGTAAGCGTTTTTAGACACTTACATTAGTAACGACATTATGTAGTTCTAAACATAATTTTTTTTTTAAATTTCAATGCGTAGGATATTACCACAAATTTCAGTGTGATTTGATTACTATTCGCGAGTAAAATTACCGATAGCGGCGCTGTTATCAACCAAAATGTCGGATGTAAGTCGTACTGTCATTTTTAGACATGCTTGTTTACATGTTAAAACCACAGTTTTTCAAGGAGTCAAATTTTGTTATTATAATATTTAAGATGGTTTCTCTTGAGGAACTTGTAAGTTTCAAGTTCAATTTTGTGCATGGACGTTTCAAATTATATTTATTTGCAGATAAATAACCATGTTCTTAGGAAATAGTCTTTAAATATTCAAATTCACATTATTCACTTTTGTCGAAGGAAAACTCATGTTAAACTCAAAAAATTGAATAAATGGGGAAAGAGTACGGAAATTAATAGGTAGTAAATAGGAAAGCGCAAAAGAGGTTAAAATGAAAGTGATGTAAATAGGAAAGCAGTCTCCAAAAAGATTGATTTTGATCAATACACATATACTGAAATAGAAAATAAAAACGTGAAATAGAAAAAAATATGAAGGAAAAAACTTTTCAGAACTCATTTTTAAGAAAAAAATATAACAAAATACAAATAACAAACGATTAAAATAACATTAGCTCAAATGGCGTTTCAAGCGGAATACGTTTTTAAGTAGTTTCTGGTTTTGCCACCAGATGGCTACGGCTTAATTTTATTCGCGAATACAGGTCACAATACAATTTTAACTTTATGAACTCGTCACATTATGTGAGACTCGCCAGCATATGATCTGATCCAATCTGGCTTGACCACATAAGTTTATATATCCTCATCAACATCAGAATCCTATACCAGACTAATCATTGCATTTTCGCTGCAATAATCGCATTCTGCAACAATGAATTAGCATTCGAATATTTTAACAACTGCCAAAACAATTTCCCAAATGTTCACAAAGGTTGACTAATATTCTAACAACTGCCAGAAGATATCCGAATAATTTTGAGAAGGAAGCAGAGTGGCAAACTGCCTTCCAATTTGTGCGCCTTTTACAATTAAAAAAATTTGACGTGAACATCACGTGACTTACTTGTTCATCATTTGACATATACAGAAATTTATTCAATAAAGTTTTCTGTCACTTCAGATTATAATTAATATAATTTTATTGATATTTTGATATGTACTTACAGTGTCAAACAAAATCAAAACATTGATAACAGATTATCATTGCCTATCTTATCATTTCAATTAAACTGATTGTTTCATACGGCAAATTCTGAATATCTGTTATATATATATAAACTGCACTTCCGGCTCAGCCGACTGATACAAAAATAATAGATAACTATTTTGATGTTACAACAAGTTCAAACACTAAATTTCAATATGCTATGACTGATCATTCTAGATTTATGCAAAAAATTTAAAAAAGTTTCAAGTAAAGTGCACTTCTGGCTTGGTCGATTCATACAAAAATAGCAGATAACCATTCTAATACAACATCAAGTTCAAATACTGAATTTCAACATCCTATGGTTGATCATTCTGGATTTATTAGAAAAATTCAGAAAAAGTCTGTAGTAAAATGCACTTCCGGTACAGAAGATTGGAACCATAATGCGAGGTGCACAACTAGACCCTATACCAGTCTTAAATACAAAATTTCAACATTATACGTTCAAGTAGTTTTGAGATTTGCGAGTTACGCACGCACGAACGAACGCACTCTCGAACATATGTACCGACATCAAGCCGAAAATAGTCAAAATGGATCAGGGATGCTCAAAACGGATATTTCTATCAAAATCTCGATAGGTGAATTTTGTCGGTCTCACAATACTTCCTTGTACTTAGTACAAGTAAGTAAAAATAGTACTTTAATTTTTTTTACAAGCGAAAAGTTCTAAAAGTGCCAAAATATATTGGATGTTCGCAAGGCTCACCAACAACAAATTTGACTGGTAATGAATGTTCCCATTCTTACTGTTATTAAACCATTACCGCTATCAATACTAAATACGTTGTTTCATATACGTCAACATCAACATCCTTGGATTCAAGTGATAGTGCAACAAATACTTCTCAGCAGTAAGTTTAATAATTTTTCATTGTATTTGTTACTACTATTTTCGTGAACAGCAAAAGAGCCTCCATATGCAATTATCGGCATAAAGATAGATAATGTTCAATTCACTCTTCTAATGTTCATCAAACATAAAATAACACATGAAATAATATTGAAATCGAATTATGTTCTTAAACTGTTCACGATTAAATAGTATTTACTCATATTACCTACGAAAACTAATGAGCGAGCGTTGATACGGTGAAAACGCGCGTCGTGGCGTCCGTGATCGGCACTTTCGAAAGCTTGTAAGAAGAACTTTGCCCCACGATGCAGCCGCACGGAAATATTTACATAAATATCAGCGTGTAAGAACCATTTTGCCCCGTTGTCCAGGTGTAAGAAATGGTTTTTCTTAAATGTTTATCCATAAATTACATACTGTCTAAGCTTCATAGCTGCTCATATTTCGCATTTGAACCGAAATTCTTACATTTTTATAACAATATTGTACGCTCCTGCGCGCGACTCCCGGACTGGAGTCAATGTTTCATACTTTTTGTAAATAACTATTCTCACTACATTTCATAAGTGGTCATTATCTTTCAAAAAAAAAAGCCGCGAGCTCTCGGACGTATCGCTAGCTGAGTATTCACTGGCGGATCGCTGGCGAACGTCTGTGCATACCGCTGATAGTCTCAACATTTAGGAACGATGCGCTATCGCCAGATGCGAAGAAAAAAATAGTATATTATGACTACAAAGGCCGAACGACTGTCATTTTTGTCCACTTGGTGAAGACGAGGGCGAAGTACGAGGCGAAGACGAGGGCGAAGCAAGGCTTAGCTTCGTACAGCCAAATTTGTCTGTGACAATAATGACAGTTCAGTGTCCTTGTGGCATACGATACTTTTTGTAACAAAATAAGTGCACCGAGCTACCTCCATTACTGCGCTATTTAAATAAATTTATATGTATTGAAACTATCTTATCGATTTGACAAACAAATTTTTGCAATTGCAACAGTAAACACAATAAAACATAACTTACATGATTAATTTTATTAATTGATATTTTTTACATTTTCTGTGCCATCCCATTCACAATCAATGCACACACTACAACGAACTCATTCTACAATACAAATTTCTCTCAAATATCAATTTGAAATTTACCAATGAAATGAAAAAATCCAACGGCATCCATGATCCACAATTTTCATTTTTACCCAGCGGACAATCCATTAGGTTTGTTCCAACAAGAACAGAAACCAGTCCGGAACTGTCCGACGCATGAGCATTTACAAATAATCCACTTTTATTTGTAAATGCGCATGCGTCGGACAGTTCCGGACTGGTTTCTGTTCTTGTTGGAACAAACCTATTAATTCCATGTTAACTGAGAATTAATGAAAATTATTATCATGGTTTGGAATTGAGAACTTTCGAAGCAGAATTCAGCTCAGGAATAGAGTACTTTCGGTGCACGTTTTACAATTTATTTTTTTTCAATCCCTCTTATCTACTGTAACTTCTAGAGGCAAGTTTTTCACAATATATATAATTTTTTTCGGCTCAGTGCAAAATTTCATGTTGAATTCCATTATTTTTAATTTAATTTCTCTGTTTCAAAGAAGATATTATTGCACAATTGCTCTCTAGCGTTCTTGGAATCTTTTTCAACTTAAAATAAATGAATTATTTGATATGTAAAAGTGTTGGAAGAGTCAGTTACTGATTCAATAATTTCAACATGATTGGAATACTTCTTACGTGAATTCAAGCATAATATGAAATTAGTATGTATTGATATTAAACACAGAGAATAGAATATGAATTCTTAAAATTATTAGATTGACAACACTGTGAAAGATAAGATGAGCAGTGTGAGTAATGACGCCATATCAAGAACAACGTTTACTTTAAATACTTATATTTCACCAAGTTTTTACATTGAATGTAATTTATTATTGTTCAATAAATGTGTATAAGTTATATTTTTTCCTTAAATATATAACAGAGCGCACCACAACTTTTTTAAGAAAATTTTTCAAAATAGTGTCTTTTGCATTTTCTAGCAATCTTTTATTAGAAAATCGTTCGTTAATCTCTTAATTCTTCATCAAAATGGAAACTGTTGCGAATACTGTACCATTTTCAATAATATTTCTTATTTAAGATGTAACAGCTAAACAAGCTACATCGAATAACTTTTATGATATTGAAGATACTATAAAATTATGGAAGGAAATATTTTTTTAAACTAGTGGCTCTTAAGCTACAACACAAAGTTAAATTTTTTCAAATGAGATGCTATATATTTTTTAGGCCCATTCTATACAATGTTTTTTTTTCTGAATTCAATCATGAATATATTTCATACCCTTACATGATAAAATTTTTGAGAAAATGCGATTGAAATTTAAATAAGCTTTATTTTCATGGTTATTTTTCACTTGTTGTCCAAGTGTATTGATGCTTGTTTACACCCGTGTTGCATACAAGATTTGTTCTACGGCTCTCATCTTCTATATTTGATAACTATTAAGCATACAGTAAATGGGAGTACGATATCATTTTATATTTAAATTGACAAATAATCCAAATTTCACAAATTCTTTCCACTTATGAAGATGGAACTAGGTGTCGTCGAAACTGTAGAGCAAAAAGAAATATTAAAACTCTTAACTGAACTCCCGTTATCTAATGGCTACATTAACAAATAATATAAATAATAGATTGGTAGCAGAAAACTAAATTTAGGTTAAAATCAAAAGTAGTTTTTTTATTCAACAAAATTTTGAAAAATGTATAGATTATCAAATTTAGGTCACGAAACTTGATCGCCTTGCGTTTATAAACGCTTAGTTTATTATACATTGTCTACGATATATATTACCAAGCTTAGAGTTGTCTGTAAGAATTTGAAGATTTTGAAATATGTAATATATTAGTAGTTTCACGAACAGTTAGAATAGAAGTTACGAATTGAAAAACTTGTAGAATTGTTTAGAAAGTGTTTCTTTTCATTTTGATATATGATGAAATAGTAACATATTCTAAATATAGAAAGAGACGCTTTACATGGATATCTAATTTGAAAAAGCTTTGTTATACACCTTGTGTATATATATTTTTAGATATAGGCCTAAGAGATTTACACTAATATTTTATTTCAGTTATTGATTTCTGTTTGACAAAAATATTGAAATGTGATCCAATTACTAACTATACTGAATTAAAATTGATGTGGGCTTCGCATACGAATTGTCAACAGAGATGTGGTCGAGTTGGTCGCGTATCCTCTGGAAGAGTTTACAGATTAGTTCCGGAAGACTTTTATTTCGTAATATTCAATCTTATAATTCATCCTATTCTTAATAACAAATTTATATTTTACAGGAAAAATTAGAACGTGATATTGAACCAGAAATGTTGAGAAGTCCTTTACATCGCTTAGTACTTCTGTCCAAAATGCTGGAAATTGATATTCCACCTCATGGAATTTTAGCTTTAGCTATAGATTGTCCACCGCTGGAGAGAATTGAGCAAAATATAGCTTTATTGAAAGAAGTAATACATTTTTTACAATTTTTGAAGTGAAATTTCTTCAAACGAAACTTGAGGTATGAAATTGGAATGTTACATTCGGACGGAAGAGACGATCACGTGGTGCAAATTGGAGCGAAGTATAAACGGTCTCATCTCATGAAATTGATCAATATTTTCTATAAATTTGACTGTGAACAAATACGCAATAATTTTTATCGTTTAAATAGAACACGTATTGCCGTGCAGAATGTGCTATTTATTTTCATTAATAAATAACAGATTACTCAACCTCATATGTACAATATTCTTTTGAAACCTATTTTCAAATGTTCAAAAGAAATAATAATTAGCTAAAATTAGAAAAGTGAATACGTCCATAAAATTGTTGCGATGAAAGTTGATTTAAAATATGAACAATAACTTATGTTGAGACAGGCTTCTTGCTTAAATTCTATGTGAAATTAATATTATTTAAGGAATAATACTTCCCTCATAAATGTTTGTAACCAAAGAAGTTTCACTTCAAACTTGTAATCTCCGCATACTTCTACATACATTTTTATTTCCTATTATTCAATTTTTGATTGAAGACGCTTTAATATTTCAGGCTGGAGCTTTGCTAATAACATGTAAAAGGTTATATACTCGCAATGATGGAGATCTCACACATATTGGTCGAATAATGGCTGAATTACCTCTAGATATACACGTCAGCAAACTCATCGTTTTAGGTTACTTATTCAGTACTTTGAAAGAATGTATTATTATGGGT
Organism: Dromius quadrimaculatus; assembly: GCA_963989225.1. Taxonomy (NCBI): domain Eukaryota; kingdom Metazoa; phylum Arthropoda; class Insecta; order Coleoptera; family Carabidae; genus Dromius; species Dromius quadrimaculatus. The sequence continues at coordinate 33,615,795 of OZ022328.1, read as the reverse complement.
AAGTTTGATATGTTCACTAAAATGTATCTAAAATATTGACAGAAATATGCTGTCATAGCATTCTGTCATTGATTCGCTCCTACAAAAACTTATTAGATATTAGTTCATAAACGGAAAATGAGATTTTGCACTAAAATTTGAAATTTCTTTTATATTCTCAATGTCAAAAAATATACCAAACTTCAGATGGTAATTGACAAATTGCAATTTCTTGATAAGTAAATATTTATACTGGCGTTAGGATAGTGAATTGAGATTATGTAACACTTCGCCTCGCCCCCCAACTGCAAGAGTAAGTTGCCTCAAACTCGGGAATGCTACGCTACGCTGATAACAGCTCACAGTATTAGTTGTGGTAATGGTCTGATGGTAACAGATTATAACTGTTCCCTTTTTGTATTTGAATGTGAAAATTCAATTACAAGTTACGTTTCGATGATACTTGAGCTGCCTTTTTTTTTGTAAATATCATTTTGTGTCGCGGTATTTTATTTTATCTAGTTACTTTAGAATCTACCCAAGCGATACGCAGTCTAGTTGTCGTTTTGGAAACTAGAGGTTATGTAATTCATTTGGAAATTATACGAATACTTTGTTAAGGTTTTCAAAACATTAGAAATTATATTCGTGCAACTTCGTAACTAATTTATCTTTATAGAGTTTATTAAAATCTATATAAAAAATGACAAATTTATCTATTATTCTGTTTTTTATTACAATATAATGCAGGAAAAAAATTAAATATCGGATTTTACAGTCTACATAAGAAAGGCGTTTTTTTTTGTAGGAACATGAGTTGAGAATTGAACTTGCTTAAGAGAGTTGCGGTGGAACAGTATTGTTCAAAACAATTTATCACTGCATATAGTGCACAAAATTAAATTTCACTGATTCCTATGTTCAAAAGCTTCGACTAGGTTTGTAGATCTGTACATCTATCAGCCAGTCTTTAGTGAGCTTCTCAAATCTTTTTTAGTAGAGGCTAGCGCTTCCTTTTCTCCACTTACTTCAAAGTCAAATGGGAAAGATCTTTCGTCATTAATTATATTAGTTTTTGTTGTAATTTTTTGTTGATAAATCTTTCCTAATTCATCTTTTAAAAAGATCTTAAAATTGATATTTGGTTTAGAATTGCCAGCTGAAGCAGTAAATCAATTTTGTCTGTCTAGTTGAACAAAAAGTATTTTCATTTAAAATATAAAATGATTTTTCGATTATAAACTTTATTTGAGACATGCCATTATTGCCATTTATAAAACTTAATTTTGAGATGGAATATTCTGTTCATATATAGAAGAGCTTCGTGAAACTATAATTTTTGTTCATAAATAACGAATTGATTATATGATGGAGAAAGTTAATTAATCCAAGTGTGACGATAATGAAACTGGCAAGGATTTTTAAGAAAAAAAAAACCTATAAATTCCTTATCACATTTAAGTTACCGATGAAATGATTATAATTCTCTTATTTTCTGTTTCATAGGTACAGCGATGTCATTGCAAAATATATTTAGTAGTCCATTTAACCAACGGATGAAAGCATACCAAAGTAAATTATCCTGGGCAGATTGTTCTTGCAGTGATCTAATTGCTTATTTACATGTTTATGTGGTAAGTATAAGAACAGTCATTATTTATAACGTGAATATTCCATTAAAAGAGCATCTCAAAAAGTGAACAATGAGTTTGATGTTTTACAAATTTGCGATATGAGCAATAAAATATTGTGTAATTTGAAACGTGAATAGTCAGAATATGCTTATTAAAGGTCTAATCATATTTTTTCTGGTCTTTACTGGATTCTGATACGATATCTAATTCGCATTTCGAATGACAAGAGCGGAACAAAAATGTAGTCAAAAGTTGCTTAAATTTTTGCTCTGTCAGATATTGAATACCTCCCGAAATATCTGTGTTTAAAAAAATTATACTATGTATTTTCTGATTGTATTATTCATACAATATTCTATAAAGAATCATAACATAAACTAAATCAGTTTCATACATACATAAAAATTACGTCTTTTTCAAATGAGGGTGAAATGAATTCCTAGCAAAAAATTCAACCAGCAATTAATCCACGCCTGACTCTCCTATCAAATATTATTCTTAATTCTTAATGGTACTTATTAATATAGAGGTGAGAATATCGACCATTATATTTTGATCACGGTATGAGAACGAATGGTAGTGCATTTCCCACCTTGAAAATTGTATACAACTCTTACCCAGTTCATCTTTCAGCCAAGGTGGAGCGCTATAAATGTTTCATGAACTCTAATAAACAGTTCGTAGCGTCGCATCTTGGCTGAAAAGCGAACCGGGTACTTCTTAGAGCGCGTTTATGTTGAAGCTGCGATAAGGGTACGTTTACGTTGAAGCGGCGACAAATGGTAAGAGCACTGATAGTAACGGAGCTGCGCTAAGCAATGCATTGACTTGTATACAACTGTTTACATCGAAGCGACCTGTAGCGCTACGTTTTTGTTTATAGCAGTGAGAAGAGCGACGAACATATTATGTTGTATTTCTCTGCTCTTATCAATATAGATTTTGAGAAGTTGATAAGTGAAATATTCATTAGAATGGCATTATGGAACCAAAGATCACCATAAAAGATACATCTTGAATAAATTATGGGACGAAGTAGCTGTGGAATTAAAGACAACACATAAATTTATTTCATTTGTGTTCATTTTTAAGTTACACGATACACGTCAAATTGGTCTGCTATGACAAATTGCAGTATTTCTTTTCAAGTTTATCATCAATTTTTAGCACAATGTAGTCAAAAGTCTCTTTTGACATTCTCATATATACAAAATCGCTAGATAAATGATGCAATTTACCAAAAGTATGTCGTTTGATATTTATTGGATGCACACTATATTCACGATATTTTGTATTGATTTAATGAAGTACAATTGCATTCGAGGAAAGGAGTATTCCTTCTTCTGAGTCAATATCCATTTTATATCGTGACAGCACTTACAATAGCACAACTGCAAGATAAACAGAACAACGAGAAAGAAGTTAGCGTTGCTCTTATCATCGCTGTTATCGTCGCTGCTATAGCTTTTATCGTTGCTTCAACATGAATGTACCCTAAGCATTAAGAGCAACGATACTAGCGAAGCGGAGAAAATATCTTCTATAAGCTACGATTAGTAAGCGACTAACGATAGGAGCGTCGATAATTGCCTCACACTTTTTCTTAGCCCTTCATCAAGGATGGATATTGACGTTTTAATAAGTGAGATTTCTGTTAATGGGACAAAAAAGACATAATCACCACAAACAGGTTCATTTTAGACAAGCTGTGGATGAAGTGGCCATTAAATAAAATATAATACGCAAATAAAATGATTTATGTTCGTCTGCATCATAATCATGTAATTTATGGTTGCATTTAGTGGCACAATATGAAATAAACCCAAACAATTAAATCAACATATTATTTATGATGGTAATGAATACTTATTACACTATTATCGCGAATATTCAGACCCGAAGATAAATTATTATTACAAAAAAATTTTCTCTCAATATTTGTGATTTTTTGGCATGTGCTGCTAACACTTTTACGCTTTCTGAAGTATCCATTTATTCTTTTCCATCGTATTTATTCTTTTCTATACTTTCTAAGGTATCCATTTATTCTTTTCTACACTTTCTAAGGTATCCATTTATTCTTTTCTATTGTATTTAATCTCTTCTACTCTTTCTGAAATATCTATTTCTTCTATTAAATTGTATTTAATATTTTTGACATCTGCAAACAAATTGTAAAAAACAATTGTAACAATAGCAACACTAGCAAAGCACACCATGTTATACTTACCGAATTTTTGTATAGAGAAATCAAGAAATATTTTCAGAAGATATCCTGCGTCTTTAGAGCACTCGAACATAAAGCTTTGTATGTAATTCGTACATAAACAAGCTTTATAGACTCGCTTGCATTGTTCGCTCGTCCATAACCAGCGGCTCGTCCAATAAAGTTCTATATTATATACTAATTACATAAATAGCTATTATCTTATTATTGTCGTATAAATAATGCATTTAGTTTTTATTAACATTATATTGAATTTCGACAAACATATGTTTTGAAAAAATTGCAAATGTTTGTAGCCGTTTGATTTGATCTCCCAGAGGCCGTTTAATCTTGTGCCGAATTTAACTCCAATGTCTCGCCGCTATCGATGCTTCCACATACACGTGACTTCCGTAAATTTAACTCGATTTGTCAAATACTACAACTGCCATCATGGAAGAAGATTACACGCACGTAGAAGCAGAGATCCAAGCTTTGCTTTAATTGTTGCTCTCATCGCCGCTTTCATCGCTTAGCGCAGCTTCAACATGAACGCACACTTTATACGTAAAGTTATTGAAATGTTTGTAGCGCAGTACCTTGGCTGATAAACGTTCTAAATAGAAGTTGTCTACTGTATATTGGCATGTATTTTTAGGATTTTAGTTATCGGTTTTTGTGTTGTAAAATACGCATTTCTTACCCCTAGATGTTAAAACTCTGTTCAGACTTGGATACTTTGAAGAGACATCCAGGATTTTGAGTCTTGAGAAGTTTTTCGAAGCTAAAATATTTTTTCTGTCTTGGCCATCCACTCGTATTTCTTGTTGATCCATTTTTAATATAAAATACCTGAAAAATTTATTCATTTCATTGGTACTCTTTTACTAGATTATTCAAATAGAATTCATATTGAATGATAAAATTAAATTTTAGAATATTGCTAATTGTACTGCTTAATTTCCGTAGGTTTGGGAGAGGAATAAATACAACAATTTATTCCGTGGAGAAGAAAAAGCATGGATGAAAAGAAATTTTCTACAGCCTAAAGTAATGAGAGAATGGAGTATATTAGTGCAAGAAGTCAAGCAGCGCTTAAGTTCTTTAGGTATTACAGAACCTATAGAAGGCAGACAAGGAAATTTGACTGAACACGAAAAAGCAATGATGCTAAAAGTAAATAATTTGTTTCTTCAATAATTACATGTGGTGACAAAGCTCTAAAACCGGTCGAAATTGCAGAATTTATCACAATTCCACACCTCAATAACTTTTTTATTTCAATTCAAATCGAAACTAGTTACCAGGTGAAGGTGACATTGCATCATCGAAACTTTCTGTCATCTTTTTACCAATTAAACTATTTTAAATATTAAAAGTTATTACTTTTTCATCACAATTTTTATATATGTCGGGGAGGCAGGGGATCTTGAATAATCCCGTCAATAATATTACCACTATTTATTCTTTCAATTTATTCTACAATCGAAACAATAAGTAGATATGATAGACTTCGAATTCAGTACAATGAATTCTCGATCACTAGGACGCCTGTTCTCATACAGTGTAAAAAGTCAGACTGTCACGGCTGCATTTCAGAGCACCTTTGCTTATTTCAAAAAATCAAAACGCTCTTCATTTCAAATGGCCCTTATCATCACGTTTTAAGAGTTACCATATGTTTCTCGTTCCAGGCTTAATCCCATCGTGAATAAACAAAACATAACTTATTCTAGAAATACAACCAAAATAACCCAAGCAATATTAATATATAAAATATCCTTTGGTTCTTTCGGTGGAAAAACCCCAGCCGCGTTTCTCTCTCCGACACGGCCATTCTGACAATCACTCGTCTTTGGATGTATCTAGAACATTTAATTTTGAATGGTGTATAAGGCATACGATTCAAGCAATCAAATTAACGATCATAATTGTACAGCATATGAGCGTATCCAAATTATCCAGAAGACTAGTCTAGTAACAGTTATTTACACGCTTATTATTTATTTCAAAAATTCATACTATTTGTCGTAGTTCCCAATTGCTGAACAATTATACAACATTTCATTCTTTCCACTAATTGACCTTTGCACCATTCACGGCTAATCCTGTATGCCACATACAGTATCAAACATATCTCACAGTTGCCACAACTGCATACCCGTCACGTCATCAGCTGCCCATCGCGCCCTGATCAAACCAACATGTGCGTTATCTTAAGTATTTTTACCACTCAGGTCCACGACCTGCGGCCGTCGATGCTCAGCGTCATTGGTGGTTTTAATCTCATTCACAGTCCCTGTTTCAAGAATTTCTGGCTCATCCATAACCTTTTTAGTACATCTGTTGTCACTATTGTCAACATAGATATCTAGCTCATGTGGAATATGACTTTCAGACGTTTTTCTCAAATCATCGTGGCTGCAGTTCTTTTTATTATTTAACGACTTTAAATTATATCTATCATTATTAAGAATTTCTGTTACTATAAATGTACCTCTGAATTTCGGATCAAGCTTAGTCTGATTATGTTCTACATTTCTAATCAAAAATGTTCTCCTACTTCAAATCTTTCAATTTTCGCCTTATTTTTATCAAATCTTATTTTCTCATAATTAGAATTTTCATCAACTATTTGAGTTATTAATATCATATTTCCACAGAAGAATAGACTTTTTTTGTTTAGTTTCATCAGCTCGACAAAGAATAATTGTAATAAAAAAAGAGCTTGAAGTGTTTTGATTTCAAAAATACATTATGAAATTTTTTTTAAATTGGAACCTCTATTACTCATTTATTTTTTATCCTATACAAATTAGGCATGTACAGAAAGCTAATGAAAATCTGCATACACCGAGCATTATTTCATATATATCACATTTGATGAACGATAAATCAGTATTTTAAGTTTGGCAAAAGCTGCAACATTCCGTATTTCGAAAAGCAAAAGACAATGTTGCTTACCATTCATAGAATCTGCACAAAAAATACTATTCTTTTGTAAAATCCTGATATTGATAACTTAGATAGTTTGGTAAATACAAGCTTTTGAATTGGACCATTTTTATGCTATTAATTTCCCCTAGCAGAAAAACGGTTCAATATAACTCGATACGATTTTATATCGATTTCATTACAGTCCGACAAATATCTCGTGGCCTGTTGAGATGAATACTGCGCAGAGAGAGATCGCACTTGGCGGGAGAAAAGTAGAATGTACGCTTAGCGTGTACAATACGCGACAGAAGTTTAGGCTTAAATGTTTCATAGTATGACGCCTATATTAAAAATTCCGTAAACCTCTGAAATTCGCATATTTTTCTGATCTCATAAGCATGAATTAAATAACGTAATAGAACAAATTACATTTACTCAGAATTTTATAACAAAAATATTTATAAATCTATCAGATATTAATAAATTCATGGATAAAAATAGATAGAAAATGCCAAGAATTCAATAGATAAAAAGCAACAGTATTACTGCTTTTAGAATCCTTTCCAAGATTAATTATAATAATAAATCTATATAAAAAACTTGCTATGTTGTCTTCTCGACTCAAGGATTTTTCTTTACATTTTTTGGCATATGCACAATGTGTTTCCCACTCTTCAGCTGGAAATTTTGAAAAAAGTCTTGGTACAAATTTTCTACATCATTTATTTTAAAAGTAATGTTTTATTTGGCATCATATTGTTTTAAAAACGCCCATACTAACTCGAGGGAGTTTAAATCTGGGTGGTATGGTAGTAGGTGTACAACATTTTGAACTCCATATCTCTGCCTCAGATTGTACTTCCTATCGAAGTGAACACTAGCGTTACTTTTATTAAAGTGAAGTCTCCACTACAAATTTTCATGATTCTGCTGCGCATCCTGTCGTCATACGCCACAAGATATTTGTCGGACAGTAGCATTAAAATGGCTTTTCAAAAATGTAATAATTTATAGGGTATTTCATTTAAAAATCATATTTTTGATGTGCTAATCTGAATATGAACATCCTGCATAAATATAGTATATTATGCTACAAGGACCGAACGACTGTCATTTTTGTCCAGGATAAATCTGGCTGCATTCGATGAAGACGAGGGCAAAGCCCAAGGCGTAGCTCCGTGCAGCCAAATTTGTCCGTGACAATAATGACAGTCGTTCATTAAATTAATTTGGATGTATCGAAGCTATCTTATCGATTTGATAAACAGATTTTTGCAAATGCAGTTACATTACAATAAACTAATACAATGAAACATAACTTACAGGATTTATTTTATTGATTGTTATTTTTCACATTTTCTGTGCTATCCCGTTCACAATAAATGGACATACTATAACGAACACATTCTATGATACAAATTTCTTTCAAATATCAATTTGACATATATCAATGAAATAAAAAAATCCAACGGCATCCATGATTCATGATCTACAATTTCATTTTTACCCAGCGGACTTTAATATCCATTAATTCCCAGTCAACAGAGAATTAAAATTGTTACAATGGTTTGGAATTGGAAACTTTTGAAGCAGAAGTCTGCTCAGTAATAGGGTACTTTCGGTGTACGTGTTACAAAAAATATATTTTAAAAATTTGCATACGGATTGTATTAACAAAATTTTAATAAATTGCCTCAGTGAGGGGTATCTTTCGCACCATCTACGATGGGATATATATATATATTTATATATATATATATATATATATATATATATATATATATATATATATATATATATATATATATATATATATATATATATATATATATATATATTTACCTCAAATTTCACTTTTCTAGGTTGTTATTAGCGGTGCCTTTTACCCAAATTATTTTGTCCGCTCAAGTGAAGGTGGACAAATTGATGAGAGCATGGCTGTTAGACAATTAGGAGGAAGAGATCCATTTACTACTGTATATTTTACTGGAAAACCAAACAATCAACCTGTGGAACTTTATGTTCAGTTTATCAGAGATTTGTTAAAGGAATGTGGTCAAAGCATGCATATTTCTCATGACAATAGTAACAAAATATATGTTCAATTCAAACATGATAGCGTACCAAATAATAATGCTTTTGGACGGAACAATCCTCTTATTCCAGGAAAAATTGCAATTGAAGTTTACAACTCCGTGAAATTCCGTCATAATAAAGTACCTGCTGTAATAAGATGTGTATCGTAAGTAAATTAGAAGTATCTTAAGAAATAGTATTTTGTTCAACAAGAATGGATATGTTGCCCGAAAAAGGAATGCTTCAAACATTCGTGTGCGATAGATGCATATCCATTCGTTTTGTACAGTCTTATTTTTCTTCGATCAAGTATGAAAGACAAATAAATTCTACCACTAATCATCTATTTTTAAATTTTATGTGATGATTCATGAATCATTTTGATGTTTTCATAATGAAGTCTAAAATATTTGATTCAGATATTTATTGTAATAAAAAAAGTAGCAGATTTACTGCCGGGGATGACGCTTCATAGCAGAGACAAAATGTAGGCTAGGTATTCAGCCAAAGCAGTAAATCTGATTTCATGTCGTTGGAGCAGTAATTTTGTAATTTTAAATACTTGAATATGTCGCAAACATACTGATCATATTGCTTAAAGATATTATATGAACTCATTAAATTATTTTCAAACGTCAAATTTGTAAAATAGCTTCCATAGCAACACTTTATCTATCTAGATTGTAAAAGTACGTTTCTCCGACTGTTGATTCTTGATAAAACTACTTTCAATATCGACAAGCGGTATAATATTTTGATTTTCATTAATAGACAAACATTTCGTTCGGCGAGGTTTTTCGTGTTTGCAATTTGACATCTAGCTGAACTGTGGTTTCGATAATTTCAAGCAAAACCTGAAATTCAGGCCATGAGCACTGGCTGAATCATTTTTGACATGTTTAAGATTAGTTTTCCTAAACTTGTTTTATTATTATTTTAGCTTAATAAGTGAAAATTTAGAATTAAAAAACAATGCAAAAATAAACATTGATCTATTGTCATACTTCATGAATTCAGTCATCAATTTTGGCAGAATGATGAGTGAAAATGTGAAAATCTTTATACAAAGATATTCAATGTTTTATAATCGCTGCCTGTAGGAAGCGACTTTCTGATCGTCAGATATGCCAAAAACTTGAGTATTTCTCAGTCAGTGAATAGTGAGAAATATACTTCCACTATTCAATGAAGCTATCGAATATTGCAACAAAATTGAAAACTAGTTGAATTTTTGAAATAGTCTTTGGTCCGCTAATTGATCGAGATCGTAATTTCTCTCTGAGATAATTATCTATTAAATGGTTGGATGTTTACGAAAATCCATGGTAAAAGATAATTATGCGTGGAAAGACCAAAAAATATTAAGTTATTGCTTCTATACAGGTGATCTATCAACATAGCGACAAACTTTAACAGATGAAAGGTGATGCTTTTATAAGAAAAATATCATGTAAACATATGTCCGTTTCGCTCTAATTGAGCAGCTACGAGCCTTTGAAGATAAAAAATATGATATCGCGGAAATCGCGATAGCAATGGGAAAATACAGCATCTACTGGAAACAATAGAAGATGCTACTAACAACGTAAGAAATGATCCAGTATTACAGAATCTTTAATTAATAGGTGTGAAGCACGTATTCAAGTCGAACGTGGACATTTTAGTTATCAAATTCAAATTTTTCGTCTCATGTTTTATAAGCTTTAATTAATTATTATCAAGTTATTTTTGTTTTTTTATTGCTGTCGTGATTTTTATATTATTACTAATTTAAAGGTTCGAAACTCTTAAATTAGGACAATTCGGACATATGTTCATATGACATTTTTTTCTTCTAATAGCATCACCTTTTATCTGTCAAAGTTTATTGCTATGCTTATAAATCACCTTGCATAATGAGTAATTGCGAAAGATAATATTTAAAATTTTATCAGTCCTCGTAAAATAAGAGGAAAAATCATCGGACTGGTCGTCAAGAAAAATACATTTTTCGAATTCTGTTTTATTGATTAAGACTTATGTTGGACAACTTTGTTTCAATGACGAAACTATTGTCACAAAATTTTCAAATCCATTCTTCAAGAGGAATTATCATCGTTTGTTGCATAATTGCTATCTACAGCAGTAGTTTTTTCTCTCAAAGCAGTGAAACTTGCTTTACTGACAAAAAAAGTAGCTTAGAGTCAATTCCAAGACACTATGTATAAGAGAAAAAAAAAATACGGATGATAAAATATGTTGAATATAAATGATGCATCTTTCAGAGCTGAAGAAGCACAACGACGTGTTAAACAATGGAAAAAATATCAAGCTCAAAAGAAGAAGGAAATTGAAACTGAAAATTTAATTCATTCGATTGTGCCAGGATATGAGATATCTACTATTGAAATTTTCATAACACACGTAAGTTTTCTATATAGAGATAATTACGTATTAATATAAATAGTTATTTGTGTCATTAGTATGGAAAATGCATGATTTCGGGTCGAGTAGGAATTTTGAGTCCTAAAACTTTTCTTTACGAATGAATTATTTTTTTCGCACACCAAATTTACAAACAAATTAGGACGACATAGCTAAACGATTTTGTTCACTTTAAAAAAATTATTATGAAGCATTTTGATATGAATTACCAAATTGATTCAAAATAATTGCTGAAATTCTTATTTACTTTTTGAGCATGCTTTTTGTGTAAAAAATTGAAGTACTGATTTCATATTCAAGTGGTTGATGATTTTTTTTAAATGAATGTAAACTCTTTTTATCTTATGCAGGGTCAAATGTCATTAATTAAGGCGTTATTTAACAGTAAAGACATTGTCAATGACAATATGTTAATTGTGACATAACGCCTTACTTAACAGCATTAGCCCTTGCATTACAATACTGTCACTGAGATTTTTTTGATTGATTTTAACATTACAAAATTATTAAATTCAATTGTATAGTCGAAGAAAAACTATTGTTTTGATCCGAAAAATTGAAGTTATAAGAGAAAAAAATTCTAAAGTCTTTAACTAGTTTATTTTGAACTAAATTATGTTCATTCATTTGGTATTGATATTGTACGTAAAGATTCATTTACAATAAGGTCGTACTGCCAATGCCACTACCAATCGCTGTCAATGTTTTTTATATGCACTAATTTCTGGCATTCTTTATACATGTAAGTTTTCTATTTAGATATGATCAAGTATTATTATAAATAGTTATTCGTTTCGTTAGTATAAAAAAAATCATTATTTCGGGACGAGTGAAAAAAATTTCAAGAATCTTAATACTATAATCAACTATTTTTTGTGTGACATATATGTCAACTGAGACAACAATTTTTAATATAAATTATTTTATGATCGACATTACTAGTGGCATAGGGAGTACGATCTCTTTGTGAATTGACCTTTAAAACAAAATGTACATAGGAAATTGGTAAATTTTAAGTTTATAGTAAAATAGTATATTCTACAACAAGTATTGGAATGTACCTTATTTCAAATGACCAAAAAGTTTGTAATCCTAGCCGAAATCATGTATGTTCATCTAAATGATTTACTTGAAATTTTTTCATTGGAATAAAATCACATTCCTATTATTTAATTATTTTTTAAGGTCAATAATCCAGGTCATTTCTTCGCTCACAATGTTGAAAATATAGAAACGAAAGGCACACTACAAAAAATAAAATGTGATTTGAATTCTCTACCTTTGAATGACATTCCCAGCGAAATTCTCGTAGGAAAAATATATGCAGCCCCATACAAAAGACAATATTATCGTGCCCGTGTTATTTGTGTGGAATCTATACCAAATAAAGAAACCAGAGTACAGGTAAATATTCATATTGTTGATTATATTTAATGGAGTCATCAAACAAAAGTCAAAATATAATGTGGATAATCTATTGAATTTTCTATTTTAATTTATTTTTGAGCTTTTAATAATTATTTTTCATTAATTTTCCTTTGAGAAAAGGTATGCTGAAATTTTTTTTTTCTACAGTCACTATAGAAAACAACATATTTCTCATACAAAACACAACTAGAAAACTTACAATTTCACACAACTGTGCGAAAAGTCGTGAGAAATCATTTCTCACACCAGTTTGACCAACTTATTTATTAATAATTCATTCAGAATATTCTTTAGGTGATATATATGATATATTTAGCAAGATTGTTGATAAATATCACGGACTTGATATAAATCTCTGTTTGCTCTTTTATAAGCCTCATTTAAATAACAAAATTGCACTAAGTTCTGTTGGAATTATTTTCTTATTCTTGTAATATATATTCCGAAGGTTGGCAACACTACGAATCACAGCTGTCAAATTGAAGCAGACAAAACACGTTCCATCACATTCTGTTGAAATCGAGAAATTATGTATGTAATTATTGTATCATAGCCAAAATTAGATATCCACAAATATCATTACTGCAGTTGGAAAATGGTTAGTGACGAAGATTTAGAAAACACGCTACCCCAGATCACAGAAAACTCTAACTAATGAACCAATCAGAAGGTCGCCTGGTGGGAGTGAACCAATCAGATACAATCTTTCCGTAGTTTGCAACAGATAGATTACACAACAATGAAATGTCAATCAACTGATAGAAAATATATTAATAATGTTCCAAATCATAACTAAAATTATTATCACAATAAATAAGCAGAGCAAACAATTAAAATGCCTAAATTATTTTATATTTGTGAAAATAGATTTAAAATCTCAGTTATACGAATGATTCACCTACATATTTCATTAAAAACTGTGATCGTAGAAAAAGTATAGTGTACAACACGTATAGAATCACCTATTTCACACTTGTGTGATTCCAGCACTCGACTCCGTCTCGTGCTGAAAATTACACACCTCGTGTGAAATAGGTATTCTATACTTGTACAATATACTATTGTCGCAACTGGCGCGGCGTTATCGCATTCATCCTAAACTTTGAGAGAATGAGGAATTTCCATAATTTCTCTAATAAATGGTAAAAAAATTAAGAAATTCTTATAACAAGTAGCTATAGGCAAATTTTATTGGGCGTATGCATTTGTTTACCGGCACTCTATTCGATATGGTATGTTGATTTTACTATATACGCTGTGATTACTATGGTTATGCTGACTTACCGCCCAAGTGAAAAATTATGGATTTTCACAATAGTTATTTAAGTATTAAGGTCAGTAAGTACAGTTTACCGATTGAGAATAATAGTTTGGATGCCGAGCCTTGGTGAGGTTTTCAAATATTATACGAAATCGGTGTACTTATTGACCGTGATGCTTACAAAATTTTTTGCACGATTGAAAGATCTCTTAATATGGATCCGAATTTTCTTTTTCAAATTGAGTTACTAACTGAATTCTTCAATTTTAAGAGTTCCAGTAATTTTAGAAATAGGGGAGATTTTACTATTTTTCAGTTGATTAGGCGCAATATCTGACTCTAAAGACGTATTTATGAATTGAAGAAGGGGATAACCAATTAAATGAAAATAATCTTTACAATATTTTGCATTGATACCATCATCACGTAATTTGTTTTGTTGATTGAAAATTACATTTTCCAGTTCATTTATAGAAATTGTTGAAAACACAGACAAGAATTTGAAGCTCCCAATTTTTCTTACTGTATTGAGATCATTAAGAACAACAGGAATAGAATCTCTAACTTCATTAATACTGTCAATAAAATAACTATTGAATATATTCACAATATCTTCAGCACTATTAAACTTCTCGTTGTTGAACATAATGGTCTCAATATCATGAGATTTATCAGTAGATAATAATTCTTTCAACGTTTTCCACATTAATTTAGAATTATTTCTACAAATGTCGATATTTTTAGTGAAAAATGCTTGTTTTTCACTCTTTGTTACCGTAGTTACAAAAAAAAAACAGTTAGGGGTGGCACACCATAGCACCATACAAGTAACTGAGTGATGAGAAAAAAAAACTGTGCACATAATCGTATGGCATATCTTTAGATAAATCTTAGAAAATGAAAAAGACATTTCGAGATGACTTTTTTATTTAGGTCAATAGTTGATGAGATATGTGCTTCTAAAGTCGTAAAAAGTATGTCTTCTCCTTCCAGCTTTATAACTATACGGTAGAAAATTCTAAAAAAAAAAAATGGAGGTGATAGAATTTGAATGATACTTTCAATGACAATTGATTTGAATAATATATGCTGTGTAGTTTTTGCAATTTAGGATATTGTACATTTTGAGTATTACTTTACGACTTATATGTACCTTGTATTTGAGAACTAAAATTGAAAGACTATAAAGTATTATTGACTTCATTATTGAGTTTGAATTCTTAAGTTGTTCGACATACACTTGACTGGTTTTTATTTTAGTAAGTATCGTCTCGAAAAACTTCTTTTATAAGTGATTGTCTTATTTACTTTATTGAATACAAGAGAAAGAAGTGAGTGCTGGCCTAACTCATACTCAAGTGAGTGAGAACTGATTCTAGGTTGCGTTGAAGATGGAATGAATATGATTCACATTTCTAAATTAGGCCCTTAGAGTAATCTTTTGTTTTTATTTTGTTTAATCCTATATCTTTATTTTATCAGGTCATTTTCATAGACTATGGAAATGTGGACTGTATCCTTCAATCCAAATTGCGACATTTGCTACCAGATATGTTCAATATTCCACCATTAGCTTTGGAATGTGTACTGGCAAATGTTCAACCATCTCATTCAATGGATGTTCATGCATTATGGACAGAACAAGCTAAAGAACAATTTATTCGATTAACGAGCGGTGGCACAAAATTCGGCAAAGTACATTACTAATAATTTACAGCTTGATTCTCAAAACAATTCAAGCTAATCCACAGTGATTTCTATCCTAATTTTACAGTTGATTCATCTAAACATATTCTAATCAATACCTATCATCTATTTATGCTTAAATATTACATGCAATCAGATTTCAAAGTCTCAGTTTAGAATATTAATCATTGATCAAAAAAATGTGGGTCAGATTAAATTTTCGAGAATCTGGCTATAAAATTTTTAAAGTGATTATTTCACATCATTTTTAATTTTTTAGATATATTCTGTTGTTGATAGCGTAGTATCGTTAGAATTGTATACTAAAGAAGCAGAGTCAAATCAATTCATATCAATCAACAAGCTACTAATAGACACAGGACTCGCACAGTTTGCAACGGAAAGCTTTTTATCACAGGTAATTTTATATTATTTTTTTATTTGCTTATTCCTTTCCTAAATTTGAAGTCTACTAAACAGAAATAATATGGAAAATCATAAAAAAAACGTGAAAAATAATGTTGTTGTTTTTTTATCTGATATATGATATATATTTTTTTTCCATGGCTTTCTTGTCGTCGTACTCATTTCTCCCGCCGTCGTTTTTTGCAATGCTCTCTGTTGGCAGCACGACGATTTTCTTTACAGCACGTCGGAATACTTTGCCACTTGATGTGAGAACGTCGACTACTCGAATCACTCCATCTTTTCCTGGATATACCATAGGCCATGTATTTCTTGGAAGAGTGGAGTCTACTATTAATACCACATCATCAATTTTTGGAGTTGTTCCTTGACTGGTGGTCTCCCGCCGCTGCTGTAATGTAGGAAGGTATTCTCGGACCCACCGCTCCCAAGACAAATCGGCCAGTCGCTGTGCTCTTCTCCGCATCTGCTTCGCTGTCAGGTTTTCATCATCAAGATTACCTCCCGCCGGTAATTTGTTCCCACTACCTATTAGTAAGTGATTTGGAGTGAGGGCCTCTTGCTCTTCTAGATTTACCGATACATGAGTGAGAGGTCTCGAATTAACTATATTTTCAACCTTTACCAACAATGTTACCAAAGTTTCTTCCCGTGGAAATTTCTCTTGAAGTACTGCTTGAAGAGCTTTCTTCACACTTCGTACTAATCTTTCCCAGGCTCCAGCCATGAACGGAGCTCCTGGAGATATGAATCTCCATCGAATTTGATGATTTGTAGCACCTTCTCGAGTACCTTCGAGAGCCTTTTGAAGCTCATGGGCTGCACCTTTGAAATTAGTCCCATTGTCGCTACAGATCTCCGTGGGACATCCTCTTCTGGCCATCATTCTTCGAAGCGCCGATATTGGCGAGTCCGTCGAGAGGGACGTGGCCACTTCTAGATGAATAGCTCTTGAGGTTAGACAAGTAAATAATGCAACATACCTCTTTTCATGTCTTCTTCCTACGGTAACTTCTATAGGACCAAAGTAGCCTAATCCTACAAAGGAAAATGGTCTTTTGTGGTGAGCTAAACGTGCGATTGGATGATTTCCCGTCGCAGGTGTTGATGGACTCTTCCTTCTATGGCAACACGGTTTGCACTGCTTCACAATATGTCGTACTGAGGGTCTGATTCGTAATATCCAGAATCTCTGTCTCAATTCGTTGACTACTGTTTCAATACCTCCGTGACACATTTTCTCATGAACGTGTTGAATGTAGAGTTTAGTGTAAAAGTGTCTTCCGTTTAGAACTGCTGGATATTGCTGCTCTTCGCTTATGCCTTGTGTCACTGCTATTCTGCTATTTATTCGAAGAATCAACGACAAATTAGAGAGTCGATTCTTTGTCGTCGACTTGGTACCATTTCTGACACGTTGTATCTCTTCTTCGAAACTGTCACACTGAGATCTCTTGATCTACGCTTCTTCTGCCGCCTGAAGATGTCGAGCTTCCAATGGATTATAGATTCGAGGAGGGTACAATTTATGAATCATTTCATTCTTCGGTTTTCTCTTGTGTTTTCCATTAGTAGTGATAGCTAAATGTCTTTTCGTTTTGATGAGCTCAATGAATTGGAAAACTCTAGCAGTTGTCCTAATGAGTCGTAGTCATGACGAAAATCTCCCAACATCTGGAATACCCCATTTAGTTTTCCATAGATGTAAGAGTAGTCAAACAAGGAGCTATTTTTCTCTCTTCGCTTTCCTCTGGAAACTCCTGTTTTTCTAGATTCTTTTTTTCTTGTGGCCAATATTGAAAGTCTTCATAGAGAAACGCTGGATCTTTGAACCACCTGTGGGTTGCGTTGAAGTGTGGTGGTGTTTCTCTTGTGGCATCATCAGCTACATTTTCTTTGGTTGGTATCCATCTCCATTCGCTGACTTTAATCAAGTCTTCGATTTCTGCCAGTCTATGTACCACAAATGATTTGAATGAGCGAGGAGTTGCTCGAATCCAAGCTAAAATGGTCTTGGAATCAGTTTAAAAGAATCTTCTGTCAGGTGTGAAATCTTGGTCTTGGACGGTTGCAGCCAATCTATTTCCTAGCAATGTAGATTGTAGTTCTAGTCGTGGGACGGAGATAGGTTTAAGAGGAGTCACTCTACTTTTTGCTGCTACTAGTGTTACTCTGATTGTTCCATCTGAAAACTGAAATCGCCAGTTGACGACAGCAGCGTAGGCACTTTCGCTTGCATCGATGAAAGTATGTAAATCTTGTCGACAGTTACTCTCTGCCCCGTACCATCGTGGTATTTTTAATTGTTTAAGTTTCTGAAGATTATTTTGCCATTCTTGCCATGGTTTTAAAAGTTCCTCCGGCAGACTCTCATCCCATTTCACTCTCATTCTCCATGTTTCTTGCATAAGATGCTTGGCCGGGGTTGTGATCGGTATAAGCAGGCCTAGAGGATCGAAAAGTCTCATGATGTAACTCAGTGCTTTTATATCTTCTTAATAGCTATTTTGACCTTGAAAACAAGACAGTCTTCTTGAATGTTCCATTGTAGTCCCAAAGTTTTCTCGAAATGATTGTGCCCAGCAAGATTTACTGTTTTGGAACTTCTGTGGTCTGCTGGTATATCCTGTAGAAATTCCGGCTTGTTAGAAGTCCAGCCCCGTAGTTCAAAACACGCTCGTGTTTGTGGATCATATCAACCTCTTGGCATACTTTCTTTGCTTCTTCTACCGTGATGAAACTCTTCAAATAGTCATCCATATAATGGTTACGTTGAATGGCCTCTACTGCCTCCGGATATTCTTCAGCGTTCTTGTTCATGATAAATATAGCTGTGCAAGGTGATGAGCACGCCCCAAATATAACAGATGTCATTCGATACTCCTTTGGTGTACCTTTTCTGTCATCACTTCTCCAAAGGAATCTCAGTGCAATGTGCATCCCGGTCTCACTGTCTGATGCGAATTTTAAGAAACATTTCTTTTATGTCTGCCATTACAGCTACGGGGTACTGACGAAATCGCATGAGTACTCCTTGAAGAGACTGCAGTAAATCAGGTCCTGCAAGCAGATGGTCATTTAAACTTACTCCATGAGCCTTAGCTGCAGCGTCAAGAACAATTCAAATCTTTTCTTTAGCAGGATTGACGACAGCAAAATGTGGTAGGTACTAGATTTTGCCTTCAGGTGCAGTAGTTTTGATCTCTTCTGCATAGCCGCTGTTTATCGTATGCTGAAGTTGTAGAATATATTTCTCTTTTAATTTTGGGTCCCGATTTAATTTCTTCTCCAAGTTGATCAGTCGCCTCATGGCCACGTCGTAGTTATTGGGAAGCTTCGTGTCTTCATTCTTCCAAATCAAACCAGTTTCAAAACGACCTTCAGATAATCTTTTTGATGTATTGTTGAGTACTGTCAATGCCCTTTCTTCAAGATCGTTTTTTGGTTTGCGAACTTCGACGCCTAGTGATTCTATTTGAAAATGTTGTCTCATCATATCGTCAATTTCTTCTTCTGCGCTCTTGACATGTCCACAGTAATAAACAGGTTGTGTAATTGAAGATTTGAAACCATGTAACACCCAACCTAGATCAGTTGAAGACGCTACTGGTTGATCTCTCCTGCCCGCCTTGATAACCATTGACACGATAAGAGACCAATTATCCTGGCCTATTAACAATTTTGGTGTACCTCTGTAATAAATTATTTCGTCCATGATTTCTTTAAGATGGTTGCAATCATCTACCGTTCCTCGATGCACTGTCTGGGGTGGAATATTTATTCTTTCAACTGTTTGAGCACCTATCAACTTGTGTTGTTGGTGGTGATGTCTACCTCGTATTTGGAGATTTATCCGCTTGGACTCCTTCATGGCCATTTTTCCTCCATTAATACCTGTTACATATATCGGAACCGTAGGCCCATCTGCATCCAGATATTCTGCTATCCGTCTATCAATCATAGTTATAGTTGACCCCTCATCTAGAAAGGCAAAAACTTCAACGCTCTTATTTGGACTTGATAATATTACTGGTATAACTTTTAGATACGTCCTTGATTGCAGTGATTTGATACTGCTGGCAGCTACAACTGAAGTTAATGTCTTCTCCTGAACTTCACCTATTTTCTTTCTCTCTTTGTGTGGTAGCCGATGATGCTTGAATTCACACCCTGGTATACCACATACTTTGGCTTTGCAGAATGTGCGTCGATGTCTTGACGTCAAACAGCGAAAACACATACCATACTTCTTCGCTAAACTCCATCTTTCATCAACACTCGTATCTTTGAATTCAGAACAGTCAACGAGTTTGTAATCTTCTGAACAATGTGGACATTTCATTTTCATTTTTCCACCTGGTTTATCAGTAGCATTGAAACTTCTTCCAGTTATTTGTCTTTTATTTATTTTTTCTTCTTGAAAGACTTCAGCTTGTGCGAATGGTCCACACTTATCTGCTTCTTCGTTCAGGAACTGCGAAACTTTCACGAGCTCTGTAATTTCTTCACGGTGTGACGCTGCATAATCGTACCGCCGATACCTTAATAGCGGTGACAACTTTTCTATAATTCTTCTTGCTTATTCAATGCTTCTATGATCGCTATACTGCTAGCAATCTGACTCGCGAAGATGCAGATTTCTTTAGGATTATCCCCTGGCTTAGTCATCTTGAGTTTATCCATTTCAGAGCTGGAACCACAATGATTTGACATTGACATTGACTTGATTTCTACTGTCAATTTGCCATACAAGTTGAACATGTGTTCAGCTAATATTTATCATAGATTTTATTTTAATAGAAGGATAACCTGATCTAGTCCCTATCATGTACCTATAACAAATATTAACTGGAAACATGTCCAATTTGTGTAGCACAATGACAGTAAAAATCAAGTCAATGTCAATGTCAAGTCGTTGTAGTTCCACCACAGCAATGACTAAAATATCAAGTCTACCAAATCTTCTCTCCAATATTTCTAATATTTTCTCAGAACCCGGGTCGGATAACAGTTGACTTTGTACTGCTTCTTTGGCGACACCTCGTAGGGATCTTCGCAGTCTGGCTACATTCTCCGCCGATGAGAAATAGTGTGCTGTATCCCTAAAAGCTGCCCGAAACGCCAGCCAATCTGCTCCATTTCCATTAAATATAGGTAATTCTTGTAAATATCGTGGTGGATCTCTGTTTGGTACTACCTTAATTGCTTGCATGATTGCACTTGCTAGTTCTTGAATAGCTTCTGTTTTACGGGTTGCTTCTGGTTCCTCATTTTGTTCCTCATAAGATCGTGTCTGTAAAGGAAACCCTCCCTGTTTCCTAGATGATTGTGGAATAGAACATGGTTCAACTGGCTCCCGCCGGTCTAAGATTTCTGCATCTGTACGGGTATGGCCGGAAGCCGCCTTATCTAACCAGTCTTCAAACCTTTCATCCACTTAATCTTCAGCTGAGTCAGAATTTTCTTCTATTGAGTCCTCCTTCTGAAGTTCAAGCCTCTTGAGCTTCGCCTGTGCCACTTTGACAGCAGCTTAAGACTCCTCAAAAATTCTTTTCGCTAATTCTTCGTGAGTAACCAATATTTCCAATTTTAGTTGTTTCTTTTTACTCGATTTTGCACTGCAAGCGACACCAGAGTGAGCCTTATTCACTTTGTTCTTGCCTTTGTTTGACACCGAAGTATTATCTAGAGGTATATTTTTATTGCTATTAAATGTGATTGTGGCTGTTTCTGTCGCCGACGAGACTAATCTAGATGTACTATTGACTTTATTCAGCTCTGACATCTTTAAATCAATCTCCGAGACAGCTTTGGATCCTAAAAATGCAGAATTGGGCTCCAGCGAGTTTGAATGTTCTTTACCGCTTTGAGACCTTGTTACCGGCATTTTCTTTTTCCTGGATCGTTGAATCTTTCTCTTGCAGACTCTTGATCCGGCTCGATAGGACTAAATGTTACGGCTAACAAAATGTTCTTCTAAATGGACTGTATTATAATTTTGAATGCACGAACCAATTGAAATAATTTTCACACGTTAAAGTTTTATATCTTTTTTAATTAACAAATATTTTAAATATTTTACAAACGTGAAAAATAATGTTGTTATTTTTTTATCTGACATCATATATATTTTTTTTCCATGGCTTTCTTGTCGTCGTGCACAAAAACAGTTCAATTCATAATATCGTTATCAATGGTAGCCGTCAGAGTAACATTTACAGAAAAAAAATATTCGTATATAATTGACTATTCTACGAAAATTAAGACGATCAAAGAAAGAATATTGTAAGACACACGTGTAAAACATCTCTAATGCACTCACGGAGCTTTTATAAATACTTGCTCTGCTCGTATTTTCAACGAAGTCATTCGTGCATTAAAAAATAACTTTTTACATTTGTATCTTAAATATCCATTTGTCAGGTATAAGTTTTGTATTTTAGAAATAATAAGATACACAACATTTCAACAGCAAGGTGCTGCCTTTATCAAATGAAAAATAAATAATGTATAATACATATTATACATTTATTTCACTTGACAAAGGCAGCACTTTGCTGTTGAAACGTTGTGTATCTTATTATTCTTATATAAAGAGCTTATTCCCAATAAAACATATTTGTTTAAAATAAGTTCTGAAAAGTCTTTGCCTTCCGTAATAATATATATTTTTTTAAGGATAATCATAAAAAACGTGAATACACTCAAAATAATGCATCCAGTGCTCCTCCATATTCGTCTAGTATAGAATGGTATGATCAATTTAATGAAATGCCTGCACCTAAACTAGAAGAATGCAGGATGAGTATGAAACTTCAAGGTCCTTTTAGTCCATTAGAAATGAAAATTTTCGGTATACTGCAATGCAATTTGAATAAAATAATCAGTATTGAATGGAACTCTGTAAATTCTGTTCTTTTGGATTCAAATCCTCAAGATCCTCATGATAGGTAAGTAATTAAAATTTATTGTTACTAATGGTACATTTAGCTTCTCTTAAAGCTAACTAGATGATCTATAGATCCTAAACTAGAACTCAGTGTTTAAAGTATTTGCATTTTTGGGTGAACAACTTGACGTGGCTTTATTTAAATATTTTGCGGTGTTTTCGGGATGTCAAACACCACTGAAGATGAATATGAATCAGAACTGTAGTTCCGTAAGCAGATTTGCGATTTTCTGTTTTTCTTTGTTGCGAAACTTGCGACTTGCGCGATTCAAAGACCAGCAGAGGGTTAGGCCATTAGATGCCGCCAATCGCCAAATTTTTTCCACAGAAATTGTGTTCTCGATCCTCAAATTATCGCGAGACTTGATAAAGTCAAGGTAGATAGGAAGTGATGACGGCCATCATAGTATTCACAGACTATTTTGGAATATTTCTTTTCAAAGTCAGCTCTGAACTACTTGACGCAAACGGCTCTTGAATTAAGTGATTTTTTTCATTCCATTTCTATAATCATATAAACAAGTGGCAAACAAGTTTACTAAACTAAATTTGACTTTTCTGTAAATTGATGTTGGGAGCTCCTGTTATCGATGCATTTATTTGGTCATTTGTAGAGCCTAAATGTCAACTTATCTCCCAGTCTCTGTCGCTATGTACTCAATTATTGTTAAGATATGGAAGTGGAGAACCATAGAAAAAATATTATATGTAACAACCTCCAAGCCCAGTTGCATGAATGTTTATTAGCTAAACAGTTATTCAAAAATGAACAATATCAAATCGGGGACGATTGTCAAATGAGTTGCTAAGCATTGCTGTCAAAATTTCGATCTAATATCGATAAATTTTATGTTTGTTGCATAAATTACCATTTTGATCATGCTAGGCAACTGTTCAATTTCGGCTTTCGTGATCGGACATTCTTTGACATATTCTCGCCAGACAACTTTTATTTCTTCCCAAAAATGATGTTTGCCATACCATACATATTTTTGATGTCACGGATATTCATTATGGTTTTTGATAAGTTACGATCACTCTCTATCTGAAAAATTCATTCTTTTGATTCTCTAACATTGTAATGGTGTTATTGGTCAATCTTTGACATCTGCCTTGTAAATCTTGCGCTACGTTTAAATATTCGTAATCTTTTTAAGAGCTGTATAAATTCAGCTTTTTTATATAAATTCAGTTATTTATTTATACTAATCCAGTTATAATAAATCAGCTAGGTATGAAAAATTCGTTACAAACTCAGCATTATGTTATTTTTGACCTCAAATATCTCAATCTCAGATTATAGGTGAAATTTTCGTTGGTCGTCCCTTGGATTAAACCTGGAATAATGACATTTGATATACTGTAGGGCCTAATCCAATAATTTCTCAACATTTCCGATAATTAAAGAAAAACGGTTCTTACTTTTTTTTATCATAATTTCTATGTAAAATAACGTAACTATGCATATCTTAGAAGTATACTATAATTTTTAGAAGTTTCTAATACACTTTCTGATGTTGGATTAAGTGGTAAAGAAAAGAATTCTGGACTTTGATCCAATGAATTATAAACTTACGGAAGCAAAATTGATCAGTCTTCAAAGTTTATGCAGCTCAGTCATAAAATTATATACAAATCCTTTGAGATTACCATCTGCTGCACTGCATGCGGTTAGAATCTTTTTTATTTACTTGTACAAAGTGCAAGTATTGTGAAACCGACAAAACTCACATTTCGAGATTTTGTTTACAGTTTTACGTATTTATTTATTTATTATGAAGATGTTTCCATCTTTTTCACAAATTAATGAGTTTCAAACTTTTTCAGATTAGTAGTAGCTGGTAGCATCAATCAAAATGTGGATGGAGCAAGATTATCCTTACGTCATACTACAATAATGCCAAATATTCATGGTTTCCCAGTTCTCATGGCATTAATGTTTGCTCCAAAAATGGAACTGCACACAAACACCGAAGGATCACGTCTTACTTCAGTTCTTTGTGGTCTTGGTTATGATCCAAATACTAACCGCAGTTTATATCCTGCACATGATTTAGCTCTTAATTTAGATTTTGAACTTACTGAAGATGATATTACTAAGGTCAGTACATTTTCCACCAATCGACTTTAAAATATAGGATTCTACTTATAGTTTACATTCAGGATAGTAGTACTTTCACAACATAGTCCGGAAAAGTGTGGCTACGACAAAAAAAAAAAATTAGAAATCTATCTTTCTAGTCTAATTTTATAATTTCATGTCATGTTTTTTGACTTATCCAATAACAGATTTAGTTCCACATTTTTCAAAATCTATGTTATTTTAGATGTATGAATATTACAGTTATACGATTCTATGACGTTTTTGTAAATCAATTTATATGATTAATATGATGCTAGCAATATCATCAAATATATAAAATTTACAAAATGTGCTATAATATTAATTTGGTGGATGTAGATTTTATCTGCATGTCATTTATCAACTTGATTTTTATATCAATGCTGACTTGCAAGTCCGATCATCTTAGACTTGGTTAAACTGTATTAAAGAGTCCCAATAGAAACGAAATACGTGTCTCAATTTAATTTTATGAATTGATTAATATCTGGAATGCAATTGTTAAAAATTGTTACTATAGATATAAACCATCCAAACATGATACAATTTGATAAAAAAATCTTTTGATTATTTCAGGTTAATGAATTACGCTATTATATGAATAATGCTATAGAAGCTATGAGCTGCTATAAGACCGAAAATACTTCTAGTATGGCGATTGAGACCTGTCAAAATAGAATTCGAAATAAAATTCGAGAGTGAGTATATTCTTTCATTAGAAAATAATGTTAGGTATTATTTAAGAGCAAAAACTATTTTATCTATGTTATCTTATTACATTTGTAAACCATAATATCACATAAGGTTTCAAATGAGAATCCCGAAATAGTGAGTTTGGCAGCTTGACATTTAGAGGAAGTAATAAAACTTCTCCTAGGGATGTCTAGTCACATGATGATGAAGGTAGAAATCGAACTCTGCTCTGGATAATTTGTAAATAAATTTTGCAAAATTCTGATTCAAAAGATTATCACTTCATATTAAAGCAGATACAATCATTTTAATGAATATGACGCTTTACTTTTATTCATTCATTGATTCTAAAATTTCACTTCCAGAAGAATATCCTATTTCATATAATTATAAAATAGCTATCACCTCTTAACAAAAGCATAAAGCTTCCATTATGTCATATCTGCCGACGTTTAATACTGTCACAAATTTTATTGTGATTTTATAATAATGCAGGTCACAGTACACTTATTTATTTTCGAATTCTTCGTATAAAAAATTGCTAACTATAATTTATAAATTGATTACACAACACCACAAAAAAAAATTGTGCTTAAGTTTATTTTATGATTTTTTGATTCGTCATGCATGAATACTATAAAAAAACGTCCAAGCTCGTCTTAAAGTCTGCTTTTGTAGTGCTGGTAGTAATTTTACTAAAAGCTTTAAAATATCCGAAAGGATATATCAATATATTTGATTCGGATTTTCGATAGATGAAAGACTAAAATTATAGAATGATTTTCTTGAATATTTAAATGATGTTCTCCTGGCTACAAAAGCAAACTTTTTTAGAGAGTATAATTTTTTCGGATGAGAGTCAAGATCCATTCACAACCGAATTTGAACATGGCACAATTTCATGCTAGCTTAAAATTCAAAGCTAAGCGTATGAGCTCAGTAGTAACCATTCACAACTAAAATTTGTAGTCTGCGTACTTTACGTTCGGATTGAAATGTTTGCAAAGTGCAAACTTTCACTTCAAGTCACTAGCGAATTGGCATGTGCATTGCATCTTCCGATGATTCAACATGTGTTTTTGACGTTTAAAATCAAATAGAATAATGTAAGCCATATGCAAACACTCCCTGATGCAAACAGTGAATTGACGGTGATAAAGCTTGGTTTGATATTTCATTAATCGATCATTTCTTTTCTTTAATATGGACGAGAGATTATTGAATTTAGATTTATAAAGTTTGTTATCTTATTATATTTATTTACCTTATAGCATTCTTCAATAAGAACTGAAATTCAAGTAAATAGATAACTGTAACTAACAACTATTCTTCATGCCCCGCAAGGAATTGACCACTGAATTTGAAAATATATTCTTTCAAACGAAAAGAAGAATAAAGTATTTAATATCTGCATTATTTTGTACTTGTTTTCATAGATGGCATTACAAAATTCAAGCAATGTTGAAAGTGGTTATGAATGTTACAAATTTTAACCCTGCGTAATTTGAACTTCAAGTGCAAATTAAGCAGAGTCTAAAATGGTTGTGAATGCAGCTTCACTTAACCTATCGTAATTAGATATCTATATCTCAAGCACAAATTTCGTGTTGGCCTGTGTTAATTCCTGGACGTAGTCTTATTATAACCTTTTCAACAATCACCTATATTCTAGCATCTAGCCAATCAGAATGCCGTCAATCAAGTCAGTGGACCAATCGTAAGAACTACATTTTGCAACGATGTGCTAGCATTCATATTTCAGACAATTGAACATTGTGTAAATTGTTGGCGAATGCTAACATGGATCATAATAACAATGAATACATTCTAACCAATCAGAATGCCGTCAATCAGTCAGCGGACGAATGTACTGGCATTCAAATATTTGACAATTGAACATTCTTTAGATTGTTGACGAATACTAACTTGGATTATGATTAGAATAAATTATTAAATAAATAACAAACTGGAATAAACATTAGTGTGAAATAATAACTTGAGATAGTTCATATTTGTGACAATACCTACTTTAATTTGATGCATGGCGCTCAACTTTAAAATCTTCGAAATTTGATTCCAATTCAACTCTTTTAGTCATTAAAAATAATAAAATAGATGTGTCGATATGTGATTTATATATATTTTTTTTATAAGATTGTTGAAGCTATCACACAAGCCAATTGAAAGAGAAGTTCTATCGAATGTTTATCAGTGGGGTAAACTTTCTGCAAATGTTGAAGTATTGGATCCAATGTATTTTGATACAAATGCCGTCTGGCAGATGCATTCATCATTCAAATTTCTAGATCCGGGGAAAGCGGAGATCAAGAAAAATTTGACAGAATTAAGAGATATTGGCAATAAGTAAGTATTTTTAATCTATTTCTGAATATACAATACGCCTTTATAGAATATAAAAAATGAGAACACTTGATGTGAATAGTTATTTATGTATCAAGGTAGTGAAGTTGATTTTGTCATCACGAATGTCGATGACTTTGATCCCCTAAACGATTTGGACTGGGCACCTCTGATCTAGATCAGTTGATCTTGATCTGTCACAACACTGATTACAACATTTAAATTACCTTTACAGTAGAGTACAAAATAAAATGGATGATAAATTATTATGTACATGTATCCCAGGAAACTACGAGAAAACAACAAAAAACTAGAACTTAGAACTTAACCCCTTTCATACTTTGAACAGAAATGGCCAGAAACTAATCAAGATATCATTAGAACATGAATATAAAAAGCTTATACAAATAAAATTATTTTTGTTTATCGAAAAGCTGATGCCAGATGCAATTTTCCCCTCTAGTTGACATAGATTCCTCAATAATCTGAAGCTGAAAAAAAATATATTTTTCTGCAGGCAATTAATGTGATAGGTTTCTTTTCAATGACTCATGACTCTATGCCGGCTATAACTAAAGCAAAACATGCAGTCGTCTGACTCGCCGCTCAATAGCGTTCACTCTGGCAAAGCGAACACTAGAAAATAGCACCCAAAAGTATGAGCGCCCATTCCAAACGTATCCAATATTTGAGGAGAGTAGCATGCGGAGCTATCTCGCCTGTTTCAGTCCTTCTCAATGATGCAAACTCTAAAATTATTAGTTGAAAAAAAACTATTTGTGTGAAATTAGATAAAAATCTTATTATTCTATTATGATGACCTGATAAATCTTATTGTTTCAGAGTTGTAAAAAATACAGAGATCAAGTGCAAACTTTGCGATATTGTTTTGGATGACCCAGACCAAGTAAGAATCCATATAATGTCAGGATTGCATAAGAAAAATGAAAGAGAGTTGGAAGAGGAATGATTATAGCTCTTGGAATTTTCATTTCCAATTTTATATGGTCTGTGACGAAAGAAGTTGATTTAATTTTTGTCCATTATTAGAATATCTAAGTTTATTTTTTGTAATAAATTTTGTTAACACTTATATACAATATACAATAAAGTGTATTGTAGGAAAATATTTAGCTTTACTTCTCATGCCTTGTCCCCGCCAAGACCAGCGCTGACTTTCTACCACCAAAACGATTTGACGTATGTTTGAACCTTTGAAGCTTCGATCTGGATAATACTTCAGATATCAAATATTTGGTATGCAGCCTGGATCCCAGTATAAGTAACGAGAAGGGAATGCTAATTTCAACGATATTCCGGAAAAAAAAAAACTTGCGTAAATAAGGTTGTTTAGTGATCCCATAATAGTAATACGTTATAAGATCTATAGAGCCAAATCCAATTGATTGTTAGTATTCATAGCACTTCCTGATAAAAACAATAATTATCAATGTGATTATTATAGTAAAGAATCAGTTGTGTGAGCACGATTCGGGGGAATGAGAAAAACTGCAGTTAATATTATAATCAATAATGTGAGTGATATAATTATTTTGGGATTTCAGTCATATAATTTAATTTACCTTCTTTTCTGCCTTACAGTTTCAGCTGCAGCTCAGACATCCTCAAAAGCGAAAGGAATTATTGCTTATAAAATTTAACTCATATCTACATTGGTTTAAAATAATTTTATTTTACATCTGTGGAAGACGTTTAGCCTCTCTTCTTTTATTAAAATTTTTGCTGTAGTAGTGCGATTTTAAGAAGTGGGTATACAGGCCATAGTATTATAGCTCCTCATTCTGTCACTTGCAATTTTGATGTTTTTCCGGATGCGGTCATGTATTTCATTGAATCTATTTTTTAACTGATCAATATAACTGTCTCCTGTAATATGTTCTTCCGAAGGCTTACTGCCAAATTGCGGTCGCATGATAGCCTTATCTCTCGACTCTCGTCCAAGCATAATACATACTAGAGTTTGACCGAATGTTCATTGACATCTGATTGGTAGAGGTGGATATAATGATCCCTGTCTTGTTGGTATCCGGAGACAACTTTCAAGAGATCTTATGAGTAGGTCAAAGTTGTGCGTATTTGCGAAACATTGCTAAACAGTTGATTCCATCGATAAACCCTTCAGTTATCATAAAAAATCGTGAAATATCTGTTTTAGTATTTGGAATATTAATGTTTATGAAAGAAGTAGAATCTTCAATATCTCCTACACGTAAAAACGTAAGTTCCTCCCGGCGACATGCCCCATAGACTCCAACAATTAACACAACCTTTACCAATAAATAATCCTTGTCATTAGCTTCCTTCATGGAACGAATTATCTCTTGCTTAGTGAATATTTTTTGAAGTAAAACTTCTTTAGGCACGCTTGGCTTGGGGAGTAAGCTGGCGAATGCATGACGAGAGCGTTACGAAAAGTGTGATCGGGCGAGGCGAACGGAAGTTGAAAAAGAGAGATATGGAGTTACATGTTAGTAAACATGGAAAGAGAGAGTTACGTTTCGTATGTAACTGTAGGGACAAGAGAGAGAGAAGCCTATTGTCTCGGTCTTACAATCAACCACAGTAATTACTGATGTATCCGATAATGAAAATAATAAATAAATAAAAAAATTTATTCAAGAATATTAATTTATCAATAAAAGCCGATAATAGATTTAAATATTTGTAGAAAATTGTAGATATTAGTAGAAAATATATGTATATGTATGTACATGTATATATATATATATATATATATGTACAAATATAAACATATATGTATATATATATACATATGGATGGAGCTAAAGAAGTTTTACTTCAGTTGTGTGGTCTAAAGCACACTCGTTTTTTTATTTTTTAGGCTTATATCCTCTAGCTTTTCTTTTTAAGAATGCAATAAGATTTGTAAATTTACTTATATCCACATTCTTATTAAGATACCTATGTCATAATTCGGAGCATAGAGTAATTACTCCATTAAGATGGATTATAGATTGATGATAATTTTGAAAAATAGGCTGAAACTATCTTTTCTGCAATGTACCCAACGTTTTTCTTCGCACACCAACTGTCACATTTTTTTGTAAGTTTCTTCATACAATTTTTTTGATTTTCCTGGAATCAGTGTAGCCATTGCAGCCTCTGCACAATTCTGTGTTTATTAAACAACATATTGAATCGCATAGCAACAAAAAGATGAAACTGATGCCTGCCTACTTTCAAATTTTGAAAAATTCAAAATGTTGACATTTGAGAATAAATATAAATAATCTGTTATAATACGTTAGTATAAAAAATCTTGTATGGAATACGTTGCGAAATCGTGTTTTAAGCACTAGACGTGTTATCCAACTCGGCTACGCCTTGCAGGATAATTTTCTCGTCCCGTGCTTGAAACACATTTCTTTCGCAACTTATTACATAAATAGCTATTTCCATTCACCTAAGGATAACACAAAACCGGTGCTGTGGTCATAGCAGTACTTAGTCGGTTAAAAGCCTTTTGACAATCCTCAGTGCAGTTAAATTCTCGTTCCTTCTCTATCAGTGTGCTAAACGGCTGTGCAGTATAAGCGAATCTCAAAACAAACCACCGATAGTACGTACAAAGGCCCAGAAAACTGAGTACTTCGTGTATTATCTTTTGATACGGGCCACTCTTGTATAACTCGTGCCTTCTCGGGTCTACGACTCAGTTCTTACTACGACGTGACCAAGATATTTCACCTCTTTTCTGTATAGGTGGCAGTTCTTAGAGCTCAGTTTCAGATTAGCATTCCGTAATCTCTGAAACACTTCCTTCCGATTTTTCAAGTGCTTTCCGAAGGATTTTCTCACAACAATCATGTCGTCCAGATATACGAAACAAGTTTGCCATGTTAACCTCCTCAAGATTGCTCCCATAAGACGCTCGAGGGTGGCAAGAGCGTTAGGCCTTTTTCACACGAAGAGCCGTACAGTTTTCGCTCGCTCGCGAGAGATTTTTTTGCATCTACTTCCCACTCTTTCACACGGGGAGCCTTTCGGCTCGAGCGCTTTCGCGTCAGACGCTAAGTACGTGAAAATTGCGATGGATCATATGCGTGCTGTGGCTATTCATCTTCTTTACCGTCGACGTAATCTTCGACGACAAAAACGCCAACATTTCAGAACTTTTCCCCAATTTTCAGCTACATCATTGCGATCTTTGTACGAGTTTGTACTTTTTTTCCCAAAGAACGATTCGGTTCCATACTGTATTTATCAGCATTTCGATATTAAAATTCATCTGGACTTGGCGGAGCAAGAAACTTTAAAGAGTAAAAGTCATTTTCGCTCTCCGTGTGAATGCTCTCACTACTCTGCTTGCATTTTGAGGAAGAGCCGCGGTTTCCCTCCAAGCGCGCGACTCGAGATGCAAGAGCTTTGACGGCTCTCGCTCGCGCGCCATTAAGGCTTTCGCTCTTCGTGTGAAAGCTCCCATAGAAGTCTTTGCATCTACATAACTGTGATACCCTTAATTGTTCCTTTGTACGTATAAGCTTAGAATACTGCTCGATTGTGTGGAATCCATCGTATGACAAAAGGATTGCCTCCAGTAAAACAATTAAAAAAAAAAAAAAACTTTTCATAATACCTGCATTGGAACAAAGCGTTTCAACGCCTGTTTTGTAAGTCGAAACAAGACAATTGCAAACAAATGCGAGTGTAGCCGGGCAGGAACAAGCTTGTTTCTGCCCGCTGAATTAATTTTTTACATCGTTTTATCCCTGGCAGAGTCGCATTTGTTCATTGTCAATCTCTAAGTGAAAATCATATAACCTTAGTTAATTTGACAGTTGTTGTATTCGGAACTGTAAATTGAATCAAAAAGATGATTAGTTTCAAGAAAAAAAGTATTCATACGACAATTTTAAGTACACCACAACATCTTATTGATGAAGCACAAGCAGCTGCTCTCGACTTGTTACCTGCAAAATCAAAAGAAAAATATTTACTTTGTTATGACAAATTTGTAGTGTGGAAAGTTTCAATGCAGGTATTATGAAAAATACAGTGTGTGGCACGGGACAAAACACGATTTCAGCCGAGGGTGATGCCGGCCCTCGCTTCGCTCGGGCAAGCAACGCTCACCCTCAGCTGAAATCGTCTTGTTTCGTCCCTAGCCACACAATATACTATTAAATTATCGATACCTAGGAATAACAATCATCTCATTCATTTGTATAAGATCATTCATAATTTAATTGATGATCCCTGCATGCCAAGTTTGATTAATTTTTTTGAAATAAAATAGATAATTGTCAATGTATCAACGATCTTATTATGTATTTCGCACTAGTGAGTAAAGACGAAGAGAATGAGATGTTAAACGGTGAAATTGTTGAAGTGGTTATCAAGATACGGGACTCCACATGTAACTTATACGCGCTTAGAAACATCGTTTTATAATAGCCCACCGCATCATCTTAGCGGAGATTGAAGGACCCAAATATGGATTAAGTAAAAAATTTTTTAGGTATTGCAGTCCACTTAATTTTATTCATGTTACTATTAAATTTCGGACGTTTCGGATGTGCACCCATCCATCTTCAGCATTCTTATAAAAGTATTACAATCCTATAACATTGTTGTATACAGCATAGTTGTGAAGATTAATTCCAATATGAAAATAACAATTTACTCAAAAATCACAAAAAATGTGTGAATGTAACTTTGAGGCGACCACCAACCATTCTATCAACAGCCACCTTGGTTTCTTTGCACTTTTAGATAGTCAGATAGTCGTAGATTTCAGTGCCTTATTTTGTTTTTCCTGCCTTCAAGAGGTTTGATAAGTATGTATATTTGGAGTTCAATAATGCTGCAATTAAAGGGAACGCATACCACACCTCCCAAACTTTCCATCGCCCTGTAATGCAGCAGCCTTTACTAACATCGCCTCGGAAAAGTCTTGCCTTTTATTCTAACTCCTATGAAGTTCGTAAGAATCTAAATTTACTTGTCTCGTCTTGTAAATGCGCATCCTTAGAAAATACTTGCCTTTTGGCGCAACTGATCTGATATTCGTGCATAACAGCCTTGGAAAAATATTGCCTTCTACAAATCTAGCCTTATTTTATAAAAAAAGTAGATACCTACATAAAAGATCAGTTCAAGTGATGCTATTCAACGATAGATGGCTTTTTTTAAAAAACATGGATTATAATACAAATATCAATACTTAAGTTTAAGTGTATCTATATCATAGCTGCATATATCTATTCAAGCTATCACGTAAAATAAATACTTGAGATAAATAGCTCATTTGTGTGAATTATGCTCCAGAATTTACATTGATATTAACATAAACTACTCAAAATAATTAAAGGGTCAAGTTTTCTTCCGTCTGCTAGATTTGAACGTATTGCACTACAATCTTGAGCATCTGGTTGATTATTATTATAATTGTTAATTATGTAGACTTGTAGAGTGTTAACGGATTGAGGTTCTTTTTTTTAAATATTCAAACTCTTAATAAAGTTCAAATCTCATCTGAAAAATATACCATTGCTAGAAAACATGACCCTTTAATTATTTTGAGTAGTTTAGATGTCGAAGAAAGATCAGCATAAATAGGTCCTAAATGCTCTACAGATCCACCTGTGAGTTATAATTATTTATTCCTTCTTTTATGTTCATTTCGAGATTATGGATATCTCAGATCACTGAATTTATTTTCTACTTAGGATCAAGTGTTGCAGCAGCAGTATCAGAAACCTTGATTAAACTTACTCAGGGGCAGGGACAGGGCACTGATAAAACGTTGCAATAATTGAAATGAGTAGTTTAATCCAACAAATGAAAATTCCAGTACAATAAAATTGAGCTACCGTGTTGAAGAGGAAAATAACGGATTCCATATTGGAAAGAATCGCTGCGGTATTAGAAGGGTAAAATTCGAAGGGATATTTAATGTTATTAGTCAATTTTTATTTTTCAAAAAATATAAAGATGGACATGAAAATATGTGACTTTATCTGCCCACTCAAAAATAAAAATAGTCTACATTCTATAATCAGTACTAGAGGGGAATTATATTCTTCCATTTATTTCATCAAACAATTATAATACATTATGAATGCCGGGTAGTTGCATATTCAAATAACCGGGCACCTGGTTCTTGCAAAAACCGGTATCGAATAGTACCGATACCGGTTCCCACCACTAGCTTCTCGAATCTAGAAAAAAAAACTCCCTAGGAAAAAAATCCCGGCGAAAAACCCCCGGAGAAAATATCCCGGAGAAAAATCCCCGGAAAAAAGCCTCCTGTGGTAAAAACCGAAGAAAGTTTATATAACGAATATTATGAATCAGGTATATAAGGGTATTTTCATTATGTTTGGTAACAAAACCATGAATTATAAACAACAGTTCTATTTAATGTGTATAAGTTTTATTTATCTATTAATCAATAATAATATAGTGAAGTAAAACATTCACATAAATTTAATTTTTGTTCATGTTTAAGAGACGATCTCAAGAATATTTCTATTTTATGAAAAATTTCCAGAAGTCACTAGATAATGACAAGAAACAGATTTTGGTCGATTGTTTATTCTGTAAATAATTTCTGAACTGTCACAAATGGGGAAAAAGGTTTCAAATACGTGAATATTCTTATTGTGAGGCATATTTTTCAAATACGACACAAAGTTATAATTTTTAAATAGAACTAATACATAAAAATAATAGCAAAAATATTACATTTTTGCACCACCTTTACTTAACTTTAAGTGGAGTCTAATATCTATGGTAACTATTGTATAGACAATTGTTACTACGGTTATTATTCCTCCCTTAAAGTTAAGTGACGGTGGTGCAACTGGCCATGACAGGTTTTAGTAAAACTCGATGCTTAAGGAGGCGTTCATGTGTTGCGTGTTGCATAATCAAATTAGTACAAAGTAATTCGACAATATCTAATAAATGATAGATTATATGAGGAAATAGTATATAAAAACGAAAGTATATTTTTTTCCCGAGGGCAATAGCTACTTTTTATTAACTACATATTCTGATCTGAAGAGATATAATTCAGTTCTTCTATTAAAACATACCAAAATTGAATGAGATTGGTCTATTGCCCTCCACAATGAAGAATAATTCATAAATAATTAAGATTGAATTTTTTCGAAATTTTTAGAATTTCGACAAATGTTTGTGATATAACAAGTTTGAATATTCCTTTTCTTCTAAATAATATTTTTAATTCCTGTAATGAATTTCCTAGATTCCTGCAGTTTACTGATATTTGGAAATTTATAATAGTTATGCACATCACTAATTCTAGCTAAAAAAAAAAATCATTAAAATATTCAGGCATTTCGCCGTTGACAATTTTATGGATGAATATTAAACTTTTCATTTCCGTAAAATAATCTAGTGGAAGCCAGTTTAGTTCAGTTTGCAATGATAGAATACTTCTGCGCTCACTACAAGACAAAGTAATCCTCATTGCTCAACATATACAGAAATAAATAATGAATGAAAGTGACAAATCTACCTTGGTTTCGACTATGACTATCTTTTCAATTCTCTTAATTCGATTGATTATCATTATCACTTTATATAAAGTACAAGTATTGTGAAACCGACAAAAATGATGCTTCGAGATTTTCCTTGAATTCTTATTGACTATTTTCATCTTGACGTATGTTCGAATGTACGTGCATACGTTTTTGTATTGAAAAATATGTATGATTTAATAGATGTACAAATAAATTATGAGATGTCCACATTGGATTTTTTTGAATAAACATACATGACAATGAAATAAATTTTCGTTTGACTGTTCACGCATTGCTATCATATTGAATATTATAAAAAAAATTTGCTCTGCGTAGTATATTACATGATTCTCGAACTTATGTTGTACTCAAATTCACCTTCCGGCACGTTGAGAATCATTCATATTTGCGTAAGAATTAAACTCATATCTCTGCGCAATAAAATATTATTTGCGTTAGTAACACTGACTGGTACCACAAGCTCTGTTTTTGGCTATACTAGCAGTGTTATTTTAAGAAGCGTTTTAAGGCAATATAAATATTTCAAGCTATTTTAGAGAAAAATATTCAAATGTGTTTTCCGTAATTTGTATCTAAAGATTATTTTCTAAAGTATTTGGGAAAATTCTAATTGCGTTAAAACACATCTTGACACAACGCTCTTAGTAGCGCCAAAAACAGAGCTCGTGGTACCAGCCACTGTTACTGGCCAAAATATGAAATAAATAATTAATTACACCCAATGTAGGTATCTCCGTTCCATAATGTCCATTGGTAAATCACTATTATATATAATACATATGCATGATTATTAAAAGTGCTACTTTTTCAAAAGCTTATCTAAATTTATCACGTTTTCAAAAATGCGTCAATAGTCATCTATCATTCAATAGTGTCACTAGAACTGATCTTCTATGTAGGTATCTACTTTTTTTTTAATAAAGCATGGCCACATTTGTACAAGGCAATATTTTTCAAAGGCTGTTATGCACGAATATCAGATCAGTTGCGCCAAAAGGCAAGAATTTTCTAAGGATGCGCAAATACAAGGCGACAAAAGTAAATTTATACTCTTACGAACTTCATAGGAATTGAAATAAAAGGCAAGACTTTTCCGAGGCGATGTAAGTAAAGGCTGCTGTATTACAGGGTGATGAAAAATTTGGGAGGTGTAGTATAGTATACCCAATTAAAGCTGGACCGTGTGACCAACATAATTAAAATTAATTTTAAATTTGTATGGAAAAACATGTTCTGATCCAATTTTGTCGCTTTTGTCATGCTTACGAAATGAAATTTAGGGAAAAATATTTTGACATGTAAAATGTCAAACAGAATAAAAAAATTGACAACAGATTATCATTGCCTACCTTATCATTTCAATTAAACTGATTGTTATATACGGAAAATTCTGAATGTCTGTTATACTCATAAACTGCACTTCCGGCTTGGCCGTTTGATACAAAAATAGTAGATAACTATTTGAATGCTACAACAAGTTCAAACACTAAATTTCAATATGCTATGGCTGATCATTCTAGATTTATGCAAAAAATTAAAAAAAAAGTTTCAAGTAAAGTGCATTTCTGGCTTGACCGATTCATACAAGAATAGCAGATAACCATTCTGATACAACATCAAGTTCAAATACTGAATTTCAAGGGAACGCATACCACACCTCCCAAACTATTAATTTTAATTATGTTGGTCACACGGTCCAGCTTTAATTGGGTATACTATACTACACCTCCCAAACTTTCCATCGCCCTGTAATACAGCAGCCTTTACTAACATAGCCTCGGAAAATTCTTGCCTTTTATTTTAGCTCCTATGAAGTTCGTGAGAATCTAAATGTACTTGTCTAGTCTTGTAAATGCGCATCCTTAGAAAATACTTGCCTTTTGGCGCAGCTGATCTGATATTCGTGCATAACAGCCTTGGAAAAATATTGCTTTCTACAAATCTAGCCTTATTTTATAAAAAAGTAGATACCTACATAAAAGATCAGTCCAAGTGATGCTATTCAACGATAGATAGCTTTTTTTAAAAAACATGGATTATAAAACAAATATCTATACTTAAGTTTAACTGTATCTGTATCATAACTGCATATATCCATTCAAGTTATCACGTAAAATAAATACTTGAGAAAAATAGCTCATTTGTGTGAATTATACTCCAGAATTTACATTGATAATATAGATGTCGAAGAAAGATCGGAAAAAATAGGTCCTAAATGCTCTACAGATCCACCTGTAAATTATAATAATTTATTCCTTCTTTTTTAAATAAATAAATGCCAAATATTCAGAAGAAAAGCATGCTCCTATATCAATTTATTGTTTCAACCATTGCTATAAAATTACTC
Source organism: Dromius quadrimaculatus (assembly GCA_963989225.1). NCBI lineage: Eukaryota > Metazoa > Arthropoda > Insecta > Coleoptera > Carabidae > Dromius > Dromius quadrimaculatus. The sequence goes on along the minus strand of OZ022328.1, from coordinate 33,576,714 downwards.
CTTTATCAAAAATACATATTAACTGCACTTCTGACTCAGCCGATTGATACAAAAATAGTAGATAACTATTTTGATGCTACAACAAGTTCAAACACTAAATTTCAATATGCTATGGCTGATCATTTTAGATGTATGCAAAAAAATTAAAAAAGTTTCAAATGAAGTGCACTTCTGGCTTGGCTGATTCATACAAAAATAGCAGATAACCATTCTGATACAGCATCAAGTTCAAATACTGAATTTCAACATCCTACGGTTAATCATTCTGGACTTATTAGAAAAATTCGAAAAAAGTTTCAAGTAAAGTGCACTTCCGGTAGAGACGATTGGAACCATAATGCGAGGTGCACTACTATCCTATACCAGTCTTAAATACAAAATTTCAACATCATACGTTCAACCAGTTTTGAGATTTGCGAGTTACGAACATACGTACCGACATCAAGCCGAAAATAGTTAAAATGAATTCATATTGACTATCTTCAGCTTGACGTATGTGCATACGTATTTGTATTGAACTATTAGTCCTAATTCACAATGGGCGTAAGCATAAGAAGTACATAAGAAATACATAAGACATAAAGTTGAACATGTGCGATTCTTATGGCTGTGTTCACCTTAGACCAGAAATATTATAGACTAATAACAGTGTATAGGCTACGTGCATGAAGTCTACTAGCGCCTCTAGCGGGCAATGGAGAACGATTGAACTCCATTTTATCATTGTTTCATACCTATAATTCTTCAAATGTACTAATATTATTTAATTCAGCTGTGTGCGTACAATATAATTTGCATAGCATAAAAGGTACGTTGAAATTATTTATTTTGAGTATTTTTTTCTTCAATTATAACGTACCTATTATAGAGAGAACGTCTTAATTCGTCCAAATTGACAGGATAACCTCAAATTATGACGTCGATGATCTTGCAGATCGGGTTTGTATTTATCAAACACTTACCGAGGAAGCATTGAAGAAAAGCGTGAAATTAGTTTTGCCATATTAAACATGTTGAAGAGTAAGTTGCTGACAACATTAACAACAAAATTATTGCGAAGTGCACCTGACAAACTTCTATCACTGAAACATCTTACAAATTAGAGATAAAGGTAAATTCATGAATCCCAAATCGATGATGAATATTTCTAATTTCACAATTGAATTACAAACATATTTGTTATATAGATTAATAATGAAAAACAGACAATACTCTATTTACCGCTTTGATTCACTTCACTCGTTTTTTTAGCGCATTTTTCCGAAAAAAGCGCTATTATATTCACTTTGGCTGGCTGGCTGGCTGGCTGGCTGGCTGGCTGGCTGGCTGGCTGGCTGGCTGGCTGGCTGGCTGGCTGGCTGGCTGGCTGGCTGGCTGGCTGGCTGGCGTGACGCTGAGATCTCGGCAACTATACTATTTACAGACTTGAAACTGGTACTAAATAAAAGCTGCTGTTTCGTAGGCTTGCACAAATTGCTTTAATTCAAGCTCAGTGATTGTGGAAAATTGAATTATTCAATTACTTGTCTCAAGTGAAACAATGTCCATAGATATCTATGACATTAGGGATATGGCAACTAAAATTTATTAAAGTAGATAAAAATTTAGTTACAACTTTCGCCGCGGGTGTCACTATTATTATGTACAGTTGTCAAATCGGTCCGGGATTCATTCAATGACTTGTTTGACGCGAATTTGAAGCTTATTAGAATGAATTATTATTATTGGATGAAAATTTGTTCACTTTTGGTGTATTTTTTTTTATATAGCTTTGATAAAGATCAAATTATTATTTTGAGCTACAGCACTTGACCTCCTGTCAGTCAATAACTAAACAATGAAGATTAAAAGGTATTTTTGAGTTTGTACATGTATAAATTATGTACCTATTAAATAGTCAACTTGAAACTATTACTAAATGGAAGCTGCTGTTCCGTAAGTTTGCCCAAACTGCTTGATTGCAAGCTCAGTAATTGTAAGAGATGGTAATTTGCGAAATCTCTGAAGTAACAAGCATTCATGAGCTGTCAAAAATGCGCTTCCATCATCTAGATGATTCTTCCATTTTTTATCTTATAACTGGGAACATAAAATCTATGAAACTATATTTCACTTGAATCATCCTTAACACAACAGCCTGAAACAGAACAAACGTTTTCCGATGTTTTATATGCAATTATTTTCACTTTTATACTACAATGCTCAATGACAGCTCATTGACGTATTCTGAGAAATAGAGTTCAATGGTTACAATGGTGCTCACCATGAGCGCTCGCATCGATATTTGTTCAAACACCGCCCCCTTGCACATAGCCTATACTGCTATACATATTGTTTTGACCGAAACATAGTTGAGTGAGAAGACAAAGGATAGAGATAGTTTTGGTGACGTGTAACTCCCGAAATGTCATTTCAAGCAACATCTGTTTTCATGTTGACCAATGACGGCGTTTTCAACCTCCCATCGGAAGAAACACGTGACCCTAAACAATCTCTATCCTTTGTCTTCTCTCTACAATCTTCGAACATAACAAACATGCCCCATTAGGAGTCTAAAGTATTCCTAGTCTAAGGTGTTCACAATGCTCTTATGCTTACGTAGTGCATAACAGCTGCATAAGAAAGTTGAAATCATCAACTTTACGTATTTCTTACGCATAAATTTTCTTAATGCGCATGTCCAATATATTTTTACAGACACAGATAGTAAATATGTCAAATGAATGAGAATAAACTTGTTTTTGTGGTCAGGAATATTTATAATCTTTGTTTTAATAACAATACTAAATGAATTTCGTCTTCCAAAAAAGACATTTAATTGCAAACATGTGCAGAAACAAAAGTAATGCTCTAAACTAAGAGCTTCAATATAAAAAACAAAACCAAAAGCAATGAAAAATATTTCCAGATATAAAATTTGAAAAAAAGGAGATTTTAAAAAAGCTGTTTTGATAAGATAACCGAATCAAAACAAAAATAAAGCAAAACGTTGTTTAGGACAAGTGATTTAAATTGTGACAGATACTAAAAACTAAAAGTACCTATATTTTATCACCAACTCAGGCCCCAATATCCCTATAAAATAATTTTTATGCTTTGCTTATGCTATGCTCATTGTGATCACGCATAAGATTTTCATAAGAATTATGTTATGTACTTCTTATGCTACGCTCATTGTGAATTATGGCTTAAATGAATGAAAACCCTGATGCAAAAATATGTATGATTTAATAGGTGTACAAATAACTTATGAGATGTCCACATTGGATTTTATTAAATAAACATATATGACAATGAAATAAATTTTGACTCGTTGGAGTGATCACTCCAGCTTGATGTTTGTTGTTGTTTTTATAACTGGCTAGACTAATCATTTAATTATATTGTTGTTTCACTTATAAATTATGTATTTCTTCAAAAATTTTAAAATTTGTGAATTTCAACCTTTTGATTTGAAAATGACTTTGATCTAAAGTCGAAACGTCGTCAACTCATTGTTCAACTGAAATAAAGCCGTTATCCAAGAATTGTAGACTATTTTTTCTGCTTCAACCAAAATTCAACTTTCGGCTCATTAACATCACCTTCCAAATTGAATATTATAAAAAATCGTTGCTCTGCGTAGGATATTACATTACTCTCGCATTTATATTGTACTCAAATTCAGCCTGCGATACGTTGAGCATCTTTCATATGTGTGTGAGAAGTATATTCGTATCTCTAAGCAATAAAATATTATTCATTGCGTTAGTAATATTGTTACTGGCTAAAATATGTAATGAATAATTAATTGCACCCAATGTAGGTATCTCCGCTCCATAATCTTCATTGTTAAATTACTATTATATAAAATACATATTTATGATTAATATTAAAAGTGCTACTTTTTCGACAGCTTCTCTAAATTTATCAGGTTTTCGCAAACGCTGTTTCACTTTCAAAATGCGTCAATAGCCATCTATCATTCAATAGTATCACTAGAACTGATCTTCTATGTAGGTTTCTATTGTTTTGTAATAAAGCATGGCTACATTTGTACCATTTGTACAAGGCAAGATTCTTCTGAGGCTGTATAAGCACGACTTTCAGAACAGTTGCGCCAAAAGGCAAGTATTTTCTAAGGATGCGCAATTACAAGACAACGAAAGTAAATTCAGGCTCTTACGAAGTTCATAGGAATTAAAATAAAAGGCAGGACTTTTCCGAGGCGATGTTAGTAAAGGCTGCTGTATTACAGGGCGATGAAAAATTTTGGAGGTGTAGTATAGTATCTCAATTTCAACATCCTACGGTTGATCATTCTGGATTTATTAGAAAAATTCGAAAAATGTTTCAAGTAATGTGCACTTCCGGTACAGACTATTGGAACCATAATGCGAGATGCACAACTAGACCCTATACGTCTTAAATACAAAATTTCAACATTATACGTTCAACCAGTTTTGAGATTTGCGAGTTACGCACGCACGCACGCACGAAAATACATACCGACATCAAGCCAAAAATAGTCAAAATGGATTCAGGGATGCTCAAAACGGATATTTCCATCAAAATCTCGATAGGTGAATTCTGTCGGTTTCACAATACTTCCTTGTACTTAGTACAAGTAAGTAAAAATACTAAATTTTATCATTCTACGGTCAATAGTTTCGAATTAATGCGAAAAATTAACAAAGATTGTCAAATAAAGCTTACTTCCGAATCAATAGTTTGCTATATGAAAATATAAAGTTATCATTTGAATGATAGAGTTGCTTTATATATTGAATTTCATGAATCTACAGCTGATCTGTTTATCAAAAATTAGGACGATCGAAAGTAAATCATTGTAAGACACGCGTGAAAAAAGTCTTCAATGCACTCACAGAGCTTCGAGAAACACTCGCTTTGCTAATATTTTTAGCCAAGCCGCTCGTGCATTAAACAATAAAAATTTTACACTTAAATGTGCTATTATATATTTGTTATCTATCAATTTATAGTCTAAAACCAACATAGAAAAGAAATATTTCAGTTTCATTGAAATATTTAGTTGTTTGAAATGCTAATTCAAACAATGGAAATAGTAAATATATTAAATATTAGTGTTTGGGAAAAATGATTAACCTTAATCTAATTACAACCTCAACTTCGAGGCTTATAAGTGGCAATTTTTCGTTATAAACTTATAAATCTGTATGATGCCCAATTAACATATGCATAGCATATAAAGTATTAATTTTTCAGTGGTAATTTGGACATAATAATGAAAAAAATAAAGAATCATCTTAATGATCAAAGCGCATTTTTGGCAATTCATGAATGTTTGTTAGTTCAGAGATTTTGCAAATTACTATCTTCCACAATCACTGAGCTTAAAAATCAAGCAATTTGGGCAAGCCTACGAAACAGCAGCTTTTATTTAGTACATGTTTCACGTTGTGACTAATTTTATACATAATTTGTACACGAACTAACTTAAAAGGACCTTTTAGTCATTATTGTTTAGTTACTGACGGACAAGAGCTCATATGCTGTACCTTAAAATAATAATTTGATCTTTATCAAAATTATATGAAAAAAAAAAAAATTCCTGAAAATTTAATGTAATTACCTCCAAAACTACAGATTTAAGAAAATGAGTGACAAATGGTCATTTAATGGCCTAAATTGATCCTAAAAACAAAAGTTTAATTCATTCTGATACTAATATCAAAACCCCATGTCAATATCTTGTGTAATTCGCGAGATATGGAGATAAATATTTTTACCTTTAAATGGGTATTAACTCATGTCAGTTCAAAATTTAAGGTATGAAATTCAATTACTGACATGTTGCTCATTCCGTGCAGTTATTTTCAGATTTCAATTATGCATATTTCAACAGTAATTACCTTTTGAATTTTTATTTAATTTTCAACTCAAAACTGGGTGTATAAATAAAAAAAATAAAGCAGTTTCGACAAACCTACGAAACAAATCTGGCACGTACGACCACATACGCTCATGTCACATGCGCTCAAATATACAATTAAGTTGTGTGAGTAATGCTTATTGTCAATAGTTTCTGTACCGAAGTATTTTCGTCTTTTTGTATTTTTTTGCTTTACATATTTTCTCTTGCTACCTGTCCTGCTACTCTTACCCAACAAAAACCTTTTTCACAACTGTTTTCTTCAATGTTATTTTGCCTTTTACACTCGTTCTTTTATGTTACATCGGGTCAATGTATCATTGCAATTTTGAGCCTCTTCGAGACTTCCTCCTAATAGAATTTTCTCAAATTTTGTATGCAAGTCCATTTTCGAAAACACCATATAACAAAGGTTTTGAAGCTAAAGAATGCTTAGATATAAATCTTTAATATATGTTTCCATATGGAAAAATAGAAACAAGAAAAAAACATTTGTTAGATCTCAAAAAAAGGTTGTAAAAATTTACACTTTCATATTCCATAAAAATCCGCTGTGGCCTCACAATACTTCTTCGACAATCAATTTCATGGCCAGTTTCATCGCTGTGTAAGAAATTCAGAGTGTCGCATCAATTAATTGCATATTTTGGAGTAAAAGCTGTAATTTTCGAAATGACAGCTGTCATTGTCACAGTGACAATTGTCATTGTCAAAGTGACAGCTGGCATTGTTAAAGTGTCAGATTGCGATTATTTTTTAGTCCTGACATAAAATAAGAGTTTTTGCAAATGAAGAGTCCTTTTCTAGAATTTCGGGATCTTTAATTCATTGGAACATACAGTTCCGACATTCGATCGCCGAAAGTGTAATTTGAAGATGGTAACGTGGATTCCACTACTTAATTATTTATTTTTGATATCTTCTAAGTTTATCTCGCCGAGAGCTCAGAATTGATACCAAACTAGACATTATTTAAATAATTTATGCACGAAACAATTGACAACCATTTATATAGCCTCTTTGACACTTCTACTAGAATTATCTGCACAAGAGCTTTCAATTTGATATCAAAAACGATAGAGGCAAATTACCCATTTAAAAAAAAAATAATTGACGAACGTTTGCAAGTGATGTCAGAATACAAGAGATAATAATTCTAACTTCACATTATGACTGTTATTATTTTTTTGGTTTAGAAAAATATAACGAATTTTATAATAATTCAAATTTTGATAATAACAAATGAATCACCAATAGTTTCGAAAAATGTTTCCTGTGAATGCTGTGCCAAATCATTCAAGGATTAGTTTTTGTTATTACACATTTTACGAGGAATGCTACCGACACTACCGTTTATAAAATAAACGCAAAAAACTAAAAAGTTCCATCAATAAAGTTTTGGTTTTTCGGTAAGGTTGGAGACTGCTTTTCTTTCGACAATATTACTTAGTGCCTGTCATTCAATGTTTTATTCTTCTTCGTTATGAACCAAGTCACGGTTTATTATTTTAAACTCACGATTTATATATAATTAAGCGGTACATCGATAATTTTTATTTGTACAACACCATTTCATTCTGTCTTTTACTATTAAAGATACGCAAAATTTGAAATTTTTGATAACTAGCAATTCCATTTTCTTCTCACTAACTATGCGATTTATTTCCATGATCACTGAATATTAAATAACTGACGAATCGCAAATGTGATATTTTCTTCACTTTCATTTGTTGATGAAAGCAAAGCTACCAATTTGAATGCAATTTTTTCTAGAACTTTTCAACTCTTGAAGCTGTACATACAATTAGGAAAATGACCAATCAGTACATAGTATCAGGAGTAGGCGAAGTTTAAAATTAAATGTTATGGAAAATGTAAAAATGTATAAATATTTTGCAAACATTATAATCATACAAGTCATGGAGGCGGACAGGTACTTGAAACAGGTAAATCCGATATCTGCATTGTGAAGGATTAAAATGCCCAACTGGAATACTCAGATCAAGGTACCCTTTACCGAATGCCTAACTAGATTGCAGCGTAAAATTTTGGTACCACTGGTTGAAAACTGCTCATCTACGAACTTGAGACTAGATTTTTAATGAAAAACATAAATATAAAATTGTAGTTAAAATTTGTACGCGTTCTCAAGTTATCGTGCTTTCAGACAGACTGACAGACCGACTTTTCTTAAAATTACATATGTTATTCGGATTCAGTGGGGTCTAGAACGTGAAGTTTCATCAAAAACTCGAATTTTCAAAAAATCACGATTACAATACTTCCCCTATTATATTATAGGTCAAGAAAGTGTTAATTAGGAATGAATAAAAAAAGATTAGTGAAAAAATTACTTTGCGTCAATTACGTTACTTACAACCTCTCCTCCTCCACCCCAGAGATTTTGGACACCGACTTTTAAAGTAAACATAAAAGCTCAAATGTTGCCTCCCCAATAATATTGCTGAAATCCTGCCACTTGTAAGTGCTATAGTTGCTGAGAACTCTGCGTCACGCCAGCCAGTCAGACAGCCCAAATGAATATAAAAGCGTAATTTTTTTTTTTTTTTGTAGAAATGCGCGGAAAAGTTTTTTTGTTATTTCAAATATTATGTGTACTAAATTATTGAATATTATACATTTGTTATTTTCGCGTTGCTGATATTCATTACTCAAATAATTATTTTATTAACGTTTCCTTATGGGCATTGGAGTGATTTTTGTGATATTCATCAACAAATTGAATAACAAATTGTTTTTGAATCTCATATGTTAGTTTGACGTTTATTCCTCATTCCTGATTTGTTAATAAACTATTTGTAAGCCAAGCTGATAAGTTGGAACGGTGCTCCACTTAGAAATGGGGATAATAGTATATTGTGTGGCTAGGGACAAAACAAGACGATTTCAGCTGAGGGTGAGTGTTGCTTGCCCAAGCGAAGCGAGTGCTGGCATCACCTTCGGCTGAAATCGTGTTTTGTCCCGTGCCACACACTGTATTTTTCATAATACCTGCATTGAAACTTTCCATATTACAAATTGTCAAAACAAGGTAAATATTTTTCTTTTGATTTTGCAGGTAATATGTCGAAAGTAGTAGCTCGTGCTTTATCAATAAGAAGTTGTGGTGTACTTGAAATTGTCGTATTAATACTTTTTTCTTGAAACTAGACGTCTTTTTAATTTAGTTCACAGTTACGAATACACTAACTGTCAAATTAACTGAGGTTGTATGATTTTCATTTAGAGATTGACAATGAACAAATGCGATTCTGTCAGGGATAAAACGATGGAAGAAACAAATTCAGCGGGCAGAAACAAGCTTGTCTCTGCCCGGCTACACTCGCATTTATCTGAAATTGTCTTGTTTCGACTGGCGTTGAAACGCGTTGTTTCAATGCAGGTATTATGAAAAGAAAATTGTTGATAGAATCAGAAGAAAAAATACTGAGGGAGATAGCTTGGAAAGAACTATTTAGAAACGTTTTTCCATGAATACTTTGAATTTTAATCAAATTCTTAGCGAAGAAATTTGTTTTTCATAAAATCAATAGCTTTCTTCCAAATAATTCAAATGAACTGCTCATTTCTTGCTATCACCGTTTCTAACTGGAATATCATTCAACTTACCAGCTTGGTATTCATATATATTGAAAGCTCGATTTTTCGACATAATGTGGGAAGGATGAGGTACCTGCGAATAAGCGAAAACTCGTATCAGGGAAGAAATAAAAAAATCGGAAATTTTAATAGTATTTCATGTATTTGAAATGGTAGAGTGAAATTTAATTATAAAAGTATATAAAAATGGCATTTTAATAAACGTAGATTAATCATTACGCTACAAAGCATTATTAATATATAACGAATAACTTGTCATTAACGCCGAATACTTAAGTAAGCTCGTAATAGAAAACTTTCAATTTGCTCATTCATTTTTTGGTTGCCATATTTTGCCATCGTTTCATCAATAAGAATATTGTAATCGTGATTTTTTGACAGTTCGAGATTTTAATGGATCTTCACGTTTTAAACCTTACTGAACCCAAAAAACATGATTTTAAAAAAAATCAGTTTGTCTGAAAGCATGATAACTTTCTGAAGCAAGAAAATGATAAGAATCATGATGTGTAATTGGAATTATTATTACTTAAATTTGGACATCACTTGCAAACGTTCATCAATAGGTTTTTTCAAAATACAGTGGAAACGCGATTAATCGGACTAATTATTGTTGTTGTTAAGCTTTCGGATAAGTGAAAATCCGGATAATCGAGTTTATGAAGAAAAGTGGTTTTTTTGCATAATGTATTATTACATGCATGATACATGATGCTAGTTGCTTATTAAAAACAACAAGAATAATTGGCAACATAAATCAATGTTTATCAGGAAATTAGTTACTAAAGATACATTTTCGAACGTACGTATGTACTTATGTGTGTACATAAACAGTCGAATCCATTTTTATTCATGAAACAGTGATGAAACAGGCCATGAAATTTATGGTCGGGGAAGTATTGTGTGGCTATAGCAGATTATTCTATACTTGATATAGTCTATAATTCTATAAACATTGATTTCATGCAATGATATAATCTTTTTAATGGATTTCAAGTACCGGAAAAAGTTCAATGAGAAAAAATGTAGAAAAAATCAAGGTATTTTCCGTTCGAATTTTTAGTTGCATAGGGATACGGGTTAATATTATCAGATAATTTGAAACCTGACAGAAATTTTTTTCTTGCAACATAAACCTATTTCATACCGACCGCAAAGAAATTTCACCAAACATTATATAATATTACATCGGATTTGTTTATGAAAAAGCAGAAAAATAAAAAAATTAAAGTAGTTATTCAAGATCAAAAATAGAATCAATTTCAATCAATACTTATATGAACTAATTATATAATATTCAGTGGCTAGAGTATTTAAGATTAATAATAAATTCAGTCTCAATTAACATCCAACAAATTATTTAATCTGAAATGGCTCATTTTTTAGTAAGTACAAGTTCAAATGATCAATCAAAGGGTCAGGTCTAAGGCAGGGATCTTCTCCTCTATTCATTCTATGCTTTCCGTATTGCGTATTGGGATGGGCACACCTTAACTCGGTACATTTAATCTTCCAATAGGACATCAATTAAGGGTTGGTGGTAATCTTTATGACCAACTCGGCACATATTAAACTGGTGTTGATAGAAAAACCGATCACTATTGTCAGCTTAACTCCTAAGAAAAACATAAATTGAAACAATGTGAGTGATATTTTTTTGGGATTTCAGTCATATAGATAATTTAATTTAATTTATTTTTTGCCTTACAGTTTCGGCTGAACCTCAGCCATCTTTAAAAGCGAAAGGAAATTGAGGATACCTGAGGTGCAGCCGAAACTCTAAAGTAGAAAAGGAATTAAATTAAATTATATGACTGAAATCCCAAAAAATATCACTCACATTATTCACATATCCAGTCAGCATGAACCATTTTATCCAATAAATTGAAGTGTTTTGTTTAATAGCATCAATCTAACAATTCAATCAACAATATCAAAGATGTCAATTCGCGAGATAACTAGTCAACGTATAAAAACACTATTGATTATAGAGCAACATAAATTTAGTAAATTAAATCGAAAATTTTATCTGGTGAAGTGATTTGAAGTATTTTTCCATACCAAGGGCAAGTCCAGTGATTGAGTATTAACGACAAAAAGGTTAATCCATGATCACGCTGAAATTGGGTGTAAGCATAAAAATTAGATAAGAAATGCATAAGACATGAAGTTGAACATGTGCAATTGATTATAGAGCAACATAAATTTAGTAAATTAAATCGAAAATTTTATCTGGTGAAGTGATTTGAAGTATTTTTCCATACCAAGGGCAAGTCCAGTGATTGAGTATTACCGACAAAAAGGTTAATCCATGATCACGCTGAAATTGGGTGTAAGCATAAAAATTAGATAAGAAATGCATAAGACATGAAGTTGAACATGTGCAATTCTTATAGCCATGTTCATGATGATCTTACGTATTTCTTATGCTCACATAGTGCATAACGGCTGCATAAGAAAGTTGAAATCACCTCAACTATATCTATTTCTTATACATATATTCTCTTAAAGCGCATGTCCAATGTATTTTTAGACTACAATTGCAATTACGTGCAGAAACAAAAATGAAGTGCCTTAAACTGAGAGCATTAATAGAAAAAACGAGACCAAAAATAACGACAAATATTGTCACAAATTTTATTGTGAATAATTGATTATGTCAGGTTGTAGTACGAATATTCACTATATATGATCACTATTTCGCTCACAGTTACTCTTACTGAATGACTGACTGACTCTTAGCTCACACTCTTCCAACATTCAAAAGACTAACAGTTGATGCCTGGCAACCACCGAACATCTAGTAACCATAGGCTGTGAATCATGTTCGACAATTGAACATCGACCTGGTCAATACTAACTAGGATTACAGTTACAATAAATTATTGGCTAAATAACGAATTCAAATTAATAATAATGTGAACTAATAACTTAAAATATTTTACATTTCTGACAATATTTTCGAATATAAAATTTGAAGAAAGTAATCTTTAACAACACTGTTTTAATAAAATAGTCGAATCAAAACAAAAATACGTATCAACATCAAAAAAGCAAAGCGCTGTTAAAACAAGTGATTTCAATTGTGACAGATACTAAAAGTACCTATATTTTATTAACAACTCAGGTCGCAATATCCCTGTAAATTAATTCTTATGCTATGCTCATTGTGAATACGAATAAGATCTTAATAAGAATTATGTTATTCTTATGCTTATGCCCATTGTGAATTATGGCTAAGGTTTGAAGTTAAATAAAAAGATAATCATACACGTAAGTTTAATAGTGAATTCCCGATCTTCTCATAAGACTACCATTTGGGCAAAAATAATCTAGTAATTCTTTGTTAAATATTCCGGGTGTAAACATCATTTTGCTTTTCTAATTCGGACAGTACAATTGATATAATATCTGCATAGATATTAAATAGTATATCGTGATGGGATGTGGAAAAACTAATCCAAGTATTTCAATTAGCTCGTATTTTTTTGAAAATCAGGCAGAAAGTGATTTGGAATTTATTCTGCCAATAATTTCTCTTGCACTCTCTTGATTAGTGAGAGTGTGAAACCACTGTAACCATTCACCGTTATAATATGCACGCATTGCTAACAGCGGCGATCTTTTGTAATTGGACTTCCCCAGTCTTGCTCTTGGTTTTGATAAGATGTTGTCTCGGAGCATAAAATCGTTATTAACGCGATCAGTTCATTCGTAGCATCGGCAGATATGGCATCGATCAGATGGCAATTACTTTTACTTTTAGTTCCTGTGCTCTGTTTGAGTGGTGTGAGGACACAAGTGTATGTGAATGAAATCAGTCCTGCAGATGACAATGGTAAATTTTATTATGTATATTTCGCATTCTATTATGCAGAGCTAATATGAATATGTGAAATACCTATTTCAAAAAAATGTGAGAAACCGTTTTTTCTTTATGTGAAATACATATTTTGTGATAATCTTGAAACATTCTCCGCTACTCCAAAGTCACATTCTTTATTTTTTTGTTGACATTTTTATCACATTCCTGCAATATTTTTGTTTAATTCAGGAAATTTTATTGATTTATTATCGTAGAGTTAAAGTTCACAAAATGAGAAGAAAGTTTATACGGCGTCTATTCGAAAGTTTCCGGTCACTATTGCGTGTAAAAAAATGTTGTCAAATGGTTAAAGTAAAACAACAAAGTTTATTCAAATATTTTGTTTCATTCTTGATTATTATGTGTGGATAATAGTTTATACGATGACGATAGATTAAGAATCATTTCTAAAATGATAGCCTTTCAGTCAAGATGATTATCGGAATAATGCACGAACGCTAGGGTTGCATTGTGAAAGCTTAATCTGACAGCAGAAATTCCTTTACTTCCGGTAAAAATAATGTATCGTTATTCAGATCATAATATAAAAGCACTAATTGAATCGTATTGTCGATAATAAAGAGTTATATCAAAGGTTGAAGTTTCCGGTAACTTTTAGAACTGAGTTGCTACCTCTAAAGTTGATCAGCCAGAGTATGAAACAGCTTGCTTCAAACATGTATTCTTTCTATCATTATTCACAGTGTCGTATACTTATATTATCGCTACATTACTAATATTTTCTTCAGAAAATCAGTTTATCATATCAAAGCATCAAGATCTGTAAAAATCTGGATGAAGAAATTTTAAACAAAAAAAAAATTTTATTCACTCGTGAATGGAGATGTATGAAACTCGTGAACGGGAGAAGTACAGGGACCCCTGCTGTCTGATTAGATTCTTCCAATAACGACTATTTTTTCTGATAGTTCCGTCCTTTGAAGAGATTCATAAAAATACATAGTACAATATTCCTGGGGTATACTCGTGAATATAACATTTTGGAAGATAGTTAAAGGACTTGTACATACTGATTGGAATAACCTAACGAGAAATTGATCGCTGATAAGTGTTACCGATATGAATCCACAGAAAAACTAAGTTCCAAACATTTATATTTTAGTAAAGCTGGGATACAAAAAACACATAGCTCACACATCGTTTACAAAGCGTAAGCAAACAGTTTAGAGGTGACTGTGGAATAAAACCCTTAAAAGTGAAAGTGAAGAACAATTGGAAAGAACGGTTTATGGAATACTTGAAGTTGGGAAGGAAGTAAATATTATTTTGATTGTTGATAAATATAAAATTTTGATGTTCAAAAAGAGTGAATCAGTGACTGGACTATAATGTTTTTTTGAATAACGTGAAAATTGAACCAGTGGATGAGTCTCTTTGGAAGTTGGAGACAATGTTTCATGATTATTTGAAGATGAATTTGAAACTTTCGTTGTCTTCATCCGAAATAAAAATTATACGAAGTTTCGATTGGTATAGATCTGCAATTGTTATTAAATGTAAGGGCCGTTCGACACGGTGTATTAAATGCTGCATTTTACTTTGCATTTTGATAAAGTCCAAACAGACATCATATACCTAATAATTGTAAAAGATTTATTGCAGTCGCACAAAGCTGAAGACCGTAATAGCAAAAGATTAGCACGCAGATAAAAAATATAATCGAGCAGTTCAGTATGTCCCATTATCTTTCATTTCTTGGCGACGTATTTCTTGCCTTGTTTAAAGTATACTTTATGTTCAGAAGTATTGAAGCAAAGAAATAATAAAAGTGATAATGTGGACTTGGAATTTCTATTACTCATATTTTTTAGACATCACGTGTAAACGTTCGTCGACGTCAGAATAAGTAATTTGGTTCTATCGTGTTTAAAGCTCTCGGTTGGATACGCTTAGTAGAAATATAAAATAAATAGTCAGTGGACTTCACATTATCATCTTTAAATTACACTTCCGACGATCAAGTGCCATAACTGTACGTTCCAATGAATTAAAGACCCCCATAAATCTAGAAAAATACTCTCAATTTTCAAAAATACTTATTTTGTAAGGACCAAAATATAACCGCCATCTGTTACCATAACAGTGACAGCTGTCATTTTGACAAATACAGCCATCACTTTGATAATGATACTTGTCACTTTGACAATGACGCTGTCACTTCGATAATGACGACGTCCCTTTGACAATGACAACTGTCAGTTTGACAATGACAACTGTCTCTCTGGCAAGTGGTGTGACACGCTAAATTCATGAAACATTGATGAAACTGGCTATGAAATTGATAGCCACAGCAAATTTCCGACAAATTTCAATAGATTAAAAATTGCGGATTTGAAAAATTAGTTGTTAAGATATCAAGATTTATAGACAAGAAGTCTTGAATCTTGATAATACTTTCTTGTCTTGTCTTGAAAAATAAAAAATATTTCGTGTCTAGCTCTTATCTTGATTTCAAGACAAGATTAAGATTACTTCTTGATTCTTGTGAAACATTACATAAACGGAAGAACTGAGTGGAAATGAGATTTTTGCGCAGTGTTTGTGTCTGTGTATATTTGGAGAGATCGAATGCGGAATAAATTGGGATATGAAGAATATAATATCGAAAAAAAATATGGATGGAAGAGTGTTGATAAGAAAATCATGTTAGTTTGTGCATGCAGAACGTATGTCCAATGGAGTTTTCTTTAATGAAAAATTACGTAGGTGAAATTAGAAGTGGAAGATTGTGTGGACGACCTGTATGCTGCAAACTACCTGGACCTTTGATCCCCTATTCGCTCTGGGCACTATACTATGGATTAGAACTAATGCCTTTCTCTCGGTAGTACATATTTTACGTTAGTTTGATGCACTGCGAAGCACCGCCAGTTGAAAACAAAAACCACTGTTCTCGTGCCACTGTTGCACCCTCTACCAAGAATTGCTTTAATCCATCGACTGCATGATGTTGGTCCAACTATCGAGAAGGATTAGTACCTAAGGATTAATTTGGACCAACTGTAACGCGCTCATATTTTCTACTTACATTCTTCGATCTTCCTCTTACAATAAGATTTATCATAAATTGATAGAGTAAATAGATGCAGGTGGTTGTTTTTCTATTTTGAAATCCTTCAAAATATCTGGTAGTACAGCCTGTAACCATTGTTATACATGCACACTTATTTATAGACTGGATCTCATCCCAATGTGAGGAGTTCAGTGCACCTTTCTCGGCTCTTTCGGGCTCAAATTCTGTTCGAACGGACCGTCATCCGTTGAGATGACTATTGAACTATACAATTTTTTTACAATTTTTTTTTTTAATTTTACCTGGTCATATATGCTTAATTTCTTTGCTATGAAAATTCAGACATCAAAATGTATGGTTATCCAAATTCATAAGATAAATTAGAAATTTACTTCGTTAATTTGGAATTTTGAGGTACATGTAGATTATATTACGCCCAAAATTTCATGTCAAATGTCAATTTTGACAGTCTAATTCAGAAAATCTCGTCTACACAAATTTATAGTCCAAAAGTATGTTTAGAAATAGGTTTAAAACATAGACTAAAATTAAAATTAAAAACAATTCGTCACATTTTATACTGGAAAGTTATGATAAGATATAATTATAACGAAACTATTTCAAAGGTCTTAGATTTTCTGAAAATGTAATATTATTTACTTATGTTTGCTTGATGTAGAACTTTATCAAATCAACTCGCTTAGCTAAAAAGAAAGTGATAATGAACTTAAGCAGATGTTGAAGTAAATTTCATAATAAACCACTTTTACTACTTGCCTTCAGATTCATGATGTGACGTAACAGTAAGAAAGAAATTTCTGTTGTATAATATGATCATCAAGTTACAACATATGTAGTGTTAAAAAATAAAGAACTATAATTACGTAGGTCTCTGCATAATATTTCAATAAAAAGAGGAGCAAGACTTTTCTTCTTATTCTCAAAATCAGTAATGTTTGAAAAAAGTTTTCTAAACTTGAATCAATTAATAAAGGTCAGGAACTTCAGTTTATTGAACGCATATTATTATCGATTAAAAAATTATATCTAGGTATATGAAAACTATTAGTATTCTGGCAACTGTAATTATTGTCACAAAAAATATGAAATATCTTGAGCAATTTACTTGCTAGTACTGATATTTGATGCGATATTCTTGTAAGTTAGTATTGGCAACATTCTAGAAATAATTGCTGCCAGTTGAATCACGTTGAATAATAGTCGGAAGATGTAATTGTTACGTAATAGGGGAAAATTGTGCCCGATTATTTCCATGTCTGTCTGGCGACGTTCTGATTGATCAGAATTAAGCCTTTATAAACCAACGCAGGGAACTATACCCTATAGCGGCGCAAAATTACATTGTGCGACAATCGGTCAAGTAAAATCTGTAGCGTAATTTGTGTAAAAGCTAATGAATCACAAAAAATTTGTGACATTATTGATTTCAATTTACATTTATACAGATGATTTTATCTACAAAGCTAGAAGCCTTTGTGTATATAATGTAAAAAAAGATGATATTATAGAAGCATTTCTGTTATTTCATTTAAAATATGAAATATCTAATGTATGAATTATAGATGAACCTAGATAAGCACATCCGGGAAAACGCTAGTTTCCTCGGGGCCCTCATGCAGATTTCTTGAAGATGATCCCTTTCAATCTTGTGACTGAAATTAATAAAAACTGAAGCAGCTCATTTGCGAATTCCTTATAGTACACTGGAATAAATGAATATATGGATGATAAGTACTTTATTTTTTTATTATAATATGCAGAGGCCAAATGTAGGAACGCCAAAAATCATCTAAAACTGTTAAAAAAAAGTCATACAATACATGAATACATATCGTCGGCTTACGGTCTACGACAACTCGACGCAGCCACTACGGCGCGGTCACCTCGGTGCGGACATTAGGGTGCCAGCCATTTCGGAGCCGAGCCATCACGACGCCGGGACATTTCGGTGCCGCAGATTTTGGACTTGTAGATTTTGAAATTTGCAGAGGATTATTGCATTGAAAAATAATGTGATGCAGTGCAAAATATAACTTGAAATATATCTAATTTGTACTCAAATCACTATGGCATGTCGTTTTGCTATTTAATAGCAACAAATTTTACTCAAGTTAAATCCATACTGTATTTCCTTATTATCTTGCAAGATAATTTTGATTCTCTGAATTTCAATGATTGAATTAGAATTATGTACATAATGGAAATTCAGGATTATTATCTTGCGAGATATTTCTGATGTATTGAATTTTCATGATAGAATTAAAATCATGTACATGATAGAAATTCGGAATTCTTATTATCTTGCAGGATGATTTTAATCCATTGAATTTTAATGATTGAATTAAAATTTTGTACATAATGGAGTAAGAGATTCTTATTATCTTGCAGGATAGTTTGAATCCATTGAATTTTTTGATTGAATTAAAATTATGTACATAATGGAAATTCGGAAATTTTATTATCTCGCAGTATGATTTAAATTCATTGAATTTTTTACCTTGCAAGATAATAATTATTCTGAATCTCCATTATGTACATAATCTCAATTCAATCAGAAAAATTCAATTAATCAAAATTATACTGCGAAAGAATAAGATGCCCAAATTTTCATTATGTACATAATTTTAGTTCAATCAAAAAAATTCAATGAATTAAAATTATCCTGATAATAAGAATCCCTATTTTTCATTATGTACATAATTTCAATTCAATCATAAAAATTTAATGGATCAAAATGATCCTGCAAGATAATAAGAACTCCAAATTTCTATTATGTACATAATTTTATATACATCAACAAGCACAGAAGAACAGAGAACATAACAGAGGAAGAGATGAAACTAGTATTAAATAGGCTAAGAAACGGAAAAGCTCCGGGACACGATGGATTAAGACCAGAACGAACAACTTAAATACATGGGGCCAGCAGGAGAGCAAATACTATTAGTGATGCTAAATAGAATCTGGACAATAGGAAAAATCTCTAAAGATTGGGAAAAGGCAGTGATTTTCCCCATTCATAAAGAAGGAGACAATAGAAATTGTAACACTTACAGAGGGATATCACTAATATGCACGACAGCCAAAGTATATGAAGCCATATTAGAAAAGAAACTAAGACAAGAGGTGGAATCAAAAATGGAAAGGTCACAAAGCGGATTCAGTAAAGGACATTGCACACAAGACCACATATACACAATTAGGAGGCTTATAGAAAAAACTCTGATACAAGAAAGCAAGCTCTATATTACGATTGTCGATCTAGAAAAAGCTTTTGACCGAGTACCACGGAAACAAATGTGGAAAATACTGGAAGAAAGACAAATAAACATAGAACTACTAAACGCCATAAAAAGCGTGTATAGAGAAACAACAAATTACATAAGAACGGATAACGAAATATCAGGAGAATTTAACACCACGCAGGGTTTGAGACAAGGAGGAGCATTAAGCCCATTATTATTCATTGTCTTCTTAGATAATATAATGAAGCAAATAAAAGATAAAACGAAGAAAGTAGACATTGGACATTACCAGTTGACCATAATTAAAATAGCAGAGTGTGCATTTGCAGACGATCTAGCAGTCCTGGCTAAGAATGAGGAAGATACGGAATATAATTTAAATGTATGGAACGAGGAATTAAGAAAACACAACATGAACATAAATGTCAAAAAAACAAAAGTAATGGTGATATCGAAAGAGGACATAATCACTAATATACAGTTAAATGGATGCGAAATAGAGCAAGTAGAAGACTGTACGTATCTAGGAGCAACAATAAATAATAAAGGAAATACGGAACCAGAAATCAACAAAAGAATACAAGCAGCTAGCAAAAACTACTATGCACTCAACAAAGCGGTACTAGGAAATAAGCAAGTAACCAAGAATACAAAAATGACACTGTACAAAACGGTAGACCAGCTTTAATATACGGAAGTGAGTCGTGGATACTAGAGCAGAGACTGAAAAGTAATGTACAAGCATCAGAAATGCGATACTTAAGAAGAGTTGAAGGTATTACAAGGATAGACAGAATAAGAGAAGAACGAATAAGAGATAATTTAGAAATAGAGAGCATACATAAGACCATAGAAAAGAAACAAGTTTCATGGTATGGTCATTTAGTCAGAATGCCAGAAGAAAATCAGACGAAGCAAGTTTGGAAAGCAAGAACCACAAGAAAGAAAAAAAGAGGAAGACCAAAGAAGACATGGGAAAAAAACATGAATGAAATTCTCCACAGAAACAGCATCAGCTGGCAAGAAGCGAAGAGAATAGCACAAAATAGACAAGAGTGGAAAGAACTAACCAATAACCTAAAGTGAAAATAATTACAATCAAGACACCCGAAAGGGTATAAATAGATTTAAAAAGATTAATAATAATAATAATAACATAATTCTATTTCAATCATAAAAATTCAATGCATTAAAATTATCTTGCAAGATAATAGTAATTCTGAATTTTCATTACGTACATAATTTTTATTCAATCATAAAAATTCAACGATTTCACATAATTTTGCTAGATAGTCTGTATGCTGAATTATCATTATGTACATAATTTTAATACAATCATAAAAATTCAATGTATTAAAATTATCTTGCAAGATGATAATTATTCTGAATTCCCATTATGGACATAATTTTAATTCAATCAGAAAAATTCAATGAATTAAAATTATCCTGCAAGATAATAAGAATCCCTAATTCCCATCATGTACATAATTTTAATTCAATCATAAAAATTCAATGCATTAAAATTATCTTGCAAGATAATAATAATTCTGAATTTTTATTATGTACATAATTTCAATTCAATCATAAAAATTCAATGAATTGAAATCAACCTGCAAGATAATAATAATTCCTAATTTCCATTATTTACATAATTTTAATTCATTGATAAAAATTCAACGCAATAAAATTATCTTGCAAGATAATAATAATTCTGAATTTTCACTATGTACATAATTTTAATTCAGTCATAAAAATTCAATGAATCAAATTATCTTGCAAGATGAAAAAATGTTTTAATTAAATTCAAGTGGAAAAAAATTTTGCTATTAAATAGCAAAACAACGTGCCATGGTATCATCTGAATTGCAGATTCGACAGCAGATTCAACCAAAAAAGATAACCTTTACGGCCTTGATACACAAATAACTATTTCTGCCGATTGATTTTGGATGTACAACTTTATTGACAGTTTACAGTCTGTGAAGCGTCATTTTTACTGCCTAGGCAGTAAAAGTGTCGTTTCCAAAGCAACCGCCCAACATACGCATCACAACTTGGCAACCGATCAACTGCATAGCAACAGATATGACATTTTCAAGAAATATTGAAATTAATCATGAAATTAATCAAATTTAAACAATCGGCAGAGAAATTATGTGTTCAACACGGCAAAAAATGAAGATTTACTGCCACGGCTACGCTTCGTCTCTGAAACTCTAACTGCGTCAGTAAATCTGCCATTTTTTGCGTAGTCTATGAATGTAGGCAAGACAGAGAATTTTCATTTTTTGCCGTGTTGAACACATACCTAATTTTTTTGCTGATTGTTCAAATTTGATTAATCTTATGATTAATTTCAATATCTTTGAAAAATGTCATCGCTATCAATATATGCATATGTTGATCGGTTACAAAGTTTTTATGCGTTTGTTATGCGGTTGCACTGGGAACGATACTTTTACTGCCTAGGCAGTGAAAGTGTCACTTTACAGACTGTAAACTGTCAATGAATTTGTACTTTTGAAGTCAATCAGCAAAAAATAACTATTTTGGATTGCTCAAATCGCTTGACTCTATAAAGCAGAGAGAAGTGTATTAGAATTAAAATGTAAGTAGCCATAGCTATTGAATAGATGAAATATATTTTAAATTATGTCTTACACATCCACAAAACAATTCTATATTTGTGGATGAACAGAAAATAATCATCTAAATGCACGAATAAATTTTATATACTCTGGCACCGATATGGCTTGGCACCGTAATGGCTCGGCACCGAAATGACAGGCACCCTATTGTCCGCACCGAAGTGGCCGCACCGTAATGTCCGCTCCGAAATGGCCCATCCCGGTCGGTTTAGTTAGAAAAACTCGTAAGTCCAAATGAGAAAAGTTGGCTGGGCGAACAAGAAGAATAATTTAGTAAAATGTTGTCCTCCAGTTGAAAATATATTTTGTTTTATAATACTGCTAGCAGTTACCCGCGGCTTCGCCCGCATATAAACGTACTTCTTGAAATATATGCAAAAAAATATAATAACGTCTGAACGTTAACCGAGTTCGCGATACTTGCACGGCGGTCTACCTTTGACCAAGATTGTTTCGCTTGTATGGCAGCTTTCAGTTAACCGAGCTCGCTTTCTGTGAAAAAAATATAATAATGTTTTAACATTTACCGGGCTCGCTTCGCTCGCACAGCAGCTTACAGTTAACCGAGCTCGTTTCGCTCGCACGACAGCTTACAGTTAACCGAGCTCGCTCACACAGCAGCCTACCGTTAAAGGTACCTAACGTTTTAAAGAAATCATATATGAACACCACTTGTGTATAATTACCCAACAAATGATCGAAACTATTTTATTTATATTTTAAACAATTATCAAATTTTTAGAGATTCGAGTGTGAGTTCTTTCGCGATAGAAGTGAAACTATGTATTTTGGTTTTGTGATGCATGCAATCTGAGGATGCAGTGAGCACTGTGACAGCTGGTGTGTCCTATATTAACCAATTGAATGTCCTCAATATGTGTACAAAATTTCAAGATGATCGGTTGTGTATTTGACACGTGAAAGCGTAACAAACAAACAAACGAACAAACATTCGCATTTATAATATTAGTTAGGATGTTTCACGTTGAAATGTACTTACTTTGGGAGAATGATACACTCACTAAAATGTCATTTAGCTCATAAAAATTGACTCACGAAGTTTTTTGTTTCAATTGTATGGACTTACGAGGTTTCACAACTAATATATATAAATCACGCCTCAAAAAAAATAAATAAATATGTATATATATATATATATATATATATATATATATATATATATATATATATATATATATATATATATATATATATATATATATATATATATATATATATATATATATAACCATGTATCTGTTTTATACCCTTACATAATAAAAATAGGGCGCGTTATAGCTGGACCAAATTAATCGTCAGGTACTAATCCTACCTTGTAGTTGGGCCAACATCATGCAATCGAGGGATTAAGGCAATTCTCGGTAGTGGAGGCTGGTACTTTTGGGGAGTGTAGGATACATTTTCTATAAATTTTAAATCTCGAATAAATTTATCTAATTTTCATGCATATTTCAAATATGGGAGGTGTGAGTATCGTATATTGAGTGAAAAAGGCAATCAGTTGTTAAATTGTGAATGATTTCAAGTTTTGTGTGACAAATTCTTTGCAAAATGGAACTGTACACTGGAGATGTGTGAATGAAAAATTGACATGTCCTGCAAAACTTTACACGGCGGCTGAAAATTTTGCAGAACTACTACAACTCAAGTTAAACCATAATCACGGAGAAGACACATCTCTACCCAGACAAATCTTGAGTAACAGTTTCAAAAGGAAAGCTTTGAAATACATATATAAAAACCGGCAAAATTATAGCACACGACATTCAGAGCAAATCCAGCTATTTTAAAGGGCATAGAAAGTATGGCACACAAGCTTATGTTTGACTGTATCTCCATAAAAATGTATATGTGGCTGTGCCTATATAAAAGTATATATGACTGTACCTTTATGAATGTATATATCAATGTATATGTTATATTATTTGTTTGACTGTACTTATATGAACCAAATGTACAAAACAATTATGAAAAAAAATATCTACTCCTGTCATGCGGTATTTTATTTTGTAACCTTGCTTAATGATCAGATGCTAACATTTGGCTCAACTATACTGTGAGATTAGTTGACCCTTGGGATTAAAAAATTATTAGCAGGTAGGCTGGCCCAACTATACGACTCCGTAAAAATATTGAGAAAAATGCGACTGAAATCTGAATAAACTTTATTTTCATAGTTATTTTTCAGTATGCCATGAAAAACAAAATCTCGTATTTGTCAATTTGAATTATTTAATGTATAATTCCTATTGCTGCAAATTCCTATAAAGGGTATTTTACACCAATAGCAACAAAAAAAATTTGATGGGTCGCGTAAGACATGCGTGTGCTATTTCAACAACGAAAGAAATTAATAATGCCACTTTTGAATCAGTTTTGAAAAGATTTGAATTATGTTGAGATAGAGATGGAAATCAGCTAGAACATTATTTATGAAGTTATTAACAATTAATTTAATATATTTATGTAGCTCAATTGTTCATAGCCTACTAAAAATAGCTATGGAAATAAAATTTATTTAAATTTTGATCGTATTTTTCCCGAATATTTTTATGATGTAAGGATATATAACGACTACATGAATGAATTCAGAAAAAATACTTCATCGAATGAGCCTAGAAAATATATAGCATCTCATTTGCAGAAATGTAATTTTATGTTGTAGCTTAAGAACCACTGGTTCAAAAAAATATTTTCATCTATAATTGGGTGCCCCCCTTGATCCTGCATAAGATTGTCCCATAGTATTCGCTTCGCTTCGCTTCGCTTCGCTCGGGCAAGCAACACTCACCCTCAGCTGAAATCGTCTTGTTTCGTCCCTAGCCACACAATATACTATTATAAAATTCTAACAACTTCAATGACAATTTATTGAATATTATTTATAAAAGAAATTTCTATAATATTTTTGGACAATCCCATAGTTTCATGCATTTATATAAAATCTCATATAATTTTATGATATCTCATTGAACTGGAGGAAAATATATTCTTGAAAATGAAATTATAATTAATGATACAATTTCACAAAATTTCATAGATATAATTTTGGGTATCCTAAAATATTATTCGTAAAAATACACGGAAAAAATGGATGTGTAGAATTTGTATAGTCTTGATTTTCAAGACAAGAAAATAAAAACTTCTTGTCTTGCCCATTTCTTGACGAAGCATTTCTTGTCTTGTTTCAAGAATTCTTGATATTTCTTGATCTTGACATATAGGAGGATTCCCCTTTCTCTATTGCTTTATCCAATCCGAACACTCAGTTTAGCGTTAGTGCTACTCTTCATCCTTCCTGTCAGTTATGTTATGAATCGATTCTAGCAACGTTTTCCAAGATTGCCACCAATAGAAATAGATTAAAAGTCTGTCATTTGCATGTTTTTATCAGTATTTGCAATTATTATTTGTTATATGATATGGCAATGTTGCTAAGAGATAGCAACTTTCTTAGAGTATTGGGGAATCTACCTATACATTTCTTTTCTACATGAACATGAACGATTTAACCACCGGAAACTGACGACTTATGCATTCGATATGTATCAAATATTTGTTTCAATCATAGTCACATATACTTTTTACTTCCCCGACTTATATATAATAGGGAAAGTATTAGAATTGCGATTTTTTGACAATTCAAGACTCTGATGAATTTTTAAATTTTAGACCCTACTGAACCCAAAAAACATAAGTTTGTATGAAATCGGTCAGTCTGTCTGAAAGTATAATAATTAGAGAACCCAAACGAATTTTTAACTAAAATTTCATAATATTTGAGTTTTTTAATGAAAAGGCTAGGTTTAAATTTATAAATGAGCTTTTTCAACCAGAAAATCTGGAGAAAGATTCACCATCTTGAAAAATACTTATATTGTAGAGACATATAGCCGCCATCTCTCACCATAGCAATGACAGCTGTTATTCTGATAGTGACAGCTGTCACTTCGAAAATGGTGCTGTAACTTTGACAATGACGCTGTCACTTTGACAATGACGCTGTCACTTTGAACTGTCAGTTTAACGATGACAAATGTCACTTTGAAAGTTGGTATGACATTCCTAAATTCATTAAACAGTGATGAAACTGGCCATGAAATTTATTGCCGGGGAAAAACAGTAATGTCCACAGCAGATTTTAATATTTCAGTAATAGATTAATAAATATGCAGATTTGAAAAATTAATTATCAAGATATCAAGATTTCTTGACAAGAAGTCTTGATTCTTGATAGTATTTTCTTGTCTTGTCTTGGGAGATAAAAACTACTTCTTGTCTTGGTCTTGTCTTGATTTCAAGACAAGATCAAGACAAGATCAAGATTACTTCTTGATTCTTGTGAAACACTAATGTGCTGAACTAAAGAAGTATAATTCAGTCGAACATATTAATAGTTCTACAATTATGAATATTTGCAATTAAAATTGGAAATTGTCTACTATTAGAGAAAAAACTAATTTATTATACACAGATGATTAAGGTGTTTAGTACAAAAAGTGTCATGAGAGATATTCTCATAGTATTTTAAAATTATGTAGTCCAAGTATAATTATACAACATTTAAAAAATGAGAATCTCCTGCTAATGAGTTTGGAGAATATTTGAATCCTAAATCGACCTTTTTTGTTCTTCTTACACATGGGGTCTTATGGGACGGCATAGCACATTTGCCACTGTTTTGGTTATTGTTATGTATATTCAACTCTGCAATCTTGTAGTGCCTATTTTGTATTCTTTTTTCGATATGAGCAGTATTTTTGCGAAGCCCTTACAGAGGCGTCGCGGAGTCCTAGAGCTCCGCGGAGCACACTTTGAGACTGGCCGCTCTACAGTATGTGCTAGCCATATATAAAGATCACTGCGTGGGAGTATTTTGATATTATCGATAATATGTTTGAAGATGAATAGATTGTAAATTTGCCACTGACAGTATCTTTCATGATTCCCGATCCTCCCGCCATATATATATCTACTTTATCCACCCTAATTACATGCAAGGTACGTTTGAAATTAAACTTCCCATGAATTATTGATATTTGAAACCGTTGTTTCTTATCCTATTCCCGTGTCAACTTCTGTTCCAAATCTTACAAAGCTATCTGGCTCGAAACCAGAATCAAAAGCTACAAAAGAAAGGAGAAAAGTAAATAAATAATTGAGGAAGCTGTTGCCATTTGGTGAAACATTTTGAATATATAAGGAATTTAGGTAAAACACTCGCTATAGTTTCACGAATAACTTTTAATAAAAATCTTTATTTCAATTTCGGCAACTGAGCCATCATCAGAAGATACAGTAAATTTACAAAATAGGTGGTATATATATATATATATATATATATATATATATATATATATATATATATATATATATATATATATATATATATATATATATATATATACGACCTATTTTGTAAATTTACTGTATCCTCTGATGATGACTCAGTTGCCGAAATTGCAATAAAGATTTTTATTAGAAGCTATTTGTGAAACTATAGCGAGTGTTTTACCTAAATTCCTTATATAAGTAAATAATTATCAAATTTCAGACAAAAATTATTGGAAATAGAGGAAGAAAAATTATTAACATTAAAAGAAATTCACGAACTCAAAAGAAATAATGAAATTGTTTCAAGAAAAGTTTTGTTGTCATAGGATCTCTTAAATTATAAAAAAAAATATAGTTTATTAGAAAAATATTATG
This sequence comes from Dromius quadrimaculatus, assembly GCA_963989225.1. Classification (NCBI taxonomy): domain Eukaryota; kingdom Metazoa; phylum Arthropoda; class Insecta; order Coleoptera; family Carabidae; genus Dromius; species Dromius quadrimaculatus. Next base: position 33,548,657 of record OZ022328.1, on the reverse strand, counting down.
TTATTCAGGTATGTGAATTTGATATTTTTTTATTGCAGTAATGCAGCCAGCATGGCACGTTTTTGTTCAGTAGAAACATTCATTCTATTGTCTCGAACATTGAAGAACTCGTTTTCATAATTTTGCATACTCTCATCATTAAATTCATCAACCTCATTTTGCTCATGTGTAATTATAATGTTATGTAATATGCGTGTAGTAATAATTACAAATAGAATCTTGTAATAACGGGACATGTTCAAATATTTCAGCATTCGAAATTTGCTTCTCAGTTGATCAAAAGCCTGCTCAATCGTGTAACATGCTCGTATTAAATTGATTCTGAATATCATCGCGTTATGATTTAATTGAAATTATTCATGATGAGTGAGCTGCATCCCCAAGAATAGCCGATCAACGGCAATATTTTGTTGGTTGTAGAGGGATTTGAGAAGTTGACCAAGTTGAAAAACTCATGCATTCTGCAATCGACCTGCATAACAAAACACCTTCATAAGAATGAGAAAATTTTGTTCTGTATCAAATTATCTTTGAATTGGTATCCACGACATTCTACAAAAATATCTGTGAACATCATAGTATTGTCGCAAACAACTTGTAATTATTTCTGTTGTAGAAGTCAATCGTATTATTTACTGGAGCCTTAATTTCTATATGGCATTCACCTATAGCTCCTATACGATACCAGATGAATCAAAATAAATAAAATGTATGAAAATAGTGAACACAGAGTTTTGAAGTATATCGATAGGCACCGCTTTTTTTCAAATTCTTGGGCTATTTGTTTTCCTCCATTGTCGTTTGGCCATTGAATTTGAAGATGACGAAGATTTGAAATAGCAACAATCATTTCAAAAAATGTTTTATGAGTTGTACTTTTTGCCAAATTAAATCTATCATCTCACCTGTAAATAAAAATGACACTTGTTTTGCCAAACACCATAACGTCAATAATAATTTCTGTTCTAAAGTGATTTTATGCTCTAATTCAAGATGCAGTCTTCGTGTACCAAGAAGTATAAGAGTGAAATGAATTTTATAGTCACAATATTTTCGTACAACTTTTTTTTATTATTTAATAAAGTATCTATCTAACCTGGAAACTTCCACATCTCATTCTGAAATAATATTGAATTTATTAGTGTGTGTTGATAACTTACACTTGTATTAGGATTATTATCACGGTCATATTGCAATAATTGATTACCTGTAATTTTGTTATTTATTTGTTTGAATATTTAAACTAGTCGCACAGACTTACAATTAATTTATCGCTTATTTCATACTGAAATAATCAGTTCCCAGGGCACATCCGGTGGTGTCTCCTAGTTTTCATGGTTTCGCACTTAGCATAATTGTTTTACACTACTTATTCCAAAGGTTTTGTTCTTTTAAGTCTCATCTTCTGGTCAATGTTATTCAGCAGTTAGATTGCTTCGACATTGGTGTGTAGTTTTGCTTCATGTTGAGCAGCAGAGCTTTTGATCACGTTAATGTCCGACTAGTTTATTATTGTTGTCATGATAATACAGATTCCAGGGTAATCACGTAACAAATAATATCCTCCGTACATTGCTATGAAAATATAAATAGTTATTTATGTATCTAGTGCGCGAAATTATACTTTGGTGCTTGAGAATGATTTTTTTTTGTCAAGGCGGTAGCCGAGACACATATCATTCGAAAGCCCAAAAGAAATTTCGTGCATGAGTTGCATAAAACATTTTTTCTACAGACGTCAAAAAATGATGAAAAATTTTTAAAATAATTAAAATACAAAAATTAATGGAGTTCGTGCACGTTGTCAAGATAAAATCAGTGCACGAAATACTTCGGATCCGTTGTCATGATGAATAACTCCAATGCGACATTTCGCATACTAATATTGATGTACAAATGTCATCATTTTTTAACGTCTGTAGAAAAATTATCATTTGAATGCTGCAATTGCTTTAAATACTAAATTTTATGGTTCCACAGCTGATCGTTCTGAATTTATGCGAGAAATTCGAAAAATTATTTAATAAATAACTGCACTACCGGTTCAGCCGATCACAATCATTATGCAAGATGTGCAACTAGATATTGTCACAAATGTGAAATATTTCAAGTAATTAGTTCACATAAATATTTATGTGAACTAATTACTTAAAATACTTCACATTTGTGACACTGCTCCCCCCTTATGGTTCGTCTCCTCGGCGAACTCTGAATCTCTTCCTTGGTATGGCCACAACTTGTTTTCATGGACGACTTTTGGTTTTCCGTTTCTGCCCCTCCATATTCGGAATACAACGTCGCTTAGGCATTTTATGACCTCATATGGTCCCTCCCAGTCTCTCTGCAATTTGGGACTCCTTCCCCTTCTTCTCCTGGGGTTATAGAACCACACCCTATCACCTTACTGGAACTTGGGACTGCTTGCTCACAGGTCATATCGGGCCTTCATTCTGTCGCTGGTATAGTGCGCGTCAAGATATAAGAAAACGAGCTTCCCTCGGATTATCCCTAAATTTATTGAGATGCACAGGTAAAATAGAACAGGGTCTTACTTAAAAATATTTTACTTAGTATTTTAGCAACCGCAAAAATGTGCAACAAGATACTGTTTACCCCGCATGAGTAATAAAAAAATAATTTCCAAGTACATTTAAAGAATCATCTTGCATGTTTATACAAATAGAAATATAAAATATTGAAAATAAATAGGTTGAAAATCTTCTTTAATACTAGACCTACAATTTTTAAACCGCACCCCTTACTGGGAAAAGTTACTCCTACCGATTAGTAAGTCGGGCGGATTTCTTATATCTTGACGGGCACTATAGCTTGTATGTTCTTCTATGCAAACTCATGGATACTTCACAAGTTGTCTTGAAGTTGGCTGACCTATTCCGACAACTGTTGCTCGTTTTCTTCAAGCGGATGTCCAGCAGCCATATCCACCGGTAACCGCAGCTCTTGACCCATCATCAACTTGGCTGGAGTGTACTGGGTGGATTCATTGACCGCCGACCTGTACGCTAGTAGGCACAGGTGAATCTTCTTACCCCAATCACCTTGATGCTCATTGACGAATTTTGACAGATAATCCAGACTTGTTTTGTTGAAACGTTCTACCATGCCATCAGACTGGAGCAGGATATAGTGCTGAAGTTCTTGTTTTGCTAATGCCTAAAATCTTCACTACACATTTAAAAAAATCAGACTCAAAACTCCTGCCTTGATCGGAGTGTCATTTCAATGACACCCCGAATCTTGAAATCACGTTCTCAATAAGGGCATTTGCAACTGTTTCAGCTTCTTGATTCCTTACTTGTATTACTTCCAGCCATTTGGTGAAAAAATCCACGACAACAACCAAGTACTTGTTTCCCCGTTCGGTAATAGACAAAGGTCCAAGTATGTCCACAGCAATTCCCTCATACGGAGAGCCCACGTTGTACTGCTGCATCTTAGCGCTCTGTCGAGTGGCGGGCCCCTTTTTTGAGTTACAGCGTTCACAAGTCTTGCAATATTGTTCTACGTCTTCTTTACAGCCAGCCCAGTAGATAGAAACGTTTACGGACTTTATCAAGTATTTTCTTGATGCCGAAATGTCCACCGCTCTTACTATCATGCAGTTGCTCCAAAATTCGTTCTTTTAGATTCCTTGGCACTAATAATTTTTCTTTTGTTTCCTCTCCCTCAGGATTCTCCCATTTTCTGCATAGTAAGTCGTTTCTGGCTCTCAGAGAACTCCATTGTGCCAAATTGGCCTTGGTGATCGGATCCATAGCGGGAACCAGGTTTCTGATCGATCTTTACCCACTCTATGATCGGCTTCAGAACGGAGTCATCCTATTGAGCCTGTCGCACTTCGTGCATCGATAATACGGATTTATCTTGCTCAAATTCTACTATTCTGGTAACGTTCACGTATCGTTCACGTTTTTCTTGCTTACGGCAGCTATTACAATCATCGTCACACGGTCGACGGAACATGAAATCTGCATTAGAATAAGTTTTCTCAGGTCTGTTTCAAAAACATATGCCTGCAGATGTTCCAACCAATGAGCTGTTTGTTCTTCAGGATTTTTGAACTTCATCACCCACTGCAGCGCTGACAATAAATTTCCGGTCGTATAGTAAGCTGTGAACTCAATCGATTTGATTACGACATAAAGCTCTCTTCTTGTAATGCACCAGTTCTTCTGAGCCTTATGCAGAGTTTTGCTGTAATAGCCAATCATTTTCTCAACGCCGTCTTGTTCTTGAGAGAGAACAGCTCCAATTCCGAAATAACTAGCGCCCGTACCTAAGAAGAATTTGCCCTCCTCGTTTGGATGCGCCAGCACTGGAGACGTTGTAAGAGCATTCTTTAGTTTTTCGAAAGTTTCTTGACTCTCACCGTTCCACTCAAATTTTTGATTGTTTTCTGTTAAAGCATACAGCGGCTCAGCAATCAATGCAAAGTTCTTGACAAATCGGCGATAATAACTGGCCAAACCCAAAAAGCTTCTCAGTTCGTGGATGTTGCTTGGGATCTTCCAAGTTTTTACAGCTTCAATTTTCTCTGGATGTGTTTGTATTCCATCACTGGACAACACATATCCCAAATATTTGACTGTCTTCTGGAACAAGTGATATTTCTTTGGGTTTAATTTCAGGTTGGCTTCTTTCAACCGGTGAAACACTTATCTCAGTCGGGTCATTTCTTCTTCAAAGTCTCTTCCATGAACTATCACATCATCAAGGTAGACAAGTGCAGTTTTCCATGACAACCCCTTGGAGTAGATGCTGGAGCACTTTCTATCCGTAGGGCTACGCCATCACTATTGAGACTGAGGCTCTGCAGTTTCTCGGTGACAATCGAGTCTAATTTTGCTTCTAAATTCTGTTCAACTTGCCTTACTTGTTGTTCGACTTGCATGACTTAACTCTTTAATCCAGTTAGCTCTTCATCAATTTTTTCTTCAATCCCTTGGATCCTACTTGTCATGGTCTCAGTCATTTTCTTCTCTATCGATTGCATCTGCTCCGCTACGGTTTCCTTTACTGCCTGCATCTCTTCAGCTACTGCACCTTTCACTGCTTGCATTTCTTCAGCCATCGCCACTTTCAGCTCAGTAGAAATACCTTCTGTAGATTCAGCCATTTTCAGCTCCATGGCTTTCAAACTCTTCGTTGATTCGGTTATCTTCCTCTCCATAGCTTCTGTAGATTCAGACATCTTCTTCTCCATGGACTGCAACTGCTCCGCTGAAGACTCCGTTATTCTCTTCTCCATGGCCTTCATACCTTCCGTAACTCCGGCCATCTTCTCCTCCATGGATGCCGCCAACCTCTTCATAAACTCCATCAACATCTTCAGTTGATCCTGCACCTCGTTGGTGGCCATGCTTCTTGTCTTGGGCATTTACAACAGTCCTAACACAATTTTAAACACTTCACAACACTGCAATCTAATCCACTCTTCATCGTCCGGATCCAAAATTATTTTCACTGAATATCTCAGGATCCCACTTCTGACACCAATTCGTCACAAATTTTATTGTTAGTAATTTATTTACACAGGTTACAACGCCAATATTCACTTTATACACTTGTATGATTACTATTTCGCTCACAATTACTCGCACTGAATTACTGAATGAATTCCTTTCCTAACTCACGCTCTCATATACCTAAGCCGACAATGGACCAATTTAATTGTCTAACAGTTGATGCCTGGTAAGCACCGAACATCTAGTAACCGTAGGCTGTCAATCACGTCCGACAATTGAACATCGACTTGGTCAATACTAACTAGAATTACAGTTATAGCGAATTCAAATAAATATTTATGTAAACTAATGACTTGAAATATTTCACATTTGTGACAATATTATATAAATTTCAATATTCTACGGCTGAGTGTTTTGAATTTATGCGAATAAATCGAAAGGACTGTTATATAAAGTGCACTTCCGGTTGAGCCGATTGGTACAAAAATAGAAGATAACCATTTAGATGCTACATCAATTTCAAATACTGTATTTTAGTATCCTGTAGCAAACCATTTTGGATTTATACGAAAAGTTCAAAAAAAAATTCGAGTGAAGTGCACTTCCGGTACAGGTGATTGCAACCATAATGCGAGATACAACGTCTTGAATACAAAATTTCAACATTAAACGTCACTACATAAAAATTGAAGAATCATCTTGATGATCAAAGCGCATTTTGGGTAGTTTATAAAGGTTACATTAAAAGATGTTACTAGGAAGGTGAGAGAAAACGGGTTAATGATTATTGGATGCTTATTGCGAAATCCGAATTGATGATTTGGGATTAGGTTTTTTTGTTCGATTGAAGGTTTCAACCTTTTCAATGGCAATAGACTCACAACTGGGCATAAATTCGAAACTATTGGCCGTAGAATGATAAAACTTTGTATTTGAGACTGCTACAGCGTTTTAATAAATTGTACTGTCTAAAATGATCACATCAAAATCAAAACTGTCAATTATTCAGTCAGAAGTTATACAAGTAAGTCATGTGGTGTTCACATCAGATATTTCAATTTATCAATCACTTTCAAAGTATTATTTTATTAAACACTGTGTCTTAGAGGTCTATCTCAACATAAATTGTCTCAGAAACAAGATAGTGAAAACATTTTGAGTTTTTATATTTGATGCATGTAACCTAATACACATCTTTGCAGAATTTCATCTCATTCTTGCTTTTAACTTATTCGTGAAAAGTAAAAGAAAGTATTGTGAAACCGACATAATTCACATTCCCAGATTTTGATGGAAATATTCATTCGGAGCATCTCTGAATCCATTTTGACTATTTTCGGCTTGATGTCGGTATATATGTACATATGTTGATATTAAAATTCAGTATTTGAAATTGCTGTAGCATCCTAATGGTTATATCTTCCATTTTTGTACCCAATCAGCTGAGCCTGAAGTGCACTTACTTCAACAAGCTTTCCGAATTCTCTGTATAAAATCAAAACAATCAGTCGTAGAATATTGAAATAAGTTTGAAATTACCAACTGGTTTTAAATCAGCTCACATGAAGTTTATGATTCATAACAAGTAAGAACATCTTTCCACCATTTGAATGAATTTTTGTATATAAATATATCAAATGATGTATAAGTAAGTCACGTGATGTTCACGTCAGACTTTTTCATTTCACTATCCAGCTTTCTTAAACAGAGAAGTTAAAACGAGCTTTCTGAAAATAAATTGAATGAATGAAAGCAATAAACATATTCATATTATATCACCTTAATAGACAGAAATTTTAAGTTTCGAAGTACAAAATTTATGAATATAAATTGACGACTAACAGTTGATGCAACTGACAAATTGTCAAACTCGATTTTTGTGCTAATATAAAATTGATTTGCATCTCGGCCAATCAGAAGGCTTAAATCTTAGTCTCGTGAGTTTTACTCTATTCTTAACTGGAAGAGTATTAGAGCAAGATCCTAGGCCCACCAGAGTTTACTCAATTTCTGAGAAACAAAATGTGTGGAATAGAGTAGTGTTAGTATGTACTTTGATCGTATACGTATACTTACTAGCTTGGACCGACGGCCAGTTTACAGATACCAGGAGCCAGAGGTACGTTAAAACATTACTCATTTTTCTTAAAGTCTGAGTGCTGATATCTATGTACATATGTTTAAGAGAATATTTTAAAAAATTCATAATCAACACTGCCGGACACCTCCCATCGGCGGTAATTTCTGCTAGAAGACGCTTCAAAGCTCGCAAAAAATGACGTATTCTCACTTATAGTCTGTGTCATAGTTTTTATTAGTGGTGGGAACCGGTATCGGTACTATTCGATACCGGTTTTTGTAAGAACCGGGTACCCGGTTATTTGAATATGCAACTAACCGGTTCTCGGTTCCGAGTCCGGTTCCGATTCCAGAACCGGTCTTCGATTCCGATTCCAGAATCGGTTTTCGATTCCGATTCCTTCGATTCCGATTCCTTCGATTCCAGAATCGGTTTTCAGCTCCAATTCCAGAATCGGTTTCCGATTCTGTTTTCGATTCCCAGTTCACTTCGACTCGATCCCAGAACCGAGAAGAGAAATTCCGATTTTAGACAGTTATTTTCAGTATCCATTGAAAAATAATGTGTTCTGTACCTAACCGATGCACTGTTTCGAATTAGTAGATTCGAAACGAACCGAAAAAAGGCATTTTTTCTTTTTTTTTCACATATAATTAATTTGCGTCACCTATACTGGTTTTATGTTATGAAGACTAATTTTAGCCTTTCGAATCAGTCATTGAACATATGAACTATCAGTATTCAGTATGTGTGAAATATTTCAACATCTTAAACAAAAATATATAGTGTATAATGTAGTTATTTAATTTTATAATCGACGACAAAGTGTGATGAAAATTTAGAGATATCATGACAATAATAATTGAGTGTATTGACAAAATCAGGTAGTTTTAGTATCAAAGACTACCCATGATGCCCCTTGCTATTTCTAGTTTTGGGTAAGATTAATTTTATGGCCGGATTAAGAGCAGATGGCATACTACCATTTTTAGCCTCTTTCAGTTCATTTCAATGTAATTGTTTTGCTCAATAAACTAATAGAAAGATAGGATCTCTTAGAAAATAGTAATATTTGATATTCGGGATAATTTGCAATCCTCTTTGATGTTCAGAACTTTACGTTCATTCATGTTTCAAAGTCTGCAGTGTCACCGATAGGAGTAAAGTAGAAATAAGTAAATGTAGTTATGTGTGGCAACTATAATGTACAAAATATAATTCTTAAAAATTCTAAATGTTCTGTTTGTTCTGGGACGAGTCAGTATAATAAAATAAAACGCTCAACTAAAAGCCCAAAAGGTATTTGTAACTTAAACGCAGTAGAGAAATGATATTTGCCAAGAAAGGTTTTCGGTATTAAGAACCGGAATCGAGATTCGAATCGGAACCTAGATTCGGACCGGAATCGAGATTCGGATCAAAATCGAGATTCGAACCGAAATAGAGACTCGAACCGGAATCGAGATTCGGACCGGAATCGAGATTCGAACCGGAATCGAGATTCGAACCGGAATCGAGATTCGGACCGGAATCGAGATTCGAATCGGAATCGAATTTGGACTCGATAACCGGGTACCCGGGTACCCGGTTAGTTTTGGAACCGTGGAACCGGTTCCATTTTATTCCGGTTTTTAACAGCACTAGTTTTTATGTATAATACTCAGGGAATAATTTAAATATTTTCTGTGAATAGCCAGACCAATCGTAGGGGACAAATATCCTGCAGACAAAATCATTATTTGTACTCATAGCGAAATTTTAATTTTGTCTGGAGGATATTTGGCCCCTTTGCTTGGTCTAGCTGTTTACAAAAAAAAATTGAAATTGTTCTCCGAGTATCATATATAACAATTAGGACTGAGAAGATTACGTAATTTTTCTGCGAGCTTTGAAGCGTGTAGCAGGAATTACCGCCGATGGAAAGTGTCAGGCAATGTTAATTATTAATTTTGAATAATATTCTTTAAGACATACATAAAAATCAGCACTCGGACTTTAAGAAAAGTGAGTAATGTTTTAACCTGGTACCTGTAAATTGGCCATCGGCAAGTATGCATACTACGAAAGCGCGGAAGGGCCACTGGACAAAATATTTTAATCTTGAAACTTCAACTTTTTTCTTGAAATTTAATCTTTTAAGAAAGTGAAATTTGAACTTTTTTTGTTGAAATTTCAACTTTTAAGAAGGTGAAATTTCAATTTTTTTCTTGAAATTTGGTGACGACATTCAGCTTGAGGATTATATTATACAAATATAAAGAAATTATTGAAGAAGAGGACTCAATATGTCTAATGATATTGATAATATTAAGTGAAAATAGAGGGTGCTTCAGTTCCACAGTGGTTATGTGCAAGCCGCCACTGGTACAATATTTTTCAAACTTAATAAAAGTAATGAGCTCATAATCAGATTAACTGTTGAATGTATTATTCCGCAGATTGATGATCATGTGATCTCTCATGCGTGATGAGGATCTCATATCAAAATAAGGGACAGAGTCACCTTAAAAGAATTTCCATGTATTCAAAAGTTGAAATTTCAAGAAAAAAGTTGAAATTTCATAATTGTAAGAGTTGAAGTTTCAAGAATAAAGTTGAAATTTCACCATTTCAAAACTTGAAATTTCAAGGAAATAGTTGAAGTTTCAAGATTAAAATATTTTTTCCTATAGCCCTTCAGCGCTTTCGTAGCATACGACCAAAGTACATATTAACACTACCCTATTCCACACATTTTGTTTCTCAGAAAATAAGTAACGTCTGGCGGGAGGGATCTTGGACTATATAGATAATTTTTTTTTTTGCTTAGGATGATATTTATATTTGACACATGACAGTGTATTATATAGCATTTATTTCTGTCGTTGTCATTACTAGTGATATATTTTTCAAAATTTTATAGAAGATTTTAAAAATACTATTCACATAATATCTAATTTAGGAAGGAAAGCTCAGCCCACTGGGCTTATATTGAATAGAGACATGAAAACTGCGTAATTAATACTACTTATTACGGTGACAGACCGATAAGCATTTAATTTAATTTGTAATTTCAATGATTTTTCATCATTAATATTGGTAAAAATTAGTAAGTGAGACGTGAGACCTTAAAAAAATAGCAAAAAAATTGATATCAGTTCAACTCATTTCAAGAATTAATAATTCATTAGAAACTGTATTTATGTATTATGCAAATGAAATATTCACGGAATTTCCTTCCGATTCCTGAATATATATATATCTGTATATATAATTATGAAATAATTTGAATAACTTTGTATTTCATTTTTCTATTAGGAAAATCAGTTACCAGCAGCAGCAATACAAGCAAAACGAAAAGCCCGGAAAGCAAAAGAACGCCCATGACGAAAAGTGCAGGAACTGCACTCAACAAGGTGCAAACAACTTCCGCTAAGCTAATTTGTCCAGGAAATGATACAACGGTACCATTATTTACTTTACCATGTGAACATGACAGCGCCTGCGCACTGCTTGGTACAGGACTACGATGCTGCACGCGGAAAGATATCCGTTTTAAACGCTGCCTGAAGGGTGTTCCTGCACCTAAACCTGAGCCACCACACACACGTAAGATTTGTTTAAATTATATGATTAACATGAATATATGATAACCATGGATTAAACTGGAAAGGACTAAAAAAACTCGAAGAAATGTTGCTTTATTTCTAACACCATTATCAGTGATAAATATCAAATGTATCACTTCTCAAAATGTTGTATAACGTTAGAGCAAAGCGTATTTGCTGTTGAATGAAATTATTCAGAAATCTCACGTTGTGTTCTCAAAGTATTATTGAAAAAAAAAACTTTTTAATAACAATTAATTTCTGCGGCTTGCTATACCGTACTGAAGAGTCCTAACAAGAACGAAGTACGTGTCTACGGTTGCTTTCCTATTCAGGATGATGGTGTGAAAACCGACTCCTGAATTTGTATTTTTTGTGAAACTTATCAGGTTTTGATTTTTTTTAATTTATAAATTATTATTAAAGAGTTTAGAAAGAAAAATCAAGAAGTCGAATGAAGTTATTGTTCGCAAGATTTTTTTTAAGCTTATACAGGATTAATAAATTCTTTGACATACTACATATTACTATTTGTGATTCACATCACTGTATTAGGTTGAATATACTTAATATCGATTTCTTTTCCTGAGTTATTTCATTGTAATGCTTCAAAAAAAAAGTATTTCAAAATTTTTGATTTTGCAATCTGCATTTTGAAATTGAAAAAAGTCAACGAAAGATATGCATAACTAGCATACAGTGGCGGAGGCGTTCAGAACGGCATTTGTTACAGGCGGTAATATTTCATGATAAATTATAATAATATAATGTAATCTGGACAAAAAATTTGAGCCATTTCATATTTTTGCTGCACCTGAAATTAAGACCGATTGAAATAAGACAGAACTCTTTATTATTCAATCTGTTAGTCAGAGAATTTGCTTTTATTAGGGATGTATAAAACTATAGAACCGAGCTCAAAATAGCGGAAAATTAATGAAATTTTGAAAAATACTCCTACACACATCCTAGAACACTAGAAATAAGAATCAAATTGATCGACGAGATCGCTTAAAAGTTATATAAATTCTCAATTTGCAATATTTTACACAGAAAATAGTAATTCGTTATATTTCTCTGAAGCAATGAAATAATGAGAAGTATAATGTGGAATTAGAGCCATTATTACTCATATTTGGCATCAACTATTTTTTCAAAATACTATTTAATTGGGTTCTATTATGATTGGTATCAAATCATAGCTCCCGGGGAGAAAAGCTTAGAAGAAAGAGTCCTCGTTACCATCTTTAAATTATACTTGCAGCAATCAAATGTCAAAACTGTATATACCAATGAATCTAGAGAAGGACTCTTAATTTTCAAAAATACTTATTTTATGTAAGGATTAGAATATTACTACCATCTGATACTTCAACAATGACAGCTGACACTTTGACAATGACAGCTATTACTTTGATAATGACAGCTACCACTTTGACAATGACAGCTGTCACTTCGTCAATGATAGCTGTCACTTCGTCAATGATAGCTGTCACTTTGACGAGGACAGCTGCCGCTTTGAAATATAGAATTAATTGATGCGACACTCTAATAAATTCATGAAACAGCGACCCTGAAATTTCTGGTCGAGGAATTACTGTGTAGCCACACCAGATTTCTCTAAATATAATACCCAAGAAATATTGAGGGAAAACCACAATTTGTTTCAAATTTATTGTAAATGTATGGTTTACGAATTGAACAAAGTTTCTTTGAAATTTTATCAATATTTACTTATAGGAGGATTGGGGTAATTGAGAGTAGTAGGTTATTGGGAACAGATAGATGAGTAATACTTCCCGCCGCGCTACACCATCTCGCATCTGTTCAACGGACGCATCCAGCGCTCCTTATTACGTACATCAAAATGGGGGTGAAAGGTCGCACGCATTTTGTCAAGATGAGTCGAACTTTTTTTTTTGCAGTTCTGTTTTAATTTCTGTCCTATGTTGTGATAGATGTGAATATCATATTTTTTAGTTCAAAAACACCAAATTTCGATACTATCATGCTCGTACTATCCCCCACGTTATTTGAAGCTCACCAAAAATACTGTTGAGGATGATGGCCATTTTGATTTTTATTCACTACTTCGGGCAATTAGGAACGTCGTCAGGCGAGTAATTGGGAACTAGAGGAAAGCTGAGGAAGAGAAACTTTCAACTAGAAAATCAGAAAAGAATTTTAAAACCATACAAAAGAAGCCACGAGTCAAGGATCAATTTGGATAAGGCTTTATAAGGAAATGAAAAAGAAGATGAGTTTTTTGCATAATATGCAACGAAAAGTATGAATTCTCACTGACAGAAGATTTGATCATGTGCGCCATTTGTGAACTCTGGGCACATGAATAATGTACTATCGGCGAGACTAGTAAAAGTTACGTGTATAATATGTGCCACACAAAGAAATTATAGTTTATTATATAGATTTAATCGTGTTGTTCCTAATTACCCCATACCGTTCCCATTTCCCCCGCGGGATGATCCCAATTACCCTATAGGGTATCGGGTAAAAAGGAACGGCATTGTTTTTTGTTTTTGTTTATATTTCAATAAAACTTGGATTCTTAAGGATTTATTTGTGACTTATAAGTAGATAGATAAGCAAAGTTTATGTTGCGATGAAGGTTAATTCAGTTTGTGACTTTTTTCTATCACTTTCGAGCGTTGGAAGTTAAGTATTCTCAATTTCCTCACACTCCCCTACCGTTCTAGAGATTTCAATTAAATTCTTTGAAATTCATTGCTACCGATGAGTAAACTTGAAAATACCCATTTATGCGAACGGTATAACCCGATTTTACCTGATAATGGAGTCTAGCAGAGTTTATCACTGAAAAAATCTTAACTAATCAAGAATCATCCTATTGAGCGACAAATTTATAATATAATAAACTACTATTTTCAAACCTATAATTTGATGTTTTTGAATTTCAACCGTATACAAATCATTATTGTTTTGCAAAATGAGGGAATTACCCGATTTAACCCAATAACTCAAATTAAATACTTGCTGGATCACCCATCAAATTTTAAATTACCCGAAAACCGGGGATTCACCTGCACAATTGCAACACTGAATTAAAATTCAACCTTCTAAATCTAAACGATGCTCGATGTTCTATAAAAGTACAACGTCGCATTCAGTTGAGCGATTTGAACAATAAATATTTTTTTTTCCTCCATTTCGATTTTAACTTATGTTAAATATGCCATTTTGGAATATTTTTTCTTCAACACTGTTATGGAATATGCATTTTCCATAACCAAAAATTATGTTGGAACAGGTGACATTCCACACGTCGTGTAAGAATAATATTCTGTAACAGTGTAGAATCATTTCGACGAATCAGGAGATGTTATTTTGGTAACTATGGTTACGTCTCAACAGTTCAGATATTCTTTTCCGGCTTTATGTTCGACGTTTCATAATTTCCAAAGTTTCTTCTGAAATATTGGTGCGTTTCTAAAACCTTGTTAAAAAAAGTATAGTCTACAACATGTATTGGAATGGCGTATTCCATACTCGCGAACCGTAATAGTGTGTGGAATTAGGGCCATTCCAATACTTGTTGTAAAATATACTATTTTCTACAGTCACTATAGAATGGTACCCATTCCACACGCTGTAGCGTGCGGAATAGGGGTCATTCCGCACGCTCAGGGGTTCTTAAGAAATCCGCGTGGCATCGCGAAAAAACTGTTTCATTACTATCATAATTTCAATTCTTCTTGATTTTCTTTCAATTCCTCTGTAAAATGGAGTCAATATGAGTAATTTTATCAACATTTGATGAATTGGAATGAGATCAATGAAGCAAATTCTTCCTCAGAAAACGGTATATTTTGATTATAGATATACACGCGAACACCTTTGACTGTAGAAAAAATAACATCCGTCACTCGTGCGAATCGATCATACCATGCTTATGTGAATTCTGCCACTCGACTTCGTCTCGTGGCTGAATTATTCACATTCGCATGGAATGATCTCCATTCCGCACTTGTATCGGAATATACTATTATATGTCCATCATTATTGAAATTTGAGAAATACACAAACACGTGAAATAGTATATTGTGTGTGTATAAATTGGGCGTACACGAACTCGGCACCAAGAACATGAACTTGGCACCAATGCTAATCCGATTAGCGCGGGGCGCACACGAACTCGGCACTATCAATTTTCAAATAAAGCCACGATCTACCTGCAAGATTTGGTTTTATAAGTCTCTATATTTTATTTTAAAATTAATTTGTATAAAAAATAATACTGCAAATAATATATTTATTGAAACTTTAAAAAAAAAATTATTAAAAAAGAGACTTATTCATACATTGTTACAAAAACTTATAAATATGTATAGAACAAACTAAAACATTTAGTTTTTTTAGGAATTTTTGACATTGGAATAATTTTCTCTTGAAGTCATATATCCTTGTTGAACTTTTTCCCATCTTTTATCTTCCATTGTACCTTTTCCTATTTCCAAGGTGGCAGTAGGAAATTAAAAAAGGTAATGTTTCTTCACTATTTGGTAGCAAAAACTTAATGTACTGCTGATTGACACTAAATTTGAGTAATGGAATATCCTACCTTGAAAGTGAAGACCCAGGCTAGCTATTAATAAGGGCACCAGAAATATTTTACCTGAAAAATAGGAAATGGGCGCCACTCCCAGGAAATGATCAAAGGAGAAAAAGGTACTATTCTGGGAGACAATAGCGACAGCAAAAAAGAAATAAAGCATAGACGTCGAAATCAATTATAAATAAAATTATTATTAAATTAAAGCAAAGAATTCCAAAAATTATAATTCAAAAAATTTGTAACTTACGAAAATGATTGAAGCTATTATACAAAAACAAAATCTCACTGCAACAGCCAAAAGGGAACTGGAGAGCACGTCACAGACGTTCAAAATTACGTTACAAAAACTAGCTAAATATCCTCTTCAGGCGGAACTCAAGACTAGTATCGGCAGAGGAGATAGATGTCGAATTGGTAGCCACAAAAACAACGTCAGACAAGAACGTTCCCTGAATTAAGTAAAGTTGATCTTGCGTCTTATAGGGCTTTGATAAATACCCAACGGTCCTTGAAGGTGTTAAGGTTGGCCGTGCGCTTGGTCGTCAACTTCGGGAGATATTAATGTTCTTCTTAATTTCGTAGACGTGTTGATGTTTTTCTTAACTTGAAGTTGGTCAAAAACTAGTCTCAAGTGGCCACAGGTCCCTAAGATTCCTAGCAGTTTACACTGAAAACAAACAACCCAACCAGTATCCAATTCAACTGAAACAGGAGGTTCCTACAAAAAAATTCGAGAGCTCTCTTCAAACGTGAAGCGTTAAACTTGAATGAATAAATTTAGATTCAATTAAAAAACGAATAAACTGTAAATTTAGTAAAAGTTAAATAAAATAATCAGTAAGCTATTTATTTGTCTGATTTGAAATAGTGCACTAAAAATTTGCAAAGTAAAAAAACTACGCTGAGCATTAAAGAGAAGAAAAAACACAGAAAATACAAAGTCTAGCAGGACAAGAAAAAGGATTTATTAGCGACGAGTCGATAAATTTACGAACGTGGTTCGTTACTAAAAAAATTGGATCAATCTTCACAAACTCGTAGGATTTTCCAGCTTAAAAACGGGAACTAAAGCCCACAACAAAATATTTTAAGCTTTGGAAACAAAAAACTACTAAAACAACGTAAGAAACTAAACTACGAGTTGTTGAATGACAAATCCGCAACGCGTTGGATCCAAAATATAGTTAAATTATGTATTATCAACCACTTTCACTAATCATTCATACAGCACACATACTTAGGTGAGGAAAGGTAAAGGGAGGAACGAAGATAGCCACAAATCTCGTAGGTTTTATTACTTCGAGTGTTTATATAAAAAAAATCGCGTATCACCGAATCGATATCCGCCTGATCGCGTTTGGTAGTAAAAAAAAATTTAAAACAGAAATACAAAAAAAACCGGTAAATTACAAAAAAGGAAGGTCTACTCTTGTAGACGGAAAAGTATGGTAAACTAGGGCAGGTAGCAACTAGACATGTGTACGAAACACTATCAATAGTAATAATTATCAAAACTAATCTGAATACAAAACATCAGAAATAGTTAAACGAATCTTCCCGAGGAAGGACAACAAACAATAATAACCTCCTAAAGAGGAAAAGACCAGCTCCTACGACCGGAACGGCTATTGCCTACGCTATTATAAAATTTAGAAAAAAAAAATAAATTTAGAACAAAAAATATCAATTTGGTATAAAAGTTTCAAGGTAGTAAAAAGGTGCTGAACACAAAAAACTAACAAATAATAAAGGATGAAAGAAATGAATTTGGAAAACAAAAGGTTAACCACGCGGGTCGCCTCAAACGAAATCACTAGAAAAATAATACTAAATTTGGAATACGTGAACAAAATAATAAACGAAATACTCACAAAATCATAACACTGATTTTAATTAAATAAAATAATCACCAAATTTAGAACAACAAGAAAAATCACAAGACTACTCAAAAACAAACGTCTGCAACAACAGCTCGGAAGCAAGAGAGCGAGGAAGAAGCAGACGCGTCGACTCCCCAAGAGAGCGCTTCAATCAAGTGTCGGACGAACGTACTATTTTACAAATTAGTGCGAATCTGCTACATAGATGGCGACATGGGTATGCAATGGGAAAACAATTGTACAAAAAAAAAGACGTCAGACGAAATTTTTGTAACACCATCTAAGTTTGTTTATTATGTATAAATGGCATCATTTTGATGAAGTCAAAAGTGGATCTTGGAATATGAGAAGTAATTATGTGAATTGATGAATTTTATAAATGAGTATTGTTTGCATGTAATGTATGTGGGTGAATCGAAAACCGAAAAGAAAGGATAATTGTAAAGAAGAGATAAATGATTGTCATTATTTCCGGATGTGAGCACTGAGCAGAGAGTAGTAATTTTGATGAATGAAAGAGTATGTGAGAAGCTAGGCTTTTCTACACCTAGAATCCTCTGGTTGCGATTAAAGATAGGTTTTTTTAGAACATTCATTTTGTTCGTTTATGGTCCAACTGGATCTAAAAGCGATTCTGAAAAAGAACAATTCTGGATTATGCTAAATGATGCGATTGATATGTGTGTATCATGGGAGAAATTGATTATTTATAGTGATTTGAATGGCTAGGTGTGAAAAGCAGTACTTCTGGCATTGTTCTAGCTCCTAGGTAGGTTTGGTGATAGTGGAGTAAATGGCAACGGTGAGAAAATTCTTCAACATAAGTTAATTAGATAAAATGGTTGAAGCTGAGTGCGGATATGTGAATATTGTGAGTAATATTTTTTGGGATTTCAGTCAATAATTTATTAATTTCTTTTCTGCATCAGCTGAAACTGTAAAGCAGAAAAGAGATTAATAAATTATTGACTTAAATACCAGAAAATATTACTCACAATATAAGTTAATAAGTATGTAAACATGGTAGAATAGGAGTGAGAATAGAATTATAATTGATTTTATTATGTATGATGGAAGATTGAAAATATATAGCTCTCAATACGAAAGTCAGGTATCCTGCTTATATACAGAGCTGGAATAAGTACTCCAAAAAAGTACTGAAATACTAAGTACTAAGTACTTTCAGAAAAATACTTACAGTATAAGTACCAGTATTACTTAAAGTACTTTTCTCAAGGTACTTAAGTACTAAGTATAAGTACTTTATATCATAATGTAACATACCTCAGTCCTTAATAGGGGTACTAAATATACAATCATTAGTTTCAAGTTACAAGTGATATCTCCAAGTAGCATAATTTTAAATTACAAAAATAGAATCATTCATTCCAGGAAGCAGCACCTGCTCTATGCTGAATTCATAAAACTAGAGTTTATTGGAAGAATCAGTGGAGAAATTAATTCCTAATAGTATTATAGTTATTATTTGCTTTCAAAAGTGATGACTGATAAGTTTTCACAAATTTGATTACTTGAGGCACGAAGTTCTGGTGAATTAATTATTCCGAAAAAAAAATGCGTTATATGGGTGCTGATGAAGTGTATTATATGTTATGAACTTCCTAATGGTAGGATAATCATTTCGCATTTCTGAATCTGTTTGTTTGTCTACTAAATATTTCAGTAATTCCAATTCAAATTTGGTCACTGATTATTATTTGTTCGTATCTATCGTTTTCTTGATTTCGATTTTATCGTCGCCATAAAAGCCGAAAAAGTTATTAGAGCTGATGAAATCGTTGGTTTTGCGAAGTATTGAGGCAATAAATGTTGATTTTGTAGGTTTGATAGTAAGAAATTAGAGTTTATACTCTATGCAGGTCATCTCTGAAGGTCTGCTACTTTAAATATTTTGTTTCCCTTTCAATATGAAAAAATAAATGTACCAATTCTCTACAGAAGAATTATTTGAGTCGTCTTATTCCAAAACCCTCAGTCAAATAATTTTTTTTTGTTTTTTTTTTTTTGGGTTTTTTCCAATATTTGTGAAGTTGTCTATCTGATGTATTCTCTACTGAGTTCCAAAAGTGGCTCAGTACTATGTAAATGGTATAGGAAAAAAAGTGGTTACTCTCAATTCTGGCCAAGTCAGTGGAATTCAAATCCGTCCAAATCATATGCCAACTGAACTAACTGAAGGAACTAAATGATCCTCAGTTACACGCTAACTTGCTTTTGCTTCCGTTAATCGGGCGAATATGAATATCATCAAATAAGACATAAATCAGTTTATCATTGTTTTCTAAAAAGTAGATGAAACTGACTCAGCCGGCTTTGTAACTAAACGACTCATATATCTCCTTATCAAATTTTCCCCGTTCTTAAATTATAAATTGGGTATAAAATCCATCTGTATTATAAAGGAGAAGGTATAATAAAAAAAAAATATTATAATAAAATACATTGTTGGGAAATAATTCTCTGTTCACTCACTTGGATATGATAGTAAAAGGTTATCCTACAATATTTGATTGTAAAATACGGAATTGTCTGTTGATCTATAAGCTATGATACTTAACTCTTATCATGGAATCCATTTGGCCCAAATGCAATAAGTTTCAACCTGCGTTTATTAGTGAAAATTGTGCTATTTATAATACTTCAAGTACTTTAAGAAATACTTACAGTACATCTAAAGTACTTAAAGTACTTTTGAGTACTTAAAAATTTTTTGAGTACTTACAGTACTTTTAGAATACTTAAAATACTTTTTTCACTTACAGTATTAAGTACATATAAATTTTTGCTTAAGTACTAGTAATAAGTACCACTTGGAAAAAGTACTTCAAGTAAAGTACTTTAAGTACACAATTTACTTTAAGTAATACTGTAAGTATTTTTATTGTAAGTATTACCCAGCTCTGCTTATATATAATTTAGCGCTGCAGGCCAATTAGGCCCATGGCTTCTGTTACAATTTTTCGCCATTTTTTACGGTCCTGTGCTAATAACTTAAAGTTCGTAATCCCTAGTGTCTCTAAGCCCTTTTTCACCGCGTCATACCACCTCTCCTTTGGTCTTCCCCTTCTTTTCTTTTTCACAACATCTCCGTCTAACATCTTTCTTACTACTCACTAATAGGTACTCTAATAGTCTCAACACATGCCCTAGCCACCGTAACCTTTGTGCTTTAACCACTTCCACTATTCCAGGCTCACTATAGAGTTCCATAAGCTCGGTATTAGTTCGTCTTAACCTCACATCACCCTCTTTTTACCACCATAAATCTTTCTCAGAATTTGTCTCTCCCACACTTCTAGTTTATTTTGCATAGTCTTGTTTAGCACCCACATTTCACTACCGTACAGTACCACTGGTCTTATAATGGTTTTATACAACCGCTTTTTTGTACTTCTTGACATACTTTTTGATTTTAATAGTTTCCCCATAGCTCCCGCACTTCTTTTTCCTTTCGTTATCCTTGTTATAATATACCGCTCTTCGCTATTGTTGTTTGTTACATTAACACCCAAGTAAACAGAGTTCTGAACTTTCTCGAATGCGTAAGTTTTACCTCCTCCAACCTGTATTTTACGGTAATCTTCTTGTGTTTCTTGATGATCCGACTCTATCTCCATGTATTTGGTTTTGTCCTCGTTTATTTTTAATTCCATTGCTTCCACCGTTTGGACTGAACGTTTGAATACCTCTTTTAGTTCTGTTTTTGTTCTAGTTATTGACGTTATGTCGTCTGCAAACGCTAAACATTGGTGTTTTAATAAATAGACTTTTTTGGTTTTAATTCTGTATATTTATTTTTATTTTGACGTTTCGAATCTCTAACCGAAAGTCTTCAGAAAAAATGATACAAAAATAAACAAGGCAAGCATGTATAGATCATTGGTGTTTTAGTTGACAAATGGTTCCTTTTGTGTAGATTGTGCTTTTCCTTATAACCCACTCTAGCGCCAAGTTGAACAGGACGGGTGATACTGGCTCTCCTTGCCTTAGTCCTCTGTTTACATCGAAGCTCTCTGATGTTTCTCCATCCACCAGGATTCTGCATTTTGTCTCTTCATGGGTAGTCTTAATCAATCTTATCAATTTTTTGGGTATTCCTAGTTCTGCGAGTGCTTCATACAGTTTATATTTATTTATTGTATCATATGCTTGTTTGAAATATATAAACAACATTTGCAGGCTTAGATTGTGTTCATAACTATTCGCTATAGTTTGTTTCAGTGCAAATATTTGATCCGTAGTTGATCTGTTCGTTCTGAAACCAGCTTGATATTCTCCTAGAGTATTGTCCACTTGTTTTTGTATTCTATTTTTCAAACATCCTGCTGAAATTTTGTACGCCACGTCTAATAGTGCTATACCTCTGTGATTTTCGCATTTCAGTCTGTCCCCCTTTTTATAAATTGGGCATATTAGTGCTTCCTTCCATCTCTCAGGCATACGTTCAGTCCGCCATATATCCTCTATTATTTCCATAATATACTGGATTACTGCGTCTCCTGCATTTTTGTATATCTCTGATGTTATTCCGTTTATTCCCGGGCTTTTATTATTTTTCAACTGGTTCAGCATTTCTCGAATTTCATTTATGTCTGGTGGTTTTTGTTCTATACTATTCCCTTCTTGTTGAATTGTTTCGGTTTCATTTGTAGTTCCCATAGCCAGATTACCCTCATTCAGCACTTCCTTGAAATATTCTTCCCATACATGTATACAGGTATCCTGCTTACGACTGAATAAATGTTGACGAATACCGCGCCTTATCCGATCCGTTATTTGGCCGAATGTTGATCGTGCCACGGCTCGTTCATCTACAGCCTTATTCATAGAGAAGTCAAGCCGAACTAAAGAACGACGATCTTAGTACTAACGTTAGTACTTATACATAGAGCGGACTTAACTGTAGTCCGAGACTAAAACCGAGCTAAGTCCGGACTTATAGAACTGCTTCTGCCATAGTTTAGCCGCGGACTAACCTATTATTTTCTATTTGTTTCGTGTTTGTTGTGAGAAATGGATGATATTATGAATAATGCAAACGATAACAAAATATGAACGATGTTGAAGAACATCGTAGGAATCAAAAAAAGTTTATTAAAGACATGTAAATTCGTTTGAAAAATATAATAAAACAGAGTTTGAAAATATCCACAGATAAGTTGTTCATTATATTAGATAGTTTTATATCAGTATTTTTTTTAAATTCAATGAATTATGATTTATTTATGTATTTAATTTTTCATTATAAATTTTTATAACAAATTTCTTTTAATTCTTTTTCCAAATATATCATGCGTCATTGCTTCGTATTGGTAACGCATCCAATTTGATAATTTTCAGTATGCAAAAAATATAATTGTGTATAAAATAATAACATAATCTTACTTCCATCAAATTACCCAATAAATGTAACGAGAGAAATCAATTTAATTTGAATAGATAAATCTACATACATTTTATTTACCACGTATATTAAAAGAATAGAAAAATAAACTTTATTACTTGGATAAAAAATAAAAGGTAGACTCTAGCACAAAATAAAATTGATAATAATTGATAAGCTGATGAGAATTTTGACAGTTCATATACTAATGCGCATGTGCAGTATAAAAACCAACCAAAACCAAATGGATGTTGCAAACTAACTTCGAACTAGTTAATACTAGTCTAAATTTGAACTATGAATATATAACTCTAGATCCGTACTAAGTCAGGACTACTTAGATCGGTTCTAGTCGTCGACTATCATGCTTACTATGAATAAGGCTGCTAGACACCACACTTGCCCGTGTAGCTCATCTATTTTTAATAGATCGACAGGCTTACCTTTAACCTCCAAACTAGTGAAAATATTATTCCAGATTTTATCCTTGCACTCTGAGTTCCCATATTTATCATTCTTTTGATCGTAAAGGACCAGAAACTTTCAAACTTTTTCATTTCCACCATCGTATTTTGACATAATATATGCTTTTAATTATCAAACAAAACAGAAGATAGTATGCCGATACTGCACCGTCAACGTTAAAAATTTGAATCGAACTCGGCCGAATTTTGGTGAATCGAGTGCGCTCGAGCATGATACGGCAATGTTTGAACAATCGCATTTGTGTACATAGTGCAATTCTTTGACCGTATGACGACCAACACTCGGCCGACTGACGGATCGGATACGGTGCGGTATTATGTGGCTCGACCTTTAGAGTGAAAGGATCTGGTAAATTGTTTCGAACTAGAGGATCTTTTGTTGAAATGTTGGATGAATCGCTTCCAGAATGTGAGCATAATTTTGATTGCAATATAAATGATGTTTGGGCAAGATTTAAGCAAGATTCAAGCAACATTTGAGGACTCCATAATCTGAGGTGCAAAGCAATTCATAGTAAGCATGATAGTCGGCGACTAGAACCGATCTAAGTAGTCCTGACTTAGTACGGAACTAAAGTTATGTATTCATAGTTCAAATTTAGACTAGTATTAACTAGTTCGAAGTTAGTTCGCAACATCCATTTGGTCTTGGTTGGTTTTTATACGGCACATGCGCATTAGTACATGAACTGTCAAAATGTTCATTGCCAAGTACAATAAAGCAAAATATTTATGTGCTAATTAATTATTATTCTTCATTTTATTTTGTAATAAAGTTCATTTTTTTATTTTTTATCCATGTAATGAAGTAAATTTTTCTATTCTTTTAATATACGTCGTAAATAAAATGTATGTAGATTTATCTTTTTAAATAAAATTGATTTCCGTCGATACATTTATTAGTAGGCAATTAGATGGAAGTAAAACTTGTTTCTATTTTACGCACAATTATATTTTTCGCATGCTAAAAATTATCATACTGAATGCGTTATCAATACGAAATATGATCTATTTGAAAAACTAATTAAAAGAAACTTGTTATAAAAATTACGAAAAACTAAATACATCAATAAATCATAATTTATCGAATTTAAAGAATTATTAATATAAAACGAACTATCTAAATTCTAGAGTAATGAACAACTTATCTGTGAGTAATTTTAAATTCTGTTTTATAATATTTTTCAAACGGATTTACATGTATTAAATAAACTTTTTTAGATTCCTACGATGTTCCAGAATATCATTTATATTTTGTATATCGTTTGCATTATTCATAATATCATCTATTTTTCACAACAAACACGAAACAAATACAAAATTATAGGTTAGTCCGCGGCTAAACTATGGCAGAAGCAGATCTATATATAGTCCGGACTTAGTTCGGTTTTAGTCTCGGACTAAAGTTAAGTCCGCTCTATGAATGAGTTTCACGTTAGTACTAGGATCATCTTTTTTTAGTCCAGCTTAACTTCTCTATGAATAAGGCTGATATGTTTCTCAGCCTTGGCAAATACGGCTATTCTGGCCTTTTGGTACTTTTGTCATATTATTCAAATGGTCAAAACGCTCAATAATATTTCTACGACTGTAGTAAAATGATAGAATTCAATAGATATTATTTTTGTGTGGATTGGTTTGACGCTTCAGAATTCTGAAATTCCGGTCTGTAAAAGATATATGAATTATAAATATTTTTAATCGTCTCAACAAATAGTTATTTTTTAACTAGAGCACTAAAAACAGGTATTATCATCCGCCATTTTGTGTCCTGTCAATAAAAGAAAGAATGTAAACATTACAGAAAATGCGTTGTTTGACGAGGATAGAATGTTATAATAACTTGAAAAACTAAAGAAAATAGTATCGGAGTGACTCATTAATGTGCCGAATGATTTATCATCATTATTAGCGGCAATTGTGGCTGTGAGATTCACAGACGAATTATAAGTATTTCATATAAAAGTACATATATTCAGTCAAAATTTCCATTTAAAGTTATGATCAGATTTAAATTTTGATTGAAAGTATCTCAGTTCATTTTAATATATATTTTCATCTGAATTTTTAGACACGATCATAGAATCTAACCTCAATTTCAAGCAATAATTGATCAATATATTTATGTAATATAAATAGGTACCTATTATATGAAATATATATTATATGTTCACATATTCACATATATAAATATATTATAAGTATAAATAATATATAATCAATTATTTTTTTGAATAGTAAAATATTACGAACTCACAATTTTTTTATCAAGACATGCGATATTAAAAATTGCAAATAGTACACTTCCATGTTTTTTATCCCTTGGGTGAGAGCAGTAAAATAATGAATCTTCCAATAAATATGCATAAAAGTTTTTCTAGGGAAGCTAAAGATTACAAAGTTTGAAGATAAACAATAGAGTTTTATATATTTAGAGATCCTGAAATGCAGTAAATTTGTCAAATTGTTTGCAAAAACTGTATTACAAAATATAAATTGAAATTCCATAATAATATTCTGAGTATTTAATATTACTCCAATTATATATGATTGAAAACCGAATAATTTGATTCAACATTTGAAAACTAAAAATTCTAAATTGAAGCATGTAATTTGATTACAAATAATACATCATGCCAAAAATAAATAGTTTGATAGACTCTGATATTATTTTATCACGATTTTTACCTTAAGATTAAACTATTTCGACTCAATCATCGCGTTTCCTGCGCTGTTCCCATATGCTAAAGAGCTTTCTAAGGACACCAAATGGCGGATGATAATACTCATCTATTTAGTGCCTTAATTTAACTAGGCAAAAAAATAGAAGATTTACTGACGCGGCTAGAGTTCCAGAGATGAGGCGTAGCCGAGTCTATGAATCTAGGCAAGGCAGTAAATCTTCATTTTTTGCCATGTTGAACACATAATTTTTTTCCGATTGTTTATATTTGATTAATTTTATGATTAATTTCAATATTTTTGAAAAATGTCATCGCCATCAAATTATGTTGCTATATATTTGTTGATCGGTTGCCAAGTTGTGATGCGTATGTTGGGCGGTTGCTGTGGAAACGACACTTTTACTGCCTAGGCAGTAAAAATGTCACTTCACAGTCTGTAAACTGTCAATAAAGTCGTATTTTTAAAGTCAATCGGCAAAAAACATTATTTTCAAAACGCATCCTATATTCTCTATGATCCGTGAGAATTCAAAAGGATCTTTCTATATCACATTATTTTTGGGTGTGAGATTTAGGGTGATGAATGAAGAGCCCTCCTTTCCATATCTCATAGAATGCTTATAATGGGCTTATTTGTTATGTTTTCTAAATTTGTAATTATCTCATTCACAACTGACCATTGGTGGCCAACCGATGATTGCGATACAATCGAAGTAATTTGATAGAAGGTTACTCTCAGTGGTGATACTCCTTTATTTCATAGTAATAATTTTATTTTAGGTTGTCAGTTCAAGTGGTTTAGTCCTCTTCAGTCTTGTTTTTTTATTCTAGTGTTTCAAAATGTCAAGCACAAGGTTGTTAGTGTGATTATGTGATTGGTTTTTGTGTTTCCATGCGGACTGTTTGACTTATTTTTCAACTGCATTTGTCTTCAAGTCTTTGAGAGATGTATCATTCGATATGTATGAAGGTGCGTTGGCTATGATGCGTATAAGTTTTGCCCTCACTGTATGATGCTAATGTTAGTTGGTTTGACGCATCTTCATAACTATTGTGGGTGATTTAGGTGATGTTAATGAAAAAGCGCGTGTATTTCTCTTGAACTATTTATTACTCGGAGAATGTTCGCAGACGAGAGAGCAGAGAGGAAGAGCCGGACATTAGTATGTACAGATGTTTTAAAAGGGAAGCATGTGTGAAGTGGGGGTGTGACTGGGATATGACCGTAGTTTTTGCAGATTTAGGTTTCCAAAAGGGATGAAATGAAGTCAAGAGTCTTAATATGCTGCAGAACAAGAACTGTGAAAGTGGGACAAAGATAGAAATAGTAAGGATGACAAAGAGGGATAGAAGAATATTATTTTACAAGATATATACAATATTTACAATAACTTTAATAATATATTTGGTTTGTGTTTGTATGTAAGTGTGTGCATGTATATGAGTGTACAGCCAGATATGATTGTGTGTATGGCAACGGATAAGTAGGAGACATTTGTCCCTACAGTACCCACCTGCTAGTGATTGAGATTATGTAAATCCGGCTTGCAAACGGTCCGGGAAGCGGACACGACTGCCTGAACAGGTTGAATGGCTCTTCGTATCAGTGTTGGTTCTTTGAGTGGATGGCAAGTCGGGGATGATCCATGGCTGCTCCTCAGCTGGTGGACTTGGGTCATTGATGACGTCAGATGTATCTGGATCATCTGTCATGACGTAGGCGGGTTTCAATCGATCGACTGAAACGTTTACGTTGCGACCATTAATATATACAACGAAAGTTTTATCCGTTCGACGAATGACGTTGAAAGGGCCATCATAAGGCTGCTGGAGTGGTTGTTTTGGGCTGTCATGGCGTACAAAGACCTGATTTATATTAGCAAGATCTTTGAAGATAAATGTTTTTGTTATGCCATGACGTGAACCTCCAACAGGTCTTAGATCTCGCATGTGTTGGCGAAGTTTCTTGACAAAATGACTAGTGTCACCATCGTCATTGATTGTGTTCGTATCAAGAAACTCTCCAGGCAAACGAAGAGACTGGCCATACAGCATGTCGGCTGATGTTCCTCGGAGATCTTCCTTCCAAGCTGAGCGGATGCCAAGTAACACGGTTGGTAATGCTTCTGTCCAGCGATCACTTTGATGGCACATGATCGCTGCCTTAAACTGTCGCTGGAATCGCTCGACCATGCCGTTGGCAGATGGATGGTAGGCTGTTGTTTTAAGATGAGTCGTACCTAATAAACGATTCAAATGTTTGAATGAGTGCGACTCGAATTGCCTACCTTGATCTGAAGAAATTCTCAGAGGAGTGCCAAATCGAGCGATCCAGTTGTCGTATAGAGTGCGAGCGACAGTTGCAGCCTCTTGATCGGCCATCGGAACAGCTTCTGGCCATCTGGTGAAGCGATCCACCATGGTGAGGCAATATCTGGATCCTTCAGATGATGGCATGATGACGATGTCGATATGAATGTGCTCAAATCGAGTAGATGGTGGTGTGAAGGTACCAATGGGCGCAGAGACATGACGCAAGACCTTTGATTTCTGGCACTAAAGACAGTTGCGGGCCTACTGTCGGCTGTCAGCTTTGATGGACGGCCATATGTAACACTGAGTTACAAATTTGGCTGTTGCTTTAATTCCTGGGTGTGACATTTTATGCAAGCTGTTAAAGGCTAGCTTGCGGAAGCTCCTTGTGAGGAATGGGCGAGCTGCTTTTGTGGAGATGTCACACCAGACTGAAACGTCAGTACCAGGTAATGGTATTAGTTTGAGGTCAAGTACAGAGCGGTGTATATGGTGAACGACCGTGCCTCCACCATATGCCTGAAGTGCTTGACCGCAAGATAGATGGCAAGAAGCTCACGGTCATACGCTCCGTATTTGCACTCAGCTGGACTGAGTTTCTTGGAAAAGAATTCTAGCGGCTGCCAACTTCCGTCAACCCATTGTTGGAGGGCAGCATCCACAGCGTAGTTTGACGCGTCAGTAAAGATGGCTAGAGGTGCGCTTAGCTCCGAGTGAGTCAACAATGTTGCTTGTGCGAGACTCTCCTTGCTAGCCTTAAACGCTTGGATGGCCTCTGGTGTCCAATTCACAGGTATTTTGCCCTTGACGTTGCCCTGAAGATGATTGTTCAATGGTGCTTGAACCTCAGCAGCCTTGGGTAGAAATCTTCTGAAAAAGTTTATCATACCCAAAAACTGACGCAGCTTCTTCACCGTATCTGGCTGAGGGTAGCCAAGGATGGAGTCGACCTTGTCGGGTAGTGGACAAGTTCCTGTCCCAGAAACTAAGTAACCGACAAATTTGACTTCTGACTTACCGAAGATGCATTTGGAAGGGTTTATCACTACGCCGTACTTCTTGAATCGCTGGAACAAGATCTCGAGATGTTGATGATGCTCCTTAAGTGATGATGATGCGATTAAAATGTCATCTATGTAGGCATAGCAGAACTCTAAACCTTGCAGCACTTCATCGATAAAGCGCTGGAATGTCTGCGATGCATTTCGTAAGCCAAAAGTCATATATTTAAACTCAAAGAGGCCGAATGGTGTTGTAATGGCCGTCTTTGGAATGTCTTTCTCGGCAACTGGAATCTGGTTGAATGCTCGCATCAGATCGATGGTGGAAAAGATGATTTTGCCGTGCAGCGATTGCGAGAAATCCTGGATATGCTTGACTGGATAGCGATCTGGTAATGTTCTTGCATTCAGAGCGCGATAATCGCCACACGACCTCCACTCATCGCCTTTCTTGGGGACCATATGTAGAGGTGAGGCCCATGGCCTTTGCGAAGGCTGAGCTATGCCCATCTGGAGCATAGCATCAAACGCTTTTTTCGCGGCCCTCAATTTTTCTGGTGCGAGCCATCGTGGTCTTTGAGCGACGGAGGGTCCTGGTGTTGTGATGATATGATGTCTTGTGGAATGACTGAGGATTTTTGTTGCTCCATCTGGCCGAGTCACTTCAGGAAACCTCTGCAGAAGGTCGTGATATGATGATGTGCCCGAAATGATTTTTATGCTCGTTGTATTACTAACAGTCACCTCTCCGCGAGAGGTGAGATGTGTGATCGAGTCCAGGAGTCTCTGATTCTTTATATCCACCAGCAACCCATAATGAGCCAAGAAATCTGCTCCAATTATTGGCTTGGAGACATCTGCAACGACAACTCTCCAGGTAAACTGCCGTCGTAGTCCAAGGTTCAGCGTCAGTGTAAACGTACCGTACGTCGCGATCGCGGTACCGTTTGCCGCGAAAAGTTCTTACTCAGTTTCCGCGCGGTGGTGGCAACTGAGTGCGCGGAAACACACAGAGGTCCGCTCCGGTGTCGATTAGATACTGAACCTTGGATGAGCCATCTTTAACAAACAGACGGCTTGTTACATTTGGGCAGAGGTCGTCGGCCGCCATTAACGACTGCCCTGTTCGTTTCCCGCAGTATTATCGTTGACATGCTTGCAAGGCTTGAGGCGTTTTCTTGCCTCAGCTCCAAATCGCCAATGATACCAGCAAATATCGGTTGGCGTTGATCTGCGGCTAAGTGAACGTGGTCGTGAGCGTGAACGAGAGCGATAATTTGGACGCGAGCGGTTTTGTTGAATTGTCACCTGATTTATCTCCATCGCCGCTAATTTCTAAAGCACTGTTGCCATTGCTCGCTCAAGACCGTCAATTCTTGGGTCAAGTGGACTTGCTGTGGTGGGCGTGGCAGCTTCGGCAATATTTCCTGTCGGACCATATGCTTCAGCCACTGAATCTGCTATTTCCGCTCTTTTGTCAAGCGTCAAATCTTTGTGAGGCGCCAGGAGAGCTTGCATATGTTTGGGTAAGCGGCCCAACCACAATGACCCTAAAACTTTTTCAGGGAAACTCACTCCGGCAAGATTTCGCAAATGACGAAGAAATTGTGTTGGTTTCTGTCACCGAGTGGCTCGTTTTACAATAACCGATGAGTATTTTGTTCCTGCGAGGCACCCATTCTTTTAATTAATTCGGTTTTCAGTAGGGAGTATGATTTTTCGGCTCTTGGTTTCAGGAGCACATCGCGAACTTCAATTGCGTATCTTTGATCGAGACCGCTCAACGCATGATTAAATTTAATATTGTCCTGTGTGATTCCTGCAGCATCAAAACTACTTTCTAGTAGCAAGAACCATAGTTCAGGATCTGCTGGCATAAACGGTGGCACTCTTACGGCTACGCGGTCGACCGATTGATTGTTGTTTGAAACAACGGCGGCGTTCTCAGTACTCATTTTTGAGATACACGAATTCACTGAGCACAGTCACAAAGATGTTCATACAACAATGAAAAAAAAAAATCCACTCACTCAAAAAGAATTGAATAAAAATGTCAATGAATTGAATAAAAAATGTTACTAGATCAAATAAGATTATCACTTACACTGTATATTCCGCTGAAAAATTTGAATTTTAACTGGAACACTCACAAACAATTGTCACAAAAAATATTTCTCACGCACAAAATTGTATCACTGCACAAATCACACACGATTCGCGGACACGTTGATATCGCGTATGTAATCACGTCGGGGTCACCAATTTGTGGGTGATTTGGGTGATGTTAATGAAAAAGCGCGCGTATTTGTCTGGAACTATTTATTACTCGAAGAATGTTCTCAGACGAGAGAGCAGAGAGGAAGAGCCGGACATTAGTATGTACAGATGTTTTAAAAGGGAAGTATGTGTGAAGTGGGGGTGTGACTGGGATATGACCGTAGTTTTTGCGGATTTAGGTTTCCAAAAGGGATGAAATGAAATCAAGAGTCTTAACATGCTGCAGAACAAGAACTGTGAAAGTGGGACAAAGATAGAAATAGTAAGGATGACAAAGAGGGATAGAAGAATATTATTTTACAAGATATATACAATATTTACAATAACTTTAATAATATATTTGGTTTGTGTTTGTATGTAAGTGTGTGCATGTATATGAGTGTACAGCCGGATATGATTGTGTGTATGGCAACGGATAAGTAGAAGACATCTATTCCTACACTATATTCCATAGTTCCAGATTGGCATTATGGCAGTTTTATAAACCAAGAGTTGGATTTGCAGGCTACGTTTGAATATTATTTTTCTATGGGTGAAATGTGTTGCAGTGATCATTTGATTTATTTGTGTCTTTCTACAGTTAATAAGTCGATATTAGTTTTGGCCAATACGTTGCTGAAATACTTTTCGAAATATCGAAATATATGAGGCATTTTAGTCTTCTGCTGAAGCTATTCAATATGGCTTTATATAAGAATGTTTGCTTGATTGCTACCTTCTCCTAGTTTGCCATTTTCCATTTACGAGATCTCAAACGAATTTGAGTTATTTCTGTGTGTTTTTGTTGGACTTGTTGCTTCTAGTTCATTCTTCAGCGGCCTGTTGAACAGCGTTTCAAATAGTTCCACAGATTTATCCACTCAGTCGTTGATTTTTAGAAGGATTTGTCACTCAATTTCGTCTTCAAAAAATTTTGCAAATATATTCAAGTTATTTGATTTGTTACGTAGAGAGACTTTTATTAGTTTGGCTATCATTGCTGTGATAATTGTCAATAGAACTGGGAGAAATCGGATAATGGGTCATAACAGTCTTCCACTTCAAGATAATCAAAAGAAATATCCTCAATAACAAAGATATCTAACAAGTCTAGAGTTTTGTTGATGTCGGTTGGCCAATATGCTGGCTTACCAATTCTGATTGGAATAGTGTTGTTCGCATTAGCGGCTGCAGCTTTTAATTCTCTACTGCCTGAGTTAATTAATCTTCAACCCCGGAGAAGAAAACGAGCTTCTCGTTGAAGTCTCCTTCTGTAATAAATTTGATTTCCACTTGGTTGAAATGTTTTTCAAATTGGTTTTGTTTGGTTTTTCGGCGGACATTACGCGACTGAGTTGATAAGCGAGTCATGTATATCTTTGATTTTGATGCTGATGGTTTGGACATGATCTTTCTCATATTTTCTCAGTTCGTGATGTTTGATCTTCTTATTGATGATGATAGCAGATCGTTCATGATCCTTTCCGTTAGGGTGATTAGTGTGATAAGTCTTATAGCTATGAATATTAAAGTAGTTTCATTGGATGAAGTGAGTTTCTGATACCAAAAAGGTTTTTGTTGTTCAAGGAATACTTTGATGTTTTGTTGATGCTGTATAAGCTCGTTTGCATTCCATAGTGCTATGCGTAAAGTGCTATGCATCATTGGTAAAATGCTTTAATAACATGAATACCAATTTAATGATATTGCTATTTTGATTCATCAATTGAGTGAATATAATTTCGAATTTATCTAGTAATATTTGTAATGAAGTGTTTTATTTATTTGATTGTGCTTGGTTGGGACTATGATTCACATGTGTGTAAGCTCTGTCGTGGTGTTCGTTATGTTGAACTGAAGTGTTTCGCTGTTTTAGGAAGATTGAATTATTGTAGAATTTATTTCACTATTAATTCCGTGTTTCTTCCTATACTGATAGGCTAGACATCTTTTATAATTAAGAGGATGCGGGTCTTCACGTAATGTGCATTATTGGTGAAGTATCTTTGATCTTTGGAAATTAGCTCGTTTGGTAGTATTCTGGGCATTTAACATAGCGAAACGGCTTAATGCAGTAAGTATTTGTGTGCCCATAGTTCTGGTATCTTCAACGTTGAGGTTTGTCTCCTTTCTTCCTTGGAGGTTCAATTCCTCTTTATGTTACAAAGAGATGTTACAGTTCATAAATATCTTCGTTCTTATCATTGGATTCCAAATTTGACCACGCAATGCAAAATCTGAGGCATCATTTCCAAATTTTCGTTACAGTAAATGTACAAACCAAGTGATGGAGGAGGATAGAATTAGAAATTGGTCTTCCGAAATTGCTGAATATTTGATATTAGAAAGCCCAATTAGTTACACCGGCCATTCATTTAGATGTACTTCGGCTACATTGTTAGGTGACAAGGGGGGGGACGATCTCGGACTGAAGCGACGAGAGGATTGGAAATCTTCAAATGTGTACGAAAGTTGTGTTGAAGGTTTTATACAAAAAAGAGGAAATTGCATGACAGCAAGATATCCTGCAACATCCCTGAAGGTATATGACTGCTATACATTTTCTATGTGTAAAAATAACAATGGAAATTCGAAGCCATTGTAGGCATTTCTATAACTGTACTTCAAACTTTAATAATAATAAATAGAATATATATTATATGTGATAAAAATAAAATAAGATGTATCATATTTCATGTATGATGATGATGATACATTAAATTATTTAAGTTTTTGTACTATAATGTGAATTTACTTATCGTTCAGTGAACGGTGAATAAATCACTTACCGTTTTGCTAGACACACCAACCAGTAAAACCAACTTCATGTCATGGAAACAGACCCAGTAAGTAAGCAAAGAAAGCATGATCTTATAAAACATATCCTATTGTAAATAGGACAGATCATGAAATGAAATCTTCCAAATCAAATTTATTGAAATGCCACAAAAAGTAAAGAATGTCTTGAATTTCGCAAATTGAAAATGACTTAGCAAATAAAATTGGTGATAATCAGAAATAATTTCTCCCCTATGATGAATATTGTACAAAAATGTGAAGATAAATGTTCAAAAGTACTGTTCAAAAAATATGAGTTTCAATACGACTTTTAGTCAGAAGTAAACTTTTTCATCAGTAAAACCAATTATTTGTACTTAATAGTAAAGAAAACTATACTTTTTCATGAGATTATAGTTTAATGCAAGACGGTGAGAGCGGAGTGCACCAGTTAAATGAGTGGTAAAGTGCTTTCATACGTACTGCTAACAGACAAAATCAGAGTGGTTACTCCAAAGTTCAGTTTATTGAACGTCCGAAAAAATAGAAAAAAACTATGAATATAATTGAAGATATTATCGAAAACTTTTTTACTGTTTTTTAATTTTGTATTATCAAAAAATAAATAATTAGAATGAGACAACAAACTTTAAAAGTTTTATATTCAATCTGTATTGATTGGAAAAACTGCTGTGTTGTATAGTTATGTTGAATTTACTGGAAAAATGCGATGAAATTGGATAAATTTTTTTTCCATAGTTATTTTTCAGTATTCTATGAACAATTGAAGCTGCATAACTTCACCGTCGTGATAAATTAACAATTGAATTCACCAAAGTAGATGAATCCTGAAGTTTTCCCATTATCCTTATTGTCATACGGGGTTGGTGTGACATTATCATAGTGCATAACACTTAAATATGACCAAGGATGTTGCATGTTGAAATTGATCAACTGACATCAATTTTTAATATGATATATCAACAGTAGAATTCACCAAAGCAGTTGAATCTTGAAGTTTTCTCATTGTCCTTAGTGTCATATGGGGAAAGCGTAACAATGTCACAGTGCATAATACTTGAATATGATCAAGAATGTTGTATGTGAAAATTGATCAAC
The DNA here is from genome assembly GCA_963989225.1 of Dromius quadrimaculatus. Classification (NCBI taxonomy): domain Eukaryota; kingdom Metazoa; phylum Arthropoda; class Insecta; order Coleoptera; family Carabidae; genus Dromius; species Dromius quadrimaculatus. The sequence goes on along the minus strand of OZ022328.1, from coordinate 33,512,990 downwards.
TGACATCAATTTTTAATATGATAAATTAACAATTGAATTGAAAAGTAGCCGAATCTTGAAGTTTTCTCATTATCCCAACTATCCTACGGGGGTAGTGTCCCATTTCTACAGTGCATAACACTTGAATATGATTAAGAATGTTGCATGTGAAAATTGACCAACTGATATCAATTTTAAATATGATAAATTAACAATTGAATTCACCAAAATAGGCGATTCTTGAAGTTTCCTCATCATCCCTTGTCCTATGGGTGTAGTATAATATTTTTTCAGTGCATAGCACTTGCATATGATCAAAGATGTTGTAGGGAAAAATTTAGTCATGCACAGCAATCGTTAATGTGGGAAATCAATTATTGACTTCAACAGGAGTAGATTATTTCTCAAGTTTATTCTTTTTGTTCTACAGGAATAGTTCTTTCATTTAGTTCATATTATGTGTACTTATATGTATAAGAGTGAGATACAGGAAAAATCAGACATACATACGTTCTCACAGTATTCGTAAATGATTCGCTATTCCAAAAAAAATTCCATGGATCTTTTTCAGTTTTCTATATTGAAAAGATTGGGAGCAATATTCTTGTTGAGAACTTCATCCATCGATACATAATAACATACAAATGAAATTTCATCCAACAAGTACAAGTTGTATTTAATAACCTTTAAAATTTTAAATCGTAAATTTGTGTGAAAATCGAATATTTCAAACAGTTTCTGTGTCATCTGAAAATTATTCATGTCCTTAAAAGCATATATTAGTTTTGATGTCTAAAAATACGATATTCAAAGTTACAGCAACAGGAAACTCTTATTATAAAGAATAAAACCAACTCAAGTATTCAGCTGCGTAAGGCTACTACACACTTGTCGCTTCGCGAATCATATGCTAACTTCACCGTCGTATTGAGCTACATGAACATATTAAATTATTTGTTAATAAGTTAATAATAGTATTCTAGCTCATTTTATCTCTGTCTAAACATAATTCAAATCTTTTCAAAACTGGTGCAAAAGTAGCATTATTAATTTCTTTCGGTGTTAAAGTAGCACACGCATCTCTTACGTGATCCATCAAATTTCCTTTTTTCGTTACGGCTGTAAAGAACACTTTATATCAATTTGCAACAATAGGAGTTATGCATTAAATAATTCAAATTGACAGAAAGCAGATTTTATTTTTCATAGCCTACTGAAAAATAACTATGAAAATTAAAATTCTTTGAGTTCCATTTGCATTTCTTCAATATTCTTATCATGTAAGGGTATGAAATGAATACATGGTTGAATTCAGAAAAAAAAAAAACTATCGAATGGGCCTAAAAAATATATAGCATCCTATTTGAAAAAGTTCAACTTTGTGTTATAGGTTGAGAATCACTGGTTCAAGAAAATGTTTTCTTCTATAAATGAGTGTCCTCCTTGGTCCTTCCAATATATAATTTGTATTATTATTATTAATAACATTCAACGTTGCAAAATTCAAAATGTAGGAAATACATGTGGAAATAATTTTAATTTGAGACTAATTAATAGTATCTGTTTCCTGCTAAAATATTTCCGAGAAGCATGCTAGTTACGTAACATCAAACTGTGCCGTAGGTAAAGCCACTTGCTTCAAGCGCGACAACAACTGTTGTAGAAAGTAGATTTATACAACGAAAAATATCGAATATGAATTTCTTTGAATTGGTATCTGTTGATCATTTGAGACACTGGTAGTTCCGGCATGCCCACTACCGTATGTCTTATATGATACATTCAAAGCTGTAAAAGAAAGGCAAGTCAAGAGTTGCGTTTCATTAGAATGATCTAGTTTCCTAATTTTTCAATTAAATCTATGCTTACTTCAGTGCAGATGAACTTTGTTTTGAAAAATAAATATGGAGAAAGTTGTTCATAGTTTTTTCCACATAAAAATGAGTATTCAAGTATTTATGGATTACTTTCTTATGCACTTATGTTCATAATATAGGTATATAATTTATATTCTCCTAATTACATTCAAATATCTTGATTTTCATAAGCATGCTAACAGAACATTAAAATTCTTCATTGAAGTGGAATCCTTGATATAATTGCTTTATTATTAAAGATTCATTAAAGAATTTTGATTCATGTAAAGAAATATCTTTCAAACCAGTAGCTTTCAAATACAACAAATAGATTTGTAGTGATATTTTATATTGGTATATATACACAATTATTTTACGGAGAAGATTTCATATGCATGTCACAGGGTAGTGATTAAAATCGTTTTTCAATTGGAAATTAAGATATTTACTTGAACACTGATAAGTAATCTAGCCGAAAGTTATTCTTAAATATTCCTAGCTGATTTCAGATTTTTAAATAAAGGAAAAACTGCCTTCATTAGTAATATTATTGAACATTATCTGAACCATAAACCGCTGGAACATATTACTATGAGCAGTTTGTGATTTAGGTCTCGTTTTTTAGACTATTTTATAATACAAATGGATAATTTTGTTTGCGAAGTTTGTCACTAATATTTTCCACCCGCCTCGCCCCGTTCCGGATTAACAAAATTTCGAACTCATCTACCAAACACCTAGTAGGATCTCAATTATGTTTCTGGATTTCGTCTGGTATTTTAATGATATTTGTTTCGATGCCAATTTTTCAAATAAAAACTTGAATTCACTCAGGAATATCTGTCGATTTCATCATTTTCCGGTGTTTCAATTATAAAAACAGGCTTCATTATTACTATTCTATTTCATTCACTACCAGCGTTTAAATTCCAGAAAAATACTTGGGCTACTTTTGAAATTCTATCACTACTTCTTTTACATAATGTTTGACATTGAATATTTTATTCATGGTCGTCACATGAGTTCTTTGCAAGCATCTTGAATGAGACCTTCCGGAATAAATTCAAAAAAAAAGACAAACTTATATTGAAATGCAGAGCAAAATCGATCGTGCTTCTTCGACAGTATCGATGATTTGGCATGAATTTTTTAGAAGTGTCTCTTTGGAAGAGATCTACTGAAAAATTTGAACAGAAAACAACAAACTTATGGCTAGAGATATGGAAAAACACATCGTGACTCAAGAAGTCTCAAGAAACTGTAGGATCTCAATCTACTTCAAACTACAGAAAGTGTGGTTGAATGCGACCCCCGAAATTGCCTTTATATATCAAACAAGTCAATATTTTCAATATCATAGACTGGCATCTATACTAGAAATTTTTAAGGAAGCGGTATACGTAATCAAATATTGTCACTAGATTTATTATGTCATGTACTGATATGTTTACATGGTACATCTAAATCTGGTTTTAAACTGTGTTGCAAGTTGCGGAGAGACCAAAAAATATTAAAGCATAATTTATATTCATAATAGGTACATTCAAATTGAATATATCAAATATATCTAAATGTAACGTACACCGCTACCTTAAAAATTTCAACTCTAGCTCTAAAATAGGGTGACTGACTGGAAGGCAGGCGCGATTTGTATAAAAGTATAGGTATATCTCCTCTCAACAATATCATTCCACTCTATACAAACCTGTATAAATTTTTTTTTGTGCTGACTATCAGGCGGGAGTCAATTGTCCCAACGATAAAAGACGCCAAATATTATATTTGGAATGGTGGCGCCAAGATTCGGATATGATATACTACAATTTTATAACCGAAATTGACTCTAGAATGATATCACCAAATAATGCTGACTTCAATCAGTTTTTGATTAATTTTTGGCCAATATTCTTAAAAACGGTAATTTTTATAGAAGCATTATTATTTTTGAGGCCAGTTACTCTCTCGGCACTAAGCTGGTCTCTTAGTCCCCTACTTGATTTAGGCACTATGCTACGGATTAGGACCAATGATTTCTTCTCGGTGATATATAATTACCTACCTCTTATAATATGATTTGTCACAAATTAATAGAATAAATAGATTCAGGTGGTTGTTTTCTTGTTTTGAAATCTTTAGAAACATCTGGTAGTAGAATCTATAACCATTGTTACACATAAGCACTTATTTATGGGCTAGGGGTATGCAAGGCGCCCGTCGAAAAGTGATGGGTCTTCAGTCAAATAGAAGATATGTGTAGCACATAGTAACTAACATAAAATATCTTAAATGTAAATGATGATGCTCTAGGTAAGTAATATTGATGCATTGGTTATCTGTATAGAAGAAAAAATAAGGTGAACATTTTTACAAATGCGATTTCTACTTGGTACTAGTCGAACCATAGCCCATCACTCTATCTTTGAGCCATAGATTGCTTCAATATTTCATTGCTGTAGCTGACATAATCTATACATCTACCTTAGAGCGTTGCGGAGTCAGTGAATCAGTGATGAGCGTAAATATATGTTCAGAATGGATTTCGGTCCAACATGAGGAGCTCAAGCTTTGTTCCTCAGGCGCGCTGTGCAAATCGGTGATATTCAGGAATATTTTTTGAAAACGCAAGCGTAACAGTACTAGGCTACAAGCGTTTTTACACACGAACACTTCTTTACAGACTGGATTTCAGCCCAACATGAGTGATTTCAAGATCGTACGAGCCTGACCTCTTGTTATTATTTTTCTTATCATTCCCATGTCTAGTAGAAGCTTTTCCCAAAATTTCATCCATTTCGGAGCTGGCGCCCATCGACAACATTATCGATAAGAATTATGAATTTGTTTCGCAAAATATTCAGTAATGCCTTTCCGTAAATATTTATCGTATGATTTTAATTGAAGTTGTACTAACTTATAAAATCAAAACTTACAGGGTGATTGTGAAAAATTGACAGTGCCAAGAGTTTTTCGATTTTCTGAATTGAATTTGACGAAACTTATATACTTATTGTTTTTGGGGCGGCTGATTACGAAAAATAAGATAAAAATGGAATAATTCGAAATGGCTGTCCTAATATGGTGAGCTCTTTGTGTACATAATTCTTAAAAATGTAATTTACGGCTTAAACATACATTTCAAAAGAAAATAACAGGACTATAAAGTATTAAGAATACGGTTCTTCATTAAAATATGCTATTTTAAGTTATTTATTACATCATTTGATTCTATTCTGATCATTTTATGTATAATAATGTATATAATGTATTACTTTCGCAATTATATTATGAAGAAAATATGTGAAAAATAAAATTACTTCATCTTAACAATCGTTATGTATTTGAAAAGATACGATATTAGTTAGATTAAAAAATCTGACGTGAACATCACGTGACTTGTACATCATTGGATATTTATATAATATATATATATATATATATATATATATATATATATATATATATATATATATATATATATATATATATATATATATATATATATATATATATATATATATATATATATATATATATAATACGATGTGATTTTGTGTTTGATCATATATATCATTGGATATATATATATATAATCAAACACAAACTCTCATCGTTCTACAGTTAATCGTTTTGGATTTACCGAAAAGATTCTAAGAATCTGGCAAGTAAAATGCGCTTTCAGCCAAGTCGGTTGCTATGGAAACAGTAGGCCATTATTCTTATACTACAACATTCCTAAATACTGATTTCCAAAATTCTACGACTACCAACAGATCGGAATTTATGTGCAAAATTAAAAAATAAATTCCTACTGAAGTGCACTTCCGGTTCAGTCTATTGTTATAAAAATAGTAGGCAATCATTCAGATGCTACAGCAGACTGAAATACCAAAATTTCAATATTCCACACCTAATCGTTTCAAATTTATGCGAAAAATTCCAAAAGACTGTCGAGTAAAGTGCACTTCCGGCTCGGTGGATCTCAATAAAAATAGGATATGAGCATCTAGACGATATAATCATCTTAAATACTGAATTCTAACAATCTACGTTCAATCGTTTTGGATTTATGCGGAAAATTCAAAAAATATTTCGAATAAAGTGCTCTTCCGGCTTAGTCGAGAGCAATCATAATACAAGGTGTATAACAAGATATTATAAGAGTACCTTATACAAAATTCAAATATCTACGACTGATTGTATAGAATTTATGCGGAAAATTCAAAAAGTCTGTCATATAAAGTGCACTTCCGCCTCAGCCGATTGTTAGAGAAATAGAAGATGACCATTTAGATGCTACAGCAATTTCAAATGCTAAATTTCTGTATCCTATGGCTGATCATCCTGAATTTCTGCGGAAAATTAAAAAAATATGCACTTACGGTACAGACGATTGGAACCATAATGCGAGGTGCACAACTAGACCCTATACCAGTCCTAAATACAAAATTTCAACATTATGCGTTCAACCAGTTTTGAGATTTGCGAGTTACGCACGAACGCACGCACGCACGAACATACGTACCGACATCAAACCAAAAATAGTCAAAATGGATTCAGGGATGCTCAAAACAGATATTTTCATCAAAATCTCGATAGGTGAATTTTGTCGGTTACTTGTTACTTTGTACAAGTAAGTAAAAATATGGTCTAATACTTTGAGAGCCACTGACCTAAATTTTTCCAGCTTCAGTATCGACAATAAGCATGAGAACCGACCTATTTCAGTTTGATTCATTTTCGGAACACTTTATTTTTAAACCAACCCATCTTGGTGAATGGTGGATGTCAAATTTTTAAAATTGTATATTGAGATATGTTTCAGAATAAACATTGTATAGTTGAAATTCTTGAACGTGCTTCTAATTAATTATGCAGATCCTAATAGATAATGATAAGTGACGTTGTTTCATTACAAAAAATTAAAATTATTGAAAATCACTGACAGGACTTCGAAGCTTTTCATTTTACTCCTATTTTCATATTATATTTTGGTATATTTAGGTCAAATCCAATTTTGATGAACAGGCTTACGAAGGTCCCAAGACAATACAATCTAGTATATCTATAGTTCATTTCAATTAAGAGTGGTCCAAGGGCTCTTATGTGAGTACGATCTAGGCCATCTGATTGGCCAAGATGCGAACACGATTTACTCACATTGAATGCAAAGCAACAAGCTTGCTAGAAATGAATTCAAGGGATAAAAACAACAAATATATATCCACTTATTATCTGGATAGATACAAATTGAAATCTTCGTACTGCACAAATTTATTCATGATAATTGATGAACAACTGACAAATGATGTAACTGACAGATAGCCAAGCGCAATTTCTTACTAATGTGAAATTGGTTCGCATTTTGGCCAATTAGAAGGCTTAAATCGTCTTCCATAAGAGTGCTTGAACCGTTCTTAATTGAAATGAACTATAATATCGTTCAAATAAAATATGGTGGATGACCCAAGTTGACTGACTACTTTTTACTTCACAACCTCTTCGACTTGAGTATCAAATAAAAAAGTTTGATGTTTGACAAGCAAAATACGATACGCTTTGTAAAGCTATTCCAAGCTCCAAAAATTTACTTGGAAATATAGCTATAGTTTAAGAAATCAAGGACGATTTTATTCATAAATTGATTATGTATTGAAACGGATAAAATAATTATAAATCCTAGTCCTTGAACTCACACATTTTTACTTACTTATCGAAAGTAAAAGTAAGTATTGTGAAACTGATAAATTTAACACTTCGAAATTTTGATGGAAATATCCGTTTTAGCATTTCTGAATCCATTTTGACTATTTTCGGCTTGGTGTCGGTATTTATGTATGTATGTGCGTTCGCAGCTCACAAATCTCAAAACCCGTTAAACGTATAATGTTAAAATTCTGTATTTAAGATTGGTCTAGGCCTCTAGGATCTAGTTGTGCACCTCACATTGTGGTTGCAATCATCTGAACCAGCAGTGCACTTTATTTGAATTTTTTTTTAATTTTTCGCATGAATTCAAAACAATCAGTCGTAGAATATTGAAATTTTGTATTGAGCGCTTCTATAACATCTAGTTGTATACTTCGTATTATAGTTGCGGTCGGCTGAACCAGAAATGCAATTTACTAAGTAGTTCTTCGAGTTTTTCACATAAAACCAGAACGATCAGCTGTAGAATCTTAAAACTTAGTATTCAAAGCAGCTGTAGCATTCAAATGTAAACCTAATATTTTCGTAGCAATCTACTGAGCCGAATGTGAACTTTGTTTGATAATATCACTCATTTTTTTGCATAAATTCGAAGCTATTGGCTATAGAATAATAGAATTTTTTTTAGTTGATATACAGATATATTTTTAAAGTTGATTATAACATAGGACATGGTATTAAAGACCACGTATTAGCACAGTTCTAAAAAAAAATATCGTATATAATATCACAAGGGACTGTAATTTTATCAATAAATTTTTCTTGAAAACATTGATTACCTAGCAACATCGTGAGAGTCATCTGTCCGATTAAATCACGAGAGCGTAGCTCGAGGGATTTCATCTGAGCAGATGACTCGAAGGATGCTGCTTAAAGTTAGTCAATGTTTAAAAGAAAAATTTATGATAAAATTAAAGTCGCGAGTGTTATTTGTGGAGAATATTTCTCGAATGAAATTGCTACTATAAGTACCTATTAAATAATGTTAGTTGCAACTACTAACCTTTTTTATTGAAAAATGCAATAAATTGTCTCCATATACTTTTGTATTTTAAGACTTTTGTTTTCAATTTCATTACTTTCGGCGAAAAATGCATTTCCAAAACTATTGAATTTTGACATTTCCGAGAACTAATTGTTTGTTTATACTAGAACTGTGTATTGTTTCTCCATGACAAAGGCAATTTATCGCGATTAATCGCTTGCAAACAGACTGTCTGTTTTGACTCGTAGGAGCTGTGACTCCACGATGTTGTTTCAACTTTTTACTTTGAAACTATGTAAATAATAAAGGAGTTAACTCCTTTTTTATAATAAACATTAATGGTTACCTAGCTGACTTGAATAATGGCCGCAAACAATGGCCGAAACGTCATCGTATTTTCCAAATTATAAAGTTTTTTCTTAAAGCCAGTCTTCCTTTATTCTCCTACCAATTTATAATTGTCATTGTAATCATGCAAAAGTTGTCAGTATAATTGACATGAGTGAAATAATCTTTCAAATATATGAATGAAGTTTCTAAAGCTACCTAATATAAATTTCATTTTCACTTGTTTGGTAACTTCGTTGAGCAGTAAATATCAGATACGGAAAAATTCGTAATAGTATATTACTTCCACTGAGTTTATTAAAAAAAAATAAATTAGTTCTGAAAATGGTAAATCAAGGTGTTTCTCTTTTCATTTTCTTCTCTTTGATAATGTGAAAATCTTGACTGAATAAAATCTATTTTTATAGCATGGTTACGCATATTTCCGAGAAAGTGTCCGGACTCTCCACTTGCTGAATTTCGAGAAGTAAAAAGCTGCGAAACGGACCAAGATTGTTATCCTCGTATCTGTTGCCCGGAAAATGGAACTAGCGATAGCTATTGTCGAACTGCATCTGTCCGTTTTGACGATTATCCTACAGTGAAACGGATGATAGAACGTAAGTAATAGAAATTAAATAATTGAACAAAAATATTTGCATAAAGTAGTCTAGTTATCTGTCACAAAAATAGTCACTGTGATAAATTCTTCAAGTAAAACTTCCTTGAAATCATTTTGCATCAAGGTATGTTTATTTCGGTGTAAACATATGTCTTTTCAGCATTGAAATCTATATTGCATAATTTTATACAGCCCTGAAAAATTTGAAGCACAAAATTGAATAGTAAATTTTGTACGTGATGGTGTGACGAAAGTGACGGAGAGGTTGTGAAAACTGACACAAAGTTAAACTATATATCAGCAATTCATTCAATCTATTCTACAATTATTGGTTAAAATAAGAATTATCATAGAATTTAAATAATTTGTTAATTGTTATAGTTCATAATGCAATCTTATTGTAGTAAATCTTTTTTTGACTTGTTATGGATAATAATAATATTCAAAGCGTTACTACACAGTAAGCAACACGACTAACCGTAAGCAACATACAAACAGTGCCTTGTGTTGAATCAGGAAAAGATAATTATATTTCATTTATTATGTTTTAAATAAGATACACATTGAAAAAATTAGATACTTCAACAATCATTCCAAAATACAACTACATTTCTTATACTATAAAAAAACTCAGTACTGTATCACTAATCGAATATAGAAAATATTTAAGAAGGATCATTCCCAAAATGAATTTCTGCAGAACACTGGAAAAATCGATTGATAACAATTTCAGTAGCACTTGCAAAATAAATAGAATTAATAATATTTTAACACATGGTTCATGGCGACAGAGCTCGAAAACCATATATCTTTATCAGATAATGTATATTATATTTAGCTAGATGATGCATTCATAAAGAATTCATATCTTAACAAAGTATTCATCTCATAGTTTTATTTAAAAAACTAGCTGTCACCCGCAGCTTCGCCTGCATATCAATGAACTTCTTGAAACCAATGAAATATAAAAGTGGAACAGCTAAACGAGCTACCCCGAATAACTTCTATGTTATTGAAGAAATAATCTTATGCAGGACCAAGGGGGCACTCAATTATGGAAGAAAATATTATTCTAAACCAGTGGCTCTGAGGCTGCAATATAAAGTTATGTTTTTTTCAAATGAGATGCTTATTAGCGTCTCTGCTAACGCCTCGGCACTAAAATCGCTCTCAAAGATAAAATGCAATTTTATCGTCTTGTATAATAAATAACTATTTCACCATTATAAAGTATTGGAAGATTTTTTATTCGTATTTAGTAATTTGTAACAATTATACTCAACGATTATGGCAGTATGAATAGAGCCTCCATAATAGGGACTTCTATGGACATATGATGATATAACAACCTAAAGATTTTTGTATTTTCTTGGAATTTTCCATAGGTCTCGTGAAAAAACTGATTTTCCTCGATACCGGGATTATCCGATAAATTCTAAACAATTGAATCATAAGAAAAATGTATCCAACAAAAACATTTATGGGCACAGATTTTTCTTTCAGAGACGCTATATTCAATTCAATCCTACAGAAATGTGCCTATTTTCGTTTTCTCAGTAGTATAAATTATGTTTAATAATTCTTTTATTCCACATCTACATTTTGATGACAGTCCTTCTGTAGTTATTAATTTAATTTATTTGAAACTGTTTTTTTGTTTTGTTAATTTACATTCATAGCTATCGACTAAGATTTCGAAATGACTAAAAATACTGCAGAAAGACATTTATTAGAATATGGGAGAACAAAAAAAAAATAGAGCAAAATTCATGTTGTTGGGTGAATACAAATAGAACACATTTCTGCAATATGAAGTCAAATAAGTATTCATTGAAAAAGTTAATTTCTATGTAATTTTTCGAAGATATGCCCTCGAGGAAAAATCTGTGTATACTTCTTTCTAGCGTACTGAAATCAAGAGTATTTTCCTATTAAACATTTTTCTTGTTCTTCAATTGTTCAGAAATTATTATTTAAAAAAGTAAAAATCGCTTTTGAGAATTTTTAGAAGAATGAAAATACTCCCAAAGTGTTTCTTCAAATGGAGATATACTCCGTTTAAGCGCGGTGGTCAGTTTTGTCCTAATCCCATAGGCCATTTGAGCATTTTTCTCTTAATCCTTATATACCATTTGAGCCAAGTTTATTATTTCAATCTTTTTATCCCAAATAAATGTATCTTCTCTAAATGCCAAAAATTGTGAGTTAATATAATAGATGAACTTGGATAACAATTCATCTTATTTTATAATAAACAAATAACGACTGATAAAAACTATATAGGTAGAAAAAATAAAACATATACACAAATATTTACACTTTCTTACAACTAACATAATTCATTTTATTGAAAACTCGTCATATATACATATTTACATTTTACTCAACCTATCAATTCATTTTATTAGAAACTCGTCATCATTTACATACCAAAGAATATTATTTTTTCGAAAAAACATAATTAATAGCTCTTACGAAATCAATTCTTGTTATATTCCTTTTTCTATATAATTCTATTAAATTATTATTATATTCTTCCCTTTTTAAAGATTTAATGTTGGTGATAAAAATATGTAAACAATAATAATGAGTGAATATTGTTGAGAATGTTATATTTTGGTGTCAATTTATATACTTACCCCTACATTATTCATTCACATAAATAGTCCAATTAGGGTGTTTTTTTCTTCTCATTATTCTCACGTGATTGGTTCATTTTGACTATCTGCATTGTGTATTACAGATTTTACATTTTACTTACTATCTTTGTTTGTGGTTTATCCAATAATCTGTTAAGCTTCCGCCGTGCTCAAGTGATACATAGGGAGTACGGAAGACTTTGCTATACGGATTAAAATATGACCGCTATGCTCAAACAGTCTATGCCCCTTCAAATATATACAATAGTTATTATGCAACCGAAATCATAGATTGTCGCCAATTCAATGGTGGTATGTGAATAGAGACACAATATATGAATACTTTTCATTTTATTGTAATAGAATGATAAATATTAGTTGAAGCGAATAATATATATGAGGAAGTCAATTATTTATTATTTCCTTTTCTAACTCTATAGCTTCGGCTGCACCTAAGTCATCTTCAGGAGCAAAAAGAATTATCTTGTGTAGATTTGAATTTATACATGTGTTTTAAAAAAGCGAGAAAAAAAAAACTTTCCCATTTAACAATTGTGGCAACCTTCTACTGAGGATGCTGACTAAAAGTTTTGTCAAAAATTTCACAGTCCGCTTATGGTTCAAATTGAATGTTTCTCATTGGTTGGAAGAATGACATCTGTCGATACAAAAGAATATTTTCTAACATTGAACCATCGTAGTCATGTAAATAACTCATTCACTAAACTCCGTAATTTTATTTTTGCTTATCTTGTGAGATGGACTAAATTTCTCTCTGAGATCAACAATTTGGTTTATTGGTCATATTTATATCTCATTGTCAAGTGAATTGATGTCTAATAAGGGACTTCACGTATTTTTTCACATGGTACATTTCTTAGAAATTAGATTGTCTGCACAAGTTCATTGCACTTTCACATAGATCAGCTGATTTGAACAGCCTGAAAACAGTCAAAGCCTGTGCAGCCATCTATAAGCGGCGTAAAAGTTGTTATTCTTAAATATCAAGAGAAAATCATTCAACAAGTTATTTGAAGAAAACGGTCGAATATTATACGGAATTCAATTCTAAAATAATGAATTTCGTGAATAAATCAATTAAAAATATTGCTACAATTCGGAAAAGCTTCTTTTTTAGAAGAACAGAAAACATTACCTACAAAAAATGTGATCAAACTGAATTTGATAAGGAATTTCAAATTTTTTCTTAGATATTAGCTGCAATAGTACATACGTTTCATTTGTAAAGCAGATCAATTCGCGGGGCACACATTATTGAAACGAGCAAAATGTGAAGTTTGTAATAAGTAGGATGAAAAAAAGGAATTCATTCATGAATTAAATTATTTCATGCATCACATCTGCTATTTCACGTAATACCAGATAAACAATAAGTTCTCAATACTTCATAGATTTTTATTATTATGAATGAGTAGGTAAGATTTTGACATGGAATACGTTAATGTAACTGCAATAATTTGTTTTTTAGTGTCAAATCACAATTCGCTGAGCTAATCCTAATGATAATATTCAACACTGCAGGCCACATTGGCTCATAGCTTGTAGCACTATGGACTTCCACTGCAAGCGATCCTTTGCTTTTTGCTTCCAGTTTCTTATGTTGATCTGCCTCAGGTCCCGCTGTATGGCATCGTTCCACCTTCCTCTTGGTCGACCTCTTTTTCCCGTAATTTCCATACTCAGTGCTTTTTTCGTCGCTTTTTTGTCTATTAATCGTATAACGTGACCTAACCTCCTAATCCTATGAGCTTTAATTACACCTGTAATGTTAGCGTCCCCGAAAAGCACTATTAACTCCTCGTTTGTTCTCTGCTCATGTATCCCGTTTACTAGTTTTGCATCATATATTTTCGTAGCTCTTGTAACTCCCATATTTCAATCTTCTTTTTATTTTGGTCACTACCACTCTCTTTTATCTCACATCTATTGTCAACCAGGTTAATTTTGATCAGTCTCAATAGTTTTTCGGGGACTTTAAAGTATCTTGATATTTAAAATAGCTTCACTTGTTTTATTGAGTCATATGCCTGTTAAAAATCCATGAACATCATGTAGGTTCTAGTCGTAGCTATTTGCCATGATTTGATTCATAGTAAAAACCTGGTCCATCGTGGATCTGTGTCATCTGAATCTCGCCATTCTCTGAATTCTGTTCTTAAGTGTTATTACCAGGATTTTGTATGCTACATCGAGAAGTGCAATCCCTCTAAAGTTTTCACATTTGAATACGTCTCCTTTTATGAATATGGGTATATCAGGGCTTCCTTTCATCTGTCTGGCATTTTCTCTGATATCCATATTTCGGGTAATATATCAGTAAATACCTTCTTCAGTTTTTCTCCTCCTTGCTTATATATTTCGATCGGAATACGGTTCTCTTCTGTTGCTGATGCTCTTGTTTTTTCTTTCTGCATATGTTTTTAAAGCTTTTGCACTCCTCTTTGTAACTTTCTTAGTTTCGTGCACTTAAGTTTTGAAGAGAACGTATTTTGGTCTCATTTTTTCTTTCCATTCCTTTTTTACATTTCTTATCAAACCAGCTCTTTCTTTTTCCTCCGTGTACCTTTGTTAGGCTTTTATTCGCCACTTCTAGTATATTTTTCTTGAACTCGTTCCATCTCTTGCTAATATGACATTTTATATTATTATTCCCTAGCACTCTATCCAATTCTTGAATACATTTTTTTTTGTGTTCTCATTTTGTAGTTTATTTACATCATAATATGTGATATCCCTTTTACTGGAATCACTTTGTGGGATTTGCTGTTTTTTAATATTTAATTACTTTCACCTTGAAATGAACGGATTATCTGCTCCTCTGATACTGAAAACATTTCTGATCAGATTATAATTTCTTTTTCCGACTAAGACATGGTCTATTTGATTCTGAGTTTTTCCGTCCGGAGATGTCGACGTTACTTTTTATATGTCTTTCCTCTGAAAACTTGTGCTCTTTATTCTAGGTTTGTTCTCTGCTGCAAATTCAATTAACTTTCTTCCATTTTCGTTACTTGACTCATGAAGTAATGAAGACTCTGTTCACCTATGATTTGTTTGTGTTCATCTTCCCTCCCTTACTTTGCATTAAAATCACAGATAATAATTTTAATATCATATTTCGGCATCCTTTCGATATTTTCGGTGATCTTTTCATAAAACCTGTCTTTTTCGTCATTATCTTTTTCATTTGTAGGTGCAAGTACAATGAGAATATCAATTTTTCGATATTTCCCTTCCAGGTGTAATCTACTCATTTTTTATTTTTAGTTTCGATTAGCTATAATCAATTCTGATCAACCTGGCAAATTCAATTCATTGAGAGCAATAATACTAGCTATATCTTATATAGTTTGAATTTTGTTTGGTTATTGAATTAAACTTGCTTACAATTCAAATGAAAGATAAGACAGAATCATTGAGCGTATTATCCCAATGCGAATTATTCTCGAGCAACTGCAATAGTTAACACACCTCACGGTAAATCGCACACAGATGTCCATTAACTGTTCTCAGTTGTTGCAACGATGTCGGACCACGAACATTCACCAATAACAATCGTTATTTGGATGCACAGAGTAGATGTGACCCACAGCGTCTGAAGAAAATACATTTACATGTTCTTCAACTGCTGTTCCTTGTTTTCGACGCTGAAACGATTTCGATGATGCGTTCCATGTGTAGTAGCGTGGCATTTCAGCATATAGCAAAGTACGAGTGGAAGCATCTGTTTAACAAACTGAGAACAAACTTGTTAATGTTGTCTATGGTGGCCGTGCTGCTCTGTCTGCCGCGTTCTCTCAATTGAAATATACTCGTCTATTTCTTAGATGAACTGCCAAATGTCTTTCGTAGATCGCAAATGCTTACATATTGCTGCCTTTGTTTACATATTTACATATGTACTTCATCGACTTCACGGGGTTACAGTATTTCACATTGATGTGAGCCTCAAAAGCTTAGACAATATTGACGAGTATGGCACAATCCAACGATTATCAACATGATCATGTTGTTCTTTTACCTTCACAACTACCGTGAGTTGTTGTTGAAAACTCCGCAAAGTTCATGTATCATGTTTTATGTCACTATTACATGCAATTTTGGGTCAACTGTTTCACCGAGGATTCCAGCTGAAATGATGGAATCAATTTCATCTGGCTTGATTTTGTCAACTAACCAAACTAAAATGTGCTCATTTGGCATCCGTTCTTTTATCATTCAACCGAGTACATCCAACAATGAACTTGGCCATACACACGATGCTTTATAATGAGATTTAAATTTTTGCTCAAGAACTCAGGCAGTGATGTCATGTCTATCAACTGGTGTTTGGCAGTATAGCAATTCCTTCTTGATTGCAATCCATTGAGGGTTACAGGAGGATGATATGAATAGATCTGGGCGACCATATTGTCTACATACAACATCACAACTTGCGCGTACTTGTGCATGTGGCACAAGCTTCCAATTTAAGTGGCCGGAAAAATTGTCATTCTTCCCACGTTGTTTACGTCACCATTGGCATTAATAGCATTGCGGAGATGAATGTGTTCTTCAGATAGGAGTTGCTGCTGGTTCAAACAGATTATGTCAATTGTTCAGTCTCAATTTTGACATACATGTCAACCGCGAACTGATGTAAAAGCCGTTAACACATAAAAATGTGGTTTATTTCATCTTCATGGATCATGAGTCTGTATGGATAAAAATTCATAGCACTTACTTTTTTATTGGTTTCAGCGCCTGCAATCATAGACTCATAAATAATATACGGTTAGATGTAGATATATTAAAATCAGCTATGTCAAAAATTAGTTATTTAATCTTCTCTACTTACTAATGACTTGATTAACCATTTTTATATTGAAATGGTATCCGTCTTCTCCCTGCCAGGAGATTTTTGGATATTGTAGCGCGTCATAAGTCTTGTGAGCTTTGGACACCCGTTTCAATTCATAATTTTGACAATGAAACATGATATCTATAGATTGCAAATTCTCTCCAGCAATTGTCAATTGTCGATGAGATAAATCTTCTCACGTGCTAACCCGCAGGTGTTTTGACAGCCCTGATGACAATATTATGGTTATGCAATTTCGAACATTTCGACTGATTCGTTGCTCTGATGGAGAAAAGTTTGTAAATCTTGGACAATGGTTAGCTTCATTGTTGGATTGTGAGCACAACGCCCATCAATTTCCGCATCTGAATTGTCTATGAAATAAATTGTAAGAATTAATAATACGCATCAGGTAGCGGTAGCAGCGCTCCTTGAAAGTGATATATTTGTCCTTGAGTCTGCAATCATTTGAGAAATTTTAGAGTTATTTCTGATATAATTGTGAATGTTATCAAAAACTATTATGTTATAATTACCTTGAAAGTGGGCATGAAATTGTCCTGTACAATATGCGTTGCGCCAAACGACATTATTTGAAAACAGTTGTTGTATTTTTGAATGTTGGTCAAGAAACGGTTAGAATCACTTTCCATCCCAGAAACTAATGAACGTAATTGATCTGGTGTTGAGACCAATTGTGGCAATTCTACTTTTTATATATATTCTTTTTTTATATTTACCGCTGCATTCCAATCCCTTACAATACGGACAAACGATTGACATTCCTCAAATTGCTACTGATTCGTCACCACTTTTAATTGATTTCCGAATCATAGTTGGAATACTGCTCATTCCAGGTTCACAGGAGTATCGCGTCGGTGAAATCGCTCATGTTCATTGTGTCGTGCTCGCTGTTATTGTGTTTGATTTGCACGAGCTCGTTGCATTCTAAAGCATCCTCTACGTCTACATTACTCGCGAAGTTAATCGAATTTAGGCGAGGCGAATAGTGTGGAGAGGTACCTCGGAACCTCATCTGAATCAAAGGATTTCACGAAGTATCACTCACGGCGACTGAGGTCCTTGCGAAGTTGCACGAGTGTGTAGTCACGTATTTCGAACTGCGATCAACTTCGACGAGCACTTCGTTGAAGTACATAACTTCACGAATAATGTAGAGGTGGCTTAAACCATTCCACTTCATTTTCAGTCCTTCTCGAACGCAATTAGAACATACCAATACGACTATTATCATTATCTGTCGTTCGCTGGTCATCAGTGCGATTAGCACGGGAGGTAGCTCGTCGTGCATTTGATCTACTTCAACGACCTATGTTAGCACGTCTTCTTGTCGACATTGGAAAGAATAAAAGTCAAGTGTGTCCTCGTTGGAAAGAATAAAAGTGAAGTGAATCCTCGAATCACGCTTAAAATATGATGACAGATGAGGTTAAAATAAATAATCGCGAAGTTCACCTAAATTTATTATAGAAGATATTGTCACAAATTTTATTGATTGAATCATTATTACAGATTACAGTGCAAATATTCATGCTACAAACTCGCACAATCACAAAATCGCTCACAGTTATTCTTATTGAATGATTACTCTCCCGCTAAGAGACGAGCTTTATATACTCTACTCCAACAATGGGCCAACATTCAAATGTCTGACAGTTGAACGACAATAAGCTAGTATTCAAATGTCCGACAACCGAACATCTAGTAACAATGGACCAGCATTTACATGTCTGACAATTGAACATTGTTGGTGAATGCTGATCAGGATTCATAATTACGATAAATTATTGAATAAATACAGAACTCAAATTTAAATTATTAAAATTAAATACTGCGAATAAATTAAATTAATTAAATTATTAAAATTTAACTAAAAATCATACAAAAATTTACAAACGTCAGTGTGAACTAATAACGTAGGACTCTTCACAATTGTGACAATATAAACACTGTCTGTCACGCCATCTATCAAAAATAATCCGAAGTGGCGGTGGAAGAAATATGTAACAGTTTTTTATAGCTCGCAGTATATAAAATTACGATTACAATTGATTTTTTTTAGGATTTTCCTTATTATTTTTCATTTTTAACCACAGCTGTTTTAAAACGAACAAATAAAAAAAAAATTAGAATTGATCGAGCTGTTTCTGAATTTAACAAGATAGTCCAGGAGGTAGCGTTGCATTTTAGGTAGTGATTTTACGACGATCGATTGATATCTTTTTAGATAGATCTAGTATTAGAGGATCAAGATTCAGATGACGCACCTGTGGTGAATGTGGGTGGAAGAAACTGCAAAAATAGTGAAAAAAATAAAGTAATAGTACATCGCCGTCGGTTGAAACATTTTTTTTTATGAAGAGTTGACAACATAGGAAGTTGAGAAAAATTCTTCAGCTGCACTGGGAAGGGGGATTCTACGAAAGCTACTCGCATGAACTTGTAAAAAAAGAATGCGTCAATAAATTAAAATAATAGTAGGCTGGATGAAATTTAACTAGGAGATTGTCTACATGATGAAAAATACGAAAACAACAATCAGCTGCGTGCGTAATTGTTGCGAAAATATACAGTATGTCCACATCTGGAGGTGTCACCAATGAGATCTCGGAGACTATAGGAGATAAGACATCAGTAAAATGAGACTTTCTATGTGCGATTAAGAGACGATCTTAAATATATTTTTGTTTTTTGAAAAGATCTCATAGGTCACTAGATAATGACTAAAAACTGATTTTGGTCAATCTTCTCTTTTATAAATAATTCCTAAACTTTCGCAAATGGGAAAAAAAGTTTCAGGTAAAGAAGATCAATATTATTATTATCCACCCAATGACGTATGTGAATACTTTTTACGAAGCCTATTTGTGAAATTCGACATAAAACTATGATTTTTTTAATAGAACTAATACCTGAAAATAACATTAAAAAATTACATATTTTTTTCTAATTTCAAAGATACTAGATATATTCTCAGAAAACAGAGATATATTTGAGATTGTCACTTAATCGCGCAAAAAAAGTCTCATTTAACCGAGGTCGTTTCGGCACCTCCAATTATGGACATACTGTATATTCTCGCAGCAATTACACACGCAGCTAATTGTTGTTTTTGCGTTTTCCATCATGTAAAAAATCATCTAGTTGAATATAATCCAACGTACTATTATTTTTTATTTTTTTTCTTACGAACTCATGCGAGCAGCTGACATAATATGATCCTCTCCTCCACAGTGCAGCTAACGAATTTTTCTCAATTCACTATGTTGTCCACTGTTTATTGAAAAATTTTCAGCCTGTGTACTATTAATCTATTCTTTTTTTTTACCACTTTCCCAGCTTCTCACACCCACATCCACCACTACTAGAACAGCTAACGGTCGGTCGGTTCACTGATTAGTAGTCCGAGATCAACTTTCGATATCAAAATCAGTCGGCTTACTATTACTTTTTTATTTGCAATGCTATCTTTCGGACTAACTAACGAACAGCAATTCATTTTTATGTACTCATAGATCGTATAGAAGATTTAAACACACTTATTTTCTTATCCAAATTGGAAACTGAATCTTAATCAAGCTATGTAAATAGATAAATGATGAAGAAAAAATATTAACCACGACCAAAATATGACAAGAAATGAAATTTAAAAAAAAAAAACCTGGATCTATAAGAGCGCCACTTTCTGTGCACAAACAATATAATAAATTATTGTGTTACACAAAAAGTATTATAAGTTGTGTTTACATTTTTCTTTTAAATTCCAAATTGATCGAATACATCATTTCTTTATGTACCTTTTGGAGATATTGTAGATTTTATCAAAAATAGGTACTACTAAAAATATTAAAGCAAATGTATAAAGGAAATGTGTTTTGTAGTGCTAATGCTGTCATAATTTGAAGTAATAATTTCATTGCGAAAGTGTGAATGTCGTGTGAAGGCATAACTTTTTAATAACTAATAATTACAATGAATTTCATGACACTA
The DNA here is from genome assembly GCA_963989225.1 of Dromius quadrimaculatus. NCBI lineage: Eukaryota > Metazoa > Arthropoda > Insecta > Coleoptera > Carabidae > Dromius > Dromius quadrimaculatus. The sequence goes on along the minus strand of OZ022328.1, from coordinate 33,492,004 downwards.
ATCTCTCACGCACTATACAATTATATCAAATGAAAAATAATGATATCAATTATACGATTTCAGTACTACGGAACAAATACCATATAATTTGAAAACATAGCTGGCTCTGTTGATAAAAAAGTAAGAAGAGAGTTTGCTCACGGTTATCAATATTTCAGAAGTATATTTATTATTTTATTGAAAAAAATTACTAGTTTTGTGCATTATATTGTATTATTTTTGAATATTAAAATTATTAAGGTATTTTCGTACTATCTTAATACTAGGAAGTAAGATTACAGTTTATCTCGAATAAAAAAACAGTTTATCTCATGTTCCTGAACTACTAACAAGTCTAGAAATTTTTCTTCAAATTTTATTATATTTCCAGATAAGTTAGTAGACATCGAATTTATTTGAATAAAAATACTTATTGGAGTAGAATCCTAGTCAAGAATCCAATGAAATTTTCCAAGAAAGATTCCGGAAATCCGTCTTTTCCGGTTGATTAAGACCTATACCAATTTTTGCGCCATATCTCATTTCTGAATGATGTTTTGTTGAAAACAGTCAATATTAGTCTTGTAGAGCAGGTAATTATCTATAATGTTCCGTAATATACTTATTCAGTGCAGTCAGTAGTGCCGAGTATTCTAAGTTTTATTTGTCGGCTCAGTGACGTAAGTAGATAGGTACTGCATATCAAGGCTGTGCAATGCGAAAGGATTAATTAGTATGGTGGGCGCGGAGGGTTCCGAAAAATGTACATAATATCAACAACATTTGGAATCATCAGAAAAAATAAGAAACAATTCAGAAAATGTACAATTGTCAGACATTTAAATGTCGTTGTTATAATTGGTCCGCTGGCTGTGCTGATTGACTGCATTCTGCATAGAATATTTGACATTATTGAAAAGGGTATATAAGTCCACGTGAACTAGAGAAAAGGAGAAATAATCAATCAATAAAAAGTGATAACTGTCGATTTAGTTATTGTACGACCTACGACGATTGTAAAGTGAATAAAAGTGATGTGACCTGTATTATTATTAAATCTAGAAAAAATTTGTGACAATATGTACGTACTTGTGCATCAGAATGACAGCTTTGTATTTTTCATCTTACTCACTGCAGCAGTCATATCATTTGTACTTGTGACGACACTAATAAATTTGAAATATGATATAATTTTAAAGAATATATATTTAAATCTATATTTTGTTAAATATGTTGAACATCAAAAGTATTACCTTAAATCAAACTTTGCAGAAAAACAATTGTAGAAGATCTCTTGTTTAAAATGCATAAAAAGAAGCCATTCCAAACGATACTCTATTGGATGAGATAAAAAATTACCAGATTTTTTCAATAATATTTTATCTTTTGGACTATTGGCAGGCAAGCATGAAATACGAAATTCGATGCAAATAGCTGCAGACCTTTATTTGATTTCTCCATCATTATTTCACAGAATAAAAATATTGTAATGTTTATTGCTTGATGAATCACTCTGTAAATAAATAAAAGTCACTATTTATCAATCTAAATGAAATAAAATCTTTAATTCTTCTTATGTCACTAATAAAAGTATATTTATATATTAATCACTTAATTCTAATTTAATCAAAGTCACAGATATTTATATTTCACTATTTATATACACTCTCACTTCACTGTCACTGTTTATTATTTATTTGCACTGCTACTATTATTACTGTACTGTCCCACACGTCGTCGGCTTGGCCTTATATAGAGAAACATCGTCCTTCTCGAATTTTCGATTTTCGCGACTCTTTCCATTTCCAGGAATTGCTAGGGGCTTCCATTGGGAGGGGTGATGCGCTGCGACGTAGCGCGGAGTAAGAGGTGACAAGAAGCCCCTCCCCATACTGCGTCGTATTCACGAGCTCCCCTCTCACTCCCGCACGTCACACTGCCCTCTTCTTAAGAATGTTTTGTCCCGAAACACATCTTCATGTCTATGCCGGAATCGACACTCGCCGCCCTTGGTGCAACCAGTAGTTTGGTAGAAGTAGCAGTCGACAGTTTTTGGTTCGATCGGGCCTGCTGGGTGGAAGCAGCAGACCAATATTTGAATTCCGCTGTTCTGGAATGTTACCTCTATCATATTTCGAACGATCTTCCAATCTAATCCATCCAGACCGCAGCCTAATTTTGGTATTGCCAGTTTCAGGATGTCGTTCTGCATTAAATGGCCTCGCATGTCTTGCAGCGTTTCCCACATGGAACGGTAGGTTGGTTTATGATGAAATTTATCTTTCGTTACCATGTGGTAAATATAGCGTTCCTTGGTTGTCGTATTGTCTCTCAGACAGATGGTCTTCCCTACTGCAGGCTTCTGGTGTTCTGGTCTGCCAAACTTCTTCTTGAAAACTGCTGCTATTCCTCGGGACATCTCCAAATCTCCTGATACACAATGGGCCAAGGAGTAGTCGGCCGGGACTCTGAATAGATCCTGCTGCACTTCGGTAGTTATTCCGAATCTAGCCCGACGTCCACTTGAAAAAGTCTTCATGAATTCCTCAAATGAATCTTCCTGCGCATGGACCTTACGAGCACGTGCGTCGTTGGGATCTCCATTATTGTCTCCTGCAAATGGTGCTAGCCGATTGAAGTGCACCACTCTTGATTTGCTCTTGGGGTTGCGTCTGATTTCGTAGATTATGTCGTTAATTCTTCTGATGACTTCGTAAGGCCCTTCCCAAGATGTCTGTAATTTTGGAGATAGGCCACGTCGCCGCCCTGGGTTATAAAGCCACACAGAGTCTCCTGGTTGAAAACCCCCGTCTTGTGCCTTGACGTCATAGGTCTCTTTCATCCGGTCGCTGGCATTCTGGATGTTTATACGGACTCGGGAGTGGATATCGTCCATCTGGCGCCTCAAATTAATGACATAATCCTCTCCAGCCAGGTCTTCTCCAGGTTTGCATCCGAACTTTAGGTCGCATGGTAGTCGAAGTTCCCGTCCAAAGATAATTCTTGCTGGAGTCTGTCCGGTTGTTTCGTGTACGGATGAGCGGTAGGCCAAAAGGAACAGATGGAGATATTTGTCCCAGTCTCTCTGGTGACTAGAGACAACTTTGGCCAGGTGTCTGTTGATGGTCTTATTCATCCGTTCCACCATTCCATCAGACTGCGGATGTAATGCAGTAGTTCTGGTTTTACGAATATTCAGTACTTCGCATATCCCTTGGAAAAGTGTAGATTCAAAGTTTCTTCCCTGGTCAGAATGGAGTTCCAAGGGTACGCCAAAACGACAGATCCAGTTCTTCACTAGGACGTCTGCAATAGTAGCGGCCTCTTGATTAGGAAGGGCATACGCTTCTGCCCATTTACTAAAGTAGTCCATGACGACAACAATGTATTTATTTCCGACGTCTGATTCGGGAAATGGCCCTGCTACGTCGATGGCTATCCTCTCGAATGGACTACCGACATTATACTGTCGCATCGGAGCTCTTGGTCGTTTCTGCGGTCCGTTGCTTGAAGCGCACGTAGTGCATTTCCTGCACCATTCCCTAACGTCTTCTTTGCAGTTTAGCCAATAAAATCGCTCACGAACTCTCTGCAGAGTCTTCGTTACCCCAAGGTGTCCTCCACTCACTCCATCATGGAGATGTCTCAAGACCTCCGGAACCCGACCTCTAGGAACGATCAGCTGTTCTCTACTCTTGGTTTCATCCGGATCCTTCAGGACACGCTTCAAGACGCCTTCATCCAGGATTATGGAATCCCATTGCGCCCAGTATGATTTGACCGTCGGGGAGTATGGTGCCACCTCTTGCCATGTCGGTCTTGTTCCTTGCTTCTTCCATTCTTGAATAATTCGCAACTCTGAGTCGCTATTTATGTCCTTTTCTATCTCTTGTGGTTGCCAAGCATCGTCACTGACAGTTGTTCGGAACGCCTTCGCTTCAACCTTAGAGCAATGATGACAATCTTTTGGACATGGTCGTCTTGATAAAGCATCAGCATTCTTATGTGCTGTACCGGCTCGATGTTCTATGTTGAAGTCGTATTCTTGAGGTCTTTCGATCCATCGAGCGACCTGACCCTCAGGATTCTTGAACTGTAGTAGCCATCTCAGAGCAGCGTGGTCAGTTCTTAACAGGAAATTCCTACCATACAAATATTTGTAGAAATGCTCGATGGACTTCACTACTGCCAGCAGCTCCCGTCTTGTGACACAGTAGTTTCTCTCTGGCTTTGACAAGACCTTACTGAAGTACCCGATTACCCTTTCTTGACCCTCCTGCAATTGAGACAGGACGCCCCCAATACCGACGTCGCTGGCATCTGTGTCCAGAACAAAACGTCCTTCCGTCTTCGGGTAACTCAGTATTGGTGCTTGGACTAGGAGTAGTTTCAGTCGCTCGAAAGCGACTTGGCAGTCTTCATCCCAGCTGTATCTGCGATTATTTTCCGTCAGTCTGGTCAGTGGCTTGGCGATATTGGCGAATCCATAAACAAATCTTCTGTAATAGGTACAGAGCCCGAGGAAACTGCGCAGCTGATGTTTATCCGCAGGTACCGGCCATTCTTGAATTGTCTTAATCTTTTCTGCATCAACTGCTACGCCTTCCTTGGAGACCACATGTCCCAAATAGTTCACCCGTTCTTGGAATAAGTGGCATTTCTTTGGACTGAGTTTCAAACCAGCTTTCTTTAATTGTTCAAATACCTGCTCCAGGTTCTTCAAATGGTCTTCAAATGATTTTCCCATCACAATTATATCGTCCAGGTATACCAAGCAAGTTTTTCCCGATAGTCCTTTAAGTACGATCTCCATAAGTCGCTCGAAGGTAGCAGGAGCATTACACAGACCAAATGGCATGACTGTAAATTGCCACAATCCACTGCCGATGGTAAATGCAGTTTTTTCTCGGTCTTTCTCATCCATCGCTACTTGCCAGTATCCACTCTTGAGATCTAGGGTCGAGAAGATCTTTGACCCGGCCAGGGTATCTAAGGTGTCATCAATCCTGGGCAGAGGATAACTGTCCTTCTTGGTAACGTTATTCAGTTGGCGATAGTCGACACAAAATCGGGTAGAACCGTCCTTCTTCTTCACAAGTACCACCGGAGAGGCCCATGGACTATTCGAGGGTTCAATGATGCCGTCTTGCTCCATATCTTGAATGATGGCTTCAGCGTCTTCTCTCTTCGCAATCGGGAGTCGTCGTGGTGCTTGTCGAATTGGTCGTGCATCGCCGGTGTTAATTTTGTGATGGACGATATTTGTTCTTCCTTTTTGCCCCTCACTGGTTTCAAACACCTCTTGGAATCGGCGTATCAGATCTTCTGCTTGTGCGCGTTGCCGATTGTCTAATTTTTGACCCTTGGATAGTAATAGGGTCGTTAATTCCTTCGAAAGTTTATCGCAATTAGGCTTTATCTTTGTGTCTTGTTCGGTGAGTTTTATTCTTGCGAGGCGTTCTTTTTCATGTCCGGAGTTATCTTTGGGTAGCATCTTCAAAGGTTTCTTGCATTGACTTTTTGCTTGACCTAGCTCTTCACGGTTCCAACACCGGAGTTGTCTGGAATTCTTGAGATCTTTAACTTCTTCGATCAACCGCTGAACCTGGGCTTCTAAGCTTTCCGTGGTATCGGAGTCGCAGGTAACCTTTCGCACCCGAGCACTGCTTCTGGACGCCTGCTTTGCCGCTTCGTATTCCAGTGCATGAGCCAATGCTTCCACCAGCTTCTTCGGCCGCGCCAAACGTAGGGCTTGCTGCGTTTCATGGTCTCTGATGCCGTCCACAAATATTCTCACAGCCCAGCTTTCCAAGAAATCATCCGGGCCAGTTGGATATGCCAGTCGAACTAGGCGTGCCACATCAGCTTCGAACTCCTGTAGACTCTCGCTGGGACGTTGGTATCGGTTCTTGAGCTGCGTGTGATACACTTCCCCCAAGTGTGCATGGCCGTATCGCAGCTCCAGTCGCTTGACCAATTTTTCATAATTGTTGTCTTCTTCCGGTGGAATAGCCTGTAAAATGTTTACCGCATCTCCTCGGAGAGCAACTGTAAGTGCTGAAACTTTCTCAGTATCATTCCAGCTATTAGCCTTAGCAGCGGCTTCAAATTGCCTATGGTAATTAATCCAAGATGTTTGACCATCAAAGGTTGGAGGTTTGACACGCATTTTTGTGGTTGAGTCAAGATTTGGTGTGGATAATTCAATTATCTCAGCTTTTGAAGCTTTTGCCGGAGATGAAACACCAAATTTATATTTTTCTTCAAAAATCTTCATTTTTTCATCCAATTTCGAATCCAATTTTGCATCCAATTCTTCTTTTAACATTTTACAATTATCTTCAAATACTTCCTCCCATACCTTTGAATTTTCTCTGAATTTTTCCAGTTGCTGTTCAACTTTCTTTGTATTTTCCTCCATCTTTCCATGCAGTTCTTCTCTCAAGTTTCTAGAATTTTCTTCTAACTTTCCTAATAAATCTTCTTTTAAACTCGTAGAATTTTCTTTCAATTTTAATTCTAAATTCTCTTCCAAACTTGTGGAATTTTCTCTTAATTTTGATTCTAAATTTATAGAATTTTCTTTTAATTTTGATTCTAAATTTATAGAATTTTCTTTTAATTTTGATTCTAAATCTTCTTTTAAACTTGTAGAATTTTCTTTTAATTTTGATTCTAAATTTATAGCCAAATCGGTTAAAGAAAGTTGAACCTCAAACAAATACGTATCAGGGTCCTCACCGTCTTCAGTCATAGCTCCTCGAAGTCGTTCCATTAAAACTTGTTTGCGGCCACTGGTTTCCAAATCCCGCTCTTCCAATTGATATTTCAACTCTGCGACCTTCAAATCTTTCAACAGCTTCGTAGACGCCATTATCCAATTTTACGAAACAGCAATAAACAAAATACTAGATTGTTTATAACAATCCCACTTCTGACACCACTGTAATGTTTATTGCTTGATGAATCACTCTGTAAATAAATAAAAGTCACTATTTATCAATCTAAATGAAATAAAATCTTTAATTCTTCTTATGTCACTAATAACAGTATATTTATATATTAATCACTTAATTCTAATTTAATCAAAGTCACAGATATTTATATTTCACTATTTATATACACTCTCACTTCACTGTCACTGTTTATTATTTATTTGCACTGCTACTATTATTACTGTACTGTCCCACACGTCGTCGGCTTGGCCTTATATAGAGAAACATCGTCCTTCTCGAATTTTCGATTTTCGCGACTCTTTCCATTTCCAGGAATTGCTAGGGGCTTCCATTGGGAGGGGTGATGCGCTGCGACGTAGCGCGGCGTAAGAGGTGACAGGAAGCCCCTCCCCATACTGCGTCGTATTCACGAGCTCCCCTCTCACTCCCGCACGTCGCAATATGTTGATGATTTTGAGATTAGAAAGAAATGTATTTATTTTCTTCAAAAATTTTATGAACTGTCATAAAATTAATATTCAGTTTCCTGGAAATTTCTCTTAAACTCATTGTATGCTCTAGTTTCATTTTCTTTATCTCCATTGTACTCATTGTAGTTTTCGTTATTTTCTTCCTCTTTCTTAATATTGAAAGGTACTGTCTTCTCAAACTTTACAATAAATCATCGAATAGTAGATAACCTCGACATATCATGATTTTGCCAAAAAGCACCAATATAATAACAAATTCTCTGTAAACTATAGCTAGAATAATACCATTTAGGCCCGGTCTCTCTAACTACGAATAACTTTATTCGGTGGATAATATCTACAGCACAGATCCGCAGCAACAAATGTTGCAGTAATTGTTACTATAGCAATTATCTAGAGAATAAAATTATTCGAAGATGGAAAGACCGGGCTTTAGTAACTTTTCTTCATTTGAATAGTTATTCATTTTTTTAAATAATTAACTTCTATCTCGATTTAATATCACAGTTTGTCAAAATAAATACCAATAATTTTACGTATAAAATGTTACATTTTTGTTCGTCTCTGATATATAATTCCTTGGTTAATACTGTTGAATGTAATGCCGTGAATTTTCAAATTCTATTTCTGCAGTTATGAAGTATATATGAATTCCTCTATTGATTAGGATACAGATATTTTTGCTTTTAACAATATTCATTCGAAACTTTTTTTCTAAGACAATCAGGGTACCAATGCGCACGAAAAAAAAAAATTCAGTTAAATGCCTATATTTCACTTTCCGTGATATACCCCATGATTATTATTATTGACTGACTTTTCCTGAAAAAATCTGAGGCTATGTAATATTTTACATATAATTTCGTATTTGTCATTAAAATTGCTATAAAAGTCTAAAGAGTTTTTTCTTTTTTCATTAATGACAAGAGAATCATCTCATTTCGAAAAATGGCTATTTCTGGATATGGGTTTGTCGCATATTTCTCTCTTGATTTCGTCAATTTCAATTGTTCAAGGTTGCCAGAGAAATCATATCTCAGAGAATTGAAAGTCCTATAACTTTTATATTGTAATATTTTTTCCATGGTCATGTGTAAAGTTAGACCTTCACACATCGTATAATGCGTAAAGTGAGTTTCACATCTTTCTATTTTATGTATTTTAGGGCCACCGCCGCTACCACCATCAATACACGAGCTACTATTGAAGTGATTATCCAATATATGTAGTTGCTTTCAACCGATTCACTGAATAATATTCAAGTTCAATGTATACTATATCGTTTATACTTCACACCTACTCTCATTCCGTGATCGTTACACAATAATTTTATAATGTGCCTTCCTTAAATTTCGTGATATTCACAGAGAAATAATAGTAGAATGAATAGATTTCACATAAAATACTTTGAAAAACACATACTTGGAATTATGCAAAACTATAAGTCCGATTCTCAAAGAAGTTGAAGCTAATCCATAAATTTAGATAAGTGAATTCTATTCTACTCTAGGTCTTCTAATTATGTATAAAATCATTCATAGGATAAAGAACAATAGAAATAGTTCGTATGACTTGACGAATAAACTATCAAAATTAGTACATAATTAACTAATCCAAGATTATGGATTTGCTCAAGTTGTTTTGAAAATCGGAATATAAATTACCATGTCAAATTATCAACTTCACTCTTCCTACATAGATTTTAAGAAAAATTAAGATTATTAGAAATAGTTCCACTTGTCTGGCATTTGAAAATATCGAAATCATAGTTCGCTGATGGCTAAATAGAAAAGAAGAGAGTTTGCTGGCGGATAAATTTTTAAACGTGATTTCTAATGTATTCGGAATGTCAAATAAATTGATATATCATAGTTTTTCCAAGAGCAACACGCACTATTATTATAGGAGAGTAAATATTACTTGTATGAGTTTTTACCATTGAAATACTTATTTGATTATAGTCCGTGGGACAGGGCTTAAATTTTTCGTTGATTACCGCTCACTTGAAACTTTGTGACTGGCTTCAATGTAATAAGTCAGACAGCTTTCACATTTGGCAAAATTCTTGATTTTGGGGTGTTATTTAGCGAGGACTAATTAAACACGTCAATTTCATGAAAAAAATATTGTCTGACATGAATATTGGAGCTAGCGGGGGGTCCGATAAACCGCACTTGTCGTAAGTACATTGATATGAAAACTTATTACCGCTAGTTTGAGATTTTGAGGACGTGTTAAATTAATTTTTTTCTAAAATTTGGTCGTTTTGTCCGATAATTTTTGGGAGGCGTTTTCTCAGTCCGACACTTAAAATGTGTCAGGACCATAGCAGCTCATTTAGCAATGACCGCTTGTCGGACCAAAACAGTTATAATTTGAAAATATATTTTATATCAAAAAACATATTGTCTGACAGAAAAATCGGTTCTTATCGTCAGTCTGACAAAAAAAAAAATCGCACATATATTATTCATTTCTTGACGTATTTAATATCAAAAGACAAGCAATTGACGTTGTTTATAAACTAGTAGTGAATATAATTAATTAAAAAACAATTTTTTATAGAAAGTGAAGTAGAAAATAGAAAAAGTAATATATTGATTTTTATTTTTTTCAATTTCATTCTTCATCAAAATCTTCAGAAGATTCTGAAAGGCTCGCTATAAATTCCATTTTCACTATCGCCTCCATCATTACCTATCACATGTTTATGGTGATAATTTAACTACGAAAATTTGATTACTCACAGCAGTGCAGCTATTTCTCAAAACAAAAATGGAGAATATATGTTATGAGTAATTTAGAGTAAGTTATAAGGAAAAGCAGAATCTACACAAAAGAAACAATTTGTCAAAATTAACTAGAAGTGTGGGAGAGACAAATTCTGAGGAAGATTTATGGTGGTAAAAAGGAAGGTGATGTGTGGTTAAGACGAACTAATACCGAGCTTATGGAACTCTATAGTGAGCCTGGAATAGTGGAAGTGGCTAAAGCACAAAGGTTACGGTGGCTAGGGCATGTGCTGAGACTACCAGAGGACAGGGTAGTAAGAAAGATGTTAGACGGAGGTGTTGTGAAAAAGAAAAGAAGGGGAAGACCAAAGGAGAGGTGGTATGACGCGGGGAAAAAGGACTTAGAGACATTAGGGATTACGAATTTTAAGCTATTAGCACAGGATCGTAAAAAATGGCGAAAAATCGTAACAAAAGCCATGGGCCTACTTGGCCTGCAGCGCTAAACAATATCTGCATATTTCCGATCAGTGTATTGCACAAAGTGTCATTTTAGTTTCTCTTCCGGAACTGTGGCGCTGGTGATTACTCTAAAGGCGACATGGGCAAATGGCGAAATATCTATATCTATATACAAGTTTTAATTCATTCACCGTTCTGTTTATCACAAGTTTGTTACTTGAAAATTTATTTTAAAACTGTATATTTTATCTTTATAATTACGTTATACAATAGTTTTCCCTGTTTTTTCAAATTTAATTTTTTTTCACATTGTTATAATAAATACTATTCTTGCACGTATATGTGTTTGACCGACAACAGCACAATGATGTTGTAATGTATTTGATTGAAAATTTTTCTTATGAATTGATGAATGTTAATCTACAATTTACTCGAAAAAAATGTAACTCAAATTATCCAGTAAAATTTTGCAAACAATGATTTTCATACCATTAGATTAATAAATCGTGAGTGCGGATGGCCGAGCGTGTCTGTTCATCCACACATGCTGTGACGTCACTCGACACTCGGCCAAGAGGTTCGAATCCACTCTCCGACAATTGTGTGATTTATCGCAAAAATAGAAAAAATGCAGCTACTTGCATCAACACATGTAGCAATGGCACAAAATTCTGATCGGCAGTACGGCGGTGTTATACCGCAGTTCGATGATACCGATTAGGAAGGCGTAGGCCCAACAAGAGCTGTTGCGCCAGTGATGATGAGATTAATAAATCAATAATACTGACTTGATATGCATTTTATAAATGCCTATGAACGGAGCCACATTCATACCACATACTTTTGCTTTTTGTGAAGTATTGCCCCACTTACATTGTCGAATGATCTAGACACTGAATAGAAAATAAAAACTTAGTGATAAGCGGTCATAGATAAACGAGCTGTTATAATCTTGACACGTTTTCAGAGTCGGACTGAGAAAACGCCTTAGAAAAAGAATAATTTAACACGTCCTCAAAATCTCTACTAACGTACTTATGGCAAGTGCGGCTTGTCGGACTCATCGCTAGCCCCAATTATCATGCCGAACAATATAGTTTTTCATTTTATAATCAAAAAATCTGTCGATTAGTGTGAAGCTCAATATGACGGTAATACTTTTTCAAGGCTTTATGAAATTGACGTGTTCAATTAGCCCTCGCTGAAAAACGCCTCCAAATCAAGAATTTTGTTAAATGTATAAGCTGTCGGACTCATCACGATGAAGCCACTCACAAAGTTTCTAGTGAGCAGTAATCAACGAACAATGTATACCCTGTCTCATGAACTATTAGCATCATATAAACTACAAGCCTATCCAAATTCTAGCCTTTATAATAAATATCTACTTTTTATCTGAATATAATTCTCTAGTCGTTGAATATCGCTCGTTTTATTTCTGGCCTTAACATTTTTTAAGAAAGCGTTCAATTTTGACTGTGTCGTTTCAAGAATAAGGATGCCTTATTGTAAGATCTCGGTGTCTGTCAAACTACATGTTACAGTCGACTTATTTTCAATAAAGATCTGCAGCTATTTGCATTAAATTCCATCGAACACAGGTATGTAGGTCGTAACGCCAGCCTAAACAGATACTTCCACCTACAAATTGGACCACCGACCGGCTGCATATACTGCAGCAGTGATCGATGTCCTGCACTCTGAACTCATCTGCCAAAAGGTAGCGTCCTTGAGTCGCTGGTTAGCTCACTCCACTCTTTGACTCCGGTGAGCGATCTTAATGGTCAGTATGAAGTCAAAGCAGCCTCCTAAAATCGGTTTTAAACCGGTTGATCACTCACCAGGACCCCTATGGCATTATGAAGATCTGGCTGCAGTTGTTGCGCAGTTGCAAAAGGCTGTCTCTTCGCTTGTATTACAAGTTTTCGGTCCTGTCACACTGTGGTAATGCGACTGGATTCACTATATCAGGTCTTCTTGAGATTGTGCTTGTCTCTCTGTACTGACTGATTAGTCTCGAAATTACACTTTGAGATGTATTGAGATTCGCGACTATGTCGGCTCGTCGATCAACGCGCTGATGCATTTGTAAGGCCTAATCAGCACATTATGTTAAGAGATAATTCCTCTGCATTTCTTCATTCGATAAATAAGCTATAGTTTTTGAATGAACGATCGCAAGTATTCTTGGAGACTAAGACAAACCTGTAGTATACTGACAATTTCATATTCTTCTCAATAATCTAACTTATACTAGCAAAACTAATTAATTTTTACCTGAATAGACTTTTTTTTATTATTCGTTGAATACATATATGCCAAAATAAAAGTTTGGTACTATAAGAGACCTTCCTTTTGATATCTTTATATATAATTATTCACCGATGATCGTAGAACTGAAAATAAAAGATTGTCTTATTGGCTTCAATTTCTTTCTCATAACTTATCTCCATCACAAATACATTTTTCGTAAATTTTAAAAACGTCACAAAAACTACGATTTCAGCAAGAATTTTCAAAAATAGGCTTCTCCTGAATTACTATATCAAAAAATTAAATCTTTTAAAATTTGTATATATACTGCAAATAGAAGAAGGTGCAACGAATTTCAGAAAATCTTTGTATTTAAATTTTTGAGGAGCATTTAGATTTAGAGCATCAGAATAACATACATTGCCACTGCTTCTCCATCTTCTTCATGTTTGTATGTGCAAGTATATCAAGACATATATTTTCTATTTACTGTAATCGTCCGAATTAAACAAAATTTTGGATTGTAAGGATCTAGCATTGAATTATGGTGTAATATTTTCTAGAAATTTTGTAAATAATGTCCAATATTCATGAAAGAATTGAATTTTTTTTTTACTCAATGAAAATTGAATCTCTGAGACTATATAGATATGAATGAAATTAAAAAATGAATTATATCATAGTAACTGTTGCTCAAAATTCTACAAAAAATCATTTTCCGAAAACTGTCATTAAACACTCTAATAAGGCAACTAGAAACATGAGAAATGATTGTTCTGTTCACAGGACGCGAAATATTTCGCAGCCAGGATGCCAAATAATTCGCATCCTGCAATAAAATATGTATTGATATCATAGCAACATTAAAAGTGACATTGATTGTTTCGAAGTGTCAAAGTTTCCCAAGTAACAATTATGACCAAATATGACGTCACATTTTTGGTCATAGTCGCGTCAGCAAGACGGAATGCGTGGAGCTATATGACGTCATAATATGACTTATGTTTGACTTCATTTTATGACTTAATGTCGATGTCATATTGTGACCTAAGTTTGTCATCATATTATGACCTAAGTTTGACGTTATATTATGACTTAAATTCAATGTCACTTTATGATCTTAGCCATTACCTAAAAATTCCTCAAAAAATAAATAATGATGAAATAAGTAAAATAGAATGTCATAATGTTATAAGGTAACATTATAACGTTGCACATCACCTATTTGATCATTATTTATTCAAGGAACTTGTAGATAATTAATGAATAATAAAACATCATTGTATTTTTAATTTATCTATTCCTAAAAATACAAATATATTACAGGTAAAAAAAAGCTATCAAGTAAAAAAAGAATATATTGTGAGATGTCTGAACGCAGCCCAGTTCAAAAATCTGAACGCCCTCGACGACAGCGATGCGCACAACAGAAGAATGATGACTACGTGTACTACTAGACAAGAAGTAACAGCGGACATTTTGTTTTGAAATAATTTTGTATTTAATCGAATAATAAGTTAAATAAATAGTGTTAAATAATAAACGGCCATCATTACAACAATTCAGAAGTGAGATTGATCCAGTTGACCACAAAAGCAAAGTCAATTAATAGTGGAAATACGCCTGTGTTCGCGATGCGACGCGTATAACCAAAAAGAAAAACCGCGAAAAGTTACTTTGTGCTCGACTCGTGCAACGAACTCAAATTGAAATACCTGTGCCTACGATAGTAGCGTGTTTCAAAAGACTGTTCCTGTGTTTGTACGAAGAAAAAACGAAATGGCAGACGAAGTACTTAGAGCAGAGCTACATAGTATGAGAGAAGAACGAAGACAACATCAACAACAAATGGAATTGATGTTAAACCAAATGAACACCATGATGGAAGTCTTAAAAGCCAGAGATGATGAAATTTCAAGCTTAAGAAGAGTAGACCTTGAAACAAGCGGCTCAGAAAATCAGCCAACATATACAAATTCAGGTACTGTAATACCATTTAAAGAAATCTCTAACCAGATTCCAAATTTTAGTGGCGAAGCTAAGGAAAACTTGGAAATTCAAACATGGGTCACGCGAGTGGACGATTTGAAAAATATGTACAACTTATCCGATGAAGTCGTAAGAGTACTGGCCACCAACAGATTGACAGGAACCGCACGACGTTGGTACGACTCAGAAGATGACAATATCAAGAAATCTTGGGATTCACTTAAGAATGAATTAATCGAGATGTTCACAATACAAGAAGATCCCGGCATAGCTATCGACAGAGTCCGAGCGAGAAATTGGCGTCGAGGAGAACGATTCGAAGACTACTACCAAGAAAAACTAGTATTAGCCAGAACAGCCCACATGACAGAAGCCGAAATAATATCGCAAATGATACGCGGTATAGATAACTTCACTATTCGTATGCACATGATATCAGCGCAACACAAAGATTTGAAGTCGTTATTTCACGCCATGAAACTTTTGTCAGCCGAAGTTATGAATACTAATAAACGAACAAATGACACGCACACTAATTTACAGAAGTGCGAGGTTTGCAAAAAGATAGGACATACAAAAGATAAATGCAGATTCGCAAACAATACCACGGAAACTAATGCGAAAACAGAAATCAAACCGAAGAAACCAACTTGTTTCAAATGTAATCGAGAGGGACACATTTCGCGATTTTGTACTTCAAACAACGACCCTAATAAATCCGATAAGAATACAACCCCAAACGTTTCAGTAGGTAACATAAACACTGCCTCCTTAAATAAATATAATAAATCTGCTAGAATAATTGGTGATACAGTCAGTCTAACCGCACTTGTTGATACCGGTTGTGACACATCGTTAATTAAGGAAATGCATAGTGAACGACTCAAATTTCACGATTTAAATAAACCACATGTATTAATCGGACTCAATAATTCAAAAGTACGATGTGAACGCGTCACGTATGTCGATATGGAAATAGAAGGACAACAATATTGCGTCTATGCCATAATTGTACCTAACAATTCGATAACTGCAGATGTGATTTTAGGTCAATCATTCTTAAATACTGTAAACATGAGCGTTACAGCCGATGAAGTAAAATTCAAGAAACGAGAACCAGAAGAATCTCCTTTTATCAGTTTGATGAATATCCAAATCGAAGAACTATCAGTTGAAATTGACGTGAACGAAGAAATACCTTTTCATGTTTCTAATAAAATCAAAGAATATATACAAGATTGCCTAAATAACAAAGAAACACCTATTAAAGAGTCATGCGTCAAAATGAAAATAAAATTGAACTCCGACAAAGAAATTACAAGCAGTCCTAGAAGATTAGCCTATCACGAGAAGGAGCAACTGAACGAAATCATCGATGAATGGCTTGAAAAGGGAATTGTGCGGCCTAGCAACTCTAACTATGCCAGTCCAATGCTATTGAGAAGAAAGAAGAATGGGGAGTATAGATTATGTGGTGATTACCGTGCATTAAATGAAATAACTGTGAAAGATAAATACCCTCTTCCCCACATAGATGATTTGTTAAATAACTTGAGTCAAGCAAAATATTTTAGCACAATTGATCTGAAGAACGGATTTTTTCATATTAACATGGATGAAGACAGTATAAAATACACATCATTCGTAGTACCAGGAGGTCAATATGAATTCCTAAAGATGCCTTTTGGACTTACTAACAGCCCTGCCGTATTCCAGAGATACGTAAACGATGTTTTCCAAGATTTGATTAGAGCTAACAAATTACAGATCTATATGGATGATTTATTACTTGCGTCCAAGACTCTCGAAGAACATCTAGAAACCATTCGTGAAGTCTGCGAGAAAATAAAAAGCAATGCGATCAAGATACGTGTAGACAAATGTCATTTTGCACAAACTGAAATCGAGTACTTGGGATATGTGATAACACAAGGCGAAATTAGACCTGGGAAAGTGAAAATACAAGCAGTAACCGATTTTCCGTTACCAACCACAAAACGACAATTACGCGGATTTCTGGGACTAACTGGATATTTCCGGCGATTTATTAAAAACTATTCGCTCATTGCCAAGCCACTAAGCGATTTGATGAAAGAGGAAGCAGTATTCAAAATTGGCAGCCGTGAAACTGAAGCCATTAATGTTTTGAAGACAGCACTTATTTCCGAACCGATCCTGAAGCTGTACGACCCCGAGAGAGAGACTCAGCTACATACTGATGCCTGTTCACAAGGATATGCAGCCGTTTTACTTCAAAAACAAGATGATGATAAGTACCATCCAATTTATTATTATAGTACTAAAACTACTGAGTCAGATTCTAAAAAGCATAGTTTCGAATTGGAGACTCGCGCTGTAATATTAGCGTTAGAACGATTCCGAGTTTACCTGTTAGGGAAACGATTCACGATAGTAACCGATTGTCAAGCTTTCAAGCAAACAATGGAAAAGAAAGAATTAAATCCAAAGATTTGCAGATGGAGTCTAATCCTACAGGAGTTCGACTACAAAATTGAACATCGATCCGGTGCGAAGATGAGTCATGTAGATGGTCTCAGTCGACAATTTTGCAACATTATTTCTGATGAACAAGCTGAAGATTATGATCTAACAGCAGCCCAAGAATTCGATCCCGACGTGAAGAAGATAAAAGATAATCTAATGAAAAACGAATCTTGTAATCCAGATTACGTACTAATGAATGGTAAAGTAATGAAGGAACGTGAAGGGAAACTACTTTACGTTGTTCCTAGAAAATTACGAAAGGAAATCGTCATGAAAGTTCATGCTAATATTTCACATTTAGGCGTCGATAAAACTCTATGCGAACTACGAGAAAAATTTTATTTTCCCAATATGCGTAAATATGTAATTTCCTGCCTGAAGAATTTCGTAAAATGCATTGAGTACAACTACAAGTCCAGAACAAATGAAGGTTGGTTACATTCGATCGATAAAGGCAACAGACCTTGGGATACGTTACACGTTGACCACGCTGGACCCTTAGAAAAAACAAAAAAAGGAAACCGGCATATCTTCGAAGTTATCGATGGATTCACGAAATTTATTATCTTAAAACCTACCAAAACTACAAATTCGACCGAAGTAATTAAACACCTAAGTCAACTATTTGAAATATTTGGAAAACCACGACGAATAATCAGCGACCAAGGAACTTGTTTTACCAGTTCTGAATTCACTAATTTTTGTGAAGAAAATAGCATCATACTTACACACATTGCTGCGCGAACACCGAGATCAAATGGACAAATAGAGCGCTACAATAAAACCATAATGCCTGCCTTACTAAAAGAAACTGAATTTTCGGACGAATGGGACATCGTTCTACCAAAGATCCAAATTTCATTGAACCAAACCCAGCAGAAAAGCACAAATTTCAGCCCCAGTGAACTAATGTTCGGATTTAAGATAGAAAACTACCAAAAGCCCCTCGAACATGTTCTAGAAACCGAGCTGGAACAACATAAATATCACCAAAGAAGAGAAGAGATTAGAACTGAAGCAAGCAATAGAATTAAAAGAAACCAAGAGAAAAGTGAAGTTTACTACAACCGCAAGAGACCAGAAGGAACAAAATTCCATGAGAATCAACTCGTTGCGATAAAACGACCTGGAATGGAACCTGGAACAACCCCTAAAATGATGAAGAAATACATTGGTCCGTACACAGTTGAAAAAGTACCCTCGAACGACAGATATCTTGTATCTGACGTACCAGGAAATCGCATAAGACAAAAACTTTACAGAAATATTCTACCACCGGAACAACTGAAACCATGGCCTGAACCTGGTGAAACCGATAGCGTTCCGAAGAAGATGCTAGTCATGATGACGACACCAACGAAGAACTTCCAGGAGGGATAGGAAGAGAAACCGACTTTTCTGTTTCAGATGAAGGTCCCCTGGAGCCCATGGAACGTCAGGAGAGGCCGAGCTGTGAGATGTCTGAACGCAGCCCAGTTCAAAAATCTGAACGCCCTCGACGACAGCGATGCGCACAACAGAAGAATGATGACTACGTGTACTACTAGACAAGAAGAAACAGCGGACATTTTGTTTTGAAATAATTTTGTATTTAATCGAATAATAAGTTAAATAAATAGTGTTAAATAATAAACGGCCATCATTACAACAATATGTGTGTACCAAAACCTAAAAAAAAATCATCACCATGACAAAAAAGAAACTGATCGTCAAGCATTTGTGAATTCTGGACCAATTTTCGTATATCTTTGGGTTGTTTATTCAAATGTTGTGACCATGACGATAGTGTCAACAGCCAGCACTGCAGCAATTGAGTCGAAATTTGAGAAATGCACCATTACAGTCATCCTGAAAAACAATTTCATTCGCTTTTCAGTAATTTGAGATTATTCTTCAACACTATTATTCAGATCCTATCGGTCATTAGCTTTGTAGACAGTAAAATTTTTAGTAACAGTTTTGAAATTCGGAAATATCTTTTATGATACATTTGTTTCTAGATTTTAAAATTCTTCTAAATCGATAGCAAATTAATCAATGAGTTGGATATACGATGAGTCACCTATTTATGATTTTAATACAGATACCTACCTTCCAATAAATAACTTAAGGGGGGTCTCTTGCAGTCATTGGCCATCTAAGGTCTTGCAGGTGTAAAGGGGACGGTAATAGAAATCAGCATTGTGGGTGGAGTTAAAAATGAGTATTGACTGATAAGGAGGGAGGATCGTCAGTACCTCATCAACCAGAGTGGACGCCGTTTTGCTATTTAATAGCAAAAATTTATTTCACTTAAATTTAAATTATAAATATTTTTTATCTTGCAAGATAATTTAATTCATTGGATTTTTATGATTGAATTAAAATTATGTACATAATGAAAATTCAGAATTATTATCAACTTGCAAGATAATTTTGATGCATTGAATTTTTTTACATACATAATGGTAATTCAGAATTATCATTATCTTGCAAGATAATTTCAATTGATTGAATTTTTATGATTGAATTAGAATTATGTTCATAATAAAAATTCAGAATTATTATTACTTTGCAAGATAATTTTGCATTGGATTTTTATGATTGAATTAAAATTATGTACATAATGGAAATAAGGAATTCTTATTATCTTGCAGTATAATTTTGATTCATTGAATTTTTTTTATTGAATTAGAGTTATGTACATAATGGAAATTCAGAATTATTATTATCTTGCAAGATAATTTAAATACATTGAATTCTTATAGTTGAATTAAAATTATGTACATAATGATAATTCAGCATAGAGACTATCTAGCAAAATTATACGGAACCGTTGAATTTTTATAATTGAATTAGTATTAAGTATAAACATGATAAAAATTCAGAATTATTATCATCTTGCAAGATAAATTTAATGCATTGAATTTTTATGATTGGATTAAAATTATGCACATAATAGAAATTCAGTATTCTTATTATCTTGCAGAATAATTTTCATTCATTGAATTTTTATGATTGAACTAGAATTATGTACATGATGGAAGTTTAGAATAATTATGTTCTTGCAAGATAATTTCAATGAATTGAATTTTTATGATCTAATTGAAATTATGTAAACAATGGTAATTCGGAATTCCTATTATCTTGTAGGACAATTTTGATTCATTAAATTTTTCGAATGAATTAAAATTATGTACATAATGGAAATTCAGAATTATTATTATCTTGCAAGATAATTTTAATGCGTTGAATTTTTATGATTGAATTAAAATTATGTACATAATGGTAATTCAGAATTATCATTATCTTGCAAGTTAATTTCAATTCATTGAATTTTTATGATTGGATTAAAATTATGTACATAATAATAATTCAGATCATTATTATATTGCAAGATAATTTTAATACATTGAATTTTTATGATTGAATTATTTAATAATAATAATAATAATAATAGATTTATTTGCTTAATGATATAACTTTGTACAAATAGATTGATAACATTGACAATTACATTACATTTTTTTCTTATAGGCTACCTGTTTATATAATTTGTTTGAGTATATGCTTTAAAGTTTATTATTTTTCTGATACATTATACATTTAGGATGAATGCTCTTATCTTCAGAGATGATTGGACGAATTTATAAATATCGTACATCTTTTCCTTGGTCGGGGTTCCCAGTAAGGCTGTAGCGGCTTCTTCATTATTAACTTGGTTGACGTATTTTGTAATATAGAGCAGTCTGAAATGATAGTAAATCGGACAACGGAATAGGAAATGGAATAGGCTATTTTCTTCTTGAAGGTTACAAATATCGCATAATTCTTCACTGTCGAATTTGTGTGTGAATCCATCTTGGTAAAGCGAAGTGTAGTTTGGGTTCGATATTCTGAGGAGCCCGGTTAATTTTGAGATATTGTGTGGGAGATTTGAGAAGTAATTGAGGGTTGTATTATAAGTTTTATATGTTTTATTGTACGAGGAGTTAAGGATGTTTTTGGTATCTTGATTGTATAATATTTCTTTATAAGCTTTATTTATATTATCCATTTCAATCTTCAATGAAACGCAGCTTTGTGATTCAAACAACCATTGAAAGTTTGTTGCGATTAAGATATTTTCGAGTTTTCTTACCCAATTGTGTTTACTTTGTTTATCTTCTGGAATGTTATGATTTTTGTTTATTTCTAAAAGTTTGTTGTAACATATTTTTGGGTATTTTGTGTCTGTCATTAATAAAATTTTGTGCCACCAGCTTAGCATTTTTTTAATTATTTCAGCTTCGATATTGTATTCACCTACTTCTCTTCTAATTAGATAATTTGGTGTGTTCTTTGGCCATGTTAAAATACTTTTGAAATACTGAGTCATTCCTTTTTCTATATTAATTATTTGAAAGGGACCCCACACTTCGGCACCATATAATATAGTAGGAATAATTAATGTGGAGTATAATTTAGTTTTCGTTTCCCAACTATCCACTTTTGCTCTTGATAGTGTGTTCTTGAGTGCCCCTGTTATTCTAGTTGTTTTGCTCATAAGTTCCTTTGTATTATCGTTAAATGCACCCATTGACGTGAACTTAGTTCCTAGATAAGTATAGTTGTTTGTGAATTGAATTTCTTGATTTTGGCATAAATGCTTAATTCTACGTCGAGGAGCTCTACCTTTGTGGAAGTGTAATATTTTTGTTTTTTGCGGGTTGACTTTTAATTGGAGTGCATTACAATAAGCCGTCAATGCGTCTAACTTTCTTTGGACATCTGGTGCTGAATGTGCTAAAATAACGATGTCGTCTGCATATTGTAATGAGAGTATATCGGTTGATGGATTAATAAAGTATCCTTCAAGTTTTTTCTCTCTGAGACAGTCTTCTAGATCCGATATATAAATGGAGAAAAGAAGTGGGCTAGTGCATTCACCTTGGAGCAGCCCTTGTGTTATCGGTATTTTTTCAGATATCTCATTATTAACCATTACTTGTGCAGTTGCGTCTCTGTATATATTACGCAAGATTCGTGTTATTTTTCCGCTTATACCTGCTGAGTAAATTTTCTTCCAGAGGTTGTCATGTGGTACCGTGTCGAAGGCTTTCTGAAAATCGATGAAGACAGCGTATACTTCTCTTTTGTTAGATATTAATAATGTCTGAATTATTGTATATGATTGAATTAAAATTATGTACATATTGATAATTCAGCATAGAGACTATCTAGCAAAATTATACGGAACCGTTGATTTTTTATGACTGAATTGAAATTATGAACATTATAAAAATTCAGAATCATTAATATCTTGCAAGATAATCTTGATGCATTGAATTTTTATGATTGAATTAAAATTATGTACATAATAGAAATTCAGTATTCTTATTATCTTGCAGAATAATTTTAATTCACTGAATTTTTTTGATTGAATTAAAATTATGTACATAATGGCAATTCGCAATTATTTTTATCTTGCAAGATAATTTTAATACATTGAATTTTTATGGTTGAATTAGAATTATGTACATATTGATAATTCAGCATAGAGACTATCTAGCAAAATTATACAGAACCGTTGAATTTTTATGATTGAATCAAAATTATGTACATAGTAGAAATTCAGAATTATTATTATCTTACAAGATAATATTAATCCATTGAATTTTTATGATTGAATATAAATTAAATCAAAATCATGGACATAATTTTAAATCAATCGTAGAAATTCAATTGATTGAAATTACCATGCAAGGTGATAATAATTCTGAATTTCTATTATGTACATAATTTTAATTCAATCATAAAAATTCAATGAATTAAAAGTATCCTGCAAGATAATGAGAATTCCGAATTCCCATTATGTGCATAATTTCAATTCAATCATAAAAATTCAATGTATTAAAATTATCTTGCAAGAAAATAATTATTTTGAATTTCCATTATGTACATAATTTTAATTCAATTATAAAAATTCAATGAATCAAGATTATTCTGTAAGATAATAAGAATACTGAATTTCTATTATGTACATAATTTTAATTCAATCATAAAAATTCAATGCATTAAAATTTCTTGCAAGATAATAATAATTCTGAATTTTCATTATGTACATAATTTTAATTCAATCATAAAAATTCAACGGTTCCGTATAATTTTGCTATATAGTCTCTATGCTGAATTATCATTGTGTACATAATTTTAATTCAATCATAAAAATTTAATGTATCAAAATTATCTTGCAAGATAATAATCATTATTAATTTCCATTATGTACATAATTTTAATTCAATAAAAAAATGCAATAAATTAAAATTATCCTGCAAGATAATAAGAGTTTCTGATTCCCATTATGTTCATAATTTCAATTGAATCATAAAAATTCAATGCATTAAAATTATCCTGCAAGATAATAATAATTATGAATTTCCATTATGTACATAATTTTAACTCAATCAAAAAATTCAATGAATTAAAATTATCTAGGAACTAAGTTCACCTGCAAGATAATAAGAATTCCTGATTGCCATTATGTACATAATTTTAATTCAATCATAAAAATTCAATGCATTAAAATTATCTTGCAAGATCATAATATTTCTGAATTTTCAATCATAAAAACTCAATTAATTAGAATTATCTAGCAAGATAATATAAATGTATAGTTTAAATTTAACTCGAATAAATTCTTGCTATTAAATAGCAAAACGGCGTGCCATATCAGTTCTTTGTTTGAATATTTTTGTATTTGAAATCAAGAATCATCAGAGACTAGATTCTATGCAGAATACATGTTTTTGTTTTTTGGTATTATATTTTTTTCATACTTCGTCGGAGAATATTCATAAAGAAAATGGTTACCATCTTTTTGAAATTAATTTTCTCATTATAATTCTCGTCTTGTTTAAGCGAACCGTTGTTAATACTGTATTAAAAATTTTATATTAAAAAATATCACAACACTTAGAAAAATCAAGAACCAACAAAATCCACAAATCAACCACTTTCACTTTCAATCGGCAATCGAGTGACGAAAAGTAAAAATAAAATTTAACGATTCAGCTGTAGGCACTTGATGAAACATGTTAACAAAAAGATTTAAAAAAACACTTGGTGTAAGTTTCACAAAAAATAATATATTTACTTTATCGATTTCGGCTTCTTAGGCCATCTTCAGAAGAATACACATGGATACAGAAAATTATCTTAAATACTAAAACAATAAGTGGACTTAGCCACGCCTATAAGAACCCAGACTAATCGGTAAAACCCTTTACAAGGAGTTGTAGGGCAAAAGTATTAAATAGGTCCACCTGGTCATTAAGAATGTATGAGTCATTCCTAGCGGCTTTTTGGATTTCATAGGCTTCCAGGAAATTCACCTTAGGACCTTTGTCAACTATATGTAGGATTTTCATGAAAAGTAAAAATCCTGGTAAATTCCTCAAAAATCAACAAAATTCACATTTATAGGCTATGTGCAAGGGGGCGGAGTTTGAACAAATATCGATGCGAGCGCTCATTGTGAGCACCATTGTAACCATTGAACTCCATTTCTCAGAAAACGTCAAGTATTGTAGTTTAAAAATGAAAATAATTGCATATAAAACATTGGAAAACATTTGTTCTGTTTCAGGCTGTTGTGTTAAGGATGATTCAAGTGAAATATAGTTTCATAGATTTCATGTACCCAGTTATAACATCAAAAAACGAGTGAAGTGAATCAAAGCGGTAAATAGAGTATTGTCTGTCTTTCATTATTAATCTATATAACAAATATGTTTGTAATTCAATTGTGAAATTATAAATATTCATCCATGGATTTGGGATTCATGAATTTAACTCTATCTCTAATTTGTAAGATGTTTCAGTGATAGAAGTTTGTCAGATGCACTTCGCAATAGTTTTGTTGTTAATATTGTCAGCAACATATCCTTCAACATGCTTAATATGGCAAAACTAGTTTCACGCTTTTCTTCAATGCTTCTTCGGTAAAAGGGATACAGCGTTTGATAAATACAGACCCGATCTGCAAGTTCACCGGCGTCATAATTTGAGGTTATTCTGTCAATTTGGACGAATTAAAACGTTTTCTCTATGATAGGTACGTTATCATTGAAGAAAAAAATACTCAAAATAAATAATTTCCACCTACTTTTCATGCTATGTAAGTTATATTATACGCACACAGCCGAATTGAATAATATTAGTACATTTAAAAAATTATAGGTATGAAACAATGATAAAATGGAGTTCAATCGTTCTCCATTGCCCGCTAGAGGCGCTAGTAGACTTCATGCACGTAGCCTATACCGCTTTTACTTTCGAGTACCTAACAGTTCATTCAAAAATTCGTTGCTATGGAAACAAATTGGGAGGCGGAGTTATGCCAAAGTCTAGTCTTCCAGAAAATATATCACTTCACTAACGCCATCTATGGGCCAACAAAATAAATAATATTTACAATATTATTTTGCTAATTACCCCGAATACATGAGTTTTTTGACAAATATATGGCTAAAAAATGAGAGATAAAGGTTGAAAGTGAATCAACATATAGGTATTTGAACTGATTATCTGATTTTCATACAAGAAAAATAGGTTTGAAAAGTACCTTATTTTAGTGAAATTCATAATTTTTTTACTGCAGACTGGAATAATTTTTTGAAAATTCCATACGCTAATTTGAAGCCAACAGTAATATCTCTCATATAGTTAATTTTCATAAGTGTGAGTCGAATCATGTTTGAGTTAAAACGATTTGAAAAGCCTTGAAATCAATATTTGTACTATGCTTAGGGGCGTTTTACTCTGGAACTAGAAAAGATTATCAAATTTCGATACGTACAGTTGTTTATAAGCCCCTAATCTTCAAAATAATATATAACATTTGCCATTCCAATGATAAATGAAAGCTGTATAACGATTTGAAAAGTGACAATTATCGCCTTTTACGCAGAGACCCGCCTTAAGCAAAATTCTTAAATGAAGCAATATCATGCAAATAAAGAACTTAACCTCTCTGAACTAAACAAAAGAAAAAGCCGTTGGTAGTATAGTTCAACCATCGAATGAAAGTTGACTCCCAAATTATTTTATAGATGTGGTTTTCTTTCAAAAAATTTAATTATTACTCGAATTGTAAATAAAACTGACCTTTACAAGTACCCACTGAAATCCTGGACTAGGAATCCTCAGAAATATATCAACATGAATGTTCTTGATAGTTAATACCACTGGATTACTGGAGACATTGAAAATGATCTTAGCAACAGGGTTTCAGGGATGTATTACGACTCATTTGTCTTATTACCAAAGTATCAGGTAGGTGAATAACTTAGATGACAATTTTTAAAATGTGGCAATGGCAACCGTGGGTCTCTGGTGATTCCAATAGGAATGAATCTTCTTTTGACCCGTTTCTACAAGATATATACAACATATTTTGTTAGAATCAAAATAAATAATAAAAAATACGTTCAATGCACTCCTGTCTTGTTCTCCACTATCCTGTAAATATCAGTCATCCATCTATTTCAAGCAAGTTATACTAATATATTTATGGGAACTCCTGATCCAGTATTTGAATGGGTGCTTGTAAAAATTCTCGGGGTCTGAATTAGTTTAGTTTTCTTTGAGATTCGAATAATAGCTAAATGTTCTAAAAGAAAGCCACATCTATAAAATAATTTGAGAGTCAACTTTCATTCAATGGTTAAACTATAATTTGATATTTCAATAGTCCGAATCTTACCGAAGATTTTCGAACTATTGTAAAAGGTGCGTTGGATACAGGAGGTACGCTTTGGGGCGAAAAATCAAATATGTTATAATTTGTCCATCTTTCATTTGAAAATATTACTTTTAAATCCCTCCATAAACACTAATCGCTGCTACTGTATAGAATTCTTGGTTTCAAGCAAATATATGCTCTTCGCAGATTACAAAAAAATATATAGAAAAGATGAAAATTGCTTGAAAATTATTCAAATACTCAGTAAAGTACTTATCTTGTTCTTCTAATCTTAGCTTAGTAACGCATACACAATACTGTACTGTGCAACAGGAAATATTTGGTGCAAAATGTACAGGGTAGTATTAAATTCATTAATTAATATTGGCAGAAATAACGCACATTATTTTCCGATGAAATAAATATAGAATTAATCAGTAGGTTTCCATGACCATCCGTGAGGTAGGTACTACTGTCAGCCTATTAATCCTTTTTATTGTGCTCGTATCTTAATCAAATATGTGATTATTTTTTATGCTGCAGCGTGTCCAATCTCAGATTTTAATATGTTATACATATAAATAACAATTTGTTTTTCGTGTTTGTGAAGATGTAGACGAAAAGCATTACAAGGAGAAGTACTTGCAGAGAGTACAGGTTTCGAAACATCCAATATTTCACAGCCACTATCACTGTTTTCTTGTTCTTCCTCTTCACAATCACTTGCATCTAACCACGGCCTGTACATTTTATCTCCGAATGTAGAATAAAAACTACAAGATAAGAAAATAAAGCTAGCATGTATACTGCTGCACTAGATAATCTAAATTGAAATATAACTTAGAGTAGCCTCAACTTAAATACTCAGTTGGGATGGTCAAAATTGTTATTTTTCATTAACAATATCAATAATAAAAATTCTGCACTATTTTAATCTGATATAACTTAACGGATTATCTAAGTAATTAGCAATGATTGAAAGCGATTACTACTCTCGTCATCAATTAACTGGAAATCTCACCGATACGAGGTAGCACTACTTCAAAGTACAGATAGAAAAATGAAAATATACGGTAAATACTGTCCTATAATACGTCTTACTGAGTAACTACGGTCGTGTTTATGAGGATAATTCCTGTCTGTATAATAATTTTCAAGCAATTTCCATCTTTCCCACATATTTTTTGTAACCTGCGAAGAGCGTATTATGCTGGAAACCAAGAATTATATACAATAGCAGCAATTAGTATTTATAGAGGAATTTAAAAGTCATTTTTTCAAATGGAAAATGGACAGACTATACTCTTTAAATGCTTGTAATAATCAAAACAAATAGAGGATCAGATTCTTCACTATTATTGATAGACTGTTCAGAGAAATTTATAGGAATAAATAAGATTTTATCTACACTAGAATATAAAAGCTGAACGCACCTAATTCATGTTTCATAACTTGACTTATTTATAGTCCTCATAATTGAACACTGATATCTATATAATTATATATAAATTCATATCTGGATAACTGATGCTGATAATGTCGAATTTAAGTCATAAAATGGATGCTGGGCTGAAAATGTTACATACGTCACAAATTGACGTCGAATTTACGTCATTATGTGACGTTGAGCTTAAAAAAGGAACTCAATCAGTTGAAAACGTAGGCGCAAAGTACACTGATAAAAAAATATATCTAAAGAATTTCTCAGAACGCTGAAACATAATGTCAAATTATGACGTCTGTTCAACATTTTATGACGTCAATTTGACTTGAAATATGACGTCGATTCATCGTCTTAGTGTATGGTTACATTAAATGCGAGCGCGTGAGATTTGGAACGTCCGTTTACGTACGATATCGTGTCTGACTTATTGATGGTTACATTGTCTCCGTCCGACTGATAAGAATCAAACGAGCAGTTTCGTGAAATGGATTAAAATTTGCCAAATTATTATTTACTAGTCGAAATTAACAATGCTCTGAGATTAACGACTGCAAACAAAAAAAAAATTAATAATGAGTAATTGAGTCATACGTATATAAATAGAGATAAAAATGAATGGTACATCAAACTTCTGAAAAAATTGAAGAAACAACGTTAGAAATTCTTTGAGTATTTATATATACTACACAAAATGTGGAAAAATACTGAACTTTCCGAAAATGTATTGAGCCTATGGAGAAACTAACTATAACACATAATACATCATTTTTCAGTTATAATCCTTTGTGGTATTCTTTAATGTGTGGTTACATTGAATGCGAGGGCGCGCGATTTTTTAGATGTACGCGCGTGTACGACGTCGCCGATAAAAACAAACCTGTTGAAATAAACACGTATGGTTACACTGCAAACGATTTTGACTGGTTGTTTATCATGTTCACACTGCGATCTTCAATCTATAACATATATTCATACCAAATGCAGCTTTTGATAATTGATACTAATTGTGTTAAAATGCTATTGTGAAGAGTGTTACGAAATAGAAACCCATTTGAAGAATTTCGTTTCGTTGAAATACTTGAATATCTTATCAAGTATGTTGCACGCAAGAATACGGTAAAATGCAGTAAATGTAAATCCAAAGAAAGTATCGATACGAATCTTTGATGAGGACTGAATAATTTTGCTATGAGTATTAGGAGAAATTTACATTTTGCAACTTTTATTTGAAAGAGAAATTTATTGCAACAAAATAAAATAGATTAAAATCAAGTCAAGCATGGTGGCAGTGACCTTATACATGTATAAATAAAAAAGCAGTTTTCAATGTCTAAGATACTAGAAATATTTCTGAATTTCTTGCAGACTAATATTTTCTACTCCATTTCGCAGGCTGATCTAAATAAATAATACATATATAAGTAGAATTCAATGATTCTAGCACCATATATGGACGGAAATAGCGTAAATTCTGTAACAAAAAGGTAGGCTGCGTTATAGTGTAAAAGCTACAACGACTACAGAAAATAGTAATAATAATAATATGACTATTACAGTCTTGTAAGTATTTATATGTAAACTTGGTTATCAGGTGTATCTGTGCACTACGTTCACAGTGATGCGCAGGCATATATACTGCGATTTAAAGATGGACTGTGAAGCCTTAGAGTTGTGTTTTCTCCGAACGTGTCAACACTACACCGGCAGCTGGACGAAGTTAGCTACCACAGAACGTGCCAGCAAGCCAGCATTACACCGGCATCTGGACTCTAGTAGATTTGACAGAACATGCCAACATTACACCGGCAGCTGAACCGTCAAGTGATCAAAGCCGAAACCAAGATGCCTTTTCAAGTGAAAAACACCCGTTTTTATACTACAAAATCTCCTCCCTTATTTTAGCGTGCAAGTGCAATCAAACATTACGGGACAAAACACGATTTCAGCGGAGGGTAATCCCTCGCTTCGCTCAGGCAAGCAACACTCACCCTCAGCTGAAATCGTTTTGTTTAATTGTTTCGTCTCTAGCCTCACAATATACTATTTACTTTTTGAAAACTATTTTGGCATTTTTGACCAGTTGAACTCTGTGTTTTTCCTTAGTAAATTATACAAAGGTTCTAGTAGTATAGCATGATTTGGTATACATTCTACATAAAAATTTATCTTTTCTAAAAATTGTCTGATATGTTTTCTTGTTTGTGGTACAGGAAATTCTTCTATAGCAATGAGCTTTTCATTCATTGGTTTAATATAGTTATCACTTGTCTCATGACCTAGGTAAATCACTTTGTTGCTAAATTTAATTTAAAACCTTGGTCTTGAAGTGCTTGTGAAGTTAGTTTTACATGTTTTAAATGATCCTCATAGTTCTTTGTATGAATTGTCATCTATATAAATCACAGCAAAATCACTTAGATTATTCTTTCTTAAAACACTAGATAATACTGAAGAAAATTTATTGAAAAACATTGTGGATCCTTGGATTAAATTATGAATAAGTTTCAGGAGGCTTAAGGAATTATCAGAGGCAATTTTCCAAAAAACATTGAAAATGGTCCTTTATTTCATGGTCTTTTCATATATTTGGACGTTTCGAACGATTACATTATCGTCCATCATTATTTCGGAATACTTTATTCCTTTAGCAAGATGCTATAATAATAAAAATCTGACGTGGACATCACGTGACTTACTCATATATCATCGGATATATTTAATCAAACAGAAAATCTCACCATTCCACGGCTAATTGTTTTTGATTTATCCAAAAATTCTAAAAATCTGTCAAGCAAAATGCGCTTTTAGCCTAGTCGGTTGCTGTGGAAACAGTAGGTCATCATTCTCATGCTACAATATTTCTAAATACTGATTTCCAAGATTCTACGGATCACAGTTCTGAATTTATACGCAAAATTGAAAAATAAATTTCAACTGAAGTGCACTTCCAGCAATCATTCAGGCGCTACAGCAGACTGAAATACCAAATTTCAATATTCTACAGATGATCGTTCTGAATTTATGCGAAAAATTCCAAAAGATTGGCAAGTATAGTGCACTGCCGGCTCAGTCGATCTCAATGAAAATAGGATATGAGCATTTAGGAGACGGTACTATCGTCTTGAATACTGAATTCCAATATTCTACGTTCAATCGTTTTGGATTTATGCGAAAATTCAAGAAATGTTTCGAGTAAACTGCACTTCCGGTTCAGCCGATCGCAATCATAATGCAAGATGTACAACTAGATATTATAGAAGTGTCTAATACAAAATTTCAATATTCTACGACCGATTGTTTTGAATTTATGAAGAAAATTCGAAAAGTCTGTCATATAAAGTGCACTTCTGGCTTGACCGATTCATACAAAAATAGCAGATAACCATTCTGATATTAGATCAAGTTCAAATACTAAATTTCAACATCCTACAGTTGATCATTCTGGATTTATTAGAGAAATTCGGAAAAAGTTTCAAGTAAAGTGCACTTCTGGTAAAGACGATTGGAACCATAATGCGAGGTGCACAACTAGACCCTAATACCAGTCGTAAATACAAAATTTCAACATTATACGTTCAACCAATTTTGAGATTTGCGAGTTTATTATTATTATTATTTATTTAATTCGTTATTGGGAAAACCTCATACAAATGGATTGACAAAACTTGAGAGTAATAAATATATTTTTCATAGCTTGAATAATAACTTTAGTTTGCATACACATACACTATAATATATTTTACAATACAAAACCCAGTAAACAGAAATAAAAGAAAACCCCAAATATATTCAAACCAAAATATCATATTTTTTCTTTCCCCTTCCTTTTTATTTGGTTTTATTCTAAATTTTGATAATATAGATAATTTTGATAATATAGCAAGGCCACCAAGAATAATTTGAATTAATAAAGAATTTCTGAGAATTTAACCTGAGGTACTGTTACTACTAGCATTTTAGGGTAGTACTTGCATCGCAGCCGTCATCCTAAATTTTGAAGCGCTTGTAATTGTCAAGCTACTCAAAATAGTATCAATTTCGTGGAAATTGTTGGTGCAGACTATAGTAAAATTAACTAAGATTCATGCGACTGGAACGTTTTTGTGAAAATTTGGTTTCTGTGGTGAACACAGTCAGTTTTCCATGAAAATCTGAGATTTAGGTACAATTAATGTGGAAAATAGAAAAATATCATGAGATATGTACAACAATGATTTTATTCGAATAAACAAAAGCTACGAATTCTTAAAGCAGCTATGACATAATAGAAAATACTATATTATTTTATCAATGCTAAGATTTGTAAAGAGAATGTGAATATTATCTTCTTTCAGTTGATTAACACCATACTTGCTTCGATACGATATTCTCAGGTGATCATAAAATGGGCATTCTATAAAAAAATGATAAAGGTTTATGCATGTTACAGATAGTACATAGTTGTACTGCATCTAAATAATATTTTATACCTTTGTAGTATATACTTAATCCCTTTTTGCTGGAAAATCGAATTTGCGATATAATTTGAAGTTTTTTGATAGGCAGGGTAATTTTAAAGTGAGGTGCAACGATACCTTCAGGATTTAAAAACTTATAAAATGAATTGTACTTGCTATGTGCAAGTTGACTTATATCTTCAGCTAATAGAGAATCTTCAAATTCAGAAATAATGGCCCGTAGTCAGAACGCGGTTTTAAACCCAGGCCTGAGTCTATCTTATATATAACCATTACGACGTTTAAAAATCGATTAGGTTATAACACTGTTTTGACATGTTGTTATGGTTATGCATAAACCAGACCTAGAACCGGATTTAAAACTGCGTCCTGACTACGGGCCAATGTCTCTAATTTCGTTTTTACTTATCGTCTGACTTAGCCAGTTGTGTTCCCGGCCCATTTTTACAAGAAATAGTTTTACTTGGGAGGCCCAGTTAAACTCAGGCTTATTAATAGCAGAAGAATCTAATTCAAACGATCTGTTGTATATATTTTTTTTAATTGGAGCATCTATAAGTAATAATAATTTAGCCCATAAATTTAGAGCGTGTTTCCATATTAAAACTGAAATATGTACTACACCTGTTTCTAAACGAATTTATAGATTTGGAGTATGAATTGGTAGTAGTAGGATACTTTTTAAAAATTGGATTTGACATTTATTCAATGCACCAGTTTGAAACACATCCCAAACTTGGTACCGTATAAGACAGTGGATTATATGATGGAGCTAAGAAGTTTTTCTATCTCTTCCCAGCCTTCCCATTTAGCTAAACACAATATTGATTTTACTTTTTGATTTGTTATAACTGCTTTCTTATTGTTTTCCTTTGCAGCTAGTCTGAACTTACCTGATGAAAAAAAAGTTGAGCCTAAATAGCAAAATGAGTTTACTTTTCCTATTGGTTCTCTGTTGTATAAAAATGGAGTGTGTAAAGTTTTAGTGCGCCCTTTATGAAATTCCAAAATTTTAGTTTTGTTAGTATTAACTGCTAAGGAATTAATCTCTCAATTTGCGAGCTACGAACACACGAACGCACATACGTACCGACATCAAGCCAAAAATAGTCAAAATGGATTCAGGGCTGCTCAAAACGGATATTTCCATCAAAATCTCGATAGGTGAATTTTGTCGGTTTCACAATACTTTCTTGTACTTAGTACAAGTAAGTAAAAATCAGTAAATATAATACATTTTCTGATAAAATAAACTTACATTATATGAGGTCAAAATATAAATAGTAGAACAATATATCTTGAAAAATCTTCGTGTATAAAAGTAATAAATTGAATAAAATTGAGAAAATATGACAGAAAATCAAAAATATAAAACAGTTGTAAAAAATAGAGAAAACAGTCTTGATACACAAAACAAAAACATAAATAAATATATCTATTAAAAAAATTGCTACAAATAAAACCACTTGATGAAAAAATTCATATGAATTATCAAAACCGACATTTCAGTCACCTGTGACAAGAATATCAAAAACAAAGATAATAAATATAGTAGAAAAGAATGAAGCAAAATTATATCCTATCAGATTTTTTATCAATTGATAATAAATTACAATATATATAGCTTAAATCATCAATATCAGTCTTTCTATTCATAGTATACTCTGTATGGTGAATATGTACCATTTCAAGGAAAGCCCGTTTATGATAGTTTGTTAAATTGTAAAATTTTCAATGGCCTGGTGGATAAACTCCAAATAGTTTGAAGATCTATATCACTATATCATTCACCGATTTACAAGGGCGCTGTGGATTTTTCACATTTACCCTGACGACTCAGGCACATCAACGAAACTTAATAGTCTACTGTTGTCGCACTGTTAACGCTCAAAGTTTCACGTAGTCGTTTTCAAGAGCTAAAATTCTAAATAAAAAATAAAAATTGTAAAATTAATAGTTTTTTTTTTTTTGTTACAGCTATAACTAGTCTAGCTGGATACTTACAATGTTCTGCACCACCACCTCCAGTGCTTGATTATTTTGCAAAAGAATGCAGCAGTTTATTGGACTGCGTACCAAATCTCTGCTGTCAAGAGCGAGGAAGACGTGTGTGTAGGCCCCCAAAGTTATCACTTCTAACGTTATTTGCAGGAATGACTAGAGTAAGTTTCCATACTAACTTGGTATTTAATTTAATTCAATAATCACATTAGATTTATCTATAAAATATCAAGGTGGGCAAATTTTCAATTGAATATATTTAAAGAACTTTTATCTAATTCCGTTTTGAAAAGTCAAACTTTACATCAATTCCTGACGTTATGCAACGTCCCATTTTTCATAACTGCAATGCAACAGTTACGTAAAGTAGCATAAAGTAGTTACGTAATGACTTTACGTAACTGGCCATGTTTCAGAGCTAATCAATTATACTTATCTGCGTACAATTGAAAGAAAGATTAATTATTCACAGTATGCAGCATTGGCAGAGTCTTTGATATCAAAAAGTACTATATCACTCAGGATATTATTGCTTGAGCACATTTTAAAAAATTATTTTGACATTTTGTGAAAATTCGATATTTGTTTATTCCAGGGCACTCTTGTTTCTGTAGTAACAATAGATGGTCATGATTCACAGTCATCTGAATTTGGTGATGTGACGTGAGAGATGTTCTCATTTAAAAATATAGATAAAACTATTCTGACGGAATTAGATAAAATTTTGTACAGAATACATTATGAAAAGCCATATTGTTTGACTCATGTTATTTGCAAAACTCGATACGCTCGTTTTGGCAAATATTACGGCTCGTCAAAGAGTATGACACTATTTATAACTAATTATGTAAATAACTATTACTTGTTATTCAAAAAATCTTAATCAAAACAGTATAGTTTATCCTAAAAATATTCTTTTTCTGCGGCTGTTATGAAGAATGTTATAAACTTCATTCGGAAAACTAATATGATCCATTATACGCTCATTAGATGATAACTATCAAATTTGTATGTAATTAAAATTTGCTAGAGCCTGGCTTAACTTTTGAATAAATTATTGTCATATTACAGTAACAATCCTTTCTTTCGAAACTATGTAGTTTATTTCTTACTCTATACCTCTGTTGAATTACACTAATGATTTACAGATTGAAATGAATGCCACTTCACCACAGAATATTTTGAACGTTTTCACTTTTTTAGAATGAATTTTTTGTTTTTATCTAAAGCTTATTGTATATCGTACTTTTTTTCATATCTTATGTGCATTATGTATAAATAATTATTTTTTTGTATAACTAACAGTACAAATTTTTGTTTCAGAATATAGCATCATCCTCAAGACAAATGACAAACAGTATCATTAATGGCGTTAGGAATTAAGAAATTCTACATTGTTTTTATTTTTAGATTTTTTTTATTTACTGTTATCTTACAAATATACTGAAATCATGTTACAATAAAAGACTTCTAGTTTAAAAAATGTTTTCAGATTTTTCGTAGGATCCCATTAAATATATAGATGTTCTAGTCCAACTGTAAAATAAAAGAAAATTAAATTAGTAAATATTAATCCGTTTTCTGTAACACAATCATTAATTTATTATCGATCGACAAGATTTTTGATAAATAGAAACAGTTGTGATAAGTAATTATTCAGAATTTTTGTCAGTGCTACTATATCATTGAAAATTTATTGATTGAGTTACAGAATAGCCCTCAACTGTCAAGTTTTGCATTAACAAGAGTATTTGCATTAACAAGAGTTTCTAGCAAAACAAGGTGATTTATTAGCTCTATAACAAACTTTAATCTGGCTAAAATGTGGATATGTAATAGCTGACAAGAATACTTTCAAATGTCTGATTTTTCTTTTTACTATGGTTAATTTAACAGCTATAACTAAAAGAAAAAAAAAATTGTACTATTTTACCATCTCTGTATAATAATTATAATAACAAAGCAACACATCAAAATATCAGCCAATTGATGGGCTTGTTTTCGGCAAGGTTATTATTATAACATAATGCTTGGAAAGGCTATCATTCTTTTATATGCATCAAATTCCAATTGCCGAAGTTTGTAATGGAGCTAACAGATCAATCTGTAGATTGGAAAAATGAAATAGTTTCTTGATTTCGTAATAGTACAAGCAATGAAGACTTAGTGCTTCAAGATTTTTCTGACTCGATAAAAATATGAGCATGGATAGTTGATAGGATGTATAATAACTAACAAAAATTGCTGTCACATTGAAGGCTAAAAAATTCTGAAAATGAAAAAAAAAACAGTTTTTCACAAATAAGTTAAAAACCATGCATTAATGAGAGAAGTTACAATATATATATTTATTTATTTATTTTTAGATGCATTTTTAATGAGTTAGAAAATATTCAATTTCAAAAGTATATAATCATAAAGTTTAAAACTTCATCAGGCTGCTTTCTGGTTTTTTCGATCAATTGAGAGATTAGAAATTTCTTTGAAATATTTCTTAATATTAATAAATATCTACTTAAAACTTGGGATACATCGATACGCACTTCTGTCGATACGATATCGATACCGATATTTATAAGTATCGACCATACCGATATGGGTAGTGAAGATTTCAAAATATGTGAAAAGTTGTGGAATTGAATTAGAAACAGACGCACATGATAACGTAGCTACTATATACGTATTTAGTGAAAGAAAAGTCACAATCACAGGTCACTACCACAAGAAAAATAATTATTCATTTCATTACGCTCCGAAAGCAACAACTAATAACAAGCAACTAAAACTAAATTATTGAAATATAATTATAAAACGCGGAATTCTCTGAGCTTAAATAAATTATGCCGCGTTTGCACCAACGAACTGAGCGCAAGGATGGCGCGTTAACACATTAAAATCTTAGTTACCGTTTAAATTGTTTTATTTTATTGTCTTTTAATCAAAGTGACATTTGTAAAAAATGCGTATCAATTGCTTGAATTGCACGAACTATGAAGATTGACGGAAGAATATAATATATATTTCGGCGAAAACTGTTTCTTGAAGAGTTCATTAAGCAACCCATATAGGTAGGTATGAAGTGTTTATGAAGTATTTTTTGACAGATCAGTCCCAAAAAAGTAATAGTTGACAGATCAGTCCCAAAAAGTAAAATATGACAGATTTGTACCAAAAAGTGAAACTTCACGGCCGCAAAGGAGCCATAGAAACAATTTTTTTGTTATGCTCGCCTAAAAAAAATATTAGAGTATATAACTTATTTACGGAAAAACCAATCGTTTGAAAATAATTTTACTGGAAGGGTGAATTTTTCAAAAATAGTAATTTGTGTATTAAGACCGTACAGATAATCTTTTTTATAATGACATTTTGATATAGTTGCTGAAATTCGAGCAACTCGCTTATGCACATAACGTGACATTTACTTTTTCTGCTACTGTATAAATAAGTGAACTTTGTAGCCCTGGCAACTCGAACGATAACGAAAGCAAACCTTCGTGTTATCTCGTTGCTATGCGTTGCTAGCTACGAAAGTAATACTTTCTGGGCCAGGACAAAAAAGTAAAAGTTTGAAAAAATGCAAATATATTGGAAATTTCAATATTTATTCAAATAAATAAGTAGTTTATAACAATAATATGATTTTATCCAATCTATTTAATTTAATTTTATCTATTTATTGATTGTAAGTAATTATGCAATTTGAACAATTGGAAAAAGTCATGGTAGGAATATTATTTGAATTATTAACTTCTTCCCTTTGTATTGGGAGATTTCTATCATTTTGAATTTCGTCAAAAATCATATTTGTCACTGTTTCTTTGTTTGAGGAAATATTATTGTGAATTTCATGTAACACCTTTTTAGTAATTTCAATTTCATTACTTGACGAAGAAGACTTCCATCTGCTCTTTAAATCCAAAATATCGGCACCCGAAGCATTACATTTTCGTCAATTCGAGTAACGTTTTTATCAGCAAGCCATTTAGAAAATTATCCGCAAGAAGTGAGGCATATACATTGTTAGCTGCCTTTTGAATACCATTTTCATTTTCTGTTAACATTTTAAATCGGTCAAATGCAATGTTTCACTAAATTATTGAAATTCAAATCTGTGACAGGTGCTGATGACAGATAACATTGTAAATAAACCGTTGCTATGGATAATTTTAGACAGGTAAAACAGTCTCCATAACATTATTAAAATATAATAATCATTATTAAATATTGATATCTATATAGAACAGTAGCAGAAAAAAATTAATACATCACACAATGCGAAAGCCCTTTCAGGTGTTCGGAGATTTTGAACGGCCTCGGCTTCACCTCGGCCATTCAAATACCACCTCACACAAAAATAGTATATTGTGTGGCTAGGGACGAAACAAGACGATTTCAGCTGAGGGTGAGAGTTGCTTGCCCGAGCGAAGCGAGGGCTGGCATCACCCTCGGCTGAAATCGTGTTTTGTCCCGTGCCACACACTGTATTTTTCATAATATCTGCATTGAAACTTTCCATATTACCAATTTGACATAACAAAAAAAATATTTTTCTTTTGATTTTGCCAGGTAACAAGTCGAGAGTAGCTGCTTGTGCTTTACCAATAAGATGTTGCGGTGTACTTGAAATTATTGTATTAATACTTTTTCTTCTTGAAACTAATCCTCTTTTTAATTTAATTTACAGTTACGAATACAACAACTGTCAAATTAACTGAGGTTATATGATTTTCATTTAGAGATTGACAATGAACAAATGCGACTCTGCCAGGGATAAAACGATGTGAGAAACAAATTTAGCGGGCAGAAACAAGCTTGTTTCTCCCCTAGGGAAGAAACAGGCTTGTTTCTGTCCGGCTACACTCGCATTTGTCTGAAATTGTCTTGTTTCGACTGACAAAACAGGCGTTGAAATGCGTTGTTTCAATGCAAGTATTATGAAAAGAATACTTTCGCATCTTGTAATGTAAATAACTATTTTGTACTAGGAAAAAAAAAATCAGTATAATTGCCATGTTGACAACAATAGTTCCGTAATAGCATGCTTTTTACATAAAAAAATTGAAATAATGGAATCATATTCAAGTGGTTGACGAAATTTGTTTGTCAAGACCAAAGCCTCAGCAGAGGCTGCAATTCATATGAAACTTCTGGCCGAGGTACACTAACGTTTTTAGAATTTAAAATCACAAAATTTTAATTTATTTAGTATTTATTTCTAAGATATCGCAATTGTAAATCTTGGTGGCCGTCATTATTGTCATCTATCAAATTGATATTTGGGAACAAGTACCTTATTTATTTCTAGATTTGCAAAAACTAGAGAAGTTAATGGAAGATGTAATATGAATTTCGGCAAAAACTGTTTTTCGAAGTGTTCATGAAATGGATTTTGATAGTTGAGCTTTATAGCGGCAAAAAAGGCCATAGTATCACATTTTTTGTAATGATCGCCCAAAAAATCATATATAAAAGTTGTTTTTCTTTTCTCAATCAACTACATATACCCAAATTTTCATCGAGACGAAAAATATTGGAGCTTAGGGTGAGCTTTTGACTCTATTTCTTGTACTATTAGTTTGCAAACTTGCTTTTTACTTTAATAAGATTCAATAAAATGACATATATTACCTTCTTAAAACCTATATCTGCAGCGTATTCTCTGAAGCATTGTCGGCAGATATTCAAACCATATTTTCGGATAAGACCATGTCTATTCGCACAAGCACGGCTGAAATTATCACAACAAAATTAACCTCAAATTACATGGTGAAAAACTATGGAAAATGCAACTCAGAGATACAAATACACAACAAAATTCCGAGACAAAATTTAAATAATAACAAAAAATAAATAGAAAGATTGTCTTCACTAATTTTGAGTATGCACATGTCAAACACGTTTTGAAGATAAATTTTATGTAATGGTTATAGGACATCAAAAATATAACAAACAGAAAGTCTACATACCAGGATCTTGATCCTTGACCGTATTTGCGAGGATGTGAGTACCAAATATTAGCAAAACCCATTTTAATACAAACGTAGCTCTCGTTTCTTCGGAAACTAGAATAAAAGAAATCAACGGAAGCTGTCAAGTATCGGAAACGGCATCTGTCAGTGATGCCACAAGTAAGTGAAAAAATTATCATACAGTATTGCCAAACTATCGATTTTTCCTATGCATAGAGATAATACTCTTGGTAAAGCGGTTTCGAAAAATGGGAAATCGCAGAGCGAAAGCGAAAATTGTGCCATGTATATCTCTCTCTGTCTTATTTATTGGCGACTGAAATTACCAAGGATTTTTTTTTTAAATCCTTGAAAATTATCGTTCGCTGCAGCACTGTGTTTACAAAATGGTGGATCAAAAGTGGTTTACGGCAAGTTTGTAGTCTGTTTACAATGTAAATACGTTGATATTCACCAAAGAAATATTCATATTTCATTAAATGATTTATTTCAATTCCAATTGTGGGGAAAGGGGTAGCAGTACAAAACGCTAAATTAAAAACACTGCTTCGTACAAGCATGACTTATTACAAACACAGCTTCGTACATTTAGCGAAAATTTAATTTAATGTCCTAGTTGAGCTTCAAACCTAAAATCAATAGTCACGGTTAGGTTTTTAGTTCACAGATGGCGACAGCACTAAGTTTGTCAAGATTATCAAACATAAAAATATAAGCCTCACATCAGTGTTCAAAAATTGGCGGCAGTAATAAAATTTCACTGTAAATAGGCTTAATTTTTTTTTTTTTTAATAAAATGTATCTCATAATCTGCATTGGATGACATACATGTATATTGGATATAATTTATACTTTTAGGCAGAAAGCAGAAAAAGCAGAATAATATACTTCCACAATAAGTAAAATTTACTCTATCAAATGACAATCGGTTATTTGACAGCAATAATTCATAAACTCAAACTGATTAGAATTTCTTAAATACTAGTTATATATATTGAACAGAATAAATAAGTGTTTTAGTAGGCATTTAAATGTTTAAACGCTAGAACTTCTCATCCAAATATTAATAAGAATCATTCCAATCTGGCATCAATAGATTGCCCGAAGAAACACGCCTAATGTCACACCGAAATCACTGAATGTCATCTGTCATCTCAAAACTCCGTGAAATCTAGAAAGCTATGACTGGCTACTATGGTAAGCTTGTTTACTCTATTCTGTGTCAACAA
Organism: Dromius quadrimaculatus; assembly: GCA_963989225.1. Lineage (NCBI taxonomy): Eukaryota > Metazoa > Arthropoda > Insecta > Coleoptera > Carabidae > Dromius > Dromius quadrimaculatus. Next base: position 33,449,852 of record OZ022328.1, on the reverse strand, counting down.
ATTGATAAAAAATTGTGTATTTGGAGAAGAGTGAAAGAAATTGACTCTATTCTTGCAGAAAGTCTTGAGAAAGTTCAAGAATCAACTTTGCGTTTATTGCCAGACAAGTCCAAGGCACTTTATAAAAAAGCATTTGCTTAATTTAACGACTTAGAAGAACAACGGAGAGTAAGGACAATAAATGAAGAAGTCATTGTTTTCATATTTCTTGAATATCAAGAAAAAAGTATGCGGTTTTATTGTGGACGAAGTATTCCATGTTGATAGCTACTATAAAAGTGAAAAAAAAAATATAGATATCTCAAAATACATCAAGCTGACAGCTTATTTGAAAAGAGACCAAAGAATTCAAACATTTTGGAAAAAGAGCACATCGGAAATTTTTTGAAGGCAGCTCATCCCGACAAACAGTATTGGTGATTAAGTTACAACTCTCATTTTTACATGATATTCAGTATAAATTTTAAATTATTTTAGGTTACACTAATAATGGGGGTCGCAGGTGCCTGTAGATGTAATTGATCAATTCGAAAACACATATACAATACAGGGTCATATTCGATTGATTCAATAAACGATACCAAGACCCACATTTCTTGAAAATTCACCATATTATTGAGAAATGATTAGCTATCAATGTTGTGAAAAAGTGTAGAAAGTACATTTCTCTACGTCCAAAGAAGTTTTCACAGAATAGATTCTTTTAGCGATATACTAATAAAAAATGCACTGCACAAGCTTCTGGTATCACCATCAACACATTATTAAAAGTATCTTGAAATTACTGAATGCGGGCATTTATACTGGCCACTGCTTACGACTTTGTTAGCCAACAAATCTGCTGATATTACAACCATCAAATGGCATGCTGGGTGACGATTCTGTTTATGCATAAATTTTAGCAGGAAAAACTTCTCGGAATTAAATAAAAAATATGCCTTGTATCGTTTATCCTAAAAGTATCCTTATGTGTGTTTTTATATTCAGTTTGATAAAGGTAATTATAAAACAAATTCGCTTCAAATATCCCTTATAGAAAGACACTCTGCCAATATTCATTAATTCCAAGGAGAACCTGATTTGTTCTTTCACTCTCTCACGAGATTGTAGGAGTAAAGTGTAATTCTGATTATTATTTTATGTATTTAAAATAATTTTACACAGTGATTAAGGCAGCTTCATCTCAATTATAGTACAATTTTTTGTAATTTAATTATTACGTTTTTCAATTGAATAAAAAGATATATGATACTATTTGAAGGTTTAATTTTTGAATTATGTTTAGCAAATAAAACAAAAATATTCTGTTCATATTTGGTAAGTTTGATCCAGGAATTTCACTTGGAATTACCTGAAAACAAAGTGTAGGATTAGAATTTCACTGCAACATAGCAATTTTCATGAAAATTTTTAGTATATTTATGTTGGCTTATTACATAATTACTTAATAAGTATGTAATAAAATAAGAACAATCAGAAAAATCTGTTGTACGAGCTTCTCCACAATTATTTGTGGCTATGAAACCACTTAATTCTTCGAATTTGTGTTCGAGGCACAATCCTCATCAGACAAAATATTTGATCAGCTTTTCAGATGGAGGTCATGTGAAAAAATATATTTATAATTTAAAATATATCTTGGCAGTATGTTCCACTCTTGGAACATAACATAACCCATGTTTACAGCTAAACAGGTGTAGAAAACTTTAATATCATAAAAAATAAATAAATAATATACCTCAAGAAACGTTGAGAAAAGTCAGATGAACATGAACAAAAATATTATCTCTTTTGGTCACGAATCAAGATATTCGGACTTATTTTCAAAGAGCCACCAACTGACGGACGCACTGATTGGCTGGAACAAAAACCGTGTCGCCCCCTAGTAAAGTGAGAAGCCAAGATATAGGCGCGAAGTTCAAATTCAAATACAGACATGGAAATAAAAAGTTTAAATTTAATTGATTTCTTTTCCGACACTTATCACTCATTCTAATTCCTTACTCTCTAGCTTTACCAAATGTAACGACTTCGCTCTAAGATTTGTAATCATTGAATTTACGTAAGCCAGCTTTCTTGAAGTATTTTTATAGAATCATCTATTTTTTGTGTTATTGCATTTGACTTGCAGCAAGTACGTGATTTTATTATTATGCTTACTTTAAATAGTAGCCCTTTGCTACTTTTTGTTTATAAAGCTCCAAGATATTGATGACATAAACTGTGAAGATGAATTTACATCAGTTATAGCCGCACCGCTCTAGCTTAGATTTTAAGTTTTACTCAAACAAGAAGTATCGAATCGAAATAATGACAACGATGTTTACGCCACATTTGACTTTTGGAGTCGATACGATATTTTTCTGTTAAGCGAAACCTAGAATTTAAGGGACAGGGAATGCAACTGGTCATCACTTTAGCTGATGAAATAAAATTAATTCATCAAAATGTATATTTTCTTCTCAAATACTAGTACTTGAATAGAGTCTACCCAATACTATTTTTATTGTAATTATTGATACAGAATGATAAGATCGTTAGTACTATTCTGTAACTCAATCAATGGATATATATCGATCATTAACTATTTCAACCAAAGAACGTTTTGGCACGTGGCACTGACAAAAATTCTGAATATTTGCTTGTCAAAATTGTTTCGATTGCTTCCATTTGTCGAAAATCTTATCGCTCGATAACAAGATAATGATTGTGTTCCAGAATACGGGTGAATATTAGTTGTTTCGCCCCTTGAATTTACAAATAAATATCACAAATTTATTTTTGGGATATTTGTTCTTGTAACAACTTTTTTTAAAAACATTTACAACATTGCCTACGTACTTTGGCTTCACTGAATAATATTCAATTGATCATTTTTAAGTAATAATTATTACAGGATATATAAACGACTGTGACTTTTAAATCAACTGTTTCACAATCGAGTTGCTTAAACTTATTTTTGAAAAAGTATCAATTATATCCAGTATATATGGATCCCTATCCAGAGAAAATTATGGGATGTATTTTATCAAGAAAACAATTGTAAAAATTATTTACATTAAAATTTTATTACTGCCGCCGTTTTTTGAACTCTGATGTGAAGCATATGTTTTTATATTCGATAATATATAAATCTGGACAAATTCAGTACTATCGCCATCAGTCAGCAGAAAATCAAACCGTCACTATTAAATTTAGGTTCGAAGCTCAGCTAGGACATTAATTTAAGTTTTCGCTAAATGTACAGAACTGTGTTTGTAATAAGTCATGTTTGTACGAAGCTGTGTTTGAAATTTAGAGTGATGTACGCGTTCCCTGGGGAAAGTATTGACTTTCTTCTTTTACAATATATAGTTTTTTCTTTCAAAATCATCTTATTTATATATGGTTTCTAGTTGTAACTGGAAGACTGCGTGATGTTATAAAATTCATAGTTTCAAAGAAAATAATATTACAGAGAATTATCTACGATATTTTTGTATTGTACATTACAGCTTTCTGATCCACACAGCTTGTTTATCAACTAATTCGTAATTGCCAACTGTATTTACTACAGACACTTTCCTTTTCCCTTTTTTAGGAAATTTATGGAGAGTCAAATCAACAATTCAACTAAATATGGAATGACATCTATAAACACAACAATTTTTAAAACTTCTTCGTTTAGATTCCATAATTTGAAGAGTGTAATCTTAAGAAAGATTAATTTCAGTATAGCAATGAGGTTATGTAATTTAATAATAAAGTCGAAAGACAAGTATTTTTCACTGAATTAATTGCAACAAATCCAATATGTGCCATTATAGTACAAAATTTCATACAAACAATGTCAAAAAAAGCCACTAAATATTGCTAACAAAGCTATTAACATAACATATGGAAATTAAGGTTGAATCCACTTACCAATATAGTTCCACTTATAGCCGCTTGGTGGCTACGGGTTAATTTTAGTTTCCGGGCACCCATGTGACACGGTCACGTGTTTGTATGGCAGAAAACGCACCAATTTTAATTTTCTCTTTGTTGAAGACCATTTGAAATTACTTATTTCGTATTTTTACGAATATAACAAGTGCACTATAAGTGTCTACCACATTCTATCTCGTGAGAGACGTGATTAATATTTATTTTATATTTATGCTGTTAGTTATTAATTATTGTAATTGTAATTTTGTGCTTGAATTGTTAGTTGGCTGGTGATTCATATTTATGATTTATTATTTAAGCCTGGTTTCCAGCTCATAACATACACTAACTTAATTTTTTTATTTGACAAATTATTTAACCTGATTGTTTTAAAGGAGGTGGAATGTTCACATTCAATATGAAATTTTTCGTAAAGATATTTTATATTCATTTGAAATGCCATAAATTGGAGAAGAATTTCTTGGAAAGTCAATAAAATTCGAAAATAAAAAACTATCATCCTGAAAACCTTTTCCAAATCAATAATTATGTTACATTTGGCAACACTGTTTTATATACTAGTGGCATCTTTCGGTGATGGACACTATAAAAGGCGCGAAAATTCATCATAAGTATTTTGGTGAAATTTGTATCATATTGAAAAATATCCTTCCAGTTTAATTATTCTGCATTCTTATTATTTTAGGAAAAAAATGGTTAAATCTATTTAAAAGACTGACAATGTTGATATAAATTGATTTCTGTTAGTTCTTCGTTCTCTCTGTTAGTTAGGTTAGAAAACTGGTAAACCTCGAAGTTGTCTGGAAATGTTGTAATATTCTCGTGGTTGTGGTTATTGTATGTTTTAATATTAATGCCAAATATGTCTGTGTGCTCTGAAAATTTACTCACTTCAAAAGAAAGCCAAAAAATAATTGACAATATTACAAAAAACAATCTCTACTCTCAGCTTCAAGATGATTCCATTTGGATTGAAATGGAAAATAATCAAGTAAAAATTGTAAATTAGAGATATCTAGTTGTGTAATTTTTCTATTCTAGTTATGTCCAGGAAGATCTTGGTCTTCAATGAAGGAGCATTTCCAAGAATTTATTATCCGTTCCCTGAATTCTTTCGCGATAAATGAAAAGGAAAGAGATGAAATTTTAAAATGGCATTCTGAAATAATTGATTGTCCAGAAAAAGTAATAAGTAGGTTAGACAATCCTTCAACAATTGAAAGAGAGAATGTAAGTCATTCAAAATGTGAAACAAAGATGAGTTCTTATTTATTTGGAATAAACATAATGTCTTATCCAGATGAACAAAGTGACTACAAAAATGAAAAGTAGGTATATAATAGTATATTATATAACAAGGGACTGGAGATCTTGATTTAATCCTGAGGGTGGAGTTTATTGCACGAGACGAAGGCGAGAGCAATACTCACCTGAAGGATTGAAAGCACTTGAGTCATGTGTTATCGACGCTATTTTTCGCACTACCGTATTATATTGAATCACAATAGTCTAAAAGCAGAATAATTAATCTCACAATTTTGACAACAACAAATTTGATACAAAAACGTTGAGTAAATTCACCATAGTAGCAAGGCTGGCTACAGCAGTTAAATAAATAAGCTTGCTGTCAAAAAGCTGCGTGAAAAGATGAGTGAGAAATTTGATATTGATAAGGCTGCGGAAGAGGTAATTTTAAAATTATTTCCCCAAAAATCATTAATGTTTATGAACAACGATGCATTTGTAAAATTGTATCAATTGCGATAATACTAATAAAAATCATCCATAGTAAAGCTTTGAATAATTCTAATAAAAAAATCAGTTTGACATTTAAGTAGGTACTTTGATTATTCAGTTGTCAAGGAAAAAATAGTTTATTTTACTTTAGGCCTTTGTGATTCTTGATTATTTTAGATCCATAGGAACTAAACTCAAACTTAAGTCCCTGAAATGAGGGATTAAATTCGTCTTTTACTCCTGGGAGTGCGAAATAGTATATTACACTATAAGGACCGAAAGTGGAATTTTCGGCTCTGCGCGTCATGATGCCCGAGGCGAGATTTCAACTTTTGGTCCGTTTTGTGTATACGATTTTTCTTCATAGCCGGTCGAAAGTACGTTATTAATTTTACTTTTTTCAACTTTAATTATCGATAAGCATGTTTTTGATGCCTGCCCCGATATTTGTGGTACGAGCGACGCGAGTGCTGTTGGTCGTCGAGTATAAATACGCATGAGAATTCTTTCCTCCCGCCGTTATAGAGGACGAGCGTGTATTTCTCACAGGGAGTAAATGTCAAACTTTCGTCGCTACTATTAGGGGCGAAAATACGTACTTTCGACCGAGGTGTGAAGAAAAAATAAATATTTCAATAAATATGCATGTTTGAGGTAGACTATAATAATAGAAGAGCGTGACTGCAATGAAAATTTTCCCTGGTTTTTGTGGTAAACGAAAAAAATATCAAAAGCAAAATAAATTGATGTATGGAGAGTATAAAATTGCGAACCGTAGGAATGTGTTATTTATTTGGCGTGTAGGTTCATGGATATGATTGTTGACTTGTTAATTATGAGAAACTCTGAGCGGACAGGATAAAATTATGGTAGGAGATGGAGCTAAAAAGATAATATGCTAATAGAAATGTCTGGCATAATTTAATTGGTGATTGATTGTTAAATAAGGATCATGCTTACCTCATGACGAGAAAGTATGATTAATATGTTCGATTTCATGTCAACTATTTTATAACATACTAATGTTTTTTTAGGATTATAAAATGTGGGGAGGAAATCGTGAAGACAGAAATACTCGATAATAAAGCAACATTTCCGACCAAATCAGATGTATCACCAACTGAATCAACAGAAATGAGATATATGGTAATAGGAATTTATTATTTTTTGAGTTTGATAAAATTTATATTTCTTTTTACATACAGGAATTCGAGCAAGAACAAGAAAATGGAGGTTATAGGTAAATATATGTATTTATACTATTGTGAAACCCCGAATATCGGCAAATCCTAGAATTTACCAACGAATAATGATGAAAGTTAGATAATATGAATAGTCTAAGATCTCAAGTGGGATCGACCTTCACTTACCGGGTGAAAATAATATTTTATCTAATAAAATATGTTTCTGAACATACACCAGTAAGGTTGCCGTAAAAATTTGTGCATCACTATAAATAATTCAAATTATTATTTAAAAAAAAAAATCCGAATTCCATTGAGCTGCTTGCCAGACGAACTCAATTCCAATAAAAGCATACAACATACAAAATATATAACAGTTAGGTTCTATACTTTTTTCTGTTGCCGGATACAAACAGGTAAGTTGATATGAGTAACTTATCTGCTTACCACTTGCAAAATATATCAAAAGTATAGTGAAATAACAATAACATAAAAATTGGGTAGAAGTAAAATAAAAAAGACGTTTTCCTTAGCTGTATTTCGATGTATTCAGATGTATTGCGTCCCCATCTATCGCATCAAAAAGTACGCGCAATGCTTCTCTATCATATATCTTTGCTTGGTCGATTTTTTGAATTTAAAAGTCTGGCAACTGTGATAGTTCAACGGATTTAGGCAAGTATCTCTATACTACTGTATTTACAATAAAATTGCCTTCATTTTGATATATTTTTTGAGTGATAAGCAGATAAGTGCAATTATTCATATCAACTTACCTGTTTGTATACGGCAAACAGGTAATAGAAACCAGAAAAAAGTATGCAACCTAACTGTTACATATTTTGTATGTCGTATGCTTCCATTAAAATTGAGTTCGTCTAGCAAGCAGCTCAATGAATTTTTTCCATAATTTTAATTAATTATAGCCATGCATATATTTTTTACGGTAATCTTATTGATGTATGTTCAGAAAAATATTTTATTTGGTAAGCAGATTGGTGAAGATCGATTTTAGTTGGAATTTGGTTTATATGATAAATAAATCAGCCAATAGCAAAAAAAATTATAGAAATTAGGATTGAAATAAATAGTTTTGGCTTTTATAGATGATGAATCAAATAGTGGAGGTTTAGATAACTTAATTTTTTTATTGTAACACGGGCACAAAGAGTACTTTTTTACTGAACTTAATTCTGCTTCGAAAACGATCTTTGAATTTCTAAATTCATACTAACACAATTATTGAGTATTTGTTATTGAAAAAAATTATGTATATATTTTTAGGTCACTGATAAGACATCCGAATTTAGAATTTCAAAACTCGCGATTTTATTAGCGCATTTTTGCAAAAAAATACGCTATTATATTATCTTTGGCTGTCTGACCCACATTCATGAACTGCCAAAAATGCGCTTTGATCATCAAGATGATTCTTCAATTTTTCTTAATATGGTCGATAGAATAGAGAAACAATGGACAACTATACTTTGCTTGTCTTAAACAAGTAAAACTTTTCTTTGCAAATTCTTATATTTTAGGACAAGAAATATCCTAACAAGAAAAATTATTGCTTTCACTCTAAGCAGGGTGAAAACCACCTCTGAAATTAAAAAAATGAACAACAATTAACAAAATAAAGAAGGTATCACACATTTTTTTTTTTTTTAATATTTGAAGTACAATGGAATATTCAAAAAGAACGAAAAATTCTAAGAAAGAACTGTTTTCCGTAGAAATTTCAAACCTAAGAGTCGGGGCTTGAGCCACTATCATCTTAGATCGGGGATGCAATTGTAGACATATGTTTAGAACTTTTCAGTACAGTATAGCCAAGCTCAAGATAGTCAAGACTTGGATCCCAGAGTCTAAAAACTCATTGTGATAAAAGGTCCGCAGCAGTACATTAACAAAATACTTTGAATAAATCAATGAAAATTATTCATGAATTGAATAAATTTTGTTGCTCTCTTAATATGACCAATAAAATAGGGGTAAAATGCATTAATTAATTATTATTGTACATCACCTATAACATTATAAATGTAACAAAAGCTTGTAATATACATATTCACACAAATGCATATACTCGGACAAGTCAAATGAGTCCCATCGGGTAAGTTCGATAATCGTATGATTCAAGATCGGCTAAGATAGGAGACTGACGTCGTCAGTGGCGTACGCATTCTATTGTCAAATGTTTTAAATTTATTAAAGAATACTTAACCAAGCACAAGTGGGAAATTTATCGAGGGCGCGGTTTACGAACCTATAGGTATAATTAAAAGAAACAATGAGTCATTTTACAGTACGGAATAAGTTCAATGAGTAAATCTCGAAAGAGGATTACTTAACGGAAAAAGATCAAAATGTCTTTCCATTTGGATTACCTCTAAAAAAGCATTCAAATTATTTTCCTCACATATTATAATCTTGTTGAAGATTAGGATTATTAATCTGAAATTTGAGTCCTGTATATTGAAAATTATAAGGTAACGCAGACTTGAATAGATTTTTTTGTATTTAACATGGTACATGTTGTGTTCTTGAAAGCGTTTACCAATATTTCTTCTCATTTTATCTATGTATTGTTTATCAAAGTTAGAACATTTTATAGAATGGTTTTCTGATTTGTCGTGGTTGAATCAATTATATTAAAAATCAATAACCACGATAAAACAGTCATCTATTCAATCAAATATAAATAATTTTTAAGAAAAAAATTAGTACTTCCATAATGTTTGCTTTGCATACGGAATGTACATAGTGTCTTAAATCAACAAGTGAAGAAAAAGGCGTTTAATTCAGTTATATTCAATCTTCGCATGGCTCAAACCTTATTTATTAGCCAAAAAAAATTACTAAGTGCGCTCATGGAAGCGAATGAACTAAATATTTTCACGCAGACATACGTTTCTTACTGGTACAAGGCGGTAGGTAGAAATTGAAGAGGACATCAGCAATAGAGTATGTCTTAGCTTGGAAAGACAAACGCCATGCAACAATTGTTTCTTTCATAACATTAGTAAGAGAGAGATAGATACAGTTAGGTCAGGCTATTTCTATCTCCAGAAAATAAATTCTCAAGCGACAGGTTAGGCTTGTCCGAGTGTACATGCATGCGTTATCTAACGGTTTAAGAAATGTGCGTGGATATCAAAAAAGTATAAAATTATGATTATTTCTTTATATACTAATGCCTGTATTACACGATACAAGTTATTGATCAATAAATTGACCAAGTTTTCTGTCAAGTTTTCAACAATTTATTGTCGAGCTCGAAATATTTTGTACCATATTACACGATACAAGTTTTCGTCAAGAAAAATCAGAACTACCAACTTATAATTTTTGACGTAACTTCAAAAAGTGTGGTTAGAGAGAAAGTGTAGAGAAAAGTAGAGATGACAAGAAATTAATATACTGAAGGCAACTGTATATAAAATTATACTAATACTTTGTCAACACTAAGATTATGTTTGCAATATTTGTCTTTCTTTAGGTCAAGTCAAGTATGAAACGCGTGTTTCGTTTGACGCGAAATAACTAATATGAGTAATGTTGGCAACGACAAAATCTTCCTAGAATACCCCAGAATATTGGTGAAAAATAGAGCCAGTTCTATTTTAAAAATAACTTGGTTAATTATTGGTCAAGAAAAAATTGTGGAAATTTTGGACATACACAACAATAAATTGAAGTTCAACTTTTGAAAATTATTGACCAATAAATTGTATCATATAATACTGGGATAAGAGCTGGCAACGTATTTACTTTGGTTATTTCAGTAGTTATGAAAATGAGTAGGCAGATCCTTTATGGCACACTGAACAGGGAATTGAAGGTCTGGCACTCCGACGCTAGGCGAGATAGGCTCTTTGCGAATAGATTGCAGCGCCAGTAGTGGTTAATTTTGACTGTACTAGCAGGAAAACAAAACGTTATCATTGTACATGATTTCAGAATATATGTACCAAATTTAAATTATAAAGCAATTTATAACCCAGTTTAACAATAAATTGAAATATTACGTGTTGGTTATACAAATTGTTGCGTTTCAAACTGTGAAACAGTTACGGAAATACAAAAAAACATAAACATTTCTACAAGTTTCCATCCAGAGAACATGAAATAGGAATGGGAAAAAATGGATTCAGGCTATTAAACGAGTGAAAAAAGTAAAAAGAAGTCAATAATAATTATAGAATATGTATTAAATGTAGAAATTACTTGATGAAACTAGAAAATTTATGCAAGAAGTTAGAAACCATTGTAAGCTATAGCAATTTTGTATGTATTATTTTTATGTATTGGATAAGTTTTTGGAAATTCATGCAAAATATCTCGCGTTTCATCAACCTAAGGCAATGTGAAAAAATATACTTTCATGTGACATGTTTTGATTCGTTTGACAGACATATAGCAACCTATAATTAATTACTTCAAAATAACATATCTTACTTCGATAAAAACTTTAAACGGACAAGAATTAATCGAAATTTGCTCTACAACAAGCGCGGAAATCAAACTCTTATCCAAAAACAGTTTTTCTTCAACATTAAACACATGCTTACTTGCACTAATTTTCCTCTTTCTAATATTGTACTCCGGATAAAACCAGGTTATATGAATTGGAATCTTGTTCCTATTATAACTCCATTAGTCATCATTCACTTGTGTGTTTTTAAACTTATTTCAAGCTTCAATATAAACTTTTTAGCTTTTATTCACTTATTCCACGTAATGACAATTCAAATTTTTTTCTGCAGCTACTTTCAAAATTAAACACTCCGAGCGCTAGTGTCGCTCTCCAACGTTTGCGCAAAGAGCCTATAGTGATCCCCACGCTTCAAAGGAGGTGAAGTTTATAAATTTCAGTAGTTCTGGATTTTTGATGTATTAAATTCGAAAGAATTCTATACACATGAAAATTATTGCAAGACCAAATTCTCGGGACCTAATGGTTGCCATATCACCATGAAGTTGCGTAAAAAAAAGTTGTACATTGGTTATTTCAGCAGAGCTAGGCTTTTTTATATATTGAATTTGAGAGGATTCCATACATATAACAAATATTGCCAGACCAAATTCTTGGGACGTAATGATTGCAAGACCACATGAACTTGCATAAAAAAGCTTCATTTTGGCTTATGCAGTAGAGCTGAGTTTTTGTATAATTAAGAATTCGTTTCAAGCATCCCTGAGTCTATTTTGACTATTTTTGGCTTTATGTCGGTACGTATATACGTACGTCTGTATGTGCGTAACTCGCAAATCGCATTATGCTGAAATCTTGTATTCAAGACTGGTATAAGGTCTTGGTGTGCACCTCGCATTATGGTTGCAATCGTCTGTACCGGAAGTGCACTTTACTTGAAATTTATTTTGAATTTTCTGCATAAATCCATAATGATTAGCCATAGGATACTGAAATTCAGTATTTGAAATTGCTGTAGCATCCAAATGGCCATTTTCTATTATCGTATCAATCGGCTAAGCCGGAAATGCAATTTATATCACGGACTTTTGGAATTTTCCTTATAAACTCAAAGCAATCAGTCGTAAGATATTAAAATTTCGTATTAAGCACTTCTAAAGCATCTTGTTGTATACCTTGTATTATGATCGCGATCAGCTTAACCGGAAGTGCAGTTAACCCGAAACATTTTTTGAATTTTTCGCATAAATCTAGAACGATTGAACGTAGAATATCAGTATGCAGTATTCAAGACGATAGTACCGTCTTTGATACTCATATACTAATTTTATTGAGATCAACTCAGCCGAAAGTGCACTATACTTGACAGTCTTTTGGAATTTTTCGCATAAATTCGAAACAATCGGCTGTAGAGTATTGAAATTGGGTATTTCAGTCTGCTGTGGCATTGAATGATTGCCTACTATTTTCATAACAATATACTGAACCGGAAGTGCACTTGGAAATTAGTATTTAGGAATTTTGTAGCATAAGAATGATGACCTGCTGTTACCATAACAACCGACTAGGCTAAAAGCGCATTTTACGTAACAGATATTTAGAATCTTTTAGATAAATCCAAAACGATTAGCTATGGAATGATGAGATTTTGTGTTAAACATTTATGAAAATAGTGGAAGCTATTTCATGACAAATAACACACTGTATACGTACTCTATCGCACTCTCGCGTCTGCGTAAATTTATCCTGCTCGCACTCGCTGAAACACCTAATTGTGATCTGGCAAGGTATTTAGCACTCAAATTGCGTCTATCTTCATCCCTCAGATGTATTCTCAATTATACTAAAAACTCAGCTCCACTGCATAAGTCAAGTTTTTATGGAAGTTCATGGTGATCTTGCAACCATTAGGTCCCGAGAATTTGGTCTTGCAATAATTTTCATGTGTATAGAATTAAGAGAAGGAATCAAAGCTTAACATACTTACATATTATATTAAATACGATTATTTCTCAATATATTTTTTTCATTTTTTGAAAATTATTATTTCTACGGCCGTGCTTGCGCAGTAATTATTTTGTATATATAAAATTCAAAGCGCGCTCGGTTTTAAATACTATAAATGCGCTTGATATTATTTAAAAAGTCTTTTAAATAGTTTTTTTTCTTCTTAAATATGAAATTATTCTTTTTTATATTTAATTATATTATTAACACGAAGCAGAATAATAGAGGTACGGACACTAAGTTCAAAAAAATAGTTTCTTGAATGTAATACGCATAAATGTAAAAATTAGATTATTTTTCAATTTTTTTCAACGAAATACGACTTTTAGGTAGTTGTTATATTCCCATTAAGTGAAATACTTTATTATTTATTAAAAGAAATACAGAAGTAAAAGAATATTGGAATTACCAAATACTCGTATTCAAAACCTGCAATGAAATATTATATTTATGTAATATTTTTTAAACATTTCTTTAAAAATGAGTTTCTTATTCATTGATTATAACAGACATTTATAAAGAACTAGCTGACCCGGTGTACTTCGTAGCGCCACAGAATTGATAAATTCAGATTGCAAGATACTTGAGCCTACCTTTTATATCAGGACCTTATAACCCGGAAATGATAAGGACATGTCAAACTGTGAAAAGATCTTTTGTAGGAAATCAATCGAAATAGGAGATTTTTGTATACGGCCGTGACTTTGCAGTTCCACTGAATGTCTTTTGAGTTTATATCTCTTTCTTTTTTGTAAATTTATTGAAGATTATACATAAAATATATGAATTCCACATGACATGCTTATTCAAGTGATTATATAGAAGTAATTATTATATTGGACATAACTTGTCTATTTGAATATGAACCTAACCAAAATGTAACAATGAAATAAATATGCATGTGCTAGGAATAATTATAGTTTACCAAACTCGCTTCGTTCATACACGAGTTAACTGTTGAGCGACGTCGCTTCGTTCGCTCGACTGCTTGCCTGAGTTTGCAACGCTCGTACGGCGTCTTATGATCGAGCACGCTTCGCTCGCACAGCATCTTACCGTTGACCAATCGTGTTCCGCTCGCACGACGTTACCAGTTGACCGAGCTCACTTCGCTCGCACGATAGCTTAAGTCAACCGAACTCGTTTCACTCGCACAGCAGCTTGGCATTGACCGAGCTCGCTTCGCTCACGCGGCAGCTTACAGTTTTCCTGTATACAAAATTTCATGGTTTTATCTTCGAAAATGACGAACTTCCATACATACTATCATCTCCTGTTTTAACCCCCTCGCAATAAAAGGTAGCCTATGTCCTTTCTCAAGCTCTAGTTTATCTCTGTTCCAAATTCCATCAAAAACGGTTACGTGGTTCAGGCGTGAAAGCGTAACAGAGGGACAGACAGAGTGACTTTCGCATTTATAATATTAGTAAGGAGTTTATAAATATCACATAATTACAATGGACAAAATAAAATCGAAATAATAAAAGCATATACAAATACATAATAACAAACATGCAACAGAAACCATAACAAATACAATATACATTTATCTACGATCAATATACATTTATCTACGATCTACTTTTGGTTTTATAACAAACTGTGCAATAAAAGTTTTATTGCTCAATTCTATTCAATCAGTAAGAATAACAATATATTTTCTACGGTCGAGCGTAAAGTAGATATTTTACTTTACCTTACTTTATAAAACAGGTTTATTTTGTTAATTTAATTTTCCTGTTCGCCATCTTGTGATATTTGATACGGTTCAGTTGTAATGTAACGGCTATTGTTGAAATGATTTTCACTCTTGCAATTCATTTATATACATTGCGCAATGTTAATTTTATTGCAAATTTTATAAATATTTACATTGTTCTGGTGAGTGTTTATAATAATAATATGGATGACTCTTATGCCCGATTTCATGATCTCGAGTTAAAATAACCTGGGTTAAAGTGACGGGGAGTTAACCAATAAACAGGCTTTCGATTCATTTGATCAACTTGATTGGGCAGTGATGACACAAAAAATACAGAAATTGATATTGTTACCAAGGAAATGAACTCTTTAAACCGGATTAATTTAACTCGAGATCGTGAAATCGGCCATTAATGTATGAATAAAATTCATTTTAGCTGAAGATGATGACCAGTTTAGGTCGACCGAAACGTTCAATTTGGAATAAGAATGTCAATTTGAAGCATTTGAATTTTTTCACATTAAAAGATGCTTAAGCCAACTGTTACACATAAAATCTTACACACGGATCTCCAACTTTTAATTAATTAATTTTTTCCATTATAAATCTTGTTTGCCCTTCCGTTTTTGTTAATAATGTATTTCTATTTTCTATGTTTTTTTATATAATAATGTTTGTCATTCAATATCATTTCATAAATGAATTTCAACTCTGATTTTGATCTTATTGATAATGAATTGCAAAACCCAATTTCAAGACTCCTAGTTTAATAAAAAAATATGTTCTTTATTGGCGACTAAAATTAACTCGTAGCCCTCTAGCGGCAACCATATGAACCTTCCAAAACGGTAATGTGTATGAAGCGTCATAAGACGTAGTGGTAGTGTTTTGCTTTATTTGTGTCATATCTTATGATTTTGATTCTTTTTTAATTGTTCGTTCCATTCCCTAATTTTTCCAGATCTAATATTCCCAATAAAACCAGACTTTTTCAAGACTAATTTCCCTTTTTAATCTTTATTCCTAACCTCTCATTTTCTCTGATACTCTCAAATAACTACCATTATAGATCCTGCTAAACCAAAAATAAGCAATGTGAGCTGTTGTGTGTACGGTTGTCATTCGAGGGCGGCTAAGAATCGAAATTTATGTTTTCATGGCTTTCCGCGAGAAGGCGAAAGAAAAGTTTTTATCAACAATAATCTAGGGGCGATTCAGAACTTGTGGATAAAAGGAAAGCATGGATCTTGGAAATACGAACTGACAAACCAGTTACAAAACACATGAGAATATGCAGTTTACATTTGTTGCATTCAAGTAACTGAAGAGTTATCTTGATACTAGCCGGAGAACATAACCCCCAAACACATTCATCTTTATCTGTAAATATATGGATCGTGAAAGAAGAATCCATAAAACAGAGTACATAACGTTGAAATATAATCTTAAAATTTACCAGAATGATAAAATACAACCCCCTTCACATTCAAACAAATCGAATGCAACGTCAAACACATTACCGTTTAGAGCCGCCATGTTTGTATTATAGCAGCGCCGCCATCGGTAATTTTAGTCGCCAATTCAATTTCAACTTTACGGCTCCGAAAAACTTGAATACGTCCCTAATTTGAGTGCAACCAACGTTGCTAATTAGGATATATCCCTCGCACTGATCTCTAATATAACACTGGATTGGATTTAGGCCGCTGAAATGCGGCCCCAATTGAGCGTCGCCATCTTGGCAAAAACTGTGGTTCTGCGTCAATTGGTGACAGTTCAGTATGGTGTTGGGACGCAATTTTATACTGATAATTCCACTCCAATATAAAATAAGCCATAAGAAAAAAACCATTTTATCGTTTTGACAGCGGATAAAAAGGAAGGTAACTTTTTGCAAGTGATAAAACGTTATTTACCTTTCTCCTAGAATTTGGAATATTTCCGAAGAAAATATAAAAGAAAATATTAGTTAAAGAGTGTCTATAATTACAAAAAACAATGAATCATGTATCTGGAGACAATTCATCGTATTTTGTGAAAACCAGAATTATGTATTAGGAAGAGGTACGATATGTCAAATTTCAAATATTTTGCTAGATTGGATTTGAAGTATGCGGAGAATTGATGGAGAAAATCTTAAAGAATACTTAGTGGAATGTGTTAAATGAAACGTGAAACGATGTGGTATAATAATTGTACTCTCAATAATTGTACATTTAAATAAACTTTTTCATAAATAAAATGTCGTTAAATTATCTCGCCGAATTACACTCTAGCATTTTATTTTTCTTGGGATAAATTTCAGTTTAAACTACTCAACCTTGTAACCTGACAGCAATTTGACTCGAAAACTGTTCAAAAAATAAAATCACGACACCGTAGGTGTCGTGATTTTATTAGAACAGTTTTCTTGTCAAATTGCTAGGTAACAAGGTTTCGTGAAAACAGAAATTTATCCAGCAAAATAAAAAGCTCTTGTGTAATTACTGTTGAATAAATTTTGTTTATTTATTTAAATGTAGATATATTCATACATAATATTGTTATTGTTTTATTTTATTAGAAAAACTCAACTGAAAAAGTTTGAAGATATAACTTATCCCTATTTTCAGTGAAGTATTACTTTTTACGGGTTAAAATATCATGAATAATAAAATCATATTGTTGGGCAATGTTACAAAGCTATGATAACAAATTTGAGTAATATATCAAATTTAATATAAAATATCTTGCTCACAAAATTAATCGCTGGACTGCAAATTTTTGCTTACTTACGAACAATAAAATCTTGATTATTAAATATATTATTATTCTCCTATCATGTGTAGTAGATATTTAAAATTATCAGTTTTGAATAGACAATATTATCGAGGAAATGCACTTCATTTATTCATATAGGTAAATTCATAGTTTTAAATTTTAGGTAACAAAAATTTATAATAAATAGACTTTTTTGGTTTTAATTCTGTATATTTTATTTTATTTTTGACGTTTCGACTTTCTAACCGAAAGTCTTCATCAGAATAAATGATACAAAAATAAACAAGGCAGATACCTTCTTGCCTTGTTTATTTTTGTATCATTTTTTCTGATGAAGACTTTCGGTTAGAAAGTCGAAACGTCAAAAATAAAATAAAATATACAGAATTAAAACCAAAAAAGTCTATTTATTACGATATAATTCTGAAAGTATGTATAGATCATTAAAAATTTATAAAACTATTGAACGGATTAAATAATACTAAACTACAATGTTTAAAATATAGTTAAAACACTGACACTAAAAAGTTCACAAATATTTTTAACTATTAATGCATATTTCAACTATTATAACAATTTTTAACTTTTGTTGATTATTAATGTATGTATTTTAATATATATTGAGAATTATTTCTTCATCTTACTTGCATTATACTTTGAATTTCATCGAGTGTCTTCTATAAGTGTTATGAATTTACCGCCGAATAGTGACACAAAACCTCAGTTTTTCTGTCAAGGCCGCCGTTCAACCGGGGCTGCTTTCAGATGCCAGAATACGGTCTAAATCCAATCCAGTGTTATATAGAGATCAGTGATCCCTCGTTTTCAAGTATGGCTGATAGATATTTTTGTGCATTTTCGATTATGTACTGTATGTCAGAATACTTTTTCAATGTTTTTACATATTCTACGAGAAGGAATTGATCAATACAAATTATAGTTTTCTGTATTTATATCTTTAACAGTTGTTAAATTTTAACAAAATAGGTATTTTTGGTAAATACTCTCATTTAGTTTGTATTAAAAACTACATTTTCAATAATTAATCACTTAAAAACCAGATGTCCAATACTCTTAAATTCAGTTCATTGTATAAAATATCCAGAAACAATATTGAAATTTCTAATTTTTATCTTTACACTGCTCAAAAGGTCGAATATCTTTAAGCTGGTTTCGATACTAAACGCCGCATATAAGGACTCACTCTTTTTCCAATTTTAAGAGTATCAATTCATACTTTTCCTTCATTTATAAATTAAATATCATTATATTTATCTTTCAACTCAATCTCATTTTCCTGTTCAAGTTATAGGGAGAAACTTAAACTTGGATCTCGCTTTTCTAAAACTGCACCCAAATACTCATCAATATAAGTTTGAAATAGTAATAAAGATGAATTCTGGATAAATGAGTTAACAAAATATAACTTATGTGTTCTGACTGAGTGTCTCTTGCTTCTTAATTTTGTCACCAGACTATAGAGTGCTTCATGGATAGCTCTATAAAAATTATTTTTTTCTGCAAGGCCCAGTATTTCAGTCCTCGGTTTACCTTAAGCGGAGCTTAATTACCTAAGTAATGATTGCTCTAACAATCATTACTATGGAAATTAAGCTACGTTTAAGATAAACCATTATTATTGGTTTTTGACATAGAAAAAATATACTTTGATTTATTTTTACAATTCTGTATATTCTGTATGAGCGATAACAGCGGCTAACTGGTCGCATTTATCTAGAACCCAAGTAACATAAATTACCAGAAAACAACGTTGTATCAACGTCATAGAACTGGTCGATTAATGGTCGCGAAGACGTCTCAGCGAATAGCAATAGCTTCTAACGTTTTTCATCGATGTCAAATAGACATGATGACGTAGAATTTATATTTTTTAATGACGTCAAACGTGACATTTTTAAACAATGTTATATGACGTTGATTTATAACGTTTAAGATAATAATTGTTAATAACATATTAAGTCATTTTACTACATAATTTTAACGTCAAATTTGAATTAACTGGTATATAAAAAAGAACATTGAATAAGATGTAAATTTGATTATTTATAAACATAAACTTACATATAAAATAGGAATCAACAAAACTACAAATATATTTGATATTATAACAAAAAAAAAAAAATTGCAACACTCTAGAGACCAAAAAAGTACTAAACAGAATAAAAAACTATTTTTGAATTGTATACAGAAAGAAGTTTTACATATAGAAAAATCAGGAATTGGTAAGGGCTTTTTTAATAAAAAGAAAAAAACATAAAATTCTTAATCACACTGTTCTTTAATTTTGATTTTGATACTAAATCAAAATTAGAGAACAGTGTGATTAAGAGTTTTGTGGTTTTTTTTTTTTATTAAAAAAGCCCTTACCAATTCCTGATATCAGTCACACTTGGGTTTTCCTATTCCCTTATTATATAAAAAAAATATTTACAATTCAATAAAAATATAATTGATAGCAGAGGCCAACTATTTCTTTCAATTCTTTACAAAGCGAATGATTTCATAATTTCTACATATCGAATTCATCCATCGCTTTTTGCGAATCCTTCTCTATCTTCCTTTATCGGAATATTCTTTAGATGATAAGGCCATCTTGTTAGTACTTAAAACTCATCGATTTCTACAGATATCCATCATTTGATGGGCAGTTTCATGCTCTAAGATCTATTATTCATATGAAAAATTCTTTCAAACAATTGGTATGACAACTGCGAAAGGTTAGAATAATATTATGTACTAAGAATCACCGTTATCCTGTATAATGATATAATGATAATATCATTTGTTTAAGGTTGAAACGACTTTTTTACTCTATACTTATGTGTAACATAAAGGCGTTTTCGTTTATTCGCTCGGGTTAAGCTGAGCAAATTTTATGCGTTCGTAAAGTAATTCGGGTTAACTTGATGCGTTCGTAAATTCACTCGGAGCAACCCGATCAGGTACCCCGAGCAAAATTTTTCGACCCTGATCATTTGTAGGGTTAGTCAAGATTGCGCGCGAAATTTCAAGTTTTTATGTTTTGTATCACGAGTGCTCAGAGGAATTTGATGCAAGTATGCAATTTCTATGGATTGTATTTATTTTTTTATTTTTATTGTCATTTCAAGAATTGGCAAGTCATCTTCGCTTGATTCTTGTACAAAAATATTTATCAAACAAGTACTAATTTCTTGTGATCAATCTTTATTTTGTGCTAGGCATCAAGTAACTAGGTTTAAGTTTTTATTACCGTTGATTTTAACCAAATAATTATACGTCAAAAAGTGATCTATCCGGTGCGTTCGTAAATGCGTTGAAAAACTGATCGCTTCGAGCAACCTGTGACGTCAGAGCTTGGATCTAACCGATCACTCCGAGCGAATAACCGAAAACGCCTTATGAAAACTATCTTACTCTATAATAATTTATGATTTACATTTTTCTATATTCTCAAAAAATTTTGAAACTAGAAATATTTTATTTTTGTATATTTAACTTAAGCCCGGTCTTTTCACCTACGAATTACTTTATTTGGTGGATAATATCCACAGCAATAATTGTTACCATAGTATTTATCTAGAGAATAAAGTTTTTCGGAGATGGAAAGACCAGGCCTTAATTGATATATTTTTATTCTAGTGAAGAGGAAGATAGATGTATTGTTGAATACATGAAGAATAATATAAATTTAACAACTTTCAACGATTTCAATCAAATTTATGAAAACTGCCAAAAAGAGATTTTAAACAAACGTAAGAAAACTAATTTAATTCAGTTCGAAAAATTGTATTTGAAATATTTATTTTTTCGCAGATTCAGTTGCTTCCATAAAGAATAGATACTTAAATGTGATTCTTCCAAAGTTACATACATACCGTATTGTGGATATTGTTCAAATTCCATTGTTTTACGACAGAGCTGGTAAGTTATTGCACCACATTCTCCGATATTGCAGACATATATCACCTCAAACTTTTGGATAATTACTGCAACAACTGTTTGTTGTTTACACTTTACAAGAATTAGAAAAAATCTGATGTGAACACCACATGACTTACTACATCTCGCATTATGATTGCGATCGGCTGAACCGGAAGTGCAGTTTATTGGTCAGTTTTTCGGATTTTTTGCACAAATTCAAAACGATCAGTTGTAGAATCACGAAATTTAGTATTTAGAGCAAATGTAGCATGTACACGTTTTGACTGAATAACTGACAACTGTCACTGACACTGACATAAGGCGAAATCGATTGCAACCAAAATTTGAGGTGATCATTTAGATATAACAATTAATTAAAACGCTGTAGCAGTCTCGAATACTAAATTTTATCACTCTACGACCAATAGTTCCAAATATAAGCTAGAAATTAAAAAAGATTGTCATATAAAGTTTACTTCCAGCTCAGTAGATTGCTATGAAAATAAGTTATCATTTGAATGCTACATTTGCTCTAAATACTAAATTTCGTGATTCTACAACTGATCGTTTTGAATTTATGCAAAAAATCCGAAAAACTAACCAATAAACTGCACTTCCGGTTCAGCCGATCGCAATTTCAATTTTCTATGACTGATTTTTTTGAATTTATGCGAAAAATTCAAAAGACTGTCTAAATAAAGTGCACTTTCGACTCAGCCGATTAATACAAAAATAGAAGATAACCACTTAAATGCTACAGCAATTTCAAATACTGAATTTCAACATCCTACGACTCAACATTTTGGATTTACGCGAAAAATTCAAAAAAAAATTAACGTCAAAGTGAAACGGTTGTCTTTGTCTAGTCTAATTATCAGGCTCTTGAAAGGTCAGTGATTATGGCGGTATAGACAGGGATTTAAATGTGACATTTCAGAAGGAAAACATTCAAGCACTAGAATTAATGCCCGCATACAAAATAAGTGTCAAAGATATAAATTTTAATGGAATTATTCAATAATGACAATATGAAATTATTGATAAAAAACTGGTTCTAAATTGAAAATTATGAATTTTATATTGAATCATAAAGTATACAGTACAAGAATTATGTATGGAATATTATATACCACAAATTTCGTAGATACAGTACTCAATTTCCAAGACTATTGCCCGGTTGCATGAACGTTCATTAGCTGAACATTTTTTTAAAAATGAACAATATCAAATCGAATTTTTGACAGCAATGCTAAGCAACTGATTTGACGAATATATTTGATTTGGTTTTGTTCATTTTTGAAGCACTCTTTAGTTAATGCACGTTCGTGCAATACGGCCTAAATGTCGTTAATTTATCTTATACTTACTTGATTATCATGTCGCGATAGCGAGCATCATTAAATATTTTTGCGTGATCAGATATTTCTTCGAAAAAGAATGGTCCGATGATGCTTCCAGCCCAAAATTTGCACCAAACAGTGACACGTTGTGGATACATTTGTTTCAGAACTATTATATTGATAACTTCAAATTCTCATCTGTACACTTCCAGCTAGTATTTAGAAATCTAAAAGAGGTAAGTTTTGCAAAATTAAATTTAAATTTAATTTTAAATGTCTTTATCCAATGAACTTACTGTAACATTGTAAGTCAGATTTGTCATATTTCTTGAAATCCGAACCATTCTTATTACCAGTGTGACAAGATGGGTAAAACTATAACTTAAATATTTTCCTGACTTATTATTTTGGAATTTACTGTCGCTGAAAATTCAGGTAATATTGTAAAACATTGCTCATAATTTTTAAGTAATATGAATATACAGAGTGTACCAGCGAAAAGAGCTACCTGGAATAACTTCTATGTTTTTGAAGATACAATAAAATACATTCGATCGAGTTTTTCTCTAAATTCAATCATGTATTTGTTTTATATCCTCACATGATAAAAATATTGGGAAAAATTCGATTTAAATTTGAATAAATTTTATTTTCATAGCTATTTTTCAGTAGGCTATGAACAATTGAGCTACATAAATATATTAAATCACTTATGAATAACTTCATAAATAATGTTCTAGCTGATTTCCATCTCTTTCTTAACATAATTAAAATCTTTTCAAAACTGATTCAAAAGTGGCATTATCAATTTCTTTCGTTGTTGAAGTAGCACACGCATCTCTTACCCGATCCATCAAATTTTCTTTTGTCGTTACAGGTGTAGAGTACCCTTTATAGCAATTTGCAACAATAGGCTCTTTGCACAAACGTTGGAGAGCGACACTAGCGCTCGGGGTGGTTAATTTTGAAAGTAGCTGCAGGTAAAAATTTGAATTGTCATTACGTGAAATAAGTAAATAAAAGCTAAAAGTTCATATTGAAACTTGAAATAAGTTTAAAAATAGAAGTGAATGATAGCTAATGGAATTATAATAAGAACAGGATTCCAATCCATATAACCTGGATATATCCGGAGTACAATATTAGAAGAAGAAAATTAGTGCAAGAAAGTTAGCATGTGTTTAATATTAAAGAAAAACTGTTTTTGGATAAGAGTTTGATTTCCGCGCATGTTATAGAGCAAATGTCGATTAATTCTTGTCTGTATAAAGTTTTTATCGAAATAAGATATGTTATTTTAAAGTAATTAACTATACGCCAGCCCAACAACGCTCGAGGCGACGCTATTCAGCGAGAAGCGTAAACTGTCAGTGGTATATTTTGACAGGTTATACGGGCACAGTACGGGCAATAGCTTCATAACAGCTTTGATTAAAACTTTTGTACAGATAAAATGAGTGAAAAATAAAACAAGGGACAGGATCGAGCATGTTGTGTGCCCGATTGCCCCAATACCGAAAAACGTAACTTTGATTAAACATTTTATTCGTTTCCAAACCGTGATTGGGAAGTTGAACGAAAAAATTAATGGATTACACGTGCACGACGAGCTCCGTAAATACATAATTAAATCACGAAAAGTAATACAGAATGATGCAGATTCTTAATTACAAATAAATAAATAAACTTGTATAGATTTACTAATCTTGTTAAATGAAAGTGTCAGGTATGTTATTTTTAACCTATAAAATGTTTCAAATACAACCGAAATAGACAAATAGTAATATGGCTGGTACCACAAGCTCTGTTTTTGGCGCTACTAAGAGCGTTGTGTCAGGATGTGTTTTAACGCAATTAGAATTTTTCCAAATACTTTAGAAAATAATCATCACATACAAATTACGGAAAACACATATGTCTACAAAATTTATTCGAATATTTTCCTTTAAAATAGCTTGAAATATTTATATTGCCTTAAAACTCTTCTTAAAATAACACTGCTAGTATAGCCAAAAACAGAGCTTGTGGTAACAGCCATAGTTTCAATTTAAATGGCTGAGTGATTGAATGATAAAATGCTGAAAAAATTTAAATAAAGGAATCATGATTACACAGTCATTATAAAAAATGGAGTAAACAATAAATGTTACGCAAAACAGAAGGTATGCTTCAAAAAACCATCAGCTAGAACAATTTGTCTTAAAAAAATAATAAAAATGGCTGGTACCACAAGCTCTGTTTTTGGCTATACTAGCAGTGTTATTTTAAGAAGAGTTTTAAGGCAATATAAATATTTAAAGCTATTTTGAAGGAACATATTCAAATAAATTTTGTAGGCATATGTGTTTTCCGTAATTTGTATGTGATGATTATTTTCTAAAGTATTTGGAAAAATTTTAATTGCGTTAAAACACATCTTGACACAACGCTCTTAGAAGCGCCAAAAACAGAGCTCGTGGTACCAGCCTATATAATTATTTATACAGATAATACAAGTTAGAAGACCAATTCCCATGAATTCTGCTGATTCCCCAAGAACATTAAACCTTACTCTGTATATTTGTGGAAAGGTTATAAAAGATCTCCTGCGTGAGAACATAGCCAGTCAGAACATAATATTCAACATTAAAACATTTTGAACTAATTATAATAAATTTGTATTTGTCAATCGACTTCTCGTTTCTAATAAAGTTTCTATTTGTAATATTTGTGTGAAAACGAAATAAATTGTTTTTAAAAACAAAACACCCAAACAAATAAATAAAACTGGCGCAGTCGGATCGGATTTACAAACGCGATAAACAAATCACGGTTCGTTTCAACGATTTATTGTAAAACCAAGAATCTACAAACTGTTGGCGCTGTTCAAAAACTTTGACAACTCTCAACGAACTTTTGCGAGTAAAATCGTGAAACCAAGAGCATCACCAACCCTGCTGAATACAGAGCTGCCGTCAAAGAGTTCCTGAGCCATTCCTCCACCGTGGAAGAAGAGCCGTGCAGAACCAATGAACGCACCGATATACCTCCTGTAAGTAACACATATGACATCTAGAGATATTCGAGAGCACATCGAAGTAGAAACAGACGATAGTACAGATACAGATTCAGTTCATTCTGACTCATTAACAAATTTACAAGAATTTTTAAATTCAGATCTTATTGATCCCATATTAATTGAACAAATCAATAATTTAAATATTAAAAACATGGCTACCCCAACCATTCGTGTACCAGAGCTCAAACGCGAATATTTAGATATGATTCCTGAGTTTCATGGTGATAATAAATTGTTACCGCGATTTATTGAAATCTGCGAAAAATTAGTAACAAAGTTTTATAATGTAGAAAACGTAGCCGATTTTCAAAACGAATACCTCATGTCAAGTATTCTTGCTAAAATCAAAGGTAAAGCCGCTAGCAATATTGCAAGCTGCACAATATCTTGTTGGTCTGATGTAAAAACAGCCCTATTGAACACATATTCAGATAAGCGTGACTGTTACACTTTAAACATCGAAATGACCGAGCTGAAACAAAATCCAAATGAATCTCCTTTTGACTTCTATAATAGAGTACAAGAGCTTTTAAATTTGCAAGTTTCATATTTAACAACTCACATACAGAGTGAAGAAGCTAGAGTATTAATCGGATATTTTAGAATTTATGCACTCAGAATTTTATTACGAGGTCTTCGAGAACCTCTAGGTACTCTGATGCGGACAAAGAATCCATCTGATTTAAATACAGCCCTAAATATGATGACAAACGATTTTCAATTAGATTCAATCACGAGACAACAAAAATATCAGAATAATATTAGACAAAACTCGAATCCTAAGCAACATCCTGTCTCAAATCATAATAAACCGGTACAGTATAACAATTTCCCTCAGTTAATGTATCGTCCGAATCAACAAAACCATTTTAATAATTCTAACCGAGCGTTTAAACCAAACACGCCAAATGTTTTCAAACCAGATTCAAGTAGAAAACTACCAACTCCGACACCTATGAGTGTTAGCACTAGACAATCGTCTATCCCAAAACCAGGTCCTAGCAACTATTATCGTTCCAATAATTACCGTCCTCAAATGTTCCAATCACAACCTAATAATAGACAAAATATTATTATTGAGGAATTGCATAACACAGAGACTCACGAACTAAACCCAGACGGACAAAACCAAGAAGACTCAGATTACAATCTTGATAACGAACAGAATTATGATAACTCATATGAATGCGAACAAGAATATGAACCTAGTTCTTTTTTAGAGTCAATAGCCTCGGAAAACCAATAGAATTATTGAACTTAACTCATAATCAGAGTGAGCTACCCTTTATAATTCTCCCGGAATATAATTTAAAAGCATTAATAGACACAGGCAGTACTAGATCTTTTATCAAGCCTGAAATAGCAAAAAAATATTATAACAATAAAATACAATATGATCCATTCCAAATAACTACAGCCCATGGCACTTCATTAGAAAATTATAGCGTAATAATACCTCCTTCGAAATTATTCAATAAACCAAATACCTTATTAAAATACCATTTATCTAATTTTCATCAAACCTTTGACGTATTACTCGGTTTAGATAATTTAAAAATTTTAGAAGCAAACATTGATTTAATTAATGATAAAATTATATTTCCCAATAGTGATATAAAAATTTGTTATCATAAAACATTGCCGAAATCAAACTATGTAAAAATTCCACCAAAATCCGAGAAATTAGTAAAAATATTTGTTAACAATATAGAAAATGGCGAAGCATTGATTTCAGAGACTGAAATAGACAATATGACAATCCCTGAAGGTTTAGCGAAAGTTATAAATTATGAAATTATTTATCCAGTAATTAATTCAAGTAATGAAGAACAAATTTTAGATTCTGTGAATTGTGTAAATTATCAACCACTTGAAAATTTTGAAGTAAATAACATTAGCTCTCAGAAATTTTGCAATGAAAATAATTTAAAATTAGATATGAGTAAAATTAGAATGAATCACATGAATGATGAAGAGAAGTTTGAAATAGTAAAATTATTTAAACAATATTCAGATATTTTTCATACTGATGACAAGACTTTAACTTTTACAAATGACATTAAACATTTCATTCGAACGAAAGATGAAATCCCTGTCTATTCAAAAACCTATAGATATCCAGAAGTACACAGAAAAGAAGTACAAGATCAAGTACAGAAAATGTTAGAACAAAACATAATTCGTCCATCCTATTCCCCATGGTCCTCCCCAGTATGGGTTGTCCCAAAAAAACTAGACGCTTCCGGTAAACGGAAATGGAGAATCGTAATAGACTACAGACGACTTAATGAAAAAACAATTGACGATAAGTACCCGATACCGAACATAAATGCCCTACTAGACAAATTAGGAAGATGCCAATATTTTTCAACTTTAGATCTTGCATCCGGCTTTCACCAGATCGAGATGAACGAATCAGATATTCAGAAAACTGCATTCAACACTGAGAATGGTCATTTTGAATTCCTAAGAATGCCTTTTGGACTCAAAAATGCTCCGGCAACTTTTCAAAGAATCATGGATAACGTACTTAGAAATTTAGTCAACGAAATTTGTCTTGTTTACTTAGATGACGTTATTATTTTTAGTACTAGTTTACAAGAACACATTCAAAATTTAAAATTTGTTTTCGACCGATTAAAACATGCTAACCTAAAAATACAATTGGATAAATCCGAATTTTTAAGAAAAGAAGTATCTTATCTCGGACATGTCGTGACCCCTGACGGTGTCAAACCCAATCCTGACAAAATCCATGCCATCAAAAATTATCCTCTTCCTAAAACGACGAAACAAATTAAAGCTTTTCTAGGCCTGTTAGGTTATTATCGGAAATTCATTAAGAATTTCGCCCGTTTAACAAAACCTTTAACAAAATGTTTGAAAAAAGATACGACAATAAATTATAACGATCAAGAATATGTTAATTGTTTCAATACTTGTAGAAACCTTTTAATTAATGACCCCATATTACAATACCCCGATTTCAGTAAACCTTTCAATCTAACTACGGATGCCAGCAACTTTGCTATTGGCGCTGTGCTGTCACAAGGCATTATTGGATCCGATCTCCCAATTGCTTATGCGAGTCGCACTCTAAACGACTCAGAACAAAATTATAGCACAATTGAGAAAGAGTTACTAGCAGTCGTGTGGGCAACAAAATACTTTAGGCCATATTTATTTGGAAGAAAATTTAAAATCATCACAGATCATAAACCTTTGCAATATTTAAGTTCATTACGAGAACCAAATTCTAAATTAATGAGATGGCGTCTCAAACTTGAAGAGTACGATTATGAAGTAATTCATAAGAAAGGCACTTTAAACAAAAACGCCGATGCTTTATCCCGCATAGAATTAAATGTTAATAACGTAGATCCAGGAATAAAAAATCTTTTTGAGTACATTGAAACCTTCAATGATAATTTTGATCCCGACAACGAAACACAATCTATGATAGCTGAACCAGACGAAGACGATCCCAATGATCCTGAAACCGATCAAACTATACATTCAAATCCTGAAAATCCTATTGTAGGAATAACAATTACAGACTCTCCTGTCAATTTTGGAAAAAATCAGTTGATAATATCCCAAGTTAAACATTCTCCATCAAAACCAAAAATAAAGAAAATTCATTCTGATAAAATGCGAATTTTTGTTCAGATTTCAGAAATTGACTTTGAAAAAGATATTGTAAGTTTCATTAAAGAATTTATCGTTCCGAAAGTTAAATATTATTTGTATTTCGAACAGCCATTTTACGAGCAGTTTAGTACTGTATTACAAAAATACTTTAGACATTCCGAAATTAAATTTATCAAAAGCAATACAAAATTAATTGATGTAGAAAACGAAGATGAAGTTTTACAAACAATACGTAACTTCCACGAAGGTAAAACCAATCACCGCGGAATTACCGAAGTTCACAACCAAATCAAGAAAAGATATTATTGGCCAAATCAGTTAAAAACTATCACTGATTATATTAATCAATGCGAAGTTTGTTTGGCAGCTAAATATGAAAGAAACCCTTTAAAACCTAAATTGAACATAACTCCAACTCCTAGTAAACCAATGGAAATTATTCATGTTGATACCTTGAGCCTTGAAAACTCTAAATTTCTGACAATAATAGATGCGTTTTCAAAATACGCACAAGCGTATAAAGTCATTTCAACAAATGCTATAGAAATTACTAATAAATTAACTAAATTCTTCTCACATCAAGGAATACCAAAATTAATTATTTCAGACAACGGATTAGAATTCAAGAACAACGTTGTAAAGGAATTACTATCATTACATAAGATAGAAATTCATTTTACCAGTTCGCAAAACCCCAATTCGAATGGTCTGGTTGAACGCTTCCATTCAACTTTAATAGAACACATTCGATTGTTTAATCACCAAGAAAATTTTAAAGCAGAAAATATCGAAGATAAAGTAAATTACGCAATTTTGGCTTATAATAATACAAACCACAGTTCCACTAGTTTAAAACCTATAGAAATTATAAATGGACATTTAGATACAAATTCCCCATTAGATATCGACATTGATAAACAAATTACTCAAGATTATATTCAAAAACATAAGGATAAGACCAAATTAATGTATCAAAAAATAAATCAGAAATTGCAGAATGACAAAAGTAAAATTATTTCAAAATTAAATGAAAGTCGTGAAGAACTTCCAGAAATCCCTGAAACTATTTACGTTCAAAATAAGCAGAAAGTTAATAAAACGCGTAAATCAAAATTCAAGAAAGAGAAAATTAGGAAAGTCAATAGAGAACTCAAAACTGCCGAAATTGAAGTGAACCCTAATGACAAAAAACAATCCAAGATCCACTTATCCAATGTCAAAAGACCCAGAAAAATAACTAACAAAATTTCGGACATTCCAGGTCCCTCTTGCTCACATACGCAGCAGGAATGAACATCAAAGACATTACAAAGAATCCAGGACTAATGACAATAAACCTTGGACAAGCAAAGCTACAGAGGACTAAACATACTTTTGTACATTTTTATGACTTACAACCACTCCGTGCACAATACAAAAATTTAAATATTCAATTTGAGAGCCTCAAGAATACAATTAATAATGATAAAATATTTTTCTCCGAATTTGACAACAATAATAAAATCATAGAGTATATTCAGAAGTCCATTAATGAAAAATTTAATTATTTATCAATAAATTCAAATAATAATA
Source organism: Dromius quadrimaculatus (assembly GCA_963989225.1). NCBI lineage: Eukaryota > Metazoa > Arthropoda > Insecta > Coleoptera > Carabidae > Dromius > Dromius quadrimaculatus. The sequence goes on along the minus strand of OZ022328.1, from coordinate 33,418,555 downwards.
GATTCAAAAGAGGATTGATTAATGGATTAGGCACAGTAATAAAAACTATAACTGGAAATTTAGATGCCAATGATGATAAGAGATATACTGAAATAATGAATCATTTACAAGAGAATCAATTCAAATTAAATAATCAACTGAAAAATCAGTATTCTTTCAGTCACCAAATTATTGAATATTTTAATAAGACCGTCGACACAATCAGACAAAATGAAGTCATACTAAAATCAAAAATTGAGCAGCTTTCACATATTGTTATTGCTGAAACAAAAAATCATGAAAAACTTTTAGTGAAAGATATTTACAACCAACTCAATATATTATTCACTTTAACATTTAATATCCTTCAAGATATAGAAAATTCATTATCCTTTTGCAAATTACACACATTGCATCCTAGTATTATAAAAACTCAAGATTTGTTTATAGAATTAAATAGAATTTCAAAACATTATAACAATGAGTTACCTTTTGAGCCAAATTTACAAAATATGATAGAAATAGAAAAAATTATTTCTGTTAATTGCAAATTAACTACTGATAAAATTATTTATTTTATCGATATTCCTATAAATTATGACATTCAGTTCGAGCTTATACACCTCATTTCAATTCCTGCAAAATATAAAACCGAATTTGTAACTGTAATCCCTAATCATGAATACTTTTTAAAATCTAACGATGGGAAGCTCAAATCTCTATATGACTTATGTACTTACAATTATGGAAAAGGTTATCAGTGCCCCAATAAAATTAACGAGGCGAATGAAAACTCATGTGAAGAAAATTTTATCCTTCGAAATAATATCGAAAGATGTCATTTTATCAAATTGAACATCAACAAAAATCACATTGAACTGCTTGAAGATATCAACCAATATTTGATGATATTTCCGAATGTTCAAGAAATAAAAGCAAAATGTCAACACGGTGATGAAATCAAATCATTACAAGGAATATTTCTTGTCAAAGAAGACGAATGTAAATTAGAGTTTCAAAACAAAAATTTAATATTCAAGCATGGATCATTCGGCAAACCAATCATTATTGAAAATTTCACAATTGAACTAAATAAAACTCAAGTTCCAAAAATTTCCATCGAATTAAATAACATCAACGAATTGAAACCAATGAATAAATACGACAGCTCTATAGATGACAACATAATTAATCAATATAATATTGACGATATTAACTACCCAACAATAGGTCTTTACACCATTATTATTATTGTGGCTTTCACCATAGTAGTAATTTATGCAAAGAAGAGATGCTTCACCTCTACAAGACCAAACTCGAGTTCCACAGAAGACTTCGAGCTTCAACCAAGAACTTCAACCCCTAAGTCGGCGCTGAACCTTCCCGGCGAAGCTCATTTTTAACGATGGAGGAGTTAGAAGACCAATTCCCATGAATTCTGCTGATTCCCCAAGAACATTAAACCTTACTCTGTATATTTGTGGAAAGGTTATAAAAGATCTCCTGCGTGAGAACATAGCCAGTCAGAACATAATATTCAACATTAAAACATTTTGAACTAATTATAATAAATTTGTATTTGTCAATCGACTTCTTGTTTCTAATAAAGTTTCTATTTGTAATATTTGTGTGAAAACGAAATAAATTGTTTTTAAAAACAAAACACCCAAACAAATAAATAAAACTTACATATATGATAATTCTGGATGCTTCATGACATTTCTACAGATTTGACTTCGACGCATAATTTTCTTCCTTGATTCACATTTTTCACGAAAAAAGCTTAAATCTGCTTTCTGAAAATCACATTGAATTATTACCGACATAATTAAATAGTGGTTATTTAAAAAATATGGATTGGATTCAAATTTTGCAATTAATTATTATCATCTGTCACTACTTGCGCGGGTTTTGTTTTGCAACGCTTCCACCGATAGTTTACCAATTATGCCGCTAGGGCGGCGTTTGGGTGGCGCGAAATCGAATTGGGCTGGCGCAATGACGTATTATTAAAGTAGACCCAGCGCGTCCTATGGCAGACCACAGTTTGTTGTGATGTTAGCACTTACAAGGTGAGGGGTTCTGAGAAGCGAAGGGAGTAAACATGCTTGTTATGCGGTTTGCCTGCTTTTATTTATGTTTGAGAAGTGCGCGCCTTTATTCTGTACTGTATGTATATATTTGTTGAAATAGAAGTAATAATATATTAATTGCTTCAAAATAAAAAAATACGAGATTTTTCCCTCATCTCACAATCGATATTTTTTCAAATGAAAAACGCAACCTGCGATACAACGATGTTTACCTTCCTCACCCCACTGTTTATTCCTGCATCAAAACAAATGCCGCGTGCTGGGTCTACTGTTAATACGTCATTGGGCTGGCGTATAGGTTGCTATATGTCTGTCAAACGTATCAAAACATGTCATATGAAAGTACATTTTTTCACATTTTCACTGCTATAGCTTGCAATCGTTTAACCTAACTTCTATCATAAATTTTCTATTTTCATCAAGTAATTTCTCCATTCAATACATATTCTATAATTATTATTGACATCTTTTTACTTTTTTTACTCGTTTAATAACCTAAATCCTTTTTTTTCTCATTCCTATCTTATGTTCTCTGGATGGGAACTTGTAGAAATGTTTGAATGTTTTTTTACGCACAACTGATACAAAATTGTTTGTTTACAACTTAGTTACCATGGTAGTAACTTCTACTTTACGCCCGTCGGGCGGTAAAAAAATTAACTGCCCGTTGGGCTGTAAACTAGAGAATTGGCCACCAGTATTATTATTAAAATAAGAAAACTACCAACAGAATTTTGTTGACATATAAACAAAATCAATTGTTTAACACATGACATGTTTTTTGTTACCATACGCCACCTTATAATTTTGAAGTAATAAATATTTTTGCGTGTTCTCAAAAACTAATTACTTACGAGAAATTCACAAGTAAATTTTATCACAGTTGTGCGTAAAACGTTGTACGTGCCTCGGCCTGAAAGACAATTTACACCCTTGGACGCGGGTGTAAACTTAATCTTTCAGCCCTCTATACGTAAATAACTATTGTGTTTCCGTAACTGTTTTACAGTTTGGAACGCAACAGTTTGTATAACCAACAAACGGTATTTCAATTTCCATGTTAAATTCACTTATAAATTGCTTAATTATTTTAATTTGATACATATATTCTGAAATCATGTGCAATGATAACGATTTGTTTACCTGCTAGTACTGTCAAAATTAACCACTTGCGGCGCTGCAATCTATTCGCAAAGAGCCTATAGAAATTATGCATTGAATAATTCAAATTTACAAATACCCTATTTTGTTTTTCATAATCTACTGAAAAATATCTATGAAAATAAAGTTTATCCAGATTTCAATCGCATTTTTCTCAATATTCTTAACATTTAAGGGTATGAAACAAGTACATGGTTGAATTTAGAAAAAAAAACTCTTCCGAATGAGTCTAAAAAATATATAGCATCTCATTTGAAAAAATGTAACTTTGTATTGTAGCTTGAGAACCACTGGTTCAAAAAAATATTTTTTTCTATAGTTGGGTGCCCCCTTAGTCCTGCATAAGATTGTCGCATAGTATTTTATTGTGTCTTCAAAAATATAGAAGTTATTCCAGGTAGTTCGTTTCGCAGGTATACCCTATATGTTTGTTTGTCCATTTAATGTTTCTTCATAACAAAATCTATGATTTGAACAAAAAAAAATAGTTCCTCGAAAGCTTGGAGTCTCACTACTCTCAAAAAAATATATTATCTCCAAGAAATATATACTTTTTGGATCTAAATATTAAACTTTTAGAAGTGCGCAAAAAAGGTTATTAACGGAATATAAATTATTAAAAATCAATATCAATAACAGCACACTGAGGAATAATGTCGTCTATAAGTTTACCAAATTATGTCCTACAAAATGGGATAGTCTCCGAGAAATTGGTAATTTTAGAATTATTTTTTTTTTTTCGAAATTGTCACATTCAATTTTCATGATTATTTTTACCATCCAAATTTCGACCAATAGAATTGCATCATTCGACATCACGTGGTACAACCTACACGGTTTTCAAGTGGAAATTTTTTGGAAATTTTGTCTGTTGGTTATATATACAAAACAAAGAACATTTAGCCGCGTTGATTCAGCATCTGTCAAACTGACAGACAGATTGAATGTAAATATGAACAGATTCGGAGTTGAGTCTCTGGAATCTATTGATTAATCTGGATGGGAAAAATAATCTTCCGAATACCATTCGTGATTAAATTTAACCTGGCAAAATTTTTAGATTGTTACGAGAGCTTGCTACCAATTTATTTCGTGATATTGATCAAAAATCACTCGCTTGACAGCTCGTGATTTTTCTGTCAATATCACTCAATAAATTGCTGAGCAACAAGCTCTCATAACAATCTAAAAATTTTTCTGGTAAAATTTAACCACTTATGATATTATGTATGAAAATTTTTGTTTGATAACTACAAGTATAGTGCCTAGTATATATATATATTTTTCTCGGATAAGTAGCTATCAAAGTCTCAGAGATATAGGATTTGCATGCTAATTTTATGTTAGCACTAATTTTATACGGATTTATTGCAGACATAATGAAACTTTGACAAATTATCTAATTTTTGATATGCACACCACTAAAAACTTTGTCAATTTATTATAAGAAATTATTCATCAAACATATTACTAGAAGGTTCATCATTTCAAATTTCGTGCTAAAATAGTTGTTCCGGGTGGTGTTTCACCTTAAGTTCACTTTCGGTCAGACGATTGCAAATATAATGCGACATGAACTACTAGACCTTAGAGAGACCAGTCTTAAGTATAAAATTTCAACATTATTCGTTCGACGGATTTTGAGATTTGCGAGTTACGTAATGCACACATGCAAGGATACTTACCGACGTAAGTCGAAAATAATCAAAATGGATTCAGGGATGCTCAAAACGAATATTTTCATCAAAATCTCGAAATGTGAATTTTGTCGGTTTCACAATCCAATACCTACTTGTACTTTGTACAAGTAAGTAAAAATGTCGATTTTGTTTCCCCTTGTGTAACGCCTATTAACTGGAACATGTAGATAACTTTTATTTCATTGATTGGAATCATTTTATTCCAATATCCTTTAACTTCTTATTATGATTCAATTTTTTCCGGTTTTAAGTTTTTCATCATCGTCAATACTGCGCCCACTGAAATAATAGAAAAAAAACTGTTCACAAACTCATATTGACAATCTTTTTATCAAGAAAAATGTTTTTAAATCTCATGAAAAGTGTAAGTACCAAAGTTCAATGAAAATTTAGAATTTCTATTTTTATCATTTAGCAAAAAAACCAAAACTGTGAAGGCTGGTTTATGATGGATTTAATTAAGAAATTTACATTTAGACATTTTGATTTAGAAATATACAATTCATATTAACCCCTGTCCTGGTTTATGATGAACTCAATTTACGAATTTACATTTGAAATAAAGGCTGGTTTATGATGGATTTAATTTACAAATTTAGATTTTCTCAATTATAAATCCAACCAATCATAGACATTGGTTGGCATGTCAGAAATTTGAAATAGCCAACTGTCACAGAAAAGATATTCAAATCATGGATATGGTAGAAGAGTACCCATATGTATATGATAAAAGTAATAAATTTAACCGAAATTCAATCATTTGTACAAATAAAACAAAATTGGCGATGTAAAATGGTTACTCAAAAAGTCAATTTTAGGTTATATTTCAAAAAAAGAACGAGAATGAGGATCTAAAACTATGAATCTAAATTTCTAAATGTGAATTCCTAAATTAAATCCATCATAAACCAGCCTTAATAATTTCTAAATCTAAATCTCAAATCCAACCAATAACAAATAAATATCGAATGTCACAGTAAAACTATCAAACTGTCAATAATAAATGGATCATCAATCGCAATAGAATATAATGAAGCCATGCTGATAATAAGATAAAATTCACTTAACTTATTTTCATTCTTAATTTGAAGTATACATTATGTCAAATATACCACGTATTAGTAATATGTGATTTACGAATCTTAAATCTAAATTTCTAAAGGCTGGTTTATGATGGATTTAATCTAGGAATTGAGTTTCATAGTTTTAGATCTTCATTCTTGTACATTTTTTGAAATATAACCTAAAATTGACTTTTTGAGTAGCCATTTTACATCGCCAAAATTGTTATATTTGCACAAATGATTGAATTTCGGTTTGATTTAACACTTTTATCATATAAATGTGGGTGCTCTTTCACCATATTCATGATTTGAATATATTTTCTGTGACAGTTGTCAATTTGGTGTTTCTGACATGTCAACCAATGTCTACGATTGGTTAGATTTATAATTGAGAAAGTCTAAATTCGTAAATTGAATCCATCATAAACCAGCCTTAAATGTAAATTCCTAAATTAAATCCATTATAAACCAGCCCCAAGTCAAGCACGTAAGCAAAAAAAAAAAGTGATTGATTTTCTGTCAATTTTCAATGAGTTATTATGAATAGATTTGTGTAACCTTAAGTTGAAAAAATTGTTATTATCCAGTGATATTATATGAATATGTGTGCTGCTTTACCGTAGGATTCATTCCGAAAAAATATTTTTGAATCCTGCATCTAATGTTTGTGAATTGTAATGTATATGAAATGTAATCTTGTCTATTCTCAACGTACGTGAATCGTGAATATAAAATCCTCTAACGTCATCGTTTAAAAAATGTATATGACTGATTCAACATGAACGCCATTTTTTGTTAAACTAAGAATTTTTAAATTGTGGTATACAATTCATTATAAATGAGATGGAAATCAGAGCTGTAATATATTCATTCATAAATTGGTGTTGTATGATAAACACTATACATAAGAAAAAACGTATAATCAAACAAAATTTATAAATAAATGAAATAAATATACTATCATGTACTCGAATTCAAATTGAAACTTGGTGCTATGTAAGTCCATCACTGTGTTATATAAACTCTGCACACAGCAGAGAGCTATCAGATGCACTGTTACCAAACCTATTCAAAGCGAAAAAATCAAATAAAAAAATCAAAAGGCATTCATTTATTATTGTTAGTGAAAATACAGGGTGTAACAGAAACGACAGTAGTCCATCGTAGTCTTGTTAATCATTCACTTGAAACTGAAAGAATATTGAGTTTTGGCAATACATTGATATTCGCTCACCTCGATAATTATATTTTTGCATGTGTTGAAAGAAAGATTGAATTTGTCTCTGAAATCAACAATTTGGTCTATTAGTCGTATTTATATGTCATTGCTAACAAATTTCATTTCTATTTAGGGATTTCACGTATATTTTCAAATAGCACATTTCTTAAACATTAGATTGTCGGCACAAGTTAATTGCATTTTAATCAGCTGATTTGAATAGTTTGAATACAGTCAGAATATGTGCCAGACTGTGCTGCCATCTATGAGCATCTCAAAAAGTAGTTGCTGCTCTCAACTTACTTCATTATCGTTGGTTTTCAAGCAGAAAGAGAAAATCATTCAACGATTTATTTAATGTAAACGGTGGAATATTCAATTGAATGCAATTCTAAAATAATTAATTTATTGAATAATTGAACTGAAAATATTGTCGCAAAAAAATTGTAGAAGCTTATTCTTGAAGAACAGAAAACATAACCTACAAATATATCAAGTTGAATTTGGCAATTGATTTTAAATATTTTCTGAGATATAAGATACAATATTTTATTTGTTCAGCAGATCAATTCACGGAGCATACTTCATTGAAACGACCTGAGTGTGAAGTTAATAATATTAGAAAAAACTGATACACAAGTGTTTCATTTATAAATTAATGTATTTCAGTCAACTCATCTGCTGTTTTACATTTCAGAAAAACGATGAGATCTAAATATCTCATAGTATTGTCATCATAATGTATAAGTGCACAATATTTTGACAATAAATACATTAGCATAACCACAATAATTCAATTTTTAGTGAAAAATGATAATTAGGAAATCGTTCCAAATAAATTCGCTGAGCTAATCCTAAACTGCCTGCGAAATCATATACAGAAACGCTAAACATTTTACATCTTTATCTTTTGTGACAATAATTATTAATCGATTTTTTCTAGAATTTATTGGAAGGAATTGATGACTCACATATGTCAAAATCAATTGTTCCATTGTAAGTGCTACTTATATATATATATATATATATATATATATATAAAACATTGAACAGTGAACTGTGAATATATATATATATATATATATATATAACAGTGAACTGTGAACAATGAAACAGTGAAAATAGTGAATAGTCAATATGTCAAAAATTAATAAATAGTTAAAAATAAATATCTGCGGCTTTGTTTAATAGTAGTAAGTAATAAATAAATCATATAGTGTGTGTTAGTCATATCTGGAAGAATAAAACTTTTATTTTATAGTCAATTATTGAACAGTGATTTTTGTTTAATTATAAACAAATCCTCCAAAAGCAATAAATATTACAATTCGAAACATTTTTGATGAGTGGATTATTTCAAAACTGTTTATATTTTAACGTCTATATCGGGCCTTAAGGAGAAAATTAACCAGTCCTTGCAAAAAATCAAAATTAAGATTATTCGCCTAGTACCCCAAAAGTCATAATAAAATCTAAATTTTTGTTTTATTGAAATAAGATGAACATGTAAACTAATAACTTGTATTTAATTGTTACTCAAGGTCACTTTTAATCTGATTTACCTTATTAAACAGGGTTTAACACAAATAAGTACATTAATTTCAACCAGTGATAGAACTTATCAGGCATAACAATTTTTCTTAATAAGTTTTTTCCCGAATTCTCATCTTTTTTTAGCATTTTTTATCCCATATGATTTAACGAGTCGTTCAGGTGCATAATTTTCGGATCCAGTAGCACTTACAATGGAACAATTGATTTTGACATATGTATATATATAAAAGTAAATTAATTTTTGAAAAAATCTTGTACAACGCCGGCGCTGTACAAGACTTTCAAAAATTAATTTACTTTCATTCAACCGTCTGGCTTATTACGGATTCGCCAACTAAATTTACATTCAATATATATATATATATATATATATATATATATATATATATATATATATATATATACCAAAATAGATATATAACATTTATAAAAGATTTTATATCCGACTCGGCGGAAAATACCTCCTATTCTTCATTTGAACGACGCGACGTGGAAAGTACCGTATTTCTTTTGTCTGCCAATAATACATAATATATTTTTATTTATTCGGCTAGAAAAATGTATTATCAACTGTCCAATTCTGCAATAATTAATACGGTATATCCTCAAAGGGTTACATCATATCTTTCCAAAATTCTTTTATACCATGCTTTGATACTTTTATTACTAACTAGGTATATGTACTTTAAAGTATCCAAAGTTAATTAAATATAATTGAAAATAATTCGAACATCATAGAATAAATTGTAATTCCGAGAGTAATTCATTTACTCTGGAAATTCGAAGTAACCTTTAAGTCAGAATTCATGAAAAGAATGTCAAATGTCTTAGAATTATATTTGCTTAAATTATATTATATATTAAAATTCACATTTATCACATATCCATAATTCTTTCGTAAATCGCTTGAGTCCTGAACATTCCAAATGGGGCGCATCCGAATTGGGCACGGATCCCAGGTAGCTCTAATCCGTACATACGAATTGGGCACGGCGACCCGCGATAATCCCCTTCAGTGCACAGGTATAAATTATAAATACATACACTACCTAAATGAAAACGGGAATAGCAATAATAAATAAAATATTATTTAGTTTGCATGTAGCTCAGATTGAATGAATTTCGCTGGTTTTTCAGTTAAATTATCAAGAGATTTCCTCTTTAAATTATTGCTTAGTGTTTGCCTCTGAATATTTATTTCTTTACTATGATTGTGTCTCACTTCACTACTTAAAATCACTAAGAGACGAACTAATTCTAGCACAACACTTTGATTTTTTGTTTGCACATCGCCACTGAACACAATATTTAGTTTTTCTTCCGACACAAAATTTGAAATAGTTCACGAGAAGTAATTCTTTACCCCTTTTGCTCAACATGCTCTTCACCTCCATCACAATTTATTAGTCTGATATTCTTAACAGAAGAATTAAATCAGTAGGAAATAATAACAGTGAAATTTTGCGGCCTTATATTCTAATTACACAAAGTGAGAGGGCGTGGTTAAAAACTATAATGGTTGCAAGTAGTGCAAAATAAACTGCTGCGTTTTGCCACGGATGTACCTTGGTTCATGCGCAACGACCAGTCTCATCTGGATCTGAAGGTCCAGAGCATAAATGATCCTGCCATAAAATTAGTAAACAAATTCTGTGCTGGTCTAGAATATCATCCTAATGCCGGAATCAAGAGACTGGCAGAATACGACGCAGGTGAAAATCTGTATTACTAAAGACCGCGTCAGATCCTGAACGCAGACTTTGGAAAATTTAGAGTCATGTTATCAAATATTTTATAAATTGGGAACGAGACCCTTTGAAGGATTAGCGCCCAATTTGTATTGCCGGATTAGAGTACCTGCCTCGACCGTTAGCTACTTCAGGGGATTATATGGGTCTCGTGCCCAATTCGCTTGCACCGTCCAAATGATACCATACATAACAATAATCACAACCTATGCTTTTTTTCAATTTTGAGTAATTATCAATTATTGTGATATCCAATTTTTTCTGCATTTTTTAAGTTTTTTTTTGAGAGTACTCTTTTACAACAGTTTTCTCCGCTTTTGTAGTAAAACATAGCTGTTGACATGAAAGGAAGTTTTTATTGGACTGAATTAATGAAATACATTGAATTACATGATTATTTGAATATAAACAGAAATATGACAGATCGACGTTTTTTGAAAAATTGAAAATCATGTAAATAAGGTCATTCTACCTATCAATATACCTTTACATGTATTCAAATAAGTTCTAAAAAGATGAATTAAATTCTGTCAAATATACTAGGAGCGAATTTAGAGAATTAATTTTATCCCGATAAACTATCCTCACTATCATTTAATTGAATGACGGATAAAATATAGGCTATTGTTTTGCAGGCAAAACTAAAATACCGGACAAATAAAAATATCTTATTCCTCCGTATTCCGGTAGCATTAGTCACTTCGTTATATCTTTCTACAAATATAAAATGATCAAATCTTATAGTCTTAGTTCCGAATTAGGAACGACCTTCACCCATCTGTTACAGCGGTGAAATATTTTTTCTATGAAATTTAGTATACTAGAGAATACATCGCGTATGGGTTGACTAAGAAATTCCTGGCAAGGCTATAATTAATTTAATATTGAAAATTGACTTCTTGTTACTTACTTGTACTAAGTACAAGGAAGTATTGTGAAACCGACAAAATTCACCTATCGTGATTTTGATGGAAATATCCGTTCTGAGCATTCCTGAATCCATTTTGACTATTTTTGGCTTGTTGTCGGTACGTATGTTCGTTTGTGCGTGCGTGCGTGCGTAACTCGCTGATCTCAAAACTGGTTGAATGTATAATGTTGAAATTTTGTATTTTAGACTGGTATAAGGTCTACTTATGCACCTCGCATCATGGTTTTTATCGTCTGTACCGAAAGTGGACTTCACTTGGAACTTTTTTCGAATTTTTCTGATAAATCCAGAATGATCAACCGTAGGGTGTTGAGATTCAGTATTTGAACTTGATGTTGTATCAGAATAATTATCTGCTATCCTTTTAAAAATCGGCTCAGCCGGAAGTACACTTTATTTGACAGATTTTTCGAATTTTCTTCATAAATTCAAAACAATCGGTCGTAGAATATTGAAATTTTGTATTAAGCACTTCTATAACATCTAGTTGTATATCTTGCATTATGATTGCGATCGACTCAACTTAAAGTGCAGTTTACTCGACGTTTCGACAGCAAAGTGCTGCCTTTTTCAAGTGTAAAGGCAGCACTTTGCTGTCGAAACGTTGTGTTTCAAATTATTTTTTTTTATGTTTAAAGATGTTTGAAATCACTAAATGTATCATAATAATAGGAAATAAATACAAGTTTTTTTTTTTTCAAAAGACCCCATTGTAACAATTTTTATGGAAAAATCGGTAATTTTTGCAACACTACGATAATTTTCTCACGGACTTATGGCATAACTGATCTAATACGAATAATATGATCTTAGTAATATGATCTTCTCTATGACGAGCTGATGAGCTTTGCGTCAGAGCTGCCAGCACCGTCGAAAGTCCACACCGATGAATACCCACTGCGGCGAATTTATCCCCACTACTGCTTTGTGCGAGTGTCCGTTGAAAAGAATTGACTGTACTAGTGGTTTGATTAACATTGAGCTTAGCACGCCGAGCTTGATCAGAGCGGGTGAAGTCAACGCTTTAGTTGAATGCGAAGCACCGTCGGTTGTGAACAAAAATCACAGTTTATAAACATTGAGCATGTCATGTCGATCTTGATTAGAGCGGGCGAAGCACCGTCGATTAGAAACAAAAACCACTGTTTTACTGCCATTGACACACAAAGCAGTAGTGAGGTTAAATTCGCCACAGTGAGTATTCAACAGTGTGGATTTTCTACGCAACGGACATTCGACGGTATGGGTTTTCGGCGGTGCGTTACGCACTTTTTTGCGTACTTACCAATACGAATTTTCATTTCCATAAATTATGTGTAAAATTTTAATTTAAACTATAAATAAACTTTTTCTTCTATCGCTTGAATAAATATTGTAACACTATACTACATGCAAAAGTACTCCATTTTGGTATTTCAGCAAGTTACCATGGCAATGGTACAAAAAGCATTGATTTTTTTGGGACAGTACAAAAAGTAAATCACGTTAGATAGGTCGTATCTCCTAACTACTAGTTAATCTAATGATTAATATTTAATTAAATATTAATTCCAAGCGATCGTCATTTTAGTGGAACTGGCTATATGATTAATTATTAATTTTTTACAATAATCTCTAAAGCATATATAAAAATCAGCACTTAGATTTTAAGAAAAATGAGTAATGTTTTAACGTACCTTTGGCACCTGGTATCTGTAAATCTGTCTATCAAAGTACAAACTAACAATACTACATTCCGCACATTTTGTTTCTCAAAAAATAAATAAAGTCTGGCGGGCCTGGAATCTTCCTCTATATGTGCAAAGTACATTGACTAAAAAAATATGATTAAAGAATAATTGTGATTACATAAAACGCTGAAACATAACGTCAAATTATGACTTTAGTTCAACATTTTATGACGTCAATTTATGACCACAATTTGACTTAACTTGTGACAACGGTTCAACGACTTGTGACGACGAAATATGACGGTCAGCCTATGACTTCATCTGACGTCACATTTTGATCGACGGTCAGTCATTGTTACTTTGGCAATTGCATTGCACTTAATTTAACCTTATCATAATGATTATTTACTGAGTATAATAAAATTTACTTTTCTGGTGTGATGGAAAAATTGGGAACTCACTAAACAAAGTATAAAGTCCTAAATAAAAATTATGTTACGAGATAAAATTATTTTTCTTCCAAGAAAAATTTATCCACCTCATGCTTTCCACCAAAAATTTCAAGTCTTCCTTTTTTTATTCAACAATAAGCAAAAGTATTCAGTAAAATAACAATGAAGAAAATTTTTTAATTAAAAATACTCATAATTATTTCTTGTATTTCTGAAGATATACAGAGTGATCTTTAAGTATAGGACAAATTTTGACATATGGAAGGTGATGCTATTAGAAGAACAAAAATTTCATATGAATGTATGCCCAATTTGTCCTGATTGCATATAAGAATAAGGATGGCTGTGATAATAATGAAAGAGTTTATTCATCGTGAAAAAAATTGTAGAAGCATGAGTTAGAAAATTTGAATTTAATTACTGCAAAACAATTTTAAAATGTCCATGCTCGGCTTAAATACATGCTTCACAACAAAACAACTATGAATTAAGGATTCAGTGTCGCAGAATATGATATCTGGATCATTTCTTATGTTGTGGCAGCATTTTGTGTCCTTTCCAGTTCCTAGCTTGGAGCGAAATGGATGTATGTTCCTATGACATTTTTTTCTTCTAACTTTTTATCTGTTAAGGTTTGTACATGTACTCGTAGATCACTTTGGGTGGATATAATGATATAAATAATATAAATATTTAATTATTTACAGGTGTAGATATTCCTCATCATCTCGTGAAAATCTTATGTGATTTGCTGGAGGAGAAAACCAAAATATGTTCTGTGGAAAATGAAATCTCTTCAAAAGTATGTGAAAGTAAGATTTCTGAAGAAAATTGTTTTCCTAATTATCCAAAAGAAATCGAAAATTGTTTCAATCGAAAAGAAAGTAATATCAATACTATGAACACTATCTTTCATCATGATCAATATAAAGAGAATAAAGAATATAATTTGCATGGAAAACAAGTGAGTGATGTGGGAGTGCAAACAGTGCTTCAAGATATTTATTTTGTAGCCAAAATCATTTCTAATGATTTTTACTTAAAAATTAATAATGAAGAACATTTATTTGTCAACGAAATAAATGCCAAGCAGAGAGTCAGTACAGGAAGAAAAAATATCCACTTAATTAATAATGCACTTTTTGAAGATTTGAAATCAATTAAGATTCTTAACGATTTATTTGAAGAACGAATACTAGACGTTCTAAAACATTCAGAATCAGAATTTTCTGCTCATCAATTTAGTTATAAAAAAAATATTCCTTATTCGGCTTGTTCATGTGATATCCCACCAAAAAAAGGTCGAACACGTAATAGTTCGAGAAAAGTTCATCTACCACTTCCTTCAAACCTCAAACATATACTCCGATGGGAAAATTTGTGTAAATGTAAAGAAAGAATAAAAATAAAAAAATATAATTCTAAGCACCCGACATGTGAGAAATTTGAAAGTCAATGCGTTAAGAAATATGATGTTGAAGACACTTTACATGTAGATGGAAATCTTTTCATTGAAAAAGAATCGATTTCAAAAAGCAATAATATTAAAAAAAGTATGAATACTGATTATAGATGCTCTCTAACCTCAGTACTCGATGATATTTCAGACCACCCCTCTCCTGTAAATCCCACGTCAGAAAAAAAACAGAAGTGTCCTGAAATGAGTGACCAAACGAAACAGAGAAAAACAAACATTGCCGATAAAAAAATTTGTAACAATATAAAACAAAACATTGCAGTTAAGTCTTCTAGCAATTCTCCAAATCGTAAATTTTCAGATAGATGTGATAGAAGCGATATGGACCACAAAAAAAGAAAAATTAAAACCAATAATACTCTTACTTACAAAGATACATCGATTAAAACAAAATATAAAAAAGATGTGCTTGGTTTAGATCCCTCAGGAAATAATAAAAGCAGTAAGAATTATAGCAAACAAAATAATAACAAGTGTATTCCATCACAAAAAAAATGTGTAAATAATGATAAGAGAGATATAACAACATTGTACAGAAAGAATATTATTTTGTCTAAAAAATCAGAAAAATATTTGAAAGAAAATGATATTACAAATCCTCGTGTAATGCAGTTTTCAAAACTTACTAATTTGGATGAAAGAGAAAATAATATTAGTATATCTGAAGAGAAATGATTTTTAATCATTTAGTTACCTCTCATAAAATCATTAAAAAAGTGTACATATATGTATATTAGGCATTATTGAATTATTGTCTCCAGTTGGTGAGACAAACTACTCTTTATGTTGAAATTATCAAATTTCTCGCTTTTTGTCGTCATTGATATCAGATTTATTGAATTTATTAGAGCACTGCTTTCTTCAACAAGGGAAGATTTTGTTGTTTGATCTAATCCTTCCGTCGTTTTTTTTTTAGGATTACTCTGAGAATATTGTCTGTGCTAACAAAATTCAGTAGAGTAAAAGAGCCAGCATAGCAAGTAAACTTTTATTTCAAATATTTTCCATATGAAATGTTTTCATTGCAGTCCTAAAAAAAAGGTAGGAAAATGCGAAATTCTTTTGGTGGCTAAAGAAAATTTACTCTTGCTATAGTATAGACAGTAATGTGAATAAGAGCACGCGATGACAAAGAATTTAAGTATGCTTATAGCAAATTTAAAGCCATCTTAGCGTTCACGTATGAAACTTTTAATATGTCGAGCACTTCAAAACTAAATATATTGGGTCATTATTGCCCTATCTGTATATATATATACATAAAATCAAAGTTTTGTGATGTAAATCATAATTTTTAAGTTATATTTATTTGTTACTTTTTGTACTTATTGTATATATAGGCCCGAATTCTTACCACTTGTTTTAGCGTTGTTTCTAAAAAATTAGTGCGTTGTCTTTCTCTTTATCATTCATTGCCCAATATTTATCTTAATTTCTTCTATCTCCAGTGAAGTAGCGCTTCAGCATGAGGTAAGAATTTAACCACAGTGTTTTGTAACAGATTATGTAGAGTATGGTTTTATGAACAGAAATTCAAGTTTACTCTTAATAAATAGTGTACTTATTACGTATTCTGGAAGAGTTTTTCTCTTAAAATTTACTTTATTTTAGATATGTAAATATGTTGGAGAATGCGATGCAGTGATAGGGAAGAATTCAGTTAGGCCTTAGAGATCCAGTGTAATTTCAAATGGTCATTCATTTAACCATAAATCAAGATGTTTCGAGAGACAAACTGCTCTCATCATCAGCTAAAACTCATATATAAAACTTATAGTGCAGGCTCCCATGACAAAAAAGCTACCCCATCGAACACCTCAAAATTATAAATTGAGAATGGCTGAAAAACATGTAAGAAACATGATACGTCCGCCAGACTAGTAAAAATTTGTCAACTATTATTTTTTTTTTAATTTTTGAAATTAGCTAAAAAAAAATATTTTTTTTTTCGAAACACCTGTTTGAAATTTATACAATTTGTAGTAAATAATGAACTATTTTTGAAAAAAATTGTTTGACTGACAATTTTTGTTAATTAACAGACCTCTTGTAATGAATATAATTTTTTACAAAAATGCGCTTCATAACACATCTTTGGTTTTTTTTTCAAAATATAGTTTAAGATCTTTTCTATCGATCACAACTTGTCTGACTGACAATTTTCGTTAGTTAATTTTTAACAGACCGTTTGTTAAAATCAATTTTTTTTCTGAAAGTGCACTTAATAACACCTCCTCTATTTTTTTTTTTTTTACATGAAGTTTAAGATTGTTTCTATCTATTAAACCTTGTCTGCCGGATAATTTTTGTTAATTAATACCTCTAATATTGACCAGGATCCATGCCGTAGAGTCTACGGAGTAGACACATTGACTCTATGGCAACTCCCTCCGCTATTAGTAGTCTATCATTCAGTTTACGATTAGTACCAATACCAGCAGGGGTATACTTCAGTTTTTTTTTTTTTAACAAGTTGTTTTGAGATTCCAATGATTGATTATGATGTATTGATGCTGCGCATTCAAAATTGGGCCTGACAAATTAATTAACAAAAATTGTCAGTCAGACAAGTTGTAATAGATAGAAGGGATCTTAAACTTTATTTTGAAAAAAAACCAATGAGGTGTTATGAAGTGCATTTTCATGAAGAAAATAATTTTTAATAAAAGATCTGTTAGAAGTTAATTAACAAAAAGGATTTCCGGAAATTAGAATTTTGGTCCGTGCTTAAAAATATTTGCCTACCCCTGCTGGTATTGGTACTAATCGAAAACTGAATGATAGACTACTAATAGCGGAGGGAGTTGCCATAGAGTCAATGTGTCTACTCCGTAGACTCTACGGCGTGGATCCTGGTCAATATTAGAGGTATTAATTAACAAAAATTGTCCGGCAGACAAGGTTTAATAGATAGAAACAATCTTAAACTTCATGTAAAAAAAAAAAATAGAGGGGGTGTTATTAAGTGCACTTTCAGAAAAAAAATTGATTTTAACAAACGGTCTGTTAAAAATTAACTAACGAAAATTGTCAGTCAGATAAGTTGTGATAGATAGAAGAGATCTTAAACTTTATTTTGAAAAAAAAAAAACCAAAGATGTGATATGAAGTGCGTTTTTGTGAAAAATTATATTCATTACAAGAGATCTTTTAGAAGTTAATTAACAAAAATTGTCAGTCAGATATTTTTTTTCAAAAATAGTTCATTACTTACTACAAATTGTATAAATTTCAAACAGGTCTTTCGAAAAAAAAAATCATTTTTTTTAGCTGATATCAAAAATTCATAAAAAATAATAGTTAACAAATTTTTACTAGTCTGGCGGGCGTAACATGTTTCTTACATGTTTTTTAGCCATTCTCAATTTATAATTTTGAGGTGTTCGATGGGGTAGCTTTTTTGTCATGGGAGCCTGCACTATTATAAAATACATTTTTATGTTAACATAATCCTCTTACCTCTAAGATACGAATATAAATGTCAAATATTTCAGTTCTTACTTCCGCTTCTTGCTTGTTGCATATTGATCGGTTTTGTTTCGTTAATTGTTCGCCTACCTTCGAGCTATGACATTGCCTAGGATGTGGGCCGTGATTATGGATTTGCGATGTACAGTTTCGGCACATTTAAATTATTTTAAGAACATTTTAACTTGAATATAACATTTACATTCATATCTTAGAGGTAAGAGGATAATGTTAATATAGAAATGTATTTTGTTTGTGTAAGTTTTATGTATGAATTTTAGCTGATGATGAGAGCAGTTTGTCTCTCGAAACGTCCTAGTTTATGTTTAAATAAATGACCATTTGAAATTACACCGGATCTCTTAAGGCCTATCTGAATTCTTCTTTATTTCATATAATTCAGATAACTTTTTTTTTTGCTTTAAAATATAACATTAAATCCAATTTTTGTTTATGGAACAGAGCAATGTGATTTATGTATTCGTTAAAATACTTTTTGATTATATGCTTGTGTAATTGTCAAGATATGACATATTCAGAGCGCAAAACATTTAAAATGTAATAACATAACATTCGTCTATTTGAGGAAGTGTGTGCGAAACTGACGAATTGAATAGAAATTACACTGAAACAGCTCAAGTGCAATTTTCAAGTGCTAAGCAACCAAGATGATGAGCGTCATATGAATCCAACTCGAATTTTACTGATTGTATAATAACTGTATTTTAATAGATGATTGCGAGTATATTATTAAGTTGATGCAGTAAAATCTATCGATAATTAATATACTAATGCTGCTTTCAGGTAAACTGTCCTCTGCTCGGCCTCGTACTCAGAACTCAAAGTTATTATTAATTACTCAAGGATATTATCTATGACAATTTATAATTAGGAGAATGATACTTTTTCAGCATAGGCAGAGAAAATACAAATTTGACGTGTGAATATACCTAACAATTTCGTGCTATGTTTTTGACTCATTTCGCAATAGATTAAGTTTCACTTGTATATATAGGCATTTTTTTTATTTTAATTCAGAGCTCTTCATTATGTTATTTGGAAATCAAAAACTTCCATAATATTCAAAGCGTAGTAATTATAACACTTTGCTTTTAAATTTATATTCCATAAGCAACGTAGTCTACTATGCTGACTTTGTGATCTGGAGGTCGTAGGGTCAAATTCAATCGACAGACAAAAAATCAATAAGGTTTTCACTGAATTATAATAAGTATATTCTGTGGCATATTCTCCCGAAAAACTGAGAGTAACCGAGGCTTAACGACGTAACCGCAGCCAACTTGGGAAATATCAAACAATCTACCAATGAGCACTACAGATGTCTGCTACACCCGGATCAGGTAATAAGCATTATTGATATTTATTTTATTCCAGTATGATTAGTATAATACTTGCAAAGAACTAATTTGTTAATTTATTACTTTACGGCCTAACTAAACATACTTGATGGTGCACGGTCGTCGGTCAGGGTGTATATAGGCTCGTAGCTTTGTGCAATTTCCTGCTCTTCTATCCATTCTACGGTAAAATTAATATCGTTCAAAGTTGTTAAGAATTAAAATATGCATCTAAAACTGTTCATACATTTCTGGTCAAGTGTCTGGTTTCTTCACAATTTTAAAAATCTGCTGTGGCCACACAGTACTTCCCCGATAATTAGTTCTGTGGTCAGTTTCATTGTTGTTTCATAAATTTAGAGCGTCGTATCAATTAATTGCATTTTCAAATTGAAAGCTGTCATTGTCAAAGTGACAGATGACGGTTACATAAAATCACTATTTTATTTTTCAATGGCCATAAGTTTGATGTCCCAGTTGATCCCAAACTTGGTATAATCTGGTTAAGTTGTAAACAAAACTACTAATAATCGGAAAAATTATTTATTTTAGATTTCTACTAAGCTTATTCCACCAAGAACTTTAAATTGATCCCAAACTAGACATCATTTCTATAACTTGTAGAAAAACAAGTGGCAAATCGTTTAAATATCATTTTTGACACTTTCCAAACACGAAATTGAAAAAAAAATGAAATTTTTTAACGATTTTATATGATGTCCAAATATGAATAGTAATAATTCTGATCAAATTGTTTTTAGTTATAAATTCTGGATATTTATTGAAAACTTTGACGTTTCGATCCTTTGACCAAGGATTTTCTTCCGAAATTAATGATACAAAACTGCAAGTAACTAGATATTAAAAATATACAGAATACTTAACGTAACCGCACTCCACAATCTGGGAAATATCAAACAATCTACTTTAGATGATTCTATATGATAATTCTTATTTCACATAATGATTTTCATATTCTATTTACGTATGTTTCATAAAAATATAACGAATTTTATAAAAACTCAAATTTTAATTATAACAAATGAACGCTAATAATTTTGAAAAATGTTTCAGGTAAATGTTGCTCTAAGTTATTCAGAATCAATTTCAGCTATTTTATATTCAATAATAAATACTGCCGTTTATAAAATAAACGCAGGAAACAAAAAAGGTCCATCAATAAAAATTTTGTACCACAAAAGCCTAAATCAAAATTTCTGTGGAAAATTCGTACGCGTTGTCAAGCTATCGTGCTTCTAGACCGACAAACAGACCGAATTTTTTTAAATTATGTTTTTTGGGTTTTAGTATTTTATGAGCATATATCTATTCAGGACAATAGAAATAGATTTTTTAGGTGATCATAACCAAAAAGGTGTTTTCATGGCACCTTTTGTGGCACATCTGTCAAAATAGTATATTATATAACGAGAGATTTGAGTGCTTGATTTAATCCTGAGGGATTGAAGGCACTTAATTTATCTTTTATCTACGCTATTTTTCGCACTACCGTATTATATTGAATCACAATAGTCTTAAAGCAGATCAATTAATCTTACAATTTTGACAACAACAAACTTGATTCAAAATTAAATTCACCATAGTAACAAGGCTGGCTACAACAGTTGTTCAATAAATAAACTTGCTGTCAAAAAGATGATTGAGAAATTTGATATTGAACGGTTGCGGAAGAGGTAACTGTAAAATTATTTTCCGAACAACAATACGATGTATTTGTAAAATTGTGTCAATTGCGATAATACTAATATAAATCATCAATAATAAAGATTTGAATTATAATGAAAAAATTCAATTTGACATTTAGGTAGGTAATTTGATTATTTTAGTTGTCGTAGGAAAATTTGTTTATTTTACTTTAGTCCTTTGGGATTATTGATCATTTTAGATCCCTAGGGACTAAGCTCAAACTCAAGTCCCTGAAATGAGTGATTCAATTTGTCCTTTACTCCCGAGATTACGAAAATTACTTATCCCAAAATCTAGCATTTTTTGTACTTGTTAAACAAATAACTATTTTTCAAAATTGAAACAAAATGTTAATATTATGGTAACCAAGACATCAACAGAAAGTCAATCTTTTGGGCATTAGTACTGAAAAATAATTACTTTTCGGTACTGGTACTAAAAAGTAACCCAAATAAAGAATATATAATTTTTGCTTCATTTCTCCTTGTATGCACCAATCTTGGGCTTTTTATATTCATATTTGTACTACCTACTTCTCTCGCGATGTTGAAGGCAATAAATTTAAAGTTACTTTGAAGTCTGTACAATTTCCAATGGAGGACCCAGATCTTCAAAATCACTCTCATCACTGTTTTCGTCCATAATTTTTTTACTCAAACAACAATTTTCACACTTTTACATAAATCGTCTGTCAAAATATTACTTCTTTCGTTGTGGTTGTCAATTAACATTTTGAATTGTCGTCTCCTTAGAAACGATAGATTGATTTTATTTAAATAGTCATTCAAAAACTGGGTGATATATAAATTTTCTTGAGAAACACAATTTAAAAAAAATATTGTATGCATCTTGTACAGAAAGTGCGTTTTCAGTACACACGTGATTGCAGACCTCGGCGTTGCCTCGGACTGCAATTAGCCATGCTTGTACTGAAAATATGCACTTTCGTTACTTGATCCATGAATAACTATTTGACGCAAATGTCGGGTCACGCTGTGTAAAAGAGGGTGAAGAGCTAGTAAATGATTGACGTATTTTACTCTATGGAAAATTAAATGATGATAGCAACAAGAAAGTATTTCTGCATGATCTTTGCTCTTTGTTTGAGAACATCAGAAGTGTTTGGGAATCCGTATGAAAGTAAAAGAGAATTGAGTTGTAATTAATATGCTTGACTTGTTTTTGCAAAGCAGGAAACAGCGGCAGTTGGAAACATATATCTGCAATTCATTTTCAGGTATTGAAAAGTTGAAGTGGCGCGAAAATGACTTTTAATTTTATTAAATAAGCATTGGATTGGTACTTATTAGTTGGACTGTTCATTGTTTTAGAAAATCTATCAATGATTTCAAGATAATTTCGCAAACTGATTCAAAGTGTACCAGGGTAAACAGAAAACAATCCAAGCAATAGTATATTGTGTGGCTAGGGACGAAACAAGACGATTTCAGCTGAGGGTGAGTGTTGCTTGCCCGAGCGAAGCGAGGGCCGGCATCACTCTCGGCTGAAATCGTGTTTTGTCCCGTGCCACACACTGTATTTTTCATAATACCTGCATTGAAACTTTCCACATTACAAATTTGTCATAACAAAGTAAATATTTTTCTTTTGATTTTGCAGGTAACAAGTCGAGAGTAGCTGCTTGTGCTTCATCAATAAGGTAATGTGGTGTACTTGAAATTGTCGTATTAATATTTTTTTTCTTGAAAATAATCGTCTTTTCAATTTAATTTACAATTCCGAATACAACAACTGTCAAATTAACTAAGGTTATATGATTATCATTTAGAGATTGACAATGAACAAATGCGACTCTGCCAGTGATAAAACGATGTAAAAAATTAATTCAGCGGGCAGAAACAAGCCTGTTCCTGCCCGGCTACACCTGCATTTGTCTGCAATTGTCTTGTTTCGACTGACAAAACAGGCGTTAAAACGCGTTGTTTCAATGCAGGTATTATGAAAAAATATTTACGTTAAATATCTGAAATGTCCTGCATAAAAGTAAAGATTTTGAAAAACTCTTAAACGTGGATTCTATCTTCTTTTTCAATTTAAAAGTGAAAAGTACAACAAAAATAAATAATGTTAACACATCAACTGTCAGACAGCGAATGCGTAGCTATAAGCTTAATCAGTCATTATAGAGCAAGATCCCAGGCCCGCCAGACCTTACTTATTTTTTGAGAAACAAAATGTGTGGAATAGAGTAGTGTTAGTATGTACTTTGATCATGCGCGTACTAGCTAGTTTACTGATACGAGGTGTTAGCGGTACGTTAAGACATTACTCACTTTTCTTTAGGTCTTGAGTGCTGATTTTGAAGTATGTTTCAGAGAATATCGTTAAAAATTGATAATCAACACTGCTAGACACTTTCCATCGGTGATAATTTCTGCTAGACTCTTTAAAGCTCATAAAGAATAACGTGATCTTGCTTATAGTTTGAATGCTAATTTTTATATATGACACTCAGGGTACAATTTCAATACTTTTTATTAACAGCTAGATTAATCGTAGGGCTAAACATCCTCCAGACACACCTAAAATATCGCTGTGAGTAAAAGCGCGAGGTCACTATTTGTAGGCTTGATAGTAAGTAAAGTGTTTATGGGCATCCAACTCTTCCTTGGTCTGGCTATTTATAAGAAGTCTTGAAATTGCTCACTAAGTATTATATATAAAAATTAGGAGTCAGATTATAAGTAGGATAATGATATTTTTTTGCGAGCTTTAAAGCGTTCAGCAGGAATTACTGCCGATGAGAAGTGTCTGGCAGTGTTGATTATCAATTGTCAACAATATTCTTTAGAACATACATAAAAATCAGCACTCAGACTTCAAGAAAAGTGAATATTGTCTTGATGTACCTATAACATCTCGTATCTATAAATTGGCCGTCGGCACAAACTAGTAAATATGTGTATGATCAAAGTACCGATTAACACTATTCTAATCCACAAATTTTGTTTCTCAGAAAATAAGTAAGGTCTGGCGGGTCTGGGATCTTGGACTATTACTACTACATTTAATCCACCATGATGAATTTTTGTATTTGAAATTTCTATCAATAAATACGATATTTCATGATGAATTTCTGCTAAAATCATTCAGATTTATTATGTTATCTATGTTTTCTGTAAATATGAATTTAATAACCGAACATAGAATATGATTTGTTAAGGTTGTTAAGAAGAGGAGTGGGGTCAAGCTGTGGTGGAAACCCTGCTCTATGCTAAATACATAGGATAAAGCATTCATTGCTAACTTCAAACAAACAAAATTTCAATAATTAAAACTGATGGAAATGTCTGTTTTCGGTTGAAAATTCATGATTTTGAATAATTTGGTTCCTTGTTCTATTCTTTTAAAGAGCTTCCATCGGTTGAAATATTTTTTTTCCATATTTTAATAAAGCTACAATATGATATGTATAGTACGCAACGCTGTAGACTTTCGGAAATATTTTTGACATTAATGATAAGGCACTAAATACATGAGTATTATCATCCGCCATTTTGTGTCCTTAGAAAGCGCTTAAGCATATTACGTAAAAAGTGCAGGAAACGCGATGATTGAGTCGAAATAGTTGAATCTCTAAGTAAAAAACGTGATAAGATAATATCGCAGGCTATCAAACTATTTATTTTTGGCATGATGTATTATTTGTAATCAAATTACATGCTTCAATTTAGAATTTTCAGTTTTCAAATGTTGAATCAAATTATTCGATTTTCAATCATATATAATTAGACTAATATTAAATACTCAGAATATCATTATGGAATTTTAATTTATATTCTGTAATACAATTTTTGAAAACAATCTGACAAATTTATTGCATTTCGGGATCTCCAAATATGTAAAACTCTATTGTTTGTCTTCAAACTTTGTAATCTTTAACTTTCCTAGAAAAACTTTTATGCATATTTATTGGAAGATTCATTATTTTCTACTCTCACCCAAGGGACAAAAAACATGGAAGTCTACTATTTGCAATTTTTTATACCGCATGTCTTGATAAAATATTGTGAGCTCGTAATATTTTACTTATATATGTAAATATATAACATATATCTCATATAATAGGTACCTATATGTATAGTACATAAATATATTTGATCAATTATTGCTTGAAATTGAGGTTAGATTCTATGATCGTGTCTAAAAATTTATTTAAAAATATGTATTAAAATGAACTGAGATAACTTCAACCAAAATTTTGATCTGATCATAACTTTAAACGGAAATTTTTACTGAATATACCTACTTTTATATGAAATACTTATTGGCGAGTCTTGCTAAGCGATACTCTATCTGGTGGCACTTTGTAGAACTACCGGAAGTGTGATAAATTGTATAAGCATAGGCTGCATCCCCATGTATCCGTATATACGTATACGTATTCATGTAGAACCAATGAGAATAAAGTATTCACGATACGGAGAGTTTCAAGGACACTACGTACGAAAGTTGGTTTAGTTTAACTTTTTACGGATACGGACGAATTGACGCATGCGTATACAATACTTTTATCGTTGTTTGAATTTTATGCCAAGTTGATTTTGTGCATAGTGTACAAAATAATAACAAAAACATTTTTTTGAATGCGGTTGTTGTGGGTAGTGCCTAAAATCAGCATCTACAGATTTCGCAGCATATGAATGCTCTGTAAAAAGAATCGACGGTGCTAGCGCAATAACTGCATTAGAATTATGCGTTTATCTGGATCATTTTCTTCCATTTCCTTCAACAAATTATCATTTGCACCTTGAGATATACGTTTCTGTTCGGTAAATATTGGGCGAACCCAACAAGAATGTGTTTTTGTAATATTTTTTACTAGTTCTGACTGCTCCAATATCCAATAATAGTGCTAACTTTTTAATCTTTTCTACTTAAGCCTTGTCGTCGGAATAATGCTGTGGAATTTAGCTAACGAGATAAACTAATAAAACTAAGCAATAAAGTTTCTGAATTCATTATAAAAAGCTAGGTTAGATTTAAACGTCAGATAAATGTCAAATTCAATACGGACACGGATAAGACGCATGCTTCATGGGGACAGGCTTGTATTTTTGGTACGTAAATACGTATACGTGTGTACGTATATACGGACCCATGGGGATGCAGCCTAATGGAATTCGTGTTGTTTTCTTTAAATTCAAACATATTTAAGCATTAAATTTTTTACTGCACTATTTGTCGACATGAGTAATGTTCATTGTTCCGTGTATGGATGTAAATCCATACAAAAAAAGAACAGAAGTTCAAATTTTCACTCAAACAGAAAAAATAGATAAGTTAAGCTTGGAACATGAAATCTGATAAATAATAGACTTTAGTAACAATAATTCTTTATTACACCTTTGAAAAACAAGCACATGGTACCAATTAAACCTTCCTCAAAACCTAACCTCAAGATGTCTCTCTCTTTAAGGGAGAGGGGAGAAACTGTTCCTAGAGAGTGCAGCACCAAACATATTTAACACTCCTCCTTAATTTTACGGTTTTTTACAAACTTAAAAATTACTTACAAAGAAATACAAAATTATTCTAAACATAACATTTTTCTAAAGAAACAAAATTTTTCTCTACCTAATGCCTTAGTAAACACATCAGCTAAATTATTATTTGAATCAATTTTCTTAACAATGACTTCTTTAGAATTAATATTTTGAAAAACAAACTGAATGCTGATATCTAAATGTTTACTTCGTTTAGTAAAGTTACAATTATTAGCCAAACTAAGTGCACTGCTATTGTCCTCATAGACAATTGCTGGCTTCTCACAATTCAAACCCATTTCAACCAGCAATCCGCGAATAAAATTAACCTCATCAATAGTGTCTGCCAGAGCGTGACACTCTGCAAAACATGACGATCTCGTGACAACCTTTTGTTTTTTAGAAGACCAAAAAACTGGGCAGCCAAATAATTTTACAATAATTCCAGTCACAGATTTCCTATCAATTAGATCACACCCCCAATCAGCATCACTATAAGCTATAATATCTTCTTTGCAGATAGAAAAATTCAAACATAAATCCCTAGTATGAAATGCATATGCCAACACACGCTTAGCGTATTTAAAGTGAATTTCACTGGAGCAATCCTGAAAGCGACTTAAATAATTGACCGAATATGAGATATCCGGTCTAGTTCCCATGCTTAAGAATAATAGAGCTCCAATGAGACTACGATATTCTGTATTTATCAAAACCTTGACATCAGATTCCAATTTCAAGTTTTGTTCCATTGGTGTCTTGAAGGATCGAGAATTAATAATTCCAAACTTATCAGCTAACTGTTCAATGTATAACCTCTGATCAAGCTTAAAATTTTGTTCCAAACGATTATAAGAAACATTTATTCCCAAGTAAGTATTAACTTCACCTAAATGTTTCATGCGAAAACGACTGAACAATAAATCTTTTATTTCCTCTATTACTTCCAAAGAACTTCCAGACACCAGCAGATCATCCACATACAATGCCAAAAATGCCACTCCTAATTTATTCCTCAACACATATAGACAATTACCTGGTAAAATTCTAAATCCAATTTTTAAAATATAATTATGAAAACATTCGAACCAGCATCTTGGACTTTCTCTTAAACCATATAGTGCCTTTCTCAAAAGACAGACCTTACTTGAACCATCCGAAAACCCTTCAGGTTGAGTCATGTAAATTTCGCTTTTAACTTCCCCATGCAAAAATGCCGCGACTACATCAAACTGATGCACATAGTGTTCTAACTTGCTTGATATTACCAAAAAAACTTTCATAAGGGTATAACTTACAACAGGTGAAAATAGTTTTTCATCAAACAAGACTGGCTGCTGGTAACCCAACGCAACCAACCTTGCTTTAAAGGTACCGTTCAATTTTTTTACAAACACCCATTTGTGTCCTATTATTTTTTTTTTCTTTTGGAAATTTAACTAGCTCCCAGGTTTTATTTTCAATCAAATGACTATACTCCTTTTCCATGGCCCTTTTCCAATTTTCACTAGCTAAAGCCTCCCTAACATTTTTAGGAACGTCAACCATACAGTGGTATAATTCAAAATCTTGATATTTTTCAGGACATTTTCTAGATCTAGTTGATTTTCGGATTTCATCCTGATCTTTTTCAGACGCGTCACTGAATTCTTCCAAAAACTTTTCACTATTTTCTTAATTTTTTTCTTTACTATCTTCGATATTTTTACTACTATCATCATCATTTAAGCTTATGAAAGATTTATCTTTTTCAATGAATTTCACGTCTCTTGCAACAATAACTTTTCCATTAACTAAAATACGAAAACCTACATCCGAAAAACCAACCAAAATGCCCTCTCGAGCCTTGTCATCCTGTGTTTTTCTATGTACATCAGGGACGTGAACAAATGCTTTACTACCATACAAGTACAAATTTTTAATTGATGGTTTTCGCCCAAAAAAAATTTCATATGGTGACTTCAATTATTCCGTTGAAGAGCAAATTAATCTGTTGCCTATATAAGTAGCAGCTACAACAATTTCAGGCCAGTACTTTTTATCTAAGCCTGCTTCTTTTCGTAAGCACCTAGTACGATCCATCATCGTTCGATTAAAACGTTCAGCTACACCATTCAATTCATGCACATAAGGTGGGGACGGACGCAAACGAAAACCTAGTTCCCTAGCCAAATTATAAAATTTTTCATTTAAATATTCAGTACCACCATCGCACCGAATCTCACGAATTCTATTTCCTGTAAAGTTAATCATATAATTACAGTAGGATTTAAAACAATTAATAACTTCACCTTTGGACTTGATGCAATAAACTGACGCAATATGACTATAATCGTCAATAAATGAAACAATATACTTAGATCCTTCATATCCTTCAGCATCAAAATATTTGACATCCGTGTGTATAATTTCTAGGATTTGTTTAGCCCTTGACCGATTATTTTCAAAAGATTTTCTAACCATCTTGCACTTTGCGCAAATTTCGCAATTTATTCCGATTGAATTAAGGTTATTCGGTAAACCGTCAATAACGTTATACTTACACATTTTATACAAATCATTAAAGTTAATATGGCCCAATAAACGATGCATACGTTCTTTTTCTCTATCATCCTTCTTCTGTATTTCTGTATTATTAATATCAACTATATTACTTTCGATTTCAAAAAGTCCACCCTTTAATGAAGCAGAAGTTAAAAATAAATTCTTGGAATTGAAAATTTCAGCTTTAGTGTCTTTAAACAAAATTGAATTGCCAGCATTGAGAATACATGAAGCACTTAGCAAATTACGATTAATATTATCTGAATAGTAAACATTCTTGATATCAACAATATTTCCATTAAAATTACACTTAATATTACCAATTTTGGTTGCTATTTCTCTATTCCCATTTCCTACTTTAATATTTACTGGATTTTTAAGAGTGCAACTTTTATAAAAATAAACATCATTATTAACTAAGTGATTAGTAGAACCACTATCCAAAATCCAAATTATCTCACCTTGTTCTTTTACATTACTTGTATTGATTTCAATGTTAAAGGAGTTAATGTTCAGTGTATCATCCTCATCTATCTCGGTGTTGAAATTTGATCGGCCTCTTGAATTGTTGTTACCACCTCGGTATTCGCCTCGCTGATAACCTCCACGTTGATTACCACGTCCTTGACCACGAAAATTTCTTCTTGTACCATTTCTAACATTATTACCTCTATTTGGACAAAATTGAGCAATGTGGCCTCTTTCATTGCATGAAAAACATATTATTTCATCAGATTTGACTATAGTTTTCAACACATGAGCATCTTTTACTTCAGAACTAGTAGTTTGGTCAGAATTTGAGACGTCATCCTTTTTTGCTTTTCTTATTAAAATTTTTTCCTTAATGTACTCTACAGTTCTTTCCTCTTCCGGCAATAGATCTATAGTCTCAGTAAGATGATCTAAACTCTCTGGTAGAGTTATAATTAATAAGGTTAACTTTCTTTTTCTGTCCACTAGGGCCCCAGCATTTTTGAAGTCTTTAATTATACGTTCAAAATTCTCAAAGAATTTTTCAGGATCTTCATTTTCATCAAATCTTAGTCTGCTTAATTTTCTTTCGATTAAAGCTTGCCTGAGTTCACTTTTTTTCAAGTACAAACTATCCAGTTTGTCCAACATTTGTTTTGCAGTTTCACATTCCATTATCAACTCAACTTCCACTGCCGAAGCAAACAACAATTTAGCTTTTGTTTGCATCTTATTCCACTCAATTTCAGTGACCCCTTCCGGTTTAAGGTGGATTTATAACTGACTTAAAACACAGAACATAATTTGGCACAGCTTGGTTTGGCACAGAAAACATAGAATTTCAGTTAGGGGTTTTATAATATCACACAAGACATAGAAATCAGCACGAAGTAAAAGAAGTATCAACAAAAATAATAAGAACAAGTACATGTTTTCGGTCTTGTCAAATTGAAAACGATAAACATTATATTATGTTTTGACATATT
Organism: Dromius quadrimaculatus; assembly: GCA_963989225.1. Classification (NCBI taxonomy): domain Eukaryota; kingdom Metazoa; phylum Arthropoda; class Insecta; order Coleoptera; family Carabidae; genus Dromius; species Dromius quadrimaculatus. The sequence goes on along the minus strand of OZ022328.1, from coordinate 33,387,466 downwards.
TGTTCTCACGCTATGAAATTTGTCATATTGTAGATATTTTCCAATAGCGCTCTTGCGGCGCATGCGGCGTTTGTTGCAAATCAACCGAACTACTACGAAATGTCACGGTAATTCACGAAAAACATAGAAAATTAAACTTTGGTCAATTCCTATGCTGTGCCAAACTAAGTTCTGTGCACTGTGTCTGTTATAAATGGATGCATTGATTTCCACATAACCAAATTCTATGCTAAGCTGTGCTAAACTATTTTCTAAGTCTATGTCAGTTATAAATCCACCTTTAGTATTTCCTTCAATCGCTACTTTACAATTTTTCACTTCAAGTAGTAAACAAAATTTATATCTCCAGGTATCATAAGGTTCCACGGAACCGTTTTTAAATAAAGGGATTGGAATATTAGTATCCATACCTCCGTTCTTATGCTATCCAGCTTCTTTAACCAAAGTACAAGTTATCCAACGTTATATCTATTTTTTTCTTCTTATTCCAGTTAACTACGCTCTGCTACCATGATAAATAATAGACTTTAGTAACAATGGCTGGTACCACAAGCTCTGTATTTGGCTATACTAGCAGTATTATTTTAAGAACAGTTTTAAGGCAATATAAATATTTCAAGATATTTTAAAGGAAAATATTTAAATAAATTTAGTAGACATATGTGTTTTCCGTAATTTGTATCTGAAGATTATTTTCTAAAGTATTTGCGAAAATTCTAATTGCGTTAAAACACATCTTGACACAACGCTCTTAGTAGCGCCAAAAACAGAGCTTGTAGTACCAGCCAATAATTCTTTATTACACCTTTGAAAAACAAGCACATGGTACCAATTAAACCTTCCTCAAAACCTAACCTCAAGATGTCTCTCTCTTTAAGGGAGAGGGGAGAAACTGTTCCTAGAGAGTGCAGCACCAAACATATTTAACAAAATCAAAGAATGGAAAACCAGTGAGTAGGTTCAGTAGGTTTGTGAAAGTGTGTTCCTCTCATTTTGATGAGAATGACTACCTTTTTGTTGGATGGAAGAGCATTGGTTGGATGAAAGAGCAGCCTCTGGCTGAATCCCGCCATTGACTAGGTGTCAATAAAGTATATATTATTATTATTATTATTATTTATAGAAGTTAGTTATTCCAGCATAATACAGGAATAGTAAGAGATAATACTTATATTTAAAGGCGGATTCATGCAGCCATTTACATTTACGTTTACATTTAATTTTCATCTTCATTTAATTCTCATCTATCTTTTTTTAAATGTAGCATTCAGGCAGACGCACAAATATAAATTAAATGAGAAATGAACGCATGCGCATATCGATTTCTTGTCATCTACAATATTTCTGTATTTCTGAAGCGTCAAATAGTTGAAGGTGTGTGTTCGTCAAAGTTCATATTCCTCTGTCTCTATTAATTTTGAACAATAGCAATACGATGAAATTTTAAAAGATGCGACGTTTGACAGCTACAACCTTGAACACTCTTCACTGCACATGCGCAGTGTATTTCTCATTCTCATTTAATTTAGAAAGATAAAAGTTGGTCATCTTATAAATTAAATGAAAATGATAGATAAATGAAAATGTAAATTAGAATGGTGTATGCATGGCTCCATTCAGTTACACACATTTATCTTTTAAATGAAATTAAATTAAAATTAAATGTAAATGTAAATGGCTGCATGAATCCGCCTTAAGAGTATAATCTGAGATAAATTTCTTAAGAACCTCATTAAAATAAGTTTTGGGTGAATAAATAAAATCATTCAAACGGATTCTAATTATAATAAGGTCAAGTAATTTATTTCAACATATACTCCAATTTTTTGTAGTCATCCTGTAGGCTCTTGCTTTCGTTTCACAAGTAACAATTATGACCAAATATGACGTCGATACGACGTCACATTTTTGGTCATAATCGCGTCACCAAGACGTCAATGCGTGGAGCTATATGACGTAAGTTTGACGTCATATTATGACGTAATTTTGACGTCATATAATGACCTAAGTTTGACGTCAAATTATGACCTTAGTTTGACGTCACATTATGACCTAATTTTGACGTCATATTATGACTTGAATTCAACATCACTTTATGATCTAAGTCATCACCTAAAAATTCCTCAAGAAGTAAATAATAATAAAATAAGTAATATAGAGCATCATAATGTTGTATGGTAACATTATAACGTAGCATATCACCTATTTGATTACTATTTATTCAAGGAACTTTTAGATAATTAGTGAATAATAAAACATCATTGTATTTTCAATTGATTTATTTAAAATCCAAATATATTACAGGTAATAGAAAACTATCAAGTAAAAAAATATATATGTATCAAAACCTAAAAAAAAACTAATCACCATGACAAGAAAAATAATGATCGTCGAGCATCTGTGTATTCTGGACCAATTTTCGTATTCCTTTGGGTTATTTATTCAAATGTTGTGACCATGACGATAGTGTCAACAGCCGGCACTGCAGCAATTCAGTCGAAATTTGAAAAATGCACCATTATATACAGTCATCCTTGAAAACAATTTCATATGATTTTCAATAATTCAAATCTTCCGCGATGCATGCATAAGTCACAAAATGACGTCGAATTGACGTCATAAAATGCCATCGAATTTACGTCATAAAATGACGTCGAATTTACGTCATAAAATGATGTCGAATTTACGTCATAAAATGATGCTGACCTGACGTCACAAAATGACGTCGAAATTAAGTCATAAAATGACGTTGAGCTAAAAAAAGGAGCTCAATCAGTTGAAAACGGAAGCGCAAAGTACACTGACTGAAAAAATATGACTAAAAAATCATATATACAGCATAAGTATGATTTCCCAAAATGCTGAAACATAACGTCAAATTATGACGTCAGTTCAATGTTTTATGACGTCAAAAAATGACGTCAATTTATGATCTCAATTCGACTTAAAATGTGACGTCGATTCGACGTCTTGTGACGTCGAAATATGACCGTCAGATTATGATTTCATTATGACCAAAATCTGACGTCACATTCTGGTCGACGGTGACAAATTAAGCACTTGATACAAAACAAAAGAATAGTCGATTATTTCTGCATGCAGCTAGATATGACTAATAAAGCACAAATAGAATCGGAGTGACTCATTAATGTGCCGAATGATTTATCATCATTATTAGCGGCAATTGTGGCTGTGAGATTCACAGACGAATTATAAGTATTTCATATAAAAGTACGTATATTCAGTCAAAATTTCCATTTAAAGTTATGATCAGATTAAAATTTTGATTGAAGTTATCTCAGTTCATTTTAATATATATTTTTATCTAAATTTTTAGACAGGATCATAGAATCTAATCTCAATTTCAAGCAATAATTGATCAATATATTTATGTATTATACATAGATACCTATTATATAAAATATATGTTATATATTTACATATATAAATATATTATGAGTATAAATAATATATAATCAATTATTATTTCTTTGATAAGTAAAATACTACGAACTAACAATTTTTTATGAAGACATGCGATATAAAAAATTGCGAATAATAGACTTCCACATTTTTTATCCCTTGGGTGAGAGCAGTAAAATAATGAATCCTCCAATAAATATGCATAAAAGTTTTTCTGGGAAAGTTAAAGATTACAAAGTTTGAAGATAAACAATAGAGTTTTACATATTTAGAGATCCCGAAGTACAATAAATTTGTCAGATTGTTTTAAAAAATTGTATGACACAATATAAATTAAAATTCCATAATGATATTCTGAGTATTTAATATTACTCCAATTATATATGATTGGAAACCAAATAATTTGATTCAACATTTGATAACTGAAAATTCCAAGCACGTAATTTGGTTACAAATAATACATAATGCCAAAAATAAATAGTCTGATAGATTCCGATATTATTTTATCACATTTTTCACCTAAAGATTAAACTATTTCGACTCAATCATCGCGTTTCCTGCACTGTTCATTTATGCTAAAGTGCTTTCTAAAGACACAGAGTGGCGGATGTTAATACTCATGTATTTAGTGCCTTAGTATTACTTCCAGGATTATAGCTCATTTTTTAATTTTCCTTTAAATGTTTATTTTAATCTTTGAACATGAATAAATTGTTTAGCTGTCACATTTATTCTGGAAGTGACACTTCGATTGTTTTTTTCAGTTATATTTTAGCAATCGGCGTGTGCAGGGAGTGTGTGCCTAGTATAATTTGCGTGCGACAAGTAAAATTTGCGTGTGCCAAGCATCCAAATAACCGTTTGATTTACGCAAAACTCATGCTGTTATTGTAAAATGAGAAAACAGCTACTTACTGCCCGAAAAAACATGCGCAAAGTAATACTTATCCTGCATGAGTAATAAAAAATGAATTATTAGTGATTTAAAACAAATTTAAATCACTGTTGATATTCCTTTTCATAAAAAGATTTCGATTTCTGAGGAATAATTTTTCCAACTGCTGCGGGGCTGCTTCGTTCAAAATGATATCAGGGACGAGTACCTACATTGTTTTAATCACTTTCTTTCATCATTTCGGACAATGTTTTCCACAATTATAACCCTGATTATAATTCAGTTCAAAATTCTCAAAACTGACAGTTTTTTGACAGTCACACTCTCTAATGTATGAAAAACAAACACTCGTCGCGATATCAACGAAGCTCCCTTGCAACTGCAATTTGATTTTTTTAAATTTTGTTCCTAAGTTTTATGTTCCGGAAATTTACGCAAAATTGAATAAAATTATGTATACAAACACGTGAATTAAACCTCTTTATTTGCTCAAAGAATTAAACCACTCGCGCTAAATGCGCTCGTGATTTTGAACTTTCTTCTCGCAAATAAACTGGTTTAATTCACTTGTTGTACAAATAACAATTATCTAAATTTTTAGACACGATCATAGAATCTAACCTCAATTTCAAGCAATAATTGATCAATATATTCATGTATTATACATAGGTACCTATTATATGAGATATATGTTATATGTACATATATAAATATATTATAAGTATGAATAATAATCAATTATTTCTTTGATAAGTAAAATATTACGAACTCACAATTTTTTATCAAGACATGCGATATAAAAAATTGAAAATAGTAGGTTTCCATGTTTTTTATCCCTTGGGTGAGAGCAGTAGAACAATGAATCTTCCAATAAATATGCATAAAAGTTTTTCTAGGAAAATTAAAGATTACAAAGTTTGAAGATAAACAATAGAGTTTTACATATTTAGAGATCCCGAAATGCAATAAATTTGTCAGATTATTTTCAAAAACTGTACTCCATAATGATATTCTGAGTATTTAATATTACTCTAATTATATATGATTGGAAACCGAATCATTTGGTTCAACATTTAAAAACTGAAAATTCTAAATTGAAGCATGTAATTTGATTACAAATAATACATCATGCCAAAAATAAATAGTTTGATGGACTCCGATATTATTTTATCACGTTTTTTACCTGAAGATTAAACTATTTCGACTCAATCATCGCGTTTCCTGCACTGTTCACATATGCTAAATCGCTTTCTAAGGACACAAAACGGCGGATGATAATACTCATGTATTTATTGCCTTAATCAGACTAGCCAATGGCTTAAGTTTAAACAATAAATTAATATGAGAGCATATACTTTCTTTTTAAATTCATTTGTTCAAAAATTCTGTTGCAACGAAACTCAGTTAGCTTCTTTAATCGGTTAGTTATATCATATACTCGTATTGCTACCAGCTCCCTAGCTATTATTGTATCCCAATAAAATTTGTGCCGATATTTAAAAAGCTATAAGATTTTGGTAAGGCTGAGAAACTTTAAAATTATTGAAAATATTTACGTCTTGACTGGAAATTTTATTGGAAGGAAAACTTCTGGAATGCAGTCAGTGAATATTTATTTTTATTTTTCAATTTCTACTACTTTCGACACCACTTGTGTCATCTTCAGCAATTTCAATTATCATGAAAGAATTCAATCAGTGAAAAAGTATCACAATTTTTTAGTTGAACTGTGAGCAACTTACATGAAACATTTAAAATTATTACTCTAATGGCCAGTTGCATCGCTCTAGCTTGAATTTTAAGCTTCACTCAAACATAAAACATGGAATCGAAATAAAGACAGGAAATGTTCATGTTACATTTGACTTTTAACGATTTCACTTTTTGAAATGCAACTAAAGTTTGAATCTTCAAATGAATTGTATATAATTAACATTTTATTTCTAAATATAACAATCAGGTGTGAAATAATCCTTTCTGATAGAATTTTTAAAGGCGTTTTTTTCTGCATTTATAAGCTTTGTTTCGTTTTATAAAAAGTTTCCTGTATGAAACGGCTTTCGTTTTATATCTTCTCTAATAAAGAAATTATTCAAATTGTTTTACTGCTATGTAAGTTTACAGGATTGTGTTGAAAAAAATGTTGCTAATAAAGTGTATGATTTATTTTAAATGAAACAATTATCTATGAAATAATATGTTTACAATAGCAGTACAGATCGTTGCTCTATTAATAAATACATATTTATTTTAGTGTACAATATATGGCTTTGTGAATAATAAACTAATAAAAATTACTTATGCTTAGTAAAGATAGTGAATAAAATATAGCATTCAAGAAAACTTTGCTACTACAATGAACAGAATTGGTTCGCATGAAAATTTTGCGAAAATGAATAAGTATATAAATACTAACATCACTCGTGGAATTCGTAAATATGTATGTAACACTCTGATAAGGACACACTATGGCATAGGTAAGTGCACTTACTACAAAATATGATAAAACATACAAATATCAATTCATTTAGAAATAAACATTTATAAAAAGCAAATAATATTTGTTATTTTATGTTACACATAAATAACAAAAATATCAACGAATTTTTGTTATATCTTTACAACCAAATTCTATTAGTTTTTTTTTTATTATAAGGTAATACATATAATATTTTATGGTATATATTGCTTCGTATTAAATAAATATAAATGGAACAATAATACTCATCAATTTCTATTTTCATAGAGTATTCACATGTTCCGTTTTATTTGGCTGATTCAGCTGCAAAACTCATGATAGAGAATCTTATAAAAAAATGATAAGTACAAGATAAATATAAATAATTACTCTATTAAAATGGAATTCACATAAAAAAATTTATCATATTTAAAGCTAAGGGAATAATTTAATTAACCTTCTTGATTATAAAATAGATATTTACAAATAATTTTAAATAGTCTACGTATACTTTTATATTAGGTGTAAGTTCTATTCATATATTCGTTGGACAAAAACCTGACTAGATACAAAATGGAAATTTTGAAATAGATACCTATCACAAAGGATATATGCAAACAAACATATATCAAACTTAAAATTTCTTAAAAAAATATAATCATTCTTGGCCATTATTAACACCTAATAATTTAGCAGCATCATCAGCAGATGAAACTAATACTTGGTCTATAATTGATTTATCTCTAATTCCAAGTAAATTTCCAATCAAATCATTCCCCTCAGTTCCTTCTGAATCTTCACTATTAGATTTTTCTGTAGATTTTTCTCTTATAGTATTAATAGTTACATGATTATTATTGTTATTTAATTTAGAAAATTTATCATACACTATTTGCGAGGAATTAATTTCTTCATCTCCACTGACCAGTACCCCTTCTTCCAATGAGTTCGTTGCCATATTGTGCTTCTTCCGATGTCGCAGCATGCTATGTTTCAAAGTGAATCTTCGGTTACAAACATCGCACGAAAATGGTCGTTCCCCTGTGTGAGTTCTCATATGTCGACGTAAATCTTCTGCTGACCAAAATCTGCGCATGCAAAATGCACACATAACTTTACGGTTTGCGTAATCTGGAAACTTGCCACGAAGTTGCTCATCATCTTCAGGATCATGAACAGCTGAATGTGCTTCATCGTGTCCAGATGTATTTGGATCCAAAGCACCTTTTGCCATCAAAAGTTCGTACTCAGATACATGATTATCACGAATATGATCCAATGCATCTTGACGTTCTGCATAAGAACCTTCACATAAATGACATTTGAAGGGCAAGTCAGCATTTTGTACAGAACTAGACTGATCTAAACAAGGGATTGGTATTTTAGAATGAGAAATTTGATTCTCCCAGTCACTTTTGTTGTCATTTGATGGTTTGCTAACTCGTTCGTCTTCAGAGCTTGCCATACTCTCATAATCTCTACTAGGTGATCTTATTTCTTCACTCTTAAAACTGTCTGCATTTGAGGAGACAATAGTATGTTTACAAGACATATGTTTTTTGAGATTACTAAGAGTGGAAAAAGTGGAACTAGGACAACTTGAGCATTTGTAAGGCCTCTCTGGAACATTTCTCATCATATAATTTTGGCTGTTATTGTTATTATTGTTTGATGAATCCTGATTGGTGTTTCCAGTATTTCCATGTTTGCGAAGTAAATGTCGGTCACAATTCGATTTTGTTGTGAATAAAAGTGGACATTGAGAGCACTTGAAGGGTTTCTGGCCAGTGTGAGTCAATACATGACGACGAAGTGAAGAAGTCCATGGGAATTTACGATGACAATAAGGGCAGCTAACTCGATTTGGAGCTAATGAATATGCAGATCTTTTCTTTCCAGGTTCAGCAGTCGGCACAGTTTCGTTTTCAGATCTGAAAATCAAAGTGAATATTTCTAAAATATTTTTTTAAATTATGATTTGATAATAGTAATTTGTGTATCAACGCCGCAAAGATAATCTTTTTTGGCCGAATCTGCAATTCATGTGAGATCAAAAGAAGAACTTTAGGCCGAGGTGCACAGAACGGTTTTTTAGGCGGTCATCACATCAAGAATGAATCCAAAATCACAAAAAATTTATCTATTTATTTCTAAAACATTGCAACTGTAAATCTTGGTTGTCGCTGAATTTTGTTCTATTATATTGTCTTCAAAAGAATATACCTTGTTGGTGGTTCTGCAATTATGTAGCTCTGCTTTTTTCATCTACCAACATGTGCTCTGCACTGTTGTGTATAATATTTAAAATTTTACATTTCAATATTTGGTAAAAAGTGGTAAATGGGTAATGCTGTTTTTGCCGTATTTTGTTTTCATTGTACTTTTTGATTATCAGTTGATGATGGACTATGGCACGCCGTTTTGCTACAATAGCAACAATTTATTCCACTTAAATTTGAACTATATATTTTTATTATCTTGCAAGATAATTTCAATTCATTGAATTTTTATGTTTGAATTAAAATTATGTACATAATAAAAATTCAGAATTATTATTATTTTGCAAGATAATTTTAATGCATTGAATTTTTGTGATTGAATTAAAATTACGTACATAATGGGAATTCGATATTCTTATTATCTTGCAGGATAATTTTAATTCATTGAATTAAAATTATGTACATAATGGAAATTCAGAATTATAATTATCTTGCAAGATAATTTTGAATTTTTATGATTGAATTAAAATTATGTACATAATGGAAATTCAATTTTTTTTTTATCTTGCAGTATAATTTTAATTCATTGAATTTTTTTGATTGAATTGAAATTATGTACATAATGGAAATTCAGAATTATTGTTGTCTTGCAAGATAATTTCAATCCATTGAATTTTTATGAATAAATTAAAATTATATACATAATAAAAATTCAGTATTCTTATTAACTTGCAGGATAATTTTAATTCATTGAATTTTTATGATTGAATTAAAATTATGTATATATAGGAAATTCAGTATTCTTATTATCTTGCAGGATAATTTTAATTCATTGAATTTTTATGATTGAATTAAAATTATGTATATAATGGAAATTCAGAATAACTATTTCTTTGTAAAATAATTTTAATACATTGAATTTTTATGATTGAATTAAAATTATGTACATAATGGAAAATCGGAATTCTAATTATCTTGCAGTATAATTTCAATTCATTGAATTTTTATGATTGAATTAAAATTATGTACATAATAAAAATTCAGAATTATTAGTACCTTGCAAGATAATTTTAATCAATTAAATTTCTATGATTGAATTAAAATTATGTACTTAGTTTTAATTCAATTTATATTCAATCATAAAAATTCAATGCATTAAAATTATCTTGCAAGATAATAACAGTTCTGAATTTTTTTTATGTACATAATGTTAATTAAATCATGAAAATTCAATGAATTAAAATTATCCTGCAAGATAAGAAGAATACTCAATTTTTATTATGTACATAATTTTAATTCAATCATAAAAATTCAATGCATCGAAATAATCCTGCAAGATAATAATAATTCTGAATTTTCATTATGTACATAATTTTAATTCAATCATAAAAATTCAACGGTTTCATATAATTTTGCTAGATAGTCTCTATGCTGCATTATCATTATGTACATAATTTTAATTTAACCATAAAAATTCAATGTATTGAAATCATCTTGCAAGATAATGATAATTCTGAATTTCCATTATGTATATAATTTTAATTCAATCAAAAAAATTCTTTGAATTGAAATTATCCTGCAAGATAATAGGAATCCCTAATTTCTATTATGTACATAATTTTAATTCAATCATAAAAATTCAATGCATTGAAATTATCTTGCGAATTATAATAATTCTGAATTTTTATTATGTATATAATTTCAATTCAATCATGAAAATTCGATGAATTGAAATTATCCTGCAAGATAATAATAATGCCTTATTTCCATTATGTACATAATTTTAATTCAATCATAAAAACTCAACGCATCAAAATTATCTTGCAAGATAATAATAATTCTGAATTTTCATTATGTACATAATTTTAATTCAATCATAAAAATTTAATGAATTAAATTATTTTGCAAGATAAAAAAAAATGTATAATTTAAATTTAAGTGGAATAAATTTTTGCTATTGAATAGCCATAATGGACGATAATTAAATCGTTCGAAACTGCCAAATTAAAAAGGACTACAAAATAAAGGACCATTTTCTAATATTTTTGGGAAAATTGTCTTTGACTGATCCTTAAGCCTCCTGAAATTGACTTCATTATTTATGAAGTAGATTTTAACATATCGGTACCAAGAAAGTAACGTTTGACAAATGTGTACAAAAATAGTTATTTGTGTATCAAGGCCGTAAAGGTTATCTTTTTTGGGCGAATCTATTGTTTGCGGCCGAAGCGCAGCTGAGGCTGCAATTCAGGTGAGACCAAAAAAGAACTAGGCCGAGGTGCACATAACGTTTTTTAGGCGATCATCACGAAATAATTCAAAACCACAAAATTTTATCTATTTATTTCTAGAACATTGCAATTGTAAATCGTAACTGCCGTTGAAATTGTTTTATTTTATTGCCGTCTATCAAAGTGACACTTGTAAAAAATGCTTTTTAATTCTTGAATTGCACGAACTATTAAGGTTGACGGAGGAATATAATATGTTTTGGCGAAAACTGTATCTTAAAGAGTTCATTAAGCAGCCCATATAGTAGTTTTTGACTGATCAGTCCAAAAAAAGTAGTGTTTGACAGATCAGTCCCAAAAAATAAAATTTGACAGATGTGTACCAAAAAATGAAACTTCACGGCCGCAAAAGGAGCCATGGAAATACCTTTTTTGTTATGATCGCCTAAAAATTATATTTGACAGATGCGTACAAAAAAGTTATAATTGACAGATGTGTGAGATGTGTATAAAAAGGTGAAAATTAACGACCGTAAAAGGGGTCGTAGAACATCTTTTTTGTTGTGATCGCCTAAAAAAATATGTTATAATTTCCCCGCATTGATAAATTGTTGCATAGAAAAAAAAATCCAAGAAGATGAATTAATTGTAATTTTGTGATTATTGCTACAAATGATGATTTAGGATTATTTTGCATGTTTGTTGGACGCACTAATAGATATTCGACCTGCTTCGCTTATTCCCGTTACGACTAAACTAATTAATTTCTGTTAAACTGAAAAATTGAAATTATTTATTAAAATTTTTATTATAATTAGGTATTTTCTCAAATACTTGATTTTTCTCAAGTACCTGATGATTTTTTGTCGAATTCAGCCAAGTTTTAACAATATTAAATTATTTTTGGCTGAATGATCCTTTCTCATATAAATGAATAATAACTATTCTACATATTTTTTTTGGAAATTGCTACATACGTAGATTATAAAATTATATCGTGGAAGTGGAAAATTATTGAGAAAAAAAAATTTCGACGAAAATGTAGCAGATGCTGTAGATTATATCTTCATAAGAACAATATTGTCAAATTTTGTCACATCTATTGTAGATGATGACTTAAGATTGGATGTATACATTTTTATGTTCAGTATTGCTTTCGGAGACAATTTATCATTTAGTTTTTAAAATTCGAAACATGTTTTTCCCGGCAATCATTTCAAAAAGGTGATTCTATGGCCTCTTTGCCGTCAAGAAGTTACTTTGTGGGACTTTACTTGTCAAAAACTTAAAAGCCATTCTTTGAACACTTTTTAGGAGCTTATATGGACAGTTTGATGAACTCTTTAGGAATAAATTTTTGCTGAGATGCATATAACATTTTGACGCTTCGGCCGCAAACAATACAGATTCGACTAAAAAAGATTTCCTTCATGACTATTGAGTGAGTTATCTTCAAAAATATAATTTAAGTAAGAAAATTATGAACAAGAGAAACTTACTTGTTTTCGTCACTGCCAGATCCGTTTCCCTCGCTGGTACTACCACTTGCTACTAATCCTTCTTCATCTTCTTCGCTAACACCTTCACCTTCATTATCTTCTCCATCACGGCGAAAATATTCTCGGAATGGTAACTGAGTACTCACTGCATTATCAAGCAGTCTAGAAACTGGTACTAAATCTTGTCCTGCTTCATCAGATTTAGATAGTTTTAATAAATGAATTTCATTCACACTTGCGATTTGTGATTTTTCATTAATTTTTATTTCTTTTTCGCGAATTTGGCGCAGTTCAAGTATTTTCTCATTAAACGGTTTTGGTTTCCTATCATTTTCTATACTTCTTGCTTGAATTAGATTTTCTTTGGTCTCATATTTTTGCAGTTTTTCATCATCATTCTCCTCATCAATAACCAATGCATCTTCATCGTCATCATTCGACGGGCGATCTTTTATTATGGAAGGATTGTTGTTATCTATATTTCGTGCTTTTAATTGTTGAGCTAACAAGGCATATTTAACGTGTTGGGAGATTGACATATGATGCTGAGTAACATTTATTTCTTTATCTTTGGCTTCAGTGACTACAGAGTCTTGCATCTTTGGTATATTTATGTCATAGTTAGGAATGTTTAAGTCGTAAAATGATGATTTAGGATTATTTTGCATGTTTGTTGCAGACGCACTAATAGATTTCCGTCCTGCTCCGCTTATTCCCGCTCTTTGTCTTTGAGACCAGAATTGGGGATGTTGTTGTTTAATATGTCGTTCCATATTTGATCTTAAAGTAAATCTTGCAGAACAATGTTCACAAGAAAATGGTCTTTCAGTACGGTAACGTCGTTGCTTTTGCTTTGGCATTAAAACACCGTTTTTAATAACCATTTTAACAGAATTTGGACTATGAATCATATCAGGAGTTTTTTGTTGAGGTTTAGGTGAATGTAATTTATTAATATTATCAGGAAGTTGAGTGTTTATATGAAGAGGAGATTTATCATCTTCTACTTTTGGTACTTGATATTTCATTTCTGGAATATTTGACAATTCTTGATGATATGGTTGCATGCCATTAGGTCTAATAGAAGGAAATTGTTCGCTTATCATTGTTCCACCACTTAATTGTAAACGAAGCATTCTTTCCTTCATTTCTTGTGAATTTAAAAATGGTGGAGGAAATAAAAAAGGAAATAGATTGGACTGCAAATTTAAACTTGGCAAATTTGGGAAAAGAGTTGGATTTTGGTAAAACTGAGATAAATGATTCATATATGGATGTTTCAATAATTGTTGCGCCAGTAACAACTGAGCAGCTGTTGGAGACGGTGGAATGGTAGGAGTTGATTCTAAAGTTTTTTTTGTAAAATCGTGAGGTTCATTATCAAGTTTAGCCAGAGATTCCTTTTTTTTACTTAAATCTAAAACGTCCATGCTCAAATCTATAGGATGCTCTCCTGATGATTTCGGATAATGCTCATAACTTGAAGACATGTTATTGTTTGTTTCTTCTCCTTCAGACTGGACTTCATAATCAGGAATTTGTTTCAAGCCATCTAAATTTTTTACTTGTATTTTAGATTGAATCAATTCTTCTTTCAGTTTATCAGGTAGTTCTGTGGGATAACAAAATCCAAGTTTTTCGGTATACGGAAAGTCAATTTTTTGGTCTTTCGTAATAACTGTCTGTTCTTTGATATTGATTGAATCTTTGTTTAAATGATCGGAAATTATTGATCGATTTATGGATACACTTTTATTAATAATTGTTGAAGGTATTTTAATGCCTGGGATGAAAGTATTTTTGTGATCTGGTGCAGGAAGAGAAGTACTTAGTCCATCGCTGATATGCGAGTCTTCGTCATTTGAGGTATTCAAAAAATTATTTTTTATATCATTTCGAGATGAGGTAATTTTGTTGATTTCATCATTGGTTGGATCTTCTGAAGGATGGTAGATGATTGACTTTTTAACTTCTTCTCTGGTAACTTTAGAATGCCTATTTCTCAAATGTCTTTCGCAGTTAGCTTTTGTCGTGAAAGCATAATTACAAAGCGAACATTCATACGGTCTGTCTCCATTGTGTGTCCGCATATGTCGAATCAAAGCAGCTTTATCCACAGAGCTATGAGGGCACATGTTGCAGCGATACGGCCCAGAATTTCCGTTGCCAGTCAAATGTGCACGATTATGCCCTTTCAATGCACGAAGATTAGGAAAAATTGCTGTACAAAGACGACAAGGAAATTCTCCTCGTAATTTCATCTTTCTAAATTCAGCTGCAAAAGCATCTTGGGTTTCTTCTTCGTTATGTTGCTCCGAGCTTCTCGAACTGTCAGATTGCAGAGACATTAATTCAGACGGTGGTTTAGTGCGTAAATGTTGCAGTAAACTTCCATTTGAAGTCATGGATAGTATAGATTGAATATCAGCCAAATCCTTAGCTAAATCTTTGGAATCATTTGAAGATTTGATTAGAGGTTTATTGTCATGCATTTTTGATCCTTCACTTACAGCTGCTGCAGAAACTGGTGAGCTAGAACCTGATTTATTTTGTAAATCTAATCGTGCAAAAAAGTCTTCTCGCTGTATTTCTTCATCATTGTTTAATTTAATTGATTGAGATAAATCGGTTGGATAATTCATTAATTTATTTTTTAAACATTCATCTTGATGCATTTCTAATGCACTGGAACAAGGAAATGCTCTAGAACACTTCTCACAAATAAATTTTTGTCCTGTTACAGATTTGTGTAAATTTTTTTCACACTCATAACGAGCAATATGTGCAAATTTATTACTTGAGAAATCAACAAATGTTAAATCTTTAAATCCAATGTGGGCATTTTTTATATTTTTATTATTAATATTGTTCTGATGTTCCGTATGATGAATCATATCGCGATGCAAATTCAAAGCACGATGATTTTTAAAACTCAAATTGCAAGAAATGCATTTTACTTCATAATCAGGATGATTGATTTCGAGATGTGTTTCTAAGACATTTAAAGACGCAAAATCTTCTCTGTCACATACCGGACAATGATATTTTTGAATATTTGTTTCATTAATATTATTATTATTATTACTAAGATTTTTGGATTTTCGGCGGTGCATATAGTTATCATCATCGTTAATGAAACATTCTGATTTTCTCTTATTGCTATTATCTACCAGTTTGTTATTATTAAATTCTAATCTACGTTTTCTTGTTTTCCCAATTGAATTAACACTAGCATTACTATCTGTACTCGCATCAGACTCATAGTTTTCTCCTGTTTTTTGCGAATGAGTCCTCATATGTCGATGCATATTGCCATTCGTTGTAAAAGTCACAAAACAAATTTTGCAGCGAAAAGGTCGCTCTCCGCTATGAACAAGAACGTGTCTGTCCAAACTTGAACTGGAACTAAGCACTTTTGAGCAAATTCTACAGGTGAAACCTTTTTCGGGATTAATTTCATTGTCGTTGTTATGAGAACGAATGTGTAAAGTAAATTCATGTTGAGAAGTAAGAGTAATGTCGCAAATTGGGCAAAAGAATTTAGTAGGGTTGCTCGGAGAGCTGCAATCGCTACTATTATCACTATCGATTGTTGTTGCTGTTTTATTGCTAATATCCATAGGCTCTACATCAGACTCATGGGTAGATATGGTGCTTTGAAGATTGTCGGATAGAGAAAAACTGCTTTCTAATATACTTTCGCCTGTTTCGTTTTTTCTTTGGCTTTCTTTGGTATTGTTGAGCGAATCGTCCATGTTGATAACTGAAACGGAAAAAAAATACATTTATTTTCTTCAAACGATAGATCTTATCAAAATATTTCTACTATATTTGGAACAGGATCCCCTTTAACCACTTTTGATAAAACTGTATATTAGCGACTCATCATCCGATTTCAAGGAAATTTTGCAAATGTATCTTTTGTATTCTACATTATCAAAAAAATAAATGCTTCAGAGGAACGTGTTGTTTGATATTTTATTTTAAAAATCAAGGTGATATATTTAAGTTATTAATATGCTATTAAATAAATAAATTAGCACAAACTTCATTGTTCCGGGCTCAGATTCGGTCCCACAGGAGTACGCAGCGCAATTCGTTACTATTCAGGGATATTTTTGAAGAATGCATGGAAAGCGAACTAACTATCTTCATATTACAGTCCTATTATTCGACTACAATAAAATTTGGTGGTACTTTTCTTTTCGATAAATCGAAAGTAGATTTTTTTATCTTCGCTCATACTTTTGGAAGACATCTCTGAATAATATCGAACTACGATGTGATAGCCTGTGAAATCGAACTTGAACCCCAAATAACCAAAATTTCCCGTGTTTATTAACGCCAATTTAAAGCCAAGCGGGCTGTTCCACCAAATAGAAATATTTTCTCGGTAATGTCTGACACAAAAGCTACATCATTTCAAAATTTCATCGGAATCGGCTAATGAGCCCCTAATATCAGTTTTGGCTGTAATTTATCCGAAATAAAACATTTTATATTACAAATTATTCATCTCCAGAATTGCAGAGCTGAAATCTATATAGCTCTTTTCAAGTATTATTATTATAAATTATCATTTTCTCCAATATTTTATTTATAAATTATTAATTTGTAGAACTTACATGTATTTATATTCCTGACCAAATAAGTATGAAACTAATTATTCTACTATAGAAAAAAACACATGTTTGATGAATACATTCTATAAAACATCGATTTAATATACACTTCAGATACGTAACTGAAAGATGAGATGACATATCGGACTTGTTTGAAGTCACTATGGATTTCGTTACCATAGACGTGAGATTTTTATCTCAAGATTAATGCTACAGTGATAAAATTAGGATTAAAATTTTTTTCATTCATTCGAACTATTTCATAAATTTTGTGATATTCATATTTAAGTCAATGTTGGTAGTTACAAATACGTTCTAGAAACGGATCAAATATATAATCACATTGAAATAAAAATAAAAAATTTATTTGAAAGGATATACATCGATATGTATGAGAAAATATTTTTTCAAAACTGTGGCTTTCAAGTCAGAATAAAAATTTTAATTCCTTTGAATGGTATCATATTTACATTTTTTTCAGACTATTTGTATAAAATAATTTGAAGACCATTGAAAATTGAGCTAGAGAAGGACAAATAGAATCCCGCAATTGATCAGTCGGATTATATGTAAGTAGTTCGGGTACGCATTTAAATCAAACAATGAAAATTATTCTCAGGAGACATTGATATTATTACTCAATCATATTGGTGTAGCAAACAGAGGATGACTCAATGTACATTAAGATAAAAATAAGACGATCAGCTAAACCAAACAAGAGAATAAAGCAATACTATTTCGTAGAAAAAGTTATACGGTAATATGTATGCCAACTTAAACATAATTGCAACAAAGATATTGATTTAAGTATTGCCAAACTCACTTACTATTTTTAATCAATTATAATCATAAAACGAATTGCGTGTATACAAGAATATTTTTTCTTTAAATGAGAAAAAAAATATTGTTTTAATTTAATTTCCACTATTAATAGACAATGACTCTTGATTTAACCGTGAATGCATGAATCATTGACTGATTGTAAATACTGAAAAAAAACAATTTAATCTGTCAATAACTCATCCAATAATTATTTGCATCTGCTATCCCTTCACTAGGATAAATAATTTTTTAATAGTTATTTTTCTAGAAATAACTAAATGTAATTAAGTGAAATCTAGGAAAATTGAAATATACTTAGTAATTGTCAAGGGTTAACTAAAATAAATAGGAAGAAAATTATCAATAATTTGACAAACAGATTATTCCTCATAAAAGTTTTACATCTGTTTGAAATTGGGAAATTCTGTAAGTGATTTTTATCTAATGATTGATTAGAAGTTTCAAATCAAATAAAGAATTGTTTCAATCAATTTTATGTAGCACGTGCACCGAAAGTTCCCTATTACTGAATTATTTTTATGTTGACAGGAAATTAATGATTATTAAATCCCTACTGAGAGGGAAAAAATTATAATTATGGATCATGGATGCTATTGGTATTTTTTCATTCTAATGTTATATGGAAGTAGTGGATGAAGCTGACTGTTGCTTATATTGAATAAAGGAAACGAAGTGTGGGAAATCAGTCAAGAGTTTTATTGTTCTATCCTACTCTACAGTTTCGGTCCCATCTGGACCATCTTCAGGAGTGAATAGAATTAATGTTTGTGTGAGTTAATATCTGTGTGTGATAATAAATTATGTGAAGGTCGATGTAATAAAAATGAGAAAAACAATAATGTTTTCAGTCCAATTTGAAAATAAAATATTTTAAAAACATGTGCTTGGCAACAACTGACCGTTAAGAAAGCCCAAGACTAAGTGATGTTAACTTACACAAACATTAATTCTATTCACTCCTGAAGATGGTCCAGGTAGGACCAAAACTGTAGAATAGAATAGAACAATAAAACTCTTAACTGAATTCCTACATTTCGTTTCCTTCATCTAATGTTATATGTCAAATTGGCATTTGGACAAAAATTGTATTTTTCCTCTTATAGTATTTGCATTTGCTGTGAACGTGATAGCACAAAAATGTGAAAAACAGAATGTAATATCAATCAATAAAATAATAGAGCAAGAGCCCACGACGGCCAGACCTTCGTTATTTTATAAAAGTTGAAAGTTTGCCCATGCATGTCTCCTACATAGGTAAGAACGACCAGCGACTATAGAGTTTGGGTCGTGGTTACTTTGGCAGGTAATAGGTAGTAAAGGTAAATAAAATAGCACCTTAAATTCGTTAGAGTATAAAGCTCAATTTTTTTATATTTTCTTCGGGATAACTTTAGAAATCTTGTCATCCATTGCCGGACACTTATGACAGTTGCTATCCCCTGTTAGACACCCCTAAACTATATAGTATAAAAGCTGAATTTTATATATGTTACTCGGGGACCTATAGAAAGATGTTACCCCAATAGCCGGACAGTTTTAATGGTTTTTACATCTTGCCAGACACATTGAAAATCCGTTGTAGGTGCGAGCGGGAGTGCTTAGTCAATTTCGATTCTTGAAAATATCCAATGAAAAAATAATTTCATTACGTTCACAGCCATCTTATATAGAGTAAAAATTTTTATTTTAATATTAAAATATACAAAAAAAAATATTATTACAAGAAAAAAAAAAGTATTTAATTGTTCATATAAATTTCATCATTATCGTCGATATTTTCATTTTCTTCATCATGACTGCTCCAGTCGATGGCCTGATCGTCGCCAATATCGCCTTTTTTGTCATTTTCTGAAAAAAAAATGAGCAAGTTTATACAATTATGAATAATTGAAAAATTATTCACAATAATTTGTCATAATAATTACATACCTGATTGAGTTTTGAGCGAGTCACTAACATAGCTTGGTAGTTGATCTCCTTCAAACCATTTGAACTGGTATTTGTCATTAAAAATTTAAAAAAATAATCTAAAACTTGAAAAATTCCAATCATAACATTGACAACTCTGAAGTCATATTGAATAAATTAATTTTATTGTCCTAAATTTTTCGTATATTGTAAACCGTATTCATAATCGTGAAAGACAGTTTGTTGACAAAATGACAATTAGTTTGATTAATTAGGTAGGCTCTCAAGTAGTGTTAGGCTAGGGCCCCATAAATTGACAGTTCGCCTCTGCAAATTTGAAAATCCTAGACAATAGACACTCTCACATCCATCAAAAAAGAAAAATTTCAATCTAAACAAACTATCAGGTACCGTAGTATATTTCAAAATGATCGCCCTAAACCCTCAACAGAAACCGTAACCGCCAAACTAATGCGGTTAGTTTGGTTACAGAAAGTAACCAAGAATTTTGACAACTGCGTTCCGTAAACCTAATCTTTTGTCGAAAAAGTAACCGCGTTTATCGTGATTCAATTTCGGTATATACTATAAACGGCAGATGATGCGCAATAATGAATCGCAGTCGACTAAGTGCCCTATCACACTCACATTCGCTTGAACAGTTGTTACCTCGCGCTCGCACCTACAGCAAACTTTCAATGTGTCTGGCAAGATGTAAAAACCAATAAAACTGTCCGGCTATTGGGGTAACATCTTTTCATAGGTCCTAGAGTAACATATATAAAATTCAGCTTTTATACTATAACGAAAGTATAATCATAATTTATTATAGTTTAGGGGTGTCTGGCGGGGGGCTGCAACTGTCATAAGTGTCCGGCAATAGAAGACAAGATTTCTGAAGTTATCTCGAAGAAAATATAAAAAAATTGAGCTTTATACTCTAACGAATTTAAGGTGCTATTTTATTTACCTTTACTACCTGTTACCTGCCGAAGTAACCACGACCCAAACTCTATAGTCGCTAGTCGTTCTTATCTATGTAGGGGACATGCATGGGCAAACTTTCAGCTTTTATAAAATAACGAAGGTCTGGCGGTCGTGGGCTCTTGGGCTATAAGTCAATGTAAGTTATGCTGTCTAGTATTAGTTTACTGTAAATGCGATCGCAATTGCAAAAATTTGTTTGTAAAATTGATAAGATAGTTTTAATAAATCAAAATTGTTTAAAAAGTTCAGTAATGGCATACTTTGATGTACTTGTTACAAAAAGTATCGTATGCAACATGGACATTGAACGACCGTCATTACTGACACGGATAAGATTGGCTGCACGAAGCTACGTCTTGAGCTTCGTTCTCACCTTCGCCTCGTGCAACCAATTTCATCCTGGACAGTGATAATGACTCAATGCTTATCTAGCCATTTCATTAGATTTATATGCTCTGATGCGATTGTCTATATAATGTATGGATTAATTTCTATTTCATTATACGCTTATTATAAAACTATAAAATTGCTGTTATTCCTGTCAGAATCAAATTTAATATTCTACGTAAATTTATCTCTATTATTTTCGAAATTTTTAACTTTTTTTCAGTTTAAATGAGAATAGATATTCGCAATATAAGATTGAGAAGTTTAACCTAACAAAATATGTTTAAATAAATGATAACAAAAAAGATTAGGAATTTAAATTATAATTATCAGGCTGAAAGAGTACAAAAGAGGACAAACATTGCTCATAAAAAATTATTAATTGAATGTCCCAAATTGTTACATAGTTTTTCACAGAGTTTCTCGAAATATAGAGGCACGAAGAATTTTTTAAATGGTCGCACGTTCTCAAGATCCAAATTTATTAACGTTCTTAAGTAATTCGTCAAGTTACGATTTCCTCAAACTACTTTTATTGACAAAATTGAAACTTAACATAAATATATCAGTTTGATTATTTTAAGGAATGTCTTAGGAAGCTTCATGAATTCGGATATATGTGTCAAGTAATGGTAACCAACAAAGTCTTTGAATTGCTAGTTGAAAGAAAGGCAAAATCTCGAAGAGATTAGTTGGTCAGACATTTTTTACCAAAAGAATTTTGTTCTTTCTAGTAATAATATAATATTATTAAAATTTCAAAAGTGAGTCTTTATTAATTATTTTTAGAAGTTACCTTCAATAAACATTGATAACTGAATATAATATAGAATATAAAACCTGCATCTTCGTAATGTTTTTTTTTTTTTTTTGATTTAACACTATTTTTATTCTTTAGGAATTATCCATCAATCTACTAACGTGCATCAAGTGTTTGTTACACTAGTATCGGGTAAAAGACGTGATTGATATTTATTTTATTCTATTTTTATTTATTCGCAAATATTGTGAACATAAACTTCCTCTAGTTTCCAGTTTGAAGAGATACGTATTGCAATTTCATGATGGTGGTAAGATTATAGATGATTTATTATTTTTTGATTTGATTTTTAAAAGAAACATTGATATTATTCACATAAATCCAGAATGGATAGTTGTTATATTAGTTTATAAGATTTTATTGTGGTGTTTGTTCAAAGTTATCCATATCTTAAATTTGATACCAGTTCTTTTCAACATTCTATATACTTGGATATATGAACGTTTTTAAAATGTTTTTCTAGTTTTTTATAACAAAAAATCTGACGTGAACATCACGTGACTTATTTGTACATCATTGGGTATATATATATATATATATATATATATATATATATATATATATATATATATATATATATATATATATATATATATATATATATATATATATATATAATACGATGTGATTTTGTGTTTGATTATATATATCATTAGATATATAGAATCAAACACAAAATCCCATCGTTCCACAGTTGATCATTTTGGATTTACCCAAGAGATTCCAAGAATCTGTCAAGTAAAATGCGCTTTCAGCCGAGTCGGTTGCTATGGAAACAGTAGGCCATTATTCTTATACTACAACATTCCTTAATACTGATTTCCAAAATTCTACGACTGCCAACAGATCTGATTTTATGCGCAAAATTAAAAAATAAATTTCTACTGAAGGGCACTTCCGGTTTAGCCTATTGTTATGAAAATCCAAAAGACTGTCAAATAAAGTGCACTTTCGATTCGGTGGATCCCAATAAAAATAGGATATGAGGATAATTTTTGTAACGATAACCTTTCCGCTGATGGCGTGGTTGTTACTTTTGACGTCGCTTTTGAAAACTGCTAACGGTGTGCTCGGGCGCCAATACGGTCGGTGACGCAGTTTTTCTATGACGGACGGCTGGATAGCTCAGACGGGAAGGGTTAGGGTTGTTGAAAATAATTATCAGGAGGTAGGTGTCACAATGAGATTTATTCACACACAAAAATACGACGACGATGAACATAGAACATCATTTTACAGAACTCTTACGGTGATACTTCGGCGGACGGTGACGGACGGCTGAACATGACACTCGACACCAGCGGTCGCAGATGACGAGCAACTTTCTATGCGGGTGGAACCAAACTTGCTCCCTCGCAGTGACTCTACGTTAATATGGTTCGATACTGTGAAGTCACCAGGTGACTCCTCCAGCAGTGCTTCTACGTTAAAAATAATCGACGCTTCGAAATCACGAAGACTTCTTCAGCGGAGCTTCTACGTTAAATAATCAACACTTCGAAATCACGAAGACTTCTTCAGCGGAGCTTCTACGTTAAATAATCAACATTTCGAAATCACGAAGACTTCTTCAGCGGTGCTTCTAAATAATCCAAAAAATATTCTATTGTTGAAAGTTATCCATATCTTAAATTTGATACCAGTTCTTTTCAACATTCTATATACTTGGATATATGAACGTTTTTAAAATGTTTTTCTAGTTTTTTATAACAAAAAATCTGACGTGAGCATCACGTGACTTATTTGTACATCATTGGGTATATATATATATATATATATATATATATATATATATATATATATATATATATATATATATATATATATATATATATATATATATGTATATATATATATATATATAATACGATGTGATTTTGTGTTTGATTATATATATCATTAGATATATAGAATCAAAAACAAAATCCCATCGTTCCACAGTTGATCATTTTGGATTTACCCAAGAGATTCCAAGAATCTGTCAAGTAAAATGCGCTTTCAGCCGAGTCGGTTGCTATGGAAACAGTAGGCCATTATTCTTATACTACAACATTCCTTAATACTGATTTCCAAAATTCTACGACTGCCAACAGATCTGATTTTATGCGTAAAATTAAAAAATAAATTTCTACTGAAGGGCACTTCCGGTTTAGCCTATTGTTATGAAAATCCAAAAGACTGTCAAATAAAGTGCACTTTCGATTCGGTGGATCCCAATAAAAATAGGATATAGACGGTATAATCGTCCTAAATACTGAATTCCAGCAATCTACGTTCAATCGTTTTGGATTTATGCGGAAAATTCAAAAAATGTTTCGAATAAAGTGCTCTTCCGGTTTAGTCGATAGCAATCATAATGCAGGGTGTACAACTAAATATTATAAAAATGCCTAATACAAAATTTAAATATTCTACGACTGATTGTTTAGAATTTATGCGAAAAATTCAAAAAGTCTGTCATATAAAGTGCACTTCCGGCTCAACCGATTGGTACGAAAATAGAAGATGACCATTCAGATGGTACAGCAATTCCAAATGCTAAATTCCAGTATCCTACGGCTGATCATTCTAGATTTATCCGGAAAATTAAAAAAAGTCTCAGGTAAAGTGCACTTCCGGTTTAGCCGATCGCAACCATACTGCAAGATGTATAATAAGATGTTATAGAAGTGCCTAATACGAAATTTCAATATGCTATGGATGATTATTCTAGATTTATGCAAAAAATTCAAAAAAAGTTTCAAGTTTCAAGCTTGGCCGATTCATAGAAAAATAGCAGATGACCATTTTGATATAACATCAAGTTCAAATACTGAATTTCAATATCCTACGGTTGATCATTCTGGATTTATGTGAAAAAATCAAAAAAAGTTTTAAGTAAAGTGCACTTCCGGTACAGGCGATTGCAACCATAATGCGAGGTGCAAATCAACACCCTCTACCAGTCTCAAATATGAAATTTCAGCATTATACGTTCAACCAGTTTTGAGATTTTCGAGTTACGCACGCATGAACGCACGCACGTACGAACGCACGAACGCACGCACGTACGAACGCACGAACATACGTACCGACATCAAGCCAAAAATAGTCAAAATGGATTCAGAGATGCTCAAAACGGACATTTCCATCAAAATCTCGATAGATGAATTTTGTCGGTTACACAATACTTTCTTGTACTTAGTACAAGTAAGTCAAAATATATACGTATCCATATTTTTCTGACCTGTCCAAATATTCGTAGTTGTTCAGAAAATAATAATTGAATTATGTGAGAACTGGACAAAATCCTTTTCTATTCGTGATCAAGTTAATAATAAATAATCTAAGTTAAAGCATCGCCCAATTGGAAAAAAAAAGGGAAATTAAGGCAAATATTTCTATACATTTTCTATTACAAGTCCATACTTTCGGCTTACAAATTAAATAAAACAAAATTAAACAAAACAAAATTAAACATCTGGGGGAATTATTAAAACTCATCTGCAACACTTAAATCATTCTTGAGCATTTGAAACTTGATATTTTAATTTAAATTCTCAGAAACGCATTTATGTTAATTTCAATGCTAACAGTTCAATTCATACCATCCTTCCTTTAGTTACCAATAGTAGCTGTCAAAATTACATTCATAAAAGAAAAATATGTTGACATATAATTGACTATCTTACGAAAATTAGGATGATTGAAGATAATATTGGGAGACACACATATAAAAAGTATCAAGTGCACTCACGGAGCTTTCAAAAACACTACCTTCGATCGTATTTTTAACCAAGTCGCTCGTTCATTAAAGAATAACTTTTTACACTTGTATCTTGAATATCTATTCAACTACCCAACATAAGTATTTTTCTTCAAAATGATGTGAAAATGACTGATAAAAACAGCGATAGTGTTTGACTCGGAAGCTGAGCAAGATACATGGACAAATGGACCATGCAAACCGTGGTTCTTGTGGTTTCCTGGTGCCGGTGACCGGAGCAGAGACGCGCAAACACTTTCATACCGCAATACGATAAACCACCAACAAAACAAATTTTTCAGCGAAAGTAGACAAACAGTTCACATCAAATTTAGTTCATTATAAAATATCTAAATAAATACATACAATCAATAGACTATTCAACTTTACAATAGCTTGAATGAATCAGGATTAACAGATTTAATTTTGATGTATTTTTAATTGATGTACCAACTTTTATTATCAATTTTTATACGTAGCCTCTTTAAATTTGATCAAACTATTTATTCGAGTCGAAAAAGCCAAACTATTACCAAACACCTACAATGAGTTAATGTGTAGGCAACTGAATATTGATGCATATATCTTTTAAATAAATTATAAAATGAAAAACGCAACAGTAATTCGGAATTAACTTCTTGATGTAGGTCGACTAATTCCGATTTATTTGAATCAGTTGTTGCGAGAAGAAAATTGGAAAAGAGAATAGTTTCATGTATAAAAGTTGCTTCATTCAAGGTTTATATCGATCATTAAATAAAATTTATCATATATTTTAGTTTTGATTATATAAATTTCTGGTTTCATCAATTTTGAAAAATAAAATTGTTCGTTGAATGTTCAATTTGAAAGAAAAAAAATTGAAATTCCTTCGTAGAAAAAATAAAGTCGAACAAATATAAATACATTTTCTTTGTAAAAAAAAAATGAATTGACATAAATCTTCTGAAAATGAAGCATTTGACGATCAATTATATTTTTATAATTGATTACAATGAATAATTTTGAACATTTCTTTTAAATGATACGGACTTGCAAAGAATTAGCTTTATTTTTCACATACTGTCAAATATTTATTTAAAAAATTGAGATAAATATTGTAATTCAGTAACATTTATAGCGAAATAAATGTATCTTACTATAGTTATGTGGATCAAAATCCAGTTGACTTTACTATTTAATAGATAGTAAATGAGTAAAGTTGGATAGATTGAAACCAACAATTAAACTAAGAACAATAGTATTGAATTGATAATATAATATTTTTCCGTAACAGAACACATAATATTGAAAAGGTTGAATTATGACAAATTTATCGTTTGCAGAAACATCAAAGACTGAAAGCATATCAAAAATAATGAGAATGAAACCCTAGTGTGATATGAATAATATTGAAGATTAAAGGTGAAAATCAAGTCTTAATCACACTCTTCAAAATATCTTTTTTTTTTTACTGCCAGAAATTCAATAATTATCAGCGTTATAACTCCATATTTTGAATCCCGTAATTTCATAGTATGAGTACATTGATATTAAAATTACATCATGTATTTGTTTGAAATTTGTAATTTTAGTATTTATGTAACTTTTCGTTGTGGACTCACAGTTCTGATGATGGTTGCCCAGTAACCGAAACAGGTAAATAACATGACAAATATTTTGAACAGTGTGATTAAGATTCGGTTTTGACCTTCAATATTCAGTATTAAATACTGAAAATATAAACAATAATATTTATTCTTGTAACAGACAAGTAAAAATGTGGAATTCGTCAGTGATAAAGCAAAATAAATTTTTCTAAATGAAACAGTAGTCTCTACTATTAAAATTTATTACAGAAGCATTTTTTTTTTTTTGTTGATATGCGCCTGTGTAGGCGAAATAAGATTTACCGGTAGGTGAAGCAGGTTGCGGTGAACGGTTGACATGTGAGCCTTGCGAACTGGAACTCGGAGATACTGAATCGCGCATCGTTCACTCGATGGTACCGAAGTTGGGTTCACCTGAAATCAATTTATCCGTATTATTATTATTATTCTACTTATGGTATCATACTACTTCAAACACAGATTCAGAGATAAACTGAAACTTCTAGGTAGAAAAAAACTGAAAACAGTGATGAAGACTTATTCCATGGAAAATTTATGAGAAAAAATTAATGAAGAATGGCATTTTGAAATTCCTTTGGTACATAAAATTCTGGACATGTTTACAAAAAAGCTCCATACACATACTGACGCAAGCACATGTGACCTATACATAAGAAAATCTGCGATTTTTATATTTGCTCAACTATAAATAATATCATTGATTGAAATAATTTCCCTTTTCATTAACGTTGTTATAAATAAAACGTCAGTCAAATCAATATAAAAACTTTCGCTATCATATAAGGAAATATATACTTGAAAGTAATTTGTTATCAAATTTTACACTTGTATACTTGAGTCTGCGGTTTATAATAACTATACGAAGTTTGATTACAATTAATCATATATTTTATCTTATCTCTTTTATTAGGGAGGAAATTTACTCTGGATAAAATTTATTTGATCATCACAAATTCATATATTTATAAATTCATCTTTAGTAGAATTATTCGAAAAAATATATTTGAATATATATCACTTCACATATACATTGTCGCAGCCACACAAACGAGACTGTCGACCAGAGTTACAATATCTTAGTGACCTAATAATATTCAATGTTATTATAGAGTAACGCAGAAAAATTGAGCTATATGTTTAAGCTATTTTTTCGATGAATTATATAGCCGCCAATATTCTATTATTAGAATTTTCTTGTTATTCTTAATTGGAATGAATAATTTTAAGTTTCCGCAAAACATTTGCTCATATTTCATAAAAAATTCATCAGCTACTCATATATTTTTACTGAATAATCATAAACAAGATACAGCTTTCTTCGTGTTTGAATCAAATAAGCACGAAATAAATTTTCTCTTTTAAAATTAAATTAACATTATTAACGGCAAAGCACAATTAACACAATAAAATTACAACATATGTATAATTATTTAAAAATAATATTGGATTGCCTAAATTCGTCAACAAGAACAAGCGCAAACAATGAAAAAATCCTTTGTTTAAGGTGTCGTGGATTTTCAGATCATAGCGCTCGCGTGATCTTTTGTTTTAGATAAGAAAACGAACAAACTTATTATCTGCGGTAAATAAAACAATCGTATTTGGTTTCCTTTATGTTGATAAGTTCCTACATCTGTTATTTTAAAAAGTACAAAAATATAAATATGTAAGATGATAAGCAAAGTGCTCTAAGATGATATAGAACTAAGATTACTATAAATGACCCTTAGAAATAAGATGTATTTCAATATTCGATTAATTCTCTATTAGTTTTTGATTAAATACTTATTTGTCAAATAAAAATCGAATGATGACTGCTCTGTATTGCCGTACCACTCAAGTATTAAACTTTTATTCGAGATACCTAATCTATTAATTTTATGACAAATTTCGGCAAATGGAAATTCGTGTTGGTATAATGAGATATTTTCATCCAAGACTTTTGTAATATATAGATGCATTAGGTATCCAATCCCAAATACATAAAGCTGCCCAGCGCAGCTATTTGGAAAAAATGTTACGAATATGTATGCGATTTTTTTGAAAAGAACAACCAGCTTTTTTCTTGTAATTCACTCGTCACATTTCTAAGTTCAGCATGTTGGTTCATACAAAATTTAATTCAGTCAATATCTGAAAATCACCGATGTACAAAATTAAAGTGCCAATAATCGATCAAAATTAGTCTAGTGTAGGTAATATCAATTCTATCGTAGTATTATGATCATTTTATCAATATGATCGGTTAAATAGATTATATTGCCTTATTAGAAGGATCATTTTATTGACTGAATAGCTTGACGAAACATTAGGCTTGTATCTTATTTTGAAAGAGAATCATAATATTTTGTAAAATTTGATGATAAAAATTGGATATTGATACCATTCAAAACGCTGCTTAGTTCTTAACTCAATTAATGTTTTCAAGTCTGTATGTCTATCAGGAAGAAAATACTCAAAGTTAACACATATAATGATACATTTATCATAGCAACAGATTATTTATCTTGAAGATTGCTAAGAATGTATAAAAAGTATGTTGAGATGCTAAGCAATCATAGAAGTTTGTGATCAATGAACATTCCTTATTTCAATTTATTTCCATCGCTCTTATCGTTCAATCAATATCGATTGAAAAAGAGGAGAAATATGCTGATAGTCGAACATCATATCTATGTTGTCCATAATTATTCATTTATTCATTAACATATAAGTTTTATGCCAATCGGCTTTATACAATAAGTTTATGATATGGTTAATAATTACTTTTAAAGCATCAAACAATTCTTAGAAAATCCTTAAGTAGATACCTATTACAATTGCACTTTGAACTAAATTTAAATTAAAAGTCAACAAGTAACGTAGCAACAGTCTCTTAATATTCGATGAAAAAGACACAATCGACCCACCAAAGAAATTCATATCCTTGCAATGAATGTTGACTAAGTTCGCAATCCTTTTTAATATTTTTTTTTTAACAATCACAATTATTAACCTCGCGAATAGAAATATTATCAATATCCTGGGTGAAGCCTTTTCCAAAAAATATGCTTTTAAAACAGTTGTACTATATCTATAAATTAATTCAATACTTCGTGATTAGGATGCATTATGAAATTTTCTAGAGTTGAAAGCTCTAATTTATATTCATTATGATTAACACACTTTCAAATACCTGTTGCATTTATAAAAGTCTATATTGTGCTGTAACAATTCTATGCAAACAAAATAAAAGCTACGATAAGTGTAAGAGCTGAAAAATGTGAAGAATCTAATAAATTAAAAAAATTTGACCTGAACATCACTTGACTTACTTGTACATCATACACAAATTTATTCAATAAAGTTTTCTGTCACTTCATATTATAATTAATATAATTTTAATAATATTTTGACATGTATAATGTCAAACAAAATCAAAAACTTGACAACAGATTATCATTGCCTACCTTATCAAATCAATTAAACTGATTGTTTTATACGGCAAATTCTGAATGTCTGTTATAAATATAAACTGCACTTTCGGCTCAGCCGATTGATACTAAAATAGTAGATAACTATTTTGATGCTACAATAAGTTCAAACACTAAATTTCAATATGCTGTGGCTGATCATTCTAGATGTATGCAAAAAATTAAAAAAAAGTTTCAAGTGAAGTGCACTTCTGACTTGGCTGATTCATACAAAAATAGCAGATAAGTATTCTGATACAACATCAACTTCAAATTCTGAATTTCAACATCCTACGGTTGATTATTCTGGATTTATTAGAAAAATTCGAAAAAAGTTTCAAGTAAAGTGCTCTTCCGGTACAGACGATTGGAACCATAATGCGAGGTGCATAACTAGACCCTATGCCAGTCTTAAATAAAAAAAATTAACATAATACGTTCAACCAGTTTTGAGATTTGCGAGTTACGCACGAACGCACGAATATACGTACCGACATCAAGCCGAAAATAGTTAAAATGGATTCAGGGATGCTCAAAACGGATATTTTCATCAAAATCTTTGATAGGTGAATTTTGTTGGTTCCGCAATACTTTCTTGTACTTGGTACAAGTAAAAATAGTGATGAATGATCGTGAGAAAAAAGATTATAATAGAGTGGTCAAGTTATCAATAAATAATTTCTTAAGGAGCATTAGTAGGAGTAGATATGTATTTGAAGTTAGAGAGATAATGTAACTATGTTCAACAGATCAATTTCATTCACGTTAACAATAGATCATACTCCAACAAAGAGCTATGATATCAGTCTTCTGATTAGTCGAAATGCAAATCAAGCTTACATTAGGTGAACTATTTTGTTTGAATTTATTATTAACTAAGATCTGAAGTCTTTGAAATGACTTGAAACTAATGAAAATACTCCTTAAATACGTCATTAAAATTCAATCAACTTGTTAAAGAATTTCTTCGGTAATATAGAGAACATTACAAGATATGCCAAAAAATTCCAGTTAATACATTTCTAATTACCATTATGTGGAATCAATCTTTCGTGTAAATGACATTTGATTATCTGTGTACAAGTTCTTGAAAATCTAAATTTAGCGACTTTCTGTCATTACATCATAAATGATTTTCTTAACAGGGAATTGCATCTAAACAAGTCAAGCAATAATTTCGATATACATAGTCTAAACTTCTAAACGAATATGTGAAATAAATATAGCTTTGGAGAATTTGAGATTGTAATATTGTTTGTTCTTCCATGCAAATCTCATGAAGTTCAAATTAAATCTATTTGAGGAGCCCATCAGTGCGAAAATTTTGTATTTAACCCTAAGAACAATTTCATAACAGTGTTGTAGAATCTTATTTTTTTGTATGTTTGATACTAATGCAAAACTATACTGCATCTAACATGGACTGATAACCGTAAATATTTGACAATATTTTATCACTATACAATTTCAAAATATTTCAGCCAGCGTCTGAAAATGTTTGCTGAGGAGCTGAGGTGATTTACTGCTATTGAGTAACTATTTTTCTATCGGATAGTTTGAAATGTAGCTTTTAATGTAATTTAAATTTTAAACAATAACATCAAAAAATATGTTTTATTTGAAAAAGTTCTGTATATAAAAATTATTCGAAACACAGCGTTTCAACAGCAATGTGCTGTCTTTTTCAATTGAATGAATGTATATAAAACATATTTATTAAGAAATGAGTTCTGAAAAGTTTTTTCCTTCATTAATAACATCAAACTTTATCCAATAGGATTACCACATTACATAATTTCCTAGTTTATATTTTGATAACTCTAGAAATAAACCTTCAATTTTTTTAAAAAAGAAGTTCAACAAAGACAAAATGTTTCAATTTATCCGCTTTATGAAATATATAGTCCATTCTTAAAGATAGAAGTACTACATACTAGGTACTGCGAAACTAAATTGTGGTTCACAGAGATTTTAATTCCTCCGAATAAAGTTAATAAGTATTTTATGATTTTCTTATTGAGAACCTTACTATGTACCAAGAATTATTTAAATTGTACTTAAATCGAATATGAATGTGAAAAATATATAATTATAGATAATAGAAGGAATATTCTAGAAAATGTATCCCTATACGGGTAATGAATTTTGAATGAAATAAATATCCTCAAATGAGCAAACTTGAATATTTCATGATTATTCGATTATTCTAATATTTTTTGTTTTATTTATTTCAATCTTTTTCATTTGATCAGAGAGCAACATTTTTTTGCGTTGTGTACTTCAAAGAAATAATTAAATTGCTAGATGAAATTCTAATCGCAATAATTGTACGTTCTACTCTTGTTATTTTTTTTTTATGACAGAGTACTAACAATATTTATTTGTTTACAAGAGACGTATATTCTGCTGTTCGTCTACTTAAAATATATCAGCAGAATATTTTGGATTCAACTTTTTAGTGGATTTTTCAATAAACACTTACTGACGAAATAGTGGAAACGTAGAATAATCTTATCATTCATTCCCAGTGCTTTATTCAACAATCAATAGATGAATTTGACTAATTTTAACCACTTTTTCGATAATATTTGACGTATTAGTTCAATTAAAAATATAAGTATATGAATCTTTGTGAGCTACAGTTTGATTCTTTAACCGGTACCTATATCCTTTCTGGAAAAAGTAGAAAAATATTTGTATGTGAAAGAATCAGAGCGTATTGAACTATATAATAATAATTAGAAAACATGCAAAACATAATATCAATATTTGCTTAACACTTGAAATGCACATGTTGTAAATTGTAAGATCATTGGTCATTTGCAATGTTGATATTTATAACTTTACTAACAAGAAATACAAATAATATTGGAACAAATTAGAAATTAAAACTGTCAAATATAGCGATAATATTGCTGACGTTAAGATTTTTTTTCTACAGTCGTGCGTAAAGTAGGTACTTCTCGATGCTTAAAGCACAGATCTGTGCTTAAAGTAAGACTTTTTCGCGTCTCCATTCACCACTACTTAAACGAATGGGAACTAAATTTCTGTGAATTAATGTTTTATCACCTCATACTACTCTATTAGTGAAATCTGAATGTCGTCTTTTGTTTTTGGCTCTCTTTGTGTGCTTGATAGTTGTCTAAATATGGACGTTGAGTGCCGTAGAAAAAACTATGTATGCAATTCGAGTATAAATAAGCATTATGACATTCCACCAATACTCAGCCTTATGTCATAATTCTCAACTTCACACTCATGTTGCGAAAATTACTATTCTTTGAACAATATTTCATTGAAAACTTTTTCCATTTTACCTGTTTTTAATTTTTCTGTTTTAGAGATATAAGTTCAAGAAGTCAATTTTTACATCTCAGTAATTGAGACTCTTGATTCTGTGGAGTTATTTGGAAATGATTGAATAAATAAATGTCATCACCAGTTAAATATCAATATATTTGTTTACTGTACTTACTGTCTTTAAAATAACAAGATATTTTACGTGTTTTAAAACAGAATTAAGATCAAAATCGCTACAAAACCTACACTAAAAGAAGAGCAAATATCGAATGTCTACTTGATTTTCTAAACATTACAATTAGCAAGTTATGTTAATATTTCATTTCCAAAAATTATCTACTCGATGTAATACCATATCTGCAAATTAAGATTATGAATAAAATCATCGAGTCATTCAAAAAGATGTACGAGGTATCTTGTTCTAAATTAATGTGAAATATAGATTTCATAAATACATACTTTTTCTAGATATCTATTAGATGAATGGAAATAAAATACAACTTCAACGACATCGAAGAAGCACAAATGCAGTTATGTACTTGGAAATAAATAAATTGGATTCTATTATTCCTGATAAAAATTGGGCACGTTTTCAGAATTATTGAATCAAAGATTAGAAGAGGAAATTCAAATTTCCTATTTAAATTTACTATGTATTCTTTATTTCTGTGGGGCACACAAATATAATACCGAAAGCCTTAGCAGACGAAAGATATTTGTGAACGACAAGCGTGTACGGAAGGAAGATAATACAGTCCAAAAAAGTTATTCTTTTCTGAAAAATGTATTATAATTTATTACCATACAAACCAGAATGAAGAAAGTGAGTATATGATCTACAGGACAACACGGGTAGTAGTGCATTATTAAGAACTTAACTAAGTCATGATGTATACTATTATTAAAAAGCATTTAAAAGCTTTTGTATCTTATTTATTAATTTGATTACAAATGACAACTATACATATACTGAACAATCAATGTCGAAAAAAAAATTTTTTTAACTTTTTTTCTAGATAGCGCAGCGAGCAGATATCAGCCAATTTGGAAAAAATATTAAGAGCTGTATTTACTACAATCAAATTTTGTAAGTGGAAAATGTGCCGCTTATTACAAGTAGGAAAAAGTATAGGTAGTAGAGAATTAGAATTCCTCTATTAGAAAATATAAATGAACTATGATAGTATCTTTAGTGTATATGCAATACAATATACCTATTTGAATACTTATTGTACAGCAATTTATTATTGAAAATATTATTTGAGATAGAACTTATTCATGTGTTGAAACTTCTACAGCAATCCAAAAGTAAAACAGACGGTATTTATATAAAAAATAGTTAATTTCAATAACAACTGTGATTCATGCATGCTGTACAGTAAAAGTTATTATAATAGAATAAAGGAATTCTGATGGCTATTAGAAAAGTAAATGGCTACGCTATTAGCCGTAATGTAATGTTTCTTATCTCTGCGATGACGCACTCCCAGTTTCGTCGCATCTTTATCGCACTCACCTACAAACCAACAACTCAAATACTTGCTAATTATTGCAAAATGTCGATATAATTACTCAGAAAATGAGTCTCATTATCTTTGTCACTCGGGAAAATACACTGGTTATCCAAAATTAGCTGATAAACAATTCCTCATTTGTGCTGTTCTCCTCAATTTAATTTTTCAGAATAAATCCATTCGATAGGTAACTGGATACGTGACTTTTCAACTTGCGTCACAGTATAATAACATCTTTTCTCTGTCGTAGTTTTGTAGAATTTAGCGTACTTATTGATACTAAAATCGAGTTCATTATGAAACATTTTTTTTTATATTTTGATATTACGCACTGCTAAAACAGCATTCAATGTTTTAAAATGATAGCTAATGGCAGTGAAAAACAAATCGAGAAAAAAAGCTATATTCTAGAAAGTACTTGAATATTTCTATGACAAATAGAGAAAAACCATTCGAGTGTGTGGCGGACCATGCATGCCCAATGAAGGCTTCCTTAGTGGGAAAGTTAAAATTCAAATTCAATAACAAAGTTAAAAAATAGCGTGTAACCGAAAATATATCATATTCCAAAAACTACACGACATATGTAATTAGAAGCAATTTTTTTTGAGAATATTTCTGAAGTTCTACTGCTTCAAATTTGTTTCAAAATTTTCCACGATACACTTGAGAAGTCAGAGGAGAGGAAACACTTTTTAGCGCATTTTTCCGAAAAAAGCGCTATTATATTCACTTTGGCTGTCTGGCTGGCGTGACGCTGAGATCTCAGCAACTATACTATTTACAGACTTGAAACTGGTACTAAATAAAAGCTGCTGTTTCGTAGGCTTGCACAAATTGCTTTAATTCAAGCTCAGTGATTGTGGAAAATTGAATTATTCAATTACTTGTTTCAAGTGGAACAATGTCCATAGATATCTATGACATTAGGGATATGGCAACTAAAATTTATTAAAGTAGATAAAAATTTAGTTACAACTTTCGCCGCGGGTGTCACTATTATTATGTACAGTTGTCAAATCTGTCCGGGATTCATTCAATGACTTGTTTGACGCGAACTTGAAGCTTATTAGAATGAATTATTATTATTGGATGAAAATTTGTTTACTTTTGGTGTATTTTTTTTATATAGCTTTGATAAAGATCAAATTATTATTTTAAGGTACAGCACTTGACCTCCCGTCAGTCAATAACTAAACAATGAAGATTAGAAGGTATTTTTGAGTTTGTATTTGCATAAATTATGTACCTATCAAATAGTCAACTTGAAACTAGTACTAAATGGAAGCTGCTGTTTCGTAAGTTTGCCCAAGCTGCATGATTTCAAGTTCAGTAATTCATGAGCTGTCAAAAATGCGCTTTCATCATCTAGATGATTCTTCAATTTTTAGCGCATTTTTCCGAAAAAAGCGCTATTATATTCACTTTGGCTGTCTGGCTGGCTGGCTGGCTGGCGTGACGCTGAGATCTCAGCAACTATACTATTTACAGACTTGAAACTGGTACTAAATAAAAGCTGCTGTTCCGTAGGCTTGCACAAATTGCTTTAATTCAAGCTCAGTGATTGTGGAAAATTGAATTATTCAATTACTTGTTTCAAGTGAAACAATGTCCATAGATATCTATGACATTAGGGATATGGCAACTAAAATTGATTAAAGTAGATAAAAATTTAGTTACAACTCTAGCCGCGGGTGTCACTATTATTATGTACAGTTGTCAAATCTGTCCGGGATTCATTCAATGACTTGTTTGACGCGAATTTGAAGCTTAATAGAATGAATTATTATTATTGGATGAAAATTTGTTCACTTTTGGTGTATTTTTTTTTTATATAGCTTTGATAAAGATCTAATTATCATTTTAAGCTACAGCACTTGACCTCCTGTTTGTCAATAACTAAACAATGAAGATTAATAGTTATTTACATAATTAGTTATGAAAAGTGCCATATTGTTTGACGAAACGTAACATTTGCCAAAACGAGCGAAGCGAGTTTTGCAAATTACGTGAGTCAAACATAACGTATTCTGTACAAAATTTTATCTAATTCCGTCAGAATAATTTTAACTATATTTTTCAATGGGAACATCTCTCACGTCACATCACCAAATTCAGATGACTGTGATTCATGACCATCTATTGTTACTACAGAAACAAGAGTGCACTGAAATAAACAAATATCGAATTTTCACAAAACGTCAAAATAATTTTTTTAAATGTGCTCAAGCAGTAATATCCTGAGTGATAAAGTACTCTTTGATATTAAAGACTCTGCCAATGCTGCATACTGTGAATAATAAATCTTTCTTTTAATTGTACGCAGATAAGTATAATTGATTAGCTCTGAAACATTGCCAGTTACGTAAATTCATTACGTAACTACTTTATGCTACTTTACGCAACTGTTGCATTGCAGTTATGAAAAATGGGACGTTGCATAACGTCAGGAATTGATGTAAAGTTTGACTTTTCAAAACGGAATTAGATAAAAGGTATTTTTGAGTTTGTACATGTATAAATTATGTACCTATTGAATAGTCAACTTGAAACTAGTACTAAATGGAAGCTGCTATTTCGTAAGTTTGCCCAAACTGCTTGATTTCAAGCTCAGTAATTGTAAGAGATGGTAATTTGCGAAATCTCTGAAGTAACAAGCATTCATGAGCTGTCAAAAATGCGCTTCCATCATCTAGATGATTCTTCCATTTTTTGGAAAAATATTCACTTTGGCTGTCTGGCGTGACGTTGAGTTCTCAGCAACTATACTATTTACAGACTTGAAACTGGTACTAAATAAAAGCTGCTGTTTCGTAGGTTTGCACAGATTGCTTTAATTCAAGCTCAGTGATTGTGGAAGAATAAATTATTCAATTACTTGTTTTAAGTGAAACAATGCCCATAGATATATATGACATTAGGGATATGGCAACTAAAGTTTATTCAAGTAGATAAAAATTTAGTTACAACTTTAGCCGTGGGTGTCACTATTATTATGTACAGTTGTCAAATCTGTCTGGAATTCATTCAATGACTTGTTTGACGCGAATTTGTATCTTATTAGAATGAATTATTATTATTGGATGAAAATTTGTTTACTTTTGGTGTATTGTTTCATATAGCTTTGATAAAGATCAAATTATTATTTTAAGGTACAGCACTTGACCTCCCGTCAGTCAATAACAAAGCAATGAAGAATAAAAGGTATTTTTGAGTTTGTACATGCATAAATTATGTACCTATCAAATAGTCAACTTGAAACTAGTACTAAATGGAAGCTGCTGTTTCGTAAGTTTGCCCAAACTGCTTGATTTCAAGCTCAGTAATTATGGGAGATGGTAATTTGCAAAATCTCTGAAGTAACAATCATGAGCTGTCAAAAATGCGCTTTCATCATATAATCTAGATGATTCTTCAATTTTTTACGACTTTAAAAGCGCATAACTCACAAACTATTGGCTTAAATTGAAAAATCATTTCAAGACGTTTTATCATTTTTCAAGACCTATCGAACAATACTCTACAAGTTTACACACTTATGTGCACTGAATTTTTTTTTCATCCCTCAGTTGCAAGTCCTAATTTTCTTTTTTTAGTATTTTTACTACACCGTTGTACAACATTTTATAGAAAACACTTTCTTTCGGAGAATCATCTATATAGTGCCAATAGTCTCTAAGTAAAATGATTGTCAAATACGGACAAACGGACAGGACGTCAGAGTTCCGTTTTTGTCGTTTAACTACAGCGCCATAAAAAGGATGGAAATAACTCGTCCAAAAATCAGTTAAAAGGCATAGAACAGTAATTTATTCAACAAATAAAGCATTATGACATAAATCTGTTTTTTTTTGAGACGAAACTTGACGAGTCGCAAAAATTGTTGTCCGAATTTCATAATACTTATCTACACACACAAGATATTTTTTACAGTTTTCAACTTACATATTTGGATAATTAAGTTTTCAATAGAAAGCACGGAGTACAAGTTGATTTTTAGACTACAAATAATCTAGCAAATGGACCAATGATGAATGTCCCGCATATTGCTGCTAATATAAATTTTGAAAAATTCAATTTAGAACACAAACTTTAACTACCATGCGTTTATATGGTAGTAAAGTTGTGATGCGTAAAGGTTCAGATTGCGATATGTAAAGCACCATACTTGAGGAGATCAAAGAGAAATTTTGGTTACTTAAATTAGCTGCTATGTATGTATTGATAGTGGTATCATTGGGATGCGTGTAAAAAATTTGAAAAAATCGTTTGGTTCACGCTTTGTTTGCAAAGTGTTAACAACTAAGTTTAACGATGGCTGTAAAAAAAAATTTCACGTGAGTCCTCTTTTGTTCCGTATGCTTCAATATTTGGTAAATATGCAAATATGTAGAAAAATATTTGGAGTTTTATTTTTCCAAGACTATGAAAGCGTAGCTTTTTTTAAAAGAACATAAAATGACTCCCTCTTTTCTCGGTTTTACAATTTAGTTTTGAAATCTTATTCTATTTTTATCTATTTTATTATTATTGATAGTGAGTAGATAATTACTTCAATAAAAACAAGTTTTTATATTTTATTTATATGGATAGATATTTCTACAATACTGTGACGATTTTTAGATTGTAATTCGAGTATAAAAAATGAGTATCATATTAACAAATCATAAATTATTTTTATTTCGAACGAGTAATCAAGATAATTATCCAAGAGTTACATGTGTGGTAATCACTTGTAACACAACTCCAATAATCAAGTTGGATTACACAGACGCATTTGGCGTAGAACGTCTAATACAAATACGAAATCCAACTGTGTTAACTTTTTATATTTCTTTTCTTTTTAACAATTCAAGCAAAACTCGTCTACCATTGTCATTTAATTTAGATCATGGACACGTACACTATCAAGTTCTGATAATATCTACTTTAGAATAATTATCAACTGTTTCTGTAAAAAGTACAGAATTATATGTATGTGGTGATAGTAAGTTGTTTATTTTACGGATATTATTAAATACTGATCCATATCACTGAATAATAATCCATAAGAAACGTAAGAACGCAAGCTGTATTATAGTAATTTATGCAACAAAAGTTTTAAGTTAAGCATTATGACATGAGACTGAGCCACTAAAATTGTTGATCAAATAAGACGATGCTTGAATACACTCGTACTGCATTAAAGATTTTCCAACGGTCATTAGTAACTTTAAAAACAAATACGAAACGCGTAACACAATATTAGTTGACATCTAGACCTCATAAATAAGCTTAACAATGTATACAGAGCTGCGAGTTGCCAAATATCATATAGTTCAGAATTCATTTTTCCTACAGCAGTGCGTAAAGAAGATACTTTACGCATCGTTTGCTCTTTTCAGGTCCTAATTTTATCAACATTAACAGTTTTAGCAACTAAATTTCTGTGAATTTATGCTTTTTGTCACTCTGACTGATCCCATTAGGTCGGATATTTGAATCTAAATGTCAACTTGTGCTTTGGGCTCCCTTGCTATGGGCTCAATAATTGTTAAAATGTGGAAGTCAAAGGTCGTAGAAAAAATATTGTATGCAATACAAGTGTAAATAAACATTATGACATTCGACCAACAACTTTACACTCTTGTTGTATGAATTGCTATAATTTCAGGCTTAATAATAGTTATTTTTACAATTAATTAGTAGGGAAAGCAATATTTCTTTTAATGAGACTGTAGTTAGATGCATGACAGTGAAGACGGAGCGCCATCAATCAAATTCGTAAAAAAAAATATGGTTTCATACGTGTTACACGTAATTTATCTGCTTACTTATACACAATAAAAAGTGAACTTTTTCTGTCGTATGCTGAGATTTATTCATCACCCTTTAAATAATCCATTCCAATAACCAAAATTCTCACGTTATTCAATGTGTAAAATATGCAAATTCTAAGACGTTGCATTGTCCAATATCTGATCACGTGTTTCTAACCTTGCATTTGAATATAAATTAGGATATTTTTATAGATAATTCTATCTTAAATACAATTCGAAATTGCTATTTTAATGTACTAACAAATGAATCACTCTAACAATCTAGTTTTTTGACTGAATATCATTCATAAATTGAGTTAACATGTGAGCTGATTACATGTTAACAATGCTTTGCGCAACAGGACCTTATTGATGTGATTGGTTGTTAGAACACTAGGGTTGAATGAGAAGTGATAGGATATTGCACATAGTCAAGTTACAACAAAATAATCATTGCAGTTTATCTCCAAATATACAAACCCTACATGTTTGAAGAATAAATAAATTTAATCTATTATTTTCCTGTTCTTGTAAATATTTATTACATTGACGGCGAAACAATTGGTTCAATTGATTATTAAGATAAAATTTAGTATTCATAAGGCAAGTATCAATTTCGCGCTGAATACGGATTTATGATAGTAATAAAATGGAGATTTGTAAAACAATGACTGTGCTGTTAATGACATCATCTTACTGATAAATTGTTTTTGTAATGGCAGTTCTAGTATTTACTGAATTTTCCTTTGAATATGGTTACTGTTACATTCTAAACAAATTTTGTTGTTATCAAGAGAAAGAAACACCAGATTTTGTTGGATATAGTTTTCATTATGGTATGAGTAACTGAGTCTTGAAACGTTATCCTATAATAGAGAAAAAGGGAAAATGGTTTTACATGACACATTGAATTTGACTTTACAATGTCGCTATTTTATTTTTATTAAAATTATTATTGATATTTAATTTTCTGGAATGAAATATTTTATAGCTCAGTTATTAAACACCTTTTCCAATCTCTGTTTCATTTTTAATTCGACTTAAATTTGAAATTTCAAAGCATAAATTGTTGTTAGACAGGTTATTGAATAACCAAACTTTTCTAACCATTTTTGCTGTTATACTTTCAAATTATATAGTTTTGTTCGTATTTTTTTTTTTATTCTTTGTTTAGAATGCTGGATGATATTTGTTTAAATAATGATTCATATATCTGAATAATTTACAACAAAATATTTGAAGCATGTGGGGAAGATTACAATTTGATTAAAACATATTTAAAACATTGGTTTTCAATCAGAATACTTAAAACATGATATAATCCTGCCATGTACTTTACCTACTGCTCGATCATATTGCTCTGTCCACTTTGAGAAATTTGATCGTAGCTATATAGATATTAGTAATTTTAATATTATGAAAATATTGAATGATACACAGAACATGAAATTCTGATGTTTCAAAAGACTGCTAGAAATTCTTATTTCAGGGAGCAAAGTAAAAGTAGATATTTTACCTCATATATGTTTCCCTCCTCTATACTACTGAAATACTGAAGATAGCGACTTTGATGTCGAAAATCGGAGTTGCTATAATAAAATATAATATATGTGTATTGTTTTGTTTTTTTCATATTTTTTGTCACATAGAGAAATATTTATTTGCAGAAATTGAATCTACTGTTGTTTGCGGTAAAGTTCTAAGCAATTATGAAAAGTCGTTGCATCAAATATGAAGTCATAAATAAATAAACATAAAGCAAATGAAATATTGAAGAAGTAAAAGCAAAGTGCAGGGAACTGATCAGAACGGTGGTTTTTATATTAAAGATTCATGCTTTTTTCTTGCTCAATCATTGGAGAGTGAAAGTTTAAAATTGTAATAATTCAGTTTGAAAGTAGATTTTTCTGCTATTTTTATAATAACCATCATTTACATACTTATGTATATATCTAGTATTCACGCACGACAGTCAATGTTTTCAGTGAATAAATATTGATTTTATAATTGCCATAATAAGTATACATGCGTTCTAGAAAGTGTATTTCTACATTGTAGCACGTGCTGTTCAAACAATTGGTCATGATCTGCAAATTTTATACTTTTTTTCCATTTGGAAACCTTCATTATCTATTATTGCCCTAAAATGACTGCTGTAAAACACAATTTTTAAAGTTGATTTATAGGTGATATCTATTCAAAAAGTATAATAGTAATAAGTATCTTCTCGTCAGTATCTGTTCTAAAGCAGCTGTATCGGTAAAATACACTTTCTCGGAAAAATTAATTAATTTTTCTCAATTAATC
The DNA here is from genome assembly GCA_963989225.1 of Dromius quadrimaculatus. Classification (NCBI taxonomy): domain Eukaryota; kingdom Metazoa; phylum Arthropoda; class Insecta; order Coleoptera; family Carabidae; genus Dromius; species Dromius quadrimaculatus. Next base: position 33,343,445 of record OZ022328.1, on the reverse strand, counting down.
CTGCATATAACGGTTCTAAGCCAAATTCCGTCTGAAAATTAGATCCAGAAATAAATGACTTGAATTTTGAAGTTCATACCTCATTTTCCTGACGAGTAGAATAAAAACTTTTCTACCAATCAAAATGAAAAGTGAGGTTGATTAACAGATAACAGTAAAGGCAATTTAACTTCTCCGGCCTGAGCAAAATCTTTCGTATACACGTTGTAGAAAGTGTTTTTTTAGTGTATACTTGTGTAGCACGTGGTGCTGGAACAGTTGGTGATGATAGTGGCTATTATCTGCGAGTTTATTACTTCTTTTTACTAATCGGCATATGCTGGCTGCAGCCACCTATGTTATATACATATGATCTAAGCAAGCTTATCCACCTGCCCCTCACGGCCACTATTCAACAAAAGCAACACCTGCCTGGCACGAGCGTAGCACGTGCCGGCTGCTCCAGCCGCTACAGCTGATCCATGAGAAGAGTTTTTACGAAGCTCCGATATAAAATCTTTGTTTTAAAATAATCTTCAATAAAAAATAAAATTGTGGTAAAATGCCATTAAGACAGGCACTGAGGGTTCTATAATAACGAAATAAACTGATACCGGTGAAATGTAGTTTCATGTCCGAAGCCTTCTATTTACTGGAATCCCGACATAACTCAAAGTTTTGGGGTTATTTTAATTTAGTAACTACAGTAATAAGTGATTATCATTTATATGACTCTTAACGAACTTTTAATTTATTCAAGTGTTTCATCATAAAATTGAAATTGATAAAAACATTTTTTCTACAGTCACTATAGAATGATACCCATTCCGCACGCTGTAGATACTATTAAAAAATATAAAATAAAAAGATGATTCCATCGAAATTGTACCATGTAGATATACGTAATGTTCTGCATTTTATTAATGAAAATTTTGGCCACACATCAATAACTCTTTTTTTTTTTGGTTTTTATTTTTGAGTCCATGCTCGCATAACAAACAACTAATTGTTAATATAACAAACTGTCATCCTGAAGTCTACTCTTTTAACCAGCAAATTCAGTAATACTAATTTGGGTATCAAGGCCGTAAAGATAATATTTTTTGAACGAATTTGTTTGCGGCCGAAGCGTTAGCTGAAATTGTGATTCAGAGAAGTTGAAAAAAAAAATTTTGACCGAGGGGCACACAACGTTTTTCAGGCAATCATCATGAAAGAATTCAAAATCACGAAATTTAATCTATTTATGTCTAAAACATTGCAATAATTGTAAATCTTAGTTGCCGTTGGAATTTTTTTATTTTATTGTCTTCTATCCAATTGACATTTATAAAAATGGAAGAATCATCTAGATGATGGAAGCGCATTTTTGACAGCTCATGAATGCTTGTTACTTCAGAGATTTCGCAAATTACCATCTCTTACAATTACTGAGCTTGAAATCAAGCAGTTTGGGCAAACTTACGAAACAGCAACTTCCATTTAGTACTAGTTTCAAGTTGACTATTTAATAGGTACATAATTTATACATGTACAAACTCAAAAATACCTTTTAATCTTCATTGTTTAGTTATTAACTGACAGGAGGTCAAGTGTTGTAGCTTAAAATGATAATTTGATCTTTATCAAAGCTATATAAAAAAAATACACCAAAAGTGAACAAATGTTCATCCAATAATAATAATTCATTCTAATAAGCTTTAAATTCGCGTCAAACAAGTCATTGAATGAATCCCGGACAGATTTGACAACTGTACATAATAATAGTGGCACCCGCGGCGAAAGTTGTAACTAAATTTTTATCTACTTTAATAAATTTTAGTTGCCATATCCCAAATGTCATAGATATCTATGGACATTGTTTCACTTGAAACAAGTAATTGAATAATTCAATTTTCCACAATCACTGAGCTTGAATTAAAGCAATTTGTGCAAGCCTACGAAACAGCAGCTTTTATTTAGTACCAGTTTCAAGTCTGTAAATAGTATAGTTGCTGAGATCTCAGCGTCACGCCAGCCAGCCAGCCAGCCAGCCAGCCAGCCAGACAGCCAAAGAGAATATAATAGCGCTTTTTTCGGAAAAATGCGCTAAAAAATGTGTATTAATTCCTCGAACTGCAAGAACTATAAGGTTGATGGAAGAATATAATATGTATTTCGTCGAAAACTGTCTCTTAGAGTTTATCAAGCTGTTTATATAGGTAGGTATGAAATGTTTATGAAGTAGTTTTTGACAGAGCAGTCCCAAAAAAGTAATATTTGAGAGATCACTCCCAAGAAGTGATATTAGACTGATGTGTATAAATAAGTAGAACTTCACGGTCGTTATCAAGGCCGCTTCGGCCAAAAAAGAACTGTAGGCCGAGGTGCACACAACGTTTTTTAGGCGATCATAACGAAATAGTTCAGAATCACAAAATTTTATCAATTTATTTCTAAAATATTGCCATAGTAAATCTTAGTTGCTGTTGAAATTGTTTTTTTTTGTCTTCTGATCAAACTGACATTTAAAAAAAATGTGTATCAATTGCTTGAATTGCACGAACTATAAATGTTGACGGAATAATATAATATTGTATTCCCGCAAAAACTGTCCCGTAAAGAGTTCATAAAGCAGCCCATTTAGGTAGGTGTAAAGTATTTATGTAATAGCTTTTGACAGACCAGTCCCAAAAAGGAAAATTTGACAGATTTATACCAAAAAGTGAAATTTCACGACCGCAAAAGCGGTCACAGAAACACCTTTTTCGTTATGATCGCCTAAAAAAAATAGTATATTCCGATACAAGTGCGGGATAGAGATCATTCCATACGAATGTGATAATTCACATTCGCATGGTATGATCAATTCGCACGAGTGACGGATGTTTTTTTTTCCACAGTCAAAGGTCAAATTGAAAATATACCGTTTTCTGAGAAAGAATTTGCTTCATTGATCTTATTCCAATGCATCAAATGTTGATAAAATTACTCATATTGACTCCATTTAGAAGAGAAATGATAAGAAAATCAAAAAGAACTAAAATTATGACAGTAATGAAACATTTTTTTCGTGACGCGCCACGCGACATTCTTATAGGAACCTCTGAGCGTGCGGAATGACCCCTATTCCGCACGCTACAGTGTGTGGAATGGGTATCATTCTATAGTGACTGAAGAAAGGATAAATTTTTAGTTTGTTATTGGTATTCTTGAAAGTAGAATGTATTGTTAACATCATTTTTCGTATGGTTAATTTCTTGGTACATTTTTACAGTAAAGAAAAGAGTTATTCATTTAAGAAAAATTTGAAAAAAAGAATTATATCTAGAATAATTTGTTAAGAAATCAATATCAAAATGAAATTGCCGCAATTGAAGAATTTGATTAAGATACCAAATTTTTATTTCTAGTAAATTAAAGAAGAAACACCTTTATCAACAAATACTTAAATTTAAATAGATTTTCTGACAACAAAACGCTATGTACTTTCGTTATAACATAGTTAAAGAACAGTTGACAGTAAGTATAATGAAAAAAAGATTATTACATTGAAAATATTGTATGATTTTGGAGAATTTTCTGTATTTATAAATTTCATTAATATTGTTCAAATTCAAATTTCAAAATGTGTTCTGAATAATAATAGATATAATGCATTCTTCGAAGAGATTTTGTTTTGTCTAAAATATTTCTAGCAATGAATCATGTATAAAGATTACATAAATCAAGTTTACCTAAGCCTTATCAAGCTTATAATTAAAATCATAATAAAGTTTATATCATCTGACCATAAGCAGGTTTGCGTATTTTCCAAGTATATAATTAAGCCTTATGTGTAGTTTATATTTTGCATTACTTATATGTTTCTTTGGATTTTATGAATATCTGTTTTTATTTTCTGGAAAGCTTAGTTTTTAATTTCAAATTTAGCTGTTAGAATTTTTTGATAGAAGTATATAAAAGAATGTACTGCTACTTCACTATTAAGCACTCAAACTCACACGATGTTTGATAAAATTGTACTAAAAATCTATTTACCAGAAGAGCAGATCATGGTTCATCCTGTTATTTTCTAATTGGTCAAAATGTTAGTCAAATTCACATTAGCACAAAAATCGTATATGACTATACGTCAATATCATACATAAAATATAATTTGCCAATTATCAATTATAAACGGTATAACTTGGAAGGCCGACTAAAAGAATTAACAACATTCAAGTTGATTTGAAATCGTTAGTGAAGATTTTTGTTCAAAAGTGTATTATTTTTCTTTCGACGGACGGTTAATTATTCCCAAAACTTAAAAAAAGATATCAGGAAGAAAAGATTTTTTCACCGTGATTTAAACCAGTTCTATTTTCTGAATTTATTCAACATAATTTACCCTCACATCACGTTGAGGAAAATTTTTGACAAATAATCAATCCATATTTTGTCACAAAAACTATCTGCCTTATTCGAAACACAAACAAAACAGTCAGTGCAATAAACGCTAGTGATTTTTCAAATCAGATCCATTCCTACTACTGTTCGACTGAATTATGATTTTATAAATATTTGTTCCATTGATAATTACCTTCTATAGTAGTGTAACCAGGAATAATAAGAATAGATATATTTTCTGATTAGTTGATATATAATGATTAAGATAATCAAATAAAAATATTAGAGTTGTTATTGGAGATTTACGATCTATCTAGAAAATTAATCTTGAAATCGAACTTGAAATTCCATGAGATCATAGAGCTTATACAATTTAATTATTTGTAATACTGAAACAAAGAAGAATATTCTACATTTTTAATGTTCAATCCAGATACAGAATAGAAAATTAGTGCGCAATATTTACATGGAACAGTTAAATTGCTTGGATATTATCTCTAGCTCTTTGTATCTCTATAATACGTATATATCGTGCATATGTATCACATTCGTTCGAAACCTCACAAAAGATATCTACATAAAGAGGGAAATAAGTACCACAGATAACCGTTCTTGATACTATTTACCCGCACTAGTTTATGATGACTCTCGCACGACAATAAAAACGTGTCTCCCACGATTTACTGTGAAAAAAAGCCGCGTCTCCATGGCAACACCACCCACGCAATCGAAACATATATGATAAAACGTTGATTCGTAACGGATTTTTGTCCCCTCGTATATATACATGGAAGGGTGGCCAGCGGAAGTTGCCGATATTGCAGCCGGCTGCATTAAAAACTGGAAAATGTCCCGAATTTGAGATAATTTTTTGAAGTACTCTGTAATTTTATTCAAATGAATTTTGTGATTGATATACGGATGGAAATAGGTAAGTATGTTATCATAAATATTATGTTTTTTGTGGCATGTTTGTCGCAGGCTACGGCTCTCGATTTGTTAATATAAATTGTATTGTTGTATTCGCTTAGTTTCCCAATTATTTTGAGAAGTACATCGAGCATAGGAATAATCGCAATCGCCGATTAGTTAAAGAAACAGTAATAGTGAGTAGTAGACTCTTTCAAATATTGATGTTAGATTAACCACTCAATAGAAAGCAAAATAATGAATTAAGTTGAAGTTTATAATAACGCAGCAACAATATAACAGTTCCAGTAGTAGAAAATATTCGACTGGCATGCTTCATTTATATTTGGGTATAGGTATTGTTTAATACCCATACCTAGATGTTTCTTCATGGAAATTATACAGTTAATTCTTAGTTCTTCAGATAAATGTTAACAATACATAAAATGTAAACATAGGTATTTATTGACATTGTGTCACTTTATTATTGAAAAAAGACAAATCTTGTAAACTGATATAAGTAATTCATATACATGAATAGTAATCTACAAATGTTTAATTTGATAAAAATTATATGAACCTCCGTTCAAATTCGAAATAGGTACTTCAATAATAAGATTTATTAGAATTTTTCTTCCTATGTCCCACTTACATCGGAGTGTGACCTTTGTGAAAAATAGATAAACAGAATTATCAGAAATAAAAACAAATTTCCTGCTTCATCTATCATGTTTGAAATCTTTAAGATAAAACATTTTTATAACAAATATGAACTTCGAATGAATCATCAGATTTTGTTGCAAAATTGATGTAGCATATTTTATACATCTCCAAGTATTACATTTTATTATGTATAAAAAACGACGCAAAATCTTTGATGATTAATACTTTATCTGTTAATATGAAACCATTTTAGATAAAGTATGGCATTCTTAGAAGCGCAAATATTGGTCTACGAAATTTGAAAACACGAGAACTTTGTTATAGAATAATTCATACATAACGGAAGAGATTATTTATATTTACAAAACGTGAGAATTTTTTTTTGTATAGTTATTATACAAAAAATAAAGTATTTTCAAAAATTGGACGCTCAATCATAATTGGAGAGAGAAGCTTAGAATTTAGTATGTACTTCTTAATAGAGTGTCGCACATCTTTAGACTCGCAGGCAGATGGACATTCGAATTGCAAAATTTCAAGGAATTTTACTCCTGATGTGGATGGAAATAGAGAGTTGAGACTTAAAATCGACCGATCTATATTAGTTCACGGGTTAGTTTATTTAGGCGAATCCGGGCGAATCTAAGCGTATAGCTCAATTACCTAGGTAACGATTGTTGAAACAATTGTTATTAAAGTAATTGAGATATGTCCAGGATGAACTAAAGACTGCAACCGGGCCTTAAAGTACTTATGACCGATAACATGACAGAGAGTCAAATTAATCTGGATTAAGACCACGGAAAATAAATCAATAAACTAGGTTTCGATTAATTTGATTAATTTGATTGGCCAGTAATGACTCAAAAAATGGAAAAATTGACATTATGACCAAGGAAATGAGCCATTTATACCGGATTGAGTCAATCAAGATACTGAAATCGGTCACTAATGATTAAATTGGTGTCAACGATTTACTTGATTAAACCAAGTTATTTTGTGTAAATATTTATAAATTATATGTTATGTACTATATATTGAATGTGATAAATGATTCGGAGCAAAATAGATGTTATAAATAATCATTTGGTGATGAACTTTTTTGTAGCACTAATATACCAATATCATTCAAATAGCGCAACCGAGAGAAATTCTTGATATCTCATTATTAAAGATAAGAAAAATTATATATCAATATTGTTTATCAAAATGAGCTAAGATGCCTGTCTTATCTTAGTTAAACTATTCTACATTTTTCTCGTTTGATCACATTTCTAATTATTCTCGTGATTAAGTTCATATCCGGTTATTATGTGAAACAAAATGCAATAAAATTTGATACACATGTTTACCGTCACGTAAGTATGACAATTGAAACGATGATGGAATGCTGAGATCTGTTTGAAAACATAAGTCTGATAATGGTAGCGGAGAATATGTCATTTGTAAACATGAAACCATGCAATTGGAAAGGGGAAGCGGAGAGTAGGTACTGATAACCGCTAATCAAGAACGCAAGTAAACTCTTTGAGAGAAGATAAAAGTTTTTCTAACTAGACTTTGGGTAAGGTGTGTTTGGGATTGACATTCTAAGAAATTATTTTGCAATAATTTCTGTTTGGAATACGATTTGAAATGCTATTATGCCGAAATTATATTTTCTTTAGATACTTTTGACATTTCAGCTATCAATAAAAAATAACTGGCTTCAATTTATCAATAATTTTTATTCAGGTTTTCCTTCTATAATTTGAATGTAATCGAAAATCAATTATTGGTTAATTAAGCTTTTTTAACTCTTTGCGCCCCTATCTTCTGCATCATTTTTTTATGTCCTTGATTATTAATTGTACTGCAATACGCATACAAGATGTAGGTACAGCTAAACGCTACAATTCAAATTATCTCCTTATCATACAAGTTATGGAAAAATTGTTGGCAAGAGGAACGTTCAAGGCAAAGTCAAACATCGATTCTTGAAAAAGTACTATATTATCTAATGAGCGTACAATTCAGATTATTTTAAACTAATTAGATCCGTCATACATTATATTTCTCTATAACTGCCTCACTTTTGAGAAGTAATTTGAAATTAATTCAATTTGACATTTTGTTGAGAAAAACAGCATCTATTGTTGCAATGAAATCATATTCAAAATGTCAAAATTTCTGGTGAGAATATACGCCAGCCTGATTCGATTTCGCGCTACCCGAACGCCGCCCTAGCGGCACAATTGGTGAACTATCGGTGGAAGCGCTTAAAAACAAAGCCCGCGCAAGTAATGACAGATGATAATAATTAATTGCAAAATTTGAATCCAATCCATATTTTTCAAACAACCACTATTTAATTATGACGGTAATAATTTAATGTGATTTTAAGAAAGCAGAAAGCTTTTTTCGTGGGAAAAATGTGAATAAAGGAAGAAAATTATGCATCGAAATTAGTTCTGGAGAAGTGTCATAAAGCATCCAGAATACTATTAACATGTATTATCAGTATAGAAAGTTATATAGAAACAATTATATAATTTAAAAAAAATTTTTTCAAGAAGACAGTTTTTTTGAACATACCTTCTGTTTTGCATAACATTTATTGTAAACTTTATTTTTTATAATTACTGTATAATCATCATTCCTTTTTTTAATTTTTTTTTAGAATTTTATTACTTAATCACTTATTTAAATTTAAATCATATTACTATTTGTCTATTTTGGTTGTATTTCAGATATTCTATAGTTTAAAAATTACATACCTAACACTTTCATTAAACAAGATTATTAAATCTATACAATTATATTTATTTATTTGTAATGAAGAATCTACACCAATCTGTATTACTTTTCGTGATCACGGAGCTCGTCGTACACGAGTAATCCATTACTTTTTTCGTTCAACTTCCCAATCACGGTTTGGAAACGAATAAAATGTTTAATCAGTATTGGGGCAATCGGGCACACAACAAGCTCGTCCATGTCCCCTGTTTTATTTTTCACTCATTTTATCTCTACAAAAGTTATAATAAAAGCTGTTATGAAGCTATGGCTATGGCTATGGCCAAAATATATTACTGACAGCTTACGCTTCTCGCCGAGTGGCGTCGCCTCGAGCGTTGTCGAGCTGGCCTATTGCTTAGCTCTGGTGGCTCTGCTCTATTTGTCAATTTTCGCATCTATCATGTAACAAGCCAGATTTTCCAAATGTCAATTCTGTACGACATTGATGCAAAATGAGGAGAAATGGTGGAAATCGTTTGGATACAACTTATGGAAATATGTTGTTATCTTTAATTTCTATTTTTAAGCTGAATTTAGAATAGTTAAATATTGTGATCGTCAAGAGATTCAACAAAGATCACTTAGACCAACTTCGGAACTGATTGAAAATAGTCTTATAGAAATTCGAAAAATAGAATAATTATACTGAAAATGCTAGACTTTCAATTAATGATTAGATATAGTTATTAAACTAACCTAAGCTTCAACTAAAACTTTAACCTAATGTAACCCAAGCTACAAAAAAATGCGAAATACACTTGTTTCACAGATCAGTTAGGTTAATTGTGGAATAAACTGAACACTTTACCTAATCTAACTCCATCCAACTCCTTACTTAATTCAACTCTCAGTCTAATACAGCCCCTAGCCCAGTGATGGCGAACTTTTTCGAGAAGTGGGTCAAATTTTGTTCAATATTTTTTTTTTAGTACTAGTTCGTGGGTCATCAAGTCAGTAGCGTCACTTGGAAAGCGGAAGAAAAGTATGACTCAAAACTACTTTTTTTTGTTTCTAACTTTTAAAAATCCTTCAAAAAATATACGTCCCTTTTTTGTTTGAAAACTTTTATTTTCGCAACTGAAGAGCAAAAAATGGGTAGTGGAAATCAAAAAAATTATATATGTGAGAAATTCCACGGATCATTGAATATCTTTGATTGTCTGTTCTCTCTTATATGATATAAAAATGTGTTTATGAGGATCAACTCGTGGGTCATTCAAAAAGCCTGCGTGGGTCAGTGTCTGACCCGCGGGTCATAGGTTCGCCATCACTGCTCTAGCCTAAGCTGACCACTGAACTATCTTATCCCTAATATAACCTTTAACTCAACTGAGCCCTCAACCTAAGCCCCAACTTAATTTAACCCCTAATCCAACTAATTGTCTAGCTTAGTAAATCCTAAATCAAACTTAATCCCATGATCTGAAAATTTGCAGCGAATGACACTCTTAATTTTGATCTGGCGATACTTAGGTCGTGTGAACGTACCAAACCAGTTTTATTCCAGAAAAAAATTAGAAAACAAAATTTTTATTTTCAGTTTTTTTCTATAGCTTGTAAGAAAATTTATCGTTGAAATAATAAATTGAAAAAAAATATATAATAACGGACAAGCTAGATACCTTCAGATCTATGGTTCATTATTAAACTCATATCCAATCATTGATAATAATAGTATATTGTGCAACCAGTGCGGTAAGTTGTCGATTGCCCACGAGAGAGAAGTTGAGAGCACTTTTTTGCTCAAGTGGGCAATTAACAGTGCCGAATGTAAACATGTCAAAAATATTTTATTTTCAATTTTGAAGACATTGATTGGATATATTCTATTTTTTGCTAACACCAAAATTTGACTCGCAATTTGATTTTTTATCACAGAAATACATGATATTTTCACAGATATAAATTACAAATAAAACCTACAGTTAATTATCAAGCTATGATGTTACCATCTCAATAAAATTAAGGTTTGGGCTTTTTAAAGAGATATCTTATGAAACCCAAATGACTTCCATGAAGTACACATTGAAGAACCCTAATATAAAAAATTACTTACGGAACATATTTTATACTATTTTTTTGTTTGTAGCCTTACATACAAAAAAATAGAGTATATTCAATTTCTCATCTTTGAAAATAACGATTGAGAATATCTTATTTCTCTTGTAACTGCATGTGTGTCACTGGGATTTGATTTGTATTTTATTATTTTCTTTAAAGATACATTCTATTTTGATAGAAATAACAGTTAGGTGACAAGTAATGGTGCAACCAGCCTGAGAAAATATTAGAGTTCAGTCCATTAAAAAGCTACTTTATGAAAACACATATTTTTACTACAGAAAAGTAAGAGCAATAATAAGAGTATTATTAGCATTCTATTAAGTATCACTAGTAGTTATAAACAAGTAGATACGGTCATGATATAACATCATCATCTTGCATGCAAAGTTAAGAGAAAACTTATGTAGACAAATGACGCTTGTCATCTGTTCAAGTTGGAGATATAAAATAATCTGGGAACGCAAGGACGATCATATTCTCTCAGTAATTTTCAAATTAGCAGGTTGGTTTTCTGACATCGAGACGAAACGGATGAAACTCCCAGGATATAAAATTACTAAATTACCATCTTTAACTCTTCTTAATCTTAGTAAATATTTAGATGCTACTTCTGTTGCATGACCATTTTTAAGTGAAGGTTTTATAATGCAGTTCGTTTCAACTTGACCTTCGTTGCTGATTCTTAATCCGTCTAATTTGAAATGGATCACTCCATCCTATAATGTACAGTTGTATCATATATTTATTCCTTGATAAATGGTTTCGAGATATACAGAGCTTCTCAGAATATAAGTCTATTAAATAACTTTTCAATAATTATACATAATAGAATGGATTTTATATAGGTATGTAGTCAAAGCAAAAACTTTTTGAAAAGAGATGCAATATGTATTTGTTAGATGAATTTAGTAATGTTCTGTATCTATTATATTAACTAGTGATTATTATCAATTCTAATGAAGATTGGTTATTATATTAAACATTGGTTTGTTTGTTGGTCACGTTATTGCCTTTAGACATAATATTTAGCTTCGAAGCGTTTATGTTAGGCGCCACCGTCATCTGGTTAGAAATATTTTTGGATGTAATAATGAAGAGAATGTTGCTCAAAAATAAAATTTCAATAACTCTCACAATATTTATTTTTAAAATCAATCCTAACATGCGCCTGCCGCGTCCAGCATGAGTCCTACGAGGCTAAATGTTTTGCCTAAGTGCAACGACACCTCCTGTCCTCTCACGAAATCTTTGGCTGGGATTAATTACATTTATCAACAAACAATAAGAATACTGACTAGTATAAGGGTAACCAGTAATTCAGATTGACCGCAAGATATTCAACTTCAGATAGGTACACAGAGATGTTTTTATGCAACCAGATTTTTTTTAAATAATTGAATTTATCATCTTTGAATGAATATACGAGATACGCCTCAGATGAATTGGCACAGCCAACGAAAATATGTTTTTGGACGAAATTTGGCCCGTTTTTATGCAATTTTTTGGAATTAATTTATTTATACTATATACCTAGGGAATGTTAATTGGCTATTCACATTTGTAGTTTTATTCTATATTAAAGTAATAGGGAGATTCCAAGTATTTCCTGATATTATAAAAATTCAGAAAATTGACAAACATTAAATCGAAAAATATCTTTGCGTTACATCGCCTTCATTCAACTGTGTGCCGCCTTGATACGTTTAACATGGTGTCAATTGATGTTAAGCAATCATCTGGAGTAATATTGATTCTAATTCTTTGGAGACGAGCACGTAACTCTGGAACTTTCCATGTGCGCTGTGATCGAATCTTCTTTTTTTATGCTATGCTACAAGGCTTCAATCGGCAAGAGATCTGAATTACTAGATGTCTACTTCAAGAGTGGAATTTTGTTTTCCAGCATCCAATTTTCCAAGATTTTAGCCGTATAAGTGGCATCGTATTTTTCAAAGATACATAATATATTTTTCGACTGCATTGAATTTGTGGCTTTCAATCCTTTTGGAACATTAATGTATCTATAAGCGTTTATAATATCGTCTATAAAGTATAATTGTCATCCCTTCAAGCTGACAGGGAGCCCCAAATCATCACGGAGGCTGAAAAATGAGTTTTCCAAAGATAAATTAGTGTGATAGATTATTTCTCGATTTTTTTGTGATCCTACGGCGGACATTATCAACATAAACTTCAAATCTAGTCCAGTCACTTCATAGTGTGTAATAGAAGTCCCATAATATGAAATGACACTGTTAGATGAGACTAGATTTGAAGTACACGTTGGTGATAGCCAGAGTAGAATCATGAGGAATCGAGAAGGAATCAATCCTTCAACCAAACTTATTTTTCAGCCTCCGTGATAATTTGGGGATCTATTACAACTAGAGAGGCGGTAATTATATTCTGTAAACGACAAAATTTACGGTTATGGATACATGTACGTCCTTAAAAGGATTTAGAGACAGAAAATCAATAGATGAGTTTGAAAAAATTCAAATGTATATTAAGAAAAGTTGACGCCGTTTGTCATATGACTTAGTCGTGGAAAAAGAATTCCACTTTTATCTCTTATCGATTGAAGCCTTCTGGTTTTCTGTATTTCGACGTTATTGGGATATGCACGAAGTTCTCCTATTTCTGATATCTAAAATATAGATAATAATAGATAAATTGATATGTGGGAAGTGAATAAACAGTTTCTAGATGAATACAACAAATTATAATTTTAATAAATCACCCAAAAGTGGTTAAGTTTATATGAAAAATATATTTTCATTGGCTGTGCCAATTCTATTGAGATGGGGTTCGTAAAATACTGGCGGATAAAATTAAAGTATTTGATTTCCAAATAGTATTCTTTCTACATTTGTACTTTTATGGATTAAAAATATCTTATTTAATCTGTTTTAATTGGATATTACTCACCTTTGGCCCGTGGTTTAAATTAGAATCTTTTGAAGAATATCTTATATGTTAATTTCAATCTTAAAGTAAAGTAGTATAAATCGAGCGTATTACTCAATCTATCGACAAATACACTTTATGGAAGAATACAGAAACTTTAGAATTTATTTGCCTAATGTCAAACAGATAAATGTAACATTTAAATATTATAGTTTCAGTAATGATAGAGAAGAACTTCAGGTGATGAATAATTCTTCTCGAAACCAATACACCAAACCAGAACCTATCTTGTGAGTGATTTATATAATTCATTCATGCAATTTTAGAATGAGTCAGAATTTGTAACATGTTTCGAATGTAGGAACTTATTTCCGTTTTAACAGGATGCGTTGTGGTTGATTTTGACCGTCTGCTTCTGTAGAATCTACTGGCACCTTTTTTATCATTTCCTTGAGATATTGCGAATAGAAGATGAGATAAAAAAATCTTTATGAAAAACTATTTCAGTGCACAGAATTAATATCTGTTTAGTCATATTTTGCAAAAGATGAGGTTTCTTATGATTTTCGAATCTACCACCATACAAGAACTTGGGATTTTACTTCCTAATAGATATATTATGCTCTGTGTTCTCAGAAACCTATGACATTATTCTTATAATTCTATTTCAATATTTGTATTTATTTTTGATCGGTGACTCAGTGGTTATTATTACTTATATCCAACAATTCAAGATATCAAAACGTGAGGTAAATGAAAACAGTAATAGCTTTGACGTAGGTATCAAATGATACTGTTTGATAAGCAGAATAACGTTAACAATATTTTACTGGAAATTTGAAAAGTTTTTAAATGAAGAACAAAATAAAATATTATGAAAAAAACTTTTCAAACATCTCGCTTATATTGAAATGCCAGAAAAAAAAAGATTTTTTCCCTGATTCTACATAAATAAAAGCGTCAAAAATCCAAGAAGACTACGTCAGTATAGTTTGGCGCTCCATGTTTATTTTCATGGAGCAACAGGGAAAGAAAGTTATTTTCCTTTTTTTCATTTATTTTAATAAAAGCGTGCTGTTCAAGTAGTAATTTGTATATCAAGGTCATAAGGTGGGGCCAAAAAAGTACTTTAGGCCGTGGTGCGCATAATGTGTTTAAGGCAGGGTATGGATAGTTAAAATCATTTGATTTGAATCATGATTAAAATCAAGATTTTAGTCAAGTGATTTTTTTCAAAAAAGTCATTGATTTTAATAAAAAAAAAATTTATTCTAAAGAAAAACACCACAGCAGGAGATGGAATAAAAAACTTATCATAAGAAAATTAGAAGCAGGAAAGATACCTACATATTTTATCAAAAATAAAAAATTATACTATGAAATTGAATTAAATTATTGCATGAAAAATTCTAACTTAGAATTGGAAATGAGCAGAAGACTGTGTGCTTCTCACACATGGTATGACCTGAAATCCCTCTGAAACACTTGATGCATTTTCCATGTCAATTTAAAATTAAATCAGTATTTGAGGCAATTATGTAACGAAACGGTTCAAATAATCACTAAAAGTATTTAAAATACTATCTAAATAGTACTTTAAAAGTCAAAACTAGAAGAAAAAAAAATGTCGAAAAAATCATGATTTTTTTTTATGTAAATATAAATTGTGATTTTTGTTTTGAAGCCAATGTACCTAACAAATTGATATTTTTATACTATCAAAACTAATAATTGAAACTGTGGCACAAAAAAACGTGCAATTTGGAAAGTTTATTTTTTTCTTTGATCTGGATTTGTATCTGATGTTTAATTTTTATATTAGAGTTGTGAAACATCCTGCATGAACAATGAAAAACTGATAAATTTATATAAATATATACATTTCGTCATTAAGAACTGAACAGAAGCGAATATTGAGACATTTGGAGTATATATCCAATTGAATGTTTATCGCTATTTCTTCAGCTGACTTTCAAATGTTCATTCATGGCATTACAACACATAGCGAAAAGCATCAAAATCGGTCTTGGCCTTCTATTTTTAGTCTCAGTTGTACACTTTTTGCAAAATCTTTAGTAACAAAATCAAGATCTAGACTCAATTTGCTGATCAAGACTAAAAACTAAAATAGTAATTAATGAAATAAGAGTATAAACTCAAGAATTATGAGGCAAGGTATTTTGAGTCAGGAAAATTGTTGAGTGAATATGTCATAATTATTGTTTATACACGTGTTGCATACAAGTATCTTTCTAAGGCTCTCAGCTTTCATATTTTAACAATTATTAATCACACAGCAAATGAGCACAAGTTTAAAATTAGACTTCACAAATAATCTAACAAACGAATTTTTGACAGATGTTAGCTCAGGTATCTATATTTTTCAAGATCAAGACAAAATATGCATGAACAAAATCAAGACTACCATTGTCTTGATCTTCGTCTTGATTGTACTCATAAGGTATGACATGGGGAAATAAGGTGAGTAATCTAGATGCAGAATATTATGGGCTGCAGAATTTGTATTTAAAACTATATTTAATAAAATTGTAACAGAGAGAGCCGAAATTACGAATATATGGTCTCACCTAGATATTCAATATAAATAATGACAATCTTCAACTATAGCCACGTATAAGTAACACTTATTCAATGATAAAAATATTTTCTCATACTCTATAACAAGATGAGCTATAGAAATTACAAATTTTATAATTTCAGAACTAAGGCAAGTTGCCGGTAGATACACAAATAAATTAAAATGAACCAAGATTATTTTACCCAATTAACGTATCTTGCATATCTCATAATTTAGAAGTATATAACCTCTATATGAGGCTTGTTCAAGTGGAAATTGTCGAATTGGACACACGCTTATCAGTTTCATTAATCCTGCTTTTAAGTTGGGCATAGGTCTTTCAAGAACCATGAAAGTTTCTTCCAGATTAATTTTATTCAGAATTTTATAATTTGAAAACCATTTTCAGACAATTTTTTTTGGAGACTCTCCACATTTAGATCTTCTTTAGAGTTGCGAATGCTCCTATTATAATAAATTTTTCTGCTTAATATTAGGTAAGTATAGCTACATGCAGTGCTCTAGTTCTCAAATTATAAAAAATTTAAAACCTGAATGTTTCACAACAATTTTATCATCTAAAATAGATACATGTAGACACATGTTTTGTTCTTACTGTTCTGTATTTCTTCAACTTGATATAACTTTAGTTTTTATCGTACAAAGAATCACGAGCTTTGAAGCAATGGAATGAATAATGAAAAAATGTGGATGAAACTGAGTATACTTATACAAAAATCATCAAGTATTCATATTAGCATGTCCGGATAGTTCATTGAAGAGTCTTCAAATAGATTTATTCTACATTCTACAGAGCAGGTACATCAGCAGGTACCTAAAATTTGGTTTGTATCTTTGTATTCAATTCGAACATGAGATTATTGAAATTTGGAAGATTAAAGGCTTGAGATGTGCCCAATGCGACTACGCTAGCTTAGGTCAAATTGCTTGTCTTCGATATGTAAAATAACGTTAGCATTATTTGTACTTAATTCTTCTTTCACCTGTTTTCGAGAAATCGAGTAACAAGAATTAAGAAAAGAAAAAAGCATAACCAAGTTATAAGGATAATTAAATTTCAAGAAAATTTCTATTAATAGAACGTTCAATCTTTCACAATACAGAAAATTCAGCGAAAACCGCACACAATCGTATAGATGATTGTCATGCAAGATCGAAGCAAGTGCTGAATCAGCGGCGCGACCGCCGCAACGCGTCGTATGCCGCCATTTTGTCACTAGTGGCGGCGGAGATGGTAGTGGCGGCGGTTTTTGGGAGAAGCCAGTTACTCACGGGCTCACGCTTAGCCACGTGCATTACTGCGAGGGCGGACGCGGCAAAATGGCGACTGATGATGCGTTCATTCTCTACATGCAAGATGGATTGCGGTGATAACAATACAGAAGATAGCCATATATATACAATAAATTTGGATGACTAAACGAGGTGATTTCTTGAAATCAATCAAAAATTTTATTAGCTAGATATTGAAGGCGGTCAATGCCGATGAATGAATTCCATATCTATCTAAAACAGGTATACGATTATTATTGATTTTTAGCGCATTTTTCCGAAAAAAGCGCTATTATATTCACTTTGGCTGGCTGGCTGGCTGGCTGGCTGGCTGGCTGGCTGGCTGGCTGGCGTGACGCTGAGATCTCAGCAACTATACTATTTACAGACTTGAAACTGATACTAAATGAAAGCTGCTATTTCGTAGGTTTGCACAAATTGCTTTAATTCAAGCTCAGTGATTGTGGAAGATTAAATTATTCAATTACTTGTTTCAAGTGAAACAGTGCCAAACAATGACATTAGGGATATGGCAACTAAAATTTATTAAAGTAGATAAAAATTTAGTTACAACTTTCGCCGCGTTTGTCACTATTATTATTTACAGTTGTCAAATCTGTCAGGGATTAATTCAATGACTTGTTTGACGCGAATTTGAAGCTTATTAGAATGAATTATTATTATTGGATGAAAATTTGTTTACTTTTGGTGTATTTTTCTTATATAGCTTTGATAAAGATCAAATTATCATTTTAAGGTACAGCACTTGACCTCCCGTCAGTCAATAACTAAACAATGAAGATTAAAAGGTATTTTTGAGTTTGTACATGCATAAATTATGTACCTATCAAATAGTCAACTTGAAACTAGTACTAAATGGAAGCTGCTGTTTCGTAAGTTTGCCCAAATTGCTTTATTCAAACTCAGTAATTGTGAGAGATGGTAATTTGCGAAATCTCTGAAGTAACAAGCATTCATGAGCTGTCAAAAATGCGCTTTCATCATCTAGATGATTCTTCCATTTTTTTGCTCCATTTAAGATACTTGAAAACTCCTAATAGTTTAATTTACACTTGCACCTGTAAGAAAACATAAATCTTTTATTGTTAAGCAGTGATAAAGTGGAACCATTCAAATACATGGGAAAATAATATTTATATTATTCAGTTAGCATATAATATTAATATAAGTTATTTAACACGAGGATGAAGTTTAGAATTTGAGTCAATAGTGGGTATAGGTATTGTAACCATCCGATTGAAATATATGCAGCTATTATAGGTAACACGAGTCAGATACAATCAATTATCTATAACTATGGGAAAAATGTTCAAAGTGGCCAGCTACTTGAATTTGAAATTTTTCATATATTACATGTTGATACCTTTTTATTATGAGTATTCATAGCTCAGGGCAAATATGCTGGCTTTGTAATCCGAAGGTCGCGAGGTCGAATGCCGCCAACGGACAAAAAAGTCAGTAAGATTTTTACTGAATTATAATGTACCTACTCTGTGGCGTATTTTCTATAAAAACTGAAAGTACCCGTAGGGTGTCTACGGCTGATGAAATATCAATCAACCTACCGAGTCCGCTATAAGTATCTGCCACACCCGTAGCGGGTAGAAGGCGTGACTGATATTTATTTATTTTATTTGATACCTATTAAGAGTATGATGCATCTTACAATGGTAGCTTAATCCAATTAAATGAACGTGAACTTAAAAAATTTTGATAAGGGGTCTCAAAGAATAAAACCGATGAATGTATCCCACTCAAAAAATGATAGCCATGATGGAATAACGAGATTTCATAACTAGTTGAATCTGCATGGAAATATTTATGTTATTTTGAACTCCGATATCACTGCAGATAATATAAATGTATCATTGCCAAATATACCTATGAATCATCATTTTCATCAACTTGACAAAATCTATATAGGTAAAAAAAAGCAGAAAAAGAGATTTTAAAAATCGTGTAGATAAGGTTGTTTTCTGAGATTTATTGGAATATTTTTGCGGTTAGTTGAATCACACAATCAAAAAATCCGATCGTTCGTTGATAGTTTCTGGAAAAACCACTGTAAGAATCTTCTTATACTATATATGAATTATAAAAAAAAATTAATAAGAACAAGGTGCATAGCAAAATTTAACATTGTTTAAATTTATAAGTGAATTCTGCTTGATAAGACTAACCCGGAAAGAGGAAATCTTTGATTTTCTATATAAATAAGATCTCGTGTGTGACAGGAGATGCACAAATACATAAACACGTATCCTCATGCTAGTAAAAAGCAAGACGTTCATATATGTATTGTATGTGTATGATCGTCATCATATCTCAAGCTATTGTTATTGCTAGTGTACGACACTTTCATTATAAATGAATAGTCATTGTTTTAGTATGAAATATGTATGTATAATAAATATGTGCGTACATATTCTTGAGATTGTTCGAAACAAAGAATAGATATAAGCATATTTTAATAGTCAAAGCAAATAAATAAGTACAACGCATTTATGAGACTTCCTGAATTTGCAAAAATAATACCCAACTCATTGACATTATGAAACAACACTTACGTTGACAGATATTTGAAAATAAATAGTATACAATAA
Source organism: Dromius quadrimaculatus (assembly GCA_963989225.1). Classification (NCBI taxonomy): domain Eukaryota; kingdom Metazoa; phylum Arthropoda; class Insecta; order Coleoptera; family Carabidae; genus Dromius; species Dromius quadrimaculatus. Next base: position 33,323,282 of record OZ022328.1, on the reverse strand, counting down.
CAGGATGATTGAAAGATATGAAAGGAAAATATCAAGTAGGTATATGCCTTTTTTTATGGCAAGTGTGGTTACCCGTTGTTAATGACAGGCACTCATGGATGTTAGTGGAGAATGAAGTGAGCTTTGTCTATATATACAGAGTGGTTCATCGGTCTGTTATCTTTTTAACTTGATTATTCCAAATGTTACTGAGAAATTTCGAAATATTTCTCGTACAAAGTTTATTAACAATTTAGTTACCCACCTTTTTGCCGTATAATCTCTTCTATAGGATGCTCCATTTTCGCGCAATGATATGCAATTTTATGATTTTTAATGAAATACGGAAATACTCTTGCATATTTGTGAAGACATTTCATTTCTCTTCAAGAAAGTTCTGAATTTTTATAGTTTTAAAATGATTAGTACAGGAATTATTCACGTGGAATAAATATAAAACTGCTTCATTTTCGCACAAATATATGTTTGCGATTTTATATTTATTTTACATGAATAATTCCTGTACTAATCATTTTTGAGGCTATAACAAATTAGAGCTTTTTCAAAGAGAAATGGAATATCTTCAAAAATATAGGCTGTTCCATTGAAAATTATAAAATTGCATATCAGTGCGCGAATATATAGAGTATCCTGTAAAATCTTATGCGACAAAAATATAAATAATTAATTGGTAAATAGATATTGATTGAAAAATATTTTGGTGATATTCAAAATAATCGAGTTAAAAGGAAAATATCGACTGATGGATCACCCGGTATTCGAGAAATATTTACAAATAAGAAATTCCATACCAACATAACTATGAAGCTTGAAAAATGTAGCTGCGCAAGTATATAGAAGACATTGTGAGACACGCGCAGACAAGATAGATAGAAAATATTTAAGGTTTGTTCCAACAAGAACAGAAACCAGTCCGGAACTGTCCGACGCATGCGCATTTACAAATAAAAGTGGATTATTTGTAAATGCTCATGCGTCGGACAGTTCCGGACTGGTTTCTGTTCTTGTTGGAACAAACCTTTAGTGTTCAAAATTACGGCCAACACTCAAGATAAGTACTAGTAAGTACATCAGCTGCTCTCAATTTTATGAAATAATTTTTGGAGAGTGAGAAAAGGAGAATATAAAAATTATAACAACTTGGAGCATAATTACGGAAGAACAAACCATGAGTAATCACAGATGCGTGAAAATTTTTCACACTTTTCTAGTTCGTAATGTTCTAATATCTATCAAAGATGAACAATCTAGTGCTAGTGGAAAGATAATTTCAAGTAGCAGTCTTGTATGCCTGCTATTGATTTTAACAGTTTCGAAAAGATGGCTTTTCAAGCAAATTACCAGTGGCACTCAAACACTGTTTTATTCATTGCCAATAATGTGGAAATAATTTTGGAATCTGAATATCTATTATTTTTGATAAATTTTGGATTCCATTTTATTGATTTTTCATTTGTTCAGTTGACTTCAAAATCGAAAATTTGAGGTACTGGATGAAGTTTCCAAATTTTTCAACGATATTTTTTCTTTTTAAATTCTCGATAACAGCAGAAAATAATGTAGGTATTAACCTAGGCTCCTATTTAAAAATTGGTTGTCAGCAGGATCTCACAAATATCTTACATAATAGTCGGTTGTGGCATATGACAAAATTAAAATAGCCTTTTTTTTCAATTTTTATAAATCAGACTTTCAAATTCATGTATTATATTCAAATTCCACATTTCTTTTCGCTCTTGAAGATGGCCAAGATGTAGCTGAAACTGTCGAGCTAGGAAAAGCAAAAAAATTGACCTAATTCCCTTATACACTTGTATATATTATCGATAACCAAAGTGATGCAGATAAATATTAAACTAAAACCGAACTAAAAATAAACAACTTTTATTCGCAAATTGTTCCATTCTCTAGAATATTCCGACTAGAAATGAGAATTAGAATAATTAATTTTCAATTTTCAATTTGTATCCTGTGAACGAAGCTCCATATATGCTTCGTACTACGTAGCTCTCATTCAGTTCACGGCCATTGCTATTTTTATAGCTTTCGAGATATCTATGGTAAAGCAAATATCTGTTTGCATCCAATAAAATAGGATTATTTTTCTGCCAATATTACTGCATATGTAATTGAGTTATTACAACTCCTTGAACAGACAGCCAATTATTTGAATCACTTGACTGAAAGGGTATAAATTTATGTATCATTAAGAATAGTACTTACAATTTGATCAACATTTATATAGCCAACTTTTTAATCTCAAAGTACCGGAAGGATTTATCAAAAATAGAAAGAAATACACGCAGTATTGTGCGCACAATGATTTCATATGCATACAACGTTCGTTCTAAATGAAATCGGGTCGATTCTTCCGAACCTTATCATTATATGAAGGATATGTATGTTTCAATGTTTGCTTTAGAAAGTTTCACAATGTATGCCAAGAATTCATACTTTTGGGATACATACACTCACGCACTTCTCAAGTCAAAATTAATATTAAAATATTTCTGATTGTCTTAATTTTTATTATTTCCATAACATAAATTATCTGTATCTAGATATGAGGATTTATGCCATGTTAGAAGAGATTTGTCAGTAGGAGAAAATATTTTTTAGCACCAGTGATTGCTTTCAAGTATTATTGAAAAATATTTAATTTTTCCAATGACATCATGTAATATTCTCGATAAGATTGCTGGATAGAGTTTTTCTCTTGTTGAAAAGTGATACCGACTTGCTGAATGATAAAATCAGTTAATGGATTTCTCGGTGGTTGTAAAGTGCATCAAATTTAAAGAATGCTAATAATGTTATATTTTTGTTATCTCATTAGAGAAAATGAAAACGTAAAAACATCATATAGCAGGGTATCAAAAAGTAAAATTTTGAAATACTTAAAAATAGTTAAATGGTCAATTGACAAAATAAGGTTTATCCAAATTTATGAGGTTCAGGTATAAAAAAATTAATGTTGATGAATATAGATTTTTAAGAAATAGTAATTTTGATTTTTATTGTGTTTATTCGTAGCACATTATAACTACATTTGAAAAAAATATGTTCTGAACACAATTTGTTTTGTAAAACTGAATCCATTTGGGGTTAGGGTTGGGGTTGGTGGTAAAATTATATTTCCAAGTATCTCTTTGCGAAATCTATTGGGGTATTATCATCTGAATAACATATTCTGATGAAGTTGGAAAGATAAAGTATGAAAGCTATAAATCATAGCTATGCCTGATGTGATTCATTTATTGGAATGTTGTTCTTAAGTGAATTTGAACATTACTCATTTACTTAGACAAGAATATCAATTATATCGATTGCTAAAAAGGCTCAGGAATTCATATTTATAAATTTAATTTGAAATTAATAACCATAAAAACGAACTCACCACTATGAAGAAACTTCATGAGAAAGTATAAAGAGACTTACCTGAAACAAAAAAAAAAAAAAACAATATTAAAAACGATTAAGCCAAATTAATTGCTTTCCAAAATCAGAAATAAATGAGTTGGTATCTTACATATTTCGCAATGTGAACAGCCAATGCAAAATCTATCAGTTTGAAATGCCATTGTTTATAAGGATTTCGAACAGTATTCATCTAAAATTTGAATCAATTTTCTCAATTTTATTAGATATTAGCACATCTATTGCATTCTTTTCTGCAAACTTTAGTTCAGAAAAGATGTTCCTTCAAGATATCAAGAAATGGGAACTATAAACGTAGTTTCAGGGTAATTGACAATTGAAGTTCAAGTGAAGTTTGCGACTACTCATTCACATTCGAAATCAGTCGACTATACGTTTTACTCCAATAGTGGTGTGCAATATTCCTCCCCTCTACACCTTATTTAGATATTAATTTATGTAAAAATGAATAATTACAAAAAATAATATTGCATTGAAAATTTAAAAAAACCAACATTCACCGAGAATGGTTTAAACATACATCACATACGGCTTACAGCATGTATATTGTAAGAAGAAAGGTGCAATAATTGCGACACAACTTATGAAATTAATTGTGTTGGGCAAACCGAAGCCGGTGCAAACGGACCGAGGATGCGTCCGTATAATAATATAATAAGAAAGATGGATTTTATCTGGCAGTGTGATCAACATGGTCTGTTAATTTCCACTGCTGCTCGAATTCTTTACGCGCACGGTATATCAAATTTTTTGAGCTTTGGTCTTCTTCTATGCTAATTTCATTGAGAATTCGGAAAAAAATTATTACGAAATACTATTGCCAGTCGAGTTCAATTGCTGGTTGAATTTAATTTCACCCTGTATATACATCAAGCTTAAAAATAATTTTTATACCTATTTGCCCCATAACAATAGTAGCTCCTTTTATCAGTGCTTCAATTCCAATAACTTTCTACATTTACCTAGTTCTCAACTCTTCTTTTTCATCAATATTCACAATTATCAATGATTTAACTTTTTTATAATCCCGAAATAGAGGATCTTGTGATCACGCACTCAGCCAATAAGAACAAAATCGATAGAACCTTTGGAAGATTTTTTAAATTTAATACAAGCACTAACAGCCGATTGGATTAGACTCAATTATCAATAAATTACGTTCAATAAAGTGCGAACGGATTTTTTTATTTCAGATTGCTAAATTTAAAATTTTTTTGAGTTAAAAATTCAAACTGAAAAATGTATGTTACGCAAAATCAAGTCGTTCAATTCGATTGAAGAAAACAAAGCTTCATGAAAATGGGCCTTAAAGCTGGTTGCATGAAATCAATGAACATATTGTCAGCTGCTGACATACTCATTATTTAAACGGCACTTGATGAAAATAACTGGATTTTAAGAATTATTCATTTGCATTTTCAGTTAGCTGAATATTTGAGAAAATACATTATTAATTCAAGCAACTAACATATTACAAATTCTAATGTCAAAGATAGAGATGACTCTATATGTATATAAAAGTGTTTTTTTTTTTTAATACACATGAAACGTTTTAATAAATATACCTGAATACAAAGGCACAGGTAATGTCACACTGCACAAAACACAGCTGCAACAAGCTTAGAAATTCTTGAAAAAACCCCAAATAATATATTAATTAAATTGTTACGGACTATTTATTTTTACACCATGATAAATAGCACAGAAACAAACGAATAAAAATCATTTCTATTCTTGCAAATATAGATATGTACTTATAACTTTTATGCATGGTCAATTTCCGTGACTAGGATTCACAACTCATTACTTACGTACTTATAGTAGATGTAATTTTAGGATTTTTAGTTATATTTAATCACATGTTCAAGATAAATATGTTTCTATTGATTGATGACGGTCTTAACCCAATATTTATCGAGCATATTTTTATTCATATTTAGAACAAAAACTAAAGAACGACAGACCAATAAGCCAGTAAATTCTTTATTTAAATTGTTGTTGCTTAGGTCACCTCATCACTGTCAAAAATATTGTTACAAATATGAGATATTTGAATGTATTTAATTACTTGCACTTATAATTGTATTTATTATCTAAGTTGGCGTATGGAAACATTCTGAAGAATTTTTCTGTTAGTTGCTAGATAGTTGAATTCTAGTTGATTGTTGCAAAATTGTCATTGTAATGATGGGTCTGCTAGCTGATTGATGGCATTCTGATTGGTTAGAATATTTGAGAATGTTAGACGAGGGTATATAATATAATAATAAAATTAGTAATAATTAAACACAAAATATTACCTTCTATGAACTCTATAGACAGTAATTGATTGAAGATAATGCTCAATGTATGGTTTGAGGCAAAGATTGATAAAAAATACAATTCAATGTAGCTAACCATACAAGACACTAACTCAGTCACATTACTTGTCACAATGTTGGCCACAACGCGTTTCATTCTCTCGAACATCATCCGGTGTGGACACACCTGATGATGTTCGAGAGAATGAAACGCGTTGGCTACCAGAAGAACTTACGAAGATCTCAAGTATCGCGCATACATATCGGGTTAAATCTCAAGGTTTGAACTGCGCAGTCCAAACCTTCATGTTTATCCGTACGTGTATGGGTACCATCAAATACTGAAATTTTTTGTCATACATGCGACCTTGTCATAATTTGTCGAGAGAATGATATCTCTGGTTTTAAGAGGCTCTCAATGAGAGCTATGAAAACTCGAGAGCCTACCCTTTCTCCAATGCATAAATTGTCCTTTTAATGACAAAACACAAAAAAGTACTTGAGAGAAGTAAAAATATAGAAAAACAAAGGAGTTTTTTTTATACTTCAACCACGTGTTGTCTAGATAAAGAGTATTTACTCCAAACAAGAACATTCTAGTTGATTATTTTTTTCAAAGAGTGGTAACATTTCTTTTTTTTTATACTTAATGTTAAAATCTAGTAAAGCAAACAGGCGATTCCAAATAAAAAAATATTTTGATCCAGGAAAAGCATGTGTTGACATTGTTACAAATATTTTAGCTTATATATGCTCTGGAAGTAAGAATTTTCAGTTAAATTTTGCATATTTGAACTTGTTCTTGCATATTTGGTCTCGTTCTTTCATACTTGGTCTTGTTCTTTTATATTTGGTCTTGGTATTGGTCTTGTTCTTGTCCAATCAGCCTTGGTCTTGGTCTTTCTAGTCTTTGGATAGTCTTGGTTTTGGACTTGGTCTTGCATTTTCGTAAGATCAAGATCAAGACTGCAAGACCAAGACCAATTTTGCTCATCATTATTTGTTATCGTTGTCCTATATGAGATAAAATTGTGGCATGCATTTCGTTTAGAAGATTTATCATATAGGTATAACGAATATTTTCAGCTGCAGCTTGTTCCGTGACTTTACTTGCATGTACGATATACGAGTTTGGTGAGAGCAATTTAACAGAATGAGGGGAAGCCTGGTAGAAACGATTAATTAATTCAATTCTGCAAATTTTAATATCAAGCACAACAAAATAGATGATTTTGTTACTATTATAGTGTAAGTGCTCTAATTAAATTATTGTATTGTAAAAAGAAGAGAATACAGAAAAAAAACGCTGTTTCAGGTTTCTATGAGTCGACTTTCCAGTAATGTCTGTGATGATTTCTAAGATTTGTTATGCAGTATTGATATTTTTTCAATAAATTAGTTACCTGTCTTAAGGAAATAGAATTTTTTTGTAATTCTGATGGAATTAAGAATTTGATTTACAGAAAAACAAGATGAAAATTGAGAATATTTATGTTACGAATTTTGTTAAAAAATATGTTTTTGTAGAAGTAAGATAACTGAGCTCTTTTTTAATAGATCGCGTGACCGACTCCAGCGGATGAGGGAGCTCTAGAAATATAAAATAATGAAATCTCTAACCACACACGGCTGAGCACAGTAGGCCAAAGCCCCTTTCTCCGTTCACCTGCTTGTCTTGTTTACTGCCGCGCCCTCGTACTATGGCACGAGTCCGCATACTAGCATGACAACTGTGGTTACCTAACATAGCAAAGTTCCTTTGTTTTGTATTAATTAATTTTCAACTGAAAAAGCTTAACTTTAACTATTGATAAGACATAAAATTGCAAGGAATATAGTAATTTACAAATCTGAACCTTCTAACTATTGCATATTTAAAATAAGAAATCGGTATAGTGTGCTCTAACTTTTCCGTACATATTTAATATAATGCATAACGGTTGATTTCTTAAAAATTTAAGTAGGCACAATACAAAGGTATTTTCGGGTATTTTTCTATTTTTGCTATGATCTCAACTAGATTTTCTCTATGAAGATTTGAAATTTGTCGAACAAAATTTTGGTACAGAAATAGAAGAAAAAATTGTACGAATCCACAATTCACAGTTTATTTTTCTCCTCTTCCAGTGAATTGATTGCATCATATTTTAGTATCTAATGAGCGTATAATGGAGGCTATTTTTTGAAAGAATAAGTTTTGGAACACGAGTCATAAGCAAAAATTTTAATATTTCGACTGAAAAATAGCCACGCGGTTCAAATACTAAACTTTAAAATTGTTTTTATTTGGAAGATATTTGAATTTGACATTTTGAAAAATATGTTGCATTTTTTACAGTAAGTAAATCAAATGCAATAAACGTCAAATTTTTTCTTAAATAAGCAGTTTATAATACAAAAATTTATAAATGTTAAGAAGTACGAGAGTTACTAAAAAAAAAATGTGGTAAGATATAAACTGGTTAGCCTATTTATAGGCTATTAGATAGTGTCGAAAAATCATGACTGATCGATTACTGCCGGCAAGTGGAATATGTAGATCAGTTTTTATGAATAAAATAAGTCCAAATAAGCCACTTTTAAGGTTTGACGCATGCACGAGGTATAGGTTGACATTGGTGAAAAAATTATCATCCACTGTCTGCAAAAAATACAGATTGCAAGTTTGGTTAAAAAAAAGTGTAGGGAGAAGTTGCATTTATGTTAACGATGTGTACTTCGTCAGCTTGAAATCATATTTTTCATCATTCCATGATCAAAACTTTTCATTTATATTGTTTGCAGACGATTCCAATTTTGTCCTACGTCTCATGTGTATGCGTGCAAACCCTTATTTCATACATTAATACTGATTCATGCAGGTTGCAGACAGCAAATAGTCAGTTATGATTTCCTGGTACTATCTACTAGCCTTTTAACAAAAAATGATAGCAGAGAGAAGGGGGGTGAGCTTTTCATTAATTGTAAAAAATAAAATTTAGACTCCTATTACAGTTAACATATTGCTGCTTGTAATGAATAGCCATCAACTATTTTTTGTAGTTTTTGTGAGCACTTTTTAATAATTATTGTGAGAGCGTTCAAATTTACCGCATAATTTATTTATAAAACGTATTGGATTCAAGTACATAGTAGCTTATATCAATAAAAAGAGACAGGTAAAATAAATCGACTCCTTAGTAGCTAAATCTTTGAGATTCTCTTATGGAGAAACGTTGTTTACATACTGGTTTTTGATATAATTTGCCTTGATCACAATGTGTTTGACGTCAAGAAAAACTGAGGAAAAACAAGAACATAGATGTTTCAAGTGAAACTATGTAATTACGTAGGTATTCCAGTATTCAATTTCAGTTCTGTTTATAAGATCATATCTTAAAGATCTTCTTTTGGAATATAGAGTACCTAAATCTAAGTATTAAAATAGGAAAGTATAAAGCGAATATTATTGGTAATTTAGGAGTAATTATAACAATATAATTTGATAATTGATTGCCTAATCATACCTAATGCCTACATAAAATCTTGAACATACGAAACAAGAGGCAATGATATGAAAGCTTGTCACCGAATATCCTCGTAATTGGAAAAAATGGAAGAATCATCTAGATGATGAAAGCGCATTTTTGACAGCTCATAAATGCTTGATACTTCAGAGATCTCGCAAATTACCATCTCTTACAATTACTGAGCTTGAAATCAAGCAGTTTGGGCAAACTTATGAAACAGCAGCTTCCATTTAGTACTAGTTTCAAGTTGACTATTTAATAGGTACATAATTTATACATGTACAAACTCAAAAATACCTTTTAATCTTCATTGTTTAGTTATTGATTGACAGGAGGTCAAGTGCTGTAGCTTAAAATGATAATTTGATCTTTATCAAAGCTATATAAAAAAAAAATACACCAAGAGTGAACAAATTTTCATCCAATAATAATAATTCATTCTAATAAGCTTCAAATTCGCGTCAAACAAGTCATTACATGAGTCCCGGACAGATTTGACAACTGTACATAATAATAGTGACACCCGCGGCGAAAGTTGTAACTAAATTTTTATCTACTTTAATAAATTTTAGTTGCCATATCCCTAATGTCATAGATATCTATAGACATTGTTTCACTTGAAACAAGTAATTGAATAATTCAATTTTCCACAATCACTGAGCTTGAATTAAAGCAATTTGTGCAAGCCTACGAAACAGCAGCTTTTATTTAGTACCAGTTTTAAGTCTGTAAATAGTATAGTTGCTGAGATCTCAGCGTCACGCCAGCCAGCCAGCCAGCCAGCCAGCCAGCCAGCCAGCCAAAGTGAATATAATAGCGCTTTTTTCGGAAAAATGCGCTAAAAAAGTTCGAGAAAATACATACTATGCTATAAAAATCTGCCGGTCGTCATCCACTTGAATATTGCTAACTACTGTAATTATATGAATATTTCAGTAATTTTCTTGACTATTATCAGTATAGGTGTAAAATATGTTAACTTCAAATACAAAATGCTACCAATGCAACATTGTTGTATAAAAACTTGCGTCTCCAATCCTGTTATTTTAGCGCATTTTTACAAAAAAAAATAACTGAATAGATGAATAATAGGAATATTGGCTTTGAAAATATTCCTATTATTCATCTATTCAACAAATTTATTTTCGGCTTTTCCAACTCCAAAATTTATTTTAAAAAAAATAATGAGAGCTGTTGTTTCCTTGGTTTGCACAAACTGCTAGATTTTAAGCTCAGTGATTGTTTGAGATAATAATTTGCGAGGTATATTCAATGACTTGTTTCATTCTAATTTGAACCTTACAGTACCCACAAATATATTCACATTAAGAACATGGCAACTAAAGGCTTATTAAAGTTGATAAAAATTTAGTTATAACTTCAGCCGTCAGTGTCACCATAATTATGTAGGTACCTGTTGTTTAGTCTGTCTGATGTATACTCAATGACTTGTTTGATGCGCATAGGATTCCGATGGGACACCCGGTATTCGTGTTACATATTAATTAAAGCTTAATAATGATATCAAGTTATAGCACTTACAATGTGAAGAAAAAGGTGTGTTGCTCAAAAAAACATGTTCTGAACTCTTTTTTATATATTTGAGTTGATAACGCCTGCATCGACTCACGGTCAAGATGTCATATGAAAATCTAAAGGAAGTGCTCATTGCATGTACACTAGACAGCTGTGCGTATACGTTTTATCTATGAAATGTGTAAACAGACATGTTTGATCAATTCTTACCCTTTATTCAATGCATACCTCATAGTAAATTAGATCAGTGTCATGCACTTTGTGTTCGATAGATCGATCTTAGTAACCCACATATTTTCACTCCTTACGATACATTGCTCACAATTTGAGTAATTTTGATGTATAAACATTACTTTTCCATATTCAGGATTTAACAGTTTAATTATTCAGAAAATATGTTATAATATACATAAAAAATTGTAGGGAGCAGAAATTTTCAACATTATGATTATACATACTTTGTTTTCCTCACAAAATCTATATGATGTAAACTCAAAATTCACTTCGTAAATTTTGAATTCATGAAATAACATGAGGAACTACTCTCATATAAGTTTTTTATATAAATTTTTAAATAATTTGATTGTATGTTCCGAGCTGCGAGCAAATCTCAATTTTCATGTTCCTCAAGAGACGTTGAGATCTGCTCAATTCAAAACATTCTAATGCCTAATTAATAAAACAAATTGTAGTGCACATGCACCAATAAACTGAATCTGTGGACTTTATGGTTATCAGTTCTCAAACGTCGACATAATTTATTTATCTTTCTCAAAGATTCAATCTTTTTTATATATAAGGTTTCTTATTCATTTACTTATATGTGAATTTTTTTTTTATCAATTTTAATTTTCATATTATTAACCTAAATTATCATTTTAATTTGTGTGTAATGAATTTATCTCGTAAATAAATATTATTATTATTACTAAGTGATGTGGGCAGATTGGCAAGTTACAGATAGAATTTCAGATAAAATTTTGCTCACAATTGTTACAGTATTGCTTGGCTCAAAAAGAGATATTAGTAATATCAATTTTTTTTAACTTGACTATCTTCAATCAATAGGGAATTAATGATTTCTGCAATCTTTTGGAGTGAAAACAACGGAATATGATAGGGAAAAGTGTTCATATATTTATTTTCTACTGATAAGAAAGACCTACAAGATAAACAAAAAGTGAAATTTCCTGATATTTCTCAGGGTTACGCAAATATCACATTGCTAAATTTTTAGTTTTTTCAGAACAAAAATTGATTGTCTTTCCACTGTTCGGATATCAGTAACATTTTTCAAGAAATGTAAAAAAAAAGATGAAGGTTTCTTTATCATTGCAATGAAGATTTACTGCTACTTTTAATTTTTGAAAAACTCATATATTCTCAAGTTACTAATCTACTCAAATAAATATTTATTAAAATGAAAAAGCATTTCGAGATAAACACAAACAAAAAGCCGTCACGCGAGCGCGTCAGTGTATTCCTACAATCGGTTGTAGTTGTAGGCTACCGTTTTATTGGGATTATAAGTGTTAAGCTTCTGTTTCTTAAATATTTGAATTCTTTCGAGTGAACTTTTCATGTAAAACATCTTCTGGTGATATTTCAGGGAATGCTCGGCCGATTCATTTCATATTTTAAGCGAAATTCGGACTCAAATTTTTCTTTCTATCAAAAAGGGAAGATTGCGTGGATGTTCTGTGTGTAGAGAGATGGACGTAATTGTTAGTTTGTTATGTCTCTGATTCATTACCATCGGGCGATTAAGCATTCACATAGCTACAAAAATATCAGGAATAACATACAGATTAAATTCAGAAGAGAAAGTAAGAACTGTTATCGAAGTCTAGTTTGCAGAATAAAATGAAAAATATTCTTTCAAAGGTCTAAAATCACGTTCTAATCATTGTACAAAGAGTTAAATAAGATTTTGTTGAATGTTTTTGTGTTCTGCTTATTTTTTCTATGCCTTAGCAAAAATTCATCAATACAATACAATTATTATACACTTAAACATTTTTGAAGTAGGCTACAAAATATGCCAGGCATGATTAATTCAATAAATTGAAATTATCAATACTCACGAATAGAAAATAATTCATTATATCTCTCGCTACCACATTTCCAATGAATTTTGGTGGATGATTAGTCATTTGTCATCGTAATATATTCTCCTAATGATAACAAAATTCACTTGCGTAATATGCATATTGCTTCACTGTGTCTTCTAAAACGTGTATCGAATGGATTGAAAATTAATATTACACATCAGAAACTATTGAAATATAAACAAAAAAAACCACAAATCGATCTCACAGCAAATTCATTCGAAACAAACGGAAGAATTTTTTCTATGAATGAGTCATAAAAGGAAAAATATGAGCATCGTTTTCATTGACGGAGAGGGGAGTCCCTCCTACATCGTTAGAAGTGTAATACGTGTCAGCCCCTGTATGCTTCATGGTGAATTAGAGCGGCAGGTGAGACAATTTTATCATAACGTTCTATCCACCCTACTGACTGCCATTGTACTGCGCTGGCGCCATCAAGTCAGGACGAAGTGTATTAACTACTCTATTGTTGAAAAATGAAGGGGCAATACGTGATAAATGAGCAATAAAATTATGATGAATAAGGAAAAACATCAAAGATTTTGCTCTACTATCGAATGTGAAATGATGAAAAATGCACATTACACATTTTTAGATCAAGCTATTAGGAAATTTGATTTGGAAATAAAACATTTACTTCTCAACAAAAATACAAAATATATAAGATATTTTGATGCACTCGCATTTTTGAGCTAATAATGCAATTTTTCTCTAATATTTTCACCTATTTTCTTAAATTGATTCTGAAGAAATCGGATGCATTCCAAGTTCAAAGCTAACTGAGAAATATATACATAATGTTCCTAAATCAAATTAATAGGAAATAATTTTTAAAGTGAGAAATTCTTAATAATCAGTTTTTATCACGGTGAGATTTTATAAATGAATTTTTTAACTGATTGTGTAACTTAACGTGACAAAAATTGGCATAGTAAATAAATCATCATTATTTAAATATGATTATTTATTGCCGTAGAGGTTACATGAGCACTTGAATATTATATGCAGGTTAAGGCTCGAACAGGGAATGTGGGTTGAAACTTTGATATAGCAGAGCTATGATTCAATGGGGTATTCCACTGTTTTTTTTTTTATTCTCTTTTCTGATAGGACATGAATAAATAAAAGTATTAGTGAAAATGCGATTCAAAAAAACCTCGTAGTAGTCTATTGTGTCACTCAAACGGTAGGTCTTATTCATCATTAAACATTTTGAGAATATTGACGCAAAGTAAAATAGGTGGCGTTAGTGTCTTCCTTATTTAACATCATCTAAATTATTTTAATTATTGTCAGTAAGATCATGAGCAAGTTAAATTATACAGTTATGAAATTTATTTGTGAAAATCACGTTTCTTACGACCAAACAATACAAGTAGTTTGAAGTTTAATTTTTTCTCCATGCGCATGCCTATGAAACTTGGAGGCCTCTCAAAATGTTTCTTAACAGCATTCGAAAAATAGGAATGATACATATTTCAACTTTTTCGATACAGCTCCAATGAATTTATAAGTAAATCAAATTGCAACGCGACAATATTTTTTCATGAATTTGAACAAATCTTGTAGGAATTCGTACACCTATGAAGCCCACTGTTTGAGGACCACAACAGACTTTTAGACGTCATCATGACGTCATTGAAGTATTAAATCGTCTTTTTATAAAAACGGAGCAATATTCAATATCATTTTCATTACTTATACCTATTATTTATCCCATATTTTCATGAAAGTTTCTCAAATTTTGATTGTAGTGGAATACCCCATTGTTGTATCTGACAAGGGCAGTGGCGCACTCAGAATGTTTTTTCGGGGAGAATTCTGAATTTTTTGGAGGGGATTTTCAAAGTAGAAGTAGAAAAATCAGCTTTCTTGAATAACATATTTTCTCCAACAACCCGAACTATGAGTATGAATAATCATACATTTCTATAATTATTCTCAATATGTATACACTCTTCATATGATTATTGCTTCGTTTGAAACTAGCAAAAACAATGATAAACGTTCTTTGAAATGTAAGTGATGATTGGCTTTATTTCTTCTAAGGCTGCTCCTTAAGTTGGTGGTATGCGCTACACATCGGAAACAATGCGTTAACTGAGTATTTACGCAGCTTATGTATTTAATAATAACCATAATGTCATACATAAAACAATTTTCGTCATAAGTCATAACATTCCATTTCACATACATTTATATAAATTATGATATTTATCTCCAAATACGGGCCTGACTACATTGATTTGTTTTTTTTTTTATTTATTTAGGAATAATTGGATCTGGAAAAGATTACTTCAGCTTGTTGAGTGTATTACAACTATTTCTCTAAAGTGCCCCTATTTTTGAAGATATGCACATATCTCATCTATAGAAGCAATTCAAAATTGAAATTTTGGCTCAAATTCTGAAATTGGAGCTTGTTTATCTATAGTTACATAACTGTTGGATACCTTCATTGCAAGAGATAGAGAAAAATATATTGCGATAAATTGTTCAGAATTTGAAGCAAAACAATTATCAGTCAGTCGAGAAGATTTTTAAATATGACCGATTTAAGATACATCAATCCCCTAGAAAAATTGTTTATAATTCAAACAGAAGTCTTAATAGGCGAATACCTCTATGACTGATGTGATATGAAGATATATAGAATGAGGTAGCACGAGAATTAGAACTTTCCAGACCACAGATTTTTGCTTATCGAGTCATTTAAACAGCATCATATAGTAATCAAAACACCAGAAATTATCACTATAAAAAAAATCCGTATTTCGTTCAATACTTTCATCAGCAAATATTAGAACAAGAATCAAATGAAAAACACAAAATTATATTTTGAATTTCAACAATCGTGGTCACAATCACCGAGTTATTTCTTATTTGATTTTTGTATCACATCTAACCGGTGCGGCTACCCTTCACATTAAGTACTTTGAATAATAAAATTGTATTATAATACTCATAACCGAAGTGGAATAAGATATTCAATTTGTAGCCTAAACTTCGACACTGTTATGACTTATGATACGTTAGCTGCAGCAGTAAATTCATATTTCTTTCCTTTAGTTGAACAAATCAATATTCTATTATTGTGAATAAATAATTGCAAATAGAAATAATAAATAGAAATTCAATGACTCAAAGCAAGGAGAAAGTTAGGAAACCAAAAGATTATTCTCCTTCTTTGCTAGTAATTTTGAATTTAATAATATATAGTATCAAAGAGTAGTACAAAATACAATTTAAATTTAAATATTAAACGTTGGCGCGCGTGGTCTGTTATAGTAAACAGGTAATTATGCAATTTTCCACATTAAACAGCTTCACGCTATCGTAACTTATGAATTAAGGTACGTAAGTTTCGGTCATTATTATATATGCCCGCTATTCAGGTGAACACAGCGAGACTAATCGCAAAGCGGACTATTTATTTATCCACTCTCAAAAATGGTACCAACTTAATAAAAAATCCTGCTCCACGAAACAATTATTAGTGCTTCATGAGCCTTATTACTAGACGATTTTGTGACATAGTTATCAGGGACTATTCGAATCAATTTTATTCTGACGAATAAAGTAACTATAGGCTACAAGATACAGAAGAATATTATGTTGATATAAAAATGATTTAAAATTGAAGTTTAAGTTTGAAGAACAGATCTACTAGAGATTAGCATGAGTACTTGAACAATTTTCTTTTTCATGGTTGATTACAGAAACGTATTAAGAAATAATAAAAGATAGTATGTGCTCAAGTTAGCATATAAAATATATATAAATTTGAGATTTCAAAAAAAATATTTTCAATATCAGAATGGTGATAGATATATAGAAAAAATTTGATGAATAACTTTCAGTTAATAATGTTTGCTTTTTCATATTTCCGAGTTTTCCAGATGCAAATAGAACTTAAATTTCTGCAGGAGGGAAGGGGATAGTTTTTAGAAGTATCAACTACAAAACGTCTCCTAGTCTCATTGTTCTCGTAGTTTTATTCAATTACACGATTGATTTTGGCCACTTGGTGGTCATCTTCAAGGTGGTACCGGCGAGAACATGAAAAAATTGCAGGAGACAGCTGAAGCGGAGGTGAAAATACTTAAGAACCAAGAATGATATCAGAGAAAAATATGGAAACCAGTCAAAATAATTGAAAGAAAAAAACATATATTTGGCTATGACATTGGAGAAATACATTATTTATTGACATTTATAGTACTGTAATGTAATAATTGATAAAAAAAAGTACTTTAGCGCTGATGAAAAGATTGATATGTTGTTAATTTATGGTCAATGTTGCTAAAATTATGTTGACGCTGCTAGAGCTTACAATTTCGTCCAAATAGAAGACATTCAAACAGAATCTATTTTAGAAGAATCAAACAGAATCTTAGACTGACTTGATCATTGGGTGTAAATAGAATTGCTGAAAATTATCAAAATATAGTAAATGTTCCCCCGTTTGTCCATCACAAGAGTAACAATGACGATGCTGTTTTTCTACGGGAAATAATAAAGACAAAATTTAGACCATACACAATAAAGCTTGTTCGAAATGGAGATTACGTCAGAAGACAAGAGTTTTACAGCTGGTTTGTACGAAAACGCAGACAAGATGTCAATATTATGTAAACGTAATCATTTTGCCTATTACGGATATCCCACAATTTTTGGTAATTTCAAAATGAAAATATATCTTCACCAAATGACACATTACCTGCTCGGTTGGAATTCATACCTAGGCAAAATGTTCAATTTGTATTTTAATTGACTACTATGCTTTTCTCCTTTGCATATATAATCAGTATTATATTTTTAAAGATATATGAACTTGTATTACGTGGAATAGATAACTAATGATTTGCTACGGTATTTTCTTGTTTACGTAAAAGCATTTAAATCAATCATTCTAGTCAAATGCTCTAAATTGAGAGAGATAAGAATATTGACGTAAAACGATTCTAGAAAAAAATACAAAATTTTGTATAATTTATTCACATGTACTTGACATTATAAACAGGTGTTTTAATCAACAGAATTATGGGTGATCTTATATAAATGTGAATATATGGAATTACATCTAGCATCAAGTACGTATAATAGTAATAGATAATGAAAAATAAGCCAGCCTGTACACATGTGTAGGACTGCGTTTAAGCACGCCTGTATATCTTTGTCAGAGTAATCTATTTATTGAATTGGTATTCATGAAAGAAGTTTATTTATTAATTATCAGCAATATTTCAGGAACTTCACATCTTTAAATTCTATTTCTGTAATGAAAATAATATGAATTAGTGATATTTGAATAATTGTAATTCATCATTTAAATCGATTTAAAATAAAAAAAGCACAAAGCAACGGTAATAATTAATATAATAATAATTTGTAGCTAGGACGAATGAATATACGTAGTGTAGTTGAGAGTCTGCCATTGGAGAGCTGGTTGGCTGGTAATCTCGAGGGAGCAGGCGGGGCACGGCCCGGCGGCGCTCGCGGAGGGCGGCACCTGTATCGATCAGCGAGCGCGAGAGCTGGACGCCGGTCGCCATGGAGATGACATCTACACAAACCCGACACCTGACCCGTGTGCCGCCTAAACCATGATTGATTTTCTCCCTTCATCATCATCGCCAATTAGAGCAGTCATTGTGATTGCCTGTTTGCCTCACCGAGGTCAATAAATCATTACAATTTGGATTTAACATAGATGAAATGTGAAATTTCGCTTATTCAGCTTGGAAATTTCTTATGAAAGTGATTTCTCAAGCGTGGCTACACAACACTTGAAATTTTAATTACACGCACAGGTAAAAAATGCATTAAATTTTTAAATTATTTTAAAGATGTTACAAATATGAAAATGGGATATGAAAGTTATCTTTCTAATTAAGTACTGTACGGACCATAACTTTATCTCTTTACTCTTGAAAGTAGGTATCACAATATTCTGTGGAATTTGTACTTATCTTTTTTTTCCCAAAAGTTATACCTACAGAAATTGAGATTTCTTCATATCTGTTTTGATGGAAGATTTAGAAAAATATCTCAAATCGTCACTCTACAAGAATAGTGTACAATGCTCATTTCACTCAATTTAACGAATTATCCTATATAATGTATTATTCTAACCGTGAATGAAATTTAGGTTTTGCTTAGAAAATTTCTTCATTCATACATTTCAAAAATTTCATTCCATTACAGATTAGGTTTTGTTTAGAAGATTTCTCTGAAAAAAACTTGTGCGTTCAATAAAATATTACATTTTTGCATTATTTTACACTATACAAATATAGCCTATTCTCCAACAACGCGCATGCGTGTATTCCGTAACAATACTTTTATACATCAGACATCCTACGAGAATATAGATATACGTGGCCACATTGATGTGCCTGCGCTGATATGACATTACTTTTGATGGACAGTCTTTCTATATGCTGAATTCTCATCCGAGGGGAAGCTTCGTTTCAAGAATAATGTGGATAAACCACATGATAATAGCAATTGTCTAAAAGAAACTAGCATCTTCGAACTGAAATATATTGAAATCTGTATCTAATGTTTTTGTATATTAATGATATTTCTATTGCTTAAAAAAAAACGCGGAATATTTATTAATTGCATGTAGAATACAGGAGAGATAAGAAAAGCCTCCAATTTACGAATCGCAAAAATATATCAAAGAGATAGTAACGGATTAGGCCACGGTCACGCTTATTATGAAAACGAGGGCAAACAATCTGTACCACGGCGCCTATAGAACGCATCATCGTCTTTCTTCTTAACGCAGCAGGTGGAAATTGACTCTTGGACGATATTTCATAGCGCTGACACCGACTCCTAGTGATTACTAGGCTATATAGGCGTTCATTCCAATCTGTGTTGTAGCTGTTGATTGGTTGCTTTTATTATACTGTCTCATGTGTCAGCCAGAAAAGAGAAGGCGGGATATTAACTGACGCCTTTTTCATTTGTGTGCTAAATTTGTTTGCCACTAGTTCAAAGAGATACACTGTTGCGTTCATATTCTATACAAATCATAAAGGAAATTATTTAACACAAATGAATATTAATATTTACTTAAATACATGGAAAATTAGTTTATATTGCAAACTATGTATAGAGATAACAGAAATAGAGTTTTACTTCGAAGCTTAATTTGAATGACCAGATATTTCATTAGAATTTATAACAAGAAAATAAAGATGTTAGGGACTATGCACGTCCAAGGCAGATATAGAAAGTAAATATTTTTTCAATAATGCATGCAACAAAAGTGCAAATTGAGAATTATGACATGAAACCCAGTATTGCATATTTTGCTTGAGATTTTTTTCTATAGCTTTCAACCTCTATATTTTAACAATCATGCGGAATACACATCAGAAGAGTACAAAGCACGAATAAACATTGAGATTTAACAGATAGATCGATGACAGGTGGTGTATACAGTGCTACTAGCATGGAATCACATAAAAATTTATTTAAATTTCCTTACGTTCATACGGTGATACAGATTTACATTTAATGCATGGATTACGTTCATATAGTGGTGCATAAACAGTCAGTTAACGCATTGTTCCGGATATGAACGCCATTAACCCTCGGTTTAATCATAGAATTAAAGTTATTCCCTTCAAAATCCGATTTTGAAAATGGTGATTTTTTTCTATAAAGAGGAAAATAGATATTTGTTATGTGCCAAACATAATAATGATTGAAATATAATCATTAAAAGATAACTTCTAGAAAATAAACATTTATGAAAGAGAATTCTTACTTGACTCTAAAATACCAAAGTTCATTTTTAATATGATACCGGAAGATAATCTATAGGTGGTCGTATGAATGAAAAAAAATCAAAGATCAAAGGTATATAGGTACGAAATGAAAATCTAGAGATGAGTATATAATGTTATTTCATAGTTAATTACAAAAAACGTATTACTATACCCAGTATATATTAGGTTTTTATGAAGAAGTAATCAATTCAAACTATCATTTTATCAAAGTTTTCGTTATAGAGAGTTTTGTTATAGAAAATTCTTCAAATTTTATATTTGTTTTCTCTGATATTTCATCTTTTCAATGGAATAACCTGCTTCAGGAAACATCTCTAATCAAATTTTTGTTATGTACTTACTAATAATAAAGATATCTATTCAAAGTTGTAAGAAATGGAAAAAATACTCCCGGAGTAAAAAAAATTGTTTGTGTGTTGTGGCTTGAAAAAAAAAAACAATATAGGTAAGTACTTGTGCACCGTATAATCAAAGAATATGAAAAATGCTGTTCTACAGAATTCAACAATTATTTGTTCAGCTCACACATCTTATTTAAAGGAAAAAAATATATTTCTGCACATACTTAGTGGGTACCTACTTTTATTTTTTTGAGCAATATTTTTTTGTTTATTTAAAATGACAAATTGTCATCAAAACTAAAGTTACGCAACTTGTGTGAAACTTGTTCATCTATTATTCAGTTGGAGTTATTATTTCCGAAGAAAAAGTTTCAGATATGTGTTTTGAAAAATATAATTCTGCACGTAAATCAGTGAGAATTAGAAGATTGCTTCAAAAGTTGCTCAATCCGATTTTCAACTAGATAATTGATCAAAATGCAGAAAACCAATGCTCAAAAGTATTAGCTTTTCAAATGTAGCTTTATAGTAGAAAGAAGCAAATAACAATAAATAATAATTGAAATTTAAATTACCTTTTCCCAATTTATCAGAAAATCTGAGTGCTACAAAAAAAAAACTCATTGCACGTTATAAATGCACTGTATTGCAGTTTACGATAAAAGGAGATTATTATGTTTTGTCAATTTAATGAATCATTATTCAAACAACGTTTTGCATGGATAAAAGACTGATAAAATGGAGCAGACATTTTTTTTATCCCGCGGATGGTCTATATTATTAATAAAACTGTCAATTTGAGAAGTGCTTGGAGGGGCGTGGACGCGATTTCTATCACTAGCAAAACAAGCACAAAAGTCGCTGGTATAAGGGTGATAGTTGCGCACCCCCACGCTATCTCCTATATAATGTGTACTGTACATTGCCATGGTTACAGATCTATACGAGCACTAACGGCCGTTGCGAAAGCATCGCGTACGAACGGAGGAGGTGGATTTATCAAATTGCCCTCTAATAGCTTTTCTGTGTGCATCCATTTGTCTCTGTGGTACTTTTTTATTCAAACTTTTTCACTGGCATTCGCCTAATGGTCAAGTTTTTTTCTTTCAATTAAAGTTAATTAATTATCAGAGTATTGCTATTCAAGCTGACGTGGCAAGAGCTTTTCACACAAAGCAGTTTTATGCTTATCTTCAATCTTTTATCAATTTTGCACATATATTTTCGGGAATAAGATGTATCAAAAGAGAGAAGTGTATTATATACCCTACGGCGTGGTATGTATTATATTATCGACCAGTCTCAAGTTTAAACAGAGAGATCGGGAGAGATTATAACTTGTATGACATAACTTTTTGAGAAGAGAAGATTTTCCTTTAAACAATAATACCATATTAACTTTTTTTCGAAAATTAATCATTGGGTATATCTAAGTTTGCTTTTGAAAAATGACGTGCATCTCTGTTTCTAATTCTGTTCGCTCGTGGAAACGCTACAGATCGCAATTCTCCACTAATTATGGAGAAAAAATTGAAAAGTATACCTCGGGCCTAAGAGCCGGACTAGATTCATGCGTTTTTTTCGGATTTGAAAGAAGAAAAAAAAACAGATTCGAAATTGTGTCCACCAAATTACATTTGGAAAACTTTATTTAAGCTTTTGTGAATGATAGATTGTGCGAAAAATAAATTAAGAATAAAAAAAGAACACAAAATTTATCCGGAACAAGAATCCCGAATGGTTTCCTTTAACTCTATGTTCTTCCAATTTTAATTCCGGACATGCTAAATAAATCACTGTCTCACAATATGCGGGCAATACATGGCATACTCCGTTTTCTTTTTCTCCAGAATTGGATGATTTCAGATTTTGCGTAATCGACAAACACAGAATACAAGTGTTCATTTGTCTTTGTCTCGGTATGAAGATAATTTCTCCTCCGGCCGGAAAATAATGCACCAAGTATAATCCGGTCCTGAAGCCAGGACTACATTGATTCGTTATATTCCCGAACTGAAAAAAATCGAGGAAAAATTAAAAAGAGTAGCACCAAATTCATCCAGAACAGACGTGCCGCAACGTGAATGTAATCGTCTCAGATAACTCTATGTGTTCTTCAAATAATAATCCCAAACATGCTGAACATTCTAACAATCTGGAGCATATTTTATTTACTTTACTAGAATTGGAATTTCTTCGCATGCCACACACAGAATACAATGATTTTTGAAATGAAGAGCAGAATGAACATTTTCTCCTAGTATGCTTATGAAGAATTTACAATGAAATCGTTTTTTTTTTGTGCAAGATATAATAGTAAGTACTGTATCTAACGAGCGTATATCATAAATGTAAGTCATGTTACACAAAAAAGTTAAGAAAACGAGCCAAATGTGAATTCTATAACCATTCGAATGGAATAGCAGCCTACACGTGAGGCTTGTGTCTATTAATCAAGACGAATCAGATCCATGTTAAAACATAATTTTTCTTGTTGTCATATTAGCTTTTACTTGACAAAGACTGGAGACCTGGTTATTGACATTTTTGAGTCCACACCCCAATCATAAATGACAAAATTAATTAAATAGCCGGATGAGGTGCTTTATTCTATTATATTATCTGTAAAATATATATCAACAATATTTCTGAATAAGCTACAATTTCATATTTGTAAATAGAAAACAAACAATTAAAGGAAACTATAGACCAATCTTTGAAGGAAGTGAAGCACTGAAGCGTACCAACAATTTCAATTAATAAATGCCTTTCATGATAAAAATCAGAATTTCATAGATTAAAATTTTGAAGAAATCTCTTAATTAGTCCTTATAAATTCGTTCATGTATAATATACATTCACTGTTTTGCAAGTGTATAATGTACAGATGTGAAAGTTATTAAGTTATAAATTCAGTCAATTTCATCAATTTTATCATTTATTTTTTTCCGCACAATAAATAATCTCCAAATCAACACTATTTTACATTCTTCAACAAACGGTTTGGAGTTCTTATTACACTATTTTTTCCAGTTATAGATCTTTGATGAATGAATCAAGGTAATGATGTATGAATTAATCAAAGAGAAAACATGGTTAACTCGAATTTTTTTAATTTCATTTTAGAATTGAAATATGAACCATGTCTTGATGATACAAACTCATTTCTCCACTTTCTGATATATCAAATTTTTCAATGATTCAGCAATGATAATAAATTTTTCACACGAGTAAATTATGGTTCTTAAAATAGTCCCTTAATAATGGCTCTTGTAAAACTGTAAAAGATAACTTTTTATTTTTAAACTCCACAGTTCTATGAGTTTAAGCAGCAAATGTCATTTGGAAATATGCATTTCAAAATGTTATTATTGAGAAACCTCTATAACTGTACAATTTCAAATTATTTTAATTATTAAATTTACAAAATATTATATATACATTATTCGTCAGAGCTACCAGATTTAATTAATAGGTACCCTAAATTATATATTCCTATATTTTCGACGCAAATCTTAATTATTGTGCGTCATTGCTGAGAGAATGACCTGATAATAATCCACGCAGTGGTGCATATACTGTTTTATTCTATACTATAGCATATGAATCCTGATGTCATACAATTTCTATATTGATGAATCAAAGACTTTGACATTAATATTTTATTAATTATGATCCCACAAAAATTGAATAGACTGGATTTGAAATTTTCCGTTTCCATTATTCTTAAAATCCGATGTTTAGGATTAACATTTAGTTCTTAAATATTTATGAGAGTATTACAAAAGAATGTGCTCCTGCAGATTATAGAAAAGGTTTATTTATTATGTATAGCACCCTTATATCAAATTTGATTATTTGAAGGCTCAAATTTGATACAGGCACAATTTTTACTATCGTTATTAGTAAATAATAATAGTAAGAGAACAACTTTAATATTATTCATATTTACCGTATCACAGAAACTTGTCCTATAAAGAAACAGCTGCGTTACGTAGCTTATGTGTATATTTTCAACTCATGCCAAAATACATAGCTGATCTTGTTCATCATACATTTTTAGCTATAGTATATTTTTTAATTTCTGGCAGGTTTGTGGAAAAAAGACTATTGTCTTAGGAATTATATTTAAAGTACCTCAAGCAAAGGCAACTAACCACCTACATGTTATCATTTCTATTGAAGTTTTCTCATGACGAAAATTCAGGTTGAATCTGTATATGAACATATACGTCATAGATCTTAAACAACTATAAATTTGTGAATAATAAATCAAATAGCAATGTATTATGAACATAAATCAATGCGCTCTTCTTAGCTTACAAGGGTGTAGGGAGATTTGATGTAGGAAGGGGTATAAAGTTCAAATCTCGGTTCAAATAGAGAATTTTAAGAACTCACGCATCAATCTATTATTACTCATATTGTTTATATTCTATGAAGAAAAAAACTTGAATGCAATTTACAAAAATTGTAGTCCATGCAATAAATGTAAATTCAAGCATTACATATTACATTAGGCCAAGTATTTCATAACGAGACTTGCCGAATATAGAAATTGTTGACTGAATATTATAATGTTCATCTGCATACCGGTTGAATTTCGGCTTTTTTCTTACAGTCCTGATTTGTAATATTTTCGAAACAAATTGAAGACCAAGCAAGAAGCGCAGAGTACAAGATGACATTTCCACTTTACAAATAAGCTAAGAAATTTATCGGCGACAGATGATGCACGAAGTGCTATCAACATTAGTTCCCAGAAAATTTAAATTTGAGCAACACAATTAGGCATCCACGAGTGTATTATTATTATGCCCAAGCTCAGAAATAGTAATAAAAAATATATTCATTGAGTTTAAATTATTAATCCCATGCTAGTGCGGAGTAAGTTTCTAGTTTGCCTCATTTTTGTTGTGTACATGTTTTTTTTTATTGAATTATGCATTTGTAATTTCTCTGCTTCATAGGACTGAGATGAAATAGGAAGAGAATGGAATGAGCATAGAAATTTTCATGTGCACTTTGAAATTGCATAGGAATAGAATATAACCAATATTAAAAACGATTGAAATAAACAATCAAGTGATAAATTTCAATAGAGCGCGTACCATTTCATAATTTCTGAAAACATTATGTATAATTTGGAAAAACATTTTTTATTGTATTTTCTGAAAGTTCCTCAGTGGTGCGATAATTTTATTCTTTGCTTCAGAAAAAAAAAAATAGTAAAGAACAAAATGAAGCTAAAACTTCATACCTCGCGACTTTCATTTACCTATATATTAAATAATAAATGGTACGTTCACATTAGTTTATAATGACGGATGATTATGCAGCAATGAAATATGTTTAGAAATAGAATTATTCAATAAACTGTTATAAAATCACTATCTAATAGTCCCTCGACCTTATGTTCCCTGATAGGACTCAAGGCCAAATTGTATATGAATTGATTGCGAATATAATGGCCTATCGGGAACCAGACTTTATAAAAGTAGGATCCTGTCCTAAGTGTTAGAAAAAAGATAAGTATAATCCATTTTCGTATTCAACTTCTCTGATCGAACTTACGATTGTTGCTCGGGCAGGAGGTTGCACCTTGGTTCTGTCTTAAAGTGGGTACTTGATCTTCCTTATAGATTGTTCCATCAGGGAATTTGATCCTGAAAAAACTTATTCGGGAATGGCATTTTTTTGACATTTAGGACAGGAACTTGGATTTATATAGCCTGAAACCCTGTTGACCTATATTCCTGATTAATTCATATACAATTACGATTAAGTGCAGCCGGCTTCTGGTCTATAATACATATTAATATTTAGAATCATCAAGTTGAATAAAACAAAAAGACTCTCGACCCAGGCCCAAGCTCGGTAGTCTTCTCTTTCACCCATTGCTCTATGGCATTAATAACAGTTTTAAGTAAACTCAATACATGAATTGCGGAGGTATCATTTCATATTTACAGTTCACGATAGTAGAGTTTTTATTAGAGAAAATTATTTATGGGAATAAAGCTACCAAATCGTAATGAAAATCAGTACGGTTCTGTTCTGATAGTTATTCATTTGAAGATCTAAGAATCAACAAAATCAGTTAAGAATTGCGATCCGTATAGCGTGTCGCCAAGTGAACAGAATTAAGGACGGTAACGCTTTTTTTTCAGAGGCAAATTTAGGTCATACTTAATATTATTAAAAAAAATGATTGTATTAGGTATTGTTTTTTAGAGGAAGACCTCCTCTTTTCAAAAAAGTTATACTAAAATTTGATTACAAGTGAAGTTATACAAATTATGATTAATTCCTTTTTTTAAATCTCCAGGCTAGAGAGCTAGTTGATAATAGGATCTCACCAAAAACATTTTCATGTAAAATGTTGCCAAGACAAGACCCTATGGCTCGCACTGTCAAAAAGTTATCAGATCTCATGTGAAGCCAAGCTTCTAATTATACACACCCTTAGGCCTAGTTGCATGAACGTGCATTAACTAAAGAGTTCTTTAAAAATGAACAATATCAAATCGAATATATTCATCAAATCAGTTGCTTAGCATTGCTGTCAAAAATTTGATTTGATATTGTTCATTTTTGAAGAACTGTTTAGTTAATGAACGTTCATGCAACCGGGCATAACTCTACAAGCCCTAACTTCACAATCTCTACGCCTTAGTCAGAATATATGATTTGGCCGTTTCGTTACTGCAAGAACTATTGGACAGTGAATAAATCTCCCACCTTATGCTCACATGAATGTAGCGAAATGGCCAAGCCACATATTTTGACTTGGCTCCACATGAGATCTGATAACTTTTTGACAGTGCGGGCCATGTGGTCTCGTCTTAACATATTTTACATGAAAATATTTTCAGTGAGATTTCACTTCTTTTTGTAAGTTGTTCATGTTACTATTATTAATAACAAGAAGTCTCTATATAATTTTCAGACCTCTAGCATCAAAGGCGGGAGTCTCATACAAACTTCCATCCCCTAATTTAAGCGGTTGGGGGATAAAAGTTCCAAGTTTTCGAGTTTTTCTGTTTTTTGTGTACTGCTACCAGCTTACATACCAAATTTCAGCTCTCTAGGACTTCAGGAAGTATCCTAAGAATTTTGATGATCATCAGTGAGTGAGTTAGTGATGAAATCGGGGGTTTTTAGATATCAATAAAATCTATAGTATGAAAGCTATGCAATTGAAACTTTATATGTATAATAAGTCCACTATTGACATTATCTCCCGAGAATTCAGTTTATCTGGTATAATCCAAATCCAAGTTATGAGGGTTCAAAAAAACGACGAAGCTCTTCGAGAAAAGGTAATTAGTGCCCTTGCGCCTCGCTTGGCTCGTCTAGATACACACAGCGGCACGAGATGTCCAATATAAAGAAATTAGCTAGTTATGTGCTGAATGACTGCCTGCCGTTATAAGCACAGCGAGTCTCTACGAGATTCATACATTGATTTTGTCTTCTTTTCTCCCTCACACGCATGTACCTCTAGGTGCAAGAGATGAAACCAACTTTCGCAGTTTTATGGAAAAAGTTTCGTCGTCGGACGATCTTTCCGCCATAGTATTAGTAATTGTCACTCTTGACACTGACAGTTCCATTTTCTGAACACTTTAGTTGATTATATTGCAACGATATATTTACGTAAATTCTAACAATAGTTTAGTGTAATTAAAAGATGAGCAAATGATTTTTGAATGTTGACAGGGTTTTGAAATAATTTATATTTTTGACATTTCTTCATATTCTGCTCTGTTCAGAGTGGTATTCTAGTCGTATTCAGAAAAAAATATTTCAATAAAAGTCATTTGCATCTGACATGTACCGTAAACAATTAAAGATTAAACGAATTAGGGCGATTTCTAGGTATTTATGTATAATTATTCAATTAAATTTGTTTCTCTACGATCGTACAAGAAGTGTCAATTTTTTACATAAATTTCAATGTGAAAAGTAGGCTTTTATGGAAAACTGCGCAGTAAAAATTTTATTATACACTTTTAATGCACGGTTTGAGTGAGAGAATCCATCAGTTCCAATTAGCTGTATTTTAAACATTTGGGGGAAATTTTGAAACATATCTACAACACTAAGATCACTTTTGAACATTTGAAACTTGATTTTTCATTTTAAAATATCTAAAAACATTCAAGTTAACTCCAATGAAAACAGTATAATTCATAATATCGTTTCGCTTGTTACCAATAGTAGTCGTCAAAGTGAAATTTACAAAATAAAATATATTTGTATATAATTGACTGCTTACTGTTTAAGGACGATTAAATATATGAAATTGTAAGACACACGTGAAACAGGTCCCTAATGCACTTTCACGTAGCTTTAAAACCCACTCGCTTTGCTCGTATTTTTAACCACGCCGCTCGTGCATTAAGGAATAACTTTTTACACTTGCATTTTGAATATTTTAGTACTGTGGAATTGAGTTATTCTTTGAGGAAACTTATAGAGAAAAATATTGATCATGAATAGACACCTATTTATGAAAATACGGGCCAATATGCTACACGAATGCTCTCTGCAGAAGATCAATTTAGTTCTCAATATTGAGTAAAACTAGATCAAATCAAGAAAAGTTTGGTTGATAACAACAATGAAGCAATCAATCAATATATTTTATGAAAAATATCAAGCAGTAGGTACTACATATACCTATTCTATATATAGAAAATAGTCATATCCAGTAAAAATTATATATTTCAAAAGATCATCGGATGATGGATAAAAATGAAGGATAAAGAATTATTGAGTCATCTCTTCACGTTGCAACGTGAAGAGATGACTCAATAATTCTTTATCCTTCATTTTTATCCATCATCCGATGATCTTTTGAAATATACTATTCTATATAGTAAAAGATCAAAGGGCTTCAGAAAAATGAATGCAAAATAATAAAGAATCAAGCTGTTGGAACTTTAAGGTACATAAATTGGTGAAACCAAACCTCAAAATTTTGTTTGAGACTTATGGAATTCGATACAGAAAAAAATAACACAGAACGGAGTAATTTCTTCAAGATGAATGACTTAATTTCCAAGCAAACAAATATACTCCGTTCTGATTTTTTTTCCTGTATGTCGAATTCCTCTAGTTTAAGCACAGAATTTTAAGATTTGATTTTAATAATTCATTTACCTAAAAATTCCAACATCGCAATACTTTAATATTCAACATAGAGCCAAGTTATTTACTTTTTTTAATGTGTTTTGCACGGAAATACTTTACTTTCAGAATAACCGTATTCTATTGGAGTTTAGGACATTTATTGATATTTATAATAGTAAAAGCGAGTAAAAGTTACCTGTTATACTGAAAGTAAGGTAACTTTTATGGATCTATTGAAGATGGGAGGAAATTGCAGACAAGATCCAAGGACATCCAAAAGAAAACTCTAGCGTCACATGCCGTTCCAGGAAAAAAAATTTGATGATTTACAGCACGAAGACATGCCACGCGCTTTCTAAGGTAGTTAAACTCCAAATTAAATTCAATTTTCACTAGTTTCTCAGATATATCTAAGAAAATTTTGTTCAGCAGTAATAGAACTGCGGACGTTCTAATCTGTCTTTAGAGGTTGCAATGAGATTAAACAACGTAAATGTTGATTGAATGAAACAATATTGATTTTGTAAAAATTTTCTAGATATGAAATTTTGATTTGAATGTGCTGAATAAGGTAGATATATTTGGATACAAGATTTTATTCTTCTAGGATTATCACAGCCTAGTATAGGATTGAGAAAAATATGATTTAGTGCTGTAAATGAGGAATATGATTTTATCATCTGATCTTGTTAGATAAAATACCTTTAAAAAAATCTGTATAATATCTTCAATAAAGAATATTTTTGAAGTAGTCATGAGAAGATCAATTCAAAACATCTACTGTCTGCAATACCGGTAATTAGAAAAATAGTAATTTATGCAAGAAGAGTAAATTGAGCATTATGCCATGAGTACTTGACTTTAACAAATCAAGGAAAAAGTGGTTGTTATCCACTCATTATTTTTATTTATGTTATGTACAACGATGAAAAAGTAATATGAAGGATTTTGTTTATCTCCGTCACAATTTGAGAAGCAAGGAAATCTTTGAATAAGTAATGATATTATTGGAAATATTTTGTTCGATATTCTTGTTTGTGCACGGTCAGGGGTAGAGACCCGTTTCTATAATGATGAAATTATAACAGAAACTATGGATTGGAAAAATAATGTGCAAATTTATTCTACTCTCCAAATAATTCACTTCATAAAACTGGCGTAGGTACAGTTCTCTTATTTCAATGGTAAATAATTAATTCAATATAACGGTGGAGTCTTCGCAGTTTACTACTTCAAATTCTTTTTCTTTTATCGTCTTTTATTGACATATTGAAAAATGTTACTTTTCGTTGATGTCGGTATGATTATTTGTGATCGATCAACACTCTTTTCTCTTGATTCATCTGATCAATTATTTGATCGATCAGAAAGAGATTAATATTGATTATAAATTATTAAAATTGCACAACCCTAGTCGAATCTCATGATGTAGCAATTTCTATAGCCATTGTGTTTCTAACATTAACATCCCTCACCGTGCTATTTAATTTCAGTAATATAAACTGAGGTGCATGTGTATCTCATTTAAAGAGATAACTAATTGATTTGAAGAACTGGATTTGAATTTTATATGCAAATTGATTCTACTTGTTTGCAATAGAAGAATAATACCATCAATTTTCTATAGAATTCTAATGCTATTAAAAGTGGCGTATCATGAACAATATGTGGTTAGCGATTTACTTTGACGCAGATCTGTCTATCGAGCAGTCATCGTTGCGCTCTGACGACGATGGAAGCCAATTTAACAACAAACTTTCGTTGTTTATGGAGAAGCTACATCTGTAGCATCAATAACACCACGCTGTCAGCCAGAAAATAATTTTAATTGGTACGCAAAGAAAATGGACTGTTATGCAGATCATGAATAATATATAATATTTTTAATTAACTATCCGTTACGGTTTTAGTTTGATGAAATTTACGACCGGAAATCAAATGCAATCAAAAATGTTCCTAAAAATGTCAAAAGATAATATTACCATCTAATATAAAAATCGATTACTCAGGTGACAGGTGATAATTCCGCGAAGTAGAATCTTCACAATAAAAGATAACAACAGAGTTCATCAATCAATAAAAAATCTTACCTTAGGAATGAAAATTCATAATCCATCTTAATAGTGTGTGATGTTAACACTCACAAACTTCTTGTAATGTGACAGTCACTAGATTCAAACACTGCATAGGTACACAACAGCGACGAGCAGGTTGATGATGTCAAGTGGTGCGCAAACAGAAGAAGAAATCAATTGCCGTGGTATGGTGTGCAACAATACCTTTTTCACGTAAGAAGAACGGACCACGAATGATCAATCTGCCGAAGATAACGTGAGCGGTGACGGCGAGTAGATGCCATGTGGTGGGGGAACCAAAGATTACCGTGGTGGGAGAGGGGCGGAAAACACAGGTGAGTCAGACTCAGACAGGTAACGGATCAGACAGAGACGAATGATGATTGTTTGCGCACGCAACATTATCTATACACTTGAATGTATTCTTACGGCTACGTACCAAATATATATTTAGAATTATTTATATCTCGTTAAGTGGTTAATAGATTCGACGCCGCTCACACATCGAGTAAATATTATTCGTGAAATTTTTAATAAACAAAACTATAAAAATGACATAAATTATTTATTACACGTTCCATTTTGAAGAGTAATTATCAGTTAGTAACTTTTAACTATATATAAAGCTTTCATTTTCCACATTTTTGTTTAATTTCATGCATGAATATTCCAATTCAGAATATCTGATCGTTGATCTGAACAAGACAAATTATATCCCAATTTCTGATATATAAGCACATATTATGATTTAAATAATTACAAAATCTGGAACGAATATAAAGGAGAGCATACATGATTGAAGACGTGTTGCCTGTGGGAAATTTCCCGAGTAAAAAGAATAGTTTTGAGGTGGCTCGATCATTATTCATTAGAGCAATGTGAAAACGAAGAGTTGAATTTTTAGTATTCTATTAATCTATAATCAATAGTGAATATACATAAATTAATTTTGAGAGAGATCTGATGTGAGGTTTTCGTGAAATAAATTTTTAAGTGGCTATTTAAGATGCAGTCAATAGGTAAACTTCTGTAAAACGGATATCTCTCATACAATCTAACCACAACTCTTAGGCCCAGTTGTACAGTCTGAGCTTACCCAAAGTTTAGTAAAACCAAGTTTAATTTCTATGGTTGCAATTGCTGATATAATTGTAACCATAGAAATTAAACTTGGTTTTATTAAACTTTGGATAAGCTTAGACTGTACAACTGGGCCTTAAAGATACAAACACAAACAAAATTATATAATTTATATTAATAAGTTCTTACAAATTATAAAAAATATATATTGACGCGCAGTGTTATAGATACTTCAATCTAAATTATCAATTCAATCAAATTATCATTCAATCTAAAATTCACTAAAATATCTGGCAGTAATTATTAAAGGTAAATAATATATCCTACTCCTGAGATTTGGAAGTGTCGAATGTAGTCGGATCAGGGACGGATCTAGATTTTTTGGAGTCTATAGGGTATCTCTTTATTAATGAAATAATAATTAGATTCGAACCTAAAATCAATCTACCATCACGTATTCAAATTCAGAACAGTAGACTTAAAACAGAAACTTGGTTATATAAAGATCCGCCCCTAAGTCAGAAAAGCAATGAACACTAGCAAACGACAGCAGACAGCTATTTGATCCGTTTCACGCGAAAAAATACTGAAATTAAGAGACATTTATCATAGTTAGTGAATGAATTATGGAGAGAATTCGATTATAAGTCTTCTTGAGTGCGATCAAAGTTATGAATTTACATGTTTACATTTTCAATAATCTATACGTTTTTCAGAATTTTATTTAATAAAAACGACTTTTGTATTTAAATTCTGTATATTTATTTGAAACATTGACATTTTGATCCTTTGACCAAGGATCTTCTTCAGAAAACAATGATACAAAATAAAACAAGGCAAGTAACTAGATACTAAAAATATACAGAATACTAGATGTGATAACGTGGATATCACACCTAAATATAAAGAATAAAATCCTCTGGCATTCACCCAAGGTTTGAAGAAAACCACGGGAAAACCCCAAACAGAGGAATATGTCCTAATAAAAACGATAAATTTACAGAATTTAAAATTAAAAGTTGTTTTTATTTTTACATTTTTAATTTTAAGAAAAATCTAGATTTCATCATGACTATACATCTCATTAAGCATATTATATTTATAAAACCCTAAATTTGGACCAAGCGAAGGAAATGTATTCTAATTGACTGTAGCATAAGATTTATGCTAACATCATCTAAAAGACCGGGAGATGGTGACAATTGAATTCTCCGATTCTATCGAGTGGAATTGTAAAAAATTGTGATATTCTGTGTTCTTGAATTGCATGCCAATGGAAAGATTGGAAGTTTAAATCCTAAATTAGTTGTGAAAAAATTAGCATGGAACCATCTTGTGCCAACGAGAGATAAAACATAATTTAAAAAAAAGTTGTTCTTTCTAGGAAGCTCGATAACTTTAGAACGCATACGAATTTTCGACTGAAACTTTGTATTTAAGTTCTTCATTAAAACCTAAGTTCGTGGATGAGCTTTTTTCGACCAGTGGTACTAAAACTTTATTGATAGAACTTTTTAGTTTTTTGCGTTTATTCTAT
This sequence comes from Dromius quadrimaculatus, assembly GCA_963989225.1. NCBI lineage: Eukaryota > Metazoa > Arthropoda > Insecta > Coleoptera > Carabidae > Dromius > Dromius quadrimaculatus. The sequence goes on along the minus strand of OZ022328.1, from coordinate 33,288,409 downwards.
AAACGGCAGTATTAATCATAAAATATGTGATAACTAAAATGGATCATTAAGTAATTTGGCACAACATTCACTTGAAACATTTTTCAAAATTATCAGCGGTCCATCTGTTAGTGTTAATATCAAAATTTGAATTATTATAAAATTCGTTATATTATTATGAGGTGAAGAAATACTGAGAATCATAATGTGAAATTGGAATGATTATTATCATTATATTATTGGATATCACATGCTAACGTTCGTCAATTGTTTTTTTAAAATAAGTAATTTAGAACAGGACTCTTTATTTTTAGAAATATTTATTATTCGTTCCGTGCACAAGTGACAGGTAGCGCCTCTCTTGGATTGAATTAACTAAACGTTGTATACAATAGCACACAATGTGATGTCACAAATGATGATTTCATGGAAAAATTAGCAAAATAATGTGAGTAAACGCAAGGTAAAAGTTTTACAAGTTTATTGTTTTCATTTACAATGAAGTTTTGAGTCAATATTTATGTATATTTAGTGCTGAAACTGAATAACTAATTTTACATTTCAGAATGAACCAAGTCATAAGAACCGGTTTTCAGCCAATTACTTTTAATATAGAATTTGAACCTCAAGAAATTAAAGGGAAAATATTGGCGGCGTCTCATGTGATCAGGGTTGAGGGATTGGATGGATTTGGTAATCAAAAACTAATGCCAGGCAGTGTCACACGAACTACATCTGTCATTCTACATCCATACAAAGTAAAACTACATATATGAACTATTAAAAATTCCATTTTTATCACAAAAATATGCTTATGTATGAACATTATTAATCTTTCTACTTAGTTTTCAACATTTTGTTCATTGGATCTGTCAAAAACGAAAAGTTACAAAAACTGCCGCTGGTAACGCTGCGGTCGAATATTGAGATGTGCACGGAGCGAATATGTAAGGACTAAAATATAACCGCCATCTGCCATTTTAAAAATGACAGCTGTCACTTTGACAATGACAGCTATCGCTTTGAAATATGCAATTGATTAATGCGACACTCTGAATTTCTGAAATAGAGATGTAATTTGCCATGAAATTCATGGTCGGGGAAGTAGGTACTGTGTGGTCACAGCAGATTCTTTATTAAAATAATGATTTTTTTCTATCCTGATTGTAATCGCGCATAATTTTTGATGGGTGATCATTCATACCCGTAGTAGGATAGGGTGAAGTGAGAATATCTAACATTTTGTCCCGTCCACTTACTACAAGAGTAGGTGGAGTCAAACTCGGAAATGGATTTGAGAAAGGGAGTAAACTCTGCTATGCTGGCAACAGCTTATAATATGTGGTGGCTGTTATAACTGTACAAACCTAAGACAATTGCTATATTTTTTATTTTCTGATCTTTGATCTATTTATTTGAATCAGTGACTAATGCTAATGTGCACGTGTACTTTCTAAAAATTTTCTCTTTTAAATATGACGAATGTATCAGTTTTGTTAACCTGTCGGTTATTTTTGTGAAACTGAAAAGCAAGGTGCTATGCTTTATTCACTGGAATGAAATAATGTGACAAAAGTAGAAGTATTTAAAAATTGAAACTTCCAAGAAACGTAGGAATCATCGGATCAGATGTTATAAGCTTATTGTTCGCAGACGAGCTCCAACATCTTGATGAGGTCCTTGATAAAAATAGATATTCCAATATACCTATTCCAAAAGTTGGAAGAATAACGTTCATGCTCCCAACGCTCGACACGTAAAAAAAAATTCAAATTAACATTAAGAAATCCAGTCTCTGATTCTATTATAATATTTATTACCTGTAATTAAGTCAAATATTCATTGTAAACTATTTTCATTCAATATTTCTATCCGGGGTCATAATTCTTGGTTGAATAGCCTTGATTTTATAAATACTTAATAAGTAAGAAATCATGAGATTCTTTGGCACCAAAGCTTTGCAACAAAAGATAATACATAAAACTAATTGCTTGTTTCAACAAAATTTCTCCATATATTCCGACCTAATTCAAGATGTCAACAAAAATTAAGAAATAAATATAAGTTACACAGTTATTCCAAAGAGTTGATTAACATTATTTTTGATTCCATTTTCATCGTTTTCATTGAGGTGATCGTTCAAAGAATATTTTTGACAATGATCTAGCAATATTTTCAGATATGGAAATATACTGTCAATTTTCGATAATATTATTATAGAATTTCAATATAAAAAATCACTGAATGGAATCATTTCTTTAATAGTCAACTATAAAAGTACAGTACGCATTAGTTCTACGAATTGTATTATTATTTATTTATCGTCAAGATTGTATAGGCATGCCAAAGAACAGAGCAATCAAAGGACAACTAAGTCTCTTCTCAACAAAAGTGCTTCTCTATCAAGTTGTAAATAGTATTATAACTAGTAAATATTAGCATCTGAGTTCTTTTTAATCTATTGCATATTGATATTGTCATTAGGTCATTGATAATCACGAAATAATTTAGGCACTTTTTGGCAGCACATTGTTTGGTAACAACAACCGGTAACCCGAGCAACGTATTTAAGGAAACTAAAAACAAGAATATTTATCAATGATGCAAAGCATCTAATGTCGGTCCTATTTGAGGCAGGCATTCACGTGCTACTATGGCGTAGCTTGGTTGCTAACTGCCAGTTTGACATTTGATGTCGATCATCTTTGTGAATATTCAAGTTGATTATGAGATTTTTTAACATTTTTCTTGTGCATCTTATATTTCAAAGCCCATTTGTGGTTTAGTGTTATCAAAGACTTGCAGTGTGCTTAATCAGTGTAAGTTTAAGGAAGCAAGACATTTATATTCCGGATACAAAACCATAGTTATTTTATCATGAAAAGATTATCAATGTACGAGAACAAAGCCGACAATCAATTTTTTATCAAAAGGTTTTGGGCTACAATATTTTTGCAAGTACTGCTGCAATATATGTTTGGATATAACTATTATAATTTTTGTCATTATTCATTGTAGATGCTGAAGATGGTTGGTTTGACATTCGATACGTATATCTTTGAACCTAATTTAATTAGATCTATAATTGTTTGCGTTATTGTTATTTCATTCCGATCTTTTTAACCAAGCCTCTTTGTCAACTAAAACTTGATAAGTATAGAATCAACTTCTTGATTTATAAAAAATAAAATAGCTGTTATGGATCTGTAAAAAAAAATATATTTCACATATAACGACATAAGTCTCAAGAAGTGCATATCTCCGAGTAAGTTAGAAATTCTCCATTGGAACAAATTAAGATTTATACATATATTTTAATTTAATAACTATAAATGCCGCATGATAAGCGAGTAAAGCTCTTTCATAGTAGTCGGTTGTGATAATTTAACAAATGAACATTATTTTTTCTCATTTTTATGCGGCATTCAACTATCAAGATACATGAATAAATTTGAATTAAAACTTAATTATTCCTTTCGCTCCTGAAGATGGCTAAAGTGTAGGCGAAACTATAGATAGAGTTAGAAAAGAAAAAAAATCATATAATTGACTGAATTCTCTTTTTATCACTACTTTCATGCTAAAAATATTGTCTGAGGAAAATCTCATTAATTTAAGCTGTAAAACTTCAAAACAATCTTCTTTTGATAAAAATTTTCAGCTATTTTCAATGTTACTTTTATCAACAGTAATTACACAGAGCTTTTTATTTTGCTGGATAAATTTCTGTTTTCACGAAACCATGTTACCTAGCAATTTGACAAGAAAACTGTTCTTATAAAATCACTCCACCTACGGTGTCGTGATTTTATTTTTTGAACAGTTTTCGAGTCAATAAATTGCTGTCAGGTTACAAGGTTGAGTTGTCAAACTGAAATTTATCCCAAGAAAAATAAAATGCTAGAGTGTTATTCGTATATAATATCACAAGGGACTGTAATTTTATCAATAAATTTTTCTTGAAAACATTGATTACCTAGCAACATCGTGAGAGTCATCTGTCCGATTAAATCACGAGAGCGTAGCTCGAGGGATTCCATCTTAGCAGATGACTCGAAAGATGTTGCTTAAAGGTAATCAATGTTTGAAAGAAAAATTTATGATAAAATTAAAGTCGCGAGTGGTATTTGTGGAGAATATTTCTCGAATGAAATTGCTACTATAAGTATCTATTAAATAATGTTAGTTGCAACTACTTATCTTTTTTATTGAAAAATGCACTAAATTGCCTCCATATACTCTTGTATTTTTAGAATTTTTGTTTTCAATTTCATTATTTTCGGCGAAAAATGCATTTCCAATACGATTAAATTTTGACATTTCCGAGAACTGATTGTTTGTTTATATTAGAACTGTGTATTGTTTCTCCATGACAAAGGCAATTTATTGCAATAAATCGCTTGCCAACGGGAATTTACCGAGGTAACGGGAATTTTCAGAGGTAAATTCCCGTTGGCAAGAAATTTATTATTATAATTGTCATTGTGACTATGCAAAATTTGTCAGTATAATTGAAGGCTGCTGCTTAAAGGTAATCAATGTTTGAAAGAAAAATTTATAATAAAATTAAAGTCGCGAGTGGCATTTGTGGAGAATATTTCTCGAATGAAATTGCTTCTATAAGTACCTATTAAATAATGTTAGTAGCAACTACTAACTTTTGAATTGAAAAATGCACTAAATTGTCTTCATATACTCTTGTATTTTTAGACTTTTTGTTTTCAATTTCATTACTACCGGCGAAAAATGCATTTCCAAAACGATTAAATTTTGACATTTCCTAGAACTAATTGTTTATATTAGAACTGTGTATTGTTTCTCCATGACAAAGGCAATTTATCGCAATAAATCGCTTGCCAACGAGAATTTACCGAGGTAACGGGAATTTACAGAGGGCAAGGAATTTATTATTATAATTATCATTGTAACTATGCAAAATTTGTCAGTATAATTGACATGAATGAAATATTCACAGAAAAAAGGTTACGGAAGATATCATCTTTTCCTTCTTACTGCAGCTATCCATTTGTTTTTTTGACTTAATTTCTATTTTGCAATCGGGAATTTATAAAAACTACATTCTTTATTTTCTGCTAGTATTTTTACAGCTCCGGATGCTAATTTGATTTCTTTTTCTGAAAAATTTAAATTCACATGTGTGTTTACTCACTAGAAGTATAGTGCGCGTCAAGATATAAGAAAACGAACCTCCCAGCGGGTACTTAGCAAAAGGATTATCCCTAAATTTATTGAGGTGCACAGGTAAAATAGAACAGAAATATTTTATTTAGTATCTTAGCAACTGCAAAAATGTGCGACAAGATGCTGTTCACCCTACATGAGTAATAAAAAATAAATTTCCAAGTACATTTAAAGAATCATCTTGCATGTTTATACAAATAAAAATATAGAATATTGAAAATTAATAGGTTGAAAATCTTCCTTAATACTACTACAAATTTTTAACCGCATCCCCTACTAGGACAAGTTACTCCTACCGATTAGTAAGTCAGGCAAATTTCTTATATCTTGACGGGCACTATACAACACATCGCCCCGAAGTACCTGAATTATCTGTACTCACCCTACTACACACTGACACTGAGAGAGTTCATGGAGCGTTCGTAGTGCTGCACCTTGGCCGAAAGCCGCATCAGATAGTAGTTGTGATCATAGCTGCTGTGTATGAGCACAAAGAAGATGCACTACCATTTCTTATACCGTGCTCGTCGCTTTACTTGTTTGCATCAGTCTATCGAGATCGTTTCCTAAAAGCTGATACTTTTAATAGATCTCTGAAATATTGTAGGAATGTTTCTATTTATGAATCTTAGAACTATATTTCTTCAAAAATAAAATAATCGTTTCATTTATAAGTATCAAATTATTCGTTATATTTTGATCTCAACTTCCTTCATTGAAAATAAATAAAACAATAAATATAAATCTCGATGTCCCACAATTGCTAGGCGTCCCGCCACGGCTCACTTTTTTCCAATTCAGATTTGTTTAATCTTCTTTCTGATTACACTTTGGTACGCAGCCATTGGTTGCGGGCTGCTGTTTATGCGGCACGAGTTAAAACATGAGAAATAAAAGACAATCGAACAGGCGGTCGCACGAGTAAACGAAAATGACGTAGTGGGGATACCCATACGCACAGCAGTTGACAATTTATCACCCAAAAATAATTATAGTGTTCTAGGAATATTAGACTAAGGATAAATTTTGCGTAAAGGTGATATCGCTGATAGATAAGTAAGTAAATTCAGGAAACTACGTATCTTACCAGGAGTTTCGGATTTGATTAACATAATTCCCTCGGAAAAGTGATGAACATTTCCATCAATTATACCTATATGATGTGAATAACTTGTTTTTATTACTACATTAGTCAAAAACCGACGAAGAGTAGATAAATTATCTATATACTTATACTAATTCTTCATGCCCAGTATCTGGAAAAAGAATTTTTGTTAAAACCAAATGAACGCATCCTGTAATGTAAATTGTCTCTGTGAAATTGTTAAATAATAGTAATATTCAATGAGCATATATTTTCAGTAGGATGATTACAACACTCGTATTCTTTCAAAAATAGCTATGATATGTGATTCAAAAACGATTATTTTATTTTTTTGTGTTAGATGGCTATTCAAATTTGATATTTTGAAATATCATTTCATAATTAGCAGTATGACTCATCGTAACCATTATAACTTATATTACTGAATCAAATTGAAGAATCATGGAAACATGGAAAATGGAGACTATAATACAAAGTGCTATTGCCGAAAGATGCAGAATCTAATCAATTTTAAAAATGATGGTGAAGGTCCTGGAGCAAATTATTAAAATATGACGCTTATCAAACGGACAGCATTTTCTTCTTCTCTGTCCGCTGTACGGTATTTACTATTCAGAAAAAACAACAATTCTTCTAGTCAGGCAGATGAATAACTTGTTACTACTGGTAGCGTTTTACGATAAATTAAAATTTATGCTGTAAAATACCCGATGAAACAAGTCTCCACTGTAAAATTTATGTAATTAGGTATAAATACCTACTCATTTTCACATTAATATCATATTATAGCTTCGCTAGCTAATACCTAATCGTAATCAGCTACTAAGATATAATGTGATTGTCTGAATAATAAACGAAAAAAGAAAAAATATATAGCGTCACAATTTGAGATTATAATAAGCAGTCAATAACGGTAATAGTGATTATAATTCCGATCATGTTTTCCCTAGAGGTAACTGATTCTTTATGTATGTCAATGCACAGGCTTATACAGTTGATGTTTTATCAGTGAGAATATTTGAAAATTCTTAAAGAGGCTTTCATATCATTGAAATTGGATAAAATTTAAGTTTATATTATGTTATAGTTTCCGAGTATGCATGAAGAATAATCGAGCTTGTATGATATATATATATATATATATATATATATATATATATATATATATATATATATATATATATATATATATATATATATATATATATATATATATATATATATATGTATATATATATATACCTAAAAAGATGTTTGTTCCATTCCATAGTGAGTCTAACTAAAATGCTGGCCAAAGCTTCAAAAATCAGAATTTAATTCTGAGAATTTTCGAATGGTTGGGGAGATAGAGGGATGATTGTTTCATCAAATCGCAAAAGAGAAAAGATTCACTCTTATTCCTGGGTCTGTATATTAAGGTTGAAGTTAGCTTATGTCAGTAAAGTACGCGTCGCGCAAGAAAATAGAGAGAATCATGTTTTGTTATTCATCAAAAACTTGGAAGAAAAGCGTTTGATTTCAATTCTACGTCATGGAGATGACTCCTGCAGGTATGTATTACATATTTTTACTCTGATACAACCTGACTTTATTTTTTATCCTATTGAAATAAACATGATTTGATACCGTTACAAAAATGATTTAATTTTGGAAACTTTTATATTCAACTAGATGGAAAGTTTTATATACCACTGAATCCCGCGAAGATTTGAGTTGATGGTTCTAGTTAATTCTGTCTTTCAAAATTCACAGAAGTGAGCTGCCAATAGGTGCCTATCATGTTGTCGTGGTTCTTATCCGTATCTGTGTGTTGTTTGACTATTTGGCCGAGCGACATATGAATGTGAGAATAAATATCATAAAAGCATTCAAGGTACTTATCGGCAGTCAATTCTCAAGAATTTCGTAATGTTTAATTTTGTAAGTCTCCATATGTTAATAAATTCTCCAATTTTGTATGCTTGTATCATGTTCATGATCTAATAATGAACCTGGTACAAATATTGACACCAATTTAGACGTCGATTCGGACTCTGACATGGTCTCCGATTCTTCCTACACTCATTCAGATGAATTTTTAATATTAAAATTTAGTCATAATTTTTCTTACAATTAACGAAATCTTTCTATCAGAGTATATTTTTACATGTGTGGTGACATATTGAATCTGCCATTTTATTTATTGTAATTTCTACATCGGATTCGTAGTTAGTGACCTTAATAATCCCGGTTTATCAATTTATTGGGACGATAAAATATTTTTTTTTTGCTCAAATTAAATATGACTCTTATTTTGAGATTTCACTCTCAAATATTTATTGTGAAAATTAAGATATTGAATTCTACTAGAGTAAGCTTCTCTTTCGAGAGAGATTCCCTGATATGACATCTTTTTTTACATATACAGGCTCTTAATTGCTTTCCGAAAAACGTATATAGAGCATCATATTATTTTATCAAGATTGGACTGAAAACTGATTTGAAGTTTGTGTATCATTATCAGTGTATCATAAATGTTGATGCATAGCCTATTTCCAGAAGTTAAAATAACAGTTGAATGAAATTTCTATAAGAAACAGTTTTGATCGTAGAATGGAAAATATGATATATTAAAATGAGACTAATATGAACCTTATTTAACATTTTATTAGCAATCATTCTAGGCCAGACACCTGTATCTAAGAACATCTTTTTCGCTTCAACCAGATTTGTAATCCTATTCATACAAGCTCGTTCATCTTTCTCACTCGAAAGCTTTCTCCCGCAACAAGAAACTGATAAACTATCTACCTATACGTAGGCCATTCAAGCAATCTTTCAGCTTGAATTTCACCCAAATATATCTCCTATTCGACGTTAATTCCATATACCTAAACCTCTAATACCATATTACATTTCACCTCATTTTCACAGCAGTCACTCTTCATTTATGCTTCTGCAGTCACGCACAGCATTCACTACCGTACATCAACGCAGGTACAAGAATGGCGTTATATGCACTCAATCTTGCATCCCTTCGAACAGATACATTCCGTGCAAATGTCCCTGAAGCAGCTAGACTTTTACAACCACCAGACAGATATAGATCATTCAATATTCATATTCTATTATACAAACTTATCACTGTTCTCAAACACAAAAACTTCATTCAAAATACTAAATAAGATATGTTTTTCTCCCAAAATCAATCATTTTTTTCAATTGTGCTTTATTGTAATCTAAAACAACATCAATTGCATACACTAATGCAGATATCACAGCTCCACAAATATGCACGTCATCTAAGTCTAAGTTATTAAAAACTCTTCGCAGTAATACATCCATATACAAATTACACAACCACGGAGACGTACCACATCCCTGTGTTACATCAACATGAATATTGAACCATTCACTTAATCTACCATCAACTTGAACAGCAGCTGCACTTCTTTTATAAAATGCACAAATATTTCCCAATAAATCATCATTCATATCGTACTTAACAAATCCATTCGACAATTTATCTCAAAGAACATTATCATACGTTTCTCTTAGATCGAAAAAGCCATAGAGCACCTTATTCTTATCAAGTGATTTTTCAACAATCATATGAAAAGAAACCTTTCTTGCACATCACTTATTTCAGAGATTAATAGAATTCACACCTTATGGATTAAAATTTTCTGCATCAATCCCACACTTAGCAAACTTATCGCTCAAAAATTGTTATATTCGCTTTGAAGTTGAAATACTTGAACGAGTTTTACTGCTACTTCTTTGGGTAACTTTCTTTAATGTGATAAAGTATGTATTGTGAGCTCAAAGTTTTAAATTTTAAAAGAAAGAAAGAAGTACTGAATATAGAAAACAGTTGAATGTAGCCTAAGAGAGGAAAGGAAGTGCAAGAACGTGAATGTGTGTGGCTCGGCAGTGTCAGTGTAATTGGAATGTGGGCATCAGCGCATTGGATTATTGGCAAATCACTGCGTGCCGTTTGTTGGTAGCGGGCTGCGGCAAGTTGCGTCGCGACCAGACGCAACTTGGTCTGATCTACAGCACTCAGCAAGATTGACCAATGTTCGCATTTTGTTGCATGTTGCATCCGTTTTGTTGTGTGCGTAATAAGCGTTTTTCTCCCGCGCCACTATAGCGACTGCGGGATATTTGATGTACGCGCACAAATTTAGATGTATCAGCATTTCATATAAATGTGGATTTCACATTTTTGTCAGCATTTTATCTGATAGAATATATTTTTCACTGATACATGAAAACGTAGTTACTAATGTCTATTTGTGTCTAATGTGCATTTTTGAGTACTTTTTAGGGCTCTGCTAACACCGTCCTCATGAGGTATAAACATGAAAGAACACTGTATTATAATGAGACTCATGCGTTCGTCAATTCGTTTGTCACAAAAATTTTATGTAAGAATAGAGCTGGTATTTACGTACTTAATGTCTGCAAAGATCAATATCAATTTTCTCTTAATTTAAGAAGAAAAATTTCGTGATTTAATATCGTATTTACACTTAGGCCATGTCACTTTTACTCAATTTTCAGGGTTATTTGAAAAACCTATGAATATTCTGATATATACGGATGGCAATATCAATTACCTACGGAAAAAAATTTTTTGATCCTTGACATCGAAAATATTCATGCACTATTGATAAATAATAAATTCATAGGATTTGAGATCTCTTTTATACCCAAATCCATAACTTAATCGGAGAAATCATAATGATATGGTTTTAAAATTTTTGGTCTGTGCCACCTTGGTGGTTATTGATAATGCAAACAATGCGTAAATTGAGAATTCACATAATGTTAGCTCTACGCCTCTAGTTGTTTCTGTTTATTTTCTGGGAGTGCTCGCTTGGATCTAATCAGAGGCGTCACAGTTTGATTATCATTGATCGGATCTATCATATTTTAATGCTTTCACAGATGCGTCGGGCTATAATTCTAGATGTTCAAGCAATCTTTTTCACTCGTCCCGAAATAATATAATTTTTGTATCAATAAAACAAATAACTATTTGATTCTCGATATAAAGTTCTCTTTTTGTGATATAAGAACAAATAAGACGAAACATCTAGTGTAAACTAATATTGACAACGAAATAAGGTGACATATTTTCTAAATATTTACTCTTTTCTATTCAGAAATACATGAATATATTACTTAATTCCTATTTATCATATGATATGAAGCTGTTTAGGAGAGGATTATCATAAAATTACCATATTGCATCAAAACAGTATTTGAAGTAGCAGGTAGCAGAAACAATAGTGAGTACTGAATTGTTCATTTACATAATTATAAACATGTTTTTGTGAACTCTAACAGCCTTTTGCTGTTTCACGCGGTCAACCGTTCATCTACATATTGCTGAAATGGAAGGTTTCTCAAAAACATGCCATTGATAAAAACATTCAGCTCTGAGCACTTACAATCTATAATTATCACCAAGCTATTCTTAGGTGTGTGTATTACAACGTCTTTTAATTTCAATGCTGTTAATTTCATTTATTCATTATTTAATTTTTGTGGGATTAAAGTTCATTGCTATTATCCTCTCATTTTTATTTCAAATTTTAATCGTTTAAGTTGTTATCCAGATGGAAAATTCATAGTGCGTAAATTTTGCTGATATAGTTTGTTTACGTAATCTCTTCATAAAATTTTTTGAAACTAGAATACGCACTGTGTATTCTGATACAATATCAGGAAAAAAATTGTTTCGTTTGAGTGTTAGCCATAATCTTGTTCACTGACTTCAATGTTTTTTTGCAACCCATGCCGGCTTGGCGGCTTCGCACGTGTGGACATTTATTAATATTCAACATTTTTGTTTGCATCTTTGAAGCATAATTTAAATTTAAAGTATAAGATAATTATTAAGAATAATACCACACTTCTTGCTTGGGTAGCACAATTAAAACATATCCTTAACTGTCAATATTTGTTGATAAGTTCATAGATCTATGTCACTATTGTCACTGATCTCTATCAGGATCTCTATGATGGATAGCTGGTACTGTAGTCCGCCATTGTCACCTTCAGAGCAATCACCAGCGCCACGGTATACCGGGAGAGAAACTAAAATGACTTTTGGTAAAACATGCTGATCGGATACTTATATGAAAATATATTATTTATCATAGAATCAGTCATAAAGTATATATTTATAGTTTTTTGTTTTCAAAAATAGCGATACTGCTGTAAATAATCAAATTCTCGTGGTTAAATTAACTGCGTAAATATGTCTGTGTCACTTGACGCATGTAGTAATTCGTCACTTGTTTTGTTTAGTATTGCTGCGCAGGCTTGGTCCATATTTTAAAATTTTTCTATAAGTATCAGCTATTCATGTATGTATATAGAGATCAGTGATCTATGTATAAATAATAGCGTCATCAGTATTTAATGAATTTTTTTACAAATGGCACATTGATAGAAATAAAACAACTTCAACCATAACTAAGATTTACAATTGCAATGTTTTAGAAGTAAATAAGATGAAATTTTGGGACTTTGAATTATTTTGTGATGATCGCCTGAAAAACGTTGTGTGCACTTTGGCCTACAGTTTTTGTTTGATCTCACCTGAATTGCGAACAACAGATTCGACCAAAAAAGATAACCTTTACGGCCTTGATATACAAATAACAATTATTGGCTATTTTTCCACATCTTGGATTACATTATAAGTTTTCGTAGGCAATCTTTAATAAATTATAGCCCATATTGTGATCATGGGTATAGGATTCTACTGGTGAGAGAATTCTTAAGATCGGTGCAGTATTTTTTGAGGTTAATCATTACGAATAATAAAATTAATCTTCTTTCTTTATAATATTGGTATGTATGATTCTGTCAGGGACTTTCAGGCAAGCGCCAGCAATAGCTATAGAAAGTTTCAATTCAATTGGCTTAACGATGCTCGAATGGACAAATATTGTTAGCAGCACTATATCAAAACCTGTATGCAAGTGCCAGCAACAACTATATAAATTTTCAATTCAATCGGATGAACAATGCGTGAGCCAACAAATACGGCTCGTGTGCCATTTAAGGTTAAAGTATGTTGTTGGTACAATAATAAGAACCTTCACAAAAGAGCCAACAACAACTGTAGTAAGTTTAAATTCAATCAGGTAAACGATGCGCGAACGAATATATACGGTTCGTGCCCCACTTTGATGATACTACAGCAAAATCCTCAAGAAAGTGCCAGCAACAACTATAGTAAGTTTCAACTTAATTGGATAAACGATGCACGAACGAACAAATACGCCTCGTGCGCCACTTATTGTACGTTGATGATACTATAATAAAAACCTTTGCGATAGTGCCACCAATAACTACAAAATGTTTTGAACCAGTTGGATGGACAGTGCGCGAACTAACAAATACGGCTCGTGCACTACTTACTGTATGTTGATTATTTTTCATTCAGACCACTCCTGTATTGGAGCAAACAGAACAAAGAAAAAAATATTTAAGTCGGTCGAGCCGTTTTTGAGTTTTAGCGAGATTAACGAACAGCAATTCATTTTTATTATATTAGAAAGAAAGATTAAGTAGCTCATACATTCTTCATAACAGGATTATATGAGTAGTATTAATGTTGAAGAGGAGGTACAACGGATGAGTAAAAAGTTTGCACAAAAGGTTAGTTCCTGATAATTTGGCCAAAAATGCAGTAATGGTCTCACGAATTTTTCTACAGATCGTATTATATGTTATGTCATCATAATTAAATGAGCATAATTGTTTAGAGCAAGGTGTAATATGGGATTTCAAATCTAATTTAATGATTTTAGTGGAATGCATAAAGAACTGAAATTCAGGGACAAATATATCAAAATAAATAGCTTTGAGCTTTTGATTGGTTTTTGCACAATCAAAAATGGATTGGCATGAAGATTCATCTTGTGCACAAAGAAAATAAATTCAGTGAGATGGTCGACTCACTATTTTGAAACGGTATAGTACATGAGTGATTTATACAAAGTGTTGAAATATATTCTACTCGATCTATAAGTATAAATTTATTTAATTGAATTTTTTTTGAATAGCTGGTTTCGACTTCGAATAATTATGTATAGATAGCTCCACCAGGAAGTCGACGAGGCTATACATTGCATCGGAAACCAATTGAAAATTATTCCTTTTTTCAATCATGTCCAAAGAACAAAAGTTGACGTTGAATGTACGGTATTATAAAAAAAAGGTTACCGCCGGATCATTTATATACGTATTGGAAAAAACGCGATAGTTGAATAGATAAGAAAATTGATAATGTGTTTTTTTACTTATTGTACAAAGAGCAAGTAAGTATTGTGAAACCGACAAAAACCACATTTCGAGATTTTGATGGAAATATCCGTTTTGTGCATCCCTTAATCCATTTTGACAATTTTTTTTTTGGCTTGACCTAGATTTGTCTGTATGTGTGTATGTGCGTTTGTAACTCGCAATCCCAAAAACTCGACGAACGAATAATGTTGACATTTTGTATTTAAGATTGGTCTGGTTTAGTAGTGCACCTCGCATTATACTTGCAATTATCTGTACCGGAAGTGCATTTTACTTGAATTTTGTTTGAATTTTTCGCATAAATCCAGAATGATCAGCTGTATGATACTGAAATTCAGTATTTGAGATTGCTATTGTATCTAAATAAATATCTTCTATTTTTGTACCAATCGGCTTAGCCGGAAGTGCACTATATATAACAGACTTTTCGAATTTTCCGCATAAATTCAAAACAATCAGTCGTAGAATATTGAAATTTCGTATTAAGCACTTCTATAACATCCAGTTGTATACCTCGCATTATGATTGCAATTGTCTGTACCGGAAGTGCACTTTATTCAAAATATTTTTTGAACTTTCTGCTTAAATCCAAAACGTAAATTGAACGTAGAATGTTAGAATTCAGTATTTAAGACGATATTACCGTCTAGATGTATTTCAGTATGTTGTGTTCGAATGATTGCCTACTATTCTCATAACACAAGGCTAAGCCGGAAGTGCACTTAAGTTAATTTTTTTTTCTACTTTTGCACATAAATTGAGAACTGTTAGCCGTAGAATCTTGGAAATCAGTATTTAGGAATATTGTAGCATAATAATAATGACCTACTGTTTCCATAGCAACCGACTGGACCAAAAGTGCACTTTACTTGACAGATTTTTACAGTTTTTTTTTGATAAATCCAAAACGATTAGCCGTGGAACGATGAAATTTTGTGTTTGTTTATCATCCAATGCTGTACAAGTAAGTAACGTGATGTCCACGTCAACTTTTATACCTTTATATTGTACTTGCACATTTTTTTTTGTGTTCATTAGATTGTCTGCTCTTCGTGAAAGATAGATTTCGTAGCCAAGATATATACAAATAACTATTTTCATCAACCACTTTTTCAAATTTTCCTTGCACAAAAATAAATGCTATTGCGGGATTGTTGTTATCATTGAGATAGCTCTATAGAAATCTTAATTTTCTCTATACTTGAAAAATATAGAATTCATCCCAACGAATGAACGAGTGTGCTTTACTTTCAATGATCCCTGCATACAATTGTGTTGAATTAATGCGTGAATAAAGAAGTGTTTTGATTGTAATTAGAATAAATCAGAAAAATATTAAACCGTATTGTTATTATTCAAACAGTTTCAGTAATATTTGCAAATTCGGTGGTGGAGAGAAGAATATATTTCATTTGTTTAAAAAATATTTTAAGTTTCATGAAATATCCAAATTGCTTTTTGCGTCATCTAGTAATCTTCTTTACTCGTCCCAAAAAGGAGTATTTTTGATAGATATAAGATATGTTCAATAAGAACACCTTCTTCATTTTTGATGTTTAAAAGAAGAAATTTCATTTTGTATATTATGTTCACTTGAAAATATAAACCATCTTTTTATCACAATTAAGTATTTTATTCTTGTGAATACTATGACTACACAATGATATCTTTCGAATAATAGTAGATTGTTTGACAAGTAGAGAAAAGTTAGAGTTTACTAGCGTGTGTGAATTAAATTTATACGAGCAAAGTAATATCGATTTTCTTACGTATTGAACATGCTATTTTTTGTATACTTCATGGAAAAACTTGAGTGGAAGACGCCAAGAATAGAAATAATTGCTTACAGAGATTTTCTGGTATTGATGTACTTATGGAGATTTCACTATCCCTGCAAAAACAGAAGGTGCATTACTAAATTCGTGGGCTGTTTTACATTTTATGTAGGAGTATTTTTGAGGAAAACAATACAGTAACTAGTTGATCGTGAAAAAATACGGCCGATAGCTAAACAAGTCAAACATATAGCTAGAAATAGTGAGGCATAAGGTCACGTCACCATTAATGAAGTTGGTAGAAGTGAAGAGGCAAAAACATGCGAATATTTGAATATAAAATCAAATATATTTATCTACTATCGTATAGAAAGTTACAGTTTTTGTACAGTACATTAATTATATCATTGTCATACTTTGTAATATAATGACTTCGTTTCACATGAAGCAGTAGCATGATATAAATATTATTGTACTTATATTCGAAGAAAGATATATTCATAAAATGAAAATTACTTGTCACGGTTAATTTGGCATATGAGAAAATAAGAGAAGCTGAGCTCAATTTTCAATTTTCCATTAGATTGTTTCCTCTTATTTCTTTATTCTTGCAAATTTGCTGTGAAATATCTTGAATATCATCTGATATGACCATAATAAACTTAACAAGAAATGCATACATCTAAATTTCGTACCTATAGACCTCGTTTCAATCCGCACATATAGAGATCTTTTTCTGCATCTAATAAGTTTTTCTTATGCTCTTATCTTTTTAACCATTGAATCAAAGTAAGATTTTAATTCGGGATGATCATTTCAATTATCATAGTTTTAATGAGTTTATTAAATGGCGAGGTTAGATAGAAATCCAGTCATTAAAACTAATGCTATTTGTGTCGTTCTGCCCCCATGTAATCTAGTTATACTGAGGGTGCAGAAGCTGGTTGCTGATTGACTTTCATCCGCAACATCATTTCAAGTCCACCCTCCAGCGTCAGCGTCAATTGACCTGCTAATGTCAACAAGGGGAAAAATACAATCACAAACACACTCATCTCTCTCTATTGAATCATGTTGTAATGATTTGATGATACTATTCCCAGTAAAGTACTATCGTGGGAATTCTATACTTCATGTCTAATTGAAAAGTAAAACAAGATCAAATTCTGGTCAGTATCTATCTGTTTTCAGTTTTAATATACATGAACCATATTTATTGAATAAAATTTGATCAAATAAGAGAATCGGAATCTTTATTTGTTCGTCTCTGTGTCTGTTATGAAATTTTCTGGAATTGATGAAAAATCACGCTGAAAGAATGCTTACCTACACATATGTATTATACTAGCTTAAATTCATCAAATATTACATGTAAATATACTCCTTAAGAGCCGACACCGGTAGATTGTAACAGCAATCAAATGCGATTCCCACTGCTTACCTTATTGCCTTGAGTTTAAAAAATAAACCAATGATACAAATAATCAACTTATAGTGTTAGATTATCTTCGTCAGATAGTTATATCTTGTATATTTTTGAGTTTTGAATTCTTTCGAATCAATTTTATAGCAAAGCAGTTGGGACAACCAAAATTGCTATTTTGAATGCGACGACTGTCTTTTCCGGCGATTGAAATCGTTGATAACACTGTCAATTTTTGATCCTTGGACACGTGAGATAGTTTTTGGGATTTAAGGGAGAATGATCAAATAATCCGAAGTTTAAGTGCTCAAAAAATTGAATTGTTCACGAGCTACATGTAAATTTGCTTGTCTTGGATGAGGATGATTTATGGTTCTACGTTAATTACAGAGATATTTGATTATTTTCTGATGAAAACGGTTGTATCTATATCAATTAGAAAAAATTGTGACTACATGATTTCATTCTAAGATAAGACATTACGACTCTCTTTTTCGACTCACATCATGAACGTATAACTTTTCTTTGACTTTTCTCATTTTATAACATCCAAAGAACGTGATGAAATTTATTCTAGGGCTTATAGAATTTATTTGTATTGTAAATATTTAATGAGCTTTCTCTACTGAATCAACTCTAAGTTTTTTGGCATCAATTAAGGCGGAAGCGGGCTGATTTTTGTTATTAAATTAGAATTTATTGTTTTTTGAATGCCTAAGAATGTCCTCACATCGCAGTATTTCGCATGTTGATTTTCCTTGATCAGCTGATTGCCGTTCTGGGTTGACATGTGATTAGATTGTTGTTCTCGTTAGAATTCGCAATACCAACAACCAACAGAAAATTATCTATTGATGTGATTCCTCATCGCTAAAAAGAGAAATCAACTTCACGAGACATTGCTGTTGAAGTAAAGCTCTGTTAATATCATAGAGTTATTCCATAAATATATTTCCTGTTAAATTTCGTTTTTCTAGAGGTCTTATCAATTTTGGAAATTTTCTATCACTGATTACTCACTGTATCTCATTAGGGAGAAAATAGATTTACTTAAGATTGGGATTTATTTTTACTCTGGCTGATTCATGGTAGTCTTCTCTGAAGCGATATGCAACATTGAAAAGACAATCTTCGTATGAACTCATCAGTTATTGAAAAATAAATAGGTCAACTCCTGATCAACAAAGGAAAATAGTAGATTGTTTGATAAGCAGAGAACAGTGAGAGTATATTAACGAGTGAAAATATTTGAATTCACGAGCGAGAGCAACGAGCGAGTGAATTAAATCTACACGAGCAAAGTAATATCGCTTTTCTTACGTGTTGAACATGCTATTTTTTTGTATACTTGATGAAAAAACTTGAAAGGAAGACGACAAGAATAGAAATAATTTTCTACAGAAATACTAATCAAGGCTGTGTTCTTGCAAAACGTAGTAACGGTTTTGACAATTGCTATGCAAAAGCATAGTAACATTAAAAATTAATTTGTCAGAAAAGTCAGAAGCTAAAGATTCCCGTGATATTCTGGATGCAGCTAAAGAAGCGACTTTATATTTGTTTCTAGCGAATTGAGAGAATCTTTGTTTTCTTATATGTATGTTTAATCTGTATTTTTTTCCTAATTAGGTTAAAGCTGTCATTTGGACGCGTGTCATAGTGCGTTTTTTGTTTGTTATTTTTTTTTTGCTTATTAGTAAAGTGTTTCTAAGTGGTAAAATGGCACTTTTCCTCACTGATTTCTACATATTAAAAGTAATGTTTTCCATCAAGTATACCAAAAAAATTTTAAACTTGAAACTCAATAGAAAATGACCTTGCATAGCGCAAATATCCGTATTGTTACAAGATAACTAATTAATTCCAGCTAATCAAGAATATGTTTTATATGTTTTCAAATGGTATGACTTAACAGTAGCCCAGCTCTTACTTTCCCCATGTCACTTTTTGTCACACATTCTTGACCCTTCTCCCTTCTGTTGTAATATGTATATATAGAGCAAATAAATCATGCTTATTGAATATTTGATGAAAAAAATGTGAGATGAATCTGTCTATGAATGAAAAATAGAAATATTTGAATCTGTGTTCAAAGTATGCAACACTAACGGCAGCTGTCGATATCAATTTTAAAACTGATCAAATTACATAATTCACTGCGTGAGAGTCAATGAATAACAATTTCCTATTTTGTAGGAATACAGAATATTAGAAATCTACGAAAACATTAATAATTTGATAATAATGAGTCATTGATAACCCTACAGTCTACTGGTGCTTTGTGGACTCGTGTTCGTTTTTTACTTCTATTTCTGATCAATCAAATAAATTGTTCGATCCTTTTTGTCATCGTTCCGGATCCTCTCATCAATTCAAATGGCAGAGCACATTCGACAATTTCTGCTGGCGGCTAATTTGTGTGAGGAATGACATGGACGTAGAAAACTATCAGCCCACGATTCTCTCTGGTGTGCGATTAAATTGATGAATTAATTCAAATATTTGCTGAAGCTCGTATCATATTCCAAAAATGAATTTTATAGTTATTATTGAATGAAAAAAATTGAATTTATTTTGACTCAAATATAGTTGACTTCGTAGAGTGTAACTCGTATAAGAAAATACTGTATTTAATGGAAAGTCGATCCAATAGGAAAACATGCCCCAATATTCATCCACATTCTTACAGAATTTATGTACTTATCAGATATATGAATTACTAGTTTTATCAAACTTTTTTCCATAATTTCGTGATGAAAAAGATGTGCTGGATCAAAAGTAATCACCACATAAGATACATAGCTAATTAATTGAACTGAATCAGCAATAAATATCACTTATACGATATCACAAGCACACTTAACTTAGCGACCGCACCCACAAAATAAACATCAGCAAACCCTAATGAAGCGTAAACTTCCACATCACAGCTTTACAGAAGCAGTGGTGTACCATATCAACTCAATATAATAGCCTACAGCACATGTTTATCCCCTGCAAAATATCCGCTTACATCCCCTGATTAATCGAGACTGCACTGTGTATATTATACGCACCCTTCAGAATGCTGATGAGATCGGTCGGAATCATGGTGAAACCCAATGGGAGAATCATCACGCCTTTTTTGTTACACGTTATTTCACAGAGCAATATGTTCGAGTATACGATTAATCAATAAATATATCAACAGATAGCTCAATACTCAGCATTACATTGAATATTATTGCGTTAAGTTGTGTACCTATTTCATGAAACACCAATAGTTATTATTTGGTGGCAAATTAATGTATTGTAATTATGAATATCGATGAGCAAGCAGGTTTTTTTGACATTAAGATAATGTTTTATGGAGAGAAAGAGATCTTGACTTATTGATTCATTGTATAGTCTAATATGTACAATTCAAGAATCGAAAATCGGAATATATGTCTACGATCTCAAATTCGGTATCGTTGTATTTCATAGCAAGACATTCCGTTTTCTTTGCTCTACTCGTATATTCAAATATGTTCAATTGATTTATTATATTGCCTTGATATGTGCAACTCAACATCGAGAATTACCTGCCCTGGATCTGTTAGGGAATAAAATATCCCATAGGGTACGTGAGATATTCTGTGAAAAAATGAGCCAATTTTTCGTAGAACCCATTTTCCTAAACAAGATTCAAAAAATGTTTGTTTCGTTTTTGTCGGCTCAGCTATATGATGTCCAATAATTATTCTTTTGTTTCATCTCCATATTTTAACAAATATTTTTCATCAGAAGAAAAGCACTTTGTAGTTTATTTTCGCTTTTACTGTAGGTAGATAACTTGAATATTTATAAATGGTTTCCATCTAACTGAAATCGTTTCTCTTAAATTTTACTAGGTGCCAAATATGATATATAAAATTGAAGCATGATATATAGAAACAGAGTCACATCTCACTCCTTGAATAATTAAAATTCCTTATTCGAGTAATAAAATGGTCATGAAACATATAATCAAATATAATCAATAAGTTGGGTTACTGAATTTGTTTCCATAGCAACACTTTTTCTTTAAATTAACTGTGAATCCTTACTTGTATTGTGGATCAATAATAATAGTATTTTATGCTGGAAGAACCAAACGACCGCTAGTAATGTTCAGGACGAAGCTGGCTGCACTCGACCTAGGCGAAATCGAAGCTCAAGGCGTAACTTCGTGCAACCAACTTCACCCGACACAATGACAGTCGTTCAGTGTCCGTGCTGCAAACGATCCTTTTTGTAGCAAGTGCACGGAAGTACACAAGTACTGATTTTTTAAAAAAAAATTTTGAATGTTTAAAGCTATTGATAGATATTACATTATATGTTTTACACATTTTCTGTAGCATCACATTTACTGCAAATGTAGACACTACAACGAATACATCATATAAGGCACACGTTTTACAAATATTAACTTGACAGATAACAATTGAATGAAAAAATACCAACAGCATCCATGATCCCTAATTAAATATTTTTTTCTCTGAGCAGAGGAATCATTGATTGTTTCCATGACTTCAAATTAAGAACTTTCGAAGCTTATAGGATACTTTCGGTGTACGTGTTACAAAAAACAATTTTTTTGATCAGTTCAGACTAATTTATGTTTTGGTTATCTTTGAAATTATTTTCGATTCGAAAGACAAAAAATCATGTATGTACTCAAATGTACAAAAACTTAGATTGAAGGGGATCAGTAAATACAGCTAGTATCTGCTAATGTAAAATTTTTGTAACCATTCAGAATTCAACCAAATTTTGAGGATAGGTAGAATTAAAAATAATAATTACATGACAAGAGGACGGTAGATTCATGAACTAGTTTTCGTTACTATTCTGCGGATACAAGACATATTTACTTCATTGCTTATCATTCCTGTCTTGTTTGTCGCCAGAGCTAATCGGTAATCAGTAGCCATTCCGACAGACACTCCATTCAGTGCATTCTCTTCTCTGAATTCCTTCGGTTTCAAATGCGGCTGCAGCGATATAGGTAAGATTCGAGGTCAAGCAAAAATATTCAGAAACCGAGCTCATCATTAAATCTCATTATATTTCACTTAAGAATATTTAAGGAGTCTGGTGTCATTATGAGTAGCAATTTTCAGTCTTCACGGATCATTTGAACCGGATTTGAAGTTTATTCAATGTTTTGGTTTTTCCGTAATCCATAATCAAAAGAAAATTTCTTCAATCAATCATATTTCCACAAGATTCAAATGCATCCTTCTGCAATTGAATGTATGTAGATAAATAATTTGCACAGCCTTTGGTTTATTTATCTAGGTAGCAATTGTTGAGACGATTGCTACAAATATTATTGAGCTGTACTTGGGATGAATCAATGACTGTGCAATCGGGTCTTATAACCGATTCTTAGGTTTGAAATTTTGTGGAACGAATAATAAATAATGAGTTTTTATAATTATTATATCATTAGGGAAAAGTCGATTGGATTGGTCAATTCTAAACTTGGACAACAAAACAACTGATGGTACAAGACTCCCGTGGGTGGTTTCCGAGTGCTGCAATCAATTATTATAAATATCTTACTTTTCGAAAAGTACTTCTTTATTCGGACGAAGCAACGAGTAATAGCTGTTATGAAATAGAATGAAGATATATAGGTAATATATTTATCTATATTCATAATATTTAATATATTATAAATCTCATTTCGAATACATGAAGCTGCCAATTTGAATGCTGCGTCGTTATATCTAATTTAATTTTCATCTTGAGGACCAGTCATCACCATTTTAGATTGTTTGATTTCATTATTGCTGCTAACTCTTGATATATTAAGGAATAATATCTTGTATTGCCGGTTTCACAAACGCCGGTTGAATTTATTTTGAAGTTATTTTTCCAAATACATTGATTATCCAATTGTTGCCATATTTATTAACTCATTATAAGCGCCAGATTTTAAGAAACATTGGTGCGATATATTTCTACTGTTATGTTACCGGTAATGTGAAAATCTATTTTTGGTTTCCTTTCCTATTCCTAGTATTGACACTCTCTTGAACAAAAAATGGTTTAAATCTATGATAATCGGTAAAAAATGTCTGGCACATAGATAATAGTATATTGTACAACAAGTGCGATAAGTGCGAACTTCGCTCTCGTGGGCAATTGACAATACCGCACGAGTTGCAGACACTATTTTTATTACGAATGTGAGATAAGTGCTATTTTGCGCTTATTTTTCCGAGCAGTAAATGACCACAATATCTGCCTTTAGTTCATGCTAGGCTTCATTACACATTTATTCAATAATGTCTTTTCAGCTGCTACTAGTCTAGTAGCATACTATTATTAATATTGGTTATCATGTATTGAGAAGTAGATTCTTAACCTCCTATTGATTTACAGGGATCTATAATAAATTATCATGAACTAGCAATGTAAATAGCCCGGACTGAAGTGCACCAAAAAAGAGAGCACCTGAAACCTGAAATGATACTTTTCTCAGTAGAAATGTATCAAAAGAGCACAAAAATAAACAAAGGCATGAAAATTATCAAAATCATAACATTATATTTCGACGGAAGATACATAGATATTAACGCAATCTAATAACAAAAATATTCTTTTTGTTATTCTGAGCTTAAAGGTGTTTCAGAAATGCAAAAAAAAATAAGAATCATCTTGATGATCAAAGCGCATTTTTGGCAGTTCATGAATTTTTTTTAGTTCAGAGATTTCACAAATTACTTTCTTCCATAATCACTGACTTCAAAATCAAGCCATTTTGGGCAGGCCTACGAAACAGTAGATTTCATTTAGTACCATCAGTTTTAAGTTGTGACTATTTTTCACATAACTTGTACTCGTACAAACTCAAAAGGATATTCAAGTCTTTATTGCTTAGTTATTAACTGACGGGAAGTCATGTGCTGTATCCTAGAATAATAATTTGACCATAATCAAAGATATATAAAAAAAATCCCAAAAAATTTGGGGGAATCACCTCCAAAACTACATATTTGAGAAAATGAGTAACAGGTGGTCATGTACTGGCCTCGAATGATCCTAAAAATAAAAGTTTAATTTTCTGATACTAAAATCGAAAATCGCAAGTCAATATCTTATGTAACTCGTGAGATATTGAGATAAATAGTTTCTACCCTGGAATAGGTACTAAGCCATATCACTTCAAATTTTGAGGTATAAAATATAATTACTGACATATTGTTCATTATATGTAACAATCTTCAGATTTTAATTATGGAAAGTTCCGCAGTAATTACCTTTTGAATTTTTATTTTATTTTTTACCCAAAACTGAGTGTATGAATAGAAAAATCAAGCAGTTTGAGCAATCCTACGAAGAAGCAGCTATCATTTAGTACCACTTTCAAGTCTGTAGTTGTTGAGAAGTTAGCGTCACGCCAGACAGCTAAAGTGAATATAATAGCGTATTTTTGCAAAAATGCACTAATAGTATATTGTGCAACAAGTGCGATAAGTTGTCGATTGCCCACGAGAACGAAGTTGACAATACCGCACGAGTTGCAGATACTATTTTTTATTACTATTTTGCGTTTATTTTTTCGGGCGGTAAATGGTTTGCGCGCGACAAGTTTGCTCATCGCACGCAAATTATACTTGGCGCACCCAAAAGCCAAAGAGCCATTCACCGCCCGGAAAAACGTGCGTAAAATAGTACTCATCCTGCATGAGTAATAAAAAAATTGTAACGGAAACAATTATAATCTGAGAAATATAAGATTTATGGTCAGTTGCACCACCATCTTTAATTTTAAGTGTAGTTAAATATCTATGGCAACTATTGTATGCACAACTGTTACCACGGTTATTATTCCTTCTTTAAAGTTAAGTGACGGTGGTGCAACTGGCCATTAGTAGCAATCTACTGGAAGTGGTGCTTTCTTGGACGTGAATTAAAACTTGTTCATTCCTATTTATACAACATCAGGGTTATTCATTCTATTTATTAGAAAATTCTCCTGAATATTTCGATAATACAAGCATAGTTCTTATACTTTTGGTATGATACTTTCAAGAATAGTAATAAATGCAACTAGTACGTGAATTCAAGCATTATAAAATTGTGGTCTATAAGTCATAACACGTGTTGTACACAGGATTTTTTCGCGGTTCCCAACTGCTATACTTTAAAAATTATGAGACAAATGCACAGAATGGAAGTACAGAACACTAGTAGACATTTAGATTCTACAAATAATCTTACAAATGGGAAGGTAACAGAGATTGTGTACAGTGCTGATCAACCATCGCAAGGTTCCAATTTCGGCAATCCTATTATCAATCAGCTATTATTTTGGTAGAATTGACAAAGTTTGGAAGTAACGAAGCAATTTAATGGGAAATACATAGATGATACCTAGTAATTATGGAGTTCATTGATTTTCCTCAAAGAAATAGTTCAGGAGAATTTGCAGAAAAGGAAATTTTTTCAGAAGTCAGCAAGATTCAGCTTTAGGGGTACTTATTAAAGTCTGATCAGGGAAGATAAGGTGCGGTCGGCTCCTGGACAACAACAAGTGCCTGTAGCATTTAACAGGAGCACTGTGAAGTCCAATTTTTTTGTGAAACATTTTCAAAATCTTGGTTCTAGGAAATCAAGCCCAACCGCACACTTCCTTTTAATTCCACCATTTCGCAGTCTAAAAGCTTTATTAAACATGAGACCAGAATACTAGTTTGCTCTCGCGGTCAATTTTTCGCTTCTCCTGTAAAAAGGGTCGTAGGTAAGTTCGCTCCCGATACAACCATCAGGGCAGTAATGTCTCTATTTTCAACCGGCAGTGCTTTGCACCAAAACAAACGGGCGGACTTCGCCCGCTCCAATCGAGATCCACATATGTGGAGTCGCGTAACTTGAAACAGTGTTTTTTTTCAACCGGCGTTGTTGCGCACCGAAACAGACGAACTGGCGAGGAGTAAGCCATAATTCACAATGGGCGTAGCTTAAGAAGGACATAACATAATTTTTATGAGAATCTTATGCGTGTTCACAATGAGCATAGCATAAGCAAAGCATAAAAATTATTTTATAGGGATATTGCGGCCTGAATTGGTTATAATATATAGGTACTTTTAGTTTTCAGCATCTGTCACAATTTAAATCACTTGTCCTGAACAACGCTTTGCTTTATTTTTGTTTTGATTCGATTATTTTACCAGAACAGCTTTTTTAAAGTCGCCTTTTTTTCAAATTTCATATTTGAAAATATTTTTCATTGCTTTTGGTTTTATTTTTTATATTAAAGCTCTTAGTTTATAGTCCGTGAGACAGCGCATAGATTTTCCGTTGACTACCGCTCACTTGAAACTTTGTGAGTGGCTTTATTGTGATGAGTCCGACAACTTTTTCATTTGGCAAAATTCTAGATTTGGGGGCGTTTACCAGCGAGGGCTAATTAATTGGAAGAATACTGATCTTTACACTAATCGAAAGATTTTCTGATTATGAAATGAAAAAAAAAATATTGTCCGACATGATTATTGGGACTAGCGGTGAGTCCGACTTGTCATAAGTACCAACATATCTACCATAAGTACCAACATACTTATGACAAGTGCGGCTTGTCGAACTCACTGGTAGCCCCAATATTCATGTCGGACAATATTTTTTCTTCATTTTATGACAGAAAATTCTTTCGGTTAGTGTAAAGATCAGTATTACGGTAATATTCTTACAATTAATTAGCCCTCGCTGAAAAACGCCCCCAAATCTAGAATTTTGCTAAATGAAAAAATTGTCGGATTCATCACAATGAAGCCACTCACAAAGTTTCAAATGAGCGGTAATCAACGAAAAATTTATGCGCTGTCTCACGGACTATTAGGGCATTACTTTTGTTTCTGCACATGTTTGCAATCAATGTCTTTTTTGGAAGACGAAATTCGTTAAGTATTGTTATTAAAACAAAGATTATAAATATTCCTAATCACAAAAACAAGTTAATTTTCATTCATTTGACACAATTACTGTCTGTGTCTGTGAAAATATATTGGACATGCGCATTAAGAACATAATATTCGTATGAAATACGTAAAGTTGAGATGATTTCAACTTTCTTATGCAGCTGTTATGCACTATGTAAGCGTAAGAAATACGTAAGAGCATTGTGAACTCGGTCATAAGAATCGCACATGTTCAACTTTATGTCTTATGTATTTCTTATGTACTTCTTATGCTTACGCCCATTGTGAATTAGGACTAACTTAAATCTTCTCATCTGACGGGAGCGAACTAGCATACGGTAATCGAAGTGAACTAGTGAACGATAAATGACCGCGGGAGCGAACTAGTGTGCGCCGCAGAATTCATCTCATAATGCGATTGATCATTCCCATTTTTACCCGTTTTTAAGCGCTCGTGTGGTAATAAATTGATACAGTTGACAATCGCCTTTGTTTACTTTCTTACAATATTCACTCTTTAGTTTCTAAGGCTTTTTATCATGAGTAAATCACTAGCCGCTACTCTAAATATTAGTATAATGTGAAGGCACTAGGCCCGAGACTGATGTTCGAAATATAGTGACATGAGCTTACAGTCTAGTTTCAAAACTAGAGTTTACTATCATGCATCTATATTTTTTATAGTATTGATAAATTTGCAACGAGTTTCTATCAGCATAAGTATATTTTGCAAAGAAGATATAAGACCTAAAATTTTTTTGGAAGCAGGGAATCACTATTTTCAGAATTGATTTTTTCTTCACAATATGGGTTTTTTATTGAATATGGAATTGATGAAACTTGTTTAGGTTCCATGAAGAACACATAAAATAACACAAACCTATTATCTATTAGATTAGCAATAGCGTTGCATGACAAGTCGATTTTACTTTCTTGTACAAAGTACTGCATCTAGCTTGGTTAGCTGGCTGCGAAGCATTGCCGGTGAAGAAGTCGAAGTAAAGTATCATCATTTGGATAACTTTATGTGTCAAATTCGCGGCAAACTTCAGTTTCGTCCGTATACTGCGGTTTTACCCAGAAATATACGGAGGAATTTCTGAGAAATGTCACCCTTGACAAATCAATTTCGAAAAGATATTTGTTGACTTCATCAAATGTGTTATATCAACGTGAATCTTGACAGAAGTTCAGTGAATTATACTTTCAGGCAATAAATGTGGGCTGCGTTTCAAATGGACATAGCGGAGTTCCTCTACCAGACCTCAGGTAGATATAACCTCATAGCCGAGTTCCTCCACCACCGATGACCGTAGGAATTAATTAATGATTGTTTCTTGTCAGAATCAAAATGAAAACCTTAAAAAGGTAGTAAAACAACGAGCCAAAATTTTCCCTCTCTATATCTTTAAACTCGAAACAAGTCACAATGAAAAATTCATCAAAGATAATAGAAAATGAATATTCACCATTTCAACAAAATACAGACAAGAATAAAAACCTACATAGATAGACAAGGCTTTCGTATATCATTCGAGTTGTTCCTATTTTGATTCTTATCTCTCGTTATTTTCAGAAGATTTTGATTCAAATTTTTGTTTCCATTCAAGTTTTGGAATTTATTTCCCGTCTTTGATAGGGTTTTTATTCTTGTCTGTATTTTGTTCTTCAATTTTTGTGTTTGAAATGTTGGATATTCATATTTTGATTTTTATCTCTCTCTATTTGCATAACTTGTAGGAGTTCGAGCAAAAATTAATGAAAAAAAATAACTGTGGGCACTATTTATTGGAAGACAGAGCAAAGGAATAGTAAAAACCAAAAGAAGGGATAGACCTAAAATCAAGTGGTGCGATGTGGTAGAAAGACTTGATAAAAATTATTACGTGGGAAGAAAAAGCTACGAACAGAGTTATGTGAGGAGAAATTTGTGAACAAGCTTAGGGCCTACGAGGCCTGGAGAGCTAAAATATTATTATCATTTGATAGTAAGTAGGACTGTGAACTTCGCTATGTTATTTATGTAAATATATCGCACAAATAAAGCAAAGAGTCTGAGTCTTGAAGTCTAGCGAAGCCTTGAAATAATGACTGGCAAGGCTCTATTCTTAAGTATTGTAACAGTAATCAAAAAGCGAGAAAACCTGCCTGCAACATGCTTGAGCAAAGCAAAGTGCATCAGCTCAAAATTAAAGACTAACGGAAGAAATGTCATGCCGCAGTCAAATTTTTACGAAATCCCGAGCAAAGCAAAGTGTTCAGGAATTGAAACAATGACTCAGGGAAGATTTTGTGTAGGAACTTATTTTAAAAAGGTGATCTTGGTAGATGGACTCAATGATTTAAATATTTGAAATAATATTTAAAACTGTTAATGGGACAAAGTATACGATCACATACGACTTCACGAGCTAGAAGAAGTACATGTTTTTACATGATGAATATATAGCAGAAAGACTATGTGAATTCAATTTGTGATAAAAATTTATCGTATTTAAGAGCTCTTATCAAATGCCTCTGGGTATAGAAGCTCATAGCGAGTCGTAATGATATTTAAAAAATGGAAAACTTGTCAAATTCATTCATCAAAATAAGGGATAATTGCAAATAGCTCCTAGGACCTGGAATAATTCTTCATAGTAATATCAGAGATGCGAAATAAATTTTGTCAATAGGCGATGAAAATATATAGTATATGTAATTTCTATTTGGCATTTATTGCCATAACCAATAACTATCCTTACTAATATTATAAATGCGAATGTGAGTTCGTTTGTTTGTTTGTTACGCTTACATGCGTAAACTACTCGACCGATCATCTTAAAATTTTGTACACATAATTAGGATATTTAATTGGTTAATATAGGACACTTTATTTGGGACGTCTATGAAACGAAAAAGAGTACGAAAAAGAGACTACACCAATTTGCCGTCACGGTGCTCACTGCATCCTCAGATTGCATGCGTTTCAAAACCAGAATACAAAGTTTCAGTTCAACCGCGTATGAACTCACACTCGATTTTCTTAAAATTTAATTATTTTTTGGGTACTTGAATACAAGTAGTGTGCATATATGATTTCTCTAAAACATTATGTACGTTTAACAGTAGGCCGCTGTGCGAATAAAACGAGCTCGGTCAACTGTAAGCTGCCGTGCTAGCGAAATGAGCTTGGTCAACGGCAGGATGCCGTACGAGCGAGCGAACCGAGCTCGGTTGATTGTAAGCTGCTGTGCGGGCGAAGCGAGCTCGGTTAACATTAAGACATTATATTTTTTTCCACAGAAAGCGAGCTCAGTTAATTGTAAGCTACCATGCAAGCGAAACAAGCTTGGATAACATAGGCCGCCGTGTGAGCATCGCGAACTCGGTTAACGTTAAACCGTTATCATATTTTTTTGCATAGATTTCAAAAAGTACAGCTATATTCGAGCGAAGCCGCGGGTAAATGCTAGTTTAGTAATATTTCTGTTGTACGATACTTAGCTGATTCGTTCAAACAAAGTATAAACGGTAACTTACATATATTGTGGCAGATTTCTTGCTTACATTTACAGATTTTACGAGCTCAACTTTGTACGCCGAGTATTACATTCACTTTTTTTCATACCCCATGATCTCATAATATTATTCATTAACATTAGGACAACTGAGAGTGTGCGTTCTTTCATTTCAAAAAAATTTTTTTTTTCTACATTCAGTTTTCTTCTGCCATAATTAAATATGTGAAAAAGAATACGCTAAACTCCTCCAATTCACAGTTAATTTTTGTGTCGGTATTAATCTCTTGGCGAGTTTTATTCTGCTGACCTAAGACCTGCAAAACTGTGGGATAGAATAACAGAAATGTTGTCAAGTTACATTTAGACAGGAAGTGGAAGTAGCTACTGAATGGATGAGAATGTAATTTTTCGAGAATTACTCACTTACCGAATAATTTTAATTTTATTCGATTAACTCATGAAGTTGGAGAATGATAAATGTATAAAAACAAATTTGTTAATCACATTATGACGAATGGAAATAGAGAAATTGTAGAAAATAGTTATGTTGAATATTCACACATTTGTCACAGAGTCGTGGACCAGTTTCCGACAGGTTAACGTGCGTGTAACACGTACCTTCATTTGATGTGTTGACATCAGTGACAACCTGCTAACGAGCAAGACGAAATCTTCAACAGAGAATTGTTACCGAACAGTATGTAACAAGTACTTGAGAACATCGGGTTCATGAACGCATTATGAGACTTTCTGTAACATTTTGAGATGAAACTAACGTAACTAGTTCTTCGAAGGTTGGAATGTGAATGGCTATTTCTGATTACAGCAAACAAATATATTTTAATATTTGCATCATAGATCTTAAGAAAATACAATAGGAAAATGCATCGGACAGTTCACAAATGATGATTTTTATCTACTTTTAGAAGTTCAATAATTGAAAGTTCGAATAATATCTATTACTAGATTTTTTTAAATTTTAGAGTAAATTGCACTTTGAAAAAACATGTGAACATTGGACTGCTATTAAAATTTAGAAATCCTTTGAATATCTATACTCTAATATTTATTTCTATCTCTCTATTCAAATTTCAAAACATACTAGAAAATATATAAGCGTATATCTATGTATTCAAAAACATTTAAGTATCAAACAGTTATTGAAAAAGTATATGATTCAAGGGAGGCTCTCACTGCTTGATACACTATCCCCATGAATATTCGAGTTCTCAGGAGTTTGGACTGAGGAAAATTCTTCCGATTGAAATACGTTTCCATTTGCTTTTAATTGCGTAATTCACACAAAAATGATTATATAAGCATACATTTTTTGTCTTCTTGCTTAGTTCATAACAATATGACGTTGATAAATGCAATTTGGTAAAATCGTGTAGTTGAATTCAGATCGAAATATTTTAATATTCGTATTTACACAGCATCTTAATATATAACAAGGATATTTATATTTTAATGGAACCTAGATCAATAGATTACAATATTAGTACCTACATGAAAGCTCTGATACTTCCACAGAATGAAAAATCTGACGTGGACATCACATGACCTACTTGTACATCATTGGATATATTAAAATTCAAAAATTTACTTACTCGTTATGAAACATAAATTTTAGTGAATTAATTTACAACCAATTCGTATTTTCAAACTCATTTATGTAATACTTACACAAAACTGAATGATTATTTGTTGTCAATTAAAAAACATTTGCAATTGTGGAAACATGCATTCTAAAGTCTAATTTCTATGAATTCTGAAGAACTGTTCAGTAAAGTGCACTTTTGATTCAGCCGATCGCAATCATGATGCAAGGTGTACAACAATGTTATAAATGTGTTTAATTCAAAATTTCAATAATCTACGACTGATTGTTTTGAATTTATGAGGAAAATTTAAAAAGATTGTTATATAAAGTGCATTTCCGGCTCAGCCGGTTAGTACGAAACTAGAAAATAACTATTATGATGCTACAGCAATTTCAAATACTGAATTTCAATATCCTACGGCCAATTATTTTGAACTAATGCGAAAAATTCAAAAAAAATTTCAAATATGGACGATTGCAGCCGTAATGCGAGATGCATAACTAGATCCTAGACCAGTCTCAATTACAAAATTTCCATCAAGATTTCGAATTGTGAATTTTGTCGATTTCACAATATTTACTCTTACGCTGTACAAGTAAGTTAATATAAATGAATATAAAATATTACTTTCACATTCATATAGGAATTCTTGCTGTATTGCTGTATCAAAGCTTTGCTTAATGGAACAATATGATATTATGTCTCTCAAATTTTAGGTGTCGCTTAACTAAACAATATCGTATCTTGACCCGAAAGTCGAATGTGACATGAACATTGCTGTTATTATTCCGTTTCGATATTTTTTGTTTGAGTGAAGCTTGAAATTTAAGCTGGCCATCAGACCAATTCAGAATGAAGTCGTACTGCCGATTTAACTCTCAATGCGATGCATTTGAAAAATGGAAGTGAGAATAAGCGTGGTTTTTCATTTTTTTTTTGTCAACGGATTTTTATGAATTTTTTATTCAGCAGTTTTGTTTGAATTGATCACCATAATTATCCATATTCAATCCAAGATAAATGAAACTTTTATAAATGGGGAATTCATTCTAATAATTATTGTTATCAAAGTTGTCAGGAACGCGATGCATTGTTGCAAGGTGCGACAATACCCGTAGTTTGGCCGAAACGAAAAAATCATCCCAGAAAATCTTATTTCACAGCTTTCCGCCAAACAAATATATTAAAAAACAATGGGTACAAATACAATGATGTAGGAGAGACAGAAAATTAAATGTAAGTACCTGCCATATTTGTTCGGAATATTTTTTGGAAGAAGATTACATCCACGATTTGAAGGCGAAACTATTGAATGTAAGTATTTTTCAAATAATTTGACTCTTCAACTGTATACAAGTAAAACAATTTAGAATGAAATTCACTCGTATATCATTCAAATGGTTCTCATTTTTATTGCGTTTCGAATTATTTGTAGTATAAAATAACTATCTACGACCTCTTTCACCGCATCTGGCGGCTGATAATTATGATAACGATTGCTTTGACACTCGTAGTCATAGTTTTTGTTGCTAATGAAAGTCATAGTTTTTTCTCTATGACCGTGCGTGAAGTAGGTACTTCACGCACCGTAAACGATACGTAAAGTAGATTTTTTCGCGACTTAATTTCACGTCTTTTCAAACGAGTGGCAGCTAAATTTTTGTGAATTAATGTTTATAGTACCTCTTGCTGGAACATTTATTTAGATATTTGTTAAATCTGAATGCCGCCTTGTGCTTTTGGCTCTCTTGCTGTGTTCTTTATAATTATCAAAATATGGAAATTAAGTGATGTAGAACATTTTCTGTATGCAATACGAGTGTAAACAAGCATTATGACATTCGACTAATAATTTTAGAGAGTCGGCAAGCCTCATCATCAAAAACTTGGCCTCATGGCATAATGCTCAATCTTACACTCTTGTTGCATAAATTATATTATATATATTTTTTGTATTCTATATAGTTACTGTATCTCTATTTCCAATATAAGTACATTATTCATATTATTAATTTCATATACCTCTAAATAATTATCGAAATAATTGTCTATATTGCGTAGCTATCATGTAATAAACGTTCTAATAATTTTTTATTGCTAATGTAGATAGTCATGATTTTTCTTATTTTTGTATTCTGAAGCTACTTTATTTCTATTTCCAATCTATGCACATTATCTTAAATATGATTATAATTACAAGTTTTGCATAATTATTATGAAATGAATACTTTCAATTCATTATTGCTAATGTAAATCATATTTTTCTCAAGTTTTCGAGAGTCCCAATTTTTCTATATTTATTACAATAATTTATGTGTACATTGTTTTCAATATGACATTCATAACATTTCTTAAAACATAATCATTCGCCATTTTGTTGACAGAGGCAGAAACTTTGCAAAAAAAAAAATCTAAAAAAATTCAGGGGCATGTTACTTTGTTTTATCCTATCCAAATTATGTTCTTTTAAGCCTCGTTCACAACAAGAAATTAGTAGTTTGTAGTTAATAGTTAGTGGTTAATGTTTGTGTTAAGAGTCTAAGTCAGCATTTACAATACTCTTTGATTAGCGCTGTCCCTGTCGGTAATGCAGAGAACTGTAACATTATTTCAATGCTTACAAAAAATGCAGCAGATGTCACAGCCGAAGAAAATATAGAAGCATCAGCTGTTTATGTTCACTTCGTTTGCAACCTTCGTTAATCTTACCATCTTTTTGCACTGTTTCGCATAATTGGAAAAATTTGGGAGAGGAAACATTTGAATAAATATATTTGAAGTGCAAACGCAAAGTATTCCAACTAACCTTAATCTCAGTACTAATCTCGCTCCATCAGGAACGGGATTTCTTCTATTATTTTTTGAAAACTTAGTCCAG
This sequence comes from Dromius quadrimaculatus, assembly GCA_963989225.1. Lineage (NCBI taxonomy): Eukaryota > Metazoa > Arthropoda > Insecta > Coleoptera > Carabidae > Dromius > Dromius quadrimaculatus. Next base: position 33,252,692 of record OZ022328.1, on the reverse strand, counting down.
TCAATGCTAATATATCATCAAATTGAGATACAGTCATTCTTGTGTAATTAAAAAACATATCTTGATCAGGTAACCGCATTTCTTGAATCAAATTTTCCCTATCTCCTTGCTCATTTCTATTTTGATTTATTAGGCGAATCCACCATCTCCTATAATTTTATTTTTTATTTCTTGCTTTTTATAAAATAAGAGAAGCAAATAATATTTTATTTCTTGTTTCAGTTTCATTCTGTCACACATCTTCACAGAAATAGAGAACCATCTAAATTCAAATATTTTATCTCTTTCCTTCTCTCTTCTGATTGGCCGATCCACTAACTACTAACTAAAAGTTTGAAGTTTGCAAGCTCCTGCACTAACCACGGTTCGTGCAGAGCAGCGCTGGGCTAATTTTGTTGTTGTGAACGCTACACACGATTGTGCATGTCAAACATCTAGCACTAACCATAACTACTATATATCTACTAACTACTAATTTCTTGTTGTGAACGAGGCCTTAGAGTGGATGAGTGGAAGGTCTAGCGCTTACATCAAAGATGGCGCATGCGCATCTTGAATTAGTTGAATTTATTTATTTATAAACCTTGGGCCCCGATAGATTTTTAAAAATTCAATGATTGGGTACAAGAAAAAAATTCGTAAATGCAATATTTTTCAAAGGTAAAAAAATAAATAAATAATAATTCACATACTTCACATAAAATTGAATTGCATATCAGTTCTTCGGGATTTTTATTAGCAAAATCCGTTATAAGAGTTCTAAAAATGTTTTAATGCATGAATGGCATATTCTAGTTTCGTGGCAAATTACATTGTGCCCCCTTGACTTAATTAGGTAGATATATATTAACATTATTATGTTTTTTAATGAAAATCCATGGTGTTTGGCACATTTACTTTTGTCATGTAACCAATAATTCATAACCATCGCCGTGCGCAAGTGGTACATAGAGATTACGGAAGACTTATGGTCCACGGATTAAAAATTTGACCGCGGTGCTCAAATGGTCTATGCCCCAAGAGAGACAGACTGACAGATCGATTAAAAAAAATGATGTCTCTTGGGTTCAATAGGGTCTAAAGAGTAAAGATTTATCAAAATCTTGAACTGTCAAAAAATTTAGATATCAATACTCCCCTATTATATAGATTAAGGAAGTAACAATGGTAATGGGAGAGTGAAATTTGGACATGATGAAACTTTTAATTTAACATAATTCAGATGATTCAAGAGTACAAATAGGAAGGACAACTTCACAATTAGACCATTTTCTTGGTAATATTTGCGAAAATATCAACGACTACTTGAACCAACCTCTCGTCTACAGCATTGTATGTTTGAAGAAATTAATGATGATTGCAGTCGTTGTGGTCGATACCTAAACGTCAAAGATGACGATCTATAATTTTATAACATTCAGGTATAGACCACAACGACTGCAATCATCTTGCAGAACAATAATTGGGCGATACAAGTGCTGCGATTTCCTAGTGGAACGTACTATTTGTAGAGCAGTCATGTGCAATGATGTCTCGTTCACAGTATGAAGCAAGTTGTTGATGTTTGTAGTTATGGTTAGTGGTAAGTGTTATAATTCAAGTTTTAAGAACAGCGTCTACAATGCTTTGAATAGACGCATTATATGTGAAGTTTTCTGCGCTAATTGAATATACTCCGGCCTCCATATAAAACTTTTATAGATGTTATTAATATTAAGAGTTATCGTGAAAGGATTGGTACATAAAAATAATAGATCAATCTCAATTGTTTAGTTAATCTACTTGTTCCAAGTAATGGACCTAGTAAGCAATCTTATTTTCTCAATTTGATGTTAATCCTTTTCCTACAGGTCTCATAGAAGAAAAAGACGGAGATCAAATATCAAACAGATTAGAATGAAAATATGTCCATTTTTCAAATATCCACTCAAATTGAGGATTAATATTCATTGAAATAAAATTCATAGTCCGGTCAAGTTAGCTCCAAAAAGAGGGGTATCCTTGCATAAATTACCAAGAAGCTGAAAATTGGCATGAACATTAAGGATACCCTTATAGTGAAGTTGTGAAAAGTCCCCATCGATCCCACGTGTGCAAAAAATTTTATGCGGGGTTTAAATTCGCAAAAGTGGTTCTTTTTGATTTTTTAGTGGAACGATCAATTTTATGATAAAAATAGCTTCGACAAAAATTGTAGGTCTTCTAATTCTCTACAAAAATGGTTCCTGCACTATTTTTCTTGAGACTCACCGTCTCTGAGAAAACCCCATTCTAAAGTTATACTCTCAATAATTCGCATGACTACGCTGCTTATGTAAATTATGGACGCATAATATGAGTAAAACTATTACTCTGCGTGAATAGTGGATATTTAATGATAATTCTAAGAAAATTAAATAAAAAGAAACTCAGTCCCTCATTTTATGTGAGCATGTGATCTTGAGCAACATCTGTCTACTGTTTGTGGTTGTGTCCATTTATTATTTACTTCAAATTATTTGCATTGGTAAGTTACGTTACGTACCTTTTGCACGATTGGAAGTTTTCATGTGTTAACTGGCCCTCTATTTGAGGTGGTATGTTGATTTTACCGGCAAACTGTGGTTTCTATGGTTATGCTGACTTACCGCCCATGGGCAAAGGCGGTAAGTAAAAAAATGTGAATTTTGACAAAAAAATATTCATTCATTTATCTTCATTTGTAATTGAATATTCAGAATAGAATGTCAAACTTGACAGCTGTCAGCGAATAAATAATCATCAGTAGTAATTTAATTTGAAAAAGAAAATTTGGACCCACATTTCAGATCTTCCAATCTTGCAACAAATGTTGTAAGCATCACGGTCAATAAGTACAGTACCGATTTCGTATAATATTTGGAAACCTCGCCAAGGCTCAGCCTCCAAACTATTATTCTCAATCGGTAAACTGTACTTACTGACCTTAATACTTAAATAACTACTAGCAAAACGTACATATAATAAAAAACGTGTTCAATTAGCTTGCCATCTTCCAACCTCGGCTTCTGCTCATCAACATTTTTATCGAGTATATTAACAGGTTCAAGTGTGGTTTGGTAATCAACTGGACTCAGAAGAAAGAGGTTGGAAGCTAATGAATAATGTATTGGAACCAATTCACACTCTACTTCCACCTGCACCAGAGAAGCTCCTTCACACTATTTTTTGTAACTGCAAGGAGTGTAATTCAAAATTCCGCGGCAATATAGTAGGCTCACTTTGTTCACCAGCATGCACTAGCGTCAAGGCCAGTCGTGTTCAAATACAAAGTCTGCAACAGAAGATCATCCTTACATCAACGACGAAATAACTGATGTATCGCTATTTGAACAAATTTACGTCAACTCAGGAATATGAAGATTAAGAAGAAGTTGAATAAGAAGACCTAATATTATATCAAACTTTAATAAGCAGACCGTAGAGTAGGCCTACCAAGGAAACCATATAGAAAAATACGCGCTAAGTACACTAACCCATGAATGGCGTGGAAACGTGAGCATATTATGGTGAATATAAATTTAAAATGGCCTTTTCTCAAAAATGGTGAATTTTAGGAAAAAAAGTGTTAGGAGAATTGAAAGGTCTACAAGTTTTGTTTGAGCTATTTCTATCATAAAACTAACCATTTCGTTGAGAAATTCAAGAAACTCATTTTTGCGAACTTTGACCTCGCATAAAATATTTTGCACACACGGGATCGATGGAGACTTTAGACAGATTCATTATAATGGTATCCCTAACGTTCATGTAAATTTTCAGCTTCTTGGGAATTTATGCAAGGGTGAATGTCTATTTTGACTGGACTGTCAGTTTGATATCTTGTCCTTTTAGATTATATTTTTGTTTCTGCAAACATACCTATTTATAACTGCGATACATTCATAGGTTTATAATACATAGTTTCATGGATATAATATATTCGTCTGGCTTTTAATGAAACGATGCTAGGTACACCCCTTTGAAATAAATTTAGTAGCATAGCATCTTAGCAACTTTCAAAATACGTTACACGTTAAAACCTTGTTACATGCAACGGAAACACCCTAATAAATCTTGATTTCCACGCACGAGTGACGACTCCTGACCAAGGGTCATTCGCATCTCAATAGCACGGATCATTACGGTCGACGGGGGTCAAACGATGTGTTTATGGACACAGGTCATCATTCACTCTAGGGGATCAGAGGTTGTGATGACCACCCCAAGTGAAAAGGGTTACATCAATACACGTGTTCCTAAGGGTTTAGTCCTGTACTGGCCACTGGTTTATTTCCTGTTGCTGACCGGTTGGGATAACTTTTTAATATGCCATGTAATTGGAATGGTCACTATATTACTTCCTGAATTCCAATAGGGTTATGATGAATAGTAAGGGCTGATTTATGATAAAGATCTTTAGAATATGAATTTTGTAATCCAGTATGTTTGAGCTTGATGCCGTTACTGATTAAACATCTCGATCTCGAAATTAAAATAGTTGAATCGTGCTTAAGATTTTAGAAAATGTTTTTGACTCACTATATTAGGCTAGATGAGCAATATTATGTGAAATCTTGTATTTATGACAGCAATCAATACGTGGATACACTCCGTTGAGATGCAAACAGTCCCTTACTTGACTTGTATAGAGAATTCTGTATATATAAAAGCAAATGTGTGTCTGTCTGAAACTTTTACAAATACCCTTTCAATTATTATTACTTCCTGGACGTTCGTCAATAATTTTTCCTAGATAAGTAAATTGGTTCTATTGTGCATGGTATCAAATTAAAGCTCTTACGGGAATAATTCTAGTAGAAAGTAGTGTTTCACAAGAATCAAGAAATGATCTTGATCTTGTCTCTTGTCTTGAAATCAAGACAAGACCAAGACAAGAAGTATTTTTCATTTCCCAAGACAAGACAAGAAAGTACTATCAAGAATCAAGACTTCTTGCCAAGAAATCTTGATATCTTGATGATCAATCTGCCAAATCTGCATATTTGTTGATTTATTACTAAAATATTGAAATCTGCTGTGACCATTACAGTTTTTTCCCGACAATAAATTTCATGACTAGTTTCATCACTAATTCATGAATTTAAAAGTGTCATACCAACTTTATTCAAAGTGTCATTTGTCATTGCCAAATTGACTTTTCAAAGCGACAGCGTCATTATCAAAGTGACAGCATCATTATCAAAGTGACAGCGTCATTTTCAAAGTGACAGATGTTATTGTCGAAGTGTCACCTGTCATTGTCAAAATGACAGCTGTCATTGTTATGGTGACACATGGCGGCTATATTCAAGTCCTCACAATATAAGTATTTTTGAGAATGGAGAGTCTCTAGATTTTCTGGTTGAAAAAGTTTATTCAAAAATTGAAACCTAACTTATGATTAAAAAACATAAATAGGTATTAAATTTTAATCGAAAATTTGTAAGATTCTCAAATTATTATACTTTCTGACAGACGACCGACTTATGTTTTTTGGGTTCAGTAGAGTCTAGAATGTGAAAATTCATCAGAGTCTCGAACTACTATCAAAAAATCACAATCTCAATACTTTCCCTATTATATATAGGTCGGGAAAGTAAAAAATATCTGTGACTATGATTTTCAAGACAAACATTTGATACAATTCGAAAGCATAAGTCGTCAGTTTCCGATGATTAAATCGTTCATGTAAAGGAGAAATGTAGCTTGCCCAATGCTCTAAGAAACTCTTAGCAGCATTGCTATAACAAATAATAATTGCAAATACTGATTAAAACATGAAAATGACAGACTTTTTATTTATTCCTATTGATAGCAATCTTGGAAAACATTGTCAGAATCGATCCATAACATAACTAAAAGGGAGAATAACTAACGCTAAATTGAATGTTCGGATTGAATAAAGCAATAGAGAAAGGGGATCCGCTCTAAATGTCAAGATCAATAAATATCAAGAATTCTTGAAACAAGACTAGAAATGCGTCACCAAGAAACGGGCAAGACGAGAAATTTTTATTTTCTGGTCAAGACAAGACAAGAAATGATAATTAAGCCAAGAAATATTGTCTTGATGAAACACTGGTAGAAAGTATCAAAAAGGATATTTGAACGATTGTCAATTGTTTTTTACAAGTTATTTGAATAATGTCTAGTTTGGTATAAATTTAAAATTCTCAGGGAGATAGACCTAGTAAAATATGAAATATATGATCAGTTATTATCTTTGAATTACATTCCCGGCGATTAAATGTTGAAACTGTATTATAAAACAATAAAATCTTTTCTTTACTTTTTATTAAAATTACTCATGTACATTTCAGTAGCAAAGCTACCATCTTCAGAGTAAATAAGTAATTTTAATAAAAAGTGAAGGAAAGATTTTATTGTTTTATTATTGTTATCTTCACGTAGCTCACCTCAGTGCTTTGAAACTGTATATTCCAATAAATAAAGGACCTCAAAAAACTAGAAAAGGACTCTTCACTTTCAAAAATACTTATTTTATGTGAGGAGTAAAATATAACCACCATCTGTAACTTTAACAATGACAGCTGTCACTTTGACAATGACAGCTGTCACTTTGACAATGATAGCTGTCGTTTTGACAATGACAGCTGACACTTTGACAGTGATACTGTCACTTTGAAATATGCAATTAATTGATGCGACACTCTACATTTATGAAATACCGATCAAACTGGCTATGAAATTTATAGTCGAAGAAGTACTGTGAAGGCCTCAGCAGATTTTTAGTAATTTAATACTAGCAGTCAGTTGCGGCTCCACCTGCATATAGAAGTACTCTTTGAAATCGAAGAAACAATAATAATAACTGACTGCAGCACCCAGTCAAATCGCATGGACTCTGTCTGCAGTAATTTTGTCTTATCGATGTTTTATTGCTCGCAAAACCGATCTAATTGACTTTCTTCTAGAATTATAGTAATCGATTGCAGCAAGTGCTGTCGATATTTTTGTTGCTTCAGCTTAGGATGACCCGATCAAATTGATTTTCTTTTTTTGGAGACATTATTCATTATCAATTGCAAATACTATGAGTTCCACATCACTTATCAACAGGGTTGGCTTGAATTGAGTCATGATTCAAATCAGTTGAATTTTTTTGGATAGAATCTTTGATTTAATATATTTTTATGTAATTCTCTATTAATTCATTCATATTTCTATAGCAGAATCAAATCACGATTCGAATGAAGTGATTATTCAATATATTCGAGTGAAAATTCAACTCTTCATGATACATTTTTAAAGATTTTTAGTGAGATACTGAAGTTGTGAATACATTTATTTTGAATTGGTGCTATAAATTTCAATGCGCAATGACAAATTTAAATCAAAAATGAATACTTTTTTGATAGTTATTAAAGTTAAAGGACAGTTTGTTTGTACAGTTTATCGATTGAGAATAATAGTTTGGAGGCCGAGCCTTGGCAAGGTTTCCAAATATACGAAATCAGTACAGTACTTATTGCTGTGATGCTTACAAGATTTTTTGCACGAATTTTCTTTTCCAAATTGAGTTACTACTGTCGATTGTTCATTCGCTGTCAGCTGTCAAGTTTGACTTCTCATTGTGAACATTCAATCACAAATGAAGATAAATGAATGGATATTCTTTATGGAAATCCACAATTTTTTACTTACCGTCTATGCCCATGGGCAGTAAGTCAGCACAACCATAGTAACCACAGCTTACATGGTAAAATCAACATACCATCACGAATAAAGGGCCGGTAAACACATGAAAACACCCAATCGTGCAAAAAGATATTTTTCACATATAAATAATTAAAACTAATAAATTTATTCTATTTTGTTATACAGATTGGCAAAATTCAAATAATCAATATCATTGAATGACACATATTTAATTCAAAAAAGTCAGTGATTTTTGTTGTTTTTCTTCATTGAGATCATAATTTTTTCCCACCCTGCTTACCAGTATATTGCAGACGATAAAATCAGAGTTCAAGGAAAATTTCTGATGGATGCCACTTAACACAAATCAATTGGTTTTTGATTCTCTGATCGAAGTTCACACATGTAATAGAACTTTGAAAATAATTTCTGAAGAATCTAACTTTTAACTGTTTATTGGTTCTTGATTTTTATTACATGAAACACGTACGAAAATCACATGGAAATATCGTAGTGAGGAGCGCTAGTTAACAAAGCATGTTTCTGAAAAGTTTAGCGGTGAAGTTTCTGACAGGCACACAATTGCTTTTATATATTTTTTATTAAAATTCACATGTGAGAAAAATTTGAAAAATAATTCCTGACGAATGTCACTTTCGATAGTTCATTGGTTTTTGATATTTATTTAATAAACTACTTATGAAGACCACATAAAATATCGTAGTAGGAAGCTTTATTTTTTTGAAATTTGGCGGTGATAAATGCGAGAGTAAAGAGTTAGCAACATTGTCAGAATATTGGGGAATCTATCTACATTTTACTTTACATGATCGATTTACTCACCGAAAAATGCTTTTAATATCTATATATAGAATATTTGTTTTGAAAATCATAGTCACAGATACAAATTTTCATATTTTAATAATGAATTAATAAATGCAGATCAGAAAATTGAATTTTGAGGATATCAAGACTTATCATAGATAAATTTGTGCAGGCATATCGTGTAAGAAGCACTAATTAACAAAGCAAGCTTCTGCGAATCGTAACAGAGGATAGGAATTGAATGTCCAATTACAAATGCAATATTCCAAATGACAAAATGACACAAGATTATTTTTGATAAATCCACTCCAATATAAAGTAAGCCATATATAAAAATAGTATATTTTACAATAAGTATTGGAATGGCCTATATTCTGAACGAGCGAAAAGTTTGTAAACCGAGCCGAAGCCGAGGATTACGGTTCGCGAGTGTGTAATACGCCATTCCAAACATATTGTAGACTATACTTTCTCCAACAAGGTTTTGGAAACTCAACAATATTTCAGAGGAAGCTAAAAAAATATTAAATGTCAAACGTAAATCCAGATATGAATACTTGAATTGTTAGGAAGTAACCATGGTAGTAGCCAAACTAACAGCTTCTGATTCGTCGAAATGATTCTTATGTCATACAGAATCATTCTAAACGGTATACGGAATCATTCTAAACGATTTTTTGGAATGTCATTCGTTCCAACATAATTTTTGGTTATGGAATATGCAAATTCCAAAACAGTGTTGGAGAAACAATTTTATCGTTTTGACAGCGGATAAAAAGGAAGGTAGCTTTTTGAAAGTGATAAAACGTTATTTACCTTTCTCCTAGCAACCAAATCAAAACACTCACTATATTTATGTCATTTGCATTATTTGTTCATGCTCAAATTACAAAATAAACTAAATTTGGAATATTTCCGAAGAAAATATTAAGTAAAGTGTGTCTATATTAATACAAAAAACAACAAATCATGGATCTGGAGACAATTCATCGTATTTTGTGAAAACCAGAATTTTGTATTAGAAAGAAGTACAACGGTATGTCAAATTTCAAATATTCTGCTACATTGGACTTAAAGCATGCGAAGAATTGATGGAGAAAATTATGAAGAATATGTAGTGGAATATGTCAAATGAAACGATGTATGATAATTGTACTCTCAATAATTGCTCATTTCAATAAACTTTTTCATAAATAAAATGTCGTTGAATTATCTCGCCGAATTACACTCTAGTATTTTATTTTTCTTAGGATAAATTTCAGTTTGACAACTCAACCTTGTAACCTGACAGCAATTTGACTCGAAAACTGTTCAAAAAATAAAATCACTCCACCTACGGTGTCGTAATTTTATTAGAACAGTTTTCTTGTCAAATTGCTAGGTAACAAGGTTTCGTGAAAACATAAATTTATCCAGCAAAATTAAAAGTTCTTGTGTAATTACTGTTGATGATTTTATCATAAAAAATAGATTTAATGAATACGTCGAGTACAGAAAACTTTGAGAAAACGTCGAATGTTAACGTCTGGGAACAGGCGAGGCGAATTGCAATCAGTTCATTTGCCAGATAAGTTATTCCATAAGAGTTCCCAGTTTCACTTTTTACAAGTATCTAATTTTTTTCTTTCTGCAAGAACAGTTTTCTTGTCAAATTGCTAGGTAACAAGGTTTCGTGGAAACAGAAATTCATCCAGCAAAATAAAAAGCTCTTGTGTAATTACTGTTGACAAATTATTCCAAAACTTTTGAATGAACATTATTGATACAACTAATTCAACGCCATCTACACGCTGCCTAGCGTTTCAAAGTGCACTGTTTCCATATAAATGTGTGAAAACCGCCATTTAAAACTATCCAGATTTTAATGTTATTGGAAGCATTGTTGCGAGTGGTCATTAAGGCAATTTCAATTGGCAGTTATGTCAGTAATTGTGGCATGTAGATTTGCTCTGGAGAAAAGTATTTTAAAGTGTTACAACAGCGCAGCGTGTAGGTATTGACATATTTTTGAAAACATTGACAGGAGACAGAATACCTTGAAGTTTTAATTTCCAACTACTATCATAGACCTAATTGATATAATGATGAGTTAACGTCTATGCTACTATGTAGCGTTTTTATCGGAAATTTGAGGTACGCAACAGGCGGAGTGATGATAATAATAATAATCATAGTAATAATAATCCATTTTTAGATATCAGGGATATATTACAAAAAATTTCTTTCTCCAACACTGTTTTGGAATTTACATATTCCATAACTAGAAATTATGTTAGAATCAATGACATTCTAAAAAATCATTTAGAATGGTTCCGTATGCCGCTTAGAATAATTTAGACGAATCAGAAGCTGTTAGTTTGATTACTACCATGGTTACTTCCTAACAATTCAAGTATTAATATCTGCTTTTACGTTTGACATTTGATAATTTTTTAAGTTTCCTCTGAAATATTGGTGAGTTTCCAAAATCTTATCGGAAAAAGTATAGTCTACAACATGTTTGGAATGGCGTATTCCACACTCGCGAACCGTAATCCTCGCCTTTGGCTCGGATTACAAACTTTTTGCTCGTTCAGAATATAGGCCATTCCAATACTTATTGTAGAATATATTATTCTATTGTTTTGAAATTAATGCAATCAAAAATAGGAAAGCAGCAAGAAAACCTGGTGAAAATTGAAATATAGATTTCTGACCTATTGCTGTGACACATTTTTCTTACAAATATCACTTTCTTCTGCACTTTTGAGCTGCTACTCTGTGCACTATGGCAGTTGGACAACAAGCTTCGTCATAAAGTACTTGACTTCATGTCATAATGCCCATAGTCTATTCTAGCTGGAAGCTAGGCAAGACTTTAAAGGGACACAATTCAATGTTTTCAATTGACCGAAATGTGAATCGATTTCACAACAGCACAAAAATTGTACTTGGCTATTTGTCAGTTGCATCAGTCGTTCATCAATCATTATAAAACAGGAATTTGAAGATTCAAATTTGTTTGAAGGCTATAGACAATATTTACTCACTATTCATGAATGAATTTTGAACATCTATTGTATTTATTTTAAATAAAAACTATACGACGTTTTGAATAGTATAAATCTACAATCGTTATCAAGAGTTAACTTGATAATTATTGGAGATTTATACCATTCGAAGCGTTGTGAAGTTTTCATTTAAAATAAAGACAATGGAAGTTCGAAATCAATCATTAAAAATTCAAATTTGTATCTATTCAGGTGATATGTAAAGATGTTTGCTGCATTTCTTGCATTCATTTTTGAAGAGCTTATTTTAAATCCTGCATTTGATTTTAACGAATCTTGCTTGTATTTCGGCCAATCAGAAAGTACTAAATCGTAGTCCCAAAAGAGCCTTGGACTCTTTTTTGACTGAAATAGACTATCAATACATACACTTGTTGCATAAAATACCATTTCCACAATCAGTTCTCTCATCTATAGTCTTTTATCATTCCATTACTAATTCACCATGCTGAAACCTACAAATTCCGTTAAAGAGACCAGAGATTAAATTGTAACTTTTGAATCCATTTTGTTCTGAAATATTATGACATACCCTGACATTGGACAATCAATCCAAAACGATTTTTTTTTAGATGGTCGCTAATAAAATGGACTTATGAAGGTCGTTCCTCCTCTATAGTAGCAGAAACACAAAGAAAACTTGTGTCAGAAGCTTATTTAGTAAATTATCATTCTTACGCACATTCGCCACCCTATGAAGCAGCTTGAGTACGAAACTTCAACTCGTACTATAATATACTAAATTTCGTAACTTTGTATATCCACTTATTGTTCAAAAGTGATGTTGAGTCATTTATAGTCGTAATATTTTCCTGATAGCCAGGTTTCGAAAGATAGGAAAACAACGCAACATAAACAACTTTCATCTTTTAACTTGATACATATATAATAGATTTCAATATGAATATAATCTGGAATATGTAGATTCGAAGTTGCACTATTCCAGTTTTTCTTAGTATTATCTTCTCGTTATTACAAAATAATTTCATAAAACATGATGAGAACCAGATTTTTCCTGAACAAAAAGTGAATGATTTCTCAATCTCGCTATTCAAATTTGGTTATATCCACTGAAAATTTTCAATAAAAGAGAAAACAGAGATAGAAATGTGAAATAACTATGACGTTCTCATTATTTGAGAAATCATTTCCGAAAGAATATCTGAGCAAATTATCTATGTTGTAATTCCAATTGAACTAAGATGAAGATTTATTCCGGAATATGAAACCTATTCATTTTCCGCCGTGCAATTCAATAGAAAATGATGTGATGTGACTGGTATTAAATTTGAGGCAAATATAACATTATTTATCTAAAGGGATGAGAAAAAAAGTATTAATTAGTGCGAGTGGAATTATCTCGGAATATTCATATAAAGTAGAAAAAAATCAAGTCGGAGTTGTGAAGCCTTAAATACAAATAGGTTTTATTGTCTTGAAATAAAATAGGAGAATTGTACTTATATTAATCAGAAGTTAGAGTTTGCCTAATGGATTCCTGGTCAAATTTCCTGATGGATCTACGAATGGGTCTCCTGAAAGTTCTCCAATGGGTTCTCTAAAGAGTTTCTGGATGAATCCCGTATTGTTTTTTTTTTGGATTTATGTATGAATATAAAGAGGTAATTGAAACTTTTCTTTGAAAAAATAGCCGTCTTTGGATGTATTACTTAGTTTATATGTGGTCGGATTGAAAAAATACAAAATTATCAGGATATATTTGATTATCACAATTTTTTTTTTTCAAGTAAGTGATGCAAATTATGTTCATTCGATTAGTTATGCTGCTCATATTCACGCGATGGTATATTAACTTGTTAATCATCCTCTCAATATATTTCTCTAAAACTTTATTCACGAATATAAGTTAGCTTATTCAGCGTCACCTGTCAAAAAAAAAGATTTTTTCGAAAACTATGAGTGTTTGAATAATCTGAATAAATGCTGATAATTTTTTGTAATGCAAATTAAAAGATTTTATAACTCTTGTAATTTACGAAATTATTGCAATTAGTGCATCACCAACCTATGAGTTAACATTGAACAAGCAAATCCATCAAGAATAAATTATCAAGTATGTAATAATATTGACAAAGATTTTCCGATCATAGCATTCATGCCACTTTCTCATACATAATTGGAAAAATTGATGAAGCTGACTGGATGAGTGAATTTGGAAAAATTTGAACTTGTATCTGAACATGCCTTGATTATTGATATATTGACCTTAAATTATTTGAAAGATGCAACACTTGGCGTAAGTTTTACAAAAAAAGATAACAGATAACTTGATCGATATTGATTTGCTAGAAATCGATCATGGCTTAACAAACCAATATCGATTAAGTTGTCAAATAATTTTTTTCTGTTGGGCTGACACCACATATTACAGTGCTTTGAATTTATTTTGAAAAATAATTTATCAAATCTTATTCAATTATCTGAAAGTTGAATCTCTGCTTACTGTTTTGTATTGAGCCCATTATTAGATTTCACTGTTTCAAGGCTATTTTTCAAATATTGGAGCAACTCTATAATTTTTGATTTCATGAATTAAGAATTCTAATTTCGATAGCGTTGTTGTCTTTGAAGAAGTGCATTTATCCCAATGTTCAGTCTTCAAATGTTCATAATTTTCATGTACTAAGATAATACAAACTCGTATTTTGTCATCAAGGAATTCAACTTTAAAAGGTTGTTTGGAGTCGTTTAACAAAGCAATACAAACATCCATGACTTCAGCGGGACTGGAATCTGTAACTCTGGTGTCCAGCAGTAAAGAGGTTGCTTAATATTGGCAAAGGAGCCAACATACTGAACTTTTATGGAATATTCGAATATGAAAACTTCAGTTGTATAGTCTATTTCATTGAAATTCGAGGGATCACCATTAAACGATTAAATTCCCCTGAGTTATAAAAACACAAAGAAAATCGTTAGCGCCGTTACCGATGACAGCTGTATATTTGCCAAACAACTTACAAATACCATGGTCGATCTTCACTAAAAATTGTACACTTCTTATTGCACTCCAAGATTTAATTTAAATTTTATTTCCTACCAACTATTGAATACATTATAAAAAGTATGAACGCAAATGGAATACCTGTGCTATGTGGCATCACCACATTTTCCAGGTATTTGAGGTCACTTAACTTCAAATTAAGAAAATTGGACGACAGAGAGTAGAAAATAGGTGAATTGTATATCTTGACGAAACTTGGTATGACGCTCATGATGATTAATACAGAAAGCTTGGATTGATGAGTTCAGAAAATATAATTTACAAACACCTGTTTCTTGTGGTCAGAGAATAGTCTTATCACATGCCGGGTTCGATCAGGGCTTCATTAAGCATTCGCTCTTGCTCTCAGCAAAAAAGATATCAACTACAAATGCAGATTATCATTCGGGTATTAATTCTGAATTTTGAAAAAGTATAAAGTAATAGTACCTACTGAGATTCACTGTTATTGTAAAAATGATATCAAAAATTGTGTTTGAATATTTTTCACTTCCAAAATAATATCAATATGATTTCATTTAATATATGAAATATAAAAGTACAATTCTGTGCAAACTTAGTGAAACCAGTCCTAGTGAGCTCATTTTTATTTATGACGGATAATATTTTGGGTTTCTTTGTGAACGTAAATGAAGGGCGTTTAATCGTTTTATGACGATCCTTCGAGTACCAATGAAATAGACAATAAGATTATTGATTTCTTGCTGGGTATGTGTATTTGATAAAATAAGAGAGTTATTGGCCGCAGTGAGAATCTTGTATAGTTTCGGCGATTCCCAACTCGGCACATATACAGGTAGTCTCTGCTAATAACTCCCCAACTCGGCACATATGTACAAGTATCTCAGGTACCTGCAATGATACCCAACTCGGCACACTTGCAGGTAGTCTGGGCATTCTAATGTTTTTAAATAAAATAAAATCAATTTTATTTTTTATTTTTTATAATCATACAAAATCTGACATACAATAATACAAAATCAAAAAATAAATAGGTTGCATCATTCGATAAAAATAATAATTCCAGCGTGATAGTGGATTAATCTTTTTGTCGTTATTACTCGATCTCTGGACTCACTCATAATATAGAAAAATGCTTTGCACTTTCGATTAACACATCGCCAGTTCACTTCACCCGATAAAAATTTTCGATTTGATTTACTGAATTTATGTTGTTCTACAATCAATAGTGTTTTTCCACGTTGGTTGGCTATAGTTGGCGAATTGAATTCTTTGATGTTGTTGGGCGGCCTCGATCTCGGCACCAAACTACCTGGATCTTTAATCCCCTACTCGAACTTGGCACTACGCTATGGATTAGGATTTGTGACTCAATCGTTCTGCCGAGCGAAATTTTATGGAAACATGCGATTTTATATTAATAAAAAAACCAGATTCAGATTTAGCTGTACTTTAAAACGAATCTAATCACACGTGTGACATCAACAACTCAAAAGTCCTGCATATCGTAGATAAAATAATTTGTTTCCATTTGATACAAGAAATTCCAATGTCAAAAATACCAAAAAAAATTTAGTGTTTTAGTGTGTTCTTTACATATTTGTATGTTTTTGTAATAATGTAGGTATGTACGGACGTATGTATACATTTTTTTATTTTTCTGAAGTTTTATTAAATTTTATTTCTAGTATTATTTTCAATACAAATTAATTTCAAAAAAAAATATAGAGACTTATGAAACCAAATCTTACAGGTAGATCGTGGTTTTATTCAAAAATTGACGGTGCCGAGTTCGTGTGAGCCCCGCGCTAATCGGATTAGCATTGGTGCCGAGTTCATGTTCTTGGTGCCGAGTTCGTGTACGCCCGATGTTATTGATTGAACTGTTAGATTGATAATAATAGATAGCTGCTAAACAAAACATTTTAATTTATATCTTTCTTAGGTGTTAAACCGATAATAGGAATGGGTTTTTCTGCAAACACTTGTTTAAGATGTGCCGAGTTGGTCATAAGGATTACCACCAATCCTTGACTGATGTCCCATCGGGAGATTAAATGTGCCGAGTTGGGGTGTGCCCTATAGTTTAACCATCGAATGAAAGTTGACTCCTAGATTATTTTAAAGATATGATTTTCTTTCAAAACATTAAGCTGTGACTAGAATTGTGGAGAAAACTGACCTTCACAAGTACCCACTGAAATACTGGACTAGGAATTCCCAGAAATACATCAACATGAATGTTCTCAATACCACTGGATTACTGGACACATTGAAAATGATCTTAGCAATCGGGTTTCAGGGATGTATAAGGACTCATTTGACTCATTACCAAAATATCAAGCAAATCCTCTCTATGGTGTATCCAGCCTCAACCAACATTCACAAATACCGGTATTTAACGACTGATAACCACACTTTCAGTAAATAAAATATCAATCTACTGAATAATACAGCATGATCCATGTGTGCCACATTCAAGAATGAGTAGAAGGCTTGATTAATATTTACTGAATTTTATTTTAAATTCGTGAATCAAATTCATCATAAACCAGTGCATAATCTTATATGTATCTGATATCTCTTAGTCTGAGTTTCTGAATGTAAACAAGATCATGATATATCAACATAATTGATGACTCTGTAAGCCTTGTCCCATATTATAATATTGATATTAAATAATTTATATTCCGCAATTATGCACTCTTTATACCATAAGAGATATGTATTGAAATTTATAAGATGTTTGAGCCATTCGGAATATAAGTTATTTATAATGTCGGAGCCAAAGTGAGACATCCAAAGATAGCCTGTTATATATTAACCGGTCTTTGAAGCCAAACATTTGCTCTCTGACCCCTGAATAATGTCTACAGGTGCATATCTGTATGTATGTATAACAAGTGTCTCTCAAAACCGATCTACTTGTATTTTATTCACTGCTCATACAGGCTGCATCATCAAATTCTAAAGAAAGTGCACAGACGATGTGATAGTATATTCTACAATAAGTATTGGAATGGCCTATATTCTAAACGAGCAAAAAGAAGTTTGTAAACCGAGCCGAAGGCGAGGATTACGATTCGCGAGTGTAGAATACACCATTCTGAACATGTTGTAGACTATACTTTCTCTAACAAAGTTTTGGAAATTCACCAATATTTCGTAAGAAACTTAAAAAAATATCAAATGTCAAACGTGAAACTAGATATGAATACTTGAATTGTTAGGAAGTAACCAAACTAACAGCTTCTGATTCGTCAAAATTATTCTAAACGGCATACGGAATCATTCTAAACGATTTATTGGAATTTTACTCGTTCCAACATAATTTTTGGTAATGGAATATGCAAATTCCAAAACAGTGTTGGAGAAATATATTTTTGGAATTGATTAGACTCGTATCAGATAACAGAGAAATTGCTCGAGGCTTAACATAATATGGTATACGTATAATATTAGTTCTGTGAGAGAGCTGATTCCAGGGAAAAATTTTTTTTTATGAAACTTTTTAAAAATCCATGCAGATAATTCTTTTCACTTGTCATCATCAAAGGTAGAAGAAACTATTCTGATAGAAGATTGCATGAGAATGATAACTGTTTTGAAGAATCTCCATATTATATATTTATGTTTATAATTTTTGCTCATCTAAAAAGCGGAATATTCTGCAGAGAAAAGCCCATAATAATTTTCCATGATAAATCCTCAAGAAACATATCTTGATCTTGTATTATAATCATTCTGCGTAAAATAAAATATTTTGCTTATAAATGGCTAGTCCCATTTGGAATACACATTGTTCAAAATATGTCTCGACAGACAATAATAATGTTGAGAGTGAATCACGTGAGATGATATCTGCAGCGATCAGATGACTTTAGTATGCGGCTCGTGCGCAACTATCTTCGTGTTAATGATCCATTGTTTCAATACTCACACCATTTATGAAGACTTATTCTTAGGAAAATTTATAAATATTAATTTATTAATGCACATTATGATTTAGTTCTGACAGAGAAATTTCTGTTGCTTCACTGAATGCCTTACTGATTATCCAAATAAATAGCTGTGCGTTAGACAATAATAACAGATAGTTCTTAGGAAAGAGTCAACTCTTCCGCACAGTGCTCTTCACTTTTTTCCACCTTTAAGGCTCGTAAATTTGATGGAAATCTGCTACATATTAATATTCCGAGATATATCATTTTCGAAGACTTGCTGAGGTTTTAGATATAATTATTAATCGATTACTAATTTAAATGGTTCTACTTTCAAACTCAATATCAGTGGTTAATTGCATGAGAAAATAAGTAATATATCATTTGGATCATTCGAATGTGATGATGAGAGATATTTATTTATTAAACATTAGCGTGAGGTTAAGAGTAAGAGCAGCGATGAAACTATTTGTATAATTATAAAATTTGCAGAAGTTGGAGGATCCGGTTGTAGATATTTATTGAAAATGTAGAAGGCCTTGAGAGATCCAGTGATTTGTTCAAAAATAATTTTTTTTCCATATTTGATATTGTTTTTTTTATTTGAACATTTCGAGGTTCAAAACTGACCTCATCATCAGTTCTTTAGAAAATTAGTTTGCACTTGTATCAGTTAAAAATGTAATGTAAAAGAACAATAAATTTATTTTTTAAGCTATGTAAATATTTCGTTGTATTGTTGTTCTACACCCTCAGTGATGTAAACTTGGTCTGAGGGAGGTCCTTTTTGTTGGACCTTCAATATTTTTTTGTAATCAATTAATTTAAATAATTCATGAGAATGATGGAAACAAAATAATACAGCGAAATATTTACATAGCTTATGCCCGGTTTTATGAAGGGCAGAGTAATTTACTTCCAGAGTAAATGAAATTCACTCTGTTAAATGACAGTCGATTTTTGACAGCAAAGATTCTGTTGTCATAAAGAAATTCAAAACGATTAAAATTTGTTAAGTAGAATGAATTTATTTTGAGAGTAAATTTACTTGGTCTTTTATAAAACCAGCCATTAGAAAAATAAATCTATTGTTTTTTACATTACATTTTGAACTAATACAAGTGCAAAAAATTTTTCTAGAGAGCTGATGATGGGGTCAGTTTTGAACCTCGAAACGTCCAAATAAAGAAACAATATCAAATATGGAAAAATAAATATTTTTGAACAAATCACTGGATCTCTTAAGGCCTTCTACATTTCTAATAAATATAACTATAAAATACAAATTATGATATTATTTCACTTTGCTCCAATGGTATACATAGTCTTATTTATAAATTTTCCAGCTAGGTACGCAAGATATGAATGTCAAGAAGTGACTATGGCATTTGACACATGACAGTTTTGTTGATATATTCAATTTTTTTCTAAAATTTTTACCAATTTCCTTACGTTTGTGCTTATCGTTTGAGGTATCTTACTACTATAAATAATATATGCCATGTCCATATCTACTTTATTGCTATTATCATAATTATGTCTTATTCTTACTACAGATACACTGACTAAATTGTTTTAATGATTCTTGCAGTAGTCATCAGCTATAATGTACTCAGTTCTGTCATGATAAAAATCCAAGGTGATGGTCAAGTCTAAGAACGATTTACATGATCGATTGAAACCAGTTATAGAAGTATTCATCTGGCTTTGATAAGCTCATTAGCTCAGACCATTTTAGGATGTTATCAACTTCTTTTCATCAGTTATGAAAAAAACTAGCAAAAACACGAAAATTTTACAGCTTTGTACTTTAATCGAATTGTTTAGTGGCCATACAGTCAATTCTAAGAGCACTCATCAGCTGATTATATTATGAAATAAGTATATTTTTTTACTCACCTGTTGTTGAACACCTGCCGTTATCTGGAACATATGAGACACTTGAGTTATCTAGAGAACACACGTTATTAGTATTATTAAAAAAAAAAAAACCATGCAAGAATAAGAATAATAGAAAAATTAATAAAAACTAAACAATATATAATAGAACAAGAGAGTATGAAAAATGCTATTGTCGAGTACAAAATTGTAGAACAACAATAAAAATTATTAATTAATTGAAATCTTATTGAACAAAAAAAACGAATTCGTTGAAAATGTTTTGGAATTATTTTCGTGTATTCTAAGCATAAGATCTGTCTAGATTCAGCTTTGAAGATTGACTAAAGGATTGCAGAATCTTCACTGAAGAACAGAATCCCCACCCTATTCACAAATTCAATTAATCCAAAAACTAGGAAGAGATGGAAGCCTATAGTAATAAAAAATAGAAGGAGATGAAACATTTGATTTTTGTAAGTTAGAGAAGGTAGGAATAGCCCTTTCTTTCTCATTAACAAGGATGAAAGATGTCAGCTAGCAAAAAAGGGTGAAAAGAGAGCTTATGTAAATAAGTGGATAGAGGTAAGTATAAAAATATATCTAAGGAGTGGGGTTTCTTTGCGCTAGGTATTAAAGGGTAACTGTGACAAAATGTGATATGCAATTGGCTACTTTTAATATTTCAGAATGCCAAAGTGATGAAAATCAAAATTATATCAAGTATCTAATATCTTTTAAATCTTAATGTTTATTCTTACTATGAATAATCATGTGTTGGACTACTGTGGATCAATTGGCAGTCTCACATGTCTCATTCCATCTGAATTAGAGATCTTATAACATGTTTCATCGCTGAATAGAACTCTTTCCCACTCGTCTGTTATACAGATTTAAGAGTCGTCGTGCAAATACAAGCCTTGCAACTATACTTCTTCTCGAAATTAGGACTTTTTAGTTGGGCGCCTATCGACCAGTTTTACATTAACTAGTCGTCTCTGAACCTTCTGCGTCCGGGGACTAATAAGTTCTGAAATTTCAGTTGCGGACTTTCCAGGATCGTCTTGAGAAACTCTTCCAATTAGGCGCTATCGGTTTAAATTACTCTACTTTTGAAGCATCACCACTCAATATTTGATTGTTCATATTGTTGTTGCGGAAAACAAATAATAGCTTTTTCAGCTCATGAATTCTGAAGGAAGCGCATTACACTAAAAAATAGCGAATTGTCCAGTATATGATTTTAACATAGTAGAAAAGACGACATGAATAGAAATCTCGGAAATCCATCGATCTTGAATCAGGTTTGCTTGAATTGGGAATCAATTCTGTATCCAAACACATCTCTTTCGCCTTCTTCTTATACCTCGTCATATCATTGTATTTCAAAAGATGTTTTTCAACGTAAAATATACTTTTTGCAAGATTGAGCATTTTTATATATTTACAGGATCTGTATTCAAGATAATAGGTATGTTGTTTCTACCGTGCAAGCTGCTGTTGCTATGGTCATATCGACTTACCGTCCATTGGAAAAGACGGCGAACTCTTAATAGTTCTTCAAGATATAATGGTAAAAAGTGATTACTTAATGTACAAGTGGCTTTGTGAGGGCATTAGAGACTTCTTTACAAGTATGTCTTTCCACGTTTTATCATCTTTCTAATTTCCGTAAAATATAGTGAATTCTTCATGTTTTTTTTGTGAATGTCACTTTGTCGACTATACTATTGGTACTAAGAAAAATATCTTGCGACTTGAGCTGTTGTCGTTGAAATTGACATGGATGATTTTGTGAATTTCAATTGAAATATCAAGTTTAAAATATATAAGAGATTTAAATGTTATAAATGAGTTTCAAAATCAACTCGAGATACCTACAATAAAAGTATACAATCAAATTCTCATTGCACAGTTTTTCATGAAGGCCTACTTTTCACATTGAGAATGAAATAAAAACTGTTGCTTACTATACGATCGCAGACAAAAGTAATTTCTAAGTTTAAATTTGATTCAAGAATATTAGTTTCTAATTTTGAAGGAAAAATGGAGTACCTATTATTGTACTTCGAAAAAAGAAATAATTGTTTATAAATTCTGGAGGAAACGTTATACACTGAAAAAATTCTTGGAAAAATACTTTATGTTTTGATGTATGTTTTAATATATCTAGAAATATTAATGATAACTCGCCTATATGAATTTGTCTATCTTAGTAAAAAGATGTTACCCTGTATTATATTCTACAGGTAAGTTTTTTGAATTATATTGTTCATTCAATTTTGGACAATCTGTATTAAAAACGTCAACTACTGGCAAAAGCTCCAAATGAATTTATTCCCTGGTTCCAGATTGATTTATTTTTGGTCACCTCCTCAATTCAGGATATGGCATATTCTTCTCCTAAAGAGCTGTTTGTTCTGTTGAGATAGAAATAAAAAATAGATACAAATACATCCTTGGAATTTCTACTGCTATAAATGTAGATATTTTGTGTGTTATAAGGAAAAGAATATACATACTATTTTATAGAGATCTTTTTGCTTGCATTCACAATTTTTTTGGTATTAGATATTCTTTTATGAAATAACTTACGCGTAAATTAATTAGGAAGATTTTGCAATGCTGCGTTCGAGGCTACAATAAAATTTCTGGTCAGTATTGCAAAAATGTATTTCTTGCTGCTCTAGCAAAAACTAGATTCAAATATATTTATAAACTTATATTTTGCAATATAAGCACCGTGATCGAATAACAAAAATTGCGATTGCTCTGGATGTACAAATTATGCCATCGTTTTAGTTTTTTTCAAAATACTTTTTCTTCTATCTTCTTGAGGTTCCATATTCAGCAGGTATAGAATAAAAAAGTAATATCTCCGCTGCAATACATATCTGTCAGTAAGCTGCTTCTTATAGATTTGAAATTTCAAACACACCTGTATATTAAGATATGATTATCAGAAACTCTAATTGAAAAATATATGCAAATATGATACACGTTCCAGAAATAAAACTTTTCTGTCATTCCCAAAAATATATAATAATTTTCTATCTCCAGTTGAATATTCACGAGGGTGTATTGAAAAATAGTTGGTCTAGATCACTTTCACAATCAGCAAAAAAATCGTGGCTGCTTTGAATACTAGTTGATTCAGTCAAACAATATATGAAGTCTGGTAATCCTTATTGTATTGAGTATTTTTTTGAGAAATTTCTGGAATAATGGTATTTACAAAAGAAATCTATCGAGACATACTCAATATACGAAGTAGAAAATGTTTTTTTCTACGATCACTATAGAAAACAACATATTTCGCATACAAAACACAACTAGAAAACTCACAATTTCACACAACTGTGCGAAAAGTCGTGAGAAATCATTTCTCACACCAGTTTGACCAACTTATATATTAATAATTCATTTTGAAGATTCTTTAGGTGATATTTATGATATATTTAGCAAGATTATTGATAAATATCACGGACTTGATATAAATCTCTGTTTGCTCTTTTATAAGCCACATTTAAATAACAAAATTGCACTAAGTTCTGTTGGAATTATTTTCTTATTCTTGTAATATATGTATATTCCGAAGGTTGGTAACACTACGAATCACAACTGTCAAATTGAAGCAGACAAAACACGTTCCATCACATTCTGTTGAAATCGAGAAATTATGTATGTAATTATTGTATCATAACCAAAATTAGATATCCACAAATATCATTACTGCAGTTGGAAAATGGTTAGTGACGAAGATTTAGAAAACACGCTGCCCCAGAACACAGAAAACTCTAACTAATGAACCAATCAGAAGGTCGCTTGGTGAGAATGAGCCAATCAGATACAATCTCTCCGTAGTTTGCAACAATTAGATTACACAACAATGAAATGTCAATCAACTGATAGAAAATATATCAATAATGATCCAAATCATAACTAAAATTAATATCACAATAAATAAGCAGAGCAAACAATTAAAATGCCTAAATTATTTTATATTTGTGAAAATAGATTCAAAATCTCAGTTAAACGAATGATTTACCTACATATTTCATTAAAAATTGTGATCGTAGAAAAAGTATAGTGTACAACACGTATAGAATCACCTATTTCACACTTGTGTGATTCCAGCACTCGACTCCGTCTCGTGCTGAAAATTACACACCTCGTGTGAAATTTTCTATACTTGTTGTACAATATACTATTTCCACACTCCTGTGGAAAATTGGATTGCGGGTTCCAAGAGAGGAAGAACCGATGTCATTCAATCAGAACAAAGCCGGAACACCAGTTTTCGTGGCGAAATATTGATACTGTACATGAAATAATTTTGAAAGATCGACAGATTGGTTCGAAATATATAATAGACACATTAGCTAAACCATACGAACGTGCTGATAATTATCAGTAAAATTGATTTTTAGATGTCTTAAAAAACGCTGAACAAAAACTTTCAAATCTTTAGGAAAAAATTACAACACAAAATTACTGTAAGTGCACAAATAATTTAGCGTATTTTCAAATGTTTCGATGGCGAACTTTTTGGAATATAGGGAACAAATATCTCATGAATTTTAAATGCATATTATTTCAGAATTTTCATATATGGCTCCTCAAAACAGCACCTAATTCTTCAAGGCCAAAAATATAATTTTTTCAATTCATAAAATACAGCTATTTCCGTTCATGGATATGTCCAATCTTACTGTAATAGGAGCCACAGTTGAGCCTCTTGAAAGTACTTATGTATTCTCTATCTTTTTCTGTTGTAAGACATTAGTAAGTAGGTAATCCATGTACAAAACGTAAAATATTTTTTTCTCATCCCTTGATTATGTACGCCGTCTTTATTCGTGCATTGAACATCAAATTCATGAAAGAAATTTCATTACTAGTGTACAAATAATTATTGGAATATTATGATACATAATCATTCTACCTACTCTACTGAACGATGATTATGACCAAGTGGATGTGATCCTAATTCCTAATAAATTGATATCTTACTCGTTATTGTTTTAAATTGCATTCAATGAGAAATAGTGAGTCAAAGAAATTCAACATTTGAATACTTACTTGGAACTCGAAAAAATATAAGAGACACATTATTAAATAACTTATTGCTTGATGTTTCTTGATAAACAGTTTTTTATTTTGAGTATGATAATCTGTCTATTTATTTTCCGTGAAAAAAAAATACAATATTGAAGATTGATTGAAAAAACTCCTCTCCGATTGTGAGATTTCTTTTTATTTTACTTTCTGCTTAGATAAATTTCTAAACAGGAAATACTTCTCTAAATACAAAAGTTTTGAAACATAATTAGTGAGATAGAGTCAGAGCACAAAATATGCTTATTGTTTCGCGTACCATGACAAGTGTAAACATCCTCAGATATATAAAACATTATCTTCCAACTCACACGTAAATTGTAGTCAATAATATGTGTATGATAAGTTGCTTCAGTGTGTATGACAGCATGACGAGATATGAGTGTTTTAAATCCAGGAAACGTATACATGGTAATTGTGTTATGTTTTGTATTGGCACGCGGATACAAGAGCACCTTATCATTATTTTTGAATGATTAGATTGTTGGAAGACTGCATAATTTTGGAAAATGATTCTTATTATAAATATACATGGTGCATCTATACCTATGTAACAAACTTTAATGGTATATAGTATTTGGCGTACTAATCATGAATCAAAAAGAATTTTTTCAAAATTAGTGAAATTAACAATACTTAGCAGAACATGAGAATTTTAGGTACCACTGTTTTTCATCTTCATATCCGGAAATATAGACACGATTTCATGTAATGTTCATGAACGTTGTCTATTTCAATACATTTAAATTAATTAATCTTAAGAATAGCCATCAAACCAGTGATCCGGAATCTTTCATTTACTTAAACTCTTTTTTAAAATGAAGAATTTAAATATATATATATATATATATATATATATATATATATATATATATATATATATATATATATATATATACACCTGCTATTACCCAGTATGCTTTGCAATGCCTCTCTCAGTTTTTTTGTAATTTGTTCAACATTCACATGTAGGAATTATCAAGATGTTCCTTGTCGTGAGCTACTTATTTTATGTTGAACAATACGCGATGCAACAATAATTATCCAATACGACTCGCACTAAACATTCATTTCATCCCTGGTTGAAGACGTTCGTAAAGCGAATTCTGAAGAAATGATTCAATTCTATGAATAAATTGAGGTGGGCAAGGAACATCGGATTTATTGAAATCTCTTGTATTCATGAAATAAATTTTTTAATTCTGGAAAAAACTGGATATATATCGGAGATGTGATGAACATTATATTTGATATTCCGGAAGACGAGCAATAATTATTTTGATATCGATTTTATACACACAAAACTTATTGATAAAACATAGATATGTGAATAACAATAATTATCTCATAAAAATTGAATATAACAAGAAACAACAAGCCAAATTCTGTTTTTCTCACTACTCACTGTAGCTTTACTGAAATATTATAGATATGGACAAGTGTTTGTTTGAATGAATGTATGGAAAAAAGGAAGAAGACATTTTCATAGTAATTAGTGAAACCTCTGCAGCTTATGAATGCAGCTGAATTCGGAACATTGTCATTTGTCATTTGTCGCCGTTATCTATTAGTGTTTATAACTTATAAATCAGGAGATTATGAATACTTACAATCGAAGCAGAGGCAAATTTCGCAATTATTTTTAATCTATTGTTAACATAAATAGTTATATCATTGTTAAAGAAGTACTTCTGATTTCAAATTCTGTATATTTTATTCGAAATTTTGACGTTTCGATCCTTTGACCAAAAATCTTTGTTTTCTGAAGAAGATCCTTGATCAAAGGATCGAAACGTCAAGTTTTGAATTAAATATACAGAATTTAGAATCAAAAGTAGTTTTTTATTGTTAAAACTTTGAAAAATGTATAGCTCATTGTTCTTATAATTATTCTTAAGTTTATATCTGAATGCATGAATACCTCTTATCATAACGTTCCAAATTATTATTGACACTATTCTCATACTTACTGTTATCGTTAAATTTATATGCATCAACTTCTCACTGAATAAATATTTTGTTGATTCTTACTCTTAGACTGCGACTATAAATATTTTCAGCCTCCAATTAGCTTCATTCGCTCCAACAAAGTACTTTGAGCTTATTTAACCCTAAGATAATAAGTGAGATGTTTCCATTTATTCTCTATTCTATTAGATCAGTTCAGATTAGATGAAAGGAATAGTTCTAGTTGGAAATGGTATTTTAATCACAATTTCCAATTTACCTCAAAAAAGAAGAAGAAATGTTCTATTTGAGCCGTGTATTTATGTTTTTTGATGATGTTCAACACACATTCAGCGATTGTCGGAACTGAGATTATTATATTGTGATAACTATTATTGGAAAATATCAAGACAAGGGACCAGAAATGGATTAATGAATGAATATTTATCATGAACCATACCTAAAATTTGCATTTCAACCAAAGATTTATCGTCATGTGGTTTTTTACATTAGACTTCATATTAGTTCCAAATAGAAACACTAGCGGCAAACTTGAGTACCAGATTCAGGAATAAATTAGACGAAGAATCTTCGGATAAGTTCGTTAATTGTTAGTATTTATTTAATCCAAAATCAATAGCAAATATCGCGAGCATTGAAAGAAAAAAAAAGTGGGCAGTAGCAGTAACTTGATGACAGTGAACAAAAAAGTTTCAGCCCATCTTATTTGTATATAATATTTCGAGAAGATTGGTAGAAGTGAGCTTATTAGGAAATAAGTAAGAAATAATAAGCTATGATTTGATAACAAATTAACTGAGGATTATATAAATTTTCTAGAACAGAGGGAGATATTATTTTAAGTCAAACAGATTTCTGAAACTCCGCAATCGCTGTCTCATCTTGAGTAATA
The DNA here is from genome assembly GCA_963989225.1 of Dromius quadrimaculatus. NCBI lineage: Eukaryota > Metazoa > Arthropoda > Insecta > Coleoptera > Carabidae > Dromius > Dromius quadrimaculatus. The sequence continues at coordinate 33,224,375 of OZ022328.1, read as the reverse complement.
TGCTCGTTATGATTTTTATTTGTTCAGGGTTAACTTGGAAAACAATATATCATACTTTTTCTCTGCTAGCCTAGCGAATTAATATAAAAATCATCATGGCAGATGAAGAATAGAAGACACGAATAATATAAATATCTTGAAATCTTGTGAATATCATGAACATCAAGAGGCTTGTTACTCGACGATATTCCCACAGTGGTTTTGCATGCACCTAATATGAATTCACTATAGCTATTAAAATTAGTTCACATCCTTTTTTCAAGTCAGACCGTTGGTCATCTAGCTTCAACCTTCATCAAATCCAGGTAAAAAGGTATCCGATACATATGTGAATACCGATATTATAAAAAGTGAACCATTTCAATGGACAAAGTGTAACAGAGTACCGCAGGTCCGCATTCTAAAACTTCTTGTATATCGGCTACCTGCCTACACCTCTACGTTGATAACCTCTGACCTATAGTGAAATGTGACCTTATTCAAATATTAAACCGACCGAAATCGGTCCCTAGAAAAGGACGCTGGTCACAGTGCAAAAATATTCAGCTCACTGGACAGCGCGAACAAATTTTTATTGTTTCTATGCAAGAAGGAAACCCTTTTAAGAAGATGGTCATACTTTCAGGTCAATTTATAGGTAGCCAAAGACTCTTCGAGGCTATTTGAAATAGACCATGGCTCAAAAAAATTGTTATTGTGAAATGGGTTAACGAATTCCGGAAAGAGATTTTGATGACCATCGTCCATTGTATGAATGCCGGTCATTATAAGTAACTCAATATTTTATTTCGGGAAGTGAAGTTCTCATGCGTGGTTACTAGAAGGATGGACACGTTGGAAGGTCCTGCTCTATATAATTTTAACGGTTAGAGATGAAGGATTATGGTAGATGACCGTTACAAGGCAGAATTAGTAGTGTAAATATTCATAGGTGCGTGATACAAAGTCGAAAGGATTGTGTGACCCTCAAATTTTATCAAATTAATTCTGAAAATCAGATTCTCATCGAAAATTATTGCTTATCGAACAATAAAATTGTTAAAAATAGAGTTTCGAATGATCGAACTCTTCCGAGACTTTTTGGAATTTTTTTATGGTAGTTTTTTTAATTCAGGAATACTATCATACGACGGTGACGCTAGAAAAGAACAAATAGTAACATAGTACGATCATAGGACAGCAAGAAAAACAATTAATAAATAAGGATGGAGACAAATCTACTCAGATTATTATTATGTGTTCTATGTGTGCCTTCTTTTACGTTCAGGGTGTAAGGTGCGGTCCAGCAATTCTTCTTGAATAATGAATAATGAATAATCTACAAAATATCCTGCTATGTATCTCTATCATCAAAGTCCTTTTTCTCCCTCAAGTTTCGAGATTATCTGTGGAATAGTTATTACAAAATTATAGTTTTCAAGATTTTTCAGTTTTCTGATTCAACACTTGAATGAGAATTACTTTTATTCATTTTCAACACTGTATTTATATAAGTATTGAATTTGAAGAAGAGGAAAGACCCAGATTAAAATCACATATACATATATTTCAAGAATTCTTGAGAGCGAATAGCTGCAAATGTACACTGCATTCGTCGCTCATTTCACCCTTTTTACCCTTCTTACTTTCTTGACGTATGTATAATAGGGGAAGTATTTTAATCGTGATTTTTCAACAGCTCCAGATTTTGATGAATCTTTACCACTTAGATCCTGCTTAGCTCAAAAAATATAATTAAAACAAAATCGGTATGTCTGTCTGTGAACATGATAACTTGAAAACGTGTACGAATTTTAGACTGAAGTATCATATTTAAGTTTTTCATAACAAAGTTAGTTTCAAGTTCTTTTTAACCAGTGGTACAAACATTTTATTGATGGAATTGTCAAGTTTCTTGCATTTATTCTTTAATTGGTAGTATTTATCATAAAATATAAGAGAAATTGAAATTGGTTCTTGAATTCACCATATTCCTGGAACATTTTCTAAAATTATGAGGGGCTCATTTGTTGTAATAAAAATATGAACTATCGTAAAATTCGTTCAAATTTCTTGGAACATCCGGAAAAATTTAATAATGAAAATCATGATGTGAAATAGGAATTATTATCACTCATATTTGGACAACACATGTAAACATTGGACAATTGTTCTATTGAATTAATCATTTGATCCTATCGTGTTTGGTATCAAATCACAATTATAGTTTTGTCTAAATCCTGATTGATATTCACAAAGTATGTCTGCCTCATTCAGGTAATTCATTAATTGCAAATAAACCGTCTTCTCCAATATTTTTGAGAAAGCTGGCAACATATTTATTATCCTATAGCCTTTTGACAACTTTGCATTTCTTATTTTTCCAATTGGTATTATACTTGAAACTTTTAATTTATCTGGTATTCCACCAGATTCTAGGGATGAGCTAAATACATATAGAATAGGATTAATAATTTCGTTGATTGTAAGTTTATACAAATGTATGTTTATTTCATCCGAACTGGATTTATCGGGCAATTAAAAAATTACTGTCTTCAGTGGCCCAACATCCAATAAGTTGAAAGTATCTAAATTGATAGATCTATTATAATTACTTATTATAGAAAACAGATTATTGCACTGTGGTACTGAATCAAATATAATAATTTTTTATACTATCAACATAAAATTCATTAAATTTATTTGATATTACTCCCAGATTATTTGTAGATTCACTATCAAAAACAAAGCTGTCTAAATTTTCATTTTTATCACCTGAAACAATAGTTTTTAATATTTTCCATATATTTTTTTGATCATGTTTGTTGCTGTGAATATTTTCTTCATGATAATCCGATTTAGATTTTCGTATTAGATCCACAACTTTATCTCTTGCTATTTCATATTTCAACCAATCTTTGTTCTTTCGCGATATATGCTATTCAAATTCAACGAATAAAAGTAGCAAATTGGAGTTAAATTTCGCGAAAGTGTCTAAATGGCACAAAAATCTGACATTTGATAGCCGAGAGCTTGATATTGCATAAAGTGGTATAAAGGGCTGGTTTATGATGACAATAATTCAATGATTCACATTCAGAAATGTGGGAATATTGATTGGAAGGATAGATATACAAAACCTGCTCTATCCCGGTAATCTGATTTAACAGAAAATGGACAAAGCCCATTCTCTAAATAAAGTTTAGTAAACAAAGAATAGTAATTTGTGTATCAAGGCCGTAAAGATAATCATTTTTGGTCAAATCTGATGTTTGCGACCGGAGCATCAGCTGAGGCTGCAATTCAGGTGAGACTAAAAACGAACTTTAGACCAAGGTGCACACAACGTTTTCTAGGCGATCATCACGAAAGAACTGGACATCACAAAATTTTATTTATTGATTTCTAAAATATTGCAATTGTAGAGTTGCTGTTGAAATTGTTTTATTTCATTGTCTTTTATCAAGTTGACATTTTTAGAAAATGCGTATTCATTTCTTGAGTTGCAAGACTATACATATTGACGGAAGAATATAATAGGTATTATTATTATTATTATTATTATTATTAACATACACTGCCCTACAGGTAATACAGCGAATATTCCACTTCTGTATAAATTTGCCCATAAGACAAGTGAAATTATTAAGAAATTACAGCGGAAGTTCCACGTTGTCTGGACAACATTGAATTTCCACTAATAAACTATTTTGACAACACAAATAGAAGAACATGTTTTGTTGATATTGTAAATCAGAAATGTCAGTCAGTACCATTTTTTCCAAAATTTCAAATTCTAGTTTTTGGGACTGAATTGCAATGAATTGCAATGAATGAGAAATAAATAGAAGAAATTCTGTGATTTTGAATTATTTCGTGATGATCGCCCAAAAAAACGTTATGTGCACTTCGGCCTACAATTTTTTTTTAGTCTCACCTGAATTGTAGCCTCAGCTACACTTTGACCGCAAACAACAGATTTGATTAAAAAAGGCAACCTTCACGGCCTTGATACACAAATAACAATTTTATAACAGATACGGCGGCCGTCCAAAATCTGATATTAACTAGATACTCTCACACCTACTAGGAAAATAATTTGAATAACCTATGTTAGGTCAGTTGTGTATTGACGAATCGTCTTTTTTTTGTATTCTTGTACTTGTAAGACAGAGTACAAGATTATTTGAAATGCCAAAATTAAATACTAGTCCGCAAAATTAGATTTTCAATATGACACGTGGATCAGCAAAATCAATTTTCCCAGTGTTCAATTTTAGCGATTTAGAGTTCGACAGACCGATTTTACCAAGTTTCACTTTCTGTTCTTCTCGTACTACATGATAGTAATATATTAATTTATTATTATTACTTTATTTTAACCCCTGAAAGTGAAGCAAAGCTCACTAATTTCTTCAAATATATTATAGTTATCACAATCAACAAACACCGCTTCCTTTGAATTTAATATAGGCGCTAAAAATCACAAAAATAATACCAATAATTTGCTAGAAACAACAGATGATAGAAAAGGTAATTTTTGTCACACAAGCTGGTAAAGGAGTATCATTTCCCAGCCGTTTTTCTTCTGTACATTTTTTTTCTGACTTATTAATCTCACGCTGGGTGAGATTAGCTATTATTAAAGAGGAAAAAAATTGTCTAAGGAAAATGGCTTGGAGAAACGACCGGGAAATGATAGCACCTTATCACACAAACTTCTTATTTGATGTATTCTGCCTTCGTCGAATTTCAATATTCTCTGATATTATAATAAAAGGAGGGCTGATTTCATGAAGATCTTGAAGTCTCTTATCTTCAAAATCTCTGTTAAACAAAGTAAGCAAGTTGGAATCGCAAAGGAGGTATTAAGCTGTATGTGTTCCAAGAACTGCCAAAACTCAATTATCACAAATAAATTCATTGTAAAAAGCTATTGGAACCTTGATTTCTATTTCTACGATTGGTTAATACACTTGTAATCTATCTACATAAACATTTTGCCAACATAGCAAATTCTTTATTAGGCAGAAAGTGTTGAAATAGATAATCAATGAAAAATATGCATTAATAACATGTGTTTATTCATTCGATTGAAAACTCCTATTTGTTGATCTTTTTTCAATATATTCCTAGGATAGATGAAATATCGGTCTACAATCTTTACACTCGAGAACTATAATGAAACTTCTATAGCTCTAATATCGTGAATAATAAATAAATATTTGATTCTTGCATGAGTATTCGTTATAATCAACTGGTAATAGTATTTCTTTGCTCAACAGTGTACACCAACTAAAGGACGGAGGAAGAAAGCATAATCATTAATTATACAAACGTGCAAAAAAGTTATACAAAGATAATAAACTGATCAATTTCTCAATAATTCCTAATATAACTACATCTTTTTGTATGAAGTGATATACATAATTCTTTTCAATTGATTTGATGTAGAATATATCAACTTAATCATTTAGATTAGAAGACATAGTATAAATTGATGATTTCACTGATACAAGGTCATCACAGTATTTCAGACTCGGTTTTTCAATCACCTTATAACTTCATTTCGTGGATAATATCTATAGTAACAATTGTTACAATAATTGTTTCTCCAAGTGATGGCTGAAAAGTTGACAGGATATGCACTTCTGGTTTTACCAACGATTTGATCATCTCTCAATTGTTACTAACTTACAACTTACCCAATGATTTTTGACCATGAGAAGTAAATATTTTGGAGAAATTCATTGATGAACTTCTTAGAATTCTTGAGGTACTTTTGAACTTGGGTTCCATAGACATTTTTGAATACAGGAATACTCTAAGGCCCGGATGTACAATCTGAGTTTATGTATAGTTTAATCAGTCCTAAGTAACTGAGCCTAAAAATTATGGTTACAATTGCTTGAATAATTGTAACCGTGAAAAATAAACTAAGATTAACTTAATTGAAGATAAGCTTGGATTGTACAATCAGAATTAGATAGAATAATCATAAAAATATGAAGTCAGTCGTCTATAGACAAGAGTCTTGTCAAATGTCTTGTCCAATACAAGACCAATTACAAGTGTTGTCTTGGCATGATCAAGGCAAGACCAAAATCTGCAAGACTTTCTCAGTACCAAGAAAAGACTTGACTTGAATTTCATCTTATTTTGTATTGTGGCAATATCATTGCAATCGATGTTTGATTTGAAGTTTTTTTTTCGAAGAAAAAATTGAAGTTTAATATTTTTATATGTATACAGATTGTCAGTTCTTCTTTAATTTTAGGAGTTTGGCGCAATTCACAAGATGCGTTTGGTGATAGTCCATTTCTAGAGTGACCAGAGCGTCGTGAGTTGAAATGTTCATTCTCACCATCTCTCAATTTCACAGAGTCTATTTTAAACGATGATAACACAGTCTGAAGAGTTCAAACTTTCAAAAGCTTTCTTGGTACCAGTTGATACTCCTCGTATACGGAAATGATAAAATACGCAGGTAAAACTGCGCGTTGAGAATAAATATAAACACAATCGGTTTCTGTTTTTCTATACGTAAGAGAACAATACTATGACGCATTACCTATCTCGTAGTGACATTAGCGCTCGGCTAGAAAATGTAGGCTGCTTTTCATAAATGATTATTCACATGTCGTTATGCGTGAACCTGTTTCTTATCAGGTGAGTTTTAACAGAGCTGTGTTGGAGCAGCATAATATTTCCCCGCCTTTCTTATCAGAGCAGTTAACTTGTGCTATCTGTGAATGTGAAAAATGTCTTACATTATTCATTGCATTTGTTCATATTGTTCACGTACCACTTTTCTTGCTATTTTCCTTATACATATATGCCCATTATCAACAGTGCCTGTTCTACGTGATGTTTTACTTGATTCTAAGTGAACTTTATAATCTAAACATTTCTTCAGAATTTAACCCTCCTATTGTGTTCGGGTCCATATGACCCCGGAATCGTATAGTTGAACCAGCCTATCTGCTAGGATTTTTTTAATCTCAAGGGTCGACTAATCTCACAGTATAGTTGGGCCAAATGCCAGCATCCGATCATTAAGCAAAGTTATAAAATAAAATACCGTATGACAGAAGTATATATTTTTATTTCATAATTGTTTTGTACATTTGGTTCATATAAGTACAGACAAACACATAAATATAACATATACATTGATATATAAATTAATATAGGTACAGTCATATAGACTTTTATATAGGTACAGCCACATATACATTTATATAGCTACAGTCAAACACATACATATACATTTGTTTATAAATTTGGAGCAGGCTTGTGTACCACACTTTGTATGCCCTTTGAAATAGCTGGATTTGCTCTGAATGTCGTGTGCAATAATTTTGCCGGTATTTCAAAGCTTTTTTTTTTTAAACTGTTTAAAGATTTTTCTGGGTAGGGATGAATCTTCTCCGTGATTACGGTTCAACTTAAATTGTGGAACTTCTGCTGAATTTTTAGCCGTCGTGTAAAGTTTATGCAGGACACTTTAATTTTTTATTCACACATCTCCAGTGTACAGTCCCATTTTGCAAAGAATTTGCCACACAAAACTTGAAATTACTCACAATTAACAACTGATTGCCTTTTTCACTCAACATACGATACCCACACCTCCCATGTTTGAAATATGGGTAAAAACTAGATAAATTTATTCGCAATTTAAAATTTGTAGAACATATATCCTACACATCCCAAAAGTACCAGTCACCACTACCGAGAATTGCTTAATCCCTCGGTTGCATGATGTTGGCCCCGCTGCAGTCTAGTTGGGCATTCGGTAGAGGGTTACCTTAATCTGAGTATTCCAGTTGGGCATTTTAATCCCTTACAATGCAGATATCGGATTCACCTGTGTCAAGTATCTATCCGCCTCCATGACTGTATGATTATGTTTGCAAAATATTTATACATTTTACATTTTCCATAACATTTAGTTTTTAACTTTTAGCATAGTTAGTGGAAAGGGAAAGGAATTGCTAGTTATTGACAGTTTTAAATTTTGCGTATCTTCGACAACAAACGACAGAATGAAATGGTGTTGTACAAATAAAAATTATCGATGTACCGCTGAAGTATATACGTATCGCGAGTTTAAAATAATAAACAGTGACTTGGCACATTATCACGAAGAAGAATTAAACATTGAACGGCAGGCGCTAAGTAATATTGTCGAAAGAAAAGCAGTCTCCGACTTTACCGAAAAACCATCCAAGCTGATTCGTTTGGTGTTTGAAAGAAATTAATAGTATCATTACTTTAGAGTTTCGTATGATAATTGAAATTTGATGGAATAGAAATCAAAGCAGTTCGAACTCACTTCTTATATACAGAAAAATACAGGTAGAGAAATGCCCAACTAGAAGAGCTTATTACGCCTACCATTTCGTTTGTAAGGGATTATCACAGTACAATGCCCAACTCGGATATAGCCGTTGGCCCAACTACAAGGTAGGATTAGTACCTGAGGATTAATTTGGCCCAACTATAACGCGCCCATATGACCCAATCACGCTCATCTAATCTAATGTATATAGTTCCTTAATTTCTCTGAATATTTTGTTACCGCCATATGATTTTTATTACTGTATTCTAATAACTGTGTTCTCAATACCGCAAAAAAGAATCCAAGGTTTGACATTTGATCGCCGGAAGTGTAATTTAAAGAGGGTAACGTGAACTCCTCTGATTATTTATTTTATATTTCTACTAAGCTTATCTCTCGGAAGCTTTGAGTTGGAAAATTTAATCTTTTTGGTCATTTCAACTAGAATTGTTTCTGCAGGAGCTTCAATTTAATACCAAACACAATAAACCAAATTATTTTCAAAGAGCAATTGACGAGCGTTTATATGTGATGTCTAAATATAAGTAATAACAATTCGTGTCTCACATTATGATTCGTATTATTTCTTTGCTTCAGAAAAATATAACAAATTTTATAATAATTCAAAATTTTGATCCTAAGGAATGAACCGCGGATAGTTTTAAGAAATGTTTCAAGTTAATGTTGTGACAAATTATTTAAGAATCAATCCCATTTATTTTATACTCTATGATGAATACTACTGTTTATAAAATAAACGCGAAAAACAATCGCTGCTACTGTATAGAATTCTGGATTTTAAGTAAATATATGCTCTTTGCAGATTACAAAAAATATGTAGGAAAGATGAAAATTGCTTGAAAATTATTCATGTACAGACAGGGCTTATCAGATTGTAACCTTATAAACACGACCGAAGTTACTTAGTGAAACTTATTACAGGACAGTATTACCGTATGATTTCCATTCTATCTGTATTCTGAAGTAGTGCTACCTTATATTGGTAAGGTTTCCAGTTAATTGTTATCGAGAACAATAATTGCTTTCAATCATTGCTAATTACTTAGATAATCCGTCAAGTTAAATCAGATTAAAATAGTGCAGAATTTTTATAATTGATATTGTTTACTGTATAAGTATTTAAGTTGGGGCTACTATCTCAATTTAGATTATCTAGTGCAACAATATATATGCTACCTTTATTTTTTCATTTTGTGGTTTTCATTCCACGTTCGGGAATAAAATGTTAAGGCCGTGGTTAGAGGCAAGTGTTTGAGAAGAGGAAGAAGAATTGGATGTTTCAAAGCCTGAACTCTCTGCTAGTACTTCTACTTGTGATGCTTTTCGTCCATATCTTCACGACCACGAGCAAAAAATTGTTATTAATATGTATAACGTATTAAAATCTGAGATTGGATACGCTGCAGCATTTAAAAGAACCACATATTTGACTGAGGTACGTGCACAGTAAAAAGGGTTAATGTGCTGACAATAGTACCTGACTGCCGGTCGTGGAAACCTTCTGATCAATTATATATTTATTTTATTAGAGAATAATATGAATCATTTCTGCCAATATTCATAAATATATTAGATACTAACCTGTACATTCAGCACTAAATATTTACTGTTGCACAGTTCAGTATTGTGCATGCATTGCTAAACTAAGATTAGAAGTATAAGATAAGTATTTTATTGAGTAACTACGGTCGTGTTTATGAGGGTACAATCCAATAAACCCAGCCTGTACTTGAATAATTCTCAAGCAATTTTCATCTTTCCTATATATTTTTTGTAATCTGCGAAGAGCATATATTTGCTTGAAACCAAGAATTCTATACAGTAGCAGCGATTAGTGTTTATGGAAGGATTTAAACATCTTTTTTTCAAATGAAAGATGGACAAACTATACCACTGATTGCAAAAAGCTTATTCATAAATTAGAACCAAGCTTTCCAAAAAAAAACTTCAATATAAAATTCCACTCTAAAATTTGTACGCGCTTGAGTTATCATGCTTTTAAACGGACTGCCAGACATGTACAAAATTACAAACATGTTTTCTGAGTTCAGTAGGGTTTAAAACGTGAAGATTCATTAGAATCTTGAACTGTCAAAAACTCACGATTAGAATATTTCCTCTATTATATACCGGTCGGGGTAATAAAAAACATAACTTTTAGGTGTCACGTAATTTGTAAATATTTCGAAATATATGTCAACGTAAAAATCCTGGAGTAGCTCAACCAAAATCATCTTATGAAATTTCCAAATATCGCATTTATACTTGGAAGTTCAATTTATATCATTTATCATATTTTGAACTTATATATAGTGGAATAAAATATTATTATTATTGATATTATTCTTTTGAAATCTCCTTTATACCTTTGTGGATGATTAGATTGAGTTTAGTTCAGAGTTTTGATCGATTCTCTCATTTCTGTTCTATTCACTCCTTCAATTTTCGCACCTTGGCAGCTGATACTGTTTTTTCTTGAAATCTCTAATACATTGTCCTCCCTTATTTTTCTAGGTCTTTCTCTCTTTTTCATCATTGTGATCTTTGTGTTTCATACTAAGTGGCCATACCACTCCACTTGCTTTTTGTTTATAGTGTTATGTATGCTTCCTATTTCCAGGTTTTTGCTTATTCGATCATTTTTTATTCTATCTATCCTTGTCATTCCTTCTACTCGTCTTGAATATCTCATTTCTGCTGCTTGGATTTTACTTTTGTTTCTTTGATTTATTTCTCACATCTCACTTCCACATTAAAGATGGTTTATATATTGTTTCCTTTTTGACAATTGTTTAATATTTTTTCGTTTATCGCATGTAGATTTCTATTTTATTCTATTCCTTTGTTGTTAATTGTTATTCCCAGATATTACCATTGTTTTTGTTTTTTCAACATTTATCATCATATCATGCTGCTTGAGTTCATCGTTCGATATATTTATATTGGTGTTGTATGCCTTTCTTGTTCTTTCTGCGAAACCACATCCATCTATTGTTGCTATTGCCAATCGATGGTAACCATTATCCAATTTTAAATGATTTTATTCTTTTCATGTTCACCGAATAAATATAAATATAATAAGTTTGACGTACTGCCCCATGGATTTCATAGATGTGAAATCAACAAGCCATCTAAGCTATGCAATAGGCTTAGACCTTAAGATTATCTCAGTTATATAGAAGAATTAAAAACTTGTGATCATGTTCAAAAGAAGAAGAAAGAGTAACTAATAATTATATTGAAATACATTTTTTTTCATCTACATTCTGTATGGAATTATGATATGAGTTCCAATAATATATTATAATTTTATTCCAACATCTTACTACTGAGTATTATTACTTGAGCCGAGAAAGACTATATGAACTTGACACTAAGAATATCGTTACTTTGATTCACATCATAGCATTTCCAATTCATATGAGATAGATAGGTACTCGAAAATCTTCTGGTTTTGTCAATATGATATTTCTTTAACTTGATTTTTAATATCAGGTATATAAATTATAGGAAGATAACCTCAAATTTCAAATCCAGTAGTCATTTTCTTCAATCAAAAATTATCAATACATGTTCTTTCAACTCATTCTGGTCATTCTTGAATAAAAATAATTAGAAGTACTAGATAGTGGGTACTCACATATTTTGTAAGTTTTATAGAATGAGAATATCGATCCCACAATTTTGGCTTTAGTTAATAATGATTATTATTTACAATTCATTCTGATTTTCTAGATTTGGAATCATAGTGTTGATACGTTTTCGAAATAAACTTTTTCTATTGTCTCTATTGTTTCAGGGATATGAATTCCTTCAATATCCGGCATATAACTATTATCACTCAAGCCTTTTAGACTTGACCATCGAAATTTTCACTTATAGGGAGGAGATAGAACCCAATGTTCTCAAAACTTTCAATTATTATTATTTTATAAGAGATATATTTAGTCATAGAGCATAGATTATTTTTGAACTCCGCGGTCAAATTTTTGGTTTGTAGAGCAGGATCTTCCTTAGTACTTATGTACCACTTGCGCTTGGCGGAAGATTAACAGATTATTAGATAAACCTTAAATTCAATAAGTGAAAAGTAAAATCTTCAACCTACACTGCAGATAGCCGAAATGTTTTGAATAAAATGAATTATTCCAGTTGTAATAGAATGTAAATATTTATAAATATGTTATATTTGACGGCCTTTTCCAATACAGTTTCTATCAGTCGTCTTGCATTGCCACTTAACTGTACTTATTTGTTAATGTTAAAATAAAATAAAAAAGTTATCCAAGTTTATTCATTTCTCTAACTCACAACTTTTGGAATTTATTTATTTATTTACCATTACCAGTAAAAAATTACGGATGTAAAATGCTATAAAGGTAAACCCAGTTACTTGTACATAGCACTGGCATACAAAACTTATATACTATAACATTATATTCAGCTTATAGTAACTTAAACTAATGTGACATTTAATTGAATATTATCAAGTCGTAGCATACGTATTTTTTATTTATACATCTCATGTACCTAGTTGAATGATGTTTCCTCATAATAAGTGCGATCTACTCCATTCTTTTAGTTTCATCTTTATATTTTCTGAAGAAGTAATTAGAGTTTTCATTTCTTGTGTTAAAGAATTGAAACTTAATATGGCTACAATATAACTATTTTTTTTTTGCTGATAGTTTTACATATTTTTGGAATAGGTATACTCTTGTTTCTTGTTCTTGAAGTCTATATCCATATTCCATTTTCATTATTGATATTTGTTCAATACACTCCATATTGTTTCGAGATGTTAACATTTCATATTTATGTTCAAATTGAAAGTTTGCAAAAAATGTTAATATATTGCATCTTAACTGGTGCCTATCTGCGAAGGTCATATAGGTAGAACTAAACGTTACTTTATCAAAATGAAGGTAATTCTGGAAAGAAAAACTAGTCTTGAAATGATAGGTGAGTAAATAATTGTTCCGTGAGCATTTAGCACGATGTCATACTTTTGAGCTCTATCTTCGTTTTTTGTAATGACTCAGGTAATATATAATACAATAATCGTGCATGGTTCATAATTGACGTTGCTTTTTCTGTAAAGATAATTTTGCCGTTCTAGTTGAAAATGTTTTTGCTTGCCTCTTTTTATATTAATTTAGACAATATTCTTATTCTTACATCTGAAATATTTTTTGTATGATGAAAATCATGCTCAATTTATATGGAATAGATAATAAATCTGAAACTTTTTTTTCGCTGAAAACGTACATTTGTATAGAATATTTGATCGCAACAAGTCATGTCGCTTCTTGTGATTGTTTCATTGTGAAATTCTGTTAAAGTCTCAGATTTATTGATAAAAATTAGAACAATTCAGCTCTGAAGTATTAGAATACTTTTTGATGTACTTACCGTACTTATGACATTCGTGTGTTGCAGAAACCTGCTCAAGAAATATTTCATTTTATTTATCTTTTGAAATGTATTTGACTGCAAATGTAATTACCCTGATGAAGATATGAACAATAAAATTGAAAGCTTGGTAGATTTCAAATGAGCAATATTTGATTAACTAAATCCCGCTAAAAGTGATCGAGGTGCGGCGAGATGTTTGCAGAGGATAACGACACGTTAGAAGTCTTGTCATTTTGTGGACATAAATCAAGGATTACACACACTGCAGCATCCTCGAACGTATCTCACATTGTAATAAACAACGGACAACGGACTCCATCAAGGCTACTGACTGCATGGCTACTCCTCGACCCTTTTTGTTATTACCATTGTTGTGAATCATAACCCTCTCCAGGTAAGCAAATACAAACAAAAGACAGAAAAAAAAATCACTAGATGTTTGGATGAAAAATTGATATGGTGATGTTACTGGCAATATTTAATATATTATTTAGTGTTAAAAACAATGTAAAATAATATATTTATCGTCGAACTCGTCGATTGAAATTGAAAAATAATAATTTTATGACGAGGATATCAATCAAAAAAAGTCATATTGATGAATAAAAATCATAAAAAGTTTATATTAATGAAAAACGATAAAATACACTCAGGTGCAAATAAAGAGCGATCTGGAATGTTTCTAATTCTCAAAAAATATCTTAGCTTCTGTAGTTCTCAGCATTGTACTATTGTTATCAAATGATGAAATTGAATATTGAGATGTGGAAAACAGAGACAAATGGTTTCTCTGAGATCATTCAATAGAATATCGTAATCGAATATGCAAATTCAACATTATGCTCAAAAATTGAATATCAATTGTCAGTATTTAATTTGTTCCTGAGTTTAAAGTTTCACAAACATTCAAAATAAAATGTATAATTACTTTCCATGAAAACTCATGTTCTCATCCTTGTAAAATACCAGGGTAACTATAGCTGACAGATCAATAACAATTTCTTTAGAGGCTTTCGAGTAACAAAATCAGCACCAGAATTGATATCTTAATGTTGTTAGCATTAATTTAACAAAGATATCCCTGAATATATTATTTTCTCTCCACGTCTAGTTTTTTATTCCAGAGTATTCAAAGCGAACTGTTTTCTTTCTCAAGGAAATACCAATTTTCTTAATTTTAATATAATCATGTAGAATGTAGATAATACCTCAACCAAATTTTGAACAATAATGAACTCCATTATGCCTGAACAATATGAGCACGAATATTGATGTGTGTGCGGTCAACTAAAAAGTAATTTTGATGTGCTATTAGTTTACAATCTCTTGAACTTGCTCATTTCATTCTCAGTAAATTATTGATACATTGAAAAATACTTCGTTTCACACTTCTATCGTTATTATTATTGGAAAAAATAATGCATAGCACAACGTATTTATTATGAATCTATTGGCGTCATTAGGTAGATATACAGAGATCATACATCTAGATGCTAGTCATAAGCTCTTGGAAGTTGATATTTGAATCAGACGTCAGTACCGAAGGTTATTCTGGAGAAAAAAAGTTTCTCGATTTTTGCAAGATTCAAGACATCCTAAGTTTCAATCAGTATTCTTAAATCATACCTCCATATGAGCCGTGGACAATTTAAACTTGAATACAATATAAAGCATATAAATTCAGATTCGATTTCTTTGAGCTAATAATAAACTCACCATTGTCAAAATAAGAGATATAAATATTATCATGTGTTTTCTTCAGCTTTCATCAAATTTATTTCTGCAATGCACCATGGCAAGCTTTACCATTGTGATGCATACTCTTTTTCTGATAAATTCACTGTAAGTAAAAATAAGAGGAATATATTTCAAGTCAATTGTCATTATGTGACAATTCAATAAATATTTGATAATATCATATGATAATAGGTATATTAGCTTCCAAACATTTTTATAATTATTTCAAATAGAAGTCGAATTAGCAGGACTAGGGGCTTACATTCACGTTAATCATCTCCTGACACATGTGTCAATGTGCTCGCGCGAGCCTTGCACATTTGTTCAAGCAGTAGCTCTTAAACAGGGGACCCTTCATTCAAATTCGTACATGTTTGTTATGAAATGGGAGACTACTGTATCTAGCTTGACTAGAGCGGGCGAAGCCCACCCGTCAGCTGAGTGTGAAGCACCACTGTTGAAAAAGTCAGGAAAAAATACCTTCTCAGTGCCACAAGCAAAACTTCATTGCACTAGAGAAATACTAGTAGTGCCTAGGATTTTGGATTTTGTTGAGTAGATTATCACTATTTGATTTGAAAAGAATCTTCAACTATAGGCTCCAATCTGTGCTTTAGAAAAGAGTTATAATTGATCTTGTATGATCAAGAAACTCATATCTCATGTACTATTATGTCTTTCAATTTGCGTTCGCACTAATTAAAAAAATTGAATATATTCACTCATTGTCGAGATAAACTTTATATACACAAAATTATTGAAATGAGAAAATTCTCATCATGAATATCGCCTAAATCCTTTTTTACCTCAGCTACCAAATCACCAATAAAATATTATTCCACATACTGGGGCCTATTGCATAATAAAATACAGGTTAATATTATCAGTGAAAATACACGTGAAAACGCTAATAATATCAACTTGTATTTAATTATGTAACAGGCCCTTGAAGCTCTATTCAGGTAATACCATATCCTTCATAAAAAAAAAGACAGAACTATTCCTTACTTTTCATTCTCTTGACAATCTATAAATAGATTGGAGTTAGAAGAGTTAGAAGTTTCAATTAATTTATCATGAAAACCACATTTTACATCAATAAATAATAGAATTTGGGCGTGAAAATTAAATTTAGATTTTATCTTAGTAAGAAAGTAAAGAAGGCATTGACTGTGGCAAAGAAGTGGATAGAGTTATGAATAATTGAGCTAGTAATTGGTCTTATCTATCTTCACAAACAATAATCGAGCAAAGATTTCGAGCAATCATCAAAACTATTCTATGAGAGAACAGGTACTCCTAGTCTCTGATATGAAATTCTGTTTGCAAGGCTTCAAGCAAGTACTACATGAGAAATTCATTAAATATTAGTATCAAGTTGTACAGCGGAAGTGATACTATTGTTCACATAGAAAGGGCAGAATGTTAGGTATTTTCTCGATAAGCAGATTTAACTTTAAAACATAGTCTATTCTATCGAAACTCGAGGAATCGTCATAAAACGATTAAACGCCTCTAATTCATATTCACAAAAAAACCCAAAATATGGTCCGTCATAAATAAAAATGAGCACATGAAGACTGGTTTTACTAGGTTTGCACAGAGTTGGACTTTTTACATCTTATATATTATATGAAATCATATTGATATTAACAGATTATAAATATTAAGGCCCGAGATATCCACCTCCTAATAAATTTATTTGGTGAATAATAACTATGGTAACAATTGTGCAGACAATTGTTGCCATCGTTATTATTCACCAAATAAATTTATTAGGAGATTGATATCTCGAGCCTGAAACATGATTTTTAATATAATTATTATATACATACATAATAAAGTTCTACACATCTGGTTCACATTCAGATTCGCTACCTGAATCTTCGTCATTAACTTATATAAATAAGTGTGCTCGTCATCAAATCTGAACCGATCTTAATTTTTTTAACGTGATCGATACTGTTTTTCACAATTCTGATGATATTTTATTCATCTCTGCTTTAATTGAAATCACTACCCATTCATTTATTGAAGACGATGTGTTATTTTTTTGACATTTTGTTTGAGATTACTCCAAATTAATTCAAAAGGATTGAATATACAGTGATAAGGGGGCAATCTCAATACTTCATGTCCGTTTTCTATCAATTCTCTAAAACTGAGATATCATGTTCTGTTGAAAAATTAATATTATCTTATTTTTTTGTTGACGGACACAGTATTTCTACAGTCTCTCTAAAATGGTAGGATGCATTGTCCATAGCTATAACTAATGATGGCGATATGTTTGGTAACAATTGATTCTGAAACCATTTTTCGAATAATTCAGAATTCATATCCGAACGATAATCTGCACTTACAGATGATATAATTTTTGCTGAAAGTAAGAGCGAATACATAATGAAGCCCTGATCGGACTCGGCATGTAATAAGATTATTCTCTTACCTCGAGAAACAGGTGTTTGTAAATTAAATATTCCGGACTCATTAGCACAAGCTTTCTGTATAACATCATAAGTGTCGTACCAAGTTTTGTCAAGGTACACAATTGACTTATTTTCTTCCCTAAATTTCTAAATTTTCTTCAAAAAATCGTAGCGCCAACGAGCCATTCAGAGAGAATTCATAATCATTTTTCTGTCGTCCAATCTTTTTAATTTGAAGTTAAGTGACTTTAATATCCTGAAATTGTGATGGTGTCACATAGCACCTGTTGTATTGTATTCTATCTTCGTTTATACTTTTTATAATGTATTTAACAGTCGGCGATAAATGAAATTTGGAATAAGTTTTGGTGTGCAATAAGAAATGTATAATTTTTAGTGAAGATCGACCCTAGAAATTGTTAGTTGTCTGACAAATATACAGCAGTCATCGGTAACAGTGCTAACGGTTTTCTTTGTGTTTTTATAAATGAGGGGCGTTTCATCGTTTCATGACGATTACTCGAGTTTGGATAGAATAGACTATACGCTTAGAATTGCTGAAATAAGACACAACATCAGGTATTTGTACTGAGATGTTTGGCCTTGTGAATAAACTAAATGTTTTTCATATCCGCGGACTATATAGAAGTTCAATTTAAGATTTTGAAACGCGAAGATTGACTCTTTGGTATTTTAAAGACCAGGAATATACGAATATTTTTTCTTAGGATCTTATTCAGCTCTAAGAAAGTTGTTTCTTGATGCAGATCAAAATCACAAAAAACTAAATCTTAATATTGCTATTCCAATAAAACAGATATTAATTATTGTTAATGTTCTAGCTGAAATACAAGCAAAGTGTGTGTCTTTGAAATCTCCATAATAGTCTAAGAACTATATGTCTAAAATTCTAATAATCTCACTGATGAATACTCCAATTGGAATGTACAATAAAACCCTTTCGCACAGTTCCTCATAAAAGTCTACTTTTTATATTGAGAATTGTTGTTTTTGATACGATGGAAGATGAAAATTTTCATGGAACTATTATCGTGGGATGAAGTTCTATAATTGATAATAATGTGTAAGTATCACTCTTAGAACATAGCAGCAAGACTCTGAATTTTTCAGAGAATTAGAAATTGAGAGATACATTATACACAACAGAGCCCACTGTCTACTAAAAAAAATAATAAACAGTTGTGCTTATTCGACGCTCTGGAATATTTCATTGATTTTTTTTTGATGAATTATGTGGTTGCATCAATATAATTTTTCAGTGCATTTGTTCGATTTGATTTACCTAACCAACCGTATTTATTCAATAATTTTTTTCATGTATTGAAAATGAAATCATATGTAATAATAATTGAGGTTATTGATTAATTTTTATAATAAAATATATTGTGGACAATTCTGGATTTACCAATAAAAAATTGAAGAGTGTTATAATCATTATATTGGTAATACTTTGTGAATATGTATATTAACACATGCGTAGAATAATGACAGGTAGATGAACCTCTTTGTCTATTGTGTGAATAGAACGTTTTTCCTATGATTAAAATTATGTTATATGAAACAAGTATTATGTCTTCTTCAAAGTTTATAGACTTGAAGATTTTCTCATAATGTACTCTATCAAAGTAAGAGAAATACAAGAACCAACAACGTCATATAACTATATACTTAGAATATTTATGAAGTGTCTCCAGTATGAATAATATATGATAATATTATATGTACAGAAATAGGTACATTAATTTTAACCTGCAATAGAACTTTTCAAGCCTAAAAATTTTTCTTGATAACTTTTTTCTGTGGATCTTCTGGATAACGAGTAAAAATTCATTAAAGTTTGATCAAAGATTTTATAGTGCGCCTATGGTTCGAACTGAATGCTTCTCATTTGTTGGAAGAATGACAGCTGTCGATTGGAATGTTTGAAGTCTTGTCAATAATTCATTTGAAACTGAAGGAATAATAGTATTTTGGTAATACATTGACATGCGCTCACCTCGATAATTCTGTTTTTGCATGTGTTGCAAGAAAGATTGAATTTATATCTGAAACCAGCCATTTGGTCTATTGGTCGTGTTTATATATCATTGTTGAGAAATTCTATTTCTATTTAGGAATTTCACGTATATTTTCAAATAGTTGGTACATTTCTTGAACATTAAATTTTCAGCAGAAGTACATTGCACTTGGATCAGCTGATTTGAATAGTCTAAATACAGTTCTGATACAGCCAGAATATGGGTTGGATTGTACATCAACTCAAAAAAGTAATTGCTGCTCTCAGCTTACATCGTTATTGTTGGCTCTCAAATATAAAGAGAAAATCATTCAACGATTTATTTAAAGTGAACGGTGGAATATTGAATGGAATGCAATTGTAGAATAATTTATTCAATGAATAATTCAACTGAAAATATTCTCGCAAAAATTGTAACAGCTTATTCTTGAAAAACAGAGAACATAACCTACAAATGAATCACACTGAATTGGGTAATTGATTTTAAATATTTTCTAAAATATAAGATACAATATTCTATTTGTTCAGCAGATCAATTCACGAGGTATACTTCATTGAAACGACCTGAGTGTGAAGTTTGTAATAATATGAGAAAAAAAAACTAATTCACAGATGCTTCATTCATGAATTAATGTATTTTATTCATTTCATCTGGTGTTTCACGTTCCAGGTAAGCGATAAGTTCTCAATATCTCAATATTCTTATCATAATGTATAAGTGCGCAATATTTTGACATCAAATACATGAGCATTCCAAATAAATTCGCAGAGCTAATCCTACACTGCCTGCGAAATCGCAGACAGAAGAGCCAGAAATTTTCACAGGTTTTAACTTTTGTGACAATTATAATTAGACGATTATTTCCAGAATTTATTTGAAGGAATTGGTAGCTCACATATGTCAAAATCAATTGTTTCGTTGTAACTGCTACTGGATCTGATAATTATGCACCTGAACGACTCGTTAAATTATAGGGAAAAAGATGAGAATTCGAGAAAAAGTTATTGAGAAAAATTGTTATGCTTGACGGGTTCTATCACTGGTTAAAATTAATGTACTTATTTCTGTTACATTCTGTATATATATATATATATATATATATATATATATATATATATATATATATATATATATATATATATATATATATATATATATATATATATATATATATATATATATATATATATATGTATGCATAAATATTATAAATATTTTTTTTTGGCTTAGGGATGTTTCAAATTTCATACCTACTGGAGATTTCAGAGATACTATCGGATTTCGAAATTGTATTCTCTTTGATCTCTATGAATATAACGCATTAATTCAAGTTAAAACTTTTGTCGACACTTCAAGACTTCCGTATCACAGCTCAAGTGTGGCCTAATCTTACCTTGAATCTTAGTGTCAAGAAGAAACGGTGGTGTTGCACCGAAAAGACGAGACACGACCAAGACCAGTCTGAAGTCTTGTAACAACACTACCCAATTGCAGCGCTATATCTTGAATTTTGAATAATACTGAAATAAGAAGCATAGAATTGAAATTATGGAAGTAATGGTCATGTCGCATTTGACTTCTTAGTTTTGAAACGATATTGTGAATTTAATTTACATGATGAGTAACATATAGTGATGTGGTCGTTTACTTGGTAAGATAGTGTCATTCACATTTTGTTTTATTCAATTTATTGAAAAAATATATTATGCCCTTCCACTAAATAATGTATGATATTTTATGGTTTATTATACAAACTCATTTCAGACATATCTGTTTTAAAATATATGTATGAGAAAGATTCAATTCAATTTCTTTTGTTAATTTATAAATAGAACTGAAAATAATTACTTGTTACTATTTGAGGCTCTCATTATATTTTAAAGGAGAATTTCTTCGTGTCTCTGTATACATATTTAACATTATCATGAAAAATCCGTTTAAGTGACGCACGAGTCAGCAATGGAAACAGGTATTTTGTTTTTAGTATCAGTGAGCGGATATCTCGTATCGCAGGCGCAACCCTACAACCGAGCTCAGAGTAAGGGAGAACTGATCTCCCCTGATGGTCAATGCCATTACGCTACCTGCGTCTGTCTGTCTGTATAAGGGGACTATTTTTTACACAGGAAATGATACTGGCACTTCCGTAACGTAATACCGGGAAAGTAAGGGGTTCGACTATTTGGCCAGCATCGTAGGGACCAGTTCTATTGTTTCTGACCATGCATAATTCTAATTTCTCCATGAACAAAAGAAGGTGCTATTTAGAAAGATGACTTTGATCGCTAGATACCGTTAAGTAATCTGTCTCTTCTTGTGGTCCAGGGACAGAAGTGACAACTGAATACTGCTTCTCAACGTTTTGTGCGATATTAAACGGCTAAATCGGCCATTGTATAAGTGACCTGATTTATTCAGAGGAATAAATTGGGTAGAAATAATTATGTGTATTTAAGATGAATGGTGCTATTGTATGGAATTTTAATGTGTTGAATGGGGCGTTGAAATTAATAAATACTTGCATATGTGCTATCATGCTACATGTTTTACAATTTTTATTAGTGGTTAGTAAAAACAAGATCAATATCCACAGACTTGGTCTTCATTTTGCACAATTATTCTTGTTGTGGATCTTACTCATGAACAACTGGTCTTGTTCTTGGTATTGGTCTTGTTATTTTGTATAGCGATATAAACTAATATCTAGTATGAACTTAAGTCTCCCGTTAGACAGATCTGTATAAAATTTAATGATCTAAATTTAACTCTAGGAACTGTCGATATTTTCAATGATCAATTTCTCAAATTTAAGAAAACTATGGTAAATTATTCCTTGCATCTTTAGCCGTTATATATAGATAATTTTTTCGTTTATCTGACAATTCTTTTGTTGTATACGTTTTGAAACATTTCATTTGTATCTGTTCATGTTCATAGTTCCTCTGTAATTGGGTTCTTTAACCTGTAGAGTGAATTATCAATAAATAAATAATAAATAAATAATATCTCTTGCATAATCTTATTATTTATATGTTTTTGAAAAATATTATTATTCTAATATACAAAAAATTGAAGGAAAATTTCAATAATACCTTTTACTCGCTACGGGTGTGACAAGCAACTCAATGGCCTCAGTAGAAATAATAATCAATTTACCAAATTTAGAAAACATGGGAAAATATCGTTCCTCTGGAGGAGATTTTATACACTCTTAGATTATTGGTTTTTAGTATCCACATGTAATGATAATTGATATAATTTATTTTAATTAATTTAATTTCAGTCTAGTTCCTTAGAAGTGATTACATAGTTAGTGACTGTTGTGCGATCAATTTTGAATGAATAGCTCACTAAGCTATGACAATGGTTAAATGTGAATAAATTCAAACTCAATATTAGCAAGATAAAAATATATGATATAATAGCAATTTAATTGAATACCTTCAGAAGACTATACTCACTTTCTACGATCATACCAACTATATTTGTAAGAAAATTTCAAAAAATTTGGTGTCTTTAGTTAGATATATTGATAATAATTTGAGTGAGTGGGTTAGACAACAAGTATAAAATTGTATTGTATCAACACATTTCCCTTTTACTGCTCATTTGTAGCTAATGCTGCAGCTGCTGCTGAGAATAAATAGTTGCAAATTCTCCAGAATCGAACCATGTGATTTATTTTGAATGAGATCAGATACAAGAATCCAAATGAAATATTCCAAAAACTGAATTCAGTTATGAAACTACTATACTCATCTTCCTACATGAATTTAGTTTAGGTGTTTATCCAAAATATTCTATTGATAAATTTACAGTCAAGAGTGTTTTGCCTAATTGTGATGTATGAAATAGGAATGATCACGTAATATATATATATATATATATATATATAATTATATAAAAAAAAAATTAGCACAGTTCAAAACACTATACTTTTCAAGGGTTTAAAATAGTATAACGAACCAACAAGTATCAGAAACTTTGCATCAAAAATATTCTCTGTATATTATGCTAGATAGTATTATACAAATTTTTGTGTAGCAAATCTATTTATTAATTCGTCAAGAGAAAACTTCTGATCCCTTTGTAAGCATATTGCATGCAGGGAGTAATGTGAAATTTGGCATACATAGGGCCAGTTGCATAAAAATAATCAATAAGCTGTCAGTTAACATGCTGTTAATTAGATCTTTCATTGACATTTATCTGGAGAAAGATAGATTACGTGAATATTTAACTTGTTTCTAATATTTAAATGATGATTTTAAAATGTATTTCTTGTAAAATTATACATGAGAATATCATAACTTTTATTCTCTATTTAGATGTCAAAAAAATCAGGTTAGAAACACGTGATCAAATATTTGACTATGCGATTGAAGTAAACAATGCTTTATGCAACTAGGCCATAAAATTTATATGGAAAAGATGTGCAGAAAGTGGACATTATATATAGGCTGTCCCATTTCAATCTATATATTCATACGCTTTGTACCCCTTTTCAAGCATATTGCGCACACGAAACAATATGAGATTTGGCATACTTCAAGTTTATATGAAGGAGTGCAAAAAGCTAAAAGTATACAAAAAGTGTCCCATTGAATTTTATGTGAATAGAAAACTTTGTACCGCGTACATGAACGAATATGAGATTTGGCATACTTGAAGCTCATATGAAGGAATCCAGAAAGCTGAATATATAGACAAGGTGTCCCATTTCCATATGACGACGTGAAGAGAAAACTTTGTACCGCGCATATGAGGTAATGTGAGACTTGGCATGTGTGGAAAAGGAAGTGCAGAATGTCAAAATTATATACAGGTGTCCCATTTTAATTTTACGTGAAGAGAATAAAAGAATGTGAGATTTGGCATATTTGAAATTCATATGGTGAAGGAATGCAGAAAGCTAGAAGTATATACAGAGTGTCCTATTTTAATTCTACGTGAAGAATGAACTTTGTATCGCGCGCACAAAGGAACGTAAGATGTGGAATACTGGAGAAGAAGTGCAGAATGCTCAAATTATATACAGGCTGTATCTTTCTGATTTTATGTGAAAGTCACTTTGAAATTTTGAATAGGAACCACTATTCTTAATTTAGGATTTGGATGGAACGTCGAATACCAAGTTAATTTCATCTGGAGCCCCCGAGGATGAAAGGTTAAATTGAATAACGTTCAAACTTCACGGTCGAGTTTCTGACCACTGGACTAGTGTGGGATTAATTCACTATTATTATACATTTTGTCGAAATAACGATGCTTTTAACAACAGCCTCTCAGCTGAAATGAGGGTTGCTTTGATGAAGCAAATTTTGATAAAATTTTATATTGAAGTTGGTGTCTCATTCATCATAATAAAACATCTTGGCTTTCAGTTTTCGGTTAATTCAAATAATTCAAGCGACATACATACATTCTAGCTATGTATACAAATTCGGTGCTTATATAATTCGGAGTGCATCGATAATGTGCTCAAATAAGTTGTAGGGTAGCTATGAATTATCAGGAAATCACAAATATCCAACAGTAATTACGAGATTGTAACAAGTAATAAACGCTAGAGTGGGATATGTTTTATTATGAAAAAATCCAAACTCAGCAGATTTCTTTTGTGTCGGAAATGACATCCTTCTTACAGCTTCACAATCGCTTCCTAGGATTCAACAGTAGGTCCAACTTCTACGTTCGCTTAGTTCGCAATATTTATCACAGGCAGTGTCACAAATTCTATTGCTTCAATAAGAAACTTGCTTTGTCTAAACGTGGATAGTAGTTTCCAAAGTATGAAGTTATTTTTTGAATATATTTAGAATTCCAACAAAAATCTGCAAACACATTAAACATGAGATACTGATGATAATTAAGAATTAAAATTTCGTCAGCAAGAGTCTTGCGGTTTGGTTTTGTTCTTGGTCTAGTTTTACACATGTAGTATTGGTTTTACGCACTTGAGTATTGGTCTTGGTCTTGCCAATGAAAAAGTCATCTTGATCTTAGTATTGCTACGATCCAAGACTAAGACTGCAAGATCAATATTAATTTCGCTTACATATCACTTATTTCCACGCTCTTATATGAGTTATTGAGTTATAAGGTATAGTCAGTTTGATTGTCTTGAAATGTACCATGTTGGTATAGAAGCCACTGCATTTCTCTTTAACATATACTTTAACGAATGTGTACTATATATATATATATATATATATATATATATATATATATATATATATATATATATATATATATATATATATATATATATATATATATATGTACTATAGACTGAAATAGCCCGTGAAATGATTATATACCAAATATAGGAACACATCCTTCATGTGTTTTATAGAACGCACTATTTTGAAACTCAACATTTGATGAACTATTGGAATGGAGAAAGTTGAATTTTTGATATGATAATATGTATGGTGGATGAAAGACAAGGAATCAACATTGTCGTAAAAAGATTAGAACGCTCTGTGATTATAGACAGCTCAACACAATAGACACCCCAATAAATCATCCGCTTGTCGCAAGGCTTCGTCAATCATTCCGAGTTTCTTATGAAACAGAGCCGGACAAACTTTTAGGAAAATTTTGAAAATATTTCAGTCATCAATTACCAAGAATTATATTGTTCATTATTATATATGTAGGTAGGAACATAATTAAATATATAGTTTTTTGAATTTTAGTATTATGAAGTATTTAGTTTACTGATGTAAAAATTATTTCCAGAAAACAAAATTTTTTTGCACAATGTTAATTATATCTGATTATTTGAGGTTCATGAAGTGTTAGTAGTACCTAATGGTAAAGGAAATTATAATTTATATGAGTAATTGATAATTGTGCTAAATAAAATTGGAAGGAACAAAATCTATTTTCTTTTATTATTATTATTATTATATTCTTAATACTATTGTGCTGCCCATCGAATTTTTCCAACGAATTACGGTATTATCGAAAAATAATAATCTTGTTTAATGAGCCTTATCCTTACTGAGAACCATTATCAATTTTCTTCACATGAATAATTAATGTCCCAAAAAAATTTCGAATTATCAAGTTTCAGACTTTCCAAATTCTATTAGTTTATCCATCTTTTAGAATTTTATTGAATAAAAAACAACTTTGGTTTTAAATTTGAAACCAAAAGCTGTTTTTTTCCCAAATTTTGTTCGCAGTAATGAAGAAATCTGTGGGATACGGTCCAGGGGCCTTATTCTTGAAATTTTTCGTATGCGAAAGTTTGTGAGATGGGTATACGAACTGCACAATGGTATTCTTGAAGTTAAAAGTAGGTGTCGTGTACGCAAATTTCGTGCGCAACTACATCGCACGGTAAACACCCTTCGAAAGTTGACATTCGTATGCGAAACTTGTAACAGATTGGAGGAGGTTAGTTTTTAAATACGTCAAATTTAGATAGTTAGACCTAATTAACATATCAGACGAAGTTGAAAATTATGAGGTGTAAAAAGAAGAGTTTTTAAATAACTAAATGCATTTTCCGTGAATGAAAATCAATTTATGAAGTTATTTTGACTTCCAGAAAATGTTGTTTTACATTTGCTCCACCAAGCAGAACTTCAGCAGTAGATGTTAGAACTGAAGTAAATTGTTTGTTTGAATATTGCAAACTTCAATATCATCATTTAAATAATAGATTATATTATTAGGAGTGAAAATTAGGTTTTATGTGCTAAGGTTTGCAGTAACCGAAGTACATTAAGCCATTTTTGCTCCGAATAATATATACTATTTTTCTTTTTAAACGAGTACCTAAATTTGTAACACAAGAAGTTGATATATTTACTTTTGGTGCGATGTAATTAGCTCTAAGATCAAGTCAAATCATAATACCGAGTACAATTTTGTCATGGGTACGTTATAAACAAACATAAAATTAAATTGAAAACGAATTTCAAAGTGTCGAGTGTCATCCGTGTCATCATAAGCTGATTATAATAATCTCCCAGCTGAAGTGAGTGCAAATGGTTTATTTCAAAACCTAATTTTTCAATAACTGTACATTCACAATAAATAGTACTTACTAGATTATTTTGTTGAAATATTAGATTTTTTTACATCATGTGATTAGGCACATAAAGTAAACAAAAGTTAGTATTTCATCTGCCTAATCAGATAAAGTAACACTTTTACTTTGACAACAGAGAAACATAACATGTCACTTTTGTGACGTTTGAAAAAAATTAAGTTATAGGCTTTAACAGCACAACATTCGCGAATCGTTGTATGTAAAATCTTTTAAGAATTCTCCTGAATATATTTGTGAGTTCTTTCTCACAAATTCAATTAATATATTTTTTTATTCAATAATAACATTACCAGCTAGTTTTGCCATTATACATTCGAAACTAAAAGTGATAGTTAAATTAACCAACAAAAGTAGATGTTCAAAACCAAAACAAAATTCATATTAATAACACAATTTCATTGGTTGAAAGAAGCTGCGTTCGTTTGCCTCTGTTATTTTTGTAATTCGCATACGAAACTTCAAAGCAAAGTTTCTATCACCAGTCAAGAATAATACTCATGCGCAGGCGATTAGTCGTATACGAAAGTCACCGCTCGAATATTTGCGTACTCGAAAACTTTCGCATGGTTTCAAGAATCGAGCCCCAGTAATGTTGAGTACATGATTGGCAGTTCTGTAGATGTTTCTCTGGGTATCTAGTGTGTAGAAAATTACGGGACGGATGATCTTTTTACGACAATGTTGGATCCTTAAATTTCATACACTTTATGTACATATGATTGTTGAAAACTTCATTCACTACAATTAGTACTTTTATTGAATATCCCATCGAAATAAATATCAATCGAAAGTTTCTATAAAAATGTTTATAATTTAGTGAAATACAATCTTAACATATATTTATGCTCATCACTGATTCATTGATTCTGTAACGCTTTAAGATAGATAAAGAGATATAACTCAGTTACAGCAATAAATTATTAGAGCTGTCTATGGCTCAGAGGTAGAGAGTTGGACAACAACTCGATAGGTACGAAGTTCAAATAGCATTTGAGTGAAAATTTTTTCAATATTTTTTTCTTTTATACAGGTAACCATTTCATCAATATCATTTTCCCAAATCATCATCATCTACATTTAAGGTATTTTATGTTATGTGCTGAACATAATACCTTCTATTCTCATATGAATCTACGATATTTCGTGTGATGATGGAGGTACATGTCAACAGTACTATTATTTTGAATAATTGTTGTAATATAATTTTTAAATTGATTTTTGAATTATAATAATAGTGAATTATGGACTTTAACTGTTATTAGTTTGAGCTTTTTTGAATCCATACTACACGTTGAACGTTTTATTATGGAACAAATACGATCGGATTCACAGGGTGAGATTATATTAAAAAATTTACATTTCTTGCATTTCTGATGATGTTTAAAATTGAATAGTATGTACCACAAATTGGAGTTCATTTGTAACATTTTGTATGAGACTTGATTTGTGCGTGAATTATTGTGTGCTTTATCATGGTCTTTCCAAATCGGTTCGTATGAATTTTTTTTTTAACTGTTATAATGAGTGAGGACGAAGATCCTGCTTCAAGAAAGCGTCACTTGGCTGAAGAAAGACAGAAGAGATGGCGGGTAAATCATCTTAACATATACATATAAGGAATACCTTTTAATAAAAATCTTTATTTCAATTTCGGCAACTGAGCCATCATCAGAAGACACAATAAATTTATTGTATCTTCTGATGATGGCTCAGTAGCCGAAATTGCAATAAAGATTTTCATTGAGAGTTATTTGTGGAACTATAGCGAGTGTTTTATCTAAATTCCTCATATATTCAAAATGTTTCACCGAGTGCCAACAACTTCCTCAATTAATCTTAACATATATTTACGCTCATCACTGATTCACTGACTCCGTAACTCTCTAAGATAGATATAGAGATATAACTCAGTTACAGCAATAAATTATTACAGCAGTTTACGACCGGTACGAAGTGCGAATCGCATTCGGGACAAGTTGGAGTTTTTATATTATTTTTCATTCATACACATAGCTTTTTCTTCAACATTACTTACCTAAAGCATCATCATTTACATCAAGGTATTTTATTCTAGCTATTTTGTGCTGAACATATTTTTCATTTGACTGACGACCCATCACTTTTTAATGGGCGCCTAAAGCACCTTGCAAACCACTAGTAGCAGTAAATATTCTACTTATAAGTGATCGTAGTGGAAGTAAAGAATAAAAATAAAAAATAATACGAAATATTGATTCCCTTACTTCCCAATGATTTTTTCTTCGGATAATTGAGTTATCACTTCTAAATCCCAGCTCCATATAATTGCTTATACTGAAGAATGGTTACGAGGCTGTTTCTCTCATTTTATAGAGATATTAACACCTTTCTAAATTTTCAACTCATTCTCATTTAGAATAAGGTTGAATTTGAAAAAAAAAGCTTAAGCAATCCAAATTGTTTAAATGTTATTAATTTGAACATAACTTAGGACGTTTCGAGAGTCCTACTGCTCTCATCATCAGCTAAAAGCCGTACAAAAAATGTATATAAATTGAATGTACAAGAATAAAAATAATCTCAGCAAAGAGCTATATAATTGTTCCATTTGCTTCCTCAGTTGTTGATACTGCCTCGGATGTGGCCCTGACTATGGATTTGCGTTGCACTTTGCGGCAATTCTATTTAAATATTTTTATATCATTCACGCTTTAAAGAATAAGACTATGTATTACTCATATTTAGGTAAGAAGATTATTTTAATTCTTGCACATTCAATTTATATACATTTTTTGTACGGCTTTTAGCTGATGGTGAGAGCAGTAGGACTCTCGAAACGTCCTAAGTTATGTTCAAATAAATAACATTTAAACAATTTGGATTGCTAAAAGGCCTTTTTTTCAAATTCAACCTTAACTACATTGGATCCTCCAACAACTTTACTCATTCAGAATAGTAGATTCTGCGATAAGTTTGGAATAAGGCATATTCAGAATTAGTGAAAAAGTTTCTCATACGAGTCATAAGCGAGTGTTACTGATTCATGAGTGCTGAATAATCATTCTAAACATGTTTCAGACTATAGATACTTTTAATTGGAAATTTTGCGTTTCAAGTTTATTTATGCAATTACACCAGTTATTAAAATGAGTATGGATGATTAAGAGAGCATTTTTAGTATTTTATCAATAGATCGATAATAAATGACTCTAGTTGTGTTCATCTCAACACAAGTGTTGGAATGAATATTCTTACACAATATGATAGAATTGAATCATTACGTATTTAAAATTCATGTTAGAATGTTAACATTTTATAATGGTCGTGGAAAATAGATGTTTCTATGAGATATAAATAGATAAAATCCAAAGTCCATATAATTTTTGATTTACTATCAAGTAAAGCTCAACAAAATCAGTTTTACAAAACAAGAAGTTCTTTCTGGATGTTCTCTAGAGTTACTTTATAGTTCAATAAGTTGAGATATTAGAAGTCATATCTATTATATGCACAAATAATTATTGTTCATTCATGTTCAAACTTGACTATGATATTTTATGTGATAAAATTATATAATGGCATATTTTGTCACATTTCGAGAATATGAGCGAGATATGATATTATGATCTACATTTGCCTTCGAAAAATGTACCAAGCATTTCTGCCCTCTGGTTTATTTATGCAGATCACGTCGGTATAGTTGACCTATTTTTGTGACTGTTGACTATCAGAATAATATCTGATCAATTTTCATAATGATTCGATTCTTACAAACAACTGATTTTTGCATGATTGTTTGTTATAAATGAATAAAATCGACTTATCACATCACACAGACTTATAAAAACGAGATGCAATGCAGGATGTGCAACTTTGATTATATCAATGATTTGATTCATTGAGCTAGTCTTACTATTCATCAGAATCTTTTTTGTTTTTTTTTTTGAAGAATGGATGAGAACAGTTTTAATCTATGATATAATAATCTTTGCGAAGCTCTCTAGAATCTTTTTAACACTAGATTTTTGGAGACTTCATAACAGTAAATACTATCACTGCAATAGAGTAAAGAGTAAACAGCTGTCAGTATGAGAAAAAAAAAGCATTTCTGTTAATAACAACAGTCCTTTTATCTTTACCTAGATAGTAAATTAATTTTGGCATTCACTAGCGTTCCATATATTGAATTTTGATGATTCAATATCTGCCTTTGGTTCGTGTATTAAATAACATCCTCATGGAATATAGTCTACATTCAACGCTCATTTTATAACATACAATTATTTTTGCTTGTTCAATACTGCTAGATGCATTGTCAACTTTAATACTTCTGTTTTATATAATAAATGTGTCTGCGAAGTTTATAATTTACAGATTTTTTCTTGTTGTGAAATGCTCGTGATAAGCATATCAGCAATATATACAAAAAATATTTCTCTTAATATTATGTTTAAGAAATTTCCTAAAACCGGTTATGAAATAGGAGAAATAATTCAGGAGAGGTTTGACCTGTGATGAAGCTGTGTCTGGGGGCGTCAGGGCGTGGCTGGCGGCATCCTTAATCCGTAGTCCTGGTAACGCAGTACGATGCTTTCCCAGGCAGAGCCACAGCCGTTGGCACAGACTCGTTCAAATAAAAACCTGTCCGGTAAACGACCGAAATATTGATCGGGTGGTGGTGAGCTGCGACGCGTCGGAAGAGTCCGTCAACCAAATCCGGCGTCCGGTGCGCAGAGCGGCGCTTAGCTTCAGGTCCACGTTGCTAGGTGTGGAGAGTTGCCCGCCCTCGTCTCCACACCGCGAATCGGCCACAGCCACCAACTAGGCCGATCATTACTTACACGGTTGCAGTCTATTGTTGTTGTACTTTGTTATTTCGCTATCTTTTACGTGTGTTTTTCTGAATACTTTATCTCAAGAGACGAAGTACCATTAAATTTTAAATAACATTTCCTAATGATACTTAGATAGCTTCTTCTTGCGATGACTATTAAAATACTTATTTTATTATCTCGCTGCTAGTTTACTGATATTGATAGTCGTTGCATGCAACATAAATAGCATGCTCATTTTTATTATAAACCATTATAAATTCAAATTATAGACATTTAATTGCCAACAGTCAAAAGTTACATTCAATACAAGAAAAGTAGTAAAATGTATATTAAACATGTTATATTGGTATTATTCTCAAATTGTCTTCATCTCGGTATAACTTATCGTGTCTGACCTAATTAGTATTCTAGTGGCTTAGGATTGAAGCTAAATTGGTATTGAATGCCTTCTTTTCGATATAATTGTCATAAAATGATTCCGTATAGATATGGAGTAGAAATATATTCAAGATTTTGAGATAAACTTTTCCGTACATTGCTTTTATATATATATATATATATATATATATATATATATATATATATATATATATATATATATATATATATATATATATATATATATATATATATATATATATATATATATATATATATATATATATATATATATATATATATATATATATATATATATATATATATATATATATATATATATATATATATATATATATATATATATATATATATATATATATATATATATATATATATATAAAGATCTTTACAATAGAAGAAGATTTCATGAGAAGTCTGTGTAAAATAATGTTTATATTGTACTGCAAGCGTACATTAGAAACGTCATTCTGAAATTGATAATTACATGCATCTAGCTTCTATGGTAGATTTACGCAGAAAATGCCAGTGTTGCTGGTAATTTTTATAGTAGAATTGTAAATAGTTTATAGAATAACGTTGAGATGTGTTCATGCATTCAGGTATAAGTGTAAGGATAGTTATATGAACAGTGACATAATTATGTGTATTTATAACTATTTATAACACATAATGAATAATAATTCACCATCTTTTAATAGTGCTCATGATCTTGTTCTAGTATTATTCACAACTACATATGCAAAAATAAGCATTGTGATTGGTCATGACAGTTCACAGATGTAAATTTTTCTTATGTCTGATTCCCGTATTGTGAAATTGGCTTACAATCCATAGTATTACGGCATAAGCTAATTTGGTACGTAAATAAAGTGGATGACATATACTGGATTTCTGAACCTATGGATTTTCTTAAGAAGTATTTTCAAGAGCATAAAAGATAAAATTTTTC
Source organism: Dromius quadrimaculatus (assembly GCA_963989225.1). NCBI lineage: Eukaryota > Metazoa > Arthropoda > Insecta > Coleoptera > Carabidae > Dromius > Dromius quadrimaculatus. The sequence goes on along the minus strand of OZ022328.1, from coordinate 33,190,178 downwards.
GAAAATGTGCCAAATGATAGATATTTACTTATGAGAATAAATACTTTAAAATCGGCATTAGAATTTTTTTCCAAAAAATGTTATTTTTAGATTGTTGTAATTTTCGGTCTATTTGGAGCTTGTTCGCGATGCCATAATTTATGTACTGATGATGTTAAAGTTGAAGGCTTCGTTATATTTGTTCATACTAAAAACACAAAGAAACACAGGGATAGAAAATTCACGATTTTGAATGATCGTGACGCGGTGGATTACGTCAGTATTATTGAAAATTGTGTGAATTTAAGACCAAGGAATGTGGAAACTACGAAGTTTTTTTTATTTTATGATTCTGGAGAATGTATACGTGATCCAATTGGAATTGATACATTTGGGAAAATTCCTGGACTTATTGTCAAGTATCTGGCGATTCCTAACGCTTTCATGTATACAGTCTTTTCGGAGAAAATCCGGTACAATAGCATTGTTCATGGAATATTTTTGAAACATAGCATGCGTTGATTTTACCATATTGTTTCGGACAGTTTCGTCTCAAAAAGCAGCAATAATAGGGTCAAAGACGTTTTTCAGTATCATATTGAATGAATAGATGGTTGATAAGGCAAAATTGTTGTATGGTAAATCAGTGAAACATTCTTGCCTTCAATTGGAATGGTGGCTGAAGTGCCACGGACGGAAATAGAGTGGTAACAAAGAAGAATTAGTGAAGAGGCTAGTATTATTTTCTGCATTCGGCATTCTTGTATTATGTATATCCTCGAAGTTATCTCATTATTAAATTTGTCATAAATTATTACAAATTAAAATATATGACAGCTCTGTGATAGTATTTATAGCAAATATCAAGCGATTGTGTATTCGCAAAGTGTAAAATGTACAATCTTCGTAATGATGAGAAATATCTTAACTTTCAATTATTTTATTTATATTCAGTTGGGCTTAGCTTATATGGGCCCAGTGCCACCATAAAAATCAAGAGAAAAAAATATATGTGTCCTTTGTTACGTGATTTAAAGTTTGAAATCTTCAGGTCGATATGATTTCATCCATGAATCTCATTTTACACACTCAGAACAATTGTTTATGTGTACTTCACAAGAAATTTGTGCTTTCTGCTGTCGATGTGTGGAGTAAACAGTACATACTATCATCTCGTAACGATTTTGAACGACTGTCACTTTGGCATATTATAAAACAATACCGTTTTGCAGCTCCTTTCCTGCCTTTCCGATCTCCTATAATTAACTCAGCTCAGCTGCAACCTTTTATAATACCAATTATTCCTTTATATTAATAAACCACTTGTATTCAACATTGAAAATACACTTTAACAATATTGCTTTACGTTAACTGTGCGAAACTGTCCGAAACAATATAGTGCAGTCAACGCATGCTAAGTTTCGAAAATATTTCATGAACAATGCTATTTCAGCAGATAGTGGTTCTGATATTACAACTCTAAGATCACACGGTGTTTGAAGAAATAATTCAGTTACTGACGCCCACATTGCAGAATAGCGAGAAGATTAGAACAAAATTGGCCGAAGACTTCGTTCTACCAATGAACGAATTAATATTTCTTCAATAAACAATTCTACTAGGTAACTGACAAGCTCATCTTTCATGTCGAATATCATAATATCTGAAGATACAACATGTACAATTTATATCAATATAAAAGAAAAAGAAAAATTTTCGACATTGATTTATCTCGTTGTCATGACAATTTTGACACTTTTGAGCCATGATTTATAGCATTATGCACGATTTTCTGTGCCGTGATTATAACATTATGATGCTAATCGACTATAAAAAATACTACTTAGCAGCAAATAGTATGGACGAAGGAATTAGCTTGATATAACTATTTAAAATTAATTGTTTTTTGTATACTTGATGCAAAACATTAGGTTCAATATGTGGAAATCAGTAAAGAAAAGTGCCAGTTTTCTGATTAGCAGCACTTTTCCAATTTGCAACAAAAAATGACAAACAAGAAACGCACTATATGACATGCGACAAAATGACACTTTTGACGTAATCAAGAAAAAATCACAGGTTAAACATATAAGAAAACAGAAATTCTCTCGATTTCGCCGGAAATAAATGTAAAATCGATTCTTCAGCTGCATCCAGAATTTCGCGAAAATCTTTAGCTTCTGACAGATTAATTTTCAATATTGTTTATTTGTTACTATGCTTTTATGTAGCAGTTGTCAAATTCGTTACTACCGTTTTGCGAGAAAACAACCTTGATTAATATTTCTGTAGAGAATTATCTCTATTCTTAGCGTCTTCTACTCAAGTTTTTCATCAAGTATACAAAAAAATAGCATGCTCCACACGTAAGAAAAGCGATATCACTTTGCTCGAGTGAATTTAATTCTCGTTGCTCTCGCTCGTGAATCGAAATATTTACACTCGCTAGTAAACTCTTACTTTTCTCTACTTGTTAAACAATCTACTAATAATGCATTCTTGAATTCCATTCCTGATTATCTCCTCTTCTTATGCATTAAACATTGTGAGGATGCACAACTTATTCACATATACTTGAAAACTTCGCTCGGCGTCTTCAAAGAAGAAAATACTGTCTGAAAAGATAATAAATTCTCCAATAAGGTATAAGAGTTGCTCACAGTGATAGAATACTATCAAATAAGCAAGTTTGGATATATCTACCACTGTAAATGAATATAAGTTAATAATTATATTTTCTTGGGTATGAGCTATGTATAAAAATAATAAGAAACACAACATTTCGGCAGCAAAGTGCTTTTTTTTCCTTATTATTCTTCTCACTTGAAAAAGGCAGCACTCTGCTGTTGAAACGTTGTGTTTCTCATTATTTTTCATGCAGATCTCATACCCAATAGAATATTTATTTAAAATTAGTTCTGAAAAGTTTCTGCCCTCATTGAATATAAGTCACATCACCTTTCTATGGCAAACTCAAAAAATGACGAATGAAGCTCGGTCGCCCAGGTATGCATGGATTCAAATACTAATATTATATTGAAAATCTCTTTGAATGTATAGACGATGAGTAAACAAATATGTTGATGTCCAGTTGCTTGTAAGAATTGATTTCAAAGTGATGAGAAATGTCATTTGAATCTCACAAATTTTGTGAGTTGCCAAAGTTATGAGGGCTTGACAACATTTTGCCTAAAAATGAGCCAGCAAAAATCTTTGAATCCAAATAAATGATATTCTTAAAAGTTTATCAGTGATACATAAATGTTCTGTAGGACTATGCGTTACATAAAGATGATATAGTAATAACAAAACCGGAAATTATTGTCGAATCTATTTCACGCTATTTAATAAAGCTCAATGACATTATTACTTCAATATGCCTTTCTGAATTAGTTGAACACAGCTCTACATTCTTCAAGTTATATGAATATGATTTTTATTTCTTATTGAAAATGATTGTATCAGTCAGATTCTTAATATTTTTTGAAGATAATATTGCTCATAAATAGTAGACGATTGCAGGAGCTTATGGTTATTGGAACATCCCACCAGTATCACAAGAACTGTATCATTCGATTTCAAAAAATTGAGTGAGTTTCCACTGATCTACTTGTATGAGCTCAGTACATGAACATGGCCTATGTTGGAATTAGAATCAATTGAGAATCAACACTTGGCAATAGTTTGTACCCACTGGAACATTTATTCAGCATCCTGTACAGTGAAACAGTTGATTTTCAAGTGATTCGAACAGAAGTCTGCGTCAACCTACATAATTGAATAGTTTTATCTGTGTTGAAAATTGAATAAATTCGATAACTTCAAAATCAGGTACAACTGGATGTTAGAAAGAATAGCTTTCAAATTAGTGAATGTGAATATTTGATGAAAACAGTCAGAGGTCGTCTGTATATTACGTCACAAGTAAATAGGGGGAGAGGGAGTTCAAGAGGTGTTACAGAATGTGACACGGGAAAAAAGAAAGATAGGAGAGATGAGCTATTGTGACATCATATCGCTTTGAAATTGCAAAATATATCTCCCAAGAGCAGAAGATCATCCTGTCAAATATCGATATTTATGCTGCAAGAGGTTTTTCGATCAACCAAGTATCGAGTTCTAAGATTGTACTTTTTTTTGTGTGGATATTATGTTGATTAATTAATTTTCCAATAATTGATGAGATTGGTCTATTTATATAAAATGAATGTTCCGTATTCATCATATTACTGTCAATGTTGATCATGAAATATTTGGCCATGCTTCGCTTTTGCTCTTCCCTGGCAGTATTTGTGCTTTTATAACATTAGTTTTTCTCAAAGCACTTCTTCGGGTGAGACTATTGAAAGACTTGAGAAAAAGAACGACATACTTATGTCTACAAGCATGAAGAAAAATACCATGACTCAGAAATGTCTCATAAATTGCAAGATCTTAACTTCCAGAGAGTTTGGTTCGGTGGAACCAAGAAAATTGCTTTTTAATACCACATTTCATGTGAATATCTTTAAGCGGGCAATCAAAAAATCAATGTGGTATCTCAAAGCATTTCGATTACCTGATTCTGGTCATAATTTCATTAGGTCACGATGAAATTATACTCGTGTATCAAATTTAAGCTTCATTCTAGAAAAAAAATATTTTTGAGCAGAAATTTCATTACGATATTCTCGCTTCCTGGCGGATCAGGGTCAAGTAAAATGCATCTTGATGTGGAGTTTTCAGTAATACAGATATTTTGACAAAAATAATTATATACAAATGCTTCACACTATCATATCGTTGTGTAGAACAAAGTTCAATGTTGTACTGTGCATATTTGGAGGTTCTCTCTTAATAACATCCTGTACAATTGTTCTTGAGATTATGCAAGGTCAAATGCGGATGGAGTGACCATTCAAAATGTGACATGAAGTGGAGAAAACTTCCAACTCTGCGTGACAATATATGAGCGATTTTCAGTTGATGATCTTTTTTCCATGCAATTGGAGTTGCAATGATGAGAATCTTGTTTGTCTGGTAGTGTGTGTATTAGAATAAGATCACAGAATCTGCAGTAATGCCACTACAGCGGAGAAGTGAGACTGCGCGAGATGCTAGCTCCTGCGGCAAGATCAATTCTGGTGCAGGAGAGACGGAGAGAGATCGTATGAACCAGCCAATGAATGCTGAGCGTCTCTCTTTGGGAGCGGCGTCACTGCTTGTGCCTGCTGCCGGGGTTAGTCTGTAGCGACTTATGGTTGCTTAGCAACTAGCCTTCACCTACCCGGACCGAGCTCCGATGATTCTGCAGCTTTTAGACTCACCCATTTTTCGGTGGATACTTTCAGTATTCCTGAAACACCACATAAGAATGTGAATATGTGATCAAAACATTCTCAAATTCTTGCTACAAATGCATATTTTCACAGAATATCATTCTGAAGCATAAGTGGACCTTATGATTATAAATTGAAGATAGCTACGAAATTGTGTAATACTATTTCAGTTCCTCTACCAATGATGCAGAATTTGATATTGTAATTTTCAAGAATGACTAGTTTCGTAGAACTATCTTCCAAGAATACTGTATATTTTAGGAGAAACATTATTTATTTTGGGTATGACGTATCAATCACACCGAGTCGCAGATGGGTTGTTTATTTGTGCACTTTCCACTTTGAAACGATTGCCAATGCAAGGAATAACTACTGTAAGTTCAATATCATACTACAAGTATGTGCACTGTGCTGCACTATCAATCATGAAGCTGTTGCATATACCATTCGATCTTATTGCCGATATACAATTTTGTTATTATGCCTGGATGTGAAAAAGTACTTTCAATAATTGGACATTTAGGCCCAGTATTTCAGTACATGGTTTATCTTAAAATTAACTCAATTTCCATAGTAATGATTATTAGAACAATTGTTACTAAGATAATAAAGCTTCACTTGAGTTAAACCGAGGACTGGAATACCAGCCCTAAGGCCCAGTATTTCAGTCCATGGTTTACCTTGAACGTAGCTTAATTTCCATAGTAATGATTGTTAGAACAATTGTTACCAAGGTAATTAAGCTCCGCTTAAGGTAAACCGGGAACTGAAATACCGGGCCTTAGTACTATAAGATGTTGATTGTATTCCCATATTCAATGACAATATGAGAGTTGTGAATAAGATATCATGTTGGAATACTCTAGTTTGAATAAAATAAGAGCTGATATTATTTCGTCGCAGCTAGTGTTCACAATTTCGATTCAACCGAGGAATACGTGAATATTCGTGTTTTTTTTTCATTCCAATGAATATTATCAATATTATGATTGATGTCCAAAGTATACTTACATTGCAAAGATATTCTTCTTGGGACAGCATACTAGAAATTCTTTATAAGCAGTCTAAAAATAACTATTGTATTACGCCAAATACTATATACCATTAAAGTTTGTTACATAGGTATAGATACACCCTATATACATAAGTATTCTTTAGTGTCAAGTCCATATTTATATAATTATATGTAAATAAAGATTTTGTAAGTTCTCCATGTTTCTTATAACCGTTACAAATAGGGCTTGTAAAACACAAGACTTTGCCTCTTCAAAAATTATATTTCAGTTTCAAATATACCGGAAGCTTCTTGTTTTTTACCAAGATACATAGAGTAAGTGTCATTATAAACACTGTTATTTTGGAGATTTTTCTTTCATTCATGAAGATAAGGATGATTCAATCTGAAATTTTGCTTTTGGGTGTTTTGGAAGCAATGTTTATATAAGGAGCGTTTCAAGACAATAATAGTGCTCCGTAGTTTTTTAATGAAAATATTTGCAACCAATATGTTCATACAATTGTATTCCTTTGTAACGTGTACCTGAAGATTCTTCTACTTAGAAATTTGAAGCAAAACTTGAATAAATGCAAATTATTTAGCACAGATTTGGATTGCACATCAAATGTTGCAAAGATTTTTCAACTTCGAAGGCAGTAAGTTTTTTTCTTGCACTCACACTTACAGTTGTTCCGGAAGCAGAGTCGGACATATTTTTGATTAAAATTTAAAATCTTTGAACATATGAATAACTGAAAAGGATATTCTTTATTATCATGTTACTACATAGTTCAAGAAATAATTTTCTGAATCATAGTTTCAAGAAGCATCTAGCTTTTACTGATGAAAAATAATATTTTTCGAGAGAAAATGTGTATTCTCCAAATTATTCTTCGTTTTCATCACTGTACAACTACGGTTGCCACATTGTTAGATACTCTAGCACAGGGATGGCCAACTTTTCTGTATATAAGATCTACTTTTTTCCCTTCAATGTGTGTCGCGATCGACTTGTTGTCATAGGCGTAGTCTAAGGAGGAAGAAGGGGTGTGAAATGCATGCTATGTTTATACACTGTGTTCCAGTATAAGGTGCATTTTAGCGAGGTATAGATAGATAAATAAGTAAAATATATGTTCAAAACTGTTTTTTATTTTCTAAATCACTCATTAAGTTCTCACGATGAAGGTTCATAAATAAAATAAGTTCTCAGACCTAACTTTTGATAGCAGCATTCCGTACATGCGGTATCTGAAAAATTCGATTTGCCGACACTTTTTCAAGATAGATTTTCACAATTGCTTCAAAATCCATGTCTCACGGAACTCCACCCTAAACATTGCAATCGATGGACGATCGACTAAAATTGACCTCGCGATCGATCGGTAGATCGTGATCGACTTGTTGGTCACCCCTGTCTAGCATATGATCACTCTGTGATAAAGAACAGAAATGTTATAAATTTTGTGATTCCTGCTTGAACTAATGCACTGATGTATCTACTATTTATATGCTTTCTCTTGAAAATCTCTGGTCAACGATACATTCTACACACAGTTTAGGTTTTCTCTTTAATTTTAGCTATGAATAATTGTTAATGGCACTATTCGAGAATAATTGTCTCGTATAATAGGCCTCGTCGTTACAGACAAATATTTTGAATACTATTTCCAAGCATAATTACTATTACAGATATCTCAAGTTTAAACAGTTACTAGTTTTCGAACATTTTTGTTCAAAATTATGAAAAAGATCTATAAACTACGATCCAAGAATGTTCAAGTAATGATTAGCAGCTTTACATATATATTCATCAATATTTCTATTTTGTAAAAAACTGCAGGGCGTTCCAATTTCTCTATGACAATCTTGGTAACTTATTTTGAAACCACTATACTCTGATAAATATGAATAAGACTCTTGTAATAGCTCTGTTAGTGACAAATCAATTGTAATTTGGAAAAAAAAATTCAATCTGCGCATTTTGTAGCAGATAAGCACAGGTTATCTTTATTAGAGTTTATTATTCCCGTACATATCTGTGTGGATTAGACATTTATTATTTATTTGATACAATGTATAAACTACCGGCAAATCTTGATTTCAAGCCACATTAGTTTTGCCCAAGCTAAACTTGTTGAAATATGATTCATTTATAATATGAATAACCCAAAAAGAAATAGCCTGCTTACAGAAATATATCCAATCAGGTTGTGGTATAAGTTATATGTTTTGAGTAATTGCTTTCCTTAATTGCTATGACCAAGGAAAAATTAGAATCGAGATTAATCGATGACAATCTGTCTCTAACCAAGATTTATTTTAGAACCTTAAACTTAATAGCAATATTACAAGCAACACAAAGCATACTCCTGGTACGTAGTTTCGACCTATATTCTCACAAGAAAATGTTCTGTTCATTTCTACATCAAATTTTGTACATAATTTCCTGTGAGTTTTTTGTGTATAATACTGTACATAATAATATCACAAAATTCGATCATATTTTTCAATATTGAATTTTATTCTGTAATGAACATAGAAACTAGAATTGATTTTAACGAAATAAATAAATTTGTGAGATTAAATTCAGTAAACAGCAAGTTTAATTGACTAGTAAGAGCAGTAAATAGAATATGAATGCTGATGTTGGCAAGAAGTAACACCGACTTGTTAGAAGATGAAAGAAGAGTTGACAGACGGTCATAGGGGAGAACAATTCAGAAGTAATGTCTCATTCACATGTTATTTCAATTTAAAATCGAATATTTCAACACACGTTCATAAATTCATCAAGAAAGCTGAAAACACATACATAATTTGTAACTAATTTTTCGGAAAAAAGATTAAAAAACTTAATGATAGTTATAACATAGGAGTAATTCGTGATTTTTTTTTGAAACAGTTGCTGAGTGATTTATTAATAATTGCAAATTTTTGAAGGTAATTCAAAACGTAACAGTTGTTTTTTTTTATAGAAACTATTTAAAATACACAAAATACGTAGTAGGCCGTTTTTTCAACTTCTCGCTACACGCATATTTATGGCCTTACATCTGACCTCATTAGTTCATTCAAAGATGAAAAAAATATTATTATCGCGAGAAGAATCTGAAAACTCAACCAGATTCATTCATAATTAAAAGATGAAACATCTAATGATCTATACATACTTTCAGAATTATATCATAATAAATAGACTTTTTTGGTTTTAATTCTGTATATTTAATTTTATTTTTGACGTTTCGACTTTCTAACCGAAAGTCTTCATCTGAAAAAATGATGAACGAAATCATCGTCTGTGTTTGGAGTAAATGTTACCCTGATCAAACATTTCAGAAATTAAGTGCCAGACTGATCGGACACAAACGAGGCAAGAAAAAACATGAAATCGAAAATTAGTGTGCTCTGATTCTACATTCTCCAAAAAACACTGCATTTGAATTACAACTTAGTGGTTATTGTAGAATTCAAGAATAACTATATAAAATGCTGACTCTTGAGAAGTGCCACATCAATTTAAATGAAAAGGATACCATCCATCGTGAAAGAGATACGAGTACTCAGAATATGAGTATATTCTTACATATCTTACCCTCTAGGATCATTTTGAATTTGTAGCGTTCATTTTGGCGATGTTTTCACTCTTACCCTCTTCTTGTTGAGTTTCTTTATTATACGTGTAGCCAGAAGTTGACAAAATCGCTTTCACGTGTTTCCTGAAAATAATCTTCATTACAAAAATTGCTTCACATTTTTACTAACATGAATTGATTCAAATAATCATCATATTCTTTTTTTATTTTCAGTTTTTCTAATAATTCATTTATATTCTTACTGCAGTGCGAAATCATAATTTGAGTCAAGTAATTATTTGATATGAACAAGTGAAAATTTCAATCATCAACACACATTTTTGAAGATTAAGTTGTAAGCGTGTTAATTTTAAATTCTTGTTATAACTTTAAATACAGAATAATAATCGAAATCGGAAACAATCATTTTTCAAAGGTACTTTTCATACAGATAAATGTTTAATACCAATATGTAATTCTATTCCAATTTGTGATACAATTTCGAAATAGAATTGGAACAATCAGTGAAATCAAGAAAATCATGAATAATTCTAGAGAATATGTGATTCTGGGCTTTTTCAAATTTTCAAATCATTATTTCACCAAGCCTGCATAATATCGCAAACGACAGAATCATAATCTGAAAAAATTTTGACGAATGATACTTGTGAGAGTTTAGTTGGATTTTGATTTTCTGATCGAAGTTCACATGTAATAGAGATTTGATTTTTTTTCGACTGATGTCACTTTTGATAGTTTATTATAGTTTTCTATTTTTATCAAATAAACTTGCTTATATAATATATATGTATACAGAGTGTAGCAGCTAAGCGAGCTACTTCGAATAACTTTTATGTTATTAAAAATACAATATCATTCTTTAAGATCACCACAGTATGTGTTTGTATCATTCTGCTTTGATTGTGTATTCACAAGGCAGACATTTATTCTATCCGTAACTTCGTAAGCTACGAATTCGTGTGTATATTTAGTACATCTAGAAATATTTTTGGGTATGAAAGTTATCGGAATATAAGGAAGAATGAAAATGCAATCTCATTTAGAATACTAATTTTTGCTTTGTTCTCAGAACAAGCAGAACAGCAATGGCAAATGTAGTGTGGTAAGGGCGGGACGCCGAATGCCAAATTTTCCCGGAGAGCGCACACGCTAGCGACCGCGCACAGACGGTTGCCTTGACAACGGAGCGGTGGATAATGATCACAGAACAGACAATGTGGCTGGTGCTAGCGGCGCCATGCTGTCACTACATGCGTGTGCGCGAATACGCTTGCACCTCAGACCCTCCTCAGTTGATCTCAACGCGACGCCCGGCGCCGGAAATGACACACGCACAAGGGTTGTGTGACTCTTTAGGTACCTGTATAACTTATATATGTTCATAGAATATCCTGATAAGTAGTCTACAAAAAGTTTAGTATTTCTTGGTTGATATGTAAAAACGGAGATTCAGCCATATTCACCGAGAATAATGTTCAAGATCCTCGTAGCACGTATCGAATGCACGTCGATAAAAACAACATAGATACCACAAATATCTTCTTTATTGGGTAGAAAAAGAGCTTTTGTAGCTATGTATTTCCAATGAGATAATGAATATCATATACTTACATAAGAAATGAATTCTTTCACATAATGATACCTTTACCAATGGAAAATCGTTTTAACCGTTATGCTTTTCTCTGCCTTTTGACTTGATTGACAATCACATGAATTTCACTTGCTTATCAGTAAATACAAATGTATCAAATGTCCAATGTGAATATCTGGCAAGTTTGACGTGACGTTGCCGTGCCTTGACGTTATGTTGACGGTCCGTATAGTGAGAATCGACCTTTATTCATGCTTTTTAGCGCATTTTTACAGAAGAAAATCTGATGTGAACATCACGTGACTTATTTGTACATCATTTGATATATACACACATTTATTCAATGAAGTTTTCTGTCACTTCAGATTATAATTAATATAAGTTTAATAATATTTTGACATGTAAAATGTCAATAAAATCAAAAAATTGACAACAAATTATCATTGACTATCTTATCATTTCAATTGAACTGATTTTTTTATACGGCGAATTGTGAATGTCTGTTATACATTTAAACTGAACTTCGGGCTCAGCCAATTGATACAAAAATAGTAGATAACTATTTTGATGCTACAACAATTTCAAACACTGAATTTCAATATGCTATGGCTGATCATTCTAGATTTATGCAAAAAATTCAGAAAAAGTCTCAAGTAAAGTGCACTTCCGGCTTGGCCGATTCATACAAAAATAGCAAATAACTATTCTGATATAAGATCACGCTCAAATACTGAGTTTCAGTAACTTACGGCTGATCATTCTAGATTTATGAAAATTCGGAAAAAGTTTCAAGTAAAATGCACTTCCGGTACAAACGATTGGAATGATAATGCGAGTTGTACAACTAAACCCTGTACCAGTCCTAAATGCAAAATTTTAACATTATACGTTTAACCAGTTTTGAGACTTGCAAGTTACGAACGCACGCACGAACGCACGAACGGACATTCGTACCAAATCAAGCCAAAAATAGTCAAAATTGATACAGAGATGCTCGAAACGGATATTTTCATCAAAATCTCGATAGGTGAATTTTGTCGGTTTCATAATACTTGTACTTTACAAGTGAGTAAAAATACGCTATTATATGCACTTTGGCTGTCTCAGCAAGCACTTATAGGCTTAAAACAGGTATTTAATGAAAGCTGCTGCTCTGTAGGTTTGCACAAATTGCTAGATTTTCTTATTTATACGCTCAGTTTTGGATGAAGAATGAATAAAAAATTCAAAAGGTAATTACTGCTGAACTATGAATAATTGAAATTTGAAAATTGTTACACAGGATGAGCAGCATGTCAGTAATTGAATTTTATATGCTAAATTTCGAGCCGTTATGGGCTAGTACCCATTTTAGGGTAGAAACTATTTATTTCAATATCTCGCAAGTTACATAAGATATTGACATACGGTTTCCGATGTCAGAATCAAAATGAGTTCAACTTTTGTTTTTACGATTAATTTGTGCCAGTACATGACCACCCGCTACGCATTCTCTTGAATCTGTAGATTTGAAAGTAATTTTCAAAGATTTTTTTATATAACCTTAATAACACAACTTGAAACAGGTATTAAATGAAAGCTGCTGTTCCGTGGGTTTGCCCAAACTGCTTGATTTCAAGCTCAGTGATTGTAGGAGATGGTTAATTACGAAATCTCTGAAGTAACAAACATTCATAAGCTGTCAAAAATGCGCTTCCATCATCAAGATGATTTTTCAATTTTTTACTTGATAAACGCTATATCCGATTGTGAACCAGGTCTATCGATCTTTTGGATGACTTTCATTTCTTTTGTACCTTTTTTTGAGTAAGTTTATGAACGTAGCTGTTCAGAGGTTAACTTAATTAAGACTTGTTAGAATCAGCGTCAGGGACGCGAATTGTTGCCGTCTCGTTTCACATTATATTGATTATACCTTCTGTCGTTTTGCATATATTCTTCATTTTACTTTTGAATGAACTTCATAAAATATTCACTTCTTGGGTAAATTTGATTCTCATTTATTTTTGTGAAAATTACCTACCATTTCGATTTTCTGGGAGTAATTTATGAAGTGTTTCATTTTTCAGCTGATGAGTAAGTATCGCTGTTTGGGATATTGTTTTATTTCATGTTCTGCGGCATATTGATCAATGCTGACAGATCTAGTTCCAATATTCTACTCGTCTATCCTACATTTTTTTAACAGTTACTTATGCATTTGTGTGCCTGGAGACGGGAAGCTAACAATTGCTTGGCGTTTAATTTCTATTCCACTTGAATTCATTTTAGGTAACGTCCAGTATCACTTTGGAAAAGTTTAATTTTGTCGAATGCTAACCTCCCCACTGCTCAGTCCGGCCCTGGGATTGTTAAACTCTAGTCCTACAAATGATATGTTTCCATTCAGTTCTCATATATTGTGTATTTATGTAATTAATCTACAGCTACATATATATATATATATGTATATATATATATATATATATATATATATATATATATATATATATATATATATATATATATATATATATATATATATATATATATATATATATATATATATATGTCTATTTTACTGACAGCAATATACTGGATTAGATTTAATACTTCTCCAAGCGCTCAGACTGAAGAAGCAATGGTATCGAGCAATGTTCAGATGCGTTAACAGTTCATTTTTTTTACTTCAATAATCGGAACAAAACTTTGACACACGTTAATCGGGCAAGGTAGTATGTCCTATGCAAGATTACTTGTCACTATATAATCATTGTAATTGTGCAAGGACCATAAGACCAACCGTAACACTCTTTTGTTCACTTATTGCGCACAGTTATTGTCACTTTTTCCTTGTAGGCTAATGCTACAAATGTCAAATTAACGAAGCTCTGATTTTTCTAGAAATTACTGTTTTCAACGCTTTTTTTTGTTTTTCTCGGCAAAATAGATTCTGTCGAGAAAAATCAAATTTTGTTTTGAAGTTCCTGCAGTTCTCTACAAATTATCTTCTTGGGGTATTATGATTGAAATTATAGTTTTAGAGATAGATGCGCAAAACAAGTCAAAATTGCAAATTTCAATGTTTGAAAATTGTTTAATTGAAAGTGACAACTTTAATTAAGGTAATTTTTGATATTTTACTCTCAAGCACCCATCTAACATAATGGTATACACGGATTGCTGCTGAAGAACAGCCTATAACTACCTCCTGAATACGCAAATATCGAAATAACTTTATGCTAAATGGTTACAATTTTTTCTTATTTTGATGGGCAGAGCTGGTATTGATTAAGCAAAACTTAAATAAGTGCTTTTTCATACCATGGGAAAAAAATAAAAAACGTAGTCCAAACCACGAATTGCTCATAAAACTATGTTCAACAGGTAATGGTTTAGGTGACACTTTCTGGATTTATTATGATATGAAAATATTATCCCATTGAGCTCAGCTCAGGTGATGTCGGATCTGCCCTCTTTGCAAACTTTGCTCATTGAATATACAGTGTGCCCAAATTTTACATGCTATTCAAGATCTCGGAAACTATGGAAACATGATTCCATTTGAATGGGAAAACATGTATATTTGAAAGACCACTTCAAAGAAGATTTTGTTTGCTGTGACTCTTCAATATATCATGTAATGATAGCGAGAAACTTATTTTCGTCAATTTCTTTTCTCGCAGGTACAAATTATCAATTCTAGTTCACTAAGGAGTATCATACACACAATTTTATTTTGCAGGGTTTCAATAATATTCTAGTAATGAGTTTTTCTTACGTTCAAATTCCGTATTTTGATAGGTGAAGCTCTAATGATCCATACATGTTTATCAGAATTAGATTGTGATAAATAGATTTTTTAGATTAAATTTTGTATATTTATTTTCATTTTTTGACGTGAACTATTTAGATACTTGCCTTGTTTATTTTTGTATTAATTTTTTCCAATGAAGATTTTCGGATAGAAATTTGAGATGCCAAAAATAAAAATGAATATATAGAATTTAATCCAAAGAATCTATTTATTAGGTGAATCTCTTTCAACATGATGAAAAAAATCCTTTATGAATGAGATTAACTTTTTCTACGAAATAATCATTGAAGTGATGATAATCAAATTACTTGAAGAATAATTCCGTCATACATATAAATTACTATTAAATGTTATGGAACTATTTCTAGCTTCCTTTTCTCGGACGATGGTTCAATTGCAAAAGTCAATAGATCAATTTTTGATCTAATGCATCTCCACTTGAGTGGTTCGGATTATAGGTAGTTTTTGGGATTTTTAGTACGGAAGAAAAAATAAAGGGGTAGTAGTAAGGGGACAAAAACTCCTCTGTAGACAGATCCAGAAGTTAATGAGGAATAAGTGAATTACAAAGTTGTACCATGGGACTATGAAAGGATTATACTGCCATAAGAAAGTACTCAGGGGAAAGTCTAGTTCTGGTCACTTGCTTTGCTATCTTCAAGACTTCACAGTAAGAACAGGATCGTACTTAAGGATGTATTCTCAAAGTATTGCCTCGAAATTCGAAAGTATCGTCCAATAAATAATGAGCTTATCTAGTCTAAATTTTTTCTTATATGGATTTGACGGAAATTCTTTTCATTACAAGTCGAATTTTGAGTTGGGGCCTTCGCATTTGAGTATTAAGGTCAGCAAGTACAGTTTACCGATTGAGAATAGCAGTTTGGAGGCCGAGCTTCCGCAAGGTTTCCAAATATTATGCGAAATCGGTACTGCACTTATTGACCGTGATGCTCACAGAATTTTTTGCACGATAGGAAGATCAATTTGATTTATTGTTGGTGATTGCTTATTAACTGTGAGATGTCAAGTTTGACATTTTATCGTGAATATTCTATTACAAATAAAGATAAATAAATTAATATATAATGATAATACAGAGTGATCAATGAAGATTGTCTGTCACGTGACCAGCAAAAGTTCGCATTATGATCAAAACTATCTTCATAGAATAAAGTTAGTATAAATTTATTTATCTTGATAATTATGTTACCGACATTTCAAGAACACAGTGGCGTATATTTCGCATATTTTATGACGGATTTATCCATAATCTGATTCAAAAGACAAGGAAGTAAATGAATAGCTGTATTATGGAATGATTATTGAAAATTTATTATTACTCTACCAAATTATGTTTTCAGAGGAAATATCATCTGTTACTTGAAACTCACTATCTCAAGCAGGTGGCAAAGAAAAAATCAGAACAAGGCGGCATGGACAATGAATCATTTTTGATCACTCTGTATAACAGCTTGCATGGTAAAATCAATATACCATCTTGAATAGAGGCCAGATGAACATATGAAAACGCCCAATCGTGCAAAAAGGTCATTAATATCGTCATAAGATAATTTTCATACTTTTGAGAGTATGTTGCCTTGCTAAATAACAGTCGACGCCACCTGAAAACCTATCAATCAGACAGTAACATGTCTAAGGAGCCAGTCAAAATTATAAGTATTCATCAATTGTCATTTATTATACCATAAGTAGTTGAAGTATTATCGATTATTTTTGTGGTGCTATCACGAATGTTTATTGTGCTTGCGTTTGAATACCACGAGTGTGCAGCACGAGTGGTATTCACAAGCACATAAACATGAGTGATTGTCCCACAAAAATAGTCTATAATACTTTAACTACAAATGGTATATGGAGGACTATTCCAGGAGTCAAACCATTTTTTCAAATTAGTTTTTTATGAATCTTGTAACAACTCACGTAATTTTCATAGGAACGAGTGAACAAACTTTTGCCATACTGAAAAATTAGAATTTCTTGCATTTCCTTTGACGAATAATAGAGAAATAAATTGCGCCTTGATATGGAGTCTAGTTCAGAAAGATTTGGTGATAGATCAGAAGATAAAATTGATGAAGTTATTCAGAAGAATATTCCATTAAAAACGAAGAAAGCACAAATTGAAGGTATTCATATCTTTGAGTAAAATACTCACTCTGACCACTAGTGTAATACCCGATGGTATTTCTACACGTCCAAATACTCACTGATATGCACCGTTTCTATGGCAATCTAGCATTGTTAACCTTGTTACAAATACTACGAATGGCATAGTCGAAGAATATTCGGCAAGACAATATTTTCAGTATACCAATGTAATACTCGCAACTATCTGTTAGCGTACAATTGGTAGAATTTAAATTAGATACACATGATGGTAATAATATTGATCAGCTATATTGGTGATATTTTCTCAGTACAATATTGATTTGACTCGTTAATTCTGCAATCTTGATTACAAATAAACAGATCCTATTAGACCTTGAATATTTCTGAGAATAAATCTATGTTACTAAATAACTGTTGATTTTTTTTCGCGGATTTTCAAATGCTGTTTCACGAAATTTGTGCAATTTTTGAGACCTAATACGTGCATACGTACGTATAAATCACTCCTTCTTCTCAAAATAAGGTTGGCATGAATCCCATTCATGTAACATCCAAGTGGCATTCGTTTTTCGCTAGACACCCTTATTTTAATCTATCTTTCTGCATTGATTCTTCCACATTCATATTATAATCTTTGTAACATCTATAATTCCCCCTCTTCCTACTCTTATTCTTTTTCTCAACACTATTGAGGGGATTCTTCTGAAGTGGTTTTCTAGCTTTTTACCCATCTTTTTGCGGGCCGTCCTGGTTGTCATCTGAGTGTTGGTTGTTAGTTCTCAGCTATTTTGATTAAACGTTTATAATCAGTTCTTTCGATATGTTCGTTTCACTCTTTCCTTCTTTCTTTTATAAATCTACTAATATCCTTTATATTACATTCTTAGCCGTAGAGTGCGGCTACCAGTCGTCAAGCTACGAGTACTTTTAAGTTTTTGTGGAAAGTACGCCACAGAGTAGTCATATCATAGTTCAGAGAAAATCCTACTATCTTTTCACTTACTTGTACGAAGTAAAAGTAAATATTGTTAGACCGAAAAAGTTCAGATCTCAAGAATTTGACTTTTTTCGACTTGATGTCGGTATGCATGTATATATGTGCGTCTGGATATGCGTGCGCCCGCATATAACCTGCTGATCTCAAAACCTGCCTTACGTATGATGTCAAAGTTTTGTATTTGAGACTGCCCTAGGATCTCATTGCGCACCTCGCATTATGGTTGCAATCGTCTGTACCGGGAGTGCATTTCACTCGATTTGATGCTCATATCCTATTTTCATTGAGATCGACTAAGCCGGAAGTGCACTTTACTTGACAGTCTTTTCGAATTTTTCGCATAGATCCGGAATGATCGGCCGTAGAGTATTGAAATTTGGTATTTCAGTCTGCTATCACATCTGAGCATAACAATCGCCTGAACTAAAAATGCACTTTTGTAATTTTTTTTTTCAATTTTGCGTGTAAATTCTGAACTGATTGCCGTAGAATCCTAGAAACCAGTATTTAGAAATGAATCATTTCTAAAATGAACAATATTCTCACTCAATTTATACTTGACCATAAGCAATTTCAAGCAGAGAACTAATACTTTTCTCCTTGTATTATTACCTGGAAAACTCTTCAGATATCTGTCGCAAACAGTATCGGAATCAGAGTATTTTTTGTCAACTTTTTCAGGCTAAAAGTGAAAAAGATTTTTCCAGTTGTGCTATTTCAATTATTCTTGTAATATACTGCATTTTTATGTTTTTTTCTTTCTATTATCAGATTATGTGATAATGACGCCGTACACAATTATTCTATTGGATCTTGTGAAATTTCAAGAAGAGTATCCCAGTAAAATCGATGAAACTCATTTGAGTATTCCATAAAATATCTAGATAGTCCACTGAACAATGGATTTGTAGATATAAATTATGCTCTTGATATGGGATGCAAATTACATACGGGATCGTAAGCAATAGTAGCTCTACTCTGAATGCTTAATGATTTTGATGCACTTGATAATCATATGTCAATTTTCACAATCAGTAGTTATAATTAAATTGATGTGAAGTATTTGCAGATAGGACTTTTTCTTATTAATGGTTCGAACAACATACTTGAAATTTGCTGCAAATAGGGGTGTAGGTTTGTAGCTATCTCAGTACCTGATGTTGAGAAAGAGTATTAATGAATTGATGTTGCGTGGCTGCGGATACTTCTGAAGCACAAGAGCATTGATTCATAATTTGATTTTCATATTCTTCAATATGGACTGAATCTCTTATTCTTACCATCTTCAAAACGTCTAATTGAGCTGTATAATTAGAAGCAAAATGATAAAATGTATAATATTTATAAAGAGAAAGATTTTTATCATTTCAAATCAACGACATATTAACAGCATTCCAATGGTAAGTGGACTAATATTTCTGGTGATCAATTGATGAAATCCTATTTTTCTTATGGAATATAAATGTTAAATTCCGATTAACGGGTATTAGAATATGATTTATTGAATTTATTGAAGAATGTTCTACCAGTCATACGGCATCGCTTGTGATTTATGCGCGACGCGACGCCATCACAATCCAATCTCCCAGTAAAGCAGAGCGATTACTGTTATTCTAGTACTGATTATAAGTAGGTATTTACTAGTCACCAGATACTCTAATTCTGAAAATATTAGTCTTTAATATAAGTATCGTTCAACCGAAATGGAATTTTCAAATACTTTACAACTACGTCAGTATCATGAATATTGTTATCCATCAGTATATTACTTCTGGAAAAATCTGCTGTGGTCACATAGAACTTCCCCGATTTTGAATTTCATGGCCAGTTTCATCGCTGTTCCATGAAATTTAGAGTGTCACATTAATTGACAGTTGTCACTGTCAAAGTAACAGCTGTCATTATTAAAATGATAGGTGTCATTGTTGAAGTGACACAAGGCGATTATTTTTTAGTCCTCACATAAAATTCAAAAAAATGGAAATTACTTCTTCAACTTTTTGGGGCCTTTGATTCATTGGAACAAACAGCTCTGATATTTGATCGCCGAAAATGTAATTTGAGGATGGTAGCCTAGATTCTACTGATTAAGTATTCATTTTATACTTCCACTAATCTTATCTCCTCCAGAGATTTGAATTGATACCAAAAACGTTAGAACCAAATTACTTACTTTGATAAAACAATTGACTAACGTTTGCATATGAATATGAATTATAATAATTCTCATATCATTCTATGATTCTCATTATTTTTTTGCTTCGGAAAAAAATAACGAATTTTATAATAACTCAAATTTTAATAATATATATATATATATATATATATATATATATATATATATATATATTATAACTATATATGCAGTTCGCAGTTTTTGTATGAAATTTTTATTTATATGATTTCTTCTTTATCTTGTCAGCCGTGCAATCGGCATTTGTGCCCGATAGATGGTGTTGCTTGTAGTTTTTGCTGCAGCGCACCTTTTATCGTAATAAGTTTATACACTCTTGGGACCAAGTCTTGAACATCTTGGGCTTGGCTATACTGTACTGAGAAGTCCTAATAAGGACGAAACATATGTCTACAGTTGCATCCTCGATCTAAGATGATGGTGACTTTAGCCCCGACTCTTAGATTTGAATTTTCTATGGAAAACAATTCTTTTTTAGAATTATTTATTTTTTGAATGTTCCATAGCACAAGCACCTTACATATTTCGCAGTTTTTTGCGAAATTTTTATTTATGTGATTTCTTCTTTAATATATATATATAAATATATATATATATATATATATATATATATATATATATATATATATATATATATATATATATATATATATATATATATATATATATATATATATATAGATATATATATATATATATATATATAAGTATATTTCACACTCCTCCTGTTTACGGTAGTTATTACAATCATCGTCACATGGTCGACGGGACAAGGAATCCCCATTAGCATAGGTTTTTTCAGATCCATGACGGGTTCCAAAATATATACCTGCAGATGTTCCAACCAACGAGCTGTTTGTCCTTCAGGATTCCTGAGCTTCATCAGCCACTGCAGCGCTGAATGATCCGTTCTGACGACAAATTTTCGGCCGTATAGTAAGCTGTGAAAGTTCTCAATCGATTTGATTACAGCATAGAGTTATTTTTTTGTAGCGCACCAGTTCTTCTGGGCCTTATGTAGAGTTTTGCTCTAAAAGCCAAATACTTTCTCAGCACTGTCTTGTTCTTGAGAGAGAGCAGCTCTAATTCAAGAATAGTTAGCGTCCGTATCCAAGAAGAATTTGCCCTCTGCGTTTGAGTGCGCCAACACTGGAGACATCGTAAGAGCATTCTTTAGATTTTCGAGAGCTTCTTGATCCTCACAGGTCCACTCAAATTTTCTATTATTTTCTGATAAAGCAACTTGCGGCTTGGCAATCAATGATAGGTTCTTGATAAATCGGCAATAATAACTGGCCAAACCCAGAAAGTTTCTCGGTTCCAAGTTCTCACAGCTTCAATTTTCTTTGAATCTGACTGGCTCTAGACTCCTGTACTGGACAATACATGTCCCAGATATTTGACTGTCTTCTGGAACAAGTGACATTTCTTCGGGCATAATTTTAGGTTGGCTACTTTCAACCGGTGAAACATTCGTCTCAATCAAGTCATTTCTTCTTCAAAGTCTCTCCCATGAACTATCACATCATCAAGGTAGACAAGTGCAGTTTCATGACAACCCGCACAAGACATAAATGCTGTCTTTTCTTCATATTTTTCGTTAATTTCAACTTGCCAGTATTTATTCTGCAAGTTTAAAGAAGAAAATCATCCTGAATTTCCAGCAGCATCGAGAGTGTCATCGATCCTTGGCAGAAGCTATGAGTCTTTCTTCATCACCTCATCTAATTTCCGGTAATCCACACAAAATCGAGTAGAAGCATCTTTCTTCTTGATCAAGACAATCGGAGAGGCCCACGGACTTGTCGATGGTTCAATGACTCCTTTTTCCTGAATGCCGATTACCAGTTCCTTAACTTCATCAATCCAGGATATAGGTGTCCGCCTTAGGAGCTGTTCAATCGGCTGTGCATCTCCAACATCGATTTTATGCTGAATCAGATGTGTACACCCAAAATCACTTGAATCTTTGTCAAAGATATTCTGATATTGCAGCAGCAAATCGTGTAACTTCTTTTTTCGTTCCTTCGTCAACTTGGCGCTGCTTCTGTTGAATAAATCTTGTATTATGTGGCTCAGTTGCCTTGAAAATGGGTCCTTCTTGATAACTGTACTCTTCATCTTGCGAATCAATGTGACGGTCTCTAATCTACCTGACTATGTAGCTTTTTCAATTTGAACTGGACTATCGGAAATGCTCAGAGTCCTAACCACCAGTCGTTAGGAGTTTACAAAAGCTCTGGCTAGTACAACGGATTTATTCCAACTCAATGTCCTGTCTGGTTCAAAGTTATACGTCGCACCTTTTGGAATGTTGTCTAGCTTGAGTGAAACCCTCTTCTCCGACCGAGAAGCTACCAAAAAATTCTTTGGAGCAACAACATCCGTCTCTTCCATTTCCATTTGTCGACAATGGAAAAGTACTTCTTCTTCAATATCAATTCACAGGACAACGCTGTTCAAATCCAAGACACAACCAAGATCCCGCAGGAACTCGACGCCCAAAATACAGTCATCCACAATTGCAGCAATGAATGCTTGATACTTTTCCTTCAAATTGCATATTGTGAATTCAAGCTCCTTCTCACTGAATACTATCCTGTCTCCATTTGCTGTCTTAAGTAAAATCCGCTGATTCTGGACACGATTTCTTGGAATTTGTCTTATTCGTGCGAAAACTTTTGGATGCACAACAGTGACATTCGCCCCAATATCTAGCAGCATCAGAGCTGGGATAAGTATTCAAAAAAAGTACTGAAATACTAAGTACTAAGTACTTACAGAAAAATACTTACAGTATAAGTACCAGTATTACTTAAAGTACTTTTCTCAAGGTACTTAAGTACTAAGTATAAGTACTTTATATCATAATATAACATACCTCAGTCCATAATAGAGGTACTAGAAATACAATCATTAGTTACAAGTTACAAGTGATATCTCCAAGTAGCATAATTTTAAATTATGAAAATAAAATCATTTATTCCAGGAAGCAGCACCTGCTCTATGCTGAATTCATAAAACTAAAGTTTATTGAAAGAATCAGTAGAGAAATTAATTCCTAATAGTATTATAGTTATTATTTGCTTTCAAAAGTGAAGACTGATAAGTTTTCACAAATTTTATTACTTAAGGCACAAAGTTCTGGTGAATTAATTATTCCGAAAAAAAAAAATGCGTTCTATGGGTGCTGATGAAGTGTATTATATTTCATGAACTTCCTAATGGTAGGATAATCATTTCGCATTTCTCAATCTGTTCGTTTGTCTACTAAATATTCTAGTAATTCCAATTCAAATTTGGTCACTGATTATTATTTGTTCATATCTATCGTTTTCTTGATTTCGATTTTATCGTCGCCATAAAAGTCGAAAAAATCATCAGAGCTGATAAAATCGTTGGTTTTGCGAAGTATTGAGGCAATAAATGTTGATTTTGTAGGTTTGATAGTGAGAAATTAGAATTTATACTCTATGCAGGTCATCTCTGAAGGTCTGCTACTTTAAATATTTTGTTTCCCTCTCAATATGAAAAAATAAATGTACCAATTCTCTACAGAAGATTAATTTGAGTCGTCTAATTCCAAAACCCTCAGTCAAATTTTTTTTTTTGTTTTTTTGGTTTTTTTCCAATATTTGTGAAGTTGTCTATCTGATGTATTCCCTACTGAGTTCCAAAAGTGGCTCAGTACTATGTAAATGGTATAGGAAAAAAAGTGGTTACTCTCAATTCTGGCCAAGTCAATGGAATTCAAATCCGTCCGAATCATATGCCAACTGAACTAACTGAAGGAACTAAATGATCTTCAGTTACACGCTAACTTGCTTTTGCTTCCGTTTATCGGGCGAATATGAATATCATCAAATAAGACATAAATCAGCTTATCATTGTTTTCTAAAAAGTAGATGAAACTGACTTAGCCGGATTCGTAACTAAACGACTCATATATCTCCTTATCAAATTTTCCTCGTTCTTAAATTATAAATTGGGTATAAAATCCATCTGTATTATAAAGGAGAAGGTATAATAAAAAAAAAAAAATTATAATAAAATACATTGCTTGGAAATAATTCTCTGTTCACTCACTTGGATATGATAGTAAAAGGTTATCCTACAATATTTGATTGTAAAATATGAAATTGTCTGTTGATCTATAAGCTATGACACTTAACTCCTATCATGGAATCCATTTGGTCCAAATGCAATAAGTTTCAACCTGCATTTATTAGTGAAAACTGTGCTATTCATGATACTTCAAGTACTATGAGAATACTTCAAGTATTTATAAATACTTACAGTACATCTGAAGTACTTAGAGTACTTTTGAGTACTTCAAATATTTTTGAGTACTTACAGTACTTTTAGAATACTTAAAATACTTTTTTTACTCACAGTATTAAGTACATATAAATTTTTGCTTAAGTACTAGTAAAAAGTACCACTTGGAAAAAGTACTTCAAGTGAAGTACTTCAAGTACACAATTCACTTTAAGTAATACTGTAAGTATTTTTATTGTGAGTATTACCCAGCTCTGAGCAGCATCTTGCATGGTACGTTCCCCACGAAACCTTCTGCAGCTGAACTACTTTCTATTTTGAGTACCTGAAGATTTATGACCCTTGGGCTCTTGATGAAAGATGCAGCCAGCCCATCAAAGCTGGCTAAATTCAGTTCTCCGACGACGTGTTTGTGCCACAGTTGACGGTACGCTTGGCACGACAGTTTGCGCGAAGATGGTTCTCCTTGCCACACTGCCAACATCTCATTCTTCTCCTCTGTCCAGGTGAGGTCGGTATAAATCGAGAAGGAGATCGCTTTCGTTGGCGACTTCCTGTATAAGTCATGGTCCTTCTTACATCGGGCTCTTTCTCATCACGCTCAAGCCACCTTATTCTCTTCGCCAGTCTTGATGCCTCCGTGGCCGCCTCAATTTCCAAGGCCTTTATTAGCTCTTCTCTCACTGTCTTTGGATTCGTTAATCGAACAACTCGTCTAATCTCGTCGTCGCTGATGCCGTCCATAAATTGTCTCACCGCTTCGTATTCCTGTGTTGAGCCAGGACAATGTGCAAAAGCTTTCCGAGCCAGACTTTGCACAGCATACGCAAATGTAGTCAAATCCTCCTTATGCAGTTGTGTGCGGTTGCGAAGCTGTCCATGTGGTAATTCTTTTATGTGCTTTTCTCCGAAGCACAGCTTCTACTCAGACATAAGCTTCCCATAATCAAAGCGTCCTTTTTCATTCAAACCTGAGAGTACCGCTAAAGCTGTATGTCGGAGCATTTCAGCCAGCACAATAACTCTTTGCTCCGTATTCCAGCAGTTATTCTTCAAAATGAGCTCAAATTGAGCCAAATAAGCATCCCAAGATGTCTTGCCATCAAACAGCGTCGGCTTCAAGGTGAGGTTAGCTAGGATTTCTCTTGGTGTAGATACTGGAACATTTTCTATTCGTAGGGATGCGCTATTGGTATTGAGACTGAGGCTCTGCATCTTCTTGGTGACAATAATAATGTCCAATTTTGCTTCCATAACTTGATGCTTTACCTCAGTGAGTTCTAGATGAAATTGTTCTTCAATCCTCTGGATCCTACTTGTCATAGTCTCAGTCATTTTTTGTTTATCGATTGTATCTGCTTCGCTACGATCTCTTCCACTGCCTGCACCTCTTCAGCTACTGCGTCTTCCACTGCTTGCATCTCTTCAACCATCGCCACTTTCTCTGCTACGAACGCTTTTTGTTCAGCTGCCGACGTCTTTATGAATTCTATCATCATCTTCAGGTGATCCTGCATCCCGCTGGTGGCCATGCTTCTCGTCTTGGCATTTACAATAGTCCCAACTCAATTTGAAACACTTCACAACACTGCAACCTAATCCACTCTGCGTCGTCCAGACACAAAATTATTCTCACTGAATTTCTCAGGATCCCACTTCTGACACCTATTTGTCACAAATTTTATTGTTAATAATTTATTATGACAGGTTACAATGTAACTATTTATTTCATACACTTGTATGATCACTATTTCGCTCACAGCAAACCGTACTGAATGACCGATTCTCTCCTAGCTCACGCTCTTATATACCCAGTTCAACAATGGGCAAACGTTCTATTGTCTAGCAGTTGATGCCTGGCAACCACCGAACATCTAGTAACCACAGGCTGTCAATCACGTCCGGCAATTGAACATCGACTTGGTCAATACTAACTAGGACTAAAGTTACAATGAATTATTGGCTAGATAACAAATTCAAATAAATAATAATGTAAACTTATTACTTGAAATATTTCCCATTTGTGACAATATATGTATGTATGTACGTAACTCGCAAATTCCAAAACCCTTGAAACGTATAATGTTGAAATTTTGTTTTTAAGACTGGTCCAAGATCTAGTTCTGCGTCTCGCATTGTGCTCGCAATCGTCTATACCGGAGGTAGACTTTATTCGAAGCTCTTTACTTACTTGTTCTAAGTACAAGAAAGTATTGTGGAAACGACCAAATTCACCTATCAAGATTTTGATGGCAATATCCGTTTTGAGCATCCCTGAATCCATTTTGACTATTTTTGGCTTGATGTCGGTACATATGTTCGTGCGTTCGTGCATAACTCGCAAATCTCAAAACTGGTCGAACGTATAATGTTGAAATTTTATATTTAAGACTAGTATAGGGTCCAGTTGTGCACCTTGCATTATGGCTTCAATCGTCTGTACCGGAAGTGCAGTTTACTTGAAACTTTTTTAGAATTTTTCTACAAAATCAAGAATGATCAACCGTAGGATGTTGAAATGCAATATTTGAACTTGATGTTGTATCAGAATGGTTATCTGCTATTTTTGTATGAATCGGCCAAGCCAGAATTACACTTTACCTGAAAATTTTTCTCAATTTTTTCCATAAATCTGGAATTATCAGCCATAGCATATTGAAATTTAATGTTTAAACTTGTTGTAGCATCGAAATAGTTATCTACTATTTTTGTATGAATCGGTCAAGCCGAAAGTGCAGTTTATGAGTAGAATAGACATTCAGAATTTGCGGTATGAAACAATCAGCTCAATTGAAATGATTAGGTAGGCGATGATAATATGTTTTCAATTTCTTAATTTTGTTTGACATGTCAGAATATTTTTCCCTGAATTTCATTTTGTAAGCATGGTAAAAAGGACAAAATTGGATCAGAACATGCTTTTTCATACAAATTTAAAATTAATTTTCATTATGCTTGTCACACGGTCAATCTTTAATTTCAGCATTATTGAACTCCAAATATACATACTTATCAAACCTCCTGGAGGCATGAAAAACAAAATGAGGCACTGAAATCTACGACTACGGTCTAAAAGTACAAGGAAATATTGTGAAACCGACAAAAGAATATTGAGATTTCGTATTAAGCACTTTTATAGCATCTAGTTGTACACCTTGCATTATGATTGTGATCGGTTAAGCCGGGAGTGCAGTTTACTCGAAACATTTTTCAATTTTGCGCATAAATCCGAGACGATTGAATGTAGAATATTAGAATACAGTATTCAAGATGAAAGTACTGTCTAGATGCTCATATCCTATTTTCATTGAGATCGACTGAGTTGAAAGTGCACTATACTTGACAATCTTGGAATTTTGCGCATAAATTCAAAGCTGTTAGCCGTAGAATCTTGGAAATCAGTATTTAGGAATGTTGTAGCATAAAAATGATGATCTACTGTTTCCATAGCAACCGACTAACCGTGGAATGATGAGATGTTGTGTTTGATTATATATATCCAATGATGTACAAGTAAGTCATGTGATGTCCACGTCAGTTTTTCTTTTTAATTTTGCGCATAAATTCAAAATAGTAGACCGTAGGATGTTGATATTTCGTATTTCAGATTGTTGTAGTATTTGAATGGTTATCTGCTATTTTTGTACCAATCGACTAACTCAGAAGAGCACTTTATATAACAGTCTTATCGAATTTTTCGCATATATTCAAAGCGGTCGTAGAATATTTGAATATTGTAATTAGCACTTCTATTAGCGTCTTGTTTTACACTTCGCATTATGATTGCGATCGACTCGACTGCAGTTTAGTAAACAGTTCCTCGAAATTCTCGCATAAATCGAGACCGATCAGCTGTAGAACCTTGAAATTTGGTATTCAAAGAATTTTTAGTCTTTGAGTTATAATTTATATTATTATAGCCTCTACTCTACTGAGCCGGTAGTAAACTTTCTAAACAATCTTCTTTGATTTTTCGCATGAATTCGGAACTATTGGCCATAGAATGATAGAGCTCAGACTACTATAATTAACTAGTTCCATAGCAATCGACTGAGCTGGAAGTGCATTTTACATGACAGTTTTATGTTATTCTTTGCATGGATCCAGAATCGTTTGTAAACCATTTTGAATTCAAATAACTTTTCGACGGCATCTCAATCGACCCACAAAATTACAGAACCTAGCCCATTTCACCAAATATCTATCTTTCATAATGAAAAATATACCTATGTTATCCTACTCTGTTTGGAATATAATGTATAATGTTTACAAATGGAATAATTGTTCTCCAAATTTGGGTATTTTACCAAAAAATCATTTGGCTCTAGATATTTTGTATTCCTAGCTGAAAGACTCCATGGAAGGCCCATCAGGGATCCATCGAAGGACTCATCGTAGGACCCATCGGAGAATACATTTAGAACCCATTGACAAAAAACTCTGAAAATCATTGAGTTCATTTCATACGAAAACCTCAAATTAACTCTACTCGCGCCAATTTAGACTTTTTTTTTTTAAATTTCTAAAAACTCATAGTAACTCACTCTTCAGGATCAAAGGAATATTTATATGTATGAAACCTATGTGGTATTCACATACCCTACTTCAATAGGGGCTGATAATTAAGTGTAACACGAAGTACCTGTTAGACAGATGTGTGGTTCACATTCAGCAACGCAGGAAGGGTATTGATCACTGGCCCTGATCATTATTACACCTGCGCTCCATCGATATTATCATTGTTAGTTTAGGAGGGTGATTTGTGAACGAGTGCTTACGTGGCTTACGACACCAGCCATAATACCCAGCACAAGATGATTGATCATATAACGTATTTTCCTGTATTAATCATTCTGCTTCACTTGTTTAAACCTCTATAAAAGTAGATGATTGCTGGAACTACCATGTCAGGAGCAGTTATCGTATTTACCAATCCAATTGTGTGTTTTGGTAATAATGTCTGATCGAGATGATTATTGAAGTCTGAATCATTCATTGAGGTCAGTGTAGAAAATTGCGTATAGAAATCAAGACATCGGATTTCGGGAGAAAATGTTCCTCTCGACCAATTTTTCTTATAAAGTGATAAATAGTTATTTGTTTAACAAGTACAAAGAATACTAGATTCTGGAATGAGTAAGAAAGCTCGATGTACTCATAAACATGAATAAAATTGAACATCTAACTAATTTTCAATTCAATATTATTGAGGAATTGATTCATTAACTATTTTAAATTAAAACATTGTACTAACCTCAAATTATTCAAGTGGAAAGTGTCAAAATTTGAATTCCATGTACGTATTTCTATGTAATAAATTCCACTGAAATAACTGACACATCAAAATGATATTTAATTTAATATTAATCTTTCAGATCAACTAGTAGTTACGACATACAAAGTATGTGACGTGACTCATTTTTTGTACTTGTCCTAGAATAATTAATGCTTTTTGTACAGTTGCCATGGTAACTTGTTGAAATACCAAAATGGAGTGCTTTTTTCTGTGGCACAGTGTTACAATATGGCGTCTTATTCAAGCGATAGAAGAAAAAAAGGTTTTTTCTCTATCTATGTGTATTATTATATTCAAAGATCAGATAGATTGCATCTAATATAGATTCTAACCGCAAATTACTGAGATAGTGGTGAACAAATAATTTTTTTATGTGAAATTCTTCTTTGCTTTTCTGTGAGATTTCGTTGTTCTACAAAGAACATTCTATCTTTGTGATTAATTATGAATCAAAAAGAATTTTTTCAAAATTAGTAAAATTAGCAGAACATGAGAGTTTTTGGTACCACTGTTTTTCATCTTCATATCCGAAAATATATACACAATTTTATGTAATGCTCATGAACGTAGTCTATTTTAATAAATTCGAGGTAATCAATCTTAAGAGTAGCCATCAAACAACCAGTGTCCCAGAACCTTTCATTCACTTAAACCCTTTTTTAAAATGAAGAATTTGAAAAAAAAAATTTTTGATTTATGATTAGTACGCCAAATACTATATATCAATGAAATTTGTTACATAGGTATATATATATATATATATATATATATATATATATATATATATATATATACCTATGTATATATATATACATATATGAGGTTTACCCATGAGAATGATATGTTTCTGAATGTGAAAAAACAAAAGAAAAACTGAAGTTTATCCAAATTTGTTCTTATTGATTTGAAAGTTCTATCGATATCATCTATATTTTGAGTAACACATCATCAAATGTCCTCTGCTACTACGAATTCAGCATGGAGTTCTATGAACCCAATATTTAGTCATTTTGTGGAATGAATCAGCAATAATTTCACGAATGCAGCGCAGTATGTTGATTTTCAAGTCGTTTATTGTCTGGCTTGTTCGCATAGACTAACGACTTTATGTAATCACATAAAGAAAAATTTAATATTGTTAAATCGCAGCATCTTGAAGACCAGGCATCTGTTCGACGTTCTCAGTTCTTCTTGAATTTTTCGCATTACAAGAAATAAATGTTACAAAAAACTTTTCTTCCAATAAGTCAGTTGTTTCACCAGAAAAGTGACATGTGGCACTGTCCTCTTGAAAGAAAATGCTATCTATGGTCACAAAAAATCCTTTATCATCGTTCGATATCTTTCACTGTTCACTATGAAGCATTTCCTTTACCTTTTTGCATTCTCTACAATACTAGCACTCACAGCAGCAATGTAGTACTGATTTCTTGGATTTTGTCGTCGCTGTGATGTCTTTTTATCGTGTTAAAATAAATTGAATTTCAATGTGTCTCACGATTCGACGAACTGCATACACCGTAGGAAGATTATTTCTTCCAAGATTTTCATGTAACGAGCGACGAGTTTGGACAAATATTCGAATATTTCGATATAAGTTCTAAATAATAAAGAGATATTCTTGAAGCGTGTATCTCACCGTGATGAAATGCTAGACTTTTTTCAAGATGGCCACCGTGATATAATGGTATTTTTGAAACATATAGCTTTTGGAAAATCCTTCATACTTAATTAGTTGTGCTGCTTGGAAATTATCATCATACTTCAGATTTAAGCCTCAAAAGAGTTATAAGCTCAAAGAGTACAGAATCTATTCAAACATACGAACATTCTGGCGATTATAGCTATATCCCACACCTATCTTTCATCATTTATAAGATATTGTAATAATTTACTATTATATGCAGCAAAATTCGAGCAGATTAAAATTTTTGTATACTCTTATTCCTGGTAAATATGCTGCTTTGTTTTGCATTATTGGAGCTCCCATGCTTCGAAGTTATGCAAAGATACTGTATATAAGATATTCAGAACTTATATTTTTCTTTATTGTATGATTTTTTCTGGAGAACCTTTTTTCAAATTGAACATCCTGTATATTATCCGGAATATTACAGGAAAGAAAAAAAAACTCTTCACTCAAATTATACTGTGGAGAAATCTTCATTCGTCTTATCTGTTAAGCAAATAGAAAAAAAAAAAAGTGGAATAAATTGAAACAGTCAATCATCACATATAAGATATGTAACAAGAAAATTGTATCTACGATGAAAGATTTTTACAGAATCTCCAATATTATAAAATAAAAAACAAACTGTTACTTCCGTTTAATTTTATCTATTGGTCAGTAATAAACAAAATATTTTCAATGATTGCCCACAATTTCATGAAAAGAATGAATGTGACGTTACAGCAATGTGAAAATCTGAGAATGGATAAACATGCTCGGTCGGTCGGGTAGAAAGCTTTTATTGAAGATTCTTATCAAAAAGCTAGGTCTAAGTTTGTAAATAAGCTTTTCGCAACTAGTGGTACCAAAACATTTCAGACTTTTGCGTTTATTTCATGACTGGTAGTATTTATCATAGAATATAGAGCAACCAAAATTATTCATTGTTTCATTTGATAAAGCATTTTTCAGAAACATTTTCCGATATTACCAGCGGTTCATTCGTTATTATTAAAATTTGATTTTTTTCAAGATTCGTTATACTTTTCTGATTTCAAGGAATTAATGAGAATCAAATTATGAGATTAAAATGATTATTACTTATATATGAACATCACATACAAATGTTCGTCAAATATTTTTTTTGATAAGTAATTTGGTTCTATCATGTTTGGTACTAAATTAAATTTTCTGTAAGAAGAATTCTAGTCTCCTGTTTCATGTTTCAGACAAACAACATGTTCTTAGTACCTTATAGTATTTTCATCATTATGAATGAGCTGGTATTGGTAAGATTTTGACAGGAAATACGTTAGCATAACTACAATAATTTGATTTCTAGTGAAAAATCGTTCCAAATAGATTCGCGGGGTAATCCTAAAATACCTGCGAAATCGTAGACAAAAAATGTAGACATTTCCACAGGCTTGAACTTTTGTGATAATTCAATCGATTTTTTCTCAGAATATATTTGAAGGAGTTGACAACTCCCATGTGTCTCAATCAATTGTTTCATTGTTACTGCTACAGGATCCAATAACCATGTTCCTAAACGACTCGTTAAATTATGGGGTGATAAAAATGCTAAATGAAAATGAGAATTCGGAAAAAAGTTATGAAGGAAAATTGTTATACGTGACGTGTTCTATTACCAGTATGTATGTAATGTACTTATTTTTGTTACATCCTGTATATCTACAAATTTAATTTTATTGTTCTCGCTGTAGTCTGGAGATGTTCACTTAGTAAATGGAATCGGCAGCTGAATGAAACTTTATGAACTGTGTGATTGAGAATTCTTCTGTTTATTTCTTTAATGAACCCTTCTTCATACTATTATTTGTTTAAGTGGATACAAAATTGATATTTCTGTCGGAGCAGAAATTGTATCGCTAAATCCTTGACTTTTTGGGATATTTTACTTTGGTAAATTCGAGGAAAACACTGTCAATCAAAAATAATTTGAACGATAGTTAAACAAATCAAGTTCTTGATTACCAAACTGAGAGTTGAAGAACCTTATTTGAGTACATTTGATTCTCCAATTGCTTTTTTGGTACACTCTTCCCAATATCCTTTGATTCTTATATTGATGACTGATTTACAGTTCAAAATATCAGTCTTCCGAAACAGAGCATGTGCATGCTGTCTGTGACACACCTAGTGATATAAGTAAAAAGCGTGATCGATATGGGTTTTATCTTCTTCATTGATGAGAAATCTATTTATTGCTTGACTGTTGAATTGTGACGAATGCAGGAAAAACACTCCGCTAAGAACATAAAATTAGAGCTCCATCTACTCAATTTTCGTGGAGCTAATGAACTAATAACAGTCACCAAGCGAATATCCAATCCAAAATACTAGTTAACTTGTATTATTTGATATAAACAGACAAACATTTTACTAAGTTACTAATGCATCTCCATATAAATGAATGAGAAGGATATTTAATGACAATACTCGAGATAGAGGAATTCAGACGAGATTTTTTTAATTTCTTTTCTTCTCTACAATTGGGATCCCACCTGGATCATCTTCACGAGTGAAAAGAATTTAGTTTTTAAATGAAATATACACATGTCCCTACATCTACTCATTTCATTTAAAAAATAAGTTCGCTTCACTCCTGAAGATGACGCAAAGGGGGTCAAAACTGTAAAGAAAGAAAGAAATATATATATTCCTCTTCTAGCTAACGCTTTTATATACCTAAGCTGACACCAATTTGTCACAAATTTCAATGTAAATGATTTATTAGCACAGGTTACAGTGTAAATCTTTATTTTACTAGCTCGTATGTTCACAATACCATTCACTGTTACTCGTACTGAAATCACTGACTGAATCACTGACTGAATCAATTTCTCTTCTAGCTCGCGTTCTTATATACCTAAGCCGACAATAAGCCAGCATTCAATTGTTTAACAATTTTTGCCTGGCAACCACCAAACATCTAGTGACCATAGCCTGTCAATCATGTCCGACAATTGAACATCGAGCTTCTCAGTACTAACCTATAGAGCAAGATCCCAGGCCCGCCAGACCTTACTTATTTTCTGAGAAACAAAATGTGTGGAATAAAATAGTATTAGTATGTACTTTGATCATACGCATACTAGCTAGTTTGTGGCGACGGCCAATTTATGGATACGAGGTGCTAGCGGTACATTACGACATTACTCACTTTTCTTAAGGTCTTGAGTGCTGATTTTGAGATATGTTTCAGAGAATATTGCTAAAAATTGATAATCAACACTGCTAGACACTTTCACTCGGTGATAATTTCTGCTAGACTCTTTAAAGCTCACAAAGAATAACGTGATCTTGCTTATAGTTTGAGTACTAATTTTTATATATGATACTCAGGGTACAATTTCAATACTTTTTGTTAACAGCTAGATTAATCGTTGGGCTTAACATCCCCCAAACACATCTAAAATATCGATGAGAGTAAAAGCGCGAGGTCACTATTTGTAGGCTTGATAGTAAGTGAAGTATTTATGAGCATTCAACTCTTTCTTGGTCTGGCTATTTATAAAAAGTCTTGAAATTGCTCACTGAGTATTATATATAAAAATTTGGACTCAGACTATAAGTAAGATAACGATATTTTTTTGCGAGCTTTAAAGAGTTTAGCAGGAATTACTGCCGATGAGAAGTGTCTGGCAGTGTTGATTATCAATTTTCAACAATACTCTAGAACATACATAAAAATCAGCACTCAGATTTCAAGAAAAGTGAGTATTGTCTTGATGTACCTATAACACCTCGTATCTAAAAATTGGCCATCGGCGCAAACTAGTAAATATGTGTATGATCAAAGTACCGTTTAAACACTATTCCAATCCACAAATTTTGTTTCTCAGAAAATAAATAAGGTCTGGCGGGTCTGGGATCTTGGACTACTAGGATTACAGTTACAGCGAATTCGAAGAAATAATTACTACAAATATTTCATATTCGTGACACTGCTCCTTCCTCATGGTTCGTCGTCCTCGACGAACTCAGAATCTCGTCCTTGGTATGGCCGCAACCTGTTTCCATGAAAGATTTTTGGTTTGCTCCTTCTGTCCCTCCGTATGCAAAATACAACGTCGTTCAGGCATTTTATGACCTCGTATGGTCCCTCCCAGTCTCTCTGCAATTTGGGACACTTTCTTCTTCTTCTCCTGGGATTATGGAACCACACCATATCGCCTTGCTTAAACTTGGGACCGTTTGCTCGCAGGTCATATCTGGTCTTCATTCTGTCGCTGGTAGCTTGTATGTTCTTCCGTGCAAACTCATGAATGCTTCACAAGTTGTCCTGAAGGTGGCTGACCCATTACGGCAACTGTAGCTCGTTTTCTTCAGGTGGATGTCCAACAATCATATCCACCGGCAATCGCAGCTCTCGACCCATCATCAACTTGGCTGGAGTGTACTGGGTGGATTCATTGACCGCCGACCTGTACGATAGTAGGCAAAAGTGAATCTTCTCATTCCAATTACCCTGGTGCTCGTTGACGAATTTTGGACTGATAATCCAAAATTGTTTTGTTGAAACGTTCCACCATGCCATCAGACTGTGGATGTAGCGCTGTAGTTCTTGTTTTGTTTATACCCAAAATCTCTATTACACATTTAAAAAGTTCAGACTCAAAATTCCTGCCTTGATCAGAGTGTATTTCCAACGGCACCCCGAATCTTGAAATCACACTCTCAATTAGGGCTTTCGCAATTGTTTCAGCTTCCTGATTTCTTACTGGCATTATTTTCGGCCACTTGGTGAAGTAATCCATGACAACAACCAAGTACTTGTTTCCCCGTTCAGTTAAAGCCGAAGGTCCATGTATGTCCACAGCAATTCTCTCAAACGGAGAGCCCACGTTGTACTGCTGCATCTTAGCAATATTGCTCTACATCCTCTCGACAGCCAACCCAGATGAAAAGTTCGCGGACTTTATTGAGTGTTTTCTTGATGCCAAAATTCGCTCTTTCAAATTTTTCGGCACTATCAGTTTCTCTTCCGTTATCTTTCCATCGGGCTCTCCCATAGTCGGTATAATAAGTCATTTCTGATTATCAGGGAGCTTCATTGTGCCAAATAGGTCTTGGTGATCGGATCCATAGCAGATGTCTCCTGGAAGCTAAGTTTCTGACCGATCTTCACCTACTCTATGATTGGCTTCAGAACGAAATCATCCTGTTGAGCTTGTCGTACTTCGTGCATCGATAGTACAAATTCATCTTGCCAGATTTCCAAAATCACTGAAAAGATTCTGCTTTCCAAGTGAAATCATCGGAGCTGAAGTTTCGTGAAGCATTATTATCAGTCACTTCCGTTCTCATTTGTCGACAATAGAAAGGTATTTCTTCTTCCTCGTCAACCTGCAAGACGTCACCCTCCAAATCCAGGACACAACCAAAGTCTCACAGGAACTCGACACCCAGAATGCAGTCATCCACGATTGCAGCAATGAATGCTTGATGCTTTTTCTTCAAATTACCAATTGTAAATTCAAGCTCCTTTACACTGAGTACTGGTATTCTTCCCCCATTTACTGTCTACAGTAAAATCCGCTGGGTCTGGGCACGTTCGCTTGGAATTTGTCTTATTCTTGCAAAGACTCCTGGATGCACAACGGTGACAGTTGCTCCAGTATCAAGCACCATTTTACATGGTACACTCTCCACGAATCCTTCCACGGTTGGACTGGTTCGAATTCTCCGCACTTGGAGATCAATAAGCTTGGAACTCTTGATGGAAGATCCCGCCAGCTTCTGCTTCAATGGTCTGGTGAATTTGATTTTTGCTGACGATGTGTTTGTACCACAATCAACGGTGTGCCTCGTACGGCCATCTTCCTCTCCATAGCTTCTGTAGATTCAGATATTGTCTTCTCCATGGATGCCGCTGACGCTTTCTGCTCAGTTGTCGAAGTCTTCATGAATTCCATCATCATTTTCAGCTGGTCCTGCATCTCGCTGGTGGCCATGCTTCTTGTCTTGGCATTTCCAACAGTCCCAACACAAATATGAAACCTTCACAACACTGCAACCAAATCCACTCTTCCTTGTCCGGATCCAAAAATTATTTTCCCACAATCTCTCAGGATCCTACCTCTGACACCAATTTGTGACAAATTTAATTGTGAATAGTTTATTAATACAGGTCATAGTGTAAATCTCCACTTCACAAACTCGTATATTCACAATATCACTCGCTGTTACTCGTACTTAATCACCGAATGACTCACGCTCTTATATACCTAAGCCAACAATGGGTCAACATTCAATTGTTTAACAATTGTTGCCTGGCAACCACCAAACATCTAATGACTATAGCCTGTCAATCATGTCCGACAATTGAACATTGACCTTGTCAGTACTAACTAGGATTACAGTTACAGCCAATTCAAATAAATTATTTTGCAACTTTGAGCTATCATTGTCAATCAATCATTTGAAACTGAGAGAATATTAGTATTTTGGCAATACATTGATATTCACTCCCCTCGATAATTCCATTTTTGCATTATGTTGTCACTGTAATCAACAATTTGTCTTTTAGTCGTATTTATATGTCATTTTTAAGAAATTTTATTTTTATTTAGGGATTTCACATATATTTTTGGATAGTATATTTCTTAAACATAAGATTGCCTGCACAAGTTCATTGCACTTGAATCAACTGATTTGAATTGTCTGGAACTGTGTCAGGAGTGTCAGACTGTGCTACCATCTACGAGCAGTTCAAAAAGTAGTTGCTGTTCCCGACTGGTTCCCAACTTACTTCATCAGAAACAGATCAGAAACATAAAGAGAAAATCATTCAACGATTTATTTAAAGAAAACAGTGGAATAATAAATGAAATGCAGTTCTAAATTAATCAATTCACTGAATAATTCAATAAAATATTGCTGCATGAAATTTTGAAGACTCTATTCTTGAGGAACAGAAAATATAACCTATAAATGTATCAAACAGAATTTGGTAATTGATTTTAACTATTTTCTGAAATATGTGATACAATATTTTATTTATTCAGCAGATCAATTCACGGGGCATACTTAATAAAACGACCTGAGTGTAAAGTTTGTAATAATATAGGAAAAACTAATACACAGGTGCTTCATTTATAAATTAATGTATTTCATTCATCGCATCTGCTGTTTTACGTTTCAGATAAACGTTAAGTTCCAAATATTCCATGGTATTCTCATCATAATGTATAAGTGCATAATATTCTGACATTAAATATATTAGCATAACCACAATAATTCAATTTTTAGTAAGAAATGACAATTCGGAAATCGTTCCAAATAAATTCGCTGACCTAATCCTAAACTGCCCGTAAAATCGTAGACAGAATAATTATTTGATAATCGGTTTTATTCCAGGATTTATTTGAAGGAATTGATAACTCTCATATGTCAAAATCAATTATTGTTCTATTGCAACTGCTACTGGATCCGATAACTATGCACCTGAACGGCTCGTTAAATTATAGGGGATGAAAAATGCTAATAAAAGATGAAAATTCGGGAAGCAGTAATAAAAAAAAATTGTTAGGTTTGACAAGAACTATCACTGATCCAAATTAATGTACTTATTTCTGTTACATCCTGTATATATATATACCGGGTGATGCGCGGTTAGGGTGTACATAGGGATTTAACCCAGGATAGTTGTTTTGTGCAATTTCCTGCTTTCCTATCTATTCTATGGCAAAAATGATGGAGTACGAAGTTGTTGAAAATTAAGATGTGTACCCAAAACTGTCTTCATATTTTTAGTTGAGTGTGTGGTTTCTTCATAATTCTGAAAAGAAATTGCAAAATATAAACTGAATCATAGCAGTAGCCATGACTTTTGTTTTCCATGAATTATTTCTAAACGTCAATATCAGAAGTTCATAGACAACAATCTGTCTTATAATAAAATAATATGAAACAAGACTAAACTTTCATTATAAAAGTGGAATTCATTTTTCTTCTTTCATGATAGATCAATTATAAATGTAACAACAATTTTAAAAATGGATAGAATAATACAGATTATTACTAGTGCGGTGTGGAAGAAATTAATGAGAACAATAATAATAATATCCAGGCCTATTACATCATAACAGATAAATAAATAATTGATTATTGCGATAATTATACCTAATACACAACAAAAAAATAAAAAATAAGGAGGATGAATTAT
Source organism: Dromius quadrimaculatus (assembly GCA_963989225.1). Lineage (NCBI taxonomy): Eukaryota > Metazoa > Arthropoda > Insecta > Coleoptera > Carabidae > Dromius > Dromius quadrimaculatus. Next base: position 33,150,140 of record OZ022328.1, on the reverse strand, counting down.
AATAAATGTTCGAATCAGCCACCATTTTCTGCAAGACAATAACCAAGTCTATTGTAAAATGAAGCTCTAACATTAGCCAATTGTCTGTCTGTTATTCTATTGCATTCTGCGAATATAGCTGGTCTTAGTAAATCTAAATTCTCAAACTGCTTCGTATAAATTTTACGACCAATCCACCGATCGGGAAAAACGAAATCTAAATACTCCCGCACATTCAATCCAAAATGAGCCGGACATCCATAGTGCTGAAACCAAACCTCTTGATTTGGGCCACATGCATCTTCTAGTGCAGGACCAACACGATTTTGCAGCAGTTCCAAATAGATTCCGGAATTTAAATTACCCACAATTTCAAATGCTATGATCATGTTTCTAAAAATTCCAGTCCAAATATTGATTTTTTCGGGATATTGAGTATTTGTACATATATTTAAATTAGGATTATCTATGGCCCATCCTCGAATATTCTGAACATTGGGTTCATTATTCAGAGTGAGAGTACATTCGTTCGTGAAGCAAATTGACGAGATGAAATGTTGATCACGATTTGCCTTTTCTTGCATCATTTCATAAAATAGGTTTTTTGATCCAAAATCATGTAGAAAAAGTCCTTGATGATTTCTTCATTCATTTCGTTATGATGCATTCGGTTACTGCCTCCATTACCTTCATTTACAGCTACACTAGCTGTAGTCTCAGTTTTTTGAATCAGTTTTGAAATTGTTGTCACACTTGGAATCGGTCTATTTTCATATTTAATGGAAAATAAATCCCGTACCCTTCTATAACTATTTCTCCCATAATAATTTTTCATGATAAAGACACGTTCTTCATTCGAATAAATGTTCATGATTTACTTTACAAACTTTATTTGACAAATAAATAATATTCTCGAAACATCTGTCATGAAAAACAAAAGTCATGGCTGCTGCTATTATTTAATTTTTATTTTGCAATTCCTTTTTTGAATTATGAAAAAACCACACACCCAACTGAAAATGTGAAGATAGTTTTGGGTGCACCTTTTGATTCCTAAAAATTTTGTACTCCATCATTTTTGCCGTAGAGTGGATAGGAGAGCAGGAAATTGCACAAAACTACTATCCTGGGTTAAATCCCTATGTACACCTTTACCGTGCACCACCCGGTATATATATAATTCTTTCATGAAGATACATGTAATGACTGCGTTGTTATTAAAAATGATGGAGTCATTGATTAGACTAGATATTTGTTTTATCAGTACAGAGAATTATGATTTCAGAGCGTTTCAAAATAAATAATTTTTGAACAAATTGAATATGATATTCTCCCGTCATCTACAAAATCTTTACGGTTTTCTCGCCAGTACCACCTTGAAGATGGCCACCAAGTGGCCGAAACCGGTCGGTAATTAAATAGGAGACTTTTGGAATTTTAATTTTCAGAAACCATCCCCTTCTCTCTCATTAGTATTTCATTATGTGAATCTAATTATAAGTATCCAACTGGGATGTCCCACAGATTATACGATATTTAATAAGTATATGACAAATTCATACCTACTTAATTCAATACATTGTCACCCCAGACTTATCTTGTTCTATATCACATTTCAACATATTTTCAGCTAGATACATGGAAAATCAAGAAGAAATTGTTTGTTTTATAATCGTTTAAGTTTTACATGGCATTAGTTTTGACGAAACAAGAATAATCACGAGGAGCTCATCGATTTATGTTAGATTGGTCAGAGAAGAAATTGAAGATCGGAATAGTTTCAACCATACTAATGGTTTTTATCTGGCAAATATTTGACTTCGTATAATTAAGAATATACAAACATGATTTGTTAAATATTTGTCCTGATTTTCATTAATATGACGTTCATGTACATTATCGAAACTCAGTTCTTTTGGCAAAAGAGTTTGTGACATGTTTGGACCTTGGAACTCTGTGCACCTGCAAAAACAGGACATCGCCGAGTGTGTCATATCAATTAATTCTTTTTTCACAATGATGATTGTCAAGACTCATATTATTGACTCCTCTGTTTGTGATTGTTTCATGTAATATCTTCTCAGACTCTGGGTGGATGCTAGAGATATTTAGTTCTTTTTGCACATATTTTTAATTATCTAGATGCTTGTCTTGTTTATTTTTGTTTCATTACTATTCTGATGAAGACTCTAGGATAGTGAGTCGCAACGTCAAAAATGAATAAAATATACAAAATTTCAATCAAACAAGCCTTTCAATCTTTCGTTATTTGATTATGTACTTTCGGAGTTTGTCATACATATGCAATCCATGGTTTTCAACGCTCAACTATCTAAGTACGGTTTTGAAATGAGTGAAATGTTAAATCAGGGTTATATTTTCCGTTATTGGATCAAAATCTGGAGTAAAAACGGCAAAAATGTTTTTTTCTATCTCTGAAATAATTTCTCATCATATGCAACTATAAATGATATTTTAGACAAACTCTATCAACATTTTATGTGTTGTGAATAACTATTATTTGTCAGATTATTAACAAATCGTGTGCAACTTGTGAGCTTTCATACCAAGCAAACAGTGGACAAGTGAAAATCCAGTGCAAAAGTCACAATCAATCAATCCAATCAGATATAATTTTAATGGTGGCGTTGTGATTCGTGTTATTGATAATATAATTATTGAAAGATTCATTCGGACTTAGAACAACTATCAAAGAGGTGTACATGGGCTATATATCGCTGATTTCTCAACTTAACAATTCGACAAGTAAATTATGACAATCACAGTAATAATTTTTCTAAGCTTGTTCTATAATATTGGAATCACAATCTAGTACGACTAGAGCTGTATTTGATACGAAGTTATTTTATTGAATAAATAGAGAGATTCAGCAGTATTTATTAGTGAAACTAACATTATTTGATGATACTGTGTATTAATAACTGGTGTTGATTACAAGATTTTGTGCTTGAATACACTCGAATAGATAAGACGCATACCTAATACAAATGAACTTCAATAACTTGTTACAGTTTGTTTATGGATCGAGCATGTTTGTATAGACATATCCAGCTGGGAAATGATGATGGCATCATATCGTTATAACGTTTTCGGTTCCCGCCAGCAATTCTTGTACCCTTGATGTAACGTCTGTCCGACCGGAAGGAAGTGAGCGGAGGCGAGATGTGATGCAGGTGTCCGCAGCATTGCGGCCCGCATGCTCGCGTTCTCATGGGCTCAACCGAGCGCAACCAGAACCACCGACCACTCAGCTACAAGACTTTACTTTTATCCTCTATAAAGTCACTTTCATGCTTTGTTCTCCCTTTCCAGGTATCTTCTGATGAATATTCACATAAACAAAAGGTTTTATGCATATATTCACATCTTAAAATAATGCTTGTATCAGCCGCAGATAACTCTCAAACTACATAGATACATACTGCTTGACTTTGACAATATCAAAATAATGATTTTTTTTATAGTTATGCAAACATAAATATGGATACCGGGTGGTGCGCGGTTAAAGTGCTCTTAGGGTTTCAACCCAGGATAGTTGTTTTTTGCTATTTCCTGCTCTCGTATCCTTTCTGCAGCCAAAATACCTAAGTACAAATTTGTTAAGAACTGAAATGTGCACCAAAAACTATTTTTATCTAATTCCGTTTTGAAAAGTCAAACTTTACATCGATTCCTGACGTTATGCAACGTCCTATTTTTCATAACTGCAATGCAACAGTTGCGTAAAGTAGCATAAAGTAGTTACGTAATGACTTTTCCTAACTGGCCATGTTTCAGAGCTAATCAATTATACTTATCTGCGTACTATTAAAAGAAAGATTTATTATTCACAGTATGCAGCATTGGCAGAGTCTTTAATATCAAAGAGTACTAAATCACTCAGGATATTACTCCTTGAACACATTTAAAAAAATTATTTTGACGTTTTGTGAAAATTCGATATTTGTTCATTTCAGTGCACTCTTGTTTCTGTAGTAACAATAGATGGTCATGAATCACAGTCATCTGAATTTGGTGATGTGACGTGAGAGATGTTCCCATTGAAAAATATAGTTAAAATTATTCTGACGGAATTAGATAAAATTTTGTATAGAATACGTTATGAAAAGCCATATTGTTTGACTCACGTAATTTGCAAAACTCGCTTCGCTCGTTTTGGCAAATATCACGTTTTGTCAAACAATATGGCACTTTTCATAACTAATTATGTAAATAACTATTACAGTCTTAGTCAAGTATATGGTTTTTTCATAATTCTAAAAAGAAATTGCAAAGTGTAAATTGAATCATAGCAGTAGCAATGACTTTTGTTCGCCAACAATTATTTTTTAAACGTCAATATCTGATGTCTATAAGTTAAGTGCAACAGGGCGGAGTTTGAACAAATATCGATGCGAGCGTTCATAGTGAGCACCATTGTAAACTTTGAACTTCTCAGAATACGTCATTGAGCATTGCTGTTCAAAAGTGGAAATAGTGGCATATTAAACATAGAAAAACGCTTGTTGTAATTCAAGCTGTTGTGTTAAGGATAATTCAGGCTAAATATAGTTTTATAGTTTTCTTGCACGGAGTTACAGCATCAAGAAACGAGTGAAGTGTATCAAAGCGGTAAATAGAGTATTATCTGTCTTTCAACACTATTCTATATAACAAATATGCTTGTAATTCAATTGTGAAATTGAAGAGATTCATCATCGATTTGAGATTCATGAATTTACCTCTATCTCTAATTTGTGAGGTGTTTCAGTAATAGTAATAATTTTGTTGCAAATATTGTCAGCAACATATTCTTCAACATGTTTGATATGGCAAAAAGCTTATTTCACGTTTTTATTCTCGATGCTTTCTCGGTAAAAGAGATAGTGTTTGATACATCCAAACCCGATCCGTGAGATCATCGGCGCTATAGTTTGAGGTTATCCTGTTAATTTTAACGAATTAAAAAGTTTTGTCCAATAAGGTACATCAGAATTGAATAAAAAAATACCCAAAATGTATGATTCCAACGTACAATTCATGCTATGCAAGTTATAATATCCGCACACAGCTAGAGGCACTAGTAGACTTCATGCACATAGCCTTAACATTCATTATTCAAGTGATATTCATTTTTCTTTTTTCATAATGAATCAATAATAAGTGTAACAACAATGTCAAAAATGGATGAAACAATGAAGATTACTTCTAGTGCGGTGTAAAAAGATTATTGAGAACAATAATTATAATACCTAGGTATAATATTTCAAAACAGATGATTGATTAATTAATTATACTAATATTTGAGCTTAATATACCACAAACAAAATATCAGGAGGATGAATTATAATAAATGTTCAAATAAGCCATCATTTTCAGTAAGAAAATTGCCAAGTCTATTGTAAAATGAAGCTCCAACATTAGCTTATTGTCTGTCTGTTATGCTATTGCACTTTTAATCCAAAATGAGCCAGTCATCCATCGTGCTGAATCCAAGCCTCATGATTTAGGCCACATGCATATTCTAGTGTAGGACCAACAAACTTTGCATTTGAAGAACTATGATCCTGTTTCTAAAAATTCCAGAATAAATATTAGTTTTTTTTTATGATATTGAGTATTTGTATACATATTCAAATGTTGATTCACCATGGCTTAGCCTTGTATATTCTCAACATTGGGTTTGTTATCTGAAGTGAAAGTGCATTCGTTCGTAGAACAAATTGACGGAATAAAATGTTGTTCAGGATTTGCCTTTTCTTGCATTATTTCACAAAATAAATTTCTTGATTCAAAATCATGTAAAAATAGTTTATTATATGACAAGGGATTGAATGCACTTAAGTCATGTGTTATCTACGCTATTTTTCGCACTGCCGTATTATATTGGATCACAATAGTCCAGAAGCAGATTAATTAATCTTACAATTTTGACAACAAACTTGATACAAAAATGTTGAATAAATTCACTATAGTAACAAGGCTGGCTACAGCAGTTGTTGAATAGATGAGTATGCTGTTAGAAAGATGAGTGAGAAAAGCTGTGGAAGTGGTAGTTGTAAAATTATTTTTCCAGAAAACAAAAACATTCAAGGAAAATACGATACAAAGGAATGAATTCCAATGAAAAAAACTCAATTTGACTCATAAAAAGCGAAAAAGAGTAATTTTCAATCTGTTATATGCCATAATCGTCAGCTGACCAAATGCATTCAGTCAGCAGCGTGGATAATTGTCATTATACTAGAATTGAGCCTGAAGTTTTGTACTTGTTATAAAGTAATCCTTTCTTACTTACTTGTACCGACAAAATTCACAAATCGAGATTTTGACTATTTTCGGCTTGGTGTAGGTACGTATGTGCGTATGTGCGTAATTCGAAAATCTCAGGACTCGTCAAACGTATAATGCTCAAATCTTGTATTAAAGACTGGTATAAAGTATTGACGTGCACCTCGCATTATGGTTGCAATCGTCTGTACTGAAAGTGCACTCTACTTGCAGTATTTTTTGAATTTTTCGCATAAATCCAAAACGGTTAAACGTAAAATGTTGGAATTCAGTATGTGCAACGATTATACCATCTGAATGCTCATATCCTACTTTTATTAGGATCGGCTGAGCCGGAAGCGCACTTTACCTGACAGTCTTTTAGAATTCCTCGCATAAATTCGAAACGATCAGCCGTAGAGTATTGAGATTTAGCATTTCGCAGTCTGCTATGGCATCTGAATGATTACATACTAGAACTAGTTTCATAACAATCGACTGTACTGGAAGTGCACCTCAGTTCAATTTTTTTTTTAATTTCGCGTATAAATTCAGTGCTGTTAGTAGAAGAATCTTGGAAATCAGTCTTTGGGAATGCAGTAGCATAAGAATGATGACCTACTGTTCCTATAGCAACCGGCTGAGCTGAAAGCGCACTTTACTTGAAAAATTTTTAGAATTTTTTGGATAAATCCAAAACGAAAGATGCAATATTGTATTTGATTATCGTATTATAATATGTAAAAGATACATCTAATGATATGAAGAAAACGAAGTGTGAGTATGGGAATTCAGTCAAGAGTTTCATTTTTATTCTACTCTACAGTTTCGGTCCCACCTGGACCATCTTCAGGAGGGCTACATTGTACAAAGGTGTGAACATGAGGGACAAAATGACAAAGTGGAATGAACAGTGTACTTACAATAAAATTAATGTGTGAGTGTGTGTCAACATCTGTGTGTGGTAATAAATTAATCAAAAGTCGGTGTAATAAAAATGAGGAAAACAATTATGTTTTCGGTCACAAATTTTGAAATAAAATATTTAAAATCTTTAAAAAACTGTACTTGGCAGCAGCTGACCGTTATGAAAGACCAAGACCAAGTGCTTGTTGTATAAGGTGTTTGCTCACGTAATGCGGAAAAGCAAAATCACACAGGTCGATAATAGTCAGTTGATGAAGTCAACCAATGGATAAGAATCACATCAGGATATCAAGGGATGCAAGCCTTGAAAGAAAAAAACAAAAAAAAAAAAAAAAACAACGAAACAAAAACATTCGAATCATTCCAAAATGTTATTATAAATAGTGCTTAAGGCTATAGTACTAAAAGAATGTCCGGTCTTGATACAATGACTAACCAACGTACATTTAGCACCATCTTTTTTGGCATTTTTACAATTGCGTTTATGCTCATCCAAACGTGTTTTCAAATACCGCTTGGTTTGACCCGTGTTATGTGAAGTGCAATCATTGTTCTAATAAAATCATGACACCGTAGGTGGAGTGATTTTATTTCTTGAACAGTTTTCGAGTCAAATTGCTGTCAGGTTACAAGGTTGTGTTGTCAAACTGAAATTTATCCCAAGAAAAATAAAATGCTAGAGTATAATTCGGCGAGATAATTCAACGACATTTTATTTATGAGAAAGTTTATTTGAATGTGCAATTATTGAGAGTAGAATTATCATAAATCGTTTAATTTGACATATTCCACTACGTATTCTTTATAATTTTCTTCATCAATTTTTCGCATACTTCAAGTCCAATCTAGCAAAATATTTGAAATTTGACATACCGTTGTACCTCTTTCTAATACATAATTCTGGTTTTTACAAAATACGATGAATTGTCTCCAGATACATGAATTATTGTTTTTTGTATTTATACACACTTTACTTAATATTTTCTTCTATATTTTCTTCGAAAATATTCCAAATTCTGTTTATTTTGCAGTTTAAGCATGGACAAATTATGCAAATGACATAAATATAGTGAGTGTTTTGACTTGGTTGCTAGGAGAAAGGTAAATAACGTTTTTCTGCTACTGTATAAATAAGTGAGCTTTGTAGCCCTGGCAACTCGAACGATAACGAAAGCAAACCTTCGTGTTATCTCGTTGCTATGCGTTGCTAGCTACGAAAGTAATACTTTCGGAGCCTGGACAAAAAAGTAAAAGTTTGAAAAAATGCAAATATATTGGAAATTTCATTATTTATTCAAATAAATAAGTAGTTTATAACAATAATATGGTTTTATCCAATCTATTTAATTTAATTTTATCTATTTATTGGTTTCAAGTAATTATGCAATTTGAACAATTAGAAAAAATTGGAATATTATTTGAATTATTAACTGCTTCACTTTGTATTGGGAGATTTTTATTATTTTGAATTACGTCAAAACTCATATTTGTCACTGTTTCTTTATTTGAGGAAATATTAATGTGAATTTTATGTAACACCTTTTTAGAAATTTCAATTTCATTATTTTACGAAGAAGACTTCCATCCGCTCTTTAAATCCAAAATATTGACACCCAAAGCATTACATTTTCGTCAATTCGAGGAACGTTTTTATCAGCAAGCCATTTAGAAAATATGCTGTATGTTTGATTGTACCTTTCTTTGGATTTATTCGCAAGAAGTGAGGCACATGCATTGTTAGCTGCCTTTTGAATACCATTTTCATTTTTCTGTCAACATTTTAAATCGGTCAAATGCAATGTTTCACTAAATTATTGAAACTCAAAATCTTTGACAGGCGCTGATGACAGATAACACTGTAAATAAACCGTTGCTATGGATAATTTTAGACAAATAAAACAGCATCCATAACATTATTTCAAGTATAATAATCATTGTTAAATATTAATATCTATATAGAACAGTAGCAGAAAAAATTTAATACATCACACGATGCGAAAGCCCTTTCAGGTGTTCGGAGGTTTTGAACGGCCTCGGCTTCACCTCGGCCATTCAAATACCACCTCACACAAAAAAGTATACTTTCGCATCTTGTAATGTAAATAACTATTTTCTGCTACTGTATAAATAAGTGAGCTTTGTAGCCCTGGCAATTTGAACGATAACGAAAGCAAACCTTCGTGTTAACTTGTTGCTATGCGTTGCTAGCTACGAAAGTAATACTTTCGGGGCCAGGACAAAAAAGTAAAAATTTGAAAAAATGCAAATATATTGGAAATCTCAATATTTATTCAAATAAATAAGTAGTTTATAGCAATAATATGATTTTATCCAATCTATTTAATTTAATTTTATCTATCTATTGGTTTTAGGTAATTATGCAATTTGAACATTTAGAAAAAGTCATGGTAGGAATATTATTTGAATTATTAACTTCTTCGCTTTGTATTGGGAGATTCTTATCATCTTGAATTACGTCAAAATTCATATTTGTCACTGTTTCTCTATTTGAGGGAATATAATTGTGAATTTCATGTAACACCTTTTTAGAAATTTCAATTTCATTACTTCACGAAGAAGACTTCCATCCGCTCTTTAAATCCAAAATATCGGCACCCGAAGCATTACATTTTCGTCAATTCGAGTAACGTTTTTATCAGCAAGCTATTTAGAAAATATGCTTTATGTTTGATTGTACCTTTCTTTGGATTCATCCGCAAGAAGTGAGGCACATGCATGGTTAGCTGCCTTTTGAATACCATTTTTATTTTCTGTTAACATTTTAAATCGGTCAAATGCAGTGTTTCACTAAATTATTGAAATTCAAAATCTGTGACATGCGCTGATGACAGATAACATTGTAAATAAACCGTTGCTATGGATAATTTTAGACAGATAAGACAGCCTCCGTAACATTATTCCAATAATCACTATTGAATATTAATATCTATATAGAACAGTAGCAGAAAAAATTTAATACATCGCACGATGCGAAAGCCCTTTCAGGTGTTCGGGGGTTTTGAACAGCCTCGACTTCACCTCGGCCATTCAAATACCACCTCACACAAAAAAGTATACTTTCGCATCTTGTAATGTAAATAACTATTTATCACTTGCAAAAAATTACCTTCCTTTTTATCCGCTCTCAAAACGATAAAATTGTTCTTTATATATGGCTTACTTTATATTGGAGTGGAATTATCATGTAAAAATAATGGAGGCTTAAAACAATATATTGACAAATTTACGCATGTATCCCCAAATGGTCAAAATTCTTTGATAGATCTAGTCCAAGTAACTATTGTGATAAAAAATGTGATGTTCTCGAACAACCAGTATTCAAAAATCATGCTTTCATTCCAATGAGTATTAATTACAGTCAGTGTGCAAAAGTAGTGTGAAGTAGAACTAAAAATATCACAAATTTTCAATATGCTGTATCCGTAAAGATTTTCAACTATAATGAATATAGTTCAAGTAATAACGACTGATACCATAAGAATATAGGTGAAACCATGAATAGTTACATGTCAAAAATCAGTGTATCCATAATGTATAACGATGAAAATTGGATGAATGATACTAGATGCTATTGAATAGTGTGATCATTCATATAGAAAATTTTGACATTAACCAAAGATTGGATACAATATAAAAATATGAGAAATACAGTACGAAGTTTAATTTGGAGGTAAAAATTGATTATCGCGAGTCTTATATTCAGAATAATAAAAATGATCCCAATTCTATTCGGAAAATACTAAAAACGATTGTATCAGATACTCAAAATAAAAATTACCATGGAATAATTTTTGATTAGAGGGTTATAAATATAATGAATATCAGAATTTTCGAAGTTCATCGTCACATCAATAATTATACACAAAATATCACCTTCTATGAACTCTTCAGACAGTGATGTCGTGCTGATGGCGATGTTGTTATAAAAAAATATCACATTCTTGCAGCATAATATAATGATAATAAGTTGAAAACAATTTCCGTTGTTATTGATACATAATTATTGTACCTACTTCTAACAAAATGTTTTTCATTCTTCTTAAGTTCTCCTATCGATATTATTATAGTAATTAAGGTATCAAGGGTGTTAAAAAGACAATAATGCCTGAGATCAACAGTGTACTTTCCGAGGGCCTCTGGCCCGAGGTGTGTACGTTGATCGTAGGCACTATTGTCTGTTCAACTCCCGTGTTGCCTTCAATGTTTAATGTTCGACTTTTGTTGTATTTCGATCAAAATTTCTATCAATGTATTTCCTGTCATTTTGATTTCTGTCAGAGATATTACTCTAGTTAATTGCTGTAACTAGGAAACTTGCCCCCGGGCATTATTTTGAAACATTATGCCCTCGGGTATTATTTGTTACGTAATTATCCTGAATTCAGTGTTATTATGACAGCAATAATAAACTGGTCAGACATTGATAGTATTTTCAATAGCAATTTTTAAGAGCTGAATATCTGGATGAACTGTTAAGTAGACTGAATCATGTATGGTTATCCTCTTATTTTTTAAAATCATGATTAGGGAAATCAACTTCTTGACGAGAATCAAGTGCTGGTGCATCATCTTGTTGGTAAATAATATTTATCAAATCTGCTACTGGCAGATCATTTAAAATGCTGTTCAGCATGTTTCCTAATATTTCTGAATATCTGTCTCCAGTCAGTGTTCCTTCATACATATGAAAATATGTGTTATCATTTAACATCACATATCATACATTTATACTGAATTTTTGCTGGAAACCCCTGTTGCGAAGTGTGATAGGATTTTTACGGCTTAAGAAATGTGTATTTCTTCTGTTGCACATGCCGTTATTTGAAAAATTGGCTTAATCTGTGCCTATATAATTGATTTCAAAATGTCTGGTTTTCCATTTTTAACAAATTATAGAATTACAATCGCCAAATGTAGTCTTCAGGTTATGAATAATGAACTATATGCAATTCAAATGGTTTGTATCCATATATGAGCTGTGAGCATACCTAACTTCCATTCAGCAACAGCCATTCGTAGGCCTTTGAATATGCTTGGGTTTCGATGAATGTCGTCTACCGTCTTAACCGTGCTCTTTCTTGAATGTTGTTTACAGATTTTTATTCTTCATGGTTCCGATATAACTTTAATTGTTTCACATGAGCCGTACTGTCATACTGTCGTTGTTTCGGATTGAAGTTACTTATACGGTCAGTATTAAAGAGTAGTACATCTGTCAGAAATTCGTGTTGTATGATGAAGTGTTTTATTGCTGTCAAGATAGCTATTGTTTTAATGTTCTTTGTCGCATACAATTTCATAAATTCAGTTAAACTCTCAATGATGATCAACATATTATGAGTTCTCTCTCGTACATCTTAAAAATGGTTCTAGGAAGTCGATATGTATCCTTATAAACGGATGTATGGCATGTAGCTTTTCTGCTTGACATTAACATGAAATTCTTGTCAACAAACATTCCGAGCAAGATTGAATATGTCTCATAATATATTCTCTCAATCTTCTGGATCAACATCACATCTGAATTGCTGCAATAGTTCTGTCTGGACCAAAATATGCCATCATTTCGTGGAAGCTTACCACAATACCTTTCCACATTGCATCTGGTATTACATATAACTTTATACCGCCAATCAACCGATTTATATTTACATCAGTTCATTCATATTCTTGAATAATTTGTTTTTCATGATCACTCTATGTTACAGAACTCTGGCATTTGCCGATGATTGCTTCGGATTTCTTGCTATGTATCATTTTAATTCTTACTTTCTTTTTTCAGGCTCTCATTACTTGAAATCGATTTTCCAGTATTTTTTCAACGCGTAGCAGGTAAATATCCGTGAATGCATGTTGGTAGCACCTCGCACTGATCCATTTGTTTGGAATTTGTTAGGCTTGAATGTCACTCTGTGTTTTTGGCTCTCTTGATGTGTACTTGATTATTGTCAAAATAGACGGCGAGATAGCACAGTGGTGAGTGCTAGCCTCTAGACGTAGAGTTCGTGAGATCGAATCTTAGTCAGGTCATAAGATTTTTCATGGCTTGCTAGATCCGTATTCACTTTCGTTATCTTCCCAAGTTGGGAATCGAATTAGCTTGAAAACAATAAAGCTATCGTGCAACTGCCAGTTTTTGCAACATGAACCTGCATGATTGACTGGCAACACATAGTCGGAGAGCCAGCCGCACCTCATGTTCTCTGATCAGGTTTATGACTAAATTATATCTTGATCAATCGGGTATTCAGTGGTCAATAGGATGCCAGACTTTTTGAATGCAGGATCTTGTCCTAAGTGTCGAAAAAAAGACAAATTCTGGCCAATTTTTTCGATGCAACTTGAAAGAGCTTACGGTTAAGACTAATACCAATCAATAACAAAGGTCGGGTATTTTGAATAGACCAGGATTCTATCTCCTGTTCTGTTCAGGAGAACGACAGCCACCCTCAAGTGTAACTTATTTTCGTATTGAACTTTTTTGATCGAGCATACGATCGATTGGTACTGGTTCCAATCTAAAGTTTTATTGGAATTTCGTCGAAAAACTCGACCAAAATTCATCTTTTGTCTGATACTCAAGACAGGACCCTTCATTTATAGAATCCGGCATTCTAAAGACCACCAAATATCCGATAGATTCATATACAATTTAGTCGTAAGTCTGATAGGGAACATAAGGTGCGATTGGTTCCTGGACTAATATGGCAACAATTTAAAAATGAGGCAAATGGATTCAGAAATACCTTGGGACATAGACAAAACGTTGAAATCCCAAAATTGATAAAAAAAAAAAAATATTGTCAGAATATGGGAGTTGAGTACCGTAGAAAAATAAATTTGTGCAATACGAGTGTAAACTGGCATTATGGCTCTCGGCCAATAATTTTTGTGACTCGACAAGCCCCGTCACGAAATATTTGCTCTTCTGCTATAATGCTCAACTTTGAACTCTTGTTGCATAAATTACTATTTCGTGAGCACTGTCTCAATATCTGAAAATTTGACGTGAGCATCACATGACTTACTTGTTCACCATTTTATATGTTTTTGCATATAATAGTACAATGATCAAACACAAAATTCCATCGTTCCACGGCTAATCGTTTTGGATTTATCCTAAAAATTCAATAAAACTGTCAGGTAAACTGCGCTTTGTACCTAGTTGGTTGCTTTGGAAACAGTAGGTAATCATTCCTATGCTACAACATTCTTAAATACTGATTTCCATGATTCTACAGCAATCATTTCTGAATTTATGTGTAAAATAATATGAGAATAGTGGGCAGTTGTTCAGATGCTACAGCAGACTGAAATACTGAATTTCAATACTCTACAGCTGATCGTTCCAAATCTATGCAAGAAATTCTAAAATACTGTCAAGTAAAGTGCACTTCTGGCTCAATCGATGTCAATAAATATAGTATATGAGCATCTAGATGGTACTATCGTCTTAATTACTGAATTCTAACATTCGGATTTATGCGGAAAATTCAAAAAATGTTTCGAGTAAAATGCACTTTCGGTACAGACGATTGCAATCATAATACAAAGTGTACAACTAGATGTTATAAAAGTGTTTGATATGAAATTCCAATATTCTACGACTTATTGTTTTGAATTTATGCGGAAAATTCGGAGAATCTGTTATATCAGGAGGACATCACGACTCAGCCGATTGGTACAAAAATAGAAGATAACCAGCAATCTTAAATACTGAATTTCAGTATCCTACGGCTGATCATTTTGGATTTATGCGAAAAATTTGAAATAAGTTACAATTAAAGTGCATATAGCAAGCGAGATGCACAACTAGGCCCAGTCTTAAATACAAAATTCCAACATTATAAAAAATCTGAATGAATAATATATTTCATGATACAATTGATGTTTCCTGAATAACTTGAAAAAAAAAACAATATTTTTCAACTCATTGTTAGAAAGATATTATTATGAACGTAAATGAAAGAGCACATTCTAGACAATTTATTAGTATCCATGATATGAATACTGCAATAGCGTTTCTAACTGCACCACAAATAGAAGATTATTAGGCAATGAATAACTGTATTACCTATAGGCTACATACGCGCACAACCATTTTCAACAGGGTTGTCAAAAATCCGGATTTTCTTGAAAAAACCTAACTCACTTCTAGGTTTTTCATGAAGAAAATTTATCAGATTGTGCATTTAGTGCAAGCTAAGAATAAGATACAATAAGAAACAAGAAAGCTCATTATTCTCTAATGATACAGAATTTTTTTTAAGTTCTTCTCACTCGGAGGGATATTTGAATTGATAACACTGATCACTCTCTATTTCACACTTCGTATACATTCCAATACTCAGTTTCATTTCAAACACATGACACCTTGAAACTTGATATATTCTTAATTGTATTTGCCTTCTGTAATATTCTTTTTCAGTTAATTAATCTGCTTATTTTTGTTAATTTTCAGACTGTGAATATTTTTTATTGTAGTATTATTCTAGTGTTTGATGTTTGTGATATTTAATCGCAATATTTCTATATAATCAACTTGTTACATTCTCAATTATTGTATCTGATCCTTGTGCTACTCTGTTGCAGTTTATTAAATCTAATTGAAATCTCTTATTGTTATTAGTTCTTTGTACTTTGGTAACTTGAATATATATTTCCCAGCTACATATATTTCTGTGCTATAAATTGTTGATCATTTGAACCTTAATAATTTCATGTTATTAAATCATTGTCTTCAAAATTAGGATGAAAATATTATAGCCGCTTGTGTAGGACATTTACCAATTGAAGAACCTGCTGTTTTTTCTTGATTTTCAGGAGTAATAAAAAACTGATTATCTTTCTTATATTGAAATAAATCTTGTTGATACGCGCGTCATAGCATCTTTTCATTTGAAGAAATTTGTTGTGAAAACTGAATTTCAAAATATTTATCTAGATTTCGTCAAAAAAAATTGTTCATTACGCAGATTTCTCCTTCTTGCTTCCAACATTGTGAAAAACCAACACGATAATTCACATTTTAATTGATTTAATACATAAAAAAGTTCAAATTTTGACAGAATATATGATTCACTCTATTAAGATACTTGATTTCCATCAGTTTTCATCGTCCTCATCTATCGTGTCGGTATCCTGGGCGTCACTTTGACAAGGACCATCAGATTTTAATCCCTTATAACAAGTCGTCTTTGCTCTAGGTTCATACTTTTTTGTCAAAAGTAGCACATTTTTTTATTTGTTTTCATTGCTATGGGGATGTATACAACTGTACTCCATTTATAGACGCGGAGCTGGCTACATAAAAAATCTTGTTATCGCTACATGGCTAATTCCTTTTGTGAAAGGATCTTTCTATGTGGCCAAGTTTGAATCGTCTTGTCTGCCAGCGCGAATCCGTGGATTTTGGACATTTTGAACTTGATATTTTAACTCAAAATGCCAAGAAATTTTCTGTCAATTTTGATGAAAACAATGCCTTTTACAATATCGTTTCCCTAGTTACCAGCTACTACTGCCGTCAAACTAACATTTACAAAAGGAAAATTTTACATCTATGAGGTATCACGTCAAACTTATCAAGCATCACTTCTGTAAATCATATTTATTTGGTGAACATAAAAAAAATGGAATCGTTCAAAAATAATAATGTTTTGCGTCCGGGTAAAAATGCGCTAGCTCGGGCGCACTTTTATTATTTGTCTGCCGTGGTTTCAAATATGATTTTTTTGTTTGCCATCTTACATAAATGGCTATTCTTATATATGAATATAACATCTAATCTATGGGTATGCATGTATGTGATAGTTTTTTTCATTCAAAATTTCATTCCAACTTCGCGCTGACTGCCAGCACTCTAGCCACAAGCCAACAGCCAACCATTCACCTTGTTTGAATAGAAGCTATTCTCATAATTATAATATATGTATCTTATAGAAAATTCAATACCGCAATTCACTTATTTCACCGGCCGCCCCCACTATAAGGCGCGGGATCCCGCTAGCAGACAAGATGATTTTAACTTGCCTACACAAAAGAAGTATTTCATGATAGGAATCAGCCATGTAGCGATGACAAGCTTTTTTTATGTAGCCAGCTCTTAAATCAAGTGTACATGAGAATTTTCACATTTTCGATCGTTTGAATTTCCTTAAAATATAGTAAATTTTTCATGAAACTTTTTCTATTGTGAATGTCAGTTTGACGGCAGCAGTAGTTGATAACTTAGGAAACGATATTGTGAATGGTGTTGTTCTCGTCAAAATTGACAGAAAATTTATTGGTATTTTGAATTAAAATATCAAGTTCAAAATGTCCAAAAGCCACGGATTCGTGCTGGCAGACAAGACGATTCAAACTTGGCTACACAAAAAGATCCTTTCACAAAAGGAATTAGCCATGTGGCGATAACAAGGTTTTTCATGTAGCCAGCTCTTAGACTATTATTTCTGGGCATTCTTTAGAAGTTTTTTGAATCGTAAATTCGAAATGACAAAAAAAATTGCTTGCTGTGGTGCAATATATTTCATTTTAATGTTATTTAGAGTATTGGATCATCCTGTATTCAGATATAGTAAATTTTTCTCTATTTTTATTTTGTCATGTGTTTTTTGAACTTTCCGAACTCAATTTATCCATAGATTCTCCCAGCGGAACAAACAAATCTGAATGATAGAACAGAGTGGGGCTATTTATGTTTGGTGGAACAAGCACTTATATACTACAGATATAAGTACAAGTGTTGCACCAAACAAAATGAAGACTATGAGTATTTTCTTTTTCCCACTCCAAACTAATTCTTACTTATACGCTTATGTTGCACCAAACGATAGAGCTAATTTTTCTGAGCAAAACCTGGTACCTACCTCATTTTTACCAAAAAAAACAGATACGTCCTTGTTGCTGCAAGGTCTTTAATTATCTTTACATATGCAACCAGTATAGCATATAGTTTTATACCGCATTAGAACTATAATATGAACGTAATGGATGCGACGTCATCACTTCATCCATGACATCATGCTATCCATTCAATGTTTTCACTTTATCACACATCAATTTGCTTATCATGTGTTTATTACACTGAAAAAGTCATTTAGACTTAGCACATGTAATGAAATTCACAAAAATGTTTTTGACTTCTCATTTGTTTCGAAAACTGATATCAATTCTTCTACGTTGTTTGCATAACAACAATTATCTATTCTTTTTTTCTCTCAACCTGATATCTCTTGACTGGAAAGAAATAAATATTATATTTTATTATCAATTGTAATGAAAAATATGGGCAACACAGGAGTCCATGGAAAATGATTCATTCTAATCTACTTCCACTGGTCGAATCGCCGAAAAAATCAGTACGATTGAATAAGAGATTACACCTAATAGAATGTTGTTGAAATCATTGGAATCGACCAAATAATCTCGGAGATTGTCCGATGAAACTACGTCTATTTTATTAATATAAATCATAATAAATAGATTTTTTGGTTTTAATTCTGTATATTTATTTTTATTTTGACGTTTTGACTTTCTGTCCGAGAGTCTTCAGAAAAAATAGAAAGTCGAAATGTCAAAATGAAAATGAATATACAGGATTAAGATCAAAAAATCTATTTATTATGATATAATTCTGAAAAACATGTATAGATCATTATCATAAATTATGTTTCACTATTATATTCCTTACTCTAACATTCATCAGAAATAAGCAGTGTGCCAAATCAGAATTGGCTTAGGGCGAGATCTAACTCAAATCCACCTCTGAACATTCGTATGAACACTTCAAATTTTGAGTCGAAAGCCTGATCCATTCTAGCAAAAGAGTAACTGTGAGGAATGGAGCTACAAGACTCGAAAGATTTTGCTTATTGCATTTAAGATAGTAGTGGAGCAATGTTTTTACTACATTGAATATTTTTGTTCCCCTCCTATTTTATTCATTTTGCTAGTCGACCAATCAGTCTTCAATGAATCATTTTGAATTCTGAAATATTTTATGATTGCGCTTAGATGTTTAGTTGATCAGAATGACGGAAGTTAGGAAAACTCAGTATTCGAACTGGAGAGAGACAGTAGAACATCGTCGCTTTGAGCATACTATCTTGTTTCGCTTGAGCTCGTCTCGTCTGTTGATATTCGCCGCCACCACCATCCGCTATAATGACAATGGGATGTTAGCTACCAACGGTCGAACGATTGAGTGTCAAGCGATGACGATTCACTTAATGGGTTACTTATCTTACAGGTAATTGTTCTCGGCCAAATTGATGTTTCTAGTTTGTGGAAGAGTATGTAGCTATTTTCTTTTCCCCTTTCGACATAAAACTGTCAGGATGAGTACATCGTTCATCGCCTCTGGTCACACGTGTGACGCGTTGTACATGTTTTGCATTTGTATTTGTCTGAGAATGTACAGATGTAAACGTTCAATGAGAAAAGTACATTGAACTTTTACTTTACTTCTGATATTATATCGTATCTTGACTTAACTTTGTGTTGATGTGGAGGAGTTGATCTATCTGTATCTTTTATAATCAATTCTAGCTGAGTTACTGACAAGAACACTAATTTGGAATTTTAAGATTTGTTCTCAAACTTTGTTTCAATTTTGACAACAAAACCTTCATGAAAATAAAATTGAGCTTTGTGAGGCATGTGATATTCTGCATTTATTTCGTGTAGAGAAAAAGTCCTCTATCCCTTTTCAGTAATCTATTTTTTAGATAGTGATTATATTTGAAAGAAATCTATAGTAGGATTTTTTTGAGGGAATATTTTACTTACGGAAAATCATCAGATAGGTTTGAGATGAGGGTTTCAGACAAGAAGGTCCGTTGTCACCAATCTTCCCCTAACCTATTTTGGAATGGATCATGAGAAGAGTTGAAATATCAACAAAAAGAATTTAATTTAGAGATAAATATCAAATCCTACGCAAACGACATTTCTATTTTGACAAAATTAAGAGAAACTTGTCACAATTTCCAAAAGACTGGAAACAGCGGCCGAGGAAATTGGTCCATATATCAACAAAAATAAAATCAAATATATGAAGGTATCGATGGAACAGTGGACTTGAAAAATCCCAAAGTAAACACGGAGAAAGGGCAAAACATACAATTTTAAGTGAGTGGACAAGTTTACGTATCTAGGAGTGACTTTAACAGATAACAATTTAGAGGAAGTAGAAGTGAAAATGAGGCTAGTTAGAAGGCAGTAAATGTGTAGGAATTCTAACAAAGTTTTTAAAATCGTGAAAACTATCCATTTTCAAATTGCGGAAACAGTGGCGTAGCGACTATAACTGGCGCCCGGGGCACGACATACTATTGGCGCACCCTCCCCCCATCCCTCAAGAATCTCATAATAGTATTATTATATATGGAATAATTTATAAATTATCTTGAAGAATTAAATCATAATTGAAAGATTTTATATTTTGGTTTAAATTCTGTATACTTTATTCATTTTTGACATCTTGTCTTCATCAGAAAAACAGTGATACAAATATAAATAAGGCAAGTATCTGGATAATTGAAAATATACATAATAGTGGATGTGAAAATGTGAATTCGACATTAAGTGCAGAAAGAACAAAATTTCTTTGGAATTCACCCAAATAAACCACATGGAACAGCCTCAAACAGAGGGATCAATAATATAAATCTCGACAATTATCATTGAGAAAAGAGAGTTAATTAATATAACACAACGACGATGACCTTTTTTTTCAGACGCACACAGTTCCAATGCACAAAAACGTCTTAAAATTTTGTCCACCAAAAGAACCAAGTCTTAATGATGTACATGAACGTGACAATAATAAAAATCAAGACAAATGAATATCTTACAAATCATGTACGTATATTATTCATTATAGAAAGCCAAACATTTGCCAACTCAAAACCATCAGTATGGTTGAAATTATTCGAATCTTCAATTATTTCAATCGCTCCTCTGACCAATCTACCATGAACGATGAGCATCTTGCGATTAATCTTGTTTCTTCGAACTTGATCTCACGCAAAAATTCAATAACATGATCAGCAACTAAAACTTTATTTGGATAATTGAGTCTTATGCACCTCCTATGTTCAGCAATACGTGTGCTAACAGTTCTGTCCGTCTGACTACAGGTACTAGGATCTTGTGAATACCCGAAGATTTTAAGAGAATCACGTCCTTCATAGGTCTCATGAAATGCTTAATTCTCATTATAGGAAACTTTGAAATTGTATCTGGACAAGATCCTTCCAATCTTCTATTGAACTTTACTCACATAAGGTGAAGAACCATAATTTCACATGTTATTATCTACAACAATAGCATTGATAGACTTTGGTCGACGTACTTTTTTAATGGAATGGTAACTCGAACCACCTCTCTGAAATATAACTCCTAGATTATTAATCTCTCCATCAAGTTTATTAGGGCGACAAATATTATTAGCTCTTTGGAATCGACATTGTTCTAAACTTCTGTGAAGGATAGTGATGTGATTCAGAATGAATATATTGGTTTGTGTATGTTGGCTTCCTATAAACAGTGTGTAGGATTCTGCCATCATTGCTTCGTTCTAGATTGAACATAATTCGAATAATTCAAAAAACTTTCCAAACGGGATAAGGTCCTTGTGTGTTATATTATTTAATTAATTCTTTTTTCACAATGATATTAATCGTCAGGACTCATATTATTGATTCATCTGTTTGAGGTTGTTTCACATAGTTTTTTCCTCAGACGTTGAATGGATAATATAAAAATTTTATTCTTTCTGCATTAAATGTGAAACATACGTTTTCACATCTGGTATTCTGTATATTTTCAATTATCAAGATACTTGCTTTGTTTATTTTTGTATCATTGTTTTTTCGATGGAGACTCTGGGATAGAGAGTCGAAACGTCAAAAATAAATAAAATATACAGAATTTAAACTAAAAAAACCTTCCTAATATATAGAATTTACTTGTAATATGAATATAATAATTATTATTGATTTAGAATATGCTTCCCAGAAATCGATCAAAACAGCAATTGAAATTCGGAAAATCTTGTTCGTCTTGGAAACCATTTGGCGCCCCGCTGTGGGCGCTGTGAGTGGCGCCTGGAGCGTAATAGACCCACTTGCACCCCCCTTGCTACGCCACTGTGCGGAAATATGTACTTTATGTGAGTTAATTACAACCAAAGCGTATTTTCATACAGATTCATGTAATACTTACAGAAAATTAGAATTCATAAAAATGGAATAATTAAAAAGCACTTGCAATATATGAAAAACATTCATTCTATGTAAAATCTGATTCCAATGAATAGACGTTACAAAAATTTCAAATACTGAATTTCAACATCTTTTAACTAATCATTCTGGATCCATGCGAAAAATTCAAAAAAGTTATAAATAAAGTGCACTTCCGGTACAGACAATAGTAACCCTAATGGGAGGTGCACAATTAGTCCCCAGACCAGTCTTAAATACAAAATTTCAACGCTGTACGTTCGACGAGTTTTAAGATTGGCGAGTTACTAACAAACGTACATACATACGTACCGTCATCAAGGCAAAAATTGTCAAAAGGAGATGCTCAAAATGAATATTTTCAACAAAATCTCGAAATATGAATTTCGTCGGCTTCACAAGCCGATTGGTACAAAAATAGAAGATGACTATTTCGATTTTACAGCAATTTCAAATACTGAATTTCAGTATCCTACGGCTAATCATTCCTGATTTATGCGGAAAATCCAAAAAAAAATTCAAGTAAAGTGCACTTACGGTACAGATGATTGCAACCATAATGCGCAAGACCCTATACCAGTCTTGAATACGGAATTTGAGCTTTAAATGTTTAACGGGTTTTGAGATTGGCGAGTTACGCACATACATACGTACCGACATCAAGCCAAAAATAGTCAAAATGGATACAGAAATGCTCAAAACGGATATATCCATCAAAATCTTGATATTTGAATTTTTATCGGTTTCACAATACTTCCTTGTACTTCCTTTTACTTTGTATAAGTAAGCAAAAATTATGTTGGAACAGACGACATTTCAATATGTCGTTTAGAATAATTCCGTTGGCCGTTTTGAATCATTCAATCATCATTTTCGAAGAATCATATGCTGTTAATTTGGTTACCATGGTTACAATTCAGGTATTCATTCCTGACTCTGCGTTTGACCTTTCATAATATTAAAAGTTTCTTTTGAGATATTGCTGAGTTTCAAAAATCTTGTTAGAGGAAATATGGTCTACAAAGAATTTGGAACAGCGTATTCCACACTCGCGAACCGTAGTCATCGCCTTCGTCTCACATTACAAACTGATTGCAGAAGATATTATTATTATTATATACTAAATGATATTTCATTCCAACGGAAAGTATAATATATCTATGTTTTTATCTTGTTTATGGAACTAGACATATGATAATTTCTACTACTCAGTTTGTATTTGATTTATTCCTTCAAACATTTTATTTCAGATATAATTTCGAAGATGATCCACTTATAGTACTTTTCATTTCCCCGGCCTATACATAATATGGAAAGTATTGTAGTTATGTTTTTTTGACAGTTCGTGATTCTGATGAATCCTAATGTTTTGGGCCCTACTGAATCAAAAAAACATAATTTAAAGAATAGTTGGTCGATCTGTCTGTCGGTCTGTCTGGAAATACGATAACTTTAGAATGCGTAAGAATTTCTGACTGAAATTTCATACTCACGCTTTTTATTAAATAGCTAGGTTTGAGTTCATAAATGAGCTTCTTTCAACCAGTGGTACCAAAAATTTATTAACGCGTTCATTTTATGAACAGTGGAATTTATCATGGAATGTGAAAAAAATATCGAATTGATCCTTAAATAATTTGGCATAGCACTCACCCAGAACATTTTTTAAGATCAACAGTGGCTCATTTGTCATATTCAAATTTGATTTATTATAAAATTCGTTATATTCTTCTGAAGCAAAGAAATAATTAGAATCAAAATGTGGGATTAAAATTATTTTCATTCATATTTGGACATCACATACAAACGTTCGTCAATTGTTATTCCAAAATAAGGCATTTGGTTCTATCGTATTTGGTATCAAATTGAAGCCCCTGCGGAAATAATTCCAGTAAAAGAATGTCAAAAGTGATATTTATCCAATTTTGACGTTTTAAAGCTACATTATCAAATCCATAGCAATAGTCATAATTAAATCTTTATTCACTAGTGATTTAAAATGAATTATTAGTGATTTAATAAAAAATTAAAATCAATGTTGTATTCCTATTCATGAAAAGATTTCGATTTCTGCGGCTGCTTCGTTCAAAATTATATCGGGGACGAGTACATTATTTTGATCACTTTCTTCCATCATTTCAGACAATGCTCTTCACAATTATAACGCTTCAATTAAAAATTCACAGAGCTGACAGTCATACTCCCGAATGTTTGAAAAACAAACACTCGTCGCGATATCAACAAAGCTCCCTTGCAACTGCAATTTGTTTTTTTAAAATTTTGTTTGTAAGTTGAATTAGACCTCTTTATTTGCTCGAAGAGTTAAACCACTCGCGCTAAACGCGCTCGTGATTTTGAACTTTCTTCTCGCAAATAAACAATGGTTTAATTCACTTGTTGTATAAATAACTATTGAACGATTTTCAATTATTTTTCAAGAGTTATTCAAATGATATCTAGTTTGGTATCAGTTTTAAGCTTTCAGTCAGAAATTCTTACGCATTCTAATGTTATCGTGTTTTCAGACAGATCGACGGACTATTCCTCAAATTATGTATTTTTGGTTCAGTAGGGTCCAAAACGTGAGGATTCATCAAAATCTCGAACTGTCAGAGAAACACGATCACAATACTTTCCATAATATATATAGGCCGGGGAAATAAAAAGTAAACTATATGTGGATCATCTTCGAAATCATATATGAAACAAAATGTGTGAAGGAATAAATGCAATACAAAACTGAGTAATAGAAATTACCATATGTCTAGTTCCATGAACAAGACAAAAAGATAATGGAAGTATTAGATGATGCTGACTGTTACGTGAAATGAAGAAAACGATGTACGGGAATTCAGTCACAAGTTTATTATTTCTATCCTACTCTACAGTTTCGGTCCCACCTGGACCATCTTCAGGAGTGAATAGAATTAGTGTTTGTGTATGTTGTCATCTGTAGTGCTAACATAAATATTTTGTTTTCTTTTATAAGTCGATGTAATAAAAAGAGAAGAAACAAACATGTTTTTACTCAAAAATAAAAGAATAAATAAATGTATATATAAAAAAAAATACACAAACACTAATTCTATTCACTCCTGAAGATGGTCCAGGTGGGACCGAAACTGTAGAGTAGGATAGAAATAATAAACTTGTGACTGAATTCCCGTACATCGTTTTCTTCACAAAAAGATAAGCCTGAAAGAAATCCAAAATAAATCACTTTCTTGATTGTTAATTGTTTTTTACAACTTAACCAGATAATATCAAGTTTGGTATCAACTAAAGCAACAGGACATAGAACTTATGGCTAGAGTAAAATAAAATAGTAATTCCATGTAACCGTCATCTGTCACTTTGACAACGACAGCTGTCAATTTGAAATATGCATTCAATTGATACGATACTCTGAATTTATAATACAGCAAAAAAACTAGCCATCTAATTTATGGTCGAGGAAGTACTGTGTGGCCACAGCAGATTTTTTATGAATTTACGCTGTATAGTTTAACAAAATGAAAATTTTCATAAACGTGATCTATTCATTTTAAACCATTATATCAAATCTCTTCTTTCTAAATATGATTTTTTACCATCAATATTATATTTATTCACTTGATCATATTTTCAAACTTCCAACGTACTTGATTCTATAATATACATTTCGAATATATACTTTCTTAAAAGTGACTCACACAACTACGAAAACAAATAGGCTCAGAACAAATCATGTATGTCTAATAATAAACATAAGATATTGATTTTGGGCTTAGAAAAATTATGTTTTGTTCTATCCTGAAACTCTATTCATTCGTATATTATTTACACCTAAATTTGATTCATCAATTTCATTACTTATAATGTTTCAATTATAGGAGTTTCGCTGCACAAAATTAAGATTTGGTATTGCAAGTTGAAAACATTGTTGCCACTTCTTCAGAGTTCGGGTTGTTGAAGCAGTGAAAGTTGAATATACAGTTTAATATACATTTGATTTTAATCGCGAACCTAGCGGAATTTTGTCGAACTCAGCTCTTCGAATAACTTTCATAATGAAGTCTTCGAACGACCATCTAGATTTTTTATTTTTGACTCTTACTCTAGAACGATCACTTTTTTTCATATAAGCACACGTAGAAATGTTTTTATGGTCAGTTATCTAACATTTAATCTAAAAGCTATTGAGTTTCGATAATTGTACCAAGAGTTATTAGAGTTTTAAGAGTTTGTCATCCGACGTCCATACACGGGACGCACAATAACACCCGGATGTTCTATGTAATGTAAATTTATTTTTTTTTTATTTTGACATTTCGACCTTCTATCTGAAAGTCTGCTTCAGAAAAAATATTTTTTCGGATAGAAAGTCAATACATCAAAATAAAACTAAATATACAGAATGGAAGCCAACAAAATCTATTTATTATAGGTAATCTAATCCTGAAAATATGTATAGGTCATTAATGAAATGATAATTTCATAAAATCCGATTTTCACTTTTTCGAACTTTCATACGAACTGCCTGTGACAGAATCAAGGTCTTACATCCCTTGCAAGCCAACGATTCTCGGTTCCAGTAAGGTGATTTGGAGAAAAAGCAGAAATGTCCCAAGTTGCAAAGAGACTAAGAAGCATCATATAAAGTCTTGAAATTCTTGATTGTATTCCAGATACGGATGAGCAAAAACGGGGAGCCGGAAGTCGCTTGTGGTGACAAGTTATAGTAATTTCAATAACGAGATATTGTGTTCGCCAAGACCGAAGAGCTCAGAGGGGAAAGCAGTATAACAGTATTAAGCTTCTAGTTCACATTGATAATTTTATCCAAGTTTATGATTCATTCAATCATTTATTGTGGTTATCATCCAAGTTAACATTCGCGAGTAATCTAAAAAATATTTCTGTCAATTGTCAGATATTTAAATCATAATTAATTGTTGTAAAATGTGATTTTTGCTTCAGAATATATTCGATTGATCAGCTTCATAATTTCTGACGCTGTGATTGGTTAGAATATCTTCGAAAACCTGGAATTGAAGATTATTTTATTTTTTTCAGTCTATATAACCTGTTGCGGAAGCATCATCGTGCGAATTGTCTGGACATAATAATAATAATCATTCTATAAGATAAAGGGTCCGGTGTGTCGTGTGCCGTGAATAACAGCCGTTGCAGTTCACCGGCCCCAGATCCGTAACGGTCGTGTTCGACAACATATGTCAGTAGAAAAACCTCTATTCTGTTCTGTTCGGTTCAGTATTCCACGCTCCTGTAAATATCTCTTATCTGAAAAAGCCACTTATTATCTGTTGCTTGCTCCGTAAGCGTTGTTTGATAGCTTCCAAAACGAAGATTTTTTTTTTTCAAATTATAGAGCTTAAAACTATGCAATTGTTGATAACACATTATATTTTTCTTCTCGAAGTATATTGAATCGAGCTTATAAAGCAGTTTATTATGCGACTCACTCAATTTTATTGGTACTTTGACAAATCTCAATGAATAATATAACAAGCTAAGCAGATTATGAAAGGAAAAGCTTTTTAGAATTAATTTTTTTGATAAATAAAATAAATGATGAATATCAATCACGCCATTCGTCCGGTACGAGTGTGGCAGACACTAATAGTGCACTTTGAATATTGATTGATATTTCTCGAGCTGTATAGTGCGGTTACCAGTCGTCAAACTACGAGTACTTTTAGTTTCTGTGGAGAGTACGTCGCAGAGCATATTATAATTCAGTGAAAACTCTATCACTCTATTTGAATGTTTTCAATCAAATTGTTTTATTGGAAATGTTGCGTATATATATTCACATAAGATGTGTAGCGTTTTGAATGGCTGTTGGTTCATGGATATATCTTTGAATATCTCTACATAGTTTTTAAATTATTCTGAGATGTTGCTTTGAGATATGGAATAGAGTATTTAATAGTATATAATGCACTAGAGTGTGAAGAGACTCAATGATGATATTTCTATAATGAGTCATACCAGTTTTCAGGAAATATACCATTCATTTCAACGAATGTTTACCCCTACTCCTTCACCAATAAACTTCCAGTAGTTCATTCCGTTTTGCAAAATTTCTTCAGATGATTGCATGTAATCGTTTTGTTCATATTATACTACCAAAATTTCCAACAAGATGAAAAAATTTTTATATTCTAGTATCAGAAGTATCTTCTGTAGTGATATCTTCGAACTAAATGCTTTTGGGATGAAATTTTCAGCATACATATTGTCCCTAATACATGAATTGGTTTTTCACATTTTGCTGAATCTTGTGCTCCTCAGCAATAACTTCTAATTTTTTACCTACTTCTACAAGAGATTTTAAAGTTTATTCTGTTAAATTCAGTCACCATAATAACAATGCGTTATGCTACTAGAAGTGTTGAATTAAAATAGCTTCCAAATATATTCTGGTTATAAGACAGTCGTAGATAGATCATATAGTTATTGACTTTGGTATTACGACTATATTATATTAGATTATTTTCAAATCCCACACCCGCCTTCAAATCCTGTTTGAACTTTATCTCCAGTAACATAACATATACGCTTTTTGAATTAATGCACGTATCTCATTTCCATGTACATGATGCTGCCCTAAGCGTAGTCATAAAAGTTGACTGAATCCTTGATTTCCGCCAACTCTCATTCAATTCAGTATCAACTTGTTTCGCAACTTATCAACAAGTAATTTTATAGATACATTTGGAGCATTAAATATTTATCATTATTATTATAAATATAGATACATTGTTCAACAGGTAATATCCAATTACTGGACAGAAGATACACCAAATCACATAGAAAACAATAAATATACATACTGTAACTAGATCTGATTAAAAACATTTTTGAGTTTCAAAAGAAAGACATCAACTTATGCAGATTTTTCATAGATAAGATGCATCAAATATGCAAAAACTCTCATAACATGAAAAAGAAAAGTTTATTTTGTGTTAGGTTACTCGATTGGTTGCAATTTTCATGAGATTTAACGTAATTATGAATTCCGTCAAAAGATAGAGTGGTTCATATAATCGTTGGAAATATCGCATTGATGAATGGTTGAATATTGTGTGTTGTACACCCATTCCAATCGGAATCCATGTCCTTCCTAATCCAATGGGAATATCAGCGTTTCTCCCTTGGATAATGCCCCCTACTGAAAATCAGATATTGTGTCTTTGTTGTAATAGTCACTGTATTAGTAACTTATGAAGATTTGTTGAAGAGTCGGAATGAAGTCACATACATTTCTGTGAATTCATTTTAATGACTTATAAATGTATGAACGTTTCGGTTGCCGATGCAACCAACATCAGTGACTGTGTATGATTGTCCTTGGTGAATATATTTTAAAATAAGAATAAATTTATGAAAATGTAAAAATAATATCCATCCACTGATGTTTGCTGATAACATATGCATAGACAACCGAAACGTTTATATGAATAAATGAAATGAGTCTACAAAAAAACTTGTGATTCTATTTTTATCTGCAAACCAATAAATTTACAAAGATGAGATAACTTTTTTTCCACTGGAACTCTTTATAATTAATGATTTTATCTCAGGATTTTCAAATCATAAAACAGCTAGTATATTTTTATATAAGACAAAATTTTTCTTGACGTTCCGAAATATTTCAGTATAACTTCAATTTGTATCACGGATGAAGAAGATAGCGTAGACCGGTCCTGCATCGGACAGGTGGTGCAATATCCAAGAGCACAAGGTTTTGTGGCCGAGACGGTGAGTTGGACACCCCTGCAGATAAACAATGATCATTTCATCAGGCTGAGACGCCTTCCATCTGCCGTACAGGCAGCAGCATCATCTGTCGCACTGGGCACGCGACCAACTCACAGACAACTAATTTATATCTAGTGCACACATATGGTATATTTCACTCATACATATATATGCACAGTAATGAACCGCTACAAGCTAAAATGAAAGAAACAATGCGAAATTTATGATGAATAAGCGATTGATGGTATAAAATTGTACAGAGGAATATTTCACTGACTTCACTCACTTGAGACTTGAATAAGTGAATGATGTGACTTCCATAATCCTAACCAAGTATGCACGGTCTAGAATTAATAAGCTTAAGCCATGTGGAAAGTGATTAAAAGCTCAAATCTTAAGTAAGTTATATTGATATTGAATTTGTTAATTGTTACGTTTGTATCTGGATCTGAAAATTTTCATTAAGCATTCTAAAATAACCCACAATAAACAATTAATAAGCAGTTTATAATAAGGACTTTGAGAATAATTAAATATACCAAAGACTATGAGATGTGTTGTCCTCAGAAAAAAGTGTGACACAGTAGTTAGCATAATGAATCCGCAGAATTCCAAGTGATTTTCAGAGCCCCAGCTATACCTATTGAAGCTACAAAATGATGATTATTCCGGTAAGAGAAATATTAATATTTCAAGAGAAGTGAACAAAAAATATACTGATAAATGTTTTTGTTCAAGATTAAATCTTGAAAAACGAGCAGTGCCCCAGTGTAAATGACACAGCTAACAAAAGCATGCTTTTCAACAGCATCAATCTAATTTTTGTGCAATTTATTTATTATTAGAAGTTATGTCCTCACTTTCTACATATTTAGTTATATTTCAGATAACAGATACAAGAAAGTTTTGAGCATTTCCTTACAATATCAAAATACAGAAAACCTAGAAAAATTGAATAGATATCTTTGCGTTACATCAACTTCAATTGACTCTCTGCCACCTTGATACGTAGAACATAGTGTCAATTTTAGGACATTTCATGCATGCTGTAATCAGGACTCTTCTTCATGATATGCTACAGGGTTTCGATTGGCAAGAGATCTGGATTACTAAATGCCCACTTTAAAAGTGAAATTCTGTTTTCCAACATCTAATCTTTTACGAATCTAGCCGTATGACAAGCGATATCATCTTTTCCCAAGATAAATATACGCATGGATCCAATTTGTGGCTTCAAATCCTTTCGAAGGACGTTAATGTTTCTATCAATGTTTATGATGTTACCTACAAAGTTTAATTGTCATTCCTTCTACGTGACATGGATCCTCAAATCATCACGGAGGCAAAAAAAAATATTTTCTCAAGGTAAATAGTGTGATAGATTCCTTCACGATTTCTCATGATTTTGTTCCGGCTATCATCAAAGCAACAATTCAAATCTGCTGCCGTTATTTCATAGTGTGGAATGACGAAGTCTCATACTATGAAGTGACGCTGTTAGAAACTGAATTTGAAGTTTACGTTGGTAATAGTTGATACAGGATTAGGAGGAATCAAGATGGAATGTGTCACACTAATAGTCTTCAGAAAATTTTTTTCTTAATCTTCGTATTTATCATTAAATTATACTAACTATTATTATTTTTCAAATAGATACTTATCATAAAATCGATTACACTAAAAATCACAGATCTTTGTTAATTTTCTGTCAATTGATCAACTGATAGAATTGAATTCTGCATATGTTTTTATTTATTCATGCAAACCAGTAAAAAATGACAAATGTAATAAAGAATACATAAGTAATTCCTACAGAGTATTATTCATGCAAACCAGTAAAAAATGACAAATGTAATAAAGAATACATAAGTAATTCCTACAGAGTACCTGTGTGTAGGAAATTGAGATCTCATGAATCAAGTAAACTTATAAACTGAAACATTATAAATTTTGAAATATATGAGGCATCCAATAATTGAGATAACATAATAAAAAATTGATAACATAATATATGTAGAAGAAAATAAACTGCTAGCGGATTCAAGCAGCCTTATTGAATTAGGCATCAAATATTGCTCATTTGAAATTCTCCAAGCTTCCGATTTGTTTAAATCTTTATCAGAGTAATTACGTTAAAGTATCTATGACAGAATTTCATCTCAGTTAATTTAAGAATTTTGAAAAAAGTCAGTGTGGTCTTAAGTCCCGATGGAATACATTCTAAAAGATGAATAAAATAAAGTGTTTCACAAGCAATATTCTATTACACATGTGCTGTACGTTTTGGTAACTTTTGTTGTCAAAAATCGAATAATCGATCAAAGTAAAATCGAAAGTTTGGTAAATTTTAATACACTATAGCCAAGAATATCAAAATTCAATAGTCTTCAGATAAAATTTCAGATGAGTTAGCATCAAAACATTTCTACGTGTGATTATATAAGAAAAAGTAATAGTTCAAGAGTTATAGTCCAAAATAAAAATTCAGTTGGTCGTTCGAAGACTTCATTATGAATGTTATCCAAAAAGCGTGGTGCGACAAAGCTCCGCTAGGTGGGCTATTAGAATTAAGTGTATATTAGACTGTATATCCAACTTTCATAGCTTCAACAATTCGAACTCCGAAGAAGCGGCAACAATGTTTTCAACTCAATAGCGTGAAGTTAGCACCCCATTGAGAGCACTAATAATTGTTCTATGGGAATTTCTTAATGCTTCATTAGTGCTTTTTATTGCTTCATAAAACATCTTCCTGCATTAAAAAATACAAGAACTAATGAATAAATCAATAATAACTTCACGTTTGTACCCCATTTATTTGAGAACCAATCTTTCTATAGCAGAATCCTCAGAGCTTCATCAGTGCTTTTTAGTGTTTTTTCAACCAACTTTTCATAATATTACATGAGAAAGTTATTCAATATACTAATATGGGGTGTCAACTTCACGCTGACACCCCATTTGTTCAAGATCCAATCTTTCTGTAGCAATATTTCTAGAGCTTCATTAGTGCTTCCTAATGCTCAATGAATCAAATTGCTACAATATCTAACATGGCAGTTATTTGATAAATTAATATGGGGTGCTAACTTCACGCTAACATCTCATTTCTTGAAAGTCATATCTTTTTGTAGTAGAATTTCCAGTGCTTCATTAATGCTTTTCAATGCTTTATGGCTCTTCTTCCTGCAATAAACATATACAAAAGCTATTCGATAGACTTATATGGGATGCTAACTTCATGCTAGTACCCCATTTGCCTCAAATCAAATGCTTCTACAGAGCAATCATCAGTGCTCTGTTAGTGCTTTCAAGTGCTTTATGAATCATTTTCCTATAATAACGAATAAAAAAGTTATTCGATAAATTGATATCTGGTACGCATACACTTTATTTGTTTGAAATTGAATAGCAAGAAAGAAAAGTCGATGTATCTCTTTGTGTCTTATGGACCCACTTTCTACAATGACAAATAAAAAAGTTGTCTAATAAATAATCACGCTTACATGAAGTTGGCACTTCATCTGTTAAAAATCTAATTACTCACTTGAACAAAGCACAAGAAAGTATTGTGAAACCGACAAAACTCAAATATGGATACATCCATTTTGATAATTCCTTAATCCATTTTGACTATTTTTGGCTTGATGTCGGTACGTATGTACGTATGTATGTATGTGCGTATAGTGCTGCCATGAGACGAGACGAAATTTCAGTGAATCTTATCTCGGTCTCGTGGTGGTCTCGCCTAGCTGAGTCTCGTCTCGGTCTTGCCTTGGTCTCGAGTAGGTCAGTCCTGTCCGGGTCTCGAGTCTCGACGAGAATCTAGCCATGATCCCTGAAAATTACATATTCTTTCATGTGGGAGTTAATTTGTGATTATTATTTGCTATGAATTCTATCAAAAATATGTATTTGTGTGTCTGGTGCGCAAAGTCGCTCTGGAGTTTAATTCCAATTTGTGAAGGTTATCTTTTGACGCCCTTTTAT
Source organism: Dromius quadrimaculatus (assembly GCA_963989225.1). NCBI lineage: Eukaryota > Metazoa > Arthropoda > Insecta > Coleoptera > Carabidae > Dromius > Dromius quadrimaculatus. The sequence continues at coordinate 33,115,938 of OZ022328.1, read as the reverse complement.
AGACTTTCGACACATGTACCACTTATCGGACAATTAGAGAAGTGATTTAATGTCATCAATGTTGAAGACAGTCTTCCAGAAGTAAGAAACAGGGTAAAGTCAGTTTCCTCATTTCGATGTCAGATTTGACATACAGGAATATTACCAGGAACCTTATAAGAGTCGATTTATGTAACGTATTTTCAGTGAAAATCAGTTATAGTATGATTATTTTTTTTCAATTATGTCGATAGTTTTTTATGAAGTTAAATGTGTTGTGCTAGTATTGGGGTCTGTCCTGATGATGTGTATCATTTAAAATCTGGGACAGTACTAACCAAATATTTCATGGCCGGTTTCATCGCTGTTCCATAGATTTAGAGTGTCGCATCAATCAATTGCATATTTCAGAATGATAGCTGTCATTATCAAAGTAACAGATGTCATTGTCAAAATGACATCTGTCATTGTTGAAATGACGTATGACAGTTATATTCAAGTCCCTACATGAAACAAGTATTTTTGAAAATGAAGAGTTCTTTTCTAGATTTTCGGAGTCTTTAATTCATTGGAACATATAGTTTTGACATTTGATTACCGGAAATATAATATCATAACGTGGATTCCACTGATGATTTATTCTATATTTCTACGAAGCCCATCTCCCTGAGAGCTTAAGACTGATATCAAATTAGACATCATTAAAATAACTTGTCAAAAAAAAATTGACAATCGCTTGAATATCCTATTTCACATTTCTACTGGAATTATTCTTGCGGGAACTTTGAATAATTTGATACCAAATATGATAGGACCGAATGACTTTCTTTGAAAAACAATCGACAAAAAATATATTTATACAGGCTAACTATGGAGTAAATATTCTGAAAGAGCGATAGAAGGAATAATTGTCTCAATCGGAAACTAATCTATCAGTAAACATCTCAATTCAACTATTATTACTGCAGTTTGGTGGTATTCACCTACTTGCTCTATTAAATTGTTTTTAGAAGAAGTAAAAATCTGACGTTGACATCTCGTGACTTACTTGTACATCATTGGATATATATAATCAAACACAATATCTCATCATTCCACGGCTAGTCGGTTTCTATGGAAACAGTAGGTCATCATTCTTATGCTACAACATTCCTAAATACTGATTTCCAGGATTCTATGGCTATAACAGTCCTGAATTTATGCGCAAAATTCCAAGATCGTCAAGTAGAAGAGTGCACTTTCGACTCAATGGAAATGCGATATGAGCATCTAAACAGTACTACCATCTTGAATACTGTATTATAATATTCCACGTTCAATCGTTTTGGATTTATGCGTAAAATTAAAAAATGTTTCAAGTAAACTGCACTCTTGGCTTAGCCGATCACAATCATAATGCAAGGTGTACAACTAGATGCTATAAAAGTGTTTAATACGAAATCTCAATATTCTGCGACTGATTATTCCAAATTTATGACAAAAATTCGAAAAGTCCGTAATATAAAGTGCACTTCCGATTGGGACGAAAATAATGGTGCTATTCTGTATTTTACTCCTATAGCGCCGTAATTCTATAGACACTGTAAGCTATAGAGCTCTATAACTGTGGGTCTTATAGTGCAGCGATTTCCGAATTCTGTATCTCGTTCTATAACCAGTGTTCTTACAGTACCAACTTTATAGTGTGACTAATTTCAAATATATTATTACTGCAAAATTCAGTATTTGTTTGGTATTGCAACTCTTTTGAAAATATAAATATCAAGTTCATATCATTGATATAAATCAAAGAAAGTGAAATATTGATATTATATTTTCTATAAAATAGTTATATTTGTATGAATTAATATTCAGAATTTGTAAATGAATAAGTTAACGTAATAATTTATTATATTTCACACAATTTTTCAGAATTTCATAATGAATAAATGGTTTTCGAATTCAAATTCTGTACATTTATTCATTTCTAATTTATTGTATTTGAATTCTCTAGGAATATGAGTAATATGAAACTGAAAAGGGCATGTTTGGCCAATACATTGGACGATCAGTATGAGGAATATTTGTCGATGATGGAAAATGATTACGTTTTTCGAAGTGGAATTATAAATCCAACTTTAGGGGACGATTATATCAATAAAAAATGGACAGAACTGACCAACAAATTGAATAGTTTGGGCAATGGGCCCATTTTGACTATGGACTTCTGGAAAAAAGTAATAAATCATTTTATTTTGGAGTACCTATAAATAAATACATGAACTTGTGAATTATTCATCAGATCGTGAACCAACGGTTTACTTAAACGATAGGAATTAATAAAAAAATCGTCAGGTACTTTGAAAGGATTTTCTCTATCCCTTAATAATCTCCTTTCTATACGCATGTAATTTCTGTTCATAAAAATTAAAAAGTAGGTTATGTTATATATGTACACTACCATTATTATATAAAACTTATAGAATAAACCTTCGATCATCTTCTTCCATCAATAAATATATAAATATAGGGAATGGATCATTTGCATTCATATTATTTTTATGTGAAATCAAATTTGATTAAATTGACAGCGCACAATAAGGAGTTACGGCGAAAAAAAATTCGCTGTAAGATTTATAGAGATTCTATAACTCTATAGCGTTTATAGAAGCATACAGAATCGAAGTTTGCTTACATTGAATGATTTATCAAGGTTATAGAGCTAACAGTGCTTATAGAGACGTACAGAATAGCACCATAAGAGATGATCATTTGAATGCTACAGCAATTTCAAATACTGAACTCCAGTTTCCTACGGCTAATCATTCTAGATTTATGCGGAAAATTCAAAAAAGTATCAGGTAAAGCGCACTTCCAGTACAGACGATTGCAACCATAATGCGAGGTGCACATCAAGATCCTAGATTCTATACTAGTCTTTTATACAAAATTTCAGCATTATACGTTTGACGAATTCTGAGATTTGCGAGTTACGCACATACACACATACATACTTACATACGTACTGACATCAAGCCAAAAATAGTCAAAATGGATTCAGAGATGCTCAAAGCGGATATGTTCATCAAAATCTCGATATGTGAATTTTGTCGGTTTGACAATATTTCCTTGTACTCTTAGACCGTCAGATAGTCGTAGATTTCAGTGCCTCATTTTGTTTCTCATGCCTTCAAGAGGTTTGATAGCTATGTATTTTTATGGAATTCAATAATGCTGAAATTGAAACTGGACCGTGTGAACAAAATTGATTTTAAATTTGCATGAAAAAGCATGTTCTGATCCAATTTTGTCGCTTTCGTCATGCTTATAAAATGAAATATAGGGGGAAATATTTTGACATGTGGAATGTCAAACAATAGCTTTTTACGTAATTAATTATAAAAAGTGCCGTATTGTTTGACGAAACGTAATATTTGCCAAAACTAGCGTAGCGAGTTTTGCAAATTACGTGGACCAAGCAATATGGATTTTCTTAACGTATTTTGTACAAAATTTTATCTAATACCGTCAGAATAACTTTATCTTTATTTTTGAATTAGAACATTTCTCACGTTACATCACAAAATTCAGATCACTGTGATTCATGACCATCTATTGTGACTACAGAAACAAAAGTGCACTGAAATAGTCAAAATCGAGTTTTCACAAAACGTCAAGATGATTTTCACTTATTTGTACAAAGTAACAAGTAAGTATTGTGAAACCGACAAAATTCACCCATCGAGATTTTGATGGAAATATCTGTTTTGAGTATCCTTGAATCCATTTTGACTAGTTTTGGCTTGATGTCGGTACGTATGTCTGTGCGTGCGTTCGTATGTGCGTGCGTGCGTTTGTCCGTAACTCGCAAATCTCGAAACTGGTTGAACGTGTAATGTTGAAATTGCGTATTTGAGACTGGTACAGGGTCAAGCTGCGCACCTCGCATCATAGGTCCAATCGTCTGTACCGGAAGTGCACTTCACTTGAAACTTTTATCAAATTTCTCTAATAAATCCAGAATGATCAACCGTAGAATGTTGAAATTCAGTATTTGCACTTGATGATGTATCAGAATGCTTATCTGCTATTACTGTAAGAATCGGCCAGACCAGAAATGCACTTTACTTGAAATTTTGCATTATGATTGCGATCGGCTAGGCCGGAAGTGCACTTTACTTTGAACTTTTTCCTAATTTTCCGCATAAATTCAGAACGATCAGCCATAGGATACTGGAATTCAGCATTTGAAATTGCTGTAGCATCCAGATGGTCATCGCCTATTTTTGTACCAATCGGCTGAGCCGGAAGTTCGTTTTATATGACAAGTTTTTTGAATTTTTCGCATAAATTCTGAACAATCAGTCGTAGAAAATTTGAATTTTGTATTGGGCACTTTTCTGATATCTAGTTGTTCACCCTGCATTATGATTGCTATCGACTAAACCGGAAGAGCACTTTATTCGAAACATTTTTTGAATTTTTCGCATAAATCCAAAACGATCAAACGTAGATTATTAGAATTCAGTATTTAGGACGATTATACTGTCTAGATGCTTATATCCTATTTTCAATGAGATCCACTGAGCCAAAAGTGCACTTTAGTTGACAGTCTTTTGGAATTTTTCGCATAAATTCGAAACGATCAGGTGTAGAATATTGAAATTTGGTATTTCAGTCTGCTGTAGCATCTGAATATTTTCATAACAATAAACTGAACCGAAAGTGCCCTCCAGTGGGAATTTATTTTTTAATTTTGTGCATAAATTTAGATCTGTTGGTAGTCGTAGAATTTTGGAAATCAGTATTAAGGAATGTTGTATTATAAGAATAATGGCCTACTGTTTCCATAGCAACCGACTTGGCTGAAAGCGCATTTCACTTGACAGATTCTTAGAATCTCTTGGGTAAATCCAAAACGATTAAACGTGGAACGATGAGATTTTGTGTTCGATTATATATATCCAATGATATATATGATCGAACGCAAAATCACATCCTATTATTTATATATATATCCAATGATATACAAGTAAGTCACATGATGTTCACATCAGATTTTTTGAAATGTATTCAAGCAGGGATATCCTGAGTGATACAATATTCTTCGATATTAAAGACTCTGCCAATTGCTGCATACTGTGAATAATAAATGATTCTTTTGATTGTACGCAGATAAGTTCAATTGATTAGCTCTGAAACATGACCAATCATGTAAAGTCATTACGTTACTACTTTACGCAACTGTTGCATGACAGCTATGAAAAATGGGACGTTGCATAACGTCAGAAATTGATGTAAAATTCGACTTTTGAAAACGGAATTAGATAAAATTGAAGAATTGACAACAGATTATCATTGCCTACCTTATCATTCCAATTAAACTGATTGTTTTATAAGGCGAATTCTGAATGTCTGTTATACTCATAAACTGCACTTCCGACTTGGCCGATTGATACAAAAATAGTAGATAACTATTTTAATGCTACAAGTTCAAACACTAAATTTCAATATGCTATGGCTGATCATTCTGGATTTATGCAAAAATTTGAAAAAAGTTTGAATTAAAGTATACTTCTGGCATGGCCGATTCATACAAAAATAGCAGATAACCATTCTGACACAACATTAAGTTTAAATATTGAATTTCAACATCCTACGGTTGGTCATTCTGGATTTATTAGAAAAATTAGAAAAAAGTTTCAAGTAAAATGCACTTTCAGTATAGACGATTGGAACCATATTGCGAGGTGCACAACTAGACCCTATATCAGTCTTAAATACAGAATTTCAACATTATACTTTCAACCAGTTTCGAGATTTGCGAATTACGCACGAACGCACGCACGAACGCACATACGTACCGACATCAAGCCGAAAATAGTCAAAATGGATTCAGGGAAGCTCAAAACGGAAATTGCCATCAAAATCTCGATAGGTGAATTCTGTCGGTTCCACAATACTTTCTTGTACTTAGTACAAGTAAGTAAAAATGAATTTCAAGTGATTATGATACAAGTTTCGTCGAGAGTCTCGCGAGACTCTCGTCGAGACTCAACTCTGGTCTCGTCCTGGTCTCGACTTTTGGCTCGAGAAACAGTCTATGGTCTCGTCTCGACTTTTTGAGCGAGACCAAGACTGGTCTCGCGAATCTCGAAACTTGTCAAACGTATAATGCAGAAATTTTGTATATAAGACTGATATAGAGTCTTGATGTGAACCTCGCATTATGGTTGCGATCGTCTGTACCGGAAGTGCACTTTACTTGGAACTTTTCTTGAATTTTCCGCATAAATCTAGAATGATTAGCAGTAGGATACTGAAATTCAGTATTTGAAATTGCTGTAGCATTCAAATGATCATCTTCTTTCTTCATATAAGCCGGAAGTGCACTTTATATAACAGACTTTTAGAATTTTCCACATAGCTTCAAAACAATCAGTCGTAAAATATTGGGACCTCGTATTAAGCACTTCTATAGCATCTAGTTATACACCTTGCATTATGATCGCGATCGGCTGAACCGGAAGTGCAGAATATGATGAACATTTCTTGAATTTTCCGCTTAAATCCAAGACGATTGAATGTAGAATATTAGGATTCAGTATTCAAGACGATAGTACCGTCTAGATGCTCATATCCTATTTTCATTCTGATCGACTGAGTCGGAAGTGCACTATACCTGATGATCTTGGAATTTCAAGCATAATTTAAGAAATGTTAATCGTAGAATCTTGAAAATCAGTATTTGAGAATGCTGTAGCGTGAGAATGATGATCTACTGTTTTCATAGCAACCGACTAGGCTAAAAGCGCAATTTATTTGACAGATTTACAAAATCTGTTGGATAAATCCAAAACGATTAGCCGCGAAATGATGTGATGTTGTGTTTGATTATATATATCCAAAGCTGTTGAAGTAAGTCACGTGATGTCCACGTCAGATTTATTTTTGTTGCAAAAACTTTGGCGTTTTCTTAGTGCTATTCAGTGTGTTACAAACTAACTTTCTTGTTGAAAAATACAAATATCATCCAATAAGTGGTCATGCTTGCGTGCAGTTAGCACTCTATGTACCGAAAAGAAAATTTTCTATCACAAATTCCTAAGGGCTGCCTTAATAATCCTTATAAGCATTCAATGTTGAGGGCAATGAATAGTAGCAAACTTGAAGGGGTCCATAATGTTCTGGAATATTGATTAATTCAAAATTGATAACGATGCTGGGACCACGTATTTTCATTTTTATCTAGGATCGGAAAGAGCCCAAGTATGATTCCTAGGATACTCATGAATTTTGATAATACTACTTTATTAATGATATTTGGAGAAATATTGATCACAAGTAAAAATTGTGGAACCGACAAAAGTCATATTTTGAGATTTTGATGGACATATCCGTTTTAAGCATCCCTGAATCCATTTTTACTATTTTCGGTTTATGTCGGTACGTATGTACGAATATATGTACGTAACTTGAGAATTTAGAAATCTGTTGAACGTATATTGTTGAAATTCTGTATTTGAGACTGGTCTAGAGTTTGCTTGTGCATCTTGCATTATGGTTACAATCGTCTGTACCGGAAGTGCACTTTACTTGAAACTTTTCTTGAATTTCTCCCATAAATTCAAAATGGGTAGTCGTGAGATGTTAAAATTCAGTGTTTAAAATTGCTGTAGCATCTTAATGATTATTCTCTATTTTTGTACCTATCAGCTGAGCCGGCGGTGCCCTTTATATAACAGTATTGCCGAATTTTCCACATAAATTTGAAACAATCAGTCGTAGAATATTCGGTCCGTACACATCGCAAGATCCGACCGCAGCGTTACCATCGACAGTTTTTGTAACTTTTCGTTTTTGACAGATCCAATGAACAAAATGTCGAAAACTACGTAGAAAGATTATTAATGTTTATCCATAAGCATATTTTTGTGATAAAAATGCAATTTTTATTTGCTCACATAATGTAGTTTTACTTTGTATGGATGTAGAATAACAGATGTAGTTCGTGTGACACTGCCTGGCATCAGTTTTTGACTACTACATCCATCCAGTTCCCCAAACGTTATCACATGAGACGCTGCCAGCATTTTTTCTCTGATAATTTCTTGAGGTTCAAATTCTACATCAAAAGTATCTGGCTGAGAACCGGTTCTTATGACTTGGTTCATTCTGAAATGTTGAATCAGTTATGCAGTTTCAGCACTAAATATACATAAATATTGACTCAAAACTTCATTATAAATGAAAGCAATGAACTTTTAAAACATTTATCTTGCATTTACTTACATTATTTTGCTATTTTTTCCATGGAATTATCATTTGTTACATCACATTATGTGCTATTGTATACAACATTTTGTTATAACTCAATCCAAGAGAGGCGCTACCTGTCATTTGTGCATGGAGCGAACAGATAATTCTTATCAAGCACTTCTATAGCATCTAGTTGTATTCGGATACGAACTAAAAAACCTGGAGTATAGGAAGCATGCTGGAAATAACATTCAAAAGAACTGGCTTGTAGATTTTGGCTCACTGCTTTACCCCAAACCGACGGAAGCGTATGACGCCATTTCCTCAGGACAACCCGATCTACTCAAAGAAAGGGTGCCGATATCAACAGGATTCATGGTATCGAATTGGCAGTGGGAGAACGATTCTCATAAAATCGGCATAGTGGTACATAAGGAGGGACTAGAACGTCGGCAATATCAACAAGTCAATTATCATTTTAATTAATTAATATCAATAAAAAAATATTAAGTTTGAGCGCATATCCTTTCTCCAGAACAGATGAATTAAGATACATACACAACTAAGCCAATAACCTGACAGTTCAAACAACCGGGAGGTCAAACGTAATCAGTAAAAATGGAATTGAGGTATCGATCCGTAAGATTTTCAATTCTTTCACATAAAGCAGAAAATTAGGTGTGAAAACGTAGATTCTACATTCAGTACAGAATAAACCAAAGTCTTCTGACATTCACCCAAGGTCTGAGAAAAACCATGTGGAAGAATCTTGAACAGAGGATTCAATAATATGAGTCATATTATTGTGAAAAATAAAAGAATTGAAATTAATAATTTATAGAACACACAAGAACGATATCTTGTTTTTACGGACGTACCACAAACAGTTCAAAGTTCTAAGCAAGTTTTTTCAATCAAAATGACTGATTCTAATTATGTACACAAACGTAACAATAATCATATATTTCCCAAATCATGTATGTCTATTCTCATTTAAAAGAAGCGAGGAATTTGCTTATTTGAAACCATCAATATGGTCGAAATTATTCGTCAAAACGTCAAAAAATTAATAAACCATTTACTCAATATTAAGTGTAATAAATTACATATCTTGCGAGAGAGATGCATGAATGATCGAAGGCAATGCTCGAAACTTATCTAGTTTTCCATTTAATTTCCAAGCATGAATGGTATTTAGGGAGAATATTTCTCGAATGTCACAGAATAGAATTTAAATATATTACAATCACATAAACTGCTTCCAAATACTGTTTTAGGATTTTACTGCACTTATTGGTTCAGTTCTCATCATATTCTCGTAGATTTCGTCTTCTTACTGCACTGAATGTTTGAAAAAAATTGGAGTTGCTACTGACATTTCTAATTCACAATACAAACAAAACATGTTGTATTTGTTCATAGTTTGTTATTGAATATTTCGCGTTGTCTTGACAACGTGAAATTTCCACTGTAATTTCTTGATAATTTGACTTGCCTTATGGGAGAATTTGAACACGAGTGGAATATTTATAGAAATTTATAGAAGATATCGAGTCAGCAGTTAATAATCTCTTTTTGTTATTCATTTATTTGTATAATGATGGTTCAGACATCTTATTAGAATAAAATTACGGTCCATAGATCAAACAAATTACACTCTCGCTAATGTTTCCAATATATGACGTCTTTATCTTTAATATTCGTAATGAAAGGCAGGTTACACAAATTAAATAGTCAAATGATCAAATCCGTCCTTGATTGAAAGATAATCGATTGATCAATAAGAAGCACTGATAGGGCACTAAGTATTTTGCTACAGAAAGATATGACCTTCAACAAATGAGGAGCTAGCGTGAAGTTAGAACCTTATAATAATTAATTGAATAACTTTTGTATTTGTTAATGTGGAGAGTTGGTTCATGAAGCACTAAAAAGCTCCAATAACGGACTGGAGATTTTTCTAAAAAAATATATGACTTTTAATAAATAGGGTGTAAGCGTGATGTTAGTACCACATATTGATTTATTGAATAACTTTTGTTCTAGTCATCGTAGAATGCTAGTAAAAGAAGCATCAAGAAGCACTAAGCACTAAAGATTTGCTACAGAAAAATTTGATTTTAAGCAAATGGGATGCTAGCGTGAAGTAAGCACCCCACATTAGATTATTGAAGAATTTCTGCATTTGATATTACAGGAAGTTGGTTAATGAAGCACTAAGAAGCACTAATGAAGCATCAGATAATTTTCCACAGAGAGATATGACTCTCAACAAATTTGATTTATTAAATGAATCCCATATTTGATTTTGTAGAAAGCTGATTCTTGAGGCACTAACAAATTCCTACAAAACAACAAACATTAGTGATTTCAATGTGGTGCCAACTTCACGCACCCTTGCAACTTGCAATACCAAAGCATAATTTTGTGCAGCGAATCTCCTATAATTGGAATGTTATACCTATGAGTATTTGAAATTATTAATCAAATTTAGGTGTAAATAATATATGAATAATTAGGTTTCAAAATAGAACCAAACATTGTTATTAATTTCTCCAAGCCCAAACTTGAATATCTAATATTTATTATTATTATTATATATATATATATATATATATATATATATATATATATATATATATATATATATATATATATATATATATATATATATATATATATATATATATATATATATATATATATACTCCATGAAAAAGTGAATAATTGTAAATGTATGTTATAGAATCATGTACGCTGGAAGTTTGAAAATATGATCGATTGAATAAATATTATAATTGCTTAGAACTCCAGTTTAGTTGAATCAAATAAGCTTTATTCATAAAAGGAATAGAATACATACATATTGTTGCATATTAATAATTCTGGTAACTAATACATTAGATAATATGTAGATCATAAAGTCTCCAAATAAAGATATCCGAAGTTCAGGAAGTCTGTAAAAGAAAACAGAGATATGAGTAAATCATACTCAGTAAGGATCCACGACTGAAATAAAGAACACAAATATAATCATTTTCGCAAGCGACCCTGAGGAAACAGAAGTTGGTATAAGGTACAACTTTAAGAGAGGAAAAACACCTCACTTCACGTTGCCCGCAGGCATCTATGCGAAACTGAGTTCTGTTCCACGCTAAGCGTGGATCCGCGGGAAAGCCTTGCTCCACATCCAGAGGATGTGAAAGTGCGACACCTGCAAATTTTTGTGAAGTGATCTGCAAGGCCATGGGAGAAGGAATTGAAGCCAAGTTGAAACTCAGTCTCCGCCTGCTCACTCAAAGATATGCAACCAAAACGCTGGGCACCTCTTGATTAAACACTAAAGATGGCAGGAGGGCACCGCTGGCCCTGGATTATACCAGTGCATCGTTGGGAGCAGCTTAGCTGATCGTTCCCTCACCGTAGTGAGTTCTAGGAACACTCCATCGCTGGGCACCTCCTGATTAAACACTAAAAATGGCAGGAGGGCACCGCTGGCCCTGGATTATACCAGTGCATCGTTGGGAGCAACTTAGCTGATCGTTCCCTCACCGTAGTGAGTTCAAGGAACACTCCATCGCTGGGCACCTCCTGATTAAACACTAAAGATGGCAGGAGGGCACCGCTGGCCCTGGATTATACCAGTGCATCGTTGGGAGCAGCTTAGCTGATCGTTCCCTCACCGTAGTGAGTTCTAGGAACACTCCATCGCTGGGCACCTCCTGATTAAACACTAAAAATGGCAGGAGGGCACCGCTGGCCCTGGATTATACCAGTGCATCGTTGGGAGCAGCTTAGCTGATCGTTCCCTCACCGTAGTGATTTCTAGGAACACTCCATCGCTGGGCACCTCCTGATTAAACACTAAAGATGGCAGGAGGGCACCGCTGGCCCTGGATTATACCAGTGCATCGTTGGGAGCAGCTTGGCTGATCGTTCCCTCACCGTAGTGAGTTCTAGGAACGCTCCATAACAAAGAATAAAGGGATAGCAACACATCAACTCAATCGCCTAACACTCAACATCATACTCAATAACAACAATAGCAATACTCAAATGACATAACATTTAGAATAGTCAACCATGGATAACTCACCGTAAATATCATTATAATATTTGGCATAAGCACTGCAATAAAACACAACTATTCACTTCGAGCGACTGAACAAGACTGAACGAAACAGTTATTTAATAAGATTACTGATATGCATGTTATGCTATCTTCATTATCTGCAATTAAGTTATTATTATTTAATACTTCAGAATAAATCCATAACATGATGATAAAAAATCATATCTAGAAAGGAAAGCTATCGTTGTCAAAGTGACAAGTAACGGTTACATGATTTTATTATTTCATTTCACGATAGCCTTTTATGTCCAGTTGCTTCAGTTGATCCCAAACTTGGCATTATCTGGTTGAGATGTAAAAAAATAATTAACAATCGAGAAAATCATTCATTTTGGATTTCTATTAGGCTTGTCCTTCAGAGAGCTTCAAATTGATGCCAAACATTATTTAAATAACTTGTGAAGAAAACAATTGACAATCTTTGAAATATAATTTTTGACAATTTTATTAGAATTATTTCCAAATAAGAATGAAAATAATTCCAATTTTACATCTTGATTCTCATCATTTCTTTGCTCCAGAAATATAACAGATCTTGAAATGCATCGAATTTTGATATGATCAAATGAACCGCTGTTTATTTTGAATAATGTTTCGAGAATGTGCTGTGCCAAATTATTTACGGATCAGTTTCAGTTTTCTTTTTTCATGTTTCGTGATAGATATCAACGAATCAATATAGTTTGGGTACCACTGGTTGAAAGAGGCTCATTCATGAACTCAAACCTAGCCTTTCAATGAAATGCTTAGAAATAAATTTTCAGTCAGAGATTCGTAAGCATTCCAAAGTGATCGTGTTTTCAGACAGACTGACAGACAAATTGACCGACCTTTTTTAAAATTGTTTCTTTGGTTCAGTAGGTTCAAGAAATGAGGATTTATCTAAATCTTGAACTATCAATAAAACATGATTACAATACTTTCCCTATTATATATAGGCCGGGGAAGTAAATAGTATTATAAGCAGAGAATTTTCCGAATTATATTTACAATAAATCAAATACGAAATGAGTAATAAAAATTACTCTATGTCTAGTTTCATGAACAAGACAAAAATAAAAGTATATTGAAATGAAATATCATTTGGTATATAATAATGGTATATTCTGCAACAAATATTGGAATGTTTCTATTCCAAACGAGCGGAAAGTTTGTGATCTGAGCCGAAGGCAATGACTACGGTTCGCGGGTGTGGAAAACTCATTGTTGACTATACACTCTTTAACAAGATTTTGGAAACTCATCAATTTCTCAGAAGAAACTTTCAAAATTATGAAACATCAAACGCAAATCCAGAAAAAGATACCTATCTGAATTGTTAGGAGGTAACCCTAGTAATCAAATTAAAAGATTCTGATTCGTTGAAAATATTGATTAAATGATTCTAAACGGCATACAGAATTATTCTAGATAACATATTGGAATATCATCTGTTCCAACATAATTTTTTATCATGGAGTATGCAAATTTCAAAACAGTGTTACGGGGAGGAATTTCCGCATATAAAAAAGAATCTCTCATAATCACATAGTCGGGTTTCAAAATTCGTTAATACTGCTTGGCCATTCCAAGAATCATATAATATATGTAGTTGTAATTTAGTTTCATTGAAGCACTGATTCTACAAAATAAATGCCAAAAAACACACAGATTCAGAGAAGAAATAAATTCAATACCATTCTACTTTTTACAAAAACAATAATTTTTGTTCTCAAACCCATCATTACTATCCAATTGTAGATTGTAATTTTTGGGTTAAATTTCACTTATTTTAGACTTGAATCATATCATTCTTTGAGCCAAGCATAAAACATACGGAAAGTATCCTTTGAATTTAAGTAATTTTTATAATGTTGAGGATAATAAAAAATTATTTTGAAATTCATGTAGATTAAATCAATTTATATATCGAGAAACTCCAATTTATTGATAACCTACACATTTAGTTCACAACGCTACAGTCTATCTTTAACTGAACTGACAGTCATGATATCAAAGACTAGAAACAGGCAACACTGTCGAACGTCGCATGTGATGCTATTAGTGCATCCAATGAAAGTTACAGTATATAGAAGGACGTCGGATAGCTTTCTTGTAAAAAGGAGCTGCACAGATACTACAGTGAGAGTTATGATTAAAAAAGATCGAGTATAAAAGTGATAGCTGAATTATACGTCACGAAAAACCGTGTATACACGAACAAAAACTGGAATATATTCATTAGATTTGGTGGACGCTCGATGCTCTGGTTATGAAAAGACGCACGATAGATAGCATGATGTATATATATGAACATACAACATATATAATATTTTCATGAACAGATGATGAATGCATGATTATTTATTGCGGAAGTTGAGGCATTTCTTGGTTATATTCATATAAATAATGGAAATTGGGCATTCACTTTTGGTTTTATCGACGATCATCTATTATTTCGAGTGTATCATTAGAGTGAAACTCTTAAATCGGTTTGTATGTATAAAAAACATGAGCAGTAAACTTGAAATTCGAATGGAAGTGATTGAAGCTTATCTGAGAATTCTGTGTCAGGAGAAGCATTTTGAAAACAAACTTTTAGTCGGAAAGTCGTACGTGTTCTCAAGTTATTGTGCTTTCAGACAGACTGACAGACCGACAGACCGGCATACTGACAAACCGACTTTCTTTTAAATTATATTTTTTAGGTTCAGTAGGGTCTAAAACGTAAAGATCCATCAGAATCTCGAACGGTCAGAGAATCACGGTTACAATGGATACTTTCCCTATTATATAGGTTTGGGAAGTAAATTCTATAGAATTCACCAAATTTATTCTACAATATCCCATGATAGTAAGTAAGAGTTGCAAACAATAATTTGAAGTGTATTCCCATTATTTGTTCAAGGTAGAGTCTTAGAATTCATTTTAATCATTCAATTGATTACTACATGCTCCATATATACAATATTCAACGGTAATATACCGATAGAGAGGTGTATTATCGATATACCGAAGAATTTCACGAATATACTTTTTGTCTTTTGGGTAATTTTTCACGAGACAAATTTGGGGATTCATAATCTGATAATACCCGAGAGCTTTAGCTCGAGGGATATTATCGTTGATTATAAATCTCCAAATTTGCCGAGTAAAAAATTACCCAAGACAAAAAGTATTTGAGTTAAATTCAAGGTATATGCGATAATATACCGAATCTTGAGGTGTATTTGCAAGGATTATTTCACAAACCATAAAATTTATTAATTGTTATATTCTTTATTATTTTTTAAAAAGCTACTGTGGTATATCGAGTTAGGAGAAAATATTATCGCGATATACCTCGTTACCATGAAAAATCCCTTAATTTCATTGGTTGTTGCTAAGGTGTGTGATATAATCACTTATAATATAATGTGAATCAAAGAAATCTGATTATATTGTTGAAATTAAGTCTCTTCTGAATTGGTCCGTTTCATAGTACTTGATGGATTATGGCGGTGACATATGATGAGAGTATAAACAGTAGAACAATAACTTATATTGAGGTTGCATTCATATTCTTTTTGTTGGATACTCTTTATTTAAGAGTTTAGTGTAGCGAAAAGCCTTCAGAATCGAGTTCAATGTTTTCAATGATTTTGCGAGCTAGTTATATTTCTATAATTGACACCCAAAGTCTGAATACAGAAGTTTACGAGATTTTAATACTGTCAATGGTGATTTTCAACATTCTCAATTTTTCAATTTTTGAAATGTATCGGTTTCAACAGCTACAGTCTGAAGTTATAACTTTATTTATTCATTTATTTGTTTGACCGATCCCACAGAATGTTAAAGAACTTCAAAGTTTGAAAGCTGTCACGTTAAAAGATTCTATATATTTACTATTTTTCTCATCAAGTCAGGAAATTTATTCAAGTTGAAGAGATGAGAATTATCATAGTTCAAAGATCAGCGTTGGAAAAATTTTAAAAGATTTGTTATGTCCTGAGAATATCACATTTCTTAATATGATATGGGAATGTCTGGAGCTAGTTAAAGAAATAAAACAATCAGATCATTGAAGTTTGATAACTAAAAATAGTAATTTGTACAGCAACAATAAATGGTTGCTTACATTGCATAATGACGAATTTGTAGGCTCGACCTCAAAATTCGTTCATGTGCTGAAGATGCATATCCATTCGAGATGTATAGTCTACTTCTTCGAAGACCAAGTGGAAAAGGACAACTCTCCACATGGATTATTCAAATTGGGTCTGACAATTGTTATTTTATAGACTGTTTTCATAGTGAACTCCTAAATTGAATAACAATTGATACAAGTAGATTCTTATAGTAATAAAGTTTTGAATAATTCAATAACAGTTTATATCTAGAGTAGGAGAAAATCGGTCTGTGACTAGATACCCACATATAAAACGCAAAAATCTCATTTCCACAGCAGTCACTCTCTGATTATGCTCCTGCAGCCACTACCATTCATCAATGTAGGTACAAGCACTCCGTTATATACTCTCAGTCTTGCATTCCTTGCAGCATTCATATTCCGTGGAACTGCAAACATCTCTATAGCACCCAAAATCTTTTAACCAGTGAAGACTCTTCTTTCAATCTCCTTATCATTTTTTGTATCATTCAACACACTGCCCAGATACACAAACTCTTCCACTAAGATAAAGATTTATAAAAGAATTTGGAGATTTCGTTATTTATTATGAACAACTGACTTTCTATGCATGAGTGAGTTATAAATTGAGAGGAATATTATAGCATATATATGATATATTTATATGTATATATATATATATATATATATATATATATATATATATATATATAACGAGAAGCTTAGAAAAATATTATTCTTTTCAACACGTAAACAAAGAAATTAGTATGAAATTCATGTTCTAATGGATTTATCAAGAGAATACTTCATCATCTAAACTGGCTCAAACGGAATATTATCTACACTGGTTTAACGAGAGGTAAAATTCGGTGGAAGAGAAAAACAATTATGAGTTCAATTATATAGTTTGAATAAGTTCGGTGTCCACGGGAATGTATGTGCATTAATGTTTTGGTTTCAATGTAAACTATTCAACTACATTTTGCGTATGATTATAGTCAAAATGTTATGCGCAATAACTTTTTCATATATAATCTTTTTGGTTGGATGTTTATTGATTATATCAATCATGATAGAGAATTTCTAATGAATACAGGCTATATCAGAGAAGTGAGTAGGTACCAAACTTTATCGTAGTTCAAGAGTCATTATATATTTTCAAAAAATGTTGATAATGCAAAGTCAATCAGTCAGTTTTGTTGAGCTATGATCATTATAATCATCCGATCTTATATTTTCTATGTGATGTTAATAGCTTCAGCTAAATAGAAATATTTAACACTAATATCATTAATTTGTGCAAACGTTTGCACCACCATTGCTCCCCAATAGCATCATTCACTCCCATCCCGGAATTTATCCATCGATTAACGACTCTCGATGAACATCAAAGAACTTGATAAGTTATCTGTTGTGATCTAATAGAATATACCATCTGTTTTTAACACTGATTTTATTCAATACCTCGTGAAAGAATCTGAATCAACCTGGTTCTAAACGCTCCTTTTTTGTATTGTCTGATAAAAAATTTAGATACAAGTCATATTTCAATGGATAAATTATGATGTAAAGGTATCAAATTATCACGTGGATGAATTAATAAATTTTTCATCTGGACTCAAGATATATGTACGTAGGTAATCTTCTATTTATAATCAACATATCTAAATAATACTATTTTCATCAATAAATAGTTTTTCGAATCAAGTTTTGTATATTAATTCATCTTTTGATGTTTTCATTCTTCCATTAAAGGTCTGCATCAGAAAAACAATGATACAAAAATAAATAAGGCAAGTATCAAGATAATCCAAAAATATACAGCGAATTGGATGTGAAAAAGTGGGTTTCACATTTAGTACCTACAGGAAAAAAACCGAAGTCTAAGAAAAAATCAAGTGAAACAGCCTTGAACAGAGGAATCAATAATATGAGTCTTGACAATTAGAAGATCGTTTGTAGAAATATAAATGAATATACAGAATGGAAATCAAAAAAACTATTTATTAGTAGATATTATGGCTGGTACCACAAGCTCAGTTTCGGGCGATATTGGAAGCGTTGTGTCATGATTTCTTTTAGCGCAATTGGAATTTCCCTATATACTTTAGAAAATAATATTTTGGAGCAAATTACAGAAAACACATATGTCTACAAAATTTATTTGTATATTCTCCACTAAAATAGCTTGAAATATTCATATTACCTTGAAACTCTTCTTGAAATAACATTACTAGTACAGCCAGAAACAGAGCTTGTGGTACCAGTCTATATAACTAAACATTTTGCTTGTAGATAGAAAATTCAAACAGTTGATGGTAATCTCATGGAGATAATCCAACCACTTCATGCCATACAGAAGCATTCTACACATAATTTCTTCTTTTCTGGATGTGATTACAATCTGTTCATCCCATAAATATGACGTAATGGATATGAAAAATGACAATCAGATTGATTAATGATTATATTTGTTTAATTTGCATATGGCAATCGGGTTTTGAAGTAAAATGCTATAATCTTCCTACAAATTGTCTCAATGACCGTCCATGCTGCTACACTGGAGGAATATTTCAATCCTCATCAAATCCCTATTTCTGTGTTTGTGCTCTAAAATGTATAGCTGGACCAGTATCTTTGTGCTCCACGTTTCTGTAAGCACCAAGCATACTGCACGCATATCAATCATCAGCATACCTACTTCAGAACATGGAAATGAAACTGTTTTATAACATCGTATTCCTTATTCAAACAAAGTAACACATATTTTATGAGTCTGCTAGATCAATTGGTATGCCAACAGTATCTCCTCAGCATCCGTTCCAAAATCATAACCTTTTGTCATCTCAACAGTGGAAGATTATATCTGGGTACGGCTGCCGAATGTTCAACACGTCATAGTATTATCTTCACGTTTTCACCATTGTATATTCCCACATCTTTGAGAATATAGGAAGTGTGATACTGCTCTGTCTTACATTTACATTTATTTTCTAGCCGATGTTCGAATCAACAGTTCAATGTCTTATTTGCTGGTACAATTATATATATTATATATATATATATATATATATATATATATATATATATATATATATATATATATATATATATATATATATATATATATATATATATATATATATATATATATATATATATATATATATATATATATATATATATATATATATATATATATATATATATATATATATATATATATATATATATATATATATATATATATATATATATATATATATATATATATATACTGAATGTAAATCTAGTTGGCGAATCCGTAATAAGCCAGACGGTTGAATGAAAGTAAATTAATTTTTGAAAGAATCTTGTACAGTGTTGGGAGACTTACTCAGTTGTCTCAGCGTGGTGTAGTGGTTATCACGCATGACCGGAATTCATGAGATCTCGGGTTCGAATCCTGGCGCTGTACAAGACTTTTTCAAAAATTAATTTACTTTTATATATATATATATATATATATATAACTATTATTATTATTATCCTTAAATTCCTAATTTTCAGCCTCTTGCATCATAAAGACTATGTAAAAATCATCCAAAGAAATCTTTTTTTTTAGTAGGATAGAATTTTTCGTGATGGTCTTTCTTAAATGAATTCTGACACGAATGCTTGATGATGGCTATATAGCCGAAATCGATCACACCACGTAACTTGAAATAAAATTTCCAACAAAGTATACATCATTTACTCAATACCCACACTTCGAATTTATGAAGATGTATACACAATTTGAGAACTTCATACAAAAAAAAATCATTGAATTATCATACTTAGAGAATATGTAAAACGTAGACTTGATTTTGTGATCATAGCACTTTTTTTTGGAATAATAGTATATTATGTAACAAGGACCGAACGAATGTCATTTTTGTCCAGGATAAATTTTGCTGCACTCGGTGAAGACGAGGGCGAAGCACGGGACGAAGACAAGGGTGAAGCCCAAGGCGTCTCATCGTGCAGTCAAATTTGTCCGTGACAATAATGACAGTCGTTTAGTGTCCGTGTTGCATACGATACTTTTTGTAAGAAGTGCACCGAAGTACCCCTATAACTGAGCTTTTTAAACAAATTCAGATGTATTGAAACTATTTTATCAGTTTGACAAACAAATTTTTGCAATTGCGATCACATTACAGTAAATTAATTCGATGAAACATAACTTACATGATTTATTTTATTGATTGATATTTTTCACATTTTCTATGCTATCCCGTTCACAATCAATGCTCACACTATAACGAACACCTCCTATAATACAAATTTCTTTTAAATATTTATTTGGCATATACCAATGAAATGAAAGAATTCCAAAGGCATCCATGACCCACAATTTATTTATCTCTACCCAACGGACAAAAATATTAATTGATTCCCTGTCAACTGAGAATTAATGAAAATTGTTACGATGGATTGGAATAAAGAACTTTCGGAGCAGAATTTAGCTCTGTAATAGAGTACTTTCGGTGCACGTGTTACGAAAAATTAGTTGAAATATTAAAATAAATATGTTAATATCGCTATGAGTTGGAAAAAACTGATTGAAATTATTATCCAGTATCAACAATGGTTTGAAGCTGATATCTGCAATAAATTATCATTCAAATATATGAGAAAGGTATAATCAAGATATAGGGTGTTATCATACACTGGAAAAAAAATTGAAGTTTGTATTTTACATGCGTAGCTCTTATTCCAGTCTTAAATGTGATCCTACCGAAAAAATATGAATATTTGCATCAAACAAGTACCCCTGCGCCTGACGGTTATTGATGTATTTTTCTGAGATCAATACGACGGGTTTTAGGGAAGACGGTATTGAATGTCAATATTATCATTTTCAATTCATTTAGTTAAAACGTATCATAACACATCATATTCTCGCCTATATGTTAACAGGAATTCTTGCGATAAATTTCGAAAAAGAGAGCAATTCATGGATGCGCATGGATTGAATTAACCTTGGCCTGAGAAAAATTCCAATATAATAATTTGAAAAAATAATAGACAATATGCTTTACAAAAATAGAATATAATAAGATATTGGAGGCAAAACTGGAGTTGAGTCAAATTGACCTTTCCTTGTTGGTATATTTCATAAAACTTGGCCAAAAGAATCTAATGCATTCTTCAATTTTAATTGAATTTCACAACTAGTCCGTGACTGTATTTCGCAAAAATAACATAATCAAATAACATAAGGTACTTCACTCGTGGGACAAGAGAAAGAGCAGAAAACAAAACCAAAATAGTAATTGCATAACAACTTATTGATAATTGAGAATAAGTTACACTAAATAACATATCGATATGGGGAGAGTACAAGATGATAGATATTATATTTGAAAAAAAGTTGGTAAAACTTTTATTAGTTTGTAGATCAGAATTAAGTGTGTGTCATTTTCATTATTAACTTGTACTAAATACAAGGAAGTATTGTGCAACCGACAAAATTCACTTATCGAGATTTTGATGGAGATATCCGTTTTGAGCATACCTGAATCCATTTTGACTTTTTTCGGCTTGATGTCGGTACGTATGTTCGTGCGTGCGCAACTCGCAAATCTTAAAACTGGTTTAACGTATAATGTTGAAATTTTGTATTTATGACTGGTATAGGGTCCAGTTGTGCACTTTGCATCATGGTTTCAATCGTCTGTACCGAAAGTGCACTTCACTTTAAACTTTTTTCGAATATTTCTAATAAATTCAGGATGATCCACCATGGGAAGCTGAAATTCAGTATTTGAACTTGATGTTGTATCAGAATGGCTATCTGATATTTTTGTATGAATCGGTCAAGCCAAAAGTGCACTTCACTGGAAACTTTTTTTAATTTTTTCGCATGAATCTAGAATGATCAGCTATAGCATATTGAAATTTAGTGCTTGAACTTGTTGTAGCATCAAAATAGTAATCTACTATTTTTGTATCAATCGGCTGAGCCGGAAGTGCAGTTTATAAGTATAACAGACATTTAGAATTTGCCGCGTATGGAACAATCGGTTTAATTGAAATGAAAAGATAGGCAATGATATTCTTGTCTGACATTTTACATGTCAAAATATTATTGAAATTATATTAATTATGATCTGGAGTGACAGAAAACTTTATTCAATAAATTTGTGTACACATCAAATGATGTACAAGTAAGTCACGTGATATTCGCGTCAGATTTTTTTTAACTGTTTTCAAGGATTGGGGAGAATATCTAATGTCATACAAAATTTATACCTGGACTGGTGCAGTTGGCGATCGCCCACTATAGGACGTACTGATCATGGCACAATAAGAATTTTTTCTCAATTCATCGAATATTTTGCATCATACTCAAAACAAACACTTTTTTAACATTGGTTGCTAGCCATTGTTGATAAACGCAATATGAATGTTTAATATTGCTTAATTGATCATTCAGTTCAATTCACTTCGATGTAACATGCTTGCGTCGACATTATTGTTCATCTTATTTCTTTGCTGGTTCAAAGTCGTCTCACATTACACGAAACGACAACGTGACGTCACGGCATGGAAACGACACGTCAAAATATTTTCCAATTGTTTTAAAATGGTCGTTGACGTTCCATTACGTTGCTGTTAATGTGAATTTATATAGTATGTTACGTTCAAGTTTAGAAAAGTGAGTGTTTACTGTACGAGTATGGCAAGTGTAAGTATGAGCAATAGCAAGTATTTAAATGCCATTCGAGTATACTAAAATAACTTTTCTGAAGTATACTATTTTTTTTAGTGTTTCACAAGAATCAAGAAACAGTGTTGATATTGTCTTGATCTTGTCTTGAAATCAAGACAAGATCAAGACAAGAAGTGTTTTCTATTTTCCAAGACAAGACAAGAACGTACTATCAAGAATCAAGACTTCTTGTCAAGAAATCTTGATATCTTGACAATATCCATCCAAATCTGCATATTTATTATTCTATTATTGAAATATTGAAATCTGCTGTGGTCATCACAGTTTTTTCCCGACAATAAATTTCATAGCCAGTTTCATCACTGTTTCATGAATTTAGAAGTATCATACCAACTTTCAAAGTGACATTTGTCATTGTCAAACTGACAGTTGAAAGTGACAGCATCATTGTAAAAGTGACAGCGTTATTTTCAAAGTGACAGTGTCACTTCAAAAGTGACAGCTGTCATTGTCGAAGTGACGGCTGTCATTGTTATGGGGACAGATGGCGGCTTACAATATAAGTATTTTTGAAAATGGAGAGTATTTCTCTAGATTTTCTAGTAGAAAAAGCTCATTCTCAAATTTAAACCTAATAGGGGGAGTAAAAAGTATCGGTGACTATGATTTTCAAAACAAATATTTGATACATATCGAAAGCATAAGTCGTCAGTTTCCGGTGATTAAATCGTTTATGTAGAAGAGAAATGTATTGGTAGAATCCCCAATATTCTAAGAGAGTTGTTAATTCTTAGCAACATTACTGTATCATATAACAATAATAATTGCAAATACTGATTAAAACATGAAAATGACAGACTTTTCATTTATTTCTATTGGTGGCAATCTTGGAAAACGTTGCTAGAATCGATTCATAACATAACTGACAGGGAGGATAAAGGGCAGACACTAACGCTAAACTGAGTGTTCAGATTGAATAAAACAATGAAGAAAGGGGATTCCCCCTAAAAGTCAAGACCAAGAAATATCAAGAATTCTTGAAACAAGACAAGAAATGTGTCGTCAACAAATGGGCAAGGCAAGAAATTTTTATTTTCTAGTCTTGAAAATCAAGACAAGACAAGAAATGGTCATCAAGACAAGAAATCTTGTCTTGATGAAACACTAATTTTTTTGCATTTTACATCGAGATTTGGATTATTTGCATATCTGATTATCATTCAGAATCAAAAATTTGGAAAAAAAACATAGTAGCCAGATTCTCAATTACTTAGTTACCTGACATGGATTATTTTCTAACAACATACGAACAAACTTGTTGTTTGATTGTTTCGAGATCAAATTCCAAAATGACAGATCTGTACGACGAAAACAGCGTGAAAACAACGTGAAAGATATTTCACTTGCTGCCCAAGAAGCTTTTCCTGGTCTACTTCATAAAATCAAAGAAAAGATATGAGAAAGTATATGATATGTTCTGTGAATGGAGAAACACTAAGAAAATGAAAAGATTGGACGAAATTATGATGCTGGCTCATTTTCATGAGAGGATAAGCTACATATTTCATATAAGTAATAATCTTTTATCACAAATTTTTCAAAATCTTTTTTGTCAAAAGTTCTTGCGGCATCTAGTTTATGCTCCACATAAGTACGATGCTAGTACTGTCGATATTTCACAATACAAAAAGCTCGTCGCTTTTTTGAAACGGCAAAATGACTCATATGAACCAAAAAAATCGAAGGTTTTGACAATGGTAAACGTACCTAACAAAATTTTTGAACGGAGCTCAAGACGACACATTCTTATGAATGAACGTTATACTAATATTTGGACTGAATGGTGCATGTCGGCGTGCAGAATTGTGTAATTTAACAGTAAAAGATATACAAGATACTGAAACATTATTAACCCTTGATCGGTCGCATGGTTCTCTTTTAGACCGATACTTTTTTAAAATGGCCGGCATCTTCAAGGCGCGCATGCTTAATTTTTAGCCTCTCGTCTATCCTCCTAATAATAGTTTAGCTTGGCATGTATGAACCAGTCAAGTCGCAAATCATGAAGGGGTAAGAGTTAGACAACTTTGACCGTGTTGCGACTGATAACTGTTGTCAAATTGTCGGTGTTCTTGACCGCGTCGCGACTTATTTTGTAAGTATATTTTGGTTCACGGCTGTATTGTTTTATATAATTTGATATTTTTATCATAATAAAATATTCCAAGATGGACTATGAGGAAGAACAGAGATGGTTGTAAAAATTTTTTGATGAGGTTGAATCTGAAGGAGACGTAGGTGATAGTTCCTCTTTTGATAGCTCCAATGGCTCAGATTATATTGAAGAAAGCGATCATTTCAGTGATACTGAGCAATCAGATGCTTCAGATAACGATTCTGACGCTTCAGTTGACGAATCGGATATTCCACTTGCTGACAGATTGAAATTTTTCCAATCCAAGAATAGCACAAAGTGGCTAAAGAATTCATTTCCAACATCCGTCAAACAGAAATCTTGCGACATTGTTCGTTTTGTCAGTGGCGTGACTAACCATTCCAAAAATGCAATCACATCAATAGATGCTTGGAATTTATTTTTCCCCAACTCTACCATCGATGAGCTCATACATCGCTCCAACATTTACATTTTGAAGACGCGTGAAAAATATACACGGGACAGGGACGCGAAACTTACGGACGCAACAGAAATAAGAGCTCTTATTGGATTTTTATATCTAGCAGGAGTCTTGAAATCCTCACGTTTGCGCCTATCTGATTTGTGTTACAATGTCTTTGAAACGTTTCGAATTTATATTACGATGCCTACGTTTCGATGATATAAATGATCGTCTACAAAGAAGAGAGCTTGATAAATTGGCAGCGATTCGAAAGATTTTTGATGATTTTGTTGTACGTTGCCAAGAAAATTATATTGTGGGCGAAAATGTTACCATCGACGAAATGTTGAAATCATTTAGAGGTAGATGCGGATTTCACCAGTACATAAAATATGAACCAGCAAGGTATGGCATTGAAATCTTTTCAATGGTGGATTCTGCTAACTTTCATACATCCAACATGGAGGTCTACGTGGGAAAAGTTTCTAGTCGATAATAATGCTTTTAATGTGGTTAAACGTCTTGTAAGCCCTATTATTAATTCTGGACGCAATGTAACGACCGATAACTGGTTTACTCCGTTTTCTTTGGCCAAATATCTACTGAACAATGAAATATCCACTGTTGGGACAGTAAGAAAAAATAAACCGGATATTCCTGCAGACTTAACGATCTCAAAAGGTAGGAATCAATACAGCAGTCTATTTGGATTCTAGAAATCTGCAACAGTTGTTTCCTACGTATCAAGAAAAGAGAAGAGTGTAATTCTGCTTTCCACCCTTCACCATACAGCCGAAATAAATGAGACTTCAGGCGAAAAGAAGGAACCTGAAATAATCATGTATTATTATAAAACAAAAGGTAGCGTCGATAACGTAGACCAGATGAAAGGAACTTAGAGCGTATCCAGAAAAAGCGCCAGATGGCCGCTGACAGTTTTTTTCTCTCTGTTGGATATTGCTGCTATAGATAGCAAGATAGTTCATGAAACCAATACAAGGGCAAACAGAACACGGCGCGACTATCTGAAAGAACTCAGTCGGTGTCTTACTAAAGACTATATTTTGCAACGTCTCCAGGAAAATCGAGTTCCAAGAGAAGTGCGTGCAATTGCATGTCGCCTGGCGGATGTAACAGAAGAATCTTTACGTCTAGGATTAGTTAGACGCACGCCAGGAAGATGTGAATTATGTTTCAGCAAGAAGAATAGAAAGACATCAAGCTCTTGCCACATTTGTAAAAAAATCCATCTGCCTAGAGCATACAGTGGAAACTTGTTTCAACTGCTTTAGTGAGGATCCAAGGGACTCGGAATAATAATTGTGCTCTATTTTTGCTAATTATTCAGTTCCATGAGATCAGTTTTTGTTTTAAAATTTTTCCTAAGCTCAATAATATTATATAGAAGTACCTTATGTGTTTTGTTTTGTAATTCATTTTATGAATAAGCTTTCCAAATAATAAACGTTGACTTTTGTTTTCAGTAACCAAATCATAGCAAATAATCGGGCTATCTGACCGATCTGCGACTGATGCCGCAAAATTTAGCAATTTTTTGTGTTTTTCATGCAAATTTTATGATAACTTCTTTGTCTCACGCTTAAGTGGCCAAGTGGCAGCATTGTATGGAATCACTGCCAAAAAAACATTTGCGAAACCAAATTCAAAAATATTCATTTGCGGAGAAATAACTAGCTGCGACAGATCACGTAAAAATTCAAGGCGCTACCGAACAAGGGTTGATTATAACATTACACGATACTGAAAAAAGATTATTCACCATTGGACCCGAATGCAACGGATAGGAATTCACCATAGATATTTGCGACTAAGATCCGGTTGCACAATCTCAGTTTATCTTCAGTCTAATTGAACCGAGCTTATTTACTATGGTTACAATTCCTAAAATAATCGTGACCATAGGAAACAAACTCAGTTCAACTGGACCATAGATAAGTTGAGATTGTACAACCAGGCCAAAGGCCCACAACAATAAAGAACAACAGATTTTATTTGTTTTATTCTTACAGCAAATGCACTGTTCAACCAGTTGGCATTCACAATTTCGCATGAGTGTTTTAGAGAAAAAACATATCGAAAATTTTTGGGACGCAGCTCCAATCGAACAGTATTGGTGATTGTTATAACCCTCAATTTCACATAATATTTGGTATAAATTTTGAATTATTTCAGATAGTACTAATAATGAGGGTCGCTGGTGCCTGTAGGTATCATATATTAGCAATTTGGAAATTAGGGATGTACAAGATAAAGGGTCATATTCGATTTCTTCAGTTATCGATACCAAGACCTACATTACTCGAATGCTTACCATATTATTGAGGAGGAATTTTCTATCAATGCTGTACAAAGTACATTTCTCCACGTCCAAAGAAGCTGTCACACAATAGATTCTTCTAACGATATTGTCGATATACGAATCAAAATTCCACTGCACAAGTTATTGGTATCAACAAATTGTTAAAAATATCCTCAAAATTTGCTTCGTTTTTTGAAAAGAACAGAAATTATCGAGTACCTTTTTGAAAATTTGAGAAAGCCGAACTTATAAGCTGGATCCGACAAATATATAGAAATAATGTTCAATTGTAGTATTAAACAATGGTATATTTTGCAATAAGTGCGATAAGTTGTCAATTGCCCACGAGAGCAAAGTTGGATGCCCAAACGAAGTGAGTGCACTCATCCGCTCAAGTGGGCAATTAACAACACCGCACGAGATACAGATACTATTTTTTATTACGAATGCGGAATATGTACTACTTTGCGCTCATTTCTCCGGGTGCTGAACTTGTCGCACGCAAATTATACTTGGCGAACTCAAAAGCCAAAGAGCCATTTATCGCCCGGAAAAACGTGCGCAAAATAGTACTCATCCTGCATGAGTAATAAGAAATTAACTAAAAATAGTTTGTCTTGACCGTTGAACGGGCTTGGTGATGAAATGGCCGCGCTGAAACGTTCTAGACCTCTTATATGTATTCCCAGAAATGCAGATTATGAAACACATTTCGTTAAAAAAAAAAATTGTAAGTCTTATTCACAGTGAAATTTTATTACTGCCGCCGATTTTTCAACTTTGTTGTGAAGCATATATTTTTTTCATCGATCATACGGGATGAGTAATATTTTGCACACGTTTCTCTGAGCGATAAATGGCTCTTTGCCTTTTGCGTGCGCCAAGTGTAATTTGCGTGCGACAAGTAAACTTATTCACCCATTAGCCATTTACCGCCCAAAAAACAAGTGCAAAATAGTACTTATGCCGCATTCGTGATAAGAAATAGTATCTGCAACTCGTGCGGTATTGTTAATTACTCATTTCGCTCTTGTGAGAAATCGGCAACTTGCCGCACTTGTTGCACAACATACTATTATGCTCGATAATATATAAATCTGGTTAAATTCAGTATTGTCGCTATCTATCAGCTGGAAACCTAACCGTGATTATAAATTTCAGATTTGAAATTCAATTAGGACATTGAATTAAGTTCTCGTTAAATGTACGAAGTTGTCTTTGTAATAAGTCATGCTTGTACGAAGCAATATTTGTAATTTAGAGTAATATACTCGTCTCCAAGTGAGATTCCAACACGTCGCTTAGAATATTCAAGTATGCCGTCTAGAATCATTCAATCATCATTCTCAACGAATCAAAAGCTGTCAATTTGATTACCATGATTACTTCTTAGCAATTCAGCTATTAATTTCTGCTTCTGCGTTTGATTTCATATAATTTTGAACGTTATTCTGGAATATTAGTGAGTTTCCAAGATCTTGTTAGAGAAAGTAAGTCTACAATATGCTTAGAATGGCGTGTTTCACGCTCGCGAACCTACTCCCTACTCCTCTCCTTCGGCTCGGATTGTAAAATTTTCACTCTCTTAGAATAGGGGCCATTCCAATATTTGTTGTAGAATATACTGTTTGGAATCAAATAAAAAAATATATTACTACAGCATTATGTAACAGTGCTTGAATCCTAAGATAGGCTCTGTACTAGCAATATTTGTTGTTTCATTTTAATGTTAACAAATTCGTTTGAATTTTTTCTGATAATATAAGGATTGACTTGGACCCCATGCTATCGGTATTTCTTGTTGCTTTATTTCAGGATTGACTTTTTCTCAATAATATAATTATTAAGTGCAGTATTTCAAATTGTGAGGTAGATACAATTTTTGTACAATTAAGTTGCGGTTCACTCAAAAAACTTGTCATATAATAATAATTAGATTGTACATACATATGAATCACGCTTTCTCCTGAAAATAAGGCTGACTTCAGTAGAGCGTAATTAATATTGTGCAGATTGAGATCAAGGTCATATAAAGTTGTTACACACACCATTTATATTTGAAAACATGTCGTCCAAATTTCTGATGGGTCCACTTCTCCGGAAAGAAATTTACCTGACATAATAGCAAAATATTGATATTCGCATAATATACTCTACAACAAGTTTTGGACTAGCGATTTCGAGAGTTTACTTAGAATTCAGAGGAAACTTTGAAACGTCAAACTTCTGATTCGTCGAAATTGATAATGGCGTGACTCTAAACGGCATTCGGTATAATTCTTAACGGTGTATTGCAATGTCACTTATTTCAACATAATTTCTGATTCTGAAATGTGCAGCTTCCAAAACAGTGTTAAAAAAAAAATATCTGCATCGGCGATGTTTACTACAGTTTCTCTGTTGATAATTTAAAACTCATCGGAATAATCAAAGATCAATTTTTTCAGCTGTATAAGTGACGACAGCTTGTATTCGTTAATTATTTGGCATTTGTCTCATAAATTCTCTTATTTTTGCTAGTTATCCAGGAAGTGATGAAATATACGTGGAAAATAATTGGTTCAATGTTTTAAATTGCAAAAATGATCTCTTCGAATCAATTGAAATTAACTATGACTGAACATTTCATAAGAAGTATGAAGAATACTGAAAATACTTCTGATCCTTTTGATATGTAACAAGAAAAAAATTGATAATAATCATAATATCTCCGAACGTGATGATTTTTTAATCAAAATCTTGAATATTCCATAATTCGATGCAGTTTCTCAAAAGAATGTACTGTGTTTGTTAGTACACACTTGATGGAGTTCGCACCTCTCTTCTCAATAAAGTTCAGAATTGATCAGGGCACACAAATCCTGAAAATTGATGGTAAAATCAACTTAGAAGGACCTCGAATAATGTAGTGATAATTTTCGAGTTGTTTTATTATCTTACATGTTGTTCTACCGGAGCCCTAAAGAAGCAGAAATTCAATCAGTGAATCATCACGGAAGAACACATATCATTTTATTACATTAACAATACTATTTCTGACACTGAAATCATTTTCCACTGCGTATAGAATATCAATGTGTGCGGTGATATTTGCGTATCCCACGGGATCACACGCGAGATAACAGCGCGTCTCGGTCCAGAGATCGCACCCTCATAGGGGAAGGCTGTCACATTTAACCTACCCGTTGACATTTCATTCCCCTGGATATCCACTAAACTTACTGTCATGTCTCACCAAGTAAACATATTATTACTGCGTTGAGATCATAGATTGAGATATTAATAAATATGAATACAATATAACAGCATGATATAAAATTTAATACGGTTGATAAACTGATCAAAATGATGATAGAACAAGAGCTCGGAGAAGAAGATTCAGACAATATTTAGCAGCTGGGATCTATTTTCTCGATAAACTTTCTTCCTGAGAAAACTTAAGACATTTGAACGAAATATTGGAATTCAATTAAATTTATTTATTAATAATTGTTCAATTCTTCAAACCTTGCCAAATTCACCAGATGCATCTCTTATTTCAATTTTATTATTCTTATTGGTTTCAATGATACGAAAACAATTTCACACATGTTAAGATAAGTGAACCTAGTTCATATGATTATATATTGCGATCAAGTTCTCTATTTTATGGATAAGTATATCCAAATTGAAAGAGAAGGTAAAAATATTTGAGGCGATGAGCTTAGTGGGTGTGCCGCTATAGTGAGAGACGTAGACAGGTGTTACAGTGGCACGTGCCGCGGTCGCTGCAGCCGCTGGTGTCGATGCAGATGTTTCTCTGCAGCCGCCACCAGCAGCTCCATCAACGTAAAACCGTTGTATATTGTTCTACTGGCAAAACGTGCGGGCAAAATGACATG
Organism: Dromius quadrimaculatus; assembly: GCA_963989225.1. Classification (NCBI taxonomy): domain Eukaryota; kingdom Metazoa; phylum Arthropoda; class Insecta; order Coleoptera; family Carabidae; genus Dromius; species Dromius quadrimaculatus. Next base: position 33,083,959 of record OZ022328.1, on the reverse strand, counting down.
CTATTAAGATACATAATAATCATTTGAAAAATAAATCAAATTAACACTGCGATTATTTTATCATCATGTATCAAATAAAATTCTCGTCCTGAGAAAAAAATAAATGATATACAATGCATTATGATATAAAGATTTGTGTAGTATAGTCGAACTTTAGTTGAAAAATAAATCAAATTAACACTGCGATTATTTTATCATCATGTATCAAATAAAATTCTCGTCCTGAGAAAAAAATAAATGATATACAATGCATTATGATATAAAGATTTGTGTAGTATAGTCGAACTTTAGTGCTCATTCTATTCATTAAACTATGACTCGTCTAAAAATAATGTGAATCATGTACAAGTATGAAATAAACTACCAGTATCCAAAAATTTAAAATCAATATTTTGCTTTTGGTATTGGTTCTTATTACTCAAAGGTAGATTCACAGTTCCTTTGTATTACATGAGATATTTCACCCACTTGAAATAATATCCTCAACAAGAACAGTGTTTCTTCGACTTTGTGATTCGCCCAATAACTTTTTCTGGCAGTCATAATCAATTATTGAACGATCCTACGTATAATATGGATACTAAACTAATTATTTTGATTCTAAAATATTCATATATTCGTTCTTGAAATTTTATTCTGTTGCCATGATTCTTAGTGATTTTTTCCTTATTGAGTGGTTGAATATCAGAATTTTTCCATGCTGATTTTCATGATAATTTGTTCGGAGTCGTATAGTTGGGCCAGCCTACCTGTTAGAAAATTTTTGATCCCAAAGGTCAACTAATCTCACAGTATAGTTGGGCCAAATGCCAGCATCTGATCACTAAGCAAGATTATAAAATAAAATACCGTATGACAGAAGTAGATATTTTTATTTCATAATTGCTTTGTACATTTGGTTCATACAAGTACAATCAAACACATACATATATCATATACATTTATATAGGTACAGTCATATATACTTTTATATAGGTACACTCACATACACATTTATATAGGTACATACATATACATTTGTTTATAAATTGAAGCATACTTGTGCGCCACACTTTTATGCCCTTTGAAATAGCTAGATTTGCTCTGAATGTCGTGTGCAATAATTTTGCCGGTTTTTCATATAGGTTTTTCGAAGCTGTTCTTTAGAAACTGTTACTCTAGATTTGTTTGGGTAGGGATGTGTCTTCTCCGTGATTATGGTTTAACTTAAATTGTAGAGCTTCTGCAAAATTTTCAGCCGTCGTGTAAAGTTTTGCAGGACACTTCAATTTTTTATTCACACATCTCCAGTGTACAGTTTTATTTTGCAAAGAATTTGCCACACAAAACTTGAAATTATTCACAATTAACAACTGATTGCCTTTTTCACTCAACATACGATACTCACACCTCCCATTTTTTAAATATGGGTGAAAACTAGATGAATTTTTTCGAGATTTAAAATTTATAGAAAATATATCGTACACATCCCAAAAGTACCAGCTACCACTACCGAGAATTGCTTTAATCCCTCGGTTGCATGATGTTGGCCCAACTACATGGTAGGATTAGTACCTGAGGATTAATTTGGCCTGACTATAACGCGCCCAATTTGTTATATACTTTAATTTTCAAGAACTAGAAATTATTGCTTGATTTTGTTGTTTTACCGACGATTTTCTTTTGTTCTGTCCGCCATTTTTCAAAGTTACATAGACTCAATTATTGAAATCATATTGAACGTGAAATAGGACTGATCCAGAAGTTTAAAGGTTTTTTTCATTTTGTGATTACAAAGTGGTGAAATAGGGATAACGGACAACGGCCGAAGAAGCATGGTTCTTCTGCATCATGTTCATTTCGGTCACATTGAATACGAATCATAGTTCGAAGAAACACGGCTAAGTTGTTGGAGTTTGATCACTCATTAAATCACCTGTGTCACAGAAGAATGGATTATAAAACATCAACCAAAGGCCACATCGTTGTGTGTCGAAATTGAGAAGGGGTATTGTTTTCATAATTCGTGCATTGTTTGGAGCAACAAACTTCAACGCCTGTTTTGTTAGTCAAATTATGACAATTTGGACGAGTGCGAGTGTTGGCGGGCAGAAATAAACATGTTTCTGCCCGCTGAATTTGCTTCCTAGATCGTTTTAACCCTGACAGAATCGCATTTGTTTATTGTCAATCTCTAAATAAATATCATCATAACCTCAGTCAGTTTTTGTATTCGTTACATTAAATTAAATTAAAAGAACTATGAGTTTCAAAGAAAATATTATTTCTCTGTCATACTATTATAACTTTCCTAATGATATAATAAACTACGAATTTTTCTGAACTATTGGTCTAAAATTGTCCTATTCCGGACTGGTTCCAAGCAATGAAACTCTTATGACCGGTTTCACGACACTTTGCTAAATTTAGCAAACTGTTAAACACTTTGACAGTCTGCTAAATCATAAAATTCTTTCCACGAAGCTTTGTTGAATTTGACTACGTGTTAAATCAGTCGTTATACAGTCGAATTTGTAATCTAATATATTTTATGAAATATGAGTAATCAGCAAAATTGATATTACAATACGCGCATGTGATATTCCAACTAATATTATTATCTTAGTAATAGATAGCTCGTTACGATATGATTTCTGAATCAGAAAATTCGGATGAAAAGTTTTTAGAAAATATTATAATGTTTTTGCCACGCTCTAGAGTTTTTGAGGAGAGAACAAATCTGTTTTTTATACTGATACTGAATTCATAATGAGATTCAGATTGCATAGAAATAATGTTGTTGCAATTTTGAAGTATTTTATGAGAATTTGAATAGTAGTATCGATGGAAGTGATCATATTGATCCAATGGAGCAGTTTGTAGTTTTTTTCTCAGATTTTACAGCAATAGTACATTTCAAAGCGTTTTAGGAGACCACGTAAATCCAAGCAAATCAAGTGTTTTGCGAATAACAAAGAGAGTAACTCATAGGATTGCTTGCTCAGAACCATTGTTTCTAAGAATGCCTCCTCAGCAAGAAATGAATGAAATGAAGAAACTTTTTCTTCTTTCTACAGTACTATTGTATTCTAATGTAATTTGGTTTCAAATTTTCTTTTTATCACTTTTATTATTAGTGTTCGATTGAACTAGAATATGATATGATATGGAACTGATTCCTGAGCTTCGAAATAGTATTTTCTCCAACACTGTTTTGGAATTTGCATATTCCATAACCAAAAATTAAGTTGGAACGAATGATATTTCAAAAAACCGTTTAGAATGATTCCGTATGCCGTTCAGAATGATTCTGTAAGTCTTTTGAATCATTTCGACGAATCAGGGGCTGTTAGTTTGGCTACTACCATGGTTACTTCCTAACAATTCAAGTATTCATATCTGGATTTGACGTTTGACATTTAACAATTTTTTTAGTTTCCTCTGAAATATTGGCGAGTCTCCAAAACCTTGTTAGAGAAAGTATAATCTACAACATGTTTGGAATGGCGTTTTCCACACTCGCGAACCGTAATCCCCGCCTTCGACTCGGTTCACAAACTTTTCGCTCGTTCAGAACATAGGCCATTCCAATACTTATTGTAGAAAAGGCGAGGATTACGGTTCGCGAGTGTGGAATACGCCATTCCAAACATGTTGTAGACTATACTTTCTCTAACAAGGTTTTGCAAACTCACCAATATTTCAGAGGAAACTTAAAAAATTTTTAAATGTCAAACGTCAAATCCAGATATGAATACTTGAATTGTTACGAAGTAACCATGGTAGTAGCCAAACTAACAGCTTCTGATTCGTCGAAATGATTCTGAAGGCTTACAGAATCATTCTGAACGGCATACTGAATCATTCTAAACAATTTTTTGGAATGTCATTTGTTCCAACATAATTTTTGGTTATGGAATGTGCATATTCCAAGACAGTGTTGGAGAAAGAATATATATTAACATGAATTTTGAAATTGTTTATTATAAAATGAAATTTTGAGCGTGGGACAATATTTACTTTGCATACGATCTCAATTTGATTATTTATAATGACACTAATAGCTAGTTGAAAAGTACTCATATAAATAAAATATTGCCAAATGGAATTCAAGAGATTGTTGATTTAACAAAGATGCATTAGTTTCAGTGCAGGTATATATTGTTAAAAATACAGTGTGTGGCACGGGACAAAACGATTTTAGCCTTCGGATGAATGATGACAATGTACTATTCCATCACTAGTATGGACAAATAGTTTTCAATGCAATTAGAACTTCGATTGGCTCTGATCAAGCAATAGTTGAAAAAATTGTATATCTGTCTCAATCCAATTCCAATGCGACATTATGTGTATAATATCGTAAATACGATTTTGGTCAATGGTATGAATGATATTTTTTCAAATAGAAAAATTGGAGCTATGTAACGTCATTCTGAACCTTTCATATATATATATATATATATATATATATATATATATATATAACCTAGCGCTGCAGGCCAAGAAGGCCCATAGCTTTTTGCCATTTTTTACGGTCCTGTGCTTTATGCTAATCGCTCAAAGCTCGTAATCCCTAGTTTCTCTGAGTCATTTCTCGCCGTGTCATATCACCTCTCCTTTGGTCTTCCCCTTCTTTTCTTCATCATAACACCTCCGTCTAACACCTTTATTACTACTCTATCCTCTGGTAGTTTTAGCACATGCCCTAGCCGCCGTAAAATTTGTGCTTTAACCACTATCACTATTCCAGACTCACAATAGAGTTCCATGAGCTTGGTATTAGTTCGTCTTAACCACACATCACCCTCTTTTTTACCACCATGAATCTTCCTCAGAATTTGTCTCTCCCACACTTCTAGTTTATTTTGCATAGTCTTGTTTAGCATCCACATTTCACTACCGTACAGTACCATTGGTCTCATAATGGTTTTATACAACCGATTTTTCGCACTTTTTGACACACTTTTTGATTTTTATAGTTTCCCCATAGCTCCCGCACTTCTGTTTCCTTCCGTTATCCGTGTTATAATATCCCACTCTTTGCTATTGTTGATTGTTACCGTAACACCCAAGTAAACAAAGTTCTTAGCTTTCTTGAATACGTAAGTTTTACCTCCTCCAACCTATATTTTAACAGAATCTTTTTGTGTTTCTCAATGATCCGACTTTATCTCCATATATTTGGTTCTCTCGTCGTTCATTTTCAATCCCATTGCTTCCGCTGTTTGTTCTGGTTATTAACGCTATGTCGTCTGCAAACGCTGAACATCGGTGTTTTATTTGGCAAATCGTTCCTCTCGTGTAGAACTCTTATTTGATCACTCAAAATAAATCCATGATGGCAGCCTACTCTTTTCTTCATAACCTACTTGACATGGTAATCGAAAGATATGTAGACCGTTCTGTCTTACTGTAACTGCTGATCAGTAGTAATGTGTCCTGCTCCCTAAAGCTCACTATGTATTGCATATAGGAGTTTCTTCTTTATTTCATCCTCTTTGAGATCGATGAGTAGAATGTGACATTCTGAATGCAATATGATGGATGCTCTAAAATGGCAGACTACTTTTTCTCTTCAACCTCCTTGATAAAGATATCGAATGAATTGGTTCGACAAGTTGAGCGATATCATCAGAATTGATACTTGAGTTATAAAATTCAAGCAACTAGAATGAGTCAAATTGAATTTGAAGACAAAACTTCGGGAAACAACATTTCATGGATGTGCTGAAAGGAAAACAAATTTTTGATCATGATTTTATGCAAGAAAAATTTTATCTCGTAATAGTCTAGTTGTCAGAGACTTCTACCTCTCATACAATGTAATATAGCTGAGACTGGGCTCACGGGTATTTTTTTTTTGAGTGTAGAAAGCAATAAAAGAATCTTTGCAGGTCTAAAATGTATGCTTAGTTCATAATCTCGAGAACAAAATCGAAAATTTAGTGTATGCGTTATATCTTGAGAAATCAAGATCAAAATCGTAAACTGATAGTACCACCTAGAAGAGCGGGAAATTTCACAACAATTCCTATTGTGAATTATTCAAAGATTTTTTTCGAATTATTGGAAAAAATATATTGAAAATGAGAAGGCGCATTCGAAAACTCAACGGGCGCCAAACCACTGAATACAAATATTCAAGTGAGGCGTCCGGGGAGAATTAAAGTATCTTTGTCAAAAATATACACAAAACAAAAAAAAAAAGAGTATCTTGGAGAGAGACACTGAGCTCTCCGAGAAAGCAATTGGTCTTCAGTTTTCTTTCTCCCTTATAGAAAATTAGACTGAAAGTTATCATTTCTAAAATTTTCACTGACTTTTATAAAATTGAAGATATATATCAAAAGAGACATGAAAAATACTTGTATATTCATCATCATTAACATTATACTTCTACTTTTGATGTCAAAATATTCAAAATAATAACTATTGTCTCTGTTTCATAAAACTCATATTTTAAAATATTATCCTTTTTTATAGTATTCATTCGACGTCAGTTTCATTTTCAAAACGATTTTTATTTATTTACATGAATCAGGAAAAAAAGTTTTCTTAAATAATGTTGAAAATATACTTTTTATTGTGTAATAACTCAGATATCAGAACGACCTGACATTTTTGAGTGATTTCTAATATAAGAAATATATAAGCAAATACATGTTCTTCACTTATTTCATTTCCTGCAACTTGAAATTAAGCTTGGAAAAAATATTTAACATACAAAATTAAAGATGAAGTCTAAAGTTTGAAGCATGTATCATTCAGTTTTTGATTACGCATCCAGATTAAAGGCAAATATTAATTAGAAAATGGACCATTCTACCTCAAAATCATCAAGTCCTGTCAAAATGACAGAACTGTCTACGCCATTTTTTTTTTTGGTGTTATATGTATATATTCACACATATATATATATATATATATATATATATATATATATATATATATATATATATATATATATATATATATATATATATATATATATATATATATATATATATATATATATATATATATATATATATATATATATATAGGATATTCCAGATAATTAACATTCAAGAGATAGTACTAATCTTTTTGTATTCTAAATATCACAGAATCAATAATCGACAAAATAATGGAGATCTTCTCTGTACCGTGTTTGTGTTATATAAGTGACAAAATCAAAAATCATTATGCCAGGCATGTATGAATCATACAAAAGATTAAATTCACAAAACTATCCAACAAACTTGTTTCACGTCTATAGTACCTATTCACTCTCAGATATTTGTAAATTATCTCGATCGTTTCAGGTAGTAACTATGTTGGTCCATTTACAATAAGAATTCACGATAATAAGAGGGTTATGTCGGTAAATAATTATTAGTAAACATAGATACGACAGACACAAATAGTTTCCTTCAAGATTCAGTCACCCATTAGAAGGTCGGTCTGATTTACGTAGTGTATTTGCAAACTGATGAAACTCCAAGATTAATAACCAAATTACAGGTCCAATGACAAAATATGTCTGTAAAAAGACATCAATCAATTGAAGTCTTTTACTTATGTTGCATATAATGTTCTATTTACCACTTGTAACTTGTAGTACATATCCCAATTACGTTTGAAACCGTCATCTAATTTGTGAACTGTTGAACTATAACAGCTACCAGTCCTGAAAAATAAACAGCCTAGTCCAAGTTTTTTAACATGACTATTAATTCGTGAAATTTACTGGAAGGTATCCCAGAATGCGAATCTGTTTTCAACGATGTTGTGGTGATGACTCTGTTCCAAGGGCAAGACTTCAGAAGACACATGGTACACGTCACAAGATTCATCCATATCACTAATGACGTTACAAGGAGCACCAACGAAAAATTTTCTCAAAGATTCTCATTCATACTCATCGATATACAATTTCTTCAATATTTCTTTTATTAGAAACATATGATGCTTCGGACTTATGCTTTATGACTTAAATATCAATAAGTTAGAAAAAATATTTTATTTACTATGATGCATTATGAATCTAATACAGCTGTGGTTGTTTATTATGGAACAAAATAAAAGAGAACAAAAAGTTGCAATTGTACATTATAAGCAGTGAATATTTCACGGAAAGAATCCTACTTTGCATTACATATTCCATCAATAGTACAGAGTTTGAAAGCTTCACCTCTCTCGACGGACAAATCCGATAGTAAACTACTCAGATGGACTCGCAACTTCCTATTCTGCATTATAAATAACAAATTGGAGCTTTGCATTGTCACTTGAAATGATTTTATTCATTTGATTAGTGTTATTATTTCTTGATCCACAGATATCACGTTTTATTTGAAGATTACAACAAATTCATAAGTGTTTATTTTTGCACTATTTCAATTCATTCCACGCATGCCACAAAAGCTAAATCAATAAGTATCAATATAATTAGATTTCTCTATGAATTAAAAACTGTAATTTCATGTTCCATCCGTCATTTTCCCATTTTTCAGGTTATTTGTAATGTTCAAATGACAACTAGTGCTACGTTGTATAATACAGATCTATTCTGGAAGCATATATTTAAGGCCCTGGAAATAATATTTTTTGCAATACGAGTACAAATAAGCATTATGGTATTCATTCAAGAATTCCAGTGACTCTATAAACATCAGTATCGATTACTTGGTCTAATGTCATAATGTTCAACTTCACACTCTTGTTGCAAGAATAACTATTCCATTGGTCCAATTCTTGTGCGGCAAGCTCGTAACTTGAATATATATACTTTTTCTCCATTATCTGATAATTGATTACTCTCGAACCCTGTCTTAAGATTTTCGACACATTGACAGCTTCAAATAATCGTAAGTTAGGTTCTAAGTTCCAAGAGTAGCAATAAGGGCAGCATTGAGACAAGTGATTTAACAGGAGCGTATTATAGCGGAAAACGCAGATGAGTGAAAACTTTAGAATAAAAAGCTTTTCGGATTCTAAACGCAAAAGAAAAAAAACAGAAATAGGAGACGCTCTCGAAAGTAGTAAGCTGATTCAACGCACCCTACCAAGAAAACAAAACCTAACCGATAATAAGAACGAATCAGATACTATGATGGAGGAAATACAAAAAATGCTGGACACACTGTCTAGAGACCTGAAAAAAGGAATGGAAACTAACAAGGAGGAAAACAAAAGTGATCTTTAGGAGCATATAGACAAGAACAGCTATCTTTTTAAGAAACTCCAAGATAATATAACCGGAAGAGAAAGAAAATAGGAGAAAGAAAAGGAAGATATATACGAAAAGATAGAAAAACTGGAACAAGAGATGGAATATAGAAATAAAATGGAGAGAAAAATTATAAATATAATAAAGGGAATGGATATCAAAAAAAATAGGAAAGATATAAAAAATAGAGTAAAAGAATTCCTTAAACCTTAAATGGCTTTTGAACCAGAGATAAATAAAGTCAGCAAAATATCGACGAAGTCCAACCGAGTATTGGTAATGTTGCAATTAGATAACCAGGAAGATAATGTTGAAATCATGAGGAGCAAAAGTGAAATAGGTAACAAAGAAATTTTCATAGAAAATGACCCGTCAAAAGAAAAAAGAAAGATACAATCCTTCATAGGAATACCAGCTAAAGAAGAAAAACAAAAAGGCAACTTAGTGAAAATCGGTCACCAGAAAATTATTCTTCATGATAAGAGCTTAATCTGAAATAACAAAGAAAACCGTTCAATGGAGCAGGCAGAAGCCTTGATAAATGCGCTACTTCCAGAAAGAGCAGGAAAATATACAGTTGACGACTATGGCAAAGAAAAGGGAGAATGATAAGAATATTCGACAAACATACGAAATAATAAAAATAGGAACCTGGAATATAAGGAGTATTAAAGAGAAGGAAATCAAAATAATGAAGAACTCAAAAAAACATGAATCAGTACATTGGGAATCACAGAAACAAAGGAAAAAGGTACAGGTATAGAAACGATACAGGAATATTTTCTAATATGTAGCGGAGTATCAGCAAGTGAGAATGCAAGAGAAGCAGTGGGATGTTTCGTAGCTAGAGAAGTAGAAAGCAAAATTACAGAATGGAAATGTAATGGAATGGAATGAAGGTAATACAAATATTTTAGTGACGTACGCACCCAATGAAGACGTAAAAACCGATGATAAAAACGCGTACTGGGAAGAATTAAAAATCGTAATAGAAGAACTGAAAGACCCAATTTACATTATTGGCGACTTCAACGCACGAGTAGGGAACAATAATATTAGAGTTAAAGAAGTGATAGGCAAATTCGGAGAGCAAACAAAAAACAACAACGGGAACAGACTTATAGATTTCTGTGTTATCAATGATATGCAAATAGCGAATACTTCTTACACCTGAAGACATACACAAGTATACGCGTGAAGTACTAAGTAGAAATGGAAAATCAATGATAGATTATGTAATAAACAATCAGATAAACAGACATAGGATAAAGGATATACAAGTTAAAAGAGAACCAGACGTAGAAAGCGACCATTTCCTATTAGAATGTGAAATAAGAATAGCGAGAAATATAAAAGATGAGAAGCAACAAAATAAAAGAAAATGCAAAGAAACCGTGAAAATATACAAATTGAAGGAGGAAACGATAAGAGAAAAATATCAACAAATAGTACAGAATAAAATATTCAAACTTAGGAATCCCAGTAACTTAGACACAGGAACATTGTGGACAGCAATAAAAAATATAGTATTTCAAGCAGCCAGAGAAGCTTGTGCAATTAACAGACTGGTGAAGAGGAGAAGAACATATTGGTAGAATGAAGAGATAAAACAAGAAATAAAGAAGAGAAAAGATAAATGGAAAGACTATTTAAATTGTAAGAACACAGAAAAACATGAAGTCCAAAAGAAACAAAGAAACAAAGTTAAGGAATTGGTCAAGGCAAGTAAAATTGGAGAATGGGAAGAATTCAGAAGAAAACTAGAGACAAACTACAAGGAAAACAAAAATCTATTCTACAAAGCAACTAAAAATCTAAGAAAATAAAAAGAACCACCTCTTAAACGAATAGTGGACAAGAACGGCAGAATATCACAAACAGAAAAGAGCGTGATGAATAGGTGAAAAGAGTATTTTGGAAACCTGCTAGAAAATGGACAACACGGATCAGAAATACAGGAGTTCATAGGTACAGAGAACAAAAAAATGAAAAAAGATGACTTAAAACTTGAATAAATGCAAGAAGTCATAAAGAAGATAAAAATAGGTAAAGCAGCAGTATTCGATGGAATCAAATCAGAGCAGTTGCAATATATAGGGAACGCTGAAGAAGAACTATTGCACGTACTGTTTGAGTAGATATGGAATGGTGAAAATAAGCCAAAGGATTGAGAGAAGACGATCATTATGCCAGTATATAAAAAAGGGCGATAATCGAGTTTGCAGTAATTATAGAGTGATTTCGCTGCTCTGTGGTTCAGGAAAACTAAATTAGTCAATTATTGAAATGAAACCACGGATAAAAATATAGAACAGACTAGAAGAATTACAAAGTGATTTCAGACACGGGTATGCAACACAAGATCACATCTTTATTCTGATATGCAATTACCAGTTCTTACATAATTTTCGCAATTCCCGTATATATTTTGTATCGCTCGTATCAGTTTATTTCCTACTTCTCTGTTCCTCAAGATATTCCATAGCTTTACTCTACTGACTGTATCGAACGCCTTTTTTATATCGACAAACATATATTTATATCTTTATTATATTCATGGGATCTCTCAAAAGAAGCCGTGTCAATAGAAACTATGCGTATTTTCCATATGCTCAAAGATTTTCTCATACGTTATAGTGATAACTATCAACTTGGGCTGGACCACAATTTTTAAACACTGGAACAACCCTTGCAAGTTTCAGTTTCTCTGTAAAGTTGTTAGTACTATTGGCTCTTGTAAAAATTTAACATTGAGGTGCTTTTATAATATCCTTGCACCGTTCAAAAATTGAAGCAGAAACTCTTTTCCAGCCTACTGTTGGCTCATAATTCAAATTGTTGATAGCAGTAAAAAATCGACCTCTGCACACGAGAAATTAGAGAGATCATCCAAATAACTTAAATTAACATTATTACGTGTATGTGGTGGATAAACAGATTCAAAATATTTCGCAAATGCTTTACATATGTCCACACTGTCTCTGTGGAAGTCTTTGCCTAGCTTGATTACACTTGGAAAATCATAATTGCTCCCTTTCTCAGATTTAATAAATGTACAAAATTTATTTGGTTCACTGCAAATATTATGTTCTAGATCAAGTGTACTGCAGATACGTCGCTTCAATTAGTTCCTTGATTCCACTATGTAATGATTTGTACTTAAAATTCTGCGCATGATCAGCTGAACCATTCAAAATTAGTTATTGTGAGCTATTTTTCGTTTCTATTCTATTCTAAGATGCATTTAGTGAGGTAATTCGAAAATTCACTAACATAATAATTTTTCGTAGATATTTTTGCATCCATCAATTGATATAACATTGCATATAATTTATCTACACAACAATTAACATCACTAATGTCATTCAAACAATCCTAATATGTACTGCTTACTAAGTTATACACCTCCAGGTTATCCTGTTCAAAATTTTGAGCAGAATTTTGCTTTAATTGAATATTCTCAATTTTATTAATAAGAATTTTAAATTAATGTGTGATTCTGGATGATAATTATCCTGCATTATTAGAGGATTGGAATCAGGAATAACTGACACCAATTTCAAATTACAAAAAATAAGATCAAGTGTGTTGACAAACATATTTCTAATATTTTTAATTTGATTTGTTATGTAGAAGTAGATTCACAAAATTAACGACACATAATTCTGTTTGATCAGTTAGATTAAAAGAGACAGCTGATTTAGAATCACTAAGCTTACCAACATTGAAGTCTCCTGCTAGTATCATGTAACATTAGAAGACTCAACTGGATAAAAATATTCCTAATAGACGATACAGTCGAGCTAGGAGGCAAATAAACAGTTGACACAAAAACTGTTCTGAAACCAATCTTAATTTCAACAAACAATGCTTCAACATTCAATAAGACCGGAATGTACTCTATCGCTTCAAATTCCCGAATTACTGCAATAAGTACACTCTTAATTCACCTGTATTGAATGAATCTTGATCTTAGAGCTCAGGGGTATGAATGAGGTCTACAAATATGAGATGGTTAAGAAAAATATTCGGAAAAGTATGAAGTTTCTAAAATAGGTATCAGTTTGCAAATTTAAATTCAATTATTATCGTCATATTACTTTGAACTATGCATATGAAAATCAATCGAATAATTGTCATTATCTGTAAAGTGAACGCTGCCTCTGTTTTCAAATTTCGTGAAAAGGCTGTTGAACATTTATCACACTCGTGTGCAGAGAGCAGAGCATTGTAATGATCACTGGAAAGACAAGGGCTCTTCGTTTTTTTTCCTGCAGTCAGTCGACGGTGACGAAGAAAGCTGCAAACGCGGGATGTGAAACAATATAACGGACGTGGAGAATGATTGCTGTGTGATAACTTCCTGAATATACACAGTGAGGGTTTGAACGTCAAGAATTCGTTAAAACTATAAAGTCTACGAGAGATATCATAATTTTTCTGTCACTTATTTCTGTTCTAAGAGATCGGAATTAGAGACTATCTATTTTAAGAATAATTATCTATTGAAAATCTAGGTCAACTATCACAAAAGGTACAAAATATGGAATAGTTGAAATAGTAATAATAATAATATTGAATAGAGAATGGGCATAATTTTTGTTGAAAATACATTTATCAGTCATCCTACGTTGATTCATAAAAATCTTGTTACCATGGTACTTTGGAATGGATAATACCCAGCATTAGTCACTCAATGAAAGAATATATGAAACAGTGAGGACCGTTGCAGACATGTCATGGCTACTTTGTAATTTTCATGTTTACTGATAGCATTAGAATGCCTATCTCGTCGATTTCAAAAGATAAACCAACACATGAAAACGACTTGAGTAGTTTCAAGAGTAGTGTTGGTTGAAAAGTTGCGTTTTTTCATCACTCTTTTTTCAGATGATGTGACTTGACTTTTTCTTTTCGACTAATAGATCACACTTCACACCAGTTCAATAAATTTCTATTATATTCACTCAAAACCGTCTGATCTAAGCTCAATTGTCAGTGATACGATAGTATTTTGTGCATCAAGAGCACAAGTTCATGTTTCATCGCTCAATCATGAATTCTGGAGCATGCGTTAAGCGACCATTCTCATTTTTACTTAAAACGTGATATTGTCAAAACTAGGAAGGACTGAGGTCAATTAAAATAACGGTAATGTTGTCGATGGAGGATGCCAGCTTCAGAATGGATGAGATTTTTGGACGAAATTACCGTCTTCACTCAGGGATGCATACTCAATGTTGTGATTTGATGTCAAAATTATATCCAGCCTATTTGTTCGCTAGTGTCTTGAGTCCGGTTAATTGATTTCAGTAAATATGAATGATAATGCGAATAAAATGGTTAGCAAAAACTAGTTAAGATCGCGGAGTCCTAGCTATTGCATTTTCATTTTGATATAAATCAATAGCATCACACAAATTTATTTGCGTTATTCCTGACGGCATTTCTTCCCCAAAACAGTTCGTAACGCGCATGCATCCATAGACAACCAATCTCATCACTTCTTCCGTAAAAATTAAGTTTCACAAAAATTACCCGCTCATCACACTGTTGAATCAGCTGTTATCTGTTAAAGTACAATGAACTTGGTGCATTCGTGAGAAATGTACCTGGCCTTAAGTTGTTACTCGATAGGTCAAGTAACAGTCAGGAAAAAATTCAAAAAGTGGTGTGCTAAGGCTTAAGAACAGGATTTGACGAGGCACACAGATACATATTTTTTTTACTCAATTTCATAGTGTTACGCCATTGGTATAGTTGCTGCAAAAATGAGCCCAAAAAAAATCATACTATACTTGTGCACAGCTTCTGCCTAGGCACACCATGACTTTTGTCATTGTCTTTGTGAGTGCTAACGTTTGAAACACACTTCATTCTGTTACTCGATCGGCCAGGTTTTTTGCAGCCAGCTCTTGGACTAATATATCTTTTGAAAAATGTGTATTGCAATTTGTCACATAATTGAATGATTTATACTATACAGTACGATAAATTTGTGAACAGATATCACACATCTATTGACTACAAAACAAATAGAAGTACTATTTATATTCTTTATTGATCAGAAATTTTCTCGAAGTTGAATTTTCCTGGAAAAATTTAGTTTCGATACGTTTAATAATTTGAAACATTGATATAGCCTTTCAATTTGTAACTAATTCTGAAATAATTTCTACCTAATTTTCACATATCAAGACGATCATTCTTTTAAAAAAAATCTGTTCTTTCCAGTATTTTATCCTGCTGTGGTATGATCTCGGGTCACCTATTTCTTAAAATACCGTCTTTGGGTACAGAAAAAAGAGGATATTTCCCTTCACATTCACAGGCACAAAACATTTTCTATCCAATTCACAATATTTGTTTGAGCTTTGTTATCAGCAATATTCTTTCTTTTCGCAGCAATTGGGCAAACTTTACTTTTTATCACTCGTTATCACGCTCCAAATTGGAATAGTGTAGCATGATTTGGCATCCTATGTATTTATGAACCTCATTATAATCTAATTGACTATGTCTAGAAAAAATTCTAAAAGCTCCCATATTTTAAGCTTTATAATAATATCTTGAGAGATCAGTCACTTATAACGATTTCTTGAAACTGTTCAACCAGAGAGGAGAGTTTAGTGCTCCATCTCCCCAAACTGATTAATAAATCAGTTGACGGTCCTTGCTCTCAATCTCTACTAAATTCACATGTTGGTTGTATCAAAACAAGACCATACTTCACATCCCATCTTCCACTGGCTTGACCTAATCCTATTATGTCCTTTCTGGTTTATCGGATATGTTTTTTTCCTTGAGTTTCAGGATTTAAGAAGTATAGTTTTGTATTGATTCTGCTTTTGGGTTTTTGTTTATTTCTGTATAAAAACTCTATTATTAGGCTTTGTCTGTTGAGTTTGGTACATGAATGAATATATGATATTACAAATAGTTTTTCCTTGCACCATAAGTTAGTAAACACTGTCTCTTCTAACAATCCAATGTCCTTTCTCCAATATTACTCTTAGTAACCCTACCTCTGTCAAACACGTGAGAAGAAAAGATATTGATAATTCCATGTCCAAATTGAGATCTAATTCTTTATGTGCTCCTGGTTATATTATATATTTTTATTATGCCTGTCCTTTGTCAAATGCTGTCTTCCATATAATAAATCTCCGACATTATTTGGAGTATTATATTTGTTACACCCATCTATAAATCACGTGATAGTATGATATCATCTGATTTATTGTTGTTACCCAACTTCAGTAGAGTTTCTGGAGAACTTCTATCTCCCACTATTTGGAACTATGTTGTAAACCTTATTTCTATTTCACAGGATTTATTTTTCGACCTTTGATTTTTGTTACTCATGCAATTTTATCACCTTCAGACGCCATAGGTCAGGTTGAATATATATATATATGGATATTACCAAAGCGTTCAAAATAACAGATCACACCATTCTAATCAAAAAACGTCATTCTTCTTCCATATGACCATATCTACATCACTCATTGATCTTCTTCCATCATATCTTTCTAATCGTTATCTGTGCGTCAATTTCTATGTTCGCCGATCTTCATCTCCATTTTCCACTTCTTCAATTTCCCAAGAGCCCAATTTGGGACCCTCACTCTTTTTCTATTTATTAAAGATATTATTGAAATATTGCTTGCAGACAAACTCTTGTTCGCTGACGATCTCAAAATATTTAATGCCATTTTCACTCAAACTGGGGCCAATTCCTTCGAAATTATCAGAATGATAATTTATCCATTTGGTGTACTGAGAACTATCTGAGTTTAAACCTAAACAAATGTTATACCATCTAATATGCGGAAGTCATATTGATAACACGCTTTTGTCGCGTTGTCTGTCTATTGATGATCTTTGCGTTACTTTTGACCATAAACTTACGTTTATAAATCATATCGATCGGATTTACAATGCCTGTGTTCATACGCTGCTTAATACCTGTTCCTTCGCAAAACAGCTCCAATCTTATCTCTCTACTATACTTTTATTCGTTCTAAACTTGAGTATTGTTTTATCATCTGAAATGCTATCCATGGAGTTCATCAGGAATGCATCAAAACCATTCAAAAAGAATTTCCAATACCTATACTTCAAAAATTTCAATTGTTTTCCAGATTATTCCAGTCCTCACAATGGATTGTATGATATTTTTAATTCTTATAGCCTGGTCGAAAGTCGTAAATTTCAATTTATACATCATCTTAGTAACTTGATTCATGGCGAAGCTCATGATCCCAGTATATTATCTTGCATTCCATACCCTTTATATAACTCTACATGTTGTTCCCAAATTTTTCATATCCTTACTTCTTGAACTATTGTTATTTTCTTTTGTTGATGTTTTTCTACAACACTGTCTAAAGCATTTATAGAAATATCAGGAACAGTTATTGAATATAGTGTGATTGCTTCTGTGATACTAGTAGATTCTATGTTCTGAATTCTTCCGAACTTTTTTTTGTTCTGAACTTATGTATTTCTCTGGCCCACGAAGGAGAATAATAGAGGAGCGGACACTCAGTTGGAAAACGAGAAGCCTACAATGTAATGCGGCAGCTGAGAGAGAGATAGCGAGAGCGGGCCCAGCTTTGCGTGCGTCGTATTCAGAAATAAGATTATATTTCAATTATTTTCAATAGAATACAATTGCCATATAGATTTTTTATTTTCATTACGTTGGATACTACATTATTCATTGAATGAAAGACAAAAGTAAAACAAAATTAGCATTTCTATTCATTAGAACCTGCCATGGCTTTTTCTCAGAAATAGTGGATCTTAGGAATAAAGTGATAGGCACTATTTTTGTAGAGAATTAGAAGATGTACAATTTGTATTCGAGCTATTTATATCATAAAACTGATCATTCCGCTAAAAATTTCAAAAAACCCATTTTTGCGTATTTTAACCTTGCACAAATTTTTCTGCACACAAGGGATCGTTGAGGACTTCTCACAACTTTATTATAATGGTATCCCTAACATTCGTGTCAATTTTCAGCTTCTTGGGAATTTATGCAAGGGTGAATGTCTATTTTGACTGTACTAGTGATAAAATTGAAAAAATATACAGAAACAATTTCTTATTCACTAGAAGAAAGGTTCAAATAGAGAATGCTGCTCTGCAAAAATTTTTTGTTTGATGAACATGAACGAAAAATTTAACAAAAATATAATATGCATCCACGATCTCACAAAAAGGGAAAGTTTTCGACATAATTTCTGGTGTAAAAAAAGTTATTGCATTGAACTGCGCAATAAAAGTTCTATTACTTGACTCTATTCTATCAGTAAATACTTTAAATATAGTTTTCATTACTCATGCAGGATAAGTACTATTTTGAACATAAATGGCTCTTTGGCTTTTGCGCGCGCCAAGCATAATTTACCTCCCTAAAAAAAAGGCGCAAAATAATGTTTACCCGCATTCCTAATGAAAAATAGTATCTTCAACTCGTGTGGTGTTGTCAGTTTCCCACTTGAGCTCTCGTGGGCAATCAAGAACTTATTGCACTTGTTGCACAATATACTATTGTTAATTTCAATTTTCCGAAAGTAGCACGTGAGAAATAAAAAAACTACTCTAATATGCCATAGGACTAACAAGAACATTTGCTTCGCTCATTTTTGACAATTGTATTCTCAATAACTTTTATATATTGATGAAAAGGGGAAGAATTATTGTTGCAATTTTGTGTAAATATATAAGTTTTATGAATTAATAAATTTATTGATGAAAAGTTTCCTTGAAGTTGAATTTTTCACTAAAGTCTAGGTTAGATACGTTTAATAATTTGAAACATTGATATAATCTTCCAATTTCTAACATAGAATTGTCAGTAGATCTGCTATTATAATTTTAAAATAATTTCTACTCACTTTTACATCTCTAGACGATCATTCTTTCATAATATCCTCCTATCTGAAATGTTTTTCACAAACGGAATCTGTAATTTCCAATGTTCTATCCTCTCGTGTCATGTTCTTGCGCCACTTATTTAATAAAATATCATTTTTGATAATATTTCTCTTTGGAAGTACTATACCTACTATAACAATTCGGTACAACACATTTTCTTTCTATTTTACAATATATTTCCATATGAAAATACTAAATAGAGTGAAACTCTCCATTTATTTCCATACAAAACCTCAACCTATCTCTCAGTTACTTTCTCTCTCTAACAATATTACATTTTTGGCTTCACTTTTGCAACACAGTAAAGATTGGGAATTGCATAGGCGTGCTCTGGCCTTTCATTGAGTTTCGCATCTATTTGACAGCGTATGTTAAATAAATGAACAAAATGTTATCTAATGTCATGGAAACAAGATCGTGCAAAGTCATTGCAACAACAATTATGGTAAAAATGATTTGATAAATAAACTATTAGAATTAGGACAGAAATCATCATTCCAAGTCTTCAACTTGGAAACAGACTAATAATATTTATTAATGCTCGACTAGCTTATTATTGTTCTCATTATAATACTGATTCCAGGGTAATTTTTCTGTTTTTTTGATCATAACAAACTAAAATATCACGTTCCTTGGTTACAACAGATGTCTAGAATAATATTTCTCTGACATAAATCACAATGGAAGGAAATACATTGCTGAAAATTTTGATTCAGATAATACGTTAGTCGAACATCAAACATTGAAGGCACCATGGGAGTTGAAAAGGCGATTATGCCTATGGTCAATGTACACACCTCGGGCCGGAGGCCTTCGGTAAGTACACTGTTAACTTCAGGCATTATTGTCCATATAATGCCCATGATACCTTAATTACTATCATGTACATCAGAGAATTTCTACGTCTCCTCGAATTTTTTGTTAGAATCATGATTGTATAAAATTATTTTTCCAGTCAAAACAACCCAGAATTTCTGTCGCAGAGCAATTTTTTTATTGGTATGGTCAATTTTCTAGTTCAACGGCAATCGGTTGCCATTACATTCAAGAACTATTACATAACAATAGCTGAATATGGAGGATACAAGATCAGTAAGAATCAGCCTTTTGTCTGGTTGCAGAAAGGTCCATCAAATTTCATCATCTGTCAAAATTAACAATATCGAATAGAAGAACCATAATGCTTAGCAACTAATTTGGTAGCTAGACTCGATCTGTTTCAGTTAATTTTGATGAATGATTGAATCTGATGAACTGCAACTGATCATTTTTTATCAGGCCAAAAAAATAGAGCGTTCCATGAAAAGATTCTTCAAGGTTGAATACGATCTCAGCATCATCCATTGATTCTCAATATTTTAATTTTCAAATGATATTACAGAACATTTTTTCCCTTGATCTTAGACAGTTGCCAATTACATATCTAGCAATTCAAGCCAAATCAGTGTGAAAAAATTTACAGCATTTTCTAGGAACCAAAGCAAATATAATGTGCGATCAGCAGAAGTGTGTATTGTTAATCTGCAAAGCCCGTAAATCCATTTCTCCTAAAATTTGATTTTTGCGCCATCTGTTCGTGAAAATATCGACGCAGATGTAGAGAAGAACCCAGTAGTTATAAATGATTGCACGCGTCTGAAATTCACAGTTTCAGTCATCCCGATTAAAAGTCCAAGTCCATCCTGTTCCAGAAAAAATGTAAAACCAGTCCAGTCTCAACATGGCAGGTACATCAGCATGCTAGAGCATCATTCGACAATGTGAGTGATTTTAAGCTATCAAATACTCTATTCGATTTGTGTGCATATACTAGAAAGCGAGTAACCATAATGCAATTTAAATTGAATACTAAGAAATATCTCAGACTCTGTGGCTGGTACCACGAGCTCTGTTTTTGGCGGTACTAGGAGCGTTGTATCAAGATGTGTTTTAACGCAATTAGAACTGTCCAAAATACTTTAGAAAATAATCTTCAGATACAAATTACAGAAAACAGATATGCCCACAAAATTTATTTGCATACTTTCCCTTAAAATAACTTCAAATATTTATATTGCCTTAAAACTCTTCTTAAAATAACACTGCTAGTATAGCCAAAAACAGAGTTTGTGGTACCAGCCAGTGTGTTTCAATAATTTGCCATTTTTATGTGAATATGAAGCTACGTATTTTTCTTGATGTGCAATAAATTCAAGAGTTGTTTTTTGAGGAGAGTTGCAGATTTTTCTCTAATAAAGTAGACGTGAAGAGTGAAATTTCTCTTCTCTGTTCCAGAAACTATGACATATTCAGAACAAGAACCTATAAACTTTTAGCAATAGCACGAAACAATTCTGGATCAACAATACAGTCAAATAACGAGCAAAAACAAAATTATGAAGAAGAAATTACACAAATAAAATTTCACACAAGAAAAAAATCATGGCCTAAATATTGAGGAGTTCCCAAAAAAAAAAAAACAATTGGACCAAACACTGAAAGAAAAGAAGGAAATCTTTTCCTCAAGTCGTCTGAACAGTACAGCAACTTCTCTGAGAACTCAAATAATACATACAGTGCCAATTGCGATCACATGCTGATACTCAATATTTCGGAAATAACCGACTCAATATTAAATTTAGTGATACTTGGCCAGAGTATTATTTCTGCTAAGGATGTGATAATACATAGTCCTCATCACACCATGTCTAATAGTTTAAAGAGCGATAATATTATCGAAACTTTCGAGAAGTAGATTGAAGATGTAGATCTCAATGCCTCATTGACTCTTATACATGGAAAAAAATCAAATACATGCAATATTGCCATATTATTATAAGGGTGAGTATCTCGAATGAATAATTCACCTGAACATAACAATAGCAGTTGAGTTGCGAATATTCAGTCCAGGACAGTCTCATGCTGTGTCTGAGAAGTGGAAGACGAAATTTTCAGTAATAATGAATGTAGCAGTGCACTAGATATTCCTCAAGGAAACACTCCGGAATAACATAATGAAAGCAACAAAGGAAAAGGAGAAAATGATCTAGAATTCACACCAGAATTAGAACAAAAAGATGCAGAAGTTGGACAAAATTATAAAAATTAAGACAATATGAAAACATTCGAGAAAGGAATTAAGAACATTTTGTAAACGAGAAAACCTGGAATGAGAACAAGAAAAGAAAACGCGGGAAAGGAGAAATAAATATATATATATATATATATATATATATATATATATATATATATATATATATATATATATATATATATATATATTTATATATATTTTTTTTTTTATCCAAAAAAGAATGGTAAATGGTCATAAATTATTGGGAAAGAAAAGAAAGTCATGCAGTCATCTTGTAACTGCAAAATATCCTCAAAAGGTTAAACTTTAAAGGTGTCGTTCACCTAAATCATGAAAATATGGTTTATGCATACCTGATTATTCCTCGTCTCATAGATTATTCTTAATGATCAAGTAGTGCTTCTGATAGATAAATCTTCAAAGCATGGAACCTGCTTCAATCGTTCCACTGTAATTTCAGATAAACGCAAAAATTTGTTGCAAAGAAACAGAATATGTTTCTTGAAATATTTCGCCTGTTATACTCAACCCCTGCAACTTGCTTGACATTTTCCTTGGAGCTGTCAGTATTATCTGTGATGTACATATATTTATAATCCCTTACTACCTGTTCTTTTATTAGACACCTTCCTCAGAGCGGTCGAATATGCAAAAGACATAAATTCATTGTTCTGTATTTCATTCTGTTATTTTCGTCTTGCCACTTTCTTATAATATCAGAATGATTTTTTATCACAATCACGTAAATTATATTTATCTATAATCATGATGATGCGAAGGCATTATTAACAATGAGAATATAGTGCTCATCAATAATGCAGATTCACAGGTGTCTTCAAAGCAGATTTTACTTGAAATCCTAGCAAATTTTTTGACAGTGTTAAGATTTCAAAGTCTGACTTGACACATTATGATCGTCATACTTTTTTAGAAGAAAGATATTTTTCCAAGTATTCAACTTGCAGTAGATTATCAATGAATTGTAAAAAAAATTTTTTGTCTATATTCAGAATTAGTATTTTTGATCTCAAACGGAAAGTTTTGATGATAATAAGAATAAAAAATTAAAATAATGATCTCAATTGTTATACGGAATAAACAATTATTGAGTAATATGAACATTCCCAGACTACTTATTTTTTAATTTCTCTGAACATGTTGGTCGAAGTATCATATTTTTTGACGAAAATCAATATTTTATGGCACGCCGTTTTGCTATTTATTAGCAAAAATTTATTCCACTTAAATTTAAAAATATGAATTTTTTCATATTGCAAGATAATTTAATTCATTGAAATTTCATGATTAAATTAAAATTATGTACATAATGAAAATTCAGAATTATTATTATCTTGCAAGATAATTTCAATGCGTTGAATTTTTATGATTGAATTGAAATTATGTACATAATGGAAATTCGGAATTCTTATTATCTTGTAGGATAATTTTGATTCACTGAATTTTCTTGATTGAATTAAAATTATGTACATAATGGAATTTCAGAATTATCATGATCTTGCGAGATAATTTTGATGCATTGAATTTTTATGATCGAATTAAAATTATGTACATTATGGAAATTCGGAATCCTTATTATCTTGCAGGATAATTTTGATTCATTGAATTTTTTTGATTGTATTAAAATTATGTACATAATGGTAATTCAGAATTATCATTATCTTGCAAGGTAATTTTAATACATTGAATTTTCATGATTGAATTAAAATTATGTACACAATGGTAATTCAGCATAGAGACTATCTAGCAAAATTATATGGAACCGTTGAAATTTTATGATGGAAATAAAATTATGTACATAATAAAAATTTAGAATTATCATTATCTTGCAAGATCATTTTAATGCATTGAATTTTTAGGAATGAATTGAAATTATGTACATAATAGAAATTTAGAATTCTTATTATCTCGCAGGATAATTTTAATTCATTGAATTTTGATGATTGAATTAAAATTATGTACATAATAAAAATTCAGAATTATTATTATCTTGCAAGATAGTTTTAATACATTGAATTTCTATGATTGGATTAAAATTATGTACATAATGAAAATTAGGAATTCCTACTATCTTGAAGGATAATTTCGATTCATTGAATTTTTTGATTGAATTAAAATTATGTACATAATGAAAATTCAGAATCATCATTATCTGGCAAAATAATTTCAATTCATTGAATTTTTATGATTGAATATAAATTGAATCAAAATTATGTACATAATTCTAATTCAATCATAGAAATTCAAGTGATCAAAATTTTCTTGCAAGGTAATAATAATTCTGAATTTCTATTATGTACATAATTTTGATTCAATCATGAGAATTCAATGAATTAAAATTGTACTGCAAGATAATAAGAATTCCGAATTCCCATTATGTACATAATTTCAATTCAATCATAAAAATTCACTGAATTAAAATTATCTTGCAAGATATAAAAATATTTAATTTAAATTTACCTCGAATAAATTGTTGCTATTAACTAGCAAAACGGCGTGCCATAATATTTTGAAAATTAGATAGTTCAATTCTAAAAATTCACTTATATAAAGTCATATTCTATAAAATTTCAAGGAATAATATTTTCTTCACTGCTACAAGTTTGCTTCATAACATTCCGTACACAGATTTATAATATTTAATCATTTATTCCCGTCCTGAGAATATATACAGAAAATATTATTATTTGTATAAGACGATTAGTTACAAGAAAAAAGTATTAATACAACAATTATTATAAGTACAACACAACATCTTATTGATAGAGCACAGGCAGCTACTCTCGACTTGTTACCTGGCAAAATCAAAAGAACTTTTTTTTTTATTTTGTTATGACAAATTTGTAATATGGGAAGTTTCAATGCGGGTATTATGAAAAATACAGTGTGTGGCAAGGGACAGAGCACGATTTCAGCCAAGGGTGATGCCGGCCCTCGCTTCGCTCGGGCAAGCAATACTCACCCTTGACTGAAATCCTCTTGTTTCGTCCCTAGCCACACAATATACTATTGTTTATCATGCTTTTTCTTGGCAGTTGTCAAAACCGTTACTAAATTTTTGCAAGAGCACAATCTTGATTAGTATTCCTGTAGGAAATTATTTCTATTCTTGACTTCTTCCACTCAAGTTTTTCTATCAAGTATACAAAAAAATAGCATGTTCAACACGAACGAAAAGTGATATTACTTTGCTTGTGTAAATTTAATTCACACTCGCTAGTAAACTCTCACTCTTCTCTACTTGTTGAACAATCTATTATTTAAGTAGATATTTCATATGCAAAATTATTTCCATAATCGAATGATAAAATGAAAAAGATTCTCTTTTTGAAATAAGAATATTATTGCCGCCTTCCAATTTAACTGGAAGAAATATCATCTTGAAAGTATTTTAGTTCAACGAAGCAAGTTTCTAAGCCTTCATTCAACCAATCCAGAAAAATCTGAAGCAAGTTTTGAAACACCTGTGAAAGTATCGAAGTTATAAAATGGCTTATTAGATTAGATTATTACCCACATTACGACCTGGACTTGGCAATTATTATAAATTAGGAATATTCCAACTTTCTAATAGAATCATGTTTGACTGAAATCATCATAATATATTATTTATACTCCCATAAATTCGGAAAAAATTACTTTGCAGGATTATCACTTTCTTAGCATGGATATTCAATTAAAGGTTTTATTCACAAAATATCTGGTTCATTTTACATCTTGTTCCTAAGTTGGAAATGATATTGTAGAATAAATTTTTCTAAATATCTGCAGATAACATTTTATACACTGTACTAAAGATTGAGTTCAGGTACTATTCGAGTCGGAAAGAAATGAACCCAAAACCTATGCCATAAATCTTTCTATTAGGAGAACTATCTGCTTTTGAATAAACTCAAATATAAACTACCAAATGATTGAGCAAGATATTTGGGTTGCATACACTGAAAACCCTTTGTTCGAGCTGAACAGAAATAAAATTCAGGTAAACGACACCCTTAAAGTGTCGCTTATTTTCTAAAACAGGAAGAATAAATATTTCCACACGCCTTGGGTCTTAGATGACTTCGGCTAAAAAGGAAGTTGGTAGACTTTAGAAACATGAAAAGGCCCAGAAATCAGAGACATGAAATTTCTCGAAGGATCTAATCTCTGATTTATTTCATGCAGAGAGAAGACGAACGAGTGAGTGTCTGTAAACAGATGTTCCTAAATACTCACAGTCTAAAACAAAATATGGTCTCGGATTGACTCAAAAAACATTAAGATGAAAGCAGAATGAATGATAATGCAGAGAAAATGAGAAATTACATCAAGATCAGATTCGATATAAACATCGAAAAGACAATCTTAGGACCTTTTTCAACAAATTAGTAAAAATAGAGTCACACTACTTTGGTTCAAGAACCACCAAATTGTATCTTGAGCCAAATTGGCGATCAAAATCTGCACTATATAAGTTTTATAAGCAGTGGTGCCAGGATAGATTCACATCTTCCAGATCAATTGCTTCATTTTATCTTGTTTTTCAAGAAATTAACTTATTATTATTTCATCCGAAAAAAGATGAGTGCGATTCCTGCGTTGCTCATCAAACAGGTAATTTATCAAATGACTATGAACTTTATCAAGTGGAAAGAAATGAAGCAAGAGAGGAGAGGAATAAAGATAAACAGTCGGCAAATGAAATTTTCTGCATGGATTTTTAGTCAGTGCTTTTGGCACCAAAAGCCAACACTTTATCTCTGTATTTCAGAACAAAGTTGATTGTTCATAATTTTCACCATCAACGATATAAAAACAAAGGATGCGTATTGTTATCTATGGCATAAGTCGTCTAGAGGAGTATCAGCAAGCGATTACTCTACAATTATTCGTAAAATAGAGCAAAATGTGTTGAATGTGTTTGGAACACTGCAAGCAGGACAAAGAATAATGATATATAACTTCCCAAATTAGCAACTAGATCTTAGAAAACGCGCTGATCAATTTGTCTATCATGCTTAGTATTATAATAAAGCAGAAATTTCTTGGAAGGGGTTATACGCAAATGGAGGTTCATTCAATTCACTTTGCCATTAAGAGGAAGCTACGTCATACGAATATCAACGTACTGGCTGATTATGTTAAGAGCTCGTGATAAACTCGCGCCTTATAAAGTAGCTACTTGAGTTACGATTGCTTCAAAAGCTTTTCTAGAGTCGACTTTCTAAAATCCTTGGGACTCGCAAAGAAAATAGCAGACCTTCTGGTCACAGACATAAGAGCCTTGCAGTACACGCCAGGTAGTACAATTTTGTACAAATTGAAACACAATAATGAATTTAAAGAGCTTCAATATAGCCGCGTGAATAAAGAAGACCGAAAAAGCTATACCTGTGCCATTAAGGTAGTTGTCGTGCATAGCCATAGTATCAGAATACTCCAAATTTTACTATACTCATTATCCATACTATTATACAATTATCCTTGAAATTTTAGGTTGATTGATCATCTCAAACTTGAGATAAACGCAATTAAAATTAAAAAAATTAATATGAAGAGCAATGGAGAGTATACATTTCAGGCAGTAATTATATCAGTTTTAATTTTTAATGAAAAAACTAACAATCAGATTATTTAAAAAACTAGCTATGAATTAGTGGATATGTTTTACGTATTTGGAAATGAAGGGAAAATTATTGACTATCTCATTGTTTAGATATGAGAACGCAAAGTTGAACAATTTATATACAAAATACGTGCCGACACGTTGAACAGAAGTGCTTGGCAACACTGTACGTCACTCCATACATCGCATTGTATTATTCGAACTAGAAATTCAAAGGGAAAGAGATGGAAATAAATAGATAATAATGGTTCCAGTAGAACAATATTATTTATGATGGATAAAATTCATAATATATTTGGTAACACAGAAAATTATATAAATTTAATTTTAATATTGAATATTAAATAAACAAAGCACATAAAAGTAGAGGAAAAGTATCATTTACTTAAATATATAATATATAAATATTAATAATAACAGATGGAAATAATATGGTATGAACTTATATATAAAATTGCACTCAATCACATTAATTTCGTAGCTTAGAAAAAGAAACAGTTAGCGTGATAATATGTTTTTTTTTGCCTTGCCATTATTTAACTCTGTTAAAATTTAGACAAGTCTTTGCTCTCCTTCCTCATCGTAATCTAATACTTTTTGATTCATAAATTTACCTTTATATCGCAATATTTCGGACATTTTTCTATACTGAGATGACAGCAAAGCACAATGTTGCCAAGTTATTTTACCGGCAAGTACCCGTGAATGTCTACTATAAAGTACGAGTATGAGATACACTCTCCGACAAAAAATTCAATCGTTCACTAAGTTTATTCTGAATGTCTAAGGCCTGGTTGCATGAACGTGCAATTACTGAAGAGTTCTTTGAAAATGAACAATATCAAATCGAATATATTCGTAAAATCAGTTGCTTAGCATTGCTGTCAAAAATTCGATTTGATATTGTTCATTTTTAAAGAACTGTTTAGCTAATGAACGTTCATGCAACTGAGCATTAATCTTTACTCATCAATATTATCAACGGTAATATACCGATAGAGAGGTGTATTATCGATATACCGAAGAATTTCACGAATATACTTTTTGTCTTTTGGGTAATTTTTTACGAGACAAATTTGGGGACTCATAATCTGATAATACCCGAGAGCTTTATGCGATAATATACCGAATTTTGAGGTGTATTTGCAAGGATTATTCCACAAACCATAAAATTTATTAATTGTTATATTTTTTATCATTTTTTAAAAAGCTACTGTGGTATATCGAGTTAGGAGAAAATATTATCGTGATATACCTCGTTACCATGCAAAATCCCTTAATTTCATTGGTTGTTGCTAAGGTGTGTGATATAATCATTTATCATACCATAAATAGTTGAAGTATTATCGATTATTTTTGTGGTGCTATCACGAATGTTTATTGTGCTTGCGTTTGAACACCACAAGTGTGCAGCACGAGTGGTATTCACAAGCTCAATAAACATGAGTGATTGCACCACAAAAATAGTCTATAATACTTCAACTACAAATGGTATATGGAGGACTAGTCCAGGAGTCAAACCATTTTTCCAAATTAGTTTTCTATGAATCTAGTAACAACTTACGCAATTTTCATAGGAACGAGTAAACAAACTTTTGTCAAACTGAAAAATTAGAATTTCTTGCATTTTCTTTGACGAATAATAGAGAAATATATTGCGTCTTGATATGGAATCTAGTTCAGAAAGGTTTGGTGATAGATCAGAAAATGAAATTGATGAAGATATTCAGAAAAATATTCCATTAAATACGAAGAAAGCACAAATTGGAGGTATCCACATCTTTGAGTAAAATAGTCACTCTGACCACTAGTGTAATACCCGATGGTATTTTTACACGTCCAAATACCCAATGATATGCACCGTTTCTATGGCAATTCAGCATTGTTAACCTTGTTATAAATACTACGAATGGAATAGTCATGAAAATCTGTATACTATCTATGTTATGAACAAGTTCTGACAAGAATTACAAGCATCTATATACCAGTTTTAAAGGCGCTTTTTGTAGATACGCTAGACTTTACTTTTTGACAATGATATACTACGACAACAATCTTAATGACTTACCTCAACTTTATATGAAGCCAATTCCAATGAAGCAAGAAAAATACTTGCATTTGCAATTTTTGAATAAAAGTCTCAAGAAAGACTATCATGACTTTCATGACAAGAGTAATTATCTATAGAGTTCAAGGTATGAGTATTGAAATTGAACAGAATTTTCACTCTCCTTTTGAGTTAATATAAAAGAATTGAAAATTGTCTTATTCTCAATTACTTTTCCATTTAGTTTTGAATAGAAATGTCTCCCAAAAATTAGTAAAAGTCTTAGAAAATTGCGAAAGTTCATTTAAATTTATAAATATTTATTTGTATGTTTCTTATGATTATAACTAAACAAAACTTGTTATTACTATTTGTAATATATTTGATAACTTTTGTTTATAACCTTTTTATTACATGACATTTGTTTTACTTGTCAATCTTACCAACCTCTATTCTACTCCCCAAGTTTCCCTACATCCCCCTTCTAAGGAGATGCTTACATTCTAACTAAGCATTTATATAATTATTTAATTAATCTTCAAACCTAACGGGTTTTGATTTCTTCCGTTGGCTTCGCCTTAGTTTGGGATTTTGAGCTTCTGATCCTGTCTTTGTCGATATATCTTGTTTCTCTGGAAGCTTCACTAATTGTTTTCGGTTTCTTCGAATTTTCTGTTTTTCTTTATTAATTATGTATGATCTTGGTTCCTGAGCCTTTTTTGTTACTATCCCCTCTTTTTTCATATCAATTATCCATACTCTGTCCTCAGCTTCTAATTCTGTTAAATTTCTTGCTTTATGTCTATTATCAAAATGTTTTTTTTTGTGTTTCTTGCTCTTTCATGGAGTATTTATGTACTGCTTCATGATCTGGTAATTTAGGTTTCAACAACTCGTCGGTAACTGGCAGGTTGTCTCTCAATTTTCTTTCCATCAACAACTGCGCTGGAGATGCTCCACAAGATAAAGTTGTGTTTCTGTGAGTAGTTCCAAATAAGGATCCTCGCACTTTTTAAGAATATTTTTCATACTCTGAACTGTTTGCTCAGCCAATCCATTTGATTAAGCGTACTTTGGACTACTTGTTATGTGCCTAAAATTATATTGCTTTGCAAAAATTCTAAATTCAAAGCAATTAAACTGTGGTCCGTTGTCCGTCCTCACCAATTTTGGAATTCCATATCTTGAGAATATACTCTTCATTTTCTTTATTATTTCCATGCTTTTAGTTCTTTGTAGAGATAACAATTCTGGAAATTTGCTATAGTAATCTTGTATAACAAGATATGTTTTACCTTCTAGTTCGCATAGATCCGCGGCAATATTTTCCCATGGATTTTTCGGTATTTCGCTTGGCATTTGTGGTTCAGTAACAGCTTTCTGATATTTTAAACATAGTTTACAATTTTGAAACATATTTTCAATGTGATTATTCATATTTGGCCACCACATACCAGATCGAGCTCTTTTCTTACATCGATCTATTCATTGATGACCAACATGTATCTTCTCTAATACTATTTTGTCTGATGTTGTGGTATTTTTATTCTATTCTAATGATACAAATCAAAATGATAAGAGCACTTTTAAATCTCTATTATTAAATTATACATACAATTCTTTTTTAAAATGTCAAAACCTCTTATTTTTTTCATATCCAGAAAGCATTCATCGCTAACTAGAAAAATATTATGAAAATGATCTCAAAGAATTTAAAAATATTGCAACAAATCCCTCTGTCTCTTTGTGATCATCAATATTTCTTATTTTTAATTTTTCAAACACAATTCATTACGTTCAAATTTGTTACATGTTTTAATAAAGTCTCTGAGTTAAAATTTTTTGTCATCATATCTGCTTCAAGATCTTTAGTATTTTTATACTGCATGATAAAGGTGCCTCTTTCCAGTTCATCTTTGATGAAATAATATTTTCTGTTAATATGTCTAGTGCGAACACTAACTTTTGGATTTGCGGTCCAATTCATTAGTGCTTGTGAATCAGTATTAATATTTATTTTGTCAGGCTCTCTTCCAGTTATATCTTTTAATAATGACTCAATCCAGATTCCACAACAAATGGCATCGCATGCGGATATTAATTCTGCTTCCATTGTTGATAAGGCGACAATCTTTTGCTTACTACTTCTCCAACTGAATAATGATTTACCATATTGTATAGTATATCCACCAAATGATTTACCATCGTAAGCTGTACTCCAACTTGCATCTGATGTTATTTTAATTTGTCCATCAGATTTTTCGAACAATAAAACATAATTTTCCGTACCTTTTAAATATCTTAAAACTCTTTTCAAGGCGGTCCAGTGTATATCTCTTGGATCTTTGCAGTACTGT
The DNA here is from genome assembly GCA_963989225.1 of Dromius quadrimaculatus. NCBI lineage: Eukaryota > Metazoa > Arthropoda > Insecta > Coleoptera > Carabidae > Dromius > Dromius quadrimaculatus. The sequence goes on along the minus strand of OZ022328.1, from coordinate 33,051,715 downwards.
GATAGATTACTAACTGTAAATGAAATATCTGGCCGAGTTCCAATAGATAAATGCATCAATGAACCAATGGCCTCTTGATATATCTTCATCGAAAATTTATTCGATTTCTCATAATCATCAAGATTATCTCCTACTGTACCAGGTATCATATTGTATTTCTCCAAAATTTTCTGTAGATATTCCTTCTGACTAAGTGTAATTATACCATTCTGTCTTTCAATTTTTATACTCAGGAACATATTCGTCTTCGTTGTTTCTTTTATTTTGAATGTTGATTCGATCATATTGACAAAATTTGTTATTGTTTCTTCAGAATCAGCAATAACCAGAAAGTCATCAACATATATCCCAACGATCAAATATGAAGTTCCAGTTCTTTTAATAAATACACAAGAATCTGCTTTCGCTGGATGCCATCCAATATTTTCCAAAGTTTGCTTAAACTTGAAATACCAACATCTTCTTGACTGTGGTAGTCCGTATATACTCTTCTTCAATAAACATACCCTTTCATAATCAGTAATATAGCCAGAAGGTTGTTCCATGTAAACTGTTTCATTTGAATCAGCATTCAAATAAGCAGTATTTACATCAAAATGTTTGACCACAGAATCTTGTTGTGCAGCTAATGCTAAGAGAAATCTGAATGAATCCCATTCTATTACTGGACTGAAGCTTTCTTCGAAATCAATTCCTTGTTTTTGATCACATCCAGCTGCCACTAATGTTGCTTTGAATTTCTGTCCATTTTTATCAGTTTTGACTCTATAAATCCACTTGCTTCTTATGATTTTAATATTTTTTGGTCCTGGTACTAACTCCCATACTTTGTATGACATCATTGAATGTATTTCTTCATCCATAGCTTTTTTCTATTCGATTCTTTCTTCTGTTTCCATTGCATCATCATATGTTTTAGGCGTTTTGATAGTTGTTAGATAGATATGAAAATCTTCATACTTATTTGGCAATTTTTTCTCTCTTTTTGGCCTTTCTTCGGTATTCATTATATTTTCACCTTCTGTAATCAGTTCAGTGATATTATCTTCGTCTGTGTTAGTGATATCATCTGCGTCTGCGTTTTCTTCATTTTCTAAATTTGTTGTATCATTTAGATCTTCTGTTCGACTAATTATCTCGACATCTTCATCTTCAGAATTTGTTGAAATGTCTTCATTGAAATTTTGTGTACTATTCATATATTTCAAGTCAAGATAATTTGATCTTACTTCTTCTCTTCGTTTTGATTCATATCCGTTTCTTCCTTCATCGAATGTAACATCATATTTTTCAAATATTTTATCTTCATCTTGATCATAAATTCGATAATCTTTTCTTTCTCTTGAATATCCTATAAAAATACATCTTTTAGCTTTCGGTTCTAGTTTATGTCTTTTGTTGCTATCCACTTTATAATATGCTAGACAACCAAATGGTTTTAAATGTTTCACAGATGATTTTTTACCATAATATAATTCCAATGGTGTTTTATCTCTACTCTTTGTTGGTGTAATATTGTGCACATATTCAGTTGTTGCTACTGCTTCGGCCCAAAAATTGAGTGGCAATTTACTATCAATTAAGAGAGTTCTGGCTTTATCTAATAATGAGCGGTTTGCTCTTTCAGCTAATCCATTGCTTTTTGGTGAATAAGTGACTGTTTTTTCATGTTTAATCCCCTTGCTTGTGAAATATTCTTTTAAATTCTTATCCAAAAACTCTAAACCATTATCAGATCTAATTCGTTTAACTTTAACACCTAGTTCGTTCTCTCTTCTAGCGATCAGGCTTTTGATTTTCTCAGTTGCTTCATTTTTTCTTACAATAAATTCTACAAAATATCTTCTAGAATAAGAATCTACCACAAACCACAACCATCAAATATTTTTTCTCTCCCAAAGATTCTACTTGAAATGGTCCACATAGATCTATATGCAAACATTCTAAAGGTTCCTTAGTCATCTCAGAATATGTTGGCTTATATGGTTGACGGGTCATCTTTCCTTCTTCACATGCTTCACATAATTCACCTTCTCCATCAATAATTTCTAATCTTTTGACCATATATTTGTTTTGCATGATTTTTATGTAATTATTATTTGTATGACCTAATCTTCTATGCCAAAGTTTCATTGAATTTCCATTGACTCTAAAACATTCTTCATTTTCCATACCATCTTCAATTCTTCGTAATATTTTTACAACAAACATGTCGTCTTCAAGTTGGCCTTGGCAGATTAGTTCACCTATATCAGAATAAATATAAGCTCCATCTCTTTTCAAAATAACTTCATTTCCGTTTTTAACTATACTTGAAACTGACATTAGATTTTCTCTCAGTTTAGGCACGTATAGAACATTTTTCAATTTGAGATTTGATATTTCTCCATTTATCTTTGTGGTTGCTCTAATATCTCCTTTGCTTATTGTTTTAATCATTCTTCCTTCTTCAGCAACATTTACTAGCTTTTCTTTCTCCTTGGTATTCTCTAACCAGCATTCTGTTGCTGTCATATGTTTCGTACATCCAGAATCTAGAATCCAGTTCATTTCTTCAGTTGCCATCAATTTATCTCTGACTGTCATCGCATGTTCTGTGTGTAACTCTAATCTTTCTCCTTTATGATCTTCTTTTACATATGTAGCATGTTCCTTTCTGTCTCTATTTATATTTATCCTCTTAAAATCTTTAGTTGGAACTTTTTTGTTGAAGTTATCTTTATGAAATTGTTTATTTTTGTCCTTAAACCAACAATCTTTTGCAATATGTCCTGGTTTGTTCCTTCGTTTATCTGCAACTTGATAAACTTTTGTTTCATTTTTTGTTTCCAATTTTTTTTTCTCAAAATGTAATAATGTTTGTCTCATATTTATAAAACTAATACTTCTATTTATTGACAGAGCAATTACAATAGACTCGTATTTTTCAGGTAATCCTCCAATAATGTATCTGACAAGTTCCCGTTCAGTGATTTGTTTTCCTAATTCAATCAGTTGACGTGAAATTCCTTGTGCTCTTGTTAGATGTTCTTCCATGTTTTCTCGATTAGATTTCTTCAATTTTGTTAATTCGAGTATCAAATCTAGTTTACTATCTTTAAGTGCTCCTTCATATCTTGTATTGATTGCTTCCTAAATTGTTTTAGCATTCTTAATGCCTTTGTATACAATTGCTTGCTCATTTGACAACGAAAGAATAATAATTCCTAGTGCTTCTTTATTTTTTCTGCTCCATTCATTATATTTCTTCAAACTGTCTTTATTATTTTCACCTTTTCTTGGCTCCGCATTTTCTATCACATCTTCAAACAATTGTTTTGCTTCAAGTAGAGCCTCAATTTTCATGCTCCAAACATTATAATTCTTTTCAGTCAATGGCTCAATTTTAGCCGAATTAAAATCCATTGTGAGGAGCTGTTAGATTACTCACTTTTCGACTGAAAATACAATCCAGACTAACTACGCTCTGCTACCAATTTAATGATACAAATCAAAATGATAAGAGCACTTTTAAATCTTTATTATTAAATTATACATACAATTCTTTTTTAAAATGTCAAAACCTCTTATTTTTTTCATCCAGAAAACATTCATCGCTAACTAGAAAAATATTATGAAAATGATCTCAAAGAATTTGAAAATATTGCAACATATTCTTATACAATAATAATTGATTATGTGTTGTTATTTCTTTTCTATATTTATAGTATTGTAATGAGCCTTCTTCACATTTCTCTTTGTTCGGCCATCCTTCTGTTAGGTACCGTTTTATCGTATTCAGTGTTCTATCTTTTCCTTGTTCTTTGATTATTTCGTCTTCTGATACACTAATTTCTTTTGAAACATCCCTTAATACTGTATTAACATGAACATCACATGCTTTTTCCATCTTATTGTCTCCAACGGTCGCCTCGAAAGAGCGTCTGCTGCATAAAACTCTTTACCCGGTACATAATGGATATCATAATCGAATCTCATTATTCTCATTCTTATTTTTTGGAGTCTTAGTGTTAAATCATTAATTGGTTTTGTTTTTACTATCGATAAGAGTGGCTTATGATCGGTACATAAAATAAAATTTTCGCCAATAAGATACTGCTGTAATCTCTCACATGTCCAAACTAAAGCAAGAGATTCCTTCTTAATTTGGGCGTATTTTTGTTCTGTTATTGTCAAAGATCGTGATGTATACAGAACTGTGCGCCATTCACCATTTTCTTGTTTTTGTTCCATGATACCACCTATTCCGTAAGAAGATGCATCCGCTGAAACTCTTGTATCAAGTTTCGCATCGTACATTGCAAGAACTGGTGATGTATTTAATATTTTTTCCAGTTTATTACAAGAACTTCAGAAGTTCTCTTAGTTCTTTTGTTTCATCAGCTGAATTTTCAATGAATTTTGTAAGATGATTCACCATTCCCAAGAACTGGCGTAATTCTGTCAAGTTTCTTGGTCTTTCGAATCTTTCAATAGCTGCTGTTAAATCTTCGTTCGCTCTTATTCCCTTACTATCGATTATATGACCCCAAAATTTAATTCTTGGAGTACTGAATTCGCATTTATTCTTATTTAATGTTATGCCATTTGTTTCTAATATTTTTAATATATCATGTAGACATTTATCATGCGTTCTCTGATCATTTCCGAAAATAATTATATCGTCCATGTGAACTAGCGTACCTGGTTGACCTCCAATCAAATCATTCATTACCTTTTGATAAATTTCTGGAGCTGAAGTAATTCCAAATGGTAGTCGTTTATAGTTGTAACATCCAAATGGTGCTATAAATGTCATATATTCTCTTGATTTTACTGTTAATTCAAGCTGCCAGAAACCTGAGGAAGCGTCTAGTTTTGTAAAAAATTTTTCTTCCTTTAGTTGTGCCAACGTTTCTTCAACAGTTGGTAGTAATAATTTTTCTTGGACTACATATTTATTTAATTCAGTGGAATCTGCGAAAATTCTAATCTGTCCTGATTCTTTCAAAACAACTACAGTTGGTGCGCATCACTCACTTGGTTCCTGCACAGGTTCTATTACGTCCTCGGATACCATTCTTGATAATTCATTTTTCACCTTGTCCATAAGAGGAATTGGAATTCTCCTAGGAGTTCTAATCGAAAATGGAGTTGCTCCTTCCATCATTTTTAAATCATATGTCGAGTTTCGTCTGCTCCAGTATCGATCTTGAATGACAAATTTTTTGTTCCATGGTTCGATTGTTCCACCTGTAATTTGACCAACTCGCTTTACTGCTGTAAATTCGTAGTCATCTCCTTGATCAGTGAGCCCTGATTCGCTGACTGTTTCTGGATCAGATTCCTGCTGTATTTCTCTAATGTTCTTTGTGCGACATTTGCTTGTAAAATGCCCTTTCAGTTTACATTTCTTACATCTTACTTTTGTTGCCGGACACTGTTGTAGTTCATGGCTTGGCTTCGCTCCACATCTGCCACATTCGGAATAAGTTCGCATGTTGCTTGTATTTGCTTTGTACTTACTTATTTCATTCTTCCCATTATTGCTGGTATTTTTTTTCTTGTGTAATCATATTTCTTGTTTTGTACACGATTCACTTCTTCGCTATTTTTTTGTAATGCTGTTCGCTGTCTTATGTCCATTGCTTGATTCTTTATCGTTTCTGATTGCATTATCTCATTGATTACTTTGTCAAATGTTAATTTTTCATCCATTTGGAGACTTTCAGACAGTTTCTGATCTGCTATTTCTACAACGAGTCTGTCTCTGATTAGATCGTCATTAAGATTACCCTAATCGCATGTTTTTGCTAACTGGATGACATCGCTGATGAATTCTTTTGCTGTTTCACCTTCTTGCTGGTAACGCATGTTGAATTTTGCTCGCTTAAACATTAAATTGACCTTTTTCACATAATGATTCGAAAAAATATCAATTGCTTCTTTGTATTTGGTTATTTCTTCAGCTTTCTTGCCTAAGGTTCTCAACAAACGGTCTACTTGACTTCTCATAAGTAGAAATAAATTATTTACTTGCGTCATTTCTGATTGTCGATCCAGTGCTGTTGCTACACGATATCGTTCGTAAGTAGCCAGCCACGTTGACCAGTCTTCTTTTTCGAATAAAAATTTATCTGGTTGAGGAATTTGTATCACTGCTTGTTATCTGAATTCGACATTTGAGTGTACTTGCAATTGTGCCAATGTGTTTTGTAACTCCAAAACTTTTCTGTCCACCTCTTCCAGATCTGCCATATTTATTGCGGTTCTTTTCTTTTCTTTTTTTGATTTTTCCACCTGACACCATGTATGTTTGCTATGATTATAATTAAACAAAATTTTTTATTACTATTTGTAATATATTTGATAACTTTTTTTTATAACCTTTTTATTACATGACATTTGTTCTACTTGTCAATCTTACCAAGTTTCCCTACAACTGTTGAAGATATAAAACAGTATTATCCATGAATTGCATCAAATTACTCATCGATTTATCTTTAAATAATTTTCTACGTCCCTTGTGAAATTATGCTTTCTGGACCCACAGGTTTTGCAGATAACGCCAACGGCATGTTCCAATGAAAACATAGATTTTCGCAAAAACCAAAAGTGTTCGGCGAGAATAAGAAAGGATCATACATAGATTTTTGGAGGACTATAGTATCTCAGATACATCAAAATCATCAACTACCATTTGCAAACGATTTTTGGGATATTCACATATGAAACACGAACTAATTGGAATAAATATGAGCTATAACAATTTTGTAGTCAGTATCTCGTGATTAACTGTATCAAATGCGCCATTAAAATCATGAAGAACGAGAGAAATTATTTTTCAACGTCAATATTAGGTAATTTTCATCGTATTTTCTAGTGTACGGTGACAACTGTGTCTGATTCTTTTCCTGTAGCTTTGGAGATATTTACCTAATCTTTCCGCTAATCGGTAGCTTTTTGAAAAGAAGCAGGCAATTAGAAGAAGAAGATTGATTTTGTTATCTGGTTTAATGGCAATAAATTAATATTAACTGATCTGCCTGATGAAAATTCGCTGTATGATATTTCATTCATAAATACAATATTTCTCAGTCTGTTTTGTTGTATTCAGAATTTCGAAAGAACAGTCCATTTGTTGTCCTGCCTGCATGATTGGCAAATCAAATAGTATTACAGTAAAAGCAGTCTAGGAGCTGTTTTGGATTACTGAAAAACAAAGATATCAAACATCATGTGTGTTTCATTTGAATTTTATAATTGCACATTAATCAGTTGGATTCGAAGTCATGATAGCAAATGTTTCTTGATTATCAGAACATTCAAAGAATTTTCCTACCGGATTTTCTACGATCATTTATAAATATCAATTATTTCCATACTCCTCTCAAACATATTGCTTGCAGGATAACAAGCCCTTCGCACGGCATCGGGCTGCTAGCAAGCAGCATACTTTTAAGGCAGTTGAAGCTGTCTCGTAGTTATCATGACCTAAGAATGTTGTAGTTCATACCATCAACTATATCACAAAGTACATTTGTAGTACTGGATCATGATTGTCCGAGACGATATAATCATTAGTGATGAATAACAAAATCTGACTTTTCATAGTTTCTCATGGATCTAGAAGACGTAATTGGAATGACATACTCTCAAGGGAATCATACCACATGGAGAAATGAAAGTTTAAAGCAAAAGTTCATCATGATAAATCCACTCGATGTGATTGTGATACAAAAGATTTATCAAAATAGTTTTAGACAGAGAAAAAATATAAAGACTTGTAATTTTGGTTTAAAAGGATAAAGGAATTATCATACAATTGTATTTTTCCGAATAAACCGGACTTTCTTGAAGAAATATGATATCTATACCCTCGTGACTATTTTGCTGTCAATTCGTATATCAATCTACCGTCATATCTCTTAATGTATCCCGGCTCTGAAGTTACATTGAGTTATATTTGTTCATAGTAAACGGTTTATCACTTGATATTTGGTATTAATAACTTTCAAGCATTACCATCTTCATAATGCACTTGATACCAATTAATTATTGATGAGTCAAAGACATCATCAAGATGTTATATTATCAGTATCAAGAAATGCTCACCGTACATACATATTCATGTATCTTACTGAAATATTCGATGACTTCAACGGAGAACTTTGAGATTTTAGCCTAGATAAGCCAAATTTAAATTTGAGAATATATGACGGACCAAAAAAGATCTGTGGGAATATGGGTTCAAATTGGAATGAAATCAAAAACAATAAAAGTCTCACTTCCATTTCAAAATGAATCATTCTTTCTTGATGACAATAAATATTCTTCTCACGATAATGTGTAAGAGTGGTACTTTTACGTCGCATACTGTGCGTAATGTTCTTCAAATATATATTTTTCGTACCCCACGACTAGCACCTTAGATATACCAGAAGTTGTTGAACTCTGCGAACTGAGTTAAATTTTTTTGAGAATTTATAGTAGCACAGCGTGAAGCATTAGCTGTCAATTCATCCATTTTGAGCCGTCAAATTCTCAACTTGAGCTTTGTGCTCTTTGCAATGTTGTTAGATCTTCATAAGTGTGATAATATAGAAGTGAAACACAGGGAAGCAGAAAATTTCGAATAAATTGGAAACAGATCACAATGTGTAAAACATCAGTTACCGAACCATTCTTAGAATTATTTGTTAAGTCGGAGCATCAACTATTCATTAAGTGAAAAATGTAGTCAATAGAATTTGAACGTGAATTGAATACCTGCAAACAACACTAAAAATTTATATCTAAATAACTGAGAAGTACCACTTTTTGCGGTGAAATCTGATCCGTCCAACTTTATTCTATAATCTCTCCAAAACTTTGCAAGCTTTAGTTTTTCCCCAAATCTCAGAGCAAACATCATTCTTATGAGACAGTTAAAAACGCTAAAATAGAAGTAATTTCATTTTTGAAATATTAAAGAGACTAAGTACCATCAATCTCCAATATGAAAGATTATTAAGATCTGAGACTAAAAGGGATTAATACGTTATTCGTTCGAAGAAAGAATTATCAGAATATAACAGACAGAAAGTTCCAAATTATATTGAATAATTTTCATATATACACTACTGATTCAATTATTTTATAGAGTGGCCAAGCGATGAATAAGTTTTGTGCCTATTCGGCTGCACCCATCGATACGTAATATATTAGTAACCAGTATCATAATATGAAATTCTGAAACATTCATTTATTTGTTCCAAGAAATTTTAAATCTAAGAATTGATTTTGACACCATCATTTCAGATCAGAGAGCAACTGTATACACGTGTCTCGTCCTTATTAGGACTCGTCAGTACAGTATAGTCAAGAGCCCAAGATAGTCAGGGGTTGGATTCCAAAGTGTTTAAACTCATAAGGATAGATGGAGTATCTTGGGCTCTTGACTATACTGTACTGACGAGCTCCTGCATCTAAGATGACGGTATAAATGAATGTTTCAGAATTCTAATATTCTAATTGTTCCACAGCATAAACTTTGTCACAATTATTTTGTGACATCTCCTTTATTTACATGCTGTAACTGGCTTTATGCTCGATAGATGGTGCTGCATATAATTTATACTTCTGCAGTCTATCTATCCTTATGAGTTTGAACACTCTGAGATCCAATCCCTGACTATCTTTGGCTCTTGGCTGTACTGTACTGACGAGTCCTAATAAGGACGGAACACGTGTATACAGTTGCTCCCCGATCTGAGATGATGGCGTCAAAACCGATTCTCAGATTTGAAATTGCGTGGAACAAATAATTGAATGTTCCAGAATTTTTATATTCTAATTATTCAACAGCATAAATTTGTCACAATTATTTTGTGACATCTACTTTAGTATCATAATTCATTAAATGCATATGGAACAATCTGAAAATTAAGATTTGTATTCTTATTCCTTTTTATTACCCATGCGGGATAAGAACTATTTTATGCACGTTTTTCTGGGCGGTAAATGACTTTTTGCCTTTTGCGTGCGCCAAGTATAATTTGCGTGTGACAAGTAAACTTGTCATCAAGATCATGGTACATCATGATGCATTCGATTACGCTTCGAACTTGGACCTGTATACTTCGAAGATTGAGTAATCGATGAAATAGTCAATGGTCGAAGCAGACTCAGGAACAGAGAGCCAGTTGAGTCTAGAGACGGAACCTTGGTTAGGTGCAGAAGTGAAGCTCCCTGATAACAAGAGACTACTTGTAACAAAGATTATTTATCCAATACCGATTTTTAATGAGCATGTTACAATGGTACTTCGAAAATCCACGGGAATCAATAGATATTTTATGAAGGGTGATTTAGTCCAAGATCCAAGACCCGCCAGACGTTACTTATTTCCTGAGAAACAAAATGTGTGGATTAGAGTAGTGTTAGTCGGTGCTTTGATCATACACATACTTGCTAGTTTGTACCGACGGCCAATTTATAGATACAAGGTGCCAAAAGTACATTAAGACATTACTTACTTTTCTTAAAGTCTGAGTGCTAATTTTTATGTACTAGAGAATATTGTTGAAAATTGATAATAAACACTCTCAGACACTTCTCATCGACAGAAATTCCTGCTGAACGCTTTAAAACTCGCAAAAAAATTATATCTCACTCATAGCCTGAGTCCTAGTTTTCATATTTAATAATCAGGGAGCAATTTTAATACTTTCTGTAAACAACCAGACCAAGAGATGGATGGATGCCCATAGATAATTCGCTTACTATCAAGTCTACAAATAGTATTCTCGTGCTTTAACTCACAGCAATATTTTAACTGTGCCTGGGGAATGTTTAGCCCTACGATTCATCTGGCCGTTAACAAAGAGTATTGTTTCCTAAGTATCATGTTTAAAAATTGGCACTCAGACTATGAGCAATATTACGTAATTCTTTGCGAGCTTTAAAGAATCTAGTAGAAATTACCACCGATGGAAAGTGTCTAGCAATGCTGATTATAATTTTTTAACAATATTCTCTAAAACATACATAAAAATCAGCTTTCAAAACTTTAAGAAAAGTGAGTAATGTCTCAACGTACATTGAGCACCTCGTATCTATAAATTAGTCATCGGCACATACCAGCAAGTATGCGTATGACCAAAGTACCGACTAACACTACTCTATTTCACACATTTTGTTTCTCAGAAAATAAGTAAGGTCTGGCGGGCCTGGGATCTTACTCTATTATTACTACTGTGTAATTTTTGCTTTACTAATAGAATTCAAATATATGGCAAGCGTAAAACAATGAACCGTCATATGAAATCGATTCCAATTGTTTCAAGAAAGGTGTTGTGTCTCCATTTTTTCTTTGTGGCTAATATATTACATTCTCCAATAGTACATTGATCAACAAAATGACAAGAGTGATAGTGATTTTAATATGTTTGTTGTCTATCTCTTCTTGTCAGAATTCAAACAGAATACTAGTCCTGTCACAGAAATCTCAGCTGAAATATTCCGCGAATTGACTTCTCATTTCTTCCTCTTTGCTCATTAATAAGTATAGATGTGCAATTTGTTGCAATAAGTTTGAGTTAAAAATACACATATTGTTTTTCTCTATGAATTAGCTCCCTCAAAAACAGATCGATCGTTCCAAAAGTACATCTGTATAACAATATATGTACTTCTTGTTTGGCTCCATATGAATTTGGAATTAGAATGTAACGAATAATAATATCAAAAAGACATCAGACACATAAGAAATGAATTTTATCGCGTTCGAAGTTTTATCGTCAATAATTTAGAATTTAATTCTTAGCATCTGTTTACGAACACAATAACAATAATTTTGTCAAAGAAAACAAAGAAAGGAAGGTATGACAGAAAGAGGTGAAAAAGTTCGCTGTCGCAGATGCCTATGCGAAGCATAGGTCACAGCGGTCTCGTCCTAGCCTGATTTGAAATTCTAAATTCTGATTAAACACATAGATGCGGTCGCGGACAGGACATGATGAGGCAGATGGCAAAGACAAAAGACAATAGCGATGTCATCGTTAGTTCACAGCCTTACCGTATCATAGATTATCATAATAAAATCGCTAATTTTTCTCTTGAATGAATTAAAAGATTGTAATGAGTTACAATAGTTTCACATTATATTCAACTTCATTCTTATTTCTTGATTAGAAATGTCTGTTTAATGCTAATTTTCCTTCGTTATTCAAATATCTCTCATGTTTAATGCAGGCTTTGCATTTTATGATAATATTCAAAAGTGATCAGATTTATTAGAAAACTGGAATAGGTCTAACTCAGTCTGTCAAGAATACTTCACGAATTGAGAAATCTAATTCAAAATTTCACCATGCAGTAGAATTGATGAACTATCAGATTAGAACAGAGAAAATTTCATTTAACCTTCCTTCTTTGAGTTATTTTTAATTCTTGAGGACTTTTTGACTTACCAAAATAGATACAGAAAACTTCAAATGATCATATTATAAATATTTTGTTTCCATGCAATTGTTTCGGACCACTTATTACTATTTAAAGAAAATGGCATCCTCAATGGCATTGGAAGAAAAACGCATTTTTCATAAAATTCTTTTTACTCACTTGTACTAAGTACAAGGAAGTATTGTGAAACAAAGTCCACCTATCGAGATTTTGATGGAAATATCCGTTTCGAGCATCCCTGAATCCATTTTGACTATTTTTGTTCGTGCGTTCGTAACTCGCAAATACCAAAACTGGTTGTTCGTATAATGTTGAAATTTTGTATTTAAGACTGATATAAGGTCTAGTTGTGCACCTCGCATTATGGTTCTAATCGTCTGTACCGGAAGTGCACTTTACGTGGAACTTTTTTAGAATTTTTCTGATAAGTCCGGAATGTTCAACCGTAAGATGTTGAAACTCAGTATTTGAACTTGATGTTGTATCAGAATGGTTATCTGCTATTTTGGTATGAATTGGCTGAGCAGGAAGTGCACGTTATTTAGAACTTATGTCGAATTTTCACTTACCTGCACCAGCACAAGGAAGTATTGTGAAACCGACAAAATTCACATATCGAGATTTTGATGGATATATCCGTTTTGAGCGTCCCTGAAACCATTTTGACTATTTTTGGCTTGATGTCGGAACATATGTACGTATGCATGTGTGTACGTGCGTAACTCGCAAATCTCAGAATTAGTTAAACGTATAATGCTGAAATTTTGTATAAAAGACTAATATAGGGTCTAGGATCTTGATGTGCACTTCGCATTATAGTTGCAATCGTCTGTACTGAAAGTGCACTTTACCTGATACTTATTTCGAATATCCCGCATATATCTAGAATTTTTAGTAGTGGGATACTGAAATTTAGTATTTGAAATCGCTGTAGCATCCAAATGATCATCTCTTATTCTCGTCTTAATCGACTAAGCCGAAAGTGCATTTCTAATTACAGATTTTTCAAATTTTCCTCATAAATTTAGAGTAATCCGTCGTAGAATATTGAGATTTCGTGTAAGACACTTTGATAGCATCTAGTTGTGCACCTTGCATTATGATTGTGATCGACAAAGCTGGGAGTGCAGTTTACTCGAAACATTTTTTAATTCTCCGCATAAATCCAAAACGATTGAACGTAGAATAATAGGATACAGTATTGAAGATGATAGTACTGTCTAGATGCTCATATCCTATTCTCATCAAGATCGATTGAGTCGAAAGTGCACTATACTTGACGATCTTGGAATTTTGCGCATAAATTCAGAACTATTAGCCGTAGAATCCTGGAAATCAGTATTTAGGAATGTTGTAGGATAAGAATGATGACCTACTGTTTCCATAGTAATCGACTAGCCGTGGAATGATAAGATGTTGTGTTTGATTATATATATCCAATGATGTACAAGCAAGTCACGTGATGTCCACATCAGATTTTTTCTTCTATAGAATAAAAAAATTTGGAGTGACAGAGATTTGAGAGATATGTAAAACTTTACGAACTTCAAATTATTATAATTTGAATCAACTATTTGATAAATGATAATTTCAAAAATAAGTCTGTCATTAGTCATATCGCTGACATTTTATTTGGATGAAGCAATGGCACTATTGGAAAGAACAAAAAAAATCGGAATAATTCAAATGGAATATAGTGATCAGATAAGAAGAAAAATGATAGGTATCTTCAAGTCTGTTTTCGAAAAAAATAATTTTATTCAGTTACCTAACCAGTCTAACTACTTAGTTGATATCTATCAAGCAAATTCCAAATATATGAAAAGAAGAACTGTTGTATATTTATACATAACTATATATTGGCATGATATGTTTATACTATCATACGTAGATATGATGGTTAAATTCACATTGTGTGCGGGTATTGAACCTAGCGCATGCGCACTTCATTTGCTAACACAAGTAGCATCATACACCAAAAAATCAAATCATCGCATTCTGTGAATTATAAAACTGATTAGAATTATAAGTATTCTTATCTTGATTCATATAATCTCTTTCTACTTAACATAACATAAAATTTATTTGCTTTCGGGTAGAACATCCATACAAATAGATTTACAACAGTGAATTTTATTTATAATAAGTTTACCAAAATAAACGATATGAATGTAATTTGAACTGATACATTACAGTTTCAACAATAACTACATATAAAGGATGTGAAGCTTATTATATGATCAATTGAGTATTCCAGATTCAGTTGACAAACTTGGCGAACTATGTCAATATTATTCGAACAAGAAGAGAAATTATCCGATTCGTAGTATTTCATAAATGAAAGAAAGGTTAAGAGCACTGAAAAAGAGATAATTGAACGATCAAAATCTATTCGTTGATTATGAAGCATCTTAGTTTAAAGGCACTAATAGTATAGCAAAATATCTAATTCATCTTTCCAATGCTCAAATCCCTAAGGTTTTTTTTTTTTTCCTTTTCTCTTTGGCTTTGTGTCTGTGTAAAGCCCGCCGCACACGAGGCAATTTTCCATGCAATTTTGTTCACTTAATTTGCAGCAAGTTTTCTTGCGCACTGGGCCACTTTGAGGTACACTTAGTGTGACACTTATTCTCGCATCACACGATGCAAGCTGCGCCACTCATTCTAACACTAGAACGTAGACTTGGTAGATTTTCACATTACAAGTATGGATGTTGCCGAAACTAATCGTCGGAGAAGAGCAGGAGCATTTGCTGCAGTTATAGCTTGCGAATTACGAGACAGAAAAAAAAAGAAGAAAAAACTTTTGTCAAGAGAGTGACTTTCGAGAAGGAATCAAGGCCGCAGAGTTTTCAACATTTTGTTTGACGAGCTAGTAGGGTGTATACCAAACGTAAAAAACCTGGAAATGTCAGGGAATTTAGATAAACTGGAAATGTCATGGAATCGTCAGGGAATTTCTGATATTTGTCTGGAAAAAATACATCATAGGATATTTATGCATTATTACTCATAAAAGTATATTTTCACTCTTTAAGATACTAGGGCCATCTGTGCAAATCTATAAGTCTTCCAGATCTATAAATTCATGAAAAAAAAAAATATCAAAGTACATTTACTTTTGTCGATTAATGTAAATTCGTTCATGATATCAAGTTCGTTGCGATTTTGTTTTTAATTCACAGATTTATAGGGTTCACACAGAATTGCAACATCAATCTGTGATTATATGTAAACTTGTATCAAACTTTTGTTTCTTACTGTCTGGAATTTTATTGAAAATAACCTGGAAAACCTGGAAGTCAGAGAATTTTCATTAAATTTTTTGGTATACACCCTGAGCTAGGGTACGTTAACATTACACTAGCCATAATTTTCACTTATTTGTATCTTAAAACACCACAAAACACAATGTACTAACAAGGCACAGCATTCTGAAGCGACATACAACTCAGTGATGTAATCACGTGATTTCGTCGTCTGCTTTGATTGGCTGTGGACAGCAGTCAGTGGCGCAGCAAGTGCGAAAAATAGCACCGAACCTATCTTGAAAAACAAGTCTCGTGGTAAGTCTAGCACCCCGCATCGCACCAAATTTCTTGCATCGGAGCAAGCGTGGCACCCAGTGCGGCGCCAAGTGAACAAAATTGCTTGAAAAATTGCATCGTGTGCGGCGAGCTTACGACAAATCCCTAAGGTATAAATAGTTTGTTACATCAATATAATCAATACTCTGCTTGAAGTAAGTGTGTTTAAGACAATTATAAATAGAACAAATGACGAAAAAAAAATTATATACATCCTCCAATTCATTGCGATTGCATATAGAGCAAAGTTCGAAGTTACATAGCTCGTACTCTCAAGCAGATTTGACTTGTTGCTCTGATTTTTGAGATGGCAACACCAAATCTCAAGTAGTCTTCAATGATGGAGTCCTCTTTCATAATATATGAATAATCTCCTAAATAATCCAAATCGATTTAATAGTTATTTACATAATTAATTATGAAAAGTGACATATTATTTGACGAAACGTAATATCTTCCAGAACGAGCGTAGCGAATTTTGCGAATCACGTGAGTCAAGCAATATGGCTTTTCATAACTTATTCTGTACAAAATTTTATCTAATTCCGTCATAATAATTTTATGTATATTTTTGAATGAAAACATCTCTCGTTGTGTCACAAAATTCAAATGACTATGATTCATGACCATCTATAGTTACTACAGAAACAAGAGTGCACTGAAATAAACAAATATCGAGTTTTCACAGAATGTCAAAATAATTTTCAAAAATGTTCTCAAGCAGTGATATCTTGAGTGATATAGTATCCTTTGATATTAAAGACTCTGCCAATGCTGCAGACTGTGATTAATAAATTATTCTTTTAATTCTACGCAGGTATGTATAATTGATTAGCTCTGAAACATGGCCAGTTATGTAAAGTCATTATGTAACTTCTTTACGCAACTGTTGCATGACAGTTATGAAAAATGGGACGTTGCATAACGTCAGAAATTGATGTAAAATTTGACTTTTCAAAACGGAATTAGATAATTTTTGTTAACAAGCTGTCATAAACTCATCTATCATATTCTTTGAAATAGTTTGGTTGTCCCAGACATCTGCGAAATTAGGCATAGTTGAAAAGTTTTAAATTTTTGTACTCCAATTATATAATTGGATTGGAATCGCTTCTGTCTTGATGAAGCAGTCTTTCGTAAAGTATTTTAGGAGTACGTTCAGCATCCATACTCAATATTTCAGCTCACCAGTTTAAGACTCCTGACCATAATACCAACTGCTATTTGTGTACAGCCAGTCTAGAGTCTTATGAAGCTATTGGAAGTGTTTCGCGGTAAGCGGAAAATGTTTTTTATGAATGACATTTTTCAAGTCTGTCGGTTTGCCAAGAACTCCAGGCTTTGATGTCATGCAGAGAAGTAGATTTGATTATTGAATCTAAAAGTTTTGTCTCACAATCCAAGCTCTGCTATACATATATTGACCTGGACACCCCCTTCACTCAAATATTTTCACTAAGCTGATCACCTGACCATTTGCTCATATTAAACCCTCACTCGCTCACACGTCTCTCACTTTTCTCATCGCTCATTCTGTTCCATGACTCTTTTCCGACACAGAAATATTTATCTGTTATTATTTCACTGTCATGCGGCACGCTGGACCTCTTCATTTCATCTGTGCACTCTTTCTATATATGCCCGAGCATACATGCATTTCCGGTAATAGCTTGATATTTATTCACTGTAATCCACAATAATAGTGTCAAGATACCAATATTATCAATCAAATTTGATTAGGTTGAACAATATACGAATATACATTACATAGTATTAATGTATGAATTTGATACGTCAAAGCAATAACTTAACATTATAAGAGAAAATATTTCATGACATGATAGAACGCAGGTCAAATAAACAGTGGGTATTTGTCTCACGCCACGACCTTCTGATCTCTCATCAATCTGCAAATCAAATATTTATTTTTATCTAATACTAGCTGACCCGGCGTACTTCGTAACGCCACAGAATTGATAAATTCAGATTGCTAGGTACTTGAGCCTACCTTTTATATCAGAACCCTTAATTCGGAAATGATAAGGACATGTCAAACTGTGGAAAGATCTTCTTTTGTAGGAAATCAATCGAAATAGGAGATTTTTGTGTTTGCAGTTCCACTGAATGTCTTTTGAGTTTATATTACTTTCTTTCTTGTTAATTAATTAGAAATTATACATTACATATATGAATCTCACATGACATGCTTATTCAAGTGATTATATAGAAGTAATTATTATATTGGGCACAACTTGCCTATTTGAATATGAACCCAGCCAAAATGTAACAATGAAATGAAAAAGCATGTGCTGGGAATAATCCAAGTTTATCAAACTCTCTTCGTTCAAATGGCGGTTTGAGCGACGTCGCTTCGTTCGCACGGCTGCTTGCCTTTAACTGAGTTTGCAACGCTCGCACGGCATCTTACCGTTGACCAATCTCGTTCCGCTCGCACGCTCTGCAGGTGACCGAGCTCACTTCGCTCGCACGGTAGCTTTTATTCAACCGAGCTTGTTCCACTCGCACGGCAGCTTGCCGTTAACTGAGCTCTTTTCGCTCGCACAGCAGCTTGGCATTGACCGAGCTCATTTAGCTCGCACAGCGGTCTACTGTTGACCGAGCTCGATTTGCTTGTACGGTGTTTTACTGTTAATCGAGCTTGCATCGCTGGCACCGCAGCTCACCGTTGACCGAGTTCGCATCTTCAGTAAGGCGTTTTAATGTTGACAGAGCTCGCTTAGTTTGCATGGCGACATATTTTTGACCAAGCTTGTTTCGCTTGCATGGCGAAAAAAAGAAGTCGATATGACCTGAAATTTTCAAACTCATTTCCAGGTCCTATAAGCAACTTTTATTTGTTCCACTCTGGGGCAAATCTTATAAACTGAATACGATAAATAAGTTCTCATGATATCAAAAATTTGTTTTATACAAAATGTATGGGAGAATAATATTCCTCCTTCCGATTTTTTGATACTTATTCTGCTATTCTGGACAGAGACAAATCCAAAAATCAAAGATCAAGAAAATCGGTCAAGCCGTTCTTGATTTATGAATGGTGTGAGTAACCCGACTTTGTTTTATATAATACTGAAATCAATCTAATTTTTGATATAAACTTTGATGATAATAATAATAGGTCATTATTTGTGGATTGAGTCATTAATTATATACATTCTCTCCACCAAAGCAGAAAAATTCATTAAAAAAAGAAATTATTTATATATAGATTTTTTGTGCCACGAACATTCTCGTATGTCCCGAAAACACTCTATCAAAGTTTCACCAGAATCTGATCAATGGTTTCGGAACGTATAAGGTACAAACATCCAAACATTGATTTTTATTTATATAGATAGATAGAAATGAATTGCTGTTCGTTAGTCCTGCTGAAACTCAAAAGCGGCTGGACCGACTTGAATATTGTTTTCTTTGTTCTGTTCGGTCTAATAAAGGGGTAGTCTGCATGAAAAATTATCAACATACAGTAAGTAGTACACAAGCCGTATTTGCTAGTTCGCGCACCGTGCATCCAATTGGTTTGAAACCAAAAGGTTTTTATTGAAGTACCATCATCATACTGTGACGTGCGAGAGTGGGGAAAGCTCGTAAAAACGACGTAGTATGGGGAGGAGCCTTTCGTCCTCGCTTACGCCGCACCGCATCGCAGCACATCACCCCTCCTAATGGAAGCATCCAGTAATATTCTGAAAATGGAAAGAGTCGAGAAATAGAACATTCGAGAAATCGATATTTCTCTATATAAGGCCAAGCAAAAGACGTGTGGAGGACAGTAGTAATAAGAGTAGTACTGGTGAAATGGAACTAGAACAGTGAATATCGAGCAGTGAAGTGAACAGTGCATATAAATAGTGAAATATAAATATCGGCGAGTTTGTTTAAGTTAGAATTAGGTGACAAATATATAAATATAGTGTTATTAGTGACATAAGAAGAATAAAACTTTTATTTCAATTCAAATTATTAAATAGTGACTTTTATTTAAACACAAACTAGATTTCGTCAAGCAATAAACATTACAATACAATAAGTGGCGCACGAGGCGTATTCGTCCGTTCGTGAATTGTTTATCAGATCAAGTTGAAACTTACTGTAGTTGTCGTTAGGATTTTTACTGCAGTATCATCAACGTGGGGCACAAGCCGTATTCATTCGTTCGTGCATCCTTACCCGATTGAATTTGAACTTACAACAGTTGTTGTACCATCAACGTACCTTAAGTGACACACAAGCCATATTTGTCTGTTCACGCATCGTTCATCTGATTGAATTGAAGCTTTATATAGTTGTTGTTGGCATTTGCAGAAAAGTTTTGACATAGTACTACTAACGATATTCATCCGTTCGAGCATCGTTCAGCAGATTGAATTAAAACTTTCTATAGTTGTTGCTGGCGCTTGCGTGAAAGTTTCTAGCAGAATCATACATACCAATGTTATAAAGAGAATAGATCAGTACTTGTATTCATAATTAATAACCTCAAAAACTACTGGACCCATTTTAAGAATTCCTTTACCAGTAGAATCCTATACCTACTATCACGAAATAACATGGGCTATGATTTATTTACAGAAAAAAAGATTGCCTACGAAAACTTGAAATGTGGCCCAAGATGTGGAAAAATGACCTGAAATAGTTATTTGAAGATCAAGGCCGTAAAGATTTTTATTTTGGTCGAGTCTGTTGTTTGCAATTCAGGTGGGATCAAACGAGAACTGTAAACCAGGGTGCACACAATGTTTTTCAGGCGATCATCACGAAAGAATTCAGAATCATAAGATTTAACTTATTTATTTCCAAAACATTGCAATGCTGAATCTTAGTTATCGTTGAAATTGTTTTATTTTATTTTCTTCTATCAATGTGCCATTTGTGAAATGTATTCAAATACCATGGCGCTGGTGATTGCTTTGCTGGCGGACTACAGTACCAGCTATCCATTATAGAGATCATATATATATATAAGGTAACAGAAGTTTCGTGGGCGTTTGCAGTCAATGGAAATTGGCCAAATAAAAGATCACTCTTTTAAAATATTCGTCAAGCTTTCGCCTAATTTTTAGGCTTCCTCAGGACACTAAAAAGTATTTTATTCATCAGATTGATTTACATAAAAAATAATGAGCATGAAAGCTCATTGTGAATAATACAATAACGACTTACATTTTTGTACGAGTTAAATAAATAAAATTCTGTCAGTTTGACAGTCAAATGAATTTTCTTTTCAGATAGTTTACATTTAGTGTTCTAAACACACTGTATTTATAGATTAACATTGGAGTAAATATTCGAAAAACCATATCAGGCTTTGTACACTGTGAATTTTTGGAGAAAATTTTCTTCTAGTTAGTATTGTAGATTAATAGTACAAAGTTACACTTTTTTAATTGGAATGTATATTATAAATTTTTTGAAGATTTTACTTTTTAATCTTAACGCAGTAAAATCATGACTAAAGTATTTTTATCACAGAAGCAAAATGGAGTAATTTTTTGAACAAGTTTAAACAGAATGAAATTTTAAAAAGATCTTTCATGCGGCCAATTTTAGAACTAGTTTGACGTTTGATGTCCATCAAACAAAAGCGCGCGAAAACAAAATGTACAGAAATGAACAGTAAACTAAACCATGTCGTATATGAAGGTCAGCTATTATTTTGTGATTGCCAAATATTGACACCCGAATGCCTGTTTGATAACTTTAGAAGGTAAACATATATATTACTCAAATTATCAATATCTGTTTTTTTATTGATAGAATTCTCATTGTTCTTAATAAATATCATTTCAAGAAATGATCGCTTAAATAAATTTCTTCCTACATCCAGTATTGTTACATTAGAATAGTCAATTTGATGTTTAGTTTGATTATGATGTATTGCCAAAGCTGTTGACATAGGTTCCAATTTATTATCGCTCTTATGTGATGTTATTCTAGATTTGAGGTTACGTGAAGTTTGGCCTATGTAAACAGCTGAGCATTCCTGACAAGGAATGTTGTAAATGACCAGTCGCGATTAATCCTTATCTTAATATATATATATATATATATATATATATATATATATATATATATATATATATATATATATATATATATATATATATATATATATATATATATATATATATATATATATATATATATATATATATATATATATATATATATATATATATATATATGTTCCAAATTAGAGACCCTGAAATTTTAGAAGAGAACTCTTAATTTTCAAAAATACCTATTTTATGTATGGACTTGAATATAACCGCCATCCGTCACTTAAACAATGACATCCGTCACTTTGACAATGATTGCTGTCACTTTGACAATGACAGCTGTCATTTTAAAATATGCAATTGACTGATGCGACACTCTAAATCTATGAAACAGCGATGAAACCGGCCATGAAATTTTTGGTTAGAGAAGTACTGTGTGGCCGCAGCAGATTTTACATGATAAGATTGTGCAACAGGACGAGCCCCCATACAGCACTCCTAATTTCACACAGAATCATCGACATGATGGAAGAAAATATTATCATACGCTTGGCTAATCTTGACAGCTCGGAACACGCGTGTCATCTAGCGGCGAGTAGAATAAACTCTTAGGTAAGAGATATGATAACGCAAATGAAATGTTAGTTTTGATTTGAAAACATCGAATGTATATATAGAGAAAAATTTTTGATATTGGCTGTATCCGAGTTGAGCATTGTACCTGAGATAGGCGAAAGGATAGGCGTAATAAGCTCTTCCAGTTGGGCATTTCTCTACCTGTATTTTTCTGTAGGTATATAAGATAGTGAGTTCGAACTTCTTTTATTTGTATCCCATCAAATTTCAATTATCATAGGAGACTCTAAAGTTATGATACAATTAATTTCTTTCAAACACCAAACGAATCAGCTTGGATGGTTCTTTGGTAAGGTCGAAGACTGCTCTTCTTTCAACAATATTACTTAGAGCCTGCCGTTCAATGTTTAATTCTTCTTCGTGATTATGAATCAAGTCACTGTTTATTATTTCAAACTCGCGATTTGTATATACTTTAGCGGTACGTCGATAATTTTTATTTGTACAACACCATTTCATTCTGTCGTTTGTTGTCGAAGATACGCAAAATTTAAAATTGTCAATAACTAGCAATTCCTTTCCGTTTTATTTATTTATCCATTTATTTATTTATTTAAATACACTGTCCTGCAGGCGTACCCAGAATATGGACAGGAGAACGTACATGATAAATACAAAAATCACTTTCATTTGTTGATGAAAGCAAAGCTACCAATTTGAATGCAAGTTTTTCTAGAACTTTTTAACTCTTGAAGCTATACATACAATCAGGGAAATGACCAATCAGTACATAGTATTAGCAGTGGGCGAATTCAAAAACTGAATGATATGGAAAATGTAAAATGTATAAATATTTTGCAAACATTATAATCATACAGTCATAGAGGCGGATAGGTACTTGACACAGGTAAATCCGATATCTGCATTGCAAGGGATTAAAATGCCCAACTGGAATACTCAGATTAAGGTACCTTTTACCGAATGCTCGACTAGACTGCAGCGTTGATATTAACCTGTGGATTTGAAGGAGTTAAATTTGATTGCTTATGGCAAAAAAGTTTGCCCAACGGAAATTATTTGAGTTCAAAATCGATCGCCTGAAGATTCCGAATTGTACGTATATTCTTTGATAAATTTTTCGTCTTGTTATCCTATTATTAGGTACAACCATGGAAAAATTTATTTAGGAAGAATAGATTGATTTATAGTTCTCATGTTCGTAAATTCGAAAACATAATTAGCGATGCATGTGAAAAAATCATTGGAGTTCAATTACGCGAAACTCCAGACGTTCACATTGAAAATAACAAACCAGAAAACGTACAACCCAGTTGTGAATATTCATACTTTTCTCAATAGTATTGTGAATAATAACAGAAACTCATTTTTTGTTGTGTTGAATTGTGTAACTCGATTTTCGGAATTTCTTATTGTTTTTTGGATGGTTTATCGTGTGGATTAATGAAGATCGAATAATTAAAATTGCCAATTGTAGCTGTGAGACAGAAAAAGGATACTGCAAGCACGCTGCAGCAATTTGTATCTATGTGAACATGGAAAATACTTACTCTAAAACGGATACACCGACGATATGAAATCGTCCTCCTCAAAAGCAACTTGTTCATGCGGTATGCAAGGGCTGCAAAGTTAGTGATCTTTTTTCAATTGCAGAACGAGTCAAACTTTCTCTAAAAAGAGAAAGAAATTATCATGACAAATATAACTTGAATGTTGATATGAAAATTATATTGATTATTTTTACCATCCAAATTTCGACCAATAGAATTGCACCATTCTACGTCACGTGATACAAGCTACACGGTTTTCAAGTGGAAATTTTTTGGAAATTTTGTCTGTTGGTTATATATACAAAACAAAGAATATTCAGCCGCGTTGATTCAGCATCTGTCAAACTGACAGACAGATTGAATGTGAAAATGAGCAGATTCAGAGTCAAGTCTCTGGAATATATTGATGAATTTGGATGGGAAAAATAATCTTCCGAATACCATTCGTGATTAAATTTAACCTGGCAAAATTTTTAGATTGTTACGAGAGCTTGCTACCAATTTATTTCGTGATATTGATCAAAAATCACTCGCTTGACAGCTCGTGATTTTTCTGTCAATATCACTCAATAAATTGCTAAGCAACAAGCTCTCGTAACAATCTAAAAAATTTTCCGGTAAAATTTAACCACTTATGATATTATATATGAATAAAAAATTTATGTGAAAAACATAAAAGAGTATATATCATACCAATAGTTCTCTACATTCATGTCATCAACAATTGAATATTTCAATATTTAATTCATTCGACGAACCATGACGAACCGAAATAGCCCATTCCTTTTTGTGATCTTTTTTCCATTCTCGATTTGGAAAAGGGTGAAAAATCAAGTCACGGTTTTTATTTTTGGTGTTTTGACAAGCAGGTACGCAACAACTACGACCTGTCTTCCATTCTTTCCATTCATAGTCCATCAACACACCTCAAACAATTGAATAATTCTATAAAATATATAATTTGTCGCCTGCTTGCAGCGTGACAGCGAATATGTCAAATTTTGTTTATAACCTACCAATTACTGAAATCTACCGCATCAAGGCGTTACTTACTCCATTAGCCAAGCGTATACTTTAATTGATTTTGACTGGAAATACGATACATAAATCGATTCTCAAAAGATTTCTGGCTATTTTCCTGTGTCTCATCTTATTTCATCCAAATTGAATCAGATTAGGCTGGACTGGGCCAAAGGAAGGGAAAATCAATACTTATCTCCCATAAATTTAAGTTATTTGAACCATATAGCCCGTTATTCACAGTCAACAACATAACCTCGTTCAAAGATTTGTTTTTTCTTCATCTACTTCCGTAATTTGATGGTTTACACATCGCAAATAATACGTGAAATGAGCATGGAGGCATCTTAGATCTACCATCAATTCAAATGAACGCTTTCGTAGCCTGAATTCAGTTTATATGAATTTATCTCGAAAATCGTAGAAGAGATATCGTATGTCGTCGAACACATGTGCAAACTAGCATTTTGAAATTCGGAATAGTATATTCCACAATAAGTATTGGAATGGCCTATATTCTGAACGAGCGGCTCGGATTACGGTTCGCGAGTGTGAAATACGCCATTCCAAACATATTGTACACTATACTTTCTCTAACAAGGTATTGGAGACTCATTAATATTTCAGAGGAAGCTTAAGAAATTATTAAATGCTAAACGTGAATCCAGATATAAATACTTGAATTGTTAGGAAGTAACCATGGTAGCAGCCAAACTAGCAGCTTCTGATTCGTCGAAATGATTCTAACGTCATACAGAATCATTCTAAACGGCATTCGGAATCATTTTAAACGATTTTCTGGAATGTCATTCGTTCCAACATAATTTTTGGCTATGAAATATGCAAGTTCCATAACAATGTTGGACATGATCCTGTCTCTTACTTCTAGAAGACTGTCTTCAACGATGATGACATAAAACCACTTCTCCAATTGTCTAATAGGTGGTACATATGTCGGAAGTCTATAAAATGACGTCAAAAGACAATCTCTACAGATTAGAATTGAACCCCAGAGCGACTGTTAGTATTGCAAATTGGACGTAGGCTGTACGCTAAGTTTATTCAACACGCAAGCGCGTTGTACGTGATCATGTGATCATATCTTCCAGAGCTGCTTAGCAATGTGTTGTGTTAGTACAATGAGCGCCATCTATTGTCTTTGATATGTTACGCAGATAATGATAGAATCTGGTTCTCAGTCAGTCAACTCTCGAAGCTCATACAGTGCTGACACAGCAGCTCACATTATATTATGCACTTACACCACATGTATTTTTATTGAACCCGAATAACATAACATGGTGTCAGGTGTGGTTATTATTTTTTTTGTGGTATCATAGAGTGCATAAAAAGTTTTCACGTTCATATAAAACATATAAAGTGTACATTTTCTCAGGAAAATGGCGGACGGTGAAGAAAAAAAATTTCCTAACCTCGTTATGCAAAATACAAATATAAATGTTTTGCCACCGGAAAGTTTTGATTTCCGGAACGCTAATTCATGGCATACGTGGATTACACGTTTTGAGAGGTATCTATCTGTGGCCAATTTGTCAAATCGATCAGATAAGGAAAAAGTGGATTTATTATGCTATATAATGGGAACTGAAGCGGAGGCAATTCTCTTAAGGGTATTGCCGAACGCTCCTGAACGTGAAATTTATAAAACGGTAAGAGAGAAATTCGATGAATTCTTTGCTCCGAAGAAGAATGTTATTTTTGAACGTTTTAAATTCAATGCTCGTATTCAGCAACCAGGCGAACCGGTTGATACATTTATTACTTCATTGTACGAATTAGCCGAGAAGTGCGAATACGAAAATTTAAAAGAACAGCTGATAAGGGATCGCTTAGTTATTGGTGTTTTAGATAAACGCTTGTCGGAAAAATTACAATTGACAGCCGATTTGACCCTTACAATGGCAACTACAATGGCTCGCCAAGCTGAAATTCAAAGGAATGAGTCAAAAATTCTACAAAATGAAGCAATGTCAACATCTGTAAATAAGGTTACCTATAAGAAGGAATTTAAAAATAAACAGCAAAATTCTGCTCGATCCAAGGCGAACCCACAAACGAGGAACGATGATAGCAACAGCGATAGATGTTCAAAATGCGGATTAAACCGTCATGCAGCGGGTAAATCATGTCCTGCATTGAAATCTAAATGTCGCAAATGTAAGAAGATTGGTCATTGGGATCGTGTATGCTGGTCGGGTGCTGTATGTCGCATCGATGCAGAAGATGAAAGCGATGGCGACGATAATAATTATAATAAGGTAACATACAGTGAAAATTATCGTGAGGACTCATATTTTCTCGGAACTGTGAATTCAAATAAAAATAAGTCAAGCAAATACTATGCTTCTATATATATATGTGAATTTAGTACTTATTTAGAATTTTATTTGGATACAGGTGCGGATATTACCTGTATACCACTCGAATGTATTCCAAAGAACTTTCATAGTAAATTAATTAAACCTGATAGGCCAGCTCGTGGGCCAGATAACAAGTTGTTACAAAATGTTATTGGATATTTAAATATAACTTTAAAATATAAAGATAAAATCGTGAAAGAAAAAGCATTCATTGTTAAAAATTGGGATCAAACTTTATTAGCGAGAAAAACGATTGAATCATTTGAATTTTTTGTACGAGTTAATTATTGTAAGAATTCTACAGAAAACGATGACGATCAAAATTTTTCTAATGTTGATATTGAAAATGAATTTCCAGGTATATTCACGGGTATTGGAAATTTCAAAGAAGAATTAAACATTCCTGTTAAAGAAAATAATAAACCGTTTGCACAATCAGTACCTCGGGCTGTTCCTATACCTATATATGAATCAGTTAAAAAAGAAATTGATCGTCTCGTTGATACTGGAATTTTAGTACCAGTTGACCACCCATCTGAATGGTGCAGTCCCAATGTAAGCGTACCAAAATCAGACGGTAAGGGTGTAAGAATATGTGGCGATTTTACACAGCTTAATAAATGGGTAAAGCGTGCCATACATCCTATTTTGAATGTAGAAAATTCCTTAGCTAGAATTAAAGGTGGAAAAATATTTTCACGTCTTGATGTTAAAACTAGTTTCCACCAAATAAAATTATCGAAAGAAAGTCAAGATATGACAACCATAATTACTCCTTTTGGACGCTATAAATATACACGTTTACCATTTGGTGTTAACTGCTCATCTGATTATTTTACGAATAAATTTTCAAACTTATTTCACGATATGAATGATGTTATAATACATGTAGATGATTTATTTATATATGCAAATTCTGTTAAGGAACATGACAAAATTTTAGGAGAAATTTGTAGTAGAATAAAGAAAGCAGGTATTACGTTGAATAAAAGTAAATCAGTAATCGGGAAAAAGAGAATCGAGTTCGCTGGCCACGTTATTTCGGAAAACGGTATAGACGTACATCCGGACAGAGTGTCCGCGATCGTTGATTTTCCAACTCCAACTACGGTTGATTCTGTACGGCAATTCTGTGGTATCGTAAATTTCGCTGGAAAATATATCCCTAATGAATCGTCATTACTAGAACCTTTAAATTCTTTATTAAAAAAAGATACATCGTTCGCGTGGGGAGATGCTCAACGAAATAGTCTCGAAACTTGTAAAAAACTATTGTTAAAGGCCCCTACTTTAGCATTTTACGATCATGAAAAACCTATCGTTATGCAGGCGGACGCGTCTAGTTACGGATTGGGCTGTGTGCTTATGATCGTGGAAAATTGCGAGAGACGTATTATATCATACGCATCGCGAACGCTCTCAAGTGCCGAAAAGAGATACAGTCAAATTGAAAAAGAAGCTCTAAGTCTTGTTTATGCCGCGGAAAAATTTAAAGATTATATTACCGGAATCGATATCGTAATGGAGACGGACCATAAACCTTTGTTGGCAATTTTACAATCAAAGCCAATCGATGAATTATCCCCGCGATTGCAAAGAATGAGAATTCGTTTAATGAGATTTAGTTATAAGATGGAGTACGTGCCGGGAAAATCGCTAATTTTAGCAGACGCATTATCGCGTAACCCTCAGCAGCGCGTCGATAAACATAATGATGAATTCGAAAGAGAAACGTATACCTATGTTCGTTTAGTTTTACAGTCTATACCTGCTTCTCCTACAATGTTAGAAAGAATTGAAATTGCTCAGAAAAATGATTATATTTGCAAAAGTCTTATAGAATTTTGTACTAATGAATGGCCCAAAGCCAATACATTATCAGAAGAATTATATCAATATCATACATACAAGGATAATATCTCTTACAATGATGGCTTTCTTTTGTATAATTCTAGATTAATTATCCCACCTTCGTTGCAATTGGAAATAATTGATCGATTACATCAAGGTCATATGGGCATTGTAAAATGTCGTGAAAGAGCCAAGCAATCAGTTTGGTGGTTAGGTTTAAGTACACAATTGAGTAATATCGTTACTAATTGTCCTCGATGCGTAGAGGAAAGAGTAAATCACAAAGAAAAATTTGTAACCGATGATTTTCCAAATCGACCTTGGCAAAAGATTGGTATTGATTTGTTTAAGTGTGAAAAATGGTATATTATATTAACAGATTATTATTCTAGATTTATTGAAATTATATGTTTAACAAATATGAATGAGGATGATATTATTAAAATCTGTAAAAATATGTTTTGTCGTTACGGTATACCAGAAATTGTACGTAGCGATAATGGACCGCAATTTAGTAGTAAATTCATAGCATTTCCCAGAGAGTATGATTTTAAATATCAGCCTAGTTCACCACATTATCCACAAAGTAATGGGGGAGCTGAGGCAGCCGTAAAGATTGCGAAAAATATTATTAAGAAATGTGATGACATTAATTTAGGTTCACTTGCTTATCGAACAACGCCTCTTGAGAATGGTTTTTCTCCTGCGGACATGATGTTTAATAGAAAAATAAGATCAACATTACCTGTGGTTCCGAATAAACTTAATACTTTCTATTCTCACGAGACGGTGCTCGAAAAAGAACATAAGCGTAAAGAGAATCAAGAGATTCAATATAATAAAAGACATAGATCAAGAAATTTATCTCCTTTGAAACCAGGTGATAAAGTGTGGATAATTGATTTAAGAGTGTATGGAAAAATTATTGAGGTAGATAAATTACCAAATTCTTATTGGATTCAAACTAGTAAGAGTAATGTACGTAGAAATAGATGGCATCTTATACCAGCCCCTTATTTTCGAGATAATGAAACGACGATCCATGCTTTAGCACCATCTTCGATAAACGAACATGATGTAAATAAAGAAAATATAGATTTATGTAATATAAATATATGTAATGGAAATGTATCACGTGAGAAAGGTGTATGTATAGATAATAATGATAGAACAGTAATCGAAAACCAGAATCAAACGAATAATCAAACAATTGTACCAACGACAAGGCCGATAAGAAATAGAAAACCGCCTAATTATTTAAAAGATTATGTAACATAAATTTATTGAATAGTTTGTAAACTTTATATGAAAATTTGGATTCTCAATAAAAAGGGGAAGATGTTGTGTTAGTACAATGAGCGCCATCTATTGTCTTTGATATGTTACGCAGATAATGATAGAGTCTGGTTCTCAGTCAGTCAACTCTCGGAGCTCATACAGTGCTGACACAGCAGCTCACATTATATTATGCACTTACACCACATGTATTTTTATTGAACCCGAATAACATAACACAATGTGGAAATAATTGTGTAATGCAAGGAATTCGAAAGACACATTA
The DNA here is from genome assembly GCA_963989225.1 of Dromius quadrimaculatus. Classification (NCBI taxonomy): domain Eukaryota; kingdom Metazoa; phylum Arthropoda; class Insecta; order Coleoptera; family Carabidae; genus Dromius; species Dromius quadrimaculatus. The sequence continues at coordinate 33,020,728 of OZ022328.1, read as the reverse complement.
TTTGTAGCGTAGTGTTTTTCTGGTTCTTAACGATTGTGAAGTGAGCCAGAAGCTCACTTCTGGGGATTATTAACCAAGCTATGAAACATAATTTTGCCCACCAAACACACAAATACATTTTTTTGGTTTAATTCATAGCAAAAAATAGTCAGGTAGAACGATTTGATTCCCGTATGTGAGTATATGTTATTTTGAAAAATCATGGCGAGATTCTCGTCGAGACTCGAGACCGAGACGAGACATACTTAAGACCAAGGCGAGACCGAGACGAGACTGAGCCAGGCGAGACCATCACGAGATCAAGACGAGACTCACTGAAGTCTCGTCTTGTCTCATCTCGTGGCAACACTAACTGTAAGCTAGTTTTCTATTGGTTGTCCTTCGAATCCATCAAGCAAACGAGCATGGAAAATAGCACATGTTTTATCAAGAAATTCAGCAAGTAGCCATGCATCGAAGTGACTATCATTTTCTATCACAGAAACAAGCAGTGGAACAAACATCGTGTTAAGCGAGCTTAAGATTACTGTCACCAGGGGAAGTTGTCATCAAAGAGTATGCTAGCTCCTATCGGGAGAGTATAGAAGTTGTTTATCAGATTTAAAGATGATTTTTATGCAACAGGAGTATCAAGTTTGAAAAGGCCAATTTGACATCTCGACAAGTCCTGAAGAAGTCACTTGAGATTTCTCTTAAGACTCTGAGAATGAGGAGAAAAGGCAGAAGCACATAGAAAAAACAATGAGCTCCAATTGACAGTAGTGAACGCGTAAGGTGTCATTGAACTTAGATCTTTTTTTCACAAATAGTATATTACACTACAAGGGCCGGAAGTTGAATCTTCGGCCCTGATTCGTCTCGGGCATCATGACGCGCAGGACCGAGATTTCAACTTTTGGCCCGTGTAGTGTATACGATTTTTTTCATAGCCGGTCGAAAGTATGTTATTGATTTTAATTTTTCTCTCTTCTCCCGCCGTTATAGGGGGCGCACGTGTACTTCTCACTTTCGTCTCTGCAATTAGGGACAAAAGTACGTACTTTCGATCGAGGTATGAAGAAAATGTACTTTTCATACTTTAAGTTCTGGGCTTTTTGTGAATGTTTCTTGACTTGGCTCATATACGGTCTCTTTGTCTAATCTTCTAGATTCAAGCTACGCAATTTAATTTCGTTTGAATTTAATATATAATGGAGATATTTGGATATTCCTTTTCTAGTAACATTTCCAACTTAATTTTGTAGTCTTCCAATTTGAGTAGCACTAATGCAGTAATATAGACAATCGCCGTTGTACTGTCTAGCCTCAAAAGAATGAAGCAATTTCGCCTTCTATTTGCAAAACATTTCAACCCAAAAGAAGCCGCGAGTGATTGAATACTCCTTATCAGCTCAACTCCAGAATAAATTCGAGCTCTGCTCATCAAAGACAAAAACACATTGTTTTCTCACCAAGAGTTCTAAAAATCTCACTTTTACTTTTAATACCTATCTACTCTTGATTTTGTTTCTAATAAAGTCAAAGCTCTCTCACGATATGCAGGTTTGCTGTATATTTTCGACACACTTGTCTTCCGTTTCGTCTAGAAGCCATGTGTTGTGAGGCTTTGTGTCAAACTCGCGAACTCATAGTTTTCCGTGAGTAAATTCTATCTCCTTTTCAAATTTTAGTCAAACCATACGCATCTGTAAAGTCAAGTGTTGTCATAGGGTAATACTCCATTATCAACCATTCTTGTCTTCTAATTTGCATTTTTTTCTTATAATGAGTTTAACCACATTTTTAAAATTCAGAATAAGACGCTGTGAACTTTCTGATTCGGAAAAAAGGAAATTTTTTCCTTAGAAACTGGCTTGATGAATCTTGCCCCTCTCTGATAACGTACTTTTTTAATAACTTAGTGACCTGATCGGCAACTAACCTAGGCTCGTCCGCAGACCAGGGCTGGTACCACATCGAGTCAACATTGACTAGGATAACCTAACCTAGTTCCTGTCATGTCCCTCTGATAAATATCTACTGAAAACATGTTCAACTTGCATGGCAAATCAAGTCAATGTCAATGTCAAGTTGTTGTAGTTGTAGCCCTGCATTGTTCTACGGGAGAAGAATTTTGTCTGATCACTTAATCAAACGGTATTGTCTTTTAATCCTGTCAACTATAATTTGACATCACATAGGCCATCTAAAACTGATTAAGTAGAATAGAATCACTTTTAAAGCATCGCAGTCAGCTTAGAATCGCATTCTAAGTTGAAAGTGAACTTTCAATACGGGCTATTAGTGTAAAGTTGAATTGACATATCTTTGATTCATTTAGAAGTGTTCATATTGACTTGAATGTAATGTTCGTCTAACAGAAAAAAGATCCAACGAGAGATATATGGGAAGAATATCTCTCGAGCAAAATTTAACAATTGATACTATATTTTTCATTCATATCAAGAGACATATAAATAAATAGAATTATTTTCTTATGATCAATTGCACTGCTGTCCCTCAAATTCCAGGTGTCGCTTAGATAAACAATATCGTATCTAAACTCAAAAGTTAAGAGTGATATGAAAATTGATGTCATTATTACGATTCGACATTTTATATTGAAGTGAATCTTGCCATAAGATTCACAAACCTAATGTACCGGGGAACTGTATTTTTAACTGTACTGATTGTAATGTTAGTCAATAAATATACAAGAGACATGCACATGTGTAAATACTAAAGTATTTGCACATGTACGATTTTTTCCGCTCAGAATTGAATAAATTCTGCAATATGATTGGTTGAAAATTCTCAAGAGAGATATTGTACAATATCCATAATTGAGTAATATTTCAATGAAATTTATAGGTGAAAAAGTTCCAGGTCACAAAGAAACCTAGAGTCGGTTTACAGAGAGAAAATTAAATATTTATTCGCGATTAAATAATTAATTCAGAATTAATTCAATATCTTGACGTCATTCTACCTTGATTAGACACAAAACTAAAATTTGATCGCAATTAGATGGATTCACGATTAAATCACATCTAAGTCAAAATTAATCCTTGGATGAGTTTATAGAATCTTAATTAAGAGTTAATCGTGATTATTTTTCGCTTTAATTCGGAATTGAGTTAAACGTAGTATCTTCTCCGATTATCTTTTTCAAATTGACAAATTATGTCACTCTCTTCAGGACAAATTTGTCTGGTACTCGAAATTTGATAAAATATAGATAGAAAATTGGATACAAACAATTTGTATGTTATTATATATCATTATCATCATCTTGTGATGAAGAAAATGCAAAGAATCTCTAGATGAATACTTCTAAAGGACTTCTTGGTAATGAGAAATTGAAGCTCACATTTTATTTCAGTAAATGCAGTATTTTGTGGTTGCGATATTTGATTGGTGCTAGGATGAAACCTACCACTCGAAGAAAATCTATTCCAACTTATCAAATTTTTCTTACGATACAATTTCAAGCCACCTTTACTTTCAGCAATGATTAGACGGTATCTTCGCAGTGTATAAATCCACTGCTTGTAATACTGTGAAGCAAGCACAGCTAGAACCTCGATACATAAAAATGCTTACTTCAGAAAAAGTTTACGCTAAGAAATCAGATTTCTGTAGGATTCGAAGAGCTCCTGGAATAATATGAGCAAGCAATAGAATGTATTCACATACAAATGAAATTTGCAGGTGTGCCTGAGCGGAGATTTTCAGAGATCGAAAATATTTTTTCATTGAAGGTACAAAATGTATGTGATGTAGATCCAAAACTACGGGAAAGAGTTCCTATATGGCCCGAGAGTGTGCATGGACGCTATGGTAGAGATCTCCTGCTAGGTGAATATATTATTTGTCGTTCTTTTATTTACACGTCTTGACTGAATCCATATGAACAGTAGCAGGAGAAGCATATAACAATTCACATAAGGCCACAAAAATAAAAATAAGAGAAGTTATAAATGTCGATTCTCATATTTTTTAACTGGCTTGAAAACTAAAATTAGAACAGCCTAAAAACTTTTGTTGCTTGTTGTACGTTGCCTAATACAACAATATGATCATTGATAACGAGCTGTCAATCACGCCATTTTAGAGTGCACACATTCACGAGATAAAAACCTTATTGAGTACCATTATTTGAGTTTAAACTGTTTTGAGCTCCTGGAAGCCGAATATACTGCAGAATTCTTTTATCGCTATATCCCAAACTTTTACTTTCCCTTTCAAAGACGCTCCATCTGTGATTTTATTTTCAAGCATGAATCTGACTCTATAGAGAAAAGGGAACTGTAAGAAATCTCCGTGACGATACAAGCTACATTCACAACCACTTTAGACTCTGCTTAATTTGCACTTGAAATTCAAATTACGCAGGGTTAAAATTCGTAGCACTCACAACCACTTCCAACATTGCTTGAAATTTTGTGATGCCATCTATAAAAACAAATACAAAATAATGCAAATATTCAATAATTTATTCTTCTTTTCGTTTGGAAGAATATATTTTCAAATCCAGTGGTCAATTCCTTGCGGGGCATGAAGAATAGTTGTCAGCTACAGTTATCTATTTATTTGAACTTCAGTTCTTTTTGAAGAATGTTATAAGTTAAATAACTATGATGAGTTAACAAACCTCATGAATCTAAATGAATGAATGAATCATCGGAAGATGCATTGTACATGCCAATTCGCTAACTACTTAAAGTGAAAGTTTGCACTTTGCAAACATTGCAATCCGAACATAAAGTACGCAGACTACAAATTTTAGTTGTGAATGCTCATACGCTCAGCTTTGAATTATAAACTAGCATAAAATTGTGCCATTTTCAAAATTGGTTGTGAATGGACCTTTGTAGGTAATAAATAAAAACAGCAATTTCAATTCTAGAGAATGAAAATGTAACCGATGGAACATAAAAAGAAACATAATTCACTTATGAAAAATATACATACTCTGCTAAAATATCAATTGCATTTCCCTTTTCTCTTTCTGTTAAACTCTTTCTCAGTTCTGTTACGTCCTCAACACGCTTTGATTGCTCTTTAAAAAATCCGTTTTACATGCGCAATCGTACAAGTCTGAAAATTATTCAATCTGAGAGTTGTCAATTCATATAACATAAGCATGAAGTTGGTTCTGCATTTGAATATGTTGCCAACCTTTGTAATTAGTTTATTGATTTTGAGTAACTCAATCAAACTCTTGATCGCGTTGATGCTGTTTCTGAAAACCGACAAAAAATCAATTGCATGATTAAGTTGATCTCGATATTAGTTTAATTCAGAATTGAAAAATGTACTGTGAACCGAGTACTGTTGAGTTCACTCCAAAGCAAAATGAATTGTTTCTACTTTTCTACTCACTAGTACAAAGTAAAAGTAAGCATTGTGCAACTGACAAAATTCACACCTCGAGATTCAATTGGAAATGTCCGTTTTGAGCATCCCTGGATTCATATTGACTATTTTCGGATTGGTGTCGGTACGTATGTATATATATGCTTTCACAACTCGAAACACTCTAAGCCCGCCGAACGTATAATGTTGACATTTTGTGCTTGAGACTGGTCTAGGGTCTAATTGTGCACCTCGCAATATGATTGCAATCATCTGTATCGGAAGTGCACTTCATTTGAAACTTTTTTTGAATTTGCTGTAGCTTTTGAATGGTTATCTTTTACTTTTGTACTGACTGAGTGAGCTGGAAGTGCACTTCATACAACAGACCTTCCGAATTTTCCCCATAAATCCAAAATCTTGTATTATGTACTTCTACAAAATCTTGTTTTGCTCCTTGCATTATGACTGCAATCGTTTGTACTGGAAGTGCAAGAATATTAGAATTCAGTATTTAAGACGATTGTACCATCTAAATGCTCATATCCTATTTTCATTGAGATCGACTGAGCCGGAAGTGAACTCTACTTGACAGTTTTTTAGATTTTTCTCTAAGATATGTAGACCTCATTCACAGAAAAGGTGATAAAAATAATATTATCAACTTCAGTAAGTCCTTCACGAACAAATTTACAGTCATGTATCGCATCTTTTATTCCCTAACCAACATGGATTCATTGAAGGCCAATCCACTACAACAAATCTTGTATATATGACACAATACATTAGTGAAGCCTTCGAACTTTTAGGTCGACGTCAATTATACTGATTTCTCCAAGGCCTCTGATAAAATAAACCATTCTATTCTTATTTCAAAGCTTCTCTGCTCCTATATCATTATTGTCATCATATCTTAATAACTAGGGTTGGATTCATTCAAATCGAATTTTTTTAATTTAAATCACAATCTTTTGAAATTAAACAAATAATTCCGATTTTTAATCTTATTTTCATTCAATTTTTATGTTATTGTTATTTAATCACTTGTGTACAAATAATTCTCCACGTTTGGTCTAGTCCACTCAAAACTGAGAGACCAGTTGGGGACAGAGAGAGCGGCTAAACTATCTTACCTATATAAAAGGTTGAATCAGGCTATAACTTGATGATAATTATATTCATTTATTTAATCTTATGTGAATCTGATAGGTATTCGAATAAAAGATTGTGTGATCTAGGTGCTTCTTTCGACCTGAGGCTATTATTCAATAATCTTCCCAAGATCCCAGACCCGCCAGACGTTGCTTATTTTCTGAGAAACAAAATTTGTGGATTAGAGTTGTGTTAGTCGGTACTTTGATCATATGCATATTTGCTAGTTTGTGCCGACGGTCAATTTGTAGATACGAGGTGCTACAGGTACGTTAAGACATTAATCACTTTTCTTAAAGTCTGAGTGCTGATTTTTATGTATTTTCTAGAGAATATTGTCGATGATTGATAACCAATACTGTCAGATACTTTCCATCGGCAGTAATTTCTGCTAAACGCTTTAAAGCTCGCAAAAAATAAAGTAATCTTATTTACAGTCTAAGCCGTATTTTTCATATATGATACTCAGAGGGAGCAATTTCAATACTTTTTGTAAACAGTCAGACCAAGGAAGATTTGGATGCCGATAGATATTTCTTTTACTATCAAGCGTTCAAATAGTAACCTCGTGCTTTTACTTACAGCGATATTTTCATTGTGTCTGGGAGATGGTTAGCCCGACAATTGATCTGGCTGTTAACAAAAAATATTGAAATTGTGTCCTGAGTATCATATATAAAAATTAGCATTCAGACTATAAGCAAAATAACATTATTCTTCGTGAGCTTTGAAGAGTCTAGCAGAAATTACCACCGATGGAAAGTGTCTAGCAGTGTTGATTATCAATCTTTAACAATATTCTCTAGAACATACGTGAAAATCAGCACTCAAGACTTTAAGAAAAGTGAGTAATGTCTCAACGTACCTATAGCACCTCGTATTTATAAACTGGCCATCGGCACAGAGTAGCAAATATGCGTTTGATCAAAGTACCGATTAACACTACTCTAATCCACAAATTTTGTTCTTCCGAAAATAAGTAACGTCTGGCGGATCTGGGATCTTGCTCTATTTCGACAGCATTTAGGTGTACAGGTTACACGATACGGAACGCGAAAATGTTCAGTTCAATAATTTCAAAACTGCTTTTTATTTCTGTCTTATGGTCAGTTGCACCGCTTTAGCTTGAATTTTAAACTTCACTCAAACAAAAAATTTCGAATCGGAATAATGACAGCAAGTTTTTATGTCACATTTGACTCCTTAATTTTGATACGATATTGTTCAGTTAAGTGGCATCTAAAATTCAAGTGACAGTGTGCACCACTGTCACTTGAATTTTAGATGCCACTTAACTGAACAATATCGTATCAAAATTAAGGAGTCAAATGTGACATAAAAACTTGCTGTCATTATTCCGATTCGAAATTTTTTGTTTGAGTGAAGTTTAAAATTCAAAAAATATTGCAACTGGTCTTTAGAGTATTGCTCGACCGTCTGGAACCCAGACACAAAAATTATGACTGATCTTATTGAAAGTGTTCAGAGAAGGATCATTAGGGCAGCTATGTTTGTCTTAGACGGTTCTTACCCTATGAAAGGTACTCAACTATCTATATTGCCTAAATCTTTCAATCTGCAATCTTTATAGCAAAGGAGAAATTTTCAAGAAATAATTTTCTCATATAAATTATGAATAACACCATCGATTGTGTATTGTTTCTTGAACATATTAATTTCCAAGTTTTCAAAATATCTGCCTCGGCTCAGTTATACTTTCTACTTGCCAACTTCACAATCTAACATACTGGTTAAGTCTCCTGTTCGTTTTATGTCAAAGTTATATCACAAAATGCAAGACCACATCGATATTTTTTTTGCAGCATCAGTGAACTGAAACTCTGTATATATCATTCTTGGAGTTAACAGTGATTTTCTTCTCGTTTTAATCCCTACTCTCTAATTAGGCCTGAGCCTGTCGAGTTTGTTTCAAATAATAATAATAAATTCGGAGCAATCGGTCAAAGAGTGATGAAATTCAGCATTTCAGTCTGCTGTAGCATCCGAATGATCGACAATCGACTAAACTTCACTTTGATTTTTTTTTTATCTCACGCATCAATTAAGAGCTGTCTGCCATAGAATTTTGGAAATCAGTATTTAGGGGAATGTTGTGGCGTAAGAATGATGACCTACGGTTTCCATAGCAACAATCTAGGCCTAAAGCGTACTTCACTTGACAGAGTTTTAGAGTCTTTTACTTCATTATTATCATTTAAATAATTCTCTACTTTATTCTAAAATCTTTCGTGCGCGCCCCTTCGTGAACATGCGTCCCTACGCACGTGCCTAGTTTGCCTCAGGGATAAGCCGCCACTGCAGGAGCGACTATAGAGGAGAAATGGAATAGAATGGAAGATGTAGTTGAGTGACATAAAAAAAGAACAAAATGTCAAGTACTCGTGGACGCAAAATCATCCGATAGTTTCGAGATGAAGATCTTAGGGCCGGTATTTCAGTCCTCGGTTTAACTCAAGCGGAGCTTAACTACCTTAGTAACAATTGTTCTAACAATCATTACCATGGAAATTAAGCTACGTTTAAGATAAACCATGGACTGAAATACTGGACCTTAGGGCTGGTATTTCAGTCCTCCGTTTAACTTAAGCGGAGCTCAATTACGTTAGTAACAATTGTTCTAATAATCATCACTATGGAAATTAAGTGTTACAAAAATTTCGTCTGACGTCTTTTTTTTTTTTTTTTGTACAATTGTTTTCCCATTGCATACCCATGTCGCCATCTATGTAGCAGATTCGCACTAATTTGTAAAATAGTACGTTCGTCCGACACTTGATTGAAGCGTTCTCTTGGGGAGTCGACGCGTCTGCTTCTTCCTCGCTCTCTTGCTTCCGAGCTGTTGTTGCAGACGTTTGTTTTTGAGTAGTCTTGTGATTTTTCTTGTTGTTCTAAATTTGGTGATTATTTTATTTAATTAAAATCAGTGTTATGATTTTGTAAGTATTTCGTTTATTATTTTGTTCACGTATTCCAAATTTAGTATTATTTTTCTAGTGATTTCGTTTGAGGCGACCCGCGTGGTTAACCTTTTGTTTTCCAAATTTATTTCTTTCATCCTTTATTATTTGTTAGTTTTTTTGTGTTCAGCACCTTTTTACTACCTTGAAACTTTTATACCAAATTGATATTTTTGTTCTAAATTTATTTTTTCTCTAAATTTTACAATAGCGTAGGCAATAGCCGTTCCGGTCGTAGGAGCTGGTCTTTTCCTCTTTAGGAGGTTATTATTGTTTGTTGTCCTTCCTCGGGAAGATTCGTTTAACTATTTCTGATGTTTTGTATTCAGATTAGTTTTGATAATTATTACTATTGATAGTGTTTCGTACACATGTCTAGTTGCTACCTGCCCTAGTTTACCATACTTTTCCGTCTACAAGAGTAGACATTCCTTTTTTGTAATTTACCGGTTTTTTTTTTTGTATTTCTGTTTTAAATTTTTTTTTTACTACCAAACGCGATCAGGCGGATATCGATTCGGTGATACGCGATTTTTTTTTATATAAACACTCGAAGTAATAAAACCTACGAGATTTGTGGCTATCTTCGTTCCTCCCTTTACCTTTCCTCACCTAAGTATGTGTGCTGTATGAATGATTAGTGAAAGTGGTTGATAATAAATAATTTAACTATATTTTGGATCCAACGCGTTGCGGATTTGTCATTCAACAACTCGTAGTTTAGTTTCTTATGTTGTTTTTGTAGTTTTTTTGTTTCCAAAGCTTAAAATATTTTGTTGTGGGCTTTAGTTCCCGTTTTTAAGCTGGAAAATCCTACGAGTTTGTGAAGATTGATCCAATTTTTTTAGTAACGAACCACGTTCGTAAATTTATCGACTCGACGCTAATAAATCCTTTTTCTTGTCCTGCTAGACTTTGTATTTTCTTCTCTTTAATGCTCAGCGTAGTTTTTTTTTACTTTGTAAATTTTTAGTGCACTATTTAAAATCAGACAAATAAATAACTTACTGATTATTTTATTTAACTTTTACTAAATTTACAGTTTATTCGTTTTTTAATTGAATCTAAATTTACTCATTCAAGTTTAACGCTTCACGTTTGAAGAGAGCTCTCAAATTTTTTTTTTTGTAGGAACCTCCTGTTTCAGTTGAATTGGATACTGGTTGGGTTGTTTGTTTTCAGTGTAAACTGCTAGGAATCTTAGGGACCTGTGGCCACTTGAGACTAGTGTTTGACCAACTTCAAGTTAAGAAAAAACACCAACACGTCTACGAATTAAGAAGAACATTAATATCTCCCGAAGTTGACGACCAAGCGCACGGCCAACCTTAACACCTTCAAGGACCGTTGGGTATTTATCAAAGCCCTATAAGACGCAAGATCAACTTTACTTAATTCAGGGAACGTTCTTGTCTGACGTTGTTTTTGTGGCTACCAATTCGACATCTATCTCCTCTGCCGATACTAGTCTTGAGTTCCGCCTGAAGAGGATATTTAGCTAGTTTTTGTAACGTAATTTTGAACGTCTGTGACGTGCTCTCCAGTTCCCTTTTGGCTGTTGCAGTGAGATTTTGTTTTTGTATAATAGCTTCAATCATTTTCGTAAGTTACAAATTTTTTGAATTATAATTTTTGGAATTCTTTGCTTTAATTTAATAATAATTCTATTTATAATTGATTTCGACGTCTATGCTTTATTTCTTTTTTGCTGTCGCTATTGTCTCCCAGAATAGTACCTTTTTCTCCTTTGATCATTTCCTGGGAGTGGCGCCCATTTCCTATTTTTCAGGTAAAATATTTCTGGTGCTTTTATTAATAGCTAGCCTGGGTCTTCACTTTCAAGGTAAGATATTCCATTACTCAAATTTAGTGTCAATCAGCAGTACATTAAGTTTTTGCTACCAAATAGTGAAGAAACATTACCTTTTTTAATTTCCTACTGCCACCTTGGAAATAGGAAAAGGTACACTGACGTCCGAACGTGGGGCCCTTAATTTTGTTCAGCCTTGAATTTTGTTGCAATTCAAATAAATACTTTTTTGCTTCTCCAATTGGTTGCACAAACTTTGACATCGAAAAGAAAACTGGAAATATTCATCCTGAAATCCTTCTACTCTTTTCTTTCTATCATTACTATTTTTCCTCTAGCATATGCAAGATACCTCTACAACTCCTTTTTGTGCCATTACTAATCAAATAAACTTTTCTGAGGTACATACCAAGATGAAGCCCGAATGCATCGAATACCTTACAGAGGATGAGTTGTTATATGAACTAGGAAACCGAGGTGTTAAGATCAATAATTTGTCGGTGGATTTAAAACCTATATTGAGAGGATTGCTGCAAGTTGAAGGAATAAATGGGAATCCATCTCCTATACCACACAATTATGTACCAGCCACTGAAAACGCGACATGTCAACAGAAGCTACTGGATTTACGCGGTAAGATAGCCCAAATCAATAATGATAATTCTCGTGCTATTTCGTTGCGATTAGATTACCTTTACAATCGCGTTTTACGTTTAAATTCAGTTCAACCTTGTCCAAACCTATTAGCTCTTATAGCTGATTTGCGAACACAGCTCGACAACTTTTCGCGATTACAAGCTCCTTTGGCTGAAGCCGATCTTATCTCTTTCAATAATCAATACGTATCCTTACCAAATTCTACACCACCGACCCCAGTAGAACATCAAACTTTGATTGACACCCCAAATTATTCTTCTTACGGTTTTTCACAACCTTTAAATGCACCACCACAACGTCTATCTCTACGACAACCTATTTTTAATTTGACTGTTCCATCTCCAGTCGTTTCACCGTTAACGAATAATTTACAACCTACTTATTCTTCAGTTCCTGACGTCCATAAATGGAATTTAAAATTCGATGGTACCGGCAGTGTCAACTCTTTTTTAGAACGTGTAACTGAACTAGCTACTTCTCGAGGTGTTTCTTTAGCTAATTTACCTAAACATGCTAGCGAACTATTTACTGGACCTGCTTTAATTTGGTTTCGTGCAATTCGAGATGATATTCAATCATGGGATGATTTATGTTATCGCTTAAAACAAGCTTTTCTTCCATCAGATTATGAATTCAAACTTTGGCAAGAAATACAATCTCGTACTCAGGGTATTGATGAAAAAACCGAACTTTTTGTTGCTGTTTTGAAATCGTTGTGTAGCCGCTTACAAATTAAACCAGATGCAAAATCTTTTCTAACTTTGGTTTTACGAAATTTACAGCCTCGCTTTCAGCAGGATATCGCCGTTTTACAATCTCCTACCATCGAACATCTTATTAGTGTTTGTAAACTCAAAGAAAACACAGATCATAGGGTTGAAAAGTTTAAACCTCCACCTTCTCGTACAAATAAATTACTAGAGCCAGAATTAGCTTACCAACGTCCCGTTGCATCTTCTTCTCGTGTGAATACTGTGCACACGACACCTTCTAAAAATCATAATACTCGTAAGTGTTTTAATTGTGATGATCCAAATCATTTAGCGCCTCAATGCCCAAAGCCTCATAATAAGCATTGTTATAGTTGCGGTTATAAAAATGTCACTCGTTTTACATGCCCACATTGTTCAAAAAACGAATAGGATCGCGTTGTTTCAGTCGCCGACGCACACGATCTTTTATTAAGACTGACCGTTCAGCTTGGAATGACTGGCTGAAAACTGTAGCTAAATTCTGTAAAAGTCCTACCATTTCACCTATTATTCATCATCCTAATTTAGACTCGCGACCTTTTGTTAAAATTCTTTTCGGAAAAACTCCTGTTGTCGCTCTATTAGATTCGGGTGCTAACGTTTCTGTACTAGGAAATAAAGGCATTTCTTTACTTTCTGCTAATAATATACCCCTTTTACCTTCTAAAGAACCTACTGTAACTACTGCAGATGGTGCTTCTCAACAAGTCAATGGAAAAGTTACCGTTCCTATCACTGCAGATTCAGTCACTCATTATATAGACTTTTTAATAGTTCCTGCTCTTGAACAATCTGTCATATTAGGTACCGATTTCTGGCAAACTTTTAATATTCATGTCAATTTCAAAGATAATTTATGGAATTCTAGGCCGACTATTAATGCTTTTAGTTCACTACATGATTCTACCGAATTAACTACTTCTCAAACTGCTGCTCTACAAGTAGTCATAGATTCTTTCAAAGAACTTGGCTCAAAACCTCTTGGACGCACTCATTGTCTTACGTATTCAATTGATACTGGCGATGCCACTCCTATTAAACAACGATATCATTCTGTCTCTCCAGCTATGTTGTCCATCTTGCATCAAGAATTAGATAAAATGCTTGCACTCGGTGTAGTACGTCCTTCAAAAAGTGCTTGGTCGTCCCCCGTTCTAATCGTAAAGAAAAAATCTGGAGAGCCCCGTTTTTGTTTTGATGGCCGTAAACTTAATTCAGTTACCAAAAAGGATGCTTATCCTTTACCTTTAGTCAATGACATCTTGGATCGATTACGCGATGCTAACTATTTGTCTTCAATTGATTTAAAAAGCGCTTTCTGGCAAATTCCACTTGATGACGCTTCTTGTGAAAAAACCGCCTTCACTGTGCCAAATCGAGGTTTATTTGAGTTCACGCGAACCGCTTTCGGTCTTACAAATGCTCCTCAAGCCTTGCAAAGATTAATGGATGCCGTTCTTGGTCCACTTTTACATAAGTCTGTTTTCGTTTACTTGGACGACATTATAATTTGTACTTCCACCTTCGAAGAACACTTGTCAGTGCTCTTTGATATTCTTAATCGACTTAAAAATGCAGGTCTTACTATCAACTTTGGAAAATGTGAATTTTGTAAACCCTCTTTAAATTATCTTGGCTTCGTAGTTGACAAACAAGGATTACGTACCGACCCAGACAAGGTTGCCGCCATTAATAACTACCCTTTACCACGAACAGTTACGGAAATTAAACGATTTTTAGGTTTAGCTTCCTGGTATCGGCGTTTTGTACCTCAATTTTCATGTCTTTCAGCCCCTATCACTGCTTTAACTAAAGGAAAACGCAAATCTAATATTGTTACTTGGGATCAAGAAGCTCTTCAAGCTTTTGATAAATTAAAATCTTCCCTCACTTCTTCACCTGTTTTGGCTAGTCCAGATTTTACAAAACCATTTACCATTCAAACAGATGCTTCAAATTACGGCATAGCCGCTGTATTATCTCAAGATTTCTCTGGCGAAGAACATGTCATTGCTTATGCAAGTCGTACTCTTACGCGCACTGAACGTAATTACTCAGTTACTGAACGCGAATGTTTAGCCGTTCTTTTCGCTATTACCAAATTTCGTCCTTATGTCGAAGGTACTTCTTTTACTGTTATTACTGACCATCATTCACTATTATGGCTTATGAGAATGCAGGATCCCACAGGTAAACTTGCTCGTTGGGCTGTTAAGCTTCAACAGTTTGATTTTCAACTTTTACATAGACCTGGAAAACTAAATACTGTCCCAGATGCTCTTTCACGTGCTCCATTAACAATTTCAACTTTATTTGTACCAGCCGATAACTCAGATCCATGGTATATAAATCTTCGTACTTCAATTCTTGCTTCTCCTTCTGATTATCCAGGATGGCGTGTAGAGGACCAGACAATTTATAAACTTGTTCCGCAGAACCGTGCTGTTAATTTATCTCCATGGAAAACAGTCGTTCCCTCAGATCTAAGGGATGAAATTCTCAAAGAAGCTCACTCTGCTACTACTTCTGGTCATTTTGGCGTATTTAAAACTCTTCGTCGTCTTTCCGAAACATACTATTGGCCCGGTATGAGACGTTCCGTACACCGATTTGTAACGCAATGTAAAATTTGTTTATCTCAAAAACCTTCTCAATTACCTTCTTTAGGCCATATGGGAGAGCCTAAGAAAATTAACTATCCTTGGCAGGCCATCGCCATTGATTTAATGGGTCCTTTTCCTCGATCATCACATGGGAATATGCATTTATTAGTAGTATCAGATTGGTTTTCAAAATTTCCTTTATTATTTCCACTTCGTCAAGCTACTTCTAAAAGTATTACTACTATTCTAGAACGTGATGTCTTTCTTCTCTTTGGAGTCCCTCAAATTGTAATTTGTGATAATGGTACTCAGTTCAATTGTGACGAGTTTCGTCGTTTGCTGAAAAAATATCAAGTTCCAAAACTTTGGTACAATGCTAAATACCACCCGCAAGTAAATTTTGTAGAACGCACTAATAGAATCATTAAAACCGCTATTCGATCCTTTATTAAAGACAACCACCGCGCTTGGGATGTAAATTTACCCCAAATTGGTCAAGCAATACGTACTTCTGTTCACGAAGTTACTGGTTTTACTCCAGCATATCTTAACTTTGGCCGTCACGTACCCTTATCCGGAACTTTTTACTCCACTCCACCTGATACCATTTTATCCGATACTCCAGCTACTTATGCTAATTCATTTAAAGAATTGCATACTAATTTCCAACTAGTTCAGAAGAAAATTATATCTTCATATGACCGCTCCGCTAAACGCTATAACCTTCGTAGACGTTCTTTAGAATTCTTTGTAGGTGATTCAGTTTGGAAACGTAATTACGTACTTTCTGATGCTACCAAACATTTCTCTGCCTCTTTAGCTCCTAAATACATTCCTTGTGTAATACACAAGAAAATTTCTAAATTAGTTTATCAACTTCACGACCTAAATGGCCGCGACTTAGGACGTTGGCACATAAAAGACCTAAAGCCTCATCCTTCTGATGATGATAGTTCTTCAAATCAATAGTTTTGTTACAAAATATTTTACATTTTCTTAAAATTCTTTTTACCCATATTTCGTTACGTCCCAAATCGACCCCTACTTATAATTTGCTACCTCCTATTTCGTCCCTATTCTTAGAAATTTTTCTTTTCAAGAAAAATTCCTTTTTCGTGGAGGGGCAGTGTTACAAAAATTTCGTCTGACGTCTTTTTTTTTTTTTTTTGTACAATTGTTTTCCCATTGCATACCCATGTCGCCATCTATGTAGCAGATTCGCACTAATTTGTAAAATAGTACGTTCGTCCGACACTTGATTGAAGCGTTCTCTTGGGGAGTCGACGCGTCTGCTTCTTCCTCGCTCTCTTGCTTCCGAGCTGTTGTTGCAGACGTTTGTTTTTGAGTAGTCTTGTGATTTTTCTTGTTGTTCTAAATTTGGTGATTATTTTATTTAATTAAAATCAGTGTTATGATTTTGTAAGTATTTCGTTTATTATTTTGTTCACGTATTCCAAATTTAGTATTATTTTTCTAGTGATTTCGTTTGAGGCGACCCGCGTGGTTAACCTTTTGTTTTCCAAATTTATTTCTTTCATCCTTTATTATTTGTTAGTTTTTTTGTGTTCAGCACCTTTTTACTACCTTGAAACTTTTATACCAAATTGATATTTTTGTTCTAAATTTATTTTTTTTCTAAATTTTACAATAGCGTAGGCAATAGCCGTTCCGGTCGTAGGAGCTGGTCTTTTCCTCTTTAGGAGGTTATTATTGTTTGTTGTCCTTCCTCGGGAAGATTCGTTTAACTATTTCTGATGTTTTGTATTCAGATAAGTTTTGATAATTATTACTATTGATAGTGTTTCGTACACATGTCTAGTTGCTACCTGCCCTAGTTTACCATACTTTTCCGTCTACAAGAGTAGACATTCCTTTTTTGTAATTTACCGGTTTTTTTTTTTGTATTTCTGTTTTAAATTTTTTTTTACTACCAAACGCGATCAGGCGGATATCGATTCGGTGATACGCGATTTTTTTTTATATAAACACTCGAAGTAATAAAACCTACGAGATTTGTGGCTATCTTCGTTCCTCCCTTTACCTTTCCTCACCTAAGTATGTGTGCTGTATGAATGATTAGTGAAAGTGGTTGATAATAAATAATTTAACTATATTTTGGATCCAACGCGTTGCGGATTTGTCATTCAACAACTCGTAGTTTAGTTTCTTATGTTGTTTTTGTAGTTTTTTTGTTTCCAAAGCTTAAAATATTTTGTTGTGGGCTTTAGTTCCCGTTTTTAAGCTGGAAAATCCTACGAGTTTGTGAAGATTGATCCAATTTTTTTAGTAACGAACCACGTTCGTAAATTTATCGACTCGACGCTAATAAATCCTTTTTCTTGTCCTGCTAGACTTTGTATTTTCTTCTCTTTAATGCTCAGCGTAGTTTTTTTTTACTTTGTAAATTTTTAGTGCACTATTTAAAATCAGACAAATAAATAACTTACTGATTATTTTATTTAACTTTTACTAAATTTACAGTTTATTCGTTTTTTAATTGAATCTAAATTTACTCATTCAAGTTTAACGCTTCACGTTTGAAGAGAGCTCTCAAATTTTTTTTTTTGTAGGAACCTCCTGTTTCAGTTGAATTGGATACTGGTTGGGTTGTTTGTTTTCAGTGTAAACTGCTAGGAATCTTAGGGACCTGTGGCCACTTGAGACTAGTGTTTGACCAACTTCAAGTTAAGAAAAAACACCAACACGTCTACGAATTAAGAAGAACATTAATATCTCCCGAAGTTGACGACCAAGCGCACGGCCAACCTTAACACCTTCAAGGACCGTTGGGTATTTATCAAAGCCCTATAAGACGCAAGATCAACTTTACTTAATTCAGGGAACGTTCTTGTCTGACGTTGTTTTTGTGGCTACCAATTCGACATCTATCTCCTCTGCCGATACTAGTCTTGAGTTCCGCCTGAAGAGGATATTTAGCTAGTTTTTGTAACGTAATTTTGAACGTCTGTGACGTGCTCTCCAGTTCCCTTTTGGCTGTTGCAGTGAGATTTTGTTTTTGTATAATAGCTTCAATCATTTTCGTAAGTTACAAATTTTTTGAATTATAATTTTTGGAATTCTTTGCTTTAATTTAATAATAATTCTATTTATAATTGATTTCGACGTCTATGCTTTATTTCTTTTTTGCTGTCGCTATTGTCTCCCAGAATAGTACCTTTTTCTCCTTTGATCATTTCCTGGGAGTGGCGCCCATTTCCTATTTTTCAGGTAAAATATTTCTGGTGCTTTTATTAATAGCTAGCCTGGGTCTTCACTTTCAAGGTAAGATATTCCATTACTCAAATTTAGTGTCAATCAGCAGTACATTAAGTTTTTGCTACCAAATAGTGAAGAAACATTACCTTTTTTAATTTCCTACTGCCACCTTGGAAATAGGAAAAGGTACAAGCTACGTTTAAGGTAAACCATGGACTGAAATACTGGACCTTAGACAAGGAGACCCGTTGTTACCAATCTTATTGATGCAGAAATATATACTTTCACATCATGAACCAAAACAAGAATAGCAAACATATAAAACATACTTACAGACTAACATGAGGAGCGGAAATGTTTTTTCTCTGATTAAATGAACATATTTACAAGCACAATATATTAATATCGAAATAATTGTCTCACAGTCTCGCACGTCTAGACGTCACACTACAGAACAGGGGTTCAACTGTCTATTGGGAGGCCGCACACTTTATTAATATCTCTTTCAAAATTTTCACTGTTAAGGTTTACTGTAACAACTCAGTCCATCACTTCCGGGATGAAGCTGACAAACTCACATTTGACAAAAGTCAACGCCATATCATGGATATTTAAAGATGAGGCTTATCTTAGTGTAGATTAAGAAAGTAACAACAAATACATCAGTTGATTTTCAGATTGACAGCATTGCTAAATGAATATAACAAAATTTGAGTTGGGAACATTCAACCATTGAATGAAGCTGTCAGATATGCGGCGGCAAATTTACACCTCTCGTATAGGAGTAGGATAATAATTGAATGAATAGCTGTATGATCCACAAAAATTTTGGCTTCTTCATAGAAAGCACAGTACAATCCAAAACAACGCGTGCATCAGTGAATTCTTCAGAATAAATCGGCATATTTTTCCTACACTCTTCCTTTGATGGCCAGTACACACAAAATTGAAAATGGAATTAATTCTACACGTGACGCTGGTTACATATTAAAATAATAAAGCAATTACTGCATAATTTCAAGTTAGGATACATGGTATCTCAAAGTTCGATAATACTATTCAAAACTTTAAAATTTGGCAGACCCATTAAAGTATTTAATTTTTGATCAGTGTCGATAAGACTCACGAAAGAATTTATTAGATCTCCACTTGTAACTTGTACAGATGTATTTACATAAGTAAGTTTTTATTGAAGCGAAACTTTTAACGCAGCGCTATGACTCTCCGCATGAACGGTGAAATGACGAAAACCGACAGATTTCCGAGCGACATCGATAGATTTTCGAGCAACATCGACTTTCTAGTTCTCCTCTCTCTCTCTCAGCCTTCACCCAAGCGGCCTTAACTACTACGCTGCCTTTTTTTTTTCTCCTCCTCTCTTCCTCTCACCTTACTGCTGCCAGTTTTTTTAATTGATATCAAATTCATTGCATTTATTACTATAACCGTACTTTTAGTATAAAACGCTAGTAAAAGTCGCGTGGAAATAATACTGATTTTTCGTAGTTCATCATAACATAATCCGAACTCTATTTATCTATTTTTTTTTTTTTTTGTCAAAGGAAGAGTTCTTTGCTTCATTCACTTCATTTTGTCAGAAATTGAATATTAACGTATGTTGACTATTCATATTTTTGCCTGATGTTGGCCTGCCTGTTTCATGCAGCCTCGTTTTGAATGTAAGTGTAAAACGGACAGGTAATTTTTTTTGTTAACTTCTTCAAGAACTGTTGCTTTTTACTTACTTGTACAAAGTAACAAGTAAGTATTGTGGAACCGACAAAATTCACCTTTTGATGGAAATATCCGTTTTGGGCATCCTTGAATCCATTTTTACTATTTTTGGCTTGATGTCGGCACGTATGTTCGTACGTGCGTTCGTGCGTGCGTGCGTAGCTCGCAAATCTCAAAACTGGTTGAACGTATGATGTTGAATTTTTTGTATTTAAGACTGATATAAGGTCTAGTTGTGCACCTCGCATTATGGTTCCAATCGTTTGTACCGGAAGTGCACTTTACTTGGAACTTTTTTCAAATTTTTCTGATAAATCCAGAACGATCAACCGTAGGATATTGAAATTCGGTATTTAAAGTTGATGTTGTATCAGAATGGTCATCTGCTATTTTTGTATGAATCGGCCTAGCCAGAAATGCACTTTACTCGAAACTTTTTTTGAATTTTTTGCATAAATCCAGAATGATTAGCCATAGCATATTGAATTTCGTATTAAGCACTTCTATAACACCTTATTGTACATCTTGCATTATGATTGCGATCGGCTAAGCCGGAAGTGCACTTTACTTGAGACTTTTTTTCAATTTTCCGCATAAATCTGGATACTGGAATTCAGCATGTGAAATTGCTGTAGCATCTTAATGGTCATCTTCTATTTTTGTAACAATCGGCTGAGCCGGAAGTGCACTTTATATGACAGACTTTTTGAATTTTTCGCATAAATTCTAAACAATCAGTCCTAGAATATCTAAATTTTGTATTAGGTTCTTTTATAATATCTTGTTGTACACCTTGCATTATGATTGCTATTGACTAAGCCGGAAGAGCACTTTATTCGAAACATTTTTTGAATTCTCCGCATAAACCCGAAACAACTGAACGTAGATTATGAGAATTCAGTATTTAGGACGATTATACCGTCTAGATGCTCATGTCCTATGTTTATTAAGATCCATCGAGCCGAAAGTGCACTTTACTTGACCGTCTTTTGGAATTTTCCGCATAAATTCGAAACGATCAGGTGTAGACTATTGAAATTTTGGTATTTTAGTCTGCTGTAGCATTTGAATGATTGCCTACTATTATCATAACAATAGACTGAACCGGAAATGCACTTCAGGAGGAATTTATTTTTCAATTTTGCGCATAGATTCAGATCTTTTGATAGTCGCAGAATCTAGGAAATCAGTATTTAGGAATGTTGTAGTATAAGAATAATGGCCTACTGTTTCCATAGCAACCGACTTGGCTGAAAGCGCAATCTAATTGACAGATTTTTAGAATCTCTTGAGTAAATCCAAAACGATTAACTGTGGAACGATGAGATTCTGTGTTTGATAATATATATATATATATATATATATATATATATATATATATATATATATATATATATATATATATATATATATATATATATATATATATATATAATATATATATATATAATATATATATAAATATATATATATATATTTTTTTTTTTTGAAAAACTTTGATGGCAGTAAAGTGAACCAACAAAGCACTCACGCATGTAAAATATCATATTTTTGCTCAATGTTGGCCTGCCTACTTCACGCAGCTTTATTTCAGATTATTCATATCAGGTTAGACCTGCTGTTACATTCATGACAAAGGAGCACAGATGAGGCACAAAAGATTGCAGTTGATTTTTTTGCTTGTGAGCGTGAAGCTGGCAGCCATTTTAGTATAAATTAATGGATTTTATTGAAATATGAATGCAGAATAATAATGGAATAGTCAAAATATTAAACAGTCGTCATCTCCAACTTTTGTTTATTTTCTTAATACCGATGTCTGCCTCGATTTGATGAAAACATCGGCCCGCCGTGATTAACTATCAGTATATCAACACTTATTAATAAATAACTTCAATCAGATGAGTTTTTAAATCCGTTAATTTACTTCATGAAGCACAAGCGGGCACAAACTATTTCACTTATTTGTTTCACTTTTGAATTGTAAACATATATTGGACAGATCATAGCTACCACTTTGTAAAGTAGAAGCGGATACAAGGGAAGCAAAAACGATTGCACATAATTTCACCGTTTGTGCTTCAGGTGTCCGCCCACTTCACTGACTCCACTTATCAGAACTTATGAATAATGGCTCAATAATTTATATTGACAATAAGATAAAGAAAAAACTCAGATCAACAGTAGAATATCAATGAACTGATATAATTGTGACACAGTTACTTCATAAATTGAATTTTTATTGCGCTCTTAAAACAATTCCAATATGACGAATATACATTTGAGCAAAACAGATATTTAAGATATGAATCAATGCTAATGCAGATTAAGAATTCTCTGCTTCATCACTACTTTCATTATTGTCTGCACAACATATTTCAGAACCGTATTCAAGATACTTTTGCATTTCACGGACAAAAAGATATTGTTATATGTTATTTTATTCTTGGAAACTCTGTTGTATCGGCTATGGTAATGCATTCATCAACTTTTTAACTATATATCTTGTTTCGTGTCCACTATAGGTTTATTATGACACTTAAAACATCTCCATAGGCTTTCATCAAACTATTTGTGTACCGTTCCAATTTCGATAGATAAAATGACAGTCAATATAGACTCTAGTATTTAAAAATAAGTTTTTGATACGATTTAGAGTATTTTATATATCTTGGATAATCAAGTTAATGTATTTTCTGGACTATTAATTATTGAACTTGCGTGATTTTTTCACAAATTGACTCGAAACCGACTTCAAAATTAAAGGAATATATTTTCTATAGACAGAAAATTTTATGTGACTAGAAGGGAGGATCCTGGCAATGGGTATTGAAATTATGTTGTACAAAAGCTTTGAGTGATCGACACTGTAATAAAAACTGTCATTTACAATTTGATAGAAAATGCTGGATCACTCAAGGCCTTCGATTGAGATAATTTCGATGGACAGAAAAGTTCACTATAACTCCAATATATTTTTAATAATCCCTATATTTTATAGATCTCTAGTATAATTTGCTAAATTTGATGAATGAAAAAGGGGTCTCACGCAAAATATCTTACTTGGTCCAAACTTCAACTTTGAGATATTACTTTCTGAAACAACTTAGAAAATATGAGCGACAATAACTGGTCCGGCATGAATAGCTATGTGAGTAATATATCTCTCCACCTTCGACATATGAATTATGCATCTTTGCGATTATCACAAATTGTGAATTTCAGTTGGATAACTACATTTTTACCACAGAAATTCAGTTAGAGCACAGAGACGGGCCGACACACAAGTTATATTATCAAGTATAGTTTCTTCTTATTTTGATGTGCGAAGATTCAAAATGATATTTGCTCCAAAATACCTGATCAGATATATTTTTCAAACTGATCTGTATCGAGACCGGCATGTTCATTTATACTTCAGTGAATGATTTCTCTATCTCATTCTATCATCATTTCACCATTCTCAGACACCAGAACATAGATGAACATTCATTAAGAAGCAATTTGGGGCCTGTTTCTTTTTCAATTTGATGTATTCTATCAATTCTTTTTCTTATATGCTCTTCAGTTCCACCTTAATTAGCATAATCTGCATGACTGACACAAGTATTACAATTTCACAAATATGCTCTATTCAAATCTTCTCGCAATAACTTTTTATACACAAAGTAACAGCCACGGAGACATACTATAAGCCTATTGATTACGAACAACAATACTTGCTGAACCAATCACATAATTTACTACCAACAGCAAATGCACTTTTGTTGATTGAAATAAATTTGTTCAAAAAGATGCGTACCTATATACAATTCACAGACTCATAAATCTATGAGATTTTTAATTTTGCAGAGAATTGCAACATTATATTTGTTATCTTAAAATTTTGTATGCTACCCTTTTGAGATCAAGCATTCTGAAATTTTGACAGCAATTTTTGCGACTCGGCAAGTCTTGTACTGAAACTTTTGATCTCACATCGTATTGTTCAAATCAACATATTTGTTGCATCAGTTACTATTTTTTCACAATCCAATCCTGCAATAGTTATGAGTAACACCATGAAAAATATTCTTGCATCCGATCAGGCTACTACTGCAAAGTAAATGTCTGAATCATCGCGAGCTAAACGGTGAGCCTGTCGTGAATCATCGGTAGCGATGTTTCATATAACAAGTGTTTTTTTTTCTGATTGACCTAAAATTACTATCTCCAATATTACTCCGTTAAAAACTTTCCAGACCATTTGAGCCCAAAAAGTTATAACTTAAAATATTCGAGAGGTAGAAATTATTCTAATTTTTTCAATATATCCGGAGTACACACAACAATATGTTTTTCTTCGTTTATATGCTAACATAGCTTTTTGAAAGATGAGATATATGAATCTGCATTTTCAAGCAAGATGAATGTGAGAGACAAAGCCAGACAATAAAATTCACGAGGATAGTAGGACTCCGTATAGGATTCTGCTATAATGAATACGTAGATCTATCTTCATAATAGTTCGTGAGACATGGTATAAATTTTTAGTTGATTACCGCTCACTTGAATATTTGTGGGTGGCTTCATTGTGATGAGTCCGACAACATTTTTATTTGGCAAAATTCTAAATTTGGGGGGCGTTTTTTAGCAAGGGCTAATTAATTGAAAAAATATTACCGTTATATTGATCTTTACACTGATCGGGAGATTTTTTGATTATAAAATGGAAAAAAGTCAATATAATGAATACGTATTGATATTGAAAGCAGAGTTTTATCGAACGTTGCCAGGCAGGTAGCTCTAAACTTTTTGGGTAGTAGTTAGTGGCTCGACCAATCAGAAGAGAGAGAAAAAGGGATGAATATAAAATCTGTTTTTAATTTATTTGAAAATTGAGTTCAATCTATTTTTGCAATGAAATCTGTACGAAATGGATCAACATCAAATTTAAAATAGTATATTACTTACTTATGTTGATCATTTGAAAGAACTAAATCAATAGTAAAATTAAGATTAGCTCATTACTTTCTTGTTCTAAATGTTTTATTTTGACTTTTAATACTAAAAACATCTGAAGAATTCTCTTTAGTCCTAAACTGAAGCCAGAGTATACTTCATGTACGAAAGAAACTATAACTGTGAGGCGTTAGTTTGGAGCATTGTGAACGCTGTTTTTAGAACTCAAAGTACTAACCACTAACCATAACCACTAACACTTACTACTAATTTCGTATTGAGAACGGGGCTTAACACAATTAAAACATGACCTGAACTGTCAAAATTTCTTTAAAGTGCGTTGATCTGTATATGGATAGCATCATCACTATTTATTCGAATAAATTAGAGGAAATAAATTATATTGCAGCGCAGGCAATGTGAGGAATTCGATTTGTTATTTTTTCATATCTTCGATTACGTTATCGAAGTTTTCGTGGATTACCATTTTTTTGAAAGTGAATTATAGCGCATGTTACTTGGTAAAAATAGGTATGGGATTCAACTTGTGGAAGAATTCTTAAAATCGGTCCCCACGCAAGTGCCACCAACAACTATGAAAATTTCAATTTAATCGGCTGAACGATGCTCGAACGGACAAATACCGTCAGTAATACTATGTCAGAACCGTCACGCAAGTGTCAACAACTACAATAGAAAAATCCAACTCAATCAGATGGACGATGGGTGAACGGAGACGGACAAACACAGCTCGTGCGCCACTTAAAGTATGTTGATGGTACAATATCAAGAGCTTTCTCGAAAGAGCCAACAACAACCATAATAAGTTCCAACTCAATCAGACGAACGATACATGAACAAGCAAATACGGCTCGTGCGCTACTTATTAATGGTACTATAATAAAAACTTCCACGATAGTGCAATAACAACTATAGAATGTCTTAAGCCAATTGGATGAACGGTGCGCGAACGAACAAATACGACTCGTGCACTACCTAATGTATGTTGATCATTTTTCATTTAAACTACCCCTGTATTAAAGCAAACAGAATGAAAAAAATATTCTAATCGGTCAAGCTGTTTTTGAGTTTTAGCGAGACTAACGAACAGTGTTTCATTTGTATTATATTAGATTAAAAAACGTTAGCCGATGTAAAATCGGAAAGACAGATTTCAGCCATTATTCAACACTTCTTACAAATAGAGGGAGTTTTCTACCAAGTGGTTAACACAATAAAATAATATAGGAGCATCTTTTTACATAATTTTTGAAAATTCATTTCGTTTAAACACTGCAGTATACAGATGACTGAAGACTCTTTAATTGTTCCTAATTACTTTGCTAAGCCTCTGATACAAGATTCATCCACAGTAAAATCACTGAACTTTCAATATGTGAAAAAATATATAACATGTGCACTGAAAGTACTTTTTTACTGAACTGGATTCTGCTTCGAAAGTTCTCAATTCCAAACCATGGTAACAATTTTCAATAACTCTCGGTTTACAGGGAATTCATAGTTATTAATGTCCGCTGCCAGGTAAAAATGAGAATTGTGACATCCATGGGCCACAATTCTCATTCTTGGATTCCTTTATTTCGAAGGTATATGTCAAAATGATATTTGGGCATAGACTGTGAACAGGATGGCACAGAAAATGTGGAAAATATCAATTAATAAAATAAATTATGTAAGTTAGGTTTCGTTGTATTAATTTTCTGTTATCGTGATCACAATTGCAAACATTTGTTTGTAAAATCGAGAAGATAGTTTTGATATATTTAAATTAATTCAAAGAACTCAGAAATAGGGAGATTTGGTGCACTTGTTCCAAAAAGTATCGTATGCAACACGGACATTGAACGACCGTCAGTACTGTCACTGATGAAGTGAGCTGCACAAAGCTACAACTTGAATTTCGTCCTCGTCTTTGCCTCGAACTTTGCCCTCGCCTTGACCAAGTCAAGCCAGCTTCATCTTGGATAATAATGTGGATCGTTCTAATTTGAATTAGATTTTAGAAAAATGCAGGCACATAGATTTCAGTCAACTACATTTATATCGATGTCAGATCAACAAATAATGTTTGAAATAAGTGGTTGACACAATAAAATTATATGGGAGCATATATTTCTATTGCTTTTTCAATTGCCTTTTAACTAAAAACTCAGCACAGCACAATTTCTGCCACCAGCTCTCTAACTATAATATGTTGAAATGTGTGGATATTGACTTTTCTGTATATTCTAGAGCAAAAGTACACGAATGAAAAACTGTCAAAATTGATGTTCGCTTTGAAAAGTCTTCATTCAATGCAGTAGAATATCTATAGCGTAGATATTCAGGAAATAAAAGATGATATTTTTGTTAAAAATCAGATAACTATTGAAATTTGTAAAAAAATAAAACAAAATATCAATTAATATCATATTGCTTTTATATTTAATGCTGAATTATGAAAATGTGAACACAATTACTACAAAAATTGAGATTATGTTAGTTTTCTTGTTTTAAATAATTCCTTACAGATTTAAATGGAACTGAAGTCTCGTTTTCTGTATGCCGTAAACTTTTATTTTTATTATTTCTAACAACTGCAACTATTTTAATTCTGTTCATTTGTCTTTTTTTATCTTCTACTGCATTAGACCTTGACACTTACAAGGTTTTAAAGCACTCCATGTTTCATTAAAACTATCAATAATGAGATATATCGTCGATTTGCTTGGAATTGGATGATCTGAATAGAGCCATCAAAAAATGCACAGATTTTATCATAACTATTTCCACTGAGAAATAATTTGATAAACAAAATTATTTTCAACTAAGAAAACCTATTTTTCATTTCATAAACACACAGTTGAGCAATTCATAGACTATAACAATGGAGACACAGTGGTTACAACAGTTAACTTTTTAACACGCTTATATTAGCTTCACCTGTATCTATATAACGGAATCTTTGGAAGTGATTTTCACCCTCTTAAAAACGTCAGATCAAATTGAAGCTTTGCATACTTCTCAAGAACCGATGACAATACAATAATTCGTCAAGTTTGTTCCATTATTTTGACCAGGATCATCAGGATCAACGATTCGTTCTCGGAGAGGGAGCCTGATGAACAGCTACCACATCCAAGTAAGGTAGCTCGGTTAACTGTAAGCTTGCGTGTGAGTAAAGCGAGCTCAGTTAACGTTAAGGTGCCCTGCGAGCGAAACGAGCTTGTTTAACTGCAGCTGCCGTGCTAGCATAACGAGCTCGGTTAACGTAAAGTCGCCGTGCGAGCGAAGCGAGTTCGGTCAATTGTATTACTGAATAAAATTTCTATGGCAGATCAAACTGAAACATCAAAAATAAATTATAGTTCAAAAAAACTAAGAGACACGCTTCAATAGTAGACCGAACTGAAAAGTAAAAAATAATTTTTAATATAAAAATTAAGTGATGACAGCGAAAATTCATGTTACTGTGGAAAAAGCATAGGGTGCATGTTTTTATATTAGCTCTACATCGTACCAATGAAATATTCAAAGCAACATCCACGCTTTTTTCACAATAACATCATCTTTCTCGATCATAACTCCATTTTTATATTGAAAAATATTTTTTACTTTTTAGTTCGGTCTACCATTTCAACGCTTTGTGTTTCTTAGTTTTTTTGAACTATAATCTATTAGACCGTCGGATAGTCGTAGATTTCAGT
Organism: Dromius quadrimaculatus; assembly: GCA_963989225.1. Taxonomy (NCBI): domain Eukaryota; kingdom Metazoa; phylum Arthropoda; class Insecta; order Coleoptera; family Carabidae; genus Dromius; species Dromius quadrimaculatus. The sequence continues at coordinate 32,991,841 of OZ022328.1, read as the reverse complement.
GCCCTTTTTTTTTCTGCCTTCAAGAGTTTTGATAAGTATGTATATTTGGAGTTAATGATGCTAAAATTGAAGCTGGATCGTGTGGCCAACATAATGAAAATTTATTTTGAATTCTCATGAAAAAACATGTTCTGATCCAATTTTGTCGTTTCTGCAATTCTTACGAAATGAAATTTGAGGAAAAAAGAGTCAGCGGAAAACGATAGGCAGAAATGCCTGGGCGTTTGGGATGAGGGCTCGATTGTGCAAAAAAATTATACCAATTGTTCACGTTTTTCTCGCTTCTATCGTATGACCGTATGAAAGTTGATATCATGAGTGTCTCGGAGAAATAAATGACAGAAGGTTCTCGAATGATCAAGTCAATATATGTACGAAGACAATAAAATTTTTGCAAGATGTTCTCGTTCATATCTTGATTTAGTCATTCAAAAACTTTCTGCCATTCGTTTCTACGAGATACTCATGCTATCAACTTTCATACGGCCAAACGGCAGAAGCGAGAGAAACGTGAACAATTGATATATTTTTTTGCAAAATTGAGCCCTCATTCCAAACCCTCGAGCAAGTGGAACACTTCTGCCTATCGTTTTCCGCTGACTCTTTTTTTCTTGAATTACATTTCGTAAGGATAACAGAAGCGACAAAATTAGATCAGAACATGTCTTTTTATGAAAATTCAGAATTAACTCTTATTATGTTGGCCACACGGTCCGGCTTTAATTTTGACATTATTACACTCCAAATATACATACTCATCAAAACTCTTGAAAGCAGAAAAAAAAATGGGTCACTGAAATCTACGACTATCTGACGGTCTATTCATGAAACGGAATTGAACGGTCAGAATGAGAATTTGTTTCATTTGATTTTTTATTTCCATGGATATCTGATTTTTAATGTGAATTTCATATTTCATCTTCCAAATATCTAATGCTACAGATATTCTACTGCATTAATGGAGACTTCACAAAGTGAAAATAAATTCCAAACAACTTTCCATTTCTGTACTTCTGCTCTGAAATATACAATAGAACCACTATCCACATATTAATAAAATCCTATGTTGAACTCCATCGTCCATATTCATACTGTCTACATTTAGAGAAATACGTACTATAACATCATGACTTTGGTTTTGCTCGCATTTACATTCAGGCCGAATCTGCATTTGCTGCCTTCTTTATACTGGTGTATACTTATATTTTAGTTCTGTCTTTCTTCTGTTTAATATAAGTATACCGTTGGCACACTCTAAGTAGTGATGTTGATACATCTGTCGATTTCAAACCCATGCTTATACTGATAGCTAAAGGTGCTGACAGTTTTTCTTGAGTTCTGAACCTGAATTTCTACTTACCCGTTATTTTTGTGGCTTGAATTAATAGATTAATAGCGAGGGCTTTTTGATCGTCTCTCATAATTCTATTTTGTTCAGACATTCGTTAGCAGTTTTGAAATCGATGAACACAAAGTGTAGTTACATAACGAATCCTCGGCATTTTTAGAGGGTCTAGTATTGGCAGAACATAATCTCTGTCGTGCTTCTGTCTTGACTGATTTCTGCATGGTAGCCTCCCAGCTCCTCGTCATGAAGTCGGGAATGAGTTGCTTAAAAGTTTCCTTCTATTCAGTTTTGTTTTTATCTGCTTTTGCTCTGGTGTTTCTTTGCTCTAGCTTCATAGCTTCCTCTCACAGCTTGTGCACATTCTTTGTCAAACTATTTGTTTATTCTAGCTTTTGAGTGCTCCGACATGGATGCATGCATTTTGTGTGATGATGTATGATATTCAGTTTTGATTTCTATCTGCCACTGTGACATCTATTCGGAATTTTTTACATAGCCTCACTGTTTACATCCGCTTCCTTATTATCCAATTCATTGATATTATACTCCTTAATTTTCTGTCCACTTGAGTTTTCTTTGCTGTTTCTGATGTTTAGTAGCATTGTCTTATTTTCATCATTTCAATATTCGTCCCCTTGAAACTTATCACGTCAAATCTATGTGATTCGCATATACTGTTTATCAGTACATGGCTTATTTGATTTTCTGTGCTCCCATCTGGTTGCCTCCAGTTTTTCAGGTGTATTTTGCTTTGCAAGTATTGTATGATCATATTCACTAAATTTCTTGATATTCCAGTCTATTAATTGTTCCTCGTCCTTATTGCATGAGTCATGAATATTCTGAGCTTCAATAACTGGTCATATATAGTCTCTCTGCCCACAGCCTACCTTAGCATTTAATTCCTTTCATACGATTTGAATCTTGTGGCACAGTATTTTATCTATTACTCTTCCTAAATTTTGCATAAGAGACACTTTTCTCCGTTTCTTATCTATAATCTCTGCAAGCGTGGACATTCACAATAAGCCAAGTTATCAGATCCAAATTCAAACCGAACTTTCTTACAAAATGTGATGTCACTGAAACTAGGCCCTCAGATACTTTTTTAGGTAAAGAAAATGTGATGTCGCTGAAACTAGACCCTTAGATACATTTACAGGTAAAGAAAACTATAAAAAAGATTTGCTGCTCCAGAGTGTAGGCATGCTGCGTTCATAGTTTCGGAATTAGAATCATAAATTCGATTCTTACGATATATATATATATATATATAAAAAGGTCCAATAAAAACAATATATGTAAATATTCTTCGAAAATAGGTACTTAGGGGTATTTTTGGATTCTGATTACTAATTTGATATAAGATTTTCAAGATCAAAAATGACGGATTCAATATGGCGGCAGTTCAGAACGTAATTACCAGAAATTTTTGATCTGTCTGTGTATTTCATTACTTAATTTATATATTTCAAAAGTGTAGATAGGTGGAAATAAGTTAAAAATTTGGAAATACCTTATATTGTATTCTATAAGAAAATTAAAAACTGATACAATTTGTGTTCTAATTTGTACTATCCTCTTCTTATTTTTCTTATTTACATAACAAGCATTCTCAACATCGCTGTCTTGCTGTAGCACTGAAATTTGAGATGAATTTCCACAAACATCATCACCAAGAACCACATACTGCGGAACATAAGCTTTTCTCGCAATTGCAGAACACCGAATCCGAAAGTGATTTCGGAGCTGGCAGTTTAGCAATTTCGAAAGTGCTTAAGGCGATTCTCTTATAGGTAATCACATACCATTTACGGTTTTGCAAGTGTAGAGGGGGGAAAAGAAGAGTAGATGTGCCAAGGCGTTCCCTAGTAAGTAGTAAGCACTTGATATACGTCATTGCAGTGAGCAATGCTAACTATGTTGAAGCTTTCAAGAGTTTTGAACGAGCCCCACAATTGGTCATAAATCTTTCGAAAGATAAAATGTCAATAATTTCTAGTGTTACACAAAAATCAGGAAATAATCTTGATCTTGTCTTGAAATTGAAAGACAAGAAATATTTTCTATTTCCCAAGACAAGACAAGAAAATACTATCAAGACTCAAGATCTCTTATCAAGAAATTCTGATATGTTGACAATTATTTTTTGAATCCGTATTTATTAATCTATTATAAAAATATCAAAATCTGCTGTGGCCATCACAGTTTTTCCCCAACCATGAATTTCATGGTAAAGCTCATCACTGTTTCATGAATTTAGAGTGTCGTACTAATTTTAAAGTGACAGTGACAATTGTCATTGTCAAACTGACAGCGTTATGTCAAAGTGATAGCTGGAATTGTCCAACTGACAGCTGTCATTGTTAAAGTGACAGATGACAGTTATCTTTTAGTCCTCACGTAAAATAAGTATTTCTGTAAATAAAGAGTTCTTTTATAGATTTTCGGGGTCTTCAATCAATTGGAATATATAGGTAGTTTCGACACTTGACCGTCGGAAGTGTAATTTGAAGATGGTAACGTGGACTTCATTACTTAATTATTAATTTCTGATATTTATTAAGCTTACCTTCCCGAGAGCTTAAGATTGATACCAAACTAGATATTATTGAATGATTTGTGATAGAAATATTTAAAAATCGTTTGGATATCCTCTTTGACACTTCTGCTAGAATTATCTCCACAAGAGCTTTGATTTGATACTAAATAGGATAGAGCTAAATTAATTATTTTAAAAAAAATCGACGGGCGCTTGCACGTGATGTCAAAATATGAGTGATAATAGTTCTCATTGTTTCTTCGGTTCAGAAAAATATGGCAAATTTTATAATAATCAATATTTCGATAATAACAAATGAATCACTGATAATTTAGAAAATGTTGCTCATGAATGTTGTGCCAAATTATTCAAGGATTAGTTTTAGTTATTTCATATTTTATGATGAAAACTACCGTTTATAAAATAAACGCAATAAATTAAAAAGTTCCATCAATTAGGTTTGGGTACCACTGGTTAAAACTTCAATTCAGATTTTTGATCAAAAATTTAAATATTAAAATGACAGTCAAAAATTCGTAGGCGTTCCAAGCGTTCTCAATTTATTGTGCTTCCACACAGACGGACAGACCGGCTCTTAATAAAATTATGTTTTTCGGGTTTAGTAGGGTCTAAAACGTGAAGATTTATCAAGATCTCGAACTGTCAAAAAATCACGATTACAATACTCCCCCTATTATATTATAAATCGCGCGAAAGTAAAAATGCAATCAAAAGAAAATAATTTTCCTCAATAATACAATTACCGTAGAAATCCTAAGTTCCCAAGTTATTTGCAAGAAATTGAGTTATTCAGGGCTAATCCCCCATTTTTCAATTTTTTCCAGTATTCCACGTGAAAGTATCTTTGATATCAACTAGGTACCTATATCTAAATTTCTATCGAGTCAGAAAAACCTTGGAGCTCAAAGTATACATGTATACTTTGAGCTCCAAGGTATGTATACTAGGTATACAGGGTGGTGACTGGAAGGACGGACCATAGCGTTTTCAAAGCTATTTTTGAAATGTTCATTTTTTGGCTTCCCTAATCATTTTACATCAAAAAAATTGAATAGTTTATTATTGAGAAAAAACTCCTGCGTTTTTTGACACATATATTTTTGAATTTACTGTACCAGGAACCAGTAAAATTACGGAAATGTTTATTGATAATTTTCTTAAAATCAACAGTGCCCTGAAATAACAAAATAGAATAAAAGAAAACTGATATTTGTCGAGCACTATTTTGACCATTTTACCATATCTAGTTTTTCTTCTAAATTATACATTTTAATTCAAGAATTTTTTTTTAGATGAACCGCTGATGACAGCAGATGACAGATATGAGCAATAATTTCGAACGGGTACATTTTTTGTTCTTTATTTCATGGCACTGTTGATTATAAGAAAATTATCAATTGACATTTCCGTAATTTCACTAGTTCCTAGTAGAGTAAAATCAGAAATATTAGTGTCAGAAAATGCAGAAAATTTTCTCTACAATAAACTATTCAACTTTTTTGGTTTAAGATAAATAGGGGAGCCATTTTTTGAACATTTCAAAAATAGCATTCAAAACGCTATGGTGCGTCTTTCGAGTCACCACGCTGTATACTATTTTTTATTTTACGAACTATTTTTTGCAATTGCGATCACATATACCGCAAACTCATACTGGGGAAAATAGCTTGCACGACTTATTTTATTGACTGATATTATATTTCGTTTTTCACATTTTCTGTGCTTTCACGTTCGAAGCAAAAGCGAACACTTGGACGAACATATCTCATTGAACATTTATTTTTTATCTTATGTCAAGTTGACAGATAACTATTAAATTTTAAAAAATACGAATTCATGATAATTCTATTATTTAGAGTTGAGAGCTTTCGAAGCTGAAAGCAGATTATAATAGGATACAAAAATCGTAATCTGCAATCCCTTTTGTCTGACTATAATTGCTATCACTGTAGACTAGAATAATTTGTGGGATTTCAAAAAGCCAAATAGTACCATAATTCCATCTCAATTCAAATATTTCTCCCTTGAATAGATAAAAATTTCTGATAGCACAATGCTATGACTGAATTTCTTGTTTAATATTGAATTTTTAGTTTTGAAGCTAAGGATTCCGTGAATCTGAATTGCTTGCTGAAATCCAATTTCTAGCAGGTAGTGTCATAAACCCAAAGGCGGAGTTCTATTTAATTCTCTCACTTAGTGTCGCCACTCGCTTTGGACAAATTTCATCAAAATATTCGAATTCCCACTAAAACTTTTATATAATTCACTCAAGATCAGCACTACAAACTTTTTTCAGAAAAACAATGTTTGAAGTCCACGAAATTATGTGCACGGGCTCAGAAGTAGAAATTTGAAATTGATTCTCAGTATCCTGTGAAACTGGATTTAAAATACAGCAGTTTGTTGTAACTTTTACAACTATTATTCAACAAATGGGCGATTGTATCAAAAAAGTGAGACAAGATCCGTGCATAAACACTATTTCTTCCAAAATATTTTTGGATTTGATTTCAAAGTGGTATGATAGGGATGCAAATAACATAATGAAATGAGAGTTTGTATCAACTCACGCCACAACCAAGACACTCGCCTTGATGTTTCTGAGTTAGAATTGTCCATTCTCAATCTCATTCATCTGGCAAGAGATCTTCTGACTGCCACTGCTGAACTTGAAAATATACGCTGAAAAAAATATGTTTTGTGAAATCAGACGTCGGGGGTAAACTTGCAAGACATAGCTTTTTTCTTTGGAGCATAGGGAGTGAAAGATGTGTATCGAAGTCGATCAAAACAGTTAACTTTTTTGGTGCTTTATATATAGTTGAAAGAAACTTCAAGTTATTTCCAAGAATAGTTTTATGATCTTGATTATCATTTCTTAAGGATTGTATAGCTCATTTAACTCAGAGTTTAAAGCTCAAGACTTCTTTTTAAGTTTGAAGACGCTCTTTTTGCCTTTATTGAGAAAAATTTGATGTTGAATCGCATCCGGCAATGGCATGCATGAACAAAATTACTTTTACAAAATAGAGATTTATTCAAACTTCCTTCTGAGTGTATATTTTTTTTTTACTACCCTTGCCCAATTCAAGTGAAAAGACTGTTTTATCATAATAGTACGGGAGGTAGCGTTGTGTTTGAACGAGTCACTTCATACCGACTGAAAATCATAATAATAATAGTTTTCCCCTACTACAGTTGAGTTATGAGCGTCAGCTGCCGCACTCGCAGTGGAGCTTAAGGTAACAACATACGAAAGTGGTCAAAAAAAATTTCTGTTTTAGTGATTTCATACCGTGCCAAAATTCATGATATGATTTTTCAGACGATTTCAAACTGAAAAATAATAGTCAGCTGTTTTGAAAGAGGGGGGTTATATGTCAGTCGTGTGTATGAACTTATCCAAATTTTTTAGAAAAAAATTCATTTCATACCGTATGAATTTTTTACAGCTGAATCTTCATACTTCTTGAAAAATAAAAACAAACGTCCGCTGTATTATCAACGGGGGTAAGACCGTTAGTCGGCGTCATGAACATGCCGCGCGCTCAGCCCATCTAAGCATTGCACGATTACGATCTTTACACCAACATACATTGAGCTGACGATGATTTGTATTCTCATTACCAATGAAGTTATATTATACTTCTATTTCAGGCAGTATAATGACAATTCATAATAAAAAATCAAGTTTTTTGTGGTAACGTACAAGTTTTTATTAGATTTTCCATATTTATCAAGTCACGACGATTTTAGATTATACATATATTTATTTATTGATCGAAATCGTTGAGGTCTTCTGTAGTAGACGAAGAGCTGGCTACAAAAATGTGAACTGATCGAATATAGTGACGATTTCTTCTCATAAGATTCCTATGACGTCAACTAAGCAAGAGGCCAACTTGCAGAAGTCATATTTAATGCAATCAAGAAGGGGAGATGGTTAAACGTGCAATTTTACCTCAAAAAGGAATGATCGAATATAGTTCTGCAAATTGGTATACAGTTACATATCTTGTTCCCAGAAATGTAAGTGGTAAATTAACTTATCCCAGAAGCGATAAAGCGGTATCGAAAGGGTTGAAATCAGCCAACCCAAAATATAGTTCTGCAACTTTGTGTATATCAAGATAACAATACAAAAAACTCATATTTCAATTTGCAGAAGCTAAAAATGACGATAAGTGACTAAAAAATCATTTAAAACCGTGCGTATGAGTTTATCTAACTCTGTTTATCCTTAATGATGCGATTCTCTTTCAACTGATAAATAATCAAATTAAGTACTGCAAATCGTTTTCTTGGTATGTTAAAGTTATGGTAAATATGTGATTTGATTTACAGGAATCAAAAGTAAGGGTAACTAAACAGATTAGCCATTGATTATCGATTTTGTTACTGTTATCAACTATCCGAGCAAATATTGGTTTCAAGTACCTTTGGAATACTAATTAAGTATGTGATCCTAGAATAATAATTATTTTGGTGAAAATCTCAAACTGAATGCTAATAGTCGAAGAGCCCATGACCGATGTTTCGTGAGATGTTTGATTCAGATAGAAATTTTGAACAATGGTATCTTTGGATAAGATATATATGTAACTGAGTGTTTGTCTGACCTACTTGGGTAAGCCAGGTACTACGTATATGAGAAAGGTGTAAAAAAATCATTTTATTGCTTAAATTCCGAAAAACCTGTCTGGCTTTTTCCAAAATGTTTTTAAATATATCTAATTAAGACAATACAGAGGACTTGAACGATTTCAATCAATGAATAAATATATGTATGATCTAAAATCGTCGTGACTTGATAAATAATATGGAAAACTTAATAAAAACTTATACGTTACCACATAAAACTTTTCATTATAAATTGTCATTATACCGCCTGAAATAGAAATATAATATAATTTCGTTGGTAATGAGAATACAAATCATCGTCAATTCAATGTATGTTGGTGTAAAGATCGTCAATTTATTTGCAAAAGTAATCGTGCAATGCTTAGATGGGCTGAGCGCGCGGTATGTTCATGACGCCGACTGACGGTCTTATCCCCCGGTAATAATACAGCGGACGATTGTTTTTATTTTTTTTAGAGTATGAAAATTCAGCTGTAGAAAATTTATACGGTATGAAATGAATTTTTTTCTGAAAAATTTGGATAAGTTCATACACACGGCTGACATATAACCTCCCTCTTTCAAAACAGCTGAGTATCATTTTTCAGTTTGAAATCGTCTGAAAAATCATATCATGAATTTTGGCACGGTATGAAATCACTAAAACAGATTTTTTTTTTGACCACTTTTATATGTTGTTACCTTAAGCTCCATTGCGGGTGCGGCAGCTGACGCTCATAACTCAACTGTAGTAGGGGAAAACTATTATTATCATGATTTTCATCGGTATGCAATGACTCGTTCAAACACAACGCTACCTCCCGTACCATAAGGAGTTGAGGTTCTCAATAAAACAAGTATGTCTAGATCATCAGTTACAGTTATAGGGTAATTCATTTGAAACTGACTGCACGGGCTCGTTTGATTTGGAAACTCTCGAAAGTAACATATTGCACATGAAACTTAGCTGTTAATTGTTGTTATTGATATAGAAACTATCATGTTTTGTATAGTATTTAGATCGGATTATTAAAATGAGTATGTACATTTGAACAAGCGCCATTCATGACGTAACAGTCACAATATTTGTCCAGCTATACCACAGACAAATGGCGTTCTTTTTGAGCTAGTGGAAGTACGGAAATATCGATTGCAAAAATCTGCACTTCCCCTCTTCCCTTTTCCTTCCCTAAAGGACATGGAACCGTTTCCACATGCATCGTCATCTTCTAGTTGTTAATATATTTTCTATTCTATCGTTCTTTCCTAATATTTTTCTCAGCCTCTTTAGTGCTGAATATCTTTGCTACAGAATTGTTTATCGTTTCCCAATTTTCATCAGTTTGGATCATAAGATCCATAATATTTTCTACACTCATATCTGTTTGGAGCAATATATTCATGTTTGCCATCATCCTATTTTCTACACTTGAAGACCGTATGCTCGGCTGTTTCCTTCTCTTTGCAGAACATGCACTTATTTGTTGACGCTCTTTTCATCTTGTGGAGAAAGGACATGAAACATCCATGCTCACTCCGCTTGGGTTGCAGCTTGTACACAGCAATTGACAGTTGAGAGCAACCACTCTGGTTTGATCTTTATGACTTCTTTCATTACTTCAGGCAGAATCCCGTACAGTCCAGGCGCCTTTCTGGCTCTTGATCTCGCCCCTGCCCTGCATATCCCTTCGACCGCAACAGGTGGTATTTCTGCGCTCATAATTTGCCCAATCTTCCTGACTGGCTGTTTGGGACAGAGTTGGTATATAATTTTTTCGGTTAGTTTTCCGTCCGGCTCTGTAGGGGTGACTAGCCCAACACTCTTCACAATGAGCTGGTACGGTTTCCCTCACACATCCCCGTCTACTGACTGCACCAGCTCATTTTCTCTTCTCTCTCTTTTTATCTTGATGCTTATGTTCTTTTTGCATCTTTTGTACCTCACTTTCCTTTTCGTAGTCTCCTTCTCACCATCATTCCTCTGTCCTGATACTGGCATGGCGTCTAGCCTTTATGCATTTCATCCTAAGCCCTGCTATTTTGATCTTCCACCAATAGACCGTTTTACTCGTACCTTTGCGCGTTTTTCATTGTCTCCTGTAGCTGCAATTCTACTTACTCATCTGTCTCAGCGGTACCCATGCTTCCTATGCACGCCTTAAGCTGGTCAGCTTTCAATTCCACCTTGTTCTACTCATGTTTGGCCTGTCGTTTAGTGTTGTTGCATTTGCAAACGTCAGTAGTTCACCTTTCTTGCAATTCTAGAGCCCCTGTCTGGACAACAATTCAAGGAGAAGAGCGCCTCTTCTATAAGTAAGAGGAGACCCTCCATCAGAATATTTGGAATTGAAATCACCAGTTAAAAGTATATTTTTTTGCACGTTGTCAAAGCCTCATCTAAATCATGCAGAAACTTTTTATACTGCACCACTGAACAGTTTGGTGTTATGTATTATTATTTTGTTATGTATTACGTTAATATTCTTATTCTTCTCGTCTCTGACCACGTAATATTTTTTGCCGTTCTATAATTGTTCACTCCAATTTTTTAATTTGTTATGAATATTCCCGTGTTACACAACTGTTTATTCTCAGCACATATCCATCTGTTTGAATTTATTGCTATACTTTCATTCACTTCAGAGGCTGAGATTATATCTATATTTCCTAGCTTTGCTGTCCAGGCGGCTGCATTATGAGAGTCTCTTCTTTTGTTCACGTTTATCTGTAGGAAATTGATCATATAGGCCTGGTTGCATGAAGGTGCACTAACTAAAGAGTTCTTTAAAAATGAACAATATCAAATCGAATATATTAGTCATATCAGTTGCTTAGCATTGCTGTCAAAAACTCGATTTGATATTGTTCATTTTTAAAGGGCTGTTTAACTAATGAACGTTCATGCAACCGGGCATTAGAGTACTTACGGACACAGTTGATGGCCACCGATTGCTTTTTTCCCGTCCACTTGCTTGTATAAGTTGCCTAAAGACCGAGCACTCTATTAAGTGCTCAGTTTGATTGCAATTCTTGCATGCCTCTTTGTGGTCCTGGCCCGTGCATTGCATTTCCACGTGACCCATTTCCAGGCATCTACGGCATCTTAGAATAGTGACCCTTTTTCTCACGTAATAGGTATTATAAGCTATTCTTTTTCTACCCGCTTCCAAAAGTTCACTGCTTATGTCGTTTGGGACTCTAATAGTGGCTTTTTTATACTCCGATATGTCTTCTTGAGCGACATGACTTCCGCACCATTTTCTTTAGTTTGTCCTACTGCTTCCGCATCGTTGGTGGTGACCATATCCATACTCGTCACCTTCAGGGTCTTTTTGCTCACCGATAGGATGGTCTTGACATTCTTGCTCATACTTTTTTTCATGACCTCCTCCAATACCTCGGTCTTCCCACTGTTTCTTTTAAGCACCACAACCGTGTCTCCGTTATCTCCTTGTTTATATATCTCATCCCGGCATAGAGCTTGCCTGCAGTCTTAGAAATGATGATGGTATCCGTTTTTCGTTTTTCTTTTCTTTCTTCCAAAAGAGACTTGGTTCTCTCTTTGGCCCGTTCTCTTGGTCGTATATCACTTCATTATTATGTTTGTGCCCTTTATGAGGCAGCAAGCAGACTTAGTCACATGATTCTCATATTTGGTATTGCTGGTGATTAGAGCCAACTTTCCATTTTGCTCCTGCTCGATTTTGTCAAGTATGTAACGTCCTCATATTTTGATATAACACGTCCCATCCATCTTGAGTCGTTAGCTCACCTTTCATCTTGATGCTATATATCTTTTGTTCAATTACTCTTGTGCTTTTGCCCTCTATGCTCATATTGCTATTTATTTTGAGACTTGCAGTGTTTATATGCTCCTTTTCTCTCTCTACGAGCTTATTTTTGTCAGATTCATTGTTTGCTATATATTTCAGGATGTCATCATCCTCCTTCTCCACATCCTAGTGTATAAAAGTATGTTACCCACATTTTTCGTGGATGGGTTTCCTCTCAGCCTTATTGGCTGGAAAGCTTTTTTAGGTCATTTATACTACTATATTCCATATCTTGTTGAAGTCTAGCTCTCTTTCCACACGGGTACTTTTGAAATTTTCCATCCATTCCTTTCGTTTGTCTACTTTTGCTATTTGTGCATATGTGTTTCTCACTTGTGCTTTTTCCTTCCCCTGGATCTTATCTTCGAGAGCCTTGATTTTCTCATCACTCTCTCTTACAATTTTGTCTCTCATTTTATCTACTTCCTCTGTCTTTTCTTTTTCCAGCCGCGCTACATGCGCTATTATTACCTGCACCTGCTTGCACCTCATCTTTTTCTTCCATTCCCTTAGATCAGAGATTTCTTGTTCTAGTTCATGGATTCTCTCTTTGCTTACCTACCGTGTCGTTTCTTCCCCTCTTCATGTCCAGGAGTATCCGGTTGACGTCATATTTTTTTTTATATCGCGCGCTGTGTTCGGGTATTTTACCCTTGCAATGGCATCTAGCCCCAGGAATGTATCGGTCAACTGTGTCATGATTTCCTCCTCTTCTATTGACCTAGATTTTTTAGGCGTACTTTCTCGCGCCAGCCAACAACTGGAGGTAAGATGGCTGCAACAGGGGGATGGTGCTAGGCTTCAGTCCCGACTCTTAGATTTGAATTTTCATATATAATATCATAAGTGGTTAAATTTCACCGGAAAATTTTTTAGATTGTTACGAGAGCTCGTTGCTTAGCAATTTATTGAGTGATATTGACAGAAAAATCACGAGCTGTCAAGCGAGTGATTTTTGATTGATATCACGAAATAAATTGGTAGCAAGCTCTCGTAACAATCTAAAAATTTTTCCAGGTTAAATTTAATCACGAATGGTATTCGGAAGATTATTTTTCCCATCCAAATTCATCAATATATTCCAGAGACTCGACTCTGAATCTGCTCATTTTCACATTCAATCTGTCTGACAATTTGACAGATGCTGAATCAACGCGGCTGAATATTCTTTGTTTTGTATATATAACCAACAGACAAAATTTCCAAAAAATTTCCACTTGAAAACCGTGTAGGTTGTACCACGTGACGTCGAATGGTGCAATTCTATTGGTCGAAATTTGGATGGTAAAAATAATCTATGGAAAACAATTCTTCTTTAGAATTATTCATTTTTTGAATGTTCCATAGCCCAAGCACCTCACATATTTCACAGTTTTTGTGTGAAATTTTTATTTATGTGATTTCTTCTTTATCTTGTCAGCCGTACAATCGGCATTTGAGCCCGATAGATGGTGTGGTTTGTAGTTTTTGCTGCAGTGCAGCTTTTATCGTAATGAGTTTATACACTCTTGGGATCCAAGTCTTGTTCCATAGCACAAGCAACTCACATATTTCACAGTTTTTGTGTGGAATTTTTATTTATGTGATTTCTCCTTTATCTTGTCAGCCGTGCAATCAGCATTTGTGCCCGATAGATGGTGTTGTTTGTAGTTTTTGCTGCAGCGCACCTTTTATCGTAATGAGTTTATACACTCTTGGGATCCAAGTCTTGACATCTTGGGCTTGGCCTATACTGTACTAAGGAGTCCTAAATAGGACGAAACATATGTCTATAGTTGCATCCCTGATCTAAGATGATAGTGGCTTCAGCCCCGACTCTTAGATTTGAATTTTCTATGGAGAACAATTATTTTTCAGAATTATTTATTTTTTGAATGTTCCATGGCACAAGCACCTCACATATTTCACAGTTTTTGTGTGAAATTTTTATTTATGCGATTTCTTCTTTATTAGTTACAAAGTTGAATGGCACCAACTACCAGTTGTGGAAAATAAAAATTGAAATGTTGCTTATGAGAGACGATATTTGGGAAGTGATTAGTCAACCTGAACCAGAACCAATTTCAGATAATTGAAATAAAAAGAATGGCAAAGCAATTACGGCGATTTGCCTGACGGTTAAAGATGATCAATTACTGCATCTGGCACAGCTTAAGACGACCCAAGAAATGTGGGAAACGTTGCAGCGAGTGCACGAGCGGGCATCAATGGGCAGTAGACTCCATCTTCTAAGGAAACTAGTGGGAATTAAATTAACAACTGCAACAATGCAAGAACACCTTAATCAAATTTTGGAGATTGTAGCTCAGCTTCTAGATATGGGCAAGGAGGTGAGTTCAAAAGATATGGTAGCCATCTTGTTGAATAGTCTTCTAGAATCATATGAAGCATTGATTACGGCGCTTGAAGGTTGTGATGAGAAAGATTTAACTGTTGAATATGTGAGTGGTAAGCTGTTAGATGAGTCTCAACGACAGGTAAAGCGATCAACTCTACAAATTGATAGAGCAGAAATGGCACTTCAGACTGCTACTAAATTACCAGGTGGTGCGACAAAGTCATCAAGTCGTAAATCACGCAAGAAAGAAGAGCGAGAGTGTTTTGTAAAATGAAAGGGCATGTCAAATTGAACTGTCGCAAGCACAAATCTCAACATACGTCAGAAAAAACCAGTTGTGTGATTGACGACAAGAGTGATGAAGTGGAGTCTCACCAGCATGTATCTTCTACTGTGTCTGAAACAGGTTATCAAGCTGGAAATATTAAGAAGTGGTATATTGCCTCCGGTGCAACAAGCCACTATACGAGCAATTTGAAGTTTTTCACATCGCTGAATTATGGACAAATACCTGTGTATTTCGTGAACAATAATACAATCAGCGCTAAGGGTATGGCGTTATAGAAAAGATATATCGGCAGAACGTACTCTACGTGTCGAAATTAGAAAGTGGTCTTCTGTCGGTAAAACAAATAACACGTAGAAGTGATTTTCAGATATTGTTCGAGGGAGATAATTGTCACACTCTTTTCAAGAAGAAGGTTGCTGCTACGGCACTCCTTGAAGACACATTGGTTCGATTGAACATTGTTGAAGTTATAAATACAGCGTTAAGTTTTAGAGCTACAGTTTCTTTCAGTACATGGCATTATCGGATGGGATATCGAGAAGATGTGCACCGAGGAGCTAGCTGATAGAATGAGTATTGATAATAATGAAATTCGGCAAAATTGCGGATGCTGTATAATGGGTGAGTAAGATGACAGAGCTTTTGTTTCCTATAAGTGAGAGATGTGCAGAGCATCCTCTTGAGCTGGTGTATAGTGATGTCTGTGGACCCATGTCAATCAGCACTCCAAGTGGTAATAAATATATACTTACTTTCATTGTTGATCCTTCCCGTTTTACAGAAATCAGATAGCTAAAAAACAAAGACGAGGCTCCTGATGTTATTAAGGAGTATGCTGCTAGAATTGGTGCATATTTTGGTCGTGAGCCCTTCACATTTCGCACTGATAATGAAAGAGAATATGTAAACAATGAACTTTTGTCATATTTTCGACACGAAGGTATTGAATATCAGTTTTCGGTACCTTATACTCCTCAGCAGAATGGAGTGGCCGATCGCAAGAATCGTTCTCTTGTTAAGATGGCAAGATGTATGCATCTTGACGCAGTTCATTCTAAAAGATTTTTGGAAGAGGCAATATTATTTGCGACATATTTGCTGGATCGTTTACCAAGTCGTAGTATCAAAAAAACAGCATATGATTACTGGACGAATGAGAAACTGGATGTTAGTCACATCCGAGTGTTTGGATCCAATGTTTATACTCTTGTCCCAGAACAAAAGCGTAAGAAATTGGACGACAAAGCAATTCAGGGTGTACAGGCTATGACACAGCTATTAAGGGATATCGTGTTTTGAATCTCAAGTGCAACAGAGTTTGGATGAGTCGATCAGTCCGAATCGTGGAATGAATGAAATCGAGTTTCTCGTCTCCAGTATATTGCCGAAACATTGATAGTAATAATATCAATCCTGAAGGGGAAGTTTCAGTGCCAGAAAGTACTGATGAAGGTGAGATTGACACTGTTGAAACTCTTCTATCCAATTGGGAGCTAGAAGTAGAAAAGTTCAAGTTAAGCTCTCGTTACCATGACGATCGGAGAGAACTAGCATAGGAATTCCAGCTAGAAAATTGGTTCATGAGGTGAATGCAAGAAATGTACGCGAGCCTATATCTTGGGAAAATTTGTTAACATTTCCTGCATGAGGGCAAACAGACCGGCTTCAAGTGATTAGAAAAGAAATGACATCTCTTAAAGGACGAAAAGTATGGCAATTGGCTGAGTTTTCAGCAGGCGAAGAGCAGTGTCCTGTAAGTGGGTATTTAAGACAAAACCAAATGCAAATGGTGAAGTAGAAACTTACAGAGCAAAACTAGTAGCGAGGGGCTTCCCGCAAAAATATGAAGAAGATCATGACGAAACTTTTGCACCAGTTGTGAAACACGAAACAGTGCGTACAATGCTCAGTGTGGCAGCAATCCGCCATCTTCATGTTCGTCATTTTGATGTAAAGTCAACATATCTTAACGGAGAGCTGGACGAATAAATATATATGAAACAGCTGCAAGGTTTTAAGATATCTGACAAAGAAGATATGGTTTTACGTCTTCATCGCGGCCTTCATGGACTGGAGCAGTCAGCCCGAACTTGGAATCGTAGAACCAAAAAAGTTTTATCTACCTTAAATTCTCAACGGGGTTGAGCAGATCCCTGTTCGTATATCAGGGAAGTGAAAAATGGTGCAATTTCCTACGTTACTAATATATGTTGATGATATGTTGGTTGCTGGCAATGATACAGATGTAGTGCATGGTATATGCCAAGATTTGAATTAACATTTTATCACGAAAATCACTCAGCTTCTAGAAAAATATGGGATACTAAAACGGCACTCATTCCAATGGAAGCTGGATATTTATCGACAATTGGTGAACCAAGTCAAAAGTTGTCTAGCAACACGAAGTATCGGCAAACAATTGGATCGTTGATTCATCTATTCATCATTTTCCGACTGTTGCCGTAAATTTATTAGCCCGTCAAGTAGAATCTCCTACTGGAAAAAATTGAAGATCTCTAAAGCTTATATAACATCATTTGGCAGGAACAATCCATGCGAAACTTTATTTTTCGGCTGGAAGTAGCTTGATACTTAAATTTTACGTTGATTTAGATTAAGCGGGTGATAAATTGGATCGAGAATCGACAAGTAGATATCTCTTCAAATTGGGTGACAGTACGGTATCGTGGTCAAGCCGAAAACAAACTAGTGAGGTTTTTTCTTTTACCGAAGCAGAATATGTGACAGCAGCACATGCCAGTCAAGAGTTAGTGTGGCTAAGACAACTGTGAAAAGATATTAAATCCCTATGAAACAAGCTACTACAGTATCTAAAGATAATCAGGGATGTATCCAACTTATTGAGTCGGATAAATGTGGAGCTCGTACAAAGCACATAGACGTCAAATATCATCTGCTACAAGATCTACGTGAGCAGTGAATCATCGATATACAGTATTGTCCAACTGAAGGAATGATAGCAGACTTTCTGACCAAGCCTGTGACAAGAGAAATTATACTTCGTCTTACTGCTCTAACTGGTTTAATATTGAAATAATTTTATGTAACGGTACAACAACGAGAAGAAGTGTTGAAGTTTGAATATTCATACGTTGTTGTTCCTTATTATCAAGACATCCAGATTGTATTGTTGCTAGGTGATATTGATATGTATATAACAAGTTTGATTTTTGATGATATCTGTCAATAGTTAATTCAATCAATATACTTTTCCAACTATTTTCAACAATATTATTTCGTCAACATCCTCATCAGTATTGGGAGGTTGCTGCCACCAATTTTTGTTTTTGTTAGGGATCAGCAATATCCTTCTTATTCAGATTTTTCAATATGCTTTGCATCAACTCAGTTTGCTAAACAAGTCCTTCATCTTGCTATTTTATAAATTGTAGACACTCTTGAATTTTTGTATATAAAATGTTATTTGTGGAGTAAGTAATAACTGTATTCAATATGTTGAAATCTAAAATTTTGGACGATTTACGTACATATTTCATTTGGTCGTTTTTCCCCATGAACTAGAGTTCAGTGAGCTTTATAGGTATTTCACCTCACGATTTTTGTCATACATTGCTCTATAACTTGCAAAAACTTCATTTGAGAAAGACATCTTTGGAAAAAATTTGGTGAGAGTTGAATTCTTCTCAAGAATATATATACATATACTAATATGTCATATATCGTTGAGAAGTTATAATAATTTCAAAAATTTCAGCAGATTTAAAATTTCAATGCAATGTACAAAATAAATAATACGTTCTTCGGAAAGTATTTTTTAAAAGTTTTATTGTTGCAGAAATAGAATATAAACTGAACTAAACTAGAATTGTTGAAATACAGAGTTTTTATACTAACTTAATGCTGACACGAATAATATGAGAGAATGAAATCATCGGACTACATTTCTATATACATAACTCTTCCCTTCTTTAAGAGAGGATTCCATTCTTTCAAAAAGGATTTCTACTTTGAGTTTATATTTCTTTTAATTCTAATTCTTTTCTTGTTTTAAGTTAGAATTCCTTTTCCATTTTAAATTGTCCTTATTTCTAAAAACTATAATTAACATAATTAAAATAATAACAAATAATACAGTGATTACAAAAGAATTGATATATCCATGATAATTTTCTTCTATTACTATCTCTTGTAATTTGGGAACTTCTTCAACCATTATATTTTCTTTATTAACTTGTTTTAATTCTAAAGTTTTATTAGTGAATTGATTGTCGTCAAAATCAAAATTTATATTTTCAAAAACTATTTCTGTCGCTTTTGTGATTTTCTTTCCTAGATTATAATTATCAATTTTACAATGTCCATTTGTTTGAAATCTATAAACTCCTCTAATTTGTTGGTGTTTAATCCTATTTTCACATTTTATTTCAATATCCTTATTCATTGCACTGGCTATTATTGCTAAGTTCTCATTTTCTATTTCGATGATCAAAAATGCGTCATTTATTTTATGATACTCACATTCTTTATTGTTATGATGAATAACAATATTTCTAACACAATTGCTAGTTTCTACGTGATTTGGAGATCATTTCTTTAATAATTCGTATGTTCTCTAAATTTTGTTCTTGGAGGATATGCTGATTTCTTTGTAATTTCTCAAATAATTGATCATATTTTTTGGCCTCTTGTGAATCTAAATTTCCTGATGTACTTTTAATAATAGTCCCTAACCCATTTATTAATCCTCTTTTATAACGTTTATGATTAAATATATTGTCAATTTTACTTTCCAATCTAAAAATATTAAAATTCAAAATACTCATGTAAGTTTGCAATTCTCTTTTGTAATTAATGTCTATAGTTTCTTTATCTAACTTCAAGAATTCTTCATTTTTATAATTAATTATTTTATTATATTCTAACTGTAAGTTATCTATTTTATAATAAAAGTATGAATAGTGGGATGCTTTATATACATTAACTTTTCCTAAGTCTAGTATGTTAGTACCAGGATTGTCTGTCAGTAAGGTCAGTTCTTCTCCTTCGCAGAAACATCTGCAACATAAAGTCATTTTCTCTTGATTTTGTCAATTTTATGTCTTTTATTAGGATTTATTTTCATCACTCCTAATTTGGGATTATATTCTTCGATTTTATGAATTTTGAACAGTGGTTTCTTGATTTTCTGTATTCTTCTTTTTCCTTCTTTGATTAATGCACTATCAAATTTCAAATTATCTAAATTTTGATTTAATGGTTTCTGTTTCAAAAATCTCTTATTCTTTTCTACATTAATGTTCTTATTCACTTTCTCTTTCAATGCTCTAAGTTTATCTTGCCATTCTTGCAGATAATCTTCGTTACAATTTTTAAATTTCAAAATTTGGTTTTCTCTTTCTGAGCCGAAAAGTATTTCATTTGGTGTAAATTTAGTTACTGAATTTATTGAGTTATTATAAGCTATTAAAGCTAGTTGTATCTTCTTGAAATTTTTCTGTTCTTTGGAATGTTCCCTTTGATTCAAAATTCTTAAATGTTCGATTATTGTGGAGTGGAATCTTTCAATTACTCCGTTGGATTTAGGGTTATCCACACATGTCATGTGGATTGTGATATTGTATGTTCTCAGTAAATCTTTAACTAAATTATTATTAAATTCAGTTCCACTGTCAAAAATTATTCCATTAGGAATTTGGTACTGAGAAAAGTAGTTCAAAAGTCCGTTGGTAATTTCAATAGCAGAAGGTGTTTCAATATACACTAATTGGGCAAATTTGGATAAAGCGTCAATGAGCGTTAAGTATTTTTTGTTTTCCTTCGTCAATGTTTCGATATGTAAAATGTCAAAAGGGAATTTGGGAGATGGTGTAAGGTTTTCAGGAATCTGATAAGGATTTCGTTCGTATTTATTTTGTTGACATATGTCACAATTATTATAGTAATTAAGGTTGTTGAGAAGGAAATCAAGATATATGAGAATTTAT
The DNA here is from genome assembly GCA_963989225.1 of Dromius quadrimaculatus. Taxonomy (NCBI): domain Eukaryota; kingdom Metazoa; phylum Arthropoda; class Insecta; order Coleoptera; family Carabidae; genus Dromius; species Dromius quadrimaculatus. Next base: position 32,970,881 of record OZ022328.1, on the reverse strand, counting down.
TTAAATTTTTACAGTATATTATTTGTTTAGTGAAGAATATTCTGGCAAAGTTTGAACTTAATCATTGCGTTAATGCACACGACGTGTTCCACACTGATTTATATGTCATGATCTCGTCTACCTGAAATGACAACATTTCAAAAAATCATCAAAATATCTCCGAATGTCATATAAACATGTGTATCAAGTTTCAAAAAAGAATTGATTATAGTTTCAGAGAAAATTGAATTATTACTCAAAAAAGTTGTACAAAAGCTACTAAAATTTAGCAAGTTATCATACGCTTGGCAACGTCGCCGTGTTGTTTAGTTATGAAACGCAGTAACACTACTAAACGTCAGGCGTCAAAAATACTTCCGAATGTCTACAGCGTTGCGTACTATACATATCATATTGTAGCTTTGTTAAAATATGAAAACAGAATATTTCGACGGATGGAAGCTCTTTAAAAGAATAGAATAAAGAACCAAATTATTCAAAATCATGTATTTTCAACCGAAAACAAACATTTCCATTAGTTTTGATCATTGAAATTTTGTTTATCTGAAGTTGGCAATGAATGTTTATCCTATGTATTTAGCATAGAGCAGTGATCCCACCACAGCTTGACCCCACTCCTCTTCTTAACAATCTTAAGGTATCAAGGGTGTTAAAAGGACAATAATGCCTGAGGTCAACAGTGTACTTTCCGAGGGCCTCTGGTCCGAGGTGTGTACGTTGACCGTAGGCATTATTGTCTGTCCAACACCCGTGTTGCCTTCAATGTTTAATGTCCGATTTTTGTTGTATTTCAATCAAAATTTTTAATAATGTATGTCCTGTCATTGTGATTTCTGTCAGAGAAATTACTCTAGTTACTTGCTGTAACTAAGCAACTTGTTTGTTATTTTTCAAAATAATGCCCTCGGGCATTATTTTGAAACATAATGCCCTCGGGTATTATTTGTTACCTAACGACCCTGAAAACAATGTTATTATGACAGCAATAATAAACTAGTCGGACATTAATATATTTTTGTATGTCCAAAAACATATTAGGCCAGTGAAATTTGCGTTTTAATTTTTGGTATGTCTCTAGAATGCCTCTATGGTTGGTTTTTCCTAAATGATGATTCGAAATTGTTTCTAACTGATCTTCGGGTCTTATTATATCTTCTAATACTTCTATACATTGAATCAACTTATAAGTTTCTTTGCTAAAGTTTTCCTATAAAACTTCATCTATGGGTATGAGTATATCTTTATCAAACAAACAATAATAATTTACGCGGGGAGCCGAATAATCTTTTATGAATTTGAAAATGCCTGTTTTTGAATCGGTTGCTTTCAATTTAATTATAAATCTTTGTTTATTACCAAATATTTTGAAAATCTGACACTCTGTCTCTTCGTCGTGTTTTTGAATGATTATCTGATTTTTACCAACATTAATACAAGTGTCTTTATAGGTTATTCCGTTAAGTTCATTTTCATCTGCTGAATGTACTGTGTCTAAGTCTTCTTCGTCAATATTTGTAATTAAACTTTTAATTTCATCATTCATATTTATTTCTTCTTGAACTATTTCATGAATTACTATTTTGACATGAGTCTCTTTGAAAATTTCTTTCAACAATTTTTCTATTTTTGCAAATGGGATTTGATCTAAGCGTGAACAAATTTTAGGCATATGAATTTCAAAAATGTCGTTTTGAACTAAATAATTCTTCAACTTGATTAAACAATCTTTAATATTCTCTAATACAGGTTTGTTGAAATAATCTTGTTTCGTTATCAAGTGTAGAATTTTATATTCATTTTGGAAGATAGGTTGAATGATTAAACTCTGATCTTTATTGTTTATATTGATTAAATAGTTTTTACTATTGAATTTTTCATCAATTCGTTTGGCGAGACCCTTTCCTAATTTAAAATCTTGTGAAATGCAATGTACTAAGTTACGGAGTTTGTCAAATATGTTGTCGTTAGTCTTAATAATTTGAAATTCCGATCTTATTCTCGAAAGTGCATCTGCGTTGGAATTTAAGGTTCCTTTTTTATATTCTATTTCAAAGGAATATTCATCTAATTTGATTCTCCATCTCATTAATTTTGAATTTGGATCTTTTAAACTCATTAACCATGTCAGGGGTCGATGATCTGTTCGAATAATAAATTTTATGCCATACAAATAGGGTCTAAAATATTTTACTGCTCAAACTATTCCAAGTAATTCTTTTTCTGTGGTGCTATAATTAATTTCGTGGTCATTCAATGTTCTATATGCATAGGCTATTGGCATATCTTTTTCGTTTATATTTTGACTTAAAACTGCACCTATGGCAAAATTACTCGCGTCAGTTGTGACGATAAATTGTTTTTCAAAGTCAGGGTATTGCAATATCGGGGCATTAATTAGTAAATTTTTGCTATTGTTCAGATTCTCTCTATATTCCTTGTTGTCTGTGTCTATTATTTGTCCTTTTTTCAAGTAAGTAGTCATTGGTTTTGTGAGCTTTGCAAAATTCGGAATAAATTTTCTATAATAGCCTAGAAGTCCTAAAAATCGTTTGATCTCTTTTGAAGTTTTTGGAATCGGAAAATTCTTTACAGCTTCAATTTTTGCGGGGTTAGGCTTCAAGCCTTCCTTCGAAACTATATGGCCAAGGTAAGCTACTTCTTTACACATAAATTCGGATTTATCTAATTGAATTTTTAAATTATATTGTTTCAATTTAGAAAAGATTTTTCGTATATTATCACAATGTTCTTGCAAAGACGTTCCTAATATTATAATATGGTCCAAGTAGACAAGACAGATTTTATTTATGTAATCTCTTAAAACATAATTCATAAGTCTTTGAAACGTGGCGGGGGCATTCTTAAGTCCGTATGGCATTCTCAAAAATTCAAAATGTCACTCATGTGTGCTAAAGGCGGTTTTTGGAATAGATTCAGGGTGCATTTGTATTTGATGGAAACCTGAAGTTAAATCTAATGTAGTGTAGTATATATTCTTCCCTATTTTATCTGAAACTTCTGTAATGTTTGGAATAGGGAATTTGTCATCTATAGTTTTTGCATTTAGCTTCCTATAATCTATGACCATTCTAAATTTTCTTTCGCCTGAAGCGTCTAATTTCTTGGGGACCATCCACACAGGTGATGACCAGGGTGAATGACTTTCTTGTATAATTTTGTTGTCTAGTAAATTTTTAATTTGTTTATTAATTTCGTTTTTGTAAATTTCAGGATATCGATAAGATCTAGTATAGATAGGAGTATCGTCTTTGCTAATTATTTTATGTTGAATAACGTCCGTATGTGTTAACATGTCTTTTTCTTTTGGAAAAATACTTTCATATTATTTTACTAATTTATAAAGTTCTCTTTGCTCTTCCAAATTTAAATGCTCTGCTCGAATTTCAATTTCTTCAATGTTATTCACAGAAATTTGATTTTCAAAATATTGTATTTTATAGTTCTTATTTTGGATAGCGATTATATTTTTACTAAAATCTATTTTAACTTGCATTTCAATCATTGTTGGTAGACTCAATAATAAGTTGAATTGTTTATGAAAATCATGCAAATAAAATTTCAAGTCATTACCTTCGAATTGCAAAATTACACATTCGTTTCCATTATGTTCTCCTATTGCGGTTTTAAAATTGAATTTTTCCTCATAAATTTTAAATTTTTGAATATTATTATAAACATATTTCAGTGGATCCAGTGTCAATCAACATATAATAATCTTTCATTTTCAAAAAGGGTAGCCGAGAATTTTGATATATATTTAGGATTTCTCGTGGATATTCGGGGGTATTTCTAAAAAAGGATTTTCCTCTTCTATATTTTCGTCCTGATTATTGTCTGAAATTTTGTCTGTAATATAATTATATTCTTCTTCGTCAAAATTTTGAGTTTCATCATCGTCGAAAGTTTCAGTATTGTTAATCTCTTCTACCGCGTAGTTTGGTCGATGAGTTCCGAATTGTTTATTTTGTTGGGTGAAGTAATTGTTAGATCTTGGAAAGTTTCGTTTAGGTTAGAATGTTTGTCTAGTTTGATGTGACATAGGGATCGGTCTGACGTTCTGTGCATTTCTTATTCTTTGTTTAGGGGCAAATCCATAATTTTTTTGATTCATATTTTGAAAAGTTACGTTTCCGGTAGGAAAATTTGTTCCGGGAAATCTCTGGGGAGGAATACTAGGAAGTTGTCTAGTAATTGTTTTCGGATTTGGAATAAAGTTTGGATTTGGTTTAAGGTATTGAAAGTCGTTTTGTGATAATATTTCTATGTCATTTATAGTCTGTGGATTTCTGGTAGCTGAATGGTTTCTATATGGGTCGTTAATAGTAGAAATAAAATTATTAATTATTAATTTTTCGGCAAATCTGATTGTAACTATTTTTGTGCCGGAATCATCTTCAATGCTTACTCTTGATTTGAAGCTCAGGAATTTTTCTTTCGTTATTTCTAATAACTTATATGGATTTTTAATGTTTTGCATTTTCAATACTTCGTTAATTATTGTAATGGAATTACTTTTATCTTTAAAAGTATTTGCTAAATGGGTTCTCAATTCAGTCCAATTATTAAATTCTAAATCTTTTATGCTATCTAAAGCGCGTTTCGTGATCTTATTTTTTATGTTTTAAAATGTAATTGCTTTATCAAAATCATCTAGAGGTGGATTGAGAGTACCGAAGAGATTTTGAACAGTATTAACTGCATTTATGAAACTACCCAATTTATTTGGGTCTCCATTATAAACTGGGATGGAGTTTAAAGCAAAATTAATTTTTTGAGTTCTATCAGCCATTGTTACTGTATTATTAATTGAAATTATATTCTCCATTTCTAAAATTGAATGTAATGTATCTGAATTATCTTCCAGTTTGAATATTTATTACTTATCCTTTATTTTACAACATTAATAAATTTTATATTTAAAATTGGTGAATTAGTAAATTATAATGTGTGTTGTGATAAAGTGGCTCTGTGTCGGAGCTCGATTTCCGTCCTAACAGTTTTAGCCGTTCAGGAAATCCCTGTGTTATTTTTGTTAAATATAATGTTGTGTTGTGAAATAAGTGGCTCTGTGTCGGAACTCGATTTCTTTCATAACAGCGTTAACCGTTCCAGAAATCCCTGTGTTTATTGTTAATGTATTTTGTTAGTAACAATAATATTTTTTAATTATACATTTGAGTTGTGAAATATTATTTTTTCACTTACAATGAGACTATACTTGCTAAAACTACGATAATCTGCATTGGAATTGGACACCGCTCGTTCTCGGTTTACGGAATCTGGGCGATGCTCTTTGCTTAGAGGTTGATGGACCTGGCTCGTTCTACGTTGTCTGGTGAATTCTCTGCTTGTGGAATCACCGGCTCTCGTTCTGCGGCTCTTTGGTACGGAGTTCGAAGTTTTGTTTTTCTGCTTTTGAGAAGATCTGGGCTTTGCGTTTAGCAGCTCTGTAGATTCTTCTTGATTATAGTTTTGGACCGTAATAAATCGTAAAAGCGAAACAGCAAAATGGTATTAACGAATTGAACTCTTGACTTGAGCTTTCGACCAGAATACTGTTTACGGATCCTACCGACTGCGCCAAATAAATAATAAGTTCTTCGAAAAGTATTTTTCAAAAGTTTTATTGTTGTAGAAATGGAATATAAACTGAACTAAACTAGAATGGTTGAAATACAGAGTTTTTATACTAACTTAATGCTGACACGAATAATATGAGAGAATGAAATCATCTGACTACATTTCTATATACATAACTTACACAGACTATTATTTTCGCTATTCTCAGCTGCAACCGTAGATTCCAGGTTACATATCAATTTGAAAATGACAACAAGGAATAGTTATTGAACGAAAATATAGAAAAGTGCCATTAATTCACAATAACACACAACAAGTAACAATTTAACAAACGCTCAAAGTGAACAAAATGAGCACCGAAGATATCAGCAATCAGTCACCCACCGCCTTTTTTGGCGGGACGGGCATGGTTGTTCTCTCTCGGCGGTTGCTTCTTCCTCTTCTTTCTTACCTGTCAAATTGTGATCAGATAATGGTACGAAAGCTATTACTTTTGCTACATCGTCGCCACCGTAGTCATCGTTGTCGTTATCCTCCAACAAAGGGGTGCCATTTATGCAACTTCCGTGGCAATTGTGGCAAATGGTAGAGCACAGCTCGGAGGCTTTCCTACACCCATATCTTGTACTACTGCAATTGATGGTGCACCGGCAGAATAATAACTTCAATATTTCTTCCAGTGCAGCTGAATCTTTGGCTTGGACAGGAACCAAGAGGTGGCTTTCATTACGAGTCCATCCCCATAGTTCAGGGGAAAGATGATGTCCAAGTCAAGCTCCATCGCTGCTCCCTCAGTTGGTGGAAGGGAGGAAATGCTTTGTTTGACTTCCGATGCCGACTGAAGGAAATGCTGGTATCGATAGTAACTGAGAGGAGTCTCTTTCTGTTACGCTCCATACCACCTCGAAAAACATGAGTTTCCATCTTATGTCAGCATAAGATGAGGAGAAGTTCAAAAATATCTTAGCGGCTTGACGGATATCAGGTTTTTTGGAGTAGAGTTTACAGAAACCAACATTGCTTCTCTCAACTGCAGAAGAAATGGTATCGCATTCAGTAATATATCGCTTAGGCCTAGCTGCTGCAATTCCTGACTTGAATAAAAGCTAGTAGGGACTTTGTCTCTGCTAGGTTTGACGAATATAGTATCTTCTCCAATTACTGCAACTCAAGAACCTTTTGATTTTTCAATAGCAGTAGGGACCACCATCAAATCATCATCGTCTGGAGCTTATTGAGACTCCATTTCGTTGTCATTAAGTTGAGATCGGAGAATAGCAGCCAGGCTGCTTTTATTATGGCTGTTTGAGATGGAATGTTTCTGCTTCACATCAACAGATGCATAAGTAGACCCTATACTAGTCTTGAATACAAAATTCCAGCATTTATACGTTCAACAAATATTGAGATTTGCGAGTTACGAACATATTTACAATCGCACATAAGTACCGACATCAAAACAAATAGTCAAAATAGATTAAGGGATGTTAGAAACTGATATTTTCATCAAAATCTCGATATGTGAATTTTGTCGGTTTCACAATACTTACTGTTATTTTGTACAAGTGAGTAAAAACGTGAGATGAGAAACACATTCCTGGAATCGACCGTTTCTTGGAGCTCATATTTAGACAATAATTAGGGGATAGGTGGAAAGTGAGTAATCAAAGTTGTAGAGAATTTTATCAACTTTTATAATGCAGTACAACAAAATTTCCTCTGACGCATCGTTTTCGAGATGTAAACCAAAAACCAAAAAACAGGACCTTCTTTGTGCCGTTCCTCCTAGGGCTCACCTTCGAGGGGTGGGAACTTTTAGTATGTTTGCCTCCTAACTAGTCCAAACAAAGTTTTTAAGTTGAACTTTCTGCTTTCGACATTTCCATCCACATTCAATCGTTGCCCGGACTATTTATTTTCCTATAAAATTGATTTTCAACTAGATTCAAGAAAAAGTTACAGCTTTTTAGCTGCTTTATCCTCATGTTTCGGAAAATGAACTGTTCTGAAGTGACTGTAGTCATCCTTGAAAAATAGGGAATACTTCTCTCCTCCTAGTGACAAACAATTTATTTGTCCAACATCTACATGAACTTTGTCTAGACACTTTCCGGCTACATATGATGATTTATTTTGAATGATTTGCAACACATCTTGCCATATACACAACCTTCGCATACATATTCATTTCAGTCATCCATATAGCGAATATCCAATGTATAATTGACATTTCGGTGAGCAAGATGCTTATACCACATTTTAATAAGAACCATCGTTAGATTGTATTTTTGTCTCCTAAAAAGTTTTAGTCTAAATAAACCCCTAACTCTTCACGACATTGAAATGGCATTATCACTATTTATAATAATTTACTGACTGCGTTGCATTTGAATTATCTTCGTGTCCTTTGTTAAGCACAGTAGACAATAGAACCAAGTTGAAAGTTGAAATTTCGACACCTCATGCCCCATCCTTGTTATTTTATTCGCTGTATGATCTCTACATATGCTGTCATATCTATTTGACTGATTCTCTTGCTTCCACCAATTGTATTTTTTGTGATGTTTCAGTTGGATATTTCCACGCAAAAAAAGTCTCGCTTCAATAAAGTGACCATCTTTTATTATCTGCCGTTTTATCCGTTCTCATAATATAATATATAGTAAAATGACCGTATGTGATATTAGTTTGCAGTATTGGAAATCTAGTATCTGTATTCATTGCATATGTGGTCAATATTCATAATAAAGTAAGTATACTTGATATAAGTGTTTAGTATTGCTGATAAAGTGACCGTATGTAATATCAGTGCTCCGTAATTACAATTAAGTGTCTGAATGTAATGGGTTGTCCATACCCATACCACAAATAATATGTAGTAAATAGCTCCTCCATATAATAGATACTATTGAAAATATTTTAGAGGTTGAAAGATAACTTCAAATTCTGAATTCACAAATATTTTGCTGTTCAATCAAATTTTTCTTGTTTGTTTTTCTTACTCTTCTTTGTGTCCCTCACTTATCAATGATCTGATGAGAGATAGAATTCACTCAAGACTTCAATGATCGCAATATTCTTTTTGGTATGCAAAACTGTAAAACGCTTGTTACAGTTGTTTTTACACGACGAGTAGCTTGAGTTTCACTCATGTAATGCTGTGAATTTCAGTTACACTGCGTGAAAAATTCGGAATACACGGGCTGTTAACAAATATCCAAATGATAAAATGAGTATAAAATTGAGAAATTTACGTAATGAAACGTTGCTTCACGGATTATTTAAAATGATGAATGTAGAGAATAAAGTAATCCTTATTATTTTCGTTGTGACTTTGACAGCTGTCACTGTGAAACTATTGTCAACATTGTGTGACTTCAACACAATTTCTCCAGTTCTTAATTTCAAAATCAACATATTTTATTGAGGAATTTTTTTTATTAAAATAAACATATTGCCTACAAAAAAATATAATACAGATCTCGTGTGCTGAATATTCTACAACGCTCTAGTTGATAAGAGACTCCTGCTACGAAGTCGTTTCTCGAACAGAGCTATAGTGCTGTAAGATATTATTTTGACGCATTCAATTGTAATATTTATTCTCCACGGCCATCCGTTGAGAGATCTCTTTAACGATGCCTAGAGTAGGGCTTCTCCACATCCTAGTTATATCATAATTTATATACGTAGCAGTTGAGCTCCTGTGGATTTATGTTTATAGCCCCTCCCATTTATCCATTTATTCGGATATTTGTTATTTCTGGATGACAACTTTTGCACGGAGCTTTCTTGCTGTATGCTCAATGATTCGGCCAACAATTCTAATGAATCGGCCAGTCTCGACACCAAATACTTGGCTTCATATTATAATGCTAAACTTTACATTCTTGTTGCATGAATTACTTTTATATAGTTCATTAGAATGTATTTGATGACCTGATAGTAACTACCACGTGCATACCGTATGAATAACTTCTTTTCAAATTACAGATAGAATTAATTCCAAGTTTTGAAATGAGACAATTTCTTCTGCAGCTATTCTTAATGTTCGACGTAAGGTAATATGAACATCAATTAGGAGAAAAAGAATCCTTGTCAGGATTTAATCCTGTAATATACGTATCAGGATTACGGAGCGAGAGAAATAGTCGGATCATGATAATAGGATGTGAGAATATCTTTGCTGCCGTCAAGCATCCAGTATTCTCTCAGCATGACGGGTTTCCTGCACCAGCAGGGCTTCGTCCTAGAAACAGATGTGGACTTCACGTTTCTCATGTTCCATATAGTTATAATTCAAGGCAAAACTCTAACATTAAAAAATATTCCATGAATCAAATAATATCAATTTCAGTTATATGAATCTTTACATTGTGAATGAGTACATTAAAAGTATCACATCATGCAAGCAAGTCATCCCTGTGTGAAAATAAGATTTTTCTAGAAACACAGAATTGAAATTTTCAAGTGATATTTCGTATGCATTGCAGGCATCGGAATAGAACATTGAATTGGGATAGGTATTTGAATATTCATTTATTATACCATAAGTAGTTGAAGTATTATCGATTATTTTTGTGATGCTATTACGAATGTTTATTGTGCTTTCGTTTGAATACCACGAATGTGCAGCAATTTTTTTTGAAAAAAAAGCATGGATTTTTATCATGGGTTAATTTTTGGCTTCTTCTGATCCGTTTGGAGGTAAAGAACTTTCCGTCGTTAGAATATAAATTCAATTTGAATTTCAGTGTTCCGTACTTATTGAAAAATGAAAATTCCAATGCAGACACCACATACCTTATAGTCCAGAAGACAGTGTTGCAAATGAAAAATCCATTTAATAAAATCCGATTGATGTATTGAATGATTGTTTACAACTGTCATTTGATGTTAGGAGTGCTAGCTGTATCGGTAGTGGTACAGCTAACTGAAGGAACATTCGGAGCATGAAAAAAATGGGAAGAAAAATAATTTCTTGAAATATAGAAATCAGAATTTTTCACAGCATGAACTTTGTCACAATTATTTTGTGATATCTACTTAATTCCTGTAAACTTCAAAATTTGTACTATAAGTGTTTGAATGACAAACATTACAAAAAAAAAACTGTCAACTGCATTGAAATTGGTGGATTACCCGTCAGCTACGCTTATGAACCGGTAGTGAAAAGTGAGGTTATACAAAGTTATTCCATCAATTATGAAACTTATATAGCGTATTAATGGCCTTATCAAAATTATAAAAATAATAGTCAGCTGTGCTTCTAGTGGAGGTAAGACCATCAGCCAGGAGATTATGGGTGTCAAGCGCGAATAGGTTCTCAGCGTTGATCAATTCAATTAACTGACAAACTACCGATCTTTCTCTTATTATATCGTTAGCTCACGATCAGTTTTATCAAGATTAGTGTTAAAATAAGTAAATATGGAAATTTCAACGATAATAAAATTCATTCAACTGATATTTCACAGTTTCAAACTTTTTTTGCATATGATGATAATTTTTTCATTCCTTCGTATTTAAGACTGGTTTAGGATCTAGTTATGCACCTCGAATTATAGTTGCAATCGTCCGTAACGGAAGTGCACTTCACTTGAAACTTTCTTTGAATTTTTCGCATAAATCCAGGATGATTAGCCGTAGAATACTGAAACTCAATATTTGAGATTGCTGTGGCATCCTAATGGTTATCTCTTATTTTTGTACCAATCGTCCTTGCTGAAAGTGCACTTTATATAACAGTCTTTTCGAATTTTCCGCATAAATTCAAAACAATTAATCGTAGAATATTGAAATTTCGTATGAAGCACTTCTGTAACATCTAGTTGCATACTTTGCATTATTATTGCAATCGTCTGCACCAGAAATGCACTTAACTTGAAACATTTTTCGAATTTACCACATAATTCAGTATTTAAGATGTTCCAAAAATTTCGTCTCACGTCTTTTTTGTACAATTTTTGTCTCATTCCATAATTATGTCGCTATCTGTATAATAAATTTACACTAATCTTTGTAAGTAAGTATTTGCTAATGATTCTTGATTTAAGGGCGCTAATTTGGGGGGCATTCGAGTCTTGTTCGCTTTTTTTTGGTACTTGAGCGGTGGTTGCAGACGTTTTTGTTTTGAGCAGTCTTGTAATTTTTCTAGCTGTTCTGAATTTCGTGGTTATTTTACTTTTTTTGGAATAATAACCCTTTTTCTTGTCTTGCTAGACTTTGTTCTCTTTTTGATTTCCTTCTCTCTAATGCTCAGCATAGCTTTTTTTTACTTTGTGAATTGTTAGTGCAAAATTTAAAGACTAGCCAAATAAATAACATTACTGACAATTCTATTTAATTTTCAGTAGATTTACAGTTTATTCGTTATTCAATTTAAATCTAAATTTATTTATTCAAGTTTAACGCCTCACGTTTGAGAAGAGCTCTCCAATTTCTTTAAAGGAACCTCCTGTTTTAGTTGAATTGGATACTGGTTTGGTTATTTGTTTTCAGTGTAAACTGCTAGGGATCTTAGGATCTTGGGAACCCGTGGCCACTTGAAACTAGTTTCTGGCCAACTTTACATTGAGAAGAACATTTACACGTCTACGAAATTAGGAAGAGCAATAATACGTCCCGAAGTTGATAACTGGCGCACGGCCAACCCTAACACCTTCAAGGACTGTTGGGTATTTATCAAAGCCCTATAAGACGCAAGATCAACTTTGCCTAATTCAGGAAACGTTCTTGTCTGACGTTGTTTCTGTGGCTAACAATTCGTCATCTACCTTCTCTGCCGATACTAGTCTTGAGTTCCGCCTGAAGAGGATATTTAGCTGGTTTTTGTAATGTAATTTTGAACGTCTGTAACGTGCTCTCCAGTTCCCTTCTGGCTGTTGCAGTGAGATTTTTTTGTATTATAGCTTTAACCATTTTCGTGAGTTTGGTACCAAATTTTTTCAATTATAATTTTTGGAATTATTTGCTTTAAATTAATAATAATTTTGTTTATAATTGATTTCGACGTCTACGCTTCATTTCTTTTTTGCTGTCGCTATTGTCTCTCAGAATAGTACCTTTTCCTCCTTTGATCATTTTCTGGAAGTGGCGCCCATTTCCTATTTTTCAGGTGAAATATTTCCGGTGCTCTTATCAATAGCTAGCCTGGGTCTTCACTTTCAAGGTAAGATATTCCAATATTTAAATTTAGTGTCAATCAGAAGAACATCAAGTTTTTGCTACCAAATAGTGAAGAAACACTATCTTTCTTGACTTCCTACTGCCACCTTGGAAATAGGAAAAGGTACAAAGACGATAGTACCGTCTAGCTAGATGCTCATATCCTATTTTCATTAAGATCGACCTAACCAGAAGTGCATGTTAATTGATATTCTTTGGAAAATTTTCGCATAGATTCGAGGCCATCGGCTGTAGAGTATTGAAATTCAGTATTTCAGTCTGCTGTAGCATCTGAATGGTTGCCTGCTATTCTCATAACAATGAACTGAATCGGAAGTGCACTTTGGTTGAAATTTTTTAAATTTCGCGTATAAATTCAGAACTAATAGCCGTTCACTGGTTCAGACGATTGGTATCAAAATAAAAAGTAACTATTCGGATGCTACAACAATTATCTCAAGTACTGAATTTCAACATCCTTCGCCCAACCATTTTGGATTTATGCGGAAAGTTCCAAAAAAGTCTCAAGAAGAGTGCACTTTCTATAAGAACGTTTGCAATCATAATGCGAGGTACACGATTCGACCTTAGACCAGTCTTAAATACAATATTTCAGCATTATCCGTACGATGGGTTTTGAGATTCGCAAAGTACATACAAGTTTTATATTGAATAATCAAAACTTTATTTTTAGAAAGCAAAAATTTTATTGAAGAGACAAATGCTTAAAACATATGTCTTTGAATTACAATAATAAAACACGATCTAAACTCTTAGGATAATCTTACTGCATTTTTATAGTATTTTAACACGTCTTATGCTACGTCACAAATTCATAGAAATAGGAATGGAATTGCTGATACAATAAACTATGAGTTCACGTAACTTACATATGTACACACATACCGACGTCAAGTTGAAAACAGTCAAAATAGTTCAAGGTTGCTCAAAATGGATATTTCCAACAAAATTTTAAAATATGAGTTTTATCGGTTTCACAATACTTATACTTTGTACAAGTGAGCCATTGTATAATTTTAAGACTAAATATTTCTCAATCTATATCGAATAGATCGTTTTATTTAACTTTTAGATTTTTCTGTTTTTCATCGAAATGTAAAGCCAATCAGTTGGAGAATTGTTTTATTCAGGAGAAAAATCATTTACTTTAGAAACCATGTATTATGTTGTTGGATTCTCTAGATGAAAAAAAAAAGTATTTTTATTCGAAATGACATATATCAGCCAATTTATGTGCTAAAATGAAGATAAGAGAACCGTAATGAGCAGAACTACGATAGATACAGTTTCTGTATGAATCTTACGAATCTCCTAATGCATAGTTCTCAAGTAAATTGTATCAACAATCAACGACCAAATTTTAGAACTCAGGGTGACTTTCTGGCTCTATTGTTCTGTATTATTGGAGTAAATTTCATTCAAACTCTGTCTATGGAGATTTTCATTTATTTTGTATAGTATAAGATAAATATCGAAGTGGCATTCTGTACAAGAATAGTTATGTTACTAATGTCGCACAAAAATGTATTTAATGGCATGATCTCTAAGGGTGAGTGAGGCAAACGTACTTGTGCGTCAGATGCATATCCAGTCAAGCTATACACACTACTTCCTCTTCGACCAAATAAGAAAACGTGATGATCTATACATGTAATATATTCCTACATTTTATCCAATGTTTTCAATATAATTCATTTTAAATGTATTGGTTCATATTAGGGTGCAGCTCAAATCCGTCAAACTCAAATTCTCACCGTCCCAGGGGTTCAAACGATGGAAACTGCTACTGAGTTAATCGATTTCTTACCTACTCACCAATAATCATCAGAGTCTTTAGAGTACTCTGCGCAGCCCTACGAAGCTGAAATATAGTATACACGCTGCATTTTGTGTAAAAAAAAACGAGAATATTGGAAAAAAATATATTTTTTTCTTACCGCACTATTGAAGTAGAGAGGGTTGCAGATTTCCATAGGTGAAGATCTTCAAATTGAAAGAAGAAAAAGCATAGGCTTGGAAAATGCAGTCATGAAAAGGAGAAGAAACATCCTCGAAAATAGTCAAAATTCCACTGGTAACATCTGTTGTGAAAATAAGGCCAAGGCTAGCAGTAAATATTTGGGAGATCTAATCAAGCTTGATTCTTTAACGTATTCTTTAGGACAACACTCCCTGAATGATCAAGCTCTCTTTCAATACCAATATACATGATATTATCGTCGTGGCTTTGGAATACCTGATTTCAGAAAGCGAGCTAGAAGTGGAGTGAGAAAGACCGATGCAACTCATACAATATTATTTGTGATGTGTTTTTCTTGATGAATGCACGTGTACAAGATTTCTGTTTCAAGTATCATTGCAGTGTAAAATATCCAAACTTGATTGGAATCGTTCAGAATGAGTTCACTTGGAATCTGAATCTGTCGATACTCGTACTTCTGTAATATTTCTCAGAATCAGTATAGAATAATGCAAAAATGTTCTTGCTAAGGTGGCTATAGCCTCAATATCGTGGTTTTCATCCAAAAACATAGACAATAGATGATCAGAAATATCTAAAGTCCATGCACGTTGAGAAGAGATCATGACTTAATATACGATTATAATTTCAGCATAATGAGTGAACAAGATTCGAACCAATTAAAAAATAATGTACTCAACTATTGGCCAATCGGATGAACTATTGACTGCTTATCTTTTATTATCGACGTCTTGTATATTTTGAGGACTCAAATTTGTACGCTTAATTTCTGGTAAACATGTATAAATTGTAGATTTTGACTAATTGCACTTGATACACGAAGGTCCCGTCATGACGTCATGTGGATATGTGAGAAATTTTTTTTCTATTACAACAATAAGATCGGAGTGCACTGTGTCTCTTGCTGCCGTTCGCGTCTCATAAACATCTCAAAATTTTTTACTATCATACAGATAATTTCCAAATTCAATGATTCAATATGTGGTCTATTGCCGGTAACTGAATATTCAAAATGTTGGTGATGTTGTCAATAAGGGACGCAAGCTCCAAAATGATTTAAATTCTGGTGAAAGCTTGCATTAGACATGGGGACAATGGGAAAAATAGTGACAAGTGGAAGTCAGGCTCCTAGCACCTTGAAATAACCCATGTTGGGCTTAAATTTAATTTATAATACAGTGTTCTTATGTAATAGTGTTTGTATGTTAGCTCGCTACGCTTCTGCTTTCGAAAAGCATCCCTGAATATTACCGAATCGCGCTGCACCCGCCTGTGGACAAAATTTGAGCTCAAGATATCGAAGAAGGGTGCACTGAACTCTTCATGTTTGGTCAAAATCCAGTCTATAAATAAGTGTTCATGTGTAACAATGGGTAGAGGCTCCTCAGAATTTCATCCATTATGGAGCTGGCGCTTCTCATCGACAACATTACCAAAATGTTGAACAAAATCTAGCTCCTCTTGACACGTGTCGAAGTTTTCGAGAAATTCTTCAATAGCTATATGAATGTATGCTCAGTGCAAATATGCTGACTTTGTAATACGGAGGTTGCGGGGTCGAATTTCATCGACGGACAAAAAGTCAGTAAGATTTACACTGAATTATATTGTTCTCTGTACTCTGTGGCGTACTCTCCACAAAAACTAGCTTGACGACTGGTAACCGCAGCCTATGGCTGAACAAATATTACTTAATCTATCAAGTGAACTATTGGTGTCTGCCACAACCGTAGCGGGCAAAAGAAATAATTGATATTTTTGTTATTGCCCCGGGAATAAAACGCGATAATTGATATTTTTATGCATGTATGAGGATATCTTCAGGAGAAAATTGAAAATTTGAATTACCTGAAATGTTATATAACTTGAAGCTAATGGTAGTTATGAATCAATTTCTTATCAATCATGGAATACTGTCCACAACATTTGATGAGCTACAAATCAAAAGGCTTTAAAATGAAGATAGGGTATTTTAAATGTTCCTTACTCACTAAATTAAAATTTAGAATGGTATTTTCTCTAATAATCTATGAATTTTTCAGAAAGACGTGATTCCTCTACAATCTTCAGGTATTTATAAGATCCCTTGTACGTGTGGGAAAGTCTACGTTGAACAGACAGGCAGAACTGTGAACACTCGCATTGCGGAACATAGGAGATGCATAAGACTAAACTATCCAATCAATAATACACATACATAATGGTTATGTCTTGTTTGGTGTAGTTCCGAATTATGAAGTACACTGAAGATTTATGGCCAGTTGCACCGCAATCACTTAACTTTGAGTACGGAATAATTACCATGGGAACAATTGTCTATACAAAGGTAACCATAGATATTATTCTTCCCTTAAAGTTAAGTGACGGCGGTGCAACTGACCATTATTGACACTGCAGTTGTGAGTCGAACCAATAGCAAAGAGTAGCGCTACACTGTTTTATGAGTTGTTGTATATTTTGTGACTTGGGATGTGTGTAGAACTGTACCAAATAGGACGTATTCCTCTGTTTGGAGTTCTCACATGGGTTTTCCTCAAGTCATGGGTGAATGCCAAGGGATTTTATTCTTCTTGTTTAGATGTGATATCTATGTTATTACATCTAGTATTCTGTATATTTTCAGTATGTAGTCACTTGCCTTGTCTTATTTTTGTATCATTGTTTTCTGGAGAAGATCCTTGGTCAAAGGATCGAAACGTCAAAGTTTCGAATAAAATATACAGAATTTGAAATCAAAAGTACTTTCTCAGTATCTTTTTTTAGAGATATCAGACCTTGCTTTTCTGAAATTCACATTAGCATATTTTGTTCCTATTTCAATCGTCAAAATTAAATCTAGTCGTCAATAATAATACCTGTGCCAAATAGTTTGATAGATTCATAAATTTTCAATTAATTTGGCTGCAACAGACATTCAGGCAGCCGAACAATCTGATAATGGTATCGCTGTGATATTCCAAAAGAGGAAGTCCTAGTAATATAACTACTATATAAAAAATGTGTATCTCATATGTGAAGTTTCACTAATGCCTTATAATTCATCTTACTGCTGGCTACCTATTTTTAGGTAGCCGACGCCACCTCATTTCCATATTTTTTTTCTTATTTTTCCATCCAATTTTGAGCTTTTTCGAACAGAAAATTCACAAGGCACAAGAAATTTCAGCATCTCTATAGCGCATATATAAAGAATATTTACGTGTATTGTATGTACGATGGGCAACACATATTCCGTTACTCATCGTACGTGATGTACTTAGGAATATGTACATGCAGGAAGGAAGCCAGATAAAACAGGATGACACATTTCTTCTTTCTCAACATTCTGCTATGAATGTTTCTTTGTTGGTACGCAATCGAATTATTTCTAGAATATGAAATGCTATCAGAAAAGTTGTTGATAAAATGTGATACTCGTCAGAGTTTGAGTGAAAGCGGTTTTTATGAGTCTACTACAAGAGTTTTGAAGGTTTAGATATTTTTGATTAGAAACAGCAACCAACTGAATATATCCATACAAGACATTTTTTTTGTCGGATGTTACTTAATAAGCACGTTCACACAAGCTACTATTTTAGTGTTCAACAACTTTCTAACTACTATTTCTGGTAATCGTCTATGTTCTCAGAGTACTGAGTAACACCCTTTAACCAGATGGCACACAAAAATTCATAGGCCTATTACAAGAAATATCTACTTTTAATGCTTATATATTGTACTTTATAAATCTTAAAGAAAAAGTTGCGTCGTAAGATTTTGTAACGGAATTTTCACTCAATTATTTATATTATTTCCTTCTCCTGTAGGAAATGTCTTGAATGATGTGAAAGAATTATTTTTTTTTTTTTACAAGTTCTGTATATTTCAATATTGATGCCACTGCCTTTAGAAGAATATTCATGGTGGAAATTAGTGGATGACAGATATGAAATTTAAAAAAATTATTATATTCAATAACGGCAGAAGTTTATGCTGATAGTTTATCTGAGCTTTGATGTTTTGCTCCTTTAACCAAAAGTAATCATCAAAGACATCTGATAGAAAAATGAACAATTCAAGTATTAAGATTATTGGATTCATACGGAAAATTATTCGGGAGCTAACGACATAAAAAAGTGCCAATTTGTTCGTCGATAAAAGTATATCAGAGTAATCATTTCAATTATGGTAATCACCAAAATCGACTACTTTGTTTTTGAGAGCGTCGACAACATGTCTTAAAAAATTGAATGAATTTTCTTATTTGCTCATCGTTTATGTACGCAAAATGTATTGATAATAAGAATACAACTGTACGCAGGTTCACCAAAGGAAACAGAATATAACGTCTTCATATGTTATTTCAATGTACTTAAACTTTTTTTCACAATGATATTCTTCAAGATTCATATTATTGATAGCTCTTGAACCTTCGATGAATGCTAGAGAATTTTTTTCTATACTTCAGATGTAAAATCCATTTCTTCACATCTAAGCTTCTGTGAATTTCACTTATCATAATAATTTCTCTATCAGTTGTTCATTAATTATGACTCTTAGGTTTAGTTATTCAGTGTTGGAAATACGAAAACTAGACTAATTTTCATATCAAATATTGTTGTTAAAACAATTATGACCATGGTAGTCAATCTATAGATTAGACTAGATCTGAAAATATCGGGCCTTAATCAAAGAGTCAAAGGTCAAAACTCAAATAAAACATACAGAATTTTATAATCAGAAGCTATTCATTAAATTTAATCTTGAAATAATATATAGAATATTTAGTTATGATATAGTCCGGGAGCCAACGGTCAGGAATATGTGAAACTCGACTACGTATGGAATGTAGTGGGAATATTTATTTACAAAAAGTATGAAACATTAGCTCCAGCCCGAAAGTCGCGCGCAGGGGCGTTTCTGCACAATATTGTTATGAAAATGTGAGAATTTTGGTTGAAATGCGAAATATGACCAGCTTTTATACTTTGACAGTATGTAATTTATGGATAACATTAACGCTGGTTATCATGTAAAAATTTCCGTGCGATTGCAAAATCTGACCACTAGCAAATCGAACGTTCTCTAGAAGCCTATAAAGTGAATAAACAGAAAAATAAATTTCTTACGGCTGCATCGTAGGGCAAAGTACTTCTTACAAGCTCTCGAAAGTGCCGATCACGGGCGCCACGTGGCGCGTTTGTACCGTAGCAACGCTCGGTCATTAATTTCCGTAGGTATAATGAGAAAATACTATTTGATCGTAAGCATTTTTAGACACGTATATTTGTAACGACTTAATGAAGCTCAAATATATATATTGTTTAAATTTTAATGTGTAGAATATTGTCACAAATTTTAGTGAGATTCAATTACCATATAGGTCACAGTACAATTTTAACTTTATGAACTCGTCGCACAATGTGAGAGTCGCCAGCAATATGATCTGATATAATGTGGCTCGTCCACGGAGATATATAATATCCTCGTCAAAGATTGTTAAATGTTTTTCAACTAATCAGAACATCAGTATCCTATACCAGACCAATCGGATAAATTTTTGCTGCAACAATCACATTCTGCAACAATGAACTAACATTCAAATATTTTAACAACTACTAGAACATTATCTCAAATATCACTATGGCCAGCTTGGATAGTAATTACAACAATGAACCAGTATTAAGATATGCCAGAAGATATACGAATAATTTTGAGAAGCAAGCAGAGAATTTGTGCGTCTTCTGTAATTGAGATAATCTTATGTGAACATCACGTAACTTACTTGTACATCATATTTGTAGCTTGATAATACGATAATCAAATACAAAATCGCATGTTTCCACGGCTAATAGTTTTTGATTGATCCAAAAAATTCTAAAAATATGACAGGTGAAGTGCGCTTTTGGCCTAGTCGTTTGCTATGGAAACAGTAGATCATCATTCTCATGCTACAACATTCCTAGATACTGATTTGCTGGATTCTACGACTTACATATCTGAATTGAAGTGCGCTTCCGGGATGACAATAGTAGGCAATCATTCAGATGATACAGAAGATACAAAAAATTTGTAGCTTGTAACTGGAAAAGATTTCCGTTCTACAATTATATTTGGTACTTCTTTATTCAGAATATAATATAACATATGTGATACTGAGATCTTAGTTTCTTCTACATTATATATATTGCATAAAACATTGCACTGTTCTGGTCTCTCATCTCGCCAAATGAATTTAAGTTCATTGACACAAGATATATACGTATGCTCAGGGAGTTCGAAATACACAGTGTGCGTTGTGTACGATCCAAAATTTGTCATCAGTAGTTGGGAGACAGTCAGCCAATTTATATGTACAATGGCAGACGAAAAAATGGAAATACCTTACTTTTCCCATTATGAAACAGCCTCAAACTGATAATTATATCAATTGTCAATGTGATAAATTATTATTTAAAAAAAAGTTTATACTCATTTCGTTATGCCTGGAAATTAGGTGTGCAGGAAAAGACAAGGGCAATAGCAAAGCTTAAAGAACGTTTGTTGTTAAGAGGTGTTGCTGCCGATTTAAATGTAAGTTTCAGCTGCATTTCAAAAATGACATCAGCTAAAGCCTGCTCCACAACGCTACTTCTTCAAAAAATACTACCACTTGATTTGCATAGGTGTTTTCATTTTTTTGTCCGCCATTGTACATGTGACTAACTTTTGTAATATGACTGAAAATCAGACGAAGAAGAACGGGTACTGGAGATACATTTTTTAGCAATAACTTGTAACTAATTAAAGCCCATGTAACTTCCAAATGTAAGTAATTACTTCCGAAAGAAATAACTTCTAGCTGTCACTATGTTAGATTTGTTTCTTGTAACTATAACTTATAACTAGTCTCTTATGTTGTAACTTTTTCAACCTTCGATACTGGTAATGCTTTTTGAAAAAATTATATTTTATCGCTCTTGTATTAATTCAAGTTTGATAATGAATTAATTTTAAAGTCTCTCCAAAATTGACAAATCATGGGTCTATTTCGAAAAACAGATATTGAAATGTATCTAATGAAGTTCTGAATGATGATTATTTAATGTTGATAGGGTGCAAAGATAGCACCAAGTTTATCAAACTGGAAAAATTGATCAAGGATCCGATCCTGCGACCTCCGGATTGCAAAGCCAGCATATTCACACTGAGCTATGAATACTTCAAATCTATAGAACCGAAAACTGCTGCCGCGTGTTTGCAGTGCCGTCTTCCGACTTTGCAGTTACATCTAATCTGAACAAAGCTGAGAGTATTTTTATACATATATAACTCTAGCCAAAATGATAATATATTTGGGATATAGTGGCAATATATTGCCAATATATTATTTGACTTGCAATATATGACCAAATGTCAGATTGACTACATATTTCATTCAAAAAAATCTGACGTAAACATCACGTGACTTACTTGTACATTATTGGATATATATATATATATATATAAACAGATATTTGTGGGTGCGGCAGTCAACATTTGGGCTTAATAAAACACTCTTGTTAATTTGTCTAGCTTTCGGCTGTATTTTCAGCCTTCTTCAAGGACACTATAAATACAAAGTTAAAATTTAGAAAAACATGTTTCTCTTTCAGTTAACAAAGTTTTCTACTTACATTAAATGAGATTGATAATAAGAGTCGTAACATTCATAAAAATTTTTTGAATAGACAAACATTTTGATGAGCACATGTTTGGTGCTCACCAATAATAAATATATCACAATAAACGTAAATTTCGATAAATAATTCAAGTGTTCATCACAGATTAACTGGTTTTTTAGAATATAATGCACATTATTTTTGATTTAATATAAAAGTTTTTGAAATTTGATGTGAAAGAGCAAAGTTTTTATGACAGGCTGTGCGGCCATTTTTGGAAGACCAGATGTTGGCTGTAGCCACCACTTACGATTGACGCCGATACAACAACCAAAATCTCCCAGAAGGAGAAAAAGTAACTAAAATAGTTACTTAATTAATTTAAAGTAAACAAACGATGAATATTCTAAAAATAAGTTATACTTTTAGAATTTCAAGTAAAGTGAGAAGAGGTAAAAACATACAAATGCAATTGTATAAAATAAAAATTGTTACAATTAAATTGTTACTTGAAAAGAATTGAAAAGTGGGTGTGGTTTTTAAGTTGAATTTAGATTCTGACCACCAATTGGTTCTGACTGCTGCTTTTTTTCAGACATTTGTAGCAGATAAACGTAGATGTTGCTCAAGCCACAGATATCAGTTCTCTTATTCATGGACTGGGGAGTATTCGCAATATGAACCATTTCCAGAAACGTTCTTTTGGACAAATTTCGTTCATTGTCCAATATTTCAATCTGGTCATAAGCCATTTTATGTTTCGTGGTGTTGCAGTGATTAGATAATGCACTGGCACCAGGTTTCAACTTAGTGTCACTTTTGTGAGATGAAATACGGCTTTTTAAGTTCCTGGAGCTTTGGCCCACATATTGAAGTTCACAGTCCGCGCAAGGGATACGATAAACGATATTGGATTGATTTAGAATCGGTTCGCGATCTTTTGATCTTGTGAAAATATTTTTGACAGTAAGGCAGCTTCTAAGCGCAATTTTAACTGTATCACTTCTTACAATTTTTTGAATTAAAGGTGTCAAATCAGAAACATATGGTACTGATGCAAATTTTATGTTAGTAGGGGATTGTTGTTGGGTTACAACAGTATTACGTTGATCAAGTTGAACATTGGTACTATTGAACAATAAGCTGTTTGTAAGTTTAGCAGGATGGCCATTGCTCAGCAATACTTTCTTAAGTTTTTTTAAATTTTCAGAGTGGTACATGGGATGAGAATGTCTTCTTCTAATCAATCGACCATAGATCTATTGTCATCCAAAGTAGCTCATAATCTTGCAATGAATGAAGTTTGGAACAACTACAGACCTATTCTTTAAAAGATACAAAAACCAGGCTGAATATCTAGTTTATATCTAGTCTGTATGAGTCAATTCATGAAGATATGCAAACCAGCTCTGAATTGAGTGTAGATTCAAGAAATCTGTCTCATTGGCCTTGGTATGTTTTTGAAATGCATTAATATTTGACAATTATAACGGACTAGGATTGTCATACTTGTTGATCATATTAGGTCAAAACAAATAAACGATTGATTAGTGCAAAAAAACTAGCTATAAAAAAATAAATCTGTATTTATTTTGCATAGTGTAATAATGAGTATAAAAAATGAGGTGAAACATAAAAAAAATTGTCTACATATTCGCTGCAAATATTCAGTTTCTAAAGTTGAATGAACGAAATATTGATAATATGGTCAGAAAAATCTTTGATAAAGACCCTCACAATTTTACAATCATTCTTTTGAATTTCAAATGTGAAGATAGATTCCAGTCGTCTTCAATACAACAATAGTCATGATACCTGTCTTTGTGAACAAACATAATATTCTGTGCTGGAATTTGATGTCCCATAATGCATTGTTCCATTTTTATAGTTAGCGAAAAATATTGTTGGCTAATTTGCTTTAGTTTAATGCATGATAATTGTTTGTTGATTTTATTGAGAGCGAAGGAGTATAGTCATATCAATTGATTATTCCATTGTCGTAATCAATCAAACTTTTTACTTTTCTCATTTGTATACTAAAGTGATCTTTGTCAAATCCATTGTTGTGCTGAGACATATTTTTCGAAACTCATTCTTGCTTCTTCTGATTTCAATAAGAACATGACATAATCTACCAAAATAAATATCTGTAACATCTATAACTTTCTTTATGATATATTAAATCATAAATATACATTTTTACAACATGTCATTTCAGTGATGAAGCTACAACGACTTGAAATTGACATTGACTTGATAATTATTGTCAATTTACCATACAAGTTGGACATGTCTTCGATTAGTACTTGTCATAGGGACATGACAGGGACTGAATTAGGTAATCCTTCTATAAAAATATGCTCTGGATGGCAAGAATTAGGAGTTCAAGACGAGATGCAAATATGTCAATGTCGATTCGATATGGTACCAGGTCAGTTCTTGATCTTTGACAGATAAATTAGGCTTAGAACATATTTAGGTGCGAGGGGATTTAAAACATTGATCTGAATTAACAACTAATTTACTCTTAATTCGTACCTTGGATGATAGTTGAAAAAAATCTAAAAAAACTTCAATCTAAATGTCTTGACTATGGATGAGGCTGAGAGCTCTGGGATAAGAATCAAATCATTGAACTTCCTATATCCTCCTGTAGGAAATACTTATCATCTAAAAAGTCTCAAATATTCAGTCAATATGGATACAATATCACTCAAGAATATGGTACATCAATAGACTGCATTTTCTTGGACACTGTTGAATTTATCATTAGATCCTACCTACGACGTTACACAAAACATGAGATTGAGCAGCTTTTCAATACTTAAGATATGTACATATCACTTGTAGAAAACTGGAATAGAAATTGGCTCATATTCTGATCCGTAACGACTCTTATTCATAGATGCGATTCAAAAGTAAATAAGGTTCAAATTCAAAATATTATTTGAACCTACTCGCATCCTCATTTAAATATGTTTCAAACCTAATCTATCTGTCAAAAATTGAGAGCAGGAATGACATGTCAGTATGAAAGTCTATTTCAATTTTTTTATATCTTGGAAAGAAAACTGTGCATATTAAAGATATCTACTATGACACATTATGTCATATTTCCAAAAAAATTGGATACACAATATATCCAAAAAATTAAAACAATCTTGCTTAGCTTGTCACGTGATACTGTGATGCAGCTTGGTTACTGAAGGTGTATTCTATTCGTCAGTAGAAAATCACTTTCATTTCAATCAGTTGTAACGTTCAAATCCGATTTATGGTTTTTAGAACCAAATCGCGGCTTATAGCTTAGGTAATTGCTCTTAATCTTAGAGAGCTCTAAGCATACCCGAAAACGCCACGATAGTTGTACTTTCGTCCGCGAGGCACACAACAAAAAGAGTACCTACAATAAAAAGTGTTGTTTCGGACAAAAGGTAACGAGACGGTGTGACCACATGATGGCCCTCAGCATTAACCATGTGATCGAGCTGGTAACACACATATCAAATATTAGGCCTTCAGACAGAGCCTGTGGTAGCTAAATGTCCAGAAAGAGAGCAGGTAGGGTTCCTCTCCCCATAAAATAACAAAATAATCTCCTAGTTTGATTTTGACTAATGAAATGATTCAAATGATGAAAATCTAAATGTTAAACAAAATATGGACGATTGGACGGGATCTAATTCACTTAAAAAAAAAGAAAATGAATAATTAATTGGTAAATGACTGAATTTACTATGGAGTACAAATAAACAGCTGAAGGCTAAATGTGTAAATAACGCACATTTGAGGATAGTGCGCAATCTAAAAGAGAGACAACAACAGAAGAAACGATACCTATACGTTCAGCCCTACAATCGTTGGAGCTCACAAGGTAAACGTAAAAAGGACTTAATACACATACTAACTATTGTGCTACAACTACTGTGTCCAAAGGACGTTTAACCGTAACAAGGAGCACCACAAATAATCAAAATAACGATAAACGAAAGGACTGTGCACTTAGCTGTAACCACTTGGCCTCCGGAACGATGGCGTTGATGCTGACTGACCTTGGTGGAGACGTCGGGCCAAAGTTGGTCCGAGAGATGGCGTCACGTTCAAAAACTCTTGGGATGGTTGTCAAGATCCAGGAGTCAGTACTTGCATGGCGGGTGATTTGATGTTCTTGACAGTTTTCGCAACACGAGGTCGCGACCGTTAGTCTATGAAAAAATCCTCGAGTTGAACTGCTCGATCGCGGACTAAGTTCTACAACACTTCTACAATTGCAAAGCGGCTTTGAACACTCAAATAATAAATGGAGTAGGCGCCATTAAAACGTTTTTGACGCAACTTTCTATTCTCTCAAGCCTTTCTGACTCAAATTAACCCAATTTTTTTTTTCTGAATGATTAGTTAGAATGAAAAACCGTTTTTAGACAACTTTTAGATCATTCTATTGATTCCAGCTGATCACACGAGAGAAGAGAAAGAAGAAAATGGCGGGAAATGATTATTAGCGTTAAGGAATTTGATTATGAGTGTTATGTTATTTTACTGTGTTTATATTTTGTAATGTATTGTGTTAACTGTGATTTCAATGTAATTTCAAAAGATTCAAATGAAAATGTTCTCATTCCGTATTAGCGCCCTGTCCGGTACTGATACCTACGGCAACTATTAAAACTAAAATTCAAAAAATCTTGACCTTGTGCGAACGTCAACTCGATTAAAAATTAGGCATCAATCTATCAAACAAAAATTACAAACGCTGTGTGAGTGGAATATTCTTTTTCATGTGTAAATAATAATGTTAATGAATCTAGATGATAGCGAAAGAAATAAATAACAGGCTTGGGTGTAGAAAATGAGGAAATAGGAACAAGTTGCGAAATTGAAACGTAACACAGTTAAGAGAAAATCAGATGACTTTGTTCTTGTTCAGATCAATGAATTATTGTCCGCATGGAACGAGCGTTTTTGAGAACAGCGCCATTAATAAGTACTTCATGCTATGAACGTAAACAGAACACGTTACAAACCAAACTAAACGATACAGGAAGAACGGCAGTTACTTGAACTCAATCATTTTTATAGTGATGAAATCAGTAAAGTCAGCCAAATGGATTACACTTTTAATGTCAGTTTTGACTTCTAACCTCTATCATCTTGCTGGTCTGCCTGTGTATATATTCGTATACCAAATACTAATATGTACTCACACGAATTTGTTCTCCTAATATTTACTTAATTTGAACATTTATAATCGTATAAACAAAAAAACAGGTATACGCCTATTGCGTATCCTCAGTGGCTCCGCTCTATCGGTTGAATTTTACATCTACGAGGTGTGCCGTCAAAAACGTCAAACTGTCAAACGTCATTTTTGTATGCCATATTATTCGATAGTCATGAGTATAAATCATTCACTTAAAAGTTATTGAGTTGTTGAATGTACTAATACTGGAGCAAACAGCCCAGACCTAATTTTCAGAGATCTCCAGAAAGAGATTATGATGCAAAGAGAAATGTGGGTAACAGCAGTTGAACGAGTGGGATTTTATGCAATAATTTATAAAAATATATTAGATATCATTCAATTCTCAGTATCAACCATCTAAGAGAAGATGAATATTAAAATTGTGAAGAAACTCAATAACTACCACTTAGATAAGTTTCTTAATTGACTGAATAGTCACATAAATTCGTCTCAATATCCTTTACTGAAAGCACCAAAATTTTGGTCAATATTTTTCCCTCTCAAAATTCAAGAATTGTTTTAAAGATAAACAAGATGAGAACATCTCTTTCCCTCAAGGATTTCGCTCAAATTCTGTACGTATATAACACACTCTGAATCTAACTGTAATTGATCACCTTTAGATGAGTCATATAAACAATAAAAAATAATAATGACAATGGTTGATTTGCTTCTTTTAGAATATTTTTGTCTACAAATGTTGTCATAAATTGTATACAATATTATTATTGGAATACAGGTGGCACATCATGGATGTATTTTTGATTTTGAAGCAGATTGACATATTTTAAAACATTGACAGGTAACATCACATCTCAAAGTTGTGATTTTTGAATAATATGCGGCGCTTTCGTCGAACAACAGGCCTATATTTCGTATTTGTTCACTTCATTACAACGTTGCCAAGTATAATTTGTCTGAATGTCCGATCTATTGTTACAAGCGCTCGAGCAACACATGACTCTTTTTTCGTAGCTAGCACCTTAAATGAAATATACATGATTGCAGTTCATCAAGAAGTAAAAATTTGTGGTGCATTATTTGCATATTGGTCCTGATTTGAATTATTGTAATGAAATATTTGATTGAAAATGTTTTATTGAATCATAAAAATTATGTAATATTTTTTACGATGGTAATACTCTGACTCAAATATGAAGATTATTGAGTAGCTCGTGAAGAACTGAAATAGATCATTTATCCATGAATAATATTAAAAAATATGACCATATTTGCCCGTTTTCAATTTAATCCGCATACAATTATCATGGATTCAACCAAACTGTATTAGCAAACAATATTTTTGCCGATTATAATAACAAAACAATCAATAATAATTGAAAAGTATCAAATTTTATCACACGATCATCTGTTCACTAAGATAATACAGATTGAAGAAGATTTGGACCTTTTTTCACACTTGAAATGTATATGGTTGATTAATAAATATTAGTAAGGGTCGTTGGTCAAGTTTCTCCTGACTCTCTGACCTATTGTCTCATTTTTTCTAGATGAATTTTCTTTATAGGTCAATCTGTAGTCGAACTATCGTTTTATTAGAGAACAAGCCATATTAATATCAATATTTCGTTCATCTTCAGAAATAGAATATTTTCCGGAAATGTGTAAGAGATTCTTCCCATATTTCACTTTCTTTTACAGTTTTATCCTTATTGATACATTTTAAAGTAGATGTATCTTCAATTTTTTCGTCTAGCATAATTTGTTACACTAATCAATCGTCCACTCGTTTTGACTTCATGAAATCAACAAATATGATGATCCTGGTGAATAATAGCTGACAAATGTCAATGCACATTGAAAACATATCAAAACCAATGAGGCAGATTTCTCGTCTAATTTAAACTCAGTTTTGTCAGACCTTTTAGAACTGATTTGGACATCCTCATGAATTGACTTATTCAGACTAGGTTTGAGCCGGATTACTAAACCAAATCAAATCTGAATTTTGTGTATTATTATAAATGAGGATGTATGTTAGATTCAATGTAACAATTGGAAAAGAACCCAGTAGAAAATTAAATGGATATTCATGATAGAAAATCTTGTAGGGATGATTTACCACTACTTTAAGTTATTAGAAACAAGAAGATAGAAAGTTTCCTTCAAAAATCATGGGAATATTCCATTTAAAAATTCCGAAAGGGCTTTAGAAGTTACATAATTCAAGTACATTACTTTTGATTTGATCCATTCATCTGAACGATTTTGAGATGAGAAGAAGACACAAGAGGTATGGAGTATATATATATATATATATATATATATATATATATATATATATATATATATATATATATATATATATATATATATATATATATATATATATATATATATATATATATATATATATATATATATATATATATATATATATATATATATATATATATATATATATATATATATATATATATATATATATATATATATCACGGACAAGAATATTGCATATTTTTCCTAAGGCATAATTTTTCTTGAGAATAGGATTTTTTGGTTGAAATTCTGTATATCTATTAAACATTTAACTGTAGTGTTATGTGTGAATTATAGTCCGATAAATTACATATTTAAGTTACCTAACAGATCAGTAGATAGACTAATAAAATATTTTCTGGTTATCACTTTATTCAGAAAGAGTAACATTTATTAATCTTACTCGCTTAAATGGGGCATCTCTCTAACCGAAACTTCAAAAACAGGAAATAAAGCACTTGGAATGTCGTTCGGATAGCAACAAACAAAAGAGCATACTGTGACGTGCGAGAGTAAGGGAGGAGCTCGTAAAGACGACGTAGTATGGGGAGGATCTTCTTGTCGTCTTTTACGCCGCGCCACGTCGCAGCACACACCCCTCCCAATGGAAGCCTCTAGTGATTCCTAGAAATGGAAAGAGTCGAGAAATCGAAAATTCGAGAACACAATATTTCTCTATATAAAGCCAAGCCAAAGACGTGTAGGACAGTACAATAATAACAGTAGTAGTGTGAAATAAATATCGAACAGTGACAGTGAATTTTAATAGTGAAATATAAATATCTGTGACCTTGATTGAACTAGAATTAAGTGATTAATATATAAATATAGTGTTATTAGTGACATAAGAAGAATAAAACTTTTATTTCAATTTAAATGATTAAATAGTGACTTTTATCTAATTACAAACTGATTCGTCAAGCAATAAACATCACAGTGGTGTCAGGTGTGGGGTTGTTATAAACAATTTAGTATTTTGTTTATTGCTGTTTTGTGAAATTGGATAATGGCGTCTACGAAGCTGTTGAAAGATTTGGAGGTCGCAGAGTTGAAATATCAATTGGAAGAGCGGGATTTGGGAACCAGTGGCCGCAAACAAGTTTTAATGGAACGACTTCAAGAAGCTATGATGGCAGACGGTGAGGACCTTGATACGTATTTGTTTGAGGTTCAACTTTCTCTAACCGATTTGGCAATAAATTTGAAAAAAAATTGTACAGATTTAGAATCAAAATTTAAAGAAAATTCTACAAGTTTAAAAGAAGATTTAGAATCAAAATTAAAAGAAAATTCTATGAATTTAGAATCAAAATTGAAAGAATATTGTTCACTTTTGGAAGAAGATTTGGAATTAAAATTGGAAGAAAATTCTACAAGTTTAAAAGAAGATTTAGAGTCAAAATTAAAAAAAATTTCCACAAATTTGAAAGAAGATTTAGAAACAAAATTAAATGAAAAATTAGGAAAGTTGGAAGAAAATTCAAGAAACCTGAAAGAAGAACTGCATGGAAAGATTGGAAGAAAATACAAAGAAAGTTGAATAGCAACTGGAAAAATTTAGAGAAAATTCAAAGGTATGGGAGGAAGTATTTGAAGATAATTGTAGAATGTTAGAAGAATTTGATGCAAAATTGGATTCGAAATTGGATGAAAAAATGAAGATTTTCGAAGGAAAATTCAAATTTGGTGTTTCATCTCCGGAAAAAGCTTCAAAAGCTGAGATAATTGAATTATCCACATCAAATCTTGACTCAACTACAAAAATGCGTGTCAAACCTCCAACCTCCGATGGTCAAACATCTTGGATTAATCACCATAGGCAATTTGAAGCCGCTGCTAAGGCTAATGGCTGGAATGATACTGAGAAAGTTTCAGCACTTACAGTTGCTCTCCGAGGAGATGCGGTAAGCATTTTACAGGCTATTCCACCGAAAGAAGACAACAATTATGAGAAATTGGAGGAAGTGTATCACACGCAGCTCAAGAACCGATACCAACGTCCCAGCGAGAGTCTACAGGAGTTCGAAGCTGATGTGGCACGCTTAGATCGACTTGCATATCCAACTGGCCCGGATGATTTCTTGGAAAGCTGGGCTGTGAGAATATTTGTGGATGGCATCAGAGACCATGAAACTCAACAAGCCCTGCGTTTGGCGCGACCGAAGAAGCTGGTGGAAGCATTGGCTCATGCACTGGAATACGAAGCGGCAAAGCAGGCGTCCAGAAGCAGTGCTCGAGTGCGACTCCGATATTACGGAAAGCTTGGAAGCCCAGGTTCAGCGGTTTGTCCAGGAAGCAGTGAAAGATCTCACGAATTCCAGACAACTCCGATGTTGGAACTGTGGAGAGCTAGGTCAACAAAAAAGTCAATGCAAGAAACCTTTGAAGATGCTACCCAAAGATAACTCCAGACATGAAAAAGAACGCCTCGCAAGAATAAAACTCACCGAACAAGACACAAAGATAAAGCCTAACTGCGATAAACTTTAGAAGGAATTAACGACCCTATTACTACCCAAGGGTCAACAATTAGACAATCGGCAACGCGCACAAGCAGAAGATCTGATACGACGATTCCAAGAGGTTTTTGAAACCAGTGAGGGGCGAAAAGGAAGAACAAATATGGTCCATCTCAAAATTAACACCGGCGATGCACGACCAATTCGACAAGCACCCCGACGACTCCCGATTGCGAAGAAAGAAGACGCTGAAGCCATCATTCAAGATATGGAGCAAGACGGCATCATTGAACCCTCGAACAGTCCATGGGCCTCGCCGGTGGTACTTGTGAAGAAGAAGGACGGGTCTACTCGATTTTGTGTCGACTATCGCCAGCTGAATAACTTTACCAAGAAGGACAGTTATTCTCTGCCCAGGATTGATGACACCTTAGATACCCTGGCCGAGTCAAAGATCTTCTCGACCCTAGATCTCAAGAGTGGATACTGGCAAGTAGCGATGGATGAGAAAGACCGAGAAAAATCTGCATTTACCATCGGCAGTGGATTGTGACAATTAACAGTCATGTCATTTACTCTGTGTAATGCTCCTGCTACCTTCAAGCGACTTATGGAGACCGTACTTGAAGGACTATCGGGAAAAACTTGCTTGGTATTCCTGGACGATATAATTGTGATGGGCAAATCATTTGAAGACCATTTGAAGAATCTGAAGCAGGTATTTGAACAATTAAAGAAAGCTGGTTTGAAACCTAGTCCAAAGAAATGCCACTTATTTCAAAAACGGGTGAACTATTTGGGACATGTGGTCTCCGAAGAAGGCGTAGCAGTTGATACAGAGAAAATTAAGACAGTTCGAGAAGGGTCAGTACCTGCGGATAAACATCAACTACGTAGTTTCCTCGGACTTTGTACTTATTACAGAAGATTTGTTTGTGGATTCGCCAATATCGCAAAACCATTAACCAGACTGACAGAAGAAAATCGTAGATATAGCTGGGATGAAGACTGCCAAGTCGCCTTCGAGCAACTGAAGCAAGTTCTAGTTCAAGCACCGATACTGAGTTACCCGAAGACGGAAGGACGTTTTATTCTGGCCACGGATGCCAGCAAAGTTGGAATTGGGCGAGTCTTGTCCCAATTGCAGGATGGTCAAGAAAGAGTCATCGGATACTTCAGTAAGGTTTTATCGAAGCCAGAAAGAAACTAGTTGTCTCTAGTCACCAGAGAGACTAGGACAAATATCTCCATCTGTTCCTTTTGGCCTACCGCTCATCCGTTCACGAAACAACCGGACAGACCCCAGCAAGAATTATTTTTGGACGGGAACTTCGGCTACCATGCGACCTAAAATTCGGCTACAAACCTGGAGAAGATCTGGCTGGTGAAGATTATGTCATTAATTTAAGGCGTCAGATAGACGATATCCACTCCCGAGTCCGTATAAACATCTAGAATGCCAGCGACCGGATGAAAGAGACCTATGACGTCAAGGCACAAGACGGGGGTTTTCAACCAGGAGACTCTGTGTGGCTTTACAACCCAGGGCGGTGACGTGGCCTGTCTCCAAAATTACAGACATCTTGGGAAGGACCTTACGAAGTTATCAGAAGAAGTAACGACATAATCTATGAAATTAGACGCAACCCCAAGAGGAAATCAAGAGTGGTGTACTTTAATCGGCTAGCACTATTTTCAGGAGACAATAATGAAGATCCTAACGACGCACGTGCTCGTAAGATCCATGCGCAGGAATATTCATTTGAGGAGTTCATGAAGACTTTTTCAAGTGGACGTCGGGCTCGATTCAGAATAACTACCGAAGTGCAGCAGGATCTATTCAGAGTTCCGGGCGACTACTCCTCGGCCCATTGTGTATCAGAAGATTTGAAGATGTCCCGAGGGATAGCAGCAGATTTCAAGAAGAAGTTTGGCAGACCATCAGAAGCCTACTGTAGGGAAGACCATCTGTCTGAGGGACAATACGACAACCAAGGAACGCTTTATTCACCACATGGTAACGAAAGATAAATTTCATCATAAACCAACCTACCGTTCCATGTGGGAAATGCTGCAAGACATGCGAAGCCATTTGATGCAGAACGACATCCTGAAACTGGCAATACCAAAATTGGGCTGCGGTCTGGATGGATTAGATTGGAAGATCGTTCGAAATATGATAGAGGTAACATTCCAGAACAGCGGAATTCAAATATTGGTCTGCTGTTTCCACCCAGCAGGCCCGATCGAACCAAAAACTGTCGACTGCTACTTCTACCAAACTACTGGTTGCACCAAGGGCGGCGAGTGTCGATTCCGGCATAGACATGAAGGTGTGATTCGGGACGAAACATTCCTAAGAAGAGGGCAGTGTGACGTGCGGGAGTAAGGGGGGAGCTCGTAAAGACGACGTAGTATGGGGAGGTGCTTCATGTCGTCTCTTACGCCGCGCCACGTCGCAGCACATCACCCCTCCCAATGGAAGCTTCGAGAGCACAATATTTCTCTATATAAAGCCAAGCCAAAGACGTGTAGGACAGTACAGCAATAAGAGTAGTAGTGTGAAATAAATATCGAACAGTGACAGTGTATATAAATAGTGAAATATAAATATCTGTGACCTTGATTTAACTAGAATTAAGTGATTAATATATAAATATAGTGTTATTAGTGACATAAGAAGTATAAAACTTTTATTTCAATTTTAATGATTGAATAGTGACTTTTATTTAATCACAAACTGATTCGTCAAGCGATAAACATTACAATACGTTATTGATCGCTTAGCATTTGGAAGCAAATGACTCTTGGTCACATATTTGGCTACAAAAGCCACGTCTAAGTTTTTTCATCTCCTAAATGAATTGTAGTATATGTAAAACACTCCATTCAACAATGAGAAACATGCAAAGTACAACAGATAGTTTTTAAAAAAGGAAGTTGCATTTTTTGGGCGTATCGTAGCTCCTGCAGGTGTCAAACCTAGGCGCGATAAGATTTCGACTATTTTGAACTACCCAACTCCAAAGACAACTAAACAAATAAAAGGCTACCTCAGACTTGAAATACTACAGAAAATGCATAAGAGGCTTTGTAAAAATTAAGAAACCGTTGACAAAATATTTGAAAAACGACGCTCTAATCGACATTGATAACCCTGGATACAAACAATGCTCTAAAACATGTGAAAAATTACTACCAAACAAATCCTTACTGCAATATCCTGACTTTGACAGAGAATTTAATCTCAAGTGTGACGCAAGCAATGTTGCGGCAGGTGCATTGTTATCACAAGGTAGCCTTGGTAATGATCTGCCAGTAAAACAGTAAACGACACAGAGATAAATTACTCGACTATAGAGAAACAACTTCCAACAATTCATTGAGCAACTCAATATTTCCGACCGTACCTGTTAGGAAGAAAATTCAACATTTTTACTGACCATAGACCACTTCAATGGCTGTTTTCGTTGAGACAATGCAGCCACTAATATGCTGGAGATTTAATCTTGAAGAATATGACTATAAAATAGTATACAAGAAAGATACACCTAACACCAATGCAGACGCTTTGAGCCGTATTTCTTATAATAATGAAAAAATGATTCAAGACACAAATAAAGTTTTTTTAAATGAGTCTCCTCTAGCAAAATATCAAGAGTATTCAGAAAATAGATGAATTATTGCAAACAGTGATCATAAAATCTCAGAAGTATACGAAGATATCTTCTACTCCCCTCATAACGAAAGTCTGGCACGTTGTGTGAGCAAAAAGTTGATTTCGCAAGGTATAGCTAGAGAATTCAGAGATAGATTTCAAAAGGTAGATAAACTTAAAGTCCAGAACTCCGAATTATATAAATTAGTTCATCTGGAGAATAGACATAGATTTTTACTATATGTGATAACTAAAAATTATTATTGGAAGAAGCCTTGTTACTTTTTGAAGAGATCATTTTGTGTGAAACATAAAATTAAAAATTCAAGCACCTCGCGCATAGGATGTGGTAATGACCTTTTATCCTGGCATAATGTAAAATCAATGTTAAAATTTATTTTAGAAGATTTAGATATCATATCAACAGTTTGTATAGAGCAGATAAATAGTGCCAAGATACTGGATTATGAACTTAACACCAACGGAGCCAAAAATAACTCTGACGCTTTTTTCAAATAGATAGATAATTTCAATCTAAGGTATCCGGACGATTAAGGCGAAAACAAATCATTAATCATAGAAGTAGATAAGTCACCATCTCAGATAACGGCTTTGATTGTGACGCTACCGTACATTCAAGTATAGAAGATTGAATTGTTGGTATTCCCTTTGTAGAATGTCCAGTAAATTATGGTGAAAATTAAATTATAGTAGCATACTTCCTATCAATTTAAGTCTTGCCAAATTAGAAAAAAATCACACATACTTTTAGACATTATTATAACATCCATCCTCTATTAAAACAATATAATAATTTGAATAGTCAGTATGTGAGTTTGAAATTAACGTTATCTAATAATATCCAATATTTGCAAGAACTTGGTAATTATGATAAAATTTTAGAAGTCATCAGAAATGATATAATTACTAAGATTAACAAGATAAAATTAGGAGTAAACGTGGTTTTATAGATTATCTAGGATCAATATTATAAGTATCACTGAAAATTTGGATGCGGAAGATGGAAGAGAATAAGTACAACGAACTTTTAGTAAACATGCAACAAAATGAACAGAATTTTGGAAATCAACTAGCTTATTCAAAGAATCATCAAATTATAAAAAAATTAAATAATACTATCTCAGATATTCAATACAATGAAAAAGTTTTGAAACCAGAAATTATTCAATTATCTGATATGATAGATAATATGCATATTCAGGACATTCTTTTTGCAGTGAACATTCATGATCAGTTGATTATATTATATAATTCAACTTTGAACGTACTACAAGATGTTGAAAATTCAATTACATTTTGAAAATTGAAAACATTGCACCCCCAGCATAATGCACTCATCAGAACTATTACTTTTGGAATCCAGGCAGGAAAATATACTCAATTTTGAGTCTTTTCTAAAAGTAAATTGTGAAATTGATTCCAAACAAATCATGTAGTCTATTTCTGTACCAATAAATTATGAAAAAGATTTTGAACTTCATCAATTTTATCCAACTCCAACGCGGTACGATTCAGAATTCGTTATAATAATCCCAAGAAACAAATATCTACTAAAATCTGATGATCAAATAATTCCGCTGAGTGATTATGTGTGTCCGAGCAAAAACATTCTAGTGTCTGAATAAATATCATGCTCACTTTGTGTCAACGGGCGAAAAAGATTTCTTCAACGAACACAAATCCAGCAGTTGTCATTATACTAAAATCAATTGATTGAAAAATCATGTTAAAGTTTTCCCGAGATCAACAAGTATTTCGTCGTGCTCCTGAAAGTGGAGAAAATAATTATTAAATGTTCAGATGAAACATGGATTAAATCAATAATTGAAATTAGTTCAATTGGGAATGAAGAAATTTGCCATATAGATTTTAAGTATCAAAAATTAATTCTTATCAATAAAATGCAAGGCAAATCGATGTTATTATCTTAACCTAAATTCAGAATCGAAGCAAACACAATTACAAATTTCACAATAAATTTGAATCCCCTGAGACCACTTTCAACCCAATCGCTCCCATATCAACAGAATTTTCAGAAATTCATATCCCAAGTATTTGGACTATTACCCTTCCATCGCGTTAGTAGCAAGCTAATTTCTGTTGAATGGATCAAATCCAGGAGGACAAGGAAACAACACAAAATCGCACCATCGAAGGTGGCATTCTATAAGAATCAAGAAGAGGTAGAAATTCATCTTCCTGGAGAGGCTTCTTTCGGAGGAGGGAGAAGTTATAAGACTCTCAGTGCAAGATAAGTGATGAAGTTTCATGAACATGCCTTTATTGTGAACTATTCAAAATGTGTTGAGTGAAAATGATATATGCAATAATAGTCCAGTCAAAATAGACATTCACCCTTGCATAAATTCCCAAGGAGCTGAAAATTGACATGAACGTCAATCAAATGAAGTTGTGGAAAGTCCCCAACGATCCCGTGTGTGCAAAAAATTTTATGCGAGATCAAAGTTCGCAAAAATGGGATTTTTGAATTCTTTAGAGGAACGATCAGTTTTCTGATATGAATAGCTCAAACACAAATTGTAGATCTTCCAATTTTCTACAAAAATGCTCCTCACTTTTTTTTCCTTAGATCCACTATTTCTGAGAAAAGCCATTCTCAAGTTATATATTGTCCATAATATACTTACGTTTCCACGCTACCTATGAGTAAGTGTACTTGGCGCGAATTTTTTAATGTGGATTCCCCGGATGACCTACTTTACGGTCTTCTTATTGAAGTTTAATATAATATTAGGTCTTCTTATTCAACTTCTTCTTCATCTTCATCTTCCTGAGTTGACGTAAATTGTTCAAATAGTGATACAACAGTTGTTTTATCGTTGATGTGAGGAATATCTTCTGTTGAAGATTTAGTATTTGAACACGACTGGCTTTGACAGCTGGTGCATGCTGGTGAACAAAGTCAGCTTACTTTTTTGCAGCCGCATTTTGAATTACATCCCTTTCTGCAGTTATAAAAAATAGTATTAAGGAGCTTTTCTGGTGCAGGTGGAAGTAGAGTGTGGATTGATTCCAAAATATTATTAATTGGACTCTGGGATCCAAGTCTTGACTATCTTGGGCTTGGCTATACTGTGCTGATGAGTCCTAATGAGGACGAAACATATGTCTATAGTTGCATCCCCGATCTAAGATGATAGTGGCTTCAGCCCCGACTCCTAGGTTTGAATTTCTGTGGAAAGCAATTCATTTTTAAAATTATTTATTTTAAGAATGTTCCATAGCACTTCACATATTTCACAATTTTTTTTTTGTGTGAAATTTTATTCATGTGATTTTTTCTTTATTATCAATTAGCTTCCAAGCCCATTCTTCTGGATCCAGTTGATTTCCAAGCCACACTTGAACCTGCTGATATACTTGATAAAAATGTTGATGAGCAGAAGCCGAGGCTGGAGGAAGACAAGCTAATTGAACACGTTTTTTATTACGTGTATGTTTTGCAAAAGATACGTAACGTAATTTATCTATGCAAGTAATTTAAAGTAAGTAATAGACAGACACTGCTACGTTGACAATTGAACAGCAGACAGATGCTGCTTAAGGCCACATGGTCACATAAAATGAGGGACTGGGTTTCTTTTCATTTTATATTCTTAGAATTATCATTCAATATTAATGTACGAGTACTAGTTACATGGACCAACAGTTTGACCTATATTATACGTTCATAATGTACATAGGCAGCGTAGTCATGCATATTATTAGGAATATAACCCTAGAATGGCTTTTTCTCAGAAATGGTGAGTCTTAGGGAAAAAGGGCTCGAAACAATTTTTGTAGAAAATTGGAAGATCTACAATTCTTGTCTCATCTACTTTTACCATAAAATCAACCGTTTCACTTAAAATCCATTTTTGGAACTTTGACCTCGTTAAAATCTTTTGCACATATGGGATTGATAGGGACTTTTCACAACTTCATTATAATCATATTTCTAATGTTCATGTCGATTTTCAGCTTCTTGGGAATTTATGCAAGGGTACCCCTATTTTTAAGACTAACTTGACTGGACTGTAATAATAATTAATAGTCACTTAGATTCAGATGTTTGTAGAGCTTAGACTATTCAACTATTTTTGGTTGACTAATTTCTCTATGAATTCATACTTTTTACTTTCTGTCATGTCAATATTTCTGATAACTAGAGAGCAGCATCCCTCATTCTATTATTCTCTAGATTTTGAAAATTATCTAATAATTCACAGTATCGAACACTCAACTTGAATCTTCGGAAGTAGCTATTACTATATGGTTATCAATATTATTATAAATATTATTAAGAAGATGATTAAGAGCATCAATTGTATCTCTGTTCTTGATAAAACCACATCGCTTCCCACTTATTCTGTCCTATTTACTCAAATACTATAATAATCTAGTATATGCACTATTTTCACGAATATTCTAGCAATAATTGAGATAATCGATATGGGCAAATAATTTATTACCAACATAGATTTCATCTTCAGATTAGTGCACAGAGACAACCTCAGCCTGTTTTATAGGGCTTCTGGCCAAATGCAGCGACTGATGCATAAGTTAATTATGTTCAAGCACTGAACTAATGTGTAGACTGATTTTTTCGAGTATCTTAGAGTGAACTTTCACTTATTCTTGTCCTCTAAACTGGGAATAATGTTTTTTTTTCTGTAACACGTGCACCGAGAGAACCCTATTACTGAACTGATTTCTGCTTAGAAAGTTCTTACAAGCAATAATTTCAATTCCCTGTTGATTACTAATTATTCTTATTGACTTTCCGCTAAGAAGAAAAAAATTATAATTGTAGATCATGTATGTTCTAGATATACTTCCATTTCACTGTTATACAGGGTGTGCAACGAAACGAGGAACATAGGAATTGAACATGGGACTTTCAAATAGTGCGGATATTGGCTCTCCTGTATATTTTAGAGCAAAAGTACAGGAATGGAAAGTTATTTGAAATGAATTTTCACCTATAAAAAGTCTTTATTCAATGCAATAGAATATCTGTAGCATAAGGTATTTAGAAAATAAAATATTCCAATATTTTCGTAAAAATCAGATAGTCATGGGAATAAAAAACGAATGGAACAAGCTCTCATTATGACAGTTCAACTCTGTGTTATTATTTTATTTTTTTTTCAGATGCGACACATATTCTATCACATTAAATGACAGCTTTCCACAAGTGGAAATAAATTTTAATAGTATATTACGCTACGAGATTAGTAAATGGTATATCAAGCATGGGGAGTGCGTACTTCCATTAGTGCGTAAAGGCATTACTAATCGAGCTACGTACTAAACTATTTCTATTTGGGTGTCATAAAGAGGACTTTATGGAGCTCGTTTGGGTATCGTAAAGTGCCTCTTTATAAAACTCAAACCTAATTTTCATTAGATTGGT
Organism: Dromius quadrimaculatus; assembly: GCA_963989225.1. NCBI lineage: Eukaryota > Metazoa > Arthropoda > Insecta > Coleoptera > Carabidae > Dromius > Dromius quadrimaculatus. Next base: position 32,929,416 of record OZ022328.1, on the reverse strand, counting down.
AGCTACGTTGCTTGATAACCTAACTGCTATTTTGGTATGTTAAAATACAATATATTTTGAAGAAGACTCTCAAATTATTTAGGTTCATATTTATTCATTTCTCAGCATTCAAATTGAAAATTTTTGAAAAGTATCCTTGATTTACAGAGATTATTCATCTGACAAGTCTCAGTATTACCAAAAGAATCGAATAAAAAATTAAATATTCTTTATCGATGCTTTCAAAATAGAAAATTTATCATTTTTTGTCAAATGTGAACCCAAATAGAAAAGATTGTATAAGATACACGTTTCGTAAGACATTTTAGGTCACTTGTTCATTAGAAAACTTGCCGCAAGTGGCTCGTTTATAATAATGATTATTAATTGTCACTTCACAGTTATTGAGAGTAAGTGAAGGATTAGAAGTATGATTTTCATTGGTTGTAGTACAAGACTCTGTTATATTTTTGGTGGTAGTGATTCTTCCGTTGGATAAAGCGTCATCACTTTTTGACGTATTGGCCATATTACTAATGGCAGAATTCATTCTTGAAGCAGTAACTATCTTACTTTGCATCGAATTGTCCACATAATTTTCAGCTGCGACTGGAGATCGTCAGCCATCAAGGTGTTTCTATGCTGATAGATCACCCCCAGCATCAACCAGAATTGTAGCTGATGAACGTCTAAAGTAATGACCGGTGTACTCTTTGTAATTATAGTCTAAGAGCTAGCTACATAAAAAACCTTGTTATCGCTACATGGCTAATTCCTTTTGTAAAAGGATAATTTTGTGTAGCCAAGTTCGAATCATGTTGTCTGCCAGCGCGAATCCGTGGCCTTTGAACATTTTGAACTTGATATTTCAATTCAAATTGCCAAGAAAATTTCTGTCAATTTTGACGGGAACAATGCCATTCACAATATCGTTTCCTTAGTTAAAAACTACTGCTGCCGTCAAACTGAAATTCCCAAAAGAAAAAGTATTCATCAAAAATTTAATATACTTTAAGGGAATTGGAACGATCAAAAATAAAACATTGTGAAAATTCTCATGTGCACTTAATCTAAGAGCTGGCTACATGAAAAAGCTTGTCATCGCTACATGGCTGATTCCTATTATGAAATACTCCTTTTGTATTAGCAAGTTCAAATCGTCTTGTCTGCTAGCGGGATCTTGTGCCTTATAGTGGGGGTGGCCGATGAAATAAGTGAAATTACGATATTAAATTTTCTATGAGATACATGTAATTTAATTATGAGAAAAGCTTCTATTTATTCTTGAGAAACAAGGTGAATTTCTGACTGTTTGCTTGTGGCTAAAGTGCTGGCATTAAGCGCGAAATTGGAATGAAATTTTAAATGATTATTTTTACCATCCAAATTTCGACCAATAGAATTGCACCATTCGACGTCACGTGGTACAACCTACACGGTTTTCAAGTGGAAATTTTTTGGAAATTTTGTCTGTTGGTTATTTATACAAAACAAAGAATATTCAGCCGCGTTGATTCAGCATCTGTCAAACTGACAGACAGATTGAATGTGAAAATGAGCAGATTCAGAATCGAGTCTCTGGAATATATTGATGAATTTGGATGGAAAAATAATCTTCCGAATACCATTCGTGATTAAATTTAACCTGGCAAAATTTTAAGATTGTTACGAGAGCTTGCTACCAATTTATTTGTTGATATTGATCAAAAATCACTCGCTTGACAGCTCGTGATTTTTCTGTCAATATCACTCAATAAATTGCTAAGCAACAAGCTTTTGTAACAATCTAAAAATTTTTCCGGTAAAATCTAACCACTTATGATATTATATATGAAAAAACTATCACATACATGCTTACCGATTAATTAAATGTTGTATTCATATATTAGAATAGCCATAATTTTATGTGAGATGGCAAGCAAAAAAATCATGTTAATAAAGTAGATGTCACAAATTAATTGTGACAAAGTTTATGCTGTGAAACAATTAGAATACAAAAATTCTGAAACATTCAATTATTTGTTCCACAAAATTTCAAATCTAAGAATCGGTTTTGACACCATCATCTCAGATCGGGGAGCAACTGTATACACGTATTTCGTCTTTATTAGGACTCGTCAGTACAGTACAGCCAAGAACCCAAGATAGTCAGCATGTGGCAGACAAGACGATTCGAACTTGGCCACATAAAAAGAACCTTTCACAAAAGGAATTAGCCATGTAGCGACAACAAGGTTTTTTATGTAGCCAGCTCTCCGTCTATTAGGTAATCCAAGATATTCCGCTACTAATTGTGGTGTACTTCCAAATTTATTCATACCAACACATTGTTTAGTGCATTTTTCGTTCACGTACTCTAAGAAGAGAGGCAAATGTTCCATATTGTCTGCAGTAGGTCGGTAATTGATATATTTTTTGCAAGTAGAATAAAAAGATTCTGATACTACAAATGAGCGTGAAGTTTCCGTTTTTGGATACAGAATATCAATTATTAATAATGTCCCAGTATCTATCACATCCTGTGATTTTGAATTCCGCAATTCTTGTTTACTACAAGCACTGGTAATACCAATAATCAGAATTATTTTGTCAAGTGAATATTTGCTGCCTGGTGCATTTTTCAAGGGGATGTTAATATCTTCTGGACTCAGTATTTTTGATTTCTTACTCTTGAAACCATCAGATTTTCTTTTAAGTAGAGATATTGATAGGGATTCTAGAACCGAGCGTTAAGGTAGTTTCCCTGCGACAGCCCCAAGCAAAAGTTTCATACCGTCTGCATTTAAAAATGGTTGATAATTTGTTCAAATAATAATCAATAGCTTTGTAAATCCCATATATACGTACTCGGTGCCAGTAAAATATACAATAGATATCATTTGCTTTCGTAAAATTTATTCTAAAAGTTCTTTTGAACTGACATTGCGAGTAAACTTTTTGATGGAACTATACGGGCTTTGCCTCAACACACAGAAAAGGTTGTCTATACAGACGACGTACTCTTATGTGTGCGAGTTAGAACGACGATCGTGGCCAATCGTGACAACGTTCCATTCCCCACCATTCGCTCATTCGCTTGCAAAATATGTCGTATGCAGAGCTGGGTAATACTTACAATAAAAATACTTACAGTATTACTTAAAGTGAATTGTGTACTTAAAGTACTTTACTTGGAGTACTTTTTCCAAGTGGTACTTATTACTGGTACTTAATACTGTAAGTAGAAAAAGTATTTTAAGTATTCTAAATGTTCTTTTGAACTGACATTGCGAGTAAACTTTTTGATGGAACTATACGGGCTTTGCCTCAACACACAGAAAAGGTTGTCTATACAGACGACGTACTCTTATGTGTGCGAGTTAGAACGACGTATTTTAAGTATTCTAAAAGTACTGTAAGTACTCAAAAATATTCTAAGTACTCAAAAGTATTTTAAGTATTTAAGATGCACTGTAAGTATTTATAAATACTTGAAGTATTCTAAAAGTACTTGAAGTGTTATAAATAGCATAGTTTTCACTTATAAATCCAGGTTGAAACTTATTGCATTTGGGCCAAATGGATTCCATGATAAGAGTTAAGTGTCATAGCATAGAGCTCAACAGACATTTTTTCATATTTTACAATCAAATATTGTAGGATGACCTTTTAGTATCATATCCAAGTGAGTGATCAGAAAATTATTTCCAAACAATGTATTTTATTATAATTTTCTTTTTATTATACCTTCTCCTTCATAATACAGATGGATTTTATTCCCAATTTATAATTTAAGAACGAGGAAAATTTGATAAGGAGATATATGAGTCGTTTAGTTACAAATCCGGCTAAATCAGTTGCATCTACTTTTGAGAAAACAATGATAAACTGATTTATGTCTTATTTGATGATATTCATATTCGCCCGATAAACGGAAGCAAAAGCAAGTTAGCGTGTAACTGAAGATCATTTAGTTCCTTCAGTTAGTTCAGTTGGCATATGATTTGGACGGATTTGAATTCCACTGACTTGGCCAGAATTGAGAATAACCACTTTTTTCCCTATATCATTTACATAGTACTGAGGCAATTTTGGAACTTAGTAGAAAAATACATCAGATAGACAAATTCACAAATATTGGGAAAATGAAAAAAAAAATAAAAATTATTCGACTGGGGGTTTTGGAATTAGACGACTCAAATTATTTTTCTGTAGAGAATTGGTACATTTATTTTTTTATATTGAAAGGAAAACAAAATATTTAAAGTAGCAGACCTTCAGAGATGACCTGCATAGAGTATTCAAATTTCTTACTATCAAATCTACAAAATCAACATTTATTGCCTAAATATTCCGCAAAACCAACGATTTTATCAGCTCTGATGACTTTTTCGACTTTTAGGGCGACGATAAAGTCGAAATCAAGAAAACAATAGATACGAACAAATTATCAGTGACCAAATTTGAATTGGAATTACTAGAATATTTAGTAGACAAACGAACAGATTCAGAAATGCGAAATGATTATCCTACCATTAGGTAGTTTATAAAATATGATACACTTCATCAGCACCCATAGAACGCATTTTTTTTTTGTCGGAATAATTAATTCACCAAAACTTCGTGCCTTAATTAATAAAATTTGTAAAAACTTATCAGTTATCACTTTTGAAAGCAAATAATAACTATAATACTACTAGGAACTAATTTCTCTACTGATTCTTTAAATAAACTTTAGTTTTATGAATTCAGTATTGAGCAGGTGCTGCTTCCTGGAATAAATGATTTTATTTTTGTAATTTAAAACTATGCTACTTGGAGATATCACTTGTAACTAATGATTGTACATCTAGTACCCCTATTAAGGACTGAGATATGTAATATTATGATATATATACTTATACTTAGTACTTAAGTACCTTGAGAAAAGTACTTTAAGTAATACTGGTACTTATACTGTAAGTATTTTTCTGAAAGTACTTAGTACTTAGTATTTCAGTACTTTTTTTGAGTACTTATCCCAGCTCTGGTCGTATGTAGCTAAATCTTAGTACTTCTCGAGATTATATCTGTCGAACTAGATGGTCAACCAGCTTGATTTTTTATATATATATATATATATATATATATATATATATATATATATATATATATATATATATATATATATATATATATTCGGGTTTATTGTAAGAAGAAAAAATACATGTCAAATACACTGTATCAAATATCAATATAATACACTAACTATAATAGACAAAGTACTCTTAAATTATACATAATACAGCAGTAGCTGTTTACCCGATTCCTATTCGCCATGCTTCTCTATCCTGGGCCTGGTCTTCTTCTAAATCTCGTTCTAGCATTGCATCTCTCATCCCTTCGTTCCATGATCTTCGCGGTCTTCCTCGTTTTCTTTTCCCTGGTGGTTTTCATTGCCACACTTTTTTTGGCCACCTATCTTCATCCATCCTCAGGACATGTCCGAACCATTTTAGACCCTTTTTCTCTATTCTATTTGTCACATCTATTTGAGCATCCATGCGATTTCTGATCTCTTCATTTCTTATATGTTCGATCCTGGAGACCCTTGCACTTCTACGCAAGTAGTCCATTTCCACTGTTCTGAGTTTTCTTTTTGTTTCGGCATTCAAACACCACACCTCACAGCCATAGCACATTACAGATTCAACAAGAACTTCTCCAACTCTCTTTTTAATTCTGATCGATATATTCTTATCCCACCACAATGAGTTCAATGCTCCTACAATTTTCCTGCCTTGTTGTATTCTGTTTTTAATTTCTTCTGTGCCTAGCCCATTCCTTGTTATTTTGGCTCCTAAATATGTGAAGTTATCCGTTTGCTTGATTTGGACATTGTCATTTATGAGTATCTCAAAATTGGCTTCTGTATTCACTGCCAAATATTCAGTCTTCTTTAAACTTACTTCTAGACCCCATTTCTCATATTCAGTGTATAGTCTTTTAATCATAAATTCTAAATCGTACGCGTCTTGTGCCAGCATAACCTGGTCGTCCGCAAAGTTCAATGTAAACAACGTTTGTTCTTCTATTGGAACACCCATCCCTCCACAATTCCTTTTCCAGCTTCGTAACGCAATTTCTACAAATACGTTGAATAACAGTGGCGACAGGCTACATCCTTGTCGAAGTCCTTTCGTCGTTTCGAGAGGATTTGAAAGTTTATTACCGATTTTTACATGTGCCTTGTTGTCCTTGTAAAGTTCCATTATAATTTTGATCAGGCGTGGGTCAGTGTTTATAGCTGCCAAAGCGTCCCATAGTTTACTCCTTGATTTTTTTTTTAACAATATTCGTGATATCCTGCTTTAGCTACTCTTCGTTTTTCATAAACTTTTTAATTTTAGTTCTAACGGTAGAATTAATGATGTGTTGTTTGCCTATGCATGGTCCATACGCTAAGTGTTAATTGAGTCAACTTCAATTATATATGTCTTGGGTTTTAGATGGTGAAACCTGTTCAAATTTCATAGAAGTGTTGTTCACATGGTCAGCAATACGTATACCAAATTTGAACAATTTCCTAATTCAACCATCTCGTGATGGAACTACCTTAAGTCACGCCAGCGTTACTTAACGTCAATAGTTTTCACGCCCTAACGTTAAGATGGTATTTTGAAATGTCAACGTGAAAGTTGAACGTTTATTTACACTGACGTTAGATCAACGCTAGCGTTAAATAATTCATTCCAAATTCTATGAAATGCGTGAAATCCAGCCAATCAAATTACAAGAAATTAAACAATTTCTTGTCATATTTCATTTTGACATTTCATACTTTTCAATCTCCTGGGTGAAAAATGTACTGTGTGATCTGGTTCAGGGAGTACTGGGAGTGCTCACTGCCATGTTAAACAACTGACACAAAAAATTATTAATTTTCTCCAAAGCCGCATGGTGGCACTGGCTGTTTTTTTCATTTATTTTATTTAAATTTGAATCTATGAAATAAGACATGAAATTTCTAAGATATTGAATTTCAGATTTCATAATTTAAATTTTCATTGCCACGTGAAAATTCAAATTATGAAGCCTGTAATTCAAGATCTTAGAAATTTCATGTCTTATTCCTTGATAATTCAATTTGATTTCTCATTATGACTATGAGTTCTCAAATTAATTTCGAAGCTCTTGATACAATGATACAATATTTTATACAAAAATAATATAATTACATATTTTATATATTGGTGCAATAATAATATTTCCTATATCTCTATAAATTACAATTTATGGTACATGACAATCTCTTGATTCACCTTTTTTACACAATAATAAAAATTCTGAGAGTATTTTCGAATGATAAAAGCGATGAATAGATACAGTCATAGATAATTACATAGAGTTAGAATCAGTAAAAAACATTTCACATAAAAGTATAAAATACATCATCGGGATCAAAATCTTCACTAAATACGTTATTGTGTGAACAAAACTACACATTGTGAAGACCGGCAGAAAATATACATTTTGTCCTCCACACCGAGTAAATTAATACACTTTTTGAGTTTTGCGTTATTGTTGGGATGAGAAATTCAGGTAACAATATTCGGACAAGTAATTCGTCTCAAATATTTCTTGCTCTTCTCGAATTATAGGTGATCGTAATGTTTGATTCATCTCAATAATCACTTGCAGTTACGAGAATTGTGATGAATGGAAAGTTCTGAGTCCTAGATACTTTCTGCTCTTTTTGAACTCCAAATGAATGACAGAACCGTTAGCTGGAGCTGAAGGAAGGGGAGCGGTAGTAACCTTGAAATTATTATGTCAATTATTTACTCATAATAGCAAAAAATAAAGTACTTATATACTTACTAATTACTTGCGGTACGTCGATTTCAATGCCTTCTTGCAGCGTCCAACCGCAAGTCATTGTATGGGATCAAAAACAGCATGAAGACGACTCTCTTGTCCACTTGAGTATCTATTTGTTCGTTTGCACCACACAAAAATAACCCCATCTCAAAATATTCTTCTGATTGAATTGAGAATAGTCTATTTCTCTTCAAAATATTTCACACAAATTTCGTACTTATATCGAATAATCGCTTTCTTTTTGTATGAAAAACCCTCTTCGACGCAACAAGGTTTCTTGTAGCTCATCTAAAAAAGTAGTAATGTTCATATTAATCCAGATTTTTAACATAAATTATTTGTATATACTTCATATTTACTAAAATGTATTCAAAAATATTGCTGATCTAACTTACTCTTCCAGTTTTGCTCAGAATTTTAAAATATTTTCCATTTTTGCACATTCGACATATTTTCACAAACAAAATCAACACTGATCAACAAACATTAGTTGTCAACCTGGTTACCAATCAGATTCCAGCAAAATATTTTACTGCGCAGAAGCTACTGAAACCTAGCACACACAGCTAGAAATTTTAACTCTCTCCAAAGACGCTAGATAGCGCAAAACTGTTCAATTTGCTTCATAAGAGTGAAAGCTCCCAGTACTCCCTGATCTGGTTATTATGAATGGAATAGAGAAGGGAAAGATTGCTATTCAGTTTAGTAAATATTGAGGAAACTATTCGACATATTCATTTAACCAATAAATGCTTCAAAAAACTATTTCCAATTTATATAAAATGTTATACAAGCTTCCAAACTGGAAATCATTTATTTTGCAGCATATAATCCAGCATCTTTTCATAAACGAAAATAGTACAGAAAAAAAGCAAGATATATCAAGAACGCGGTAGTGTATGCTGATTTTTCAGTAATGGTTCAAGTAGAAGCTTAACTAAATCTTGATTTAATGTTTGTACTAGAAAACTAGATCAACGGAAGCTGAGTTCATAGGTTATAAAAATTAACTTGAAATAGACAAAGCGTTCTATTCTGATGAAGCTGTTAATGAGAATAGTACTACCTATGCATGTATATGTGCAGAGAATTGATTCTAGTGAGACCATAACAGAGCGAAGAGAAATTAAAGTTAGAAGATTTTGAATTTCTATTCCAACACTCAATCTCTTGATTACAACAGTGAATATCTTAATTGCAAAGTAAAATTTCACTATAATAACAAAAAGACTGGAATCAACGAAGTGAGGAATATACGTTAAGATATCTACATTTGAAATTTTTATTTTAACAATGAACCTATTGATGACGTCAATAAATATCTTGATTGAAAAATGAGATTTCATTCTTATTTTATTGAAACTTCAGTCATACATGCACGTTGACAAATTTAGTTATCCTCCTAGAATATATACTGTTCAATTTATGAGATAAACTCATAATTATCTGATCTTAGTTCACGATTCAAAAAGAAGTGATAGATACTTCAAAACATCGAGCTACTTTCTAATTCGCAATGAAAAATTTGGAATACTTCTTGATTTTGCAAATTTGGTCTTGGAGTAATTATTCAAATTTTGAGTCTGAGGAAATCTTTCAATTCTTAAAAGTTTGATCTTGTTATGTGAGACCAATCTCGAATTTGCTCATCTCTATCGCTGAATGTTGTTTCTTTGACTTATTTTGTAGAAGTAGTTGGATATTTCTACTATTCCTATATAAATAACCTGAAAACGTAACACTTAACGCTGCCAAATGGCTAGCTTGCCTTTACGTCGACTATCGGCGTGAACTTGAATCAACTTTCAGGTTCAGAGAGAAGAAAATGTCAAAACGGGAGTTAAGTTCAAGTTAACGCTCGACGCTTGGTTACAGAATCCCTAAGAATAATTGAGGATGCGTAGCCATGTCAATGTTGTTCAAATTTATTGTTGTTCTGAACATAAAGTATATTGTGAGTGATATATTTCTGGGATTTCAGTCAATCTATTTAATTTTATTTCTTTTCTGCCTTACAGTTTCAGCTGCACCTCAGCCATCCTCAAAAGCGCTACAATTTTTTTTTATTACTAATTATTTGTATATGAATGTCAGAAATACTTTCAAAGGAATTATTGTTGAGAAAATTGAAGTTATACATTGGTTTAAAATGATATTAATATTAAAAAGCGAAAAAAAGAGAAATTTTCTCTTGTCATTTACCACACCCGACATCTATGGAAGGCGTTGGCTAACTGCGTGTTAAAAATCGTGCGTGTAGGCATTGTCAGAAAATACATATTGACACTGGTGGAAGTTTGTCAATTGTGGTGTCAATCAATTAAAATTGTGCATCACGCAAGGTGTCAAAAATATAAACAAAAATCAAAAAAATAACATGAGCCTAGATCTTAAGGATATTGTTGTAAATCGTGCCAAGCGCTACAGTATCTGTCTTTTAATTAATATTCTGTTTGTCCTGTTTTATATGCAACATCTCTAATGTAAGTCTTTTATTTAAGTTTACTCCATCATGAATAATACTAGTTTCATCAGAATTGAATGTATGACTTGAATCAATGCGATTTTTAACACGCAGTCAGCCAACGCCTTCCATAGATGTCGGGTGAGGCAAATGACAAGAGAAAATTTCTCTCTTCTCCGCTTTTTAATATTGATATTATTTTTAACCAATGCATAACTTCAATTTTTTAAACAATAATTCCTTTGTAAGTATTTCTGACATTCATATACACATAATTTGTAATAAAATAAAATAGTAGCGCTTTTGAGGATGGCTGAGATGCAGCCAAAACTGTAACGCAGAAAAGAAATAAAATTGAATAGACTGAAATCCAAAATATATCACCCACATTATTTACAAATCCAGTCAGCGTCAACCATTTTATCCAATAAAGTATATTCCCCAGGAGGTTCCATATTTCTCGACAGATCTTCAAAATATACTACAAACACATTTTCTGAAAATAATGTACCTTTATTTTTCAGTTTCTATTCCACAAAGTTTTGGTAATAGTACATTACATCTGAGGTGGGAAGTATTTCATCACAGCCGAGAGCTTATTATATGACCGAGAGGCGAAGCCTCGAGGATCAGATATAGCTCGAGGCTGATATGAAATTTTTACCGAAGTATGTATACTATTTCATTCACAATCATCCCTATTCTTCTGAGAAATAATTGATCCAATCTCGTTCTTTTTTTAACAAAATAAATTGATGTAGTAGTCTTTGAAAACAAAAATGTTTTGAAAAATTTAACTAATTTGACGTCTGTAGGATCTATGATTTATGAATCAAGTTATTTATACGTTTATCCATTGAATTGTGATAAGTGCAGATATCAATAAGTTATAACAGTGAAATATAGCTATACACTTGTCCCAAATCGAACGAAAGTGCTACGTATATGAGTTCATAGCGATTTTGTTCATAATTTACAAATTTATGATTTCATAAGACATATATTGACATAGAATTGCAACATAAACTCGCTTCTTCTCAATATTAATCGTTTTATCTGGATCATTAGATTATATGATCGGTAATTCTGCCAGTACGGATTATTTTACTCCAACAAAGATTTATGACTGATGCTGGGTAACCCTGCATGAACATTTCTCACCCAAGAGATGGAAGTATCGCTTCCGATCCGTGAGCTAGTCATTTCAGTTGGAAATTACATACTTCCTGACCTCCAAAAAGATAGGAATTACCATATCACTATAATGATTGTGAATAAATATTATTGTATCTGTCACTAAATTTTCTCGGTAGTAGATTAATCTCAACCTCACGTACTTTTTCTGTAATATCTGGTGGAGTACAGTTTTCTTCTTCGCTGTCATACATTTTGTAGCTGATATAAAGGATAATTATCATATATTTGTTACTATTACCGCCATTTACCTTTCCACCGATTTTATTCATTCAATATTCAACTTGGTCAAGTAACAATGGTAACAAAAGTCAAATAACTGTTCATTGTTGACGTGAAGTATGAACTATGAAGTGAGTTACAAATGAATGGAAATATAGAATTTGATACGAAATAAATGTTTTTAATAAGTTGAAAATCTCAGTATTTCAGAATGATTCACTAACAAACATAATTGGATATTTGGGATAAACTGTATCATCCTAGAAAATCTGAACAAAATGTCAAAATATTGTAAGTATTGCTAGCTTGAATTACCGTGATTATTCTATATTTTACTGAACAGCGTGCGTAAGAAGGAAGTTACACTGTATGTGAAACGTACTTAATTTGTCATTGGCATAGTGGTCATAGAAAAAGTTATTCATCACCTTGAGTGGTCCTTACAGTACATTGGCTATTGGAGGAAAATTATATCTGAATAATTTTATTGGTCAATACATGATATATGTTCAAAAAATATTGATTAAAATAATCTGCTACGTCTTTGGGGTTTGTAAAAGATTTTTTAGACGATCATAGCAAAAAAGTTGTTCCTATGGCTCCTTTTGCGGCCGTGAAGCTTCACTTTTTTGTACAAATCTGTCATATTTTACTTTTTGAGACTGATCTGTCAAATTTTACTTTTTTGGGACTGATCTGTCAAAAACTACTTTATGAACACTTCATACCTACCTACATGGGCTGCTTGATGAACTCTTTGAGAAACAGTTTCCGCCGAAATACATATTATATTCTTCCGTCAACCTTCATAGTTCGTGCAATTCAAGAAATTGATACGCATTCTGTTCAAATGTTACTTTGATTACAAGACAATAAAATAAAACAATTTCAACGGTAACTAAGATTGACAATTGCAATGTTTTAGAAATAAATAGATAAAATTCTGTACTTTTGAGTTATTTCGTGATGATCGCCTAGAAAACGTTGTGTGCACCTCGGCCTACAATTCTTTTTAGGTCTCACCTGAACTGCAGCCTCATTCGATCAAAAAAGATAACCTTCACGGCCTTGATACACAAATAACTATTTTTTCAATTTTTACTTACTTGTACAAAGTAACAAGTGAGTATCGTGAAACCGACAAAATTCACCTATCGAGATTTTGATGGGAATATCGTTTTAAGCATCCCTGAATCCATTTTGACTATTTTTGGCTTGATGTCAGTATGTATGTTCGTGCGTGCATGCGTGCGTGCGTTCGTGCGTAACTCGCAAATCTCTAAACTGGTTGAACGTATTATGCTGAATTTTCATATTAAAGACTGGTATAAGCTGCTGATTTGCACCTCGCATTATGGTTGCAATCGCCTGTACCAGAAGTGCACTTTACTTGGAACTATTTTCGAATTTTCCGCATAAATCCAGAATGAACAACCGTAGGATGTTAAAATTCAGTATTTGAACTTAATGTTGCATGAGAATAGTTATCTTCTATTTTGTATGAATCGGCCAAGCCAGAAGTGCACTTTACCTCAAACTTTTTTTGAATTTTTTGCATGAATCTAGAATGATCATCCATAGCATATTGAAATTTCGTATTGAGCACTTCTATAACATCTTATTGTACAACTTGCATTATGATTGCGATCGGCTAACGTTGAAGTGCACTTTACTTGAAACTTTTTTTAATTTTCCGCATAAATCCAGAATGACCAGCCGTAGGATACTGGAATATAGCATTTAAAATTGATGTAGCATCTAAATAGTCATATCCTATTCTTGTACCAATCGGCTAAGCCGGAAGTGCACTTTATATTACAGACTTTCTGAATTTTCTGCATAAATTCTAAACAATCAGTCGTAGAATATATAAATTCTGTATGAGGCACTTTTATAATATCTAGTTGTACACCTTGCATTATGATTGTTATCGACTGAGCCGGAAGAGCACTTTATTCGAAACATTTTTTGAATTTTCCGCATAAATCCAAAACGATCGAACGTAGATTGCTGGAATATAGTATTTAGGACGACTATACCGTCTTGATGCTCATATCCCATTTTTATCGAGATCCACCAAGCCGGAAATGCACTTTACTCGACTGTCTTTTGGAATTTTTCGCATAACCTCGAACGGTCAGGTGTAGAATATTGAAATTTGGTATTTCAGTCTGCTGTAGCATCTGAATGCTTGCTATTTTTATGACAATAGACTAAACCAAAAGTGCACTTCAGTAGGAATTTATTTTTAAATTTTGCGCATAAAATCAGATCTGTTGGTAGTCGTAGAATTTTGAAAATCAGTATTTAGGAATGTTGTATGTTAAAAATAATGACCTACTATTTCCATAGCAACCGAAATGGCTGATAGAGCATTTTACTTGACAGATTTTCAAAATCTCTTGGGTAAATCCAAAATGATTAACTATGGAACGATGAGATTTTGTGTTTGATTATACATATCCAATGATATATACACGATCAAGCACAAAATCACATTATATTATATATATATATATATATATATATATATATATATATATATATATACATATATATATATATATATATATATATATATATATATATATATATATATATATATATATATATACATCCAATGATGTACAAGTTAGTCACGTGATGTTCTCGTCAGATTTTTATCTATAGAAATATAATCTGCAGAGTTCTGAAGCTGCGATGAATAAAAGTCGTATTACTCTATTACTTTTTATAAATTTCGTATTGATAACTCAAACATATAACAAAAAATTACTACTCATTCATAAGCCACCAAATTCGAATACTATTTTAATTGGATCGATTAAATTGCCACTCTGCCCAATATCCCTTCTGAAACTGATAATATTCAAATTGATCTAACTAATTTTCTGAAATGGGCACCTTTCGTTGGATTAAGTGGCTTTGTCAGAAAATCCGCCGTCATGTCACTTGTTGAATAATATTCATAATTCATTTCTCCGGATTTTTCGAGTCTTTTATAATATGACATTCCACAGTAATATGTTTGGACCTATTTTTGATACACTTATTTTCCAAAAGGTTTAATGTACTCTGACTATCTTCATACTCAATAATAAAGTTCATGTCCTCATCTAAATCAGTTAATAACTTTTTAATCCATTTTATTTCTTGACAAGCTTCACTGAGAGATACGTATTCAACTTCAACTTCTATCGATAAGATGCACGTGATTGATTTCTACTGAACCAAGAAACTGTACTCTCATGTAATTTTATCAAAAAACCACTAGTTGATCTTTGGTCTGAGTTATCCCCAGCCCAATCGTCATCTGCATATTCAATGAATTCACCTCCTTCTTCCTATCCCCAAAAGTTAATTTCAAATTTATTGTTCCTTGTAGATATCTGAGTATCCTTTGAATTTCTGTCCAGTCATTCTTATTTGGATTACTTAACTTTCTACCTAATATTGATATAGATGATGCTATATCTGGTCTAGAAAAATATAATAATGAACCTATCGCTTGATGGTACAATTCGTTATTTAGTAAGATTTCTTTATTTTTTTCCATTATTTTTGAAATATCCTGGATTCAATGGTATTCGTGATATCTCACAATTTTCTATTTTGAATTTTTTCAAGATGGTTCCAATATAATTCTTGTGATATATCAAGAATATTTCATCATCTCCTCTTTCAACTTCTATACATATAGTCTAACCATCGAATGAACGTTGACTCCTTAATTATTTTATACATGTGGTATTCTCTCAAAACATTTAGCTAGGTCTAGAATTGCAAAGAAAACTGACATTTACAAGTAACCACTGAGATACTGGACTAGAAATCCCCAGAAATACATTAACATGAATGTTCTTAATACCACTGGATTACCTACTGGAGACATTGAAAATGAGCTTAGGAACAAAGTCTCAGAGATGTATTACGAGTCATTTGTCTCATTACCAAAGTATCAGGCAGATAGATAACTTAAGTGACAATTTTCAATATGTGGCAACTGTGGATTTCTGCTAATTTCAATAGAAATGAGTTCTCTTTTAAACCATTCCTACAAGACATATACAACATATTTGGTTGGAATCAAAATAAATAAGGAAAAATATTTGCGATGCACCCCTGTCTTGCTCTCTACTAGCCTGTAAATATCGTAGTCATCCATCTATTTCAAGCAAGTTATACTAATGTATTTCTGGGAACTCCTAATCCAGTATTTGAGTGGATACTTTCAAAAATTCTTGGGGCCTGAATTCTAATCTTTGCTAACCATGCTGTTATAAAGTTTAGTTTCCTTTGAAATTTGAATAATAGCTAAATGTTCTGAAAAAAAAACCACATCCATAAAATAATTTAAGAGTCAACTTTCATTCGATGGTTAAACTGTAAATTGTACTTTAAGCCGCCTAGTAGTTTTCCTTCAGTGCTTATTCAGAGAGCTGACGACGGCTTTACTGATTGTTACGGTTAAAATCTTCACTACGCCTATTTTAAGCAACTCTTCTAGCCCGGGTGAAATTCATGGTTGTCTTCAACAAGAAATTGTTGCGCGGGAAGTTTTATTGATTTTTGATAAATTTTTCAAAAGATTCCCTGAAAAACGGAGATTCGAGGTTTTTTAGAATGAGTCTGATAATAAATTCTGGTAGATTAAGTTGTGTTACTTTTGTTGATTTCGTTCTGTGAAGATTTGGTACGAATATTATATTCGGATTTTTGGCAGCACAACTCATGAATTATCTGATCAACGGTATTTACCGGATTTGTTGAGTCCACAACAATTTGTTACACATTTAGCCGTATTTCATCTCAGGCCTTTGTTGGTTTTCGCTTTTATTTTGTGAGTTCGTTCTTCTTTTGGAATCGATTCAGATTATTGGGTGCATATTTTGGACTACCATCACTGGATTTTTTTCCCTCACTTGACGTGACGATTTGTGTGTTGTGACTCTACCACCGATCGGGCAGTCAAAATTTCGTATCCGGTAACCATAGCGCACGAGCAGCCAAAATTTCGTATCCGGTAACCATTGCGCATGCTCTTAACAAACATAACAACACACAAAAGGACGAACTTGAGGCAGCTGGAAACTTCCAGATAAGCTATTTTTACGTTATCCATTGAGTCACATTTGGTGGTTACGATTTAGTTGTTGTAGTCCAAATTATTATTTGAAATGTTTTATTTTATCTGTAATAGCTGGCCGCCAGTGTCAATGGATAGTTGGCGAATTCAAGTTTTTGTCAAGTCATAATTTATTCTAATTATTTAACCATTTGCATGCTTTACTTTGCAATTGTAGATGTGAACTGTATCTCGTAACCCGTGCTCATCGTGCTAAGTAGGTAGGAAATTCGCACTTCATTTTAATCCATGCGCGACGCGAACTTCAAAACAGTACTGATTCGACTCGTTCGTGAATTTGTGTGCCTATTTATTAGTTCATTCTACGTATACCGGAGCCCTGGGTGCTACACTGCTCACCTGCTACCTTAATCAATTCAACATACGATTGTTAGTATAACGACGTTTGATCTGATTACTTGAAGGGAACTATTTTGATATTTTACTGCTATAACTTTATGAATTCCCATATTTTGTTATATTCAAATTTTGCACGCTCATCAATTCGTATTGTCAACAATAAATTTGAATAACTGGCTCACATTCTACTTATTGAAATTCAAAGAATTGTTTCTCACAACTGTAACATTTGATTTTATCTCTTCTTCAAACATTAAATTCATTACATTGAAATATTTTGGTATTTCATCTTGTCTTTTTGCTGTCAACGTGCTAGCAGTGATTCTAGGTTTGTGTGTTCATTGTTCGATGGCCCAACAGGTTTACTATCGTGAGGTAAGTAATTTTTTTTTTCTACAGTCACTATAGAATGATATCCATTCCACACGCTGTAGCGTGCGGAATAGGGGTCATTCCGAACGCTTAAAAGTTCCTAGGAGAGCCGCGTGACGTCGCGAAAAAACTGTTGCATTGCTGTCATAATTTCATTTCTCTTTGATTTTATTATCATTCCTCTCCAAGAAAATATCAATATGAGTAATTTTATCAAAGTTTGATGAATTGGAATGAAATCAATTAAGCAAATTCTTTCTCAAAAAATTGCATATTTTGGTTATAAATATTTCCGCGAACACCTTTGACTGTAGAAAAAATAGCATCCGTCACTCGTGCGAATAGATCATTCCATGCTCATGTGAATCCTGCCACTCGACTTCGTCTCGTGGCTGAATTATTCGCATTCGCATGGAATGATCTCCATTCCGCACTTGTATCGGAATATACTATTTCCTCCTTTTCCCTTTCGCGGCGGACTTTCCCGCATCGGTTGGTCGGCCGACTGAAATGTTGGACCAAATTCGGCATTGGCCGACTGGCGCCTTTTCAAACACCTTTGTCGATCTTATAATCTTATAGAATAGTGTGCAGTAGTAGTGTGCAGATGTGTTTTTTTTGTTCTTGCAGTATTTTACAGTTTTCTTTCTCCTTTACGACAATTTATTTATTTTTTATTCCGATATCATAATGCCTGATACGAGAAGTAGAGCTTATGATGATGAAGCTACATCATTTAAGAAAGCTCTTGATAGTGCGGTTGCAAATATCATAAAGAAATTTGAAGCCTCTATTTGTGATTTAAAATCGGAAATAGTGTCTCTGAGAAGTGAAGTGCCTGAGTGTAAATCATTTATTGCTACTCAATCTGATACCATAAAGCAGCTGTCTCTGGTTTCTCCTGCTTCTGTGAGTCAAACTGCTCCAATTGTTGAGGCAACCACTTTCAAATGCCACATGCGCCTGCTCAACCATCAGCGCCACAGACTAAACGCACACACTCTTTCACTCTGGGTGCGGCACAGAGCCTCACTGGGAGCAATTTAGTGGGTGCACCTCGCAAAGCTTGGCTTCATATCAGCAGAGTTGCTGATAAAAATGCTACGAAAGATGATATTCTCAATCATCTTAAGCTGCTGAATCTCGACAATGATTGTGTCTGTGAGAAAGTCCTGCACAATGGTAATTATAGTTCGTTCAAATTGGGAGAATCCTATTCCCTTTGTGATGAATATCAACGTCCGGATATATGGCCGGAAGGACTTGCTGTACGAAGATTCTGGTTCCCAAAAAATAAAAGTAGTAAAAATAGTTCCGAGGATTTTTTTAGAAGGAAAGGCGGGAACAGTGAAGATCGCTGCCTAGCGAGTGTCTTCTGTTACTACCAGAACGTTCGGAGTATCAAGAACAAAATTGAAGAATTTTATATTGGTACGTCGGACTGTGAATTTGATATTATCGGACTTACTGAAACATGGCTTCATGATGATATTTCTAGCTCTGAGCTCTTTCCACCTGACTCCTACACTGTATTCCGTAAAGACAGAAATTTCGATACATTACAAGATACGCGCGGTGGCGGTGTTCTATTCGCTTTTAAAAATAAATATCACGTTGAATTCATTTCTCGTAGCGATTTATTGTCTTCTCTGCCCTATCTTGATATGATTATTTGTAAATGTGCTCTAACTAATTGTACCTTAATTTTTATTATAGTTTATTTTCCACGAACTCCAGATAATACTGATCTGGAACTTTTTACTAATTATATTGTACAATTTTGTGCACATAAGACAACTGTTTTACTAATGGGCGATTTCAACATTCCGAATTATATTAATCAATTTGACACTACTCATTCATTATTGAATGTTCTCTGCAATTTTATAGCTTTTTGTAACTTCAAACAATGCAACAATATTCGAAATGTTAATAATCGTCTATTAGATCTTGTTTTCACTGACATTACTTGTGAAGTCGCAATTGATGACACTCCAATGGTCAAAGTGGATCCTTATCATCCTCCACTAAATATTGTTCTAGATCTTGATGAAATTAAAGTACATAATTTTGCAACAAACTTTATTCCCAAATCTTACAATTTCAGAAAAGCAGATTTTTCATCATTATATGAAGCTTTTTTGGAATGCGATTGGTCGCGTATCCATCTAGCTTCCAATGTAGATGAAGCTTGTTCAATTTTCTACAAAATATTATATTCGATTATAGACGATCATGTGCAATTGTATAAAAATATC
Organism: Dromius quadrimaculatus; assembly: GCA_963989225.1. NCBI lineage: Eukaryota > Metazoa > Arthropoda > Insecta > Coleoptera > Carabidae > Dromius > Dromius quadrimaculatus. The sequence continues at coordinate 32,909,603 of OZ022328.1, read as the reverse complement.
AGGAAGAGATGGCCTCCGTGGTTTACTCGTGAAGTTATATCTAATCTGAAAGAGAAGAATAAGCTCTATGTGAAATGGAAAAAATCAAAACATATTACTTTCTTGGAAGAATACAAATCATAGCGATCTACTTTAAAGAAACCAATTAGAGGTTCGTATAAAAGCTATATTTGTAATATTGAGAATAAATTATCGAGCGATCCAAAACAATTTGGTCTTATATTCGCAGCAAAAAATGTATTACTAGAATACCTGGCGTCATGAAATCTGATGAGGGAACATGTGACAGTCCGCAGTTAATATTAGAGTTATTCAAAAAGTACTTCAGTAGTGTCTATACAGATTCTTCGGCTTGGTCACCTAGCTCTCCAACATATGCTAATGATACCTGCCTTAATTCATGTAATGTTAATATAATATTCACCGAAGAATGTATTTTTAAATCAGCTCTCAAACTTAAAAATTCCATGACTACTGGCTACGATAAAATACCTAGTTTTGTAGTCAGAGATTGTATAAACGCATTTTTAACGCCATTGTTATACATTTTCAACATTTGTCTATCGACTAAGTCATTTCCTGATATATGGAAATATTCGAAAGTTTGTCCTGTTCTTAAATCTGGTGACCCAGCTGATGTTCATAATTATAGACCTATCGCAATTTCATGCAATTCCGCGAAGCTGTTTGAGATCATGTATGAACAAATATTTTTGCAGGTCAAACATTCTATTACTAAATTTCAACATGGATTTTATCCGCATCGTTCAACAGCAACGAATCTTTGTATTTTCTCCCAATATAAAGCTGAGGCCTTAGATTCTAAATGCCAAGTTGACGTTATTTTCACGGATTTTTCTGAAGCTTTTGATGAAATTGATCATGGTATCTTATTGAATGAGCTTCAGAGCTTTGGCTTCAATAACAGTATAACTAATTTACTCAATTCGTATCTTACCAATCGCTTCCAATATGTTTCATATAATAGTTACGAATCTACACTTTATACAGCTGAATCTGGAGTACCACAAGGTTCTAATCTCGGACCATTGCTGTTTCTTGTATTTATCAATAATATCACCAATAATTTAGACTGCAATGTTTTACTTTATGCAGATGATGTCAAAATATTCAAACGAATCAATGATGTTCAGGATTGTCTTTTGTTACAACGTGATATAGATAATATGTTCGAGTGGTGTACTACAAATAATCTGTTCCTTAATATTACTAAATGCAAAGTTATGACTTTTTCTTGTAGAATACAGTCAATTACTTTGGAGTACAAAATTGACATTCAATTATTAGTGCGTATTAGTACTTTCAAGGATCTAGGCGTTCTTTTTGATCCTGGTTTAAGTTTTGTGTATCATGTCAATGAAATTATCTCTGCTTCGAATAGAATGCTAGGCTTCTTGATAAGAAACAGTAAATGTTTTAAGAATATTAGTTCATTTCTCTGCATTTACTATGCTTTCGTGAGGTCAAAGCTTGAATATGCGATTTTAATATGGTTTCCAGATTATGACTGTTATAGATTACTGTTAGAAAATGTGCAACGTAAATACTTAAAATATATGTGGTTTAAGATATTTTATATTTATCCTCCACAGGGAACTGATTATAATATTTTACTCGATCAATTCAACTGTATTTCTATTAAAGATAGGCATGATTCTATTGCATTGAAATTTCTCAGGAATACTATACAAAATAATATTGATTGTCCTAATCTTCTAGTGCAACTTAATTTTCGTATACCGCGCTTTTCATCTCGCCTGTTCAATACTTTTTATCCGCCAGTTTCAAAAAAAAATGTCTTAGCTAAATCACCTTTATATGTTATGTGTTACTTATATAATAATGCCTCACAGGCACGGGATATAGATATATTCATATGAATTTGGCAATATTTTTTTTGTTTTATCTGTCAATTCTATATTTACTTGTTTAGGACTTTGTAGTCTGTTTAAGTAATGAAGATTATTATTATTATTATTGTTATTATTATAAAACCCACACTGTCTCCACTGAGTTTTTAGTCGAGGTCCAATAGTCCTTGCCCGGGATCTTCCAAAAGGATCGTAGCAGGATGTATCAACGTAAGATAAAATAATATGAAAAATCTGACGTGGACATCACATGACCTACTTGTAGATCATTGGATATATTTTTTGCATATAATAATACGATAACCAAATACAGAATTTCATCATTCCACGGCTTATCATTCTAAAAATCCGTCAAATGAAGTGCGCTTTCGGTCCAGTTGGTTGCTATGGATACAGTAGGTCATCATTCTTATGCTACAACATTTCTAAGTACTGATTTTCAAGATTCCACGGCAAACTGTTTCGAATTTATGGGCAAAATTTGAAAAACAAATTTCAACTGGAGTTCACTTCCGGTTCATTCTATTCTCATGAGAATAAAAAAACGATCATTTAGATGCTACAACCGACTGAAAAACTGACTATCAATACTTCACAGTTAATTGTTTTGAATTTAAGCAAAAAATTCCAAAAGACTGTCAAGTAAAGTGCACTTCCGGCTAAGTCGAACTCAATGAAAATAGAATATTATCATCTTAAATACTGAATTCTAACATTCTACGTTTGATCGTTTTGGATTTATGCGCAAAATTCAAAAAATGTCTGGAGTAAAGTGCACTTCCGGTACAGAATATTTTGATCATAAGGCAAGATGCACAGCCAGATATTACAGAAGTGCTCAATTCAAAATTTCGATATTCTACGACTTGTTGTTTTGAATTTATGCGGAGAATTCGAGAAGTCTGTTATATAAAGTTAGCTTTCGTCTTAGCCGATTGATATACAAAAATATAAGATAACCATTTAGATGCTACCGCAAGTCCAAATACTGAATTTTGGATTTACGCGGAAAATTCGAAAAAAGTTCGAAGTAAAGTGCACTTTCGGTACAGATGATTGCAGCCATAATGCGAGGTTTACATCAAGACTCAATACCAGTCTCGAATACAAAATTTTATCATTATACGTTTGACGGGTTTGAGATTTGTGAGTAATGAACATTCGTACGCACATACATACGTACCAACATCAAGCAGAAAATGGTCAGAATGAACTCAGGGATGTTCAAAACAGATTTTTCCATCAAAATCTCTGATGTGAATTTTGTCGGTTCAACAATACTTTCTTGTACTTTATACAAGTGAGTCTGGCAGTATCTGTCCCTTGCGTTTCAGGTACAAGGTAAAAATTTAAATCTTTGATGTAATGATGTAAGACTGTTCTCAAAATCTATATTATTAGAAAATGATTGAGAATCTCAAAAATAATATTTCCTGCTTGATTATTATTTTTTCATGAATCCACGTAAAGTCTGAAATTTTTTTATATGGGGCATAATACATATAGTTTGAATTATGGAATGCCAGACCAGAATGTTGTGTGGAAACTTCGGAAGGAATATTCAAAAAATAATTATTAGAAGAGTTTTTCAGGTGTAAACTAAGAACGTAGGACGCATTTGACTCAATGAGATAAAAGAATTATATGGTGATGCGCTCCACGTTCTCAGGTCTAGGCTAGTAGTTGGTTCCTATTTTTTTTTGAAAAACGTAGTGGTTCAAAAGTTATTTTCAATTTTAATTTTTACCCACAATTCAGTCTTCATTTGTTTGAAAAAAAATCATATGAAACTAATTTTTGTACCTCGATGCATCAATTTTGCTATTAGAGACAGGTGTACAGAGCACAAACGCTGTACCAAATCTTCGATACCACTGTCAGCATAGTAAGCCTACAATCTGCCCGCTTTACTTTACTAAGTACACTTGCCTACTATTTTTATATCCACAGAAAATACAGCGTGCTACAATCGATTGAATATTGTATTGTCATCGATAACTGAGCTACTGTAAAAGTTTGTTCGTGCTGGTTAGCTGAGAAGTGACTGAAATTTCGATTACAAGATTCCATACAAACAAATGGATAGGAGATAGGAAAGCAATTAATATTATATTTTCATCCAGTTCTGAGCTATATTTGAAATTTCAAATCTCTAGCTCATCGGGAAATTAGTTTAAAATCGATTGTAAGATTTGTACCAAACAAACTAACAGACAAACAAAAAAGAGATGCGATAGAAGCGTTGTGGTATTAACAATCTATCACTTTTGTAGTAATTGTTGCCACAAACAGATGGCTGAAAGATGCATAGGCAGCTGAGCTTTTCTTCTTCAGTAGCTTTCAGTTAGTATTTTATTTCTATCGGTTTCTCCATTCGCAACTGAAATTAACGTTTGGGATAGCACAAAATGGCGAGTTCATACTCAATTAGTAGGTATATGTCAAAGCCAGACTAATCACGATTTCAATCATTATTGTTCGATTGATTTAGATCAAATTCAACTGTATCTAGAAGTATGGATTTCACTATAAGAAAAATTATTAGTCTTTTTTTGCAATAAAATCAGGAATGACATGCTTTGATAAAGGGGATGTCAGAACCAAAAGAGGGGTCTAAGTTCAATCCTATAATAATAGTAGATTCTCATAAGTATAATTCTATAATAATAGTAGATTTTCAATATTCTTGTCTTGCATCTTATAATTCAAACTTATTCTATCATCCTTTATATAAAAAAATACGCCGGGCCTTGAAAAAGTTTTTTTTCTCTAGATTATAAATGAGTCTAGCGACATGATAACAACAAATAATCGAGCAGAGAATGTTATTTCATAGATTCTCAATTATTTTCTATTAATTTAGGTCCATATTCTCACCTCTTGAAATCGCACTTGAACAATTATGCATTTTCTCATATACCTGTATTAAATCATATAGCGCGATCTTCTTCTATTACTATTCTTGCTGAAGTAGCGCACTTTTAAGAGGTGAGAATACAGATCATAAAGTTTAAAAACAGTCTTACATCATGACATCAAATGGTGAATTTTCACGTATGTAATTACAACCTTGTACCTTAAACGCAAGGAACAGATGCCGCAAGACTTACAGATTCTCAAGTGGGGAGCACTTTTACAGGTATTTTTGATATTATTTTGCCTCAAGTAGATACATCAGCCTAACCGTCGTCAGCTTCCAGACTAGTTCATTTGAAAATTCTTCAACTTCTATGATATAATCAATATTGTTCGCAGCTACAATAATATCATCAACATACAACAGAAAATATATGATATTTGATATTCTTCTTCTTATTATTAATCCACGTTATTGCAGTTGGCTTCAATCCATAACTGCTTCTTCTCAATTTACAAGCAAAATTTGGTTTTTGTTTATCTACAAACCCTATTGGTTGTTTCATAAAAACAGATTCCATTAAGAATCCATTTAGGAGAGCTGTTTTTATATCTATGTGCTTCACAAGCATCTTATGTAAGCCATAAATCGTTTATAATATTCTTACTGTTGTTTGCTCCTCGACTGACGCAAAAACTTCATCGTAATCTTGTTTATACTTTCGAGAATGATCTTCTGGTCTCGTCTCGTCTCGCTTCAAAAAGTCGAGGCGAGGCCTTAGAATGGGTCTTAAACCAAAAGTCAAGATCAAGACGAAACCATAGTCGAGTCTTGGCGTGAGTCTCGCAAGAATCTCGACGAGACTTGTATCATGATCACTTGAACTTCATTTTCAGGTCAAATCCAATAGACTTTTTCTGATAGCAATATTATTTAGATAAATATTCACAAACTGTATCAATAAATAGTTGAATTAGGATGTTGACTGATGGTTTTTTCCGATAAGGACAATCATTTTTCCTACCGGTCTTTCAGAATATCCACTCCATATTTTGCCTATATAACAGTATTTTTTTGTCAATTGTTTTTCCAAAGTGAATCATTTGGTTCTATCATGCTAGGTATCAAATTATAGCTTCTGCAAGAATAGTGCTAGTAGAAGTGTGAAATAGTATATGTTAACTAGTTACTCCTTTACAGTATGTGGAATGGGGCTCTAAACATTGTAATGAGTTGAATTATTTATTTATAACCAAATCGTCAACCACACTGTAATTCGTTCTCATGTACGCTCTCTTAAATTTCTACGTTACTCTTTTTTTGTTCTGTCGTGCTATCGCCTGCCGCCCTATGCACCTCTGTGTGCGCAGCTCCGTCCCGCACACTCTGCGTACTGCAGTAGCAAAACAAAACCAGTAATCTTTATAACAGTATATTTAAACTATTGTCGATTGGTATTCGAGAAGTTATTTGAATGATGTCCAGTTTGGTATCAATCTGAAATAAATAATCAATAGAAACCACGTTACATCTTCAAATTATACTTCCGGTGATCAAATATCAAAACTGTATGTTCCAATTAATTCAAGACCCAGAAAATCTAGAAGAGGAATCATTACTCTCAAAAATACTTATTTTATGTAAGATTTAGATATAATCGCAATCTGTCACTTTAACAGTGACAGCCGTCACTTTGACAATGTCAGCAGTCATTTTGAAAAATGCAATTGATTAATGCGGTACTCTGAATCCATGAAACATGAAATTTATGGTTAGGGATGTACTGTGTGGCCGCAGCAGATTTTATATGATAAGATTGAGCAACGGAATGAATCCCAATACCAGCACAGCACATTCAATTCCACAAAAAATTGGTGATAAAATGAAAGGAAGTATTATCAAACTATAATTGATTTTCAATGCAAATGAGCTACATAAATCGACTCCTACAAGATTTTTGATATATCCCTGTATCTCATGTAATTTTATCCAACATTATATAAGATTGGGCTTGATAGGGCCATAGGAAGAGAAAATCAATACTACTATTTCATAAATCTCAATAACTTGAGTGTAGCTCGTTATTCAATTTCAAAAACATAGCCTCATTTAAAAATTTGGTTTTCTTCATCCACCTCTGAATTTGGTGATTTACACATCGCAAACAATTTGTAAACTGAGCATGTTGGCATTTCAGATTTACTATCAATTAATATGATCGCTTCTGTAACCTGAATTTAGTTTATATAGATTCATATTGAGAATCGTAGAAGAAATATCGTGTGGCGTGAGACACATGTGCGAACTAAAGCTGTATTCACAACCACTTTAGACTCTGCTCAATTTGCACTTGAAGTTCAAATTACGCAGGATTAAAATTTGTAGCATTTACAACCACTTTCAACATTGCTTGAAATTTTGTAATGCCATCTATGAAAACAAGTACAAAATAATGCAAATATAGAATACTTTACTCTTCTTTTAGTTTGAAAGAATACATTTTCTTTAGTTGTCAATTCCTTGCAGAGCATGAAGAATATATACAGTTATCTATTTACTTGAATTCCAGTTCTTATTGAAGATTGTTATCAGATCAACAAATATAATAGGTTAGCAAACTTTAAAAATCTAAACTCAATAATCTCTCGTCCATATTGAAGAAAAGAAATGATCGATTAATGAAATATCAAACCAAGCTTTATCACCGTCAATTCACTGTTTGCATATAGCTTCTATTATTCTATTTGATTTTAAACGTCAAAAACACATGTTGAATTATCGGAAGATACAATGCACATGCCAATTTGCTAGCGACTTGAAGTGAAAGCTTGCACTTTGCAAACATTGCAATCCAAACGTAAAGTACGCAGACTATAAATTTCAGTTGTGGATGGTTATTACTGAGCTCATATGCTTAGCTTTGAATTTTGAGCTAGCATGAGATTGTGCCATCAAACCAGTGTCTTCAAGCCTTTCAGTTACTTAAACTCTTTTTTAAAGTTGGGAATTTAAAAAAAAATATTTTTGATTCATGTCTAGCACGCCAAATACTATACACCATTAAGGTTTGTTACATACGTATAGATACACCCTGTATATAGTGTAACGGAATATCCATGATTATATTATAATAAAATATTCTTTGATGTATACGATAATATCTTGTGACTCTTGAACTATACAATTTAGTGATTATTTCCGTGATAAATAACTTTCAGGAGGTAAGCTCTTTTCATATTCTAATTATATTTGGAACATTAGGTAAGAGTTTAGCGCTTTCAGTTTAGGCATTCTATTTGCCGAATTTGTATCAACCATTTAGTCAGTTTTGGAGACTGCCAAAATGATGTTTGTTGAATTTCTTGACGATTACAATACTTGACTTTTCTTAAAGATACCCGGGAGTGAAAATGAAATGATATTCAATATATTATTATGATTTATAGTATCCAATTGGTTTATCCATTTCTCTTTGTTTTACTTCATAACACCTCCCCAGAAAACGAAATGAATGTAGAAAGGAATCATTTTTACTTACTTGTACTGAGTACAAGGAAGTATTGTGAAACCGACAAAATTCACATATCGAGATTTTGATGGAAATAACCGTTTTAAGCATCCCTGAGTCCAATTTGACTATTTTTGGCTTGATGTCGGTACGTATGTGCGTGCGTTCGCACGTTCGTAGCTCGCAAATCTCAAAACTGAGGCTGGTATATGGTCTAGTTGTGCACCTCTCATTATGGTTCCAATCGTCCGTACCGGAAGTGCACTTTACTTGAAACTTTTTTCGAATTTTTCTAATAAAACCAGAATGATCAACCGTAGAATGTTGAAATTCAGTTTTAGAACTTGATGTTGTATCAAAATGGTCATTTGCTATTTTCGCATTATCCGGTCAAGCCAGAAGTGCATTTTTCTAGAAACATTTTTTCAATTTTTCCCACAAATCTGAAATTATCATATTGAAATTTAGTGTTTGAACTTGTTGTAGCATCAAAATGGTTATCTACTATTTTTGTATTACTTGGCCAAGCCGGAAATGCAGTTTATGAATATGAGAGACATTCCGAATTCGCAGTATAGAATAATCAGTTTAAATGAAATGATAAGATAGGCAATTATAATCTGTTGTCAACTTTTAAATTTTGTTTGACATTTTACATGTAAAAATATTTTTTTTTATTAAAGACTGGTATAGGATCTAGGATCTTGATGTGCACCTATGCATCATGGCTGCAATCGTCTGTACTGGAAGTGCACTTTACCTGATAATTTTTTTGAATTTTCCGCATAAATCTAGAACGATTAGCCATAGGATACTTTCAGTATTTTAAATTGCTGTATAGCATCCAAATGATCATTTCCTATTAGCGTCCGAATCGACTAAGCCGATATTGCACTTTCATATCACAGACTTTTTGAATTTTTCTCATAAATTTGAAATAATCAGTCGCAGAATATTGAGATTTCAATTAAGCACTTTTAAAGCATCTAGCTGTACACCTTGCATTTATTCAAGATGATAGTACTGTCTGGATGCTTATATCCTATTTTCGTTCAGGTCGACCAAGTCGAAAGTGCACTATACTTGACGAACTTGGAATTTTGCGCATAAATTCAGAACTGTTTGCCGTAGAATCCTGGAAATCAGTATTTAGGAGTGTTGTGGCTTGAGAATGATGACATATTGTTTCCATAGCAACCGACTAGCCGTGGAATGATGAGATGTTGTGTCCGATTTCATATATCCAATGATGCACAAGTAAGTCACGTGATGTCCACGTCAGTTTCCTTTTATTATTCATACACGCAACCACAAAATATTTTCTTTTTGAATGATTCTATTTTTTTATGTTCACCAAATAAATATGACGTACAGAGGTAAAGTTTGACAAGTTTGACGTTATTCCTCATAGATGTGAAATTTAACCGATTGAGCGAAGGACATGAAAGACGCAATAGGCATATATACCACGAGTTTATTTTAACGTAAAATACATGTAGAATGTGTTATATCCATGGCTGCGAGTTTAACAACAATGTGTCCAAGTGTACATTTTGACTTGAAACATATGAGATGAATAAACATCAAACTCTTATTTCAGTATTATATATAATGCACTTATATGGTACCCTATTTATAATCACTACATATTATGTATTGAGAGAGTACAAAAACGTTTTTTGAAGTTTATGGTCTACAAATATGACGGAATTTATCCCGATCAAAATACATCTCACGTAACTCTTCTAAACAGATTTAATTTTTGGTCTATTGAACTCAGACGCAATAATCAATCAATGATTTTTTTATCGAAATTAGTACAATACACTATCGACTGTTCCGATTTATTACAATATATACAAATCAATGTACCCAGATTAACTTCCCGAAATAGTTTGACATTGAGGTGTCCTGCCGCTAGAACTAATATAATGGTAAAATCACAAATTTATGTTATGTGTTCTAATTTAAATAATAAAGCTAATATACTCGATATATTCACTATGAGATCAAATCTATTGGAAAAAATCCTGTATATCACTTAATATGAGAAAATCAGTTGTATTTCTAGTAGAATTCATTGTGAAACTGATAAGTTAATTATTTTTTTATATACATATATATTTTTTTTTGCATGTCTGTATAATTTATGATTATATATTCTTTTCTTTAGTCCTTTAATTGGTGTACACTGTTGGGCGAATAAATTACTATTACTATTACTATTACTATTACTATTACAATTATATACTTACTCTTGCAACAGCTGCCAGAATAAAAAAAACTTTTGGAGGAGATAGTTGCGTCCAATCTGATCAAAGAATAGGTTTATTCATACAACGACAGAAAAATAATATGAAATTACGACGTAATGCATGATAAAAGCACATTATCGACAAGAGCGATTGAACAAGCTACTGGTGTAAACAAAAGTGCTGTATACAAATTACTGGGGAGAGAGAGCATTTTAAGTCATTTCATTTACAAAATCACCAGCAATTAGTTGCAGGTAATACGAAACGAAATATGAATTTTTGTGAGCCATAGTGTTAGAAAAAATTTATAATAACCCGGATTTGCTACAGAATATAATTTTCATGGACGGGGTAACTTTTGATAATTTACCTGATAAAATGAAATCGCAAAGTTGTAAGTACTGAAGCGAGGAAAATTTGCATTTATGTCATAGTACAAGAATTCAACGACCCGAAAAAGTTAATGTTTGGGCTGATATGCTGGGAACCTACATTATAGGACTTTTCTTTAATTTATAGTAATATTTTGGCTCATTAAAATTTGAATCTACTCCAGAATTAAATAATATCTGCGCCTAAAGCTTTGAATATTGGAGACGCATGATTTCAACATAATGACGTCCCTGCGTAAAATGTTCAGAATGTCAAAGCTTTCTCCAATTATACACTTCCAGTTCACTGGATTGGACAAAGTCTCCTAACCACACACAACTGGATTTTTCTTCTTGGGGTTTTTCAAAATCCAATTAATACATTGAGAATCTATTGGATTTGAAGCAATTGATAATTCGAATTGGAAACGTGTCTGGAACTACTACAGCTGCCTGAATTTTGGATGTTATCCTAAGGTTCTAAAATCAAATTGGTCATTGTTCAACCGTGAATAGTGGAATCTGAAAATTTAGTATAATTGCTGTTTATTTATATATGTTACTTTGTTCATTTCTACTTTCTTACTAGATATAATAATTCAGTTCAACTTACTCCCTACTTTCCATTTTTTTATATGAAACATTTTTTGTTTCACGTTAAAATAAACTCACGGCATAGTAGCTCCGCTCGACGCCTTCAAAGGGCAAAGCACTATCCAAATACCAAATCATCAATAAGGTACCCATGTATATATAAATATATATTAATAATTCTCTAGTCATTAAGTTTTACTCTGCCTAATTTTATGAATGCTTATACGGTATGTTGCATACTTTTTATATTCACATTTTATTTTTTTATTATTTTTTTTTCTTCTTAGATTGCTAGATGATCCTCTGAACCAACTGTATTGTATACCTCGGTGACTAAGTTCTAATGACTGAATATGGCAGTGTTTGCAATATATAATTGATGAAATTTCTGAAGACATATGTAATTTTCTGCATGCAACGAAACAGAATACTTAATAATCTATCAGAATGAAACAAAGTTTCTGCAGTCGAGTAATCTAGTGAAAAAAGAGCAGTTACCGGTAGCAACTGGTAACAACCTCTTGTGAAATCAGCTTCCTGGTACACTGATGCGGAATGTTCACATCTACTATATAATCTAGCGCTCGTGACCAGCACGCGTCTCCATCAACTCCGCCCACTCTAATAATACTTTGCTACAGTCATCCCTATATTTAAAAATCTTCTTTATTCTGGTCTTTACATTCATGGCACATAATTTACCGTTTATTGAATTTTTTATGTCTCCACTACTTATATTTTTCATATAGAGATATAACCATCTCATAATATTCTCAACTACACATATATTTTGAACGGATCGAATAGAATGATGGACAATAATTATTTGTTTCAATGGGCTAACATTTTATGGTATATGGAGTTATACAACTGTATATTCATTTGAAGTATATCCTCAAAATTCTTGAGCTTAGAGAGTAATAAAAATAGAATTGGGCACAATCTCACACTGAGATCGATACACGAGTTCCTGGCTGTTGTTTTAAAGAGAAATCAAGCGGCTGCATGAACAGCAAATATGTACTCATCTCTCTATTTTCCGTCGATCTCATTTGTTACTCACCAAATTAATACTTATTTGAACACAAATACAGAAGTACAAGAAAATATCATCACGTATTAATGTATTAGGTTCAGGAGAAATATGATTGAAATAAGATAATCATGAGAAGATACTCTTATTGAATGTATGAATTGATTATTATCGATAATAGGGGTTTTTGCAAACCACCGACAATGAAACGTGAAAAACGATTCTCTTTGGGCACCGTTACTGGAATTGAAAAATAATTCAATTGTCATGTTATTTATGTTTGCTCACCCTTGAAATTACTTGTGAGTACACTGAGATTCAAGCTAGCACTATAAAGCGAGTATTTTCAAGAAAAAAATGTTTTCTATGTTAGCGTTATCGTATCAATAGCGGAGGCTTGCAAAAACTCCCTATTATCTAGATGATAGTTCAATTACAAATTAATTGTAGATGTATTGACAGATGTAAATTGGGTAACTTCACATTCAATACCGTTATCGTTCCATTTTTTTTACTTACTTGTACTGAGTACAAGAAAGTATTGTGAAACCGACAAAATTCACCTATCAAGATTTTGATGGAAATATACGTTTTGAGCATTCCTGAATCCATTTTGACTATTTTTGGCTTATGTCGGTACGTATGTTCGTGCGTTCGTGCGTGCGTCCGTGCGTCCGTGCGTGCGTAACTCGCAAATCTCAAAACTGGTTGAACATATAATGTCAAAATTTTGTATTTGAAACTGGTATAGGGTCTAGTTGTGCACCTCGCATTATGGTTTCAATCGTCTGTACCGGAAGTGCACTTTACTTGAATTTTTTTTCGAATTTCTCTAATAAATCCAGAATAATTAATCGTAGGATGTTGAAATTGAGTATTTGAACTGGATGTCATATCAGAATGGTTATCTGCTATTTTTGTAAAAATCGGCCAGGCCAGGAGTGCACTTTACTTGAAGCTTTCTTTGAATTTTTTGCATAAATATAGAATGATCCGCCATAGCATATTGAAATTTCGTATAAAGAACATCTATAACATCTTATAGTACATCTTGCATTATTATTGTGATCGGCTAAACCAGAAGTGCACTTTACTTGTAACTTTTTTTTAATTTTCCGCATAAATTCAGAATGATCAGTCATAGGATACTGGAATTTAGCATTTGAAATTGCTGTAGCATCTAACTGGTCATCTTCTATTTTTGTAACAATCGGCTGTGCCGAAAGTGCATTTTATATGATAGACTTTTTGAATTTTCCGCATAAATTCTAAACATAATCAGTCGTAGAATATTAAAATTTTGTATTAGGCACTTTCATAATATCTAGTTGTACATCTTGCATTACGATTGCTATCGACTAAGCCGAAAAGCACTTTATTCCAAACATTTTTCGAATTTTCCGCATAAATCCAAAATGATTGAACGTAGATTGTGAGAATTCAGTACTAAGGAAGATTTTACCGTCTAGATGCTCATATTCTATTTTTATTGAGATTCACCAAGTCGGAAGTGCACTTAACTTGACAGTCTTTTGGAATTTTTTGCATAAATTCGAAACGATCAGGTGTAGAATATTGAAATTTGGTATTTCAGTCTGCTGTAGCATCTGAATGATTGCTACTATTTTCATAAAAATAGACTGAACCGAAAGTGCACTTCAGTTGGAGTTCATTTTTCAATTTTGCGCATAAATTCAGATCTGTTGATAGTCGTAGAATTTTGGAAATCAGTATTTAGGAATGTTGTAGTATAAGAATAATGGCCTACTGTTTCCATAGCAACCGACTTGGCTGAAAGCGCATTTAACTTGACAGATTTTTAGAATCTTCTGGGTATATCCAGAACGATTAACTTTGGAACCATGAGATTTTGTGTTCGATTATATATATCCAATGATATATATGATCAAACACAAAATCACATCGTGTTATTTATATATATATATATATATATATATAAATATATATATATATATATATATATATATATATATATATATATATATATATATATATATTTTGCTGTACTCACGATGTCAGCCGTTGTCCTCCATTGTCAAAGATACAAAAATGTGTCGTCTTTGGAGCGTACAGCAAACTTGACAAAAATGCAAAGAATCTTGTACAATGCTGGGAGACTTACTCAGTTGTCTCAGCGTGGTGTAGCGGTATATATATATATATATATATAGATATATATATATATATATATATATATATATATATATATATATATATATATATATATATATATATATATATATATATATTAGAGAATAATCAAGAATGATTATGTAAATCCCTCACACTCAAATATCTTAGTGATTATATTATTATAACTTATTAACTGTAGTTAGGTAATTGTTATATACTCAGGGCAAGTTACCGCAGCACGAGCTCAGTTTATGTTTGGACAGAGCGGTGAACGGGTTATTGTCTAATCAAAGTGTATGAAATATTGTACGTAGTGAGTGAAACGGGCTTAATAAATAAATGTAAAAGAGATTCGTGTTTCATTCCGATTATTTTGTGTGCGCCTCATTTGAAGGAATTGATAACTCACATATGTCAAAATAAATTATTGTTCTATTGCAACTGCTACTAGATCCGATAACTATGCACCTGAACGACTCGTTAAATTATAGGGGATAAAAAATGCTAAAAAAAGATGGGAATTCGGGAAAAAGTTACAAAGAAAAAATGTTAGGCTTGACGAGAACTATCACTGGTTAAAATTAATGTACTTATTTCTGTTACACCCTGTATATATATATATATATATATATATATATATATATATATATATATATATATATATATATATATATATATATATATATATATATATATATATATATATATATATATATATATATATATATATATATTGGAAAGGTGATAATGGACTACCCATTGGTAGACCATTCTTTTGTTCATAAAAATCATTATTGAATCGAAATTGATTTTGATTTAAACAAATATTAACCAAAGATAATATATTGTTCCTGAGTTCTAAACAATGGATTTTATTCAAATGTGCTTGTAAAATTGTTTTCAATTTTGCGATTGGTACACTAGTAAATAAACTTTTGACATCGAAAGAAATTAAAAGAGAGTTTTCAGGAACATCTGAATTCTTAATTTTGGTAACTAAATCTAATGTATTTGTAATAGAATAGATTGAGTCAAAATCTATCAATTTTGGAAGTGACATACTTAAATATTTACATATTTTGTAAGTTGGAGCATTTATGTAGGATACAACTGGTCTAATCGGATAATTATCTTTGTGTAATTTAGGAAGTCCATATAAAATAGGAGCCATTGGATTCATATTCAAAAATTTATAAGTTTCATTATTATCAAATAATTTTTTTTTGCAAGACTTCAAAGATTTCTTGAGCTCATTCTGAAATTTATTAGTGGGATCAGATTTCAGTTTTGTTGTATTACTTGAATTTATAAAATCATTTACTTTATCAATATAATCATTTCTATGTAATATTGTTAGTGTGTTGCCTTTATCAGCTTTAGTTATTATCAAATTCATATTCTCAATTTTATTTTTGATTTGTTTCATAGTTTCCACTGTATTCTTTTGTTATATTGTTTATTTATATTCTTTTTATAAAAAAGATACCTGAAGATGACTTAATATGTCGAAATGATCATCGTAGAATAATAAAAAATCATAATTTGAAACATAACTTGTCCTACCATGATTAATGTAGGTATGTACGGACAATGTATAAATAAGTCTTTTTTCAATATTTTTTTTTCTGAAGTTTCATTAAATATTATTTGCGATATTATATTCAATACACATTAATTTTGAAATAAAGGATGAAGACTTATAAAACCAAATCTTGCAGGTTGATCGTGGCTTTATTTAAAAATTGACAGTGCCGAGTTCGTGTGCGCCCCGCGCTAATCGGATTAGCATTGGTGCCGAGTTCATGTTATTGGTGCCGAGTTCGTGTGCGCCCATGTCGAAAGTAGACTTTAGATGAGAGAGAATTTTTGAACAAGGCCGAATTATGGGGGTCCATATTTCTGTTGGTAGAAGTTAGAGATTAAGGAGTAAGGTAGACAATGTGGAAAGAATAAACACCAAAATATGATTTTGCTCGACAGGATTGGATTGAGATGGTACAGAGAGGACTAATTTTTTTTACTGAGAGCTCTGCTCTTGATGTCAGGATGTCAGAGACTTGTATTATTGATTTTATTCATGAGTACAATGTTTTTGATGCGAATCTCTGGATAAATAGTACGATATGATCTCTACAACAGGAATGGATTTAGGTTGTCAGGAGAAAACTTACGAATCACATTGAGATTTCACAGGTAAGTAGTTCGTGGCTAGCAAAGGTCATTTGATCAAGGATTTTGCGACAGGGCTAGATTAAGGGAGTATCAAGGTGATCACAAGTTCACATGAAGGCTCTATTTCTTTGCTGTTAGAGGCATGAAATTTGATATATAGGTGAATAACGAGAAAAAACTATATACCTACCATTATATTATTCATTCGACAGGGATGCGTCAGGGTGATTCAAGGAAGAATAAGAGTATTTGTGGGACTTCTTCTGTTTCTGATGTCAAGGACTTGAATTATAATAATTTCATTCGAAAGTCCAATGCTATTATTTAATGTCAATGTCATAGTTATACTGTAATATGATATTCACAACGGGAATGAATTGAGATTGTCAACAAAATATTGAAAAATACGAATAACCCTAAAACTTCGTAGATGAGTCGTTTATGGGGAGCAAATGTCAGTTGAGAAAGTATTCTACGACAGAGACGAATCAAGTAGCTCAAACACGTTATAAAGTTCATAAGAATGCTCTATGTTTTTGCTGTTAAAGTCATAACATTTAGTATTTGATTCAACAATGTTGGTACCGTAGCCCAAAAGAAAAAATTAGATCGAAAAGTCTGTCTGTGATTCAGCGATAAAGAATTTTTCCTAACCTTATATGGTTATTTGCAAGATTTCAGAACTCAATCACACATTTTCTGAATCTTTATATGTCTGTCAATCTATTTGTCTGGTCTGATTATCCAAGCGGCTATTCAGATTGAGTTGAAACTTCATATGGTTGTTGACGCTTGCGGAAAGATTTCTGATATAGTAATATCAATGTACAGTAAGTGGCGCACGAGTTGTGATCCATCGTTCGCGCATCGCTCATCCGATCGGGTTGAAACTTTGTATAGATATTGCTGACACTTACGTCAAGATTTTTGACATAATATAGTCCCGTTGAGTATCTTCAAATCTCGACGAAAACGCCACATATCATTCAAAAATCACAACTTCGAGGTGTGATGTCACCTGTCAATGTTTTGAAATATGTCAATCTGCTCTAAAACCAGAATGATATCTATGACGTACCATCTGTATTCCTGATAATAATAATGGCTGGTACCACGAGCTCTGTTTTTTGCGCTACTTAGAGCGTTGTGTCAAGATGTGTTTCAACGCAATTAGAATTTTCCCAAATACCTTAAAAAATAATCTTCAGATGCAAATTACGAAAAACACATATGTCTACAAAATTTGTTTGAATATTTTCCTTTTTTTTTTTTAAATTCAAAAAAAAAGCTTCACCCACAGGGTATTAGCTATACATACATATTATTATATAGGTTTACATGTTATTTATATGTCATTGTACAGTTCAATATCTTTTAAGTATTTTATAGTGGATGAGAAATTATTCATTTTCAGGGTTTCTTCAATCGTGTTGGGAATTTGGTGTTGCCATCTCTTTTGTTCATATTTTTTACATCGTATTAATATATGCTCTATGGATATTTGTGTATCACAGTCCATACAGGTTTCTGGGCTCGTCTTTTGTAATATGTTTCCGGGGGTTAGTTTCGAGTGACCTATTCTCAGTCTGGTGAAAACCACTTGATCTCTTCGGGTTGTATTTTTAATATTTTTCCACGGTTTTATCGTTTCTTGTATTCTCTGTAATTTGTTTGTATTTAGGGATTGCCATCTCTGATTCCATTTTTCATTAATCTTGTTCTTGATACTTGAAACAATGTCTCTAGCCTCAACAGGTATGGTTTTGGTGTCATTTTCGATTGCATTTTTTGCTGCTTCATCCGCCATTTCGTTCCCAGGTATTCCAACATGGGAGGGTAGCCAGATAAAGTTTATATTTACATCTTTGGTGGAAAGTTGGTATAGGATATCTTGTATATTTCTAGTGAAGGGTTGCTTGGGAAAAATCTTTTGGATGGATTGAAGAGTGCTTAAGGAATCGGAAAATATTGTATGGGATCTTCTTTCTTCGTTTTTTGCTTCTATATGTTGAAGAGCGTAGAGGATAGCTATCATCTCCGCAGTATAAATGCTGAGTTCGTCTGGTAGGTGGTATGAAATTGTATTTCCTTGCATTATCAGTGCTAGCCCCACCTGATTGTTTATTTTGGACGCATCAGTGAATATAAACTGGTTTTCTTTGTTGTCTTCTTCGAGGTGTTTATAGTGATTTATAATAATATTGTGATTAGTAAACTTTTTATTGTACTTTTGGAAATCATAATTTATATTAGATATTTCGACAAACCAGGGAGGGAATTGGGATGGTCCGTTAGGTTGTACTGGAGGAAGTTTATAATTTATTGATTTTATCATTTCGTATATATGATTTTAGTACGGAGTATGAGATCTGGTGTTATTTGCATTCATGGGATTTATAATATATTTAAATGCAGGATGATTAGGTTGGCTTGATATTTTTGTGTTGTATGTCAGAGTTAGGAGTTTTCTTCTATCATAGAGTGAGGGTTCGTAGGCCTCACAATAGAGAGATTCAACTGGACTTGTTCTGAATGCACCTGTTATAAGTCTCAATGCTGTGTGGTGTATTGTGTCCAGGATTCTCAAATTTGATTTTTTTGCTGTGGCATATACTACCGCGCCGTAATCAAGTTCACTTCTAATCAGTGTCTTGTATATTACATGTAAGTTAGTCCTGTCAGATCCCCAGTCGTGGTGTGATAAAGATTTGAGGATATTCAATTTTCTGCAACAGTCGCCGCTCAGTCCTATAATGAGACTTTTCCATGTTAGCTTTCTATCCAGGATTATTTTCAGGGTTTTAATTTGGCTCACGAACTCTATATTTTTTTTGGTAAGTATTATGGTTGGATTAATATGTCTTTTTTTGTGTCTGCTAAAATGGATCGCGTTTGTTTTGGATTGTAAAAACCGAAATCCGCATTTAGTTGACCATTCCTCCAATTTTCCTCCTGTTATTTGCAGTTGTTCCTGGATTGATTGAATGTTTTTGTTTCTGTGGAACATTGTTGGCTCGTACTTTGAAGGATCTTTCGTCTAAGGAATTTTTTATGAAGTGGTGTAAGTTACCTTCTACTTTATAATTCTTTAATGTCTCCAGTATGTTTAGTTTCCAGGTAGTGTCGTATGCTTTTTCAAGATCAAAGAAAATAGCTACAAGATGTTGTTTGTTTTTGAACGACTGTAGGATTTCTGAGGTCAAGATTGTTAAACTATCTAAAGTTGATCTTCCGTTTCGGAAACCATTTTGTGTCTGTGCTAACAGATTGTTGTTTTCCAGGTACCAGTTCAGTCTTCTAGCTATCATTTTTTCGATTATCTTGCATAAGCAGTTTGTCAATGATATGGGGCGATAACTTGACGGATCAGTTTTGTTTTTGTTCTGTTTTATTATCGGAATAATGATTGATTCTATCCATAGATCAGGAAACGAATGTGAAGTCCATATATGGTTATATATCTGTAATAGATATTCCCTGGTTTTCAAGGGGAATTTTTTGATAAGTTGCGAAGGAATGTTATCTAGGCCTGGACTAGAATTGAGCTTCATTTCCTCTATTGCTGTATTCATTTCCCATAGGCTGAATTCTTTATTGAGGGAATTTGACAAGTCTTGTTGAATATCTAATACTCTATTCTCAGCTTTGTTTTTGATTTTTATTTACTCTGGATCGTAAAACTCATTGCTTGATGTTCTTTTGTAGTGTTCAGCAATTTCGTTTGCAATTTGTTTTGGATCAGTAATAATATTATCATCAATCTTAATCGTATTGATATCTCCAGGGGTTTCTTTGCCTTTGCGAGTCTGTTTATTTTATTCCATACAACTTTTGTTGCAGTGTCTGTGTTTATTGAAGCGACAAAATTTTGCCATGATTGTCTCTTGCTCCTTCTTATGGTCAGTTTGCTTTGAGCTCTGGTCCTCTTTAGTTCTATTAGATTTTCTGCACTATTATTTTTCCTGAATTTGTATAGGGCTGTTTTTTGATTTTCAATCGCCTCTGCTAATTCAGGGTTCCACCAGGGAACCTGATTTTTCATTTTTTTATTATTTTTATAGCCTATGGTTGCTTCAGCAGCTTTTGTCACTTGGTGTGTGAAATTTTCAATGGTTGTATTGATGTCGTCAAAATTACTCGATATTACAGTATTTACAAGTGTTTCTTCATAAAGTTGCCAATTAGCGTTGTTGAAATTCCAGTTCTTGTTCTCGTTTTCTTTATTTTCATATGGGTCGTTATATTTGCATGAAATTTTTATGGGGAGATGTCCATCGCTGAATAAAATTGGTATTGTTTCCCATATCATTTCTGTAGCTATTCTAGAATCTGCAAATGCTAAATCTAAAATACTTGTGTTTCAAGATCGCGATGAAATATGAGTATGTGAGCCATCATTTAGTAGATTAAGTCTATCGAGTAGTGTATCTTCAATAATTTTACCTCTCGAGTTATTAAACTGTGAGCACCATAGTATATTATGCGCGTTGAAGTCGCCCAAAATAACACGTGGCTTAGGGAGTTGCTTCATAAGTTTTTTGATGTCGTTCGTGGTGATGGTTTTATTCGGAGGTACGTATACATTACAAATACTCATTGGAGTCGGATATTCTGTTCTTATAGCAATTGCTTCAATGTCTGTTTTGAGGTCTATATACAACCACCGCATGGAGTTTTGTAAATTGAGTTGGATTGGTTAAAATCAGATGTTTTATCTTTTAATTTTGGATACAATTGATTGACGGTTTTCAAATTTTGCTTGGCGAAAATAATATGTTTTTCATCTTTAAATAAACCAATAAGATCAGATGTGAGGCCCGGAACATTGGGAAAAGAGATATAACTTTTTTTTGTTTCGCTGTCAGTGATACTGTCTCGTACAGCAACAGCTGAGTTGGTGTAAAACAAAAGACGTTTAATGAGACGCCTTGGATAGGAGTTCTTGATCAATATATTCTCCAACCGTTGCAAAGATGGTATTTTTAAAGTAGGATGACAAATTTTTTCTATCCTATTTTTTGAACCTAGTATTGGGTTAATTTTTGTTTGATTTGTGTGCCCGGAGTGATAGTTGATGTACTTCCCAGATGATGTTGGTTTCTGATACCAGTCAAGTATAACTGTTTGATTTGATGTACGGATAACTTTAGTATCCAGGAACAAAACGCTCCTGTTCACTTCCGTCTCTACAGTAAATTGTATGTTACTGTTCACGTTGGTTAATGTATTCAGGGTTTCTTTAATCTTTTAAAAGTATTAATAATTTCAATTTTTGCGCGCTTATTTCTGATGACAGGATTTCCGTCCCCTCTTCTTATTGAGCTCGTTTTCGTCGTTTACGTGTAGCCGGCAGTCAAAAAAATGGCGTCACCACGTTGGCTGTGGATTTTTTAATAATTTTTATCATAAATATGGCTGTATTGTTTGACAAAAAATTGAGTTTGTGTTAACATAGCTAGTCACGTGATAAATGTGTGTTACGAAGACTATTAACAATGAAAAAAAAATTTTAACTGTTTCAAAAAATTTTACAATTTCATTCCAAGTTATAACTATTTGTAAGTTGTTTCCAAATTTATTTTTGGATAAGTATTAAAAGAAATTCATGTACGTTTTCAGTATCCCTGATGAAGTAACGAAATTGTTACGAAATATTGGACTTTTAATAAAAATAACATCTAGATGAAACTTTTCTGCTGAAGTGATTCTGCCCTTCAACCACCGTAATTTCCGTTAAATTATTGTTTTATCATAACAACGATGACCTACTGTTTCCATTGCAACCGACTAGCTGTTGGCTGGTACCACGAGCTCTGTTTTTGGCGCTACTAAGAGCGTTGTGTCAAGATGTGTTCTAACGCAATTGGAATTTTCCCAAATACTTTAGAAAATAATCTTCAGATAAAAATTACGGAAAACACATATATCTGCAAAATTTAATTGGATATTTTCCTCTAAAAAAGTTTGAAATATTTATATTGCCTTAAAACTCTTCTTAAAATAACACTGCTAGTATAGCCAAAAACAGAGCTAGTGGTACCAGCCATAGTGTTTGATTATATTTATCCAATGATGTGCAAGTAAGTCACGTGATGTCCACGTCAGATTTTTTTATTTTGAAAACATGGATAATGAATATTAAATTTTTTATTTGACTTTTGGCAACACTGAGATTTGACAAATAAGTAATTTGTGTAAACCAAAAATACTTCTCAAAATTTGGTAATATAAATGTTGGTATTTTTTGGAAAGAAAGAAATATAAACCTGAACAATTTGAGAATTTTCTTCAAAATATATTGAATTTTGACATATCAAAAAAACAGTTAGGTTATCTAGCAACGTAACTACCAACCCAATAAAAATAAGGTTTGAGCTCTATGAAGAGGCATTCCACGATACCCAAACAAGTTTCATAAAGTACATTTCATGACACCCAAATGGAAAAAATATTTTTCACTATTGTTGAAATTTTCAAGATAGCGTCTAAATATATTTTATACATATGGATATAAGTTCTGTTTCAATATTTGATTGGTTTCTCCGCAGCCTGCACTACAATTTGAAGCGAGATTTAGGCACACAATGTAAACGTAGCGGTATGTAACATTATGAATCTAATGGCATAATTTGATGACGTATCCCGCTCCCTTAAAAATTTCTAGTATAGCACTTTTCATCACTTTTTTCAGTGTTTGCACTTTCAAGTTACTATATATAACTTTGTCTCTTACATACCATGGGGCACCGACCACTGCTCTGATCAGTTTTGACTGGAATCACTGAATAATCTGCACGTTGGAATTGCTAGCAGTTCCCTAGAGTTGGATGCCGTAAATTCAAATCGGCTTTAGTATGACTTCATGTATTAAGAGTTTGTTTTCTATCGGAAGGTTCAAATCAAACAGCCAATATAGTTTACTGTACTCAATCGTCAGCTTTTTCTCTTCGTTGTTATATGTTTCTTCCAATTTCGTCTTCTGTTCGAGTGCATGCCCAAATAATTTGTGTCTTCTGCCTGTGGGATT
Source organism: Dromius quadrimaculatus (assembly GCA_963989225.1). Taxonomy (NCBI): domain Eukaryota; kingdom Metazoa; phylum Arthropoda; class Insecta; order Coleoptera; family Carabidae; genus Dromius; species Dromius quadrimaculatus. The sequence continues at coordinate 32,885,740 of OZ022328.1, read as the reverse complement.
TGTTCATTCTTTAAGAAGGCAGCGGGGCATGATTTTGTGCGTGTCGTCAAAGTGACATGAATTGATTTTGTTTTATCTGCTTTTATTCTCCATTTTTTGAACAATTTTTCGAATTGAGTGAGATGTTCTTGCAGAGAATAAGTGTGCTGTAGAGTGTTTAAAAATTGTGTTGAGACTGTGCTCAATGTCAGATACAAAAAGTATAGTCACCAGTAAAGCTCAGGATCAGCTGAAAATGCGGAAGTTTATGAAGACGTCGACAGCTGAACAAAAAATGATCTTAGCGGAATAGATGCAGTCCATGGAAAAAACCAATTAAATCTACAGGTATGGTTTCTCGAAATGTCAAAGTTTCAAATAGATATATAGAACGCAAAATCAAGAGTCGTTTTCAAGAGAATAAATGACTTCACGAAAAGTATAAGCCGATCGTAGCGAAACAGTTGCACTCCATTAAAAAGAAAATTACTAGATCAGTGAAAGAATATTCAGGAAAAATGGCTACAGACTTGACAAAAAACATTTCTGAGCAGAATAAGACCATGGCAGGTGGGATCCAGGAGATTAAATAAAAAATTGATGAAGGACTTACTAGAGTAAGGAGTTCAGTCAAGTTAATTAAACATTAAGTCTTAAAAGCTGAACAAGAGATAAGAGCGGAATTGGGTTTTATCATCTTCAAAAAATTGCAGACTCTTAGTCTTAATGGTAACGGTGCAGTTTTAGGAATGAAAAATGCTCTAATGTCTACGCCAAGAGAAGCGACTGCCGATCTCACCCTAAAACCAAAGCCGTATAATAGCAAGACATCCTGGGATAAGTATTTTGCTCAATTTAAATCAATTTCGAAGAATAATGACTAAAGTATGGAGCAAGGAGCTGATTGGAATTCTTCAAGAAAAAGCTTTGACAGTCAACTCAGACTTGTCTGAGTGAGAACAATTCTATTTTAGGAAGCTGACATCTGAATTGAAGCTGCGCTTCGGAGAGAAGCACATGAAAGAGCTGCTTCATGGACATCTACGGGGCCGTACGCAGCTACACAAAGTAAAACTTCTTCAAATTGTTCTGACTCAACACAGGAATGTAGCAGTATGGAAATCATGAACGACATCGGCGACGATGAGATTGGGCGAGTCCTGCGGTTGACGAAACCGAAGACTGTGAAAGATGCGCTAAAAAAAGCTCTAGGAATTGAGGCTGCCACGAAGGTGTCAAGAATAGCGATAAAAAAGAGATGGTTGGAATTTGAAAAGGAGGAAGAGGGAGAGAGAGCTCAAGGAATGTGAAGAAAGATGCGCTACTGTTTCTTGATTTGCAAGAGCTAGAGAGGTTGACGAAATAATATAATAATATGCATCATGACGAAAGCTATTTCTCAATGGTTCATCAAACTGCACGCTTAGGTAGATAAAAACTGTTCATAATCATGAATCAGTAAAATTTTACAGATGCTTACAGAAAAAAGTAACATTTGACAGAAGTGAGTGTAAAAAGAAGTGGAGCTTTACAGCTGCAAAAAAGACTAGAGAACCTTCTTACCTGTTATTATCACCTGAAAGTATATATTTTTCACTCCAAATTGTATAGAAAATCTCAAAATTCAACTGAAAAATAGGTCGCAATTACATCCGTCAAATTATAAGGCAGCTGTATATATGTTATATATTTCATAGTCTATTGAATCAGAAACACCACAAAAACATTATCACTGCAATAATTCTGCATTGATGCATCCCAAATATATTTTGAAGCAATTCTAAGAAAAAATAAAAACGACTTTTGATTTCAAATTCTGTATATCTACTTGAAACTTTAACGTTTCGATTCATTGACCAAGGATCTTCTCCAGAAAACAATGATACGAAATAAAGCAAGGCAAGTAATTTAATACTTGGAATATTATGATGATTATTATTATTATTATTATCACCATACACTACCCAAACGTCAAACTAGTTCTGAAATTGACCGCATAAGAGACCTTTTGAAACATAATTCTGTTTTAACTTGTTTGAAAAAATACTCCATTTTGCTTCTGTGATAAAAATGTTTCAGTCATGATTTACTGTGTGAATAATAAAAAGTAAAATCTTCAAATAATAATAATATATATTCTAATAAAAAAAGTGAAACTTTGTACTGATAATTTATATTGAATAATAACTACAAAAAAATTTTTCCAAAACTAAAATTGTACAAAGCCTGATATGTTTTTTGGGATGTTCACTCCAATGTCTATCGTCAAATGCATTGTTTCCAAAGCACAAAATGTAAACCACTTGGAAAGAAGATTTGTTCGACTGTCAAATTGATGGAATTTTATTTATTTAACTCGTACAAAATGTAAGTCTTTATTGTATTATTCACAATTAGCTTTCATGCTTATTGATATTTTTGTAAATTAATCTGATGAATGATAAACTTTTTTAGTGTCCTGAGAAAGCCTTAAAATTAGGCGAAAGCTTGACTAATATTTTAGAAGAGTGATCTTTTATTTGGCCAATTTCCATTGACTGCAAACGCCCACGAAACATCTGTTACTTTATATATATATATATATATATATATATATATATATATATATATATATATATATATATATATATATATATATATATATAAATATAATATGAATAGAAAGCACAGAAACAAAAAAAAATTACATCACATTTGAATCCAGAATTCTATAAAAACTAATAATCGGGGAAGAAAAAATATCAATTAAGTCAGAGAGTTCATTGCCTAACCTGGACATGCGGTATGTGATTGGCATAAAATATTAGTGCACGCAGTGAGTTTACTGAAACAAAATTCAGAACGAGTCACATAATGAACTTTTTTAAATTCAACTCAATTTTAACACGGAGCCGATTATATTGAACACGATAACTAGAAACATTTGAAAATCTTCTATGTAACGTTAAATATTGAGCTTTACTCCTAATATCAGCTTTAATCTCTGGAGTGTACCATGACGTATAAATTAGTATGTTTTTATGCTAACAGGTACACTAGCATTGAACATAGAATATAGAATATCATAGAGAAACGAGCAAGCTAAGTTAACATCGGAGAATTCACTTAATTGATTCCAGTTGAAAATAGAAATTAAATTATGAAGTCTATCAGAATCAGCTTTTTTAAAATTGAATGTTTGAGAAATTTCAAGATTATGATAATTAATTTTAGGTTCAATATTAACATATGTTGAGATTACTAAAGCTGGATGATGTATATAATCAGTATCGAACAGTGAATCATCACGTAACACCTCACAAGGAAGGATCTTGTCAAGATATAATTCCAAAGTTTTCTTCGCTCCGGTGATGTAAATCAAGCAGTTTGTAAGACCTGTAAAGGACGTGATTCCAATACAATCTTCCGGCATTCATATGATCCCTTCTACCTGTGGGAAAGTCTACGTTGGACAGACGGGCCGAGCTGTGAACACTTGCATTGCTGAACATAGGAGATGCATAAGATTAAACCATCCAAATAAATCTTCTGTAGCTGATCATGCCGTTGAGTTTTTGCATGACATCAAGTTTAAAGAAACAAGAATAGTCGCAAGATGCTCATCGATTCATGGTAGATTGGTTTTGAGTTATCAAATTTTTGGCTTTCTGTAATAAATAACACACATATATAAAGACTATGTTTTGGTTGGTGTAGTTTTGTGTATATTTTGGATTATAAAGTACACTGAAGACCATTTGACACTGCAGTTGTGCACTAAACCAATAGCAAAGAGTAGCGCTGCGTTGTCTTGTTGAAATATCGTGTATTTTGTGATTTGGGATATGTGCGAAGCTGTACCAAGTAGGACATACTCCTCTGTTTGGGGTGTTCACGTGGTTTTCCTCAAGCCTTGGGTGAATGCCAGAAGATTTTATTCTTTTTGTTCAGATGTGATATCCACATTATCACATCTAGTATTCTGTATATTTTCAATATCTTGTTGCTTGCCTTGTTTTATTTTGTATAATTGTTATCTGAAGAAGATCCTTGGTCATAGGATCGAAACATCAAAGCTTCAAATAAATATGCAGAATTTGAGATCAAAAGTCGTTTTCATTCAATAAAATCCTGAAAAATGTGTATATTATTAATTGTAAGAAAATCAACAGATAAACGTTCCGATTTGATGTGATAATTGTACACCTTGCATGCTGTGATCTGATAAAGACTGAACAAATTGGCATTTTTCTGGGAGAAATAATTATTACACATATTCCACCTCCCAAGCCTAAGGGATTTAGTGTAAAGTAAGCGAAGCATTTTCCTGATATTTGTGATGAAAAATCACTCTTTATTGACGATTGAATGATGACAATTGAAGAATCAGTCGTTCCGGTTTTCTTGGAAGCAAATGCACTGTAGAAAAACGTTAGAGAGTGAAGTTGTGGAGCCTCAAGGGATCTTCCAGCAATATGATATAAGTTTGGGTCTGTCAATTTGTAGATGGAAAATAGTCATAAAACCATCGGAAATATATTTTTTTCGTGTACTTGATAGAAAACAGCGTCTTTTCTGGACAGAAAATAATAAAGAAAAGTGCTACTTTTCTCGTTATAAACACTTTTCCACTTAACAACATTTTTCTGCATAGAAACACTTTTCTTCATAGCAACAAACAATACAAACAAATTTATTCATTATCATTACACTTATTATTATTAACCACAAATGTACAATTGTGTAAATTATTTAATGTTGAGCCAGAATAAGATGCCATCGACTGGAAATCCAAAACTGACTAAGAAGTGCTGGCTCGTTCGCTTGATGCTACTGTTGAAGAAACACACGAAGTTCCAATAGATGAAGGTTGCCTACTAACGTTATGCTGGTCATTAAAAATTCTTCTTGTCGTATTTATTTCATTCTAGATACTCTCCTCAACGTATCCCTCGGCAACGGTGCTCGAACGCCATCCTCCATGCCTTTTCAACATTTGGATGTCAGCCCCACTCTCTGCAAGTAATGTCGCAGGAGTCCTTCGGAAACAATGTCCGGTGTAACTACTGGCATTTGGAAGTTGTAAATACTCTGCAATTTTTCTTGGTATACTGTAGAAAGTATTGATTCCTACTGGCTGCACAGTACATTTGCCTTTTCGGTAACATACGAAGAACCTACGATGACCAATACTTTTTGGTCGTAAACTAAAATACGTTCGATATAATGCAATTCTATTGATACCTCCCACATCTGATAAGATTGTAAAGCCACGTTTTCTCTTTGTTTTTGTATCATGCAATGTGACAACCAAAACAGATCCGTTATCTTCAATGATATCAATTTGTAACATACGTAGTTCATTACCTCGACATGCACCATGAAGAGCGAAAATTAATACAACTTTCATGAACAGAAATAAATCATCAGGAGCTTTCGACAAAAACATTATAACATGATCCATCGTCAAAACTTTTGATTTCTTTGCCATATACCCTTCATTTTGACGTTTTATATATACAATAAACTTTCTATATACAGAAATGTCCACATTTTCATTAATTTGCAACGTGCTTTTCAACATAGAATACACTGACCACAATGTTGAGGATTTAAAAGTCTCAGCCTATGAAAATATGAAAATTATAATAAAAATATTAACAAGTTGAACTATAAAACTAACCTTCTCAAAAAAGTAGGCTATTAAAATATCCTCATTAATTCCCTGAACTTTCTCTATTATTCTCCACCGGCAGAATAATTCGTAACATCTTTCGTATTTTTCTTTTGATTTTGTCGGGAGTAAATTTGAGGTTGCTTCTGACACAGTTTTTAAAATATCAGGAAACGCTTCTTGATCCATTTCGAAAAATTAATAAAACAAATCTGACATAGGTTCTTTGATAAAAACATTTATGCAATGTCAAATTTTAAATTTTAATGTTATTTTTGTATACTTATTCTTAAGTACACGAAAAATTAGCATGTTTAACACGTATAGAAGAGTAGATTTTCAAGTTCGTGTATAATTAATGCACTGGCTACGCTCGTACATTATTCTTATACACTCACTAGAAAACTACCTCTTCTCTTTACTTATTAAACAATCTATTATTTTTCAACAAAAATCATTGTTGCAAAGATATTTCACATTAATTTTGATGCTCTAAAATGCAGCTTTGATCATTCTGAACATAATAAGTATATTAAGGGCCAGTTTCACCAACGCCAGTTGAATTTAACCAGAGGTTATTTTATACGAAAACTATTGTTAATACAATTGTAACTATAGGTACTAACTCAAAATAGCCTCTAGATAAATTTAACTGACTTTGGTGAAACCGGGCCTTAATGGATAAATTGATTTACTTATTGCTAAATGATAGCTTTTTGCAGATGAATTTCTGACATGAGAAACTGTCTATAATGGTAGCTAGACATGGTGCATTGAATCTTGCATTTTGATTCTCTACTCTGAAGCAAAGAAAAATGCAATTTATCATACATAAAATCAGAAAATTTTGTGTATTGCAAGCTCCATTTTTTTTTGCCTTAAAATGGAGATTTGAAATGCGAAGCAAATGCATCACTTATAGCAGTGTGTCAAACGACCCTAACAGAAATATATGCCATTGTACAAAGTTATACTGAGAATATGTGATACGAAACTCGGAAAATTTTTATAAACAATCAACCTTCAAAACGATACTGTTATTAAGTTCCATCAAGTATTTATTTTGCCTTTGGACAATTACACACTTACTTTTCCGTCCTTTGATCTATTCATATGAGGACACAATATGGATCAAACAGATTCCAGTGGATACTTACAGAATAGAATACAAAAAATTGATGATTCAAAGATAATTAATCAAGATTAATTAATTAAGACTGAGACGCGGAATATACAAATTTGGATATTTCGATTATTTTGAAACTTTTATTTCTCATCATCTTGGCGCCCTTGACACATTCTGTCTCGCTCCTGCCTTTTCACTGTTTGTGACTATAAATTCTCTACTCTCAGATTATTCTTATTCATAAAGATGTTTTGTCCAGAAATGTTCATGATTAGAATAAAAGAATTTAATATTATATCAACGAAGCGTAGCAGTCCCAATTTTTGTACATACTAGTAGACTGATAGTTATTATCCAGGGGCCTGTTGCATAATAAAATACAAGTTGATATTATTAGCGTTTTCACGTGCATTTTCACAAATAGTATTAACTTATATTTTATTATGCAATAGGCCCCAGGCCGTACAATATGATAACTAGTCATCAAACCACTAGTACTCTCAGCCTTTGTAGATATTACGCCACAGAATTTATTGGAATACAATGGAAAGCATAATGATTTTGCACCAAGCTATGAATATGTCAAAATCGATACACGCTTTATAATGAAACAGAACAAATTATACTCTATTTTTTTTGAGAATACTGTAACTAGAAGACTGAGTCACACTGTGAAAAACTTCAAACTAGTTATTTGACAACTGTCATTTAGTGACAATCACAAATCAAGATTTTATAAGTATTAATTACAAGTTTCAGAAATAATACAAGCAATATGTTAGTTATAACAGTAATAATAATGTGAGCAAAAATTTCAACTAAATTTTCTTCGAAATATGTATTCGTTTAGATATAATTATTTGATTTTGACAGTCTCTTAAAAGTACAGTCACATCAGAAGACATCAGAAGTTGTATTACAGGTACATTTAGAGTGAAAAACTAAATATCATCTGTGTAAACTTGCCCGTGATTCGAACCAATCAGAGATCAAGGTCAAATAGGCCCTATATTCTCCACACTGACTTCTTAGAAAAAAATGGACTATAGAGCTTTTCAATTCAAACATTTTATTGATTTCTCAGATTTCTGAAGAATGAATAACGTAAAGTTAAAATATTATGTTCTTGTTCAATAACAAAAATAGAAGTGCTCATAATGTTTCCAGACGAAAGAAACACTAATAAATCAGAATATGTATTCAAAATGGTTGAGCTACTGGTCAGCGGCTTCAAGAAAATGCGTGACGAGGTAATGAGAAGAGACAGCAGAACGTACTACTCACAAGAAGAGTTCAGTAGCAGCGAAGAGATGGATGACCGATAATAGCAAAAGAGGACAATTTCCTCTTGATGGTAATTGGTAATCATATCACACTCCACGGTTAACAGTACATAGCTAGCAGATCCGGACATAAGTTGAAGGAGGAGATTCATTTCATTCCTCATGGCTCCGTTGCGTTTGGAAATTCTTGCATATATTTTTCATCCACACATAAGTTCAGCCCACACATTTGAGAAAACTACAAGAGATTAAATGGGATATGTTATTGTGAAACTCTATCATAATCATAGCAGCGGAGCTACTCTAGGATGAATCTATCATAATAACCAAAAATTTTGTTAAAATGAACGGTCAATAACATGAATTCCTAAACAAGTTGACTGCATTTGTGCATTTAATGACTATTGTTATTTCATTCATTTTGATACATCCAGTTTCAAGAAATTTTTAATTATGGTGGATAATTAATTTTTGACCCATCGGTCTTTCAGACCAAAGCGAAAATTCGCTTGAAGTTTTGGCTGATATGTTCCAACTCGGTCCTCTATGTATTTAGTATGTTCTAATATAATCCATAAAAATGCTATTGCCCAAATTTGTGCTCTATTTCGTTACAATTTCAAAAATAAATAATACAGTTTAAAAGAATCTCATTACATTGTATATTAATCAAATTGTCCTCTTTCATACAAACTCTATTGAGATTACGACTTTTAATGGTTGCTTAGTGCATCAAAAATAACAATCCATGATATTGTTATTACTTTTAACACGTTGCCATTAGCGGCGCGTTGAAAGTGATGCAATTTTAACACTAATATATAATCATTGCTAATATCTTGATCGTTCTTTATTTCCAAAATAGTTTTTGACATATAGAGTAAATCGACCATATCGTTGATGATTTCCACAACTTGGACTTCTCCTCAATATACGCCAAGGAAACAGTTTCATAATATTTACCGGAAACATTTTTATCTTCACACCATTTTCAAAAATGTTCGTAGGCGATCTCATACTGTTGTTTCGACTTCGAATGTAATAGATCATGAACAGCTCTAGTAGCAGCTTCTTCAATTTCAGCTAGGATTGATTCATTTTTTTTACTATCCATTCAATTAAAAATATATGTCAAACTGTGTTAATAGCAACAAAATATTGGTTGCTATCGGGGTATATCTGATGGTTGCTATATGAATAACAGTTCATCTGATATGTCATATTTGTACGAATTCCTACTAATTTTGCATTATTATCACTATCAATAGTGTTTGTATAAAAAATAGTGTATGATATACGTGTTAAAGGTGAATTCATTCTTTTCCAAGGGTTGCGCCATTCCGCTGCGTGCGAAAAATGAAATGACATTCATATTATAAATGACTATTTAAGTTTAGATTTTAAAACTGTCATATGCACATTTTTCCATGAGGACGACTCGGTTTATTCATATAGTAGTTTAAAGAAAATTATGTTTCAACAGCGCTGCAGAACCAGAAAACACACTCGGTCCAATAGACCGAGACGGCGTACCGCAGGAGCAATTTTTTCGGTCCACGGCTCCCTAGAAACTTTTATTTTCGGTTCTATAGGCTATGTGCAAGAGGTGAAGTTTGAACAAATATGGATGCGAGCGCTCATGGTGAGCACCATTGTAAGCTTTGAACTTAATTTCTCAGAATATGTCATTGAGCATTGTAGTTTAAAAGTGGAGATGATAAAACATAGAAAAATGCTTGTTGTGTTTCAGGGTGCTGTGTTAAGGATGATCCAAGTAAAATATAGTTTTATAGATTTCCTGTACGGATTTATAACATCAAAAAACGAATGAAGTGGATCACAGTGATAAATACAGTAATATCTGTCTTTCACTATAACAAACATGTTTGTATTTCAATTGTGAAAAAGTTCATCATCAATTCAAGATACATGAACTTACCTTCATCTCTAATTTATAAGGTGTTTCAGTGATAGAAGTTTGTTGGACGCACTTCAAGATAATTTTGTTGCAACATATTTTTCAACATGTTTAATAGTGTAGATAGCTGATTTTATGCTTTTCTTCAATATTTCCTCGGTAAAAGGAATATTGTTCAAAACATTTAAACCCGGTTCGCAAGATAATCGGCGCCGTAGTCTGAGATCTTGTCAATTTGAACGAATTAAGAAGTTTTCCCTAATAGGTACGTCATAATTGAAGGGAAAAATACCTAATATTAATAATTTCAAAGTACCCTCTTCTATGCTATGCAAGGTTCAATATACGCACACAGCTGAAATAGATAAAAATGACACATTTAAAAAATTATGGGTATACCACAATGATAGAATAAGAGTTCAATCGTTGACAGCAATGTCTAGCAGCTTATTTGACAGATATATTTGATTTGATATTGCTAATTTTTTAAATTACTAGTTGAATAACGTTCATGCATTCAAGGCCTTAGTGTAGTATTCCAGATGATTGAAATTTCTGCTATTAGTAAATATTACAATCTACTTGCAGCAATGTGAGAGTTTATTATACATTAAAACATTGAATTTTTGATTATTTTTTGGAAAATAAAAGTTGTATTCCATTCAGAGTTCATATAATTGGAACTTGTTCCAGAAAATTAATATTATCTGCGAGAATTTACACCTAGCATTATAGAAAAACGTATAATAAAGTTGAAATAAACGATTGTCTTCTGTTGTCAAAACTCATAGCTCGTGTGTTCTAAAATGCTGCTTTTGGCACTTTACATATTATTTATCTTTTAATTCAGGAAGTCTGTAAAAGAAAGCAAACATATGAGTAAATAGTAAAACGTACTCAGTGAGGATCCATGACTGAAATAGAGAACACCAATATAATCATTCTCGCAAGCGACCCTGAGAAAACAGAAGTTGGTATAACGTACAACTTTAAGAGAGGAAAAACACCTCACTCCACGCTGCCCGCAGACATATACATGAAACTGTGAGTTCTGCTCCACGCTGAGCGTGAATCTGGGGGAAAACCTCGTTCTACTTCCAGAGGATGTGAGTCTGCGACATTTGCAAACTTTCGTGGAGTAATCTGCGAGGCCACGGGAGAAAGAGTTAAAGCTAAGTTGGAGCTCAGTCTCCGCCTGCTCACTCAAATATATGCAACCAAGACGCTGGGCATCTCCTGGTAAAACACTAAAGATGACAGGAAGACACCGCTGACCCCGGGATTGCTACCGGTGCTTCGCTGGGAGCAACTTAGTTGATCGTTCCCTCACCGTAGGGAGTTCTAGGAACACTCCATCGCTGGACACTGCCTGATTCAACATTAAAGATGACAGGAGGGCATCGCTGGCCCCGGAATAGTTATCGGTGCATCGCTGAGAGCAACTTAGCTGATCGTTCCTTCACCGTAGTAAATTCTAGGAACACTCTATCGCTGGGCACCTCCTGATTAAACATTAAAGATGGCAAGAGGGCACCGCTGGCCGCGGAATGGCTACCGGTGCATTGCTGGGAGCAACTTAGCTGATCGTTCCCTCACCAAAGTGAGTTCTAGGAACACTCCATAACAAAGAATAGAGGGATGTCAACACACCAACTCAATCACTAAATACTCAACATCATACCCAATAACAACAATAGCAATACTCAATAGACATGATATTCAGAGTAGTCAAATCACTATAATATTTGGTTCAAACACCGAGATAAAACGACCGTTTGCTATGAGAGATTGAACAAGACTGCCTGAAAGAGTAATTCAATAAGATAACTAATGAATGTGTTATGTTAACATCATTACCAGCTAATAAATTATTGCTATTCAATAGCATGAAACAAAGGTCCGTAACATTCTGTATCATTTATTCAAGGTTAAATTATAATATGAATGGTTAAATGAAACGTAATGTGAGTAGAATTACTTTTTTTGCCAATTGACTTCAAAAGTACGACTTTATTGACTGTTTACAGTCTATAAAGTGTCAATTCTATTTTCCAGGCAGTAAAAGTATCGTTTCAACAGCAACCAGCCAGCAGACGCATAACAACTTGGCAACTGATCAACGTATGCATAGCAACATAATTTGATGGCGATGACATTTTCAAAAAATATTCAAATGAATAAAATTAATCAGATATGAACAATCAGCAGAGCAATTATGTGTTTAACACGGCAAAAAATGCAGATATTCTGCCTTGCCTAGATTCATAGACTCGGCTACTCCTCGTCTATTAAACTCTAGCCGCGTCAGTAGATCTTCAATTTTTCTGCCTACTTGAACAAACAACTATTATATAAGCATTGACATATTATGTAAATCAAATATGTATAACATTTCAGTTTCCTGGAAAAGATTCGAATAATAAAATCGATTTAGATTGAGAAAAGTTTCATAGACTATAAGCAATTTCAAGACAATTTCAATCCATGCCAACCTAACTGTCATCTACTGATAGTACCGTCAATCAAAATAATCTTGTGTGTCTTAGACAATATTACCTATGAACAATATATATTTATCCGGCTCGCAAGAACTGTTTGTTCTTGCCTCTAGTGCAACGAATGATCACTGATCATTCAACATTTTTAATCAACTCACGTTGTGTTTACAATAACTTTATTATATATTCTCTCTTAATGCCATTTATTTCTTTCATTCAATGTTGGGCGATATTCTCCAATCCACCTCTTCCAAAATTCATCAGCTAGATTTTGTGCGGCTTTCTAGTTGTTCGATATTGCATTTCTTTGACAAAATGAACCTGGCATCATTTCAGCGTGTACTCCTTTCAATAAATGGTTTGATGTGAGTGCCGTTGAATCATCTGTACCTTTAGAAACTAGAGCTATAAGTCGAGAGTTCACCAGGTCTTCTACTTCGCAAAAGACCGTATGTAGTACCTCTTCTCTAGATGCCTTACAATGTAAAATTGCTATCAAAGCTCTTTTAACACTTTGCACCATTCTTTCCTAGCTCTCTCCTATTTGAGGTGCTGATAATAGATCAAAGTACCATTCAATTCCTTGCATTTCCATCTCATGACAGACTTGATCTTGATCCATTTCTTCAATTGCTGGTTTTGATTCTTCATGAGCACCTCTTAAACTTGTGTCATTATCGCTACAGATTTCTTCTGGAGCTCCTCATTTACTCGGAAAACGACGAATTGCATTTATGGTTGCACTTTCTGTTAAACCACTAGCAATCTCAACGTGCTCGAATTACTAAACAAGTGGATATGACACCGTATCTTCTCAATCGCTTTCGTTCTGCTGTTATTTCAAATGGCACAAAGTAATTCATTCTGGTATACGTAAATAATTTATCTTCACTTGTAATTCTTGCTGGAGGCAGATCTCCCAATAAGGGTGCTTGAGGCACAATACAAAATATTTTTCGTAGTTTGCTTAGTACGGTTTCTTGTCCTATATGTTCAATTTTTCAATGATAAAATTCAGTCAGTAATTGTGTTTTAGGGTGTGCGGAGTCGAGAATTATAGGATTTTCTGTTTCTGCTAACAAATCTTGTGAACGTTGTGCTCCTCCGCTCATTCTAATAATGCCGTCATATATATACGGAGTGGAGTCTATTATTTTTAGGTTGATTTTCATTGTTTCTCCTTTTATTAGATTATTATATTCTTCAGGAAACTTCCCAACTGCACAATCTTGAATAGAGTCCTTTCGACTCTCTCAAGTTCTTTGACTGTTGAAGTAGTTTGTGCTATTCTCGAACTTTCAGACTTTCTTATGCTCTGAAATAACCAACCCACTGTTTGCAATAAACGTCCGTATTCAGTAAAACGATTTACCTTAATCACACAAATTTGCTCGGCAATGAACATAGTTGACTATGTCTCATTTATTCTGTTTCTTGATAATCCGTCTCCATCATATTTTCTCGACCAGTGTTGCTTAGAGCATGTGAAACATTCTGCTCCATTCAACAATCTACATGTGGCAGTGGGATCCACTTGTTCATCATCACGAGTAGATTCATTTGCAACAGTAAAAAACTGTCTGTAAGCCTGTCCAATACGTCGTTGAGTAAAGTTTTATAGTATGCTCATTTTTAATTATTTAAGCTAGTTGGCTAGCTAAAACAGTACATTGCAGCTTCGTCCTAGGAATCATAAGTTTTTTTGATGGAAATCGAATTCAATTAAGAATTCCGGAATTAAAACTCCAAGTCTAAAATTGATAGAACTGGACGGACTATGACTAGAAGAAAGTATTCGTTCATCATAATTTTTTATCGTGCTTGATTGAACAAACAATAAAAGATATAACTGAAATTCTATTTTTCCTGAATTGAAAAATATGAGTACATCAACACCAAAATTATTCGTTTTCAGTCGATTTCGTTTCTGCAAAGTAATTATATTTTTTTCTAAAATATAATCTTGAATGCTTCATATGTAAGGGGCATCAAATAATGTCATGAAATTGAATAACATTCCGAAGGGCGGAGATATTTTTCGACTCCAATTTTGTCGCTAGGTTCGCTCTTGACTAAGGCAGTATTCAATTTATTTCTTAGAAATTTGAAATTATTTATTTACGAAATTGATATCTTGAGAAAACTTGAATATATTTAAATGAACAAGGAGTGATTGGATTCTAAATAATTCTCTCACATTGGTGTCGTGGTGTAATTTCTCACATCAGTGTACTCCGAGAGAAAATTCAATTTATTTCAATCACTTTTTTGTGCTGGATGAAGAGAAGCTATTAATTATTCTTGAAGTTCCGGTTACAGATATCAAAATTCTGCTCGATCAAAGTTCAATTAGAAGTGTTGAGCTTCAATTTTATCAGAAAACTAGAATAAAAAATCATTCCAGTTCTGGGAATTAGGTCCTCAGAAATGAGACTTACAGCAATTTCTTGAAAAACCGCTGAAGGAAAATGTCTGTATTTTCATAAATATGTACAAAACCAAAACTCTACTCTATCATTGCTTAACAAGAAGAACTATGCTTTAATTTGATTGGAAGACTGATATGTACAATCTCACCAATTCTGAGAATTAGGCCTTTGAAAACCATGTTTTTTGTCTAAGCGGTGAAGGTCTCTTAACACTCAATCAGATTATTTGACTTTCAATCTGTGCTTTCCTATTTCTACATGTTTTTTTTGGATGAGAACAGTTTTTGAAGCCTGATTTACATATTGGGCAAGGTCACTTCAGTGGATGAATCAGCATTCGGAGCAATTCTCTTAATTACTTGGAACACTTTCACATGAAGATTTTCTGAGCAAATTTTGGCTAAAATAATAATAGAGACATCATTCGTACAAAAATCATTCGTCAATTTTTCACTCACTGATTCATCAAAACGTTTCTCTTATTCTCTAACTATTCTCATAACACATTCATTCAACGTCCTGTATCTCATCGAACATTCTTCACGTATATCACCGGACAAATCCTCAGTACTTACAAGTTTCAAGTGAGTATGCTTTCTTGAATTGAAAAAATAGGATCACTAAGTTGTTCCTGTTTTATTTCAGTGAGCCAGGAAATATTGCTTACAACATGTCACCCTAGTAATTCAACGGTTATAATCTCTTGAAAATATTCAATAACAATAATAACACTAATAACTATTTCCATTTTGGTAAATTCTTGCTACTGCTGGTATTCCACTTGATCATTTCCGTTTACAAAAGTACATCTATTTATCCAAAGTGGACACAAACTCAGTGATAAACATTGAAAATTGGAACCTAATTCTAATATGAGAAAGAACATTCAAGATACACTCATTCTATGATCATATGACCACTTGCATGTTCATATCGCTTTAAGCACATGACAAGTCTGACGCATAAATTCTGATCTTTCTGTAATCTAGCACTATCTTGAGAAGGGGCCATGAATGGTATTACAGTAACAAAAAGAACCAAACTCTCCGCTAGAATAATTTTGGTCTCTTCGAAAGAATATATCGATTCATATATATTTTTATTGAGGCTAGATAAGCCTTCTCAAGCAACAATGTTACCTACTCCGTGAAACGCAGTCTGGTGTTCAGAATTAATCCGGAATTTTTACATGCTCCGCTTCGAATAATTATTGAATAATATTTGTATTCCATCAGAAGATGGAAGTCATTGTCATACATTCTTATTTCCAGATAGCATGACATTTACTTGTTCTCATTCATCATGAGACAGTGGTTTCGAGCATTAGGGAGATTAGGATAAGAACATTACCAACCTGAGTTACAGCAGTTTCAATATTTTTGGGGTCGAATGTAAAATCTAGCTGCGTATCGTCAGCATAGATATGAGCTTTGCAAGATTTTGTACATTCAAAGAGATCAAGAATAAAGATGAAGAAAATAGTGAAGGACAAAAATTTATGTTTTGTGGCATCTCCTTTACCAACTGAGATGAATCAGAAGTATAATTATTGTTTGATACTTGATGCTAACGATTGGTTTATTCACTTTACAATGTGAATTATTGTTAAACAACATACATCAAAGCCCAGATATTTCAATTTAGCGAGCAACAAATCATGAATAATAGTATCAAACGCCCTACTGAAGTCCAAAGCAATCGAAAACTAATTCCTTGTTATCTATGAGGACACTATATCATCAAGTACTTTCTGAAGTGCAGTTGTTGTGGTGCTAGAACTCTTTCTGGGAGAATTTTATGAGTGCATGAATCAGAATTGATTACTTAGTAATCATTTTCTCGAGGATCTTTGATAGAGTTGGCAGGATACTAATTGATCAACAATTGGATACTTTTGTTCACTGGTTCAACACATGCTATTTTCCAGAGATCAGGAACAACATTGTCCAAAATACAAGTGTTGATTGTATGAGTAATCTGTAGCTGAATGTGACGATTAGATTTTTTTAACGATTAATATTAAGCTTATCTTCGTCCATTCAGAAGCATCATTCATAGCAGAATCTCTTTTATTTTGCTGGTGTAATCTGCATATAATATTGTTTCGGATTGCTAAACATCTGTGAGAAAATCATTTATGTATACTATAAAAGGATTTGGATCTAAGCATGATCCTTAGGGTAATCCAAAAAAAAAACATTATTCTGATGGAAATCAAACATTTTCAACACATCAAATTCTATATAACAAATATGATTAAATCAGGACTACTTTTTGTACGGTAGAAAGTGACAGTCGAATATAGCTGAATATGAAATAGCAGCCGTCTAAATTATAATCGATATCACGCTTTATGAGCAATTACTCACGCTAAACGTAATCATAGAATGAGAAAAAATGTAGACCGATACAATAAAAATTGGACATTTCGTGAGCCAATCGCTCACATCATTAGCAATAGAGTGAAACATGTGCTTTATCAAAGTTAATTTATTATTATTCTTATACAAGAAATATTTTTGTTAATTTGTGAAAAAATACGCATTCAACACCTAAAACTCAAGAGAACGAAATAATTTGTTGTTTGAGCTTTTCAGAATATTCAGAATGCATGATATTTTCGATATTGTGAATTTTATGAGATCATGTTCTACAACACGCGTACAGCTAGCGCTGCGAAAATGTTGTTCGTAGAAAGAGAAATTTTGTACAAGAGAAATTATGATGCGTTGACAAAAATGTATCACAAATTGAATATAAGCCGTCCACAAGCTCTGAAATATCAGTATAGTAAATTTAAATGTATAAAATGGAATTTCACAGAGGATTTATGAATTCCAATAAATAATTATAGAAACTAGGATCAGCACCCCTGTCTATCATAATGTCATATTTAAATTTATTGCGAAATATATTATCTATCATCAATGTGGAAGAATCAATGTAGGATAGAGAAGTTTTACGAGATATAACCGTTCAAAAATTCAACTCTTCCTGGTATGCTTAAATTTGAAGCGCCAATTCTCCATTTTTTTTAAATAGCTGGTTGCGCAGGCAATGAGTATTCATAGTTCAGTGTAAATAGGCTGGCTTTATGATCCGGAGGTCGCGGAGTCAAATCCCATCGACGGACAAAAAGTCAGTAGGATCTTCACTGAATTATGATATACTCTGTGGCGTACTCTCCACAAAAACTAAGAGCACCTGTAGCTTGACAACTGGTAATCGTACTCTACGGCTGAGGAAATATCAATCAATTCACCGAGTTCACTATACGTGTCTGCTATACCCGTAGCGAGTAAAAGGCGTGATTGATATTTATTTATTCTCAATTCATGATTGCGGGCGCAGGCCGGAAGCGCACATTTTTTTGAGCGATTGCAATTTTGAGTCACAAAATCAGTATCCCTTCCTATGCGTTCTATAAACGTTCTCAACGAGCGTTGGTACTTAACCTATGAGAACATTCTCTTCACTTTAAGTTTTAATCGTTTCGTGTTTCGTACCTATTGTTTTACTGATTCCACAATTGATGAAGGAAAAAACTCTTCAGAACCCATTTTTATTAATAAATATGTTTTATTGGGTAATCAGTTCTGTATGAGTTAATTTGAAACATAACGTTTCGACAGAAAAGTGCTGCCTTTTCCAAGTGTAAAGAAGTATGAAAATAAATAAACACAATTGTCAAGACCGAACTGATTTCCCAATAAAACATATTCATAATTCTAGATTTGCTCTTAGTAGTAGGGGGTGTAATCGGATCGAAAGAATCTAATTCATTCTTATTGTTGTTTCCATGATTTGATCCTGACTGATTCAAATGCATATTTTTATCAAAAATACAGTCCGCAGTTTTGGATGATTTAGTCTGAAGATTTGTAACTTCAGTTTGGAGAACCGTTCCGCCAACATCAGGTAGATTATGTGAAGGAATTGATCTCCTTTTTGAGAATAAATTATAATCTATTTCTTTCCAATGATCCACACAGTTCTTTGCCAGTTCAGATAATGCATAAGCAGTGTCGTTAATAACTAATTAATCATGAAAGCATTCTCTCCTGGCCTATAACATGTGATGAATAATAGCTTTTCTATGCTGTATTACCCTTGAAGGAAGATCATTTTCATACAATATATCTTTCGATACATTTCTAGAGGATGAAATTTTTTTGAGCGTGGTGGCGGTTTTCTTTGAACATGATTGAATATTAATTTCTAATTTCAACATGTACTGAATATTGAATCTTCAAGGTGTTCAAGTCGACAAGACATCAAATTCTATAAATGGAATAGTAAATCTGGATGACTTGACAAGAAGATCAAAAAATCGGATGCAAGGGGAGATCGGTAGAGATATTCCCTTCATGCGTACCAAAGGACTTGAAGGGAGATTCCTTGAACCAGACACTACTAGACTAGTTTTGTCAGAGTTCTATATTAAATCATTAACATTAAACCACTCAGATATAAGATTATTTGCAACGATAACCTTTTCACTGAGTTTTCCTGACGTATCTCCGCTAAGTATACATGAAGAATCATCAGCAAATTGG
This sequence comes from Dromius quadrimaculatus, assembly GCA_963989225.1. Taxonomy (NCBI): domain Eukaryota; kingdom Metazoa; phylum Arthropoda; class Insecta; order Coleoptera; family Carabidae; genus Dromius; species Dromius quadrimaculatus. Next base: position 32,866,298 of record OZ022328.1, on the reverse strand, counting down.
CATAGCAGACCACATTTGATGAGCTTGTGGAGATCGCTGGTATAGTGAAGAAAGAGAAGTGGTCGTAGAATTGATCCCTGGGGGATACATTTATCTGCACTAATTCGGAGTTGACTTTACTGTAAGAGACATCGTCAAAAGAGCTAAGAAATACATTTTTTTTTTTCCGGATAAGTATCAGCAGCACCATTTGCTGTCAAATGCTCGGATACCCATAGCTTCTAATTTTGCAACAATAATTTTATGATTTATAGAGTCCGGCGCTTCACTGAGATCAAAATACACCGCTCTTACAACTTCCTTATTCTCCAAACTATCATTTTTATGATAAATCGAACTAAAAATCAGCCGTACCCTTATGTGGCAGAAAGCCTAACTGATGATTTGATAGAATATCATGCTTCTGTAGAAATGACATTATGCATGTACACATCAATTATTCAATAACTTTGCTAAAGGTAGACAGTAGGGAGATGAGACGGTAGTTTCTTACGTCATCGTGTGAACGTTTTTTTGTAAACTTGAATAACTTAAGAAATTTTCAAGTTATGGCGGAAAATACCACTCATAAATGAAGAATAGGAGGCAATTATGAGGAACAAAGAATACGGAATAGCGTCTGGTCCAGCTGAATTTTTCTCGGAGATTTTATGTATAGTAGATGACATCTCCTGCATGTCAGTTGGGTTTACTTACATATTGTGAAATAATATTTCATTAGTTCTAAGAGGAGAAGACTTCACATTACACATTGCATTTTCCACTGGATAAACTTTTAAGGTACTTCTAGTGCTTCCCAAATCGCCCTTGATTTTTTTGAGAGTTCAGAAGGTGATATAATTGTATTCTATCCAGGATGTTCCTAATAACTCACGGTACTGCTACTTACTGGTTTTATGTTTTCTATGAAAATCAACACTATCGTATTGAGAGCATAATATACGTAAATCGCGTAGCTTACTTGCTTCAATTTTCATTTCATCACTTATCCAAAAGTAATTATCATTTCGCTAGTGAATTTTAGTGGCTGGATAAGCAGTGTTGGAGTGGAAGAGTAAATACTTATGAAGTAAATTAGATTTATTATTCGTACCGTTCTCATTTGAGATTTCAGACCAAGAAGCCGTGCTGAGCATATAACATAAATAATCATTATCAACAGAATGGAGTAATCTTCTATAAATGAACCTATTTTGACCACTTTCTGTGCATACTTTTTTCAACATTTGACTAGAACGATTTCTCTCTTTATCGTTACTTACAATATTTGAATAGATATAATCTAGCTTATATTCATTAGAAGCACTTATTGTAGTGTAGCCCTTGACATAAGAAATCGGAAATGAAGATATTCAGTGGACAAAAGATTGTGCACGATTTATCATAATTTACATTAAAATCACCACAGATGATTATATTGTATCTACAGCAGATTTCATGAAGTAGTTCGCCTGGGTTGTCAAAAACATATTTTTGTAACACGTGCACCGAAAGTACTGAATTTCTGAATTGAATTCTGCTACGAAAGTTTTCAAATTTAAACCATGGTAACAATTTCCATCAATTCTCAGTTGACAGAGAATTAATGGATCTCAATGTCCGCTGGGTAAAAATGGAAATTGTGGATCATGAATGCCGTTGGATTTTTCTATCTCACTGGTACATGTCAAATCGATATTTGAAAAAAATTTGCATCATGGGATGTGTTCGTTAAAGTGTGTTCATTGATTGTGAATGCGATGGCACAGAAAGTGTGAATATATCGATCAATAAAATAAACCATGTAAATTATGTGTCATTGTACTAGTTCCCTGTAATGTGATCGCAATTGTAAAAATTTGGTTGTCAAATCGATGAGATAGTTTCAATTCATTCGAATTTATTCAAAAAGCACAGTAATAGGGGTATTGCAGTTCACTTGTTACAAAAAGTATCGTATGCAACACGGACACTAAACGACTGTTTTTATTGTCACGGACAAATTTGGCTGTACGAAACTAAGCTTTGGGCTTCGCTCTTGTCTTCGCCTCGTGCTTCATCCTCGCCCTCGCCTCGTACAATACTCAAATTTTTCAATTTATCTTACTTCCAACTCTAGTATACTGGCCTCAATATGATTTGGAGAAAAAATTGCTGTGTCACCACCTAACCTAATTTTCCGGGAATGAATTGTAGATTATTAATAATTTTTTAAATGGAAAATTCCAGTTTTTTCATCTAATCATACAGATATAAAATAGATTTTTCTGATAAAACTTTGTCCATTTATTTATTTTTTTTTTCTGACGTTTCGACTCTCTATCATAGTCATTCCAAAATGATCCAGAAATAGACAGAGCAAGAATCCAGATGATTAGAAATTGAAAATATACACATAACTAGATGTGAAAACGTGGGATCCATATTTAGTGTAAGAAAGACAGAGTTCTTTTGACATTCACCCAAAGTCTGGGAGGAAACCATATAAAAATCTCAATTAGAGGAATCAATGATATAAGTCCTCACAATTATTATGGTGAAAAAAGATTTGATCAATATAACATACAAAGACGATGTCCCGTTTCTGCGGATGCACACAGTTTCAAGGTCCAAACATGTCATTACTTCTTTCTTTCTTCACAAAAGCACTAAGTTTCAATAATGTACATGAAGTTAATAGAAAGAAGAATCCAGACAAATTTTACAGATCATGCATATTCATTATCAATTATAGGAAGCCAAGCATTCGTTAACTCAAAACCATCAGTATGGTTGAAATTGTTCGGATCTTGATTCATTTCAATTGCTTTCCTGACCAATCTGCTATGAACGCATGAGCATCTCCCAATCAATCTTGTTTCTTCAAATTGAATGTCGTGCAGAAACTCAATTGCATGATCAGCAACAGAAGATTTATTTGGATAATTGAGTCCTATGCATCTTCTAAGCTCAGCAATACGTGTGCTCACAGTTCTACCCGTTTGATCAACATTGACTCTCCCACAGGTACAAGGGATCTTATAAATACTCGACGATTGTAAAGGGATCATGTCCTCCACAGCTCTCAAGAACTGCTTGATTGTCGTGACAGGACTGACAGGAGTGAAGAAAGCTTTGAAATTCTATCGAAACAAGATCTTTCTGATCTTTTCCGGAACACAACTGACATAAAGTAAAGAAACATAATTTTTACTCACGCCATTAACCGCAACGGTAGCATTGTTAGATTTGGGTCGAGGTACTTTCTTGATCAAAGTTTGGACTTGAGAACTGTGTACGTTTGCGGAAACAGGACATCGTCCTTATGTGTTATATTGATTAGGTCTTTTTTCACTTTGATAATTGTCAAGACTTATATCATTGCATCCTTTGAGGTTTTCGCGTGGTTTTCTCTCAGATTTTGGATGAATGCCAGAGGATATTTGTCCTTTGTACACTTAAGGTGAAACCAACGTTCTCACATCTAGTAATCTGTATTTTTTGAATTTTCAATTATATAAATACCTGCGCTGTTTACTTTTGTATCATTTTTTCCCATGAAAACATTGTAATAGAAAGTCGAGTTGTCAAAAAAAAGGTACATAGAATTTCATCCAAAGAATCTATTTATTATATTCTAATTCTTAAAAACATATATAGGTCATTGAACATACAGATAATCTTTGGGGAATGATTTGCAAGAAAAACCTCAGGCTTCGCGATCTTATTTCGTACACTTCTATCATTTGTATTGATAATTTTTACGTGAGTATCGGTCTGGGCACTGTTTGACGGAATCACTCTACTTGAATTTATTTTATCTTCCAGACTAAAAAAGATTGGGAGTATATTTTTGATTCCTGAAGAAAGAATCTGTTCATGAGTACTCCCTCCGGCAAGTTCTTCGAATTGACTACTATATCACGCCAATTAATAATACGTGTTAAACTTAGACTTAAGGGCAACACAAGTAAATTCTGTATTATCCAGAGATTTCATATAGTTCTTGATCTGTGATATTTGCACTTCGAGCGGAATAGTACACTTGTCGAAATGGCTAGATAATGCATCTGAATGCGAGACTTCTACATAGATTTTGAGATAAGTTAGTGAATACTGCGAACTACCTATAAATCATTCCTTCGAGCTGTTGAGAAAGCTTTTCATGAACTTTGGACCAGAAGAAAGCTGAGTACAAAGTATCTAGCAATTTCGCGAGTGAATATTTTGTGCATATTATAAAAAAAACACGCAGAAAACTACTTGAGATATGATCAGCATTCCAACGATCATCAATGCTATGGTCTGTAAGACAAGAAGATTCTAATAAGTCGAGATATTCGATTCACAAGGAGTTTTCACGAAGAACCTGATATGGAGCTGAATGTATGTGAAAAAATATCAGCGATTTTTGCCAAAATAAGGTTCAATTTGCAATACCAAGAAGAAGATATTGATGCGAAATTCAGGAATATAGAGCAGCCTGATGAAAACGTTAAATCTCCAGACGGTTCTAATGTAACGCCAAGGCCTGTACGGATCTCAACCCGCATGAACAAAGAAAAAGCCATCGGAAAGGTTATTTCAAGGAGTCAACGTACTTCGAAGTCAACTAAAGAACCATGAACTTTCGAAGAAATTTCGGACTGATAGTATAGGAAGTAGATACTGTTCCAAAGTGCGGCTGGTGACCAAAGGATTTTTGCAGAAGTATCAAGTCGACTATGATCAAGTATTTGCACCTGTAATGAAGTAGATAACGTTCCAGATTTCATTGACAGTTGCTGCATCTTAACAAATGTGGGCTCAACTCCAAGATACAAAAACAACGTTTTCAAACGGTGGATTGAGAGAAACCATCTACAGAGAACAACTACCGGAGTATGAAGACGAGAACAAACCAAACCAAGCTTGTATGCCGAAGAAAAGTATCTGCGGTCTCAAACAGACTGCACGATCTTGAAATGAGACAATTTACGAAATGCTAGTTGAAACAGACTTTTCTCAAGAAACTGCTGATGCATGTTGATACACAGCAAAACTTGACTTCATTTGAGCAAACAAATTCCAAGAATCTATTGGAATGATGGAGAAAAAACTCTCACCGAAATGGAAGATCTAGATTATGCGGTGCTTGGGCATCCAACTTTAGAAGAATCGAATGGTTTCTACCAATTGCGTTCAACAGATTATATTCATCAAGTTGATAGACCTCTCGAATACAAGGATGCAAAGATATCGAATACTAAATCCACATTATTAAAGTCTGAAGATGACACACAGATGCTACTGCCTAATTCCCACTATCAGAAGCTGGTTTGATGCTCAATTTACAACTATGTTAGCTCTAGACTAGATAAATCAGCAAATGTGTCAATCCTGGCACAAATAGTGGGCAAACCAACTCAACGTGACTGGCATGATTTGAAATATGTTATTAAATATTTATTGGGAACATTGGAGTTCAAGTCAAATTCGGGGAATTCAAATGCTGGAAAATTGATCATTGGCTACGCAGATGCAAACTGTAAAGGAAACTGGAAGGATCGTTAATGAGCATAATTTTTTCAACATACTTATTTTACACATTGTTGATTGATTATGACAGTGACATACTGGGTCAAAATTTTACAGAATTTTACAAAAATCATGTAACCATGAAAAAGCCATACTCCAGAAGCTACAAATAGTATATTTTATAACGAGGAACTTGAGTGCTTGATTTGATCTTGAGAGTGGAGTTTATCGCACGAGACGAAGTCAAAGGCAATACTCGCTCTAGGGATTAAAAGCACCCAAATCATATATGATCTGCGCTATTTGTCGCATTACCGTATTATATTGAATCACAATAGTCTAAAAGCAGATTAATTGATCTTACAATTTTAACAGCAACAAACTTGATACTCAAACTCAAGTTCCTGAAATCAGGGATTAAACTTATCTCTTGCAAAAAACATATCATATCATCTATGGACAAGATTAAACTAGCTTTAAATTAAGATAGAATAGTATATTGGATACACAGAAATTTTGGCTTCTACTCATTCTGCCTGACTAACTGGAAATATGGACATCAAACAATATCACTTCAAATATGATATTAGTTCTGGAATAATGGTATAATTGAGTATAGCTCTCCAGTTGAATATTTTTGTGTGATATGATTTTATGCAGGAGATTCTTCTAAATAAATATATTATTTTAATCTTTTCCGCAAGTAGTATCATGTAAATTGTTACTTCGAGACCATTGTTTTTGCCAGTAGCAGTACTGTATATTTTTTGAGAAGACATTAGTTCAGGTGAAGCATGATTTCTGCGTAGCTTTTACCGAACCGTTTACAATTATTCTGTTTTCCCAAGATTCTGAAAGCGTATCTCGAACACTTCGTAGATCTAAAGAAATTTTCTCCTTTCTATCTTGATTTGGGGATATTATGGAGCTATATTCATCCCAGGTTACACTCAAGTTACAGAATGCAACGTCTAACAATCAGTATCTAGCAATCTCACAGTAGAATTCCATCGTGAAAAAGGAATAAATTAAACTGCAAATGTTTCTTATCATTCAAAACGGATGGAAATCTTTGAATGTGAGGATCAAAAAAAATTCACATCGACCAATACAGTCGTACAATGTTATACATCTATGAGAATTCCAAGAGAAAAAAGTTAAACGTAAGGCGCAACTTCTCTGAAATCTGAATGAAGAAACGTACTTGTGTGAATGTGTTGATGTTGACTAACATCAGCAATGCCCTACTTATCTATATTGGCATTACTGTTTGAATACATGAATAGAAGACTGCGGCTGGTGATTGACTCTGAACGGATACCTGAATCTGATTGTATGATTGTGATCCGTTGACCAACGGAACATATCCGAAAGTAGGTATAAGTGACCATGTTTGGTATGTCACAAAGGATGCCTCGATTCTTTCAAATATATACGTGAGAGTAATAAATTTATGCTTATTTAAAATAGGTATCAAGAATGTATAATAGACTCAACTCTCTAGGAAATAAGAAAGAGTTGTAAAAATCATTTAAGTTTGTAAATTCAAAGTTATTAACATCTTGTAAGATAATTTTAATGGCTCTAATTTCCATTTTTTGAATTCAAATTGAATTAAAATTATGTACATAATTTCAATTTAATCATAGAGAATCAATGAATCAAAATCATTTTGCAAAATGATAATACTTCTAAAATTGTGTGGATAATTTTAATTCAATCATAGAAATTTGATAATAAATTATCTTGCAAACTAATAATAAAAATTCTGAGTTTCCATTATGTACATAATTCTAATACAATCATAAAAATTCAATGCAATCAAATTATTCCGCAACATGATAATAATTCTGATTTCCCATCATGTTCATAATTTCAATTCAATAAAGTGGAATTTCCCTGTGAGATAATAATAATTTTGAATTTTCATCATGTGCATAATTTTAATTCGAACATAAAAATTCAACGGTTCCATATCATTTTGTTAGATAATCTCTATGCTGAACTATCATTGTGTGCATAATTTTATCCCAATCATAAAAATTCAATGCATTAGAATCATCTTGCTAGATAATAATAACTCTGAATTTCCATTATGTACATAATTTTGATTTATTCATGAAAATTCGATGAATCAAAATTATTATGAGTGATAATATTAATTTTGAACCTCCATTATGAACATAATTTTGATTTAATCATTAAAACTCAACGCATGGGAATGATCTGGCTAGATGATAATATTTCTGAATTGCCATTATGTTCCTAGTTTTAATCCACTCATGAAAATTAAATAAAACAGAATTATTTTGCAAGATGATTAGAATGTAGTGTTTGAATTTCACTAGAATAAATTGTTGCTATTAAACAGCAAAACGGTGTGCCATATCTTATCATTATAAACTTATTGACTGCAAGTGACAGAAACATATCATTAATTATTCTATCCACAAGTTCAATATCTTCATGAAATATGAGAGGATAAGTGGAGAAAGAACATACTTCATTCCAAATTACTGTTTTTCTGAAGAACAAATAAAGTGATTGAAATAAATTGCAGGACAAAATTGGATTCATTGGAGAATAATCCCAGTGGATAAATCTCTCAACTTCAATCTGCTAGTAGATCACTTCTGCAAGCAAATAATATATGTACATACCATTGATGAGTGGTTCTTGTCAAAAATATAACTACTTCAGTCGGCTCAGCTGTTATCAGTCTAGGGCTAATATATTTCATAAATAAGTAATATATTCCAATCATTGAATGAAGTGTTTGATTTTATTGAAATCACAAGTGGAAGTAATGATTTCGTGGAAGGAAGAGAATTATTAATGCTGTCCATTTAATTATCTTGGCTTTATTTATCAAAATTTCAATCTATATGATGTTTTATCGAATTGCTCACAATCATCAGCTTTTTGAGATAAACCACATAATATTGAAGCAATTATCAATAAAATTGGTAAGACAATGTTCAAATGTAGCTGCATTACTGAGCTCAGTGAAAGATGTAAATATAACTGCAGTCTTGTTATTTTTCACTTGATTATATTCAATCTATAACCTAAAATATTAAATGGCTTATACATGTTTCTCAGAATGAAATCATGATGAATTTTTTTTTTTGGGATTGAGCTCTAAACACTTATTTCTATTTTTGACGTTTCGACTCTCTAACCAAAAATCTTCATCAGAAACAAGATGACTTCCGGATAGAGAGTCGGAACGTCAAAAATGGAAATGAATATACAGAATTTAGTCCAGGGAAAATTAAATTGAAATATTGACTTTATTTATCCAAATCAGATATTTATTTTCTTCAAACTACGTTAATTATAAGATTATCCGCATAAAATTTCATTGATAAATTGTTCGTGCTTTCAAATATCGTTTATTTTTTCCAATATCCGTTCATATAAAATAGATTTTCCACTAACTACAAATTTGAAAGATATAGAATATACATGGACATTATGTCTATTTTAATATATCAGAATATGGATGTATAAACTATAATTGATCCACCTGATAAATCTTTCTGAAGAATACAGGGAGTGAACTTGCAAGTATTCTGTTGGCATCCAAGCTATTTTTAAAACCTGTTTACACATCTCCATGCAGTCTGCTTTTTCATATTCATCAAAAGAGATTTTTTAACAGAAATAGTCATTTATTCAACTTGTAGATCAAAAATAAACAGCTCTCCTTCATATCATTTATATTGTGAGTGGGAAAGCTGACTGGAGCATAAAGAAGAAATCACATAAATAAGAGTTTCACATGAGAACTGTGAAATATGTGAAGTGCTGTGCTATGGAACATTCAAAAAATTAATAATTCCAAAAAAGAATTATTTTTCATAGAAAATTCAAACCTAAGAGTCGGGGCTGGAGCCACCATCATCTTAGATCGGGGATGCAACTATAGACATATGTTCTTATTAGGACTATTCAGTACAGTATAGCCAAGCCCAATATAATCAAGACTAGGATCCCAGAGTGTATAAACTCATTGCGATACAAAGTGCGCTGTAGTAGAAACTACAAACAACACCATCTATCGGAAACAAATGCCGATCACTAGAGTGAGTAAGTTAGTTACCATTGTGACCACCATTCAGCGCAATTATACCACTGACACATACCAATAAAGATATACAAATGACCAAATACTAAATAACGTGATTATGAAAAATTCAAATTTGCATATGCTTATAGTGTATCGTTCTATTTACATATATTTGACAGATAGTTCCTAGAAAATGGCAGATACTTAGTACGATTGCAGCGGTATGTTTCTTCTAACATCGTAGTAATAGTTGGTATCCTTCCAATAATTTGATATTCCATCTATTTATAAATGTGTATATGATCTTGCATCATATAGTAACGCCTTTTGCATGATATCTTGAATAAATGATTTTATTTTGCAGTTTCTTCGATTTAAAAGAATGATAGTCTAAGAGCTAGTGAACCATTTGACTAACCCGTTGCTAACAAGACTGGAAACTTCTTAAATGATGTTTTATTATCGATCAATTGCGATAATACCGTTTTGGCAGGCATCTTGCGGCTGCATCATCATACCTAAAATTTTTGGAAATTCCAATAATAATTATTTCTTAATCCTATTTCCAAAAGGCTACAATTTTATCATGTTGTAATTTACATAGCCTTAGATGTTAAGAAAAACTGACAATCTATTTGGAGGGTTGTAAGTATGTACCAGACGATAGCAAAGTTGTTATCGGGATAATAATTCACAACCTGCTCCCACAAGGCTATAACACGTTGAGTGTCACCATGTAATCCAAAAAGCAGATCTTTAGGCCAAAATCTTTGCCAAAAACTAGTTTCAAATTGTCTTTTGTATCATATGCGAAATGTTCTAGAACAATGTATGAAGAAGAATTGTAGTTATGAGTTAGAATAGAAATAGTGACACATTGGTCTCATGCAACCACAAAGTGATAATTTGGCCTTGAAGGCCATAAAAGGCCGATGTACCATCAAGATTATATTGCTCAGTTGCATATGAGATCTGTTACGTGATTCTTTGCGTTCAGTTATGAATGATCTACACCACTTACAGTGTTCATTGCAAGAATGTCTTTTTTGTGGTGCATAAAGCAATGAAAGTATAATTTATTATTTCATGAAAATTATGCTTGATCATTCTTATTTATGATGTTCTTTGAGTTATAGTTAGAGGAAAGATATATTTAGTTGTTCTTCTGAGTATTTAAGTCTAGGAACAAAGAATCTCTTGCAAAAATTCCCTTTTTGCACGATTGGACGTTTTCATGTGTTTACCGGCCCTCTATTCGAAGTAGTATGTTACTTTTACCAGCAAACTGTGGCTACTATGGTTATGCTGACTTACCACCTATGTACAAAGGCGGTAAGTGAAAAATCGTGCATTTTCACAAAAAATATTTATTTATTTAACTTTATCTGTAATTGAATATTTACGATAAAATGTCAAACTTGACAGCTGACAGCGAATAAACAATCACCAGTAGTAACTCAATTTTAAGAAGAAAACTAGGATCCATATTTTGGATAGTTATTCCAATCTTGCTAATAATTTTGTAAGCATCACGGTCAATAAGTACAGTACCGATTTCATATTATATAATATATAATCGGTGAACTGTACTTACTGACCTTAATACTCAAATAACTATTTTTATCTGATGAACGATATGTACCGAAACAATTTGCTGTATGTTGCCATACAGGTCTCATAATCAACAGGCCAAATATAGAGATCGGTCCGTCAGGCCATGCTTCTCATCATATCATTGATTTATATGCAGTAAATGAGACCCTGACGGACTCATGCAACGAAATATTTCAGCAATACATTTGAGTCCAAGTGAGGCTCAAATAGCCTGCGAGTCCCAAAAAGTATAAGACCATGTTCATCTCACTTGATACTCAAAGTGATAATAATCATGACGCGTCATAGGAGTGCGAGCACAACAGACTTGTACGAATTCCAATGTCAAAAAGAGAGGATATGATATACCATATTGTGGAGATATGAATTATTAAAATTAAATATGAACAGAGTTATATATGAAGAATGAATTTTTATCCATCTTATTTATTATTGAAACTTAGTCTACATTTTTAGAAAACGATGGATTGTAGTCATAACCGGTAAGTGTATGTTGTCCTGATAAGCCCGATGATAAAGATGGTCCAAGTTTGGTATGAATTTCGCTTATCGCAATGCACCTTTTTTTGTTCCCAGCACCGTATTCCATCAGAATGTCACTGGATAAATTGTCCGTATGTTCGAGCATTATAATTAAAACATCAGTATCTGACGATTCTATTGGGCTATTTAAATTAACTTCATTGATTTGACAAGTGCGATGTTCAGTTTTTGTGTCTGTCTCTCCGTGACTTATGCGGAATAAATTATCATTGGTAAAGTGAATCGTTTTTATCTACATAATTATGACAATGCTCATAATATATATATATATATATATATATATATATATATATATATATATATATATATATATATATATATATATATATATATATATATATATATATATATATATATATATATGTATAATTTAGCGCTGCAGGCCAAGTAGGCCCATGGCTTCTGTTACAATCTTTCGCCATTCTTTACGGTCCTGTGCTAATCGCTTGAAGTTCGTAGTCCCTAGTGTCTTCTAGTCCTTTTTTCACCGCCTCATACCACCTCTTCTTTGGTCTTCTCCTTCTTTTTTTTTCACAACACGTCCGTCTAACATCTTTTTTACTACTCTGTCCTCTAGTAGTCTCAGCACATGCCCTAGCCATCGTAACCTTTGTGCTTTAGCCACTTCCACTATTCCAGGCTCACTATAGAGTTCCATAAGCTCGGTATTAGTTCGTCTCAACCACACATCACCCTCTTTTTTACCACCATAAATCTTCCTCAGAATTTGTCTCTCACACACTTCCAGTTCATTTTGCATAGTCTTGTTTAGCACCCACATTTCACTACTGTACAGTACCATTGGTCTCATAATGGTTCTATACAACCGCTTTTTAGCACTTCCTGGCACACTTTTTGATTTTAATAATTTCCCCATAGCTCCCGCACTTCTGTTTCCTGTTGTTATCCGTGTTATAATATCCCGCTCTTCGCTATTGTTGTGTGTTACCGTAACACATAAGTAAACAAAGTTTTTAACTTTCCCGAATGCGTAGGTCTTACCTCCTCCAACCTGTATTTTAAGAGACTCTTCTTGTGTTTCTTGATGATCCGACTCTATCTCCATGTATTTGGTTTTATCCTCGTTTTTTCTTCCGCCGTTTTGACTAAACGTTTGAATACTTCCTTTAGTTCTTTTTTTGTTCTGGTTATTAACGTTATGTCGTCTGCAAACGCTAAACATTGGTGTTTTAGTTGACAAATGGTTCCTTTTGTGTAGATTCTGCTTTTTATTATAACCCACTCTAGCGCCAAGTTGAGCAGGACGGGTGATACTGGGTCTCCTTGCCTCAATCCTCTGTTCACATCGAAGCTCTCTGATGTTTCTTCATCCACCAGGACTCTGCATTTTGTCTCTTCATGGGTCATATTGATCAATCTTATCTATTTTTTGGCCATTTCTAGTTCTGCGAGTGCTTCATACAGTTCATGTTTATTTATTGTGTCATATGCTTCTTTGAAATCTATAAACAACATTTGCAGGCTTGGATTGTGTTAACGACTATTCGCTATAGTTTGTTTCAGTACAAATATTTGATCCGTAGTTGATCTGTTCGGTCTGAGATCAGCTTGATATTCTCCTAGGGTATTGTCCGCTTGTTTCTGTATTCTATTTGTCAAACATCCTGCTGAAATTTTGTACGCCACGTCTAATAGTGCTATACCTCTGTAATTCTCGCATTTCAGTCTGTCCCCCTTTTTATAAATTGGGCATATCAGTGCTTCCTTCCATCTCACAGGCATACGTTCAGTCCGCCATATATCCTCTATTATTTCCATAATATACTGGATTACTTCGTCTCCTGCATTTTTGTATATCTCTGATGTTATTCCGTTTATTGCCGGGCTTTTATTATTTTCCAACTGGTTCAGTATTTCTCGAATTTCATTTATGTCTGGTGGGTTTTGCTTTATACTTTTCCCTTCTTGTTGAGTTGTTTTGGTTTCATTTGTAGTTTCCAAAGTCAGATTCCCCTCATTCAGCACTTCCTTGAAATATTCTTCCCATACATGTAGTTAGTCCTTTGCTGCCTTTGCTGTCACTAGTTCTTCCTCTTCATTTTTACAGTACTCTAGTGGCGGTTGATACTCTGTTCTTTGTTTCTTGGTCCCGTGATAAAAGTTTCTCAAATCCTTGTTTTTGAAGTCTTCTCATATTATCATTTTTCTTCTAGCATTTGCCTTTTCTTTTGTCTATATAATTGTTTCGTTCGTCTTGTATGCATGTTGTATTTCAACTTATTTTCATTTGAGTTATTTTGTAGTAGGCTCATTTTAGCCATATCCCTCTACCTAATTGCACTTTTGCATTCTTCGTCGAACCACTCCTTATTTAGCTCCTCACATTTTCGCACAACATCTGTTCTGAAACTTTAAGTCTTGCTCCTTCCAATTTATTCCATTTTATATACCCTTTCCTCCGAAACTTGCTCTGCTAGCTCTAGCTCAACTTTTGTTTGCTCTCTTTTGTTTCATCATGTTTGCTATGTGCACCTATTGTAGTCCTGTACATTTCCTCTTCGCCTAGTTTTGCATTGAGATCTCCAATAACTATTTTTAAGTCATATTTTGGTATCGAATTTATCATTCCCTCAAGCTCTTAATAAAATTTATGTTCATCTTCCTCGTCCTTCTCGTTTGTTGGTGCATGTACATTTATGATACTGATTTTTCGGTATATACATATTCGTTCGAACACTGGTTCGAATTTTATAACTTTCTGCTTCAATTATTTTTTTTTTTCATAAAACCTGTGCCAAAATATTTGATGTCGTTTCCACTACTGAAAAATATATAATTATCTACTGCTATTATGTCGTTTGATTTTTGCTTTGTTTCTTAAAGTGCCAGTATGTCAATCTCATATTGTGTTAAGCACATTGATAGATTTTTGAGTGTTCCCGATTCATTTGTTCCTCTTACATTCCATGTTCCTAATAGAGCAAGATCTCAGGCCCGCCAGACCTTACTTATTTTCTGAGAAACAAAATGTGTGGAATAGAGTAGTGTTAGTATGTACTTTGATCATACGCATACTAGTTAGTTTGTGGCGACGGCCAATCTACAGATACGAGGTGTTAGCGGTACGTTAAGACATTATTCACTTTCCTTAAGGTCTTGAGTGCTGATTTTGAGGTATGTTTTAGAGAATATTGTTAAAAATTGATATTCAACACTGTTAGACAATTTCCACCATTGGTAATTTCTGCTAGACTCTTTGGAGTTCACAAAGAATAACGGGATTGCTTATAGCCTGAGTGCCAATTTTTATATATGATACTCAGGGTACAATTTCAATACGTTTTGCTAACAGCTAGATCAATCGTAGGGCTAAACATCCCTCAGACACAATTAAAATATTGCTGTGAGTAGAAGCGCGAGGTCACTATTTGTAGGCTTGATAGTAAATGAAGTATCTATGGGCATCCAACACTTCCTTGGTCTGGCTATTTATAAACAGTCTTGAAATTGCTCACTGAGTATTATATATAAAAATTAGGATTCAGACTATAAGTGAGATAACGATATTTTTTGAGAGCTTTGAAGCATTTAGCAGGAATTACTGCCGATGAGAAATGTCTGGCAGTGTTGATTATCAATTTTCAACAATATTTTCTAGAACATACATAAAAATCAGCATTCAGACTTCAAGAGAAGTGAGCATGGTCTTGATGTACCTATAACACCTTAAATCTATAAATTGGCCATCGACACAAACTAGTAAATATGTGTATGATCAAAGTACCGACTAACACTATTCTAATCCACAAATTTTGTTCCTCAGAAAATAAGTAAGATCTGGCGGGTCTGGGATCTTGGACTATAATATAAGCGTTTCATTTTTATGTATCTTAAATAATTTCAAAATTCTTGCATCCTTGATCATTGCTTGGTCATTTCTTGTTACATCCGTTTATTTGTTGTCATGCCTCAGTTTTTAGCTCTTCCAATTGCCCTGCTTTCGCTGTTCCATATCCAGTATTGCTCTTCGATGTATATTCTCTTATAGCCTACTTTAACTGTTTTTCCTGCCTTTCTCTCTTTTCCAGCTCATTCCCTAAGAATTTTTTGAATTGCTATTTCCTCTTTAGTCAGGTCATTGTCTATGTATATCTCGCTGCCTTTAAATTTGTTTTTATTCTTCATAATCAGTTCTTTTTTCCTCCAACTGCTTAATTTCACTACTGTCATGAAATTGTTTGTTGCTCCTACATTCCCTCCTTGAGCCGACTCTATCTTTACTTGTACTCCAACTAAATCCTTGCCGAAATTTTCTATTTCTTGTTTATTACTATTAAAGTCTTTCCTCTTTATGACAATATCATTTTTCTTTTGCTATTTTTTTCATCTATCTACCTTCCCTTCAACTAGCGCAATTCTTTCTTTTAGTTCTCTATTCTCTTTACTAAGCTCTTCAATTTCTTCATTTACTTTCTCTATAACTGTGAAATGTTTTGCTTGTTCCGATCTCATTTCTTTGATTTCTCTGTTAATTTCCACCATTTTTTTTTTCAAATCTTCCGTTCCTGCAGTTTGTTGGGTGGCTTTAGTGGGGGATCTCGGTGTTTTTCAAATAAATCACTCGTAGTCTGTCTTTTCCGACTTCCATCATTTTCTTGTTTCTGCATCGCCTGATGTTGCTTCACCCCCTTCACAGTTGTTACTTGCTTACTCACCTTACGCTACGTCAGCAGCAGCCGCTGATATTTGATACCCAGTCACTCACTTTGCGTGGACTTCGTGACGTAGGTAGGTCACGCCTGGTCACGTCAGATGTTAGATAATGTGTTCTGAAATTTTTCCAAACCACAGGTGAATAATATGACGATACCTATTAATTTTATTGCACGTTCTTCGCAATTTTTTTCTTTTTGTTATCATTTATACAACTAATTCACTATTCCACCACACTAATCCCTTAGATAGGGGCAGAGTTCCACTTGTTTTCACTTTCTTTTAGATTAGCTTGATTATCTATACCAATTTTATTATAGGTGAGAAAAATCTGATCGATCAGCCCTGAGTTAGGTAACAAAATCAGATCGAAAAAACTCACACGTCTTCACACTTTGAACTTCACAACTCAACTCCTGTCACTAGATGAATGGTCCATATTTTCGAGCATTATTATCAAAACATCAGTATCTGACGATTCAATTAGGCTATTTAAATGATCTTCATTGATTTCACAAGTGTGATGTTCTGTTTTTGTTTCTGTCTCCCCGTGACTTATGCAGGATGAATTATCATTGGTAGACTGAATCGTTTTTATCTACATAATTATCACAATGCTCATAATTTATATTGATTACTGTATTGGAAATGGCACCATTCCATCTGTCATCTAATGTCCAATTGAAATTTCACATAAATTTCTCCAATTGATATTTTCAAGTTCTTGAGCGAAATCTACCGGTCAAATCTGTTCTGAGCCTATAATAATAAAATTCATATTTGTCTTTCAATGTCTCACATCAATTATTCTTTGATTGGTGAAGAGAAGTGAACTTTATCAATTCGTGAAGTTTCTGTAGTAGTTGAAGTTGATATGATTTGTTTTGGAACATTTTCCGTTAAAATAGCGTGGGAATCTCTTTACATAATGGATATATTCTCTCTTTCTAACATTGAAACTCGTACATGTCTGTTGTGCTCGCACTTCCATCGAGCGTCATGATTATTATACTCGTCCAGCAGCCGCCAGAATACGCTTGCTGTTCACATATACTTTTTGAATTATTGAGAGAAAATGGCCTCTAAATTTTAAGCTTGTGGGAGCAGGCTATGAATTACTATCCCAATGTCAACTTTGCTACCGTCTGGTACAGACTTGTAACCTTCAGAATGGTTTGTCAATTCTTCTTTACACTGAAACATATATGAATTACGAAATAACAGAGCTCGGATAGATAAGAAAATTGAAGAAATAATAGGATGCAAACAAGTGAGAATTATGGTAAATGAACAGATCACAATTAGAAACACTTGGTGGGATGAAGATTGCAAGATGAGAAAACAAAAACTCAGAAAAACGCTGAGAAAATGGGGCAATGGCCAAGATAGCAAAGAAGAATATATGAAGGAGAGAAATGAGTTTAGGGCTCTACTTATTTAAAAAGGCCAGGGAAGAAAGTATGAAAAGAGAAGAGGAAGTGGTGGAATGCATAAACAGAGAACAAGAAGTATGAGAATACTTGTACAGAGAAAAAAGAAAAGGCAGAAACCGAGGGAAAAATAGATACTGAAGAATTGAAAAGCTTCTTTCAAAATCTTCTGTAAGGACAAACAGAGAGGCCTGGCATCAGAGCAGGAACAGAGCAGATAAAGACAAACAGAGAAGAAGAGATAACAAAAGAATATCAAATTAGAAAGCAAATAAGATGGTTGGAAAACGAAAGGTGGCAGGGGATAATGGAATAGAAAATGAAGTATGTTTGAACAGTTCTGATAACCTAGTGAAACAGTTGATCATTACAATGAAGAAAATATGGAACGGAGAGGTATTCCCGATGGAAAACAGGAGTTATAGTAGCAATATTCAAAGGAGGAAAACAAGAAAATACCAGAAGTTACGAAGGAGTATCAATGCTGAGCACAATGTATAAAATATACCTAATGGAGTTGAATGACAGACTACAAAAAAAAATGGAGAGTGACCAGATCCTTCCCGACAACCAGGCCAGCTTTAGGGAATTCAGAGGTACAATGGAAAACATATACATACTCTCACATACAATATTAAAGGAGCTACACAAAAAAGAGGTGAACTGTACGCGTTGTTTACAGATTTCAAAGCAGCATTTGACAAGCTAGATAGGAAAAAATCAATTGAAATTATTGAGGAGAAAGGAGTAAAGAAAAAACTGGTGAAGAAGGCAAAGAAAATATTTGCGGACATAAAAAACTACGTAAAGATAGAAGATGAGGTATCGGAAGAATTTTGGATGACAAATGGACTGAGACAGGGATGCCTCTTGAGCCCAGTATTGCTTTCAATATACAAAGCAGATCTAAAAGGAAAGTTGCTAGTTAATCAAAACGGTGAAGTAGTCGCAGGTAACAAAAATATCATGACACTAGCATATGCGGAAGATATAGTTTTGATGACCAAATCGAAACAAGAAGTTAAGAGTATGATAAGAAGATTAGAAAAACACCTGGACGGAAGGAAGTCAGACCCTAATGTGTAGAAAACTAAGATCATGAAATTCAAGGAAGAAGGGGACGGGAAAGGGAGAAGAGCTGGCACTGGAAGAGAGAGAGCGTAGAAATAACCAAAGAGTTTAAATACCTGAGATACTCGTTCAAGAGCAATGGGAGCGCAGAAGCACATGTAAGAGAGCTGAAGAAGAAAGCAATGATAAAAGCCAAGGAAACGTGAAGCATACAGGAAAAAATATTCGAAGGTAACAATACAACCAGACTGATGCTATTTGGTCAAAAGCATCAAAATGTACGGAGCAGAAATATGGGGTTGGGAGAGACAAGAGAAATTGGAAGCTATTCAAACGACATACCTAAGATAGAGATTGATAGAGCAATCCCGAACTATATATTGTTACGAAATGAAAAGAGACAGCCTGGAAGCCAAAGGAAGAAGCGGATCGACAAAATTTGAAGAGAAGATTCTAACAGGACAAAAAGGACAAATAATTGAACAACGCTATAATTGGAACCAGAAAGAGATGATAAAAGAGAGGGAAATAGCAAAAGGAAGAAATATTACGAGAAAAATGAATACACAGCAATGTAAATAGGTGCCAGGCTAGCGAGAGGACAATTTTTGCCGGAACGGCGTGCCATAATTACCCGCCACAAATTTTTCAGCAACTTTCGTAGAAAAAATTTCAAAGTGCTCTGGGGTTTGTGACACCCCACGTTTCAGGATTAGTAAACTCAACTTGTTCAAAATTCAAATACTTTAAGTATTATTCTGTGGGGCTAGCAGCACTAGAAGTGAGATAAAATACTCTCAATTATTCATAATCAAACTTGGGACTACAGTTAGTGTCAGACCATCAAAAACGAAGAATGTAGAATACAAGAGTTCCACATGATCTAAAGGGTGTCATCAGAAAAATACAGGAAAGAGATGGTCCAGAAATGAAGAAGAGTGAGCTAAATCTCCCAGAAAGATGCCTGGCGTATCCTAGAAAAGAAGAAAGGAAAACAAGATACAAATGTAAATCTTGCAAAATGTTTTTATGTCCAGAACATGCGAATATGTAGTGTGAAAATTACGAAAAAAATGGTCAACGAGTGAAATTTTTTATTGACTGTTAACAATGTATTGAGTCTGTGTCAAGTTTTTGGATGTTTCCGCAGTAGAGTAGATATTTTTCATTCGAAAATATATCAGTTCTACACAACTAACGTTATTTTTGTTTCCTACTGTTGTTTTAAAGCTGAAATATTATACATTTAGAACATATGCTGTTTTTTGAATATAAAGTTGGAATCTTAAGTTGATGTTTATTTGTTGGAAAGTATATGTTTCAACATGATGATATTCCATCAGAAATTTAGATTTTATGTTTTATTTAAGATTTTGGTGAATTTCCAAAAGTGTGGTGCATGACACCAAAAGTTTCAATATTCAAAGAAAAATTTCACGTTACTAATGAAGGGTTAATATTCTCGCATAGTTTGGGAAATAGGTTGCATTTGCTGAATAATATCTCTAAATCAGCCATTTCATTATTGGGTCATTTCTATATCTCACTGTCAGGTAATTCCATTTATATTTAGGAGATTCATGTATTTTATCTGATAGTAAGTACATTCACATATACATTTAGAACAAAAAATATGAGTACATGGAGCTTGAGGACTGGTAACCGCACCCTATGGCTGAGGTGATATCAATCAATGTACCTAGTGCACTTTAAGCGTCTGTCACACCCGTAGTGAGTAGAAGGCGTGATTGATTGATCGTTTGATTGTTAATTGCGTTCAGAAAGACCAATATGGGGCGGACGGTTGAAATCAGTAAATTTCACAAGAAAAACAATTATGTAGCTCAAAGATAAAAATTACGGAGACAGCAAGTATCTGCAGCTACGAAATATGAGAAGTTATTGGCAGACGATTTGGTGAAAGAGAAAGAGCTGGCAGACCTAAGCAAAGAGGCGTTAACTTTTGTGGAAGAAAAATGATAAAGCTCGTCTTCAAAAATTATCGAAAATACTTGCCCAACTGCCAACAAAGCTGTGTGCTCATGAGAATTATTAGTAATATTTGCGTAACTGTCAACGAGGCTACGTGCTCATAGCAAAGGAAGAACTGCTATCCCATCGTTGACATAATATAAACCACATCATACATAGTAGGTAACGTATCGTACGAAACGAGTTTGTTAAGCGCGTTCGAGACCTCCACAGTCCGCCTCTATATTATTATCTGTTTTTCCCTCTGTCATTAGCACATAGCTTTGTTAGAAGTTGAGCAATTATTATCAATAATTTTTAAAAATGAACGTTATCACTTTTCATTCACAAAAGTTAAAACCTCTATGTTGATATCCACCAGTCTTTTCTGTTCCACTAAGTCCTCTGCAAATAATTTTTCACATTTCGTAGCAAGATATACCTAATATTTCTATAATTTCTATCTTTTCTTTTCTTGTGAAACTTACTCATTTTAACTGTCCACCCCCTTCTTAATCTTTCTGAGCGCGCGGGCAGTCTGGTCACGAAGTGTTCGATAAAGGAAATGGAACCTATTTACCTAAAAAACCTGATGCATTTCATATCCCGCATTTTCATGTAGCCAGCTCTTTGTCTATTAAAGAATAAAATAAATTGTAACTGAAGAATTGAATATCAATACATCCCCTCAATTTTTTGATGAATATTTAGAAAGCAAATTATCAAAAAGAAATGTAATCGCATAGAACCAGGCCGCGTTACTCCTCCTGATTCAATGCTCACAAAATATGAATGGAAATGTATTAAATACACTGTATACCTACCTATATGATAAGATATTGTTTTCAAATCTGTTTTCGATAAATTAGCTGATGATGAGCTCATGATGTTCAGATGAAAACAGGTTTCTTGAAATGGATTATTAAATCTTCACACGACAATCAAATGATTTTTTCCGATAAGTTATCACTATTTTAGACTCTTATAATATACCACAATATAAAAGGAGTTTTTAGCGCATTTTAACAGAAATCTGACGTGAACATCACACATCACGTGACTTACTTGTACATCATTGGATATATATATATATATATATATATATATATATATATATATATATATATATATATATATATATAAATATATATATATATATAAATATATATATATATATATATATATATATATATATATATATATATATATATATATATATAAATATATATATATATATATATATATATATATATATATATATATATATATATATATATATATTGTAACAAATATGGGTGTGAAACATAAGATATTTCAAAAACAACCTACCTGCTACACACATGTGCCTGGCTAGCTAAAAATCAGACGGCGGCTGGGTCGGAGTAAGCAGAAGCTTTCAGAACTACTGTGCTTAACTGAGAAACAAATTTAATGCCTCATCAAGCAAGTGATAATTTTTAGCAAGTATTGTTCTGAGAACTTGCTTAGGCGCCACCCCTAAGAAAGGGAATTGCTAGGAATTAGGGGATTCCTAGGCTACAAATGATAAGTGACAAATGAAGTTCAAAAACAATTATTTAATGAAAAATATTAGAAAAATTTAATACACCCAAAACTTTGTAAACTAATTTTGAAATATAACTTACAACAATATCGAAGGGACTTGGTAGGCGTTCCACTCTCTCGTAAGTAACCCCTGGAGTCCGCTGACCCTCTGTTTGTGTCAAGGAGAACCAGAGCTCACGGTCGGCGAGTGTCCAAGACGTTACTCCTGATTAGCGATGGTGGTAGTAGGCGAAGGTACTCCAAATAGCTCTCAGCTAGGCTGGATGTAAGCTGAGCTTAGTTCGATGGTGATTTATCCCAACGTTTAGAGGGCCTCAAGACCGGAGCCTCGATCGCTGTCGAAGAGGTGATAAAAGCAGTTTGTTTGTCGGAGCAGCAGTTGTTAGCGCCTTCTGGTCAGGTTTAGTGCTCGATCCTGCGACCGGTACCTCAATGGTTCTCCTCAACACAACCAGAAAGACGGCCTGACTCCAACCCTAAAAAAAAACCCAGAACAGCAATAGTGTCCTTTACAAACAAGCCAGAAGGGCTGAATACTACAAAGTTGTGACAATAACGTTGAAGAGAGATGGACGCAATTGTACAAGAAATTGAGAATTAATATAACTTAAATATGAATGAGGCGTAGTGATACAATGACAGTGATTGATGACAAGAAAAAATGATAATGATGATGAAAAGACTTGAATACAACCCGCAATGGTGAAAACGCACAATAAGCGACTCGACTGATACTAATCAAAGTTTCTGTGAACCGTAATAAAATTGTAGCAACACACCTGCTCGCGCAAACAATCCAAAAGACGCGCGAAATGCAGAAAAATTGAGAAAACTCTCGGCTAACAATTTAATGACTTCAAAAAGCGGCATAAACGTCCAAAGTCAAGGCTCACAGTTAGTCAAAGTCCACTCAACACACTCTCACACCATCCAGGAGTAAATAGGACAAAGGAGGGATTAAATCGCCCTGGAGTACAGTCTGCAACACCTGTCAAACCCGGGTTACGGTTTAAACGGAATCTAAGCAATAGCAAAAAAGTTTGATGGTGACGCCGTGTCACAATTGAAGTTACAACTGGCAATAACTAGGTTGAGGTTATGCCTCTTCCGCGGCTTAATCGATGAATCAACAGATTCTCATAATTAATAAGAATAAGCGAAACAATAATTGACTTAGACTGCAAGGCAGCCAAGCTGTCAAAAAGGGTCCCCGGGGCGCCGGAGCTCAAAACTTTGTGACAAAAGTTACTCACAAAGATGGAGAATCAGGTCGACCCAGCCTGTGAACAGGACAGGACAGGTAGGAGGGAAGAAATGGATTCTAAATTCAGATCCTACTTGACACAAAAATCTAGCTCAATATAATCTTTGCTTAGACTCTAAAATCTCCAAAATGTCCCTCAAAATACACCCGCAACCCTCGTTAGGGAAGTTAACAACAACTTAAAGCCCAAAAAATAACAAAGATGCTACCGAAAAATATCGATGACTACGAATGCCGCCGGGCCGACATCTTTAAACACACGTGGACACAACGACGTAGTTTTGGAGATTTTACAGGAGAGAAACAAAATCGTCAGAAGACTTACCCTTGCCACATAGCACTACACTAGTACTTTAAGTACTCAAATATTCAAAAAAACAAGGCTCAGAAAACAAACAGCAAAGATTAGACTGAGCGCGGATTTAGTGTGTCTATCACCGCAGAGCTCTAAACCAAGAATGTCAAATTTTATCTCTTATCCGCTGCTCGTCAACATCACATCACTTCCGGCAGGTCCAACAACCAAATTTTTAATTCGTCTCGCGGCCAGCGAGGGCTTCACAGAACACAAAAAATGTGAATACATGGGCGTAGGTGAAAATAATTCTAAACGTAACAATTAATTTGTTACAATATATATATATATATATATATATATATATATATATATATATATATATATATATATACAATACGATGTGATTTTGTGTTTGATCATATATAACATTGGATATATATAATCAAACACAAAATCTCATTGTTCTACAGTGATTCGTTTTGGATTTACCCAAGAGATTCTGAGATTCTGTCAAGTGAAATGCGCTTTCAGCCAAGTCGGTTCCTATGGAAACAGTAGGCCATTAACAACATTCTTGGATATTCATTTCCAAAATTCTACGACTACAAACAGATCTGAATTCATGCGCAAAATTGAAAAATAAATTTCCACTGAAGGGCACTTCCAATTCAGTCTATTGTTATGAAAATAGTGGGCAATCATTCAGATGCTACAGCAGGCTGAAATACCAAATTTCAATATTCTACACCTAATCGTTTCGAATTCATGTGAAATATTCCAAAATACCGTCAAGTAAAGTGCACTTCCGGCTCGGTGGATCTCAATAAAAATAGGATATGAGCATCTAGACGGTATAATCGTCCTAAATACTGAATTCTAACAGTCTACGTTCAATCGTTTTGGATTCATGCGGAGAATTCGAGAAATGTTTCGAATAAAGTGCTCTTCTGGCTTAGTCGATAGCAATCATAATGCAAGGTGTACAACTTGATATTATAAAAGTGTCTAATATAGAATTCAGATATTCTACGACTAATTGTTCAGAATTTATGCAAAAAATTCAGAAAGTCTGTCATATAAAGTGCACTTCTGGCTCAGCCGATTGATACAAAAATAGAAGATGACCATTGGGATGCTACAGCAATTTCAAATGCTAAATTCCAGTATCCTACGGCTGATCATTCTGGATTTATGAGGAAAATCAAAGAAAGTTTCAGGCAAAGTGCACTTCCGATTTAGCCGATCGCAATCATAATGCAAGATGTACAATAAGATGTTATAGAAATGCCTAGTACAAAATTTCAATATGCTATGGATGATCATTCTAGATTTATGCAAAAAATTCAGAAAATGTTTCAAGTAAAGTGCACTTTTGGCTTGGCCGGTTCATACACAAAAAAGCAGATAACAATTCTGACACAGCATCAAGTTCAAATACTGAATTCCAACATCTTATGGTTAATTATTCTGGATTTATGCGGAAAATTCAAAAAACGTTTTAAGTAAAGTGCACTTCCGGTACAGGCGAATACAACCATAATGCGAGGTGCAAATCAACACCTCATACTAATCCTAAATATGAGATTTCAGCATAATACGTTCAATCAGTACCGACATCAAGCCAAAAATAGTCAAAATGGATTCAGGGATACTCAAAACGGATATTTCCATCAAAATCTCGATAGGTGAATTTTGTCGGTTTCACAATACTTGTTACTTTGTACAAGTAAAAAAATACGCTATTATATGCACTTTGGCTGTCTGGCTGGCGGACGCTGAGATCTCAGCAACTACAGCACTTACAGACCTGAAACAGATACTAAATGAAGAATGCTGTTTTGTAGGTTCACACAAACTGCTAGATTCTCTTATTCATTATCCCAGTTTTGTGTAAAAGTTGAAATAAAGATTTAAAAGGTAATTTCTGCTGAACTATGCATACTTGAAATCTGAAAATTGCTACACAGAATTAGCAACATGTCAGGAATTTTATTTTATACCCTAAATTCTGATCCGATATGGGTTTATATCCATTTTAGGGTGGAAACTATTTATTTCAATATCTCGCGAGTTATACAAGATATTGACATGCGGTTTCCGATGTTATTAGTATTAGAATGAGCTCAATTTCGGTTTTAACGATCAATTTAGGCCTGTTCATGACCACCTGTTACATATTTTCTTGAATCTGAAGCTTCGAAAGTAATTTTCAGGGATCTTTTCTATATAGCTCTAATAAAGATCAAATTATTATTTTAAGGTACAGCACGTGACCTCCCGTCAGTCAATAATTAAAAAATAGAGATGAACAAGTATTTTTGAGTTTTTTCCTGTACTAATTATGTACCTATCAAATAGTCAACTTTAAACTGGTACTAAATGAAAGCTGCTGTTTCGTAGGTTTGTATAAACTGCTTGATTCTAAGCTCAGTGATTGTGGTAGATGGTAATTTGCGAAATCTCTGAAGTAACAAGCATACATGAGCTGTCAAAAATGCGCTTTCATCATCAAAATTATTGTTCAATGTTTTTCCAATGATTTCAATTTAAATCAGCCGAGCCCCTAAGCGGGGTTCAATCACCTAGGTGAAAGATTTGCTATCATCAGTTATATCGTTTCCTAAGAAATTATACGAATACATTCATGTACCGTAATAATATTGGTAATTTGCTTATCAGATAGCTTGCAATAGGTATGATTGTGTTATTGGACTATTTTAAATCACGGATAAATGAAGTAAATAGCAAATTACTAGGGCTAGCTAACTATATACCACATGAAATCTTCTTCAGACTATAATTATTATAATCACATTTTCGTTATATGTCTCTATATATTCTATTTAATGTGGATAGCTTGAGCTAAATAGACAAATTTATTTATTCATTTATACTCCAGCTACATATATTCATCAATACAATTTTCTCTCTAGTAATGAGATTTGTAGCAGCACCTACGTACAGTCTTGCAATGCATGTTCTTATAATTATAATCATTCGAGCATGTGTGAATCATGCTCATCATTATCTTTTAAATTGATGTTCAAATCCATATAAATGTCATCTGGAGTTACCGCTTTCTCTGATGCAGAGTCAAATATAGATAACAAGGAAGTATCACCGCAACAGTTCTAAGGTCCCGTTCTCAAAAACAACTGGAGGATAATCCTTTTTGGTTACCTGGTTGAGATCTTCGGAAGTGTTCTACTATAGTCACAATTTCTTGCTGCCGCCACTTTCCGTTTTGTACGGAACTACAATATCGGTGCCACCACGCTAAATCTGAAAACTCTACAGTTTCAGCTCCTTTAATTTCTTTCTCAGCTTCTTGTTTCTACTGACTTCCAGCGATACAGGACTAAATACTGCAGATCAACTATAGGCTGTACATCCTCTGTCATAAAGCTCCACTCAAGCTTATGAGTACAGCCTTTCTTACTGTACTCCCAATGACATATATAATAAATATCCCTATATCAATTTGAAAGCTCTGATACATCACCTAATCTCTTCATTGAGATCCTTCAATTGTCAGAAAACATTCTTTATACTTGATCTCCTCGCCAGCAGATGCCTGATGCTCTTCCAATGTTCATATTCATGCATCATACTCGGCCTATCTTGATTTCTACGACTATCAACTGCTTTCTTCAATTCTGATCATGCTATGTCGCACACTGTCATAATCCAAAAAATTTTACTCCCTCGGACTTTAACCAGGACATCTTAGACAGTATTGATTATTACTTAATACAAGTTTGGAGTTCGTGAGATGAAATTTCGCTGTTTTGCAACCGTTTTGACCAGCTTAGACTGATGCGTGGATATCATACATCACGACGTTCGGCACAAATTGATGTATGCATTTATCTTCTGCTACTAGAACAAAATATCGATTCCTAGTTTTGATGGCAAAAAAATATGACCAGTAGCATCATCATGAAGAGAAATACTGTGACGTGCGAGAGTGGGAAGAGCTCGTGAAGACGACGTAGTATGGGGAGGAGCCTCTCACCCTCGCTTACGCCGCGCCGCGTCGCAGCACATCACTCCTCCCAATGGAAGCCTCTAGTAATATTCTAGAAATGGAAAGAGTCGAGAAATAGAACATTCGAGAAATCGATATTCCTCTATATAAGGCCAAGCAAAAGACGTGTGGGAGACAGTAGTAATAATAGTAGTAGTAGTGTGAAATGGAACTAGAACAGTGAATATCGAACAGTAAAGTGAACAGTGTATATGAATAGTGAAATATGAATATCTGTGACCTTGTTAAAGTTAGAATTTAGTGATAGGTTTATAAATATGGTGTTATTAGTAACATCAGGAGAATAAAACTCAAATTTCAATTTAAATTATTAAATAGTGACTTTTATTTAATCACAAATTATACTTCGTCAAGCAATAAACATTACAATACTGACAAATTCACCTTCGTAGCAGACCCTCCAACAGAAAATTGTAAAATGAATAATTAACCGTATTCTGTAACACAATCATTAACTTATTATCGATCGATAAGATTTTTGACAAATAGAAACAATTGTAACAAGCGAATATTTAGAATTTATGTCAGTGCTACCTTATTCCATTGGCTGAAATAGATAATGATCAATAAAAATTTATCGATTGAGTTACTGAATAGCCCCAAATATCATTTCTTATGATATATACCTACTAGTGGTGGGAACCGGTATCGGAACTATTCGATACCGGTTTTTTTAAGAACCGGGTACTCGGTTCCGATTCCAGAATCGGTTTTCGATTCCGATTCTAATTCCAGAATCAGTTTTTGGTTCAGATTCCAGAATTTTTTTCGGTTTCGATTTCAAAATCAGTTTTCGAATCTGATTCCGATTCCTAGTTTACTTCGAGTCGATTCCAGAACCAAGAAGAGAAATTTTAATTTTATACACAGTAATTTTCAGTATCCATTGGAAAATACTGTGTTTTGTACCTAACCGATGTTTCGTTTCGAATAAGTCGATTCGGAAAGAACCGAAGAAAGACATTTTTCCTTTTTTTTTCACATATTATTAATTTTTTGTTTCCTATAAGTACTGGTTTTATGTTATGAAGACGATAATTTTGACCTCTCGAATCATTCACTGAACATATGAGCTACCACTTGTATTCAGTATGTGTGAAATATTTCAACGTTTTGGACAAAAATATATAGTATATGATGTGGTTATTCAATAATTTTATAATCGATGACGAAGTGTTATAAAAACTTAGAGATATTATTTCAATTTTGGGTGGGATTAGTTTTATAGCCGGATCAAGAGCAGATGGCATTTAACCATTTTCAGCCTCTTTCATTTAATTTTAATGTCATTGTTTCGTTCAATAAATTAATAGAAACATAAGACCTTCTAGAAAATGGGAATATTTGATATTCGGAATAACTTGCATTCCTCTTCGAGGCTCAGGAATTCACGTTAATTCATGTTTCAAAGTCTGCAGTCTCACCGATAGAATAAAAGTAAGAATAAGTAAACGTGGTTATGTGTGGAAGCTATAATTCACAAAATATAATTCTTAAAAATTATAAATGACCTGTTTGTCCTGAGACGAATTACCATAATAAAATAAAACGCTTAACCAAATGTCCAGAAGGTATTTGTAACTCCAACTTAGTAGAAAAATGGTATTAGCCAAGAAAGATTTTCGGTATTAAGGATGTATGAGCGAGGGCGTGGGGGAATAATTTTTAAAATATTGACGCGACACTGCAATATTCACCTTTCTTATGTATTGTTTTTTTTTTTTTATTGTACGCAAGTTTGAACATACTGATATTTATTCATGGGCTCAATCACCAATTTCTCCATAAGAGCAATGTATTTTGTGTCAATTCTCGAAAATTTATTACTTTAAAATATGAACGGTGACCTACTCTGAAATTTTAACAGTAAATTCTCTGGGTAGAAAACAAATAATAAATAAATTTCGAGGCTTGAAATCAAAAATTGTTGTCACGCTCACGCATCTTAAAGATTTGAACCGGAATCGAGATTAGAATCGGAGTCGAGATTCGGACCGGAATCGGGATTCGGACCGGAATCGAGATTCTAAACGGAATCGAATTAGGACTTGGTAACCGGGTACTCGGGTACCCAGTTAGTTCTGGAACCGTGGAGCCAGTTCCATTTTATGCCGGTTTTTGACAGCACTAATATATACTTTCGAGCTCTGATACAGTATTGTAAGAAAAAACAACATATTATTATATGACCAAAAAACTTCAAGAATCATTCCGAAAAAATATATGGAATGATATATGTACTTGACAATAACGGTAGAATATGTTCTGCAGTTAATGGTAGTAATCAATATGCGCAGGAGCTCGATGCATCGTACTCAAGAGTCGGGAATAGAGATCGATGGGTGCGCGTAACGTGATGGAATTCGCATCTATACAGCAAGCACAATACCTCCACCCCCACTGCTGCATGAGTTACTTGTGTCACCATTGCATGTATGCTTGCTGTCACGAATGAAGCGTTAGCTCTGGATGGTCATCTGGAAACAGCAACCTCCCAACACAAGTCAACATTAGAGATGAGAATAATAGTATATTATCATATGAGCAATTATGGTTGCTTTTACTCATGAGTGAATAATAGCCATAAGAGCAAATATGATACTATAATTTTCCTACTTCTAGTAAGTATGTCTTTGTTGGAGATGGTTTCAACATATAAATAAATTTTAATCATCATTGTATGACCATATCATAATCTTCCATTATTCACTTGAAGTACAGTGTTCTTATCAATATTCATAGAAATATTCAAGAGATGGAGTGGTTAATCTCAATTGTATTTCTCTGCCAAATCTCCAAAATAAGCCAATTAACACTTTCTCAAAGCGTGAATTACCTTTTTTTTGACCAAACCATTCCATGGATGTTTTATATGTGACTTCTTGAATTTTTCTAGATTTTAGTGGGAGTAAATTTTTTGTTAATATTTTTTCCGCTTTTGTTATCTCCATTGATCTACTACACTAGAACATCCATTTTAAAAAAAATTATTATTTTCTTCTATCGCTCAAATAGAGGCCATTTTATAATACTACACCACAGGCAAAAGTAGTCCATTCCAGTATATCAACAAGTTGCCATGACAAATGTACAAAAATCATTAATTTTTTTAAACAAGTACAAAATGTGAGCCATGTTACATAGTTCGTATCTCCCGATTACTAGTCAATTTGAGATCAATATTCAATTAACTATCGATTTAATACAGCGATCATTCTAGTGGAACTGGCTATCTCATAGTGGTAGCTCTGAAACTCATTGACGATTGATATTTGCAAGTTATATAACTGTATTTATTCACAAACATAATACACAGATAAGTTTGAATATTCGATACCAGCTGAATTAATGAATAAATGGAACATATGATTTTATGATTCAGGGAAGAAAACGTCACTATAACAAAGTTCGATAGAAGAGTGCAAGAGCTACTTCATCACCATCTCCTAAAGATCTGTGGATGGTGCAGCTATGCGTCAAACCAAAAAAATTAGAAAGCCACAAGGAGTTGACAATAACACTATAAAAACCTTCATTTTTGTCTCCTGGAGACTTGTGGATATTGAATTATAAGTCAAACCGGTTAATATTTCAAACTTATCCAGTCATTATTTGTATATTTTTGTTGTCTTGACAATTTTTGTTGATTTATTTATTAAACATTTCTACGCTTGGAAAAGGCAGCACTTTGCTGTTATAGTCCGTGAGACAGCGCCTAAATTTTTTGTTGATTACCGCTCATTTGAAACTTTGTGAGTGGCTTCATTGTGATGAGTCCGATAACTTTTTCATTTAGCAAAATTCTAGATTTGGGGGCGTTTACCCGCGAGGGCTAATTAATTGAAAGAATATTACCGTAATACTGATCTTTACACTAATCGAAAGATTTTTTGATAATAAAATGAAGGAAAAATATTGTCCGACATGAATATTGAGGCTACCGGTGAATCCGACAAGCCGCACTTGTCATAAGTATGTTGGTACTGATGGCAAGTATGTTGGTACTTATGACAAGTCGGACTCACCGGTTGCCTCAATATTCATGTCGGACAATATTTTTCCTTCATTTTATTATCAAAAAATCTTTCGATTAGTGTAAAGATCAGTATTACGGTAATATTCTTTCAATCAATTAGCCCTCGCGGGTAAACGCCATCAAATCTAGAATTTTGCCAAATGAAAAAGTTGTCGGACTCATCACAATGAAACCACTCACAAAGTTTCAAGTAAGCGGTAATCAACAAAAATTTATGCGCTGTCTCACGGACTATTAGAATGTGTCTCCAATACAAAATTTTCTCCCAATAAAACATGTTTATTAAGAGTATATTGTGCAACAATGATAAGTTATCAATTGCCCACAAGAGCGAATTTCGCTCAAGTCTGCAATTTTTGTTAATTTATTTATTGAACATGTCTACACTTGAAAAAGGCAGCACTTTGCTGTTAAAACGTGTCTCCAATACCAAATTTTCTCCCAATAAAACATGTTGATCAACAGTATATTGTGCAACAAGTGCGATAAGTTGTCAATTGCCCACAAGAGCGAATTTCGCTCAAGTGGGCAATTGACAACACCGCACGAGTTGCAGATACTATTTCCTATCACGAATGCGGGATAAGTACTATTTTGCACTTATTTTTCCGGGCGGTAAATGGATTGCGTTTGACAAGTTTACTTGTCGCATGCAAATCATACTTGGCGAACTCAAAAGTCAAAGGGCAAATTAACGCCAAGAAAAACGTGCACAAAATAGTACTTATCCTACATGAGTAATTAGAAAAATATTATATCTAATGCGTACAAAATTTTGAGATTAGTACTTGTTGAACAAATAGCTATTCAAATACACTAAATGACATGGAACTTCAACAAACAATTTGACAATCGAGTGCTGCCAAATCAAAATGAGCGAAATGTATATCTAAGTGAGTATATTATTTTTATAGATTTTCGATTACCAGGCATCCCCTACAATTGCACCACGATTTCATCAGTTTCATATGAACATTTGTAAGCAATTGGAAGGATTTTCATTTCACACCATGTACCAGAACAAACGCTCTTCCAATATTATCCTATGATATTTATTAAAGTGAATGTGTTACGGAGTTAAATGAAATCAAACACTTGCGGATTGAAAGTTACAATGGAAACATATATGAAAATTGATATTTTTAATGATTATTTGTTCAGAAACCCAGCGTTTTCGACAATTTTCGTAGGAGAAAAGTTTGGTAGACTCGCTAAAATAAAGCTATATACAGAGTTTCAAGTATGTGGTAACCATTTTTGAAAAGAGATTCTATACTGGAGACTATTTGTGTTATAATTTATTCTTTTATTGAATAAAACAAAAATGGAGTCCAAATATGATTGAAATTCAATATAGCCTCTCCTAGAGCCATTCGTATTAGTTCTAGAATTTGGGTCTAGTGCAGCGGCTCTCGTCTGGCGCAAATGTCCATATTTTTGAGTTGTATTAAATTAGTGACCGGATTAAGAGCTTTTCACTGGCGCATATATCATACGACCGTTTCACCACCTCTTCAAAATTGTTGATCTCTCTTTCTAATTTATTTTGGGGATATCTATTCTCTTGTATCTGATTATTTCCTTACAGTACTATGTATTTAGTTTCCTTCTCATTTATAGCCAAGCCCACCCCCTCCGCTTTGTTGATAATCTTCTTGCAGACTTTTAACATAACTTTTTTTAGCTATAAAAAGGGAATAAAAAGATTGCAAACTTGGGTGATAGAACTGGATCACTTCATGGTAAAGGTTGTAGTAATACAACAAATGCCTTGAATGAAGAGAAACGAGAATAACACTGTAAAAAGACCTAACATAGAGCAGCAGAGATATATGAAGAATTGTAACAGAAAAATAGATTCAAAAGTAGATGAACTCACGGCTGACAGAGGACTAGAGGAGGAATGAACAAACAAGAAGGAAGCATAATATACATAGCTGAAAAACATATAGGAAGAACCAGTGGGTCGAAAAACAAAGAATGGTCTAACGAAGACTGTTCCCAAGCAATGATGAAGAAAAACAGAACTAGAATAGAACTGCTTCAGAGTCCAAGCGAACAGATAAGAAGAAAATATGTAGAAGAGAGTCAACAATTCAAGAAAATATGTAGACAAAAGAAACGAAAGTGTATGGAACAAAAACTAATAGACATGGAAGATAGCTTCAGAAATAAGTGTATTTGAAATTTCTATCAAGAGGTTAAAAGCAAAAGGTAGAAAACAATTTTTATGACAGATAGGAATAACCAACTAGTTACCGAAAAAGAAAAAATGAATCGCTGGGCAGAATACTTTAATGAGCTGCCTAATAATAATGAAGATTATGTTGAAGGGACAGCCACTTAAACACAAGTACATCAAGAAAATGACACAAGTGTGGAATCACCAAATGCAGAAGAAGTTAGCACAATTATATATAAACTTGAAAAAAAGAAAAGCCCAGGAGATAATGGAATTCCCGCTGAGATATACAAGGAAGGTGTAAATAAGTTTCAACAAGAGTTACAGATGTTTTGGTGAAGGAAGAAATGGAAACAAGATGTGAATCAGCACTCCTTTATCCGATCCATAAAAAACGTGATACAACCAAGTGTGATAATCAAAGAGGTATCGTCCTATTGGACACAGCATAGAAGATCCTGGCTACTGCGATCAAAAATAGACAGAATGAAATAACAGGTGAGCTCTTGGGCGAATATTAAGCTGGATTCAGAAACAACAGGACAACAACGGATCAAGTGTTCACGTTAAGACAGATTGTCGCCAATAGCTATGAATTCAATACATAGTTGTAGGATTTTGAAGGGAACATCTAAGGAGAGGTAATTTTGTGTTGTACCGGAGATTTCATAATCTGGGTTATAGGAGGACTGTAGAATTCTTCACGTGTTCCTTTCGTGAATTATTTCGTTGTAGCCTTTACTTATATCCTCGACATCGGCCTCTAGAGAGACGCAACTTTGATTCTACCAGACCCACTCAAGATTAGCTTCAACTAGTACTGCTTGGAGTCTTCTTGTCCAATTGAATCTATTTTGTCAGTCATCTGAGAAACTTGAGTTGTTTTCTTGTTTAATGTCAATAATTTGTTATAGCATCTCTTGGCATATCTTTCCTCTTGCATAAGTAAAATTTTATACCAATAGCGCAATGTTTTTTCGATCAGTGTTACTTTTAGACTGATCGTTCCTGTTTCCCTGCGTATTAAGTACCCAGGGGTAGTTTTTTGCCAACCAGATATGATTTTGGAATAATCTGTTATTCCTTTCTTGATGCTCTCGTGCTGCAAGATGCCCCGCTCCATACTTCTGCTATAAAATAGTAATTACTAGAACTGCATTGCATAGTTCTACGTTTGTTTGTCAACAGAATATTTGAGCTTTTAACATTGTATTTTTAATAGCACCTTGAGATCTTTTGCCCGCACTCAATTTTTCTAAACTATTTGCATTAAATAAGCTAGATGCAGTGAAAGTTTAACCTAAGTACTCGTATTTATTTGTGAATTTCATTTTTTTCCTGGCAGAAATGTTTACTGTGGCGTCTAGGCGGCCAGCCTCTATGAAAATGTAGAATCTTAGTTTCATTTGAGTTTATTGTTAGTTGATGGAGATTGCAGGATTCCGTTAATGCGTGGAGTTCTTTTCGTATATCTACCGAAGAGTGTGCAAATAGAACTATGTTATCTGCTTATTATAAGGATAGGATATTATTATGATTTTCAATAAAATATCCTAGAAATTTTTTTCCCAATGAAGTTCTCTAAATCAGCTATGTAGAGGGCAAAAAGTGATGGACTGGTACATTCTCTTTGTTATACTCACCTGGTAACTTGGATCTCATCTGAGAGTTCATTGTTCACAGATATTAGCATCTTTCCCCCATTATATATGTTACACAGTAATCGGGTAGTCTCTCCACTTATACCAAATTGAAAAATTTTGATCCAGAGTAAGGAATGTGGAACATTGTCGGATGCCTTCTGAAAATAGTATAGATATCTTCTTTGTTTGAAAGAGTTGAACTTTGAATAATAGAGTCAAGAACGAAAATATTATCTATACAAGATCTTTCTTTCCTGAACCCTGCTTGTGCTTCAGGTAAAATGCCTTTACTCTCAATCCAAGTTTGCAGTCTTTCGTTTATCAAAAATGAAAACAGTTTAATGATAGAGTTGATGAGAATTATTCCTCTGTAATTATTTACATTTAGCCGGTCACCTTTTTTATGAACGAGTATTAATTTCATGGTCCTTAGCTCCTGAGGTAGGTCTTTATCAGTGAGAGAGCTATTCAGTAAGTTTTTAAGATAAGCTATCCATATGGGAGATGAACTTTGTAGTTGCTCGTAAATAATACCATCAGTACCGAGATATTTATTTGTTTCAAATTTACCTAATGCATTATTAATTTCTTTGAGGCTAATACCATCAACTAAGAAGGGGTAGAAAGTGTCGAGAAATGTTAGCTAATTTGATATTTTGTCACTATACCAATTCTTGTAATAAGTTGATCAATCTTCAAGTTTTATTGGGTTTGGAGAATAGCTTGTTCTTTGAAGAGAATTTAATTTGAGCCAGAATTGCTT
The DNA here is from genome assembly GCA_963989225.1 of Dromius quadrimaculatus. Taxonomy (NCBI): domain Eukaryota; kingdom Metazoa; phylum Arthropoda; class Insecta; order Coleoptera; family Carabidae; genus Dromius; species Dromius quadrimaculatus. Next base: position 32,829,648 of record OZ022328.1, on the reverse strand, counting down.
TGGATCCAAAACATTCTCAAGTTTGTATTTGATGTCCACTTTCAATTTCCTTCTTCCTCTGATATGCAGTGTTTGCATTTTTTTTTTTATTGGAGATACAGATCAAGTTGTTTTTTGTGAATCCTTGTTACTTGCAGTTCCTCAAGTATCTTCTAGCTTGCGTCTCTAACGAACGACATGTGTCACTGAACCATTGTCTGTCATTCGATTCAGTGAAATTATTCTGGTATGAATAAATATGTTTTATTTGGATAGAAATGATTAGAGACACAACGTTTCACAGCAAAGTGCTGCCTTTTTCAAGTGTAAAGAAATTTGAAAATGAATAGACAGAATGAAATAACAGATAAGCTTTTGGGCGAGTATTAAGCTGAATTCATATTTCTTTACACTCGAAAAAAGCAGCTCTTTGCGGTCGAAACGTTGTGTCTCTAATCATTTTATGTACAGAACTTATTCAAGTAAAACATATTTATTTATTAAAAAATTAGTACTAAAAAGTTTTTTCCTTCATTATTCTGGTATATTTTTCAGTTCTGCACAATCTCAATATTGTTGGAGGCGTTCTCAATTTCTGTTTTAATTCATTCATATCTTTCCTCAGCGTTAAGTTTGAAGAAGTCATTAGATTCATTTTGGAATTCTAGCCTGTGAAGCTCGATTTTTGATAGTTCCCATATAACTTTTGAGATTGTAGTTAGTACTTCAGGTGACATTATAGAGCAAGATCCCAGGCTCGCCAGACTTTATTTATTTTCTGAGAAACAAAATGTGTGGAATAGAATAGTGTTAGTACTTTGATTATACGCATACTTGCTAGCTTGTGCCGACGGCCAATTTATAGATACGAGGTGCTAGCGGTACGTTAAGACATTACTCATTTTTCTCAAGGTCTTGAGTGCTGATTTTGATATCTGTTTCAGAGAATATTGTTAAAAATTGATAATCAACACTGCTAGACACTTTCCATCATTGGTAATTTCTGCTAGACTCTTTGGAGCTCACAAAGAATAACGGTATTTTGCTTATAGCCTGAGTGCCAATTTTTATATATGATACTCAGGGTACAATTTCAATACGTTCTGCTAACAGCTAGATCAATCGTAGGGCTGAACATCCCTCAGACACAATTAAAATATTGCTGTGAGTAGAAGCGTGAGGTCACTATTTGTAGGCTTAATAGTAAGCGAAGTATCTACAGGCATCCATCTCTTCCTTGGTCTGGCTGTTTATAAAAAGTATTAAAAATACTCTTCGAGTATCATATATGAAAATAAGGACTTAGACTATGAGTGAGATGACGTAATTTTTTTTCGAGCTTTGAAGCATTCAACAAGAATTACTGCCGATGGGAAGTATCTGGCAATGTTGACTATCAATTTTCAACAATATTCTCTAGATTATATCACACACCTCAGCAACAACCAATGAAGTTAAGGGATTTTCCATGGTAACAAGGTATATCGCGATAATATTTTCTCCTAACTCGATATACCACAGTAGCTTTTTAAAAAATAATAAAAAATATAACAATTAATAAATTTTTCAGGCGATCATGACAAAAAAGGTGTTTTTATGGCTTCTTTTGCGGCCGTGAAGTTTCACTTTTTGGGACTGATCTGTCAAATTTTACTTTTTGGGACTGATCTGTCAAATATTACTTTTTGGGACTGATCTGTCAAAAAATATTTCATAAACACTTTATATTTACCTATATGGGCAGCTTGATGAACTCTTTAAGAAACAGTTTTCGCTTAAATAGTATATATATTTTTCCGTCAACCTCTGTAGTTCTTGCAATTCAAAAAATAAATACGCATTTTTTGTTAAATGTCAACTTGATAGAAGACAATAAAATAAAACAATTTCAACGGCAACTAAGATTTACAATTGCAATGTTTTAGAAATAAATAGATAAAATGATGAGATTTTGAATTATTTCGTAATGATCGCCTAAAAAACGTTGTGTGCACCTTGGCCTACAGTTCTTTTTTGGTCTCACCTGAATTGCAGCCTCAGCTACGCTTCGGCCGCAAACAACAGATTCGACCAAAAAAGATAACCTTTACGGCCTTGATACACAAATAACTATTATGGTTTGTGAAATAGTCCTCGCAAATACACCTCAAGATGCGGTATATTATCGCATATACCTTGAATTTAACTCAAATACTTTTTGTCTTGGGTAATTTTTTACTCGGCAAATTTGGAGATTTATAATCAACGATAATATCCCTCGAGCTAAAGCTCTCGGGTATTATCAGATTATGAGTCCCCAAATTTGTCTCGTAAAAAATTACCCAAAAGACAAAAAGTATATTCGTGAAATTCTTCGGTATATCGATAATACACCTCTCTATCAGTATATTACCGTTGAACATACATGAAAATTAGCGCTCAGATTTTAAGAAAAATAAGTTATCTCTCAACGTACCCATAGCACCTCGTATCTTTAAATTGGCCGTCGGCACAAACTAGCAAATATGCCTATGATCAAAGTACCGACTAATACTACTCTAATCCACAAATTTTGTTTCTCAGAAAATAAGTAAGGTCTGACGGGTCTGGGATCTTGGACTATCACATTGTGGTTGTTGTTGTAGTTTAAATTTGTTACTTTTTTTGCGAACTTTGATCTCGCATAATTTTTTTTGCACACACGGGAGACTTTTCACAGCTTTGTAATAATGGTATCCCTAACGTTTACATCAATTTCTAGTTTCCTGGGAAGTTATACAAGGTTGTCTATTTTGATCAGACTAATAACTTCAAGATGCTGGTATATCTCCTTTCTATGTCTAGGATGAATTCTGGGTTTTGACCACTCTTTGGGCATTTTGTCTTTAGATCACTTCTATCACTTCAAAAATATGCTTGATTCTTATTCTCTTCTTTTGAGTAATTCTATCGGTATGGTATTAGTGAGTCTGAGGCATGCGGTCGGTAATTATGGGTATGCGTTGACTGTCAATATTATAGTAGTAATTACTTCAATTGATCAATAGTCCCTCCCAATTATAGCTCATCGTATGTTTTGAGCTAATATAGATAACCAAAATTAAGTTAATATAGTGCTCAGTTGGGATGAATTCAATAAGATTGTATTGAAAAATCAGATGATGTGGACACCACATGACTTACTTGTACATCATTTGAGTGCATAATTGACAGTTGATACTGACATTGACATAAGACAAAACCGATTTTCACTAGAATTTAGGGAGATCAGTTAGCTGTTACAAATCATTAAAACGCTGTAGCAGTCTCAAATACTACATTTTATCATTTTACGGCTAATAGCTTCGAATTTATGCTGGAAACTAGAAAATATTGTCGACCTCAATTCACTTCTGGCTTATCAGATTGCTATGGGAATATGAGGGCATCATGTGAATGCTACAATCACTTTAAATAGTAAATTCCATGATTCTACAGCTGATCGTTCTGGATTTATGCGAAAGTTTCGAAAAATTGATTTTTAAACTGTACTCCCGATTCAGCCGATCGCAATCATAATGCGAGGTGTACAGCCAGATGTTATAGAGTTCCTCAATACAAAATTTCAATACTCTACGGTTGATTCAATAAAATTTATGCGAAAAATTCGAGAAGACGAATGGTCAAAACGGATTCAGGGATACTCAAAACGGATATTCCTATCAAACTCATAGAATGTGGATTTCGCCGATTTCACAATATTCGTACTTTGTACAAGTGAGTAAGAATTGAAATTGCCAATTGTTAGTAATTTATTAAACAAACTTAATCCAAGAAAAGTTCATTCAGCGCATTGTGCGTAAACAACGTGCGATTGAAGTGTGTGTCAAAACCAGTCTCACTAAAACAATTTTGAAATGGATGATAGAATTATGGCTGCGGAAAAGTATGTTATAAATGCTAATCACACTTTGGTGGTGATAAAAAAAACTGGCTGCGATGGTCTTTGTGGTAGATAGTTCCATTAAAATTGCACGGATATTGAAGATGAACATTATGCAGTAATCAATATATACCCACGACTAAGATCGTGTTGCGATTTGTGCAATTCACATAATAATTCAATTAATGGTGTAATAAAAAGTGCTATTCAAAATACACAAAAGAAATGACTGAAATTGGAAATTCTATTTCTTCTACAACGCATAATAGAATCAACAACTCTGCTGAAAAAATAACATATAAAGAGACATTATTTGACAATAACTCTATAGTTGTCATTGATCCAAAACAAAAGATACAATCTATGGAACCAAAAAGGAATAAAACAATGCAAAAGATTGGGTTATTATCGTACGATGCTGAAAAAAGATGATACTGAGAAAATGTAAGAAGAAGTAAACAAAAAGCTGAGGGAAAATACGATGTCTAAGTGTGCAGCTGGAAAAATCCTTCCATCTTATTAAGAAAAAAAAATGAAGGTCAAAATATTACCATCTCTTCGATTTCCACTTGAATACTGAAACATTCACAAATATTATGGAAGAAGCAAAAATCCACTTAGGATGGAATAGATGTGAGCTTCTTGACGAGTATCGTATATTAAGATGCCTCAACTGTTCGAGCTTTGACCATTGAAGAAGGTGATCTCAGAAATGAAAAGGCATGTGGTAAATGTAGAGATAAACATCAATTTTCGGACTGTAATTCTTTAAATCTGTCATGTATGAATTGTGTTAAGGCTAATGACCTGTAATTTTATTTGACAACAGATTTTGACAATAATTGTGCAGCATCCTCAAGCAGAAGGAAAAGATCAAATACACATAGTAATTACAGATAAAAGATGCTTCACAATTTATTGTTTGTCTAAATGTTCAAAGTTATCATGTTCATAAAACTAGAATAGAGAATTGTGTCAACAAAAATTATCCATTCATATCATGTTCAACTGAAACTAGAGTAGCTTATGCTATTATTCTCAACTTTTTGTCCCTTGATTATTCTCTTATGACTTCCGACCTTCTTTCTAATAATCTTTCTACTTCTCTTCCTGCTCATGGCCTTTGCTCGATTCTTTTCCATTCTTATTTTTAGGGCTTCCGTATCCAGCGACCCCAAATATACATTGGTTATGAAGAAAACGATGTACGGGAATTCAGTCACAAGTTTATTATTTCTATCCTACTCTACAGTTTCGGTCCCACCTGGACCATCTTCAGGAGTGAATAGAATTAGTGTTTGTGTATATTGTCATCTGTAGTGTTAACATAAATATTTTGTTTTCTTTTATAAGTCGTTGTAATAAAAAAAACAAAATATTTATGTTAACACTACAGATGACAACATACACAAACACTAATTCTATTCACTCCTAAAGATGGTCCAGGTAGGACCGAAACTGTAGTGTAGGATGGAAATAATAAACGTGTGACTGAATTCCCGTACATCGTTTTCTTCATTTCACGTAACAGTCAGCATCATCTAATACTTCCATACATTGGTTATAGTTGGATTATTTCAGGATGGAGCGCCACGCACCTAGTGATGCACACACTTAGTTATATCAATACCAATAAAACGGTTGATATTGGAAAACGTTTACAAAACTTTTTTCAGAGAATTCTATAAACTACCATAACGCGGCGATCATCTATTACACTTATTGATTGATATTGTCTACAATTGCATCCCCGATCTAAGATAACGGTGATATCTTCTTTATTCAATAGTCAAGCTCTACGTTGTATTTGATATTATTCTATCCTAGAACTCTATCAACTGTAGTCGTAGTTGTGCAGAGGAAAAGATAAGAAATACATCAAATTCAGATTACAAATGCAATTAATGTATTCAAAATTACACTTTCATACTTATTGAAGAATGTGGCAAAGCCAGAGTCAGGGGACTCCAGAATTAGCGGCAAGAGAAAAGTAGCAGCGGCAACGGAACTGCGTTTGGCTTCCTAGTGTGGTAATGCAGATTCGGTACAGCGGTGTGTGAACGCAACGGCACCGGGCAGCCTACGAATATGCCAGTCCGTCCTTGGTTTTCACTTGTGCCAAGACATGAAGACTGCTTTTAAACTCCGTATCGTGATCATTCGAGACGTTTTCTCATGATCTCAGTCTATTAGATAGGTTAACGGCAATTTATCTATATTCTGCAACAAATTTGAAGTTCCTGCTCCGCAGGTTTGCTATAATGCTATAGTGACTGAATATAGCCTTGAACATTAAATGAAATAAGTTTGATTATCAGGAGTATTTGTGCAATTCGCTTATAGAAATGCACAAACTAATGAGCTTCAAGATTGGCTTGTGGAGTCGGGCTTAGAAGCTCTATAATTATTGTGTCATACAAGTGCCAGCGCCAATCCAGTATAAGGGTACTCTCAAATATTCTGCAGCTTTTGTTATTTAACTTTGATTATTATTTTTTCAAGGGAATATAGCTTCAAGCAAATATCAATTCCAGTTTACGTCCACCACATTTTGCTATGTATATACTCAAGATATCCAATATTTATCACTATCTCATTTTCGCACGATGCTGTACTGAGCCTAGACCAGTGCAAAAGTGTTCAATATTCCAGGACTTGGTGACATGACTACCTGACATCGGTTTGTGGCCATACGCCTTATTTGATGTTATGATTTTCAGCCTTCTCTTGTATCTCATTCTCGGCATCACAGCTACATATATAATAATAATAATAATAATAATAATAATAATCATTATTTATTGCCCAACAGATTGTCCATTTACAGGGCAAGATAACATCAAGTAAATAACAATAATTTTGTGTTAAATACAGCACAGAAAAACTATATTTCAAGCATAAATGCAGGAAAGAAAATAAGTATAAAAATTTATAAAAAAAAATAATTAATAATTACTAAGAAATAATAATAATAACATAATTAAATCAATAAAATATATCATTTATATGGATGTCGGTGTTGCGGCACATCACAAAAATTGGAGAACGCTGAAGTACATTGGTACGAAAGGCTGGTAAATAGATTGTCCTGGCAAATCTAGCAGCGGAGCTAGGAACATGAAAAAATATTCGGGACAGCAAAAAAGGCGCATCGATTTTATTATGTAACATCTGCCACAATATTTTCGCAGTGCTAATCTCTCGCCGAGATGCTAGGGAGTCCATAGAATGGTGACGAAGAAGAGAATTTTGGTCAATACCTTGTTGAGGATAAATACCATCATTTTTGAATGAGAAGTATTTCAAAAATCGACGATGAATTCGATCAAGCAGCAGGCATTGGTACGTATAGAATGCATACCATATTATCACAGCATATTCGAGTCTACTCAGAACATGAGCAAAAAATAAAGATTTTATAGCATTGACATCCTTAAATATTTTGGAAATTCTCATAATGAACCCCAAAGTTTCACAGGCCGACTTGGAGACATTAAGTAGATGCTCCAAAAAATCAAAATTGAACGTGAAGGTAGCACCTAGATCTTTAATTGACATTTGTTGAACTAGTGATATACTTTGCATATTATAAAGGAATGTAAATTTATTGTGGCTACGTGTGAAAGAGATATAACCGCATTTATTGATATTCAATTTTAGCTTATTTTTATCACACCAAGTAGTCATCACATCAATATTCTTTTGCAAATTAACAGCATCATCATACCCCGATATTCTAGTGAATAGTTTGGTATCATCTGCATATACAAGAACATGGCAATCAAATGATTCAATCAGATCATTTATAAAGAGGTTGAATAATAATGGCCCCAAGTTAGAGCCTTGGGAAACTCCAGATGTCAGTATAAATTCGGAAGAAGAATAACCATTGTAAAAAACATAACAAGTTCTATTATGTAGATAAGAACGTAAAAGTTCAAGCAAACAAGAAGCTGCACCAAAGGAATGAATTTTATTCAGTAGTACTCTATGATCAATTGTGCCAAATGCACGAGAAAAGTCAGTGTAAATGACATCAACTTGGCCACGAGTATCAAGAATCTCAGACACAATTTGCGAAAAAATTGCTAGGTTTGTAACAGTTGAGCGCCCCTGCATGAAACCATGTTGATCTGCTGATATCAAGTTACGTGTATTATTATAGACACATTTATATATAACAATTTCAAAAATCTTTGCAAAATTATTTAGTATGGAAATAGGTCGATAATTGTTAATATCTGTTTTATTGTCCTTTTTGTGTACGGGTGTTATTCTTGTTGTCTTCCACCTCTCTGGAAAAGTAAATGTTTCAATTGTCAAGTTGATTATTAGTGAGAGAGGTTTTGCTAAAATAAATCTAGAGTCTTTGACTACAAAGCTGGGAATATGATCTTCACCTGCAGTGATCTTATTGGAAAGCGACGCCATTACAGAAATTAAATCATTCTCAGTAACAGAACTGATTGTAAACGATGAATTGTAAGAGAAATTTGTCGAAAATGATTACTTGGAGAACTAGTATCAAAAGATCGAGAAAATATTCTAGCAAAGGCATTGACAATAGCTTGGGGAGATTCATAGATCAGATTACCATCAGTAAGCTCTCCAGGAATACGAGTAGTACCCTGTTTAGAGTTGACGTATTTCCAAATATCGCTGGGATTAGTTTCAATATTGTTTTCCACAGAATGAACATAAGACTTATAGGCTTCTTCAATTTGCTGATTACATAAGTGACGCATTCGCTTGAATTCATATAAATAATAGATATTTTTTGTTATATTCCACTTTTTTCGGAGTCGTTCTTTAGTTTTCAAGTTATATTTTATCACAGAAGTGAGTCATTGTGGATAAGTATGTTTTGAATCAGAATATTTATATTCAGGTATTGAATTATCGAATATTTCGTACAAAAGTGCATAAAATTTGTGGAGAGCATGATTGACATCATTGCATTCATCCAGGCAGGACCAATCACATTCGCATATATCATTATAAAGTTTGTTGAAATCAGCTTTACGGAAATTATAACGTTCAGTATTTGACGATGGAAATTTGTTGCATGAATTGTGAGATAAGATCTCAAGACAAAAATTTAGAGCAGAATGATAGTTATCCTCAGGAACAAGAGGATTATCAGACCTCAAGACTGACAGAGTAGAGACAAAGTTAGAAAATATTAAATCCAGTTGATAATTGTTCATATTTCGGACATTATAATATTACCTAAGATTCAATATGTTGCACAGACTGCGGGCAGAAGTAGTCTTAGGACAAGTAACTGATAAATTATTTAAGTTTTGAAAATTGAAATCTCCAACTAATAGAAGTGGTTCATTTATAAACAAAGTTTCTAAAGCTTTAAGGAATACTGAGATGTCAGCACTATTTAAGTTTGGTGGAATATAGAGGACACAAAGAACAAAGTTGATCTTATCAAGATAGCACTTACACGCAACAAGATCTATTGATGGCTCCAGACTCCTTAGAGTAGAAGTATCAATATGATTATAAGATATATAATCAGCTAAAGCAATAAGTACACCATCCCTCCGACTGCGACCAACTGCAGAAAAATCTCTGTCACATCGCAAGACATTACAAGTATCAGGAAATAATTCCGTACTATTGACTGAAGTATTAGGCCAAGTTTCAGATATTAATATAAAATCATAGGAAAACGAGCAGCAAGAAACATAAAATTCATTAAATTTGGTATTTAAATCCCGAGTATTTCGATAATATAAATTTAAAATTGGACAATCGTTGGGCTGAACTAGTTTGAAGACTTAACTATAGTTGGTGTATTTCTAATTAGTGTTGCCACGAGACGAGACGAGACGAGACTTCAGTGAGTCTCGTCTCGGTCTCGCGGTGGTCTCGCCTAGCTGAGTCTCGTCTCGGTCTCGCCTTGGTCTCGAGTAGGTCAGTCTCGTCTCGGTCTCGAGTCTCGACGAGAGTCTCGCCATGATTTCCCAAAATTACATATTCTTACATGTGGGAATCAATTCGTTCTACCTGATTACTATTTGCTATGAATTCTACCAAAAATATGTATTTGTGTGTTTGGTGCACAAAGTCGCTCTGAGGTTAAGCTCTAATTTGTGAAGATTGTCTTTTGACGCCATTTTATAGACTTTCGACACATGTACCACCTATCGGACAATTAGAGAAGTGATTTAATGTCATCAGTGTTGAAGACAGTCTTCCAGAAGTAAGAGACAGGATAAAGTCAGTTTTCTTATTTCGATGTCAGATTTGTCATTTGTAAGTCATAAAATAGTAATAATAGAATAAAATTATACTATTATATTTGATAATAGATCAGAATGATTGAACTTTGTTTGAATCAGATTCCAAACATCGTTCTTAACTAACTGCCAGCATAAAATTGTGGATCATATTATTTGCACCAACATACAATATTCAAGTCCCTGTAAATGTAACTATGCCGTCATAATATTGACATAGAGACTGCGATGTCTACAAGCTGTCTATGAATTGGAATAGGACCTCTAGAGTCACGAGGATTCGAGATAATAAAGAGATAATAGTTTTATGCAGCAAATGTGTAAACTTAAGCATTATGACGATGTTAAGGCTACATATTCCAAGTCAAGAATCACTCAGTTACAAAAAATATTTTCAGAATTTAATAATACTAGTTCGCACATGTGTTTAACGCCACACGATATGTCTTCTACGATTCTCAAGATAAATTCATATAAACTCAATTCAGATTACGAAAGCGTCCATATGAATTGATTATATAAATCTAAGACGCATTGTTTGCGATGTGTGAACCACAAAATTCAGAAATGGATGAAGAAAAAGCAAATTTTCAAATGAGGTTATGTTATTGACTGTGAATAACGAGCTATATGACTCAAATTACTGAAATTTATGAAAGAATAGTATTGATTTTTTCTTCCTATGGCCCAATCCAGCTTAATCTGATATAATTTTGAATGAAATTGGATGAAATATAGAAATATCACCAGGAAACTTATAGGAGTCGATTTATGTAACGTATTTCCAGTGAAAATCAGTTATAGTATGATAATTTTTTTTCCATTATGTCGATAATTTTTTTGTGAAATAAAATGTTTTGTGCTAGTTGGGGCTCGTCCTATTGCACAATATTACCATATAAAAGCTGCTGCGGCCACACAGTATTTCCCTAACCGGAAATTTTATGGCCGATTTCATCGCTGTTTCATAGATTTAGAGTGTCGCTTCAATGAATTGTAGATTTTAGAATGATAGCTGCCATTATCAAAGTGACAGCTGTCATTGTCAAAGTGACGGCTGTTATTGTTGAAATGACGGATGGCGGTTATATTCAAGTCCCTACATAAAACAAGTATTTTTGAAAATGAATTCTTTTCTAGATTTTCGGAGTCTCTAATTCATTGGAACATACAGTTTTGACATTTGATCACCGGAAGTATAATATCATAACGTGGATTCCACTAATTATTTATTTTATATTCCTACTAAGCCTATCACCCTGAGAGCTTAAGATTGAAACCAAACTAGACATCATTGAATAACCTGTCAAAAAAAACAATTGACAATCGCTTGAATATCCTATTTCACACTCCTACTAGAACTATTTTTGCAGGAGCTTTAGGTAATTTGATACCAAACATGATAGAACCAAATGACTTACTTTAAAAAAACAATCGACAAAAAATATTGTTATATAGGCTAAATATAAAGTGAAAATTTTAAAAGATCGGTAGAAAAAATGATTGTCTCAATCGGAGACTTATCTATCAGTTACCATCTTAATTCAACTATTATTACTGCAGTTTGGTGGTATTCACCTACTTGCTCTATAAAATTGCTTTTGGAAGAGATAAAAATGAATTTTAAGTGATTATGATAAAAGTCTCGTCTCGGTCTCGACTTGTGGCTCGAGACTCATTCCATGGTCTCGTCTCGACTTTTTGAGGCGAGACGAGACGAGACCGAGACTGGTCTCGAGTCTCGTGGCAACACTATTTCTAATGTATTTAATAACAAGATCAGATTCACCTTTAGACACACGAGTGTTCCATTCAGTTCTTAAAGCATCATAATATTCAGATTGTTGACGAGTCTTATCACTAGAAATAGAAATATTTGCCCATTTTTCTGTTTTTCTTAGCTCTCTGAATTTTTTAAAAATATTTAAGACATCAATCGAAGTCGGGAGCTGTAACTTTATAGAACGCGGACGAGTAGATGTAGCATCAAAACGACCCATACGAATAGGTTTGATAACTTGTGGAGGATTAACACCAGCATCCGATAACAACTCATTAATTAACTTAGTGTCCTGTTCAGTTTTTTGCTCTTTCGTAGCAGAAGGTTTCTCTTTATAACCATAAATCATGATATTTTTGGAGCGTTTCTCACGTTCCATAATTTCTTGGATTATTTCTTCAGTATAGGGAATTGGAGACTGTACTGAGACGTGTTTTAGATCAGAATCTTTCAATTCAGTTATATCTTTCTGTAAATTAATAATAAGTAGTTTGAGACTTGCAATGTCGTTACCTATCTTGGCGCAATTTTTACAATTCCATATATGAAAAGAACCGGGAATGACATATAACCTGTGCTTATTATCATTTAATAATTGATCCTATATTTGTTGGATGTAACAGAATATGCTGATAACGAGAATTTGGGAATGAAAAATTGTGTATCACAGAGTTAAAATCAGAGGATAGGTAAGATATCTCAAAAAATAGAGAACATCTGTTCAAAGAACGTGCTTAAGATGAACTTCCTCATTAGCTGGGAGAAGATCAAATCTATTTCCAAATTCGTTATTGTTTCAGAATTTTTTGGTTATTTTGTATCGTAATTCCTGTATGTTTTCTATAAGAGTTTCATGCAAAAAATCAAGGGGTGATCAGTCTACAGATCAGAAAAGTCCTTCAATCACTCGATCTCTGCCAATCCAGCCATTTTAAACCTATATATTGACAGGAGCTCTCTCCTGTTAGGAGAAATTTCATTTAATCCAATAATTTATCGCCTTCTTCATCTATTTGGCTACATAACAATACTAAACTTAATGAATCAATAATATTTTTCATCCATCTGGTTACGTCTAACCGTCCAAGCCTCAAAGAAGGGCCAATCTATAAAATTATCAGAACCAAGTAAATTTTTTGTATCCAAATTATATAATAATGATTGTAACAGTTGACATCCTGACCTGAAAGCGTACATGAACAGAGCCATAAAATAAAGTTTTCAACCTAATAATTCCATTTTACGTTTATAAGGAGAAAGGGCTTCTTCTTGAGTATAATAAAGCCCTAATTATTCGCGAGCAGATGATCTGTGGTGCGTAGTAACCGCACGTGCTGGGTAGCCGTATTGCTTCAATATTTGATGGAACAAGGCGACGACGCATATCAGGCAGTAAAACCTATATTATCGAAAGTACAATCAAGGATAAAGAAAAGGTGTTTGCGATGTGAGGAGCGACAATGGGTAATTCTTTCAATAAACATAACTGAACAATTTTTGTTAACACAACAGTATTACTTTTTTTCTGTTGTACTGTACATAATTCAAAAGTATTCACATATGTATCATGTTTTCTGTACAATAAAACGAAGTTTTTATGCTCAAAAGTTTTTTTGTCCTTGTCACTCAATTCCGCGGAGAATCGAGACCCTCAGGACCCGAATTCTACTCGCGCTCATTCGTCTTTCTTCATGCAGTAGTTTATTTCTCCTTTCATTCCTTTCTTCACAATATATAATATCCTCCGTTCCTGTTTTACTTAATAATCTATCGATTGCAATTTGTCACACTGCTGTACTCGTATTACGTCTTCAATTTGATATACATATAAAAAGTAGGGTAGTACTATTTTCAATTTCAAAGTGGTGATGTTGGCGATTGAGAGAATCAACATGTGCTTTACGTTCACCTGGGCACAAACCATATCTTTGAAACTTTGATTGACTTGTCTTATACATTTTTTCTATCGTTTATCAACTCATTTGATTGAAGATGAATTCTTTGGTATAATATGAATAAATCAAATGTCGACTGCATGCGCCTTTGGGGCTTGCTTCCACCATTTCTGCAAAAATCTGATTCAAAATATATAAAGGAAGCAAAATGGTACAAACTCATAATAAAGCAAAATCAGAGCTCAAAATTTGTCACTATAAAAGATGTCAATGAAAAATTATATATGGTTTAAACATGGATGAAAAAATATTGAATCACAAGTCCGACTGCATGCAAAAATGATTTCATACTATCCACATATATCCTTACAAAATTTGTATAAATACTAGAGGAAAATATACTGCCATAATATCTTGAGCCGACTGACCTCATATGGCCAAAAGTACTTGTCAGAATTATATGGAAGGGATGTTTGGAGATATTCCACTATCCTTATAGAAATATACAGGAAAATCAATTCTCGCGTAACTCATGAAAATGTCATATGCTCTGCATTTCTGTGCTCATTCTATATACTTTCCGTCTTGAGTACCATACTTTAATTCTAATCATCAGGTGACAGGAAGTGAAATGTACAGTTAAATTTACAGACATTCTCTTCATACATGCAATGAAATCTTTGGAAAAAGCAGATTTATTGTTTATTATTCAGTGAGTACGTTCCTTGTGATCATTGCACATGTTGAATACAAAATAGATAAGAATTATTTTCTTCTCTCGAATCCATTACAGTTCCAAGTTTGCATTCAAATTATCTTTGAGAGATAGCAACGGGGGAAATATATCATATAATTATTAGAAAACAGATTATCCTCTCAATCAAATGATTAAGAAAATGGAATGTATATGTTCCTATGCAATCAATCTTGCGAAATTTCTTCGTCACCGGCCACTGACAGTACCTACGCCGGCGTGCAAGGCATACGAGTACACTGCATGCAAAATAAATATATTTCACTTTAATGAGAAGTCTGCCTACAAGATGGCTACCGCGTTTGCTCAAAATTGACTGAAAACAAGAATTATTGATTTAGTCATAAGCACAATTGAAACAAAATTTGAATAAAGTCCGAAATCAAATCAAACCGGCGCCAGCCACGCGGCTATGTGCATTATGAGTTCATAACATGAGAGCTTCACAGTTCAATTGATTAGTTTATATTCTAAGCAATTCTTCAATTTTCATGACAAGTTTTTTTCAGTTTGAACTTGACAATTTTTTCATTATTTGTGAATATTTTTCTTACATCTCGATAACTATAGGTATACTTATTTCGAAATAGGTTATATGTTATTTTGTTCAAAGTTGTATTCATATATTCACTTGTCTTAATATTTCAAGATCTATCTTATATTCTTATGGTGAACTGTACCTACACAAAACTCAAACATAATCCACTAAAATTGACTGCAAGAAAAATTAACTTGTATGCAATTAATACGTGTGTATTCAAATCTTTCTCAAAGAAAGTGAAGATATTTTTAATTGGTACAAGAATTATGAGCAGATACGATGATTAGTAGAGACTTGATCGATTTAAAAGACTTCATCACTTTTAAAAGTTCCAAGAATAAGTACACAAATAGAATAAAATATACTGTCAGCGAAGTGACCGAGATAATGATCAATAGAGTAATTCAATAGCTATGAGTAGATATAACAAGTATGGAGAATATTGAAATAATTAAATTAAGGATGTATTCGGTGGCTCTGGCCGGGTTTTATGAGAATTGAACCATCAAGGAGAGGTCAATTTGACTTAAGGTAGTTCCATCACGAGATGGTTAAATTAAGAAATTGTTCAAATTTGGCATACGTATTGTTTAACATGTGAACAACACTTCTATAAAATTTAAACAAGTTTCACCATCCCAAACCCGAGATATATATAATTGACATTGACTCAATTAACACGTAGCATATGGAGCATGCAGAGACAACCAGCACATAATTAATTCTACCGTTAGAACTAAAATTAAGAAGTTTATGAAAAACGAGGAGCAGCTTAAGCAGGATATCACGGATATTGTAAAAAAAAATCAAGTTGATTGACTATCTAATTTGACACATATAATCTGGAGAAGTACTAAGATTTAGCTGCATACCACATATTTCGCAAGCGAATGAGCGAATGGTGGGGAACGGAGCGTCGTTCTAACACGCACACATAAGAATGCGTCGTCTGTATAGGAAACCTTTTCTTTGTGTTGAGGCAACGCCGGTAGAGCTCCATCAAAAAGTTTACTCGCAATGTCAGTTCAAAAGAACTTTTAGAATAAATTTTACGAAAGCAAATGATATCTATTGTATATCTTACTGGCACCGAGTACGTATATATGGGATTTACAGAGTTATTGATACTAATTTGAACGAATTATCAACCATTTTAAAATGCAGGCGGTATGTAACTTTTGGTTGGGGCCGCCGCAGGGGAACTACCTTAATTCCAATTTATCGCCCAATATCTTAGGCTTTCTCAGGGAGCTACAAGAGTATCACATAGTATGATATTAAATTTTTTGAATGAATAATCTAAGTTACTCACAAAACTTGTTTGGCAGTTGAAAACTTTTTTGAAAGACCAATAGAAAATACTTTTCAGTCTCATATTACGTCACTACACGTGTGCTTCCCTGCAGCCTTAGCTCCGGGAGTGTCAAACCAACAACAGGTGTCCGTGAGCGAGCCACAAGATGAAAACAATACTGTAACTCGGAAGAAGAGAAAACATCAACTCAAAGGCGCAGCAAAATTCAAAAGTTGCTTATCAAATGTGCTCAAATACTGCTAAGATTATCTGTATCATCTTTATAATTGATGGCATTTTTTTTTTGTTTTTCTGAATGTGATACATCTAAAGAAATAACCTCTTGTTGTATATATTTTCGTGGTCCAAGATACTGACTTCATTGTATTGAACACAATGCCCCGTATTATAGACATGAATCGTTAAGGCGCACTGACTCTTTGAATTGCTGCTTTCTCCACTTCTGTGCTGCGATAATCTACTGCGTAATTTTTAGCCTGTCTGTGTGGTCAATGTAACATTTCTGACAGCCACCACATGGGATTTTATGAATAACGTTGGACTGATCCAATAAAGGACATTTGTTTTTCAAATTGCTAAATAACAGTTGACCAATTTTCAGTTCTTTCAAGCGAAAATCAAATTGTGTTCGTCCTTATCGAGTATGTCTATTAACTAGGATGTTAATATGGGTATATTTGAAATTGACACGATGACTCTATTTGTTGAAGTTTCTATATCAATTGCTTGAAGAGCCGTATTAGTGGTTACATTATATATCAGCCGACGAATGAGTGGTATTGCATATAGGTTCTGGATCAAAACAACCTCAAGCCCCTTTAGTGCTGCGTGACGTAAGGTAGAGTGACATATATCAACGATGCGGTTCTTCAAACCGAGGATCAAATTTATATTTGTTATGGTTAGAGTAATAGTGGATGTCTATACATGCTGTGTCGTCACTCGACCAAGAGGTCGCAGGTTCGAATCCACTCACCGAAAATGTGTGATTTATCGTAAAAATAAAAAATGCAGCTACTTGCATCAACACACTCGAGTGCTACAAGTTGCCAACATATATACCTTAAAATATGTAGCAATGGCACAAAATTCTGATCGGCAGTACGGCGGTGTTATACCGCGGCTCGGTGATACCGATTAGAAAGGCCCAGGCCCTTACAAGAGCTGTTGCGCCAATGATGATGATGAATAGTGGATGTATCTGCCAGAATTAGTCGGCTTCTGATACAAATCCAAGATAATTTGTTGTTCTGATGTTCTAATTTCTCTTGTATCAAGTAAGGGAGCACTGTTCTCCATCTCTTCTCCAATCGTAAATTGAATGTTTGTGTTCACGCTGTTAAAAATATTGACAGTTTCCTCTTTCTTATCAGATAGAAACGCACAGATCAAAAAAAAAAAAAAATTGCGGATGAAAAATCGCTATGGATCAAGTTATAGAAATGAAGACGTAGAAATTTGGAGAATATTTTTTTTATCTCAGAAATAAATGTACAAGATTTGGTTGCAAGCTGGATTCAATATTGTGCGCATACAAATACAAAAAACGCTACTTTTTATCTTTCTATTCTTGGACTGGCAATACGGCGCACTATTTTTGTGAGACAATATTTTATTTGATCAAGAGATATACTCATCTATATGTTTGATTTTTGTCTGACAAGTGTTAATCTACAAACCAATCTCATAGAATTGACATTTTCAGAGCTTCGGACTGAAAATATGCAGCAGAAATTTTATCGGGCAATATCACCACTTAACTTTACTAATGTTTATTTGATAGTACTAAGAAATTCAACAGAATGTTAATAATCCAACAAAACTCGTAACTTTGACATGCTGGACACGCCGCAATATTTTTGTCGGACAAAATATTGTGTGTATTTTTGCTATCATTATCTCACCATTGAACTATAAAAGAAAGTGATGTGATTGATCAAGAATAAATCGATTACGGGTCACGACGCGAAGTGAGACAAGACAGTGAAACCAGAGTGCCTATTAAAAAAATCGTTTTGTGAACAGCCTACGTGTTAAAAAAATCAAGAAAGAAGACTCTTAGAGAGAAGATACCGTACCTATCCATTCTGTCCTTTTTTTGAACCTTGAAAACACCTGACCTCCAAAACTTTATGACCTATTTTGAGTACATTCATAATAGTAAACGATACATCGTACGACATCTGCGAATAAATAGCAGAAATTCTAATTACAAATAACGAGAACCAAACTTGACAACATGAAACCAGCCCAATTAAAATCAGCAAGCGGCCTCTGCCCGGCAGGAGCTGCTATCTACACTACACGAAACATGAACGCTAAACCTCTGAAACCCAGCAACCAGTCATACGCCAACGTGATAATGAACACCCCGTCACCAAGCAATAATATTGCCTGCGATTGAGAACATAGGAATAAGAGAATATATAACAGCTATTGGAGAAAAAGTACAGCCACAAAATATTCTATACGCTTCAGAAGTATCTAAACAAAGAATATGTATATTTCTAACAAGTAAAAAGATAGCAGATGATCTAATTAAAAACTATGAGAAAATTGCTATTCAAAACAATATAATAAATATCAGGCATTACAGTTCGCCCGCAAAACGTCTAATCCTATCAAGTGTCAACACAATTATTCCAAACAGCTTGATAGAAGAGAAACTCAAAGAACAAAATATTAAATTGGTATCCTCTATAACTTCTCCAAGAATTGGGATGCAAAATACAGAATACGCGCACATACGTAGTTTCAGAAGACAAGTGTATGTAATACCTGGATCAGAAACTAATATCACCAATACAATCACTGTTGGCTACGATGAAATCACTACAAACTCACGATTGAGTGACACATCAAATAGTACATTAGGAATAGCCCATTCTAGAAAAAAGAAGAAGCACACGGGAAAACTCAACCGATCAGACAAATTACTGCCAGAAAAAATGGACCTACAGACAGAACCGCTAAAAGAAATAATACAGACTGAACCAGACAAATATATCTCAAATTATAAACAATTGAAAATTTTTTTCGAGACTACTTCTGGCAACGACCACAAGCTGAAAATAGCAAGAGACTACACAGAAAATATCAACGACCTCCTAACAATGCTACACGAACTAAGACCTCACGTCATAGGCAGAAGCATGAAATCTAGAATAACAAGAATCACAACTAAAATAAGGAAACAACTATCAGAAGAAAATGGCGAGGAATACAGCGATATGAGTCAACAAACCTACGAAGGTAGTCACACAGAATCCAACGACACTTCCAGTGAACGTAGTTACGGCTCACAACAATAAAAACAACACTACCATCCTACAATGGAATTGCAATGCATCCCACGCAAACATAGCAGAAATCCAGAAATACACTTACAGCCTGAATCCACACTACATATGTCTACAGGAAACCAATCTAAAACCAACACAAATAGTAAAATTCAGAGATTATACCTGCTATCGAAAAGTCAGAGAACATAGAGAACATGCAACTGGAGAGGTGGCTATTCTAGTAAAAATTGAACACTGTGAAAGAATCACCTTAAATACTCATCTAGAAGCACTAGCAATTAGAATCCATATTCCTGATGAAATCGTCATCTGCAACATATATTCACCTCCAAACCTTAGTATTCAAAGGTACGACAATGAAAATTCAATAAAACAACTACCAAAGCCATACTTCATAGTAGGAGACCTAAATGCTCACAATCCTGTATGGGGATCATCAAGTACTAATACTAAGGGCAATATAATCGAGAAAACTTTTGAAAATGATATCATATTGGATGATGGCTCACCAGCCCATCTCTCCCAAGCTCACGACATATTTTTCTGCATAGATCTGTCCATATGTACCTCGGACATAGCCTCCGATCTACTTTGGGAAGTTACATCAGATACCAGAGATCATTTTCCTATTACAATAAACCACATCAAACACTTAGCAAACCAAGATAACTGCCAGTATAAAATAAAAAAATGGAAACTGGACCAAGGCGACTGGAGTTACTACAAAGACCTACTGAAAACAAACTACAACACAATAGAAAAAGATGCAGATATAAACGAAGTGGTCGAAGTTTTCACTAAGAATATAACAGATGCAGCCACCAAAGCAATATGCCTAAAGTCAACTGAAAAAAGACCAAAATCGACACCATGGTGGAACGACGATTTTGAAAAAGCTATAAGAGAACATAAAAAAGCATATAATAAATACAGAAAGAACAGCCGCAGCGATAATGTCGAAAGACTTTCATCGAACATATACACTACCTAACAACACATCAATATATACTGCGGAAGCATACGCAATACTACAAGCCGTAAAGTTAACTTATATGTCAACCAATCCTAATCATCCAATATGCTCCGATTCTGTGAGTACCATTCAGAACATTCAAAAATTATATTTATCTAGATCTAAAATTCAAATGATACAAGAGAACATGCATACAATTACCACACACCACTCCAAAAATATTACCTTCCTATAGGTATCTTCCCACAGTGGCATCAGAGGTAACGAAGTAGTAGACGAACTAGCAAAGAGAGCAACTGAATCAAACAACATTATCGAAATACCAACACTAGTGGATGACTTCATAAACCACACCAAAACCAAAATAACTACTAAATGGCTACAACAGTGGACTACAGCGACAAACAATCACTCGAGAAACATAAAAGATAACACCAAGCTCATGAAAATAACAGCAAACAGAAGAGACCGTTGCACAATATCAAGACTGAGAACAGGGCACACGCTATATACACAGGACTATATCTTCAAAAAAACAAAGCCCTATACATGCGATACCAGCAATGAAAAAATGACCGTACAGCATATTCTCATAGAATGTAGGAAATACGAACAAGAACGGAGAGCACACAACATTCCAGAAACTCTCCAGGAATGCCTAACCAAAACAGAAAACATACCAAAAATTCTAACCTATTTGAGAAAAATCAACTTGTACTCAAAATATAAAATCATCTCCAAAACAAAGCTATAAAACGAGAAGAAGAAAAAAAAAATGATGTAAATAATAATATAATAATTAACAATGTAATATAATATTATGACGGAGCACTAATGACCTTATGTAGTTGAAGTGCTGTAAATAAAAAAAAATAAAAATAAATCATAAAGTCAATATCCTCTTCGGCTGTTCGCTGGAAAATGCAGCAGTCTCAAAAATTCTTGCAGATAAAGAAGCTGTCGAACTCTTCAGAATAAAGCCAATCACAAAGTTTCGAAAGAGTATTAATAATCCGAAGAAAGGGTTTCTGTACCGCGGACTATATTTAATAAAGTTATAAGGCCCAAACTGACAATTGCAAAATCCGCAGGGAGCTGAAAGTCTTGTATAAATTATGAAAAGTGGAAACTGTCTTTAACAAAATACTGGTCATCACCTTCAACTGAGAAAGACAAGACTATTTTTACTGAGATGCATAAACTAACTGTTAGTGCATTTATCAAAGCTATGATTTTTAATTTTGCCTTGTGAATTTTAGGCAACCTGTAAAACCTAGCTGTTAGTTTGTTGTAGGAGGTTGAAGTTCTAGCCTCTTCTTCAGATATATATTTTCCATTTTTTAATGATTTTTAATAGAATTAATACAAATTAAATGTTCTAAATTCAGAATCAAACAGGATAGACAATATTCTTATTGTTTTAATGACCTAAAAACTAGGAATATGACAAAATTCAATCAATTGCAAGAACAGCAGAGAGAAACCGCGCTAAAAACTCAAAGTAAGTGGTCTGAAAATTTAAGTTCTGGAACTTTTCCTAAAAATATAAAAGCAATGCTGACTCTGTGTAACAAGCTTAATATTGCTTCTTCAAAAAAAGATATCAAAGTTCAAGATCTGCTTAGTGACCTACAACAAGCAATTAAGGTTGTTGAAGGAAATCAAAGTATATGAGAATTTATTTAAATTTTTACAGTATATTATTTGTTTAGTAAAGAATATTCTGGCAAATTTTGAACTCAATCTTGTTTCTAGTTATCGAGATAAGAAATGTCAAAGTTGCTGTTCGGTGACATATTATTACATTGCGTTAATGCACGCGACGTGTTTCACATTGATTCATACGTCAATATCTCGACTACCTGAAGTGACAATATTACAAAAAATCGTCAAAATATCTACGAAAGTCTTATGAACATGTGTTCCAAATTTCAAAATAGTTTTGTTTATAGTTTCAGAGAAAATTGAATTAATATTCAAAAAAATTGTACAAAAGCTACTGAAATTTAGCAAGTTATCATACGCTTGGCAACGTCGCCGCATGAGATGGAATGAGAAGAGTGTGTGTGATTAGAATAAACAAGATTTTTTCATCACTTCCCTGACTTGACGGTACATTGATTGAGTAACCCATTTATTCTTCCATCGATATTATTTTTTTGATGTAGACTTATCATCAACAAGTTTGTTTGGTTATGAAACGCAGTACCACTACTAAACGTCAAATGTCAAAAATATTTCCGAAGTCGACAGCGTTGCGTACTATACTCATCATATTGTAGCTTCATCAAAATATGATAGAAAAATATTTCAACCTATGAAAGCTCTTTAAAAGAATAGAATAAGGAGCCAAATTATTCAAAATCATGTATTTTCAACCGAAAACAAACATTATCATCAGTATTAATCTTTGGCATTTTGTTTATTTGAAGTTGACAATGAATGTTTATCCTATGTATTTAGCATAGAGCAGGGTTCCCACCACAGCTTGATTCCACTCCTCTTCTTAACAACCTTCAATTCTGTAAATATAACAAAAATATCATTAGAGCTCAAATAACTGTTTGGACAAATTTTTTTCAAAAACCAACAACGAATAATGGTAATGGTAATACTCCGTTCCTAGAAGCCAGAAGGTTCTCAAAAGAAAACAATGATATCATTACCTTCAACTCAGATAAAGGTAATGTGACAATAGCTCTTGATGAAAAATATTATTAGAAAATTGGCAAAGAACCAACAACATTGATTCAAAATAGCAGCAATAACCTGTTAAAATCATTAAAAAATGGAAAATATATATGTGAAGAAGAAGCTAGAGCTTCAACCTCCTGCAATACAGTAACAGCTTAGTTTTACGGGTTGCCTGAAATTCACAAGGCAGAATTAAGAATCAGACCTATTCTATCATAGCTTCTATAAATGCACCAACAGCTAGTTTATGCATGTGAGTAAAAAGAGTATTGTCTCTCTCTCAATTGAAGGTGATGACCGGTATTTTGTTAAAGGCAGTTTCCACTTTCCAGAATTAATACAAAACTTTCAACTCCCAGCGGACTTTGAAATTGTCATTTTGGACGTAATAAGTTCATTCACTGATATACCTTTGGACTTGACGCTTGACATTATAAAACTAAGATGAGATGACATACAATGTCACACCAGTATTTCTTCAAAAGAGTTTCTAGATATTATTTAGTTCATTCTAAATAACAATACATTCATTTATATTAGTCAGGTTAACAAACTAATTTTCGGATGCCCCATGGATAGTGTGACCAGCCCAATACATAGTAGGCTGGTGATGGATTGGATCGTGGATCAGATTTTGCTTCAATTACCCTTCAATATACTCTTTATTTACGAATACTTGACAAACCTGACTTGTTGGTAGTAAAATCAGATAAAGGAAATGTCAGTTGTATTATGGATAGAGAGTTGTACCATGCTGAATCTTTAAATATCTCATCAAATCCTGTTAACTATCGTTTGCTCAACAATGATCCAACGTGTACTTTACAACAGAAATCAAATAAAATTGTGAATTAATTAAAACATGAAAATAAAATGAGTCCTGAAACAGCAAGAACATTGGCCATATCTAAATCAAAAGCCCCAAAATATTATGGTCTGCCCAAAATTCATAAGCCTAATTTAAGTTTGCGACTTATAATTGCATCAATTGACTCACCAAATAGTAGAATTGCTCAGTTTCTAACTAATATTCCAACTATTTCTCATGACAGAGATAACAATTATTATGGACGAGCTCCTCCAAGGCCAGTTAAATTTATCTAGAGGTTATTTCATATGAAAACCATTTTTGTTCAATCCTTCTATTGAAACATGTTATTTTTTACTTAGATACTGATCTTGAAACTGTTGGTTTTGTTAACTACAGTGATTCCTATGACAACGGGTGGGCGAAAGTAGTGAGTGTAATTACTTTCGTCCACTCACTCTTTCATAACGAAATAAAGAATAAACTACAATACATTTTATTACATGTATTTATTAATATGCAAATGAACTTCATAATTATTGAAAATTGCGTTATTTAAACAAGATATACCAGCAACTGAAAACTGATGAGACTCTGTATAGTTATCGTAGTAACTTTTGTAATATCAACTTGAGTGCTATTTCTATTACTTGTTTTCTCTTCTTTGTTAATTATTTTCCTCGCACAATTTTATTATTATCTCGTTCCATTTTAGTGTCACAATTTATAGTCGTAAAAATATCAGAACAAAACAATTTTAATATTTTTGACAGTTGCGGATGTTTATATTTACGTGATCCATAACAACGCATCCGCCGCCTATGCTACTTTATACATGATCTTTGTTCAAGAAATGTAATAGATTTTAATGTTTTAATGAATGTTTCAATAATAGGATTGAACAAAACGCTATACAGCACTCGTGAAGAAACGAATTCGCTCACTTGTGTGCCTTTGCACACTCGGCTAGCGCCTCGTGCACAAAACTGCCACCGGCGTGAGCAAAACTCATAGTTTCTTCACTTGTATTGTAATATACTATTGATACAATTGTAACTATAGTTACTTACTCAAAATAACCTGTAGATAAATTTAACTGACTTTGGTGGGACCGGGCCTATATCAAAGATTCTTTTGATTTTGCGGCATCAATTGATAATTATCAGTTACCAAATGACTACATTCTGAAAAGCTTGGAAGTTGTTTCATTGTTTAGTAATATTTCACTTGATCTAACTTAGCGATGTGTTACTGAGAAGTGGAATTCTATTGAAATGAATACGTCTCTTGGCTTGAATGATTTTCTGTCCCTCTTAAAATTTGTTTTTGACAGTAGTTACTGTGCATATGATGGTGAACATTATGAACAGCTTTAAAAGCTATTATCTCTTCAATTATAGCTCAATACATTATGGACATACTACTTGATAAGTGTATTTCAGAATTAGATTTCTGAATGCCATTTATTAAGAAATTTGTTGACGGTATTGTATGTAGTGTATCAGTTGACAAAACGAATGTGATGCTTGTTGTTTTTCATAAATTTGATCCTTATTTACAATTTACTATTGAAATTGAAGAAAATATGGAAATTCCTTCATATAGATACTTTAATTATACGACAGCCTGATGGTTCTCTGAAACTTGATTGATATGTCAAATCCATATCATCACAACGCTATATTCGTTATCTTTCAGAACAATCTCGTCGTCTGAAAGTAAATGTTATTTTAGGGTTAAAGATTTGAGTATTAAGATTATCGCATCCTGATTTCCACCAAACAAATCTCTTTAGAGATACATTAAATAGTGTTAATAAATGAACATGGTAGAAGAGCGCGGAATGTATAATTAGTCTTATGAAACAAAAACATTTGTTTTGTTAGAAGATATCAGATTGTTATACTACGAATAAGTTGATCAGTCGTCAAGAGGAGAGAAAATATGCAGGCATGAGGTCTGAAAATAGAAATTGGAAATCTGGTCCACCTAAAGATATAAGATATCTGCGTTATTGAGAGGAACTCCAGGAACATAAGATGTCATTGAAGGTAGATTAAAGAAGACAAATCATTTAGATTATGATTCTTTGATATCTGAGCAAGCCAAATACGAGAAAAATTTGAGAATATTCAACAAGGCAGATAGTATAGCATTCCTCATACTAACAACTGATATGTCAGAAGAAACATTACAAAAGGTGATGAAATTCTCTACAGCGGAAGAAGTATGAGACAAGTTGCATAGATTGTTGGATGGTGTGTCAGAGGAGCGCAGTTATGATCTTTGCACACAATTACTTGTGTATAAGAAAAATTATAGAAATGGCATATCAACTCATATCTCTAAATTTAAAGATATTTGGTTTGATTTGAAAAACGGATTGGAGAAAAAAAAAGAAGCAGTTCAACCAGAAACTTGTTGAAGATTGACCTACTCGGCTAGATATTTCGGCAAATGCGAAGATCCAGTCAGTTGAAAAAAAATAATAATAACAAAAAAATATATATTTACATGTAATTCAATATGATCTTGTATGAATAAAAATATTATCGTTCTCTATTTCATTACACTCTAACATTGGTTATGGGCTCAGAAGGCAATTGAAGTTATAGATCTTGGGTTTTGTTACAAAAATGAATTCGTCAAGTTTAGTGCGTTTAGAAACACTGAACAAAGAAAATTATGACACGTGGTAAATGCAGATGGAAGCTCTCCTGTTGAAAAACGACGCGTGGAAATATGTGAGACGAATGCATGAAACTAGGAGCTGATGCTGATCAAACTTCTCGAGATGCTTGAATATGTAATGACAGAAAGGCCAAGTCTGATATTATTTTGAGTATTAGTCCTCCTGAACTTAAACAAATTAAAGGATGTGAGACTTCTCGTGACGTCTGGATTAAGCTTGAAAGCATCTATCAGTCTAGTGGACCTGTCCATAAAGCAACATTGTTGAAGAAATTGACATTGCAACGTATGCAAGAAGATAGTAACGTACGTGAATATTTAAATCAATTTTTTGATACTGTAGATAAATTGAATGAAATGAGCATTAAAATTAACAGTGATCTGTTAGCAATGATGCTGTTGTACAGTCTTCCTAAAAGTTACGAAAACTTTAGATGTGCGATAGAGTCACGGGACGAGTTACCGAAATCAGACACTTTGCGCGTGAAAATAATAGAAGAAAGTGAAGCACGAAAAAGTGATACGCAAAACTACGTGCAAAATGCGATGTTATCCAATCGAAATTCGAATAGGTATCGTTTTTTGAATAAAAACTCAAATCATAAACGAGATTTCAGTGGTTACAAGGACTCCGCGAAAGAATTCAAATTCAAATGCCACAAATGTCAGGAAGTTGGACATAAAGCTGTCAACTGTCCAAACAAAAATAGACAATTTTCTCAAAGTTCAAGAATCGCTGAAAACGAAAGTTTGTGCGCGGAAATCTCTCTTCAAACCGAGTTATGCAATCGTGAACAAAAATGGTGTTTAGATAGTGGCGCGACATCGCATTTGTGTAATGACTCAAATAGATTCGTGGAAATTGATCAGTTCGCGACCGGAAAATTAAATCTAGCTGATCATTCAACTGCTGAAATCGAAGCACAAGGTACTGCGAAGTTTAATACGAACGTCAACGGTAAAACAAAGACAATCACTTTGAATAATGCCCTACTTGTGCGTGATTTGCGAGTAATTTATTGTCGGTTGCAAAAATTACTGACGTCGGAAACGAAGTGATTTTTAGGCAGGATGATGCTGTGGTAGTGGATAGAGTAGGGAAAATAATTTTGGTCGCTCCTCGCAAAGGAGATTTGTACTACGTGTCTGAAGAAAAATTTGTCAACGAAAGTACGTGTACCGCCTCAACCTACTTAGATGATCTTCAACTATGGCACCGTCGACTGGGTCATTTAAATAGCAAAGACCTAAGAGAAGCTGCATCTAAACAACTGATGATTGGATTGAAGATAAAGAGTCTGATGTTGATGTACCGTGCGACATCTGCAATAAAGGTAAGATGTATCAATTACCTTTTTATAAGCAATCTGAAAGAGTTACAGAACCACTAGAGATAATCCACTCTGACGTATGTGGTCCAATGAAAGTGGAGTCTAACGGTCGAAGCAAATATTTGGTAACGTTCATCGATGTGAATACAAGATGGTGCGAAGTTCGATTCATTCATCACAAAAACGAAGTATTAAAGAACTTCCAAGAATTTGTGAATATGGTCGAGAACCAACTTGGCAAACGTGTGAAGTATTTTCAGTCCGACAATGGAGGGGAATACGTAAACGAAGCATTTGACAATTTTATCAAGGAAAAAGGCATCAGAAGAAGATTGACTGTTCCGTATTGTCCGCAACAAAATGAAATGCCCGAAAGGAAGAATCGTACTCTTTTAGATATAGCCCGATGTCTTTTGATACAGTCTGGTTTACCACGATCCTTTTGGGCCGAAGCAATTAATACGGCCAACCATATTCGAAACCGTTGCTCATGCAAGAGCCTGAACGGCATGACGCCGTATTAAGCATGGTTTAGGCAAAAGCGAAAGGTGATTTACCTACGGGAATTCGGCTGCAAAGTATTTTGTCTCAACAGAAATCCACATAAAAGTAAATTCGACGAACGAGGTGAAGAGGGTATATTTGTGGGATATTCAGATCAGTCAAAAGGTTTTAGAATCTGGATACCAAACGAAAGAAAGATAGAAATTTCTCGGGATGTTAAATTTCTAGAAAACGTCGCTCCTCAATCAGAAAATTATATAGAACCATTTGCACAAAACGAAGAATTACAAGAAAATAAAGAATTTGGAGAAATCGAACTACAGACAACAATTTCACAACCTGAAAAAATACCAAATGAAAACGAAATAACTGAAAATGTTATCAGAAGAGGTCGTGGTCGACCAGCTCGAATTCTTACTGGTTTGAGGGGAAGACCTCGTCTGCGATATCATTTGTAAATTATCAAACACTTTGCCTGGAGAATATTTCGCGTTCAAATCATGTTGGCTTCTAATAGCAAAAAGAGATCGCACAGTACATAATCTTACAAGTCAGTTCTGTGCCTATGAAAAAGCTTTATTGAATAAAAGTTTTGAGATACTAATATGAGCATGAAAGCTTCAACAATAAAGACAGATAGAAGTGCAGAGAATAACGGAAGCTTCAAAGTGAAAAAAAAATAAAAACATGAAGTGTGATTAATATGGAAGAATAGGCCACAGAATGAAAAATTGTAGAGGATGGATTACAGATGGAAAACCGCCGAAACAGCAAACAAAGGCAAATGTCAATATGAATCTTATGCTAATGATAACACTAGTTTACAGTACATCTGTTGCCGGAAAAATTTTAGCTGTTGCTGAGTGAATATGTTATCCCTATTTTAAATATGTAAGCAGATTTTTTCTATCAGCTCCAGTTTTTGAGTTCCAGCTATATACGTTTAAAACAGAAAAAACATGTATTCACGTGGGAAGAATTCATGAAAAAATTAAATTAATCATTGAGTTCTGAAAACCTTTGCTTTAGAGCTCTTCTCTTATGTGTAGACTTAGGAAAATAGCGTATCAGAGACCAGAAATATTCAGACTTCATTCCAGAAACCTTGATAACGTTCTTTCACAAGCCATGTTACAATTCGAGGAGTCTTATTCGAGAGCTTCGAGTACTTTAAAGACTGCTGTTGGTGGAGGAACAATTCTAGTTGAAGCAGAAGATGTT
Organism: Dromius quadrimaculatus; assembly: GCA_963989225.1. NCBI lineage: Eukaryota > Metazoa > Arthropoda > Insecta > Coleoptera > Carabidae > Dromius > Dromius quadrimaculatus. The sequence goes on along the minus strand of OZ022328.1, from coordinate 32,799,705 downwards.
GACAGATAGATGAAAATTAGATTATACGATGTTTGGTCTGTTCTCAGTTTTAGCGGAACAAGATAGACTGGAGGAGAGTATCTTTGAGTGCAGCGCAGAGAATTATGTCCTGAAAGTGAATGGCAGAAGAGTAATTCACGGATATCGAACGAAACAAGGCGGGCTCTACAGACTGAATATAAAGGATGTTAAGTCTCAGTTAGTAGTAAACCAATCATTAAGCTCGGATTTGCTACAGTTGTACCATGAAGGGATAAGACATCAGAACAAACGCCATATAAAACAATTGATTGAGCGAGGACTGAACTTTGTAGTCAAACTAAAGCCTGTCTTACACGACTCTTGTTTTGCTGCTGAATTGCTTGCTTGATTACGCTGATGGGATCCTAGCTGGCTGCGCCGCTGAATATTGTGATAGGTGCTTCACACGATGCACATAATTAGACTGGATTGGCAGATGTTTTTGATAACACGCAAAGCGCTAAAAATCACAGTTCAAATATCATGAGAATGGAGACGAGTGTGTCTCTCCTACATGTATTCAGTAATCATAAATAATAACGAGGTAACAATAGAAAAGAATTCGTTGAGGACACAGAAAATGTAGAATTGTCATGTTTAGGAGATAGTAGTATGGAACCTGATAATTCAAAAGACATTGAATCAAGAATGGAAGATGAAGAAGCCGATGTTGAGAATCCTTCAAATAGATTCAATGATTATGTTCTGGCAATGGTAGGGAACATGAGACAGCATCAAGGGCCATCTTGCTATCAAGAAGCTGTACAGAGGAGTCAAAGAGAAGAATGGTTAACAGCAATGGAAAATGGAATACAATTATTAAAAGAGAATCATACATGAGATTTGTAATAGGAAAGCTCGTGACTGATATTTCATGAAGTGTTTGATTCAGATGGAAATTTTGTGCAATAGTATCTTTAGATAAGATGTATAGTTAAATAAGTGTTTGCCTGACCTACCTGGGTGTGCCAGGTACTGCGCATATGAGAAAGGTGTGAGAAATTTATCTTATTGCTTAAACCTCAGAAAAAGTGTATGGCTTTTTGCAAATATTTTCAAATATATCTGATTAAGATGTTATAAGAATTTCTAATGAAACACGGGTTTTAGGATTACAAAGTGAATGAATTTTATCACAAAAGGTATATAATACATACAAACTATACGTGTGGACAAAAATAAACTAACAACTGTAAAATACATAAAAAGTAACAAGGTTACTAGATGACATGAATAGTCTTATTATGATATCAAATATTAACACTCCTACTATATCAGAATAACAAACAATCTTGTAATTGTAGGTACATAGCAGATTCAGCCTTTTTTAACAACGCCAAATATTTTCATAAACTTGTAATGTTTCACCTGAGATAAACCTTTAGTTAATAAGTCAGTGAAAGTTTCAGCAGTTGGCAAATACTTTGCTTCTATGATATCATTATTAATCATTTCTTCAATAAAACTGTACCGCACATCAATGTGTTTTGCACGTTTGTGGAATTGATTGTCATTTGCCAGTTTTAATGCACTCTGACTATCATTGTATAGTACAGTCCCAGTAGAAAATCCTATTAATTCTGGTTCTAAGTTTTGTAAATAAATGGCTTCACGACAAGCTTCTGATAAAGCCATATATTCAGACTCACAACTGCTTAAAGCCACAGTTATTTGTTTTTTGCTTTCCCAAGAAACAGCACAACCAGATTTCATGAAGCAAAATCCTGTGTATGACCGTCTGTCAGTGGCATTGATTGCCCAATCGGCATCTACAAAACCCACTAGTTCTGCACTTCCTTTGGAATATGTTAAACAATAGTCTTTTGTTATCAAAAAATACTCCAAGATTCTTTTAGCATAATGCCAGTGAATGTTAAAATGACAATTATTGAATTGACTTAAATAACTAACAGAATAAGCAATGTCTGGTCGGGTCAATACAGCTAAATACATTAAGCTATCTATCAATTTTTGATAAGGTAATTTCTCTTATCAAATGTTAGACTTTTCAATATTTAATTTACACTCAATACGAGTTTCAGCTGTATTACAGTCAGTCATATCAAACTTTTTCAACAATTGCTCAATATAATGCTCTTGATCAATAGTAATTAAATCCGATTTTCTATCAATATCAATTCTCATGCCCAAATATTGCTTGACTTGACTCAAGTTCTTTATTCTGGATTTTTGACTCAAAGCTTCTATCAGGCAATTAGTTTCAGTTTCATTGTTTGAAAATATCAGAAAATCATCTACACAAATTCTAACAACAGTTTTTGTACCATTGCTGTGATTTTTTATAAAAACACAAGGCTCAAGTTTACTGTCACTAAATCTTAGATCACATAATGTTTCATCTACTCTTTGATACCATGCAAGACTGTTTCAAGCCATAAACAGCTTTCCTTAATTTCAAAATTTTATTTGAATCTGTAACAGGAAAGCCTTCTGGAAAGTGCACAAAAATGTTCTCTTTTAGATGGCCATCAAGAAGGGCTGTTGTGACGTCTAAATGAGTTATGTTCATATCAAACTGTACACTTACAGCAAATGATAACTTCAATGTTGAATGTCTAATAACTATAGAAAAGGTTTCTTGGAAGTCGACACCTGCTTTTTGCGTGAAATCTTACACGATATCTCACTCTTTTGTCACAATCATACTTCTTCTTCAATATCCACCTACATTGCAATATACTCGCGTTATTTGGTGCATCAACAACTTCCCATACTTTGTTGTCTTCAAATGACTGTAGTTCCTCTGCCATCGCCTGCACCATTGCTGTTGCTCAGGACCACTGATACCTTCTGCATACGTAGCTGGTGCATATTTTAGCAAACCCATAACGCTTAGGCTGCTTCCTCTGTCGCTTTTGTCTTTCTTCATTGACTGTTATTGTTGAGTCAATTGTCTTTGATGTGTGTGAAGTATTTTCTGAATATTCTTGCTCTCCTCTTGCTTCAGTCAACTCGTTTTCTTCTCCAAAATTCAGTGTTTCTAATTTGAGCACAGTGACCGTATCTTGATTCTTCTTCTTCTCTAGAATCACTACATCGCTCCGCACTAGATCATAAATTCTGTAGCCCTTGACATTTTTGCAAAAACCTATCAGTATGTGTCTCTTGAACTTTCTGTCCCATTTGGTTCATTTTTCTCTCGGGACATGTACCATAACAGGGCTACCAAAAATTCGTATATACTTCAAATTTGGTTTTCTACCCGTCCAGATCTCGTATAGAGTCTTCTTAATGCCTGAAGCTATTGACCTGTTTTTCAGGTGCACTGCAGTAGTGGCAGCTTCCGCCCAAAACTTCTTCTCCAAATCAGCTTCAAACAGGAGGCATCTCGCTTTCTCTACAATACTTTGATTCAACCTTTCGCTAAGTCCATTTTGCTCAGGTGTATAAGGATTAGTTTTTTTGTGTACTATGCCTTCACTTGCTACAGTACTCACACTCGTTATCTGATCTCAATACTTCGATTTTCTTGTTTTGATTATTTTCTACCATTTATTTAAATTCTTTAAAATGACTTGATGCTTCACCTTTCGCTTTTAGAAAATAGATGAAAGTCATTCTACTGGAATCATCAATAAACAGCAGGAAATATCCTGCTCCACCAATTGAATTGCGCTCCATGGGACCACAAATATCAGAATGAACGATTTGAAGTGTGTTACATTTCATTTTCATCACCTGAAATTATTCAATGTCAATCATCTCTCCTAACTGTTTATTCATTCCTTACCTGGTGACCCAAATTCATCGCCTTCCATCAGCTGTGACCTTCATCTGTCAGTTCCGTTTTGTTCATGCACCGTGTCCCTCTAGCGTAAACTATTGTTACCAGTATTATTGTGTCTCGTCTGCAACCCTCTTAGCGTCTCTGTGTTCTTGGTGGATGAGAATTGTAGTTCGAAATGCGTCTTCTTTTCTTGTTAAACTAATAATTAGTAAAACCATACTCAACTTGAGAACAGGCTTAACTTTGTGAAGGTCTTTCTAACGGCCACTTTTGAATTAGATAGTGAAGAGTTAATATCAGATAGTGTCCAGGAGTTTATTGAAAAATTTTTGTGCCGCATTGCTTACCGGGCCGAAATTTCACTTAGTTTTGTGGATTTGAGCTCACGACGTTTTTTTGAATTCAGTTCAGCGGAGATTCTCCAGATTTATTTTGATGAATTTCTTTAAGCTAAAAGCCGATCAACACCTCAAGGTAGAAGAATCATTAAAGTTACAGTCATTTATTTTCTACGGAAAAACTTATTTGCTACATTAAAATCATTTAAATCACACTTAGAACATATCACAAATTAAAACTCAATTAAATTGAAGTCATATTAATTAATCCCGCCATCGACGAAGCGCATTCAGACTCTAATTGGTATTACTTTCAGGCTTCTTGTGTTGTATCCTTTTCGTTGGGTTTTTCGTCCACGTTGCATTATTTCCATTTGTTCCTGTACAACTTTCATCGTTATTATCATCTTGGAGCCATCGTTCAAATTCATCGAGCATCTTCGCCCATCCCTGTGTCGGTGACGTCGGCTTCGACATCTGTGTTCTTCTCGAGGAGCGACTTGCCGCCATCTTGCGATCTCGTCATCGTCTCGATCTCCCGCTCCGGCGCAAAGCTGAGCACCATTCATTTTGTTTCATGCTCCAATTTACTGAATATTTTTCGTATTATGTTCACGACTTTATTTCCGATTATATTTACTGCGTTAATTATTTGCTGTAGTACTTTAACGACTTTACTTACGATTTTATTTATTACGTTATTGATTTCGATTATTGCTTTGATAATTTCACTATATTAGGTGAAACCTTTTGTACTACCAATCAAACGGGTATTTAAGTTAGAAATTATCGACCTATATCTATCATTGATAATTTTTCCAAAATATTTGAAATTCTATTGCATGAATTGATCTATAGCAATACAATATCTTTTTTCTCTGAAAATCAGCATGGTTTTATCAAAGGTAGATCCACGGTAACAAACCTGGCCTCTTTCTCACAGCTTGTGTCAGAAATTGTTGATGTTCGTGGACAGGTAGACGCTGTGTACACAGACATGACACGTGTCTTTGATTCAGTGGATCACGGTCTTTTGCTTAAAAAACTCAGTGCCTTTGGAGCTGCACCTTCCCTTATAAAATTGTTGACATCTCATTTCTCTAATCGCATATGTTATGTCTTCTATAATGGTTTCAGCTCATTCGAGTTTCCAGCAATATCTGGTGTTCCGCAAGGATCCAATTTGGGACCACTGTTTTTTGTCATATATATTAATGATCTACTAAAATCATTCTCTTGTCCTGTGTTAGCTTACGCCGATGATATCAAGCTCTTTACAGAAGTATCTTCCCCGATTGACACACAGAATCTTCAAAATAACATTGATCTCATTCAAATTAATGTTTCTAAATGTAGTATGATGTCTTTTACACGTTGTTATACATCTGTAGATTTTCTCTATCATATGAATGGTACACCAATTTCTAAGAAAAACATGGTAAAGGATCTTGGCATGACATTCTGCTCTGATCTAAGTGTCTCTGAGCACATAAATAATATTGTTGCTTCTGCAAACAGATCCTTAGGTTTTTTTATGCGACTATCTAGAACTTTTGATGATATATCGCTATTAAAAACATTATATTTCGCTTTTGTGATAAGCAAAGTGGAATACGCGTCCATTGTATGGTATCCAATTTACGCTTATCAAGCTTCAAATCTGGAAAGAGTGAATCGTAGGTTTCTGAAACTTCTATCCTTCAAGTTGGACAATGTTTATCCAGAAAGAAGTCTTGATCACAGTTGTCTTCTTGAACGCCATTCAATGTCTTCGTTGGATTCTCGGAGAAAAGTTAGTGGTACCAGATTCCTGCGACAACTATTGCACAACAAAATAGATGCACCATATTTACTTTCCAGAATATACTTTCTCGTTCCCAGGTCGAATTCAAGAAGCTCTCGGACATTTTATCTACCTGCACCGCGTACAGATGTACTAAGAAGAGCACCTATTCATACATTTTTTATATTGTCCTGTTACTGGATTATTCTGTTGGACAATAAATATATTATTATTATTATTATTATTATTATTATTAAGTGTACTCATTATTGCTTACGTTGTGTTATTGCCATACACGGGTAGTAGACGCATTCTACGCCGAACTGTGCGACAGTATAGCTTCTAGAGAGCAGTTAGGTAGCCTAGTTTTATTTTACGAGCGTACTACGAACACTGAGAGTATCCCCATCTGTCGCGTAGGTTACAGTGCACGCTTAGGTCATATTATACCACTGTTTAGTTACCTGAACTCTAACCGCTGTCGTAAACGCGATTCTCGCGGAGACTGTGCTTGCCATTCGCGCGGCCTACCTAATTCTTTGGCCCACACGTACCAAGGTTTGATTGGCAATTCCGAGCCGACCATTACTGTAGTAATTCATCGAGTTGTGAATAAAATCACTCAACGCGATATCACGCATTTTTCAATTAGCGCTTCGATTATTTCCTTCCCTCTTCCGCTTAGGTTCGGCGATCAACCATCGACTGACCCAAGAAGCTTCCAGATCGCCTGGCGCCCAACAAAAAAACAAATCCTCCATCACTCAAAGTAGACCGCACGCCGTCTCCACCGAGCTAGCTAGGGTCAACCCGGATAGGGGTTGCAGGGAGGTAATAAGTGTTTCTATGGCTCGTGATCTCGTGAAGAAGGGTAACCTAGCATGTTTTCCCTCGCAACATATCTCACAGTTCAACTTACTTGTCACAAATTTGTCAGGATAATCCATTCCTTTAACCAATTCACGTTTCATTCTATTCATGTCATTGCTGTTTATATGTCCTAGTCGCTTGTGCCATGTGTTACCATCAGCCGCTGACGTGGCTAGTAGACAGCTCTGTGTTGTCTCCAGATGCAATTTGTAAACTCCATCAATAAGCTTAGCTTCTGCAACTGAATTACTCAATTTGTTTTGTATAAGGCATTTTTTGGGCTCAAAGATGACACTGTTCTTATTTTATATCAATTCACTGACTGATAATAGATTAGTCGGGATGCTTGGCACGCACAATACATTCTTCACATTAATCTCATAATTGTAACTTGATGTAGACTCTACAGCACCCTAACATAAAACAGGAAATTTTGGTGGATACAGCTGATTTTTCAACCAATTCTTATTCGCTGTCATATGCATACTGGCACCAGAATCCACGTACCAATCATTTCTACTGAAGTTTCCGCTGAGAAAAACAACGTTGAATGCGTTAGTCTGTTTCTTTTTATCTGGGTTTTCATGTAGAAATGGACATTGATTACGATAATGACCAGTTTTCTTGCATTTGTAACAAGATATTGTTCTTGTGGTTTTGACATTTAAGTTTGACGTATGCGTAGTCAGTGCTTGCTTGCTAGCGTTGCCCTGTTTACTTTTCTTTTTTAACCAACCTTTTGCAACTTATGCAGAATTGCATTCCATTTCACTCACTTCGACAGATTCCATGTCCAGTAATTTGGTTTTAATTGAGTCTGCTGTGATTTTGATTCCAGAATGTTCAATGGCCATGATCATAGGCATGAAGCGTTCTGGTAATCCGGCCAGCATCAATGAACCAACCCATTCATCATTAATATCAAAACCCGTACCAGTTGATCGTTGCGAGGTTTCCACAATTTGTGTCACATAATTTGTCATGTTTTCACAGTTTTCCAACCTGATCGATATTAAATGACGAAGCAAAGTAATCCTTCTCGAAAATCCTGAATCATCAAACAAAGACTTCAGCGTTGTCCACAATTCTTTCGTGGTCTTTGCATGCTTTATGTGAACAAATAATGATGAATCAATCGTCAAAATCACTATTGCCCGTGCTTTTAAATCTGCTGTGTCTGTTTCTCCAGTAGCGACAGGAGTTTCTTGCTTCAGATACATATCCACACCTTCAAGTATCAGCAAATTCTCCACTGCGAACGCTCAATCATCATAATTTTCATGACCTTTCAACTTTGGCACGTTAGTCAGAAAATTATAACTCATTTTTATAGCACAAATCAGGAACATATTAACAATTATCACTAGAAGTAGTGGATATGCTGACTGTTAGATGATATGAAGAAAATGAAATTTGGGAGTTCAGTCAAGAGTTTTATTTTAATCTACTCACTCCTGAAGATGGTCCAGGTGGGACTGAAACTGTAGAGTAGATTAAAATAAAACTCTTGACTGAACTCCCAAATTTCATTTTCTTCATAACAATTATTACTTTTGCAAACAAGAAAAACGTGAGACCAGGCCGATAACCTAATAAAGCACGGGTTTCAGGATTACAAAGTGTCATATTTGAATTTAAATAGTTTAGTTTTGCGCGCCACTGTTAGTTGCTGACTTCAGAAAGAAGCTAGAAATATAGGTGTGTCTGTATGTGTACTCGACATGTGCTTGCTTAAATTTTCACTGATTCTGTAACTTTAATTTATACAATAAGTAATCTTTAAGGGTATTTAGTTATTACCAATAATAAATCCTAAAGATATGACATGGTGTCAGAAGTAAACGTATCAAGTGTTCAAGCAAAATAATTGTGTGTTCCTTTGTGGAAATAAAATTCCTTTGAGAGGAAGATTAAAATAAAAAAATGGCGTTAAATGTGAATAAACCACCGACGCTTAAAATAAAAGGAAATCCTAGCGTGAATTGGAGTAAATGGTATGCTTCATTTATAACATTTTTAAGTGCAGCTGATTTGGATGAAGTGACTGATTCAAGAAAAATCGCATTACTTATAAATTTAATAGGAGATGATGCTCCTGAATTGATGAATAATTTTACTTGGGATAAGAAAACAGACAGCAAAGTTTTTTCCAAAGTTGTCGAAAAATTCGAACAGTATTGTATTCCAATCAAAAATACAGTTGTTGAAAGATTTAATTTCAATAATATTGTTCAACATGAAGGAGAAACTTCTGATCTATTTTTAACAGAATTGCGAACAAAAGCAGCAAGTTGTGAATTTGGTGTACTGCAAGATAGTTTAATTCGAGATCGAATAGTTTATGGAATTAGAGATAAAGGTCTACAGAAAAGACTTTTAAGAGAAACAAACTTGTCTTTAAGAGATTGCGTAGAACTTTGTATTGCAGCAGAGCAAAGTGACAGGCAAGCAAGAATTCTACAAGATGCCGCTCAAGTAGATGGTATAAAGAAGAAATTTGATAACCGAAACACCGAGAAGATCAATGAAAAGAAATGTTCAAGGTGTCATAGAAACCATCCTCCAAAAAAGTGTCCTGCCTATGGAAAGAAATGCATGAACTGTCATGGAAAAAATCATTTTTCAATAGCTTGCAAAAACCCGAAGCAGACCCAGGGCCGCAGAAACAGAATTGTAGAAGAAATTCGAGAAGAAGATAACGAAGATCTAAGCTTTGAAAAATTTTTCATGAATGAAATTAAAGATAAGTATTCTAACGATGCATGGTATGCTGAACTAAAAATTAATAATTGCAATATAGAATTTAAACTTGATTCTGGTGCTGAAGTGAACATTTTACCTGTTTCTATTTTGCAACTCTTGAATATTAAAACAAATGATTTGACAAAATGTAAAACGATACTAGTTTCATTCAGTAACAATGAAATAAAAACACTAGGGAAAGTAGCCCTAGAATGTTTCTATAAAAATAATAGATACAATATTGAATTTTTCATTGTTAATGGCAATTTTAGGATTAAAAACTTGTGATTATATAGGTCTATTGAAACATGTTGATGAAATGAATAAGAACTGTAATATTTTTGATATGTACAAAGATGTATTTACAGGTATTGGACAAATTAACTCTGAGCACCATATCGTTCTTGATAAAACAGTCCCTCCTGTTATCCATCCACCAAGACGTGTTCCTATCTCAATCCAACCAAAATTTCGAGATACTTTAAAGAAATTAGAAGAGCTAGGCATTATTGAAAAAGTGGACCATCCAACTGATTGGGTGAACAGTTTAGTCATTGTGGAAAAAAAAAATGGTGAATTGCGACTATGTCTGGATCCGAAGGACTTGAACAAGGCGATAAAGCGAGAGCATTTCATGATTCCAACTGCTCAAGATATAAACGTTAAACTGAGTGGTAAGAAAATTTTTTCTGTTATTAATATGAGTTCAGGTTTCTGGCATATTAAACTAGATGAAGAAAGCTCCGATTTGTGCACTTTTAATACTTGTTTTGGAAGATACAAATTCCTGCGACTGCCTTTTGAAATGAGTTCTGCTCCAGAAGTATTTCAAAAGTACGTACTTCAAATTTTTGGAGAAATTAAAGGGGTACAAGTAATATTTGATGACATTATCATAGCTGGAAAAGATATAAATGAACATGATCAGATACTGAAAGAAGTATTGAATGCAGCAAGAAAATATAATATAAAATTCAATAGGACTAAAATTCAACTGCGTGTTAAATCGGTTAAATATATGGGCAATATAGTATCAGCAGGAGGTTTACTGCCTGATCCCGAAAAAGTGAGAGCTGTAGTTCATATGGAGAATCCAAAATGCAAAGAGGAAGTAAAAAGATTTTTAGGAATGACAAATTATTTGTCAACATTCATACCGAATTTATCTGTCATAAACGCACCACTTCGAGAGCTTGTAAAAAACAATGCAATTTGGTACTGGGAATCACATCAGCAAAAAGCGTTTGACAATTTAAAAAATTGTTTAATAAATCCTCCAACAATTGCATTTTATGATCCTAAATTAGAAGTTACTATCCAAACTGATGCGTCGAAAGACGGAATTGGTTGCTGCCTCTTTCAAAATAAACATCCTGTAGCATACGCGTCAAGAGCGATGACTGAGAATGAAAAAAAGTTTGCGCAGATAGAAAAGGAACTACTAGCCATAGTTTATAGTCTAGAAAAGTTTCACAACTACGTTTATGGAAAAGAAGTAAATATTGAATCCGATCACAAACCTTTAATTTCGGTTATAAACTAAAATATTGTTAAAACTACGCCAAGACTACAGAGATTACTTATGAAGTTGATAAAGTACAAAATAAAAGTTGTTTATGTTCCAGGCTCTCAAATGTTTCTAGCTGATACACTTTCTAGATCATTTCTCAAAGATCCTGTCAAAGATGATCCTGAACTTGAAGCTGTTATCCATGGTATAACACAACAGTTAGCTATTTCAACTTCCAAACTTAACAAATTCAAAGAAGTAGCGCAGAAAGATCCAGTTATTCAAACTCTAAAAGAATTGTGTTCTAAAGGCTGGCCAGATGAGAAATCTTACGTACCTGACTATGCTCAACAATATTGGAAATTACGTCATGAGCTTATTTTAGACGATGATTTGATCTTTCTAAATGATAAACTTGTAGTGCCTGCTGAAATGAGGAGTGTAATTCTTCAACAAGTCCATGAGGGACATCAAGGCATTGAAAAATGCAAAGAAAGAGCACGATCCGTAGTTTATTGGCCTGGAATGTCAACACAAATCGAAGAAATGGTAAAAAGCTGCCAAGTTTGTAGAAAATATCAAAATCAAAACAGTAAAGAAACAATAATACCCCATGAGATCCCGGACAGACCATGGAAGAAAATTGCATCGGATATCCTTACATTTCACAATAAAGATTATTTGATGGCTATTGACTATTATTCGAACTGGATAGAAGTTATTAAACTTGAAAGTAAAACCGCTTCAGATCTAATTGCAAAATTTAGAGAAATTTTTTCAAGAAATGGAATTCCCGAAGAACTAGTTTCTGATAATATGCCGTATAATAGCCGCGAATTCAAACATTTCGCCAGTGAATGAGATATTAAATTAACCACTTCAAGTCCAACATATGCTCAATCCAATGGAATGGCAGAACGAGGAGTACAAATAGCAAAAAAGATTCTGAAAAAATCATTTGAAGAAAGAACAGATATTTATCCTTTACTCCTTGCTTATAGGAACACACCAGTGAAAGGCATTGAAGTTTCAGCAGCACAAGCTATGATGAGCAGAATGTTGCGATCAAAATTACCAATATTATCAAAATATTTGAAACCGAAAATTCAAAATTTTGTCAAAGAAAGAAAAGAAGCGAAACAAAAGTATTACCTCCCTACAACCCCTATCCGGGTTGACCCTAGCTAGCTCGGTGGAGACGGCGTGCGGTCTACTTTGAGTGGTGGAGGATTTCGTATTTGTTGGGCGCCAGGCGATCTGGAAGCTCCTCGGGTCAGTGAATGGTTGATCGCCGAACCTAAGCGGAAGGGGGAAGGAAATAGTCGGGGCGCTGATTGACAAAAAATGCGTTGAGTGACTTTATTCACAATCTTGCCAATGGCTACAACAATGGTGGGCTCGGAATTGCCAATCAAACATTGGTAAGCGTAGGCCAAGAATTAGGTAGGCCGCGCGAATGGCAAGCACAGTCCCCGCGAGAATCGCGCTCACGACAGCGGTTAGAGTTCAGGTGACCAAACAGCGGTATAATGAGAACTAAGCGTGTACTGTAACCTACGCGACAGATGAAGGTACCCTCAGTGTTCGTAGTACGCTCGTGAAATAAAACTAGATTACCTAACTGCTCTCTAAAAGCTATAATGTCGCACGGTTCGGCGTAGAATGCGTCCGCCACCCGTATGTGGCAATAACACAACGTAAGCAAAACTGAATACGCATGCAACTTAAATACCCGTTTGATTGGTATTACAGAAGGTTTCACCCAATGTAGTAGTATTAAGCAATTAACAATATCAATAACGTAATAAATAAAATATGTAATGAATTGGAGCATAAACAAAATGAATGGTGCTTAGCTTTGCGCCGGAGCGGGAAATCGGGACGATGACGAGATCACAAGATGGCGGCAAGTCGTTCCTCGAGAAGCACCCAGATGTCGAAGATGACGTCACAGACACGGAGATGGACGAAGATGGTCGGTGAATTTGAACGATGGCTCCAAGATGACGAGAATGATGAAAATGGTACAGGAACAAATGGGAATGATGCAACGTAGACGAAAAACCCAATGAAAAGGGTACAAAACAAAAAGCCTGAAAGGAATACCAATTAGAGCCTGAAATGCGCTTCGTCGATGGCGGGATTGATTAATATGATTTTAATTTAATTAAGTTTTAATTTGTGATATGTTCAAAGTGTGATTTTCATGATTTTAATGTAGCAAATAAGTTTTAACGTAGAAAATAAATGACTGTAACTTGAATAATTCTTTTACCTTGAGGTGTTGATCGGCTTTTAGCTTGAAGAAATTTATCAAAATAAATCCGGAGAATCTCCGCTGAACTAAGTTCAAAAAAACGTTGAGAGTTTAAATCCACAAAACGTGAGAGAAATTTCGGCCCGGTAATCAATTTGGCACTAAAATTTCTTGATAAACTCCCGAACACTATTTGATATCAACTCTTCACTAACTAATTTAAAAGTGGCCGTTAGAAAGGCCTTCACAAAGTTAAGTCTCTTTTCAAGTTAAGTACGGTTTTTCTAATTATTAGTTTAATAAGAAAAGAAGACGCATTTCAAACTCCAATTCTCATCCACCAAGAACACAGAGACGCTAAGAGGGTTGCAGACGAGACACAATAATACTGGTGACAATAGTTTACGCTAGAGGGACATGGTGCATGAACACACGAATCTGACAGATGGTCGAAAAGCAATGAATTAGGGTTAACAGGTAAGGAACAAATAAACAATTAGGAGAGATGATTGACAGTAAATGATTTTAGGTGATGAAGATGAATGTGGTTAAAATTAAATGTAACAACTCGCCCTCCACTTCCTTGTGGAAAAATTCCGGACTAAAATTTTTACACACCCGCTCAAAACTAATGTCGAACTTTCTAGTCGTTGTCAATAACATGGTTAGTATTTTCGTCATGGTCGGGAGGATGTGTTTTTAAGTCCTTTATGTGCCAAATCCCTTTCTTTACGTCGTGGTCGTCAATTAGTTCGTACGTCAGTCTGGAAAGTTTTTTGTGAATGCGAAAGGGTCCAACGTATTTTGGTGCTAGTTTCTGTGCGAAGTTATCTGCCGCGTTTGACAGGACGAAATTCCTTCTCCACACATATTGTCCTACGCCGTACTCCAAAGGTCGCCGTCGTAAGTCGTAGGTTTGTTTACTCCGTTCGTATGCTGATCGTAGTCTTTTCTCAATGTCCTCGTATAGTTCTGCAAAGCCTTGGGGTCGTAACGGTATATGTTCTCGTGCAAAGTCGAGGTCGGGAGCGGCATACAAGTCCGTAGTCGCGTATTCGTCACCGCGTAAGATATGTTCGCGTCCAAAGTTCACGTAGTAGGGGGTCTGGCCGATAACTTCATGTTTTAGGGAGCGTATGGCGCAAGTCACAGACGGTAAGTATTTGTCCCAAGTATTGTGTTTGTCTTTAACGTGAGAGGAAAGCATTGTCTTAATTACACGGTTTACTCGTTCAGTAGGGTTTGTCTGGGGATGGTAAAGGGCAGTAAAAAATGTTTTCACGTGGTACTTATCACACATGTTGCGGAATTCGTGAGACTTAAACTGCACACCGTTGTCACAAATGATAAACTGGGGAACGCCGAACAAAAGAAAAATGTTATCCTCGACGTTTCTAACTACAGCCTTCGCGGTAGCGGCACGTAACGGAAAGGTCATGACGAACTTGCTGAAGTAATCCGAAACGACGAGAATAAAGCGATAACCCTGTGACGTTCGCGGTAAGGGTCCGATAAGGTCGGTACTAACCATCTGGAAGGGACGATATACTTTTGGTTTTCCACTCATTAATCCGGGAGGCTTGCGCTGAGCCGGTTTCTGCTCTAGACAAACGCGACACCTCCTGACGTAATTGGCTACGTCGCACTTCATTTTAGGCCAATAGTACCGTTGGCTGAGCCGGTGGAAAGTCTTATAGGCGCATGGATGTCTAGCAGTCGGCACACAGTGTGCGTCGGCGATAGTCGCGCTCCGTTCCGGTTTCGGGACGACCAGCTTCCAGGCCAGCTCATCACCATCTAACGCAGGTGATTTGCTTTTAACATAGCGATAAAGTTTAGTACCTTCCACGCGCCAGCTCGAAAACTTTCTAGGGCTTTTAATAACGCGCCTAATCATTCCGCTGTGCCACTTATCCGTAGGCACGTTATCAGGCACGTCATCTACATCGATCACCGGCACAGATCGTGACAAACAGTCAGGGACGGCATGATCCTTCCCTTTACGATGTTGGATCGTGAAGGAGTACCGCTGTAACCGTACAGCCCAACGACAAAGTCTACCCGTTGGATCTTTCAACGTGCTCAACCACAATAAGGAATAGTGATCCGTGATCACTGTAAACTCGGAACCTTCAATATACGGACGCAACCGATCAAGAGCCCAAATCACCGCTAGACACTCACGCTCAGTGGTACTATAATTACGTTCTGCCTTCGTTAATGAACGACTTAAGTAGGCAATGATCTTCTCACCATCATCAAAGGTTTGGGATAAAACGGCACCGAGTCCGTAGGCGCTGGCGTCAGTTTGCACTACGAAAGGTTTGTCGAAATCGGGACACGTTAAAATGGGAGCGCTAATTAATTTTTCTTTCAGGAGCGTGAACGACCGTTCACATTCCTCGGTCCACAAGAACTTCTTGTTCTTGCGCAGCAGCTGTGTCAGCGGGAACAACAAATCGGCATAATCCGGGACGAAGCGACGGTACCAACCCGACATACCGATGAATGATCGCACCTCTTTGACATTGCGTGGCGTAGGGATGTTGAGGATGGCCTCAACCTTCGAAGGGTCGACATGCAGACCGTGCTTGTCTACTACGTAACCCAGATATTTAATCTCGGAACGACAAAACTGGCTCTTCTCTCGACTAACCGTAAGGCCGGCTGCAAACAACCGTAGAAAAACTTGGTCGAGAAGGGCGGTATGTTCGGCGAAAGTTCGCGAGATTACGATGATGTCGTCCAGGTAGACAAACACGTTAGGCAGTAAATCGGCACCGATGACTTTGTCTATCAACCTCTGCCAGGTAGCGGGACCGTTGGCAACTCCAAACGGCAGGCGATTAAAATGAAACAGACCACGCCCCGGAACTGTAAATGCCGTGATCTCCTTGCTCTGTTGTTTCATGGGGATTTGCCAATACGCGGACTTGACATCAAGAGAGCTAATAAAACGCGCGCCACGCAAGCTGTCAAGTATCGAAGAAACAAACGGAAGCGGGTAAGCGTCTTTTTTTGTCACTTGATTGACCCGGCGGAAGTCGACGCAGAAGCGGTAGGTCTTATCCTTTTCCGGGACCAACAGAATCGGTGAAGACCATGAGCTGTTGGATGGCTCCACTATACCCTCCTTCAGCATCTTATCCAGCTCATCATTGATATGCTGCTGCATCACAGGTGAGACTGGATAATATCGTTGTTTGATTGGAGCACCCGTAACAACAATCTCATGCTCCACCAGGTCCGTACAACCCAAAGTCGTGCCCATGGCACTCCATTTAGTATTATTATGACCGACATGCAAAGCCACTTTCAACACTTGAAGAAGGTGAAGACGTTTTAATAAAAAGGGGAAATGAATGGAAAAATGCTAAAGTTCACGCTAAAATTTTCATAGCATCTTAATTGGATATATACTGAAATATTTGCAGAAAGCCAGACACTTTTTCTAGAGGTTCAAGCAATAAAATAAGTTTTTCACACCTTTCTCATATGCGCAGTACCTGGCATATCCAGGTAGGACAGGCAAACACTCATTTACCCATACATATCACCTAAAGATACCATCGTAAGAAATTTCCGTCTGAATCAAACACTTCATGAAATATGGGTCATGAGCTCTTGGACTTTTGGTAGACTTGCTAAAAAACAGAAATTCTCTAAAATGTGAATGGATTTGCAACATAAAAACCAACTCAGATGGTAGTATAAACAAGTATAAAGCGAGGTTGGTTATTAAAGGCTATTCACAAAAAAAAGGAATAGATTATGATAAAACTGTAAGCCCAGTTGCCAAAGATGAATACAATTAGAGCGCTGTTAAGTGTCACAGCTAATGAAGATCTATCATTGACTGAATTTCACATTACAACGGCATTTTTTGATGGGACATTGAATGAAGATATATTATGAAACAACCAGAGAGTTGATACTTAGATAGTTTGCAAGCAAGTTACAAATTAAGAAAGTATCATCAGAGCTCCAACATGCGGATTTGATGACCAAGCCTCTATACAAACCAAGATTCGAAATGATTAGTCAACAGATGAATTTGAAAAAAAAGCAGTCATCTTACAAAGAAAGAATATATTGAAAATTCATATATCTAGTATGTGAGTTTTGTAAGCTGATTTTAGAAATTAATGGTTGATGTTTGAGAGAGATTCCAACACTCAACGCTTCTAATATACAATCAAATGTCTCATCAAGAAGCAAAAATTTGAACCGAACTACTTCATTAGATAATAGTAGTCCATCTACAAGTGATCTTGGTGATGAGCCAAATGCGCTGGGATCTGAGTGGCAGCATGCTTCTAGCGAAATTCTACAAAATCTACCAGAACCTCTTGGAAGTTTTGATGATAATATTTCATCCGTTCAAAATAAGAATATGAAAGCAACTGACTTTATATATACTCTCGAATTTAAAGACACTGAAAAAAGTATCAATGAAAGAAAAACTCTCAGTGATAAAATTAGTAAACAAGATCAGAATAGTACTGATACAAATAACGATGATGAAAATACTGATTCAAGCAAAGATAATAGTATTGCCTATTAACAACCATGATTACAGTATCGTATAAAAAGACGACGGTGATCCTTTGACCAACTACAGTACAAACGGCGGCTATGATATATCGTCGGACAAAAATAATACTGGCGGCAACAATAAAATATCTACCACGAATGATGAATGTATTGCATCGACTTCTATCAGACCAGATGATGATCCTTCATATAATCCAGATAACACATCGAATACTTTCAATCTTTCTTTTGAAAATAACAATCAGATACGACAACCTCTTCCTGTTCGCTCAGGAACAATAAATAAATCAAAGCTTGAAGTTTCTGAATCAGGTAAACGAACTGAAACATCCAAAGTTCATTATTCCATCTACTGCAATCAATTGAGGACAAAATTCGCCGCTCATCTGATAACCAAACACAGTGATCAAAGTGAAGTTAGAGATTTTATATATTTGAAGCCTAAAAGCAAACGACGGGCACAATTGATTGCAAATATTCGCAATAAAGGCACAGACGTCTCCATAAGGACTCCATTAATACCGCTGATGACTTTTTACCATGTCGTGTATGCGGTAATTTTTGTTTAAAACTTTCATTGAGTTTTCATGTAGAAAAATGTGATTCAAATAAGAATCAACATGAATCTTGAGATATACTCAAAACAGGTCATGCATTAGAAAACAATATCTATCCTGTTGCCTGTAAGATGATGAAAGAGAGAAATTTTCCTGTGTTACGATAAAGTGATGATAAAGTTAAATGGATCAGGTATGATAAAGTGGCTATCAAATATGGTAATAAATTATGTGAGAACTATACGCTGCCTAATCAACATGACATGATCAGAGCGAAGTTGCGTTTGATAGGAAAATTTAAAGTGGAAATGATCAAATTACAAAATGATTCAACAGTAAAACTTCAAGATCTATTTGTCCCCAAACTATATGATTAGGCGATTAGAGCTCTGAAAAAAGTCGCACCTTGGGATCCAGATAGAGGTTTTTTCACAACAGGCGCTACTGCTCAACACCTATCTGCACTTATAAAAGCGTACTCTTTCATGGTTATGAGCGAATTTATTAAAGAAGAGGATGAGGAGAAAGAAAAACAAGCTAAGCGTTCTCTACATCTTTGGAAATAAGACGTGCCTACCACAATCAATAAGAAAGCGAAGTGATTTTACCGTCTATAGAAGACATAAAGTTACTAAATGATTATTTAATGAAAGTGTGTGCAATCTATATACAAATTTTAACTGAAGAAGACAAGAAGAAAAATATAATTGAACGTCAAAAAACAGAGGACAAAAGAAATGATTAGGAAGACATTAAGTTTAATCCAGAGGCGTGGAGATATTTCTTAGAGTGTACGTTATTATGTACTTGAATATTCAATAGAAAGCGTGCTTGGGAAATCGAAAGGCTTACTATAGTTAGCTATAAAAATAGAAAAGGATTTTATGACAATGTTGATAAAGAATTGTTGGAAGCATTTTCGAAGGATACCCAAAAATATTCGAAACAATTTCTGCGAATTGTAATCCGAGGAAAGAAAGGAAGAACTGTTCCATCATTATTGACTCCTCTAATGATAGAAAGTATAGATTGTATACTTCGATTTCATGAAGCTGCGAGTGTATGTCCAAAAAATGAATTTGTTTTCGGTAAGCCTGGCAAGACTTACATCAGAGCTTGTCCATTGATGAGAAAATCTGCATATGATTGTGGTGCCGCTAATCCTGCAGCTCTACGTGGAACCGGATTGAGAAAACAGATAGCTACATATGCCTCATTAATGAACATTGAAGAATGTCAAGTCGACAAATTGGCAAATTTCTTAGGGCACAACAAAGATATACACAAAGGTGTCTATCGTATTCCAATACCAATTTGTGAGATAACAGAAGTATCAAAACTATTAACGAAGGCTATTGGTGATGATAGTGAGGACGAACAAGAATTCAGTGAGGAAGAAAAAAGCGACATAGAGGACGAAGAATTCCAAGTAACAAAGAAAGTAAATGATAACATGAAAAATGAAATTGACCAGAAAAAAATTGCCATTACAATATGAGAAAGATGAAAGTTATGATGGAGATCATTGACGATGGCGATTTGATTCGTAAGATGAAAAATTCAAATTCGAATAACCGTCCGAATAAGTATCTATGAATTTTGAATATAATAACTCATTATTGTAATTTCATGACAAAGGAGGCCATCAGGGATCCGATGTGAATATATGTTTATTTTGTTAACAATAAAGGACGTTTCGGACTCAATTTGTGCATCTTCAGCTGTAAGTACCATTGTTGTTACAATTTGTCATACATAAGTAAAAGATATTAACTTCTGACCAACAGGTGCTGACAGAATTAAAAAAAAATATATTAGTTCATCAAGTCCGAAGCATCCTTTATTGTTGCAAAAATAAACATATATTCACTTCGGATCCCTCATGGCCTCCTTTTTCAGGAAATTCTAGTTTTTAAATCCTTAAAACTTTTTGTAGCATTATTGTAATGATTAAAATAATAATATTAATGATAACGTCACAGTCTTCAAGATTTGTCCACTTTTTGTTTTGCTGCTTAGCATCATCAAACGAGAAGGTGAAAATGACAAGATGGTTAATTGAAGAAAAACAAGCAGTTGTACGACACTTTGGAAAATTGATGAATTTAAATAAATTACCAAGTCTTCAAGAATGCCAAAAATCAATAGATGAGACTCCAATACTGTACAATAGAACTGCGGAAAAAGTGAAAGATTGGATTTCAAATATACGAATGAGCAAAAAGTTTAAAGAGACGGCTATATGAAAATAATTCATGTTTTATTGAAAATTATCAAATATTTAGTCCATACTAATAAGACATTATTATTACTTCCTCCACAATATTTAGAATTCAGATTTTGAATAACTTTTTTAGTTTGTTGTTTTTCGGTTCTACGATTTTTAATCTTGATTTTCACAATCAATAGCAAAGAGTTCATATTTCTGTAAGCAACATATATAATAAAGGAAAGTGTGTGATAAAACAATTTATAAAAACTCAATTCATGTTTATTGTATAATTTAGTATATACCAAGATATGCTGTGTTGTTCTGTGTGCATGTGAATCTCCGATGACTTTCAAATAAATCAACCGATTAATATGCGATACGTGTCGTCAGAAACAGGGTATACTAATTTAGATTTTAAGAAAATGCGAACTGATTCCTGTAAGTTTTATTTCTCGAAGAAAATATTACTGCGTCAAATGTCAGTAACAGGTTTGAAGCCGATTGATTCGGTGAGGAAAAATTGTTGGAGGAAAATGATTGAATTTTTTCATTTCCATAATAACTTCTGAATATTTGAATACATTGATATTTAGACATTTTTTCTTTTTTGTACTTGAACAATTATTTCGAACGCTGTGGATTTTGATAATTTCATGGCCAGTTTCACCAAACAATTAAATTATTTAATCCTAAATAAACTCACCCAATCAATATGATCAGAATAAAATTTGACTGACTGGATAAAATTTATTCTGACACTTCTCGTTTCTATCATCAACATTGAATATATTGAATAGATTTTTGGATTTAATTCTGTATATTTCTTCTTATTTCTTGACGCTTCGACTATCTATCCAAAAGTCTCCATCAGAAAAAGTGATACAAAAATAAACGACGATAGAAAAATAAAAAGGAACATACAGAATTTAATCCAAAATATCTATTTATTATGATATGATTCTGAAAAACATGTAAAGATCCTTGAATATATTGTGGTTACAACGTATTTTTAAATATGAATAGCTCCTATTTCCGAAAGTGAGTAGGTGTATATCGAAATTAATACTTCCGAATGAATTTTCGATGTAGTTCATAGATATGTCATCTGAATCATTTTTGAATATAGATTCATCTAATTGAGATTGGATAGTCCTTTTACTTCACCCATTTATTCTTCAACTTCAAGCTTAGATTCTGGATATAAATCGCAAAGAAAATGCTAATAATCAGAGATATAACTAACCCCTTCGAGATTTGTGATGATATCGATTTCAAAATGTGCTTTAGATTTCAAAAAGCCACGGTGTTTCTGATATTGAACATCATTGGACCTCAAATAGAACCAGAGAATACTTGAATTCGCCGGTACCTACTGTTTTGCAACTTTTATTGACCTCACAATTTTACACAAGTGGGTCATTTCAAATTACTGTAGGCGATTATTTTAGAATATTCACGTCCTCATGAAGTTGCATTATATATAGCATTACACATCAGATTGCACTCTTTAGTTCTCAGTTTATAAAATTATCTTGAAATGAAAATAAAATAATTGCAAATTGCAGGGAATTTCACAAAATTAGATGATTTCCTTGGATATTTGGTATCTCCACTACGTGTCAAGCATCTATTCCTTAGTTAATTGGAATGCAGCTTCTAACGATATCTCTCGAATTACTCGACCGACTTATTTCATATTTCAAGCGCTCGACACTAAAAAATTAATAGCAGCAACAATTTTTCTCACTAAAAATTACTCACAAATCAGAGTTCAATGCACAAAATTTCGTGTATGACACAGTGCATTTCTCTTTGCATCAAACGCAGCATTAAAATGCAAACAAAAGTGCAGCATTTAATGCAATGTGTCATACGATCTCAATAAATGAGCAATATTCCAACAATAATATTAGAAAAAAAAATAGGGAACATCGATTACAAAATTTCAACCTTATATGAAATGAAAACAAAATATATAAATCCATCGTGCTCACTGTTGCCAACTTTTGTGTGTGAAGAGTTATAATGTTCATTAGATTAGACAATATGTGCCATATCATGCTCTCCTATTTTGACATGACATAAATTTTTCAGATAAAATGGTTGACGCTGACTGGATTTGTGAATAATGTGAATGATATATTTTTGGGATTTCAGTTGATCCAATTCTATTTCTTTTCTGCTTCACAGTTTCGGCTGCACGTCAGCCATCCTCAAGACCGAAAGAAATTATAGTTTAAAAATTAAAGTTACACATTGGTTTAAATTATTATTATTAAATTTCTCAACTTTAGTATCGACGAGCTTGAGGCATATGTGCCACACATATATCATTCATATTTGTAATAATATGACTGCTCTCGTTCATAATCCTGTCCTCTTTTCTTTATTTATTAACAGTCAATAATATAATGAAAAAGGCGCACTGAATGTCTAAAGTATTTATAGTAGTGCATCTCTAAACTAAAAGAATAAATAAAACATCAATGGATAAATTATATCCCTTCGTTAAATAACTGGACTCAAAATTTTGATGGAGGATCACAGAATGAATCTAACTAATAGATTGATCTAATCCTTCTGTTAATTAATCAGGTATTTATCCATCAAAATTAATAGACTTTCGAAAAATCCTATAAAAATATTTCGTTAATTTGAAAACTGTCTTTGAATGATGTAGATAGTTCAATGCATGTTTTCCACGATACAATTTGTTGATCAATACTTTTCAAAAGTTGACCTCTAATTTATTATTGTATGTAATATGACCAAGTTATTATTGAACACCTTTGCAAACCGGATAATTATGCACAATATTTATAAGATAATGTTATGAATGTTGCTATCAATCCAAGTGCACTGAATTCGTATTCAAAAGACAGATATTTAGATCAATCTAGTCATCCGTTTGAGTTCAAATGTGCCAGCTCTGATACAGTTACTCAAATTTTGAGTAAACTCAAATCTAATGCGGCTGGTATAGATGATATATCTTTAAAAATGATAATTACTGCTCTACCAGTAATTAAGGATTATATCACGCACATAGTAAATACATGTATTATTGAAGGTGTGATACCTGATGTATGGGGATCTGCAATAGTTAAACCTATACCTAAAGTCAAAACCTGCTCCACTTTTGATGAAATGCGACCTATAGGTATTCTTCCTGCGCTGTCCAAAGTTTTCGAGAGAGTATGCCATGATCAGATCATGGATTATTGTACAAACAATAATATCTTACCTATAAATCAGTCAGGCTTCAGAGCCGGTCATAGTACTAATACATGTCTTTTGAATATGATGGATATTTTGCTGAAAAATTATGATGATTCCAGAATTTCCCTTATTATTCAAATAGATTTTAGCAGAGCTTTTGACATGGTTAATCATGGTATGCTCCTTGCTAAGTTGAAATATTATAATTTCTCGGACAATGCAGTTAATCTATGTTCCAATTATCTATCCAATCGTCATTTTCAGGTATGCATACCGTCAAATTCAAATTTCAATTTTCACAAGTCAAGCTGTTACCCTTTGCAATGTGGAGTACCTCATGGCTCAATTTGGGACCTCTATTATTTTTAATTTATATAGCTGATCTACCTGCTGTCATTAACTTTTGTAGTGTACATTCCTACGTGGACGATACACAACTTATTGCTCCTATTAACTCTGATAAATTAGATGAGGATATTTCTAGAGTAAATAATGAACTTGTAAAGTTTGTGACATGGGTAAAAGATAATGGTCTTATGATAAACATTAACAAGTCATCTCTTTTAGTTATTGGTAATTGCAGCAGCTTACCAGATATTCATTTAGATACCATGCCTCTAGAACGTAGCTCCTGCATAAAAGCTCTAGGACTATTAATTGATGAGAGTCTGAAATTTATTGAACATTAAAATTCAAAACTTTCTGCTGCAAGGCTTTGGCTACGACTTGTGAAATCCTTAATCCTTCCAATTTTTGACTATTGTTTTTGTGTTTATATCCCACACCTCACTCAGACTGAAAAAAACAGAATCACACTTCTTCAAAATTCATGTGTAAGATATGTGTATGGCATTCGTAAGTACGATCATATTAGTGAATATCGTGAACTAGCCAAGATAGAAAAAGTGGATGATCGTTTGAAACTAATGTATCTATGTCTGGTTCACAAAATAAAATTAACCGGTGTTCCTAATTATTTGTTGGTCAAATTGTTCTTCAAGCAATATAATTATTCGTTGAGATTTAAAGACTTATATATTGTACCGTCTTATAGAAAGTCCAAATTCAAGGCTTCATTTTCTTATCTTGCACCTTCTTTATACAACAGTATACCGCAAAACTTGAAGTCTCTATCATTTGATGCATTCAAAAAGCGAATTAAATGTTCATATATTATGTTAGATTAAAAAAAAATCTTTGAAATCACGTTGTTGACATTTACTTTATAAATTTACTCTTTGTTTTTTTTTTCTTATTATTTAATTTATTAGTATATCTATTAATTGATGATCTGGGTTCAATCTGCTGTTTGTTAAATCATGATTGGTTGATTTATCAGGTTCATATATGTATATATAAATATTTTCTTTTTAGTATTTTTTTGTGTAAAATTTTTATTATTTTCTTTTGTAAGGGTTGGGTGGAAGAGCAGCCTATGGCTGAACCTCGCCTTTGGCTTCCGGTCAATAAAGATATATTTCATGATTATTATTATTATAAATAGAACTGACTCTATTTTTCGCTAATTTTCTGGGGTATTCTAGGGAGATTTTTGTCCGAATTGTCGTTACCAACATTACTCATAATAATATTTCGCGTCAAATGAAACACGCGCTTCATACTTGACTTTCTAACCACCCTTTTTAAGTTACGTCAAAAATTATAAGTTGGTTGTTCTGATTTTTCTTGATGAAAGCTTGGATCGTGTAATATGGTCTTAGATCATAAATAATTGGCCGTATTTTGTAGCTCAATCATTAACTTACTAACGATCGATAAGATTTTTGACAAATAGAAACAATTGTAACAAGCAAATATTTGAATTTTTGTCAAAGCTACCTACGTGCATTGGCTGAAATAGATAATGATCGATAAAAATTTATCGATTGAGTTACAGAATAGCCCCGAATATCTAGATTGAAGGAGTCCTATATCACACAATACATTTTTGCGAAGGGTTATGCCAGAGAGAGAGGAAAATATTGGTTACGTCAGAGGGACAAAGAAATAAAATGTAATGAAAGAAAAATGAAGTGAAACGAACTAGGCATGTCTATCAAATTCCTTTTGCTGCTTATAAAAGTAATGTTAAGAAGATGTACTTTGCATCTAGAAAACGGCGAATAAATTTAAATATTTTCCACAGAAATAAGAACTCATTACATTATGTGTTTGTCATTATGCGGGCTTGACAAACCGAAACTTGATTATTGTCCGCTTGCGCAGTTCATTTCTCCAGCTTTCTTACAATATCCAATATATGTTTCATCTTTTTCCGTCGTAACCGGTCGCAGTTTTTTCCATCTAGATATTATTTATGATCTAGGAATATGGTACAAAATATATTTGAGCTCGACAATAAATTCTTGAAAACTTGACAAAAAACTTGATCAATTTATTGGTCAATAAATTGTACCGTGTAAAACAGGCATAAGACAATGATTTCGATAACAAATTTTTTTTAAATATTACGTGCAGGATCAACTTTTGTCAGAAAATTGATAAAAACTCCAGATAATTTGAAGACGGTCTTTGAATTATGTACATATAGACCGTCAGATAGCCGTAGGTTTGAGTGCCCCATTTTGTTTTCTCTGCCTTCAAGAGTTTTGATAAGTATGTTTATTTGGAGTATTATAATGCCAAAATGAAAGCTGGACCATGTGACCAACATAATAATAATTAATCTTAAATTTTTATAAAAAAACCTGTTTTGATCCAATTTTCTCGTTTCTGCTATGCTCACGAAATGAAATTTAGGGAGAAAAGAGCCAGCGAAAAACAATAGGCAGAAGTAATCCACTTGGCCAAGAGTTTGGAATGAGGGCTCGATTATGCAAAAAAAATATATCAATTGTTCACGTTCTTCTCGTTTCTGCCGTTTGGCCATATGAAAGTTGATATCATAAGTATCTCGTAAAAACGAATGACATAAGTTTTTCGAATGACCAAGTCAAGGTATGAACGAGAACATTCAGACTTTTGCAAGATGTGTTTGCAAGGTGTCCCCAGCAGCTCAGTTGTCTTTGCTCAATAAATTCTACTATAGGTTTCACTGAAAGTTTTGATCTTATATCTTGATGCTTTGTAGGTTTGCACAAACTGCTAGATTTTCCTATTCATACACCCATTTTTGGGTAAAAATTGAAATAAGTATCCAAAAAGTTGTTACTGCTGAGCTATGCATAATTGAAATCTGAAAATTGGTGCATAGAACGAGCAACATGTCATTAACAGAATTTTATACCCTAAATTTCGAACCGATATTGGATACTATCAATTTTAGGGTAAAAACTATTTATTCCAATATCTCGCGAGTTGCATGTGGTTTTTGGTGTTATCAGTATTGTTACAAAAATTTCGTCTGACGTCTTTTTTTTTTGTACAATTGTTTTCCCATTGCATACCCATGTCGCCATCTATGTAGCAGATTCGCACTAATTTGTAAAATAGTACGTTCGTCCGACACTTGATTGAAGCGCTCTCTTGGGGAGTCGACGCGTCTGCTTCTTCCTCGCTCTCTTGCTTCCGAGCTGTTGTTGCAGACGTTTGTTTTTGAATAGTCTTGTGATTTTTCTTGTTGTTCTAATTTTGGTGATTATTTTATTTAATTAAAATCAGTGTTATGATTTTGTAAGTATTTCGTTTATTATTTTGTTCACGTATTCCAAATTTAGTATTATTTTTCTAGTGATTTCGTTTGAGGCGACCCGCGTGGTTAACCTTTTGTTTTCCAAATTTATTTCTTTCATCCTTTATTATTTGTTAGTTTTTTGTGTTCAGCACCTTTTTACTACCTTGAAACTTTTATACCAAATTGATATTTTTGTTCTAAATTTATTTTTTTCTAAATTTTATAATAGCGTCGGCAATAGCCGTTCCGGTCGTAGGAGCTGGTCTTTTCCTCTTTATGAGGTTATTATTGTTTGTTGTCCTTCCTCGGGAAGATTCGTTTAACTATTTCTGATGTTTTGTATTCAGATTAGTTTTGATAATTATTACTATTGATAGTGTTTCGTACACATGTCTAGTTGCTACCTGCCCTAGTTTACCATAATTTTCCGTCTACAGAGTAGACATTCCTTTTTTGTAATTTACCGGTTTTTTTTGTATTTCTGTTTTAAATTTTTTTTACTACCAAACGCGATCAGGCGGATATCGATTCGGTGATACGCGATTTTTTTTATATATACACTCGAAGTAATAAAACCTACGAGATTTGTGGCTATCTTCGTTCCTCCCTTTACCTTTCCTCACCTAAGTATGTGTGCTGTATGAATGATTAGTGAAAGTGGTTGATAATAAATAATTTAACTATATTTTGGATCCAACGCGTTGCGGATTTGTCATTCAACAACTCGTAGTTTAGTTTCTTACGTTGTTTTAGTAGTTTTTTGTTTCCAAAGCTTAAAATATTTTGTTGTGGGCTTTAGTTCCCGTTTTTAAGCTGGAAAATCCTACGAGTTTGTGAAGATTGATCCAATTTTTTAGTAACGAACCACGTTCGTAAATTTATTGACTCATCGCTAATAAATCCTTTTTCTTGTCCTGCTAGACTTTGTATTTTCTGTGTTTTTCTTCTCTTTAATGCTCAGCGTAGTTTTTTTTACTTTGTAAATTTTTAGTGCACTATTCAAAATCAGACAAATAAATAACTTACTGATTATTTTATTTAACTTTTACTAAATTTACAGTTTATTCGTTTTTTTTAATAGAATCTAAATTTATTCATTCAAGTTTAACGCTTCACGTTTGAAGAGAGCTCTCCAATTTTTTTGTAGGAACCTCCTGTTTCAGTTGAATTGGATACTGGTTGGGTTGTTTGTTTTCAGTGTAAACTGCTAGGAATCTTAGGGACCTGTGGCCACTTGAGACTAGTTTTTGACCAACTTCAAGTTAAGAAAAACATCAACACGTCTACGAAATTAAGAAGAACATTAATATCTCCCGAAGTTGACGACCAAGCGCACGGCCAACCTTAACACCTTCAAGGACCGTTGGGTATTTATCAAAGCCCTATAAGACGCAAGATCAACTTCACTTAATTCAGGGAACGTTCTTGTCTGACGTTGTTTTTGTGGCTACCAATTCGACATCTATCTCCTCTGCCGATACTAGTCTTGAGTTCCGCCTGAAGAGGATATTTAGCTAGTTTTTGTAACGTAATTTTGAACGTCTGTGACGTGCTCTCCAGTTCCCTTTTGGCTGTTGCAGTGAGATTTTGTTTTTGTATAATAGCTTCAATCATTTTCGTAAGTTACAAATTTTTTGAATTATAATTTTTGGAATTCTTTGCTTTAATTTAATAATAATTTTATTTATAATTGATTTCGACGTCTATGCTTTATTTCTTTTTTGCTGTCGCTATTGTCTCCCAGAATAGTACCTTTTTCTCCTTTGATCATTTCCTGGGAGTGGCGCCCATTTCCTATTTTTCAGGTAAAATATTTCTGGTGCCCTTGTTAATAGCTAGCCTGGGTCTTCACTTTCAAGGTAGGATATTCCATTACTTAAATTTAGTGTCAATCAGCAGTACATTAAGTTTTTGCCACCAAATAGTGAAGAAACATTACCTTTTTTAATTTCCTACTGCCACCTTGGAAATAGAAAAAGGTACAGTATCAAAATGAGCTCAGTTTTTGCTTTTGCAATCAAATAAGGCCAGTACATGACCCCCCGTTACTTATTTTCTTGAATCTGTAGCTTTTGAGGTAATTTTCAGGGATTTTTTATATAGCTTTGATAAAGATCAAATTATTATTTCAAGGTACAGCATATGACCTCCCGTCAGTCAATAACTGAACAATAAAGATTGAGAGGTATTTTTGAGTTTGTACGTGCACAAATTATGTACCTATCAAATAGTCAACTTGAAACTGGTACTAAATGAAAGCTGCTGCTTCGTAGGTTTGCACAAACTGCTTGATCTCAAGCTCAGTAATTGTGGGAGATCATCAATAAACAATAGGAACAATGAAGGACCAAGATTGGAGCCTTGAGGAATACCTGAAGTAGCAATAAATTTATGAGAGATCTTATCACGATATTGTACGAATAGTTGACGGTAAGATAGGTATGACGATATAAGAGAAATGCGACAGCTGGAGTAGGAAAACGAATGTAATTTGTTGATGAGGCAACTATGATCTATCCTATCATATGCCTTAGTAAAATCAGTGTAGATACACTCTACCTGCTCCTTTCAACCAAGGAGGAAAAACGTCAAATGCGTGAAGTGTTGGAGTAGCAATGACAGGAATCTAGTATGTAGTAATATGTTTTTATGTAAATATAGTTTTGTCTTGTCTTGAGAATAATATATGTAAGAATATATAGTATAAAAGGTTTCAAGGTCTATTATTTGATTTAGCCAAGAGTTCATGAGTCCAGATTCCATAGTTGAAAAATAAAGTGAAGCTAAATAAGGGAAATGGATACTGTAAAAACATTGGTTCAAAAATAGAATGATACAAATAATGCTGTATGGAAATATAAAGTAAAGCTGATATTGATAAAAGAGAATTTATGGGATATAATAACTACAGACATACAAAAGAATGGAGAGGTTTCAGAAGAATGGAAAAAGAAAGAGAATATGGCAATGGCTACAATCGGTTTGCTTGTCGAAGATGATCAGTTAATGCATATAAGAAACGCGAGTGAAGCGAAAGAGTCTTGGAATAATTTGAAGGCATATCATGAAAAAGCTACTCTGAGTGACAAGGTATATTTAACCCTCCGTTGCGCGCGCTACCTATCATAACAGCATTGCTCGCACGGCGTCTGACAAACACCAAATGAAAATGCCTAGATTTGAAATTTGTATTTGGATTTTCAGATTTATTTTGGGTAATATGTGAAGTATGATTCTTTCTGTAGACGTTAATTGAACTAAACATCAAAAAAATATGAAGATTGAATAATTTTCATGAGAAAACTGAGAACACTGATATAACGCATTGAGTTACTCATTCATTGAAAGACAGTCATTACATATGGAATTTGCATGCTCCAGGAAGCTAAAGCTGATTTTTCCTCATTAGCGATAAATTTCATACCAGGCAAACAAGTCCTCACGTCGAGAAGAGGATCTTCCATTTTCCATTTAGTATCTTTATTTTTCCCAAAAACTATATTTCTGGTCTCATCATCACCATCTCCATTTTCTACATTATCACTTAACACTTCATGTTCTAAATCGCTTGATTCAATTTGTTCCGGAATATGATCGTATTCGTCTTCGCTGATATCATTAGACTCTGAGAGCTCCTCATCATCAAACCGCAATACTAAATTCCATGAAATTATCAGAGTTTTCATCATTATCTGGACTGAGAATTGATTTTCGATCCAGGTCAATTCATATTGAATATCGATATTGAATATTATGCGCAATTTGATGGCTAAAGTACATGACTATCACAAAATAGCTGAGTGTCGTATTGTTACACAAGTACTCGCGGGGAGTCTGTGAGACAACATTAGCATCTATCTCATGACCTGCTTGTGATAGACTGAAGCGAAGGGGCGTGATTCAACATCAGATTGTGTTTGGAAGGTACTTAGGAGCTGATCGTCCTCATCTTCCGCTTGTAGAAATTATGTTGTATAATACACTCACTGGCGTCTCACAGACGCCGTGCGAGCAACGGAGGGTTAATGAGAAAAATATGCAGTCTGAAAATGTCAGATGATGGAAATCTGGAAGACCATATAAATGAAATGATGGATTATTTTGAAAAGTTGACTGCTTCAGGAGAGAAAATCTCAACAGATAAGTGGATTATTGCTATTCAATTAAGTAGCTAACCCAGTAGATATGATATGCTCATTTCATTGATGGAAACTAAATCTGAAGACAAATTGACCCTAGAATTTGTCAAAGGAAAATTATTAGAAGATTACGAAAAACAATGTAACAAGAGAGAAGATTCGTCAGGAAAAGTTTTGAAAACCAGAAATACATCGAACGAAATAGGAAAAGAATTAAGGGATTGTTATTCTTGTCATAAGAAAGGACACTCAAAGAAGAATTGCAGAAAATATTTATTTCGGAAGTCAAATAAAAAAGTAGACAGTATTTTATTACTAGAGAATGAAGAAAGAGAAGAACGAAATATATCATTCGGAATTAATGGGAAAAAACAAAACAGAAGTGATTGGTACCTTGATTCAGGAGCTACATGTCACATATGTGTCAATGAAAATAGTTTTACAAATTAAGATACTACCAATAAAGAGTTAGTGTACGTAGCAAATGGACAAAGTATTGTTTCACAGGGTAAAGGTACTTGTAAAATAAATATTCTTAATCATAAAAATAAAGAAGTATCAATCAGAGTAGAAAATGTATTATTTGTCCCGAATATGGAATCCAATCTAATATCAGTTCGGCAACTTAATCAAAAGGGCTTTGAAGTAATATTTAATAGATATGATTGTTTAGTTAAAAGAAATAATTTAATCGTAGCTAAAGCTCATTTGTCACATAATTTATATAAGTTACAACAATCAACCAAGGTTTTTAGTACATACAGGAAAGAATGCCATCAAATTGTTTACATCAATGGCACAGAATATTTGGACATCAAGATAAACATGCAATAATAAATATCAAGGATATAGAGATATCTGAATGCTCAGATGTTACAAATGGCGTATGTGGAGTATGTATTGAAGGAAAATTAGCACGAAAATCATTTCCGAAGCAAAGTTAAAGTGAAACTGATAATATTCTAGAATTAATACATACGGATGTATGTGGACCTATGCGAACTGTCACTCCAGGTGGTAAGAAATATTTTCTTTCATTCATTGATGATTTTAGTGAATATACAGTAATTTGTTCACTCAAATATGAATCAGAGATCTTTCAAAAATTGAAAGAATACATGCGGAGCGTCAAAATCAAATTTTCTAAAGTTCCAAAGATAATACCCTCGGATAGAAGAGGAGAGTATGTGAATAAAGAAATAAGTGATTATTTAAAGAAAGAATGAATACATCATCAATGCACAGCACCATATAGTCCGCAGCAAAATGGAGTAGCTGAAGGGAAAAAATAGGTATTTAGTAGAAATGTTAAGATGTATGCTAGTAGATTCTAACTTTGAAAAGAAATATTAGGAAGAAGCTATTATGACAGCCAATTATCTACAGAATATATTATCCACTAAAGGTTGTTGTAACACATCGTTTCACAAAATCAAGAATTTTTGGCTCTCAAGTTTTTGCTCATATTCCAGATCAACATAGGCGAAGGTTAGATGTAAAAGTTAAAAATTTGTAATTTCTTGGGTATGATCTACATTCAAAAGCTAATATATTATTGGATAAAGAGAAAAATAGGATAATTATAAGCAGGGATGTTGTTTTCATAAAAAATAATAAGGGCTTATCACGAAGAATTAAGAATGATGAAATAGAAGAAGAGAATGAACTATTGATAGAAATAGAAAGCAAGAATGAACTACAGAATAATGGAGATGAGACAGGAATAAGAGAAGTTGAAGGTGCTATTAATGAAGAAGATAATGGAGAAACTAATAAGATAACAAAAAATTGGAAATATAAATGATAAGAGAAGAGTATCTATAGGAAATAATAAAGGTATACCTCCAAAAAGATACAATGCAGAAATAAATATCATTCAAGAAGGAATAAAAGAAACAAGAACATATGAAGGAGCACTCTCATTACCCGAAAAGGAAAAATGGATAAATGCTATGAAAAAAGAAATTCAATATTTGAAAAATAAAGGACTATGGCATTTAACAAGTTTGCCTGAAAATAAGAAAACAGTTGTTGCAAATGGATTTTTAAGATCAAACGTGATGTCAATGGATGTATTTCAAGATATGAAGCCAGATTAGTTGCTCAGAGATACTCACAAAAATATGGTTCAGATTATGATGAAGTATTCGCACCAGTTGTTCGTCAAGCTACATCGAGAACATTCTTATCAAACGCCGAAAAAAGAAAAATGAAAGTTTATCATTATGATGTAAAAACAGTATTTCTGAATGAAAATCTGGAAGAGAATATTTACATGAAGCAACATCCAGGCTTTGATGAAATAACCGGTGATGATAAGCAAGTTTGTAAGCTGAATAAAAGCATATATGGCTTTAAACCTGGCGGCAAGATCATGGAATAAAGAAATTCATCAACATTTTCTAGATAAAGATCTCAGGCAGAGTAATAATGATCAATGTTTATACATGAAATGTTTTTCTGGGCAATGGTGTTACATTTCAATTTATGTGGATGATATTCTCATTGCCAGTGAGTCAGAAATAGTATATTGTGTGGCTAGGGACGAAACAAGACGATTTCAGCTGAGGGTGACTGTTGCTTGCCCGAGCGAGGCGAGAGCTGGCATCACCCTCGGCTGAATTCGTGTTTTGTTCCGTGCCACACACTGTATTTTTCATAATACCTATATTAAAACATCCCATATTACAAATTTGTCATAACAAAATAAATATTTCTCTTTTGATTTTGCAGGTAACAAGTCGAGAGTAACTACTTGTGCTTTATCAATAAGATGTTATGATGTACTTAGAATTGTCGTATTATTACTTTTTTTCTTGAAACTATCGTCTTCTTGATTCAATTCACAGTTACGAATACAACAATTGTCAAAATAACTGAGGTTATATGATTTTCATTTAGAGATTGACATGGCTAACGCCTGTTAATCTGTATTCACTTTTTACAATTTACTTGTTTAATTAAACTTTCAATATGTGACTATTTTTATTTGCTTCAGATTTTATATTATGTGAGCGCATTTTACTTTAATTTATTAATATTTTACATTTATTGAACTTTGTTCACTATTTATGACTATTCATATTTCTGAGATGACTAACGCCTGTGATCTGTATTTTTCGTATAATTTATATTCATTATTGTTTGTAGTTTTCTTTACCGGTCCTGATGATGAATATTTCAATATCCGAAACCGGTCGACGTTATTAATTAAATAAAATGTGAAGAAAGACGTTACACAGAGAAATTTTTCTTGTTTGTGATTTACCTCCTAATCTCATCCACTTCACGATTTGGGCATCTCAAAATTTATCAATATTCTAAAGGAAATTTGGAAATATCTCAGAAAAAGTACCAAGAAAAAATAGTTCGATTATTCAAGCTAGAAGATTGAAAAACTTCTAATATTCCATTAGATCCTGGTTATGTGAAAACAACAAAAAAAGATTGGCTAGAGGCTAAAAAAATTGTGAAGTATCCAACGGGAACTATGGACATGAAGCTTAAATTGAGTAAATATGATGCAGTGGACATATTTCATGGTTACGCAGATGCAGATTGGACACAGAATGAACCTGACAGAAAATCAAATAGTGGATGTTTTTAAGCTACACGAAGGCACTGTAAGTTGGTCTTGCAGAAAACAAAGTTGTGTGTCTTTGTCATCTACAGAAGCTGAATTTATCGCCTTATCAGAAGCAGTACAAGAAGCAGAGTGGTTGAGAAGACTAATGTCGGATTTTAATATAGAGATTCAATATCCGATAATAATACATGAATATAATCGAAGTTGTTTGAAACTTATTCGTGGGGAAAAAATGAGCCAGAGATCTAAACAGAAGGATACAAGATAT
Source organism: Dromius quadrimaculatus (assembly GCA_963989225.1). Classification (NCBI taxonomy): domain Eukaryota; kingdom Metazoa; phylum Arthropoda; class Insecta; order Coleoptera; family Carabidae; genus Dromius; species Dromius quadrimaculatus. The sequence goes on along the minus strand of OZ022328.1, from coordinate 32,764,267 downwards.
CATTTTGTCAAGAATTTGCAGAAGGAAGATAATTATGAATATGAATATTGTTCATCAGAATTTATGATTGCAGATTTGTAGACCAAGTCTCTGTCTTCTACTCGGCTCAATACTTCAAGAGAAATGTGTAGACTTTATTGTCATTGCGGAGGAGTGTTGGAGTAGCAATGACAGGAATCTAGTATGTAATAATATGTTGTTATGTGAATATAGTTTTGTCTTGTCTTCAAAATAATATCTGTCAGAATATATAGGCCTGTTGCGTATCTTCAAATTTCGACGAAAGCGCCGCATATTATCTAGAAATCACAATTTCGAAGTGTGATGTCACCTGTCAATGTTTTGAAATATGTCAATCTGTTTTAAAATCAAAATGAAATCCATGACTTACCATCTGTATTACTAATAATAATATTGTATTGAATTCATGACAACATTTGTAGACAAAAATCTTATAAAAGAAGCAAATCAACCATAGTCATTATAATATTTCATTGTTTATGTGACTCACCTAAAAAAATCAATGACAGTTAGATTTATAATGTGTTATATACGTAAATAATTTAAGCGAAATCCTTGGGGGAAAGAGATTTTCTGATCTTGTTTATCTTCAAAACAATTCTTGAATTTTGAGAAGGAAAAATACTAAGCAAAAATTTGGTGCTTTTAGTAAAAGATTCTGGAACGAATTCATGTGACTGTTCACTCAAGAAACTTATATAAGTGGTATTTATTGAGTTTCTTTACAATTATAATATAACTTCTCTTAAAGATGGCTGATACTGAGAATCGAATGATATATAATACATTTCTGTAGAATATTGCATAAAATCACACTCGTTCAACTGCTGTTATCCACATTTCTCTTTGTTTCGCTCCATAATCTCCTCCCGGAGACCTACATATAAAAATTAGTCCTGGACTGTTTGCTTCAGTATAAGTACATCAAAACAACTTCTAAGTGAATGATTTATACTCATGATTATTAAATAATATGACATACAAAAATGACGTTTGACAGTTTGACGTTTTTTACGGCACACCTCGTAGATGTAAAATTTAACCGATAGAGCGGAGCCACTGAGGATACGCAATCGGCGCGTATAGTATAAAAGGTTTCAAGGTGTATTATTTGATTTAACCAAGATGAAGTACATTAAATTTGTCACTCTAGATCGTTTTTCTATGAAACCATGTTGACTGATAGAGATTTTGTGTTTTATTTCCAGATAAATTTAAGCATAATTATTTTTTTCGAAAATTTTGCTGAATTTGAGAGCATGGCAATAGGCCGTGTTATGTTCCAATTTCGCAACTTGTTCCTATTCTTTCATTTTCCATATCTTAGCCTTCCATCCATTGCTTCTCGCTACAATTTAAACTTATTTACACTATTATTCCAGATGAATAAAACATTTCACTCACCTTACATTTGACACTATACTAATTAATGACGTATTTTGATCTCATACATTTAATTCACGTAGTTGCTGCAAGATGTCAGAAGTTGACAAGGCGCTGTTTCAAGAAGCAAAAAGTTTATTCAAAACTTAAAATAATTTTAAAATCACATTTGACACAATACATCAGTGAATATAAACACAGTTAAATAAAATAACACTCACAATAAAACTTCTCAGCCCTAATAATCTTTTCCCGCCAGTCTCTCCTCTCTACTTTTTTTTTGTAACTATCTGTAACCAATGAAATAACGTAAAAATTGAGTCAAAACGATTTTCTTTCAAGTAATTGTTTGGAAACTGACTTAAGTAAGGGATTCGGGCAAAAGTCCAAAAACGTAACGGTCGCATAAAAAGTTTTCATAAGGCAACGGTTTATTTCTATTTTTGAAAGTGATCAGAGCCGCTTTGCGGGATTTATTATAAATCAGTGTCGTGCTCTGACCGAGTAACCGTGTTTCGGATAGTGTACATCGGTCGAACAGCCCAATTTTGGGGATCAGAAAGAAACTTTCACGCGTACCTCGTGCTGTTTTAATACCGCCACGAACATCCAAGGCGAAGTGTTCGGACGCCCGCAGAACATCCAGCGACGCGAGCGTCGACATCCAGTTCCTGAGTCCACCTCCAGGTTACTTAACCTTGATGCCTGCCCATGACCAACTCTTGGACCGATACCTCCACCAGGACAGGCGACGTCATCTCCACAGTTCCGGAGAACTTGTGGGTTCAGCTAAGTGTCTGTTTTGTATTATTTCTTGGTTTAGTTATTGTTGGAGCAAAAGTTTGCATTCATTTTCTTGTCTACCTTTTTTTGTCATTTATTTTGTGTTAGGCGCTCCTTGGATGCAGCTGGTGTTGGCGCAGTAGTGTTTTAGCGCTATACGGTTATTTTGGTACAGCGCAATCGATTGGGCTAGGCCCCTATCATCGTTATAAGTGTAAGCTTCGGCCAGTTGAGGGGCAAGGCGTATAGGCGTCAGATTTTGCACACACTGGTGTGTTGTTGGTTGCGCGTTATTTTGTATATTGGGCCTTCAGCCACTGTTTGCTCAGTTCACAATTAGCTTTATCTATTCTCATAACTAATTATTTTCACTAGTCAAATTCTATTTAAATTGATATTTCTTCGATTAACCAATTATTTATTTTGAGCATATTAAAGTCAGTTATTCAGTTCAAAATCATTGTTTTATTGGGCGAAAGAGTGGACCTGCCTGTTTCTTTCAGACAGTTAAGCTGTCACAATCTCCATTTGAGAGTGTGGCTTGTGGTAAGTCACGGCGGACTCTATTTACCAGGCGGGAGTGTGATGGAGGGAAGCGTGACGTCAGTAGGCTTTGTGAGCGAGCCGGCGATAGTAATAGACTTGATGACTTCGTGATTCGAAGTAGATTTCCTTTTTAATATTTTGAATACCTACCTATATATATATATATATACATATTCAATTTTAACATACCTCGCAAATGTTGTGTCCCAGCTTGTAAAAGCAATTATGATAGTACAGAAGAGAATGTAATTACATTTGAATTTCCGGATGAAACAGATTTATTAGATAAATGGATAAAATGCATTCCACGTAAGAGCTGGACACCTACCGCAACATCAAAGATTCGCATTAAACATTTTTCTGAACATTGCATTGCAACTAGCTATACATACAATTATCCAGGAGAAATTAGGACTTTTTATTACGATAAACCACGTTTGAAACCTGATCCATTTCAAACTATCTTTCCTGGACTTTCTCATTATTCAAATATAAAATCAAATACTAAAAGAAAAATCTAAGAGGAACGAAATTTTGAAATCAAAAAAAAGAGAACAAGAAAAAACTAATAAGATAGTAGAAATGCAACTAACAGAAAATAGAGCTCAAAATTTTGACTCACTGCTTGAAAAAGTACCTGAATTTGTCAGAACTATAGATGGCGATATTTTTGTAAAAGTAAATGGTGACGGAATTATTATTTACAAAATGCAGTCGTTCCTTTTATATTGAGATAGATGGAAATCTGAGCCCAAAGTATTTCTTTAGAAATAAACTGGTAAATTTGAGTGAATTACAGCATAATAACACTCCATTATCTACAAATGAACTTGATACATCATCCAAATTGAGAGATATTTCAGAATGTATGTTAAATGAAACTGATTTTGTCAATACTTATTCTATTATTCAGAATTTAAATAATGATGTCTAACTTCTTAGGAGTAAACTTGAAAACGAAGGCGATGAAGAGAGAATTGGGCAATTATTGTACTTGAGTGAACAAATAAGTCTCCTTTCCTCAAATCAGAAGTGCTACACTTCAAAAATGATTATGTGGTCTTACATGATTAATATGCAATCACATCCTAAATATTCACAGCAAATTACAGCTTCTTCTCATATATCTCCAAGTTCTAAAATAGGAAATGATCATTATTCAAGAATAATTGCGAATAGACTTACAAACGAAGAAGACAAGTGCAACTTGATAAAATATATATCTTAATGAAAGCATTGATAGCGAACTGTTATTTTGGATTACATTTACCGCATCACAGCATTTAACTCTAAAACTATATTCAGAGACAAAATAATTATCGTTATTATTGTTGTTAGTAAGTCAATAATCATTCTGCATGAACATTATGATTCTAAAATACAAATTTAATACTATTACATCGCATGAAACTGTGTATAATCCAGCCTACTGACGTCATGCGAATGCTGTGGTAGTGGGGGGTCACACTCCCGCCTGGTAAATAGAATCCGCCGTGGGTAAGTATAGTGTGGCTTAAGTCGACCCTGCGGGTAGATGCTGAATGCCATTACGCGGTCACCCGTTTCAGTAACCCCTTCGTCCGACCAAACACCCTTTTATTGCAGGTACTCTCGTTATTACGTGCCCTGCGGACGAAAAGACAACATCGTGACGCTCCGGCTATGCCCGGAGCCTAAATTTGCGATGCCTCACGTCACCTACGATCTTCTTGAAATTGAGAGCGAATAACGTACTCAAGTTATTTTGGAACGTTACAGCCGGTAGTTTCCAATATCAGACGAGTCTCCAGATTCCAAAATAAGAGTTAACCGAGTCAACTTCCAAGTGTTAAGAAAAGTATTGAATCCAATGCTAAGATTGAAAATATGGAATAAGGGAATGAGCACAGTCCTTAATCAACATAGAGGGAATTTGGTCAGGTCCACAAGACAGAGAATTCTTGAGGGATTTAATTGCAGCCTCAATATCTTGATGAGAAATAATTGACAAGGAGATAGAATCAGAAGAAGGATTGTTGTGGTATGAACTGATTAGAAGAAGTCAGCAAAGGAATTCGATATTTCCGCGAGAGTTGATAATGTAGCTTCATTGTAGTACATTGACTGAGAGCTGACGACATTTTTCTTTTCGAGTTTACAGAATCCCAAAATTTTTCAAACTCACCGGCTATATTTTGCTCGCATGTTAAAACATAGTTTATATGAGAATTTTTGATTAGGAATTTTACTTCCGATCTAATGGCATGAAATTTCACGGTCTAATTTTGATCAAGTGGAAAATTCAAAGGAAGTTTCCTGACGCGGCTTATAGTTTTAAGCTCTTGAATTATTGTACGGCTATACCAAGGTGGATAGGATTTATTCTAAATTGGTTTTGTTGGAACACAAATATCAAAATATGAATGAAGTTTGCTTTGAAAGAACTCACAGGTTAAGTCGACATCTGAGAAATCACTTGAACAATTCCAGTCAAAAAGTTCAATGAGTCAATATAATTCAACAGAATTCGCTTTTCTAAAATCGTAGCAATGCGTATTCCTGTTGCTCATAAGGTTGTTTTTTATAAAGTCAACACTGAGAGTGACTTCAAGTGCAGGATGATGCAGTAGATATTCGACATCGAACAGCAATTCAGTGGAATGACTTATACTACAATCCGTGTTGGAAATTATCAATTCGAGTAGTTTATTATTCAGATTTGTTCTATGATTCCATTGTTTTGCATTTAAAAATTTCAACAAACTTCTAAGATTCTGACTTTTTTGAGATTCTAAATTAGAAACAAACTCAGGAATGTTAAAATCACCAAAAATTACAAAAATTTTCTTCTGTATGAAAGGAAGATTTGCAGAAAAATCAAAAATACTATTATAATATAACAGTGTTTGAGCAGGAGGGACGTAAATTAAGAACATAAAAATATTCCTATTATCAATACATAGCTACCTATTTTTGCACAAACAATATCTATGTTATTTGGCAAGATGTCGGTATAGCCTGTGACGAAGCAGTCTTCGTTTTGAATCATAATCTGCAATTTTTCAAATATTAAATACCGTATTAAGAAGTCATCATTCAATTCAACTTGTCATCACGACAGTTCAATTCACTTAGCCTTTTTAACCGTAATTCTGTTTCATCTGTTTGATCCTTACAAGTTCGTCCTGTTAACTTCCTCAAGTTGCTAATAAATTCACAACATCAAGAACCGATCAAGGTTCATTTCTGCAAAAAAACAGTCCATATCACCTCCGTATTGGAATAATAATTAACTCACCGCCGTGTGGAAATTCTCCGTTCCGTATGAAACCCCAATTAAGGTTTTATTTGAATTTCTACAATATTAGTCAGTTGAGGTTGAATTGCAAATCCCACATGGTGATATGAGATGCTGAATCTAGATAAGAATAGTATAAGATAAGACCATACTATAGTTTAACATGAAATGTAACTTACCGTTTAGCAATTTATGTATAATAGTTCATTGTTCATTTTGAGAAGTTTTTGTTCTGCCTGTCAAAGCTACGTTTGTTTATCTTTTTGTTTACCTGCGTCTGTTGTTACTTTGAATGTTTCAATAAAGAGCCATAATATCAGTCGCCATCTAGCAAGTAATTAGGAAACTATGATCTACGTTTAAATTTAAATAAAATATATTTAAATGAAGAAATGTTATGGATATGATTTGTAAATGGTTCATTACTGTAAATGATATGTATTTTATTTAACGGATGATTTTTACATTGACAAGGTTAGGTCAAAGCAAAGTAGGTACCTTAGTCAACCTGCTCAGTAAGGATTAATTAAGATCGGGGTCTAAATACAGCCCAAAATCGAACAGTAAATCACTCTGAGACTTGAGCCCAGTGTATTATCCAGCGAAGTTATAAGTTCAACCGACGTCCGAACCGTACCGTAAGTGAACTCCGTCCGTCTGAGTGGCTCCTGTAACGTGGGTTACCAGAAACCTACCGTTTGAGTGGCCCCCGTAACGTGGGCTACAAAAAGCTCCTTTTTGAGTGACCCCCGTAACGTTGGTTACCTGAAACTCCTTTTTGAGTGACCCCTGTAACGTGGGCTACAAGAAACCCTTTTTTGAGTGACCCCCGCAACTTGGGTTACAAGAAACCCCTTCTGAATGACTTCCGTAACGAGGCTTACAATATTGTATTTTTAAGGTTGTACTAAAGCACGAGACAAACAACTTTCGGTGTATTTTCTTTATTTTATTTAACACCTGAAAAACTACACTTCACACATTACGAAAAAGCATCAACATATTAAAACAGATGTTTGACTCAACATAACATTTTGACAGTTAAAAGTTCCCAGATCTAGTTTCATTTTTGTTCAACACTTTTAATTCTCAAAACTTCAACACTTTCCCTTGTTGAATAAAAAATTATTACAACAGTCCCATCTTATCACTTAAAAATCTAAGACGTTGTTTTGGTAGCGGTTTTGTCATGATATCTGCAACCTGCTGGTGTGTTGAGATCTGTTGAACGCAGAGTCTCTCTTCAGCTAGTTTCTCGCGGATGAAGAAATACTTGATTGAAATATGTTTGGTCCGGCGATGAAACTCTGGGTTCAATGCTAACTTCACTGCTGCTGCATTATCGATTTGTAGAACCGGGATGTGCTCCAGCGTCGTAGTCTCTTCAAATAGACGAGTTAACCATATGATCTCTTTGACAGCTTCATGTGCTGCCACAAGTTCCGCCTCCGTAGTTGATGTCGCCACCATAGCTTGTCGTTGACTAAGCCATGAAATTGCTCCTCCTGCGAACAAAATGATCACCCCAGAAGTTGACCGACCTGTTGTGGAACAACCTCCGAAGTCTGCGTCGCTGTAACACTTGATACTGCTGGTCTCTCCTGCTGACTTGTAGAGAATTCCATGGCCCGTGGTTCCTGCAATGTAGCGGAAGACTCTCTTCAGTCGGTTTATGTCTTCAGTGGTAGAATTCTCAAGGGACCTCGACAGGAAGCTCACACTGTAAGGCAAGTCAGGTCTGGTTCCAAGCATCAGGTACATCAATGCACCGACAGCCTCTCTGTATGGAAACTTCTGCTTCTCGTCGTCGTCTTTCCCTGGTTGTAGTTGATCTGTACTCTTTAACATGGGCGTGGACACGGCTTTGCATTCAGAAAAATTGAAACGTTTAAGAATGTTCCGGGCGTACGTTTGCTGACTTATCTTGATACCAAGCGAGTCCTGATAAATTTGCAGACCCAGGAAGAATGTTCCGTCTGATATCGTAATCTCTAACTCCGACTTCAACATGTCAAATAGCGCTCCCAGGTCTCGTTGGTCAGTTGCTGCAACTAGTCCGTCGTCCACATACAAGATCAACATGACTTTATTTCTTCCTTTGTGTCGAATATATAAGCACGGGTCAGCCTCACTTGCCTTGAAACCAAGGTTTAGCAGGAAATTTCCAAAGCGCTTGTTCCAGCACCTTGGAGCTTGTTTAAGGCCGTACAAGCTCTTTTTCAGCCTACAAACCCTGCCCGTGCCATCGTTGTATCCTTGGGGCTGTACCATGTAAATCGTTTCCTCAAGTTCTCCGTACAAGAAAGCCGTCGATACGTCAAATTGCGCAAGATTCATCTCTTCACTTGCAGCAATGCTCAGAACGGATCGAATCGTTGACATTTTTGCTACTGGGCTGAAAGTCTGACTATAGTCAACGCCTTCACGCTGGACAAAACCTTTTGCGACTAGTCTTGCCTTATACTTGTCGATGCTTCCATCTGCATTTGTCTTCAGTCGAAAGACCCATTTACATGGTATTGCCTTAAAACCACTCGGTAGCTCTTCAAGCTCCCACGTTTGATTTTCCTTGAGGGAATTAATTCCCCTGTCCATTGCTTGTTTCCATTCTGCTCTGTCTTCGTGCTCAAGAGCGTCTTCGTATGCTTGAGGCGTCTTTACTGGGTTGACTGCTTCTGCTGCCATCACGTATTCATCGTAAAATTTTGGCTTCTTCAGGATTGACCGGTTTCGCAAGTTGTGTGCAGGTGGCGCCTTCCTTTTTTGGATGTCGTCGTTTTTAGTTTCGTAGTCCTGTTCACTTTCTCCAGAGTCGCTGGATCTGTCGAGACTGGATCTCTTGTCGTCGTCAGATTGTTCTTCAGGTGGTGAGTCTTGAAGTGGCAGTTGGACACGTTCGACGCAGCTTCCAGGTACCTCCTCGAACTGAACATCTCTTGATAGGATAACCTTGTTGCTCTCTCTGATCCAAATTCTGTAGCGTTCATCATTGTCATATCCTACAAGATACCCCTTTAGAGCCTTTTGCTCCATTTTCTTTCGCTTTTGACTTGGAACATGAGCGTAACTCGTGCAACCGATGATTCTCAGGTGCTTCGTTCTGGGTTTCTTGTTAGTCCACAGCTCGTAGGGACTAAAACCTTCAGCAGACGATTTTCCTGTTCGGTTAAGAATGTAGATAGCGCAGTTCACTAACTCAGCCCAAATTGCTTCTGGGTAGACTATGTCCGGATTTGAGTACTTCAGTGTCCTGGCCATCTCAACTATAGTCCGATTGTCTCGCTCACAGCTGCCATTTTGCTCAGGAGTGTAGGGGGCTGTCAATCGTTGTTTTATCCCTCTGGCACGCAGAATGGATCGGACTTCTTCATTGTCTAACTCTCCGCCATTATCGCTCAGCAGCTCCTTGACCGTATGTCCTAAGGTTGTAGCCTGCATAAGAAAATCCTTTAGGACCTCACTCACTTCCGATTTCTTCGCGACAAAGTAGCCATAGCGGAATTTGGTGTAGTTGTCCTTGAACACGACGAGATATCTCTTCTTCTGGAATGACTCAGCAAAAGGTCCGCACACGTCTGTCGATACAAGTTCTCCAGGTTTTGTCGATTTCTCTCTTGTGCCGAAAGGTAAACGGTGTGCTTTGCCGTAGACACAGGGCTCGCTCAGTTCTGTCTTTATCTTGACATTCATGCCGAGTTCTCTCTTGAGCTTCTCTTTGACGTGGCGTTTGTCTTGATGACCCCATCTTTCGTGGTAAAGCTGCAGCAGGTTCGAAATATTATCAACAGCAGTGGCTACTTCAACTTGACGCTCGGCTACTATCGGTTCAATGGCCGCTTTGTACAGGGTACCGCCGATCTTACGAGTTCCGACCAACGTCATCTGACCATTGATAAAGAGCGAGCAGCTCGTCGCCGTCGATTCAAATTTACTCCTCTTGCTTCGATCCTGCGCAGCTAGAACAGAGAACAAATTTTTGGCAATTTTCGGAACATACCAGACATCCATCAACGTGATTTCTTTGGTTGTAGCCTGCATAAGAAAATCCTTTAGGACCTCACTCACTTCCGATTTCTTCGCGACAAAGTAGCCATAGCGGAATTTGGTGTAGTTGTCCTTGAACACGACGAGATATCTCTTCTTCTGGAATGACTCAGCAAAAGGTCCGCACACGTCTGTCGATACAAGTTCTCCAGGTTTTGTCGATTTCTCTCTTGTGCCGAAAGGTAAACGGTGTGCTTTGCCGTAGACACAGGGCTCGCTCAGTTCTGTCTTTATCTTGACATTCATGCCGAGTTCTCTCTTGAGCTTCTCTTTGACGTGGCGTTTGTCTTGATGACCCCATCTTTCGTGGTAAAGCTGCAGCAGGTTCGAAATATTATCAACAGCAGTGGCTACTTCAACTTGACGCTCGGCTACTATCGGTTCAATGGCCGCTTTGTACAGGGTACCGCCGATCTTACGAGTTCCGACCAACGTCATCTGACCATTGATAAAGAGCGAGCAGCTCGTCGCCGTCGATTCAAATTTACTCCTCTTGTTTCGATCCTGCGCAGCTAGAACAGAGAACAAATTCTTGGCAATTTTCGGAACATACCAGACATCCATCAACGTGATTTCTTTAGAGTTGCCTCCAACAGTTGACAAGAACCGGATCGATCCTTTCCCAACTGCAGTGAGAGTTTCTCTTCCGGCCGCCGTGATGTGGTGGGGACGTTGAAACTCTTCGAAATCGACGAAATAGCTTGAACAATTCGTCACATGCCTGGTCGCGCCGTTATCGATCCACCAGTCCTTCTTGTCCATCTCCATTGAGAAGATCTCGCGGCTGATGGACACCAGTGCTACGTTGGTGGTCTCCATTCTGTCCTGGTCCTTGTTCCCGTTGGCATTCCTCGGTGGCCTGCCATCTGCGATCCATTGCCTGCATTCTTTGATCCAATGTCCCTTTTTCTTGCAATAATTGCAGTTGCCGACTTTATTCAAAGGTTCCTTTTTGTTGAAGACTTTACCCTGATTGTTGATACCTGATTTTACCAACAATGCTTCTTGTGCGACTGTTTCATTTGTAGCAGTTTTTGTGAAGTTTCTCTCGTACATGCACAGCTGCACTGTCAGTTCATCGAACGTTTTGTCCTCGTTTTTTGTCAACAGCATCCAACTTGATTTGAATGTTTCAAAGTTTGTTGGCAAAATGTTCAGGACCTTGCAAACTAATATCAACTCAGGCAACTTGTGCTCACCTTTAGATACTAGTCCGTTATTGAACTCATTCCACAGACCTCTTAATTTTGCGATATGCGTCAAAACATCTTCTCCTTGTGCCCAATTAAAGGCGAAGAAATCCGTGCAGATCTTAAAGAGCTGATCCCTTGAAGTTGCTTCGAAATTCCGCTTCAGCTCCTCCCACGCATCATGGGCCGACTCCTTATCCATAATCTTTTGGTAGACTGCATCCGTGACTGCGCTGGTGATCGTGGACTTGGCATAGCTGTTCGCTTTTCGATACAGGTCCGATTCCTGTTTGTGCTTTTTCTGTTCAGCATCCGTTGCTCCAGCTGCTAACGGATTCGGTTTCTTGAGTGTACCGTCGATTGCGTCTAGTGCTCCCTCATGGTAATCGAGCAAATCTCGTATTTTCCTTTTCCATACCGGCCAGTCAACCTCGTTGTTCATCAACTTGGTATGATTCACGAGATCCATAATGATCAACAACCGTTGCGGCGGTAAAAAAACACGAGGTGGCTCAAAACTAACCTTACTTTTTGTTTCTTTCTGAATGTGGAAAAGCTGGTCCCATAACCTATTGTATTTTTAAGGTTGTACTAAAGCACGAGACAAACAACTTTCGGTGTATTTTCTTTATTTTATTTAACACCTGAAAAACTACACTTCACACATTACGAAAAGCATCAACACATTAAAACAGATGTTTAACTCAACATAACATTTTGACAGTTAAAAGTTCCCAGATCTAGTTACATTTTTGTTCAACACTTTTAATTCTCGAAACTTCAACATACAAGAAGTCTTTTTTTGAGTGATCCCCGTAACGTGGGTTACAAGAAACCCCCTTTTGAGTGACCCCCGTAACGTGGGTTACAAGAAACCCCTTTTTGAGTGGCCCCCGTAACGTGGATTACCGGAATCCCGTTTTGACCGTACTGTGTTAGCTTAATCTTCGTTTTGCGGCAGTGTATGTTTTCTCATCCGTTTTGTTTCAAACCGTTGTTTATTTGTTTTTTGTGTGTTCAATAAATACTATCTTGCCTCACTATACGTTTCAGTTTTTTTCATCGACAAACCCTTTTCCATGCCGTTAGCTACCCAGCACCAACATCGCCAGAGCTGCACCGTATTGGCACCCGAGCACTACCGACCGACAGCAGCTCCAGCGAGACGCACCATAAGTAGCGTCACAAGCCACTTAAATTAACATTGGCAGACGATACGTTATTTTAAATCAGTAGGAGGACACCACCATCTCTAGTTACTTGACAGGCCTCAAAATTGCGATCACAACGGTACGCAATGAAACAGTCAGAGCCTAACTTCGCATTGTCAACACTATCAGTCAGCCAAGTTTCAGTTAGCGCAATAACATCAAAGTCAAGACACGCACTCAGGAATTGAAGATGTTCCAGTTCCGAATTTAGTCCTTGAATGTTCTGATAAAAACAATCAAGTTGCCTCCGGGTAATCTGGGGACGTGCGTTATTCATTGGTTGCTATATTGGGCCAAGGATATTAGTTTTGAATCGTTTCAAAGTTCTAAGAAAACGTGACAGTTTTTGTTCCGTGAATCATGATCGACATCGACTTTATTGTTGTGAAGTTCAATAAATTTGACACAGTTGATACATTTGTTTACTGAAGCTGTACAGTTCTTGACATAGTGACTATCTCCACATTTGGCGCAAGTGCTATAAGATTTAGTACATTGTTTGGAAGTTTGGTGGTACCCACAGCATTTAAAGCATCTGCGTAGCTCAATATCATCATAGATAACGCAAAGATCGAGACCAACGAAGTTTTTTTGGAGTTTTATCAGTGAATGACAGAAAGTATCATCCACTTGAAGCAGAGCTTGGAGACCATTGTTATTTTTTCACTTGGGCCAAGTTCCAGTACCTCACACTTATAACCAGGAGCAAAGGAAGACCTATTCCAGTGGATCAGATGCTCAATAGAGTCTTTCTTATTAAAAGATTCCGATATACCAACAATTCGAGTTCTTGGATTGAGAACAGGAATTTGTTTAACTTTATATTTGTCCTCCAGATTAGTACCAATAATCTCTGAGATTCTGTCCGCATGGTCAGATGCAATAATAAGTGAATCGTTCTCTGATTGACGCACTGAGCTGATAGTGACATTTGAAGATACTGGATTGACATTGATCAACAGATCAGTTCTTGTAGTAGCAGTAGATTACGATATATCTTTTGGTCTCAAGATAACAGAGTGTGTGGGAACAGACTGTCGAACAATCGAGGCAAACGGAGGTTTAGATTTGGATGCTTATGGAGCATCATTAGTCAAAGTGCTCAGTTGAATATTCTCGATTTGGCTCTTCATCTCTGTTTTCAAGGTGGATGAATTAGATGAGACTATTTCAGTACGATAATCAGTAATATTTTTCAGCAATTTCTCGTAAACAGTTTTCTCAATATTCTCCAATTTTCGAGCGATGTCATGAAAGACTTTTTTGAGATCAATAGTGTTGAGTTGTCAATGACAGAGCAGTTCATTTAGCAAGATGGATACCAGAAAAACAAAGATTTTGTCAGGTTGATTAGACTACCAACATCGTCTGTCAAATCAATGCACACTGGATGAAACCATTGACCACAAGTTCTAATAAGGTTTTCATAATTTTTTGGATCTACACTTGGCACACTTGCTCATAATTCCAAAATTGCGTTCGACATTTGCAGTCGTTGATCATCAAAACAAACATTCAATGATCACTGCACAGGTGATTGAACACGGATTATTTAGTTCAAAATGGTAAGACAAGGTATGAAAACGAATCAATTTAAGTCATCAAAAACTTGATATGAAAAAAGAGTAAAAGCAACAAAACCACAAAAAGCATCAGTTATATAATTGAAATCACAGAAACGTTCGTTAAAAAATGCACAAGATGGTTGTAAGATAATAAAGAAAAAGTTTCAATGAATAATTTAGAACAAATATTAACTTGGAGAATAAATAACAACGACTTCACACTTCAACTTCACAACTTATATTTGATATTGTTTTATCCTATCTTTTGCGGCATCTCAATCAACGCCGACAGATCTAATTGTCCTGGAATCCGATATTCTACTTGTCTATCCTATCATCTCTTTTTATTTACAGGTTCTTTCGCAGTTGTGTGCCTGAAACGAGAAATCACCAATTGCGCGGCGCTCTAGTTTTTTGTTCAACTTAACATTAATTTTACGTAGCATCTGTATATTTGTTTTGCTAGATTCCATATTTCTTGGAAGCTATCCAGTTCGACCCTATGATTATTTTTATCATTTCTACTTACTTGTACTAAGTAGAAGGAAATATTGTGAATCAGACAAAATTCACCTATCGATATTTTGATGAGATAATCCGTTTTGAGCATCCCTGAATCCATTTTGACAATTTTGATGTCGGTACGTATGTGCGTGCATTCGTGCGTTCGTGCGTGCGTTCGTAACTCGCAAATCCAAAAATTAGTTAAATGTATAATTTTGAAATTTTGTATTTAAGACTGGTATAGGGTCTAGTTGTGCACCTCATGGTTCCAATCGTCTGTACCGGAAGTGCACTTTAATTGAAACTTTTTTCGAATTTTTTCAATAAATCCAGAATGATCAACCGTAGGATGTTGCAACTAAGTATTTTAAATTTATGTTGTATCAGAATGATCATCTGCTATTTTCGTATGAATCGGCCAAGCCAGAAGTGCACTTCAATTGAAACTTTTTTCTATTTTTTTCCATAAATCTAGAATCATCAGCCATAGCATACTAAGCTAGGCCGTTTTAAGGGTATGTAGAAAACTTAAAATTAGCTTATTCAGTTCCGGCGAGTTTCAAATATTGTTACGAATTGGCGCCCGACGTGGAGCCGATTCAGTTTTCAATGAGTGGAATCGCTATCCCAGTTTCGATTGTTACAAATCTATTACCTGGGCAATTTGGATGCAGAAGTTGATGAATGTTGGGCTTACAATTCAACAATAAAGCGAATCATTCCCTAAACATTGCCAATGTTTGTTCACCAGAACTATGAATTGGTCAAAATGTTTAAAATTGCATTAGATCGGTTGCTATCCGACAGTCATAATATCGTCATTAGGACTAACAAAATACCTGTAGGTGAGCAAACGACAAAATTTTACTCACCGACAATCGATGAAGTGGCTTTTGTTATTGTCGGGGAAAATTTGCAATCTAGAGACATCGTGCCTCATTGTCAAAATAAAGAGTTTAAACGTGTGTTCCAAACACACAGAAGTTACGACGCGCTGCAATATCTATTTATCTTCTGGCAGGGAGAAGACGGATACTATAACAATAAAAAAATGGTTAATCAAATGAAAGTTGGGTGAAAAAAATACAACAACTCATCCAGTATGATTGATAGTAAGTGCTCCAAGCGATACCCGCCGACACCATTACAGAACATGATGGATATCCGTTGTATTGTCGACGATCAGTTGCGGACAATGGATGATCGGTAGTTGTGAAGATAAAAGGACAAGATGTTCATGTAGAAAATCGTGGAAGTATGCCATACTCGCCAATATTGTCCAGAGCTTTCACGGCTCACATCAATGTAGAATACTGTAACTCCGTCAAGTCGATGAAGTACATATATAAATATGTAAACAAAGACAGCGATATGGCCATTCTTGCTGTAATACATATAAATGACGAAGTATCTCAATATCAGATGGATCACTATGTAGGCAGCAACAAGGCAATTCGGCGCATCTTTTCATTTGCTATCGACACACGAAAGACACCCAATAGTAGTTTATTTGATAGTTCATCTGGAAATGGACAAGTATATTTCAATCGATAGAACGTGGTGGACAGAGCAGCATCAACAAATTGAAAGAGAAGCTTTGGTGTAGTTTTAAGATTCATTTGACTGGATTCGAGTGAATAAACAGTAATCACCTCATTTTACTCGACATTTTCAAATATTTCACCAAAAACAAGTAATTTTACGTAATAACAAAAACAAGCTGCCTTCTTTGATACAAAAATACATTAATATAGATAAGAGTGTCATAACCTCCCCCTTTGGAACACGGAAGCGGCTCGCCTGTGGTCCAAGTGGCTACTGGTTTGCTTTCTTTGGACGGTCTCGCTTTCGAAGAGATCATAGTGGCTGTGGATCTGGAACACTAGACCTTCCTTTAAACGGGGTAAGGGAACTGGAATGGTACCCCCCGACTGCGTTACTACTATTGTTCATGGGAGCTATTCCATAAGTTATTGGGGACACAATTTTGGTGATCTGGTAAGGTCTGTCTCGTTTCGGGGCAAATTTCGACGTATAGGACTGAAAGGATTTGCTTAGGACATGGACATCTACTAATACTTTGTCTCCTTTGGAGTAGATTAGGGCTGGCTGAAGGTGTCGGTCAGCAGCTTCCTTGGTTCTATCCTGTTTCTCTTCGCAGGTTTCACTAGCTTGAGCTGATACTCCTAGCTTAAGTAGATGTGCTGTCATTTGTGGAACAAATGGCGCATCTTGAATGATAGCACGCATATCTCTTTGGTGTTCTTAATTCTCCACCAAACATGAGATAGGCGGCAGTACATTCTGTTGGGATGCTTTCCACAGTTTTCATAGAAAATCTAATGCTGGGTAGGTAAGTAGACCAGGATGTATGACATTCTGATGTCATGATAGCTAACTGTGCGTTAATATCACGATTCTTACGCTCTATAGTATTGGATTCCGGATGATATGCTGGGGGTGAATTTTGCTTGAATCCCAAAGAATATGCCATGAATTGCATTATTTCAGAGACGAACTGGACGCCATTGTCGCTGATGACACGGCGGGGCGTACCATATCGTAGAATCATTTCATCAACTGAACATCACGTACATGCTTTAGCAGTCGCATATTTTAGCGGGAATAATTTCATCTATCGAGTACAGGTGTCTTCAACCACGAGAATTCACCACTCTTCATCCTCCGTTTTTGGCAATGGTGCAATCAGATCGATGGATATCACCCCAAACCTTGTGTTCTGAACTGGAGTTTGTAATAACCCGAAATGCTTTTGATTTCTAGGCTTGAAACATTGACATTCTAAACACCCTTGAATGTGTTTCTGTATCTGTCTTCTCGTACCGTTCTAATAATAACGAGCTTTGATGCGTTTGTATGTTTTTTCAAATCCATAATGGCCAGCAGGGGGTGAATCATGATATTCGTATGATATTTCTGGTATCTGAAGCGATGACACTACGAACACAGCTTCTTCATCGTCATCATCGTCTGCTGGATATCGATAGAGAAAACCATTCATGAGTGGGTATCCTCTTCGGTCCATCTTTTGGTGCTAACAGGGTCTTCCATATTTTCAAGATCATTGATGATTTCATTCAGTTCGTCATCTAACAATTGTTTATTTCGCAATTCTTCGAAGTTAGTAGCAGTTAGGTCCACAGTAGTCAGTTACATAGCTTCTACAGAATCGTCAGTTATATGACAATGTATCTGCTAACGCGTTGCATCTTCCAGGTATATATTCAACTCGAAGATCTATTGCTTGTTATTTTAGAGCTCATCTCGCTAGTCGCCCACTAGGACATCTTATCGACATCAACCAACGCAAGGGTAGATGATCACTAATGATTGTCACCGAAGAGGAGTCAAAGTATCCTCGGAACTTTTCTACTGCCCAGACTACGGCCAGTGCCTCCCTCTCCGTAGTCGTGTAGTTACGTTCAGCATGTATTAATAATCCACTTGTGTATTCCACAGGGTGTACATTGGGTGGCTCCCCCTGGAGTAGCGCAGCTCCAATGGCATATGAACTTGCGTCAGTACGGAGTATGAAAGGTTTCGTGTAATCCGCTTGAGTTAATATTGGTACAGTTGTTGACAGCTCCTTCAATTTTACAGAAGAATCATCTTGAGATTCTTCTCATTTCCAGGTAGCATGTTTTTTTGTTTGATCCGTCAATGGTTTCATTATTTTGGCACAGTTACGAATAAATTTTCTGAACCATGGAACAGTTTGTAAGAATGTGATGAGTTCTTCAATATTTCTAGGCCTTGGAATACTCAGAATTGGATCTACTTTAGACGGATTACGCTTAATCCTTCCGAAGTTATCAGGTGTTCCAGATATTTTACCTCGGAGCACACATAAGCGCATTCAGATCGATTAATATGTATATTTAATAATGTAATTCTGTCAAAAATCTTTTTCATGTCTTCCAAATGCTTTTCAAATGTAGGTGAGAAAATGATTATATCATCCAAATAAGCTAGGATGGTGATGTCTTGCAATCCACTCTTGAAGCGATCAATAAGGCGCTGGAAAGTTGATAGGACATTCCGCAGACTGAATGGCATTCTTTTGAACCTGAAATGGCCGAATGGCGTGACAAATTCTGTTTTGTCACGGTCTTCAACTTTAAGGGGCACTTGCCAATATCCGCTGCTCAAATCTAGAGTGGTCATGTACGCATCATCCAATTTTTGAAGTGGATACCTATCTGGTATTGTTATCGCTGCATACCCGATATTTATTACGTTCTGTTCCTCTCGGTACCAGCACTACTGAACCAGCGTACGCTGGATCGCATTCTTTGATTATATCATTTCTCAGCATTTGCTCCATTTCTTTTTCTAAGAATTATTTCTTTGGTTGCGATAATCGGTAAGGAAGTAACGCTATTGGTCGATCATCATTTAATCTTATTGCCTGCTCGGCATAGGATGTTAGTACCTTATTGAGAAGAAAAAGGTGAGAATTATTCTCCAATAGATCATTTATTTTCTTTCTTTCAGCGGCAGACAGGTTTTGACATTCGCTCTCCTGCAATAGATACTTCTCCATTTCTTCTGTGTTTGATAATAATACTTAAATTGCTCTTGGATTATCAAGAGGATAGCTAACTTATTTTTGATCAGAAAAACACCAACTGGATTCTGATAAGTTCAAAATTAGTTTTGCTTTCTCAACGAAATCAACACCTGATAAAAGATTACTGTTATCATGCTCAGGTATTGTGAAAAATTCAACAGGAATCTCCTCATTTTGTAATTCAACATGAACATCAAATAGTTTAGCGAAAACGATTTTCTCATTTCCATCTGCGAATTTCATCTTAATGTTTCTTCCTTAATGAGGCTGATTCTTATTACAAAGAATTTTATGAAGTCTTTCTCCTGCTAAACTTGTTTTAGCACCTGTATCGATGCAAGCAATGTCATTATGATTAAGAATTCGGACACGTACTCTTGGAAGATCATTGTGATTATTTTGTGTCTCCGCCGAATCAAATTCTGCAGATTTTATTGATGTGACCTGGCAGTTTGGACATCCAAAACATTAAAATGATTCACTAGCTATGGCGTCTTTTTGTTTTTTTGATGTGCTGTTGGCGTTTGGCTTTTCTGATTGACTAGCGGCTACGGCACCTTCGCTATCAGAACGCTCTTTATTATTTCGCACTAATTTCCGGCAATCTGATTCTGAATGACCGAATATTTTACATTTTTGACGCGATTTTTTATCTGTTTTATTTTGAGTTTTTAATTCACTGACCGGTAACTCTGATCTAAGTTCTTTTAATGAATGTTCAATCTCGCGAATTCGCGCTAACAACAAACTAATAGTTTAACATTCGGAGCGTATGGCCGTTGTCGGATATTCCGATTTAAAAGTCCGAATGTTATGTCTATTTGGATTGTCTCATCCAGTTCATACGGTAACTGTGCAACGAGCGATCGAATGTAACGCACAAATTGTTCCGAAGGTTCATTCACTGATTGTTCTCGTGCAAAAACTTGACGAAGTAACAAATAGGCAGGTAACTTACGTGAATAAGTATGACGTAATGCTTCAACAGCTTCATCCCAGGTGTCAACAGTAGGCTTTATTCCCTTCCACCAAGTAGCAGCAACACCCTCTAAAAGTATTGGCAATCCTCGCAAAGCATTTTCGCTGGAAACATTTGCACAATCCTTATACGTGAGAACAGCATGTAAAAATGCTTCCACATCAGCATCAGGTTCACCATTAAAGCGAGATGTGCAATTGACAAAATTTCTCGATGATGGAGCACTCGGAGTCTGACTAGCTGATTTAGTTATAGTAAGTTACCTCAATAGCTGTTGAAATTGTTCATCTGTGAATATAACTCCTGCCTGTTGTTGAGTTGAATCCGTCGTTTCACCCATTGTAGTGAATTTTACAAATTAGCACGGTTGGCGATGCTACACAACACAATGATGCTTGCTTGAGGTGCGGCGAAGCAAGAAGAACAATAGCATGGTGTTAAAGTTTACACGAAAACACCAAAATACGCAATGACCGCACTAATACTTATGGTACCTTGTTCATACTTCACTATTTGGTGAAAAATGTCAAAACTCCAATGAAAATCTGCGTAAACACTTGGGCCCCACGTTGGGCGCCAGTTGTGGTGTAGTTTTAAGATTTATTAGGTTGGGTTCGAGTGAATGAACAGTAATCACTTTATTTTACTTGACATTTTTCAATATTTCACCAAAAACAAATAATTTAATATAATAAGAAAAACCAGCTACCTTCTATGATACAATAGTATATTGTGTAACAAGTGCGATAAGATGTCGATTGCCCACGAGAGCAAAGTTGGGCGCACGAACGAAGTGAGTGCGCTCATTCGCTCAAGTGGGTAATTGACAACACCGCACGAGTTGCAGATACTATTTTTTATTACGAATGTGGGATGAGTATTATTTTGCGTTTGTATTTCCGGACGGTAAATGGTTTGCGTGTTCACTTGTCGCACTCAAATTATACTTGGCGCATTTAAAAAGCGAAGAGTTATTTACCGCCCGGAAAAACGTGCGCAAAGTTGTACTTATCCCGCATGAGTAATAAAAAAATACAATAATATAGATATGATAGTCATAGAGCTTATTCAGCGTGTTCCTCCAGATATAACGCTACATTACAAAGACCATAATTGGATGAGTGAACGAGCGATAATGGCGACGAAAAGCAAAGATGTTTTCTCACGAATCAGTCGACACAGTCATCAACCAGGACGACGTAGTCAACTATCGGATCCGGACATTTGGGCACCGCGATTAAGGCGCGGCTGTTTGGGCTCAGCCATAAGAGCAAGAGGACAAGTGGGCGCGAGTCTATCAGGGCACGGGACCATTTGGGCGCAGAGACATAAAGCGCGAGGACAATACTGTGAATATCACCAAATAATCAATTGTTTCTCCACAGGGGCAACTTGAAAGGGAAATCAAGCATAAAGTACATATATAATAAACAAGTAAATCTTTGCTCTAAGTAATGAGAATAGACAGGTACGTACAATAACGATACACCAGCCTAAAAGAGAACCAAAATTATAAACTGAAATTACCACTTTCTGAAAGACACAGAGCGAATTGAAATCAAAATACATTTAAAAAGATTTACAGCAAAGGTTAGACGTTATTATCATTTCTATTGATATATTCCTTCATAATGCAGGAACCATTCCAAGGCATATTGATCTTATAAGTAAAGTGCAGAAGTTGTAAAATTCTGAATCCCTTCAAAAAAAGATTTCTTCACTTTCATCGTTTTCCAAATTAGGAGAAAAATAAAGGCTATTTGCATTT
The DNA here is from genome assembly GCA_963989225.1 of Dromius quadrimaculatus. Taxonomy (NCBI): domain Eukaryota; kingdom Metazoa; phylum Arthropoda; class Insecta; order Coleoptera; family Carabidae; genus Dromius; species Dromius quadrimaculatus. Next base: position 32,742,405 of record OZ022328.1, on the reverse strand, counting down.
TCTCAATTTTCTTATTATGTGTATCGAAATGTTGTATCATCAAATCTATAAAAAAAAAACAATCGAATAAGTGATTAAAAAAGTAGGTTCTAATTTGGAATAAAAAGTTGTACCTTGTATTTTGAAAACCACGGGTCTAAAAAGATTATTTTATTGTTGAATCAACTAGCCTCATAAAATAATAATATTTTTGACGGCTCTTCAAGCTTCAAGCCCTGTTAGATACTTTATTTATTTTCAATTCAATTATAACATTACATATTATATATTTTTATACAAAGTATCCAACGACGCACACCCACGACACTAGGGCAGCGTAGAAGATCACTTGAGCGCTGCCCAAACACGCTAAGCCACCAGTGCCGGCTAGCCTAATAATATGAAAATTGAAATAATATAATAATATGATGTAGATAAAAATATCAAAATTGTTTGTTAGTCATAATAATAATAGTAATGATTATACCAATCTCTTTGAATCCTATAATTCTTGTATAATATACTCATGAATGTTCAGGAAATTCTACGCTCAAGTGTCTCTGCGCCCGAGTGTCCGGCGCCCAAGTGTCTCTGCGCCCTATCGGCCGCGCCTAAATATCCTAGACCGAGTCAACTATCCCACAGAATTTTTAAATTTACTGGAATTGTCCGGACCACCACCTCACAACTTGCTATTGAAAGAAGGTCCAGTTGTAATCATGTTACGTAACATTATTTAACCTCGACCATGCAATGGAACGATACTTGTAGTGAAAAAGATAATGAATAATGTCATCGAGGCAACGATCATCAAGGGAAAATACAAAAGAGAGGATGTCTTGACTCCGCGTATACTGATGATTCCAACGGATTTGATATTCGATTTTAAAAGATTTTAATTTCCTGGGCTTCTAGTTTTTGCAATGACCATAAATAAATCACAAGGTCAGTCGTTGGAAGTTTGCGGAATTAACTTGAAGTTTTCCCGTCTCGCGCATGGACAACTATGTGTCGCGTGTTCGCGCATCGGATAGCCAACACTTTGTATATTTTTGCATCGCAAAACAATGCAGAAAATATATCTCATCAGAAAGCTTCACATTGATTGAAGACGTTGAACATAGAAGACATTGAACTCATTCAATAAACAAACTAAATTCAAACTGTTTAAGATATAGCCAGTCTTATTGACCTCAATGGATCGAGTTTTAGTAAGACTTTAATTTCTTATATATAGATGGCTGATAGATAGATATAAATGTAACTGATACGAAGTTCACTGAGTCATCTAGTCAATCATATATTAGAAGCAATATTAACATATTATAAACCATTCAAGAACACGACACTCTAGAGATATCAATGTTTCTACTGCAATCCATAGTAAAAACCAAAGTATGAATGACTGTTGCAATACTTAATGTAATAGTATTTTTTTACAATAATTATTGGAATGACCCTTAATCCAAATGAGCGAAAAGTTTGTAATCCAAGCTGAGTAGGACTTGTTCCAACATAATTTTCAGTAATGGAATATGCAAATTTCAAAATAGTGTCAGAAAAACCGCTACGTTATTTTTTTTTCTATTCACCTTTTCTTGCTGAACCATCTGTTACATTCCAATTACGCACCCTGTTTCCATTTTCCTATTTCCCACCTCCCAGCTTGTTACCAATTTCTTTTGCTACAATTTAAATGCATTGATAACTGTTAATTCGAATAAATAGGTTATTTCAATCACATGGCGTTTGTTATTGTCGTATGACAGATTGATCACAATTTTTAATCAAATTGTCGTTCGGACAAGGTCAACAGTTTTGGGTGTGAAAGTTGCCGAAGGTGTCAGTAACTAAAAATATGCAAATTCAATTAGCTGCAACCAATGCAATGACTTAAAAGTCAAGTGAAAACGGATTTTTTCTTAACTTTTTCATTCTGAAAAGTTCAATTGAGTTGAGTGGAGACAGAAAGTTCTTGAGAACAAAAGATCGCGTCAAAAAGTTTTTGTTGCATCGATTTCATTCGATAAATTGAGTGCTCAAAGCCACTTTGCGGGATTAGAAATTGAATTGACGTTGCTCCGACCGTGTGAAGTGTTTGTGAAACTAAGTCTGCAATCGAGCAGCTCAACTCGGAGATTTCTCATAAACTTATCTCCGACCTCGTATTACGGTAACCGTCCAGTACATCAAGGCGAAGTACTGGTCGCTCGCCAGGCACGCACCGACGCGCGTATCGACTCCTGGATCATGTCGACCATCCCAGAAGCAATAAACTTGACGCCGTCCCTCCGACTAACTTTGGCCCGACGCCTCCACCAGAGCCAGTTGACGTCAATGCCGTCATTCCGGAGAACCTGTGGCACAGGCAAGTATATAGTAATTTTTTTTAATGTTTATTTTGAGTATTAGTCTACTTGTACTATTTGTAGTGTTCCTACACAAATATATACATTGTTTTTCACACTTTTCGTTACTGTTCAACGTCGCTTGGACACAGTGGTTGCGGCGCAGTAATTAGTACGTGCGATTCACGTAGAACTTTGTAAAGCGAATCGATTGAGCTAGGCCTTTAATCTTTGGTATCTTTATGAGCCTCGGCGATTGAAGGGCTAGACTTTTTTTCTGGTACTGTTTACTTTGCTAATTATTTGAGTAATAAGGTCAATAAGTACGCAGTTTACCGATTAAGAATAATAGTTTGAAGGCTGAGCTTTGGCAAGGTTTCCAAATACTATGAAAAATCGGTACTGTACTTATTTACTGTGATGCTTTCAAAATTTTCTACATTTGATTGGAAGATCAACCCAAAATATGAATCCGAATTTTCTTTTTAAAATTGAGTTACTACTGGTGATTATCTATTCACTATCAGTTGACAAGTTTGACGTTCTATTGTGAATATTTAATTACAAATGAAGATAAATAAATGAATGCTTTTTCTGTGTGGCAACCAAAATTCAAACTGAATTTGGCGCGCTAGTTAGCTAAGGGAAGATAGGATAAATAGCGTTAGGGAGAAAGAAGGGAAGAACGGTTGTAAGAATATGGCGTAATAAAATAGAGTTGAACAAAGTGTAATGTTTCAATTCAGAAATATATTGCCCATCGGTGTGGGATATCAAAGCAAAAATCTGTGTTTAAGTACGCGAGTGTGATAGTTTTGGTCAGCGTGTACCAATAACGAGATTGGAAAAAAGAAAAAACCCAAAGTAAACATGTCGTACCACGATGGTAATAACAGTGGAGACGACAGCAGAAATGATGAAAACAATAAAGAGGCGATAATAATTACTCCAACAGCGATGCAGAGTATTATCGCGAATGCAATCAGTGCAGCATTGGCAAATTTGCACGTCAGTGAACAACGACAATTACGTGTACCATTGTCAGACATTAGCTCTCAAATTCTTCATTCAGTGGTGAACTTGAGGAAGACGTCGAAAATTGGTTACGGCGTGTCGATATTGTACAGAGAAACCATAATCTGAGTGACTCGACGGTAGCACTTTTGGCGACCAGCAAACTTATGAAGAGAGTGGAAAGCTGCTATAATTCGCAAGCAGAGTTAGCTGAACTACCATGGGTAGAATTAAAGAAAAAATTGAAGTTGACTTTCAGGTCAGTAACTGACAGACTGACATTATTTGATATCATGCAGGCACGCAAATGGCGTAAATCCGAAAAGATTGAGAACTTTTTTCATGATAAGATGAAAATGCTAAACTCTCTGAATCTAACTTTTGAAGATGCGATTTTGCACATAATACGTGGAATTGATAATACAATATCACGAATCCACTTGAAGAGCCCGAATTTCACAGAGGAACTTTTAGTTGCAATGAAATCGTATTCGCATGAACTACCAGCAGTAACCACGAGTGGACCGTCCACCACAAAAATAAAGAAATCTGAAAAATCTGAGAAGGATAACCGCAGCAAAGAGAGCAGCTCGAGCGCTTTCCAAGTAAGATATTACAATTGCATTCAGCTGGAGCATTATGCATCAAATTGTACGCAAGAGCAAAGAGAAAAGAGTGCATGCTTCAACTGTAACGAAACGGGACACCGGAATAGAAATTGTCCAAAGAAAAAGAAGGACGATGCTGGTTCCGTGCAATTGACGCAATCAATGTCTAAACATTCGTCAACCTCACCAGCGTATATTGTTGAACAAGAATTTCATGCAATAATTAATACCAGAAGTACTGCAAACTTGACGCGTGAACACGTTCAGAAGAAGACGAACCTAACACTTGAACCGAACGTAGAAACCTACACCGGGTTTGGAAAATCGAGTATCCAGAGCCTAGAACAGACACAAGCAATCGTACGTATAAATAACTATTCGTATAACTCAAATTTTTCTGTTATACCAGACTCAGCAACTACTCGAGATATGATACTATGCGAACAATTTTTCAAAGTAGCCACTGTCACCTTTGGACGTGGCAAAAATGTAGTCAAGCAGCAGGAAGATAACTTGCATGAGGTGAACGAGATAATGCTGATATCAACAGAATCAAGTGAACCAGTCATTGTTGTGAACCTATACGTCAAGAGACAACTTTATCAATTGCTGGAGGAATATGGAAATGACTTACAAAATCCAGAGCCAACCGTGGAGGTAGGAGCTACAATCAAGCTTACAGAGCAGCAGCAGGTTAAAAAAATTGTAGACAATCTTCTTCAAGAAGGTATAATACGTCCTAGTAAATTGAATTATTGTAGTCCAGTTGTATTGACTAAACGTAAATCAGGAGACTTTATTGATAAGTTAGGAAACCGAAATTATTATGCTTTGTTAGATTTGAAAAACAAATTCCATCACATTCGAAAGGCTGATGATTCCATTTAGTATACGTCATTCGTGTTACCTTTCGGACAATATGAATATGTAAATATGCCCTTTGGTTTGGCAAATGCTCCAAGTTGTTTCCAAAGATACATTAATTCTGTGTTAGCTGATCTTGAACGCTCTGATGAGGTCGTGGTATATATGGATGACTGTGTTATACCAACAGAAAGCTTGGAAGAAAATTTTGTAATTATTAAGAAGATTGCAAAACTTTTTCCGAGAAACGGGTTGAAGTTGCGAATTGATAAGTGCCGATTTTTTATGAGGTACATTCAGTATCTCGGATTCCACATTAGTTTTGATGGTATATTCGACCTGGGACAGAGAAAATAAAAGCCGTTGTCAAATTCCCTGAGCCTAGAAGTCTTCATGACGTACAAAGCTTTATAGGACTAGCAGGATACTTCCGGCGTTTCATAAAATATTTTTCCACCATTTCGAAACCTTTGACCGACCTGACGCGGCAAAATATTCCGTTTGAATCCGGTTTAGAGCAGAGGAATGCGTTTGAGAAACTTAAGAAAGAGTTAACATCGGAGCCGGTTTTGCGAATATTTGATCCTTAGTTAGAGCCCGAACTACATACCGACGCGAGCGCAAAAGGATTCGGTGCAATCTTGTAACAAAGACAGGTTACTAGTAAATTCCACCCCGTATGTTATTATAGTGCAAAAACATCCGAATCTGGAGCCGCATATCATAGTTTCGAGTTAGAAGCTCTAGCAATTATCAAAGCTCTAGATAGATTCGGTATGTATTCATTAGGAATCGAATCTACTATCGGGGCCGATTGTAGTGCTTTGAAACAAACCCTAAGCAAACGCGACATATGTCCATGCATAAATAGATGGTGTCTGAAGCTACAAGAACTCCATTAGAATATCGTAAGGGCGACCGACTAACTCATGTAGACGCTTTGAGCCGTAATCCGGTTATGCTTGTAGAAGATGATTTAATCACTAAATTAAAATATGCTCAACTTGCCGATCAAGAATTAAAACTTATTTATAGAGGCGTGAACAGCGGTGATAAAAAACGAATAAGTGACTACAAAATAATAAATGGTCTTTTATTTCGTAAATGTGATAAAAGCTCGTTATTAGTTGTCCCAAAAAGTATGCGATGAGCGGTAATGAGCGAATATCATGATAAAAATGCTCAGATGGGTAGTGAAAAAGTGGTCGTTGCCATTAAGCAACATTACTGGTTTAAGAATTTAAGAAAATATGTAGAGCAACATATCAAGAATTGTTCAGTTTGTTAACAGTTTATAAAAAAAATAAGTCCGAAAGAATGTTACATATGCCCGATAAAGGAGACACTCCTTTCAAGATCATTTATTTGGATCATTTCGATCCATTGAGCCGTACCTCTAGAGGGAACAAACACGTATTAGTAATTGTAGACGCCTTTTCTAAATTTATATTTTTGAAGCCATTCAAACAAACTGATAGTAAAAGCGTAATTAAATATCTTGAAACTGTTTCTTCAATATTTGGAAACCCTGATGTGATTGTTACCGACAAAGGCACAGCCTTAACGTCATATAGTTTTAGTAATTTTTGTAATCTAAGATCTATAGGACATGTCAAAATAGCTGTAAGTACCCTCCTAGCGAACGGTCAGACTGAACGTTACGTTCAAACTTTAGCTAAATGTAGTGACGCCGAAGACTGGGATAATAGCTGTGAATTTGTGCAAACAGTAATGAACAATACATTACAAAAGTCCATTGGTACTACACCAAGCAAACTGTTATTGGGTTATGAACTAGATTATTTAGATGACCTAAGAAAAAGAGATCTTGTAAAACATGTAAACCTTGATGAGTCACAATGGACCGCAAACTTTAATGAAACTAGGCGCAGAGCAGCAGATCGAATTAAAGTATTCCAAAACTACAATGAAGTTCGCGCAGACTCAAAACGTATGTCTGAATTTGTTCATAAAACCGGTGATTTAATATACTCAAAAAGGCCGCGATTGATTACTCGTGGTGAAAGTACTTTTGTTCCCAAATTTTGTGGCCCATATATTGTTACTCAGGTATTAGAAAACAGTAGGTACGTTGTCGAAGATGTACCAGGTATGCAAGACACCCAACGCTTTTATACCACAATCTGTTCGTCCCAAAACATGAAGTTATGGTGTCCAGATGATGCAACAGTCGAAGAAGACTGTCTGTCAGGCGGGCCGAGCTGTGGCAACCAAAATTCAAATTGAATTTGGCGCACTAGTTAGTTAAGGGAAGATAAGATAGATAGCGTTAGAAAGAAATAAATGAAGAACGGTTGTAATATGGCGAAATAAAATAGAGTTGAACCACGCCGGTGAAACGCTATGCTATCTCCCTATACCAGCTGCGTCTCAATATCTTATCGCGTTAGAGAGAGAGGTTAAGTGTGTGAGATGGAAGATAGTAGGCATCTTTCTCAATGCATTTAGCATTTGCCACTATTGAGTTTGCAGCTAGTTTTGTGATTCGAAGCTTAGAATTTTTGATTATTTAACTTTAGAATCGGAAAAAAAGTGTTTTAGTCTCAATCGCAATAGTGGGTACCCAAGCTGTAGGGGAAAAATATTTATTTCCAGTGCTCCGAAGTACAAAAAGACATGATAGAAGCGGAGACGTGTAATACCGCGAAAAGATTTGTTATTCTCATTTAATCTTTTTTTTTGAGATATTTTTGTTTATTATTATTATTATCAATTTATCAGTATTTATTCGTGAATATGTGAATGAAAAAAATGATGTTTATGATACTTTTTACTATTTCTTTTATTTATTCCTCCTATGTCAATCAAATGATATTGAAGAAAGTCAATTATGGAAAATCTGATATGAACATCACGGGACTTACTTGTACATCATTTGATATACAGGGTGTAACAGAAATAAGTACATTAATTTTAACCAGTGATAGTTCTCGTCAAGCCTAACAATTTTTCTCAGTCACTTTTTCCGAATTCTTATCTTTTTTGAGCATTTTTCATCCCCTATAACTAAACGAGTCGTTCAGGTGCATAGTTATCGGATCCAGTAGCAGTTGCAATAGAGCAATAATTGATTTTGACATATGTAAGTTATCAATTCCCTCAAATAAATTGTGAAATGAAACCGATTAATAATTATTAATTCTGTCTACGATTTCACGGGCAGTTTAGGATTAGCTCAGCGAATTTATTTGGAACGATCTCCGAATTGTAATTTTTCACTGAAAATTGATTTATTGTGGTTATGCTAATGTATTTAATGTCAAAATATTATACACTTATACATAATGATGAGAATACCATGGGATATTTAGAACTTAACGTTTATCTGAAACGTAAAACAGCAGATGAGATGAATGAAATACAATGATTTATAAATGAAGCACCTGTGTATTAGTTTCTCTCATATTATTACAAACTTCACACTCAGGTCGTTTCAATAAAGTATGCCCCGTGAATTGATCTGCTTAATAAGAAAATATTTAATATCAATTACCAAATTCAGTTTAATACATTTATAGGTTATATTTTCTGTTCTTTAAGAATAGAATCTCCAAAATTTCATGTAGCAATACTTCTATTGAATTATTCAGTGAATTTATTAACTAAGAATTGCATTCCATTTAATATTCCACCGTTTTCTTTGAATAAATCGTTGAATGATTTTCTCTTCATGTTTCTGATGAAGTAAATTCGGAACAGCAACTACTTTTTGAACTGCTCGTAGATGGCAGCACAATCTGACACTCCTGACCTCCTGACACAGTTTCAGACAATTCAAATCAGCTAATTCGAGTGCAATGAACTTGTGCAGTCAATCTTATGTTTAAGAAATGTACTATCCGAAAATATACATGAAATCCCTAAATAAGAATCAAATTTCTTAAAAATGACATATAAATACGACTAAAAGACCAAATTGTTGATTACAGAGACAAATTAGTAAAACTTCCAACATCTGCAAAAGTAGAATTATCGAGGTGGGCGAACATGAATGTATTGCCAAAATACTAATATTCTTTCAGTTTCAAATGAATGATTGACAAAACTACGATGGCTCAAAGTTGCAAAATTCTCCTTTCAATCGACAGCTGTCATTCTTCCAGCAAATGAGGAACATTCAGTTTGAACCATAGGCGCACTACGAAATTTTTGACCTTTGATGAATTTTTACTCTATACCCAGAGGATTTACGAAAGAAAGGTAATAAGAAAAATTGTTATGCTTGACAAATTGGATGACAGGTTGAAATTATGGTACTCACTTCTGTTACACCCTATATACACAAATTTATTCAATAAAGTTTTCTGTCACTTCAGATTATAATTGATATAATTTTAATAATATCTTGACATGTGCAATGTCAAACAAAATCAAAAAATTTACAACAGATTATCATTGCCTATTCATACTAAAATTACAGATAACCATTCTGATACAACATCAAGTTTAAATTCTGAATTTCATCATCCTACGGTTGATCATTCTAAATTTATTAAAAGAATTTGAAATAAATTTCAAGTAAAGTGCACTTCCGGTGCAGACGATTGGAACCATAATGCGAGGTGCACAACTAGATCCTATATCAGTTCTAAATACAGAATTTCAACATGATACTTTCAACCAGGTTTGAGATTTGCGAGTTACGAACGCAGGAACATACGTACCGACATCAAGCCGAGAATAGTCAAAATGGATTTAGGGATTCTCAAAACGGATACTCCCATCAAAATATAGATAGGTGAATTTTATCGGTATCACAATACTTTCTTGTACTTATGTAGTGCAAGTAAGAATTTAACATAATTTATTAATTTCAACTATCTATCACTTTCTTCCAAAAAAATGGAATATACTAAAAATAGAAGATTATTTTCAATCATAAATGAGTCAGGTGATAGCGGGATATATGAAATCATGATAATTTAAAAAAATGGAAGAGTATTTATACAGAATTTGAAATCAAGAATAATTTATCATTCATCAAAACTCTGAAAAATGTATAGATTACCATTCATTAATTTGACACAGGACGTTTTGGGTGTCAATTTATTCAAGTGAATCAAGACTTCTCACAAAATGTGCATTTGTTCCTTTGCTGGAAGCAATAAGAATTTCTGTATTTATTTGAAATAAATCCATGATTTTTATTTTTAAAAATCGCAGGATAAATCATTTGATTTGGAATAAATACAACCTGATCAATAATAAATAAACTAAGGGTCGGCTTATACAAAGCAAATTAAATATTTAATCGTGATTAAATATTTAATTCAGAATTAATTCCATTTTTTGACGTCATTCTACCTCGATTAGAAAAAAAAACAATAGATTAATGGCAATTAAATTAATTCACGATTAAATTACATTTAATTCAAAATTGAATATTGAATGAGTTTATAGAACCTCAATTAGGAGTTATTCGTGATTATCTTCAACTTTAATTTAGAATTAAGTTGAACGTAGTATCTCCCCCGATTAACTTTTGCAAATTGACAAATTATGTCACTTTTTTCATAACATATTTGTCTGATACTCGAAAATTGATAAAATATGAATAAAAAATTGGATATAAATAATTTGTATGTTATTATATATCATTATTATCATCTTCTGATGATGAATTAAGTGAAAAAAGTTCCCAGGTGAGATCTCTAAGAGAACTTCTTGATAATGAGAATTTCAAACTCAGATTTTGTATTGAAAAATGCAGTATTTTGTTCTTGCGATATTCAATTGGTGCTGGAATGAAACTTGCCACACAAAGAAAATCTATTCCAGCTCATCAAACTTTACCTACGATACAATTCCAAGCTACCAGTGCTTTCAGCAATTATTAAACGATTCCTTTGCAGTGCCTAAATCTACTGCTAGTAATATTATCAAATATACAGTGCGTAAAGTAGTACAACCAGAGCCTCTATTTATAAAAATACCTACTTCAGAAGAGGTTTAAGCTGTGAAATTGGGTTTCTGTAGGATTCGAAGAGTACCTGGAGTAATAGGAGCAACATATTGCATTCACATGAAAATAAAATTTGCTGGTGGTCCTGGAAGAAAGATTTTCATAGATCGGAAATATTTTTGCAATGAATGTACAAGCTGTATGTGATGTAGATCTAAAAATACGGAATAGAGTTTATATGGCCTGGAAGTGTGCATAACAGCAGTATTCTTAATGACAGTTTTATGTGCTGATCTGGAGGATGGACGTTATGGTGAAGATTTTCTACTAAGTGAATTTATTTGTCATTCTTTCATTTAAACGTCTTGACTAAATCCACGAACCGTAGCAGAAGAAGCATATAACAATTCGCATAAAACAACTGAAAGCACTATTGAAAAGAGTTCTAAACTAAAACTCAAAATCTATTGTTGTTTGTTGTGCGTTGCCTAATACAATAATATGATCATTAATGACGAGCTGCCAATCGCGCTAGAAATTGCACGCTGGAGTTAAAGAGCCAGAAATCTTAGTAAACTTTAATGAAAACACTGCAATTTGTACTGCCTCAATTGAGACCCAATCTACTTGAGATATTTATTTATTGACCATACCACAAGAAATTTTTTTATAGAGTGCACACATTCACGTGATAAAAACTTAGTTGAGTAACATTGTTTGAGTTTAAACTGCTTTGTGCTCCTGGAAACCGAAAATACTGCAGAATCTTTCAATCGCTATATCCCAAACTTTCACTTTCCCTTTCAAAGACGCTCCATCGGTGATTTTATTTTCAAGCATAGATCTGAGTCAATAGAAAAAAGGAAACTGTAAGAAATCACCGTAACGATTTATAGAGGATGAATAATGAAAAAATGAAAATATTCTGAGTTCAAAAACAGCAAAAATATTCTAATTTCAAAACAGCAAAAATATTTTTAGTTCCTTCTACGGACTTAAAAAAAAAACAAACAAACTCACAGATCGTGTTAGACAGTTGTGCTAACGGACTTAGCACAAAAACTCCACTTAAGCTCGCCGCACACGATGCAATTTTTCAAGCAATTTTGTTCACTTGGCGCCGCACTGGGTGCCACGCTTGCTACGATGCAAGAAATTTGGTGCGATGCGGGGTACTAGACTTACCACGAGACTTGTTTTCCAAGATAGGTTCGGTGCTATTTTTCGCACTTGCTGCGCCACTGACTGCTGTCCACAGCCAATCAAAGCAGACAACGAAATCACGTGATTACATCACTGAGTTGTATGTCGCATCAGGCCTCGTTAGTACATTGTGTTTTGTGGTGTTTTAAGATACAAATAAGTAAAAATTATGGCTAGTGGAAATTAGGTAATGTTTACGTACCCTAGCTCAGGGTGTATACCAAAAAATTAAATGAAAACTCCCTGACTTCCAGGTTTTCCAGGTTATTTTCAATAAAATTCCAGACAGTAAAAAACAAAAGTTTGATACAATTCTACATATAATCACAGATTAATGTTGCAATTCTGTGTGAACCCTATAAATCTGTGAATTAAAAACAAAATCGCAACGAACTTGATATCATGAACGAATTTACATTAATCGACAAGAGTAAATGTACTTTAATAAATATTTTTTTCATGAATTTATAGATTTGGAGACTTATAGATTTGCACAGATGGCCCTAGTATCTTAAAGAGTGAAAATATACTTTTATGAGTGATAATGCATAAATATCCTATGATGTATTTTTTCCAGACAAATATCAGAAATTCCCTGACGATTCCATGACATTTCCAGTTTATCTAAATTCCCTGACATTTCCAGGTTTTTTACGTTTGGTATACACCCTACTAGCTCGTCAAACAAAATGTTGAAAACTCTGCGGCCTTGATGCCTTCTCAAAAGTCACTCTCTTGACCAAAGTTTTTTCTTCTTTTTTTTTCTGTCTCGTAATTCGCAAGCTATAACTGCAGCAAATGCTCCTGCTCTTCTCCGACGATTAGTTTCGGCAACATCCATACTTGTAATGTGAAAATCTACCAAGTCTACGTTCTAGTGTCAGAATGAGTGGCGCAGCTTGCATCGTGTGATGCGAGAATAAGTGTCACACCAAGTGTACCTCAAAGTGGCCCAGTGCGCAAGAAAACTTGCTGCAAATTAAGTGAACAAAATTGCATGGAAAATTGCCTCGTGTGCGGCGGGCTTTAGACGGTGAACACTCTGGAGATGACGCTCGATATTGGAACTGGAAGCGTACTCTGGGACGGCTGCTCAGAAGACTGGATTTACAAAGAAGTGACTTAAGTCGGCCAGAAGGCCTTATTCATACCCAAATTTTAATGAAACCTTACTTAACATGTTTTGAAATTGAACTCATATTAGCGCTAACAGTAATGTGAAGAAGACATACAGAAAAAAGAAGAAGTAATTTTACAAATACAAATTTCATAACATTAACAAATTCCTATTACTCTCCTGTCAGATACATCCTTTCCTGATTTCATTTCCTTAACATTAAAATTGTCCAAAATATTTTTTTTATCAGTCGGTAATATAGATTATGTCGGTAAGTTGAAACTGTCAAATGTCAGGTGTTTTCATTTGTGTATGGTCAAAGGTCACGAACATAGCATCAAAAAATATACAATATACAACATATTTACAGAACAACGGTTGATTACATTCAGATTTTATTACAGTAAGACACAAGACATAAATACAGATCATACAATATCAGCTGCTTTTGATTTTAGGTGTTTTCAAAACCTAATCTTATTCCACCACATGTGAAATATATTAAAACGGATTCAATGCAGCTAATGACTGATAAACTAACGGTAAGCGGTGTTGTATGTTGAAGCAGAATTACAGAATCTAAAATTTACAGGGTGTGCAAGAGGTAAACTAATTTTGATGGACTAAAAAATTATTGACGGTAGCAGAAGGCTCTGGGATGTGCAACTGGGACGGATTTTGGGGCCTAATTCGTCACAAACTGTTATTTGTTCCGTTCAATATTAAATTCATCCCTTAATTAACTCATAATTCATCTTTTCTATGTTCATGAATTCAAATTTAGATTAATTGCTAATATTTTGTCCAACTTTCCATTTTTTTTAGCTATTGGAGTAATCTTATTCATTAAATTGGAATTATTGGATTGTTCTATTATGGAAAGAGAAAATCCTACCTGTTTTCTTCTTAGTACATTTAATTATCACTGGCTTCGTTTAAAGGCACGATAAATAGTAAGTGCTTATCACATACAATGTGTATGAGAAAAAATTGGCAGCGTTACCTTTATATTTGGATGAGCTGGCAAAGCAGTCATTTGCCACTCTAACAATTGCAGTTAAAATCAATTCAAATCCCAAATTACACCGCCCGTGGACTAGTCCTTACCGGGTTCTTGAAAATTAAGGCATGAATAATTCTTGTATTCAGCAAAAAGTGTTTCGAGACAAACATCTTGTAGTACACGCTGATCGGATGAAACCGTGTCACTATCTAGCGGTTGGAAGCGAAAGTCGCTAAGAATTTCAAGATACAATTTGGAGGTCTATCAGTGTTGAAATCGCAAGATGCACGAGTGGGGCATATCGCAAAGCTGCAAGCTCAAGGACGTAGTAACGAAATGACGGAGCTACCATAAATAAGAATACACCGCTCAATGACGGAGCCTTTATTCGTTGAGAATGGAGCTGGCTGGACTAAATATTGTACAGCTGGCAGTACTTATGATAGGATGTGAGATGGACGGATTTCGCAAGGATCTACCACAAACCTAGACTTTTGTCAAGAGAAAGGAGATCGCCTGAACTTTTCACGTTGACCCCTTTGACGCTGGAAACTCCGTACTGGACATCGAAGATGCGGTAACCGTCAACTTTATAGTCGAATCGGCTCAGTTGAGAAAGGCAAATCAATCACAAGGCCAACTCCCCATCATGAGTTACCACCGCGGAAAGCCCAGAAAAAGGCACTTTTCGAAATCCGCTCCTTGAGAGAAATTGTAATGTTAGGATGGTGTAGTGTAGCATCTGTAACTTATCACGGGGAGGAGGTGGGTACTGTCAAGAAGTCTAAAATACAGGAGTCTCAACGATAGTGATGGGGATGAGGCGAGAAAGAGGTGCAGCAAATCGTTAAATCTGCTGGCTGCGCCGCGCAGCCAAGCAGCGTTTCTCCAGCGCTTGTATATCTATCTAGCGTTCTGAAGTAAAATGTGAGTGGTATATTTGCGCCAGTTTGAAAACAGCCTTGCTGGCTGTTTCTGATGTGACGTCATCTTTGCGCATACTTCTCCCATAAGAAATATATGCGCGGTCCGATTTCCAGCCAGATTTTGAACCAGCCAGATTTTAGTCGAGTGAGGAGGAGAGGAGGGAATAAGTCAAGTGAGGAAGAGATGAGGGTGTAAGGCGAGTGGGAGGCACAGGTTTTCGAGTAACAATTATTTTCAAAAGAAAAAAAAGAAAAAAATTCTTAAATCGTCCTGGAGTGACCTTTCTATCACAGAATCACTTCCAACCTAAATATCTCCGGTATTGAGGGTCGTAGAGATCCAAAAGTGCCAAATTTGGATTCATCCCAGTGGCCACAACATTTTTGACGGGTGTCAAATAGAGGTATCATTTGACGGGTTAGGTTTCGTGGGAAGCCCAAATTTCAAGTGACCTTAAGATAACATCCAAATTCAAACTGGCAAATCTCTAATTTGAAAGGGCACAGAGTTGTATGATTCTTAATTCTAGGTTCATCTTAGTATGATCTACATTTACGACGGGTCACAAATAGACGTCATATTCAACAGGCAAAAAGAAAAATAGGAGTTAAACATAACAGAATTATGATGTTTTTCATTTTGGTATTTGATCGTTATTAATAAATGAACAGTCATTATTACATTTCAATTCTATAAGTTGAATTTTATTACTAGAAAGCTCTGGATAGCACCTCTGCAGATTGTTTTGGACTTTGTGGTCAAGTATTCCGATCAATGATCTTCATCGAACATCACAAAAATATGATTGCAGTCATCAGGATCAATATACTTATGCAGAAATTTCTCACAGAGATCACATGCTCCAGATGCTTGTGTTAATCCAAATGTCCAAACTTTATGGATTGTCACCACAGTAATTGTTAAATGTTCTTGTTTCGATAGGAATCCAACGACAGCAAAGCGTTCTTGTGACGTTAGTGAATTGAAACAATAACGATGAAAAATGTAGGCTGCGCTTGGCACTTGTACCAGTTCCTTATCAATTTGGCAAAACACATTGTCTCACACTACACAGACTCTGTAATTACCTTTGTCGTAGTAAAATTCCAACCAACTTTGATGGAACTGGTTTGAGTGGACTATATGAGCACTGGGCATTCTAAATTAGCACACTGCTTAGATGCTCACTGTATATATACAAAATTGAAATTTTTATAACTACATTAAATTTTCGCAATAAACAAAATAACTATGCAAGAATGATACATTATATTTTCATTTAAACACCTGTACAATTAATTGCTTATCCTGGTTGTGGTACAATTCTTTATCACTACATTAGAGAGTTTTTGCAAGCCACCGCTAATGAAACGTCAACGCTATCATCAAAAACGATTTTCTTTGGGCACCGTTACTGAAATTGATAAATAAATTCATTGTTATGTTATTGATGTTTGCTAACACTTGAAGTTTCCAGTGAAGACACTATGATTCAAGCTAGCACTATTGAGCGAGCATTCTCCAGAAAAATTGTTTTCTACGTTAACGTTACCGTATCAATGACGGAGGCTTGCAAAAAGTCCTTATTATATTGTAAACAAAACAATTATACTCATTTTTCTTGCAACACATCCATGTTGCATTATAAAAGGTCAACTCCTTTTGAAACAGAATATCCTATTGCACGTGCTGTGAAACAACTCCTCCTTTCTACATCATATTGTGAACAAAGTAAATAAATGCATCATTTTTCCGCAATCGTATATCTTTGTTACAAGATTAACTTCTTTTGAAAGTCCGGGTTACTTCGAACGTATTCAAACCGAATCAAGAGAATACTTATTTGAAGTTGAGTTCAAATCGCTGATAAGATGGCATCTACTCTCGATCTACTGAACTTGATAGGAGCTGGTTATTATAAGAAGATAGTCGAGTTGATTGTTGGACAAAAATACGAAATTCTTGAAGCCAAGTCAATAAAAAAGGGCAGAACACGAGCCTTCTACATATTCTGCAGGATCATCGGCAAAGAAGCGACCTACAAAGCTATCAACGAAATATTGTGCAACTTGTGACATGAATATTGATCAAAATAAATATAGTACACATCTCAAGAGCAGTTTGCATAGATCCAAATGTTGTACAGTCCATGCGAGCTGCCCGGATATCTCAATCATTCAATCCGCCTTAAAAAAGAGAATAGTATCTTATAAAATTGAAAATGGAAACTTCTTGGATACAGAAATCTATTTGAGCAACATTAAAGATACCGTGCTGGATTCAACTGAACAACAGAGGAAAAAATATCTTGCCATCGAATTCAATGAGGAGCTTTTTGGTCTCTATAAGGATATTAAGAAGGACAACACCGTTGAGGAAGAGTTGAAATCATTCAATACTAGATTTATGACCGTTCAACAGTCAACAAACCTTTCCGACTAATATGACCAGTTGCCTGCTGTTATGGAAATAAAAAGTAGTGAGTTTCAGGTAAGATCAATGAATAAAAATCGATAAAATTCTAATTTCCTTTCTGTACTTTCATAGGAACGGGACTCTGGGTAAGCACTCGTTATGGTGAAACATCTGGAAATCAATATCAACAAGTACACGCCAATAGCTGATTCTTCTTTCATTGAGCTACCAGCTGACATCAAAAACAAGATGGCTTGCGTTAACGTGCTAAATAATGACGAGATGTGTTTCAAATGGTCCATTCTTGGTGCTCTACATCCTCCCCACAATAATCCTGGACGAATTACCCACTATCGATCGTATGCAGATGAACTGGATTTCACGGGCATAGATTTTCCTGTCTCTATTAAAAATATTCGCAAGTTTGAAATTTTAAATCATATATCAGTTAATGTGTTTGGCTTTGAGCGAAATTCTGAAACTTCAAAGCATGATATTGTCGGTCCATCACATCATACTCAAAATAAACAAAATGTACATATAAATTTATTATATATAAGTAAAGATGATGTTGGGCATTATGTTTTAATTAAAGATTTATCTTGTTTGGTGTCTGCACAAATCAATCAACTTGAACACAGAAAACGGATTTGCGATGGCTGTTTGATGAAATTCAAGTGAAGAACGCTTGCAGAATCATCAACGTTTTGATTTTGGGCAAGTCGTTACAATTTTACTTTCTGAAGATGAAAAAATTTGAAAATTCATACGTAACGAGAGAGAATTAGAGATTCCTTTTGTTATTTACGCTGATTTTGAGTCACCACAAATTCCTGTCCAAATCTATTCGCCAAATCCAGACCAATCATTCACGAACAGTACGCACATTTATAAACCGTCTATTATATAAAGTGTTCATACTATGATTCATTGAGTAAATGCCACATACACAAAGGCGAAGATACGTCACACATATTTGTTCAATGTATTGTGGATAAAACTGAAGATATCTATACGAATCATTTGAAACTCATTGTTCCTCTCACAATGCCACTCGCGCCTCAGGATGAGCAAAATTTCAATTTGGCCAGAAGCTGTCACATCTGTGAAGAAGAATTTACCGTTGACGATGACAGAGTAGGAGACCATTGTCATTTGACTGGAGTATTCAGGGGCGCGGCTCAGTATGAGTGCAATTTGAATTATAAATTTCCTAAATTTCTACCAGTATTTTTTCACAATTCAAGCGGATATGATTCACACTTGTTCATCAAAGATTTGGCATTCAATAATGACAGAATCAACATAATACCAATGGAATAATGAGCGATATATATCGTTTTCAAAATCAATTCTCGTTGATGAGATGCATGACCGGAAGATCTGTGTACAATTAAGATTCCTAGACTCTTTCAAATTCATTGGAAAATCGCTCGATGGTTTGGCAAAAAATCTAGCTCCAAATTAATTCAAAGAGACAGCAAAATATTTTACAGACGTCGAACAATTGAATCTTGTCACTGAAAAAGGCGTTTTCTCGTATCAACATATGGATTTGTTTGCCAAATTGGAAGAATCAAAATTACCCGAGATAGATGCATTCTTCAACATAATGAATAGATCACCTATTTTAGATAATGATTATCAACATGCAATCGATGTTTGAAGCTGTTTCGAGTGTGGAACAATGGAAGATTACTTGAATATCCATCTCAAAACAGACGTATTAATTCTCTCGGATAATTTTCAAAATTTTAGACACGTTCGTATGGGTGTGTATCATTTGGTTCTGCACCCTCGCTAGCCTGAGATGCAATGCTCAAATACACAAAAATTAATTTGGAACTCCTCACAGACGCAGGCATGTTGTATTTTGTTGAACAAGCAAATAGTTTATATGTTGAGACTTATGGCACTAACACGCCCTCCTCCTATATTGTCTATTGGGATGCTAATAACCTTTATGGAATGGCCATGTCAATGCATCTCCCTACATCTAGCTTTAAATGGCTTGAACAAATTGAAAGTTCAGGCATAAAATCGGTGACGAGCACTGCTGACACCGGCTATATTTTGGAAATTGACTTGGAGTATCCTGAAAACCTGCATGATAAACACAATGATTCACCATTTTGTCCCGAAAATATCGTGCCACCTACTTCTAGGTTCAAGAACGAGAAATTCATTCCAAATTTTAATAATAAGTCAAGATATATAATCCATTATCGCAATTTATAGCAAACTCTCGATAATGGCCTCATTCTATCCAAAATTCATCGTGCTCTTGGTTTTGATCAGTCAGATCGGCTCAAAAAATATATTGACTCAAACACAAATTTACGTACTTTGGCGCAGAATGATTTCGAAAAAGATTTTCACGAAGTGATAGATGATTCGTTGTATGGCAAGACAATGGAGAATCTGGATAAGAGAGTTGATGTTAAGCTTATCACAGATTGGGAGAAAATTGACAAAAAAAAAGTGCGGAATGCAAATTGCAAAACCAAATTTTCATAGCTTATCGATATTTTCGGAGAATCTAATCGCAATCCAAATGGACAAATTAAGAATTAAATACAATAAACCAGTTCACCTAGGTTTTACCGTCCTAGAATTGTTCAAATATCACATGTACGATTTCTATTATGAGGCAATGAAAAATAAATACAAGGATAAATTAAAATTACTTCACACCGACACTGATTTACTCATTTACGAATTCTAAATTGACATTTATGAGGAGATGAAGCAAGACTTGTCTGAATTTGACACATCAAATTTTCCACCCAACAATCAATTCGGTATGCCACTGGTCAACAAAGGCGTGCTGGGAAGATTCAAAGATGGAATAGGCGGCAAAACTATATGGGAATTTCTAGAATTACGTAAGAAAATGTACTCAATCAAAATGCAGGGCACTGAAATAAAGCAAGCAAAAGGTATTGAGGGACAGGTAGTGAAGAATGAACTATCTCATGAGGACTATAAACAAACTTCATTCACCAATCGAGTCACCCAAGCAAATCAGAATATTTACAAATCGATTTAACATTTTGTGCACACACAGAAACAGAAAAAAATATGTTTATCGGCAAACGATGATAAAAAATTTCTATTAGAAAATAGCACAGACACATTATCATGGGGACATTCTAGGATATAAGTGGATTATATATAGAATATTTTCACGGTAAATCTTTTTATCCATGTAGGAATTATACTTTCTATCAAATCCTAATCATTCAACGAAATGTTAATTGTATAATTTTCTCTACCAAATATAGGCCTGGATGCTTGATTTCCTGGATCTCCTGTTCGTTAAACCTGCCAGTTAGTTCCTGCCCCGTCTCATCTTTGAGTATATAGGTGACAGATAAGGCTGGTTGAGTTATCTTGAGTCTGAATATTTCAGTGGTCCAATTTGGCCAACCGTTCCTCTCAAATATCTATTTGTTCTTACTTATGCAAACATGATCACTTACAGCATATTTTGCAGCACCTGCTACTTTTGGATGACTGTGCATAGTAGAATGTTTGGTATTATTGTATTTCGTAACCAATCTATCGATATTATCCAGCCATCAGTACGATCCCTACAGACTGAATTGTCCTCAAATACTTGATTCCAGCGTACGATTGAATCTCTTGACAATGCTTGCTTTCTTCACACTAAACGTTGAATAATGATTGATGGCAAATTTTTCAATCAACTTTTTGAAATGCTTATTGTAGAACTCCTTCCCTACGTCAGTCTGCAGATTTTTAGGCATAAATCCATCCTCGAGTATTCGATGTATTGCAATACTAACATCCTTCCCTGTTCTTGATTTAACAGGTATAGCCCACGCTTTTTTCGAGAAGGCATCAATAACGGTTCATTTTCTTTTGCATAGGGAATCATTTCCACAATTTTGCTTGATAAGTATCATTCTAACCTTTCAATATGACATGACGACAAGGAAAATTTTTCCACGCGTCCCGATGTAATTAGTGCACAATATCTTTCCTACTCTTATTATGATCTTTGATTGGAGTATCAGTCCAACTGACACTTTTGTCACAATTTGTCATTTGCCTTAACACTATGACCAAGTTTTGTCGTTCTATAATTGATATTTGTCGGAATGAATATTTTTTCCGCATTAAATTTCACATCTGTTATACGTGCATCGATTGGAAATTCATAGAATAGTTTGAAGTTGCCAGTTTATACGTATCTCCATCTTTCTTGTTCTAATGATAAGTGCACTATCACCCTGTATTCTCACTTTTTTATCAAGTCTTCAACCTGTCCTTGGATACAAAGAATTATGCTTGAATATAACTCTCGTATTTTTGTTCAGGAGAAGAGTTCTGCGTTTAATCATTCTCTGAGGTCTCACTTTTTCTATTGAAATAGTTCAAATTGATTGCGTCACTACTGTGTTGTGGTAAATCACTTAGACTAATGAGACGAAAGCCTTTCAAAATAAATTCTCTCTTCAAATCACTTAGTAAGATTGTTTTCTAGCGTATATTCGTTAATAGTTTTCTATAGATCTGATTGTTTATATGTTTATTGATGTGAATACCGAATCTGTCAAGAACCATTTTGTGACTTACAAAATACTGTTGCAATTATTTGTCTCTACACTATGATATTTGCATCACGCAAAGCCGTTTCAATTTGAAGTATCTTATTTAGTGTCTCGTGTGTCCGGCCAATTTAGATGCAATTAATATTCTCAATCTGTCAGCTAGTTTATTCGGATTACTCCAATACATGTACTCAATATTTTTTTGGACACATTCAACTGTGAATCATCGCCGTACATGCCACGTCCAAATGCCGCTGTGGTAGATCTAGTCTTAGCATGTGGCACTATGTCACGTACTATATTTTTATACTTCCAGCCTCGATCTGTCACAATAATTGTTCCTGGTCTATTGGGGTGCTTCCTATACGCATTTGTTCTTTGTATTATCTCTAGATATTTTCTTTTGTCTCCATCAGTTTATCGATTTGGCATTTTGAGATTTAATAGTTCATGAAGTCCTGGCGTACCCTCGTACCAAACACATCTATAACTTAATCGTTTTTATCTATCTCAACAAATGAATCACCAATCATGAACTGTTGATCCGAAGTCTTCGTATTCCGTAGATATCATCAATATCAGGACTGTTCACTGCATACAGTGACATATATTTCCCGGCAATGTCACCCAGAATATTCTGAGTAGACTTTTCCAACTCTTCCATTTCTTGCTTTGTCTGATATTGCTTTCTGAATACTGACTGAGGCGTTATCTCTTCTAGCGTTTCTGCTTCAGGTTCTTCAGGCAGAAATGATATTATTTTTCTACTCTCATCTCTTGGTTTCTTAGGTATAGGAGTTTCAAACACATTTTTTGAATACTCGTCCTTCGTTCTGGCTTTGTGTTCAATTTTCACTGCTTTTGCACTCTCGCCAGCGGCAGTGTCAAATTTTTCAACTGTCTCCGATATTAATGCCAACGGCTGAACAATTGGTTCCAAAGTTTCCTGTAGCAACTGTTCGCTCTCTTGTCTATCCTGTTTGAGTTACCTCAATCTTCTCTTTATCACCTCCCTCGTCTTAATCATATCACTCAATGTTTTAGCATCACTTATTTTGTTGACCGTTTTATCTATGACAATTATGGTAGTTATACCGCGTCATATTTACTGACAGGAAATTGATCAAAACCGTTTCGGTACCAGCCATTATTGAAATCACTTTTTTTGTCTATGATGGCAAAGCCATATTTATCCTGTTGCCAACAATGAGCACAAAAATTCCTGAATTCATTGAATGACATATCCATGTTTGAATCATCGTTGTAAATGTGCCGCAAATTTCAATCGTTCTGTTTGATAGTATCAGCAGGTTTGCATTATCACGAATAAGATGTTTCGAGACACGAGTATATAGTAGAGGATCCGAATTAAGAACGACTTTCACCTATCTGTTACAGCGGTGAAATTTTTTTCTATCAAATTTAGTATAGTACAGAATACATCGCAAATGGGTTGGCTAAGAAATAGATTGCAGTAAATTCTTCGAATACTGATATATTTGTTGATACGGAGAATTTGAGTAAACGTAGATATTTTCAAATTTGAGTTCATTACGACTGGTTAGTAGAGAAATCATCAAATTTGTTTTTCCCGAATCTGAAGGCCCACATATTAGGGCTCTTATATTATTAGGAAACAATCTGCAATGCTTACCGAAACTCCCACTCTTGCCATTCAAATCGATATTTTCCACTTTCAAATACACGATTGCGATTCAAACTGCATTGTTGCGTATGCGACGACATTCAGTTATGATATATACATAATACTCACCCTTTATTATATATCATTAGTGCTGTACGGTCTATGAACAAGTAAAACATGAAGAAGAAAGAAGACTGTTTCCAGGATGCTGTGAGAAATGTGCGAAGTGCGGCGTTGAGACACAACAATCTGAATAATATCGAAAGTGTAATACGTGCCGCTTTTAGTGCTGCTCGCAAAACTGTCTAAAATCATAAATACGAACAACATGAATCATCACCGCCAAAAGTTATACATTTACCTAAAACAAGAGACGTCCCACCATTCCTCATTCCATTATTTATTGGACTGTCGGCTGTAAGTAGTTTGGCAGGGGGCGCCGTGAGCATAGCACAAGCGACCAAACAACAGTAAGTCGAATCACAGAGGCACAATAAGACGATGGAGGCTATTGCACTTGGAAAACGCAGTGAAGGATCATATCTAGGGCCACATAAGAAAGCGTTTGGCTCATTTCTCAAACCTATGGCTAAAAAAGCTCCCACTGAGGCCCCTGACCGATCGCGGCCTATTGAAATATGAAAAAAATATACCATGTATATGCGAAACGATTTTCCAAAATCTGGTCCGCTCATCAATGAATGTGCTATCCTAAATTTAGACAGTAAAACTGGGCCCGGCACACATTGTGTATGCTACACAAAGCGTGGAAATGAGATCCAATACTTTGATGGATATGGTAACTTGAGACCACCAAAGGAGTTTATTAAATACTTTGGCAGTAGAGCGAAGATCAATTATAATTATTCAAGGCACCAACGTTACAATTCATTCAACTGGGGTCACTTGTGTTTGCAATTTCTTCGGAGCTCATGTCTTCAACGATTATATTGAGTGGTAAGACATCGGTTTCGGGCGCAGACTTTTCTCTGCCTTGAACTTACCTGATGAACTTACTTGATGACGGCAGCGGCGGCGGCGGCGGAGATTGACTCATTGGCCTCATAGACTTCTAATCATACAATTCCATAGCAAATGTGATAGAGGGCAAAAATAAACTGTATTATTATGAGGAAAAAAATTTTAATCATTCAACTATACCACCGGGATCATACAAAATAGATGCTTCGAATGATTACATTCGTTTGGTAGTGGGTGATCCAAATTATCATGAACACAATCAAGATGGTAAGACAAAATTTAGTTTATCTCTACGGCCCAATACAAATACTCTGAAATGTCAAATTCTGTGTTCAGCCATACTTGATTTTACACGGGATGACTCTATAAGCCGAGCTACTCGGTTTCAGTAAGAAAATTCTGGGCGAGAAGAAACTGCATGAGTCCGATGCGATTGTCAACATTATGAAAGTAAATAGTATCCAAATTGATTGTAACATCTGTGCAGAGTCATATAGAAATTACGAGATTGTCCAAAGAAGAAAGCCGCTAACTTCGCAGCAGACTGTGTGAAGCATTCGAATACAGTCAAAATGAAGATTCAAACTCAGGAATTTATTGCACTCATTAACAGCGGGTGCACAGCCAATATTGTGCGCGAAACGATTCCAACGTTATTGAATATTGCTGTCAAATCGAACAATGATGTTTATACGGGACTAGGAAATAGTAGTATTCGAAGCTGTGGACAATTCCAAGTGACAGTATTTATTGAGAAAGACTCTTATGATATTTTTTTTTCAGTTGTGCCTGACTCAGCTATTCCTCATGATGTGATCATAAGCGAACCATTCTTTAAAATGGCTACTGTTGTTTTTGGGCCAAACAGTATGCAGATTACAAAGTTAAATCCAGTACCTGAACTAATGGATGAGATTTTTAACATTTCACTCGAGCCGCAACAGTCATGTATACTTCAAATAAACAGGGAGCTGCAGCCGGAAGACTGCAATCGCTTAGATCGACTTTTGGTCCAGTACGAAGAAAATCTACAAAATCCAGAGCCAACGGTGACGACTGAAGCAAGCATCATACTCAGCGAAAAGAAAGAGATTGTGCAGCGACCCAGAAGACTTGCTATTGCGGAACAACAACAAGTGAGACAGACTGTTGACGATCTGCTCAAAAAAGGTATAATTCGCCCTAGTAATTCCCCATACTGTAGTCCTGTCGTACTCACAAGAAAGAAATCTGGTGATCTGCGAATGTGTGTGGATTACCGTGCCTCAAATTCAATAACGGTAAAAGAAAGATATCCTCTGCCTGTAATTGAAGATGTTCTTGATAATTTATGTGGTAAAACATGGTTTACTTTACTAGATCTTAAGAACGGGTTCCATCATATTAAAATGGCGGATGATTCCATAAAATATACTCCGTTCATATTATCTTTCGGTCAGTACAAATTTTTAAAATTACCATTCGGTTTAACATCCGCGCCAAGTTGTTTCCAGCGGTATATAAATTCTGTTTTAGATGAACTCATACGTTCAGGCAAAGTTGTAATATATTTAGATGATTGTATGATAGCCACTAATACAATTGAGAAAAATTTTGAAACACTCGGAAAAGTATTGAAACTGTTCGGGAAAAATATGCTTTAGTTAAGAATTGACAGACGCTATTTTTTTAATGAATAATATTGAGTATCTAGGATATGATTTAAGTGGTATCGGTATAAGACCAAGCGATAATAAGACTGAAGCTATTGCCAAATTTCCTGAACCAAAATGTGTACGCGATGTTCAAAGTTTTATTGGCTTAGCTGGTTATTTCCGCCGATTTATAAAAAACTTTTCCGTCATAGCCAAATCTCACACAGATTTGACTCGAAAAGAAACTCCTTTTACATTCGGTCCAACTCAGAAAGAAGCGTTCGAAACTTTAAAACAAAATCTTATATCAAAACCAACTTTGTGTATTCACAATCCCGGATTACAGACCGAGTTGCATACGGATGCGAGCGCAAAGGGTTTTGGAGCAATTCTTTTGCAACGTCACGAAAACGACAAATTTTACCAAATGAGTTATTACAGCACAAAAACCTCCGTTACTGAAAGTATGTATCATAGTTTCGAATTGGAAACGCTTGCTATCATAAAAGCATTAGCACGGTTCAGTATATACTTTCTAGGGATAAATTTCACGATAGTCACAGATTGTAACGCCGTCAAACAAACTTTGAATAAACGAGATATTTGTCCAAGAATAAATCGTTGGTGTTTAGCTTTGCAAGAGTACCTATACCAAATAGTACACCGTAAAAAAGAATCGATGACTCATGTTGACGCATTGAGCCGCAATCCGGTTATGCTTGTTGAAACTAATTTAGTTACAAATTTAAAATATTCTCAATATACTAATCGTGAGAGCAGTGAAATAATCGAAGAAGTTAATAAAGGTGACAAAAGGTTGAGCAACGAATACTCGGTGAATAACGGGCAGTTATATCAAAAAGATAGGAATAATTCAATGTTAATAATGCCAAGTAACATGCGAAGGGCTGTAGTTGCTCAATATCATGACAACAACGCTCATGTTGGCTATGAAAAAGTTGTAACTGCCGTAAGACAATATTACTGGTTCAAAAACATGTCAAAATATGTTAAGCAACAGATAAAAAATTGTCTGATTTGTATACAATACAATGACAAGCACAGGCAAGAAGGTTTATTGCACATATATGAAAAGGGCGATGTGACCTTCAAAATTTTGCATTTAGATCATTTCGGTCCTTCAAGTCGAACAGCTCGCGGAAATAAGCATGTGCTAGTGATTGTTGATGCTTTCTCTAAGTTTATATTTTCAAAACCTGTAAAGCAGACAGATGCTAAAAGTGTGATAAAATGGCTTAACACAATATTTCCTGTTTTTGGTAATCCTAGAACTATTGTTACTGATAGGGCAAGTGCATTCACATCCAACGAATTCTCTGATTTTTGTAAGGATAGGAAAATAAAACATGTTAGAGTAGCTGTAAGTATTCCTTCTGCAAATGGTCAAGCCGAACGTCATGTGAAGAGTGCAAAAAATGCCCTCATGAAATGTAGTGATGCTATTAATTGGTATACTAAATGTGAGTTTGTACAAATTGTATACGTATCAAGAATCTATTGGTATGACTCCAAATAGTTTAATTTTAGGATATGATTGTGATTATCTGAACGATAATGAAATTAAAATCTAGTTAAAGAAAATTATGTTATAGAGCCTATAAAATTTGGTGAGCTGAGAGCACAAGCATCTGCACGTATGAAAGCTTTTCAAATTAATGATAAAAAGCACGCTGATTCCAAGCGGGTTACACCTTTTTGCTATCAGATCGGGGATCTTGTTTGTATGAGAAAACCTGACATAGTTCCTCGCGGTGAAAGTCTCTTTTCTCCTAAATTTTTTGGGCCAAACATTGTTACAGCAGTATTAGATAAGCACAGATATGTTGTTGAAGACGAATCAGGTCTACAGCACACCCAAAGATTCTATACTACGATTGTATCACCGCAAAATATGGAAATGTGGTATTCTGCAAATAAACAATTAGTCGAGGACGACTAATTTGCAGGATGGCCGAATTGTTATAAATAAAAAATATTTTTAAATTTTGCGCCAGTCACCGGCAACGCCATCTAGCGTGGTAAATTGTAGAATAAGTGACAGCACTAGTTTTTACACAGACTGTACAGGAAGAAAGGAGGTGGACGCCATTGTGTTTTTGGAATGGACGCATGGATGCGTTTTTGTTCTCATGTATTCAATTAAACGTGGAGTAAAGTAAAATATATTTTGAAATCTGAGCCATCTTTTGACCACCTCTTACATTATATACAACCCTCATAAGGTACATACTGTATATTATAACAGCTTTTCTTTTCTAAGCTCTCGTTAATCTTCTGAAGATCTCCTCACGAGATTTGGCCACTATTATCAAATTTTCTTCTCTAATACAAAAAAAATATCATGCCTCAATGTTTACGTGACTTGAGAATTGTCTTTATTCCAACTACAACTAGAACCAAACTTTTTCAAGGTATTATTTGAAGGCCATACATTCTTTATTCACAAGATGTAGTATTTATTTCTCCAGATTAAACCAGGGATTGAGCTGCATACTATAGTCTTCTGAATTTTACTGAAATCTAAGAGTTGAATTAAAATAAAATCTAAAATTTGTATATTGTTTTCACCTATCTTTTATTTTCATAAATGGAATGTATTCTTAATTGTTGCATTGAATAAGAAATAATTTAATTCAATTGTTTTATAGAAGTTTTCTGTAAGTTATAATCATAGAAATTATATACTTATATTGTAGAAGAAACTTATTCAATGTATGTTATATAAATATATCTTTGTAATTACCTAATGTGTCATTTCTGTGCGATACTTTTTTTATATTCTCTTCATTTGAACAATGAGTTAATGTTATCGAGATAATTGTTACTTTACTAAACTTGAAGCTGTGACCAATATACCAACATAAACTAATTTCATCCACAATAAACTTATTTAAGTGCATTTTATTCATTATTATATACTATTCATCGACATATATTTGTCACAAATATATTTCCTCTCTCAGTTTTTCATTTTCTTCCCATCGGAATAACAAAAATAAAAATTATCTATACATGCTTTCAGAATTATATTATAATAAATAGTATTTTGAATAAATTTCTCCATGGTAGTGTGTAAAGGTTAATAAGTCGAAAAGTTGAAAAATTGTTTCAAAAAACATACATTTAATTTGGAATCTTTAGGCTATCAATTTCGGACAATCGTCCATATTCAGGCCTTGGCGTCAATGGTTTAAAAGCAACTAAGTTTGTAAAAAGTCATGATTATGTTTAAATTTAATAAAGTTTTGTTGTGAAACATTTTAGCGTGTGTTTCAGTCAAGTGGGCGAATTACGGAAGAGCAGAATGTTTGTTTTATTTCTGTTGATCTGTAGACTATTTAGCTCACAATAATCGTAGAGTATATTTGATTTTTTTTGTGTGTCGATAGGTGAAGAACCAAACAGCACCAAATCGTCTGCATAAGCTAGTAATAATAGATCTCTTTTCCCGTCAATATAGAGCCCTTCGACTCCTCTGTTTCTAAAAAATTGTTCGAGGTCGTAGATGAACAATGTAAATAGAAGTGGACTCAGAGTGTCCCCTTGCAAAACCCCTTTTCTCTTTTTCTATTTGTACATACGCATTTTTATAAAAGTTTGAGAGATACTGGTATCATTTAATTTCTCCCACAGTTTATTATGGACAACTGAGCCGAAGGCCCTACGGAAATCCATGAACACTGCATAGGCTTTCTGTCTTTTGAGCCTCAAAGTTATGTGTGAGATTGCTGTGAGACAGAATAAATTGTCATCTGTACTTCTGTTTTTTCGGAAGCCGAACTGCCATTCGCTTATGATATTGTAATGTTTATTGCTTGACGAAATCTTGTTTGTGATTAAATAAAAATCACTATTTAATAATTTAAACTGAAATAAAAGTTTTATTCTTCTTATGTCACTAATAACGCTATATTCATTTATTTGTCACTTAATTCTAACTCAAACAAGGTCACAGATATTTACATTTCACTATTTATATACACTGTTCACTTTACTGTCTGATATTCATTTCACCAGTACTACTCTTATTACTATTATGTTCCACACGTCTTTGGCTTGGCCTTATATAGAGAAATATCGATTTCTCGAATTTTCTATTTCTCGACTTTTTCCATTTCTAGAATATCACTAGAGGCTTCTATTGGGAGGGGTGATGTGCTGCGACGCGGCGCGGCGTAAGCGAGGACAAGAAGCTCCTCCCTATACTACGTCGTCTTTACGAGCTTCTCTCACTCTCGCACGTCACAATATTGTTGTTCCCACACCAAGTTACTATGCGACTTTGGATAATGCTAGTAAAAATTTTGCATAAACAATTTAGTTTGCCTATGCCTCTGTAGTTAAGAGGATCAAAAGTATTTCCTTTTTCATATAACAAAACCAAAACAATACCTGACCAGGACTACGGTATTTTTTCTGTTTCTAGGATTTGATTGAACATGTGTAATATGTAATGTTTCCATTCGGGTGTAATGAATTTAAAGAATTCATTGCTGAGACCATCTGATCCCGGAACTTTATTCATTTTTGTTACGTTAATGCTACTTTGAAGCTCTTTTAAGCTGATGTCTGTATCTAATAAAGGATGGGAGCATCCGAAGAAAGAATTAATTTGTCCCTGTGGAGAAGGG
Organism: Dromius quadrimaculatus; assembly: GCA_963989225.1. Classification (NCBI taxonomy): domain Eukaryota; kingdom Metazoa; phylum Arthropoda; class Insecta; order Coleoptera; family Carabidae; genus Dromius; species Dromius quadrimaculatus. The sequence goes on along the minus strand of OZ022328.1, from coordinate 32,711,515 downwards.
TAGGCTTTTATTAAGAAGGTTTCCCATTCCTCAATATTTATGTCATTGATGATTTTGGATTTAGGCTTCAGCATATTTACAGTCTTCCAGAATTCTATATTGTTCCTTGTATTTGCAAGAGCTTCTGTAATTTGTCTATTATAACTACTTTTACATTGACTTTTTATTTCATTGTATTCTTTTTTAGATAGGATGTAGTTGCTTAAATGCGTGTCAATACGGTTAGCATAGTATTTTCGTAAGTTCCGTCTACAGATTTTTTTTTTCTTGGCAAGCTTTATTGAACCATGGTTTATTGCAGTAGAAGGCTTTAATATGGTCAGCTTTTTTAATTTGTAGCATATTAGAGCAACTCGCAGCTTCTTTAATTGAGCTAATTAGATTGTTATTCAAAATATTAGTGTCCACATTATCTATCTAAATGTTGGATAGCTGGTTAAGATTGATCTGATATTTGATAAAATTGTCTTTGGTTAATTTGAATTTAACTTCAAAGTTGCAGTCATACTTTTTCGGAGTTTTAAGGTAGTTCCATCACGAGATGGTTTAATTAGGAAATTGTTCAAATTTGCCATACATATTGTTTAACACGTGAACAACACATCTAGAAAATTTAAATGAATTTCACCATCCCGAACCCGAGAAATATATAATTGAATTTGACTCAATTAACACATAGCATATGGACCATGCATAGGCAAACAGCACATTATTAATTTTACCGTTAGAACTAAAATTAAGAAGTTTATGAAAAACTAGGAGGAGCAAGAACAGGATATCACGGATATTGTAAAAAAAAATAAAGTTGACTGACCATCTAGTTTGACAGATATAATCTCGAGAAGTACTGAGGTTACGATATATTTTGCAAACGAACGAGCGGATGGTGGGGAACGGAACGCGGAGACGGCAACAGTGTACGCACGGCCAGGCGCGTTTGAACAGCTCACATATCGGCCGAGTAGGAAATGAAATAGTATTTGCAAGAATTGGCGAAATACTTCGAAGCATACTTTATCTTTTAATATTAACAATGTTTTTTATTCAAGCATATATCTATTCAAAGTTAGTTTTTTTAAAATGATCTTTTTTTCTTTCGTATAAACATAATGTAACAATGTTATATCTATTAATGATAAAACATTTTTTTAAACATTTTTCTTTTCTTAGAGGTTAGCTTCAAAATAACAACATACATTTAAAAAATCCATAAAACATAACGTAATAATGTAATTTATGTTAATAATACTGTTTTTTTTTTGACAACATATTTTTTTACTAGACGATTGCTAAGCTTTGGTTGGTTTCTAAAAATACAAGAATCTTACCCAAGATTTTCTTGTCTTTTGTGACACGAGGTTTTTTGTCTGATTGGTTGGTTGACAATAATTCTATTATACCGTCTCTTCCACTTTCGGCATATACTTTTTGTATTTTAGTATTATCAATCCCCGCACTTGCTATTTTTCTAATCATTCCTGCAGAAATAACACCCTTGAAAACATTCAAAGATCGTTCAAGTACCGCTGCCTTTTGTAAACGAGCTTCGTGAACGAAACATTCCGTGAAAGATTTGCTATTCGCAATTAATTTGTCTTTCGGAATAGTGGAAGCGATTTTTTCAAGAATATCGACGTCGTATGATGCTTCGTGAAATTTTGTAGTTGGTTCAATGTGAAGTAGATCTTCAGCGAGCCGGGAAAGTTTGAACATGCCGGGACCTTTCCTTTGAGGATGAAGCTTCCTTAGAATGACGAGAGTATCGGCGAATGCAACGATGACATTTTTTAGGTCTTCTATCATTGAATTTTTTTTGAGAGCCTGCAGTAACCGCGGAGTATCAAATTTGGCATTATGCGCCACAAGAATGCACGGTTTGAAAGGAAGTAACCATTCTTTGAATTTGCGTAGCACTTCGTAAATGGGAATCGACTTTATTCTTGTATCATACAGGAGTAGCTCTCCAGCGACATTTCTCAAGCCCGTAATTGCCGTTGCGCTAGGTGTAATTGGTTGAGAAGGATTGGCATATTCGGAAAAAGTGGACTCGCCGCACTTAGCAGCAATTTGGAGTATGTCCGCTGATTTATGAAGGCCCGAAGTTTCCAGATCGAAGAATATGAAGCTTGAATCAACTGGTAATGGGTTCTCCATATTGTTGTTATTCATGTCTTCAGCAAAATTATTTCCCAAATCGTCGATTTCCATGTCAAAGCCACAGTTTGATTGATACTGAATTCCTTCTGCCTGTTCTGCTTTCTTCCGCAAAGCCTGTCTTTTATCAGCCAATATATTTCTGCGGCTTTTTGTGCTGGGCAACTTTGCTTTTAACGCTCTTTCTGAACGTTTCAATTGTTTTTTCGCTATAAATGTTGCAGTATTCTTTCCGGGTGAAATTCTTATCTTTTCCGAAACAGCCAGTAGATAACTTTCACCCTCATTTTTAGTGCACACAGCGCTTGAAAAACGGAAATCAGCCGATTCGCTAAGGCTATAGCAACGATTTTTCGGAGCTTTATGAGACATTATATTGTTCAGGCTTTCGTTGCCTTGGCTTGACGCTGCAACCGAGAATTTCGCAGCGTTATTGGCGTATTTTGTGAAAATTTCATTGAGTTTCTCATACAGCCCTGGATCTTCAAATACAATTTTCTGAACACCTGATCTATCACAGCGACGGAGACACCAATGTCCACAGTTTTCGTGTCGATCAAAGAAATGGTCGGGTATGCTACGAAGGCAGTTAGCTAGTTCCACAGATTTGCCTTTATTTTGGGCTACTGCGTATCCGAAGCACTTTTTGAGATGAGGGATAGCTTCTTTTTTTTTCATCTCTTTGTAAATTTTTTGTAGTTCATACAACTCACTGACGAAATGTTTTCGGAGGTGATTCGTGTCGGCTAACTTAAAAATTTGTTGCGGATTTCCTCGACGTACTGCCGCAATAGTAGAACTGTCTTCGTCTCCGATTAAAACTCGAACATTGAGTCCTGCCACTTTCAGAACAGTGCTTCGATTCACCAACTCAGCCCCAACAGCAGGCTCCATGCCTTTAGCGCTTCCTTGGAAGTTCATCCGACAATCGTGATCTTCTTTAGATCTGCCCGCATCACAGCATCTACATTTCCTATTTCGAGTCGCAAAATCGAGAACTTTACTACTGAAAAATCCTATTATCGCGCCGTAACCATTGAGGCTGTCGTAACTCCTTCCGTTGCCTCGCTTACTCCATCCCATATCGTAAGAAACGATAATATTAACGATGTTACCCAATGCTGCATCGAATTTTTCCGTCGCTTTCAGCATAGTAGGGTCTTCGTTGAGAATTTCATGGTTGTCGGAGCTCGTTGCAGGCTCAAGATCATGTAGATGGGGATAGATCGCCTCGACTATTTCAGACGGCCTAATACAAACATATAGTCATAGAAAATAAAATAATCAAACACATAGGATATTTGAAGAAATTGACAGTTTTATTAATATTTTATGTTAAAAAAATTATCGATTCTCTCAATCTAATACAATTATGAAAAAAACCCTGACCAATCAGGCCGTAAACTCACATTTCCTCACATAACTTCTCGACATTTTCAATTACTAGTTTGCGCTCTTCCTCGGCAGCTCTCTGACAACTTTCCTTCGCACATTCCTCAATCGCTGGTCCCAGTTCTCGCTCGTAACGCTTGAACAAACTATCTGTTATGGGAGGTATGTTCAAGCAAGCTAAAAGGTTGGTCAAAGCGGTGGAACCAATGCCTGCGTGAACAGCTCCTGTTTATGACAATAAAAAAGTTTTCATTGTAAATTAAAAATCTGAAGAAATGTATATAGCATTCAATTATGAAATAAGAACACTTACCAAGGACAATTTTCGTGTTCACGTCTGACAATTTGGTATCATTTTTTGATGTGTGCATTTTTCCGGTTAAAACGGATGTATTCAAACTACAACTTTCGCAAGAGACCATCAAACAAGAGTTGAGCCCGAAACGTGTTTCTTTCACTATATTTTCCAATGAAAGAACTTTAAGACAATTGCAGCACCGAAGATTCTTGCCGAGTTCTGTCAGTTCGACAATACGTCTCCCATGACACGGAATAATCTCTAAATTTTTCCGATCGGTTTGTGCTTGTGGTGTTCGCGCTTGTAACGAAGCCGCTAGGGCTTTCATTTTTTTCGCCAGCACTTTTTTTTTAATAAACCTCCCCTTTTTTCGCGTCCGATCTGACATTTTCCTGACAAATTCCTCGTTTCTCACAAATAATTCTCTCGATAAATTCAACTTCGGCACGTGAATATCCGTAGGTGTATACAACAGCTGACGCGCAACGTTGCCACGATCTTCGTTCTAGCACGCACACATACGAATGCTTCGTCTGTATAGGCAACCTTTTCTGTGTGTTGAGGCATAGCCGGGATAGTTCCGTCAAAAAGTTTACTCGCAATGTTAGATCGAAAGGATGTTTAGAATAAATTTTATGAGAGCAAATGATATCTATCGTATATCTTACTGGCACCGAGGAAGTATATATGGGATTTACGAAATTATTGATTATCATTTGAACGAATTATCAACCATTTTAAAATGCAGACGGTATGAAACTTTTGGATGGGGCTGCCGCAGGGGAACTACCTTAAGTCTATTAGAACTAACGACTGACTTTATAAGAGTGTTTTTACAAATGCAATGATTCGATTTGGATATTGTAGGTATTATTTGAAATGAACAAATATCTTCCAAAGCTAGTATATTTGCCTAAGCTAAATCTATTGTACTTTTACCTGTATTACTAAGATATGTATATTGACCGGGTGTATCACCATTTACGCGGCCATTTAGTACACAGTATCCAAAATCTTCCATGCAATTTATTAACTTTTGCCCTCGGTCGTTTATCTCTTGGTGTGAAGCCTGTCTGGATGTGAAGATGTTCGGGTTTGAGAAGATAATATCGTACATTTGGTTCAAATCCCCAATATGGGCAATAAAATCACCTGCAATTATTGTTTTATGATTAATAAATATTTTTGTTATATGGCAAAGTGAAGATTGGAGGAGGTTCATGCTTTCTTTGTTGTTAAAAGAAGGTTTTAAGTAAACAAAGTGAAAAATATATATATATATATATATATATATATATATATATATATATATATATATATATATATATATATATATATATATATATATATATATATATATATATATATATATATATATTGTTTTTCGTAACTAATTCTATTATCACCCATAAATCTGTGACTTCAATAATTTTCACTTTCAATTCCAACTTGTTATTATGTAGTATTGCCAAACCTCCGCTGCCTCTTCCCTTTGATTTGTCTTTTAAAGCATTAGCACAAATAGTAACTGAGTAATTGCTCAAGAATACGGGTAAAGTGCTTATACTGTTTGTGCACCAAGTTTCATTCAAGCATATTATATCACCCTGTAATAGAGTTGTTTGATCGTCAATATCCACCTCAAAAAGATTATTAAATCCGCTCGAGTTCCAAAAAATAATAGAAAATTCTAAGTTACTTACATTGTGGTCTAATTGACTTATTTTACTATCGTTGATAGAGCTTGTACTTAACTAAATTGACTGATTCAGCTTTGGTTGGCTGTGTCTGTGTTCCTGCATTGTCTTAGCTGCTTCTATACTTTCGGGGCTCACAAATATCATTTCACTGCACCCTCGTTCTCGGTCTCCGGAAAACCCGATGATGTGCTTGAATCTACTCCCTCGTTGGCTGTTTTCAGCAACTTCATTGTAGGGGTTATTTTTCCAGTCGAATCATCTGATGAATGGGATCCTCTGGGCCTTTTATAATTGACAGAATTTCCGATCTCTATAATTTTGCCTTTTTTCACCATAACCTGTTTTCCTTCTTTCTTCGCTTGTTTCAATTGAACTCTTAACTCATACTGTGACTTCCTTTCTTCTGGGGATAGATCTTCATTGATATAAACTTCAGATCCTCTCAACAGACTCCTATTTTTCAATATTTCATTCCTCATTTTGAATGAGATAAAGATGAGCCTGGAGCTATGATTTTTTCGGCCTACTCATCTATGTCGATTTTTTGCACCCTTATTTTGAGCTTTTCAAAGAATAACTTTATGACGTATTCTTCTAGCCCTTTGTGGTTATTTTCTAATTCTGGTATGCCTACTATAAATAGGCTGTACTTTTTAATCGATCTTTGTAGGGTATCAATGGATTTTTGTTGGTCTATTAATTTATCATTGATATCGCAGATAATTGTTTCATGTTTAGTTACGGATGTTTGGAGTTTTTTTAAATCTACTGACATTTTGACAACATTTGTATTGATATTATCCAGTAACTCAACTTTATCCATTATTGCCTTCAATTTTTCGTTAACTTGTTCCATGCTTTCCAACGAAAGTGAGGTTTTGTTTCTAATTTCTGGTATAGTAAGTTTTACTCACGAAATATGATATTGAAATACTACTTGTAATTTTTCTTCTGGCTTTTTCACTATCTTTTGTATGAACAAAAGCTGTAAATTATGATATAGATCGAAGTTTCTTTAGTACCACGTTTTTACAACCTTATTCCCGCTATACAATACTATACCAACCCAGTCTTGAGAATTATTATTCCCAAAAATTAATTATTTGATATAACATTCATGAACGATGTCCTGTTCTTGCGAGCGCACACAGTTCCAAGTCCAAACATGTCATATAAATTCTTCTACAAAAGAACTGAGTTTCAATTATGTACATAAACGTAATAAAAATGAAAATCAAGACAAATATTTCACAAATTATGTATGTCTATTATCAATGATTGAAAGCAAAACATTTGCCTACTCAAAACCATCAGTATAGTTTAAATTATTCGGATCTTTCACTATTTCAATCGCTTCCCTGATCAATCTTCCATGATAGAGCAAGATCCCAGGCCCGCCAGACCTTACTGATTTTCTGAGAAACAAAATGTGTGGAATAGAGTAATGTTAGTATGTACTTTGATCATACGCATACTTGCTAGTTTGTGCCGACGGCCAATTTACAGATACGAAGTGCTAGCGGTACGTTAAGACATTACTCACTTTTCTTAAGATCTTGAGGGCTGATTTTGAGGTATGTTTCAGAAATTTTGTTAAGAATTGATAATCAACATTGCTAGACACTTTCCCTCGGTGGTAATTTCTGCTAGATTCTTTAAAGCTCACAAAGAATTACGTGATCTTGCTTATAGTTTGAGTGTTAATTTTCATATATGACATTCAGGGTACAATTCCAATAATTTTTGTTAACAGCTAGATTAATCGTAGGGCTAAACATCCGCCAGACACATCTAAAATATCACTGTGAGTAAAAGCGCGAGGTCACTACTTGTAGGCTTGATAGTAAGTGAAGTATCTATGGGCATCCAATTCTTTCTTGGTCTGGTTATTTATAAAAAATCTTGAAATTGCTCACTGAGTGTTATATATAAAAATTAGGACTCAGACTATAAATAAGATAACAATATTTTTTGCGAGCTTTAAAGCGCTTAGCATGAATTACTGCCGATGAGAAGTGTCTGGCAGTGTTGATTATCAATTTTCAACAGTATTCTCTAGAAACTTTGAAATTATATCGAGACAAGATCCTTCCGATCTTCTCTGAAACATTACTGACATAAGGTAAAGAAACATAAAATCAGATCTGTTGGTAGTCGTAGAATTTTGGAAATCAATATTTAGGAATGTTGTAGTATAATACATATACTGATAATATTAAAAATATCGACCTATAGCTATCTTATCGAATATATCAAAAGTATTTGAGAAAATACTATATAGACAAATATATAGGGCGGTGAATGGTAATATATCTGATAGCCAGCATGGATTCATTAAAGGGCGATGGACATCTAGCAATCTTTTGAATTTACTGAATTTACTATAAATTCATTACGAAATAATGCTCAGGTTGATGTAATCTACACAGACTTCGCGAAAGCATTGGACAGCGTGAATCATTCTGAACTCATCCGCAAACTCATATACAACTTCAATTTTTCTCAAGAGTTAACTGACCTTATTCTCTCGTATTTGACAAATCGTAATCTATATGTTCACTTGAATAACTATAAATCACTTCCCTTTACTGCCGCATCTGGTGTTCCCCAAGGAAGTAATCTCGGGCCACTTCTATTTAATTTATTTATCAATTATATCACTGATTCTATCAATCACTCCCAATGTTTGCTCTATGCTGATGATATTAAGATCTATAAAATAATAAATTCTGCACATGATTGCAATCTGCTGCAAGATGATATTGATAATCTCTTAAGTTGGTCTTCAACCTACAAACTTCCATTTAATATTAGTAAATGCAATGTAATGACATACTCTATGAAACAACACCTCGTTCATAATTATACTATGGGCGATTCTACATTGTCTAGGATTACATAGTGCAAGGATCCAGGTGTTCTTTTTGATCCAAAATGTCATTTTAATTATCATGTGAATGAAATTGTCAGGTCATCGTACAGAAGTTTGGGATTCATTATAAGAAATTGTCGCAATTTTCACAACCGTCTTACTCTTATGTCTTCATACAACTGTTTCATCTGTGCAGAACTAGAATATTGTTTCTTAATTTGGAATCCATCGTACAAAAATTCTATAAGGGCAATAGAGGCAGTTCAAAAAAAGTTCCTCAGATACTGTTGGCATAAATTTAATTTGGTTGCTACTTTGAATGATGATTTTCACTACTCCAAAGCCTTTATGGAATTTAATCTACTGTCATTGGAAAACATTACAGTTCAACAATCATGTGTATTCTTTTTCAAATTAATTAACAATATAATAAATGGTTCCAACCTTCTTTCATCTATCGCACCAGTAATACTAGACAAAAGTACCTCTTTGCTCTTCAAATGGTTAGAGCCAATTATGAACTAAAAGGCCCTATTCACCGTATATGCTCTTTTTTTAACATGAGTAAGGACACTGATATTGATATTGGATTCGACAAACTTGCAACATTTGGATGTAAAGTTCACTTGTACTTGAGTAGCTTAAACTGAAGAATTTTGTATATTATCCATTATTTTATATTTGGTCTTTTCGCTATTATTGTTTGTTTTGAAATTTAATTTTTTTTTTGTCACGCTAGCTCACTTTTTTCTTTTGTATATTTTTATCATATATTATAACCCTCTATAATTGGGACAGTAGTCCTGTAGGGTGGTTTTTCCAATAGATAAAATAAATAAATAAATAAATAAGAATAATGGCCTACTGTTTCCATAGCAACCGACTTGGCTGAGCGTATTTTACTTGACAGATTTTTAGAATCTCTTGGGTAAATCCAAAACGATTAACTGTGGAACGATGAGATTTTATGTTTGATTATACATATCCAATTATATATACGATCAAACACAAAATCACATCGTATATATATATATATATATATATATATATATATATATATATATATATATATATATATATATATATATATATATATGTATCCAATGATGTACAAGTAAGTCAGGTCAGATTTTTTGACATAATATTTGCAACGAGTATTGAGGAACATTCCACAAACTTGTAAAATATCTTACACAAGTCACCATCTCAAATGTTCACGTAAACTCTCAAGTTAAAAACAATGTACAACAATAAGCCTGGTTGCATGAACGTGCATTAACCAAAGAGTTCTTCAAAAATGAACAATATAAAATTGAATATATTGGTCAAATCAGTTGCTTAGCATTGCTGTCAAAAATTCGATTTGATATTGTTCATTTTTAAAGAACTGTTTAGCTAATGAACGTTCATGCAACTGGACATAAGACTTTCAACTTTTAGGATCCCGCACGCCTATGATACAGATAAAGAATGATTCTACCCAAGAAAAGTAGTCACTCGTTGCCTCTGGTTCCGCTGAGATGATTTACAGAGCATGCGCAGTTGTCGCGTTAGATAGAGATAGCATGTAAAAATGAACAAGGATGAACTCTTTTCAATGACATTTCGCTGATGCCAGCCCCTTATGTGTTGGAAGTATACAGTCAGCCAGTCCATTATACATATAGTAGAGATCACTGCATAGGCATAAGAGGCTAGCTCCAGTGAAATGTCATTGGAGAGTTCATCCCTGTCAATTTTTACCTGCTATCTCTATCTAACGCGACAACTGCGCATGCTCTGTAATCGGCTCAGCGCAACCAGAGGCGTCGAGTGGACTACTTTTCTTGAGTAGAATCATTTCTTATCTGTATCATAGGCGTGCGTGATCTGATAAGTTGAAAGTCTTAAGCTGCATTCACAACCGCTTTAGTCTCTGCTTAATTTTCACTTGAAGTTTAAATTATGCAGGGTTAAAATTTGCAGCATTCACAACCACTTTCATCATCGCTTGAAATTTTGTAATGCCATCTATGAAAACAAGTACAAATAATGCAAATATTAAATACTTCATCCTTCTTTTCGTTTGACAGAATATATTTTCAAATTCAGTGATCAATTCCTTGCAGGGCATGAAGAGTAGTTGTTAGTTACAGTTATCAAATTACTTGAATCGCAGTTTTTATTGAAGAATGTTATAAGGAAATAAATAAAATAAGTTATCAAACTTTATATATCTAAATTCAATAATCTCTCGTCCATATCAAAGAAAAGAAATGATCGATTAATGAAATAACAAAACAAGCTCTATGAACGTCAATTCATCGTTTGCATATGGCTTCTATTATTTTATTCCATTTTAAACGTCAAAACACATCTTGAATGATCAGAAGATGCAATGCGCATACCAATTCTATAGCAACTTGAAGTGAAAGTTTGTACATTGCAAACATTGCAATTCGAATGTAAAGTATGCAGATTAAAAATTTTAGTTGTGAATGGTTACTACTGAGCTCATACGCTTAGCTTTGAGCTTTTAGCTAGTATGAAATTGTGCCAGGCTTAAATTCGGTTGTGAATGGACTTTTATTGTTGTGCATTGTAATTAACTTGGGATTTTATGTGAACATTAAAGATGGTGACTTGTGTAGAATATTTTACAACAAGATTATTTTTATTTACTCCTCTACACGTTAAAATTTCATTACAACAAGATTATTTTTATTTACTCCTCTAGACGTTAAAATTTCAGAAGTAGGAGAGGACGTTCACAAGATACAAATTAAAAAAAATATTTGTGAAATGTCCCTCAATATTCGTTGCAAATATGTCAGAAAACTAAATTCAAATTTGCAGAGAAATAAGGCAACTGTGAAATCGAAATTGACAAAATTAATTATATTTTCTAATGTTTAATGATTGTAAATCTGTGAGATTAGAAAAATAAATTCTATTTATGATAAACCATCTGTATATCCAAGTATATTTATAATTAATAATGTTTTTCTTATATTTTCCTATTTACAATATAATTTAATGTATTTTCAATTCATTATTCAATTTTTTGATGGAAAAAATACATTACTGCAGAGCCCATAGAAAACATTTTGAGAGCCGCATTAGAAAGAGAAAGCCTCTTTCCATTTGTGCGTGGTTGCATACCTTCATTTTGGAGCCACGCGTACTCGCCTGCTTTCTGGTCCATTTATGATTAGTAGTCACTGCATAGCAATTACTACGGGCGCTTTGCCGAGCTCAAGGACGTTTAGGGGAGGGGATGTGTGGATAGGGTCGAGAAAGTGAGGCCAGGGTAAGTAACAGAGACAGAAATAGATTTTCTGCACCGTCAGGCATACACTATTTATTGGGCTCGTATTATGAAAAGTTATGAATTTTGAATTCACACTGTCTGAAATGAGGTGTTCCACTATTTTTTTTTTTTATTCTCTTCTCTGATAGGACATGAATAAATAAAAGTTTTTGTGAAAATGCGATTCAAAAAAACCTCGTGGCACTTGAGAAACATTTTTTTTTCAATTTGAAAATAGCGCTATATAATAAAACATGAGATGGTAAGAGAAAGTGCATAATTTATCAGAAAGTAGTGCGATTTTAAGAGGTGAGAATATGGATCTAGATTTTTGGCAAATCATTCAAATCGATCATACTCAACTTCCTAATTTTTTCAAAAGTTAGAAAATAATGAAACAGTCAAACAAGGCTGGCTAGATCATTCAATTGCAAATGACATGCAAATTTATCTATTATTAATGATATTGATTTAGATATATGTGATATTGTGGAAGAATATGCTTTCAGAAAATCAAGGATAGTACAGTTTCAGTACTTGATGAGGAAGTACATTTTCAATATCTTATTGAATATTTAATAAAAATTTTAATAAGACATTTGACTCAATTGTCATCACCCAATAATTATTAATTTATAATAAGCAAAATATGTTCAATGTTTCTAACAGGTAACATAATACGGAGCCTGTGTCCACTCTAAGTGTCGCATGAGGTAGAGAACAGATGGCCAGCCATAAATTAAGACAAGTGGTTGACCGTAAACCATAGCAAATTGACCATGACATAAAACAGCTGTGAATCTGTGACATCTTAAGGGTAGATTAGTACAAAGTCAGCAGAAAATAGGAAGGCAATAAATATTGAATATCTCAAGTCTGAAATCCACTAAGAAAGTAACTAACTTTGATTATGAACAATCAAATTGATTGAACTGTTTTAATCGGGAAATAAATTAGTAAACACATAGACCCGTAGTCAGAACGCGATTTCAAACTCAGGTCTGAGTCTATCTTATATATAACCATGACGACGTTTAAAAATCGATTAGGTTATATCACTGTTTTGACGTGTTGTCATGGTTATGCATAAGCCAGACTTAGAACCGGGTTCAAAACCTGACTATGGGCCATAGAGTTTCAAAAAAGGGTTTATAATATAATAATTATAGTCAAACCAAAAACAGAGAGGGGGTACATGTCAACTTTGTATCCACTATAACAGTCTGGCTCAGTGGTTAGCGAATGGATTTATCTTTGTCTATGAAAATGAAGTAGGGGTAGTCTTTTAGCTATGATTTCGCATCGCAGTTTAGCATATGGGCTCTGACAATTGCTTGGACTCACTCGTAAAATACGCACACCTTACACAAAAGGGAAGGGAGAAATTTGTTAGATGCCTTGCTCTCTCTAATGCATGCTTTCAATACAAATAATTTGCTCTATCTTCTCGCGCATGTGAAACTATGAAAGTTTAACAAAAAGCTAAGAACAAATCAACGACCTAAGATTCAACCCCACCTAGAATATCCGTACCACCACCTACGATACCATGACCAATCTTGCCAATATCAAACCCTACGGATTCCACAAAATTAACCACGATCTCTTTTCGTTGCATGAAGATTGCATCTTCTATCTTTTATCTAAACAAGAGCATTTTCTCAGAAAAAGCATGTCGTTCTAGTCTAACTTATGGTTATGTAATTCTGCATTGCATTCGCACACTAAAACAAGGGGGGAGATTTTGTGGTATAAAAGATGATGCTTTTCATCTGGAAAGGCATCTTGGTTTCGATCAAGATCACTGACATTGCAGCTTCGGACATCAGTATTGAAGTTTGCACGCTTTGTCACTATAGTTCAGCTGCGGAATTCAGTATTGGATTTTGCACGTCTATAGTTAGCTCTGTTCAGCTGCGGACATCAGTATTGGAGTTTGCACGTTCGGAATTAAAGTCTGCAGATAGTTTATTACTTCTGTAGCCTTTGCGGTTCAGCTGCGGAATTCAGAATTGGATTTTGCACGTTCCACGAAGCAACTGGTCTTAAACCGCCAAAAACCGGCCTCACAAGCCACAACTGGCCTTAAACCGCCACCAACCGGCCTCACAAGCCAGCAACAGGCCTAAACAGCCACAAATCGGCCTAACCAGCCACAATTGGTCTTAATCCGTCACAAACCGGCCTCACAAGCCACCCATTGGTCTCACAAACCAATAAATAAAATCTGCGGGACATTATTAGTTGCCGTAGTCGCTGTAGTTACAATTAACTACACCGCATGTACTTTCATGTTCAGTAGGACGGAAAGAGTCTGTTCACAGAGAGCTATTAGACCGCTGTCCACCCACTGAGGTACCGAGACTGTGGAGAGTAGCGCCACTGGACCGTCCAACTCAAAGTGACAAGCGCGCCTTCCAGGCGTCACTCAAAGCCACTGTCATCTCCCGGACTACTGCCAAGCCACCAAGGGACGTCGAGCCCGCTGAGCCAACAAGTCTCCTTCAGAACCGTGAAGCCGTGGCCGGCTAGTCACGTAACCGGAGTCCAAGGCTCCCACATCGTCCCTCTTTGATTAAGTATACTTTATCAATGAATATTCATTTGTAAAGCCAAAAAGACAATAAAACTGTTTATATTTGTGATCTGGATAAATGTTGCATTTCTTACTGTTTTCCTCTCACAACTACGACTTCAATTAAAAGAATTCTGGGCACTTTTAAAGTAAATATAAACACAACGTAGGACTTATTAATTAAAAATGAATAATAGACAATCAAAACGCTTGCCGCGTTACAATAAGGAAGTACATCTTCAATATCTTATTGAATATTTAATAAAAATCTTGTATAGGCTATGTGCAAGGGGGCGGAGTTTGAACAAATATCGATGCGAGCGCTCATGGTGAGCACAATTGTAGACATCGAACTTCATTTCTCAGAATACGTCATTGAGCTGTCATTGAGCATTGTAGTTTAAAAGTGAAAATAATTGCATATAAAACATGGGAAAACGTTTGTTCTGTTTCAGGTTGTTGTGTTAAGGATGATTCAAGTGAAATATAGTTTCATAGATTTCATGTGCCCAGTTATAACATAAAAAAAAAACGAGTGAAGTGAATCAAAGCGGTAAATAGAGTATTTCTGTCTTTCATTATTAATCTATGTAACAAATATGATTGTAATTCAATTGTGAAATTAGAAATATTCATCATCGATTTGGGACTCATGAATTCACATCTATCTCTAATTTGTAAGATGTTTCAGTGATAGAAGTTTGTCAGATGCACTTCGCAATAATTTTATTGTTAATATTGTCAGCAATATATTCTTCAACATGTTTAAAATAGCAAAGCTAATTTCACGCTTTTCTTCAATGCTTCCTCGGTAAAAGGGATACAGTGTTTGATAAATACAAACCCGATCTGCAAGATCATCGGCGTCACAATTTGAGGCTATACGCCAGCCCAACAACGCTCGAGGCGACGCTATTCGGCGAGAAGCGTAAACTGTCAGTGGTATATTTTGACAGGTTATACGGGCACAGTACGGGCAATAGCTTCATGACAGCTTTGAATATAACTTTTGTACAGATAAAATGAGTGAAAAATAAAACAAGGGGCAGGGTCGAGCATGTTGCGTGCCCGATTGCCCCAATACCGAAAAACGTAACTCTAATTAAAAATTTTATTCGTTTCCAAACCGTGATTGGGAAGTTGAACGAAAAAATTAATGGATTACACGTGTACGACGAGCTCCGTAAATACATAATGAAATCACGAAAAGTAATACAGAATGGTGCAGATTCTTAATTACAAATAAATAAATAAACTTGTATAGATTTAATAATCTTGTTAAATGAAAATGTCAGATATGTTATTTTTAACGTATAAAATGTTTCAAATACAACCGAAATAGACAAATAGTAATATAGTTTCAATTTAAATGAGTGATTGAATGATAAAATGCTGAAAAAAATGAAAAAAAGGAATCATGATTATACAGTCATTATAAAAAATGGAGTAAACAATAAATGTTACGCAAAACAGAAGGTATGCTTCAAAAAACCATCTGCTTGAACAATTTGTCTTAAAAAAATAATAAAAATGGCTGGTACCATAAGCTCTGTTTTTGGCTGTACTAGCAGTCCATTTATCATTGCATCCCGGCGGTAAGTAGGCTAGAGCCGCCTCTGCACATGTTTATGTTGATAATTCAACTATGAGAATTTGATAACTCACAGCAGTAACGCTAACAAAAATGAAAAATATATGTTATGAGTAATTTTATGATTAATAATATTCTCATATTTCCGATCAGTGTGTTGTCACAAATGTCATTTTAGTTTCTGTTCCGGTACTGTGGCCGGTGATTGCTCTGAAGACAACAATGGCGAATGGCGAAATATATATCCATTATATTTATGTAATACTCCTATATTGTCGGACATTATAGTAATTAAGGTATCAAGGGTGTTAAAAGGACAATAATGCCTGAGGTCAACAGTGTACTTTCCGAGGGCCTCTGGCCCGAGGTGTGTACGTTGACCGTAGGCATTATTGTCTGTTAAACTCCCGTGGTGCTCTCAATATTTAATATCCGTCTTTTGTTGTATTTCAATCAAAATTTTTAGCAATGTATGTCCTGTCATTGTGATTTCCGTCAGAGAAATTACTCTAGTTACTTGTTGTTACTAGGAAACTTGTTTGTTATTTTTCAAAATAATGGCCGACGGCATTATTTTGAAACATAATGCCCTCGGGTATTATTTGTTACGTAACTACCCTGAAAACAATGTTATTATGACAGCAATAATAAACTAGTCGGACATTAATAAATTAATAATACTGACTTGATATGCATTCTATATATGCCTATGAACGGAGCCGCATTCATGCTAAATATTTTTACTTTTTGTTAAGTATTGCCTCACTTACATTGTCGGACATGTATACAGTAATGTTCTAGACACTACTTGAATAGAAAATAAAAAACATAGTGATGAGCGGTCATTGATAAAGAAGCTATTCTAATCTTGACACATTTTCAGTGTCGAACTGAGAAAACGCCCCGCAAAATTTGTCGGACAAAATCACTAGATTTCAGACAAAAAATAATTCAACACACGTCCTCAGAATCTCAATCTAGCGGTAATAAGTTTTCATACCAACGTACTTATGACAAGTACAGCTTGTCGGACTCACTGCTAGCCCCAATATTCATGTCGAACAATTTATTTTTTTTTTTCATTTTATCATCAAAAAATCTTTCGATTAGTGTGAAGATCAATATAAGGATAATATTTTTTTAAAGCTTCATGAAATTCGGTGAGAAACGCCCCCAAATCAAGAATTTTGCCAAATGTAAAAGCTGTCGGACTCATCACAATGAAGCCACTCACAAAGTTTCAAGTGAGCGGTAATCAACGAAAAATATCTGTCCTGTCTCACGGACTATTAATAATATGAAAATAATTTAAATTATTATAGAATTAGTCGACGTGTGTTTTCCAATTGTGTTGTTATTTAAAAAAAAAAAAAAAAAAAAAGAATAATAAAAACGTTATAAAGTGCGCTTCGAGTTTCATTTCTTCTAGGTCTGAAATCAGGAATAAATTATTACAAAGCTTCTACAAAGAGAACTAATACCTGATAATGCTCTTATTCTACAAAACGATTTTGTTAATCTTAGCAATTGGTGTAAATCGAACAAATTATTTCTTAATGTAAAGAAATATAAAGTAGTATCATTTATCAGGAGAAAAATGATATTCATCTTCAACCATAGTTTGGACAATTATATTATCCAGTGTAACACTATTGTTCGTGATCTGGGTATTCTCTTTGATACTGCACTAACTTTTTTACCTCATATAGATAGTGCACGAACAATATTTGTCCGTTCGAGCATCGTTCATTCGATTGAATCAAAACTTTCTATAGATGTTGCTGGCGCTTACGCAAAAGTATTTGTAAGTATTTTTTATATATCAATATTATAAAGAGAAAAGATTTGTATTTTTGTTTGTAATGAATGAACTCGAAAACTGCTGGACCAATTTCAAAAGTTATTTCATCAGTAGAGTCCTATGTCATCACTAAGTGATATGAGCAATGATTTCCTTCAAAAAAAGGTACACTACGGAAACTCCAATGATGTAACCCAAGATGTAATAAAATGACCAATAGAACTCCATACATTGCATGCACTGCAATATAATCTTTTATCTCCCGTAATTTATTTCATTAAATACTGATGACGCTATCTATACGCCTATTGCGTATCCTCTATCGGCTAAATTTTACATCTATGAGGTGTGCCGTCAGAAACGTCAAACTGTCAAACATCATTTTTGTATGTCATATTATTCGATAATCATGAGTATAGATCATTCACTTAGAAGTTGTTGTATTGTTGGATGTACTAATACTAAAGCAAACAGCTCCGAACTACATTTTTATAGGTCTTCGGGAAGAGGTTATGAAGCGAAACAAATATGGATAACAGCAGTTAAACGAGTGTAATTTTGTGCAATAATCTATAAAAATGTATTAGATATCATTCAATTCTTAGTATCAACCATCTTAAAGAGTAATTAAATATTATAATTGTGAAGAAACTCAATAAATACCACTTAGATAAGTTTCTTAATTGACTGAACAGTCACACAAATTCGTCTTAGAATTCTTTACTGAGAGCACCAAATTTTTGTTCTATATTTTTCCTTCTCAAAATTCATGAGTTGTTTTAAAAATAAACAAGATTAGAAAATCTTTTTTCTCCAAGGATTCCGCTCAAATTCTGTACGTTTATGTATAACAAATTATTAATCTAACTGTAATTGATTACCTTTAGATGAGTCATATAAACAATAAAAAATAGTGATGACTATGGTTGATTTGCTTCTTTTAGAATATTTCTGTCAACAAATGTTGTCATAAATTAAATACAATATTATAATCAGGAGTAGAGATGGACGTAATGGGTTTTATTTTGGTTTTGAAGCACATTGACATATTTCAAAACATTGACAGGTGACATCGCACCCCAAAGTTGAGATTTCTGAATAACATGCGGCGCTTTTCGTCGAAATTTGAAGATACGCAACAGGCCCATACATATATCTAGGCACTTATCAACAAATTTTGACAGTTGAGGTCATGTTTTTATTGTGATATTCAAGCAAGAAATTATCATATACTATTAAACTATGTGTCTGTTCATCTACACATACTGTGACGTCACTCGACCAAGAGGTCGCAGGTTCGAATCCACTCCCCGACAATTTATGATTTGGCGTAAAATGAAAAATGCAGCTACTTGTATCATCGCACTCGGGTGCTACAGGTGGCCTACCTATACACCTTAAATATGTAGCAATGGCACGAAATTCTGATCGGCAGTACGGCGGTGTTATACCGCGGCTCGGTAATACCGATTAGGAAGGCCTAGGCCCAACAAGGGCTGTTGCGCCAGTGATGATGATTAAACTATGCTTTAAAGATTTGAGCAAAAATGTTGAATATCAATAAATATCCACCCGTGCGAAGCCGACACGGGCTGCTAGTTTACATATATAAATATATTATAAGTATAAATGATATATAAATAATCAATTATTTCTTTGATAAGTAAAATATGACGAACTCACAATTTTTTATCAAGACATGTGATATAAAAAACTGCAAATAGTAGACTTTCATTTCATCCCTTGGGTGAGAGCAGTAAAATGATGAATCTTCTAATAAATATGCATAAAAGTTTTTCCAGGAATGTTAAAGATTACAAAGTTTGAAGATAAACAATAGAGTTTTACATATCAAGAAATGCAATAATTTGTCAGATTGTTTTCAAAAATTGTATTACAGAATATAAATTAAAATTCCCTAATGATATTCTGAGTATTTAATATTACTCTAATTATATATGATTGAAAACCGAATAATTTGATCCAACATTTGAAACTGAAAATTCTAAACTGAAACATGTAATTTGATTACAAATATTACATCATGCCAAAAATAGATAGTTTTATAGATTCCGATATTATTTTATCACGTTTTTTACCTCAAGTTTAAACTATTTTGACTCAATCATCGCGTTTCCTGCATTGTTCACATATGCTAAAGCCAGTGACCTCTAATATATAAATGGACTGGAAAGCTGTATACTTCTAACACATAAGGGGCTGGATCCAGCGAAATGTCATTGGAGAGAGTTCATCCTTGTTCATTTTTACATGCTATCTCTATCTAACGCGACAACTGCGCATGCTCTGTGAATCGGCTCAGCGTTACCAGAGGCGTCGAGTGGACTGCTTTTCTTGGGTAGAATCATTCCTTATCTGTATCATAGGCGTGCGAGATCTGATAATGAATTGAATGAACGTCAAACTAGCAGGTCAGACAATGAGCCATGGTGTAACTTATGCATTAGAATTTCTAAATAATTTAAAAGCGAAGGAGTTTGAAGGTTGTGAAGAAACAAATAAATTCATTAAATTGATAGATAGGATATTTGACCAGTTAAATGTTAGGAATATTTTCGGAACCGGCTACAAATCACCAATTATGCCAGTAAATTTGAATTTTTTCAAGAGGAGTTTTGAAGGAGTTGAGAACTATTTTCTAACTTTGAAAATAGATGGTGTCCCCATATATTCGAATGCGCGGAAAACTTTTGCATGCGGCTTTGTTACAGCAATGAGGGGTACAATTAATTTGGTTGAATACTAATTTCAATTGGGCACTTGGAGTATTTCCTGCCTTACAAAATATCACAAGACCATATATCGTAATAAATTTTTAGTCATTCGGCAAAGAGGAGGTTGGAATAATAATCCTACTTCCAAGCAATTTACATGGGCTTCAAGACAAATGTTGTTTAGCGGACTTATTTCTCCAAGTTCCAATGCAAATACCATAAACACTGAACACTATTGCCCAACTCTTTTCGAATTTAGATCTGTAGATCGTCAAGTAACTCAAAATACACCGCAAACAGATGATGGTATTGATAAAAATTTAGAAAACTTATGTACGCAATTTCATCTAGATGAATACATTGATAATATTTTGTGTTATATAGCGGGTTACATTATTTTTAAATTAGTTAAAAATGTTACATGTTTACGTTGTAAGGAAATAATGGTAAAACCTAGTAATGATGATCACACTTAAAGTAATGTAAATAGTGAATATTCATTTACAAATTTTGTAAATCGGGGGGGATTAACTGTAGGGAGTAAAATAATTTTTTTAATTGTAGAAAAATGTGGAAAAATGTTTCGGTTGATGAAAACTGAATTTCAATCAAAAAATTTTAAACAAATCATAATTAGAAATTGTATAAAATACTTTACAACGAGAATGTTTTTATTTACTCCTAAGCATATGAACATTTTAGAAGTAGGAGAGGACATTCACGAAATACAGATAATAAAAAAGTTTGTGAAATGTTCCTAAATATTCGTTGCAAATATTATGTTAAAAAAATAAATTTGAATTTGCAGAGGAATAAGGCAACTGTGAGATCAGAATTGACAAAATCAATTGTATTTTCTAATGTTTAAATAATGATTGTAAATTTGTGAGATGAATAAAATAAATTTATTTATGACAAACCATCACCAATTATATCTATAGTTAATAATGTTTCCTCCATATTTTCCTATTCACAATATAATGTAACGTATTTTTTATTCATTATTCAATTTTTTAATGGAAAAAATACATTACTGCAGAACCCAAAGAAAACATTTTGAGAACCGCATTAGAAAGAGATAGCCTCTCTCCATTTCTGCGTGGTTGCAGCCACGAATACTCATCTGCTTTCCGGTCCATATATGATTAGAAGTCACTGGCTAAAGCGCTTTCTAAAAACACAAAATGACGGATGATAATACTCATGTATTTAGTGCCTTAGTTTTATCATCCGCCATTTTGTGTCCTGTCAATAAAACAAAGCCTATGTAAACCAATGTAAAAATTACAGAAAATGCGTTGTTTGACGAGGATAAAATGTTATAATAACTTGAAAAACTAAAGAAAATAATATCAGAGTGACTCATTAATGGCACATTCGGCATGAATGATTTATCATCATTATTAGCGGCAATTGTGGCTGTGCAGACGAATTATAAGTATTTCATATAAAAGTACGTATATTCAGTCAAAATTACCATTTAAAGTTATGATCAGATTAAAATTTAGATTGAAAGTATCTCAGTTCATTTTAATATATATTTTTATCTGAATTTTTAGACACGATCATAGAATCTAACCTCAATTTCAAGCAATAATTGATCAATATATTTATGTAATATACATAGGTACCTATTATATAAAATATATATTTTATGTTTACATATATAAATATATTATAAGTATAAATAATATATAATCAATTATTTTTTTGAAAAGTAAAATATCACGAACTCACAATCTTTTATCAAGACATGCGATATTAAAAATTGCAAATGGTACACTTCCATGTTTTTTATCCCTTGAGTGAGAGCAGTAAAATAATGAATCTTCCAATAAATATGCATAAAAGTTTTTCTAGGGAAGCTAAAGATTACAAAGTTTGAAGATAAACAATAGAGTTTTATATATTTAGAGATCCTGAAATGCAGTAAATTTGTCAAATTGTTTGCAAAAATTGTATTACAAAATATAAATTGAAATTCCATAATAATATTCTGAGTATTTAATATTATTCCAATTATATATGATTGAAAACCGAATAATTTGATTCAACATTTGAAAACTAAAAATTCTAAATTGAAGCATGTAATTTGATTACAAATCATACATCATGCCAAAAACAAATAGTTTGATAGACTCCGATATTATTTTATCACGTTTTTTACCTAAAGATTAAACTTTTTCGACTCCATCATCGCATTTCCTGCACGGTTCACATATATATACTCATGTATTTAGTGCCTTAGTCCTAGTTCACAATGGGCGTAAGCATAAGAAGTACATAAGAAATACATAAGACATAATGTGCAATTCTTATGGCCATGTTCACAATGATCTTACGTATTTCGTATGCTTACGTAGTGCATAACAGTTGCATTAGAAAGTTGAAATCATCTCAACTTTACGTATTTCTTACGCATATATATTTTTTTAATGCGCATGTCCAATAAAGTTTTACAGACACAGACAGTAAATGTGTCAAATGAATGAAAATAAGCTCATTTTAGTGGTTAGGAATATTTATAATCTTTGTTTTAATAGCAATAGTAAACGAATTGCAAACATGTAGAGAAACAAAAGTAATGCCCTAAACTAAAAGCTTTAATATAAAAAACAAAACCAAAACAATGAAAAAAATTTTCAAATATAAATTTTGAAAAAAAGTAATCTTTAAAAACGCTGTTTTGATAAAATTATCGAATCAAAAGAAAAATAAAGCAAAGCGTTGTTTAGGACAAGTGATTTAAATTGTGACAGATACTAAAAACTAAAAGAACCTATATTTTATTCAGGCCGCAATATCCCTACAAAATAATTTTTATGCTTTGCTTATGCTATGCTCATTGTGAACACGCATAAGATTTTCATAAGAATTATGTTATGTACTTCTTATGCTATACCCATAGCATTGTTCATGAAATACTTTCGAAACTTAGCATGCGTTGACTTCACTATATTGTTTCGGACAGTTTCGTACAGTTAACGTGAAGCAATATTGTTATAGTTATTTGTTCAATCCTATTATTGGAACATGTTATTTTTTACTTGGATACCAATCTTGAAACTGTTTGTTTTGACAACTACAGTGATTCCTATGACAACGGGTGGGCGAAAGTAGTGAGTGTAATTACTTTCGTCCACTCACTCTTTCATAACGAAATAAAGAATGAACTACAATACATTTTATTACATATATTGATTGATATGAAAATGAACTTCATAATTATTAAAAATTGCGTTACTTAAACAAGATATACCAGCAACTGAAAACTGATGAGACTCTGTAGTTATCGTAGTAAATTTTGTAATATCAACTTGAGTGCTATTTCTATTACTTGTTTTCTCTTCTTTGTTAATTATTTTCCTTGCACAATTTCATTATTATCTTGTTCCATTTTAGTGTCACAATTTATATTTGTAAAAATATCAGGACAAAACAATTTTAATATTTTTGACAGTTGCGGATGTTTATATTTACATGATCCATAACAACGCATCCGCCGCCTATGCTACTTTATACTTTATACATGATCTTTGTTTAAGGAATATAATAGATTTTAATGTTTTAATGAATGTTTCAATAATAGGATTGAACAAAACGCTATACAGCACTCGTGAAGAAACGAATTCGCTCACTTGTGTGCCTTTGCACACTCGGCTAGCGCCTCGTGCACAAAACTGCCACCCGCGTGAGCAAAACTCATAGTTTCTTCACTTGTATTGTAATATACTATTACATTGCAAGACCGTTACTTAGAACTTTACGGGCGTGCACGGTAGATAACGAGCGAGCGAAGCGAGCTTGTTATCCGTGCGAGGTTACGATCGAGCATTGTACAATGTTTTACATTATACTGAATCGTAGATGTATCAAAAATAAATTATTGGAACGTACAGTAAAATATATTAAATTATTTGATCGTTATAGTCTTTGAAACATAAAGCAAATGTTACTATGACAAATGTTGTATAAAACAAAATAAAATATTATTTTGAGCTGTCAGTTATGGATAGTTTCAACGCGCTCAACCTTCCTGACGAAATTCTGCAAGAAGCTGAAGAAGCTAATGGAAAATTAATACCAGAAAAGTCACGCAGCCGATATGATAAAGAACTAGAAGATTTTAATCAGTGGAAAAGGAAAAATAATGTCAGTATGGTCCTAAACGAAACTGTTGTGTTGGCATACGTATCTAAATTATCAAAGAAATACAAACCGACAAGTTTATGGACTAAATTTTCAATGTTGAAGAAAGCCTTAATTGTTAATGGCGACGTTGATATATCTAGGTTTGTTGTGGTAATTACCTTATGAGTTATGTAGTAATTAAATTGATTCCGTAGATTTAGCAAGGTTATTCTATTTTTGAAGAAACAAAATATTAATTTTATGCCGAAGAAATCTAAGGTTTTGTGTGTTGCGGATTGTCGCAGATTTATTTTGGAAGCTTCGGATGATTTCTTACTATGTAAAGTTGTGCTTATCTTTGGACTATATGGTGCTTGTCGCCGAGATGAATTACTTAAACTAACAGTAGATGATATCGAGGACCATGAGAAGTATGTGCTAGTAAAGTTGCGAGATACCAAGACATATACTTCCAGGTCATTCATTATTCCGGATGCAAGTGAATTATTAAAGCCTTATGATATTTACCAAAAGTATGCTAAACTACGTCCGCGTAATGTTGGAACTAGACGCTTTTTTTTTGGGGTACAAACAAGGAAAATGTGTTGCGTAGCCGGCTGGTATGCATACTATTGGAGGTGTACCGAGAAAAGTAGCAGAATTCCTTGGTTTAGATCACCCTGAAAAGTACACGGGCCATTGTCTTAGACGAAGTGGTGCTAGCATGATTGCAGAGTCTTCGGGAAATATTCTACCAGTGAAACAAATTGGTGGTTGGCAATCATCAAAAGTGGCAGAAGAATATATAGAAGAGTCTATAGCAGGCAAAATGAAAGTTGCAAATATGGTTCTTTCGACCAACCCACACAACGAAACGTCAAATGCTATCGTTGCTTCATTATCTTCGACAGAGGAAGTTTCTACCGAAAATGTGTGTGCAGCCTCTTCTGATTTGGTGATCACGGGGAATTCCAGCTGTACAGTTAATGTCCATTTATGCTGCAAACAGAATTGTTTCTAAATTATTGTATATATTTGTATTTTTCGATACTTTCAATAAATAACGTTATTATTATAACGGGCAGCCCGTTATAATTTTAACAGGCTTAGCCCGTTACAACTCACTTTACCATTAGAGACAGAGCTCTGTTATGAGACGTTTACGATTCAGTATAATGTAAAAATATATTTTCATTGTTGAATACAAGTAGTTTATTGATACAAAGGGATAATTCATATTATAAAAGTTTGTCGCTGAACTTAGTTAATTGTAGGAGATCGGAAAGGCAGGAAAAGAGCTACAAAACGGTGCTGATTCAGAATATGTCAAAGTGACAGTCGTTCAAAATCGTTACGAGAAGATAGTATGTACTATTTACTTAACATATCGGCAGAAGAAAGCATAAATTTCTTGTGAAATGCACATAGAAAATTGTTCTGAGTGTGCAATGTGTGATTCGTGGATGAAATCGTATTGACGTGAAGATTTCTTATCCTGGATCACGTAACAAAGGACACATATATCTGTTCTCTTTATTCTCATAGTGGCACTGGGCTCACATAAGCTAAACTCAACTGAATATCAATAAAAGAATTGAAAATTAAGATATTTTCTATCATACGAAGATTGTACATTTTACACTTTGCGGATACACAATCCCTTGACATTTGCTACAAATACTATCACAGAGCTGTCATATATTTTAATTTGTAATAATTATTGATCACACAATTAATAATGAGATAACTTAGAGGATATACATAATACAAGAATGACGAATTCAGAAAATAATACTAACCTCTTCACTAATTCTTATTTGTTACCACTCTATTTCTGTCCATGGCACTTCAGCCACCGTTTCAATTATTATTCAATTGAAGGCAAGAATGTTTCTCTAATTTACCATACAACAATGTTACTTCATCAATAATCTATTCATCCAATATGATACTGAAAAACGCCTTTAGTCCTATTATTGCTGCTTATTGAGACGAAACTGTCCGAAACAATATAATAAAATCAACGCATGCTAAGTTCCAAAAATATTTCATGAGCAATGCTATTGTGAATTATTGCTTATTATCTTAGATCATAAACAGGGAGTACTATCATAGATTAATATCTAGATGGAAGGAGTCCTATATCACACAATCACGAAGGAGAATAATAGAGGAGCGGACACTCCGTTGGAAAACATGAAGCCTAAAATGTAATGCGGCAGACATGAGACAGATAGCGAGAGCGGGCCCAGCTTTGCATACTTCATATACAAAAATGAGATTATATTTGAATTTTTTTCAATAAAAAATAATTGCCAGATAAATTCAATATTTTCATTACTTTAAATACTTTATTATTTATTGAATGAAACGCGAAAGTAAAAGAAAATTAGCATTTCTATTTATATGAATCTGCAATGAAAAAGTGCATTATTATGAAACATGTTTTATAAACGTTTCTTTGGAAAAGAGTTTTCTAATTATGAATAACAGATACATAAACAATTTTATGAATATTTTATATTATAAAGGGCGTAATAAAATTGAAAAAATACACACAAACAATTTCTTATATACCAGAAGAAAATATTAACCAAAAACTTAGCAAAAATCTCCTTAATTCTCATTGATGAAAATTTGTTTTTCTTCGATGAATATAATTTTGAAATCAAAAAAATTCCTACAAGTCCTCTGAATCCAAGTTTTGCTTTGGATTTAAATTTATTTCTAGCGTTTATGTGTCTTCTACTAAAAATTAAGAATTATTTCAATCGAATAAATGGAAGATGAATTCTATCTACATTTTATTAATATCTTTCTCTTTTTTGCACAAATTGGGCTTTTTCAAAGATCCATCCTGTTTTATTAGAGATTTCCTTGTTTTTTAGAGACGCTTAAATATTTTTGGAAATTTGGAGAAATATTCGGACATGCATATTCTTTCAGTTGGAAATATTTGAGCGGTATCTGTAATAATATATTTGTCACATAATTGAAAAATTCCATACTATACTGTACGGTGAATTTTTAAACAATTATCACATCTCTATTGATTCCAAAACATAAATAGAAATATTTATATTCTTTATTGATAAGAAGTTTTCTTGAAGTTGAATTTTTCACTAAAAGTTCAGATTAGATACGTTCAATAATTTGAAACATTGATATAACCTTTAATTTCAATATAATTTTAAAATAATTTCTTCTCATATTTACATCTCCAGACGAGCATTCTTTTATGATATCCTCGCCACTTATTCAATAAAATATTATCTTTAGGCGCAGAGAAAAGAGAAAATATCTCTTTACATGTTCTGTACCCAGTATCAAAACTTGTCACAAAACATTTTCTTCCCATTTTACAATATATTTTTACATGAAAATACTAAATAAACCGAACCTAGCCATTTAACTCCATACAAACATGGGCCCGCCTCCACCTATCTCTCAGTTATTTTCTCTCTCTAAAAATATTACATTTTTGGCTTCACTTTTGCAATACAGTTGAGATAGGGAGTTGCATAGGCGTGCACACAATACATTTTTGCGAACAGTTATGCCAGAAAGAGAGAAAAATATAGGTTACGTTAGAGGGAAAAGAGATAAAATATAATGAAAGAAAAATGAAGTGAAACGAACTGCGCATGTCTATCGAATTTCATTTGCTATTTATAAAAGTAATGTTAAGAAGATGTACTTTGCAACAAGAAAACGGCGAATGAATTTAAATATTTTTTACAGAAATAAGAACTCATTACATCATGTGTTTATCATTTTTCGGGCTTGACAAACCGAAATTTGATTAGTGTCACGCTAGCGCAGTTCATATTTCCAGCTTTCTTACAATATATCTTCCATCTCTTTCCGTCGTAACCGTTCGCAGTTTCTTCCATCTAGATATTGTTTATGATCTAAGCTTATTATACCCAATGGCACTCCCACAATTATTTATTTATTTATTAATACACTATCAAAGAGGACAAGCCCAATGAAAAGATAGGATAAAACCGCAATCAGAAACAGAACAGAAATAAACATGAAAATAATAAATTCTAGACACAAATATAAAAATATTTACGTCTTCCGGCAATTTCAAAGAAAATACAAATGAGAAGTTAACTAAGACAAGTCTTGCTAATGGAGCTATTAAATCCACATTGTTAAAAACGGGGACATTCTTCTGGGACACCACCTCAAAACTCTACGAAACAATAATCGTGCCAACCCTGGTGCCAAAATTTTTATACGGCTCAGAAATCTGGGGACCAACGCAAAGCGGAAATATTGAAAAAGGTTCTATGCAATTTTTTAAAACCATATTTAACTGGCAAAAAACAACTGCTAATTATATAATAAGAGGAGAGGCAGGTGCTACAAAACAAGAAGTTAAAATCATGGAAAAAATGCTCAATCTTTAGTATAAAATTTTATTGATGCCAGATGGTCGTTATATTAAATTGTTACAACAAACTTAAGGAGCTCAACGAAAAATCGGATTCTGTTATACCAGAGAAAAAGAAAATTATTTGTAACTGAATACGAAAACTCCAATATATTAGCGAGAGCAAACTTTTGTGGGTTTGGGAGGCACATAGCTGCCTTCCACTGAAAGTAGAAAAAGAAAATATTGTGAAAACTTACAATGAACTAATCTACAATGAGGATACGAAAAGAATAACAGAATCTACACACAATATCACATACAAGACATGCATAACCTCTTACAACTATTCATCCCTCGATGTTTCATTTGCTATACTAAAACTGTACAGTCAACTACGAACAACGAAATATTTTATTCTTTTCACGAAAGCTAGTGCCATAAGTTCATGAACGTGGAAAATTACAGCATAATATTTAACGTCCAAGAAGAAGACAATTTGAAACATCTCCTCCTTGCCATGAGCAACTTGCTATCCACCCGCTCCGTGCACAAGTGACAGGTAGCGCCTATCGTGGATTGAATTATAACAAAATGTTGTATTGGGAGCAATGACGTATTAATAATAGACCCAGCACGCGGCATTTGTTTTGATGCAGGAATAAACAGTGGGGTGAGGAGGGTAAACATCGTTGTATCGCAAGTTGCGTTTTTCATTTGAAAAAATATCGATTGTGAGATGTGAAAAAAATCTAGTTTTTTTTAAATTTTGGATCAATTAATATATTATTACTTCTATTTTAATAAATATTAACATACAGTACAAAATATAGGCGTGCACTTCTCAAACATAAATAAAAGCAGGCAAACCGCATAACAAGCACGTTTACTCCTTTCGCTTCTCAGAACCCCTCACCTTGTAAGTGCTAACATCACAACAAACTGTGGACTGCTATTCGCTCAGTGCGCGACAGCAGCGCCATTTGATGTATGAACTAAAGGAGGATATTTGGCGTATATGTACATTGTGATCTAACGAGATAAAATGTCATATTTTGGTATCAATAAAAGTATATATGGATATTCTAAGCAAGTGAAAAGTTTTATTCATTATTATTATACGTTTCTTATAAGTTCGGCTGACATTAAAGTAAGTATGATCCATAAAAAAATAGATTGAAACTCAATGAAAGTTTGGTTGAGTAATGGCATAATATATAAAAACGATCATAAAATAATAACATGAAATGAAAATGTATAGAATGAATAAAATAGTCATTCCTTAATGTTGCAGTTCTTTGTCAAGTTATGAATCAGTAAAACTCGTAGATTCATAAATTATGAATAAAATCGCAATGGGTTTGTCATCCTCATGAATCGATGAGTTTTTAACTATTTCTTATGGATTTATAGATGTGTAGAATTAATGAATTCTCACAGAATTGCAATATGAATTGTTATATATTTGTGAAATCAAATTGACAAATTTAAAATGTCCAAAATTGATTAAAGTATTGTAGGTGGGCTTCAAAATATCCTCGAGATGTTTAAAATACTAATAAATCCTACTGATGGACTTATATGATTACTATTGCTTTCACTTGGTAGATTTTGTTCATTTCGAGGTTTATTTTTCTCCTTAATCAATGCTAAATTATTTGTCGTTGATTATAACTCCTCATGCCATTGATACTGATGTTTAAATGCAGATTGAAGGACCCAAATATGGATTAGGAAATAGGTAAATATTGTTGCACATGTTTTATCATTTTTCATAATCATCCCATTTATTATTGTTTCATGATCATTAACATCTTTGTAGAACGCTGAAGATGGATGGGTTAACATCCGAAACGTCCAAAAATTGAACACTAGCATGAATAAAATTAAATGGACTTCAATACCTAAAAAATTTTTTTCCTAATTGATACTGATGGACAATTGAATAATAATATTATATTATTTGCATATATTCATTCTCCTGCTGTCTGCTTAAAGTTGAACTTTCACTAACTTTTGAAGTTTTGTAATTTGAAAGGAATATTGTAGAAACATAGGTAGAACATGACTCCTCTTCAGATTTTTTGCCTCCAATGAATGATCACTCAAATATAATCATGTGATTTAGGATACAAAAGCAATCCATTCACACTTAATAAAAAATCATTAATAAATTTTCTTGAACTAGATTCATGCATGATTCTATTATTCAATGATATACAGATATGAGACAATTTTTTGGTATTGAAACAATAATTCCAAAGTCTAAAGAAGAAAAATTGTAAAAAATATATATGAAAAAATGTTTAGCACCAAAAAATGCTAATTTTTTAATTACTTTTGAGAATAATAATTAATAGTCCATAAGCACCTGTGACCTCTCTGAAGTCTGCTATTTTCAATGTAATTTTTATCACAGAAATAAAGATCATGGCAGTACGCATCTTTTCCTTCTCACTGCAGCTATCCATTTATTTCTTTGATTTACTTTCCATTTTGCAACAGGAAATTAATAAAATTTACATTCGTTGTTTTTTCCAGTATTTTTGAAATTCACAACAATGCAACACCGATTGCTTATTTTATTTGTTTTCTTGAAAAACTGCAGTCAATACGTGCATTTCTTATATTAGAAATATACAAAAGAGCCTCCCGAAGTGCCTGAATCCTCCGCTGCTAGCGCTAGCGACGATTTCACTTCCCCTTCCATGGCTTCGCACGCTCCCAATCAATGACGTATTATTAAAATTGGGAGCGTGCGAAGCCATGGAAGGGGAAGTGAAATCGTCGCTAGCGCTAGCAGCGGAGGATTCAGGCACTTCGGGAGGCTCTTTTGTATATTTCTAATATAAGAAATGCACGTATTGACTGCAGTTTTTCAAGAAAACAAATAAAATAAGCAATCGGTGTTGCATTGTTGTGAATTTCAAAAATACTGGAAAAAACAACGAATGTAAATTTTATTAATTTCCTGTTGCAAAATGGAAAGTAAATCAAAGAAATAAATGGATAGCTGCAGTGAGAAGGAAAAGATGCGTACTGCCATGATCTTTATTTCTGTGATAAAAATTACATTGAAAATAGCAGACTTCAGAGAGGTCACAGGTGCTTATGGACTATTAATTATTATTCTCAAAAGTAATTAAAAAATTAGCATTTTTTGGTGCTAAACATTTTTTCATATATATTTTTTACAATTTTTCTTCTTTAGACTTTGGAATTATTGTTTCAATACCAAAAAATTGTCTCATATCTGTATATCATTGAATAATAGAATCATGCATGAATCTAGTTCAAGAAAATTTATTAATGATTTTTTATTAAGTGTGAATGGATTGCTTTTGTATCCTAAATCACATGATTATATTTGAGTGATCATTCATTGGAGGCAAAAAATCTGAAGAGGAGTCATGTTCTACCTATGTTTCTACAATATTCCTTTCAAATTACAAAACTTCAAAAGTTAGTGAAAGTTCAACTTTAAGCAGACAGCAGGAGAATGAATATATGCAAATAATATAATATTATTATTCAATTGTCCATCAGTATCAATTAGGAAAAAAATTTTTTAGGTATTGAAGTCCATTTAATTTTATTCATGCTAGTGTTCAATTTTTGGACGTTTCGGATGTTAACCCATCCATCTTCAGCGTTCTACAAAGATGTTAATGATCATGAAACAATAATAAATGGGATGATTATGAAAAATGATAAAACATGTGCAACAATATTTACCTATTTCCTAATCCATATTTGGGTCCTTCAATCTGCATTTAAACATCAGTATCAATGGCATGAGGAGTTATAATCAACGACAAATAATTTAGCATTGATTAAGGAGAAAAATAAACCTCGAAATGAACAAAATCTACCAAGTGAAAGCAATAGTAATCATATAAGTCCATCAGTAGGATTTATTAGTATTTTAAACATCTCGAGGATATTTTGAAGCCCACCTACAATACTTTAATCAATTTTGGACATTTTAAATTTGTCAATTTGATTTCACAAATATATAACAATTCATATTGCAATTCTGTGAGAATTCATTAATTCTACACATCTATAAATCCATAAGAAATAGTTAAAAACTCATCGATTCATGAGGATGACAAACCCATTGCGATTTTATTCATAATTTATGAATCTACGAGTTTTACTGATTCATAACTTGACAAAGAACTGCAACATTAAGGAATGACTATTTTATTCATTCTATACATTTTCATTTCATGTTATTATTTTATGATCGTTTTTATATATTATGCCATTACTCAACCAAACTTTCATTGAGTTTCAATCTATTTTTTTATGGATCATACTTACTTTAATGTCAGCCGAACTTATAAGAAACGTATAATAATAATGAATAAAACTTTTCACTTGCTTAGAATATCCATATATACTTTTATTGATACCAAAATATGACATTTTATCTCGTTAGATCACAATGTACATATACGCCAAATA
Organism: Dromius quadrimaculatus; assembly: GCA_963989225.1. Classification (NCBI taxonomy): domain Eukaryota; kingdom Metazoa; phylum Arthropoda; class Insecta; order Coleoptera; family Carabidae; genus Dromius; species Dromius quadrimaculatus. The sequence continues at coordinate 32,678,126 of OZ022328.1, read as the reverse complement.
TCCTCCTTTAGTTCATACATCAAATGGCGCTGCTGTCGCGCACTGAGCGAATAGTAAGGCACTAAATACATGAGTATTATCATCCGCCATTCTGTGTCCTTAGAAAGCGCTTTAGCATATATGAACAGTGCACCAGGAAACGCGATGATTGAGTCGAAATAGTTTAATCTTTAGGTAAAAAATGTGACAAAATAATATCGGAGTCTATCAGACTATTTATTTTTGGTATGATGTATTATTTGTAACCAAATTACATGCTTCAATTTAGAATTTTCAGTTATCAAATGTTGAATCAAATTATTCGGTTTGCAATCATATATAATTAGAGTAATATTAAATACTCAGAATATCATTATGGAATTTTAATTTATATTGTGTAAAACAATTTTTGAAAACAATCTGAATAATTTATTGCACTTCGGGATCTCTAAATATGTAAAACTCTATTGTTTATCTTTAAACTTTGTAATCTTTAACTTTCCTAGAAAAACTTTTATGCATATTTATTGGAAGATTCATTATTTTACTGCTCTCATCCAAGGAATAAAAAATATGGAAGTCTATTATTTGCAATTTTTTATATCGCATGTCTTCATATAAAATTGTTCGTAATATTTTACTTATCAAAGAAATAATAATTGATTATATATTATTTATACTTATAATATATTTATATATGTAAATATATAATATATATTCTATATAATAGGTACCTATGTATAATACATAAATATATTGATCAATTATTGCTTGAAATTGAGGTTAGATTCTATTATCGTGTCTAAAAATTTAGATAAAAATATATATTAAAATTAACTGAGATAACTTCAATCAAAATTTTAATCTGATCATAGCTTTAAATGGAAATTTTGACTGAATATACGTACTTTTATATAAAATATTTATAATTCGTCTGTGAATCTCACAGCCACAATTGCCGCTAATAATGATGATAAATCATTCGGCACATTAATGAGTCACTCCGATACTATTTTCTTTAGTTTTTCAAGTTATTATAACATTTTATCCTCGTCAAACAATGCATTTCCTGTAATGTTTACATTGGTTTACATATGCTTTCTTTTATTGACAGGACACCAAATGGCGGATGATAATACCTATGTTTTTAGTGCTCTAACAATAGTGATGTAACAAATGATAATTTCATGGAAAAATTAGCAAAATAATGTAAGTAAACGCAAGATAAAAGTTTGTTTTCATTTACCATGAAGTTTTGAATCAATATTTATGTATATTTAGTGCTGAAACTGAATAACTGATTTGACATTTCAGAATAAACCAAGCCATAAAAACCGGTTTTCAGCCAATTACATCCATACAAAGTAAAACTACATAATATATAAAAATATGCTTATGCATAAACATCAAAAATCTTTCTACTTTTTGTTCATTGGATCTGTCAAAAACGAAAAGTTACAAAAACTGCCGCTGGTAACACTGCGGTCAAATCTTGAGATGTGCACGGAGCGAATATAACTACTTCAAAAATGCATTGAAATTAAGGTCGTTCATAAAATGTATAAAAATGTATTCTGATACTACAAAATCTTAAAAATATTGTAATTGAATTAACATCCAGATAATCTTGTTTATGTTGTCATTCTATTTGTATAGTTTTCTCTTTGAACAAATAAATGTATTATTATTATTATTCATTGTTTCTCTTTTTAGATAAATGAATTGTACATACAGTCACTACTGACAAGTACATACAACATTTGTTTCAGGGTCCATGGTCTCCTGTTGTGATTATTATTGTTATTAATATTATTTATATATATATATATATATATATATATATATATATATATATATATATATTCACATTCAATATATATATATATATATATATATATATATATATATATATATATATATATATATATATATATATATATATATATATATATATATATATATATATATATATATATATATATATATATATATATATTGAATGTGAATTTAGTTGGCGAATCCGTAATGAGCCAGACGGTTAAATGAGAGTAAATTAAATTTTAAATTTTTGAAAGAGTCTTGTACAGCGCCGGAATTCGAACCCGAGATCTCAAGTTTTCCGGGCTCAGCGTGGTGTAGCGGTTATCACGCAAGCCCGGAAAGCTTGAGACCTCGGGTTCGAATCCTGACGCTGAACAAGACTTTTTCAAAAATTTAATTTACTTTTATATATATATATATATATATATTATATATTATATATTATATTATATATATATATATATATTATATATTATATTATATATATATATATATATATATATATATATATATATATATATATATATATATATATATATATATATATATTATATTATATATTGTAAAGAATAATAAAACGATAATATTGCGGGTATGTTATTAAATGATAATTATGAATAATGAAAGCCAACATACGAGTAGCAGAATTGTAGATGTCGTGAATGTGCGTCAGAAAAGATAGAGCTGTATCAAAATTAACATCAATGAAGACGAATCTAATGACACCTCATAGGAAGAATTCCATCAAACCGTTCAGGCTACAGAGCTAGTCAAAGAAATAGATATACAAACATACATATATACACTAGAAAATCATTAACCTCCTTCTGAGACAGCTGAGTAAAAACCGATAAGAATATCTACAGCCTACAGAAAGAATTGGGCGTGTTGCATGAGTTAACCCAAAGTAAGAACGTTCGGAAGTTTTGTATAATAATTTTTTGTTACCCAGAACATTTTGTCTCTTAGATGTAAGTTTCATTTAGAAAAAAAAACTAGCTTCAATCAAAACTGAAGCGATTGTAGCTTATTTGAAAATTTTGCGTTGTTCCAAAATGGTTCACGTTGTAAAACTTTCTATTCTGTGTTTTTATTCTAAATAAAAACTCCTATTACAACAACTACAATTCTGATGTTTTAAAAGTCTGTAGTTCTCTAATCTTACATCAATCCGATTAAAAGAGCTTGTATTGTAATTGCATGAGTCAAGTTCATATAACGATCATTTTAATTTGTGTCTTTTATCAAAACTTTTCTTCCCATTGTTAACTGAGGAAATGTTGTTTTACTTGGAGGTGGATTCAATCGACTTGTGATATACACAAATGGTTCATATAACGAAGACCTAGTCATAGCTGATGCTGTAAAATGTCGTATTTTTTCTCTACTGCACCATGACGCTGCTCTGCTCGTGGTGGTCTCATATTCCGTACTATTTTCCTCTTTTGTACGATTACCAATAACCAAAATAGTAACCTAAAATAATAAGATAATAATGCTTAAAATTAGAAAACTGAGGCCTGGTTGCATGAACGTGCATTAAATAAAGAGTTGTTCAAAAATGAACAATATGAAATCGAATATATTCGTCAAATCAGTTGCTTAGCATTGCTGTCAAAAATTCGATTTGATATTGTTCATTTTTGATGAACTGTTTAGTTAATGAACGTTCTTGCAACCGGGCATTAATATATTAGTATATACTTCTTTTTTGTCTTTGTTCCTATCTATATCCTTCTTTATAGTTGTAAGAACATCAAGTGAATCAATATTTTCGGAGTCATATACCAAGATATATCCGTCAGCTACAAATAAATAGTGTCTTGGTAGCTGCTGATTTATTGTACCTGTAGAATTGCTTGTCAATGATTGATCAATGCCTGCAGTGTCATAAAATCTAACTTTTTCTCTCGTTCCTCTATCTGACTCAATATTGGCTACATATACATCCTCTATGGTAGGATACAGTTCCTAAAACAAATTTGAAGTAAAATGATTTTGGCAGTCTCAAATTATTTCATATTTACAGTTTTTGTTGTTACATTTCCATAGATAACTTGTTCTAATATTGCTGTTTTTCCAACACCTTTCATACCACAAACAACTACTTTAGCTGTCTTTCCCATTATTCTAGTTCATAATACAATATTTCAATCAATCAATCAATGTAATGTCAGAATTGTCTTTAATTTCTCAACTTATTATTGTCAGTGTTACCAGCTGTTCGCCAACGACGCCAACGATAATGAAATCCGCTATTTGCACGTCAAAAATTTACCGTGTTTACTTAAAATTACCGTACGTAGAAAAATTAACAGAGGGTTACCTCTTGAACATTTGGCAAAATGCCGAGCATTATTTGAAATTTCCATAACGTGAGTATTTCATATGAAACAACACCAAGCGACTATTTTAGCGCAAAATTTGAAATGGTGCTTATGGCTGCATTCAGCAGATGAAATGCGATTGGTAATCGTTTTCGAATGATTAGTAATTGGTGATGTAACAATGAGTAGTTCTGCTGAATGCACTTTCTTACAGCGAGTTTATGGCATACAGGTTATTTTTATTTATTTGTTAGGTTAAGGTGAAACATCACCCGGAAATACTAGCTATCTCTGTCTAGTCTAATCTTGTTTTGGAGTAAGTGAGGCTTATGGAAGGTCAGTGATGACGGCGGGATACACAAGAATCCAAATTTGACATTTCAGAAGAAAAACATTTTATAGAGAATAAATATGTTTTATTGGGTATAAGTTCTGTAATTTATTAGAAACACAACGTTTCAACAGCAAAGTGCTGCCTTTTTCAAGTGAAAAGAAATATAAATATGAAAAAACAAAATTGTCAAGACAACAAAAATAAAAATGAAAGTACAAATCATAACTAGATTAATTTAAAATATATTAACTCCTAGGATCGTAGAGCTCTGCCTGTAATTGATGATTCAATATCCACAGGTCTTCAGGAATTGAATCATCAATTACAGGCAGAGCTCTACGATCCTAGGAGTTAATATATTTTAAATTAATCTAGTTATGATTTGTACTTTCATTTTTATTTAAGTTGTCTTGACAATTTTGTTTTTTCATATTTATATTTCTTTTCACTTGAAAAAGGCAGCACTTTGCTGTTGAAACGTTGTGTTTCTAATAAATTACAGAACTTATACCCAATAAAACATATTTATTTAAAAATGAGTTCTGAAAAGTTTTTTCCTTCATTTTATAGAGAAATTTACTGAAATTAATGCTGGCATACAAATTCATTTTTCAAAGACATAAGTTTTGATGGAATTATTCATAATGAGAATATGAAATTATGATATAAAATTGTCCCAAAATTCACGCAAGAACTAATTTTGATGGTAACATGTTAAATTATGAGTTTTTTATTGAATCATAAAAAGTAAAGGGTTATCTAATTTGGATAGAAAACTGGTTTCAAATTGGAAATTATGATTTTTTTATTGAACCGTAAAGTATACATTACAAGGATTATGTATGGAATATTATATAGAGCAAATGATCTCCACGACTTTGTTGTGCACATACATACTCCTGATTATCATGTCGCCTTAGCGAGCACCATTAAATGTTTTTGCCTGATGATCAGTTGTTTCTTCAAAGAAGAATTGCTCGATGCTACCTTCAGCCCAAAATGTGCAACTGTAACACCTAATATTCATAGTTGTGTATTGCTACTTGCTCATGACTCTTACCCCATTCCGTAGCACTAGTAGATAGATTTCGAACATATGGTATGTTTTCTACTAGGGGTCCGGCAGGCAGTTTTCGCTTACAGACTAGACCAAAATTTGAAGCTGTTAGTTTATGTTTTCTTTAAAGTATTTACCCTTGATGTATTCACTAAGAAATTGATACTTGTAATTTATTTGGAGGTGAATATCTCGGGCCTTAGAGCAATGCAGATTCGGATCAAGTATTATTATTTGTAGAATGACAGATCCCAATAATAATTGATGGACATAAATAAAATATTTTGTCGCTTTCTTGAGAAATAAGATATTGATAACTTGAAATTCTCATCTGTACACTTCCAGCTATAGTAGTTTTCAGAAATCTTAAAGAGATAAGTTTTATAAAATTAGATTTGAAGATTGATTTTTGATGTATTTATCCAATGAACTTACTGTAACAGATTTGTCTAATATCCTGGAATCCGAACCATTTTTCTTACTAGTGTGACAAGATCGGTAAAACTACACACACAGCCAGAATCAGATATTCAAAATGGTTTTTGTTACTAAAATCAGCCATAGGCTATTTATTCTCTAATGAATAAATACATGATAAAATTAATCTTTGACACTTGTCATGTAATACAAAATTTGGATACTAGATAGCGCCACAGAACAAATCAACTAGTAAAAAACCATATTCACACTACTAAAATAAGTAGAAAAGAAATTGAAGAATATTTTCCTAAATTATTATTTTGAAATATACAGCTGCTAAAACTCTGGAAAATATTGTAAAAAATTGCTCATAATTTTTAGATATAATAAATACATTTCTTTTTGTTCATTTGACGTTTCTTCATAACAAAATCTATGATTTGAACAAAAAAAAATTAATATCTCAAAAACTAGGAATCTCACGACTCTCAAAAAAATATATTATCTCCAAGAAATAATTGGCCATGGAATATTATTACTTTTGTCTTAATTAACCTTGCAGGGAATGAAAAAGTGTAAATGGACATCAGAGAAGTACCCAAAATATCGAGAATTTTGAGCCCAAAATCCAGTGACCGATGTCAAAAAAAAATAATTATTCAAATAGATATAATTTTTGAATACAAGACTTTGATTTTCCTCCAATTTTCAATACTTTTAGAAGTGCACAGAAAGGGTTATATACGGAATAATAATTAATAAAAATCGATAATTTTTGCACAGCACTCTGAAGAATAATGTCATCTATAAGTCTACCAAATTTTGTCCCACAAAACTGGATAATCTCTGAGAAATTAATATTTTCAGCACTAATTATTTTTTTTTCTCAAAATTGTCAGGTTCAATATTCATGAAAATTTTTATATGATAACTGCAAGTATAGCGCCTAGTATATATATTTTTTCCAGATAAGTTGTTATCAAAGTCTCTGAGATATAGGATTTGCATGCTAATTTTATACGTTAGCACTAATTTTATACGGATTTATTGCAGACATAATGAAACTTTGACAAATTATCTAATTTTTAATATACACGCCACTAAAAACTTTGTTGATTTATTATAAGAAAGTATTTATCAAATATATTGCTACAAGATTCATCAATTCAAATTTCGCGCTAAAATAGTTCTTCCGGGTGATGTTTCACAGCTACGGATAGAAATAAAAAATTTACTGAACAAATACATGATAATATAATTTATCAATGATTAAAATATTTTTTCAAATTTCCATCGTCTTTATTAAGTTTGAAAAAATATTTTGATCAATAATCAAGCAATGTCTGCAACTTTCAAAGAAATAATTTATCAATTATTGAAAGGGGAAGAGGGTTGCTGGGGAACGCATACCACACCTCCCAAACTTTCCATCGCCCTGTAATACAGCAGCCTTTACTAACATCGCCTGGGAAGAGTCTTGCCTTTTATTTTAACTCCTATGAAGTTCGTAAGAATCTAAATTTACTTGTCTCGTCTTGTAAATGCGCATCCTTAGAAAATACTTGCCTTTTGGCGCAACTGATCTGATATTCGAGCATAACAGCCTTGGAAAAATATTGCCTTCTACAAATCTAGCCTTATTTTATAAAGCAGTAGATACCTACATAAAAGATCAGTTCAAGTGATGCTATTCAACGATAGATGGCTTTTTTAAAAAACATGGATTATAATACGAATATTAATACTTAAGTTTAACTGTATCTGTAACATAACTGCATATATCTATTCAAGTTATCACGTAAAATAGATACTTGAGAAAAATAGCTCATTTGTGTGAATTATACTCCAGAATTTACATTGGTAATATAGATGCCGAAGAAAGATCGGATAGGTCCTAAATGCTCTACAGATCCACCTGTAAAATTATTTTTGTAACACGTACACCGAAAGTACCCTATTACTGAACTGACTTCTGCTTTGAAAGTTCTCAATTCCAAACCATGGTAACAATTTTCATTAATTCTCTGTTGGCTGGGAATTAATAGGTATTAATGTACGATGGGTAAAAATGAAATTGTAGATCATGATCATGGATGCCGTTGGATTTTTTTATTGATATATTATGTCAAATTGATATTTGAAAGAAATTTGTATTATAGAATGTGTTCCTTATAGTATGTGCATTTATTGTGAACAAGATAGCACAGAGAATGTGAAAAATATCAATCAATAAAAAAAATCATATAAGTTATGTTTCATTGAATAAGTTTACTGTAATGTGATTGCATTTGCAAAAATCTGTTTGTCGAATCGATAAGATAGTTTTAATACATCCAAATTTATTTAAAAAGCTTATTAATGGGGATACTTCGGTGCACTTGTTAATAAAAGTATCGTATGCAACACGGACACTGAACGACTGTCATTATTATCGCGGACAAATTTGGCTGCAAGGAGCTGCGCCTTGGGCTTTGCCCTCGTCTTCGCCTCGTGCTTCACTCTCGCTTTCGCCTCGTACTTCGCCATCGTCTCTGCCTCGGGCTTTGTCCTCGTCTCTGCCTCGGGCTTTGTCCTCGTCTTCACCGAATGCAGCCAAATTTATCCTGGACAAAAATGACAGTCGTTCGGTCCTTGTAGCATAATATACTATTATTCCTTCTTTTATTGTTATTTCGAGACTATGGATATCTCAGATCACTAAATTTATCTTCTACCGAGCTTGGTTGCTGCTGTTTTTTTAAATAAATAAATGCCAAATATCCAGAAAAAAAGCATGCTCCTATATCAATTTTGTGTTTCAACCATTGCCATTAAAATACTCCTTCATAAAAACTTGAAATTAAAAAATCTGACGTGAACATCATGTGACTTACTTGTGCATCATTTGATATATACACAAATTTATTCAATAAAGTTCTCTGTCACTTCAGATTATAGTTAATATAATTTTAATAATATTTTGACATGTACAACGTCAAACAAAATCAAAAAATTGACAACAGATTATCATTGCCTACCTTATCATTTCAATTAAGCTGAATGTTTTATACGGCAAATTCTGAATGTCTGTTATACATATAAACTGCACTTCCGACTCAGCCGATTGCTAAAAAAATAGTAGATAACTATTTTGATGGTACAACAAGTTCAAATACTAAATTTCAATATACTATGGCTGATCGTCCTAGATTTATGCAAAAAATTTAGAAAAAGCTTCAATACAACATCAAGTTCAAATACTGAATTTCAGCATCCTACGATTGATCATTCTGGATTTATAAGAAAAATTCGAAAAAAGTTTCAAGTAGAGTGCACTTCCGATACAGACGATTGGAACCATAATGTGAGGTACACAACTAGACCCTATACCAGTCCTAAATACGAAATTTCAACATCATACGTTCAACCAGTTCTGAGATTTGCGAGTTATGAACGCACGAACAGACGTACTGACACTGAAATCAAGCCGAAAATAGTCAAAATGGATTCAGGGATGCTCAAAACTGATATTTCCATCAAAATATCGATAGGTGAATTTTGTCGGTTTCACAATACTTCCTTGCACTTAGTACAAGTAATTAAAAATAGTTGGCTGAAGTTTATATTTCTGACTTTTTGATTAAGCCAATTGTTAATTTGTTGGAAAAAAGTGCTATTAAGTCATTTTATTGTACTTCGCATTTTTGATTTGTTAGTTCTCATATCTAGAAATAGGGAAAAACATTGACTGAAGTAAACATTGCTGATTCTCAGAAATGTTCTCAGTTCACTTGAAAAAAATTCAAAGTGAGACAAATAAATTATCGTATTGAAATTTGTCAAAACAATTAGCTATTTATGTTTTATTATTCAAAAAACATATTTCTGACTTTGAATATCGAACATTAGTTTTATTACTGACTGCGATGCTGATTTTTTCCATTTATTTTGATTATTCAACTACACACTATATCAGTGATGGCGAACCTTTTCGAGAAGTGGATCAAATTTTGTTCCTTATTTTTTTTAGTACTAGCTCGAGGGTCACTATAAGTCACTGGAAAACCAGGAGAGAAGGATGGATCAAAATTAATTTTTTCTTTAATTCTGCGATGAAAAATCAGAATACCTGATTTCAGCCATTATTTTTTTAACATTTTTTACAAATAAAGAAAGTATTCTGCCAAATGGCTAACACAATAAAATAATATAGAAGCATTTTTCCAACCCATTTTTGGAAATTCATTTCCATTGAACGCAGCAGTATACAGGTGACTGAAGCCTGCTTTATTATTTCTAATTACATTGTGAAACTTCTGGTATAAGATACATCCACAATAAGATCACTTAATTTTTAGTATATCAAAAATGGTTTCAAAGAATGAGATTGAGAAAAGTACAGACACATATAGATTTCAACCGACTGTATTTATATCGATATCAGATCAACAAGTTAATGTTTCAAATAAGTGGCTGACACAATAAAATTATATAGAAGCATATTTTTTTGCATTTTCAATTGACTGTAAATTAAGAACTCAGCAAAGTCTTAATGACTAGGATAGTTTTTCTGGTTTTTTATTATTATACATCTTCACACTTTTCGATCTCATTCACACAGTAAAATCATATAAAAATTTCTGCCACCAGATCCCTAACTAAAAGGGTTGGTCGTACACTATTGAAATTGAGTATTGAATTCCACGGATTAAAAATTTGACTGAGGAGCTCAAATGGACTCTGCCCGTAAAAATTTGTTGATTTCTCAAATTATAAATTTTAAAACTGAAGAAAAGAATTATATTTACTAGCAGGTTTCAGTAAAATTCGATACTTAAGATTGGATTTTTTCGAAATTTTTAGAATTTCCACAAATATTTGCGATACAACAAGTATATGAAAAAGTATGAATTTTCCTTTTCTTCTCAAACCATAAAAAACATCTGGACCGGGCGAATAGTATCGCTGACAATTTTGGGGGTACCTTCCGACACGCCATCACGACCTTCGGATTACAAAGCCTACATATTTACACAAAACCAGGGGCGTAGCTTGAATTTTCTTGTTGAAGAGGAGATGATCGCTTCTATTAGGATAGTGAAAATTCAAACTGAGTTGACTCATTGATGATAAATTAAGTATAGGTAATAAGAAAAACGTCATTGAGTCTCAGAGGTTTACAAAATGAAGATATAATGAGGGTAGATAATCAAACGCAGGTAATAAACATGGCAAACAAAATATCAACTCTATTTTTATGGAAGAGGTAGTCTCCGTGACAGACTATCAGTAACAATACATGACATGACATTATTAATTACTTCCCTTTTTTTTCTTGTCCTTATCATTTTGATAACCCAATCAAGATAAGTAAGTTTGAAAATTTCAAACAATATCGTAGTGATTCTGTTATTTGTTACATCTTGCATAATAATAATAAATCGTTTATTTAGTACAAGTGCACTTGTGCAGGTACATTTGAGACAAAGATAATAGGTATCGATAGCTCTCACAAAATATGAAGTAATTAGGAAGCTATAAACTATTAAAAGAATATAAATTATTGAAAAATATAAGCTATTGAAAGCATGAAGTATTTATAGACTTTGTACAATTTTTATGCTAATGTCCTATTTGGATGATATTTTTAATTTCTGTAATTAATTTTCTAGATTCCTGCAGTTTACTAATATTTGGCAATTTATAATAGCTATGCACATCACTAAATCTAACTAAAAAAAAATCATTAGAATATTCAGACATTTCGCCGTTTACAATTTTATGGATGAATATTAAATTTTCATTTCCGTAAAATAATCTATTTGAAGTCAGTTTAATTCAGTTTGCAATAAGAGAATACTTCTGCGCTTTCTACAAGACAAAGTAATCCTCATTGCTCCACATGTACAGAAATAAATAAACTGCAAGCAATTTGAATGAAAGTGTCAAATCTACCTTGGTTTCGACTATGACTATCTTTTCGATTTTCTTAATTCGATTGATTATCACTTTATATGAAGTACAAGTATTGTGAAACTGACAAAAATGATGCTTCGAGATTTTCACGGAAATATACGCTCTAAATATCCTTGAATTCATATTCACTATTTTCAGCTTGACGTGTGTACGAATGTACGTGCATACGTTTTTGTATTGAACTATTACATGATTGAAAAATATGTATGATTTAATAGATGTACAAGTGAATTATGAGATGTCCACATTGGATTTTTTGAATAAACATACATGACAATGAAATAAATTTTTGATTGACTGTTCACGCATTGCTATCATATTGAATATTATAAAAAAATGTTGCTCTGCGTAGGATATTACATGATTCTCGAACTTATGTTGTACTCAAATTCAGCCTGCGGTACGTTGAGAATCTTTTATATATGCGTGAGAATTAAACTCATATTCCTGCGTAATAAAATATTATTATTTGCGTTAGTAACTATGGCTGGTACCACGAGCTCTGTTTTTGGCGCTACTAAGAGCGTTGTGTCAAGACGTGTTTTAACGCAATTAGAATTTTCCCAAATACTTTAGAAAATAATCTTCAGATACAAATTACGGAAAACACATATGTCTACAAAATTTATTTGAATATTTTCCTTTAAAATAGCTTGAAATATTAATATTGCCTTAAAACGCTTCTTAAAATAACACTGCTAGTATAGCCAAAAACAGAGCTTGTGGTACCAGCCACTGTTACTGGCTAAAATATTAAATGAATAACTAATTGCACCCAATGTAGGTATCTACGTTCCATAATGTCCATTGTTAAATAACTATTATATATAATACATATTCATGATTAATATTAAAAGTGCTACTTTTTCGAAAGCTTCTCTAAATTTATCACGTTTTCGCAAACGCTGTTTTACTTTTAAAATGCGTCAATAGCCATCTATCATTCAATAGTATCACTAGAACTGATCGTCTATGTAGGTATCTATTTTTTTTTTAAATACAGCATGCTACATTTGTACAAGGCAATATTTTTCCAAGGCTGTTATGCACGAATATCAGATCAGTTGTGCCACAGATAAACATAACAGATAGACGGCTCTTATGGCGCCTTGGGTTTCAAAATAATGATTAGTTACCACGCCTGAACTAGATGGCACCAGCGTGAAATCGTGATACATGCAACCAGTTCAAACCGTTGTCGAAAAAACCCTATTGAAGAAATACAAGGGCGACATTCATATGATGCGGAGCATTGCATTATATAAACAAGAATTCTTTTGATTTTTCCGCGTTCAAACTTCGGCCGAATATAACATAAAAAGAATTGACTTGATTTAAATCATTTGATTCAAATCATGAATTGAATAAGTGTGAACTTTTCTCATTCAAATCTCAGAAATTAGTTAATTTATTTTTTGTATTTTTTATAAATTCAGTTATATTTCTATTGCAGGAAAAAATGACGACTCAAATGGAACGATTATGTTATATATATATATATATATATATATATATATATATATATATATATATATATATATATATATATATATAGACGTTTTTAATGTTTTAAGTTGAGTTGAGAGCGCATTTATTTTATATTTGTGCTATAACTCTGAATGCTCAGCAATAATCGAAATCGAGACTAATTATTTTTTGATCGTATCTTTCGTACATATAGATGAATGAATATAGATAATTTTTCTCTAATCTGTAAAAGTATTCTTAAGAATTAAAAAAAAAAAACATAAAACGAAAAATATGATTAAATCTGAGTATCTATGATTTTTGATTTCTTCATTTGAACCATCATTTTTTGTTATGATTGCATAATATAGTTATTTTTGATTCTAGATTGCGAAATGTCACTTTTGCAATCGAAATATTTCGCATCCCACTGATTATTGGTACCATAGCAATATTAAAAGTCACATTGATAGATTCAAAATGTCAAAATTTTCTTTTAAATTTTTATTAACTTTGAGACATGGTTTCCAAAAAAACGTTGTTAGATACTTGATTGCGAAATTCTTTTGCATTCTAGAAAAATCTTTTATTCTCGAATACAAAAGTGACATTTTGCAGTCTAGAATCAGAAGTAACTATTTTGATTTTAGACTTCGAAATGTCACTTTTGCATTCGAGAATAAAAGGTCAAAAAAATCGAGTGTCAAACAACGTATTCTTAGAAACCATATCTCAAAATTAATAAAAATGTAAGAAGAAAAAAAAACAGTTCGCATCCTGATGCCAAGTATTTCGCATCCTGTACACAAAAAACAATCATTTTACGTGAGTTGTTATGTTAATGTTCACTTTTAATAGCAGTTTCCAAAAAAATATATGATTGCTATTTGTAAATATGTTTGATAGATCATCACTTAGTTGCCAGAGCTCATATTTGGCATTCTCAAGTATTTTTGAGCCGATTGATACTTACTCAGCACTATACTTACTACAATTGAAAATTTGTTTTTTATTCACAATTTACCTGAAAAAAAGGAGAGGAAACAGTAATATGATTTGGGTTATTTTTGAAAATTTTAGACCGCAATAATGTTGTTTTCTCATTCACATTAATGATTGAAGTAATCATACCTTACGTTTCAATTATATGTTTATTTTTAAATTATGATTATTTCGTCCTAAAGATATAAACATGATGTATAACTCTAATTATCAATTAAAAATGTTTTTATATACATATTTGAAAAATATAAATCAATGACAAGTACAAATAGGATATCAGCTTATTTATTTTGTAATACTCTTAGTTTATGAGATTTTTTCTTTTGAACATCACTGTTGGATTTTGTCTCCCATATTGTTTCTTTAAATAATTTAACTCTTACAAGCAAATGTAACATATATAATCTGTGTTCCAAACAACTTGAATCAGCAAACCATTCTGGATTTACTTTTTGTATTTCATGTTTTATATAGGAAGTAATAGTTTTACTGATATTATTTTCATGCTTGAATCTAATATACATAGTTACGAAACATTTTGAAATCATTTCCACAATTTCAATAAAATATTCGCTCGGTGAACATAAATTTCCACTATTATTTCCACATATTGTGTCATATGCTCTAAAGTTTATCAGCAAATCACTTATTCTATCATTGTCTACATGCTTCACAATAGTTTTGATACACTTATCGCAGGGATATTTTTTGATGCTTTTAAACGCAATGTATCCCGCAAAATAAACAATGGAACAATGTTCTAAATTATTTTCACGAACGTAATCCTCATCGAAATGGTCATTGCTATAAAATTCCGATGATATAGAACTATTCGTATTTTCTGGAGGAGTTACGTGCACTTTTAAAAAATCGTCTATAGAAAAATATTCACAGGCATCATTTTCACAATTATTGCCATTTGACCATGGATCTCGTAACTTATGAACAATAATATTTTCAAGATTACATCTAAACTGTTGTGCAGATGGATACATATTGAATCCACCTGCGCCTCTTATCTGACTGAAACAATTCTCAATGCAATCTTGATTCACTCGACTAGTTTGAAAAACATGAATGATATTCGTGTCGCCAAATTCCTTCCATATGCCAATAATCGCATTTATTGTTTGGAGAAGTCCTGTGAAACAAGGTGGAATCTCTTGTTTTTTCTTTTCTTTGTCCAACGGGCAGGATTTGATGTCTGTTCATATTTACTGTTCAAAAGATCAAATAAACTATTAATTTTCTCCAAAAAATCAGCTGTATCCATAGCACTTTCGCTTCGAATAGTTTGGCAAGTTGAGGCAGCTTTGATTGCCGATGCAGTTCTGTGGCTGAAAATTTGTGTAGCCAAACTGGCGGACATTTTTTGGAAATTATTAAAAAAGAAGTGTGCATCTGTCAAATGACCCATACTTCTTCCCATATTTGATTCTCTGTCCTTCATATATGTTATAAAAATATCGTTCCATGATACCTTCTTATTTTCGACATGAAAATCACTTTCTTTTAAGCGATTTCTTATATTTTTAAAAATGTGGACAGCGTCAAATATCGCAAATACTTTGAGACCATTTATAATAAAATGAGGCAAATTCTCTTTCACACCAAGTTTCTTCATACAACTTTGGTTTGTTGTACTTTGATCGCAGACCGTTGCAACTACTTTTAGTCCACAATCAGACACGATTTGCACACATTGCTTAACCAAATCACAGAGCACATTAGAATTGACAACTGAATTTGATAGAAAATAGCAAAAAGGAATTTTAAAATTGAGATTCAGACCTCGAATCATAAATACCAGAGCTTGAGTGCAGTATTTAGGTTTTCTCCCGAGCTCCCCTAAATCTTCAAAACCTTCTATGAGATCTAAATATGGGCAAAATTGCAAACTCTTCCTCAACGCCATTTCGTCAAAAATAAGAATGCACAATTTATCTGATTCTGCCAAAAAATTTGCTTTGAATTTTATCGCATTGATAATATTGGTATTGAATCCAGGCACGAAATTCAGAATATTTGTCCAATTTTTTATAGTAGTTTCTGCAGGAAGATTGAATTTCTTGTTATTTTTCAAATATTTGTAGCCCCCCGGAGATCTGTAGTGGAAATCAACTGCTAGTTTTTTCTCAGAAGCCGACCATTTTGTTCCTTTTCTATGCAGCAACTGCATTTTACAAAATGTTTTTGCTTCATCTGAGGCAAAATTTGAATTATCAATCAAAATTTCTAAAGAACTGGTGTTTTTTAGTTTATTTTGAAGCTTTTTCACCTGAATGGATTTTTTATTCAATTTCTGTTTTAGTGATTTTATCAATAAACTTTTCGAGTCTTTCTTACATTTTTCGGCAATTCTCCTTTTCTTGCAGACGAATAATTCATTTCTAGGTGTAGAAGTAAATGCCGAAGACGATGATACAGATTTGCTTGTGGCATAGACATCAGTAATGAGGGTATTAAGAGGCGATACGTGTAAATTCAATATCGATGCTTTTTCCGGTGTTTGTTGACTTGACAGTAGATCTATATCAATTCCAGAAGTACCAGGCTGATAAACATTTCGTGACTCAGTTAATTGTAGTTGTTTTGATAAAATGTCACTATTTTCATGGAATGGTCTTTTAGTCGGCACTGCACCACTCACTAACTTTTTTTTAATATTGACTACCGCACATTTGAACATATTATCTTCGAAATGTAATTCACAGATCACTTTGCTTCTACAGTTTTTATAATCTTGTCCCACTAAATTGAAATTGCCGGTGTAATCTATCCATTTTTCTCTCCGATCGTTGTTTTTTGGAAGTGCAAAAAAAGTCAATTGTGGATCAAAAATATCTGATTTCCCGCAACTTATCACTTGACACTTATTACCCCTTGGTTTCGACATAATTAAATGTATAATATACATATAACTTCATTCACGCACAAACTTCAACATAATGGAACGTTTGCAATAATAACACACTATTTATAATAGACAAAGCCTGTGTTGAATCATTAACAGGTAATTGAATGTGTCATCCCTAATTCTTTCACAAGTTCAGCTGTGATGTAGTAGTCAAAGTACGAGGAAGAGCGAGAAGTCATAAATTAAAGCTTGTAACCAAAATCCGAAATCAAGGGGCTGTAACGTTAGATCCTAAAATATTGGAAACAGGCACAGGGCTTAAGAAATTCAAGGAACCATCAATAATGACTCATGCATGTTCAATGACCAGGTAGTATTATGAAATTCATTGAATTTACAAACTCTGGTGAAGGACTTTTTCAAATAGTCTGTATAAAATATGAATCTAGGAAAAAAAACCCCTGGAAAAAAAAAACCCGGAAAAAAAGCCTCGGAAAAAAAAAACCCGGAAAAAACCTCCAGGAAAAAAGCGAAGAAAGTTTATACAACGAATTTTATGAATTAAGTATATAAGGGTATTTTCATTATGTTTGATAATAAAACCAAGAATTATAAACAACAATTCTATATGACGTGTATAAGTTTTATTTATCTATTAGCGTCAATTATAATACAGTGGAGTGAAACATTTACATATATTCAATTTTTGTGCATGTTTAAGAGACGATCTCAAGAATATTTTTGTTTTCTGAAAAGTTTCCGGAGATCCGTAGATAATAACAAAAAACTGATTTTGGTCGATTGTTTATTCTATAAATAATTTCTGAACTGTCGCAAATGGGGAAAAAGGTTTCAAGTAAAGTATAAAGTATAGTATTCAAGAGATGTTTCTGTATTCGAATATTTATTATTTCTTCCGATGTTGACCTATGAAGCTTGAAATCGTTGAAAAAAATTCATGAATCCTTCTTTGAAATAACAACAAGTATTTTAATCCATTATTTTAAAAATAAGATGTGTGAGAATGACCGGATATTTGAAGAACAAAGTGACTTATTTATGACAGATGTGACGACATACCTGAGAATCTGCAATGAATGTGATTTGATTTTTCTTATTTTGTAGACACAAACGGAGAGAGGTGCTTATTAGATATTATATACAAAACTGAAAAGAAGCATATTGACTTTTTTTCAGTATGGTTTTATTTACAATAAACATAATTTCAGAGCAGAATGATACTTGTGATTTATCATTGTGAATAATAGAAAATCGAGAGTATGATCCTGCCAAAAAATACAGGTGTCCCAAACAAAAAGAATGAGTTAGTTTTTAGGTAAAAATCAGGCACCTGTGCAAGTATGCATCAGGGAGAAATAAATATTGAAATTTTATCGAAACATAATTCATCTGTGAAATTATATTCTTATCACCACGCAAACTGTCTCTTCAAATCAAATGTTTTCACTAATCAAGTGGCCTTCCCTAAAAAAAAAATGTTTTTCGTGTTGAAACTCATAACAACAGTTTTTCTACGGCCGTACGCGCGTAAAGTGAAACTTTTTTGCGTCTCAGTTTTACCACCATTAGGTCGCGTAACAGTTAAATTTCTGTGAGTTCATGTTTGTACTTCTCACTGATCCATTTGTTTGATAATTTGTTGAATCTGAAAGTTATCTTGTGCTTTTGACTCTTTTGCTGTGTTCTTAATAATTGGCAATATATGGAAATTGAGTGCTGTAGAAATTTTTTTGTATGTAACACGAGTGTGAACAGGCATGACATTCAGCCAATAATTTTAGTGACTCGGCAAGCCTCGTCACCAAATACTTTACCTCATGTCATAATTCTCAACTTTACATTCTCGTTGCATGAACTACAATTGTGTATCAAATCCGTGAAAGTAATCTTTTTTGGTCGAATCTATTGTTCAGGTGAGACAAAAAATGTACTTTTGGCACACATTTTTTAGGCGATCATCGAAAGAATTAAAATCACAAAATCTTATCTATTTATTTCTAAGACATCGTGATTGTAAATTTTAGTAGGCGTTGAAATTCTTTAATTTTATTATTATCTATCAAGTTGACTTCCGGAAAAATGCTTATTCATTGTTATATTTGCAAGAACTAGAGAGATTGACGGAAGAATGTATTTTAACAAAAACTGTATCTGCCCCATATAGCTCACTTAAAGAGTTCCATCTGTCCCATCTCTGTCACCAACGCGTGTCGCAAATTTTTTGTTTACTGTAACGTGTAGTTGTTAAGGGTAGAATAAAATTTTGAGTGCAGACACTTCAAGCGCATCAGAGATGCTTCTCAAAACTACCTTCTTTTCAATTTTGGAACTAGTGGCGCTCACTGTTAAGCAAATAAGAAACTATTAAATGCTTCTTCTATATTCTATACAGGGCCGTCGATCTGCTATGTTTATCTGTGGTTGTGCCAAAAGGCAAGGATGCGCAAATACAAGGCGACAAAAGTAAATTTAGACTCTTACGAACTTCATAGGAATTAAAATAAAAGGTAACACTTTTCCGAGGCAATGTTCGTAAAGGCTGCTGTATTACAGGGTGATGAAAAATTTGGGAGGTGTAGTATAGTGTGTTACGTCCAGTTTACAGTAGCGCAAACTCCTGGACTTGACGTGGATTCGTTTGGTCGAGGTTTTGCGGGAAAAATAATTGAATTCAAGATTAGGTAGTAGTAGAAATTAGATTGATTTTATTTCGATAAATGTTTCATCTATATACGTGAAAAATCAGAGAAGAGAGGGTATCTTCCCTCCCTTTTACAATAAAACTTATATTTCTAACTTACAAATTAGAAGAGAAGGGATGCTAGGTCAATGTCCCTACTTCAAAATAGGCTGGTCTCAACCGAAGCTCATCCCCTATTGGTTATCTGAAGTAACAAAGACCCTTCCGTCTTACCAAGAACTAATCTACTCATTTTTTGTAGTGTGAGAAATGTTAATTATTTGTTTAGTCTCTAATTTTTGAAGTGTGGCTTTAGGGTAAACATTCAACAAGAAATATCTGGAGTATATCGTATTTGATTTATATCCCAGACATAACACATTAAATATAATAGGTTACTCTATGTTTATATTCAGTTAAGGGTTGTTGATTTACTTAAAACATATCTCGAAATTGAATCTAAGCAATAAATATCGAGTTTCATTCCATTTCATAAATTTCATATTCTCTATTATTTGATTGGAATTAATTGGGTATCTATTTTGCATTTAAATTTTGCGCTATTTTACTAAGGGCCTCTTCTGTTGAGCTCCAGCATATTTTCTGCTATAAAATATACCATGGGACATTACAAGTGTCGTGTTTGGGGTTATTTATTGATTAACCAAACAACAATTGATGTAACAAACTATTTATTTTAATACCAAATTATACACAATAAACTAAAAACGTGCTTATTTGTTAGCCATCTTTTTCAGCCTCTCTAGATCCTGTCATGCGCTTCAGCAACCTTTTATTTTCAAACAGGCTCAGACAGTTGGTGTCATCTATGTTGATATCTCTGTACTAATACGTGGCGGGATGCTTGAATGTAACGACATGACATTTCCTCCCAAGATGCAAATTAAATAACCTTTCAAAATAATCGATAATTGAATTACATAAAACATAAATACAAAAATTATTATTTTTTCTATATATTCACAACATAGTCTTGAAGATATCTCGGAGCTTTTCTATTTCGAATAGGACGGGTTTGAGCGTTATCTTGATCTTCAACTTCGGTTTCATTCACTTCATTATCATCATCTTGGACTTCTACGCGTTGTTCCAATGGATCGAAAACTTCTTTCGGTGGTTCCCTACGATCTGTTTCAATCTCATTTAAGGAAGAGTTTGAAATGGATGTTTTAGGAGAGTTTGGGAAGGATTGATGGAATAACTTAAAGAATGAGGAGTTTCTCACAATGGTTTTGTTTCTCCGTGTGGCTGTGATTCTTGATCCGTTTATTTGACTAATGGTGTACGGATCAGGATCAAACGGTGGTGTCAGTTTATTCTTTTTAATCTGTTTACATAGCACGATATCACCTTCTTGAAACTTCGATGGTTTAGTATGGCGCTTTGCATCAGCAATATTCTTATATTTCCTTCTCATGTTTAGATTGGTTTCAATAATTTTCTTCATTTTGTCGTCAATTTCTGGATGTACCATTGGTAAAAAGGTATTAATTTGTCGACCAAAAACGATTTCATACGGTGACAGTCCGGTTGATATGTGAGGAGTTGATCTATAATTAATTAGAAATGACTGTAGCTCTGAAAATAGATCATTAGTCTCCATCATGTTACAAATCAATGACTTTTTTATAGTTTTTACCAATCTTTCGGCTTGACCATTGCTCTCTGGCCAATAGGGTGTTATTTTATGATGCTTAAAATTCATTTGTTCAGAAAAACATTTGAATTCATGACTACCAAACGGTGGACCATTATCAGATTTTACCTGTTTAGGAATTCCGAAATTTGCAAATGTTTTCATTAAAACTTTCTTAGTGTTTTCAAAATTGGTAGACGAAACTGGTTCCGCAATAGGATATTTGGAATATTCGTCCACAATGACAAGCAAATACTTTCCATTCGGAAATGGACCTGCAAAATCAATTGCTATGTTTTGAAATGGCTGACTAGCCAGTTCTGTGATCTGAATTGGTTCTCTGTTGTTCGTATCGACCGATGCTTGGCAGTAAACGCAATTTTGTATTGTCTTTGTTGTCATCGAATCTATGTTTGGAAACCAAACTTTACTTCTTAACAATTGCTTTGTTTTAACTATGCCCATATGCCCTTTATGCGCTAAATTTATTGCTTGTTGTGTTAAACTTGCTGGGAGAACGATTCTTTTTCCGCGTAGTACAATGCCTTTGTACACAGTCAGCTCATGTTTAATTTTTTGAAATTGTTTCAGTTGTGGTTTGTTAAATAAATCTTCATTTTGATGAATGGCCATTACCAGTGTTAGTGTTTCATCAGAGGCTGTTTTGCTCTGAACATCTTCAAACGTCAAGGCATTTGGCAAACTGTTCGTTGCTATAAATTTCACATAATTTTCGGTTTTCTTGTCTGAATGTTTCTGCGAATTGAACGTACATCGTATACTTTCCTGGTTATTTTGTTTCTGATGATCAAAAGTATATCTGGATAAGTAGTCAGATGGATTGCTTGTTCCTTTTTGATGCGTAATTGTGAAACGATATTGTTGTATTTTTAGAATCAGTCTCTCAAGTCGAGCACTAGTAGACGATTGTGGATTGGTTAATATGCTGACTAAAGGTTTATGATCTGTGTGCAACTGAAAGTGTGTGCCGTATAAATATGTATGGAAATGATGCAGTGCCCAATTTATACTGAGCATTTCCTTTTCAATCTGACTGTATCTTTTTTCAACATCCGTTAAGGTTCTGCTTCCATACGCTACTACCTTTATTTCTCCGTTGCTTGTTTGTTGGGAAAGGATAGCCCCTAATCCATGAGGACCAGCATCCACGTGTACATGTGTTTGTTTGTTGATGTCGTAGTACGCTAACTTACTAGCGTCATTCAAAAGTTCTTTCAATCTCAGGAAAGCATATTGGTGATCCGTGGTCCAGTTCCATTGAGCATCTTTCAGTGTCAGTTCCCTTAGAATTCTTGTTTGATTCGCTAGATTCGGCAGAAATTTTCCTACATAATTAAGCATACCCAAAAGACTTCTGACTTCAGAAACGTTTTGAGGCGAACTCAGAGATTTGAAGGCCTCAACCTTTCTTGGGTCTGGTTTGATTCCGTCTTTAGAGAAAATGTATCCGAAGAAGGCTATTTCCGGTTAGCTGTAAACACATTTTCTCTTGTTTATTGTTAAGTTACTATTTTTTAACCTATTTAATACTTTTAGCAGTGACTCGTTGTGCTCTTTTTGTGTCTTACCAAATATCAAAATATCATCACTAATGTTGAGGACTCCAGGGATGTTCGATAGTACTTGTCTGATGGTGTCCTGGAATATTTCGGCGGCTGCGTTGATACCGAAACTTAAACGTTTGTATCTGTAAAGACCTAAGTGCGTAGAAAAAGTCGTAATTACGCGCGATTTTTCATTCAACAGGAGCTGGTGATAACCCTCTTTAAGATCTATTTTACTGAATATTTTTGCTCCATTCAACAGCATAAAGATGTCATCAATTGTTGGTGTGATGTGCCGTTCTCGTTTGATAGCCATGTTAGCTGCGCGCATATCAACGCACATTCTTATTTCGTCTAGGTTGTGCGGTTTGGGAACTAATACAATAGGAGAAACCCATGGCGTTGGACCTGTTGCTTTTTCTATTATGTCTTCCTGTTCTAGCCTCTGCAGCTCTGCCTCAACTTTAGAACGCAAATGAAACGGTACGCGCCTATGTTTCTGTGCTACTGGTTGTGCTGTTTCGTCCAAATGTAGCTGTACTTGGTAATTTTTCAACTGGCCTACCCCTTTTAAAAGTTCGGGAAAGTGTTCTTGGACATATTGACCATTTATGATATTTGGATGCACTGCTTGTGCTACTTTGATCAATTCCAGGTCTCGGGCAGTCTGATAACTGAGAAGTGGTTCTAACTCGCTATCTATGACGAAGACATCCGCTTCTATTCTTGATAATTTATGTTTAAAAATACCTCTAAATTTACCTCTCATTGGAAGTTCTTTGTTGGAGTTGTACGGATAAACTTTTTCGTTGCTATCTTGTAGGACTGGTTTGTTTTTCAGTTTGCAAAAATGTTGTCGACTTATAATATTTACAGTAGAGCCTGTGTCTATTGTAAAACATACTGGTACATTGTTCAACAGTACTGTCGTTTGTGGTGTTGCTGTAACTGATTTTACAGAGAGTTTGAAAGCTGAGCTTTCTGAAACGGACGAATGTTCTGTAACAGCCTGCATTTGATTGCATTTTTGTTTGTTTTGTGATGCTGAACTACCTGAATTCTTTCTGTTTGCTGGATATTTGTTATTCGTTCGTGGAAACTTGTGGCTGCTTGATAAACATACTTTTGCAAAATGTCCCATTTTATGACATTTTCTACATTCAATATTTTGTGCAGGACACGATTCTCTCCCACCATCATGCCAGCGGTTGCCACAGTTCTTGCAAATTTTGTTTGTCTCGTTTGTGTGTCTTGATTTATAACCCTGTTTATTATTCTTATTGCCTACCTTATTAATATGTTGCGAGTTTGATGACTCCTGTTTTTCCTCGGTGGACATTGCAGTCATTTGATGTTCTGTTGCTTCGAGTGTTTTTCCTCTCGCGATTAGCTCTGATAGAGTAGGTTGTTCTCTAAGTCCAAATCTTCTGAGGCTTACTGACGTTGTGCTGAGTATTATTTGGGACTTTATTTCCTTGTCTATGTTTTCAAATCCACAGTTGGCGCTAAGTTTTAGTAAACGTGCATAAAATTGTGCTATGGTTTCACCACTTTCTTGCTTTGCTTGTCTGAAATTGAAAATTTCGAATTCTGTGTTGATTTGCGGTAGAAAATAGGACGAAAATTTTATTTTGGCTTTTTCATACGTATTGGTCGGTTCTTCAGAGGAGGTGGAGGTCTCAGGAATATCTGGAAGAGATTGAAATATATCGTACGCTGGCTCACCTACCAAATGGAGAAGCATGGCTCGTTTACGTTTGTCACTGGAGATGTTGGCTGCTTCCATGTAGTTTTCAAATCTATTTAACCATCTTTTCCATCTAGTTCCAATGTTCTGTGTGTCGGTATGGATATCGAACGGCTCAATCGGTCTTGACATTGATATATTGTCCATTTTTTTTTTTGACACTTTTGTTCTTTTATAGTTGTTTTGTTTGATTTCACACTATTTTCTTTAAACTTCTTTAATCCTCGTCGCCAAATGTCGTGTTTGGGGTTATTTATTGATTAACCAAACAACAATTGATGTAACAAACTATTTATTTTAATACCAAATTATACACAATAAACTAAAAACGTGCTTATTTGTTAGCCATCTTTTTCAGCCTCTCAGGGAGTCAGCCTCTCTAGATCCTGTCATGCGCTTCAGCTACCTTTTATTTTAAAACAGGCTCAGACAGTTGGTGTCATCTATGTTGATATCTCTGTACTAATACGTGGCGGGATGCTTGAATGTAACGACATGACATATAGTATAGAGACTGTAATAAATTTATAGTGTGGCCATGATGCTTAGATCATAAATAATATCTAGATGGAAGAAGCTGCGAACGGTTACAACAGAAAGAGATGGAAGATGTATTGTAAGAATGCTGGAGAAATAAACTGCGCAAGCGTAACAATAATCAAATTTCGGTTTTTCAAGCCTGCAAAATGACAAACACATGATATAATGAGTTCTTATTTCTGTAAAAAATATTTATATTCATTCGCCGTTTTCTAGTTGCAAAGTACATCTTCTTGACATTAATTTTATAAATAGCAAATAATATTCGATAGACATGCGCAGTTCGTTTCACTTCATTATTCTTTCCTTATATTTTATTTCTTTGTCCCTCTAACGTAAACTGTATTTTTCTCTCTTTCTGGCATAACCGTTCGCAAAAATGTGTTGTGTGATATAGGACTCCTTCCATCTAGATATTATTTATGATCTAAGCCATGATGACAGTTGCCGCCATTAACAGGCGTTTGGTTTGCGCGCGAATACATCTGGCATACGAATAACTATATCTTGTAACACAAATTATATCTTATTTTAATACACTGAAAGAAAAAAACACACACATACATTCATAAGACAATCTTTTATTTCATTTGATATTGTTTCGTTTTTTATATTGATCAGAAGAATGGTAAAATTAAATAATATGCAGTAGAATTTCAATTTTTTTATTAGATTGAACACAATTCTGAACGAATATATATATGTAGATAAAAAAAAAAAAATGTCTAAACAAGATTATGAACATACACTGATTTACTAGAATATTTTTTAGCTCTATCAATCTTTTTGGACCCTGCTATTTTCAATCTAAACATTACAAATCTAGAAATAATTTTTTTTTTGATATTGTGGCAACTTTTAAAATGTTTTCCATTTATGTTTTGCAATTTAGTTATGAAATAATATTTTAAATTGATATTTTGATCACAAATTTCATCATAATGTCGTCTAAAAATATTTTCCATCTCAGTAAAGAATATAAAAGTTTCTACATTGCAAAAAAATAAGGTATTCTCTTTGAAACATCTAATTTTTAATAATTTAGCATGTTCTACATTTGACATATTTTTTGATCCTGCTGTTACTACGCATTCTGTGCAAGTTTTAGTATTTTTTTGTATGGAATTTAAAATATAACCCGCAATTCTATATAAAGAATTTCTTTCACTATTATTCAAATTGATCATTGGAACCGTGCCAATTGAATTATCATAATCTACAGCATACTGAGTTACAACTGTCTCTTTTTTCTTTTTATCAACAATATCAAGAAATTCAGAAAGGAACTCTCTGTCATCTTCGCTGTAACTCCCTTTAGAAACGTTCTTTAAATATTGTGACACTGATATTAATTTTAAATTGTTTTTAAATTGAACAGCATTGGGTACAACCTGCTTTGAACGAACAATCGAAAATAGATTCTCAACACAATCTTGGGTAAATCTTGCCGAAAATAAAAATGTGTAATTTTTTGTATTCAAAAAAAAATTTTGTAAGTCCAAAATTGACTGAGTCGATAGTAGCACACCACTTTGTATAGGTTTCCAAATATTCTTATTACCAATCTTAATTGTTTTATATATATTCATAATATCAGAAAGGAATATAGATGTTTTTATATGTTCACTATCTTTCAATTTACTCAACGCCAACTTTGGATGTCTGGATGTCATAAGATTGAACCATTTTGCTGTCACCTCTATAAACCAAGCTGTTGCTTGATATTGAGGTCGTTGCAATTCATTTGCCAGAAATTTTAATGCACTTGCTACATCATGACTTATAACATGGGTGGCAAACGGTACCTTCATCTTATCGAACTGATTTGGAGTAAGGTCCTTCAGTGCCAACTTTGGTGCTAATTTCAACTGGTGATCCTCTTGGTATTTTGCTAACTCGCAAATGTGATTGAAATCAACAATATTTGTTGGAAGTTGATACTTATTAATAACATCATCAGGAAGTGTGATTGTTTTATTATTTATTAATGAAGATCTTATATTTTTCAACAGATGTGGAACATCGGCGAAGAAATACAGTTTTCTATCATGGTCACAAGGATGTTCTATAGAATTTCGTATCAAATTACGAGAGGCTTGTATGCCTAAGCTTTTCCACAAAGATTTATTTGCAGCTCCCATGTCAGATGTTATACTGTGAACTTTCAGTCCTAAATTCTCTGCCAAATGGATGATTTCAAATAATATAGGTTTTAATACTGAACCATCCACTGAATCACCTGTGTAGTAATAAGCTACTATTTGTTTCCATCTAGTTGCAATTCCACCGAGCATAATAACTATAGCATGAGTAGCAACTCCAGTATGATGCGGTAATGTAACATGTCCAAAATTTTTATTTGAAGACAAATCAATTTGACGAGATGGAGTTATTGCCATTTCATCCAAAATAAGAACGGCATCCGTTTCTTGATCTTTAAAATTAGAAACTTTGATTTTCAAAAAACCTAAAACTTCGTGTAATATGCCACTTTCAAAAGATAAATTCTCCAATCTTCTTCTTAGAGTTCTTAACGAAGGTAATGGATATTTCTTCTTCAATAAGTCACCGTAACCGTTTGTTCCACATGAAAATTTCAATTGCAGAGCCGTTTTTATGGTAGAATTTGACCATTTAATAAATTTATTTGACTTTCTTCCCAAAGAATTTATTTGATCTTCATTTAAAAATGTTTTCAGAATTTTGAAATATTTATCACCTTTTTTCAGTGATTCTAGTTCGGAATTGAGTTTTTTGTTTTTGCATTTCAGCTGTCGTATTTGAACTCTCAACAATTTTCGTTGAGTGTCACATTTTTTGAATAATTGCTCATATTTTAACAGTCTCTCACGTTTTGACTTCATTAATGTTAAAGTTGCAGAATTATCCGAAGAACTACTGCAGCTACTGATTACATCTGCTTCTTCAGTTTCATATTGCTCTGCAATTAAATCTGGAAATAAAAAAAGAAAAACACATTTTTCCACTGTAATATTTATAAAAACAAAATTATTCAATTAACACCAATGTGATTTTTTGGCTTACCTGATTTTGAACTGATACCACTTGTAGATGGTTGCGGATCAACAACTGAAGCTGTAACTAGTACTTCTTTCACTGGTGACAACTCTACTTTTTTTGGACTATATTGAATTGTTCTCATCCTTGGTGGTTTTCTTTCTACAGTTGGTTTAACGAAAGAAAACAATGTTGGAACAGCATTGAATTTCAATTTTTTTTTCCCATCTGCTCTTATATTTTCCCACATATCTTTATCAAAATGTGTTTCGCACAAAACAGAGTGGTCAGTTGGTATCCAATTTTTTCTTTTTACTTTTGCTGCCCATAATTTTCTTCTTGTTGGATCCTTAGGAAAATATTTCATGGTAAATCCCTTTGCCGCACTATTTTTGCAGTCAATTGCACAACAAAACGGCATCTAAAATAATTTTTAAATTAGGTTATGATGATTTTGTAATATTTTTTTTTAATACATATACCGTTAAAAACTGTTGAACATACCTTCCAGCAGTTAAATTGAACTCAGATTATGAAATTTCAGTTTTAATAAACCCTTTGAAGCGAAAACAAACTCAACAAAACGTACACAATACAATCTCCGTATGTGAATATATAGTCGGCTTGTCTATTGTACGCCTGTTAATGGCGGATTTCACAGCGGGAAGTCCGAAATTCAAATCAACCAATAGCAACGAAGACAGCTCATGGCCACACTATAAATTCATTAGAGTCACTATAACATATAGTATCCCGGTTGCTGTAGTCGACACTTGGTGGAACACATTTAAACTAATAAATTTTAAAATTAAAAATTTTTCTACAAAGTTGTGAGTATATCAATTATTTATTTTAAAATTTATCAATATGTGTAACTCTGCTAGAAATTGAAAACTGAGAACAAAAATCAGAAATTAAAACTATTTCAATCAAACGTTGATTTCTGAATTTCAAATATTACATTTTTTCGCAAAAAAATACTATAAACAGTGTTTTTACAATCATAAAAAAACTCCGAAGCCCCACGGTATTTGAAAATAACCGCCGATGTGACAAATCGCAATCACAAATCGCTTCCTAAATGCGATGCAAAAGATGGCGACCGATTACTAATCGATGAGTACTCATCGAACTTTTCGTAACGCATTCATCAGATGATTAGTCATCGATTACTAATCGATGTCCTCTGCTGAATGCTGATGTGCATATCAAAGATTAGATATTTTGTCAAAGTTTCATATATATACTAAGTACTATTCCTGTAGTTATCATATATAGTTTTCATCAAAACTTTACATTTTTGAGAAGAAAAAATGGTGATAAAAATACGAATTCTTTGGAGCCTACTTAGTTTTTTTGAGATAAAATTTGATACTCTAAAGGCTGGTTTATGATAGATTTAATTCAGGAATTTTCATTCAGATTTAGATTCATAGTCTTAGTCAAAAAATTGACACTTTGAGTAGCCATTTTACATCGCCAAAACTGTTTTAAGTGCAAAAATGATTGAATTTCGGTTTAATTTATTATTTTTATCATTTAAATATAGGTGCTCTTCCACCATTCATTAATTGAAAATCTTTTCTGTGACAGTTGTCAATTTGAAATTTCTGACATGTCAACCAATGTCTATGATTGGCTGAATTTATAATTGAGAGAATCTAAATTTGTAAATTAAATCCATCATAAACCAGCCTTTTAGATGACAATATTTTCCAGTATACAGTAGAAAAGTTTTGAAATTTTTGAAATCAACAAAATTCATATTTCGAGATTTTGATGGAAATACCCGTTTTAAGCATCCCTAAATTCATTTTGATTATTTTCGGTTTGACGTATACATATTATGTATAGCACTAGATAAAGCACAGCAGACTCGTCCGCCATTTAGGAGCCCACTGTCAGTTGTTTGCCGTTTACCGATGTATGAACTTTAATATAATTTAGTAAAATAATTGCAAATGACGGACTGTTCTGGGTCCGGTTGTATTATTAATTCAAGATACGGGTTCTGATTCTACAGATGAGTAACTTTTATTTCTCAATACATCATTTGAATGTGGAGAAATATATTCCGAGCTACTTAATCTCAATTTGATTTTCGAGTTTAACTGTTCGCTTGTCAGAATCTGAGTGCATTATTCGGAGTAAATGTCAGCATTATTGCAAGAATCTTTGTCCTTCAGTAATATTCTTAATGATTTGCTACTAAATTGTCATAATTTCCCGAAGTTTTGCAGTATTGCAAATCATTTGTTGGAGCACTACACTGTTGTGAGAGGTTTAAGGAATAGGAATTTTGAAATTTCAAACAAAAATGAAACCACCAGCTACAATTCCAAATGAGCTAACAAAACAAATACAAGAAGCAAGTTATTGTGTTTCATTCGATTTGAACTGTTTTTTAAATTTTCATTGTATCTTCTATGATTACCTTGACTGATATCTTTTAAAAAAAAAACATTATTTTTTGCTTATTATTATTTATTATTTGACCTGCTTTGACCAAAGCAGATATTTAAGTACTTACCTAGGTACCTATTTGTTTAAATCCCCATACTACCTACTTTAACTTCATAATTTGAATACTAAACATTTACAGATTTTGTGCAGAAAATTAATGCAAGCAGATGAATTTCTTGAAGAACAAGATAAACAACTGCCTGCTATTTTAATCTTGTTATTATTCATCTAGAAACCTACATAATTTACACAAAATCATAAAACTAAGGATATTAAACGTTTCACAGACTTGTCAGTGGGCTCCAAGATGGCGGACGAGTCTGCTATGACTATCTAGTGCTGTAATATTATGTATACCTCTCGCAAAATTATAGTGAGTTCACTTATAGGCAGAGCACTTACCACATCATTATAGTACAGGATTATCCCAATATAAAACAGGTAGGAAAACAGAGCCGGATGGAAATATTTTATCTATCCTGTCATTTTGAAAATGTAGCACGTATTTTAAATGCGCAGTTTTTTTTATCTGATATTCTTCACCTTCTTCTTCCAAAGTATGATACACATTTAGAATTATTTCTTTTGATTTACTCGGCAAATGCCTTTGGTTTCTTTTGCAAATTTCAGTTGCTTTATATCTGGAAATGTAGAAGTTCTGAGTGAAAGATTGAATATATTAAGAGTGCTTGAAAAGAGGATAAGAACAATATTTAATTATCATAATATTGGTACTAAATCAGGACCGCAGGATGAATCTGGTTTAGTTTTATTTAATTTCATCACGTGAAACATAGGTAATGGGTATTAACGAGACATCAGATGAGATGCACAGATTAGGCAATGAATTATTTATTACATGGTTCACCAAAACATTATTAAAATGAGCAGCAAATTTTTCAGCACTATCTAGTGTTTTAGTAAACAACTCATCATTAAAGTTCATAGAAGATGGGAAAAATGATGTTATTTTTATATGAATTAACATGTCCCAGATTTTTCTTG
The DNA here is from genome assembly GCA_963989225.1 of Dromius quadrimaculatus. Taxonomy (NCBI): domain Eukaryota; kingdom Metazoa; phylum Arthropoda; class Insecta; order Coleoptera; family Carabidae; genus Dromius; species Dromius quadrimaculatus. The sequence continues at coordinate 32,646,211 of OZ022328.1, read as the reverse complement.
GGTTAGTTATAAGAGAATTTTCACAATCAGTTACATACAGAACATATGCTTTTCTCAAATTCAACCTAATTTTAGCTCGGAGTAGATTGTATTAAACACGACAGTTAGAAACATTAGGAAATCTGCTATGCAACTTTAAATAATGAACTTTTTTCCTAATACCAGTTTTAATTTCTGAAGTGGAGCCTTTATGGTACACTTCAGAGATTGTCATATGACAAGTATGTTATTACCTTTTTAATGTCAACAGGTATACAATCCCTAAACGTAGAATATGGACTATCATAGAAAAATGAGCAAGCTGAATTGACATCGGAAAAAATCACTTAATTGATCCCAGTTGAAATTATAAATTGAATAATAAAGCTCAACGAAATCAACTTTCTTAAAATTGAAATATTCAGTAATTTCAAATTGTGATAGTTAACTTTTGGTTAATATTAACATATGTTGAGATTACTAACGTTGGATGATTTTATATAATCAATATCAAAAAGTGAATTATCACCTATCACGTAGCATCTCACAAGAAGTATTAGCTATAACTAAATCTAACAATCTGTCATTGATATTACATATATTATTATAATTATTAGCAGCGAAATAATCACAAAAATTATTCAACAATAGAACTTTATTATTTGAATTATAAATATTAAAATCCCCGACAGTCAAAAATGAATTATCAAATAAGAATTACAAACTATCAATACAAAGAAATCAAAAACCTTAATATAACAATCCAAGTTCAAGTTCATAATAGGGGGAATATAAATAGTAAGAATAAAGATACTCTTATTATATAACATTATTCTATAACAGAAAATACCAATATTCGAAGGTAGTAAATCAAAAAATTATCATTTATTATACCATAAGTAGTTAAAGTATTATCGATTATTTTTGTGGTGCTATCACGAATGTTTATTGTACTTGCGTTTGAATACCACGAGTGTGCAGCACGAGTGGTATTCACAAGCACAATAAAATTGCACCATAAAAATAGTCTATAATACTTTAACTACAAATGGTATATGAAGGACTATTCCAGGAGTCAAACCATTTTTTCAAATTAGTTTCCTATGAATCAAATAACAAAAGTAAACGAGTAAACAAATTTCTGTCAAATTGAAAATTTATAATTTCTTGCATTTTCTTTGACGAATAATAGAGAAATAAATTGCGTTCCGATATGGAAACTAATTAAAAAAAGTTTGGTGATGAATCAGAAGATGAAATTGATGAAGATATTCAGAAAAATATTGCATTAAATACGAAAAAAGCACGAGATTACAAATTGAAGGTATCCACATTTTTGAGTAAAATACTCACTTAGACCACTAGCGCAGTACCCGATGGTATTTCTACACGTCCAAATACCCACTGATACGCACCGTTTCTATGGCGATTTAGCATTGTTAACCTTGTTATAAATACTACGAATGGAATAGTCAAGATTGATATGAACAACATTTAAAGAAGTTAGATGTTACGACTCATTGAAATGCTGCAGCAATCTCAAATACTAAATTTTATAATTCTACGGCCAATAGTTAAGAATTAATGAGAAAAACTAAAAAAGATTGTCAAATAAAGTTTACTTACGGCGAAATATTCGAAAACTGTTTTGAAAACTGTACTTCCGGTTTAGCTGGTGATTGCTCTAAAGGCGATAATGGCGAATGGCGAAATATCTATATCCATATACAAGTCTTAAATCATTCACTATTTCGTTTTCGGCACAAGTTTTCTACTTATGATTTTATTTTGGAACTGTATATTTTATCCTTATTATGCTGGGGCCACACTTACATTGAATGTCATTAATTAAGGCGTTATTCAATAATGAACATATTGTCAATGACAATATGTCAATCGTCACATAGCGCCTTACTTAACGGCATTAGACATTAGTGTGATCCCTGCATAATTGTATGATACAACAGTTGCTTTTGTTTTTCCAAATTTAAACAAGTTTTAAATTGTTATAATACTACTATTGCTACACCTGATATGTGTTTGACCGACTACAACATATTGATGTTGAAATGTATTTGACTGAAAAATTCTTCTATGAATTGACGAATGGTAATCTATAATTTACTCGCAAAAATGTAACTCAAATTATCTAGCAAAATTTAGCAAACAATGATTTTCATACCATTAGATTAATAAACTAATAATACTGACTTGATATGCATTTAATATATGCCTATGAACGAAACCGCATTCATGCTAAATACTTTTACTTTTTTTTAAGTATTGCCTCACTTACAGTGTCGGACATGTATACAGTAATGTTCTAGACACTATTTGAATAGAAAATAAAAAACATAGTGATCAGCGGTCATTGATAAAGAAGCTATTCTAATCTTGACAAATTTTCAGTGTCGGACTGAGAAAATGCCCCGCAAAATTTGTCGGACAAAATCGCCAAGTTTTAGGCAGAAAATAATTCAACACGTCTTCAAAATCTCAAACTAGCGGTAACAAGTTTTCATACCAACGTACTTATGACAAGTACGGCTTGTCGGACTCACTGCTAGCCCCAATATTCACGTCGAACAATTATTTTTTTTCATTTTATCATCAAAAATTTTTTCGATTAGTGCGAAGATCAATATCAGGGTTATACTTTTTCAAGGCTTCATAAAATTCGGTGAGAAACGCCCCCAAATCAAGAATTCTGCCAAATGTAAAAGCTGTCGGACTCATCACAATGAAGCCACTCACAAAGTTTCAAGTAAGCGGTAATCAACGAAAAATATATGCCCTGTCTCACGGACTATTGGTAATATGAAAATAATTTAAAATATCATAAAGTTAGTCGACGAGTTTTTCAATTGTGTGTTGTTATTTGAAAAAAAAAGATAGAAACGTCATGAAGTGCGCTCCGAGTTTCATTTCTTCTCAATCTGAAATCAGGAATATATTATTACAAAGCTTCTACAAAGAGAACTAATACCTGATAATACTCTTATTCTACAAAACGATTTTGTTAATCTTAGCAACTGGTGTAAATCAAACAAATTATTTCTTAATGTGTGGAAATATAAAGTAGTATCATTTATCAGATAGATTACTGCATCATAAATGGATTGATAATATTAAACACGATCTTCGAGCACAAAGAAATCCACAAATATACCAGAGAAGTGCGAAGCAGGAACGAAAGATCGCTAATAGACTATTTTCTAACCAGCAGCACACAAAGAAAGAATGTTAATGACGTAAGAGGGAAAAGAGGGAATGAAATTGGAAGCGACCATTATCTAACAATAGCAAAAATAAGAGTAATGAATAAGGCAACACAAAAACAGAAGACAAGTATAAGGGAGAAAAATACAATGAAAATAAGAGTAGATAAATTAAAGGAAAAGGAAACAAGCGAGAAGTAAGAAGAAGACATAAGAGAACTTATAAATAGCACATCAAGACCAAATTTGAATAACGTAGAAGAAATGTCGAATATATTCAAATATATATTAGAAGAGGCAGCAAAAAGAGCATGCGGAGTAATTAGAAAAACAGGTTACAACAAGCAAACACACTGGTGGATGAAGCGGAGTCGAATAGTTGGGCCAGCCTACCTGCTAGAAATTTTTTAATCCCAAGGGTCAACTAATCTCACAGTATAGTTGGGCCAAATGCCAGCATCTGATCATTAAGCAAGGTTATAAAATAAAATACCATATGACAGAAGTAGATATTTTTATTTCATGATTGTTTTGTACATTTGATTCATATAAATACACTCAAACACATACATATACATTTATATAGGTACAGTCATTTACACTTTTATATTAGTACAGCCACATATACATTTATATAGGTACAGTCAAACACATACATATACATTTGTTTATAAACTTGGAGCAGGCTTGTGTGCCACACTTTTTATGCCCTTTGAAATAGCTGGATTTGCTCTGAATGTCGTGTGCTATAATTTGGCCGGTTTTTCATATAGGTTTTGCAAAGCTTTACTTTTGAAACTGTTACTCAAGATTTGTCTGGGTAGGGATGCGTCTTCTCCGTGATTATAGTTTAACTTAAATTGTAGAACTTCTGCAAAATTTTCAGCCGTCATGTAAAGTTTTGCAGGACACTTCAATTTTTTATTCACACATCTCCAATGTACAGTTCCATTTTGCAAAAATTTTGCCACACAAAACTTGAAATTATTCACAATTAACAACTGATTGCCTTTTTCACTCAACATATGATACTCACACCTCCCATGTTTAAAATATGGTTAAAAACTAGAGAAATTTATTCGAAATTTAAAATTTATAGAAAATATATCCTACACATCCTAAAAGTACCAGCGAGCACTACCGAGAATTGCTTTAATCCCTCGGTTGCATGATGTTGGCCCAACAGCAAGGTAGGATTAGTACCTGAGGATTAATTTGGCCCAACTATAACGCGCCCGAATGAAGAAGTTAAAAAAAAGAATCAGAAATGGAAAATATTCCTCAATACAAAAAAAAAACTGGAAAATAAGGAAGAATACGAGAAACAAAAAAAAAAAAAACGAAAGATGTTATCAAAATTTCTAAGGCAAAATTTTGAGAACAGTTTGGAAATAAGTTGGAAGATAATTTTAGAGAAAATAAAAAATTATTTTATAACACATTGAAAAACAGCAAAAAAGGGAAACCAAACAGCATTAAGACAGCTATATGACAAACAAGGGAATATTTTGAAAGAAAACGAGGTAATAATAGGAAGATAGAAAGAACACTTCGAGGAATTGCTGGAAGAAAAACACACTAACAAAGACAATGAAGAAGAGGAGATCCAGCAATGCGGGAACATTGACAAGCATAGAAGAACAGAGAATATAACAGAAGAAGAGATGAAACTAGCATTAAATAGGCTAAGAAACGGAAAAGCTTCCGAAAGAGTATAAAAAGATTTAAAAAGGTTAATAATAATAATAATAATCATTTATCAGGAGAAAAATATTATTCATGTTCAACTATAGTTTGGACAATTATATTATTCAGCGTGACACTATTGTTCGTGATCTGGGTATTCTCTTTGATACTGCACTAACCTTTTAACTTCATATTCAGCACACTGCATCAACAGCAAAAGGAAAGTATTGTTCGTGGTTTTTTGACAGCTCGAGATTTTGATGGATCTTCACGTTTTAGATCCTACTGAACCCATAAAACATAATTTTGAAAAAAGTCGGTCTGTCAGGAAGCATGATAACTTGCGAACGCGTACGAATTTGCGACTGAGATTTCATTTTTAAGTTTTTAATCAGAAAGCTAGTTTCAATTTCGTAAATGAGCATTTTTCAATCAGTGATACCAAAACTTTATCGATGGAACTTTTTAGTTTTTTGCGTTTATTTTATAAACGGTACTCAAATAATTTGGCACAACATTTACCTAAAAATCATCAGCATTTCATTATTTTTATTAAAATTCGTATTATTATAGCATTCGTTTTATTTTGCAGAAGGAAGGAAATCATGAGAATCATTATCAAAAATAAGAATTATTATCACTTATATTTAGACATCACATGCAAACGTTCGTATTTTTTTTTTTAACAAAATAATCTGATCTTGTCGTGTTGTGTGTCAAATTAAAGCTCTTGTGGAGATAATTCTAGTGGAAGTATCAAAGAAGATATTTAAACGATCGTATTTAAATTATGTCTAGATTGGTATCAATTTAAAGCTCTCGGGGGGATAAGATTAATAGATATCAGAAATAATCAGTGGAATCCACGCTACCATCTTTAAATTACACTTCCGACGATCAAATGTAGAAACTGTATATTCCAATGAATTGAAGATCCCGAAAATCTAGAAAAAATCTATTTTCAAAAATACTTATTTTAGGTAAGGATTAAAATATAACCGCAATCTGTTACTTTGACAATAACAGCTGTCACTTTAACAATGACAACTGTCACCTTGAAATATGCAATTAAAATTTATATGACACTCTAAATTTCTGAAATAGCGATGAAACTGGCAATGCAATTTATGGTCGGGGAAGTACTGTGTGGTCATAGCAGATTTTTTTACGTATTACTCGGTCATTCAACAATATTAGTGCTATATTTTCACTGTATTTTTATTTGATCAGATCTAAGCTTGAGTATTGTGCAAGAATCTGGTCGCCGGCTTATAGCGTACTTATTGAACCCACTGCGCGCACTAATATTCTACTCTGTGATTCTACGCCAATCACCTTAATACAGCATGTTCAGGTTAGGCAATGAACTTAATTGATAGTTTTTCTTAATCGATCATCAGTTTTTCTAAAGTTTTGGATTTAAATATGATGTAATTTCTATTATATTTTTGTGCTTTTTGTTACAAAGTACAAGTATTGTAAAGCCGACAAAATTCATATTTATGTTCATCATTTACCTATATGTAATTGGTTGTAAATTTTTTGTACTATTTTCTCATTTAGCCCGCTGGCTATTATTAATAAACATTATTATTACTATTCTTTCGACATTTTAATGAAAATATCCGTTTTGAGCATCCCTTATTCCATTTTGACTATTTTCGGCTTGACGTCGGTACGTATGTATGTGTTTGTGCATTCGTAACTCACAAATCTCAAAGCCCGTCGAACGTATAATGTTGGAATTTTGTATTTGAGACTGGTCTAGGGTCTAGTTGTGAACCTCGCATTATGGTTGCAATCGTCTGTACCGGAAGTGCACTTTACTTGTAATTTTTTTTTTATTTAAAACAGAGATTTTTCTTCTGTAGAATATCTATGGGCTCTTTTAGTTTTGTGAAAATTTTGAAGTGACGAAAATACAAATATTCTTAAGATTTTTGACAAATAATAAATATTTTTAACAATATTTAAGCATTTGTCAGATAAAATATCCACTTTGAAATGTTTCACTTCTTCTCTCAGCAATTTGCCCCGTTCTGAGTGAAATCCAGCATTTTGTCTGTATTCTGCAGTCTTGTGAACATGCCTGTTCCGTGAAGTTAATTTCGATTTTCTCTTCACTCCATAGTCTCTCAGTAAACTACGTCTACCTGTAACTATAAAAAAATAGAAATTTAATTAATATACCACTATAATTTGCAATTAATTTTATAATATGAGACGATTGACTCTTCAAAAAGGAGAATGAATGAAAAATTTTACTATACAATATTTTATACTATTATTATTATTTTTTTAATTTCATTCTTTTGAAGAACAAGTCAATCCTTAAATAGATATAAATAAAAATTATTATGGGCGTACGTAAATGCAGTAAAAATATAAGTACACTTCTTACGAAATGCCGAGTTATTCAATTTATAAGTGAAAAAAAGACCTAGAATATACTTATGTTACTGCTTGGAATGATACTGTCATAATAGTATATTGAGATATAAGTTTCATAAGACATGATTTTAGGGCACGCGTTTTTGTTGAATGAACAAGTGACCTAAAATATCTTATGAAATGTATATCTTATACGATTTTTTCTATTTGGGTTCACATATGTCAAAAAATAATAAATTTTCTATTTTGAAAGTATCAATAATAGCTATTTATGTAATTAGTATATAATATAGAACTTTATTGGACGAGCCGCTGGTTATGGACGAGCGAGCAGCACGAGCGAGTCTAATAAGAAAGGCGAGTCCATAAAGTTTGTTTATGTACGAATTACATACAATGCTTTATGTTCGACTGGTCTAAAGACGCAGAATATCTTCTAAAAATATTTCTTAATTCCCCTATACAAAAATTCGCTAAGTATAACTTGGTGTGCTTTGCTAGTGTTGCTGTTGTTATGCAGGGGCCACACTAATGTTTAATGCCGTTAAGTAAGGCGTTATGTGACAATTGACATATTGTCATTGACACTGTATTCATTATTGAATAACGCCTTAATTAATGAGATTATACGTAAGTGTGGCCCCAGCATTACAATTTTTTTTTACTGTTTGTTTGCAGATGTCAAAAATATTAATTACAATTTAATAGAAGAAATAGATACTTCAGAAAGTGTAGAAGAGAATAAATATAATAGAAAAGAATAAATGGATCCTTCAGAAAGTGTACAAAAGAATAAATACGATAGAACAGAATAATTTTTTTTTGACAATGACAGTTCCGTCCAATTATATAAAGTAAAAGTCCTAGTCCAATTAAGTGGCATATTATGAGCACTAAATGCAACCATAAACTACATGATTATGATGCAGTCGAACATAAAGAATATTTAATTTATTATTTGACTGTTGGTAATCTTGACAGATACATAATTTGTGTAAATCAATAGTTATTTAAGTATTAAGATCAGTAAGTACAATTTACCGATTGAGAATAATAGTTTGGAGGCCGAGCCTTGGCAAGGTTTCCAAATATTATACGAAATCGGTACTATACTTATTGACCGTGATGCTTACAAATTTTTTTGCACGATTGGAAAATCCAAAATATAGATTCGAATTCTCTTTTTCAAATTGAATTACTACTGCCGATTGTTTATTTGCTGTCAGCTGTCATGTTTGACATTTTATTGTGAATATTTAATTACAAATAAAGATGGAAAAATGAATATTTTTTTGTGAAAATCCATAATTTTTCACTTATCGCCTTTGCCCATGGGCGGTAAGTCAGCATAACCACAGTAACCACAGTTTGCTGGTAAAATCAACATACCATCTCAAATAGAGGGCCGGTAAACACATGAAAACGCCCAAACGTGCAAAAAAATACTTTTCAAAATTTGTTTATTTGAATGTTGTTACTTCTTAGCAATAAATAAATAAAAAAATAATTTTCTTCAAAATATATTGTATTTTGACATATCAACGTAGCTACCAACCTAATAAAAATTAGGTTTGGGTTCTACAAAGAGGAATTTTACGATACCCACAGTACACTTTTTGGCACCCACATAGAAAAAAATATTATCGAAATTTCCAAATATTTATATTTTTTTCCTCAAGTAAACTTTTTAAGAATTATCTATTTCTAACATATTTTTCTATTGAGAACGGAAGAGATATTTGAATGCACATCAACCTGGGATGAAAAATAAAAATTTAAGCATGTACTATAAGCATAAATAAACATTTCCAGATTTTCTAATAAAACACTTGATAATGGAAGAAATGCAGGACATTATTAAAAATCAAAACCTGATAAGATTCAGAAAAAAATATATAAATTCAGGAGTTGGTTTTCACCCATCATCCTGAATAGGACAGCAACCGTAGACACGTGTCTCTCGAAGTGTACCTACTTCCATTTATAAGGTTAGTAAAATTTTGCAGGTTTTATTGAATAAATGGATTGCTGCGTACTGGGTCTATAAAACACACGTTTTTGTACATTTATAGTAATTCAAGTATCAAGGGTGTTGAAAGGATAATAATGCCTGAGGTCAACAGTTTACTTTCCGAGGGTGTCTGGTCCGAGCTGTGTACGTTGACCGTAGGCATTATCGTCCGTTCAACTCCTGTGGTGCCTTCAATATTTAATGTTCGGCAGTTTATTATTGTTGTCATAATAATACTGATTCCAGGATAATTACGAAACAAATAATATCCGAGGGCATTATTTTTGCACTGCACAAAAATCCGTCCTCTAGTTATATCGAACCGTTTTGGGCGGTCCGTTGAAGCTCGATTCTAAACGAACCCGACTATATATAAGTAATATAAGGTCACACCCTGTATTTTACCATTTTATATGACATTGCATCAGACTTCTGGATAGCAAGAATCTAATTTCAAGTTCTTTCTCACGGGAAACAGAAAATGATGACAGATAGATAATCTGTGCATATATGTAGTTCATAGTTAGAAAATAGTCATTCTTGTTATAACCAATGCACTAGCCAGTCAACTAAGTTTAAAATAAACTTTTTAAAAACTTAGTTTCGAGTTGTGATTTTATATTTTATATATATATATATATATATATATATATATATATATATATATATATATATATATATATATATATATATATATATATATATAAGCAGAAAAATTCATTAACAAAAACAAACTCATTTATATATAGATTTTTTGTGCCACGAACCGTCTCGTACGTCCCCAGAACACTCTATCAAAGTTTCACCACAATCTGATCAATGGTCTCGGAACGCATAAGATACATACATACAAATATTTATTTTTATTTGTATAATATATATATATATATATATATATATATATATATATATATATATATATATATTATATAAATAAAAATAAATATTTGTATGTATGTATCTTATGCGTTCCGAGACCATTGATCAGATATATATATATATATATATATATATATATATATATATATATATATATATATATATATATATATATATATATATATATATATATATATATATATATATATATATATATATATATATATATATATATATATATATATATATATATATATATATATATATATTTCACAAAAATCAATAGATGTCTTTAGGAGCATAATTTGAGATTTTTTGTTGGAAGTGACTTTGATCCTCCAGTGTCTACAAAAGTGTCTTTTAGTTCGAGTGTATATCACTGGCGCTAGTGTCTGCAGTTCAATTATATCTCTTATTCAGTTTTTATATTTATATATTCCGACAACAATTATATTGCATATGTTGATAATCAGTTAGTGTCTTGACGTTGTTCTGAACGAGTTGACTTCCGAAGTTTGGAAAATGCAGCATTCAAGAGGCCATTCTACATAAAGGCACAAAATTTATTTTGAACATTTTCCAAAATTATTAGTGGTTCATTTGTTATTATTGAAATTTGAATTACTGTATAATTCGTTATATTTTTCTGTAGCAAAGAAATGAAAAATGATAAGAATACTAATATGAAACAAGAATTATTATTACTCATATTTGAACATCACATGCAAATGTTAGTCAATTGTTTTTTTCTGAATTAGTAATTTGGTTCTATCGTGTTTAAATAAATTATGAACAAATCGTAATGAACATGACACCTAAGTAATTCACCTACATTTGAACTTGAAATAGAGGATTGGAAAATTTATGTCGAAAATAGAAAATAAGTTATTCGGAATTTCGTAGTCATGAAATTGAAGTGTAACATTATATAAATAGACAGAACAGCACTAGTAATACTGATACAAAATAATAAAATATGCATTATTGTAATTGAAAATACGGGATGACTGATTCATTATCCAGCTCACATTTGCTTCTATATTAGATATACAGGAAAAGTCGACAAAAAACTTGTTTAACGATAGACAGTCTACAAAGTACAGAATTGTTTTTTTCACAGCCAACCTATTTTCGGTAAAAATATCAAACTTCATCATTAACAATTAAATTTCTCATAGGCTTTATCAGATACAGACTTTAGATAATTTTCTCTTTACAATGGTGTCCTGAGTACCATTTTGTATTCAAATTATGCTCAATATTGAAAGAATCTAATTATTATAGTCATATGAATGTCTGGTTTTAACATTTTTCTGATTATAAAGGAGCAAGTGCACAAATAAATACTTATTTCTGTCCTATTTGACAAATATCTGTTCATTTTAAGAAATAAGATAGGATTTTGCAATGATTATTCCACTCGACCCTGTATTTGATTAATGATTTTTTCCCGTTTTTCAACAATAAAAATTGTTACCTTGAAATTTTTTCGCCTTAAAGCCAATTAGGCGCTAGAATAATTATTCACGTGACCAACCAACATCATTTTGATAATAGTAGAGGATCCCAAGTAAGAACGACTTTCATCCATCTGCTTACAGGATGAAAATTATATTTTATCAAATAAAATATGTTTCCGAACATACACCAATAAGGTTGTCGTAAAAAATATGTGCATGGCTGTAATTAATTGAAATTATAAAAAAAAAATTCAAAATTTCATCGAGCTGCTTGCCAGACGAATTCAATTCCAATGGAAGCATCCAACATATAAAATATGTAACGATTAGGCTGCATACTTTTTTATGATTCCTATTACCTGGTTGCCTTATACAAATAGGTAAGTTAATATGAGTAATGAGGGTCTTCCACTGTTCTTTAAAATTTTTTTTTCTGAAAGTTGGATTTAAAATAATAACTTTAAAGTTTGTCAAGCTCGCCAAAGCTCTGTAGCTTCTTAACTATAATGTTTTGAAAATTTCATCATATTTCAAAGTTTGTGATGAGGTCTCAACTGCCAGTTAGCTAACAGACCGTGCGTCTTTCACACATATCTAACCCGTCCAAGTAAGAATATTATATGTTTTGAATAATTTCAGTTCTATTTTATTAGGCAGAATGAAATATTTCTTTTGTACATCCTACTTTGACCTCCAAATGTATTTAAAAATAAATTAAGGTACCAAAATAGATATCATTTATAGAAGATTGCTCATATTCGCTTGGAGTTACTATACACAGTTCTAAGCAGCTGTGACGTCACTTTGGATACCGCGAATTATTTTTATCTAAATTATGAATTAAAAGTGTCACTTATTTGAATTTTTTCTGTGTAAAGATGTTTAAAATTACTAAATCTATCATAATAATGGAAAATAGATGGAAGCTGTTTTTTCGAAAGATCCCGCACTTATCTGCTTAGCACTTGAAAAATATATCAAAATGAAGGCAATTTTCTTTTAAATACAGTAGTATAGTATAGTGTTGCTTACCTAAATCCGTTGATAAATCAAACTTAACAGGCTTTTAAATAAAAAAATTCGAGCAAGCAAAGATATATTGTAGAGATGCATTGCGCGTACTATTTGATGCGACAGAGGAGGACGCAATACATTTGAATACATCGAAATACAGCTGAAAAAAACGTCCTTAAGACAAAAATAAAAATAAAAATTTCCCGAAAAAATAGTAGTTTATGTTACAAGTACATAATCTCAGACTTTCACGGACGAGTCATATTTTATGGGCGAGCGAGCGTAACGAGCGAGGCTGATAAATAGGACGAGTCAATAAAGTCCGATTATGTACGAATTGCATACAAAATTTTATGTTCGACTGCATTGTAGATTTTTATTGTTCTTATGGCCGGTTTTATAAAAGACCAAGTAAATTTACCCTCAAAATAAATTTATTCTTCTTAACAAATTCTAATCGTTTTGAATTTCTTTATGACAACAGAATCATTGCTGTCAAAAAAACGATTGTCATTTAATAGAGTAAATTTTATTTACTCTGGAAGTAGATTACTCTGCCCTTTATAAAGGGCATTAGAATGACAATTATATTTGACACGTGAATAGAAGAATCGTAGTACGTGAATAATATTTATTTTTGTTACTGTGGTTACCGTGGTTACTATTGTTATTGTTTATCAATTTTATAAGGTATTTGTCAGATGAATTCAATATTTGTTGAATATGAAGTATCGAAAAGCATTGAAGAAATTGCAGCAGAAGCAAAAGAATCTCTTTTGTTTGTCCGAGAAATCGAAAGATTTGTATCAATCAACATATGATTTATATGAAAAATGGTGCAAGAAAATGAAGATTGTGGAATCTGGCGAAGATGCTATCTTAGCGTACTTCAATACTGATCTGGTCAATTTTAAAAGCTCTACTCTTTGGACTAAATATTCAATGCTGCGATCCACAATAAAATTGAAAGAGGGTGTAGACATGTCGGCGACAGAAATTTGCTTCTCTATTAATAGAAAATGTTAAAGATTGCAGAACACATTTCCTAGTGAAACTTGTCGATACTAAAACAAAGACTGATAGACATTTTTTTCATATTACCTGGCTTTGCAAACTTAAATTTAATAGAAACTATAGTCCGGTCAAGTTAGTCTCAAAAATAGGGGTAATCTTGCATAAATTCCCAAGAAGCTGAAAATTGACATGAACGTTAGTGATACCATTATAATGAAGTTGTGGAAAGTCCCCATCGATCCCATGTGTGCAAAAAAATTTATGCGAGATCAAAGTCCGCAGAAATGAGTTTTCTGGTTTTTTTTAGCGAAATGATTGATTTTTTAATGAAAATATTTCATTTCGCACCAGATCCTCCAACAACTTTGAGAATATTTCAGACAAAAATTGTAGATCTTTCAATTCTCTACAAAAATATTCTCCACTACTTTTACCTAAGACTTACCATTTCTGAGAAAAATCCACTCTAAAGTAATATATTCTCAATAATATGCATGACTACGCTGCCCAAGTACACTATCGACGTATAATATCGGTAAAACTATTATGCGTAACTAGTACTCGTACGTTAATATAGAATGATATTTCTAAGAATATGAAATGAAAAGAAACCCAGTCGCTCATTTTATGCGATCATGTGACCTTAAGCAACATCTGTCTGCTGTTCAACTGTCAACGTAGCAGTGTCCATCCATTATTTACTTTAGATTACTTGCATAGATATATTCCGTTACATATCTTTGCAAAACATACACGTAATAAAAAACCATTTTTGTTCAATTAGCTTGTCTTCCTCCAATCTCGGCTTCTGCTCATCAACATTTTTATCGAGTATATTAGCAGGTTCAAGTGTGACTTGGTAATCAAATGAACCCAGAAGAATGGGGTTGGAAGCTAATTAATAAATAATGTATTGGAATTAATCCACACTCTACTTCCACTTGCACCAGAAAAGCTCCTTGATACTATTTTTTGTAACTGCAGAAATTAGTGTTATTCGGAATGCGGTTGCAAGAAAGTAGGCTGACTTTGTTCACCAGCATGCACCAACTGTCAAAGTCAGTCGTGTTGTAATGCTAAATCAAGATGATCTTTACATCAACGATGAAACAATTGTTGTATAGCTATTTGAACAATTTACGTAAACTCAGGAAGATAAAGATGAAGAAGAATTTGAATAAGAAGATCTAATATTATGTTAAGCTTCAATGAGAAGACCGTAGAGTAGGCCTACTGAGGAAATCACTTTGGAAAATCACACTATCGCATAGGTGGCGTGGAAATGTGTGCATATACAACTTTAGAATGGCTTTTTCTCAGAAATAGTGGATCTTGGGGAAAAAAAGTGGAGGTAACATTTTTATGGAGATTGAAATGTTCACAATTTGTGTTTGAACTATTTCTATCATAAAACTGATCGTTTCGCTGAAAAATCCAAAAAACCCATTTTTTCGAAACTTCGACCTCGCATAAATTTTTTTGCACACACGGGATCGTTGGGGACTTTTTACAACTCAGTTATAATGGTATTCCTAGCACTCATGCCAATTTTCAGCTTCTTGGGAATTTATGCAAGGGTGAATGTCTATTTTGACTGGACTACTATCAGAAAATATATATCGCTTCGACCCCAAAAAGTTACTCATAACAGATTTTTTGTCAATTTCATCAAAGAAACATGTACTGTACAACCAGTGGATGTGCACAAAATTGCATCAGTACCATCGGTACCATCCAAAGTTGCAAAATTCCTCAATTTAGAAAATCACAACTCTACGGGACATTGCTTTAGACGCACATCAGCAAGTCTATCGGCCAACGCAGGAGTAACTATGGAGGGTATAAAGAGACATGGCGGATGGCGTTCTTCGGCTGTAGCTGAGGGCTACGTAGATGAATCAGAATTTGTAAAGAAAAATTTTGCTTCATAAATGATGTACAAAGTGATGCTAAAAACACTGGACATCAAATAATCGTAGTTGTGTAATTAATAACAATTATAATAATGATAAGCCTTAAATAATGCGTTGTAGTGTCAATTTCAAATTTAATAAATACTGTCAGTTTGTTTTGAATTTGTTACTATGACTACTTATAAAGTAAAAAGTACTTGGCCAAGAAAGTAGGTGTTTTCGGACGCTAAACACTGTCAAAAATTAGGTATTTTCGAGGCGGTCGAACATAAAGTTTTTTTTCTACAGACACTATAGAATGATACCCATTCCACACGCTGCAGCGTGCGGAATAGGGGTCAGAGGTTCCTAAGAAAGCAGCGTGGCGTCGCGAAAATACTGTTTCATTACTGTCATAATTTCAACTCTTTTTGATTTTCTTATCATTCCTGTTCAAAATGGAGTCAGTATGAATTTTATGAACATTTGATAAATTGGAATAAGATCAATGAAGCTAGTTCTTTCTCAGAAAACGGTATATTTAAGTTATAGATATTCACGCGGACACCTTTGACTGTAGAAAAATAACATCCGTCACTCGTGCGAATCGATCATACTATGCTTATGTAAATTCTGCCACTCGACTTCGTCTCATGGCTGAATTATTCACATTCGCATGGAATAATCTCCATTCCATATCGGAATATACTATTTTATTCCTCATGCAGGATAAATTCTATTTTGAGCACGTTTTTCCGGGCGGCAAATGGCTCTAAGAACAAGACATACCTAAAACGTATTGCTTCATTAACCGATGAAGCAGACACTTTTATTAATAAAAAAATGGACGTTGTTCACGAATTTGCAGTTCCTATGTATGGTATCAAATACTGTACCGAAGTAAATAATGGATGAGAAATTCTCGAGAGAGGACAGTAAATCGAAATAATCTTTTTAGATTTTTAGTGCTTTGAAGATGCTGTCATATATCTTTTCTTGCTCGAATGTATTAATTTAAAAGCCTGGCAACTGCGATTTATCAACAGATTCAGGCAAGCAATCTTATACCTACAACCGTATTTACAATAAAATTGCCTTCATTTTCATATATTTTTCAAGTAGTAAGCAGATAACTGCAAATACTCATATTAACTTACCTGTTTAAAATAAAAGCAACTAGATAATAGGAACCAGAAAAAATATGCAACCTGACTGTTATATATTTTGTATGCTGTATGCTTCCATTGAAATCGAATTAGTCTGGCAAGCAGCTCAATGAAATTTGGAAATAGCTTTTTGTGTATCAAGGCCGTAAAGGTTATCTTTTTGGTCAAATCAATTCAGGTGAGACCAAAAAAGAACTGTAGGCCAAGGTGCACACAACGTTTTTTAGGCGATCATCACGAAATAATTCAAAATCACAAAATTTTATCTATTTATTTCTAAAACATTGCAATTGTAAATTTTAGTTGCCGTTGAAATTGTTTTATTTTATTGTCTTTTAACAAAGTAACATTTGTGAAAAATGCGTATCAATTTCTTGAATTGCACGAACTATAAAGGTTGACGAAAGAATATAATATGTATTTCGGCGAAAACTGTTTCTTAAAGAGTTCATCAAGCAGCCCATATAGGTAGATATGAAATGTTTATGAAGTAATTTTTGACAGATCAGTCCTAAAAAATTAGTATTTGACAGATCAGTTCCAAAAAGTAAAATTTGACAGATGTGTACCAAAAAGTGAAACTTCACGGCCGCAAAAGATGCCATAGAGACATCTTTTTTGTTATGATCATCTAAAAAACAGTTTTTTTTTTATAATTGCAATTAATTATAGCCATGCACATATTTTTTACGGCAACCTTATTAGTGTATGTTCAGAAACATATTTTATTTGATGAAATATAATTTTCATCCGGTGCGCAGATGAGTGAAGATCGATCCCACTTGGGATGTTAGACTACAAGTGGCAGAACTCAATGATTGATTGCCTGTAAACAACGCGTAAAACTTCTGTCAGTTTCGAAATTTTATTTTTCAGAACAGAATGCTTAGTAGAATTCTTTGGAATATTTGTGAGTCATAATGGCCAGAAACCGATTTGATGCTTATTATTTTAAAAAATTTAGCAGAATATTGGGAAAAGTGTGACCATAAACACACAAAAAATCCACTCAAATATTTGGAATCAGTTTATCACATTTTTTGAAATCGGAAGGTAGAACTTACTGCTCAAGGAACAAGAAGAAAACGGATATATTTTAGAAGATTGGGCGTTAAATATTTCATTCTGTAGTAATCATCACTATTGTTAGCTTATTAGTGATATAGTCATGACGAATACCATTCGTGACATAATTTCTTCTGATAAAATTTGTCGATTATTGTACACAAGCTTGTTGCTTTGAAACAACAAGCTCTTGTGACAATGGCTAAATTTTATCGGAAAAATTATATCACTTATGATATTATACATGAGAAAACTGATATCACAGCCGATTAGATTGACAAATTTTTTCTAATTATAAAAATGACTGAAGCAAATTAGTATTTGTGAAGACAATATAATTAATAATCTACCATAAGCAGAACATACATATTTCTATATTTTTAGTCTATCTTTTACAAAAAATTACACGCAATTTTGAAAATATATTGTGCACTGCGAAACCAGAATATATGATAGCGTTTTCGATTCAGGTTGCGAGCAACAATTGTGTTCGATTGGGTTTTTTAGAGCAAGCGAGCAGTTTGCGTTGTTTTCGATTGGGTAGAAATAGAGCACTCTGCGTGCAAGATTACTTGCTCCGTCTCAAGAGGTCGAGCAGTTATTTGAGTGCAAGTAAAATGGCGGAATTTACGAACGAAATCAAACAGGAAAAAATTATTTTACTAGAAATGTTACTAGAATCTTCGTCGTCTAGTAGGGATGAAGATTTTATTAAAGAAATAAGAATGCGACCAATGGTTAAAGACTTCATTAAAGAAGTTATTGATCAATTTAATGATGGAAGTAGAATAAATGTAGATATATGTATATATTTTTTTAGTTTAGGAAGAATTTACGGGCGTCCAGTGTGAAGAACTGACAAATTTATACGAATCTTTTTCAAGCAATCAGGCACATGGTGGAAATAAGATGGTTTGATTTAAAAAAACAAGTTCTGGCTTTTTTATGGTATATAAGAATATTGAAGATGATCCATCAATACTATAATAGTGGCCTGTTTATTATCGCATAGCATCTTACCATTTTCTTTTATATAGCCATTCTTATTCTCTACATCATAGATTATTCTATTAAATCACATATTTTTTGCATTCTGATCGTTACTACCAAAACTACTAGATATTATTACATCCCGCCATTTTTGCTTGCACTGAACTAAGTACTGTATTAGATAGGCACTAGTGCCGAGCATGACATCACACTATAAAACTCAGTGCAGTTCTAGTGAACATGAATCGAAAACGCTATGAGTGTCAGTGTCATCTCACACCGTTGCAATCGTATCTCTTTCTGATGGAAGTAGCTTCGTATTTTATATTTCTACATAATATATACATTTTTTTTTGAAGAAATTATTTCCCCTCTTTTGATACACATATAGAGGATGTTTCCCTCAATCAAATGATATCAATAAAATACAATAAGGACAATAGGAAGATCAGGAAGTTAGGTCGCCTCTTGAACATAAGTGACTTCTTAACACACATCAATATACATAGTGTAACAGCGAAACGGGCTATCTCGAATAACTTCTATGTTATTGAAGATACAATAAAATTATATGGGACAATCCTATGCAGGACCAAGGAGGACATCCAACTATGGTGGAAAATATTTTTTTGAACCAGTGGCTCTCAAGCTACAACACAAAGTTACATTTTTTCAAATGATATGCCATATATTTTTTATGCCCATTCGATAGAGTTTTTTTTCTGAATTCAATCATGTATTCGTTTTATCCTCTTAAGCCGCGTACACATTTAGCGAACGACGGCGAAAGAAGGGTAGCGAACGCATTCGCTCGAATACGATCGACCGAACGATAAAATTTGTTGCCTTGTACACATTGGGCTGAACGCATGTATTCGCAAGGGTTTTCTGATTTTCGCGGGTTATTGTTCACAATCAGTGAAAGAACGAAAGATGTCTGATGGAGATATTATAATAGCAAGTGTGACTTGTATAATTATTAATGAAGAACTAGCTAAGCGATAGAGGAAGAAACATCGTTGGTGGATGACCTCACTTTTTAAAAGCAGACAATATAATGCAACCGATTTGATGAATGACTTAAGAATAGAAAGAGACGTATAAACGTCATCTACACCGCTACCAGTTTTATTTTCTTACTCTTGTTCTCGCCGAAATAAAGTCAACAGAGAGCAGAGACTCCATTTTTCTCTCCACTTCTGCTGCATCACATTTGAAAGTTTGGGCAATTTTACTCCATACATCCAGTTTCATCAATTTATTCTTGTAGTCGTCGTTTGTAGGGTTCCACAAACACTCACATTCTCTATATAATTCTATTAATTCTAGAACGGCAGTATTATTCCATTCCATTTTGATTAATGGATATTGTATACGAATAGTTGAACTAAATTTGGCTTGAGAGCCACTCGTATAAAAAAATATTTTCTTCCATAATTGGGATAAGATTGTCCTATAGTAATTTGTTATTTTCTCAATAACATAGAAGTTATTCGAGGTAGTTCGTTTCGATGTTACACCCTTGAAGAAAAACAAGTGCAGGATGTTGAACTCGATAGAACTGGATTGAGTAATTTTATGCATTGCTGTTTAACGTCAAAACATTTACCACCATCGATTCCGATAAAAACAATCATTAGCAATATATTCCTCAATTCTTAAATATAGAAAAAGAAAAACATCAATAATACAATTCACCTCAGATATTTACATTTTTGACAACATAATGATAAGACGAATTATCAAAGACCACTCGTTTCAAATCCCGGACAAGATGGTCTCATACTTTTACAAATTTCAGTTTTGCTCCAGGTATATTATCTTTCGATAATTCTATTTTAATTAAGTACTTTTTTCTACAAACATCAAAAAATGATGATCTTTGTACATCAATATTAGTATGCGAAATGTAGTATTGGAGTTGTTTATCATGATAACGTGCACAAAGTATTTCGCGCAATAATTTTATTTTGACAACGTGCACGAAGTCGGTAGAAAAATTTTGATTCTCAAGCACCAAAGTATAATTTCGCGCTCTAGATACATAAATAACTATTAACGTTACTGTCAATAATGAAATTAGAATATTTTTACCTCAAATCTCTCCTCTCACCCCGGATGGTGCTGCCTCTAGTATTTTTTTCTAAATCAGATGAAAAAGGCTAATTTGCAAATAATAATTTAAAAATAAAATATTATTGTATGCAACTGGAACTGTTCTATTTGTAAAGTATAATTTATGAATAAAATGTTATAACATGCAGCTGGAATATCATGCTATAGAGCATAGCTTTTTTCATCAAATACGAGAAAATGGAGTTTGTGAGATTCAAAAGATATCTATACATATTACATACCTTGATATAGTGTTGTTCTAGAATCTAGATGACGTTGTAATTCTTATTTAAAACTAATGATTGTATATAAAATACAATTTTTATCAATTTGCAACATTGAGTGACATCTCTAGAATAATTTCGAGAAAAACCATGTTTGATACTTGAATTGAACATTCTTTTGTTTTCTCGAATGATATATTAGTCTTGAAAGCAGACATCTTGCAATCTAGAATCAAATGAAACTATAAATAAAATATATAGCTATTTCTTGTGAGGATGGCAGGATAGAGATATATTTTTTCATTTACTTCAGTGTTGTCTCACTGAATATCAATTACGAAATAGTTATTTACATAATTAGTTATGAAAAGTGCCATATTGTTTGACGAAACGTAATATTTGCCAGTTTTGCAAATTACGTGAGTCAAACAATATGGCTTTTCATAACGTATTCTGTACAAAATTTTATCTAGTTCCGTCAGAATAATTTTAACTATATTTTTCAATGGAAACATCTCTCACGTCACATCACCAAATTTAGATGACTGTGATTCATGACCAGCTATTGTTACTACAGAAACAAGAGTGCACTGAAATAAACAAATATCGAATTTTCACAAAACGTCAAAATAATTTTTTTAAATGTGCTCAAACAGTAATGTCCTGAGTGATAAAGTAACCTTTGATATTAAAGACTCTGCCAATGCTGCATACTGTGAATAATAAATCTTTCTTTTAATTGTACGCAGATATAGTTATTTACATTACAAGATGCGAAAGTTTACTTTTTTGTGTGAGGTGGTATTTGAATGGCCGAGGTGAAGCCGAGGCCGTTCAAAACCTCCGAACACCTGAAAGGGCTTTCGCATCGTGTGATGTATTAAATTTTTTCTGCTACTGTTCTATATAGATATGAATATATTTAATAATGATTATTACATTTGAAATAATGTTATGGAGACTGTTTTACCTGTCTAAAATTATCCATAGCAACGGTTTATTTACAATGTTATCTGTCATCAGCGCCTGTCACAGATTTTGAATTTCAATAATTTAGTGAAACATTGCATTTGATCGATTTAAAATGTTAACAGAAAATGAAAATGGTATTCAAAAGGCAGCTAACAATGCATGTGCCTCACTTCTTGCGGATAAATCCAAAGAAAGGTACAATCGAACATATAGCATGTTTTCTAAATGGCTTGCTGATAAAAACTTTACTCGAATTAACGAAAATGTAATGCTTCGGGTGCCGATATTTTGGACTTAAAGAGCGGATGGAAGTCTTCTTCGTAAAGTAATAAAATTGAAATTTCTAAAAAGATGTTACATGAAATTCACATTAATATTTTCTCAAATAAAGAAACAGTGACAGATATGAATTTTGACGTAATTCAAAATGATAAAAATCTTCCAATACAAAGTAAAGAAGTTAATAATTCGAATAATATTCCTACGATGACTTTTTCCAATTGTTCAAATCGCATAATTACTTAAAACCAGTAAATAGATAAAATTAAATTAAATAGATTGGATAACATTATATTATTGTTATAAACTACTTATTTATTTGAATAAATAATGAAATTTTCGATATATTTGCATTTTTCCAGCTTTTACTTTTTTGTCCTGACCCCGAAAGTATCACTTTCGTAGCTAGCAATGCATAGCAACGAGGTAACACGAAGGTTTGATTTCGTTATGGTTCGAGTTGTCAGGGCTACAAAGCTCACTTATTTATACAGTAGCAGAAAAAGTATAATTGATTAGCTCTGAAACATGGCCAGTTACGTAAAGTCATTACGTAACTACTTTATGCTACTTTACGCAGCTGTTGCATTGCAGATATGAAAAATGGGACGTTTCATAACGTCAGAAATTGATGTAAAGTTTGACTTTTCAAAACGGAATTAGATAAAAAATATTTTCAACGTTTTTCTTAAGTCATGATAATTGTTGCCAAATAAATAAATGTATATATATATATATATATAATCGAGAAATATTTATCGACTGCGTGCAAAGCCTTTTTTCAAGTGTTCAGCGATGTATACATAGTGGACAACATTGAAGAAATCGTGTTTTTTATATTCAGTATTAGTATTAGTCGTTTCGGATGAAATATTGTATAATAATTCAATTAATATACTTTAAATAGCTCTACATCGAAAAGCATTAATTTTCCGATTGTATGAGTCCTCATGGAAACTTTTGTTCAGCACATCAGCATTTAATGGTTTATGGGCTCAATTCATCGAGGTCTAAAATCATAAGGTTTCCAGTGGGGTCCTGGTACAAGTATAAATCATTTTTGATCGATATGGAAGTATATGATTTTAGATGTCTTTCCATATCAAAAGAATTGCCAGAAATAATGGCATCAACAAAAAGGATTGATAAGCCGATGATTCAATATTTCCATGAGGAACTAGCACTACTACTAAATAGTTATGATCTAATTAATGAGAGTATTTTGCATAATCGAGGGAGGATCTGATCATTCGAACAGCAGCTCTTGCGCAGGATTGCAAAAATCCGGATGAACTACTTACATATTTCAAAACCATTAAGAACAATATGACAACAACAAAAAAAATCTATTCCAGTAAACAAAGAAACAAATCAGAAACCTTCTCGCAACAAACAATCCTATCCGTCTGAAAACCAGTCCGTACAAACTCATGCTGCTTCAATTATGATGTAGAAGGTCTAGATCTAGAATCAACATGACTGTATTACAATAGTGGAATCAGAAATGATCTACAATAAAGATAAACAGCGAATTCTGACAAGATTTGGCAATGGAACTGATGAGACTTTAAATGAAGCAGACAATCAAAAAGTAGAAATAGATGGGTTCGAACTTGTAGTTCATAATTGCACCTTCCTCAAAAATATCCAAGCCATTCCAACGTATTTATTTATGTCTTCAAGTTTCAAAAATGTCGCGATTACTTTAGCTACGTTTAAAATAGTGTGCTTTCCAATTACTCGATGTACACATCTACCTCATTTATAACGATAAAATAAATGTTCTTTGGTCTAGGTTTAATATAATCCTGTAGTAATCTAACATGAGAAACTGACCCTCCATCATCGTTAGTTATTACAAAACTTCTGTTGACGCAGTTTTTAGTCTCTAGTATTTTACTATAACTATATTTTTAATTTCGACGTCTTCTAACTTCATTCTATATAATATATTATATCATCTGTCCGGCATGCCTCCGCTACTCCCATAATTGTTATTACTCTCATTGATAAGTAGCTTTGATTATGAGCGTCGAGTAAACTTGGCAATTTTTTTAAAATTTTTTAGCCTCATAACCGTCGTTTTTCCTTTTAATAAATGCAACAAATAAATATGTTTTATTGGGATATAAGTTCTGTACATTAATTAGAAACACAACGTTTCGACAGCAAAGTGCTGCCTTTTTCAAGTCATGATAATTTTTTTCACTTGAAAAAGGCAGCACTTTGCTGTCGAAACGTTGTGTTTCTAATTAATGTACAGAACTTATATCCCAATACAACATATTTATTTATAAAATGAGTTCTGAAAAGTTTTCTCCTTCATTAAAATGCAACAAGTTTTGTGAACTCTGAAGCCTCATTCACAATACGATATTAGTAGTTAGTGTTAGTATTTATGGTTGGTCGTCAGTGTTTATACTATGAGTTCTAAAAACTGTTCACAATGCTCACAATTATTACAATTATAGTTTCTTTCGGTGATAAAGTGTACTCTGGCTCCAATTTAGGACTTAATAGAAAATTATTCAGATGTTTTCAGTATTAAAAGTCAGAATAAAATGTTTAGGACAAAAAAGTTATGAACTAACCTCAATTTTATTATTAATTTAGTTCTTTCAAATGACCAACATAGTAAGTAATATATTTTTCTAAATTTGATGTTGATCCATTTCGTACAGATTTTATAGCAAAAATAGATACAACTCAAATGTCAGATAAATTAAAAAGAAAATATTCATCCCTTTTTCTTCCTCTTCTGATTGGTCGAGCCACTAACTACTAACCAAAAAGTTTTGAGCTTGCAAACTCTTGCGCTAACCACGATTAGCGTAGAGCAACGCTAATTTTGTTGTTGTGAACGCTAACACAGAATTGTGCAAGGACGTTTAAGGGAGGGGATGTGGCATCACAAGACTTTCACATTGACAGTGCGTCCAGGGCAAGGGAAAGAGACAGCAATAGTAGAACAATAGATTTTTTGCACCGTGTGGTAGCAGTAATTCTTCTTATTGAAAATTCGAATATTTTTGGAAGAAGAAAGTGTCCTTGAAAGGTTGATTTTTGTTCTCATTTCACAAGCACGTTGTTTTCGTTTGGCTGTTGTAAGTGTTGTGCGTGGAAGGATTCATATTTACATCTTTTTGGGACATTGTGTATTGCGTGTGTATAGTTAGTTGGACAATATAATCAATTGATTGATACAGTTTTAAATGTATATTTAGATACAAAATTAAAATTTTCGGCTAATCAGAATATTAGAAATAGAATTACACAAAGAAAAAAATTCAATAAATTAACATATTATTTAGAAATGAATAAATAAATGTAAATATATTTATATATGAATTAAATATAATGAAAATAATAGATATAAATATTTTGATTTTTACCTGCCTTATTTTTAGAGGTAGGTTGTTAATTGTTGATAGATTTTGCAATTTCTAAAATTTTCGACGACCCTTAGAACTTTTTAAAATTTCTGGTGCGTATTAAAGCTGAAGCGAACCAAAATGGATGGAAAGAAGTATTAGCATCTCTGAAATTACTAAATCATTTCCTAACCAATTTATGTTATTAATTTATTGCATAATATGAAATCTAAATTAATTTCTGAGCTTATTTTACATGCGCAATAGTGGCTACATACGGTGCAGAAAATCTATTTCTGTCTCTGTTACTTACCCTGGCCTCACTTATTCGACACTATTTACACATCCCCTCTCTTAAACGTCCTTGGAATTGTGCATGTCAAACATCTAGCACTAACCATAACTACTAATTTCGTGTTGTGAATGAGGCTTAAAGCCCTGTTCACAACACGAAATTAGTAGTTAGTGTTAGTAGTTATGGTTAATGCTAGATGTTTGATAGGTATAATCATGTGCTGGCGTTCAAAACAAAATTAGCCCAGAGTTTCTCTGCACCACGTCTATGGAACTCTCCATCAACTGTTGTGCAAATGAAGCCAAAAATATAATATTGTTAGAGAGAGAAATAAACTGAGAGATAGCTAGATTAGGCCCATGTTTATGTGGCGGTAAATGGTGAATTTCGCTTCATTTAGCATTTTCATCTTGAAAATTAATGTGAAATAGGCAGAAAATGTTTTGTGCCTGATTGCAATAGTGGGTACAGAGCTTACAAAGAGAAATATCCTCTTTTTTCTGTATCCAAAGACGGTATTTTATTAAATAAGAGGCGCAAGATCGTACCACGGCAGGTCAAAATACTGGAAAAAAACTGATTCTATTTGTGAGAAATTTTTCACAGCGGGAAATATTACAAAAGAATGATCATTTGAAGATGTAAAAGCGAGTAGAAATTATTTTAAAATTATGATAGCAGATTTACTGACAATTCTACGTTACAAATTGAAATATATCGATGTTTCTAATTATTTAACGTATATAACTTGAAAAAAATTCAACTTCAAGAAAACTTCTTATCAATAAAAAAGTGTCATTGATGATGTATTTAGGTATTGTTAAATAACGCCTTAAATTACGGCAGTAGACGTTAGTATGGCTTCACCATTACAGATCTATAAATCCATAAGAAACTGATAAAAACGCATCGAATTATGTAGATTAATGTCAATTTGTTCATAAGGATGACAAGTTCATTGCGATTTTGTTAATAATTTACAGATTTAATTTATAAGAATAAGGCCATGTTGTGCATTTTAAGCTTATCCAAGAAAAAATTTATTTACTTATTTCAGCAATTAAATAGTAAATAAGCTCAGTTCAACTTATCTGAAGATAAGCTAAGATTGTACAACCGGGTCTTATAGGCTCTTTGCGCAAACGTTGGAGAGCGACAATAGCGCTCGGAGAGTTCAATTTTGAAAGTAGCTGCAGGAAAAAATTTAAATTGTCATTACGTGGAATAAGTGAATAAAAGCTAAAAAATTTATATTGAAGCTTGAAATAAGTTTAAAAACACACAAGTGAATGATGACTAATGGAGTTATAATAGGAACAGGATTCCAATTCATATAACCTGGTTGTATCCGGAGTACAATATTAGAAAGAGGAAAATTAGTGCAAGAAGTAATCATGTGTTTAATGTTGAAGAAAAACTGTTTTTGGATAAGAGTTTGATTTCCGCGCTTGTTGTAGAGCAAATATCGATTAATTCTTGTCCGTTTAAAGTTTTTATCGAAGTAAGATATGTTATTTTGAAGTAATTAATTATAGGCTGCTATATATCTGTCAAACGAATCAAAACATGTCACATGAAAGTATATTTTTTCACATTGCCTTAGGTTGATGAAACGCGAGATATTTTGCATGAATTTCCAAAAACTTATCCGATACATAAAAATAGTACATACAAAATTGCTATAGCTTACAATGGTTTAACCTAACTTCTTACATAAATTTTCTGGTTTCATCAAGTAATTTCTACATTTAATACATATTCTATAATTATTATTGACTTTTTTTTACTTTTTTTACTCGTTTAATAGCCTGAATCCATTTTTTCCCATTCCTATTTCATGTTCTCTGGATGGAAACTTGTAGAAATGTTTATGTTTTTTTGTATTTTCGTAACTGTTTTACAGTTTGAAACCCAACAATTTGTATACCCAACACGTAATATTTCAATTTACTGTTAAACTGGCTTATAAATTGCTTTATAATTTAAATTTGGTACATATATTCTGAAATCATGTACAATGATAACGTTTTGTTTTCCTGCTAGTACTGTCAAAATTAACCACTACTGGCGCTGCAATCTATTCGCAAAGAGCCTATAGATTTACACAGAATTGCAACATTAATTTCTTCACTTTTCTATCATTGAGAATATAATTGTAAAAAGTGAGCGAAGCAAGTGCTCTTGATAGCCCTGTGGCATTTTATTTTTTTCTCATTTTTCCTGTGCTACTTCTGACAAATGTAATTTAAAAACTATGTTTAAATTATTAATATTCTTACTGACAGAGTAGAATCAAGCAATAAAACTTTTACTGTATAATTTGTTATATGTAACTGTGAAAAATCTGTAATTTTCGCAGTGTTATGAATTGAGTTGCAATCGCCGGGATGGAGTGTCAAAATATTGCCTTCGGCGAGAGCGATATTTTGATACGGAACTTGGGTGATTGCAATTCAATTTACAACAGGGAGGAATTTGACAGGTTTTTCACACGAAGGACATATGCTTTTTTATTTTAGACTCGGTGGAAAATACACAAAACTAGAGACGGAAGTGCTTTCATTTCGTTGTGCACACGATATTTCTTTCAATTATCAACACCGAAAGTGCTACCTTGTGTGTCACATGTAGAAGCTCTCGGTCAAGCCGCTGACAGGTTCCATCGGTGAAGCTCCGGTATGATCCAGGGGCGAAGTCCCGGCAGGGTCAATGGACGGAGTCCTTGCGGAGGGCCTGAGGGGCAGAGCCCCTCGACAAGACTATTTGCAAAAAGAAAAGAATTAAATACTTGCAAAAAGAAAAAAATTAGATACTTGTAAAAAGTGAAACTGGGAACTCTTATGGAATAACTTATCTGGCAAATGAACTGATTGCAATTCGCCTCGCCTGTTCCCAGACGTTAACATTCGACGTTTTTTCAAAGTTTTCTGTACTCGACGTATTCATTAAATCTATTTTTTATGATAAAATTATCGGTGTAATCATATACTTTTGTTATTGACAAAATGACAGTTGCTAAGGTTAAGATAATGCATTCGATCATTTTATATTTGTAGAACGATATATGGCCAGTTGCACCGCTCTAGCTTGAATTTTAAGTTTAACTTAAACAAAAAATATCGAATTGAGATAATGACAGCAATATTTATGTCACATTTGACTTTCGAGTCTTGATAGGATACTGTTCAATTAAGCGACACTAAAAATTCAAGGGACAGCGGTGCAACTAGCCAATAATGTATGTAATTCTGTTCTTCGTATTTCTAATAAAATTACATCAAATTGAATTCTCAGCAAAACTCAAGTATTTATTTAGAGTAATATACATAAATCTTGCTAATATAATAAAAATGAAACGCTGTTCGTTAGTCTCGCTAAAATTCAAATACGGCTTGACCGATTTAGATATTATTTTTTTATTCTATTCGCTTTAATACAGTGGTGGTTTAAATGGAAAATGATCAACATACATTAAGTAAGACACGAGCCGTATTTGTTCGTTCGTGCACCGTTCATCCAATAGGCTACGTGCATGAAGTCTACTAGCGCCTCTAGCGGGCAATGGAGAACGATTGAACTCCATTTTATCATTGTTTCATACCTATAATTTTTTAAATGTACTAATATTATTCAATTCAGCTGTGTGCGTACAATATAACTTGCATAGCATAAAAGGTACGTTGAAATTATTTATTTTGAGTATTTTTTTCTTCAATTATAACGTACCTATTATAGAGAAAACGTCTTAATTCGTCCAAATTGACAGGATAACCTCAAATTATGAAGTCGATGTTCTTGCAGCTCGGGTTTGTATTTATCAAACACTGTATCCCTTTTACCGAGGAAGCATTGAAGAAAAGCGTGAAATTAGTTTTGCCATATTAAACATGTTGAAGAATATGTTGCTGACAATATTAACATCAAAATTATTGCGAAGTGCACCTGACAAACTTCTATCACTGAAACATCTTACAAATTAGAGATAGTGGTAAATTCATGAATCCCAAATCAATGATGAATTTTTATGATTTCACAATTGAATTACAAACATATTTGTTATATAGATTAATAATGAAAGACAGACAATACTCTATTAGGATCTGGCATATTCACTCCTGATCTCTAGTGGCGAATTCGAGAAATATTATAAGACTGCATCGAGTCAAATTATGTACCAAGTTCCATTTGTTCAAGATGCACGGAACGTATTGTGTATGGATAAAATATTTTTGAGAATTGAAAATCAAAAAATGTAAAGAGCCTTGACAATTAGTGAAGTGAAGTAAACGATTGGAGTTTGCTCTGTACATTTTAAAAGCATGATTTTATATTATTCGGTGAGTATATAAGTTTGACATATAGTTTCGCCGTTCTGATATTATAGTTATATTATTCGTTATTGTTCATCAGTTTGTATTACCGGAACAAGGAATGCTATACTCACTCTATTTTAGAACCTTATGTCTAAGTCTTCATTATAACTACTGCTACAATTTTGTAGACAATAGATAAATATTGCTTACAAATATGGTAGGTATAGCGTTTCGTTTCAAATGCTACCTTTTTTCCATAATATAAATTGATAAGCAGCTACGAATAATATAACTATTATATCATAACGGTAAAACTATATGTCACACTTATATACTTACCGAATAATATAAAATCATGCTTTTTAAAATGTACAGAGCAAGCTCCAATCGTTTACTTTTCTTCACTAATTACCAAAGCTCTTGAAAAGCTTTGGAATAGTCAATTTTGTCTAATGTTCTAAAATATTTCATATCTACACAAAACGTTTTCGTGCGTCAAGAAATGTATAGAATCTTATGTTTAAATCTGTATTAGAACAATTTCTACAATTCTCTAGACAATAGATCAACCTTGTTTTACTTGGCAAACGAGTTGGAAATTTTATCAATTACATTCTTGAGAATTTGGATGTAAATATGGATTAATAAACATACTTCAACAAATGGAACTTGATACACAATTTCACGGGATGCAGTCTTATAATATTTCTCGCATTCGCCACTAGAGGTCAGAAGTGAATATGTCAGATCCCAATTTACCGTTTTGATTCACTTCACTCGTTTTTTTATGTTATAACTGGGTACATGAAATCTATGAAACTATATTTCACTTGAATCATCCTTAACACAACAGCATGAAACAGAACAAATGTTTTCCCATGTTTTATATGCAATTATTTTCACTTTTATACTACAATGCTCAATGACAGCTCATTGACGTATTCTGAGAAATGGAGTTCAATGGTTACAATGGTGCTCACCATGAACGCTCGCATCGATATTTGTTCAAACTCCGCCCCCTTGCACATAGCCTATTGGGTTAGAATATTATATTGGCAACTAAAATTACCGTTGGCGGCAGCACTGTGCTTACAAAATGGTGGTTCAAAAGTGGCTTACGGCAAGTTTCTAATCTGCTAACAATGTAAATACGTTGATATTCATTGAATGATTTAATTCAGTTCCAATTGTGCGGGAAAGAATTGTCACAAATATGAAATATTTGTAGTAATTAGGTCACATAATTATTTATTAGGATTCGCTGTAACTGTGATCCTAGTTAGTATTGACAAGGTCGATGTTCAATTGTCGGACATAATTGACAGGCTATGGTCAAGGTTTATAAATATAGAAGGTTGCCTCATTCAACGAATTCAAGATGCGCATGCGCTACTTTATGACGTAAGCGCTAGACCCTCCACTCTTAGAAGAACATTATCTCGATAGGATAAAACACAGTAACATGCCGCTGAATTGAATTTTTGGATAATCTTTTATTTTTGCAGAATTTCTATGTTTGTCATCTTGTGTAGAGAAAGAAGAGTATATTTTGCAAAATAAAGAATGGTTTTATTCTAAGAAATATAAATTGCTCCATTAATAATAATGTACATACAAATAAAATAGATATAATAAAAATAATTGAAATTTATATATTTCACTAAAAATAACTACGAATTCAGAGTTTGTGATATTAGTTTGCAATAGAGATATTAA
This sequence comes from Dromius quadrimaculatus, assembly GCA_963989225.1. Lineage (NCBI taxonomy): Eukaryota > Metazoa > Arthropoda > Insecta > Coleoptera > Carabidae > Dromius > Dromius quadrimaculatus. The sequence goes on along the minus strand of OZ022328.1, from coordinate 32,614,161 downwards.
AAATTGAAATATGCACGCAAAATTATCTGGATTATCTATATTGTTTAAACTATTATGACTTGAACCAGATTTGTGTTGATTTCAAAAATTGAGGGCTTTTTCATCGCTTGCTGATAATTTTATCTGACAGTTAAAAACTATGGCTACGATTGTTGAAGCACTCGTAATCACAGCTATCAGTCGCCAGACAAATTTATAAGGAAGCGGTGCAACAGATCGCAGATATCTTGTAAATAGATATTTATTTTACACTACAAATAATACGAAACGCACTGAAAACAGAAGCTATTCGAATGATATACGAGTAAATTTCATTCTAAACTGTTTTACTTGTATACAGGTGAAAAGCAGAAATGTTTGGAAAATACATACATTCAATAGTTCCGCCTTTCAATCGCGGGTGTAATCTTCTTCCGAAAAATGTTCGAAACAAAGATGAACACTGCATAGCATAGAACATAAAAGTCAAACCAATTGTTAAGTTCTTGGAAGTAATAATGAAATTCTAAGAAGGATATCGGTTACGATAAATATTTCTTCTTAGAACTTGGATTGAAGCCAAAATAAATCATGTCTACTGGAGGGATAATTAAATTTTTCTCCTTATTCGTGTTAAATCAAAATAGGTAGAGTATATATTTTGCCATAAGATTAATTTTGATTTTTATTCATTCTTCAAAATTTGGCGCTCCATAAATTCTGGGAATTGAAGTCTGAGTCGCATAGGCCTAGACCTAAATTTGCCTCCAATTAAATGTGGTTATTAATTCAAACAAAAGTGCTAGAAAAAAATATAAATATATCATTCTACTTGTTAGACAATGGCAGCCTATCTCTCTGGGTCTAGCGCTGACGTCATTTATCCCCATTACTACTCCCACCACCGAATACACACAGCTTATGGGATTGAGGCAACCTTTGTATGTATAAATCTTGGAATGAGGCAACCTTCTATATCTATAAACCTTGATATACGCCAGCCCGGCAACGCGCGAGGCGACGCTACTCGGTGAGAAGCGTAAACTATAAGTGGTATATTTGGACAGATTATACGGGCAATAGCTTCATAAAAGCTTTTATTATAGCTTTTCCACAGATAAAATGAGTGAAAAACAGAATAAGAGGCATGGTCAAGCGTGTTGTGTGCCCAATTGCTCTAATACCAAAGAATGCAATCCTGATTTGATATTTTATTCATTTCCAAACTGTGCTTGGGAAGTTGAACGAAAAAAGTTATGGATTACACATGTATGACGAGCTCCAAAAATAAATAATCAAATCACAAAAAATAATAAAGAATGGTCCAGATTTATTACAAATAAATTTGTGTAGATTTAGCAACCTTGTTTGATGAAAACGTTAGATATGTAATTAGAGTTCAAATATTATAAATAATATAAATGTTCCATGAAAACTACAAATTTAAGAGTCGGACACAGTCCATCATCTAAGATGATGGACTGTGTTCGACTCTTAAATTTGTAGTTTTCATGGAACATTTATATTATTTATAATATTTGAACTCTAATTTTATTAGAATGTTCCAAGCATAACAGAGTGTCACATTTGTGATATTTCTTTGTGAAGTTAGATATGTAATTTTTAACCTATAAAATGTCTGAAATGTAACTGAATTTGACGAACAGTAATATAGTTTTGATTTGAACAAGTTATTAGATAATAAAGTGTAAGAATATTAAAGAGATGGAATTATGACTAAAGTAATCATAAAACTACATTTAACTATTACCGACATAATTATTATAGTGGTTATTTGAAAAATTTGGATTTGATTTGTTGAAAAATATGCATATAGTATCAAGACAGGCTAAGAAGAAGTATATATATATATTGGCAACTGAAATTAACCCGTAGCCACCTAGCGGTTATAAGCCGAACTATATTGTAAAGTGGATTCAACCTTAATTTCCATATGATCATATGTTATGTTAATGGCTTTGTTAGCAATATTCAATGGCTTTTTTGAGATTGTTTGTATGAAATTTTATACTACAATAGTTCATATTGGATTTGTTGCAATTAATTCAGTGAAAAATACCTAGCTTTCGACTTTATTGTTAAATTACATAACCTCATTGCTATACTGAAATTAGTCTTTCTCAAGATTTTACTCTTCAAAATATGGAATCTAAACGAAGAAGTGTTAAAAATTGTTGTGTTTATAGATGCCATTCCTAATTTAGTTGAATTGTTGATTTTAGTTCCCATAAATTTCCTAAAAGGGGAAAAGGAAAGTGCTGGTAGTAAATAAATTTGGAGACTACGATCCAGTTCATAAACAAGCTATGCGGATTAGAAAAATTCGTACAGGGACAGCTGAAAGCTGAAATGTAAAAAACAAAAATGTCATAAATACTCCCTTGTAATATTATTTTCTTTATGCTTTAAATTTCATAACCTCATTCAGTCTTCCAGTTACAACTAAAATTCACATATAAATAAAAAGATTTTAAAAGAAAAAACTATATATTATAAAAGAAGAAAGTCTATACTTCCCCGCACAATTGAAATTAAATTAAATTAAATCAACTCTTAGGTTTGAAATTTCTATGGAAATATTCTTTGTTAGAATTATTCATTTTTTGAATGCTTCATAGCAAAAAAAATTCTTGATATTTTTAACCTATTTAAATGTTTATGAGTTATTTTTTTTTTTTTAATTTTTATTCGAAAGAATCTTCGTATTCTGTTGTAAAAAATATTATAATTTTTCTCGATTAATAATTAATTTTCCAGAAGTTACGGAAATGGACTTTCGTCTACTAAATTGTTGATTTCCATGCTCCAAATTTTTATTAACAAAAAAAAAAATGATTGAAAAATTAAAAAAAATGAATACATTTTTAGGTACTTTTTTATACTAATGTACAGCAACTAATGTACAGCAAATCTATTTTTAAATTATTTTTATTTATTTTTAATACGATTTTTTTAACTAATCGTTATGAACAAATGCATTCCTTTTTTGAAAATTATGGTGGTCAGATTCATACAACCCCCGAGCAGTGGGAAGAAAAAGAAAGCGTTCACTAAACTAAAATTCATTTTCAATTTTACTATTTCCAATTTTATACTCTTCACTGAATTATGGACGAATATGGAGAGTGACATAAATTTTTTTTACAAGCTCTGCTTGTTTACCGTGAATAATAGGGGGGAATAAGAGAGTAAAATTTTGATTATTTCTCTTTCTTGAAATTATGTTTATTCACAAATTTTAGTACACTGAATGGAACCCAAACAAAATATTTTAGATTTGAGGGAGTAACTTGTGGGCTGTCCAGCCAAGGCAGGCAAGCCCTTTCAGATTCTTCGTGTTTTCTGTTTGACGAAGTTACATATGTATCATTTTTCTACTGTGACAAATCAAAGTAAGTTAATTATGTAGTAATATTCTGCAATTTTTTTTAAGTAATACATTATTCATTTGCAGAATGCCATGTGATTGTATTTAATGGAAACTCGGAGATAGCAGTGGTTGAATATCTTGGTCCAGAAATGGAATATTAGCAAGATGACCCTATCATCAAAAGAATATCCCGATAGAACATAGGAAGATAGTAAAAGAGCGATGGATGAATTCGATGTGTGTGAAGTAGAAATTATGAACTCATTCGGTTTGAAGTAAATTGAAAGAAATAGTTTGCCTTTGCTTTGCAGTTAATTATATATTTTTTTGTTGGTAAATATTTTCTCATGTATAAAACTACTTTTAATGTACAATTATAAGTGTTTTTTTTTCATTCGTTTTTTTATTGATGTAAATATTTATTTTTGACTATAATAATAATTATATTTTTAGTTTCGTTGAATCCTATTTTGTATGTAAGTTTATATGTATGAATACTAAAATTTACATTTTATTCAATTTTTTTTTATTTACAAGTTCGATTCATTTTTGACGTTAAAATTGAGTAATAAAGTGACGTTGTGGTATGCTATTAACAGTTATTATTTTAAACGTCATAAATTAACGTCACTTTCGACGTCATTAGAAAACTTTAATTCTACGTCAACATAATGGTCTATTTGACGTCCCAAAATGACGTCCATAAGCTACTCGCTGAGACGTCTTGAGGACCGTCAATCGACCAGGCCTGTGGCGTCGATGCAACGTTGTATCTTGGTCACTTATGTTACTTGGGCTGTACGTGCCAAAATTACACAGTAATTTGTTATCATTGAGTATGTTTATATCGAAGACCTAAATCGGATTTAACTGGATTTAGGATTATAAATCTGATTCATGAAAAGGATGTAAACGGTCTGAATTAGATTTAAAATCGGATTCTAAATCGACTTTATGAACAAGATTTTTTCATAAATCCGATTTACTTTATCGAGATAATAGCGATTAAATGAAAAACTTAGTAGTAGGTACTGAAACAAAATGATGCAAATTATTTGTTTCATCTGACAGACGTTGGTTTGTTCAGTTCAATCATCTAAATAGTAATTTGAGGTTGTAGAAATAAGTCTAGGTGCTTCTTGGACTTTCAAAGTAGCTGAATACTTTCTAAAATGAATTTAAGAGAGGAGAACTATGAGTTTTCTAGATGGAGAAATGACACGAGGGAGTCAAATATTCAAAGAATGATCCCAAAATACAAGAATTTTGATGTTATGATTATATTTCTATGGTACTAGTAATAAATAAATAAATCCAGTCTTATCCGATAGCACTAAATCGATTTATAAATTTTCCGATGTAAACAGTCGAAATTTAAGATCTAATTAAATCCACTTTAGAATAAATCCGATTTAGATCTTCGATATAAACTTACTGATTGGCTACACTTACAGATGAAGGCAAGCAGATAATTTTCAATGATAAGAAAGCAACAATATCAGGCAAAAACAATGAAATTGATCTAACTGCAAGAAGACAAGAAAACATCTTCGTCGCAGAAGAAGAAGAGAAAAAAGATCAAGCTCTAACAATTCAAACCGATGTATGGCACTCAAGACTTGGACATCCAAACATAAACGAAATGAAGAAATTGAAAGAAGCATATGACATAAATAATGGAATGGGGGGTGTATGCAACATATGTGAATTTGTAAAGTTCGGAAAAACAAATTTCCAAATAAAACGTCGAATAGAGCTGAGAGTTGTTTGGAACGAATACATTCTGATTTGATGGGACCAATATAATCAGTTTCGAGAGGAAGAAACAAATATGTGCTGACATTTACAGATGATTACAGTCGGTATTCAAAGATCTATTGCATCAGAAACAAATTCGAAGTATTGGATGTGTTTAAAGATTATAAAACTGAAGTAGAGAATAAACACGGAAAGAAGATAAAAAATTTAAGAAGTGACAATGGAGCTGAATATGTAAACAGTTTTTTTGATAAATATTTGCGAATAAATGGAATTCAGAGAGAATTAACAGCTCCAGATTCACCGCAACAGAATGGGGTAGCAGAAAGGCTAAATCAGACTTTGATGACTATCACACGTATGATGGAAAAGTCGGGAGCGGATGATGATTTATGGGGAGAAGCGGTTCAAGTAGCTTGTTACAATAAGAATCGAAGGACAACTAAAGCAAATGGAGGAATACGAAAGATGGGAAGGTAAGAAAGCTATGATAGGACACCTGAAGAAATTTGGTTGTAGTTGTTGGTATCTTAAACGTCAAAGAAGTCAGAAATGGGAACCAAGAGGAACAGCCGGAATCTTCACAGGTTATTCCGAAAACTCAAAAGCATATAGAATATGGGATGAACAACTGAAGAAGACAGTAATAAGTCACGACGTGAAATTCAATGAAAACGATATGCCCATGCGAAGACGAAGATATTTACTTGAAAATGGTAAAAAGTTGAACGTCAAATGGAACAAAATTATACAGATAGTAGATGAAATGAGAATGACGAAAAAGAGAACGATGAATTTGATGATTATACCAGAATAATGACAACTAATTCGGAAATTGAACGTGATAATAAGGAACAATATGAGAAAGATGATAATTTAGATGCAAACGGAAATGATAATGAGATTGATAACGATAATTCGGATCATGAGCTACTGCATTCACGAACAACTAGATCAGGAAGAGAAGTGAAAGGGCCCAGACGGTTGAATGATTACGAAATGGATGGATGTAATACGGCAAATACTGTTGTGGAAAAGAAAAACACATTTTCAGAAACAGAACCAAAATCTTATAAGCAAGCCACGAGATGTTATGATAAAGGTGATTGGATAGAAGCAGTTAATGAAGAAATAGATAATATTAACGAAAATGATGTATGGGAAATCATACAAAGACCTAAGAATATTAGAACTATAAAAACAAAATGTATATTCAAACGAAAATATGACGAAATAGGGAACATTGTTAAACATAAAGCTAGACTTGTAGCTTTAGGGAATACTCAAATTAAAAATGTAGACTATGATAGAGTATTTGCACCAGTAGTAGCTAGAAAAACGATGAGAACAATGCTGGCCTTAAGTGTAAAAAGAAACTGGATAGTAGAACATGTTGATATAAACGCAGCTTATCTAAATGCAAACATTAAAGGAGAAATATATCTAGAAATCCCAGAGGGAGTTGAAGGAAATGAAAATCAAGTGTGCAAACTTAAAAAAGGACTATATGGATTTCACGAGTCAGGAATGTTATGGAACGAGAGAATAAATGAGTTTTTAACTGGGGAAAAAACAAATCTAATACGAAGCAGAGCAGATCCATGTATATATTATAATAAAACAAGAACAATGATAGTTACGCTTTACGTAGACGATTTGGCAATACATGGGAAGCAAAAAGATATAAATGAATTTAAGAGAATATTAAATGTAGAATTCAAGAATAAAGATTTAGGAAAAGCGAAAAAAATATTATCTACCAACATACGACAGGAAAAAGAACAAATAAGCATTGACCAGAAAGACTACATATTTAATAGAAGTATTAGAAGAATATAAAATGTCAGACTGCAAACCAGCAAAACATGTTTAGAAAGCGGGAAAAAATACGAGAAATACGATGGAGAAGTGGATTTAGAAATGAAAGAAAAATATCAAAAATTATTGGGAAGTTTGTTGTATTTGTCCACTAATACAAGACCTGATATTGCATTCAGTATTGCCTATTTAGAACAATTCATATCAAATCCAACGAAAGAACATTGGACTGGATTAACACATGTATTAAAATATCTGAAAGGAACTCAAGATTATAAAATAACGTATAAGAAAAAAATAAATCAAGATGTTAAAATTTTTACCGATGCAGACTGGGGAAGTGACCCTACAGACAGAAAATCATACAGCGGTTACGTTTTCACGATGCAAGGGGGAACAATATTCTGGTCATCAAGAAAGCAAAGGTGCGTAGCACTTAGCACAGCTGAAGCCGAATTAATCGCACTGAATGAATGTAATAAAGAAGCGCAATGGTTGAGAAATTTAATGACAGAATTAGGTGAAATAGATGAAAATGATATATGGACGATAAATATTGATAATATGGCAACGATAAGAATGGTAGAAAACAAACTAACCAATGAAAGATGTAAGCACATCGATTTAAAACTGTATAAAATAAGAGAAAATGTAGAAATTGGGAAAATTATGCTAAAATATATTAGTACGGAAGAAAATGTTGCAGATATTTTTACGAAGGGAGTAACTCAGTATAGATTGACGAAATTGAAGAAAGAAATGGGTATCGGTTGTGAAAACAATACACAATCGATACAGGAGGAGTGTTGAAAAAATATGCATATAGTATCAAGACAGGCTAAGACGAACTGAGCGGTGATTGGGTTTTTTTTGTTTACGGTTTGAGTTGAAAAAAAGCTGTCATGAGAGAAGATTACAAAAGATATAATTAATTTGTAATTGTTACATACCTTGTAAATATATATATATATATATATATATATATATATATATATATATATATATATAAGTTATAAGTTATATATATATATAACTTCAAAGAGTCTAATTATTACATTGCCCGAAAAAACTTAACCGAAATACCCAATAAATCTTCAATTTCTATATATATATATATATATATATATATATATATATATATATATATATATATATATATATATATATATATATATATATATATATATATATATATATATATATATATATATATATATATATATATATATATATATATATATATATATATATATATATATATATATATATATATATATATATATATATATATATATATATATATATATATATATATATATATATATATATATATATATATATATATATATATATATATATATATATATATATATATATATATATATATATATATATACATATATATATATATATATATATATATATATATATATATATATATATATTCGCATAATATTTGGAAACCTCGCCAAGGCTCGGCCTCCAGACTATTATTCTCAATCGGTAAACTGTATTCACTGACCTTAATACTTAAATAACTATTTATTGTTAGCCATTTGGCAGAAAGCTTTCTTTATTTGTAAAAAATGTTAAAAAAATAGCGGCTGAAATCAGCTATTCTGATTTTTCATAGCTGACATCTTTTAATAATTTCATAAATGTAAATAAACAATGAAGGAGAAATAATTGTTCTTCATCATACAAATAATCAACTTATTTTTATTTATTTGATCATAATTTTTTTATTGCCTTTCTTTTCGATCCTTGTTTATTTCAAATAACAAAAATAAATTTATAGTTTAATTATATATTCTCATGAGTTGAATAAATCTTCTAATATAATAAAAAAGAAACGCTGTTCGTTAGTCTCGCTAAGACTTAAAAATGGCTTGACCGATTTAAATGATTTCTTTCTTATTCTGCTCGCTTTAATACAGTGGTGGTTTAAATAAAGAATGATCAACATACATTAAGTAGTGCACGAGCCTTATTTATTCGTTTGCGCACCGTTCATCCAATTGGGTTAAAACATACTATAGTTGTTGGGGGCAATATCGTAAAAGTTTTTACTATAGTACCAACAACGTACAATAAGTGGCGCACGAATCGTATTTGTTCGTTTGTGTATCGTTCGTCTGATTGAGTTGGAATTTATTATAGCTGTTGTTGGCATATTCGTGAGGCTTCTTATTGTAGTGTCATCAATGCGGCGCACGAGTTATATTTGTTCGTTCGCGCATCATTTATCCGATTGAGTTGAAACTCACTACAGTTATTGTTGACTCTTTCGAAAAAGTTCTTAGTATTGTATCATCAACATACCTTAAGAGGCGCACGAGCCGAATTTGTCTGTTCACACATCATTCATCCGATTGAGTTGGAATTCTATATAATTGCTGTTGGCACTTGCATGAAGGCTCTGACATAGTACTACTAACGGTATTTTTTTCCGTTCGAGCATCGTTCAACCGATTGAATTGAAACTTTCTATAGTTGCTGTTGGCGCTTGCGTGGGGACCGATTTTAAGAGTTCTGTCACCAGTAAAATTCTATATCTATTATCACTGAGTAACGTGGACTATAATTTATTATTTTAAAAAAATGGTTATCCATGAAAACTTCAATAAAGTGACCCAAGATGTGATAAAATGACCAATTAAATTCCTTACATTGCCTGCGCTGCAATATATTTTCCGTAATTTATTAAATTAAATACCGATGATGCTATCTATACATAGATCTACGCACTTATCAAGAAATTTTAACAGTTTATGTCATGTTTTAATTATGTTACTCATGAAAAAAATGTGGTATTGTTCTTAATAATTATCTTATACTATTAAACTATGCTTTCGAGATTCGTACAAAAATGTTGAATATTATCAAATGTCCAGCCGTGCGAAGCCGGTAAGATTTGCTAGTAAAGAATAAATAAATATCAATCACGCCTTTTATCCTATACGGATGTGGCAGAAACTTATAGGGCAGTGATGGCGAATCTATGACCCGCGGGTCAGACACTGACCTACGCAGGCTTTTTGAATGACCCACGATCTGATTCCAATAAACACATCTTTATATCATAAAAGAGAGTACAGACAATCAAAAAAATATAATGATCCATGGTATCCCCGACATATATCAGTTTTTTGATGTCGACTTTTATTCTTTTCTCTTCAATTGCGAAAGTAAAAGTTTTCAAATAAAAAAGGATCTATAAAAAGTGAGAATTAAAAAAAAAGTAGTTTTGATCCATCCTTCTCTCCCAGTTTTCAAGTGGTCCCACTGATTTAGTGACTCTCGAACTAGTACTAAAAAAAAAAAAGGAACAAAATTTGGCTTACTTTTACATTAGGAACCTAGTGACGTGCGCATGCGCGTACCTTGCACATGTGTTACTATAGTCAGTGGCTTTCAAACAAAGAGCATTTCACCTAAATACGTACTATCTACTTTTTTATAAATTAAGGCTAGATTTGTAGAAGGCAATATTTTTCCAAAGCACGAATATCAGATCAGCTGCGCCAAAAGGCAAGTATTTTCTAAGGATGCGCATTTACAAGGCGAGACAAGTAAATTTAGATTCTTACGAACTTCATAGGAGTTAAAATAAAAGGCAAGACTTTTCCGAGGCGATGTTAGTAAAGGCTGCTGCATTACAGGACGATGGAAAGTTTGGAAGGTGTGGTATGTGTTCCCTTATTCTTAAAAATTATCTTATGCAGCTGTACTATGCTTTGAAAATCTGACGTGAACATCACGTGACTTACTTGTACATCATTGGATATATATATATATATATATATATATATATATATATATATATATATATATATATATATATATATATATATATATATATATATATATATATATATACTTCCGGTTCAGTCTATTGTTATAAAAATAGTAGGCAATCATTCAGATGCTACAGCAGCCTGAAATACCAAATTTCAATATTCTACATTTGATCGTTTCGAATTTATGCGATAAATTCCAAAAGACTGTCAAGTAAAGTGCACTTCCGGCTCGGTGGATCTCAATAAAAATAGGATATGAGCATCTAGACGGTATAATCGTCCTAAATACTGAATTCTCACAATCTACGTTCAATCGTTTTGGATTTATGCGGAAAATTCAAAAAATGTTTCGAATAAAGTGCTCTTCCGGCTTAGTCGATAGCAATCATAATGTACGGTGTACAACTAGATATTATAAAAGTGCCTAATAAAAAATTTATATATTCTACGACTGATTGTTTAGAATTTATGCAGAAAATTCAAAAAGTCTGTCATATAAAGTGCACTTCTGGCTCAGCCGATTGTTACAAAAATAGAAGATAACCATTTAGATGCTACAGCAATTTCAAATGCTGAATTCCAGTATCCTATGGCTGATCATTCTGAATTTATGCGGAAAATTAAAAAAAAAGTTTCAAGTGAAGTGCACTTCCGGCTTAGCCGATCGCAATCATAATGCAAGATGTACAATAAGATGTTATAGAAGTTCTTTATACAAAATTTCAATATGCTATGGCGGATCATTCTATATTTATGCAAGAAATTCAAAAAAAGTTTCAAGTAAAGTGCACTTTTGGCCTGGCCGATTCTTACAAAAATAGCAGATAACCATTCTGATACAACATCAAGTTCAAATACTGAATTTCAACATCCTACGGTTATCATTCTGGATTTATTAGAGAAATTCGAAAAGAGTTTCAAGTAAAGTGCACTTCCGGTACAGAAGATTGGAACCATAATGCGAGGTGCACAACTAGACCTTATACCAGTCTTAAATACAAAATTTCAACATTATGCGTTCAACCAGTTTTGAGATTTGCGAATTACGGACGCATGCACGCACAAACATACGTACCGACATCAAGCCAAAAATAGTCAAAAATCTCGATAGGTGAATTTTGTTGGTTTCACAATACTTTCTTGTACTTAGTACAAGTAAAAAACGAGCGTCATAATATTACAGCACTACTTGCGTATGGAAGCAAATATTATGTACTCCCGCGTAAAATAATACTTTATTCACAATCATAATAGTAATATGGCAATTCCTAACCTTTTGGAGGTTGGGAAGTATGTAATTTCCAACTGCAATGACTAGCTCACGGGTCGGAAGCGATACTTCTATCTCTTGGGTGGGAAATGTTTATGCAGGGTTGCCTAGCATCAGTCATAAATTTTTGTTGGAGTAAAATAATGCGTGCTTTCAGAAATACCGATCATATAATCTAATGATCCCAATAAAGCAATTGATATTGAGGAGAAGCGGATTTATGTTCCAATTCTGTGTAAATCTATGTCTTATAAATTCATAAATTTGTAAATTATGGACAAAATCGCTATTAACTCACAAACGTAGCACTTTCGTTCGATTCTGGATAAGTGTATAGCTCCATTTCACTGTAATAACTTATTGATATCTGCACTTATCACAATTTCAATGGATACACGTATAAATAACTTGATTCATAAATCATAAATCCTAGAAATGTCAAATTAATCAAATATTTCAAAACATTTTTGTTTTCATAGACTACTATATCAATTTACTTTGTTGGAAAAAGAACGAAATTGGATCATTCATTTCTCGGAAAATTAGGGATGATTGTGAATAAAATAGGATACATACTTCGGTGAGGATTTCATATCAGCCTCGAATTATATCGCCTCTCGGTCTTATAATAAACTATCGGCTGTCATGAAATACCTCCCACCTCAGATGTAATATACTATTACTCTTCTAATATTGATATTTATCCTCGTATTTATTTCAGTTACGCCACCAATCATCTGGCGGAAAATAAAGAAAATTTTAATATCTATGTAATTTCACTGAACTAAATATATAATAAAATATCTATCTACATACCTATGCTAAGTACCGGATACGGTACTTGTCCAAAATTTAATTTTTTCTTCTCCGTTGTTTGAAATTGATTATCTTGAAAATGTAGTTTACACACACGATATCCTCTATCTAATATTTGTTGATAGGTTAGTTTTAAAAGATCTAATCTATCCATATTAAATAGCCACTGGTACCTCAAAGTATCATTGCGTGGGAAGCAGAATAATTTTCCTCTATTTTCATCAGACAAAATGTTGCTTGGACAAACCAAATGAACACATGTTATTCTCTAAAACAAAAAGTTTCAATAATTATAATAATTATAATTATACTAGCAGCCCGGGTGAACATTCAATAATATAAAACATTTTTGTACGAATCTTTGAAGCAAAGTTTAATAGTATAAGATAATTATTAAGAATAATACCACATTTCTTGTTTGAGTAACACAATCAAAACATAGCGTAAGTGTCAAAATTTCTTGAGAAGTGCGTAGATCATATAGATAGCATCATCAGTACTCAATTTATTAAATTATAGGCTACGTGCATGAAGTCTACTAGCGCCTCTAGCGGGCAATGGAGAACGATTGAACTCCATTTTATCATTGTTTCATACCTATAATTTTTTAAATGTACTAATATTATTTAATTCAGCTGTGTGCGTATAATATAACTTGCATAGCATAAAAGGTACGTTGAAATTATTTATGTTGAGTATTTTTTTCTTTAATGATAACGTACCTATTATAGAGAAAACGTCTTAATTCGTCCAAATTGACAGGATAACCTTCAAATTATGACGCTGATGATCTTGCTGATCGGGTTTGTATTTATCAAACACTGTATCCCTTTTACCGAGGAAGCATTGAAGAAAAGCATGAAATTAGTTTTGCCATATTAAACATGTTGAAGAATATGTTGCTGACAATATTAACACCAAAATTATTGCGATAAACTTCTATCATTGAAACATCTTACAAATTAGAGATAGAGGTAAATTCATGAATCCCAAATCGATGATGAATATTTCTAATTTCACAATTGAATTACAAACATATTTGTTATATAGATTAATAATGAAAGACAGACAATACTCTATTTACCGCTTTGATTCATTTCACTCGTTTTTTAATGTTATAACTGGGTACATGAAATCTATGAAACTATATTTCACTTGAATCATCCTTAACACAACAGCCTGAAACAGAACAAACGTTTTCCCATGTTTTATATGCAATTATTTTCACTTTTATACTACAATGCTCAATGACAGCTCATTGACATATTCTGAGAAATGGAGTTCAATGGTTACAATGGTGCTCACAATGAGCGCTCGCATCGATATTTGTTCAAACTCCGCCCCCTTGCACATAGCCTATAGGAAATGAAAGTTTATATTGCAGCGCAGGCCATGTAAGGAATTTTATTGGTAATTTTTTCACATCTTGGGTTACATTATTGAAGTTTTCGTAGGTAATCCTATTTTTTATAGTAAATTATAGCCTATGCTACTCAGTGATAATAGGTATAGGATTCTACTGGTGAAAGAATACTTAAAATCGGTTTCCACGCAAGCGCCAGCAGCAACTATTGAAAGTTTTAATTCAATCGGTTGAACGATGCTCAAACGGGCAAATACCGTTAGTAGTGCTATGTCAGAACCTTCATGCAAGTGGTGCCAACAATAACTATATAAAATTCCATCTCAATCGGATGAACGATGTGTGAACGGACAAATACAGCTCGTGCGTGGCGCGGTATGTTGATGGAACAATACTAAGAACTTTCTCGAAAGAGCCAACAGCAACTGACATAAGTTTCAATTTAATCGGATGAACGAAGCGCGAAGGAAGAAATACGGCTCGTGCGCTACGTTGGTGACACTACAATAAGAACCATTACGAATGTGATAACAACAACTATAATGAGTTTCAACTCAATCAGATGAACGATGCACGAACGAACAAATACGACTCGTGCGCCACTATTGTACGTTGATGGTACTATAATAAAAATTGTCACGATATTGCCACAACTTTATAATGTTTTAACACAATTGGATGAATGGCGCGTGAACAAACAAATACGACTCGTGCACTACTTAATGTATGTTGATCATTTTTTATTCAAACCACCACTGTATTAAAGCGAACAAAATAAAAAAAGAGATTATTCAAATCGGTCAAGCCGTTTTTGAGTTTTAGCGAGACTAAACGAATAGCGTTTCATTTTTATTATATTATGTATAATATAATATTCTTTGCTGAATGTTATTCAATCAAAAATTTTGCATTTCTGTGCAAATCCATGTCTTACAGTGTTAAGAATCTGGTAAAAACCTAGATTCCCACAGACAGACTCCTTTCCTTGCATTTTTGTTCGTGATTTACTGATTATGGCTTATAGATTTACACAGAATTGCAACATAAACTTTGGATATCTTGTTGGAATAGAATACTTAATAAAGGGAATTAAGTTAGAGTGGATTAAATATTATAATTTATTAACAACTATTTAATTTATGCTTTTAAAATTCGGTATTTGAGGATGCATTTATTTTTATTGAGTAGTTATATATTATAATATAATAAATTACTAATATACTTACAGGTGCCATGATATACAAATTAACACGCATACAACAAATATTCCAAATATACAGCTTCCAACGACAAATTGTATTCAATGAATTTCCAGATTTCCAGGTTATGTTATCTACCTGCATCCATGCAACCATGCAACCATTGATCTAATGAATAACTGGATAGAGCATATAGAGCTTTATGTGAAGCTCTAATTGAACCGACTGCTGTGAGCAGCTGTGAGGAAAGTGACTATCCGACTGCAGAACATCAAATAATCAAATATTATTTGTGTTAAACGTATTTTGCAACATGCGTATGGTAAAAAATAGTTTATACAGTTGTGATCTCCAATAAACTACAATATTCAATAAATTGCAATGTGAATAATAGCAATTTTTTAAAAAAAGTCAAATTAGTGGCCAATTTCCTTACTTTTTCGGTTTTTGGGCTAATCTAGTTTGAATGTTCTATCTAAGGCGTGTTTCTTCGACAATCATACTGTGCATCTCAGGATCATATTCGCTGTATATGAATCATGATTATTTTTTGAAACAAGAAAACAACGAATTACGAATCATGGATCATTTATTGCAGCGATCCTATAGTGAGAATACTAAATTAAATATTTTGATTTGAAAATATTTATATATTCGTTTTAAAAAATATATTTTATAGCTATGATTTTTGGCGATTTTTTTTCTTTTGATTGGTTAAAATATCAGAATTTTTCCGTATTGATTTTTATTATAATTCATCAAATAGTTTGTTTTTCATGCACTATCTATTATTGTATGATTATTCGTATATTTATTCCATCATATAAGATGCGGAATGTGCACTTATTGTTTTACCAACGATTTTCTTGTTCTGTTCTATCCGCCATTTTTCAAATTTACACAGATTCTGCTATCGCAATCATCGTGAACATGCAAAAAGTCCGATTCAAAAGGGTAAGGGGATTGTCATTTTGTGATCACAAAGTGAAGAAGTGGGGAGAACAAATAACGACCAAAGAAACATGATTCACTTAATCATTGTCACTTAGATCACATAGATTGCCCGAAGAAACACGCCTATAGTTATTCAAATCAGTGGATGAATATTGAACTTGTACGAATATAAACGAAAAGACATCTGTCAGACGACACTATGGCATTTATAGCAGGGAATGATAATTTACAAATAAAACCTATCGACAAATATTCGATATTACTACCTACATACAATGAACGAGATAATTTACCGATTGTAATATGGCTAATAGTCAAAAGTATGGACGAAAGGTATGTAATACTGTAGTATTTTACGAAGTATAATTTTCATTGGAAGTTTTACTCTTTTTTAGTGCATACGATTATGAAATAATAATAATTGATGATGGCAGTCCTGATGGGACATTAGATGCAGCCAAGAACCTTCAGGATATTTATGGAAAAGATAAAATTATTCTAAGACCAAGAGAAAAAAAGTTAGGGCTAGGTACTGCATACATTCATGGAATCAAACATAGTACAGGAAATTTTATTCTTATAATGGATGCAGACTTGAGCCATCATGTGAGTACATAGAAGATATATTCAAAGATGTCTATAATATTTTGATTATTCTAGCCGAAATTTATATCAGAATTCATCAAAAAGCAGAAATCCGAAGATTTTGATATTATATCTGGCACGAGATATATTGGTACAGGGGGCGTGTATGGGTGGGACTTTAAACGTAAATTAGTGTCACGAGGAGCCAATTTTCTAACTCAAATACTATTGAGGCCAGGAGTATCTGATCTTACAGGGTCATTCAGATTGTACAAGAAACATGTACTAGAAAATTTAATTAAAAATTGTGTCAGTAAAGGGTACGTCTTCCAAATGGAAATGATAATAAGAGCAAGACAACTGAATTATACTATTGGAGAAGTTCCAATTACTTTTGTCGATAGAATATACGGCGAATCCAAATTGGGTGGGTCTGAAATTCTTCAGTTTGCTACAGCATTATTGTATTTCTTTGCAACTACTTAATATTTAATAAGAAAAATTCTAAACAAATATATACTTTATACTATTTTATAAGGATTTAAAAAAAATGTGAGCGAAATAATGTGATCACATGACATAATATATATTTGTACATTTAATAAACATTGCTAACAAACTACATAGTTAAAACATGTATATTATTCACCTAATAAATGCGCAATACTGCAGTTTCAGCATTAGTGGAATGGGCGATAAACAACTAACTACAATAAATTGGAAATGCCTTCACCGATAAATGCTTGTGGAATAATTTACAAACGATAATTCTTGTGCATTTCTGGTTTAATGTCGTACACAAGTTTTAGAATTTCCTGTATAACCTGCAATAAACAAATGAGTATTGGAAAATATCAGACTAATAGATATACTTACAGGTTCTTTGTGGGTAACTACAGCTTTGTTCATCTCATCGATACGAACTTTTGTGTCTTGTTCAATTCTAGCAGCTACATCTTCTCTAGAACCCATGTGTTTTGCTTCAAATTCTCGAAACTGGCGTTCACGCTCCTTACGATATTTTTCGATTTCATCTTGAGCCTCTTCTTTGGCTTGCTTTAGACGTTTAGCTTTACCTGAGCGAAAACGGATATCACATTGAAGAAATATAAGAATAGGGAAATATTAATATTCAGATTTTAATTCAAAATATATAAGTAAGTTAAAGATTTCATATTTAACATATGATATTGCAGCTGCACCCATTTTAAGTACCAATTTAATTAGTCTTCATTTAATCACTTACGTTTACGAGCTTCAGTAACTTTTTCAGCTGCCCGTTTCTCTGCCGCCAGAAGTTGTTGAATTCCTTGAGTTTGACTTGCCATTTTAGAAATACAAAATTTTATTTGAGCAGCTTCACAACTTTCCTGACTTGTTTCAGAACGTCATATGATCAATCACACGAATTACACACTTTCGATGAAGTTGTAGGTGGCAGTAGATGTCGCCAAACATGTGATACATAGGTCGATATTATTTTACTGCAAACAATAAAGATGGCGTGGATTGCTAAAGCTGCGTTTACACGAGATACTATACTACACCTTCCAAATTCTTCATCACCCTATAATACAGGGGAATACGTACCTCACTCTAAAATACAAACACTGCTTCATACAAACATGACTTATTACAAACACAGTTTCGTACATTTAGCGGAAATTTAATTTAATGTCTTAGCTGAGTTTCGAGCCTAAATTCAATAGTGATGGTTTTGTCTTTAGCTGACAGATGGCGATATTACTGAATTTGTCCAGGTAAATAGTGGCGTTCGTTTTACACGAAATCTCACTTAATCTCACCCACAGACTACCTATATACTATAGACGGGAAACTGCAATGTTATGAGCTGGAATAGTCTTTTCACGCCATCTCGTGATAGGACCAACAACTAACGCCGATTTGAATTGATAGGCGGTATTTATTTGAATTTTGAAATAATTATTTATAACTTGTAAAATTTTTTTGAAGATCATGTGAAATATGGATACATTTTTCCATATTTCACATAATTCAAAAAAATTCGTACAATTCATATAACAACAATAATAGAAACAGTTAATAATCAATATTTATTAGATACACAGTACAAATGATTTTGATTGTTTTTTTTTTCAAGTGTATTTTACATTTTTATGATGACTACACAAGATTTAGAAGGCATGTTTAGAGCATCTTCCATCGCTATCCTTCAAAAATCATTTCAAAAATAAATACATAATAATTTATCCTTGTCTTACAGAGACGTACATTGGAACATCAAGAACAAATCAGAATGAATATTATACATGAATTCTTTCAATTGAAAACTAATTCTTTGAATCCAATAACATTTACAATTCATTTTTGGAACAATCTTATTGCCAACAATAATTCGGACATGAAGATATGATAATTCGGCTTCTTCTTACAGAGACATACATTGAAACAATAAGATCAAATCAGATTAAATATTACAAATCAATTGTCAATTTAAATCAATTCCCTACTACTTCCAACAACAGCATTCCAATTGATTTTCGAAACATTCTTCATCGTTATTGTCACAATTATTTCAGATATATAAATATGATAATTCGCCCGTTTCTTACAGAGACGTACATTGAAGCAATAAGAACAAATCAGAATAAATATTATAAATTAATTATACTAAATTGAAATCAATTCTTTGGATTCAACGACAGCCTTTCTTCCGATAAGACGCCTTCGTGAGGGCTGTCGCTTGGGTGCTCTGCTTCTATATATTATATTCATATACCAGAATACCTGCTCCTTCCATCTGCTGCGAACATGAAATTAAATGAACTGGACTAGTCACGGGTGAACGTGGAGTCTCTGAAATACATGAAAATATTTGTTGTAGCTCATTCTTTGTTCTTAAATATATACTGCACCTCGGACTATCATCAAGTCAAAAATAATTGTACAAAAATACCTGATGGATTGAGAGAGGGCAATGCATTTCAGTGTAGTCTTGGATTTTCAATGCTCTTGTATTTAGCATCAAAATGGACAGAGCATACACGTTTATTATTGTACACCTTGAGCTCATCCATTGAACGTAATTCCTCCATATCCAAAATATCCAGCCATTTATTGAAACGTTCCAAATCTTTATCAGGATTAGGAAAGTGATTATGGGACACACCTTTACAGAAAACGGGAACGAGTGCAACACTAGAAAATACAGATCTAGAAATTACAAACATAGAAAATACAGCAGCAGAATGTTAAAAACCTAGAAAATACATCACCAGAAAATACGCGCACAAGAAAGTACAACATCAGAAAGTACAAATCTAGAAAATGTAGGAGGGACTTAGACCTAAGGGGTGGAGCTACAAATAACAAAAAGTTGCACTCAAATAGAAGTTTGTTCGCATTAAAAAACTGAACTACCCAGACCTAGATGTCACCTCTAGTACTACAAATCTTTAAAAAACATTCCACCTCTATTAAATATGATTAAAATGATTTATTCAATTTAATTACAGCTGCAAATTTGTTACAAGTATATTATTTTTATCTTAAAATCTCTAGAAAATACACCCGAAGAGAACATATTACACATAATATGAGTAGTCTGTAAATTTTGTATATTTTTGTCCTCATTAATAAATATCCAAATTTATGATGACTTATTATTCTCTATTATGTTCATTAAACACTCCAAAGAGCTATATAACTGCATCACAGAGATTATAGATGAATAATTATTATTGAAAGCGATTATATCTATTACACATAGTAATAGCAGTGCAATTTAATTGCGAATCAAAGAAAAATCCTATTTTCAATTTGAAAATATACAAGAAATTTGAAAAATAACTAATTCATATTTTAGATGATTTATTAACAAAAATTGAAATAAGTAAAGATAACGCTACACGGGAAACAATAGGATGAAGGAAAGACAGTTCCTCAAATTTTGAAAAAAAGAGTCAAGAATACCTGTTATTTTCAGTCACAGTCCTAGAACAAGTGGAAGAAAGACTTTAGATATTACCAATCCATGATAACAAAGTGTGACTTTTTAGAGTACATATCTAGAACAAATGTTGCTTTGCCGTTAGTAGTCTCTCAAAAAAATTTTTTTAATACCGCAACGAGCCAAGAGCGACTATAAAAGTAATAGTAATTTATGCAACAAAAGTGTAAAATGGAGCATTTTGGCATAAAGTCAAGTATTTGGTGACTGGGCTTGCCGAGTCACAAAAATTGTTTCCTGAATGTCACTCCTATTGCATACAAGATTTTTTCTATGGCTTTCAACTTATATATTCCAACAATTATCGAGGTCACAGCAAAGAAGCCCTGAGCACAAGTAGATTCGACAAATAACCGGACTAATAGATCAGTAAAGAGTGGCTAAATACATAAATTCGCAAAAATTTAACTGCTATGCATTTCTATGATGATAAAACTGAGACGCGGAAAAGACTTCCTTCAAGCATATCAAAAGTACTTTTTATTAGGGCTGAAAATAATAATAATTGAATAATCATATTACATATAAATCTTTATTAATTAATAATATAAATATACTTCAAAGTGAATTTAGTGGGTAAGAGCGGATGGCTGCTAAAAGAGGAACAATCATGAGAAACTATTCAATGAGGAGTCGCACACACATCACAGAAACTAACAGAATATACCCTGAGATCCATTTGCAGCAATACTCATCAGGAATAATCACACTCACACCTGAGAACCACTCTCAGCGATACTTGTCATTAATTGTGTAATGCCACATAAACTGATAATTCACTGTACACTATTTCTTTCCCCTTTGAGAAATTTCGGGACGAATTTGATCGAATTTAAATATCTGAACACTTCTCTCGACGACAACTGAAACTGTAAATCAGTAAATTAGGATATCTTGAAACATTTGACACTCAAAATAAAGATCTTATCTTAAAATTTAATAATACAACAATCACTTACGTTCCAAATCATTTTATAAAAATGTAGTGCTTTTTTTAAAATAACTCAAATGTCAAATCCTATGTAAACAAATAGCAGATAATCTGACATCCGCCATCGGTAACACACACACTGTTGCCAACCTAGTCTATTTATTAGTGAAGGAGAAATAAATTCGAATTTTGGCGCACAACATTATTATCCCAAAAATCTAGAAAATCTATGAACAACAATACGGTTACAAATTTTATTGCAAATAATTTAATAAAACAGGTTACAGTGCCAGTATTTAATTTATAAACTCATAAGAACACAATATCGCTCACACTTACTCGTACTGAATCTCTGAATGACTGAATTCTTCTCTTATATACCCAAGCTCACGCTCTTATATACCCAAGCCGACAATGGGCCAACATTCAATTGTCTAACAGTTGTTTCCTGGCAACCGCTTAACATCTAGTGACCATAGCCTGTCAATCATGTCCGACAATTGAACATCGACCTAGTCAATACTAACTAGGATTACAGTTGCAGCGAGTTCAAATAAATAATTATGTGACCTAATTACTATAAATATTTCATATTTGTGACAATACGATGTATTTGTAAAATTGTGTAAATTGCATTAGTGCTAATATAAATCATCAATAATAAAGGTTTGAATTCTAATAAAAAAAAAAAACAACTTGACTGTAGGTACTTAGTTTATTCAATGTAACGATACCCTTGGCTGATGGCGGGATTGTTACCTTTGGCGTCGCTGTTGAAAATTGCTGACGGTGTGCTCGGGCGTCAATACGGTCGGTGACGCAGTTTCTAAGGCAGACGGCTGGATAGCTCAGAAGGGAAGGGTTGGGGTTGTCAAAATAATCATCAGGAGGTAGGTGTCACAATGAGATTTATTACACAAAAACGATGACGGTGAACAAAGAATATATATTTTACAGGAACTTGTACGGTGATAACTTGGTTGACGGTGACCAGCGGTCGCAGTACGGACCCAGGCGGTCGCAGATGACGAGAAACTTTAAAACAAACAAATCGTGAAGCGATTTCCCAAACGGTGGATTAACTTTACTACTCGTTTTATGCGGGTGGAACCAAACTAGCTCCCCCGCAGTGATTCTACGTTAAGTCGTTTCGATACTGTGAAGTCACCAGGTGACCCCTCCAGCAATGATTCTACGTTAAGTATTTCAAACACTGTGAAGTTAGCAATGACTTCGCCAGCGGTGCTTCTATGTTAAAACAATCAAACGCCGCGAAATCACGAAGGTTTCGTCACCGGTGCTTCTACGTTAAATCAATTAAACGCTGAGAAATCACGAAGACGTCGTCAGCGGTGCTTCTATTATTATTTGCTTCGAGAGAGGTGTTATGATCGAGAAGATATGTGAAAGATACAGATGAAGAGTGAGTATTAAAGGAAAACAACTATCCGATTGAGAAATCCTATTAAACCTAATCTAACTAAGCTTATCGTGCTTTATCTTAAGTAATTAACTGTGAATTAATAAAGGAGCCCATACATCGTCAAACAAATTGCGCAGTTGTGTCACCATATACTTGTCTAAATTTTGTTCAAACTTTAGTTACAAGTTGGAAATTATACAAGCATGTCCTCAAGTATAAGATGTAACTTGGATACAACAACAATGTTAACAGAAAACGAAAGAGAAAACAAAGAATTTGGATGATAGGATGGCTAATGACCATTTCATGATCAGCTGCTGACACAATTTCTCTAAATTTATCTGACAACCTTTCGTAAGTAGCATCTTTCATGCTCTTATTTTTATGGATGTTGCTCTTAATTTTCCATACTTCAGGTAAATCCCTGTATATTTCAATGAAATAGTTTTTTGACTGTATACGCTTGTATACGCGATTTTTTCTTGTCCACAACGAAGGAATGGTTATGATTGTGGCTTATTTATATGTATGTTTGCCGAACATGCTACTCGTGAAATGCCGTTAAATTTTAATTTCAATGATATGCAATACTTAAGAAGCAGATTGATATTAGAAATTACAAAAGTAAAATTGTCTATATGATAGGTTCTATTAAAATTCATAATCTTTGTAGCTATTTGCCAATGTTATCCATTTTTTCTTTATTCTATTTCATATGAATACCCCGAATTGTTTCCGCTTGCGCTATTTTTTTTTTTTATGAAATATTCTTATAATTTTGCCATTGATTATTGTTTTAAGGATGGCTCATGTTTTGTTTATGTAGTTCATCTTCAAGTTGAATATTTGATCTATTCAACCTGAAGATGATCGTAAGGTCGAAATTAATTCATCGTTGTAATAGTTAGCACAAAAATCATATACGACTATCTGTCAGTTGCATCAACTGTTAGTCGTCAATCATTTATACATAAATTTGTGCACTTAAAAGATTCAAATTTGCAGTCATTCAGGTAATACGTGAATATATGTAATGGATGCCAATTGTGCTTATGTAAACTTTGCATATCGGCCAATCAGAAGGTTTAAATCGTAGCCTTATAAAAAACTGTGTAGCGTTACTAATGTGAATATACTAAAAGTATAAAGATGTTTTTAATAATTGAACGGTTTATTTTATATATACTATAATCTTGAATATAATAAGTACAAAAAAAAACTGTTATTATTTTACATTTCAACACACCCCTCTCTTTTCACTAGATGTTCTACATGTACAATCAGTATCAGAAATTTTTACTTTTAAAACTAAACATCAATAGTATCTTATTTATTTGTTCCACAAAATTTCAATTCTAAGAATCTACACGTGTATACAGTTGCTCTCCGATCTGAGATGATGGTGTCAAAACCGATTCTTAGATTTGAAATTTTGTGGAAAAAATAAATGAATGTTTCAGAATTTTTGTATTCTAATTGTTCCAAAGCATAAACTTTATCACAATTATTTTGTGACATCTACTGTTTGATTCAGGAGTATATTTCAATTACTTTGCCCTTGTTTAATGAAGAAGAGATATACTATTTTGCACAAAATTCAACTGACAAGTTTTTTACGTGTTTATTTTTCTCGTTGCTATTACAATGTTTTTGTTGCCATATCAAAATCAAAATATTTTTTTTAGGCGATCATGACAAAAAAGGTGTTTTTATGGCTTCTTTTGCGGCCGTGAAGTTTCACTTTTTGGGACTGATCTGTCAAATTTTACTTTTTGGGACTGATCTGTCAAATATTACTTTTTGGGACTGATCTGTCGAAAAATATTTTATAAACACTTCATATTTACCTATATGGGCAGCTTGATGAACTTCTTAAGAAACAGTTTTCACTTAAATAGTACATGTATTCTTCCGTCAACCTCTGTAGTTCTTGCAATTCAAAAAATAAATACGCATTTTTTTGTTAAATGTCAACTTGATAGAAGACAATAAAATAAAACAATTTCAACGGCAACTAAGATTTACAATTGCAATGTTTTAGAAATAAATAGATAAAATGTTGTGATTTTGAATTATTTCGTAATAATCGCCTAAAAAACGTTGTGTGCACCTCGGCCTACAGTTCTTTTTTGGTCTCACCTGAATTGCAGCCTCAGCTACGCTTCGGCCGCAAACAACAGATTCGACCAAAAAAGATAACCTTTACGGCCTTGATACACAAATAACTATTTTCTCATAAAACATGGTAACTCTATTTTATATTTTAATCTAAACATCTACTTTATCTATAGCCAATTTAATATTTAAAAGTGTAGATTTTGTTTTAAATTTCAAATTATAATTTTTTTCAATTAGTAGTTGATAATAATCGATACATTTTATCAGAATTTAAATGAATATTGAATAACAAAGTAAGTAGCTGCCTTGTTTTTCTTTGTATCATTGTTTTCTGCGAAAGATCCTTGGTTAAAGGATCGAAACGTCAAAGTTTCCAATAAAAATACGAAATTTATGAATATTAACAATTAAATAATTTATTTGCGGATGAACGAATCCGTTTGAGAACAATTTTATTGAAAAAGTAAACCATTTCTCTAAAAAAACATTTTTTTTCTATTTAGAAGATGAAAAAAGTTTTTATATTTAAAGTTGACCAAGTCAATTTCTGTGCTAGAAAATCGTTTAAGAAACTAAAATGTGCAAAATTATATCAGATACAACTTTCGTATGTAAATTTTTTCTATTAATATATATAGTTTCTAAGTTTTTTTGTGAAAACGCCCTGGATTTTAGACAAATTATTTATTACTTATAATATCTGAGATGGGGAGTATTGACAGGCCGTAAACTAAAATATTTTCCAAACATATTGAGGGCATCAACGGAGTATCCTTTTTAATTTATCTTGTATGTTGTCGATACTCAATTTTGTCAATCTATTGCATCGTTAAAGCACTCGCAATTCCTATAATAAGTGTTACCTAGAAGAAGTATGCAAATGAATATAATGCAAAACGAATAGAAAAATAAATAAAATACCTGTATCACAAGTAAGTAAAATCCAACGCTTCTTTCAATTAAAAGTTTCAATATGCTGTTTTCTTGTATTTCTGCCTTTTTTTTGGATTTTCGATTCTTCCTCTGCTTCTTGTATCTTTCCAAGATCAAATTTGGTAAACTCCTTATTATAAAGAATTATATTTAGACATGCTTCTTGTACTTCTAATATAATATTTAAAATATTTCCAAATTTATCCATTTTTTCAGCTTATTCTTCTTTCCTATAACACACTGTTAGAAATATATTATCAATAACCATATATCTCCTGTTGATATTACGCCAACTATTCTGAAAATAATATGAAAATGGTATCTGTTTTTTGATGTTGTACTGTTTTTTATTTTGATGTAAAAAAATCTGTCAATATATAAAATATATCGCAAATTGTAATTCTATTTATTGAGTATTAATTACTGTAGATGCTTTGCTTTTCACTCTGACATGGTAGCAGAGCGTAGTTGGAAGGAATATTGAGTGATTAGCAATATAAGTGCGATTGATGTTAACATTTTTGAAGTCAATAGAAGGTCAAAATGTGTGATGAGAAACAACAAATTGAGAAGCTAACTGGAGAAGAAAATTGGGCGACATGGCGAATTATTATACGTACAATTTTAGAGTGTGATGGAGTTATTGATGTTGTGAATGGCAAGTTAAGAAAACCTGAAGCAGATAGTATAAACTATGAAGCTCAACTTACAACGTGGACAAAGTTAAATGCTAAAGCGAAAAAACGTCTAATATTGTCTCTTGATACCAAACCGCTTCTTCGAATTGGTGGATGTCAAACAGCGAAAGATGTCTGGGACAAATTAAATCAAATTTATGACACGCAGTCTGAAGAGAATATTGATATCTTACGGCACAAATTTCACAACATAGAGTGGAAATGGTCAGGCGGTATGCAGGGTCATTTGGCAAAATTTGATGATGTACAAACAAAATTATCTTTGCTGAATAAACCTATTGATGAAGGTGATTTGTGTGCTCGTTTGTTACAAACACTGCCAAAAGAATTTGATTATATTCATGTTACATGGCATGATTTACCTCAAGTTGATAAAACATGGACTAAATTGCAGAAGAAGTGTTTAAATTATGAGTTGCGAATGTCAGATAGAGATGAGTCTGAAGGGGCAACTGCTATGATATCAAAACTTAAAGTTAATTCATTGCAGAATAAATATCAAAAGTACAAGAAAAATACGTTCGCAACAAAGGCATCTAGTCCAGCAAAAGATGATAAGAGATGTTTCCTCTGTGGAAAACTTGGGCATTTTTCAAAAGATTGTAAAACTGGCTTAGTTTGTTTTAGATGCAAAGGAAAAGGTCATCGATCAAATGAGTGTTCCAATAAGAAAAAGGATTTTGCGATGTTGTCTGCTGCAAACACATCAACAAAAAAATTCTGTATTTCTCCTTTGAAAATCAATGTTGTACAAATGAATTGTGATGAATGGTACATTGATAGTGGAGCAACGCATCATGTTACTAATCGACGAGATTGGTTCTCTTCTTTTGAGTCATTTAAAATACCCAAGAAGATGGACATTGCCAAAAATGGTGTACAAATTGAAGCAATTGGTACTGGCCGAATCGATGTAAAAATATTTGATGGGCAAAAATGGACAGAACGCTATTTTGAAGATGTTTGGCTCTGTCCTGATGGACTTTGCAATTTATTTTCTGTCAAAAAGGCTGCACAAAAGGGTATTGAACAAGTTATTCAAGATAATGGTAAATCTTGGGTATTCTTCAGAGATGGAGTCCAAATTGCTGTTGCTACTTCAAACGAAGAGAATGAACTTTACCGTTTAGCTGTAAAAGTTATTCGCCAAGAGAAATCTTGTACCATTTCTAAAACAGATGACACACTCCAAAGATGGCATGAAAAACTTGGTCATCAAAATAAATGTTATGTACAGCAATTCCTTAAAAACAATGGTATCAATTTGAAAATGAATAGCGAACTATGTGAAGGATGCATTTTGGGCAAACACAAAAGAATGACTTTTGGTGAGAGGATTGACAAGTCTACCAATCCAGGAGAGTTGATTTTTGCTGACGTTTGTGGGCCAATGGAAGAAAAAGATTTAGAAGGACATCGATATTTTCTTGTTTTCAAAGATGATTATTCTAGTTTTAGGACAACGTATCTTCTACGGAAGAAAGATGAAGTCAAAGAGAAAGTACCAAAATTCATTATGATGCTGAAGAATCAATTTGATATTGTTCCAAAAGAGTTACGCACTGATGGTGGAAAAGAATTTGATAATAATGATATGCGTGAATATGCAGAAAGAATAGGATAGAAACATTCGAAGACAGCCCCCTATTCTCCTCAACAAAATGGTGTTGCGGAAAGGGAAAACAGAATTCTTTGCGAGATGGCAAGATCATGGCTTCATTCAGCAACGCATCTTCCAAAAACTTTATGGGGTGAAGCTATATTAGCAGCAACACATACTTTAAATTGTACTGGACCAACTAAAATTGAAGGAAAATGTCCAGCAGAAGTTTTTTCGAAGAAAAATGTATCTTTTGAACACTTTGAAATATTTGGAACCGAATGTTATGCATGGATTCCAACACAAAAAAGGAAAAAGTTTGATGCCAAATCATCCAAAGGATACATGGTCGGATATGCAGATTGTGGTTACCGAATTTATTTTCCTGAAAAGAAAGCTGTTTTTGTCTGCAGAGATGTAAAATTCAAGGTAAAAGAATTACAACAATCAATAAATTCAAGTAAATCAGTATATATTTTGAATGAAAATGAAGAAAATACTTCTGAACCGATTAATTTCGGTACTGATTTTGAAGATGTGGCAAACAATGCTGATCAAGAAGAAAATCTAGAGGGCTATCAAGAAGAAAATGAAGACAATCAAGAAGTTGAAGAAAATGTTATACTTCATAGCAATGAGAATACACATTACGATTTACGAGATAGAAGTAACATAAAAAAACCAACACGATATCAAGATACCTCATCTCAACGACCAAGAATGATGTTACTTCGTGAAGCACCGAGGAATTATGAAGAGGCCATACAATCTCCAGATGCGGAAAAATGGAAAATTGCAATGGACGATGAGATAAACTCTTTGTTAGAAAATAAAACATGACAATTAGTTGATCTACCACCCCAGAGTAAGATTGTTGAGAATCGATGGATATTTACAACTAAAATGAATTCAAGAAACGAAATAGTTCGTTTTAAAGCACGATTAGTGGCAAAAGGCTATACACAGCGGGCAGGAATCGACTATTTTGATACTTTTAGTCCAGTTGTTAGATTTGAAACAATAAGAGCACTTCTCAGCCTCGCTGTACAAAGAAGCTGGTGTATCAAACAATTTGACATTAAAACTGCTTTTCTCAACGGTACCCTGAAGGAAGAAATTTATATGAGACAACCGTTTGGTTATGATGACGGCACAGGGCGAGTTTGTAAATTACTGCGAAGTCTTTATGGATTAAAACAAGCATCGAAGTGCTGGTATGAATGTCTCATTGAATTTCTTGAGAAATGCAACTTACGAGAGAGTTCTGCTGACCCTTGTATGTTTTATGATGAAAATTTAATTGTATTTTTTTCATGTTGATGATGGATTAGTTATGGGTCCAACCGAATTGATAACAAATTTTAATGAGAAATTGGTATGTCGTTTTCAAACCACAATAAGTGATGTAGACTGTTACCTTGGTTTGCAAATAAAGATATTTGAAAATTGCATTCAAGTAACACAAACTGCATATGTGAAGAGAATTTTGGGGAAATATGGTATGAATTATGCAAAACCATTATCACTGCCGATTGAACCCGGATGGACACCTGGTGAATCACCTCTTCTAAACGACAATAAAATCTATCGGGAAATCATCGGTAGCTTGATGTATTTGATATTAGGCACTCGACCAGATCTATCGTATGCTGTCAACGTAGCATCAAGAGTACAAGATACGCCGACTCAAGCTCATTTTGCATTGATTAAAAGAATTCTACGTTATCTTAAATCGACAGCTACGGATGGAATTCAATTCGTGAAGACTGAAAATATGATGTTAGAAGCCTATAGTGATGCTGATCATGCTGGGGATAAAAATACAAGACGATCAACAAGTGGTGTGCTCATGAAATTCTGTGGAGGTCCAATTATGTGGAAGAGTAAATTGCAAAAATGCGTTTCTTTGTCTTCAATGGAAGCTGAATATGTAGCAGCCAGTGAAGCTGCTAAATCTATTGTATGGCTCAACCGACTTTTAAAAGAAATCAAAGCAGTAGATGAAACTTCAGTTCCTGTTTTACATATTGACAACCAAAGCGCAATCAAATTTATACAAGGCTCTGGATTTTATGAACGTTCCAAGTACATAGAAACACGTTATCATTATATACGACAATTGGTTAATGAAAATAAGATTGCTGTGGAATACATACCAACAGAAGATCAGGCAGCCGACATTTTTACAAAGGGACTGACATCTAGAAGATTGAAGATAATAAAATTACTTGTTGGAGTAGTATCAATAGAGAATTGTTCTGCTTGAAATTTAAAAAATTTAGATATATGGATATTGCGAGAGAGTGTTAGAAATATATTATCAATAACCATATATCTCCTGTTGATATTACGCCAACTATTCTGAAAATAATATGAAAATGGTATCTGTTTTTTGATGTTGTACTGTTTTTTATTTTGATGTAAAAAAACCTGTCAATATATAAAATATATCGCAAATTGTAATTCTATTTATTGAGTATTAATTACTGTAGATGCTTTGCTTTTCACTCTGACACACACTATATCAGGACTAATTATTATGCAGGGGCCACACTTACGTCTAATGTCATTAATTAAGGCGTTATGTGACAATTGATATATTGTCATTGACAATGTGTTTATTATTGAACAACGCCTCAATTAATGGCATTAGGCGTAGATGTGGCCCCAGCATTACGGAAAAAAAATATAAACACAGTAAGTAGCTGCCATGACAGCCATTTTATGGAAACTTCATAATTTATATGTTTTATGGTCAGTTGCATTACCGTCACTTTACTTCAAGTGGACTTTAATATCTAATAGTAATCAAACGTCTTGTGAATGTTAAACAATATACAAACATATAAAAACGATTTAAGAGTAATATGTACCGTATACTTGTAAAAATAGGCGTCGTGGGAAAACTTTTTCGTGACAGATATATCACATTCCGCACAATGAATTACTATAATTTTCAAATATTAAAAATCTAGAGATTATTGAAAATTGGGATGAAAGGAAATCATCTACTTTTTTAGTCAAGAACATTGAGCGGATGTAGATAAAATATATTCAACTTACTTTTGCAAACATATAATTCAACAATATTCTTATGTACCTAATTCTCTACAAATTTACAACAAGTAGGTATTTTCAATATTTTTTCTTAAATGTACATAATACCTATACCTATTATTATTGTTATTTTTAAATTATAATAGATAAATGCTATGATTAATTCTTCTCCAGCCTCGGCTCTTTGCAATACTCTTGACGCTTTTTCTTATTATTTTTTAAAGGACCCACAATCAAGTTCCCCTCGCGATGCTTTCATAATAAGCATCAGCTGCGATAAGTAGACTAAAAAATAGGCAAATGTTTCACACTGCTAAATTAGAGAAGTATGGTGGGTATTTGAATACTTACCAAAAAGTTGAAAAACAAAACTGCTGAAGTGGAATGATGCTTTGTATGGAAATCTAACTCAACTGCATTTACTGAGCTCATATTTTTAATCGCTGCTTTTGCAAAATAAGGACTCGCTCATCATTCCAGAGATTCAAGTTTCATCAAAGATTGTTACACTCTGCTTTTTGGATGTCCGAAAGATGATGCTGCACAACATGATTGACCACTTTATTGCGATGTAGGTAATCGAGTATGATTTTCTTAATAGTTTAAGGATCCAATCTTGAATATTGTTATATTACCACATGCATATTTTTATTATCTCCATTATTTCAATAGTCGCAACTTACAGCTCTAGAAACACGCTCTTCTTTCTTTAAGTTGTGAATAAAATTACACAGCTCTAGAAATACGCTCTTCTTTCTTTTAGTAGTGAACAAAATTATATTGCTGTATAGATTCCATTAAAAAATTTCAAATAAATCTATTCGGACAATGCCATAACCTCAATTTATTTAATGACATTTCTCAGTCGATATTTACATTTGAAGTTTTTATTGAACGTTGGCATGACATCTATTTCTCAAAGGCTGAAATACAAATAGCTCCGCCCCTTAATTCTAAGTCCCTCCTACATTTTCTAGATTTGTACTTTCTGATGTTGTACTTTCTTGTGCGCGTATTTTCTGGTGATGTATTTTCTAGGTTTTTAACATTCTGCTGCTGTATTTTCTATGTTTGTAATTTCTAGATCTGTATTTTCTAGTGTTGCACATCATCCCCAGAAAACAATAACAGTGAAACTTAATATTCAAAATCAGTATCATAGTGCAATTCTGAACAAATTTGTACAAATTTCAAGCAAAATTTTAGTTTTTCTGCCACCAGATTAATAATTCTAGAACTACACAACTCACAGATTTGTTCATAAATCTGCATAACAATATGAAACTCCTATTTCTTTATTATTGAAAGTACTTACCAGTGGCCTGGCATCCCACGATGCAACACATTTTTTTTGTAACTGGCATTATTGCTTGTATTGAAAAATCCAGATTTTATACACCAAGAGGCAACAATAATACACAATTGCAAATGAAAAGGTAATAAAATATGTACTTCAACGAAACAAAACTGAGCAACTCAATATAAAACACGATATTGACACAATAAACGATTCGAACGAAATGGCAGACATGATGTGCAGAAATGTCAAGTGGACAAGACGAACAAGGCCACATGACGTCAAGGGTCACGTGACGTACAAAACAACAAAAATTTTAGCAGTGTCGACATCTCTTGATAGGACCAAATACTAGAAACGTAGGTCCAGCAACCCTCATATGAGTTTCCAGGGCCTGATCTCACCTCAACTCAAGTCGGTAGCGTTCGATTTGTCATAGCGCAACTGAGATGAAGTGAGAAACTCACTTCCCCCCTTGCCGATGCTACACTACCAATTTCGCTGACTTGAGTTGAGATTGAACTGAGATTAAATAGTGGGGATAGAGAAAGATTTGAACAGAAAAGTAATGAATGTTAAAACTTTGCTTCTGACTTCAACTTGTTACTATTGCAAAAGGGACATACTGCACTACAAACTATTATGAAGAAAAAATAAAGAGTATAGAAAATATTCTACTGGTGAAAGAATAATAACAGTCTAGTACACATTACATTGAATTTTACTTGTATCCTCCACATTTGATGTTTTTGTTGTTTCACTTATAAATTATGTATATCTTCAAAAAATTTAAAAATTGTAAATTTCAACCTTTTGACTTGAAAATGACTTTAATCTAAAGTCGAAACGTCGTCAACTCATTGTTCAATTAAAATAAAGCCAAGAGTTGAAGACTATTTTTTCTACTTCAACCTAAATATAATATTCAATATGATAGCAATGCGTGAATAGTCAAACAAGAATTTATTTCATTGTCATGTGCTTTTATTCAAAAAAATTCAATGTGGACATCTCATAGCTTATTTGTACACCTATTAAATCATTCATATTGTAATGTAAAAGTCACTATTTAATAATTTAAAATAAAATAAAAGTTTTATTCTTCTGGATATCACTAACAACACTATATTATTTATTTATTACTTAATACTAACTCAAACAAAGCCGCAGATATTAATTTTCAACTATTTATATACACTGATCACTTCACTGTTTGATATTCACTGCTCTAGATTCATCATTACACTATTACACTACACTCAAGTCGTTTGCTTGTCTTTATATATAGAAATACCCATTTTTCGAATGTTCTACCACATTTCTGGAATATTGCTAGAGGCTTCCATCGGGAGGGATGATGTGATGCGGTGCGGCGCGATGCAGGGAGGACGAAAGGCTCCACCCAGACGCGGTCAAGTCCAAACCTACTCCATTTTTATGAGCCTACACACTCTCGCACGTTACAATATTTTTGCATCAGAGTTGTCAATCATATAAAAGTTCAATACAAATACGTATACACATACATTCGTACAAACGTCAAGCTGAAAATAGTCAATATGCGAATTCAAGGATATTTAGAGCGGATATTTTCGTGAGAATCTCGAAGGATCATTTTTGTCGGTTTCATAATATTTGTACTTTATATAAAGTGAAAATCAATAGAATTAAGAAAATCGAAAAGATATAGTCATAGTCGAAACCAAGGTAGATTTGTTACTTTCATTCAAACTGCTTGCAGTTTATTTATTTCTGTATATGTGGAGGAATGAGAATTATTTTGTCTTGTAGTAAGCGCAGAAGTATTTTATCATTGCAAACTGAACTAAACTGGCTTCCAATAGATTATTATCAGTGCAAACATATAATGGGGATAACTACCTCTTCCATAAAAATAGAGTTGATTTTTTGTTTGCCATGTTTATTACCTGCATTTGATCATCTACCCTCATTATATCTTCATTTTTCAAATCTCAGAGATTCAATGACTTTTTTTTATTACCTGTACTTAATTTATCATCAATGAGTCAACTCAGTTTGAATTTTCACTATCCTAATAGAAGAGATCATCTCCTCTTCAACAAGAAAATTCAAGTTACGCCCCTAGTTCTGTGTAAATATGTGAGCTTTGTAATCGTGTTGGCGTGTCAGAAGGTACCCTATATGTGTAAATATGTGAGCTTTGTAATCGTGTTGGCGTGTCAGAAGGTACCCCCAAAAGTGACAGCGGTAGTATTCGCCCGGTCCTGTTTTCCATGGTTTGAGAAAAAAAGGAATATTCATACTTTTTCATATTCAACTTGTTGTATCGAGTATCGCAAACATTTGTCGAAATTCTAAAAATTTCGAAATTATCCAATCTTAACCATCGAATTTTACTAAAACTTGTTAGTAAATACAATTCTTTTGACTTGTTCTAAAATTTTAGTTAGGGATCTGGTGACAGAAATTTTCATATGATTTTACTGTGTGAATGAGATCGAAAAGTGTGAAGATGTATAATAATAAAAAACCAGAAAAACTATCTCAGTCATTAAGACTTTGCTGAGTTTTTAATTTACAGTCAATTGAAGATGCAAAAAAAATATGATTCCATATAATTTTATTGTGTCAGCCACTTATTTCAAACATTAACTTGTTGATCTGATATCGATATAAATATAGTCGGTTGAAATCTATGTGTCTGTACTTTTCTCAATCTAATTCTTTAAAATCATTTTTGATAGACTAAAAATTAAGTGATCTTATTGTGGATGTATCTCATATCAGAAGTTTCACAATGTAATTAGAAATAATAAAACAGGCTTCAGTCATCGCTGTATACTGCTGCGTTCAATGGAAATGAATTCCCAAAAATGGTTTAAAAAATGCTTCTATATTATTTTATTGTGCCAGCCATTTGGCAGAAAGCTTTTTTATTTGTAAAAAGTGGCTGGTCACTGTTTGCATGCGAACAATACATTTTCGCGACACACTATTTGCTCAAGATGGTGGAAACAATGACGTCACATCCTGCGAACTGTTTGCTTTTTACACGAACTGTTCGCTGAGCAGAGTTGCTGCCTGTGGTCGCGTTATTACCAGGGTTGTGCTTTTTTTTGTAAAATTCTTTGCAACTCCATTGCTATATTTGTGTAAAAACATTCAACTTCGAGTAATAATATAAGGATTAAAGCTTTTCTAGCCTCCATTGAAAAGTATACTTTGGAAAAAAATATAGAATGATGTAATTAAATTGAAAGTAGAATAAATAAAATAGAAAACCATTACTTGAACAACCAACTGTTAAAGATATGTCAACAGAAAAAGAAATATATTATATTAGTTTGTCTATGATGTCAACTTGACCGACCAAGAGCAACTAGTCACATTTTCGTGAGATGACCGAATGATGTCGTGATATGATGATGTCATAGCAACCAGAACCAAACAGTTGAAGCAAACAGTTTACGTCGCGAAAAATTGCCTAAAAGAAATAGTGATTCTGATCCATCCTTCTCTCCTGGTTTTCAAGTGAAGCCACTGACTTAGTGACCCTCGAGCTAGTACTAAAAAAAATAATGAACAAAATTTGATCCACTTCTCGAAAAGGTTCGCCATCACTGATATAGTATATAGCTAAATAATCAGTAATAAAGCTAATGTTCGATAATTAAAGACAGAAATATGTTTTTGAATAATAAAACATAAATAACTGATTATTTT
Source organism: Dromius quadrimaculatus (assembly GCA_963989225.1). Lineage (NCBI taxonomy): Eukaryota > Metazoa > Arthropoda > Insecta > Coleoptera > Carabidae > Dromius > Dromius quadrimaculatus. The sequence continues at coordinate 32,577,475 of OZ022328.1, read as the reverse complement.
GACAAATTTATTTGTCTCCCTTTGAATTTTTTTCAAGTGAACTGAGAATATTTCTGGGAATCAGCAATGTTTACTTCAGCCAATGTTTTTCCCTATTTCTAGATATGAGAACTGATAACAAATCAAAACCAATGCGAAATACAATAAAATGACTTAATCGCACTTTTTTCCAGCAGATTAATAATTGGTTTAATCAAAAAGTCAGAAACATAAACTTCAGTCAACTATTTTTTGATTTTAAGTTTTGATAAAGGAGTAATTTTATGGCAATGGTTGAAACAATAAATTGATATAGGAATATGCTTTTTTCTGGATATTTAGCATTTATTTATTTAAAAAAACAGCAGCAACTAAGCTCGGTAGAAGATAAATTCAGTGATCTGAGATATTCACAGTCTCGAAATAACAGTAAAAGAAGGAATAAATAATTATAACCTAAACTGTAGAACATTTAGGACCTATTTTTTCCGATCTTTCTTCGACATCTTTAATTATCAATGTATTTTTCTCAAGCCATCTATCATTGAATAGCATCACTTAAACTGATCATTTATGAAGATATCTACTTTTTTATAAAATAAGGCTACATTTGTAGAAGACAATTAGTGGCGTTCGTTTTACACGAAATCTCACTTAATCTCAGCTCAACTCAAGTCGGTAGCGTTCGATTTGTCATAGCGCAACTGAGATGAAGTGAGAAACTCACTTCCCCCCTTGCCGATGCTACACTACCAATTTCGCTGACTTGAGTTGAGATTGAACTGAGATTAAATAGTGGGGATAGAGGGAAATTTGAACAGAAAAGTAATGAATGTTAAAACTTTGCTTCTGACTTCAACTTGTTATTATTGCAAAAGGGACATACTGCACTACAAACTATTATGAAGGAAAAAATAAAGAGTATAGAAAATATTCTACTGGTGAGAGAATAATAACAGTCTAGTACACATTACATTGGATTTTACTTGTATCCTCCACATTTGCAGTCTCCATTTATGATGTTTTTCTACATTTACTTTTATCAAGTATTCCTCTTAGATAATTTTTGTGTTTACAAACAGCTGATAACTTTCCCGACGCTAGAAGCAGCGCGGAAAATTGTGTACCAATAGAATTCAAGCTCTAACAGATCATGTGATCAACTGAGTTAAACGAGATTTTAGTCCGTTCTTTTTACAAGAGAACTGTCTCAACTCACCTCACTTATCTCATCTCACTTTGAGCTGGAATTTTTTGTAAAACGAACGCTACTAATATTTTCCAAGGCTGTTATGCACGAATGTCAGATCAGTTGCGCCAAATGGCAAGTATTTTCTAAGGATGCGCATTTACAATACGAGACAAGTAAATTTAGACTCTTACGAACTTCATAGGAGTTAAAATAAAAGGCAAAACTTTTCCGGGGCGTTGTTAGTAAAGACTGCTGCATTACAGGGCCATGTTCATCGCTGTGTGGGAGAAAATAAATATTGTTCGAATCGAATAGGTATTTTTATCATGAAATGCCATTGAATCATAAAATTATGGGACAATATACTGTCCCTTATTGGTTTCGCCAAATTACGAGACAATGAAAAAATCGTGCCTGAAATACGGGACGACCCATAAAATACAGTACATCTGATCACCCTAATTATAGCCCCATTTTTTAGCTATTATTGGAATAAGCAATATATCCCATTGGTGTACTGGTTGTTATAGAAAAAACATTGCCTTCAAGTTACTATTAATTAATTAATTAATCAATTGTAGTAGAGCGAAATTATTTGCTTTCTGAATAGGTGCTAATTTTAAAATTTGTTCAACATGTTCACTAATCATTAATCTACGATTATTATATCTTTTTTCTAATATTTCAAATACTTTAGCATAATTAACGACAGATATTGGTAACGCATCTATTGCTCTCAATGCATCATCTTTAAGGCATGATTTCAGATAGTAGAACTTTTTATATCAGATAAGCTCGAGTTATTGTGAATCAATGAATTGAATGTATAAGAGAAGGATTGCCATTCTGTAACTGAGCCACACAACTGAGGTGAATATAATGTAGATACCTTTACTTGAATATTATTTCTATGATTACTTAGTAGAAGGTAGATTTTGAAAATATATTTGCAATATTTTCCAAAATTTTAGTGGCTCCCGCAATAAAATTAAAATACTGTATTTCAATTGCACCGCGATAGTAAAAATTTTCATCACTATCGATTATTAATTCAATTTCTGTTTGAATTGAACCAAATTCTTGAAAGATTATCTCAGCTAATGGTTTGCGTGATTGTTTGATCCTTCTGTAAATCTTCCTAAGAATTTTCATAAATTAATTAGTCTGCGTTTAATATTTCTTTTTAGTTTCAATGAATATGATACTCCCGTCATGATTTCAAGTATAGATTATGACAATTAAACGCGTATCAAACGTGCAGAAAATGAGAAAGGATTAAAGATTATTGTAAATAAGTAAGTGAAGAATCTTTCAACTCAAATACGACATTCCAGAGGAGAACTCCAAGACGAGAGCTATTGAACTGCTTTGCTGATACTTGAAGATAGTTTTCCTTCAATCGACGATGACTCCCTGATTATGCCATGATATTTTAGACTGATAGTAATCGAGATCCGGTTCGAAGGACCAGTGAGTAATGTTGAATAGATAAATGTTAGATAGGATAATTGAAATAAACTCGAACTATCTATTTACATTTATGAATGGATTTATATTGATATAGTCCATTGATGGAGAAAATTGAATAACTAAATCAATCAAAGACAAACTTATGATAACCAAACTAAGCTTAACAGCATATTATAAATAGGGATTCTAAATCCCACTAGACTAGACCAACCAGGAAGAGGTACCTGACCAAGTGGAGGACAGAAGGGCTGACACACAAAAATCAGTTTTATTTACAATACATATAAAAAACAACTGTCAATATCCAACAGTATGTTTATACCTCTGTCGAACGATTTTCTATAGTTATTTATGTATTAAGGGCATAATCAAAAGATTATGCTTATTGTACACGCAACTTTTTATTTTATTTCGGCCCTCGAAATCCAAGAATTCAGTAGGAATTGATTCGTTATCGTTGTGCTGTGGTTCCTATGTATGAATGATGATTGTTGTTGCTATATTGTTTGTTTACAAAAAAATTATTTAATTTCTTGTCAAATGAAAATGGAAGATAATATGGATGAATTTGAGGCTGCACAGGATGAGTTAGCTTCACAGAAGTCCTAAGACGTATATACTGTGACGCGCGAGCGTAAGGGTAGGAGCTCGTAACGACGACGTAGTATGGGGAGGAACTTCTTGTCGGCACATCACCCCTCCCAATGGAAGCCTCTAGTGATTCCTAGAAATGGAAAGAGTCCAGAAATCGAAAATTCGAGAACACAATATTTCTCTATATAAAGCCAAGCCAAAGACGTGTAGTACAGTACAGTAATAATAGTAGCAGTGTAAAATAAATAATGAACAGTGACACGTAAAGTGGACTGTGTATATAAATAAGGAAATATAAATATCTGTGACCTTGATTAAATTAGAATCAAGTGATTATTAAATAAATATAGTGTTATTAGTGACATAAGGAGAATAAAGCTTTTATTTCATTTAGATTATTAAATAGAGACTTTTATTGAATTACGAACTGGATTTCGTCGAGCAATAAACATTACAATACAAAGGAATATGAATAGTTATGCGAGTAGCGACATTTAAAAATGTAATTGTGTTGTTCAGTAGAGTTGTTTGGTATCGATATTAAACACGATTTCAAATTATTTGAATAGCTGTTGATTGGCAGCTTTATACACCCTAGACCTATAAAAGCTCAATTGGGCCCGCATTTTAGGGCTATAAAACATAATTATAATTCTAAAATAAAATAAAATAATATATGAAATTAAAAATGAAGCGATAAGAATGATTTAACCCTAGTGTGATATGAATAATATTGAAAGTTAGAAGAAAAATGAAGTCTTGTATCACACTGTTCAAAATTTTTATTTTTGTTGATCGGTTTCGACTACTGACGATGGCTACACAGTAGTCGAAACCAGTCCATATATATAAAAAAATTTTGAACAGTGTGATACAAGACTTCATTTTTCTTCTAACTTTCAATAAAAATGAAGCGGTATAATTTTTATGAAATATTTCATAAGATACGAGGTATAATCAATTCAAATCATTTAGCAAAGAAAAATGGAACAACCTGAATATATTCGGATCAAAATCTTCACATATTTTTGCAATCAGGAAAAAATCGAGGAGTCAACTCTTTTCCAGTTACTATAAGTCATACCTGCTATAGTGTATTTCAGTTATGAATGGACTTGGTGGCGCTTCGAAGCCAGTCCGTTCCACACATACAACATAGAAATTTGATGAAGGAAAAAACTTTTCAGAACTCATTTTATAATAAAAAGGCATTGTGTTTCTAATAAATTTACAGAACTTATATCCAATAAAACATATTTATTTATAGAAATTTGAATTTCAACCGGTACTTTTGAATTATAATAATAGTTTTGTTTTATGTAGAACATACTTTACTAATTAAATAGTTACTTAGAGTTATTGCATACATTATAACGTCAAAATTGAATAAAGCATATACCTACTTCTCTGCAATCACTGACGCCTCAATGCTATTTCTTCCAACGTTCAAAAGCTTACTGTAACATTTTGTTGAAATTTTTTCGCTATTGTAAACTGGGATTGCGTTCTGACCCATCAAAAAGCTGGAATCGTAAGCCCTATCTTACTCCTAAGTCCATTCTTAACTGGAATACACTATAGGTTGCATGTTAGGTTACATGGAGTAAACTTCATATGAATTGGAATTATTGGCAGATAAGATTATTAAAATTTTTGAGAAAAAAGTCTCTTAGAAAGGCCTGTGAAAGTAAAAGTTCTCAATGAAGATATATGATTTTATTATCAAATGAGCTCACTACTTTTTGTTGAATATGACAGTACTTTTCAAATCTCAAAGACACTGTTGTCAGACTACATTACAATACTTGCAATTTTGTTTGCGTGACTCACCATAATCGTGAAGAATGAATGAATAGTGATATTGTTATTAACAAAAATTATTCTTAAAAATTACCTAGAAATTTATTATATCCATAGATTAGACTAAATTTTATGCAAAACATGAAATTCATGAAAATGTGTGTAGTGATGGAGCTCGATGAGTACAATTTTCATGGTTTCTTGAATGATTATGAACAACGATCAATTTGGTCTGCGAAAATAATGATTTATCATAAATCGGCATAAGCTTTACATAGATGATGCACAATATTCATTATAGTCTAAGAGCCAGTGTTCCGCAGATTTACAGTATAGTAGCAAACTCCATATTAATGCTAGGTATAATATTTCACCTGCCGTAGGTAAAATGGGAATTCACTATTCCCATCAAGGGTTCCTTTGGGCGTGGCCAGAAGTCGAAAAGCATCAAAATTGACTTCCAAAACGTGATCGCAGCATGTCTGCCGTTTTGATATCATGAAATATATAATTTTTTCCATGGAAAAATTTAATAGCAGACACTTACTCCAGTTCTTACTATATTTTATAGAATTTCAAAGCTTCCAAAATTTTATACAAATTTGCGTTATCTCAGCAAAGCTGAAAATTATATATGTTATTCATATTCTTGTTATTTACATATATTTACAAAAACAGACACATAGGTCGGTTATGGCATGCGGGCAGACCACATAATAGTTTCTCAGACGTGTTGATAAAGGCGTACGATTTTGACTCTCTCACTCTTCATCTTGCAGGGAACTAGTGTTTGAGCAAAGCTGCAATTTATATATGTTATTTATGCTATTACTGTACATATATATCTAAAAAATTGAAGAATCATCTAGATGATGAAAGCGCATTTTTGACAGCTCATGAATGCTTGTTACTTCAGAGATTCCGCAAATTACCTCCCACAATTACTGAGCTTGAAATAAAGCAGTTTGGGCAAACATACGAAACAGCAGCTTCCATTTTGTACTAGTTTCAAGTTGACTATTTGATAGGTACATAATTCATGCATGTACAATCTCAAAAATATCTTTTAATCTCCATTGTTTAGTTATTGACTGACGGGAGGTCATGTGCTGTACCTTAAAATAATAATTTGATCTTTATCAAAGCTATATAAAAAAAATACATCAAAAGTAAACAAATTTTCATCCAATAATAATAATTTATTCTAATAAGCTTCAAATTCGCGTCAAACAAATCATTGAATGAATCCCGGACAGACTTGACAACTGTACATAATAGAAGTGACACACACGGCTAAAGCTGTAACTAAATTTTCATTCACTTGAATAAACTTTAGCTGCCATATCCCTACTGTCATATATATATATATATATATATATATATATATATATATATATATATATATATATATATATATATATATATATATATATATATATATATATATATATATATATATATATATATATATATATATATATATATATATATATATATATATCTATGGGCACTGTTTCGCCTGAAACAAGTAATTGAATAATTGAATCTTCCACAATCACTGAGTTTGAATTAAAGCAATTTGTGCAAACCTACGAAACAGCAGCTTTTATTTAGTACCAGTTTCAAGTCTGTAAATAGTATAGTTGCTGAGAACTCAGCGTCACGCCAGCCAGCCAGCCAGACAGCCAAAGTGAATATAATAGCGCTTTTTTACAAAAAATGCGCTAAAAATCAGACAGATAGGTCAGTTCTAAAATGCAGGCAGATCACATAATAGTTTCTCTGTCGTGCTTATGAAGGTGTATGATCTTGACTCTCACTTTTCATCTCGCAGGGATGAATCTTTTGATTTTTTAGCGCATTTTAACAAAAAAAATACGCTATTATATGCACTTTGGCTATCTGGCTGGCCGTCTGTCTGGCTGGCCGGCTGGCGTGACGCTGAGATTTCAGCAACTACAGCACTCACAGACCTGAAACAGGTACTAAATGAAAGATGCTGTTTTGTAGGTTTGCACAAACTGCTAGATTTTCTTATTCATCGCCCAGTTTTGGGTAAAGATTGAAACAAAAATTGAAAAATCAATTACTGCTGAACTATACATAATTGAAATCTGAAAATTGCTGCACAGAATGAGCAGCATGTCAGTAATTGAATTTTATACCTTAAAATTCGAACCGATATGGGTTAGTACCCATTTTAGGGTAGAAACTATTTATTTCAATATCTCGCGAGTTACACAAAATATTAACATGCGGTTTCCGATGTTATTAGTATCAGAATGAGTTCGACTTTTGTTTTTACGATCAATTTAGGCCAGTACATGACCACCCGTTACTTATTCTTTTGAATCTGCAGTTTTGGAGGTAGTTTTCACGGATTTTTTTATATAGCTTTGATAAATATCAAATTATTATTTTAAGGTACAGCACATGACCTCCCGTCACTCAATAACTAAACAATGGAGATTGAAAGGTATCTTTGAGCTTGTACGAGCACAAATTATGTATCTATCAAATAGTCAACTTGAAACTGGTACTAAATGAAAGCTGCTGTTTCGTAGGTTTGCCCAAACTGCTTGATTTCAAGCTCAGTGATTGTGGGAGATGGTAATTTGCGAAATCTCTGAGGTAGCCAATGTTCAATTTACTCACTCTGTATTTCCATTTCGAGCTGTACGGTTTGTTAGAACAAAATAAATAACAAAATCGTTATTAATGTAATTGAAAAAAATTTGTTGATTTCTTTCAAAAAAATTATATGTTCATGATTTAAAAAAGACTAATAAAGTATGAAATTTGAAAAAATTATTCACATGTATTGATATTAATTCGCTGCCATTGCAAGTGAGAGTGAGAAAGTCAATATCATATACCTTCATAAGCACGACAGAGAAACTATTATGTGATTTGCCTGCATTTTAGAACAGACCTATCTGTCAGATTTTCTAGATATATATGTACAATAATAGCATAAATAACATATATGAATTGCAGCTTTGCTCAAACACTAGTTCCCTGCAAGACGAAGAGTGAGAGAGTCAAAATCGTACGCCTTTATCAACACGTCTGAGAAACTATTATGTGGTCTGCCCGCATGCCATAACCGACCTATGTGTCTGTTTTTGTAAATATATGTAAATAACAAGAATATGAATAACATATATAATTTTCAGCTTTGCTGAGATAACGCAAATTTGTATAAAATTTTGGAAGCTTTGAAATTCTATAAAATATAGTAGGAACCGTAGTAAGTGTCTGCTATTAAATTTTTCCATGGAAAAAATTATACATTTTATGATATCAAAACGGCAGACATGCTGCGATCACGTTTTGGAAGTCAATTTTGATGCTTTTCGCCTTCTGGCCACGCCCAAAGGAACCCTTGATGGGAATAGTGAATTCCCATTTCACCTACGGCAGGTGAAATAGTATACCTAGCATTAATACTGAGTTTGCTACTATAGGCTATGTGCAAGAGGGCGGAGTTTGAACAAATATCGATGCGAGTGCTCATGCTGAGCACCATTGTAACCATTGAACTCCATTTCTCAAAATACGTCATTGAGCTGTCGTTGAGTATTGTAGTTAAAAGTGAAAATAATTGCATATAAAACATAGGAAAACGCTTGTTCTGTTTCAGGCTGTTGTGTTTAGGATGATTCAGGTGAAATATAGTTTCATAGATTTTATGTACGCAGTTATAACATAAAAAAACGAATGAAGTGGATCAAAGCGATAAAATGAGTTTTATCTGTCTTCCATCATTAATCCATATTACAAAGATGTTTGTAATTCAATTGTGAAATCAGAAAAATTCACCATCGATTTGGGATTCATGAATTTACCTCTATCTCTAATTTGTAAGGTGTTTCAGTGATAGAAGTTTGTCGGATGCACATCGCAATAATTTTGTTGTTAATATTGTCAGCAACATGATCAATATGGCAAAACTAGTTTCACGCTTTTCTTCAATGTTTCCTCGGTAAAAGGGATACAGTGTTTAATACATACAAACCCGATCCGCAAGATCATTGGCGTCATAATTTGAAGTTATCCTGTCAATTTGGACGAATTAAGGCGTTTTTTCTAATATGTACGTTATAATTGAAGAAAAAATACTCAAAATAAATAATTTCACCGCACCTTTTATGCTATGTAAGTTATACCATACGCACACAGGTGAATTAAATAATATTAGTACATTTTAAAAATTATAGATATGAAACAATGATAAAATGTGAGTTCAATCGTTCTCCATTGCCCGCTAGAGGCGCTAGTAGACTTCATGCACGTAGCCTATACTGTAAGTCTGCGGAGCACTAGCTCTCAGTCTATTACGTGGATCTGTCTTCTTCGAGGAGATAATGAATGTGAAATACTGAATATAACCAATAGTGTTATTTCCATGTTTTCCGGAGCAATTTTCAGGGGGAGGAAAAAACCACGAAATTTTGGCACTTTTTTCAGTTTTTTTCCTGTAACTTTTTCCCCTTCATTCCTACGCCTTAGGTTTTTGAATACAATTTCGTAGAGCATCAAATTTCCGATAAGTTTGATTCGTAGAACTTAATTGTGGACCCACTAGGTTCCCAGATACAGCACTTCAAAAAAGTTGAAAATTCCTGAAAATCTAGAAAAACATCAAAAAAGATAATGAATATGTTTTATTGGGTAATCAGTTCTGTATTAATTGATTTGAAACACAACATTTCGACAGCAAAGTGCTGTCTTTTTCAAGTGTAAAGAAAAAGGCAGCACTTTGCTGTTCGAAACGTTGTGTTTCAAATTAATTAATACAGAACTGATTACCCAATAAAACATATTTATTAATAAAATGAGTTCTGAAAAGTTTTTTCCTTCATCAAAAAAGGTGGTTTTTGCTGAATATCTTTATTTTTCAATATTTTTTAGGGTATTATTGTACCTAGTTCTATTTTGACGCAGTAATCAATCAACAACTCACCTTCTATCCTGCCTGCCTACGCCACTATATCTGAAGGCACGGTAGTGGTAGTGCCCCTGCCAAGGCAAGCTAAGCGAAGCGCAAGAGCACGACCTATTTTTCTAGACCCTCATAACTTGGGTTTGGATTATACCAGATAAACAAAATTTTCGGGATATGATGTCAATAGTGGACTTATTAAACATATGAGGTTTCAATTGCATAGCTCTTATACTTTAGATTTGATTGATATCTAAAAAGCTCCGATTTCTTCGATGACTCGCTCATTGATAATCATCAAAATTCTTAGGGTACTTACTGCAGTCCTAGAATGCTGAAATTTGGTATGCAAGCTAGTATTAGTACAAAAACAACAACATAATTTTAAAACTTGGAACTTTTACCCCCCAACCCCTTAAACTAAGGGATGGAACTCCTTGTTATAAATAATAATAAAATAAGAATTCTGAAAAGAAGTGAAATTCCACCAAAAACATTTTCATAAGAGGTTATCAGATCTCATATGGAGCCAAGCTTCTAATTCTATTTGCTCTAACTCTACGAGCCTTAACTTCACAAACTCTATACCTTAGTCAAAATATGTGACTTGGTCATTTCGCTACATTCACATGGACACTACTTTTCTGTTATACAATAGTTGTGGTGATGAAACGGCCAAGCCGTATATTTTGACTAAGGTGTAGAGTTTGTGAAGTTAGGGCTTGTAGAGTTAGGGTGTGTAGAGATAGATGCTTGGATCTACATGAGATTTGATAACTTTTTCAGTGCGAGCCATATGGTCTCGTCTTGACAACATTTCATATGAAAATGTTTCTGGTGGAATTCATACAAGACTTTTATCCATCTACAAGAATTTTATCCATTTATATAAGAATTGGAGGGAAGGACAATCCCTTTTATTTAAGACTAATATAATTCAGTAGCGTTTTATCCCTTGAATATTCAAGTTGCTTCAATATTTAAAGAGGAAGATCAATCACAACATTTTCAAATATTATCGTAAATATCTATTATTATTGATATTTGAAAATTGATAATTATTTAATTATTGATTATCATTAATTGAGAATTGAATCATGATTATTCATTTGATTTCCAATTGTTGTAAATTAAACACAATTACCTAAGTAGTTCCCTAATGAAAGAGTACCTTAAAGCAAGCAAGTATTGGAAAGACAGGTAGAGAGGAGAGGGGATTTGATTGATCGAATGATTGATTAATTGCTGTGTTAGAATGGAGCTAGGTACTATGATACCATGAAAAATATTGGGTAAAAAAAGGTATACAGCAAAATCCATCTCACTCTGACATTCTTTTGGATTTTGAGGAATTTATCACTTTTTTGAAGTACTGTATCTTGGAACATAGAGGGCCTACAAACAAGTTTTATGGACCAAACTTATCGGAAATTTAATTTTCAACAAAATTGAATTTTATTGTCTAAGGCGTAGGAATGGAGGGGGAAAAGTTACAGACCAAAAACTGAAAAAAGTGCCAAAATTTCGTGGTTTTTTTCTTCCCCTGAATTAATTCGCGAAATTTTGGTCGGAAAACATGGAAATAACACTATTGGGTGATCAAAAACAACATACCAAAGTTTCATCAAGTTCGCATTTTTTCTGACCTCAAAGTACATGTCGGCTGAACTATAATTAAATCATTTTTCCAGTAAGTGTGCTCAGCCAACTAGCTTACTCAGATCTACTCGTCATTACACGTTTGTACTTCCAAGATCCTCATCTATATGCATTTACTAAAGCAAAGCAAAGAGAATACACCGCGATTGTATTTTAGTATGTTTTCAGCTTGAAAATGTTTAATCATGATGTGAATAGAATTCAGGAATTAGGATCTTTGTATGTAAAAATTTCTCTTGTTTTAGAATTCTTCTGGATTTTTGCGATTAACTTCAATAGTTGCAGAAATATCTGTGATAACCAAGAGCTTATTCTTAAACAACTTTTTTATATTGATAACAACTGCATATAATCAAAGGGATACCCAATGTTTGGATGATATGACCTACAAAAGTAATAAAAATATCAGTTGTATAAAGTTATTATTTAATAATATCTACTTACAAATATCATTCATCATATCAGATATGTATATCTCATATATATATATATATATATATATATATATATATATATATATATATATATATATATATATATATATATATATATATATATATATATATATATATATATATATATATATATATATATATATATATATATATATATATATATATATATATATATATATATATATATATATATATATATATATATATATATATATATATATATATATATATATATATATATATATATATATATATATATATATATATATATATATATATATATATATATATATATATATATATATATATATATATATATATATATATATATATATATATATATATATATATATATATATATATATATATATATATATATATATATATATATATATATATAATATTCAGTAATTTTGATATAACAATTCATTAAATTTTATATGTACATATACAGAAAATAGTTGTAAAAATATGTATATTTATTTATATATATAATTCTTAATTCTTTTATACATTGCGACAAGTCTGCAAATTCAAAGTGAATTTAAGTACTATTTACTCTACTTATCGTACTGAATTGAATGTTTTCGCCGAGAGTTCCTTAGAAATTCATAGGTTCTTCTATTTCTATTGAACTACAAGTAGTATAAAAGTGACAATTAATGTGTGGATAATTAAGATATTAACTAGTTATGAATCTACATATTCAAAGTGAATTTACATGCTATTTATTCTTTTTTCTAGTTCTGAACATTGATTTGCAATAGCCTGCGGTAAATCAGATCCTACTTGTTCGCTAAAATATTTAGCAATTTCTTTACTTTCTTCCAACCAGAACGATTTATCCATTCTAAACAGCTGATCAAAATCTACTTTCTCATTGAGCCCGTCTAGATTTAAAGTTCCTTTCTTTGGAATTAAACCGATAGCAGATTGCTGAGCACATTCTTCATTCTCAATTCTTTTCAAGATCCAGTCTAGAACTCTTGAGTTTTCACCGAAACCTGGCCATAAGAAGTTTCCATTGTCATCTTTTCTGAACCAATTAACGTGGAAAATTTTCGGTAAATTTGCTGATCGGTTTTTCATACTCAGCCAGTGTTCTAAGTAATGTCCGAAATTGTAACCAAAGAATGGTCGCATGGCAAATGGATCGTGCATTATAACTTTTCCCTGCGAAACAAATCAAACAAAATTATGATTTGTATCTTTATATTTAATACTACAGATTTGATTGGATAATATAATATTTACCTTATGTTCAGCAGCTGCTGTAGCTTCACTTCGCATTGCAGCTCCAATAAATACTCCATGATCCCAATTCATAGCTTCGTAAACAAGAGGAACACCTTGAGGTCTTCGGCCGCCAAATAATATTGCATCAATCGGAACCCCTTCTGAAGCTTCCCAGTTGGAGTCAATGATCGGGCATTGATTAGCTGGTGAACAGAATCTTGAGTTCGGATGAGCCGCTGGAGTTTTTGTCACTCCTTTTATCCAAGGGTGACCTAGCCAGTCTGTAATTTCAATGTTATTGGGAATCTCATTTTCCATTCCTTCCCAAAATACTCCTCCATCGCTAGTAGCAGCAACATTTGTAAATATAGTATTTTTAAAAACAGTTTTCATTGCATTAGGATTTGTCTTCATCGATGTGCCTAAAGAATAAATTAAAAATCATATAAGAAGATTTAGTTAGCATGAAAATTGAGAGAGATTTGTTGATGGGCCTTTGGTGGAACATGTTAAAGAAGGTTCTTGCAGAAATCTCTAGTTGTTGACTGACGATATTTGGTTGGTTCAATTATAAAAATGAAGTAATTAAACAGTGACAAACAAACATATTATGAAATAAAATTATCCCCTCAAGAGATAGATGATAATTATATAATTATTTAGCAGAAAGAATTGGTATAAATTTCGAATAGAGTATTCATGTTGACTCTAGTACCAACACAATAGATATTTAAGATACAAGTGTGAAATGTCATTCCTTAATGCACGAGCGGTTTGGTAAAAAAAACGTGTTTTTTAAAGCTCCGTGAGTGCATTTGAGACTTTTTACATTTGCGTCTTACAATGTTTCAACTTCGATCGTCCTAAATTTTGTACAGTCAGGTAAATATGAATATTTTCTTTTATGTAGATGTCACTTTGACAGCTACAATTGGTAACTAAGGAAACGATATTATGAATTGAACTGTTTTCGTTGAAATTGACATCAATGTTCTTGTGAATTTGATTCAAAATATCAAGTTTAAAATATCCCGCAGATGTTTAAATACTGATAAATTAGAGCTGATGAACCCTCCCTCTGAAATTGTGCAATAAAAGTGAGCTATAAAAGTTTGATTGCACAGTTTTGCTTAAAAGCCTACTTTTCACATGAAAATTATGAAAAAACTGCAATTTTTCATAAATATATTTTTTAAACAATAAATATATTTGATGAAGATGACAAAAAAACAAAAAAAAGCCCATATATTGTTCACTTCAAAAATCCAAACCCAAAAGTTTTATATTATATGTTTTAAATATTTTATTCTACTACATAAAACGTGGCAACGTCGCAGCTATTTGAATATAATTTTTGCTGGTGGTATCTATTGGTGATAGACAACATAACACTGAAGTGAATGAAGTATACTTAGGGATAAGTGCTGTATGTTTTTATAACCAAAAAAATTGCCAATCAGCATGATATTTTTATAATCTTATGAACATTAAAACGTTCATTTTCGTGTTACGCTTGTTGCACATTACACGTTTTCGCCCGCACGATCAAAACTCGCACGGGTTTGAACTTTGAACCGTGATTTGTTGCATTTCACATTGTACGATTTTAACCGCTTAAAAGAAGAACTGAGAAATGTTGATCTAAAATTTTTAACCACTTAAGTATGTCTGTTGGTTTCTTTGATGATTTGCACGGAAAAATGAAGAATGTTCTTCAACGTCAAAACACGCGCAAGTCAGAAATTGTATTCAACCTATTAAAATGCTAGCTATGACTTTGAGGAAAGTCTTTGAACACTGCTTTGTGATTATTGCTGTTTTCATTAGCATGCTATTCAAGCTCAATTATACATTTCTAAGCTTTTACTACTGTTTTCCTTATAAAATTTGAAAAAATAAAGTTTTTTCATGATGTTCTTGTCTCTAAAGTACGCTGCAAAAACATACATAAAAGATAAAATAAAGCAAACGTTGAGCCAAGCTTCGTATACTGGAGACAGATGCCGCATGACTGAAAACTGGAACCGTCTAGTATGAAAGCGTGCATTTGGTAACGTAGGCCATTGAGCAGAGAGACGATACGTGTGAATCCAGTGACACTGGACGGCTGCAACGCGATCAAAAATCAGGCCCGTGTTGTGTACAATGTGAAAGGTTTCATATTCTTCATCAGTCGATTGAAAAAAAATGTCCGTGCGGGAGTAAACCGCACGGGTGAAAACATGTAATGTGCCGTTACAGTTGTATTATTGATTTTTTGGAGTACTTTGTTAATTCTAATTTATAGAAAATATATTCAACCACAATTCAAATTCTGAATGCCGCTGCACAGATCCGACGAAGAAAAAATTAAACAAAGTAGAAATATTGTCTCTTCTATATTCATCATGCAAATTTCTCAGAATATAAAATTTGATAATTTACGAATTAAACAGTCAAAAGCCCAAAAAAAGCGGATTTAGTTCTGTTACACGTGAAAATTTGATCTGATTTGGCAAGAACCTCCTTTATACAAAAAATCAAGTATTTTTTGTTCCACAAATTTAATTTATCCATAACAGCTGTTTCGTTCTTTCGAACATCTTCAAACAACTGAAGATACTTAGAATTTCAATTACCTGGTGCAACACCGAAGAATCCATTTTCTGGATTGATAGCTCTGAGTTGTCCATTGTTGTCAAATCTCATCCACGCAATATCATCTCCTACACACTCAATTTTATAACCTGGCAAAGTTGGTGTCATCATAGCCAAATTGGTTTTACCGCAAGCGGATGGAAAAGCAGCAGCAATATACCGCTTTTTCCCAGCTGGATTAGTAATACCCAAAATTAACATATGTTCAGCAAGCCAACCCTCACGTTTGGCAATGGTAGAACCAATACGTAATGCAAAACATTTCTTGCCTAGCAGTGAATTACCACCGTATCCACTTCCATAAGACACAATCTCATTATTTTGTGGTCTGAAATAAAAAGTAATATACGTATATAATATATAGTTTATATTAAGCTTGATTCATTACAATGAAATAATATTTTTTTCTGCAACTGATTAAACCGTTTTTAACATGAAAATCATTGCAAGATTTCATAGTCTGAATTAATAGAAGAAAAAAAACTAGGTATCTGATGTTTTTATATCATAGATATTTAAAAATTCAAAGCATTTATTGTCAATATCAACTTACTTGTGTAAAATAATTGTTCGCTCAGGGTCGCAAGGCCAGCTGGATTTTTCAGTAATGCCATTGGCAGGTGTACCGACAGAATGTAAACATTTGACGAATTCTCTATTGTCCATTATTTGTTCTAGTACTTTTTGACCAATACGCGTCATAATTCTCATCGAAGCCACAACATAAGCCGAATCAGTAAGTTCAATCCCAATTTTGGAGAGGGGAGAACCGATAGGTCCCATGGAGAAAGGTACAACATACATAGTTCTTCCTCGCATGCATCCGGAGAAGCGTTCCTTCACTGCTTGATCCATGTCTTTTGGAGGCATCCAATTACCTAAAGCTCCCTTAATCCCATCTTTGGTAGATGGTATTGTTTCATTACGATTGTCCGTGCAAATAAATGTACGGCTTTCCATACGGGCCACATCGGCAGGATTTGTGAGGGCCAGCCAACTGTTATTCAATTACTATTAATAATTTTTATTAAACATGATATAATTTTTTTTACCAATTTTGATATTTTTTCAAGGGTTGAATGGTTCCATTTTGTTGCAGCAAATTGAGCAAATGACTGTTTTCTGTATCACCTCCATCACATATATGTATTTTTTCTGGTAGACAAAGCGCAATATTTTCCTCAATGTACGATCGTGCCCTTTGCGATAGATTATTTAAATTACCATGAACAACACTAATTCCTCGAATATGATTGAAAAGACCCACATTTGGTTGTGACAATTTTTTCGCAAAACGGCCAACTTCGCCGGCGTACCTGAAAAAAATAAATAGATTATTTGCGATTGGTTCAAGAAGAGCAGACATAACTCTATATTATTATAGGTAACATTAAATTTTGATATGGAGAAGAACTCCAAAATAAGCAAGCAGTTTATTCGTTATCAGGGAGAGCTGAAATTTCATTCCTCGTTATCGTAGGTTGATTTTATTAAAAGGTTCAAGATATTAAAGAAGAGATAAAGTTCACCGGACATGGAAAAACAGGCTCTTAGACTTTTGTATAAAATTAGAACAGTTATTTGAATTTTTACTTACTCATTCAAAATAATTCTATTATTGTTATTTTACTTCTTTAAAATTAATCATACGACTTTTATAGTTTTGATGCATGAATTTTTTTTCTGTAAATATGAAGCAATGAATTTATCACTTGGTTTTTTTGATTTAATAAATAATTTTTTTTTTGTAAACTCTGAGAACGACCAATAGCAGGTAGATTATTCATCAAGGTCAGTAATGAGCAATGTCAGTTTTCAAATTTTGATCCGAACTTTATTCAAATAATTAAATGTATAAAAAATAAGCTACGCATGTGAAAATCTTTTTTTGTCTCTGGAGGAGTACAATTTGTTTTTATGACTTTAAAGGTAAGTTTTAAAGAAATTTAGTTATTGATGTATATGATGATTATTGTTTCATATTTAATGCTCAAGAATTGGGAATTATGGCAAGCGTTTATATGAATTTAAATTCAAAACGACGTGTGGCGGAATAAGTGAAGAAAAAAAAACTGGAATATGGAGACCGGAAATATTATCATATATCATATATATTATGTTTTTGTTTCTTATCAAAAGTATAATGACATTATACTTTAAAATACGCAAACGGAATTTTAAAACGCGAGTTAACGTCGTAATGATAATTTTCACTGAAAGTCAAATTTTTCAGATATATTTTAATAATATTTTTGAAGAAGTATTTTAAGGCTATAAAAATATAAAAAATTACTTTTGATTTTTAATTCTGTATATTTTATTTGAGACTTTGACGATTCAATCCTTTGACCAAGGATCTTCTTCTGAAGAGGATCCTTGGTCAAAGGATCGAGTCTTCAAAGTTTCAAATAAAACATACGGAATTTCTAATCGCAAGTAATTTATTATTCAATGAAATTCTGAAAAATGTGAAGATTATTAAAAATATTACAAATTAAGTATTTAAAAAAAAAAATCTCTTTTCACATTTTTTTTTGCCTTGGAACATTTTTTAGAACAACGCTTTCATAATAGTTATAAGCCAAATTCGTGGTATCGGCCATAGTGTTTGAGGATTAATATTGACAATAGTCAATTTCCTTGATTCTTGATCCTTAAAAATTCAATTCTCAATTTTCATATGAACGCGCTCATAGGAATACATTGTTCCAACTTTAATCATTAAACATTAATTCATAAATCTCTTACAGACTCACCGTTACTTAATCTATCGAAAATAAAATCACTTCTTAGCGTTAAATAATAAGCAAATGACAAAAAAAATGCGAATTAATCAAGTAAATATACATGTTAGTATTCCTTTTGTTAATTCTAATATGAAAATCGTCAAAAATAAATAAAATGCACAACACTGCTGGGATTGTTGACGAGAACCTTACCTATATACCGAAGTGCAAGGTAAACGAGGGATACCATTTTAACATTTTGACAATGATGATAACCTTTTTAACTTGGCACATGACATAATCTAAGGTTTAGCAACACGAATTGTACAACAATCAACTTACTCATTCGACTTCTTCTCTATAATATCAGGCATCTTGTTGTATGTGAATGAAAATTTTCAATGATATTTAGTGGAAAAAAATAATCATCAACAAAAAATTACAATTTAAGTGTAACTTTTATGATACATGGAATAATAACCATATATAATTTTAAAATATATTTTGCTTATTTAGATATAGTGTTTGAAAGTCAACTTAAACTAAATTTCTCCATGTGAACCACCACTGACACCAATTTATTAGAACAATGATTGCAAATTTGAATACTATGTGCTTTTATAGGTAGCTTGGCAAGTTACTGGAGGGGATAAAGATTAGTACTGGTTGGACAAAATATAAACATCAATTAGAGTTCTGTGAAAATGAAAAATAAGTTTCGTCATCTTCACTTGTGTTTATGAGTATTTAGTGCTTAGTAATAATATTTTTAATTCATATTTTTATCTAAATTATTCCATATTACGTATAGGTTCTTGTTTTTTTATTGTGTTTGATACCGTTTTAAAGTCAATATTTAATTATGATATCTGAATATATTTATTTGAATGTTACTTTATTTCTTTATTCGAACTTTAGGTACATTTTCAATTTCTTGACTTAATTCTCTATAAACTGAGTTTTTACAAAATCAAAATATATGCGTATCTTGAGATCTTTTTTTCTTCTAGTATTCACATTATTTAAATCTACTGGTTCACAAATAGCAAAATATAATTAATTGGTTTGAAATGTGATTGCAAATATATTCTTTTGTTTTTTAATTCCATTTGAATTACTTTCTAGCAATTTGTCAAGCAATAACAACATTACAAATACCTAGCATTAATCATCGCAATTTGACTATTATTTGAAATAGGAAGTATATGAATAAATATTATGTATTTGGCATTCTTGTTAAATTATTTTTTACTTTCAGAGTCCAATAAGAATTGTGATCACGAGTTCGAAATTGACGAGTGAAACCCACATTATACTGAAAACAGTCGTAAGTCTGTTTCCAACTGCTGAACAACCAAAATGTCAAACGTTGTGTATTGAATTTTACTAATTGTACATTTAATAGTTGTATTTCAATACATGATTGCAAATAATTTACTAAGGTAGACCAGTCAGAAAAATTTGCTTGCCAAATAGCCTTGGATCGTTGATGAATATACTTGTAATTTTGACAATTTCTTCAAGCCTGTTACTTTAAGGTTATCAGACTCATCGCACGGCTTTTACCAAGCAATATGCTTCCGAAATTGATACAATATTCTCGTAATTAGCAATGCTTTGAAGATATTTTGATTGACAGTTTTTCCTGTTTTCTTCTCTAGTTGATCCATATTGGGATTTAATAGCAGTTAAAATTTCATCCAGTTCATGGAAGAGTTGTCAGGGTTTACTGATTCATATTTTCTGAAATCTTTCCCGAGTGAAATTTAAATCCATCTGACCGAATAGCGAACTTTTATTTATTGTAATTGAATGTAAAGTATTTTGGACATTTTTTCAAATAGTATCGCTTTATTTTTTAAACGAAAGAACAAAGTTTTCAACTTATGTTAATTAAAGAAAGAAAATTAAGGCTTGGCAACATTGACGTCGATAACAGTGACAGTAATCTTATTCTGGCCTTGCCGTATACCACTACAAATTTTTTATCAGGTTGTTGTTCTGTTGTCGTTGCTATACGATTTGGAGGCATGCCTGCTTCATCTAATCTGATTGGTTGAAAGTGCTGGGTGTGAATGAATGATGTAAAGAGTGACGGCGTTGCTATACAATACAAGCTGTTGCTAAACTTGAAAAGATATGACATTGAAATAAATTACTTATTTTATGTAGCAATAAAACAGTTAGTTTCTAAGAATTTTGAAATTATCATATTACCCCTTATATGGTTTCAAAGGAAATGTCAAGTAACTTATGTATTTTAAAATTGATTCGTCTCACTAAAGTTTATGTGTACCAGTATTTCCGATGAATGACGTTGGTATTATTGATCACCGGCAGATATTTATAAATTTGGAATATGTGATGAATAAAGTATGCATTAAAATTGTCTGTGATTATTGATAATTTCCAATAGAGTTTGCTTGATGTTATAAAAATTACTTCTGTTATTGTATTGTGTCTGAGCACTATATTTGATTTCATGCTGGAAATTTCAGATATCTGTTGGAAGAGTTTTTAGAAGTAACAGCGATGAAGTTGGTGAAAAAGAGATTAGCAATTACTTTAATTGTTGTTATTTTGAAAAACATACTCAAAAGGTGCCAGCGACAATTAATATTGACTTGTTCAATCAAATTTTCTGGCTGAACACAGAATAGAATATTCCACTGTTCTTAAAAAAAATCTCGATAGGACATGAAAAAATACGAGTATATTAGTGAAAATGCAATTCAAGAAAAATCTCGTGGTGCTTTAGAACTATAAATATTTTTTTTTATTTAAAGATTTTCCGTGACGTGCAAATTCCTATTGTGTCATTCAAACGGTGGATTTTATTTATTCATGCCCATATAAATTGATGAGAAGTGTGAATTTTTTAAGAAAATAAATGATATCTTTTACCTTTTTATCAATCAGTCTGAGAATATTGTCATGAAGTAAAATACGTGACATTAGTATCTCTTTTCTTTAGCATAGTAAAAATGTATCGAAAAAGTTGAAATTGACGCTATCTCTATTTTACGAATGTTCTTCAGAAATATTTTGATAATGTTCAACTTCCACAGGTATGCATATACCATATATGCATACCTGTGGAACTTGAAGATTATCAAAATATTTCTGAAGAACATTCGTAAAATAGAGATAGCGTCAATTTAAAATTGTCCGATACATTTGTACTTACTTTGCAATTTCTTTCAAAATTATGTACATTTTTGTGTTTCAAAATCTTGATCAAGAAAGTACTGTGGTACATCAAAATACCGCCCAAAAAAATGTTAAAAAAATATATAAAAAAAAGTGCACGGCAAATACCTGAATATTTTTTCGAGTGCACAAAGAGAAAGTATTCTGATCGTATTTGCCGTGCACGCGGGATATCTACAATTTCACAATTGATACTATATTTTTAAATTTCAATTGATTTATTTGCTTGCGAATCCTCCCTTGAAGTTTAGTAACAATGGTGCAACTGGCCATTAGATACTTCAATAAAAATCTGAAAGTATTCTTAGATTCACATATGAACAAACTCAAAATTCTCTGATCTTTTCATTATTTCACATTAAAAAATGTTTCATCAGCGATTTGGAAATGAGCTCCAAGCCCTGACTACCTTAGGCTTTGGCTGTACTGTACTGATGAGTCCTAATAAGGACGAAACACGTGTATACAGTTGCTCCCCTATCTAAGATGATGGACTGTGTCGTGTGTCCGACTCTTAAATTTGTAGTTTTCATGGAACATTTATATTATTTGTAATACATACTATTTTATCTCAATTTGATATAATTGAAAATGTAGAATTATGGGTTTTGGTCAATAAACAATGCTCGAAAGCGTGGGCAAAATACATTGAAAGGCCAAAAGCTCCTCAAGTCGAAGTTTGACAAGAAGAGACAGTAATAACCGTCAGAATTATTGCTCAGATTCCAAATTTATATAATGTTGGGATAACAGTAAGAAATTTTCTGAATGAATTGTTATTGAATTATTTTCAGAAATGATCTGTTCTCTACTAGCTTCTCATTTTCAATAAATCCCCTTCCTCTCATCTTGATTGCAATAGAAACATAAAAAGTGTGATTTGTAAATGGAAGGCAGATTTGTCCGGAAAATATGAGCACGTCTGAGCCCTAGTTTATTACATGAACTGGCTGGGTTATTTTCAAAGTCAGTAAAAAATTCAAGACTTAAGCCCGCCGCACACGAGGCAATTTGCCATGCAATTTTGTTCACTTAATTTGCAGCAAGTTTTCTTGCGCACTGGGCCACTTTGAGGTACACTTAGTGTGACACTTATTCTCGCATCACACGATGCAAGCTGCGCCACTCATTCTAACACTAGAACGTAGACTTGGTAGATTTTCACATTACAAGTATGGATGTTGCCGAAACTAATCGTCGGAGCAGAGCAGGAGCATTTGCTGCAGTTATAGCTTGCGAATTACGAGACAGAAAAAAAAGAAGAAAAAACTTTGGTCAAGAGAGTGATTTTTGAGAAGGAATCAAGGCCGCAGAGTTTTCAACATTTTGTTTGACGAGCTAGTAGGGTGTATACCAAACGTGAAAAACCTGGAAATGTCAGGGAATGTCATTGAATCGTCAGGGAATTTCTGATATTTGTCTGGAAAAAATACATCATAGGATATTTATAAAATTGCATCGTGTGCGGCGAGCTTAAAGCTTTAAGCTCGCCGCACACGATGCAATTTTTCAAGCAATTTTGTTCACTTGGCGCCGCACTGGGTGCCAGGCTTGCTCCGATGCAAGAAATTTGGTGCGATGCGGGTACTAGACTTACCACGAGACTTGTTTTTCAAGATAGGTTCGGTGCTATTTTTCGCACTTGCTGCGCCACTGACTGCTGTTCACAGCCAATCAAAGCAGACGACGAAATCACATGAATACATCACTGAGTTGTATGCCGCATCAGAATGCTGTGCCTCATTAGTACATTGTGTTTTGTGGTGTTTTAAGATATCAATAAGTAAAAATTATGGCTAGTGGAAATTAGGTAATGTTTACGTACCCTAGCTCAGGGTGTATACCAAAAAATTAAATGAAAATTCCCTGACTTCCAGGTTTTCCAGGTTATTCTCAATAAAATTCCAGACAATAAAAAACAAAAGTTTGATAATAGCTTACATATAATCACAGATTAATGTTGCAATTCTGTGTGAACCCTATAAATCTGTGAATTAAAAACAAAATCGCAACGAACTTGATATGAACGAATTTACATTAATCGACAAAAGTAAATGTACTTTAATAAATTTTTTTTTCATGAATTTATAGATCTTGAAGACTTATAGATTTGCACAGATGGCCCTAGTATCTTAAAGAGTGAAAATATACTTTTATTAGTAATAATGCATAAATATCCTATGATGTATTTTTTCCAGACAAATATCAAAAATTCCCTGACGATTCAATGACATTCCCTAACATTTCCAGGTTTTTCACGTTTGGTATACACTCTACTAGCTCGTCAAACAAAATGTTGAAAACTCTGCGGCCTTGATTCCTTCTCAAAAGTCACTCTCTTGACCAAAGTTTTTTCTTCTTTTTTTTTCTGACTCGTAATTCGCAAGCTATAACTGCAGCAAATGCTCCTGCTCTTCTCCGACGATTAGTTTCGGCAACATCCATACTTGTAATGTGAAAATCTACCAAGTCTACATTCTAGTGTTAGAATGAGTGGCGCAGCTTGCATCGTGTGATGCGAGAATAAAGCCCGCCGCACACGAGGCAATTTTCCATGCAATTTTGTTCACTTAATTTGCAGCAAGTTTTCTTGCGCACTGGGCCACTTTGAGGTACACTTAGTGTGACACTTATTCTCGCATCACACGATGCAAGCTGCGCCATTCATTCTTACACTAGAACGTAGACTTGGTAGATTTTCACATTACAAGTATGGATGTTGCCGAAACTAATCGTCGGAGAAGAGCAGGAGCATTTGCTGCAGTTATAGCTTGCGAATTACGAGACAGAAGAAAAAACTTTGGTCAAGAGAGTGACTTTTGAGAAGGAATGAAGGCCGCAGAGTTTTCAACATTTTGTTTGACGAACTAGTAGGGTGTATACCAAACGTAAAAAACCTGGAAATGTCAGGGAATTTAGATAAACTGGAAATGGCATGGAATCGTCAGGGAATTTCTGATATTTGTCTGAAAAAAATACATCATAGGATATTTATGCATTATTACTCATAAAAGTATATTTTCACTCTTTAAGATACTAGGGCTATCTGTGCAAATCTATAAGTCTTCCAGATCTATAAATTCATGAAAAAAAAATTTATTAAAGTACATTTACTTTTGTCGATTAATGTAAATTCATTCATGATATCAAGTTCGTTGCGATTTTGTTTTTAATTCACAGATTTATAGGGTTCACATAGAATTGCAATATTAATCTGTGATTATATGTAAACTTGTATCAAACTTTTGTTTTTTACTGTCTGGAATTTTATTGAAAATAACCTGGAAAACCTGGAAGTCAGGGAATTTTCATTTAATTTTTTGGTATACACCCTGAGCTAGGGTACGTAAACATTACCTAATTTCCACTAGCCATAATTTTTACTTATTTGTATCTTAAAACACCACAAAACACAATGTACTAACGAGGCCTGATGCGACATACAACTCAGTGATGTAATCACGTGATTTCGTCGTCTGCTTTGATTGGCTGTGGACAGCAGTCAGTGGCGCAGCAAGTGCGAAAAATAGCACCGAACCTATCTTGGAAAACAAGTCTCGTGGTAAGTCTAGTACCCCGCATCGCACCAAATTTCTTGCATCGGAGCAAGCGTGGCACCCAGTGCGGCGCCAAGTGAACAAAATTGCTTGAAAAATTGCATCGTGTGCGGCGAGCTTAAGTGTCACACTAAGTGTACCTCAAAGTGGCCCAGTGCGCTAAAAAACTTGCTGCAAATTAAGTGAACAAAATTGCATGGAAAATTGCCTCGTGTGCGGCGGGCTTTACTGATTTGATGAGACTGTTATAATCTAAGGGCCGTTTGACACACTGCATTAAATACTGTATTTTGACTTTATATTTTGATGCAAACAAAAATGAAGTATACATATTCTTGTGTACTCTGATTTCATGTATGATACGATCCATTCTCCTTTGCTTCAAAATAAAGAATCAAAATGCAACCCTGAATGCAACATTTGATTCACAGTATCAAACGGCCCAAATGGTATTTCCACAGCTACTTTAGGACAATCTTATAGACAACTTAACAGTTGGAATTTTTCTTGGACGTATTGGAGCAACCAGAAATACAACAATACATTTCGATATGCTTTTTTTCATTACAAAATAGATTTTTCTTTTGGTTTGACTAAGGCACTAAATACATATGAGTATTATCCGCCATTTTCTGTCCTTAGAAAGCGCTCTAGCATATGTGAACAGTGCAGGAAACGCGATGATTGAGTCGAAAATAGTTTAATCTTTAGGTAAAAAACGTGATAAAATAATATAGGAGTCTATGAAACTATTTATTTTTGGCATGATGTATTATTTGCAATCGAATTACATGCTTCAATTTAGAATTTTCAATTTTCAAATATTGAATCAAATTATTCGGTTTTCAATCATATATAATTAGAGCAATATTAAATACTCAGAATGTCATTGTGGAGTTTTAATTTATATTCTGTAATACAATTTTTGAAAACAATTTGACAAATTATTGCATTTCGAGATCTCTAAATATGTAAAACTCTATTGTTTATCTTCAAACTTTGTAATCTTTAACTTTCCTAGAAAAACTTTTATGTATATCTTTCGGAAGATTTATTATTTTACTGCTCTCACCCAAGGGATAAAAAAAATTGAAGTATACTATTTGCAATTTTTCATATCGCATGTCTTGATAAAAAATTGTGAGTTCGTAATATTTTACTTATCAAAGAAATAATTGATTATATATTATTTATACTTATAAAATATTTATATATGTAAATATATGATATATATTTTATATAATAGGTACCTATGTATAATACATAAATATATTATCCGATACTATTTTTTTCAGCTTTTCAAGTTATTAAAACATTTTATTTAATTTTGACGTTTTAAAGCTACATTATTAAATCCATAGCAGCAGTCATAAGTAAATCTTTATTTACTAGTGATTTGAAATGAATTATTAGTGATTTAATAGTTATTTACATAATTAGTTATGAAAAGTGCCATATTGTTTGACGAAACGTAATATTTGCCAAAACGAGCGCAGCGAGTTTTGCAAATTACGTGAGTCAAACAATATGGCTTTTCATAACGTATTCTGTACAAAATTTTATCTAATTCCGTCAGAATAATTTTATCTATATTTTTGAATGAGAACATCTCTCACGTTACATCACAAAATTCAGATGACTGTGATTCATGACTATCTATTTTTACTACAGAAACAAAAGTGCACTGAAATAAATAAATACCGAATTTTCACAAAACGTCAAAATAATTTTTAAAAATGTACTCAAGCAGTGATATCCTGAGTGCTATAGTATCCTTTGACATTAAAGACTCTGCCAATGTTGCATACTGTAATTAATAAATCATTCTTTTGATTGTACGCAGATAAATATAATTGATTAGCTCTGAAACAAGGCCAGTTATGTAAAGTCATTACGTAACTACTTTACGCAACTGTTGCAGGACAGTTATGAAAAATGGGACGTTTCATAATGTCAGAAAATGATGTAAAATTTGACTTTTCAAAACGGAATTAGATAAAAAAATTTAAATCACTGTTGGTACTTCTTTTCATAAAAAGATTTCTATTTCTGAGAAATAATTCTCCCAACTGCAGCGGCTGCTTCGTTAAAATTGGTATCGGGGACGAGAACATTGTCTTAATCACTTTCTTCCATCATTTCAGACAATACTTTTCACAATTATAACACTTCAATTCAAAATTCACAAAGCTGACAGTTCACTGACAGTCACACTCCCGAATGTTTGAAAAACAAACACTCGTCGCCATATCAACGAAACTTCCTTGCAACTTCAATTTAATTTTTTTGAATTTTGTTCCTCAGTTTCATGTTCCAGAAATTTACGCAAAATTGAATAAAATTATGTATAAAAACACGTGAATTAAACCTCTTTATTTGCTCAAAGAATTAAACCACTCGCGCTGAACGCGCTCGTGATTTTAAACTTTCTTCTCGCAAATAAACAGTGATTTAATTCACTTGTTGTATAAATAACTAATTTATAATCACTATTCTCATTTTCAGGTAGGTTATAAGTATCTATAATTCATACCTGTGCACTGAAAGGGATTATCGCGGCTCGTCGTGCTCAATTCGTATGTACGGATCACAGCTATCTGGGATCCGTGCTCAATTCGTATGCGCCCCGAAATTCAGTTAATTAATGAGTGTTCAAATGTACGGCTAAATTTAAGTCTGATTTATTACTAATATTAAATCACATGTATACAGAGAATCTCACTCAGGTAGAAACATTAAGTAATTAGTCCTAATCCATAGTATAGTGCTGAGTTCGAGTAGGGGATTAAAGATACAGGTAGTTTGGTGCTGAGATCGAGGCCGTTCCTGAGGCTGTATCCGAGTTGGGCATTATACCTGATATAATCCCTTGCAACCGAAAGGGTAGGCCTAATAAGCTCTTCCAGTTGGGCATTTCTCTACCTGTATTTTTCTGTATATAAGATAGTGAGTTCGAACTGCTTTTATTTATATTCCATCAAATTTCAATTATTATACGAGACTCTAAAGTTATGATGCTATTAATTTCTTTTAAACACCAAACGAATAAGCTTGGATGGTTTTTCGGTAAGGTCGGAGACTGCTTTTCTTTCGACAATATTACTTAGCGCCTGCCATTCAAAGTTTAATTATTCTTCGTGATTATGAACCAAGTCACTGTTTATTATTTTAAGCTCGCGATTTGTCGGTACATCGATAATTTTTATTTGTACAACACCATTTAATTCTCGTTATCGAAGATACGCAAAATTTGAAATTGTCAATAACTAGCAATTACTTTCCCTTTTCACTAACTTTACGATTTATTTCCATGATCACTGAATTTTAAATAACTGATGAAGCGCAAATATTATATTTTCTTCACTTTTATTTGTTGATGAAAGCAAAGCTACCAATTTGAATACAATTTTTTCTAGATCTTTCTAACTCTTGAAGCTATACATACAATTAAGGAAATGACCAATCAGTACAGTATTAGGAGTAGGCGAAGTTTAAAACTAAATGTTATGGAAAATGTAAAATGTATAAATATTTTGCAAACATTATAATCATACAGTCATGAAGGCGGATAGGTACTTGACACAGGTAATTCCGATATCTGCATTGTAAGGGATTAAAATGCCCAACTGGAATACTCAGATTAAGGTACCCTTTACCGAATGTCCAACTAGACTGCAGCGGTTCCTGAAGCCAATCTATTTGTATAAGGTACGCCTTTAAATAAATTCAATAAATCTACATCTGAATTCAATTAGATTTTTCAACTTTTTCCTATGATCTCACGCATGTTTTAAGTATGATTGTAACTCATGCATGGTTTGCATAGTATTGATTCAATGGCAATAGTTTTCAATGAATTGATTATGTAACGAATTTTTTTTTTCACTTGAGCTTTAACTACATGATATTCTTATGCAGACTTTATGATCATTTGTTGTACTTCATTTGCACTCTAATATAGACACCTGATTATGTATTTTTCAGCGCATTTTTTGGAAAAAAGCGCTATTATATTCACTTTGGCTGTCTGGCTGGCTGGCGTGACGCTGAGTTCTCAGCAACTATACTATTTACAGACTTGAAACTGGTACTAAATAAAAGCTGCTGTTTCGTAGGTTTGCACAAATTGCTTTAAATCAAGCTCAGTGAATGTGGAAGATTAAATTATTCAATTACTTGTTTCAAGTGAAACAATGCCCATAGATATATATGACATTAGGGATATGGCAACTAAAGTTTGTTCAAGTAGATAAAAATTTAATTATAACTTCAGCCGTGGGTGTCACTATTATTATGTACAGTTGTCAAATCTGTCCGGGATTCATTCAATGACTTGTTTGGCGCCAATTTGAAGCTTATTAGAATGAATTATTATTATTGGATGGAATTTTGTTCACTTTCGATGTATTTTTTCATATAGCTTTGATAAAGATCAAATTATTATTTTAAGGTACAGCACTTGACCTCCCGTCAGTCAATAATTAAACAATAAAGATTAAAAGGTATTTTTGAGTTTGTACATGAATAAATTATGTACCTATCAAATAGTCAACTTGAAACTAGTACTAAATGGAAGCTACTGTTTCGTAAGTTTGCCCAAACTGTTTGATTTCAAGCTAAGTACTTGTGGGAGATGGTAATTTGCGAAATCTCTGAAGTAACAAGCGTTCATGAGCTGTCAAAAATGCGCTTTCATCATCTAGATGATTCTTCAATTTTTGTGATTAGTGATCAGAAATCTGTAATTTTATTATTCTAATACCTTGGAACTCTCGTTTATGTTCAACTTTGAATACTTCATATCTCTGCCAAGTCCAATTACAGAATAAATCACAGTGACACAATAATTTGGGTGAAAAAAATCGCATGAATAATGGTAGATATTATATGCAGCAATCCAATTTTCACATCATTCGTAGATATTTTTTTTTGTAATTTTGAATAAGTCTAAAACTCTTTATTCATATTTTATTGAGCATATGCGCAGAAAATACTCAGAATAATACCAATTGAAAGAATAAACATATATTAAGATCAACCTACCAGAATACTCTAGCAAGTATAAACATCCAGATTCTAATCTTTTCTGAAACATGGTAATTATAAGTCAATATATTCATTTAAAATAATAATAGTGATACAATAATTTGTTTCAAATAATTCTAAGTGATAAGATTAATTTCCTGTTTTTTTTCCAAGCGTTAAGCAATAACATCAGAAGTGAAGCCTCAAGTATGCTATATTTCTAATTTCATCTACTTAGTTCAAAGTAATTTCCTCATTCAAAGGATGTTACAGACAAGAAAACAGATTTTTCTTGCTCACAAAATTTAATTGGCCAGAAATTTCACAAAATCGATTTGATATCATAATTTTTTCAAATTTTCTGTTTGCTCCAAGTATTAGAGCAACTTCCGTGAATAAAACTATCTAATGGAAAATAAATATAATTTCGTTCATGCTTAGTCAGCTTGTTATCTGTGAAAGATGAATAAGACAAGCGATATGAGAGTTTTTTGTCAAAAAACTCAAAGGTTTCTTCGAATGATGATCATATTTTTGATCTTTCATTTATGTCAGTATCGAAAAATTCCTCATTCATATAAAAATTATTGCAATTTGATCAAATTTCCTGTCTTGAGAAAACTGAAAATGCACTAAAAAAAAAACATTAATGACTATAGAGAAATCCGATTCATCAAATTTTTCCGCTTTTGATTGTGATGTCCAAATATGAATACTAATAATCCTATAATAAATTACTTTTGATTTTAAATTCTGTATATTTTATTTGGATCTTTGACGTTTCGATCCTTTGACGAAGGATCTTCTCCAGAAAACAATGGTACTTGTCTTTGTCTTATGACTTAACTTTGCTTCAGAAAGATTTAACGAATTTTATAATAAGTCAAATTTTAATAATAACAAATGGACCGCTGATAGTTTTGAGAAATGTTGTAAGTAAATGATGTGTTAAATTATTCAAGAATCAATTTGTGTTATTTTATATGTTATGATGAATACTACCGATTATAAAATAAACGCAAAGATCTAGAAAGTTCCATTAATATATTTTTGGTACCACTGGTTGAAAAAAGCTCATTTACGAGCTTAAATCTAGCTTTTTCATAAGAAATTCAATATAAGATTTTAGTCCAGAATTCGTACGTGTTCTCAAGTTTTCGTGCTTTCAGATAGACAGTACGCCAGACAGACCGACCGACTTTTTTTATTATTTTTTCTTACGCATGTTTGTGAAGATTCATCAAAATCTGGAACTGTCAATAATTCAGGATAACAATACTTCCCCTATTTTATATAGATCGAATAGTGGCAAGCGGCCTCGATCTTGGCACCAAACTATCTGGATCTTTAATCCCCTACTCGAACTCGGCACTTTGCAGTGGATTAGAACTAATAACTTAATTGTTCTGCCTGAGTTCAGATTTTCTGCACACTGACGATTTTATATTAATAATAAACCAGGCTCAAATTTACCTGTACATTCAAACAAATCAAATCACACGTGTGACATCAACAACTCAAAAATCCTTCAAATTGTAAAAAAAGTCCAAGAAATTTCAAATAAAAACCTATTAGTCCGTGAGACAGCGCATACATTTTTCGTTGATTACTGCTCATTTGAAACTTTGTGTATGGCTTCATTGTGATGAGTCCGACAACATTTTCATTTGGCAAAATTCTAGATTTGGGGGCGTTTTCTAGCGAAGGCTAATTGATTGAAAATATATTACCGTAATACCGATTTTTACACTAATCGAAAGATTTTTTGATTATAAAATGAAAAAAAAAAATATTGTCTGACATGAATATTGGGGCTAGCGGTGAGTCCGACAAGCCGTACTTGTCATAAGTATGTTGGTACTTATAGTAAGTATGTTGGTACTTATGACAAGTGCGGCTTGTCGAACTCACCGCTAGCCCCAATATTCATGTCGGACAAGGGACTGTTATTTTATCAATACATTTTTCTTGAAAACATTGATTACCTAGCAACATCGTGAGAGTCATCTGTCCGATTAAATCACGAGAGCGTAGCTCGAGGGATTTTATCTGAGCAGATGACTCTAATTTATCGCAATAAATCGCTTGCCAACGGGAATTTACCGAGGTAACGGGAGTTTACCGAGGTAAATTCCCGTTGGCAAGGAAGTTATTATTATAATTGTCATTGTGTCTATGCAAAATTTGTCAGTATAATTGACATGAGTGAAATAATCATTTTATAATCAGAAAATCTTTCGATAGGTGTAAAGATCAGTATTACGGTAACATTATTTCAATTAATTAGCCCTCGCTGGAAAACGCTCCCAAATCTAGAATTTTGCCAAATGAAAAAGTTGTCGGACTCATCACAATGAAGTCACTCACAAAATTTCAAGTGAACGGTAATCAACGAAAAATTTATGCGCTGTCTCATGGATTATATATAAATACACGATCCTACAGATCCAGTAAATTTTGTAGGCTTAGCAGTCAGGTTTTTTTTGGCCAATAAAATAAAAGATTTCTCTTCTAAAATTTTTTACAGACGAAATTTTAAAAGAGAAATCTTTTATTTTATTGGCCAAAAAACCTGACTGCTAAGCCTACAAAATTTACTGTCTCCTTAACTAATTGCAGTCGTGATTAATTAATTAATTAATTAATATATATATATATATATATATATATATATATATATATATATATATATATATATATATATATATATATATATATAAATATTTATATATATATATATATATATATATATATATATATATATATATATATATATATATATATATATATTCATTTTTTTATTCCATGGATAAGTTCTATCTACAACTAGCCTGACTAAGCTAACCAGCTAATTTGATATGATATTGATCTATAGTACATGTCATATGCGAGAAGATTCCACCCATTGACGGTTACTATTGAAATTATTTACAGTAATTATTATCTTTACATTAGGTCTAGAGGTTTTGTTCTTGCAAGTCTTCTTGCTTTTTCTGAGTTGTTCAAGAGATAGATGACTAGGTTATTGGAATGAGTGTTGAGTTCTTTTTCATATTTCTGGGAGTGATATTTTATCCGTTCTTCTACAGTTTTAACTTTTAAATCGTTCTGGAGAGTATCATTTCGGA
This sequence comes from Dromius quadrimaculatus, assembly GCA_963989225.1. Taxonomy (NCBI): domain Eukaryota; kingdom Metazoa; phylum Arthropoda; class Insecta; order Coleoptera; family Carabidae; genus Dromius; species Dromius quadrimaculatus. The sequence goes on along the minus strand of OZ022328.1, from coordinate 32,543,862 downwards.
CGAACCAGGGAGCGTCAGCTATAGTTCTTAGGGTCTTGTTTTGTATTCTTTGTATTTTATTGATGTTTGTCCGTTTTGCATGGCCTCACAGTTGTATACCGTATGTCCAAATAGGCACCAACATTGTTTTATATACGAGAATTTTATTGGATAGAGACAATTTGGATTTGCGGCCAATTAACCAGTTTCATTTTTTCGTTGCAATATTAACTTGCTTTTTCTTTGCGTCTATGTGACTACTCTATGTTTGCTTTCTCTCCATGTGCATACCTAAGTTTCTAACTTTATTTTTTCGAGGAAGTATTTTATTGTTGAGCCTGACCTCAGGAAAAGTAGCTGTGTTCAAGGTGAATGTTATATGAGTGCTCTTTTCTTCATTTATTTGTATGCGCCATCGTTTTGTCCATTCTTGGATTTTGTTCAATGAGTTTTGTAACAGATTGATTGCTACAATGGGGTCTGTGACGGATGCTTATATTGCAGTGTCGTCTGCGTAGGTTGCAATCGTTACTTCATTTTCGATTGGTATGTCCGCCGTGAATATAATGCCTGTATTACACGATTCAATTTCTTCATCAATGAATTCACGAAGTTTTATTTTGAATTTATTGGATCGTGTAATAGGAGACACTTCGTGAATTTTTTCTTCATGAATTGACGAATTAGAACGTGTTCTATTTTTGGACAATTTTCTAGGGAATTCTAGGGTTTTTTCTCCATATTTTGTCGTTGCCAACCTTTGAATTTGACATTGTCCTCCAACCTTTTTTGCGGTTAAGTTTGTTTGACTCTAAAGAGATACTGCGAAAATTCTAATTTCATTGTACTTCTAATTCTTCAGAAACTTGCAAGAAACACAATACAAAAATTAACGACAGTAAAATGACAGCTTATATTTAGGTTGGTATTATTAAATTCTTCACAATAAATTGATGGAAATCTTCATGTGTGTAAAAACAAATCAACATTTTTCTGCTTGACAATAAATTCACGAAGAAATTCAAGGACAACTTCATGAATATCTTCATGAATAAATTGAATCGTGTAATACAGGCATATAGGTCCGAGGACGCTCTCTTGTGGCACACCTGCTTTTATGGTATATATTTTGGAGTGACTATTTTCAATCAATACTTGATAATTTTTATCCATAAGGTAAGACTTGATCAGTAAAAAGTATTGATGAGGAAGTGTTTGGTTTATTTTGTAAAGAAGTCTTGTGTGCCAAACTTTGTCAAAGGCATGGCTTATATCTAAAAATGCTGCTGAGCAGTACTTATTTACCTCATATGTTTTTTCTACTTTTTTAATTACCCAGTGTATTTGCTCAATAGTGGCATGTTCATTTCTGAAGCCGAACTGATGTTCTGGGATTACTTTGTTGTCCTCTAGTTCATTCTTCAGTCTTTTTAGAATTAGTTTTTCTAGTAACTTTCATAGGCAGGGTAGCAACGAGATGGGTCTATATGATGAGATGACATTTCGTGATTGTCTTTACCTGGTTTGGAAATTAGGATTATCTGAGAGAATTCCCATAGCACTGGATAGTATTGTAATCTTAATACAGCATTAAATATTTGTGTTATGAATATGAATGCTCTCTGGGGCAATTTTTTCGATATTATTGGAGAGATAAGGTCGTGTCCTGGTGCTTTTCTGGAATTTAGAAATTTCATTTCGTCTCTAACCTCTTCCATTTCGAATTTTGTTATTGGAGGAGACAGCTGTAGTGGAGCTTCTGAATATCTTGTAAAATTATTGAAAGGTGCTCAGCAGACAGTGCAGATTTTCCTTCTTCTGTTCTAGCTCAGGTGTTATCAGGTTTTCGAATAGGTGGTATGGTACGTTGTGGCCTTTTTAGGTTTCTGGTGGCTTTCCACAGTGAGTGTTCATTTTGTTCGTTCGGTGAAAGATTACTAACAAAGTTTTGAACTGATTAGTTTTTCATTTCATAAATCATGGCTTTGACTTTTTCGTTCAATTTATTAAGTAGTGTTTTGTCATTGGGTTGTCTGTAAAGGCTTCATCTTTTTCTTGTTTTTCGTTTATCTGTTATTATATCTTTTATATATCTGCGGTAGTTGATAGCATTATCATTACAAGGTTCTTGTTCTGGTGTAGATGTCCAGGCTGCTTGTTGTATGGTTCTAAAATGTCCACCGCGTTATCAATGTTGTCTTCTGTTTTTAGTGCTAAATTTATATCAATATTATCGTTCAGATAAACCTGGAAAAGTTCCAGTTTGTTTTGTTGTTTATAAGTGTATGTTTTTGAGTCTTCTTGACCACTTTTGAGTTTAATGTGAGGATTACTGCCGAGTGATCAGACATGATATCAAAGCATTCGTCAACTATCATGTAATTTGAAGATACTCCGCTTGTTAATAAAAAGCCAGGGCACCTGAAGTTTTATTAATATCGTAGGTTTCTTTGTGCTAACCTGATCATATCTTTTGTTTAGCATCGCTGCTTGGAGTTGCTTGCCTTTTGGATTGCTTGGTCTAGATTCCCATCTTGAATGCTTGGCATTATAGTCTCCACCGGCTATAAATCGATTTCCTAATTTTCCAAGAGCTTCCTCAAGTTCAAGTTGTTTTATAGAATGCTTTGGTGGACAGTATACCGACGACATTACCAAATCTCTATTGGCTTTCTTGATCTTAACACTTGTTACTTGAATATAATCATTTTCAATGCTTTCCATTTCATAGTGTGAATTTTTTTCTCTTATGATGACAGATGTACCACCGTGTGCTGTTTTATCCGGTTGGTTTTTGTTATATATTCTATATCTCTTTATGTTGAAATAATTCCTTTCTGTGGAATGAGTCTCTGAAATAAGTAAGATGTCAATCTTTTGCTCGTTTAGAAAGTATTCTATTTCTGATCTGTGTTGTTTCAGACCGTTTGAGTTCCATAAAACGATTCTTATAAAGTTATTCATTTTGGTTTCTTTGAACTAGCGTGGATAGTAGATTGAGTATCATACTATTCTGGTTCATTAGTTGATCAAATAATGTTTCAAAATTATTGAGAAATATTTTAGTGTTATATTTTGTGATCTGTGATTGGGTCGTTCGTTCTGAGTTACTTGTGCATAGTTATAACATTCGTAGGACATTTGGCTGAGAGGAGGGAACTGAGAGATATTAGTTCTGAATGTTTGATTTTTAGGTCTGCTAGTTTGGTTGGTACTTGTGGTTTTTCCTTCAGATTTTTGAGAGTCTCTATAAACTGAGCAGCCTTTATAGCTAGCAGGATGAGGTCCCTCACATAATATGCACTTTGCTGTTGTTCTAGTTTGTAGACAGTTTTGTGTAGCGTGGTTTCCTGCACATTTAACACAATAATATGGTTTTGAACAGTATGACTTGGTATGTCCGTATTCCTGGCATTGTGTGCATTGGTGTATTTTTCTTTTCTTCCTAGGTTCTTCGACTGATATTTTTGTACCAAGTTTTAATTTCATATATTTTGATCGACAAAGAACATAGGAAGAGGTCTTCAAGTTTTTTATATTTATGATGTTACGAATATGAAATCCTTAATTTTCCAGCGCTTCTTTTAGTTCTTCAGGTGCTATTGTATAATTAAGGTTTTTAATGACGACTCTGAATGATCTTTCTTGTCTTGGCTGATATGTGTGAGATGCTATTTTATTCGTTTTCAGCAATTCCACCATTTTCCTGTTTGCCGTTGGCGTTGTAGTGTTTACTTTGATTATATTGTTTAATAGAGTTTTACAAGTACAATCTTGCTCGTTTATACGGTTGTAAAACTTGAGATCATTGCAGGGTAGTTCACAACATCTTGAATGTATACCGGAGGAGGTTTATATTCTTTTTCTGAACTTGTGTCGTTATGTTCTGTGTTTTGATTTCTTTGAGCAGAGTTTTCTTGATTTTCGTGTGTAGTTGTTTCTTCAGGTAGTACTGAGAACCTGTTAGATGTAAATGTTGTTATTCTGTGTTGGTTTTCAATAGCTTTGTTGCTTTTTTTGCTTGTTTGTTCTGTGTGTGATTCCTTTTCGTCTCTTGTTCGTTTCTTTGCAATTACTTGCCACGAAAAGTTAGTTGTATGAGGAGTGTTGTTGTATGTTGATGTTGGTGTTGTATGTAGGTATAGATGTGAACACCGGAATAAAGTAAGAGTAGGGTGTCCTTCCAGTGCGTATGTGCGGGCTTATGTTACTTAAAAAGTCCGGTGTACTAATAGCAGATAAAGTGTCACTATTTGGTGTTAGTAAATTTTCTTGTTGATTAATAGTAGCAATAGGCGTTGTGTATATTATGCTTGTTGTATTAGCGGTAGTAGTTGAGACGTTTGTTGTAATAATAACGGTACTATAGTTCGTAGGTGTGCCGAATGGACCACCACTGGTTTCCGACATTTTGTTGGACTGAGTTGCTCGAGAGTTTGTACAAAGCTGTTCATTGTTTGAATACAGTTGGATAATATTATTAAGTTTAAATTAGATAATTTGTGTTGAAGCATTTATTGTTATGACTTGCACTTCACAGCACTAGCACTCAGTATACTTCCGTTCGCTTTGACTGCTCGCACACGACTATTAATCAATATGGCCGGTTATGTTGCCAAAAAATTAATCTAACGGATACAATATAATATATAATTATGTACTATAATGACAACTCAGTACTGACTCTTGTGATATGAACTTAATTAGTTCTTTCTGCTTTTGGAGAAGTGAGAATGACAGATCCCAATAATAAGTGATGGAAATCAATATATTTTGTTGCAATATTCAACTTCAAAGCTATGTTATTGATAACTTCAAATTGTCATCTGTACAATTACACCTATAGTACAGTAGCATTCAGGATCTGGAAGAAAAGTTTCACAAATTTGAAGTTAAATGTATTTAGTCTAATAAACTTCCTGTAACAATATTATAATCAGCTTTGTCAAATTTCTCGGAATCGAAATCGTTCTTCTATATTTAATACAGTACCCAACTATAAGTAACATGGAAAATATCCCCAAAACAACTTCACTTCACCAGATAAAAATTTTCGATTTGATTTACTGAATTTATATTGTTCTACAACCAATAGTATTTTTCCACGTTGGCTAGCTATAGTTGGCAAATATATTTCTTTGATGTTGTTGTGAACTGTTAGATTGATAATAGATAGCTACTAAACGAAACACTTTAATATATATTTCTCAAGTGTCAAGCCGATAATAGAGATGGGTTTTTCTGTAAACACTTGTTTCAGATGTACCGAGTTGGTCATATGGATTACCACCAACCCTTGACTGAAGTCCCATCGGGAGATTAAATGTGCCGAGTTGGGGTGTGCCCTAAAGATCCAGGTAGTTTGGTGCCGAGATCGAGGCCGCCCCATTTCTTACCCCTAATTTTTGTGCAATATTTGCCTGCTAACCAATCATGATAATCCATACCACCCATGAATTAGTTGTAATTCTTGAGTACGTGAGGTTGTTGAAACTGTGCTTTTTCTTTTTTCTGTTTATCCCATCGTGAAACATTTTTAAATGCCTCAACAGTATCAAAATTTGAACCAACCATAACGCACTTATTGTCATTCCATTTTGCAACCAAAATCTCATTGTTGACATTAAATCTATAGTCATAGTTACCTCGGTTCTGTTTTTGTAGAATTTTTGATGTAGTAATAGTACAATTTCCAGCACGATTTTCTCTCGTAGTACCTGTAGCTTTAGAATTCATTCGAGCTAACTGCATAAGTAAATTGGTACTAGTGAAAAAGCTGTCAAAATAGACCGTGTAACTACCAGGATCATCAATTATTTCAAGCATATCTAGAACAACTTTTATTCCTAAAAGAACTCTTGGCTCCCTATTTGTATATTTTCCACAATATAAATTAAAATTATAGCAGTAACCACCAGATCCACACAAACCCAAAATGTGTAGTTAAAACGTAATGGCTTACCTCCTATAAATTCGCATGGAATGATCTCCATTCCGCACTTGTATCGGAATATACTATTCTATAAGTACGGTATATTGGCAATAAACCTGTGCCAAAGAATTTAGATTATAAGTTTCCATTGGCGAAAAAAAATTATTGAATATGGAATCTCATATGAGATCACTGGGACATAATGGGCTAATCTGGCTTGCTTCTCACAATATACTTCTAAGATTATTGATGTGCGAGGACAGGTTGATACGGTTTATAGTAATTTCTCTCGTGCATTTGACTCTATTGATCATACTTTACTCCTTCATAAGATAAGTGCCTTTGGTGCATCTCCTGCATTATTACAACTTCTTCAATCATATCTTTATAGTTGTAGCTGTTGTGTTCATTACAATGGTTTTATTTCCTATGAATTTGTGGCCACATCCAAAGCTTCCCAAGGCTCTAATTTGGGACCTTTGCTGTTCATAATTTTTATCAATGAGCTTTTGTTATCATTTACATGTACTGTTTTGGATTACGCCGATGATATCAAAATTTTCAACAGTATCTCATCACATAATTATATATATCTTTTAAAAACCAACATATATCGCAAAGAAGCATGGTGTGAACATAATAAACTTCTGTTGAATGTTGGAAAATGCTTCATAATTTCATACACTCGTAAACAAAATCTTATCGAATACTCTTATGAAATGGACAGAATTACTCTTTCTCGATTATATTCAACTAAAGACTTAGGAGTTACATTTGTTTCTGATTTCAATTTCAGCGTGCATATTTATTTATTTATTCATTGGAAGAACCATCCTACGACGTAGGGTGCTTTTTCCAATAAATTAGTCCTTAATGTCCCAATTATAGAGGGTTATAATATATGATAAAAATATACAAAAGAAAAAAAGTAAGCTAGCGTAACACAAAAAAAATAAATCAATTTCGAAATGAACAATAATAGCGAAAAGACCAATTATAAAATAATGAATAATATACAAAATTCTTCAGTTCAAGTTACTCAAGTACAAGTGAATTTTACATTTAAATGTTGCAAGTTTGTCGAATCCAATATCAATGTCAGTGTCCTTACTAATGTCGTTAAAAAAAGAGCACATATACGGCGAATAGGGCCTTTTAGTTCATAATTGGCTCTAACCATTTGAAGAGCAAAGAGGTACTTTTGTCTAGTATTACTGGTGCGAGGAATACTAGACAAAAGTACCTCTTGCACTTGTACATCTGCTAGCAAAACATTGGGCTTCATAATTAGAATATATCCAAAGAGTTCCTTGACTTGGCAGTTTTAAAATCTTTATATTTTGCTTATGCTGTAAGTAAGCTGGAATATGCTAGCGTCGTCTGGTATTCTTACTATGCAAATCAATGTTTACAAATTGAAAGAATACATCGCAGGTTCCTGAAGTAACTATAAAATAGATGAAATTTATCCTAACACAGGAATTGATCTCGACTTACTTCTTAAACGTCATTCTATGGATTCTTCAGGTTGCAGGCGTGAAATTTCAAGTGCCAAATGTCTATGGTTCTTAAAACATAAAAAAGTTGACTTCCCGTTCCTGCTATCTAGAGCTGTGTACCAAGACTTGCGTCTAGACACTGTAGGACTTTCAATACACCAACTGCTCGTAATGTTGTACTACGTCGCTCTCCTATATATACCATGTGTTCTAATGCAGAAGTATTATATGAAGATCAATTAAAATGTCTTGGAAGATGTAATATTTTAATTTTTTATTTGCTTATTCATCTTATATTTTCATTTATTGTACTATATTTCTCTTATTTATGTTATTTTGCCCTGTAATTGGCTACTGTTGGACAATAGAATTTTTATTATTATTATTATTATTAGGTAGAAATAAAACGTTTGATATTTAAAGCACATTTGCACAATGAAAAATGCAAAATGTTATATAAAATTATGCAAACGCACGATAGCACTATTTGATATTGAAATCACCTTTGCATGATGAAGAGAATATTTGCTCCATAAATTTATTCGGGAGTGCTGGAGCTCCTCCCAGGACCGGATTTACCTTTCTTGCCGCCGTAGCAGTAGAAGCTACCGTACCTCTGCCCCTTCCTATATGAACTTGAAATTTTTGAACAAAAACCAATGCAATTGAAATCGTTTGTTGAATATTTCCATCCATAAATATTGTTATTTTATCATTTACATAAACGACAACATTGATGTTTTCATTGAGAAAATTGAGAGGGACACTATATAATCTGGAAGCAAACCATGCTACCAAAGCTTCAGAATTTTTATCTAAATTTTATGCTTCCGGAAATAATAGATAGCAGAATAGCAAGGGGTATAATATGCCGAGATAAAGATCTTAGTCCATAAAATACTTATTTAATACTCTGGTTTAACATATGTTGGCTTAAGGATCTTCAGGTTGAAAATTGATACATTATCGACATTATACCAATTCTTATTTACATATGGATGTTTCGAAGGCCTAAACCGGCAACCATCTTTAGCAATATATAGTCTAAAATTGAAAACACAATAAATGATTAAGACAACATTCTAGATCAATAAAATGGCAAGCAGCAAACCAAAAGTCTGCTTTCACAGAAATATCATCGAGGCTCGTGAATCAGAGAGATACCGTGTTTTTTATGTTTTGATTGATCCAGTACATCTCTGATTCACGAGCCTAGATGATATTTTTGTTAAATATCTTTGTAAAGCAGCCATTTGATATGCAGTTTCCAATTTTATTGATCTGGAATGTTATCTTAATCATTTCTTGTATTTTTAAGTCTAGACTAAATATTGCTGAAGATGATTGCAGGTTGAGGCTTACGAAACGTCCATACGGAAATAAAAATTGGTATAATGTCGATCATGTATTAATTTCCAACCTGTAGATCCCAAGTTAACATATGTTACATTAATCGGTTCAGCGAATCTACAATTACTCATACTATATTATATAGTGGTAAAGTCGTCGGATTGTGGATAACAAAGAGGATAAAATAATTAGGTCATCTTCGACTTTGACAATGTCTCAATCTTAGATCATGAAAGCAATTATAGGAAAAGGAATTTCTTAGAAATGATATATATCTACTTAAATCCTAATACTATTAACCATAGGACCGATACAGAATATTTATGTAATTCTTATAAACATATATTAGATATGTGTCATTTTGTAAAAAGATAGCACTCTTTACCCCCTTTTTTATTTTTCGTATTCCCGCCAGTGTGTGGCGTTTCAATTGTGGTGATGTGAGTAACGAGTGATATCTTGACATTTCCGCTACTTTGGCAGTTGTTTCTGCACTGTAGAAGGAACATGTTGTCTTTGACAGCTTTTTTGTTTTACTTCCTATCTCTCAGGTATTTATTTATTTGATAATATTGTTATTTAATATTTGATATTAAGGGTTGTCATAGCCTGTGATAATTTGAGTGTATATTTTTGTGTTTTTCTGCCCTCAGGCACTGATGAAGATATAATAAATATCGAAACGTTTGCAATAAAGGAGATGACCTAATTATTTTATCCTCTTTGTTATCCACAATCCGACGACTTTACCACTATATAACTTTTACTGGATACGATCAACTACAATTTATACTATATTATATTTATTGAAGTTTGTATATTTCTGTTGTAATATAAATAAAGCTGTTCTAATTCATGATATGTCTATCAACTTGTAATGTATAGTTTTTTATTAAATTTGAAGGACCTAGGAAATATGTTGAAAGATAATTTGAAGGTATTATAATCCATTATTTATTCAATTTCGAGAATAATTTTATGGTCATCATCCGAAATGTCCATCATATAATTATATTCAAAATTGAATAAACACTGAACTACAAAATCTTCAAATCTTTCCACGTAATTTATAGTTGAGAGTTTGTTACTTCTGTGTGTGTGCTAATTTTTTTTAATCGAATTAATCTATTTATAACATGTCATTGTCATTGGTCTTCTATTACTTCTACAGACCAGAATTAGTCAAACATCCGCCAGATTATCATATTTTACAAAATTGCCTCTTTTACAAAATCTACCTGCTCTACCGTTTGTGGTCCAAGTCATAAAATCGACCAAGGGCTTCCTGCGGGATGTTGAGGGGTGAAAAGAAGTATTCAAATTTACAGATTTCTACAAATTTATTACTTTGGTAAGAGCCATCTATTGACCGAAAATAAATCAGCTACTCAAATTTACTTTCAACATTGACCGCATTTATTTGTAGAGGGCTTGAAACGCACCCTTAACTTTGACATCAAAATCTGTGCGCTAGGTAGTATACGGTAACTGGTAATAAATAAAACGAGTCTAAACAATTTTTTACTACTACAAAGTACAAGTATTGTGAAATTGCCAAAACTCATATTTTGAGATTTTGATAGAAATATCCGTTTTGAGCATCTCTGAATCCATTTTGACTATTTTTGGCTTGAGGTCGGTACGTGTGTACGTAAGTATGTATGTCTGTACGTAACTCACAAATCTCGAAACCTGTCGAACGTATAATGTTGAAATTTTATATTTAAGGCTGGTCTAGGGTCTAGCTGTGCACCTCACATTATGGCTGCAATCTTCTGTACTGGAAGTGCACTATAGTTAAAACTCTTTCTGAATTTTCTGCATAAATTTAAAATGGTTAGCCGTAGGATGTTGAAATTCAATATTTGAAATTACTGTAGCATACAAATGGTTTTCAGTCAAAAGGCGTACAAGTGAGTCATGTGGTGTCCATATCAGATTTTTTCATTCTTGTCTTTACTGTTCAAGAATATTTTACATACATACAAATACAGAAATTAAGAGCTAGCAACATTTCGTCTAATTTTTTTGTGAAAGTCTAAATTTTTCTTAGATAAATATACGCCCAACTTTTTTATTGGCAAATTTTGTGATCAAGTTTTCGAAATCCAAAATTGACAGATTTCCAATTAATATAACATCTACTTTTATTTTGAAACAGATAATCGTCATACAAATATGAAATATACCTGTTTCCCAGCTGTTTCTGAATCATTTTTTTTGTTGTTTTTTTGGACTAACCATTGCGCTTTGTATGTACTCAAAATAATATGAATCTCATATTCAAATTGTGAAAAATACCTAACTAATCAAAGGTACATTGAATGAAGATCGTACACGCCCAAAACATTGGAGTAAAGCTTTGGTACCTCGTTTCCAGAGATATTTTCATTCGTACTATCAATACCATTTGTCATCAATGTGTATTTCTTCGAAAAAAAGGATAAATTTACCAGTTCCTCTCAACGATTACTGTTCTTTTATAATTCTTCAATCGCTCTCTTTTCATATGCAGTGCCACTCAATTTATTCCAATTGAAGTTCATTTTAATACGTCATATTTCTCTGTCGTGATTAATAAATACGACAAGACAATTTTATGTAAGGAGAAAGACTCTTCAGTCCACAAATAACTTGAACTAATAATTTGGGCGTGGCGTTGGACCTTAGTAACTTGAAGTAATGTTCTGACAACCTTGATAGCAATGATTCTGTTGTCAGGAAGCTCAAACTGATTAGAATTTGTTGAATAAAATAAATTTATTTTAGGACTAAATTTACTTGGTCTGTCATAAAACCGGCAATAAGTCAAGAGTAACTCCTGAATCTTTTATCTGAACTACTGATTGAATGATTAGGTCATTGAACTTATATGGAAATTCAATATTATTTCTGTTTCTAGTAAAATCATTTGATAACACTTTGAGATGTTTAAAGTTAATTTATTTCCAACTGTATATTTATAGAGACGATCAAGGTCAGACTGAATATGTATGCAATCATCAACGCAAGTAACTGTGTTATAGATTTTCAAATCATCGGCATACAAGAGAAATTTGCTCTGTTTAGAGAAATGTCATTAATGAATATATTGAAAAGGAATCCAGGAAAAAAAACCCCGGGAAATAAAACCCCGGAAAAAAAGCCTCGAGAAAAACCCCGGAAAAAAACCCCCAGGAAAAAAACCCCCGGAAGAAAAGCCCTCTGTGATAAAATCCGAGGATAGTTTATATAACGAATATTATAAATTAGGTGTATAAGGGTGTTTTCATTATGTTTGATAACCAAGAATCATAAACAAGAGTTTAAAATGAAGTGTATAAATTTTATTAATCTATTAGCGTCAATAATGATATGGTGGAGTAAAACATTTACATATATTCAATTTTTGTGTATGTTTAAGAGATGATCTCAAAGATATTTTTGTTTTTTGAAAAGTTTCCAGAGGTCACTAGGTAATAACGAGAAACTGATTTTGGTCGATTGTTTATTCTGTAAATAATTCCTGAACTATCGCAAATGGGGAAAAAGGTTTCAAGTAAAAAAGATGAATATCATTATTACTCAGACAGTGGCATACATGAATATTATATTGTAAGGCATATTTTTCAAATACGACACAAAGTTATAATTTTTTAAATAGAATTAATACATAAAAATAACAGCAGAAAACTAAATTTTTTTTCTAATTTTAATGATATGAAATTAATTTTTTTTTTGTGCTGGTACAACATGAGAAATCTTACAATTTCTGTATTTTATGTTGAATTATATTTAATACCTCAACTTATGCTAATACCTAGCCTTTATACTTTTAAATAATATAAAGCAATTGAAAATAATAAATGTATGTGAATGTGTTACTCCACTATATTATTATTGGCGCTAATAAATAAATAAAACAGAAGACACTGTATTTATGTCTGTATTACATTATACATCACGCGTTATTCAGAATTGTTGTTTATAACTCTAGGTTTGATTATCAAACATAATGAAAACACTCTTATATACCTAATTAAAAGTATTCATTATATAAACTTTCTTCGGCTCGTTCTTCGGTTTTTATCACAGGGGCCTTTTTTTCCGGGGTTTTTTTTCCTGGAGTTTTTTTTTTCGGGGGTTTTTTTTCCGGAGGTCTTTTTCGGGGTTTTATTTTCCGGAGGTTTTTTTTCCTGTGACCATTGAAAAGTAAGAGAGCAAGATGCGAGCCCTGAGGAACTCCTGAAGGAATATTCTCAAGCTCAGACCAAAATCCATTCACAATTACACGCTGACTTCTGCCTTTCAAATAAGACCTAAACCAATGCAGCAGACTACCACACACACCAACATCAGCAAGCTTCTTTAACAAAATATTGTGGTTAATAGTATCGAAAGCCTTGTTCTAATCCTTAATTGTAAGGTTGGAAGGTTAATCCCATAGCTGAGTTCCTTCACTTTCACTTTTAATCCTAATCTTCTCAATAATTTTGTAAGGACCAGGTGGCTACGGCCGCTTGCGTTTTGTTTCATAGAAGACTAAAAAATGCCGATGTATTCGCTACTGTTCAAAACTCTCACAAAAAAATGTATGTAACTTAATCTGGTTTTCGATTCACAGCAAACAGTTATACATTTTGAAAGTGCAATTCATAATGCTGTTCGTAAGATACGGCCGGGTTTTGAAATCATAGGGTGTAGATTTCATTTAGGGCAAGCTTGGTTCTGGAAAATTCAAGTAAGTGTACAAAGAACGTAATTATTTTAACGGTCAATTTTTAAAACAATTTTTTGGCGTCCAGTTTTTAGGTCCAGAAAAAATAGGCTAGTTTTTTGTTCCGGAAAGATTTGGCAATGTTCCTTTGAATGATTCCAAATTAATACAATTTTGTTATTATGTACTAGAAAGTTATATGAGTAAAGAAGCTCGGTTTCCTCCTGAAATATTGGCCTGTGCTAATGGTTCTTTGTACAGAACAACAAACTGATGTGAATCATTTTATTCTAGGTTCAACTTCAATTTTTATTCAAATTATTCCAATATTTTTCAATTTTCAAATGTTCTACAGAATTTTTAGTCAGGAAATTATGTAAAAATCCATACAGCTAACAAATTCATTAAAAAGCTCATAAAAGAAACCAGAGAAAAAAATATTTCTTGAAAAGTAAAATTTTTCAATTAGAAAACAAGGAAATTTCCCAAAAAGAGTTTGTAAGAGCGGTATGTTATTATCGTCTGCCAGTGTAATATTATGTTGGCTGATAACTCATTCTTCATTGTAAAATATCTAATGTTTTGTGAATAAAGTATCACTGTACAGCATGATATGATGCGTTATCATTCATGACCTGAACATGCCCCTTAAGTTCCCAGAATTGTTTTAATCCCTGAGGTCATCGGTGGTGGAGCAACTTAGCTATGGGATTATAGTTACCTGAAGTCTGGCGGAGCAACTCCGCTATGCCCTCCTTGAATACCGATTCAATTTTTTATTTCTTGTGTTTTGATAAATAAATATTATATTCCAATAGTTTATATAATTTGAAAATATTCTCTGCTTAAAGTATTATTGCCGCATAAAAAGTTATTATTTTATATGGCTATTTATGCAATATAATTTTTTAAATATAGGTACTTAAACGTGATAATAAAATATATAAAACACCTAACTTCACAATTATATAAATTAGATTCATTATTGGATGTTATTTTAAAATAAACAGATCAATGATGTAATATTTGCAATCATTTTGAATAATCGATAATCACTTCAGAAAACATCTTACGTCATCTACTAGATAACCCTGCTTGTCGTTGCTATGAAAGCATATCTTTGGTTTCTGGAAGAAATTAAGTAGTATAGTAGAATCTACGATTATTGCAGTGGAAAGTTTTTATTTTTATTATTCATTAAGAAACTTTTCCATAACCCACAGCAATAATAAATATCTCAATTATCTATTTCCTTGACAAATAAGAAGGTGTGTTAATTATATAATTTATAAAAGCTATTGCAATATTATTTCTAGATAACAAGAATTGATATCTAAGACTTGTTATCAGTATGATGATTTGATAGCAAATGACAACAACACATCAACCGGAAATGACACATTTTTCTGAGAATAAAATACGCTGGAAAACTGTGAATTTTACTAGGAATATTTTTATAATCAGTCATAGTATGATTACACCACTTCTTAATCGATGTTACTCAGATTATCCAGTGTTGCAAATATTCTCTCAAATTGACAATTTTCCTCAGATTTTGATGGTTTCAAGAAATTTTGAATGATCAATTAATTAATTTGAGGCATCTCGGTATACAGTGAAAGTTGAATTAGTTGACTTGGTGCCAGATACAGAAATAGACAGTTACAGATTACAATATTCTTGAAAACGAGAAGTAATTGAGCGATAAAAGCTTCTTCCGCTGTTCTTTTATTTAATCTATAATTCAAAATCACTCTGTTTGTGGTTATTACCACATTGTGATTGGATCTTTTCTGTTAGATAGTTAGTAAGATGAATCTATAGATAAATTATTATCCAATGTACAGGGATATGATAGGATATATTCAAGTATAGTCTTTCTAGTATATACCGTTAGAGCACGGCGCAGCGGTCAGTTTTGTCCTAATCCATAGAACATTTGAGCATTTTCGTCCCAATCCCTATGTAACATTAGAGCACAATTTATTAACTAATCTTTCAATCCCAAATAAATGTTTTTTCTCTAAAAGCCAAAGATTGTAAGTTGAAATAATAACCGAACTTGGATAGCAAATTGTTTCTTCTACGTTCACTATAAAAAAAAAAACAAGATATTTCTTATACAAAATAAAAGTAAGCAAATACCAGTTTCACACAACTGTGAAAAAAGTCGTGAGAGATGATTTCTCACACCAGTTTGACCAACTTTCAATAATATCTCTTGGAACTATTTTCTTATTCTTGTAATATATGATTATTCCGAATAAGGAATAATAAATAAGCGAAACAAATAATTAAGATGCATAAGATAAACCCCATTTGTGAAGATATATTTAAAATTTCAGTTAATTATGATTTGCCTGATTCAATAGAAATTGTGATCGTTGAAAAAGTATAATGTAGAACATATAAAGAATCACCCATTCCACATTCGGCTTCGTCTTGTGATGAAATACGTAATTTTCTATACTTGTTGTACAATATACTATTATTTCATCATGAATAAATGAGTACAGTTTTGAGGAAATGCAAAACGATTGATAAAAACTATATTGAAAAATTTCGTTGAATATAACATATTTAGGAATATTGACATTTAATTACACCTAACATAATTGGTGTTGGTCGACTAGTGCGTAAAGCCGCTAGGGTCACGAATTCGGCACCAATGCTAAGCCGATTAGCGCGGGGCGCGCATGAACTCGGGCCTGTCAACTTGAAATAAACCCAAGGATTACCTTGCAAGATTATAAGTTGGTGATAAAGTGAGTACAACTTTAGAATCACTCATTTTGGGCTGAAATACAGTCTATACCAATGATTGTAGGCTATGTTCGCGCTTTTGAAAAACATTCCTGAATATAACGGAATTTCGCTGCGCGCGCCTGTAGGACAGACCTTGAACTCTCCACTAAAAATTGCATTCCAAGATTCATTTTAAATTTGATTCATTTCCGATCCTAAAATCTATTCAGGATAATTTACATGTAGGTATAAATTATATTATTGTACATTAAAATAAATGATGAAATGAAAAAATTTCCATTTCATTTCATGTAAATATTGACACAATAGAATGTAACTGTAATAATGTAATAGTACTGAGATATATGGCCGGTTTCACGATCTCGAGTTGAATTAATCCGGTTTAAAGAGCTCATTTCCTTGGTAACAATATCAATTTCTGTATTTTTTGTGTCATCACTGCCCAATCAAGTCAATCAAATGAATTGAAAGCCTGTTTATTGGTCAACTCCCCGTCACTTTAATCCAGGTTAATTTAACTCGAGATCATGAAATCGGGCATTAGTGTCTCGGTAAGTACTAACGTTTGAAAAACATTTCATTCTGTTACTCGATCGGCCGGGGTTTTTTACAGCCAGCTCTCTCTCTATAAAGAATATGGATTTCGAATGGCAAAACATAGTGCTATTTGACATCTGTGATATTTGATTGCAATATTTATATATATTATACATGTGATATTTTCAATTGTACTTGATCTCTGTGATATTCTTTTGCAGTCAATTGATCTTTTTTTTTTTTGTTATTCTTCAGACTTTTAATAGTTTTAGTTGCATCATTACTTCAATATTTGACATATTTCATTTCAATATTATGTATCTATTAAGCTTGTTACATTCTTAATTATTTTATCTGATTCCTGTAATAATTTTTTGCAGTTAATTAAAATCTTTGATTGTTATTAGTTATCTGCACATTGATTACTTAAATATATATTTTCTATAGTTACATACCTATATTTCTTCTGATATATATTGTTCATTATATAAATCTTTTTTAATTTCATATTAGTCAATCATCGTATTTAGAATAATAATCAAAAAATCTATTCCGCTTGTCTAGAATAATTATCAAGTATCTTTGCATAGTATGCAGCCAGCATAGCATATGATCTAGCATCGCATTAGAACTATTATATAAATGTAGTAGATGCGACGTCATCACTTCATCCATGACGTCATGTTTTTCTCTTATCAAGGCCACTATAGGCGTATATGATGTCTTCATTAAGACGAGGTTCATACATATCAATCATTTGTCCAATATTAACGAGCTCACCCCAATTAGGCGGAATTGATCTCAGCACCAAACTACCTGGATCTTTCATCCTCTACTCGAACTCGGCATTATACTATGGATTAGGATTAATCATTTAATCGTTCTACCTTAGTGAGACTGTCTGGACACATGCGATTTTATATTAATAATAAACCAGATTTGAATTTAGCCGTAAAGTTGAACACTCATTTATAGACTGTATTTCGACCCAACATGAGGAGTTCAGTGCACCCTTCTCGGCTATATCGGGCTCAAGTTCTATTCCACCAGCGCGCGCAGTGCAATTCGGTAATATTTTGGGATGTTTTCTAAAACAGAGCTAGAGAGCTGGCCTACAATCATTTATAAAATCAAATCTTGCAAAGCGATCGCGTCGAATTTGAAATTGACAGTGCCAAGTTCATATGCGCCCCGCGCTAATGGGCTTAGCATCGGTGCCGAGTTCATGTTCTTGGTGCCGAGTTCGTGTACGTCCTTCTCCCCCAACTCGGCACATTTGATCTCCTCATAGGACATCAATCAAGGATTGGTGCTTGTCCTTATGAGCTATGACCAACTCGGCATATTTTAAACAAGTGTTTGCAGAAAAACCTACTCCTATTATCGGCTTAACACCTGAGAAAAATTTGAGCTTTCAATATTTCGTAATATTTATATTCAGTCGCGCTCATCTCTTGCTTCCTCTGAGCATATTATTGTTCTGATATTCTTCTTTTTCATGAAATTGTCCATTGATATTTTATCAACAATCTTACCTTCTTGTTACAAAATACAATAATGTCATGTTGGCTGCTGGTTAGGAAGGACGCCTAAAAAAGAAAAAAATTTAGAGTTAGTAATTTTGCAAAAAATTACTCCACAGATGAATTATATCGAAGATGGAGTGTAAACAGCAATAATATCAGGCCGGGAATACTACACAACTATTAACTCAACGGTCGTAATAACTTACGTTGTAACGTGCAGCGTAGCATAATTATTTCTGTATAAAGGCAGTGGAGTTGATTTTTTCACTACGAATCTGGAATTTAGTTGCCTAGGCCGCAAGGCCGAGGCAAATTAACCAAATGAGTGATGGAAAAAAACCTCACTGCCGAGGTGCATATATAAATTCTTTTTTGAAATCGTAAATTATTAGAAATTACATTGACATATTATAATTTTACTTAATTTTTATTGACAATTATTGACAGTGTTCAGTATAGATTGGACATATAATGATACGTATTCCGAACAATTAAAGAATTGAATTATTGAAACAGGAATGAAACAGCTAGTAAATAATTATACTAGAATAACAAATACATCAAAGACATTAGTAGACTTGGTAATTTCTGATGATCCATACATTCTTTTAGATGTATTAGACCAAACTAAAACAAGTGATCACGACATATGCCCAGTTTATTAACAAAATATTAATTGTACACTGAGTGTTTGAAACAATTATTATACAACAGAACGTGTAGATGTGAATAAAATGATAGACATGCTGATACAGTGTGAATGGCAACATGATCCATTATTGCACTTAATAAATACATGTTTAGAATATGGATTATTGTCTGCAACTTTGAAAGAATTGCTAATTACTCCGATATTAAAAATCTCCGGGACAAATAAAATAGAAGACCAATAAATATGCTTGTGGCGACTGTGAAGATATTAGAAACGGTGGTGTATAAACAAACAATAAAATATATAAATGACAATCATTTGTTGTGCAATAACCAATTCGGATTTCGCAAAAAACACTCTTGTGAATCGGCTATTCAGTAGGTTTTAAATAATTGGACAACAGCCTGTGAAAATAAGAACAATATTTGTGCAGTGTTCTTAGATTTTAAACGTGCGTTTGAAACTATTAACCAAGACAGATTATTGATAAAACTGGATAAATTAGGATTTCAGAGCAAACTGCACCAATAGTTTAAATTTCATCTTCAAAATCGTCTACAAAGGACCAAATATTTTGATGTAACTGCAAGTCAACAATATTGTAATCATGGAGTACCACAAGGAAGTGTTTTAGGAGTGAAGACCCATCTGCTCAATAATGTGATGAATTCGTAACTGTATGTTATTTGATTGTCTCTTCATTTGGTATATTATTATTTTCTTTGTTCACTATCTTATATATTTGTACATGTACTTTTTTTTCTCTCACCTACCTTCTATAATGTTATACCTCTTGTATATAATTAGTCTTTGGACTAAAATAAATTAAAATTTATATTTATATAAATGTAAACCAAGTGTCAACAAACCAAAACTATTAGAAAGCAAACGCTCATGAGCATGTCGTCGCGAAATACAGCTCAACCATGACCAGGGCCGTCTCATAATTATTTTTCTTATCAGTCACGTCAAACTTTCATCACCAAAGGATTATTTAATATTGAAGATGATTTACAAAATGAAACTAAACCTAATGCCGAGAATATTTTGAATAAAATTGGCGAGCCAGTTAAAAGAATTTTTTAGGCGAAACAGCCTCGGTAGAAAATCAGTACCATAAATCCATTTAATGAATATCACAAATACAAAAAGCGATTCACCATTCATAACTTTTCCAGAACACAATTTGAAAGAAGTCCTTGTAGACACTGGTGCCCAGTATTATAAAGGACAAATGAAGTAAATAAATTTTACTGTTTGAAATGAGAGTCGATTTTTGACAGAAATGCTTTTATTGTCATAAAGAATAATAATTCGATTAGAACTTGTCATTTGGAATAGATTTACTTTGAAAATAAATTAACTTCGTTCTCTATAATACTGGGCATGGAAGTACCAAATCATCACACGGTAGTTTATTGCAACAGTTCAGTACTTTTATTCCAATACCATCAATTTCAAATAGTGATATCCAACAGAATGAATTAACATATCATATTGTTGATTCCCACTTTAATTCAGATATATATCTTGAGATGGATAATTTATAGTATATTATGCTAAAGGAACGAGCGACTGTCATTTTCGTCCATGATAAATTTGGCTGCACTTGGTGAAGACGAGGACAAAACCCAAGGCGTAACTTCGTGCAGCCAAATTTTTCCGTTACAATAATGACAGTCGTTCAGTGTCCGTGTTGCATACGATACTTTTTGTAACAAGTGCACCGAAGTATCTCTATTACAGATCTTTAAATGAATTTAGATGAAACTATTGTATCTATTTGACAGAAAAAAAATTGCAATTGCGATCACATTACAGTGAAATAATACAATGAAACATAGCTTACATGATTTATTTTTCACATTTTCTGTGCTATTGCGTTCACAATCAATGCACACACTATAACGAAATGAAATAAAGAAACCAACGGCATCCATGATCCTCAATTTTCATTTTTACCCAGCGGACATTAATATCCATTAATTCCCTTTCAACTTACAATTGATAAAAATTGTTACCATGGTTTGGAATTGAGAACTTTCAAAGCAAAAGTCAGCTCAGTAATAGGGTACTTTCGGTGCATGTGTCACAAAAAAGAATTTAAGTGCCATGATAGATTTGACTAAATATATTATTGTAAATTCCAAGGTAAAACAAGGTTTGCAGTCAAACGAACCGAAGCACATAAAGCCATTTTTGCTCCGACTGATACATAGGTGCTATTTTTTCCCACCGAGTACCTGAAGAATAACACATTGAGTTAATATATTGAATTTTAATGCGATGCAATCAGTTCTAAGATCAAGCTCAATCATAATACCTAATACTATTTTGTCATGGCTACGATATAAACAAACATAAAATTGAATTGAAATAGTAATAAAGGTATCAAGGGTGTTAAAAGGACAATAATGTCTGAAGATAACAGTGTACTTTCCGAGGGCCTCTGGCCCGAGGTGTGTACGTTGACCGTAGGCATCATTGTCCGTACAACTCCCGCGTTGCCTTCAATGTTTAATGTCCGACTTTTGTTGTATTTCAATAAAAAAATTTAGCAATGTATGTCCTGTCATTGTGATTTCTGGTAGAGAAATTACTCTAGTTACTTGCTGGAACTAGGAAACCTGTTTGTTATATTTCAAAATAATGCCCGAAGGCATTATTTTGAAGCATAATGCCTTCGGGTATTATTTGTTATGTAACTACCCTGAAAACATTGTTATTATAACAACAATAATAGACTAGTCGGACATTGAACAAATTAAAAGTTTCACCCGTGTCTTCATTAATAATCTCCTTGATGAAGGGAGTGCGAATAGTTCATTTCAAAACCAAATTTTCAATAACTGTGCATTCACAATAAATATTACTAAATTATTTTGTTGAAATATTAGATTGATGAATTGTAATGTGATTGGCGATTGACGTGCGTACTCACAGTGCTCTCAAAATCTTAATAAATCAACATTAAAAGTACTCAAAACTGCACGATATCCAAGAAGACACCTATAGTCTGAGGTAATTTTGTGGAGCAGTCCCTACAGCCCTTACTACAGGTAAATCCTGATACCTGTAGTTGAAATGCCCACTATAACCTTTATAAATTCCTTTAATTAACAAAACTGACAAACAGCTTCTAATACCTGTCATAACTTCTAACAATAATAACGTAAGCTATCGTACCACCGCCATCTGGCAGCCAACAACACACCGCTGAGTCGATAGTAGCAGAACTTCAGCGTACATTCAGGTACAGATAACTGTATTGAAAAAACTAAAAATAAAACCAAATAAAAAAACAAAATGAGCTTCCTTGCTGTAAATTACACGGGAGTTTCCCAGTCTCAATCAACACTGAGCTCACCCCCAAATCAAAATAATACAAATTAGTATACCCTACTAATAAAACAAGCAAAACAAACATACGCCTCAAAAACAATGAACCTAAAGCCCAAAAATGAGCGAGCGACAATTCTACACATAACAAAAGGAATCCTAGTCAGAAGAATATATCAAAAGCATAGGAGAAATAGTCAAGCCCATGAATATAATTTTTGCATCTCGAATATCCAACAACCGCTTATGCATATATCTAAAAAGTAAACAACTAGTAGACGAACTTATTTTGAAACATCCTTCAATTATAATACAGAAACAAGATATAACTATCCGTAGACTGATAACAACAGCACAGCGGTTAGTAATTTTTAATATTCGCCCAACAATCCCCAATGAATTATCCCAAAAAACAATCTCCCCAATAAACTACCTGAAACTTTGACTACTGAACTACCCTGAATACGCTCATATAATGAGCTTCCGAAAGTAGGTTTAAATAAAACAAAACGAACACGAAGATCATATACTAACTTCATTGATTATAAACCACAAAGACAAATCGTATCGAATATTTCTTTCCACTGAAGCACCCACCTGTGCAAAATGTAAACGACAAGGACACGTAGCCATTAGATGTCCATCGCTCACACACGACACAAACACAGCCCCACAGATAGTCCAACCACCGGAAAGTCAGAACCAAAAACAATTTACGATTAACATACCATTTACAAGCCAAAAATATGAAAAAGAGTTGAAACGACCAGCGATAAATAATGATTAGGGAACAAATCTAGAAAATACATACTGCAGCCAAGAATCAGTCACAAATAACTCAACACAAGTAATCTAAGACAAAAAAATACAATACAAAAGAAAGAAAACCAAAAGTAAAGACAGATTCTCGGACAAATCAATAAGCCCATACGATAAACATGATATAAACGAATTTATACAACCAACACAAGAACTCATGAAAACTAATATCTCGGACTTTGCACTATCATACGAGATATTCAAAGATCTGCTTGAAAATACTCACCAATCACCAAACCCACTGATCGTAATTGAAGATCACACACATGACTGGAACAAACTCCTGAACAATCTCTCAGTCCTACATCCACACCTAAAGTATAGATAGATCAATGAAATATCGTTTCACCAAACTGATGAACGTCATTGAAAATCATATACAAGAAAGTAAAAGGGAAGAAAATGATTATATGGAGCTGTAATGGGTTGAGGACCCATTACGAAGAAATAGAACTCATAAAAACAGAATTCCAACCGAACATCATATGCCCATAAGAAACAAACCTGAAAGAAAATCAAAAAACTAAATATTGAAGGATATGGAATATACAGAAATGACAGAAACAATCCTCATGCAAGTGAAGAGGTAGCAATACTTGTCAAAAATACAGTACCCTCCAAACAAATACACATTCAGACAAATCTTGAAGCGATAGCAATAAAAATATCGTATCCAATTTATATTACAATTTGTAACATTTACATCCCACCAGACATATATCCAGATCAACACGCATTAGAAAATCTACTTCATCAATTACCAAAACATGGTTGCAGGAGACCTAAATGCACATAGTGTAAACTGGGGAGCCACATACATCAATCAAAGAGAGCAACTAATTGAAAATACGTTCGAAAATTATGTTTTACTGAATGATGATTCACCAACCTATTTTTATTTCGCCACAAGAACTTTCTCAACTGGTTTTCTGTGAGCCAAACGTATCTACCAAACTCTATTTCACAACACTACCAGATTTAAACAGAAGCGACCACTACCGGATTTACACAGAAGCGACCACTACCCTATTCACATACAAAATCACACCACAATCCAAAATACAAATTCAACATCATGTGAATGGAATATCAAGAAAGCAAACTGGACTCTCTTCTCAGAAGAATTGAGAAAAAGTTGAATACCTGCGAATCCCTGACACAGACGACCTGATAGAAAATTTTATCCAGAACATAAGAAACGTCAGTCAAATAGCAGTAGGATACAAAAAAAAACACTCAAAGGAAAAATGTGTACCTTGGTGGGACAAGGATTGTGCAAAAGCAATAAAAAAAAATGAAAACGCATTGAATGGATGTAGAAAATAAAACCGAGTACTTGATAAACTTCAAGAAAAGTAGAACAATTGCAAAACGAACAATAAAATCAAGCAAAAAACAATCCTGGCGGAGTTATGTGGACTCGCTCAACAAAAAAACACCAAAGAACGGAGTATGGAACAGAATACGCAAAATTAAAAATGAAGAGTATAACCATCCAATCACAGTACTAATCAAAAACAACCAGAAAATGACAGATACCACAGAAATAGCAAATTTGATGGCAGACACAATTCAGTCCAACTCGGCTGACGAAAACTACGACCAAAAATTCTTATAATATAAAGAAGAACAAGAGAAAATACCAATAAATATAAATAACGGTAATAATAATGCCGCGAACCAGGAAATCACCATAGAAGAACTTATATCGGCTATCAAAGAATCCAAGAATAGCAGCAGTCCCCGGCCGCATAATATACAATTCGAAATAATAAAACACCTACCCGAAAAAAAAATAAACCACTTACTATACATATACAATCATATTTGGACGTCACTTACCTTCCCGTCACAATGGAAAGAATCCACAATAATACTAATATTATAAACAAACAAGGAAGAAACAGACCAGCAAAGCTACCGACCCATAGCACTCACAAACACATTATGTAAAATCCTGGAGGAAATAATAAATAACAGATAAGGATGGCATCTGGAATCCAATGAACTGATTAACAAATACCAATGTGGTTTCAGAAAAGGACGATCTACCATAGATCAACTGACTGCATTAACCAGCGATATTAAAACGGCTTCCAAAAACAAACAGAAAGTAATAGCAATTTTCTAAGACATGGAAAAAGCTTTTGACACCACGTGGCGTTACAATATTGTCAAAACACTCAAAGAGAATGGCGTGGAAGCACGAATGCTACATTTCATCCAGAGTTACCTAGCAGATAGATCATTTGAAGTGAAATTCAAAGCAGTACTATCAGAAAAAAAATACCAAAAAAAACGGAAATCAGAAATCTCAGCAAAACTCTTCTTAATAGCAATAAATCAAGTAAAAGCCCTTACTTCAGCACCAACCAAACCTCTCCTCTATGCCGACGACTTATGTATTTATTGTAAAGGAAAAAATATGAATAGTATGAGAACACCTAGTAGAAACTCTCCAAAATATCGAAAAATGAACGACTACCACAGCATTGAAAATCTCGATCACGAAAACCAAGACAATGCAATTTGAAAAGAGTAAGAAAACCAATACTAAAAATTGACAACACACAGATCCCTTTTACGGATACATATTATAACTTCTTAGGCCTAAAATTTGACCCCAAACTAACACGAAGAACACACCAGCAAGAACTGAAAGCGGACGCATCCAGAAGACTCAACATATTGGAAATTCTATGCGACCAAGACTGGGGAGCCGAAAGAGAAACCTTACTAAAAGTATATAAAACACTGATAGGATCGAAAATCGATTATGGAAGCACATTATATGTCTACGCGAAATCCTCTCTTCCAGAAACATTAGATGTATCACACAACACAGCGCTACGGCTTTTAACAGGAGCCTTTAGAACTAGGCCCATTGCTAGCATCTTGATAACCGCAGGGGAATATCAACTAAGTGAATAATCATTCCTGATGCTATCCTATTCGATAAACATCACGAGCAATTCAAAACACCTAAATTTCCATACCTTTTTCCGGTCTGCAAATAATCAGATAAAACTGAACCTACAAAATCCTATGATGTAAAACATAAATAATATCCGAGCGAACTTGAATTTCTCAATACTCAATGCTTACAATAACCACGAATATACGTGTTCCAATTTCCAATTCTTCAACTGTCAAATAACAGAATATGATTTTTCTAAAATAATTCAATAAGTCGAATAGTCTAATCTTAAATTTAATTATAAAAAATCTGACGTGAACATCACGGGACTTACTTGTACATCATTGGATATATATATATATATATATATATATATATATATATATAATACGATGTGATTTTGTGTTTGATCGTGTATATCATTGGATATGTATAATCAAATACAAAATCTAATCGTTCCACAGTTAATCGTTTTAGATTTACCCAGGAGATTCTAAGATACTGTGAAGTAAAATGCGCTTTCAGCCAAGTCGATTGCTATGGAAAATTGGAAACGGTGGCCATTATTCTTATACTACAACATTCCTAAATACTGATTTCCAAAACTCTACGACTACCAACAGATCTGAATTTATGCGCAAAATTAAAAAGTAAATTCCTACTGGAGTGCACTTCCGGTTCAGTCTATTCTTATGAGAATGGTGGATCTCAATAAAAATATGATATGAGCATCTAGACGGTATAATCATCCTAAATACTGAATTCTAACAATCCATGTTCAATCGTTTTGGATTTATGCGGGAAATTCAAAATTTGTCTCGAATAAAGTGCTCTTCCGGCTTAGTCGACAGCAATCATAATGCAAGGTGTACAACTAGATATTATAAATGTACCTAATACAAAATATAAATATTCGAGGACTCATTGTTTAGAATTTATGAGGAAAATTCGAAAAGTCTGTCATATAAGGAGCACTTCCGGCTCAGCCGATTATTACAAAAATAGGAGATGACCATTTTGATGCTACAGCAATTTTAAATGCTAAATTCCAGTATCCTATAACTGATCATTCTGAATTTATGCGGAAAATTTAAGAAAAAGTTTCAAGTAAAATGCACTTCCGGTTTAGCCGATCGCAATCATAATGCAAGATGTACAATAAGATGTTATAGAATTTTTTTATACGAATTTACAATATGCTATGGCGGATTATTCAATATTTATGCAAAAAGTTCAAAAATTGTTTCAAGTAAAGTCCTGGCCTTGCCGATTCTAACAAAAATAGTAGATAACCATTCTGATACAACAAGTTCAAATACTGAATTTCCACATCCTACGGTTGATTATTCTGGATTTATTGGAGAAATTCGAAAGAAGTTTCAAATGAAGTGCACTTCTGGTACAGACGATTAGAACCATAATGCAAGGGGCACAACTAGACCCTATACCAGTCTTAAATATAGAATTTTAACCTTATACGTTCAACTAGTTTTGAGATTTGCGAGTTACGCACGCACGTACGAACGCACGCACGCACGAACATACGTACCGACATCAAGACAAAAATAGTTAAAATGGATTCAGGGATGCTCGAAACGGATAAATCCATCAAAATCTCGATATGTGAATTTGTCGGTTTCACAATACTTCCTTGTACTTCATACAAGTAAGTAAAAACTTTATATAAAAAACATTATTTGAATTTTTCAAAATTTGTAATTTAAGATGTATTTCATTTGACTCCGTTTTGAAAAGTCAAATTTTACATCAATTTCTGACGTTATGAAACGTCCCATTTTTCATAACTGTCCTGCAACAGTTGCGTAAAGTAGTTATACTCGGACAAGTCAAATGAGTCCCATCGGATAAGTTCGGTAATCGTATGATTCAAGATCGGCTAAGATAGGAAACTGACGTCGTCAGCGGCGTACGCATTTTATTCTCAAATGTTTTAAATTTATTAGAGAATACTTCATTTATTGAATATGTACATATATATAATAAAAATAATAATAATAAAAATAATAATAAAATAGAATAATAATCAAAAGATGAAACCAAGAATTGTCATAAAAGATATTTGTTATCGTAATTAATAATTTATAATGTTATTGAACATATCATTACCGTTACAATCATCAGCAACAAACTAAATCCTCTAAATCTATAATTAAAGGTGATACGTTGCTTTGATCTATTACAACTTCTCGATTTCCATTTGGATTACCTCTAAAGCACTCAAATTATTTTCCTCACATATTATAATCTTGTTGAAGATTAGGATTATTAATCTAAAATTTGAGTCCTGTTTCTTGAAAATTTTAAGGTAACGCAGACTTGAATAGATTCTTTGCATTTAACGTGGTATATGTTGTGTTCTTGAAAGCGTTTATATATTTCTTTTCGTTTATCTATGTATTGTTTATCAAAGTCAGAACATTTTATAGAACGGATTTATGATTTGTCGTGGTTGAATTAATTATATCAAAAATCAATAACCACGATAAAACAGTATATCAAATATAAATAATTTTTAAGAAAAAAATTTGTACTCTGATAATGTTTGCTTTACATACGAAATGTACATAATGTCCTAAATCAGCAAGTGAAAAGAAAGAAGCGTTTAATTCAGTTATATTCAATCTTCGCGTGGCTCAAACCTTATTGATTAGCCAAACAAAATTACTAAGTGCGCTCATGGAAGCGAATGAACAAAATATTTTCACGCAGACATACGTTTCTTACTGGTACAAGGCGGTAGGTAGAAATTAAAGAGGACATCAGCAATAGAGTATGTCTTAGCTTGGAAAGACAAACGTCATGCAACAACTGTTTCTTTCACAGCATTAGTAAGAGAGAGATAGATACAGTTAGGTCAGGCTATTTCTATCTCCAGAAGATAAATTCTCAAGCGACAGGTTAGGCTTGTCCGAGTATACGTAATATTTTACATGACTGGCCATGTTTCAGAGCTAATCAATTATACTTATCTGCGTACAATTAAGAGAATGATTCATTATTGACAATATGCAGCATTGGCAGAGTCTTTAATATCAAAGGGTACTTATAGCACACAGGATATCACTGCTTGAGTACATTTTTAATAGTTATTTGTCAAGGCCGTAAAGATTATCTTTTTTGGTCGAATCTGTTGTTTGCGGCCGAAGCGTAGCTGAGGCTGCAATTCAGGTGAGACCAAAAAAGAACTGTAGGCCGAGGTGCACACAGCGTTTTTCAGGCGATTATCACGAAATCATTCAAAATTACAAAATCTTATATATTTATTTCTAAAACATTGCAATTTTAAATCTTAGTTACCGTTGAAATTGTTTTATTATATTGTCTTCTAATCAAAGCGACATTTGTGGAATATACGTATCAATTTCTTGAATTGCATGAACATGAAGGTTGACGGAAGAATATAATATGTATTTCGGCGAAAACTGTTTTTGAAGAGTTCATTAAGCAGCCCATATAGGTAAATATGAAGTGTTCATGAAGGAGTTTTTGACAGATCAGTCCCAAAAAAATAATATTTGACAGATCAGCCCCAAAAAGTAAAATATGACAGATTTGTACCAAAAAGTGAAACTTCACGGCCGCGAAAGAAGCCATAGAAACAACTTTTTTGTTATGATCGCCTAAAAAAATTATTTTGACGTTTTGTGAAAATTCGGTATTTGTTTATTTTAGTGCACTTTTGTTCCTGTAGTAAAAATATATGGTTATGTATCACAGTCATCTGAATTTTGTGATGTAACGTGAGAAATGTTCTCGTTCAAAAATATAAATAAAATTATTCTGACGGAATTAGATAAAATTTTGTACAGAATACGTTATGAAAAGCCATATTGTTTGACGAAACGTAATATTTGCCAAAACGAGCGTAGCGAGTTTTGCAAATATAAATAAAAATAGATGGTTATGAATCATAGTCATCTGAATTTTGTGATGTAACGTGAGAAATGTTCTCATTCAAAAATATAAATAAAATTATTCTGACGGAATTAGATGAAATTTTGTACAGAATACGTTATGAAAAGCCATATTGTTTGCCGAAACGTAATATTTGCCAAAACGAGCGTAGCGAGTTTTGCAAATATTACGTATCGTCAAACAATACGGCACTTTTCATAAATAATTATGTAAATAACTATTTCAGCCAATGCCTGAAGATGGACAATTATAGTCCGAAATCGATAGCCTAAAGACTCCAAATTGAACGTATGTTTTTTGAAACAACCTTTCGTCTTATTAACCATTACATACTACCATGGAGAAATTTATTGAAAATATTAAAACATCGGAGATATTCGAAAAATTTCTCTTTGTTTCGTTTCATAATCTCTTTCCGGAGATCTATAAAAATTAGTTCTGGGCTGTTTGCTTTAGTATTAGTACATCCAACAACAAAACAACTTCTAAGTGAATAATTTATACTCATGTTTATCGAATAATATGATATACAAAAATGACGTTTGACAGTTTGACGATTTTAACGGCACACTTCGTAGATGTAAAATTTAACCGATAGAGCGGAGCCACTGGGGATACGCAATAGGCGTCGAATCCCACATTTTTTTTTACAATTTTTCCAACATTTTCACTTACTTGTACTAAGTACAAGGAAGTATTGTGAAACCGACAAAATTCACCTATCGAGATTTTGATGGAAATATTCGTTTTGAGCATCCCTGAATCCATTTTGACTATTTTTGGCTTGATGTCGGTACGTATATTCGTGCGTGCGTGCGTTCGTGCGTAACTCGCAAGTCTCAAAACTGGTTGAACGTATAATGTTGAAATTTTGTATTTGAAACTGGTATAGGGTTCAGTTTTGCACCCCGCATTATGGTTTCAATCGTCTGTACCGAAAGTGCACTTTACTTGAAACTTTTTTTGAATTTTTGCATAAATCTAGAATGATCAGCCATAGCATATTGTAATTTAGTGTTTGAACTTGTTGTAGCATCAAAATAGTTATCTACTACTTTTGTATCAATCGGATGAGCCGTAAGTGCAGTTTATAAGTATAACAGACATTCAGAATTTGCCGTATGAAACAATCAGTTCAATTCAAATGATAATCTGTTGCCAATTTTCTGATTTTGTTTGACATTTTATGTGTCAAAATATTATTAAAAAAGCTAAAGAGACATTCAATGAAACTGAAAAGATTCGGCCAAGTATAAAAACCTTATATCTTGATTATTTTCGGGTTATAAAGGCCTGATATTAAAGGTGGGCTCAAGTACGTTGCAAAAATTAAACACCACAACAATATGAATAACGCAACGTTTGCATTATTCATATTGTTGAGGAGTTTAATTTTTGCAACGTACTTGAGCCCACCTCTTATATTAGGCCTTTATAACCCGAAAATAATCAAGATATGAGGTTTTTGTACTTGGCCGAGTCTTTTCAGTTTCACTGAATGTATTTTGTGTTTATATCACTTTCTTTTTTGTTGATTCATAATGTATTTTGATATTATAGCAATAGCAAGAGAATTATTTTTCTCCAACACTGTTTTGGAGTTTGCATATTCCATAACCAAAAATTATGTTGGAACGAATGACATTCCAAAAAATCGTTTAGAATGATTCCGTATGCCGTTTAGAATGATTCTGTAAGCCTTTAGAATCATTTCGACGAATCAGAAGCTGTTATTTTGGCTACTACCATGGTTACTTCCTAACAATTCAAGTATTCATATCTGGATTTGACGTCTGACATTTAATGATTTTTTAAGTTTTCTCTGAAATATTGGTGAGGTTCCAAAACCTTGTTAGAGAAAGTATAGTCTACAATATGTTTGGAATGGCGTATTCCACACTCGCGAACCGAAAACCTCGCCTTCGGCTCGGTTTACGAACTTTCCACTCGTTCAGAAAATAGGCCATTTCAATACTTATTGTAGAATATACTATTCTTCAACACTGTTTTGGAATTTGCATATTCCATAAACAAAAATTATGCTGGAACAAATGATACTCCAAAAAATTGTTTAGAATGATTTCGTATGCCGCTTAGAATTAAATCGAATCAAATTGAACGAATCAAAAGCTGTTAGTTTGGTTACTACCATGGTTACTTCCCAACAATTCAAGTATTCTTATCTGGTTTTACGATTGACATTTAATAATTTTTAAAGTTTCCTCTGAAATAGTGGTGAGTTTCCAAAGCCTTGTAAAAGAATTGTATATTCTACAATAAGTATTGGAATGGCCTATACTCTGAACGAGCGAAAAGTTTGTAATCCGAGCTGAAGGCGAGGATTACGGTTCGCGAGTGTGAAATACGCCATTCCAAACATGTTGTAGACTATACTTTCTTTAACAAGGTTTTAGAAACTCACCAATATTTCAAAGGAAACTTGAAAAACTATTAGATGTTAAACGTAAAACTAGATTGAATACTTGAATTGTTAGAAAGTAACCATAGTAGTAACCAAACTATCGCTTCTGATTCGTCAAAATGATTCTAAACGGCATACGGAATCATTCTAAACGATTTTTTGGAATGTGATTCGTTCCAACATAATTTTTGGTTATGGAATATTCAAATTCCAAAACAGTATTGGGGAAAGTATAGTCTACAACATGTTTGGAATGGCGTATTCCACACTCGCGAACCGTAATCCTTGCCTTTTCGCTCGTTCAGAATATAGGCCATGCCAATACTCATTGTAGAATATACTATTCCATCTCTAAACAATAAATTCAATATGAGCAATTGAATTGTTATGAACAATTTGTTATGAAAAATTGATCGATATAAACAAGAATGTTTTTAATTCAACCAATCACAGTAACTTGTCCTCCATTAATATCTGAAGGTATTACTGAGCTTACATTTCGTAGCTTACTACCCTAAAATATGCAATTGAAATTTAAAAACTCCTTTAAATATTAAAAAGCGTTGCTATGTACTAAAAATATTGATATCTGGTAACCGCACACTTGGTAATCAATTAATGATTATATGAGAGTAGGCTGATTGCTGGTAACTACAACCACGGTGAAATACTTCATAGTTCTCTGCTTTATCTGCTTTTCAATAATCCTAATTAGTGTCTTTATTAACTTTTTGTTTACAATACCTAAATATCTCATTTGAGTTGACGTCTGCTGCCTGTTAGATTGTTATAAACAATCGATTGTAATGTATTCAATATTAAATAAATTTCAGTATTTTGTCCTCTATTAATATCTAAAGATATCACTGAACTGACGTTTGGTAACTTACTGCCCTAGAATTATGCAATTGAAATTCAAAAACTCCCTTGAATATTAAAAAGTATTGCAATGTACTGAAAATATTGATGGCTGTTAACCGGTCACACGATATTGAATTAATTAATATATGATAGCGAGTAGACGGCTGGTAAGTATTATCACGCTAAAATACTCCATAGTTATTTGCCTTATCTGCTTTTAAATAATTTTAATAAGTGTCATGTGAATTGACGTTCGTTGCCTGTTACATTGTTAGAAACCCTTCGATTGTTGAAATGAAGAGTGTATAAAATTTAAATAATTCCAGCAATTCGCCCTCTATTAATAGCTGACGGTATTATCGAGCTGACGTTTGGTAAAATATGCAATTGAAATTCAAAAACTTATCTAAAAATCAAAAAGTGCTGCATTGTACTAAAAATATTGATGGCTGGTAACCGCACACACCGTAATCAATTGATTAATATATAAGAATGGGTTGATGACTGATGACTACTATCACGGTAGAATACTAAATAGCACTCTGTCTTATCTGCTTTTGAATAATTTCAATTGGTGTTCTTATTAATTCCTTCTTTTCAATAAATATGTCATTTAAATTGACGTCTGTTGCCTGTTAGATTTTTCCAAGCTCAGATAAATCTTCGTCTTAGCCTTTTTATTATTTTTCTTTTCGCTCCAATCCACTTCAGATCATATTTGTGCGTAGAAAAATGATCCATGATGCCTGATGTGTGACACTGGAGAAGAAGACGATGGATTCCCATTTTCAGAATAAACATCGATTTTAAGGAATTCATATCCTTGTGCGGGACGAACCGATTTGGATGAAACTTCGCATTCCTGCTCAGTTTTATGCGAGCTACACGATGGTGAAGTCAAAACTTCTGCTTTTTAATTGCAAAGGCTTCATTTTTCAACCTCAAAATGGGCATTTGTTCACTCGGGATAAGAGACTGTAGTGTCCAGGAATTTTTTGTTTTTATTTCACTTTTCTTGGTTTGTACTTGACCAGAGACACTACCGTGTCTCTTGATTATATTAATTATAATCTGGAGTGACAGAAAACGTTATTGAATAAATTTGTGTATACATCAAATGATGTACAAGTAAATCACGTGACGTTCACGACAGATTTTTTTGAACGGTATTTTGATGTATGTCAGTACATTTTTTACTTACTTGTACTAAGTACAAAGAAGTATTGCGAAAACGACAAAATTCACCTATCGAGATTTTTATGGAAATATCCGCTTTGAGCATCCCTGAATCCATTTTGACTATTTTTGGCTTGATGTCGGTACTTATGTTTGTGCGTGCGTGCGTTTGTTCGTAACTCGCAAATTTCAAAACTGGTTGAACGTATAATGTTGAAATTTTATATTTAAGACTGATATAGGGTCTAGTTGTGCACCCCTTATTATGGTTTCAATCGTCTGAAATGGAAGTGCACTTTAAATGAAGCTTTTTTCGAATTTTTCTAATAAAACCAGAATGATCAACTGTAGGATGTTGAAATTCAGTATTTGAACTTGATGTTGTATCAGAATAGTTATCTGTTATTTTTGTATGAATCGACCAAGCCAAAAGTGCAACTTTTTTTTAGTTTTTTTCATAAATCTAGAATGGACAGCCATAGCATATTGAAATTTAGTGTTTAATTTTGTTGTAGCATCAGAATAGTTATCTGCTATTCGTGTATCAATCGGCCAAGCCGGAAGTGCAGTTTATGAGTATAACAGACATTCAGAATTTGTCGTATAAAACAATCAGTTTAATTGAAATGATAAGGTAGACAATGATAATCTGTTGTCAATTTTTTAATTTTGTTTGACATTTTACATAACGAGATATTTTTCCCTATATTTCATTTCGTAAGCATGACAAAAGCAACAAAATTGGATCAGAACATGCTTTTTCATACAAA
Source organism: Dromius quadrimaculatus (assembly GCA_963989225.1). Lineage (NCBI taxonomy): Eukaryota > Metazoa > Arthropoda > Insecta > Coleoptera > Carabidae > Dromius > Dromius quadrimaculatus. Next base: position 32,508,685 of record OZ022328.1, on the reverse strand, counting down.
TTTAAATCAATTTTCATTATGTTGGTCACACGGTCCAGCTTTAATTTCAGCATTATTGAACTCCAAATATACATAATTATCAAATCACTTGAAGGCATGAAAAACAAAAAGAGGCACTGAAATCTACGACTATCTGACGGTCTAAAAGTACAAGGAAATATTGTGAAACCGACAAAATTCACATATCGAGATTTTGATGGATACATCCGTTTTGAGCATCCCTGGCTCCATTTTAACTATTTTCGACTTGATGTCGGTACGTATGTACGTATGTATGTGTGTATATGCGCAACTCGCAAATCTCAGAATTCGTCAAATTCATAATGCTGAAATTTTGTATAAAAGACTGGTAGAGGATCTAGGATCTTGATGTGCACCTCGCATTATGGTTGCAATCGTCTGTACTGGAAGTGCACTTTACCTGATACTTTTTTTGAATTCGCCTCATAAATTTAGAATGATTAGCCGTAGGATACTGGAATTCAGTTTTTGAAATAGCTGTGGCATCCAAATGATCATCTCCTATTTTTGTTCCAATCGACTAAGCCGGAAGTGCACTTCATATTACAGATTTTTCGAATTTTTCTCATAAATTTAAAATAATCAGTCGCAGAATATTGAGATTTCATATTAAGCACTTTTATAGCATCTAGTTGTACACCTTGCATTATGATTGCGATCGGCTAAGCCGGGAGTGCAGTTTACTCTAAGCATTTTTTAATTTTCCGCATAAATTCAAAACGATTGCACGTAGAATATTAGAAAATACAGTATTCAAGATGATAGTATTGTCTAGATGCTCATATCCTATTTTCATTGAGATCGACTGAGTCGAAGATGCACTATACTTGACGATCTTGGAATTCTGCGCATCAATTCAGAACTGTTAGCCGTAGAATCCTGGCAAGCAGTATTCAGGAATGTTGTAGCATAAGAATGAAGACCTACTGTTTCCATAGCAACAGACTAGTCGTGAAATGATGAGATGTTGTGTTTGATTATATATATATATATATATATATATATATATATATATATATATATATATATATATATATATACATATATATATCCAATGATGTACAAATAAGTCACGTGATGTCCATGTCAGATTTTTTTGATCATAATTTTGAGAAAAATTATGCATTGTGTCACACGATCTGAAAACTGTGATTTTATTCTCATAGTTAGGGTTGCTAGAAAAAATATGTTATTAAATCGAACTGGTTTTTCTACTTTTACTTCCAAAAGCCTCTCCAAAAAATTCAGAAAAAAAATTCTGCATTCTTTTCTGCACCACCAATGGTGTAGAATGTAAAGTTAGACAAGTATAAAGTTATCATTTGAATGCTACAATTGCATTAAATACTAAATTTCGAGATTCTACAGCTGATCGTTCTGGATTTGTACGAAAAATTCTAAACTGTTCTGTGAACTGCACTTCCGCTTGAGCTGATCTAAATCATAATGTGAAGTGTACAACTAGATGTTATAGGAGTGTTTATTACAAAATTTTAATATTCTACGGCAAATTGTTCCTAATTTAAGCAAAAAATTCAAAAAGACTGTTATATAAAGTGCACATCCGGTTCAGCTGATTGACACAAAAATATAGGATGACCATCAAGATACTACAGCAATTTCAAATACTGCATTTCAACATCCTACAGCTAACCATTTTAGATTTATGCAGAAAATTCAAAAAATGTCTTAAAAGTAAAGTGCACTTCCGGTGTAGACGTTCGCAGCCATAATGCAAGGTAAACAATCAGACCTTAGACCACTCTTAAATACAAAATCTCAACATTATACGTTCGACGGATTTTGAGATTTGCGAAGTTGACATACGTACACACGTACCGACATCAAGCCGAAAATTGTCAAAATGGATTCAGGGATACTCAAAACGGATATTCTCATCAAAATAAGTATATAGATGTATAACAACTTTGCATCCAAGTAAAATATTTGAAATATTGTTTTATATCGTCGATATATTAGCTATACTCTCCATTAAAACGTTAGGCGCGATATCTCGTTAACGGTCATAGATACGTAGATGAGTCGAACAATCTTTTATGTTGAGAAAAGTGTGTACACTTATAAACTCAAATGCTCTACGACTGTTAGAAAATTGGATATCTGCGAAAAACTGGTTTTTGATCTTTGGCCTTAGATATCTTCTGAAGCACCATGATTTGGCAATATGATTTTTGCACTTTTATTGTACATGTACATGCCAAAACGAAGGTATTTCCGCAATAAAGAAACAGTACCATCGACTGAACTATAATTGAAGAATAGTTATTTTTGTATTAAGTGTGCGAAGTGATATTTTTTTTGTTGCGCGTGAGAATGTCAATTTTAACCGAGACCGTAAGGTCGATGTAACAAATTCATTCGCAAGCGCAACAAAATACAATCACTTCGCACACATAATACAAGCAATATTTTTTCGCCAAATGTCAAAAAAATAATAAATCAACAATAATTATTGTTTTATTCAGTAAAATATAGAAAAAAGTACAAACTATAATTAATTTGCAGTCATCTGGGTATTGTCACCAAAAGTATGCGCAATTGTTGTTTGATAAATGAAGAACTGTCAACAATTAATTTTTAAATTCAAAAATAAGTAGTTTTGTGTACAAATTCATATTTATTTTTTGTTGAATACCTGTTTGTTTCTATCCTTGCAGCATTACTAAACTGAATTATATTAGATTAGGTGTGCAAAGATAGAATTTATTCTTTCACTAGTGAAAAAATATGTTCATTTTTTCACTAGTGAAAAAATATGTTTCATTTTTTTACTAGTGAAAACATCACGAACTTTGCGTATCCATAACAATACAAGAATATCATGTTTTTTTGACAGTTGACGAAAAAAAATATTTTCTTTGAAAGAAATTCTTATTGTCAATATTTTTCCTTTCACATATCCATATCCACCATTTGGAATATTGGTGGAAAATTATTTCATCGTTAAAAATCCTAATGGGAAATTTTCTGTAGAATAACAAAAATATATTTTTTCATTGATAATTCCATTGTTTATCAAGTTCATAATTAGTCATAGACAATAACTGATCTTCATTACAGTATCTTCAAAAGTTTAAAAGTTACAACAGTTTTTAACTTTACAAATTCAGTGGCAGCTCTAATTTTGGTATCGCATTACGTCTACAATGTTACAAAAATTTCGTCTTAGGTCTTTTTTGTACAATTTTTTTCTCATTCCATACCTATGTCGCCATCTGTATAACAAATTTGCACTAATTTTGTAAAATAGTACTTGCTAATGACACTTGATTGGAGGCGCTAATTTGGGGAGCATGTGCGTCTGGTTCGCCCTCTTTGTTTCCTGAGCTGTGGTTGCAGACGTATTTGTTTTGAGCAGTCTTGTAATTTTACTAGTTATTCTAAATTTTATGGTTATTTTATTTATCTAAAATCAGTGTTATGATTTTGTAAGTATTTTGCCTACGTTATTCCAAATTTAGTATTATTTTTGCTAGTGATTTCGTTTGAGGCGACCCGCGTGGTTAACCTTTTGATTTCCAAATTTATCTCTTTCATCCCTAATTCTTTGTTAGTTTTTTGTGTTCAGAACCTTTTTACAACCTTGAAACTTTTATACTAAATTAATATTTTTGTTCTGAATTAATTTTTTTTTTCTAAATTTTATATATACATTCGAAGTAAAAAATCTACAAGATTTGTGGCTATCTTCCTTCCTCCCTTTACCTTTCCTCACCTAAGTATGTTTGATGTATGAATGATTAGTGTAAGTGGTTGATAATATATAATTTAACTAAATTTTGGATCCAACGCGTTGCGGATTTGTCATTCAACAACTCGTAGTTTAGTTTCTCACGTTGTTTGAGTAGTTTTTGGTTTCCAAAGCTTAAAATATTTCATTGTGGGCTTTAGTTCTCGTTTTTAAGCTGGAAAATCCTATGAGTTTGTGAAGATTGATCCAATTTTTTAGTAACGAACCAATTTATCAACTCGTCGCTAATAATCTTTTTTTTTGTCCTGCTAGACTCTATCAGCCTTATTCATAGAGAAGTTAAGCCCGACTAAAGAAAGATGATCCTAGATACTAACATGAAACTCATTCATAGAGCGGACTTAACTTTAGTCCGAGACTAAAACCGAACTAAGTTCGGACTATATATAGATCTGCTTCTGCCATAGTTTAACCGCGGACTAACCTATAATTTTGTATGTGTTTCGTGCTTGCTGTGAAAAATAGATGATATTATGAATAATGCGAACGATATACAAAATATAAATGATGTTCTAGAACATCGTAGGAATCTAAAAAAAATTACTTAATACATGTAAATCCGTTTGAAAAATATTATAAAACAGAATTTAAAATTATTCACAGATAAGTTGTTCACTATTTTAAAATTTAGATAGTTCGTTTTATATTAATAATTCTTCGAATTTAATAAATTATGATTTATTTATGTATTTAGTTTTTCGTTATAAATTTTCATAACAAGTTTCTTTGAATTAGTTTTTCAAATATATGTTTCGTATTGATAATGTATGATAATTTTTAGCATGCGAAAAATATAATTGTGCGTAAAATAAAAACAATTCTTACTTTCATCTAATTACCTACTAACTGTATCGACAGAAATCAATTTCATTCAAAAAGATAAATTTACATACATTTTATTTACGACGTATATTAAAAGAATAGAGAAAATAACTTCATTACTTGGATGAAAAATAAAAAAATGAACTTTATTACAAAATAAAATGAAAAATAATAATTAATTAGCACATGAATATTTTGCTTTATTGTACATTTTGACAGTTCATGTACTAATGCGCATGTGCCGTATAAAAACCAACCAAGACCAAATGGATGTTGCGAACTAACTTCGAACTAGTTAATACTAGTCTAATTTAAACTCTGAATACATAACTCTAGTTCCGTTCTAAGTCAGGATTACTTAGATCGGTTCTAGTCGCCGACTATCATGCTTACTATGAATAAGGCTGTATATTTTCCTTATTTTTCTTCTCTTTAATACTCAGCGTAGTTTTATTTTTACTTTGTAAATTTTTAGTGCACTATTTAAAATCAGGTAAATGAATAACTTACTGATTATTTTATTTAACTTTCACTAAATTTACAGTCTATTCGTTTTTCAATTTAAATCTAAATTTATTTATTCAAGTTTAACGCTTCACGTTCAAAGAGAGCTCCCCAATTTTTATATAGGAACCTCCTGTTTCAGTTGAATTGGATACAGGTTGGGTTGTTTGTTTTCAGTGTAAACTGCTAGGGATCTTAGGAGCCCGTGGCCACTTGAGACTAGTTTCTGGCCCACTTTACATCAAGAAAAACATTAACACGTCTACGAAATTAAGAAGAACATTAAGACCTCCCGAAGTTGACTACCAGGCGCACGGTCAACCTTAACACCTTCAAGGACCGTTGGGTATTTATCAAAGCCCTATAAGACGCAAGATCCACTTTACTTAATTCAGGGAACGTTTTTGTCTGATGTTGTTTTTGTGGCTACCAATTCGTCATCTATCTTCTCTGCCGATACTAGTCTTGAGCTCCGCCTGAAGAGGATATTTAGCTAGTTTTTGTAACGTAATTTTGAACGTCTGTGACGTTCTCTCCAGTTCCCTTTGGACTGTTGCAGTGAGATTTTTTTGTATTATAGCTTCAACCATTTTCGTGAGTTACCAAATTTTTCAAATTATAATTTTTTTAATCATTTGTTTTAAACTAATAATAATTTTGTTTATAATTGATTTCGACGTCTATGCTTTATTTCTTTTTTTTTGCTGTCGCTATTGTATCCCAGAATAGTACCTTTTTCTTCTTTGATCATTTCCTGGGAGTGGCGCCCATTTCCTATTTTTCATGTAAAATATTTCTAGTGCCCTTATTAATAGCTGGCCTGGTTCTTCACTTTCAAGGTAGGATATTCCGATACTTGAATTTAGTGTCAATCAGAAGTACATTAAGTTTTTGCTACCAAATAGTGAAGAAACATCATCTTTAAATTTCCTAGTGCCACCTTGGTAATAGGAAAAGGTACAACAAATGCTACGCAGAAAAAAAAATTATTCACATTTGATTGCATATGGTTGTTTTTGGAATTTTTTGTAGTTTTAATTTCAGATGAATGAGGTTGGTATAAAGATTCAAAATATTCACAAAGTAGTCTGGGGAAAAAAATAATGAAGATCAGAAATTATTTTCAACTAATTGTGAACTTGATAAACAATGGAATTTTCAGTGAAAAAAAAACTATCTTCTTGTTATTCTATAGAAAAATGCCAATTATGATTTTTAAAGAAGAAATAATTTTTCCATTATTAATTCAAATGGCGGATATATTGAAAAAAAAAAGCTATTATGAACAATAAAAAAAAATTGGGGAGAAAACATTTTTTTAGTCATTATATACTTCTAGACAATATAACAGTGGAAATTATTTCTCTCAAATATCAAACTAGTCAATTTGTTCATGAAGAAATTATAAACAAAAGGCTTGAAAAAATTGGAAACTAGATTTTTTAATGCTTGTGTTCGACATGAAACCAATAATAGCATAGCATACACAAAAAACATTTTTCGATAACTTTTACTTGATATTTTTATGTTTTGTTAAATTTAAAAATTTATAATACACAAGATTAACAACTTTCAAATACTTATACGACTTCAATCTTGTTGAATATATATGTAAGAAAGGCTCTAAAGACAAATTATTTGAAAATTTTATATAGTGAAGTTTGAAAAATTTTTGTTAACAATAGCCTCACTTGTTTAAAAATTAATTTAAAACTCTCCAACGGAGCTTTATCACATCAAGTGTTAAGATGACACCATAATTTATTGGAATTTTCAAATTGTTATTTGGTGCTATAAAAAAAATATTTTATGTGTTGTATTTTCTCAACAGCGCACCGCTTGCGCTGTAACGGTCGCACGGAACCCTATTTTCAACATTAAATTTAAATTATAAACAATTGAAAAAGAACTTAGGGGTACAAGAATTTTATATTGGAAATTTTCTCCTCTTCAAGAATCTTTTTCTCAGTTTCCAGTATCGCTGATAGTTTTTGAGTTATTGATGAAAAACTATGTCTTCTTTTGAATGTTATTTGGAATCGAATGAGCTATTGCTCATATTTTTCGAATTTTTATGTTTTTTTTTTTTTTTAAAGAAATATATTGTGTATAGAACAATATGAGAAATGCATTATTCTGAAAATTCTGTAATTATTATATGAGAAAATATAATGTGTAAACTGATGTCCACTCTCAAGAAAATAACCACACGCTTATCAGCCATTAGTGGATAGTACAATATTGTTTTAATAAAGTTTTTCAATGTCAACTTTGTCTTTGATTTATGCACGGTATAACAAGCTATAAATTAATTTTAATTTCATACTAAATTGATTATTACTTCAAATTGATTCATTTTTCTTCATGAAAGTAATATTATTGCGGTCAAAATTTTGACTGTCGTTTGAAAAATTATATTTCATTGAGATTTATTTGTCTTTGGTGATTCAACAAATCACAGCAATTCAAAGTTCCGCTTAAGTGTGTTCGTTGCATATTTTTTTTTCTTCATTCATTTATTTCGGTATATATCGTACAAGCAATAATAACTTCAAAGAAAACATGATATATTCTCCAAGCGATTAATTAGTCTATTATACCGATAGTGCATTAGTTTTCATTTCCAGTCCTAGATGTCATTTTTGGGAACATGCAATAGTAGTAAATATATTCAGTACCAGATATCACCCATATCTCGAATTTGAAGCGACGCTTAGCGTTGAACATAATTTTCAGGTTTAAAGATCTTCCATACTGTCTCTTCCTTATATAATTATGTATTCAGTGTTGAGCTGAACAGAATAGAAACGACAGCTTATACTTTTACTTGTCTGCAATACTAATGAATATTGCTGACTGCTGAACTTAGCAGGCAAATGTCACACGCCAAGCGACATCATAAATCAGACTGAATCAACCAATACGCAAAGATCTTTTTATGACTGCAATATAAGTCATAAACCTGTTTTTTTCTTTTTGCAATGATAAGAAAAACCGAGAAAACTTTTTCACAACAAGAAAATAGCTTAATGTTATCTTTGGTCACAACGATTCAGCGTATTGATGAAACATTAAAACTTTTACCTGAGATACAAAAATATCAAAATTTAAGATCAGATATAGAGTTGTTTGAATTACGATAATATGGGACTGCTTCAAGAAAAAATTGGTTGTCTGTAAAATCGGTTTACTGACGATAGTTGAACGTGACAACGTCGTAAGAAAATACTGATGGAATGGTTGCATTTTTCAAGAGAAAATTTTAATTTTATTCGTTCGATAGATATTTTGTATGGATATAGAGAAGGAGGTAAATGGAAATCACAATTGAATTGATCAAGTTACATTTATTTGTACGCACAGATACAATTATGTTAATTTTTTTTTTTTTTTTTACAATGTTCATAGTTTTTACAAATATGAATGTGCGTTGAGCAATTGTTTTACAACTTCTATACATGTGTGATATTTAACTTCTTACAATTTGTGTTATTCTGTTGAGAATAGGACGATGATAAGAAAAGTAGGAAATGAAAGGGAGTGTTTCGAGTGTAATGTGTCTTGGAAGAGTCAAATCGATGGTGGTGCCTCTTAGTGTTGTTGTATCTACATTTGACTGCTGATGTTGTTATGATATGTGGAAGAATCAACATTTATGTTTAATTTTTTTGAAATCATAGCTACGCTCGATGATTATTTCGATGGAATAATAAAGCCATTGATTTTTTACTCATCGTGAAATAGTTCTGTTAACTTATTGTTATAGTTTTGTCAATTATAGCATAACCGCCGCAATTATCGTTGCTATGAACAATTGACACCACATTCACTTTCCACTGCACTTCATACTTGCCGAAAACATGTAAATGTATTATTGTATAGCAGCTGTCCACGCGGACGCATCGCTCACTCAAGTAGGAGAGAGACAGATGTCGAACGCTGGCGAACGCGGAAGCCGATTGTGCCTCTTTGTCGCTTGTTCCGCGCTCTCGCTTGCACTTCAAGCCTCAAATGGAACGCCTCAGAGCGAGGTAACGCCGCATGAGTCATGTTTTTGTGCGTGCAGCCGACTCCATCGAATTATAAGACGTTGTCACGTCAAAACAAATATATCCCAATTAAATTAATCTTTTCCTTACTTCGTTGCCACTGAAATCGTGTTTCACGTACGTCCCATATAAAATCGTTAACACAACTGTCGTCTCTTAACATATTACAGTAGTACATCATAATCTTATTAATTACTTATTCAATTTATTCTTATTGTTGAATAATAATTGGCATTTGTGATGACGTAATTCAAGTGGCTAGCATAATTTTGAATAATTTATTATAAGAATAAACTGTGATTAAATTATTGTTCATGAATCTCAAATGGAACACCTCAGAGCGAGGTAACGTCGCATGATTCATGTTTTTTCGTGCGTGCAGCCGGCTCCACCAAATTATAAGACGTTGTCACGTCAAAAGTATCAATATTATATTATTAATTTAGACAGTATTTTAGTTCATGAACAATTTAGTTTCAGGAAAATTTTGAGTAGATCAATAATCATACTTATTTATAGAATTTCACATTTTTCTAATTCTGCTTTTGTGTTGTGACATGACAGTTCTTTCATTGAATATAAAAGATTAGTTTCAAAACAAAATTAGTTTATGATTCGGTAGTAAAATTGACCAATACTAATCTAAATATGTCAACAAAATAAACAAAAAATTTAGAGTTCGACAAGCTAAAGGCTATACGGAAAGAGGAAAAATCACATAACTGATCACACAGATAACAATTACGGACCTCATGCTGGAAATCCGGAACCGAGCTTGAACCTCATCGACTTCACAAGAGCAAATCTCCACATATTGCTCATTCAAATATAGATTTTGTTACAATTTTAGTTACAAAAAGAAACAATCTAATTATCATCTTGATTATTTCCATGAATGCGCTATCGAATACAAAATAATACATAATGATTGACGGGAGGTCATATGCAATTTCTAATTGAGCTCCAATCTCTATTGAAACTCATTTCGAAATCAGTTTTTCAATATCAGCTACACTTTCTGATTTATTGACGAGTTGGGGTTTTCATTTTGGGGCTATTTTAAACATAACTGGTGCACGTACCAACTCAAATGGACCTTTTAATCTTTAATTGTTTAGTTATTAACTAACTGGAGGTCATGTGCTGTACCCTAAAATAATAGTTTGACCTTTATCAAAGTTATGAAAGAAAAATCTGAAAATTTGGTGCAATATCTCCAAAATTACAGATAGAAAATAAGTAACGGGTGGTCATGTTTTCAATTGATCATAATATCAATACATCGAAAACCGCATATCAATATCTTATGTAATTCACAAGATATTGAGATGAATTGTTTCTACCCTAAAATGGGTACTAATTCATATCAATTCAAAATTTAAAATATAAAATTCAATTATTGACATGTTACTCATTCTATGCAGTAATGCAGCAAACCAAACTAATTCATTTTTTTAACAGGTATTTGTTGTAACAAAATGAAAAAATTTGTTCACCAGATTTTTGATAAAGTTCATATTGAACGAGTTATAGGAGATTTTGTGTGTACAGATTCCTTCATTTTTAAAGAATTCAAGAGCATTTACAGATTATATATACAGATTTCTGTTATATATATATATATATATATATATATATATATATATATATATATATATATATATATATATATATATATATATATATATATATATCATTTAGCGCTGTAGGCCAAGTAGGCCCATGGCTTCTGTTACAATTTTTCGCCATTTTTTACGGTCCTATGCTAATCGCTTGAAGTTCGTAATCCCTAGTGTCTCTAAGTCCTTTTTCACCGCGTCATACCACCTCTCCTTTGGTCTTCTCCTTTTTTTTCACAACACTTCCGTCTAACATCTTTCTTTTTACTCTGTCCTCTGGTAGTCTCAACACATGCCCTAGCCACCGTAACTTTTGTGCTTTAGCCACTTGCACTATTCCAGGCTCCACTATAAATCTTACTCAGAATTTGTCTCTCCCACTCTTCTAGTTTATTTTGCACAGTCTTGTTTAGCACCCACATTCCACTACCGTACAGTACCACTGGTCTTATAATGGTTTTATACAACCGCTTTTTTGCACTTTTTGACACATTCTTTGATTTTAATAGTTTCTCCATAGCTCCCGCACTTATGTTTCCTTTCGTTATCCGTGTTATAATATCCCGCTCTTCGCTATTGCTGTTTGTCACCGTAACATTTGAGTAAACAAAGTTTTTAACTTTCTCGAATGCATAGGTTTTACCTCCTCCAACCTGTACTTTAAGAGACTCTTGTTGTGTTTCTTGATGATCCGACTCTATCTCTATGTATTTGGTTTTGTCCCCGTTTATTTTTAATCCCATTTCTTCCGCCGTTTAGACTAAACGTTTGAATATCTCCTTTAGTTCTGTTTTTGTTCTGGTTATTAACGTTATATCGTCTGCAAACGCTAAACATTGGTGTTTTAGTTGAGAAATGGTTCCTTTTGTCTTATAACCCACTCTAGCCAAGTTGAGCAGGACGGGTGATACTGGGTCTCCTTGCCTCAGTCCTCTGTTTACATCGAAGCTTTCTGATATTTTTCCATCCACCAGGATTCTGCATTTTGTCTCTTCATGGGTCATCTTAATTAATCTTATAAATTTTTTGGGCATTCCTAGTTCTGTGAGTGCTTCATACAGTTTATGTTTGTTTATTGTATCATATGCTTGTTTGAAATCTGTAAACAACATTTGCAGGCTTAAATTGTGTTCATAACTATTCGCTATAGTTTGTTTCAGTGCAAATATTTGATCCGTAGTTAATCTGTTTGGTCTGAAACCAGCTTGATATTCTCCTAGGGTATTGTCCGCTTGTTTTTGTATTCTATTTTTTAAACATCCTGCTAAAATTTTGTACGCCACGTCTAATAGTGCTATACCTATCTCTGTAATTCTCGCATTTCAGTCTGCCCCCCTTTTTATAAATTGGGCATATTAGTGCCTCCTTTCATCTTATAGGCATACGTTCAGTCCGCCCTATATCCTCTATTATTTCCATAATATACTGGATTACTTCGTCTCCTGCATTTTTGTATATCTCTGATGTTATTCCGTTTATTCCCGGGCTTTTATTATTTTACGCACAACTGATACAAAATTGTTTGTTTACAACTTAGTTACCATGGTGGTAACTTCTACTTTACGCCCGTCGGGCGGTAAAAAAAAATACCGCCCGTTGGGCTGTAAACTAGAGAATTGGCCACCAGTATTATTATTAAAATAAGAAAACTACCAACAGAATTTTGTTGACATATAAACAAAATCAATTGTTCAACACATGACATGTTTTTTGTTACCATACGCCACCTTATAATTTTGAAGTAATAAATATTTTTGCGTGTTCTCAAAAACTAATTACTTACGAGAAATTCACAAGTAAATTTTATCACAGTTGTGCGTAAAACGTAGTACGTGCCTCGGCCTGAAAGACAATTTACACCCTTGGACGAATTAAGGTCCTCGCCACGCTTCGGGCCTCAAACTTTGTCCGCGGGTGTAAACTTAATCTTTCAGCCCTCTATACGTAAATAACTATTCCTACTGGTTCAGTATTTCTCGAATTTCATTTATGTCTGGTGGGTTTTGCTCTATACTATTCCCTTCTTGTTGAGTTGTTTCGGTTTCATTTGTAGTTTCCAAAGTCAGATTACCCTCATTTAGTACTTTCTTGAAATATTCTTCCCATACATGTAGTTTGTCTTTTGCTGTCACTAGTTCTCCCTCTTTATTTTCACAGTACACTTGTGGCGGTTGATACTCTGTTCTTTGTTTCTTGCCCTCCTGATAAAAGTTTCTCAACTCCTTGTTTTTAAAATCTTCTTCTAATATTATCATTTTTTCTTCCATCATTTACCTTTTCTTTTGTCTATACAATTGTTTCGTTCGTCTTTTATGCATGTTGTATTTCAATTTATTTTCATTTGAGTCATTTTGTAATAGGTTTCTTTTAGCCATATCCCTCTTTCTAATTGCACATTTGCATTCTTCGTCGAACCATTTCTTATTTTTGTCCACCACATTTTTGCGCAGCATCTGTTCTGAGACTTTAAGTATTGCTCCTTCCAATTTATTCCATTTTATATCTACCCTTTCCTGTGAAACTTGCTCTGCTAGCTCTAGCTCCTTCGACAGTAGACTTTGAAATTGCTCTCTGCTTTTCTCATCAGTTAGTGACAAGGTGTCATATCGTTTCAAACGGTTGTGTTCATCCTGTGTTACTTTTGGCCGCTCCTGTTTCATTACTATTTTTACAATTATCTATGTCTAGTACTGCACCTCTTTTGCTTGTGATATTTTTAATTTGTTTATATATATATATATAGTAAGATAAAAAACCCATATATATATATATATATGTATATATATATATATATATATATATATATATATATATATATATATATATATATATATATATATATATATATATATATATATATATATATATATATATATATATATATATATATATATATATATATATATATATATATATATATATTTATCTTTCCTTTCGAAATGTGTGCTCATGACTTTAATATTGTTGGTTACTGCAAAATCAATCAACTTTTGTCCGTTCTCATTTGTTTCATCATGTTTGCTATGTGCACCTATTGTAGTCTTGTACATTTCCTCTTTGCCAAGGTTTGCATTGAGATCCCCAATAAATATTTTAAAGTCATATTTTGGTATCGAATTTATTTTTCTCTCAAGCTCTTCATAAAATTTATCTTTTTCTTCCTCGTCCTTCTCGTTTGTTGGTGCATGTACATTTATAATACTGATTTTTCGGTACACTCCTCTTAGTCGTATTGTACATATTCGGTCGGACACTGGTTCGAATTCTATAACTTTCTGCTTCAATTCTTTTTTTATCATAAAACCTGTGCCAAAATATTTGGTGTCGTTTCCACTACCAAAAAATATAAAATAATCTACTGCTATTATGTCGTTTGATTTTTGCTTTGTTTCTTGAAGTGCCAATATGTCAATCTTATATTGTGTTAAGCACATTGATAGATTTTTGAGTGTTCCCGATTCATTTGTTCCTCTTACATTCCATGTTCCTAATATTAGCGTTTCATTTCTATGTTTCTCAAATAATTATAAAATTATTTTATCCTTGGTCATCGCTTGGTCATTTCCTATTATATTCGTTTCTTTGTTGTCATGCCTCAGTTTTTTGCTCTTACAATTGCCCTGCTTTCGCTGTTCCATATCCAGCATTGCCCTTCGATGTATATTTTCTTGTAGCCTACTTTAGCTGTTTTTCCTTCCTTTCTCTCTTTTACAGCTCTTTTCCTAAGAATTTTTTGAATTGCTTTTTCCTCTTTAGTCACTTCATTGTCTATGTATATCTTGCTGTCTTTAAGTTTGTTTTTATTCTTCATAATCAGTTCTTTTCCCTTCCAACTGCAAAATCTCATAACTCCACGGATAATCGTTTTGCATTTATCCAAAAGATTCTAAAAATCTGTCAGGTAAATGCGCTTTTTTTAGCTTAGTCGTTTGCTATGGAAGCAATAGGTCATCATTCTTATGCTATAACACTCCTAAATACTGATTTCCTAGATTCTACGGCTAACAGTTCTGAATTAATGCACAAAATAAAAAAAAATATTCCAATTGAAGTACACTTCCGGTTCAGTCTATTGTTATGAAAATAGTAGGCAATCAGCAGACTGAAATACCAAATTTCAGTACTCTACCGCCGACCGTTCCGAATTATGCGAAAAGTTCCAAAAGACTGTCAAGTGAGTATAGTGAAACTTCCGGCTCATTCGATCTCAATGAGAATAGTATATGAGCATCTAAACTTCTAAACGATGCTATCGTCTTGAATACTGAATACCAACATTCTACATTCAATCGTTTTGAATTTATGCTGAAAATTCAAAAAGTATATGCACTTCCGGTTCAGCCGATCGCAATCATAATGCAAGATGTACAACTAAATGTTATAAAAGTGCTTAATACGAAATCTCAATATTCTACGACTGAAGATTGTTTTGAATTTATGAGGAAAATTCGAAAAGTCTGTTATATAAAGTGCACTTCCGGCTGAGCCGATTGGTACTAAAATAAATTATGACTATTTGGATGCTACAGCAATTTCAAATACTGAATTTTAGTATCCTACGGCTAATCATTCTGGATTTACGCGGAAAATTCAAAGAAGTTTAAAGTAAAGTGACGTTCGGAACAGACGATTGCAACCATAATGCGAGGTGCACATCAAGACCCTATACCAGTCTTATATACAAAATTTCAGCATTATACTATTGACAGGCTTTGCGATTTGTGAGTTACGCACTTACGTACGCACATACATGAATCTAGGAAAAAAAAGCCCCGGGAAATAAAACTCCGGTAAAAAATCCCCGGAAAAAACCCCCGGAAAAAAAACCTTCAGGAAAAAAAACCACGGGAAAAAAAGCCTACTGTGATAAAAACCGAAGAAAGTTATTATAAATTAGGTATATAAGGGTGTTTTCATTATGCTTGATAATAAAACCAAGAGTTATGAACAGCAATTCTATATAACGTGTAATATATAATGTTATGCGGTAACAGGAAAAAAACTCCGGGAAATAAAACCCCGGAAAAAAAACATCCAGGAAAAAAACTCCCGGAAAAAAGCCCCCTGTGATAAATACTCTACAAAGTTTATATAACGAATATTATAAATAAGACATATAAGGTCATTATATTTGATGATAAAGTTAATAATAAAGTTAATAATAATAATGATAATAATAAATCCTAGAGTTACAAACAACAATTCTAAATAAGGCGTAATGTATATATAATACATACATGAATACAGTGTCTTCTGTTCTATTCATCTATTAGCGTCTATAATAATATAGTAGAGTGAAACATTTACATACATTTATTATTTCAAATTGTTTCATATTATTTAAAAATTTAAAAGCTAGGTATTTACAAAAGCTGAGGCATTAAATATAATTCAACAAAAAATACAGAAATCGTAGAATATCTCATGTTGTAACAACACAAAGAAAATAAATTTCATATCATTAAAAACAGAAGAAAATATATCGTTTTTACTTACTTGTACAAAGTAACAAGTAAGTATTGTGAAACCGACAGAATTCACCTATCGAGATTTAGATGGAAATATCCGTTTTGAGCATCCCTGAATCCATTTTGACTATTTTTGGCTTGATGTCGGTACGTATGTTCGTGCGTGCGTGCGTTCGTGCGTGCGTGCGATCGTGCGTAACTCGCAAATCTTAAAACTGGTTGAACGTATAATGTTGAAATTTTGTATCATAGGCTGGTATAGGGCCTAGTTGAGCAACTCGCATTATGGTTCCAAGCGTCTGTACCGGAAGTGCACTTTACTTGAAACTTATTTTGAATTTTTCTAATAAATCCAGAATGATTAACCGTAGGATGTTGAAATTTAGTATTTCAACTTGATGTTGTATCAGAATGGTTATCTGCAATTTTTGTAAGAATCGGCCAGGCCAAAAGTGCACTTTACTTGAATTTTTTTTTGAATTTTTTGCATGAATATAGAATGATCCGCCATAGCATATTGAAACTTCGTATAAAGAACTTCTATAACATCTTATTGTACATCTTGCATTATGATTGCGATCAGCTAGACTGGAAGTGCACTTTACTTGGAACTTTTTTTTCATTTTCCGCACAAATTCAGAATGAACAGCCATAGAATACTGGAATGTAGCATTTGAAACTCCTGTGGCATCTAAATGGTCGTCTTCTATTTTTGTAACAATCGGCTGAGCCGGAAGTGCACCTTATATGAAAGACTTTTTGAATTTTCTGCATAAATTCTAAACAATCAGTCGTAAATCCAAAACGATTGAACGTAGATAGTTAGAATTCAGTATTTAGGACGATTATACCGTCAAGATGCTCATGTCCTATTTTTATTGAGATTTACCTAGCCGGAAGTGCACTTTACTTGACAGACTTTTGGAATTTTTTGCATAAATACGAAACGATCAGGTGTAGAATATTGAAATTTGGTATTTCAATCTGCTGTAGCATCTGAATGATTGCCTACTATTCTCATAACAATAGACTGAACCAGAAGTGCACTTCAGTATGGGAATTTATTTTCTAATTTTGCGCATAAATTCAGATCTGTTGGTAGTCGTAGAATTTTGGAAATCAGTATTTAGGAATGTTGTAGTATAATGAAGGGGCCACATTCATGTCTAATGCCGTTAAGTGAGGCGTTATGTGACAATTGTCATATTGTCAATGACAATTTTTAAATAACGCCTCAATTTGTTACAAAAATTTCGTCTGACGTCTTTTTTTGTACAATTGTTTTCCCATTGCATACCCATGTCGCCATCTATGTAGCAGATTCGCACTAATTTGTAAAATAGTACGTTCGTCCGACACTTGATTGAAGCGCTCTCTTGGGGAGTCGACGCGTCTGCTTCTTCCTCGCCCTCTTGCTTCCGAGCTGTTGTTGCAGACGTTTGCTTTTGAGTAGTCTTGTGATTTTTCTTGTTGTTCTAAATTTGGTGATTATTTTATTTAATTAAAATCAGTGTTATGATTTTGTAAGTATTTCGTTTATTATTTTGTTCACGTATTCCAAATTTAGTATTATTTTTCTAGTGATTTCGTTTGAGGCGACCCGCGTGGTTAACCTTTTGTTTTCCAAATTTATTTCTTTCATCCTTTATTATTTGTTAGTTTTTTGTGTTCAGCACCTTTTTCCTGCCTTGAAACTTTTATACCAAATTGATATTTTTGTTCTAAATTTATTTTTTTTCTAAATTTTATAATAGCGTCGGCAATAGCCGTTCCGGTCGTAGGAGCTGGTCTTTTCCTCTTTAGGAGGTTATTATTGTTTGTTGTCCTTCCTCGGGAAGATTCGTTTAACTATTTCTGATGTTTTGTATTCAGATTAGTTTTGATAATTATTACTATTGATAGTGTTTCGTACACATGTCTAGTTGCTACCTGCCCTAGTTTACCATAATTTTCCGTCTACAAGAGTAGACATTCCTTTTTTGTAATTTACCGGTTTTTTTTTGTATTTCTGTTTTAAATTTTTTTTACTACCAAACGCGATCAGGCGGATATCGATTCGGTGATACGCGATTTTTTTATATATACACTCGAAGTAATAAAACCTACGAGATTTGTGGCTATCTTCGTTCCTCCCTTTACCTTTCCTCACCTAAGTATGTGTGCTGTATGAATGATTAGTGAAAGTGGTTGATAATAAATAATTTAACTATATTTTGGATCCAACGCGTTGCGGATTTGTCATTCAACAACTCGTAGTTTAGTTTCTTACGTTGTTTTAGTAGTTTTTTGTTTCCAAAGCTTAAAATATTTTGTTGTGGGCTTTAGTTCCCGTTTTTAAGCTGAAAAATCCTACGAGTTTGTGAAGATTGATCCAATTTTTTTAGTAACGAACCACGTTCGTAAATTTATCGACTCGTCGCTAATAAATCCTTTTTCTTGTCCTGCTAGACTTTGTATTTTCTGTGTTTTTTCTTCTCTTTAATGCTCAGCGTAGTTTTTTTTTTACTTTGTAAATTTTTAGTGCACTATTTAAAATCAGACAAATAAATAGCTTACTGATTATTTTATTTAACTTTTACTAAATTTACAGTTTATTCGTTTTTTATTTGAATCTAAATTTATTCATTCAAGTTTAACGCTTCACGTTTGAAGAGAGCTCTCGAATTTTTGTATAGGAACCTCCTGTTTCAGTTGAATTGGATACTGGTTGGGTTGTTTGTTTTCAGTGTAAACTGTTAGGAATCCTAGGGACCAATGGCCACTTGAGACTAGTTTTTGACCAACTTCAAGTTAAGAAAAACATCAACACGTCTACGAATTTAAGAAGAACATTAATATCTCCCGAAGTTGACGACCAAGCGCACGGCCAACCTTAACACCTTCAAGGACCGTTGGGTATTTATCAAAGCCCTATAAGACGCAAGATCAACTTTACTTAATTCAGGGAACGTTCTTGTCTGACGTTGTTTTTGTGGCTACCAATTCGACATCTATCTCCTCTGCCGATACTAGTCTTGAGTTCCGCCTGAAGAGGATATTTAGCTAGTTTTTGTAACGTAATTTTGAACGTCTGTGACGTGCTCTCCAGTTCCCTTTTGGCTGTTGCAGTGAGATTTTTTTTTGTATAATAGCTTCAATCATTTTCGTAAGTTACAAATTTTTTGAATTATAATTTTTGGAATTCTTTGCTTGAAATTAATAATAATTTTATTTATAATTGATTTCGACGTCTATGCTTTATTTCTTTTTTGCTGTCGCTATTGTCTCCCAGAATAGTACCTTTTTCTCCTTTGATCATTTCCTGGGAGTGGCGCCCATTTCCTATTTTTCAGGTAAAATATTTCTGGTGCCCTTATTAATAGCTAGCCTGGGTCTTCACTTTCAAGGTAGGATATTCCATTACTTAAATTTAGTGTCAATCAGCAGTACATTAAGTTTTTGCCACCAAATAGTGAAGAAACATTACCTTTTTTAATTTCCTACTGCCACCTTGGAAATAGGAAAAGGTACAAATTAATGACGTTAGACATAAATGTGGCCCCAGCATAAGAATAATGGCCTACTGTTTCCATAGCAACCGACTTGGCTGAAAGTGCATTTTACTTGACAGATTCTTAGAGTTTCTTGGGTAAATCCAAAACGATTAACTGTGAAACGATGAGATTTTGTGTTTGATTATACAGGGTGGAATGCGAAATTGGGAACACCTTTTTCCTCGGAAGTTATTATAGATACCAAAAAATTGTTCAAATAAATTTTTTTGTTCTCTTAATAAGCTAACTAAATCTGTGTGAATTTGGTGAAAAAAAAAATCATTCTCGTAGATATTGCCATATTTGTACTTTCTTCAAATGGAATCCTCTGTATATTATTGCACTAATGAATAGAAAATAATTTTTGCTTTGAAAAAGTTCAAGGGTTCTTACCTGCTAAACTTGATAGTTTTCGAGATATTAACGAAAATATCTAAATGTTGCTTCACAAAATCAAGTGTGCGTTTAGAACTAAATTTTTTGACAGTTTAATTATTTTGTGTTGTATTTGCGTTAAGAAAAATTGTGTTGTATACACATCATTGATATTTTTGTGTCAATAATATTACTGTTAAGTACGCGGGGAATTACACAACGTTTATATTTTTTAAATTTAAATATTTTTGCGCGCTAAGACATTTGCACATCATCAAGAGTGAAATGCATAGTTGAATTACTATTAAAAACAATGTACAATATAAACAATTTTATGTTCGACTGCATCATAATCATGTAGTTTATGGTTGCATTTAGTGCCCATAATGTGCCACTTAATTGGACTAGGACTTTTACTTTATATAATTGGATGGAACTGTCATTGTCAAAAAAGTCACACAAATAGATTTTTTTTATTAACATGAAATAAATCCAAACAATTAAATCAACATATTATTTATTATGGTAATGAATACTTATAATACAATTGGTATTATCGCGAATATTCAGACCCGAAGATAAATTCTTATTGTTACAAAAACATTTTTCTCTCAATGTTTGTGATTCTTGTTGCCAACACTTCTACGCTTTCTGAAATATCCATTTACTCTTTTCTATCGTATTTATTCTTTTCTACACTTTTTGAAGTATCCATTTATTCCTTTCTATCGTATTTAATCTCTTCTACACTTTTTGTAGTATCTCTTTCTTCTATTACATTGTATTTAATATTTTTGACATCTGCAATTGTAACAATAGCAACACTAGTAAAGCACACCAAGTTATAATTATCGAATTTTTGTATAGGGTATTTAAGAAATATTTTTAGAAGATATCCTGCGTCTTTAGAGCAGTCGAACATAAAGCTTTGTATGTAATTCGTACATAAACAAACTTTATAGACTCGCCTTCCTTATTAGACTCGCTCGCGCTGCTCGCTCGTCCATAACCAGCGGCTCGTCCAATAAAGTTCTATATTATATACTAATTACATAAATAGCTATTATTATCATAGTAGAACATAAAGAAGTACGGAATAAATGTTATCGAACTACACAAAATGTTCAAAATTTCCACCGTTTTCTCGGACACATAAATAAAGTCTTTTCAATAAATTTTGTTTTATATCAACTGTATTCAATTCAACAACAGCTTGTCTTATTCAGTTTTTCAGTTCATCAAGTGTAGCAACAGACATTACATAAATTTTGTTTTTTATAGCTCCCCATAGAAAAAATCTAAAGGCGATAGATCCGGAGATCTTGCGGGCCACGATGTAGGGCCTCTGTTGCCAATCCAGGAATTTGGAAATTGTTGATTCAAATACGCAGTGGTATATCATCCAGATAATCTTGAAATTCATTTTGCAGAAACTTTAAGTATCTCTGTGATGTCAAAATGCCCTCATAGAAATATGGACCCAAAATAGTGTTGTTTATCATACCGCACCATACGTTAATTGAAAAGCGTATTTGAAAATTTGAAATAAATGTTTGACGTGGATTCGTTTCTACTGATTGCCAGTAATGTGAATTATATCTATTTAGTATTCCATTGTTAGAGAAATTTGTTTCATCTGACCATAAAATTGTATCTAAAAAATTAGGCTCTGCAATATTTTCCAGTATTAAGTAATTACAAAATTGTAATCTTCTCACATCATCGCCAGAATGAAGATTATGAATTTTGTAGAATTTATAGGCTTTGTACTTATGCTTTTTCAGAATCTTAAGACATTTGTATGTGTGGTATTTATTTCCAATGCAGCTTCTCTTATTGAATTCTTAGGGTATACATTGAGATATGCCAATACATCAACTTCTAGATTTTACATATACTATCTTACGTGTTTTGTAATTTCTTGAAACTGACCCAGTCCTACACAGCTTCCTCTCTAATTTGAGTAAATACGAATGGTTTGGATAAAAGCGTTCCGGATACTGTTGTCTGTATAATTGCAGAGCTTGTCTCGAATTATTATTTGATAGAGAAAAACATTTTATCATATCTAACTTCTCATTGATTGAATAATCTGCCATTATTAACACCAAATAATAATAGTATGTATGCAACACAATTTTTTGTAGCGCAAATACAATACAAAATAACTCAACTGTCAACAAATTTTGTTCTTAAGGCACACTTGATTTTTAGAACAGCATTTAGATATTTTCGTTAATATCTCAAAAACTATCAAGTTTAGCAGGTATGAACCCGGAAACTTTTTTACAGCAAAAAATATTTTCTATTTATTAGTGCAATAATATACAGGATATTCCATTTGAAGAAAGTAAAAATATGGCAATATATACGAGAATTATTTTTTTTTTTTACTAAAGTCACACAGATTCAGTTAGCTACTGAATCTGTGTGACTTTAGTAAGAAAAAAAAAATATTGGAAGATCTAGAAACTTTATTTGAACAATTTTTCGGTATCTATAATAACTTTCGAGAAAAAAGGTGTTTCCAATTTCGCATTCCATCCTGTATATATCCAATGATATATATGATCAAAGACAAAATTTCATCGTATTATATATATATATATATATATATATATATATATATATATATATATATATATATATATATATATATATATATATATATATATATATATATATATATATATATATATCCAATGATGTACAAGTAAGTCACGTGATGTTCACGTCAGATTTTTTGCTGTTATTTTTATGTATTAGTTCTATTTGAATAATTATAACTTTGTGTCGTATTTGAAAAATATGCCTTTCGATGGAAATATCCACGTATGCCACTGTCTGGGTAATAATAATATTCAACTTTTTTACTTAAAACCTTTTTTCTCATTTGCGACAGTTCAGGAATTATTTACATAATTAACAATCGACCAAAAGCAGTTTCTCGACATTATCTACTCATCTCTGGAAACTTTTCAAAAAACAAAAATATACTTGAGATCGTCTCTTAAACATGCACAAAAATTAAATGTATCTAAATTATTTATGTCTGTATTACATTATGTATTACACGTTATAAAGAATTGTTGTTAATAACTCCTGGTTTTAATTATCAAACATAATGAAAATATGCTTATATACCTAATTCATAATATTCGTTATACAAATTTTCTTCGGTTTTTATCACAGGGAAGTTTTTTTCCCGAGGGTTTTTACCTGAGGGTTTTTTCCGGCGGTTTTTTCCGGGGTTTTTTTCCTGTTACCCACATATAGTTTAACCATAGAATGAAAGTTGACTCTTAAATTAATTTATAGATGTGGGTTTCTTTCAAAACATCTAGCTATTATTCGAATATCAAAGAAAACTAAACTTCATAACAGAATTGTTAGCAAAGATTAGAATTCGAATTTACGCAAGTATCCAACTCAAATACTGGATTAGGAATTACCAAAAATACACTAGTATAACGTGCTTGAAAAAGATGGACGACTACGATATCTACAGGATAGTAGAAAACAAGACAGGCGCGCATTTAAAATATTTTGCATTATTTATTTTGATTTTAACAAAATATGTTGTATATTTCTTGTAGAAATGGTTTAAATGAAGATTCATTTCTATCGGAATCACTAGAAACAGAATACAAATACTAACCTAGAAAATTGTAATCTAAGTCATCTACTATCTGCATGATACTTTGGTAATGAGACAAATGAGTCGTAATACATTCCTGAAACGCAGTGGCTAAGTTGCATATAGTTTAACCATTTAATAAAAGTTGACTCTAAAATTATTTTATAGATGTGGCTTTCTTTCAAAACATTTAGCTATGACTAGAATTGTAAAATAAACTGTCCTTTACAAGAACCCACTGAAATACTGGACTAGGAGTCCCTAGAAATACATCAACATGAATATTCCTAATACCACTGGATTACTGGAGACATTGAAAATGATCTTAGCAATAGGGTGTAAGGGATGTATTAGGACTCATTTGTTTAATCACCAGAGTATCAAGCCGATAGATAACTTAGGTGACAATTTTCAAAGTGTGGCAACCGTGAGTTTCTGGTAATTCCAATGGCAATGAATATTCTTTGTAACCAATTCTACAAGACATATACAACATATTTTGTTGGGGTCTAAGTAAATAATAGAAAATATTTTCATTGCACTCCTGTCTTGTTCTCCACTATCCTGTAAATATCGTAGTCATCAATCTATGTCAAACAAGTTATGCTAATGTATTTCTGGGAATTCCCAATCCAGTATTTGAGTAGGTACTTGCAAAAATTCTCGGCGCCTGAATTCTAATCTTTGCTAACCATTCCGTTATAAAGTTTAATTTCGTTTGAAACTTGAACAAAAGTTAAATGTTCTGAAATAAAACTAAATCTATAAAATAATTCAAGAGTCAATTTTCATTCAAAGGTTAAATCAGACCAAAAATAGTCAAAATGGATTTAGGGATGATCAAAACGGATATATCCATCAAAATCTCGATATGTGAGTTTTTTCGGTCTCACAATACTTCCTTGTACTTTTTCCCAATAAGTAAAAATTGAGGATATCACTATTTTTTCTACAAGACAACAATGTTTTTTTGAAATCTACTGTTTTTTCAAAAAAGTTCAGCCAAACTATCATGTCCTATATTTTGATCAGTAGATCTTATCGCTGCATACCACTTATTAACTCAATGAGATATATAAGTTTTTATCGATTATAATGAATTTCATTTTCACATCGATAGTAAGTTAATGATTGTGTTCCAGAATATCGGCAATGATCTCTGGCGCACAAGTCCTATTATTTGGGTCCCAATTCTATAACTTTTATCATTGATACGCAAATAGAGTGACATATTTTGGACTACCATCTTGCGGCGGTTCTACCGAACTATGCTATATGACGTCATACTTAGTGAAATATGTATCACATTGTATAACCCAGCAGATAGGTGGTGATAGAAACTTATCACCGGTGATGTTTTGATGTTTGAGGTTATGGTGTTTCATATTTTATCTAGAAATGGGTTCGATTCTTAGTTGTGGGCTACAGTACACAAAATTCTTTTCCATACCCCCAACATAAAATGAAAATTCATAATAATTTAAGACAAATATCAATTTTAAATGTTATTTACTTTAATGTCCGATTTTTGTTGTATTTCAATCAAAATTTTTAGTAATGTATGTCCTGTCATTGTGATTTCTGTCAGAAAAATTACTCTAGTTACTTGCTGTAACTAGGCAACTTGTAAATAATATGCCCGAGGGCACTATTTTGAAACATAATTCCCTCGGGTATTATTTGTTACGTAATTACCCTGAAATCAGTGTTATTATGACAACAATAATAAACTAGTCGGACATTAAACATTGAAGACAACACGCAAGACGGCAGCCCAAAATATATCACCCTGTTTGCGTATCACCGGTGATAAAAGTTATAGAATAGGAGCCCAGAGTTTACTTTTTCCTCGTTGAGAAGACTAAAAACTTTTTTGAGAAATAGCATGGGGCATTCACGACTGACTGGATTGGCATTGATAAGCGTCCATCGTGATGTCGAGATTAATCCAGAGATCGTTGCTACGCGATTTATTTCTAATGGTCATTCACGGCAGTTACGTTTGTATGAATGTAAAATTATAATATGATAATCACTATATCTATGGAATCATGTGAGCGGAATCTTGAAATTGTTTATATTTTTCGAGAAATAAGCACATTAACTGAAATAAACAAATGTGATTTTGTGACATTCTATCATATTTCAAGATGCAAAAATTTACATATACTCACCTCCAAGAATAGTCTATAAAACGTACTACTCCAATTTTCAATCATTCCACTGTAATTTCAGATAAACGCAAAAATTTGTTGCAAAAAAACAGAATATGTTTCTTAAAATATTTCGCTTGTTATACTCAACCCCTGCAACCAGCTTGACATTTTCCTTGGAGCTGTCAATATTATCTGTGAGTTACATCGATTTATAATCCTTTACTACCTGTTCTTTTATTAGACATCTTTCTCAGAGCGGTCGAATATGCAAAAGACAAAAATTTATTGTTATGTATTTCATTCTGTTATTTTCGTCTTGCCACTTTCATATAATATCAGAATGATTTTTTATCACAATCACGTGAATGATTTTTATCTATAATTATGATGATGCAAGGGCATTATTACTAAAGGAAATATAGTGCTCATCAATAATGCAGATTTACAGGTGTCCTAGCAAATTTTTTGACAGTGTTGATATTTCAAAGTCTGAGAAAGATATTTTTCCAAGTATTAAACTCGCAATAGATTTAGATTCAATGAATTAAAAAAAAAATGTCTATATTCAAAATTGATATTTTTGATTTCCAACTTTAAGTTTTGATGATAAAATTAAAATAATGAACTCGATTGTTATATGGAATAAACAATCATTGAATAATATAAACATTTCCAACTTACTTATTTTTCAATTTCTCTGAACATGTTGGTCGAAGTATTATATTTTTCGACGAGAAATTCATCAATATTTTGAAAAACTAAATAGTTCAATTTTAAAAATTTACTTGTTCGTAGTCATCCTCAAACATATAAAGTCGTATTCGATACAATTCCAAGGAATATTATTCTCTTCACTGCTACAAGTTTGCTCCATAACATTCCGTTCACAGATTCCTAATATTTAATCATTTAATCCTGTCCTGAGAATATATACAGAAAATATTGTTTTTTGTATACGACGAAAGTATTAATACGACAATTATAAGTACACCACAACATCTTATTGATAAAGCACAAGCAGCTACTCTCGACTTGTTACCTGCAAAATCGAGAGATTTTTTTTAATTTTGTTATGACAAATTTGTAATATGGAAAGTTTTAATGCAGATATTATGAACAATACAGTGTGTGGCAAGGAACAAAACACGATTTCAGCCGAGGGTGACGCCAGCCTTCGCTTCGCTCGGGAATGCAACGCTCACCTTCGGCTGAAATCGTCTTGTTTCGTCCCTAGCCACACAATATACTATTGTTTGTTATCATGCTTTTGCTTTGCAGTTGTCAAAACCGTTACTACGTTTTTGCAAAAACAAAACTTGATTAGTATTCCTGTAGGAAATTATTTCTATTCTCGGCGTCTTCCATTCAAGTTTTCCTATCAAGTATACAAAAAAATAGCATGTTCAACACGAAAGAAAAGTGATATTACTTTGCTCGTGTAAATTTAATCCACTCGCTCGTTATTCTTGCTCGTGAATTGAAACATTGACACTCGTTAGTAAACTCTCACTTTTCTCTACTTGTTAAACAATCTATTATTTAAATATTCCATATGCAAAATTATTTTCATAATCGAATGATAAAATAAAAAAGAATCTCTATTCAAAATAAGAACATTATTGCCGCCTTCCAATTTAACTGGAAGAAATATCATCTTGAAAATATTTTAGTTCAACGAAGCAAGTTTCTAGGCCTTTATTCAACCAGTTCAGAAAAATCTGAAGCAAATTTTGAAACACCTGTGAAAGTATCGAAGTTCATGAACGAAAAAAATAAGAAAAAATTGTCCCAATTTTTTTTTGCATATTTTTTATAAAATGGCTTATTAAATTAGATTATTACCCACATTAAGACCTGGACTTAGCAATTATTATAAATTAGAAATAATACAAGTTTCTAATAGAATCAAGTTTGACTGAAATCATTATAATACATTGCAGGATTATCACTTTCTTAGAAAATCCAGTTGATAATTTATATTATATGTAAGCGTTGATTGGATATTCAATTGAAGGTTTCATTCACAAAATATCTGGTTCATTTCACATCTTGTTCCTAAGTTCCATTTTATAGTGCATGTACCAGAAGCGTGGGGCATATACCGTAGCGCGCGGCTAAATCCGAGTTGGGCATTGTACCTGAGATAATGTCTTACAACCGAAAGGATAGGCGCAATAAGCTCTTCCAGTTGGGCATTTCTCTACCTGCATTTTTCTGTAGGTATATAAGATAGTGAGTTCGAACTTCTTTTATTTGTATTCCGTCAAATTTCAATTATCATACGAGACTCTAAAGCTGTGATACTATTAATTTCTTTCAAACACTAAACGAATCAGCTTGGATGGTTTTTCGGTAAGGTCGGAGACTGCTTTTCTTTTGACAATATTACTTAGCGCCTGCCGTTCAATGTTTAATTCTTCTTCGTAATTATGAACCAAGTCACTGATTATTATTTTAAGACTCGCGATTTGTATATATTTTAGCGGTAACTCAATAATTTTTATTTGTACAACACCATTTCATTCTGTCGTTTGTTATCGAAGATACGCAAAATTTAAAATTGCTAATAACTAGCAATTCCTTTCCCTTTTCACTAACTGCGATTTATTTCCATGATCACTAACTGATGAAACGCAAATATAATATTTTCTTCACTTTCATTTGTTGATGAAAGGAAAGCTATCAATTTTAATGAAGTTTTTTCTAGAACTTTTTAACTTTTGAAGCTATACGTACAATTAGGAAAATGACCAATCAATACATAGTATTAGGAGTAGGCGAAGTTAAAAACTAAATGTTATGGAAAATGTAAAATGTATAAATATTTTGCAGACAATATAATCATACATTTATGGAGGCGGACAGGTACTTGACACAGGTAAATCCGATATCTGCATTGTAGGGGATTAAAATGCCCAACTGGAATACTCAGATTAAGGTACCCTTTACCGAATGCCCAACTAGACTGCAGTGTAGCGCGCAGCTTATAAAAATATTCCTCTTTTTGTACCACTACCGCACAAAGTCAGCTATATCCGAGTTGGGCATTGTACCTGAGATGATCCCTTACAACCGAAAGGATAGGCGTAATAAGCTCTTCTAGTTAGGCATTTCTCTACCTGCATTTTTCTGTATATAAGATAGTGAGTTCGAACTGCTTTTATTCCTATTCCAACAAATTTCAATTATCATACGAGACTCTAAAGTTATGATACTATTAATTTCTTTCAAACACCAAACAGATCAGCTTGGATGGTTTTTCGGTAAGGTCGGAGACTGCTTTTTTTTGACAATATTACTTAGCGCCTGCCGTTCAATGTTTAATTCTTCTTCGTGACTATGAACCAAGTCACTGTTTATCATTTTAAGACTCGCGATTTGTATATACTTTAGCAGTTCATCGATAATTTTTATTTGTAAACCATTTCATTCTGTCGTTTGTTGTCGAAGATACGCAAAATTTAAAATTGCTAATAACTAGCAATTCCTTTCCCTTTTCACTAACTATGCGATTTATTTCCATGATCCCTGAATATTAAATAACTGATGAAACGCAAATGTAATATTTTTTTCACTTTCATTTGTTGATGAAAGCACAGCTATCAATTTGAATGAAATTTTTTCTAGAACTTTTTAACTCTTGAAGCTATACATACAATTAGAGACATGATCAATCAGTACATAGTATTAGGAGTAGGCGAAGTTAAAAACTTAATGTTATGGAAAATGTAAAATGTATAAAGATTTTGATTGGCAACATTGTTTTTGGAAAAAGTAGTTGCAGTTAAATAAAGTGATCAAATTTTGATAAAAAACACGGTGAATTTTGAATTTAAAACTCAATTGCTTCAATCAAAGTGTTATATTTTTATCTTTGCTGCAGAATAATAATAACTTATTGGTGAATTAACTAAGTTAAAGTGTCTCAGTAGCTCCGAAGGTCAGTTTCTGATAGTCTTAAGTCAGTAATTTAATTAACAATAATCGTTGCGTTATACGTTTCTACTTGATATTGGTCAGTGTTACCAACTATAGCAAAATTTAAAAATTCAAAAATGGCCTCGCTCGACGAAATAAGGGAATTATTACAGCCCATGAACTCTAATATTGAAAAAATGCAAACATCCCTCCACTTAATAAACAATACATTATCTGATACATCCGAAGATCATGAAAACAAATTTCTTCAACTTGAAGAAAAAATTCTAATGCAGGATAAGAAAATTGATTATTTAGAATCAAAGTTAAGAGAAAGAAACCTTATATTTTACGGAATAAGAGAAGATCAGTCTGAAAACTTGGAAGAAAAGTTGTTAGAATTAATTAACATCAACCTAAAATTGCAGCATATATCAATAAACAGTATAGAGTTCACAAAAAGACTTGGGAGATCATCCAATAATAGAATAAGACCAATACTTATTGAATTCAACTCAAAGAGAATTAGAAACGAGTTACTTAAAGGGGCTAAAAGCTTAAGAGATTTGAAAATTTACGTAGACCAAGATTATTCACCGAAAGTTGTTGAAGAAAGAAAAATACTCAGAAAGCACTTGCAAAAAGCTAGGGCTGAGGGGCTTACAGCAGTTTTAAGACGAAATCTGCTATTTATAAACAACGAGAAATACACAGTATCAGATCTTGAAGAAGATCTTAGTAATGATAACCTACCTAGAAGAAAATCACTGTCTTTAAATGACCTGAACACAAAAAATAGTGTAGAGTTGGAAGAAAATGAATGTTTTGAAGGTACCTCTCAACAATATGATGCAATTAAAACACAAGCTGCAATTGAAAACAGAGGTGCATCGACATCAACACTGCAATCGAAGGAGAAAGTATTAAAAGTATTAAAACAAAATGATACCAAGAGTGGCCCTCTCGACAGACATTTTTTAATACAAACAAGATCCAGAGCACAAAACACACCAAAAAAGTTCAGAGCAAAGTAATTTCGAATGATGATAAATTTGATAATATATTATTTTGGAATGTACAGGGTTTTAACAATTTATTCAATCTTAATATTCAGGAAGAAAATGTTTTGTTACGTCATAAAATTATATGTCTGACCGAAACTTGGTTGAATCTCGAATTAAAGAAAAATCCTATATTTCTAGAAAACTTCAACATATATGGGCAAAAAGCAACGAAAAACGCCAATACAGGCAGAGCGATTGGAGGAATTATCATTTTCTCATCCTATCCTAACGAAAACATCACAGTGATAGAAAAAGAACTACACTGGATATTTCTAGAAATCAAAAATAGTATACAAAACTGTATTCTTGGCGTGTTTTATTTCTCTCACTCGTTCGAATACTCTATCTTAGTGGATTTATTCACGGAAAGCTTGAGAAATCTTTTACAGCAATATCCTGATTACTCATACATTCTCGGCGGAGACTCTAACGCCCGAATTGGAGAAAAGAATCAAATAACTGAAGGATTTCCTATTAACAGCCACTGGAACGCTACCAGATCTGCACATGATAAAATAATAAATAAAAAAGGTCGAAATTTAACAGACGTTTTTGTGGAAGAGAATTTTGTTGTACTTAATGGGAGGTCACGCAGTGACACACCTGCAAAATTTACCTATCTTGGAGCAGTTGGGAAAAGTACAATAGATTTGGTATGGACTGATCTTAACTCTTTGCAATTCGTACTCGATCTTACAATCATTAGTGATATTTCTATTTCCGACCACTTTATTTGTTCGATAAAAATCGCAAACATTAATGCCTACGTCGAAGAGAAATCAGAACAAACAAATACAGAGATAATCAAGACTACTTGGGGCCCACAAAAAGCAGACCAATATAAAAATAATTTTCAGATGAAGCAGCACGATATAACCAAATTAAATTCTATACCTTATTAAAAACGGAATTGTAACCGTTTCCAACAGCATCGAGATCGTGAAGAGATATACAACTAACTATAATATTAGCAAACCGAAGAAGAAACAATGGTTCAATGATGAATGTAAAGCACTTAGAAACACTGTAAAGATAAAATTAAAAATTTGCAAGCAACATAATTTCACACAGGAGAAACTTCAAATATATGTCGAACCGAAAAAAAAATACAGAAGATTTATGAACCAAGTGAAAAAAAGCCATAAACAAGACGTTAAAAATAAACTGGAGAACATAAATAACCAAAAAGAATTCTGGCATACAATTAATTCTTTGCAACGAACAAAATATGCATTAAATCCTATAAATTTGAGCACCTGGACCAACTTCTTCAAAGAATGGCACAACAGCAGAATAGTAAACGATCAGACCTACTTCGATGTTTTCCATCCGAAATAACATCTATAGAAATTAACGTTGCGCTAAGAAGACTCAAAGCAAATAAATCCCCAGGATTAGACAACATAATTTACGAACAACTTCAGAATTTACCTTCTAAATGGCTCGAATACCTAAAAACATTATTAAATAGCTTTCTTAAAGAGGAAGACTTACCCCATGACCTAAAAACCATCAAAATAACACTACTCTACAAAAAAGGAGATCGCTTAAATGCGAATAACTATAGAGGAATTGCTGTCATCAATTCTTTAACAAAACTATTCACTTTTATTTTGAACCAAAGAATACAAACGTGGGTTGAGAGCAAGAACATCTTACCCGAAGCACAATCTGGGTTTCGAATAAGAAGATCGTGCTTAGACAATATTTTTGTTCTCAGTTCAATCATCCAATCATCATTCTTGACTAGCAGGCATGGAGTATACGGTATTTTTATTGACTTCCAAAAAGCCTTCAATTCTGTTCCACACGGAAAGCTATGGCACAAGGTATACCAAGTTGGAATTAGCGGTAAGGTTACAAGACTACTTAAGAACATTTACGAAGGAGCTACATTCAAAGTTAGCGTAAACAATGAGTTATCGGAAGAAATACAAATATCTAGAGGAGTCCTGCAAGGTGAGTGCACCAGCCCGATATTGTTTGCTATTTATATATCTGATCTCGAAGTCTTTCTCAGAGACAATAATCTTTCTGGCTATTTTATATACAAAAAATCAGACATTATCAGCCTTATTCATAGTAAGCATGATAGTCGGCGACTAGAACCGATCTAAGTAGTCCTGACTAAGTACGGAACTAGAGTTATGTATTCATAGTTCAAATTTAGACTAGTATTAACTAGTTCGAAGTTAGTTCGCAACATCCATTTGGTCTTGGTTGGTTTTTATACGGCACATGCGCATTAGTACATGAACTGTCAAAATTTTCATTGCCAAGTACAATAAAGCAAAATGTTCATGAACTAATTAATTATTTTTCATTTTATTTTGTAATAAAGTTGATTTTTTATTTTTTATCCAAGTAATGCAGTTCATTTTTCTATTCTTTTTATATACACCGTGAATAAAATGTATGTAAATTTATCTTTTTGAATTTTTGAATGAAATTGATTTTCATCGATACATTCAGTAGGCAATTAGATGGAAGTAAAAATAGATGCTATTTTACACACAATTATATTTTTCGCATGCTAAAAATTATCAAACGGAATGCGTTATCAATACGAAGCATGATATATTTGAAAAAAGAATTAAAAGAAATTTGTTACAAAAACTTATAAACGAAAACTAAATACATAAATAAATCACAATTCATTGAATTTAACGAATTATTAATATAAAGCGAACTATCTAAAATAATAAACAACTTATCTGTGAATATTTTTAAATTCTATTTTATAATATTTTTCAAACGGATTTACATGTATTAAATAAACTTTTTTAGATTCCTACGATGTTCTACATTATTTATATTTTGTATATCGTTTGCATTATTCATAATATCATCTATTTTTCACAACAAACACGAAACAAATACAAAATTATAGGTTAGTCCGCGGTTAAACTATGGCAGAAGCAGATCTATATATAGTCCGGACTTAGTTCGGTTTTAGTCTCGGACTGAAGTTAAGTCCGCTCTATGAATAAGTTTAACGTTAGTACTAGGATCATCTTTCTTTAGTACGGCTCAACTTCTCTATGAATAAGGCTGTATATCTTTACAATACGCAGATGACCTAATGATTCTAGCCCATAGTCAGCCTGATATACAAAGAAAATTGAATGCACTAACTGAATACTGTTACTTGCACGAACTTAAAATAAATCCGGAAAAGACCAAAATTCTGCATTTTCATGTGGGAAGATCTCTTAAACGGAGTATGAAACATGTTTGTCAAGGCAAGGAAATTGAATTTATGAGCAAATACACATATCTTGGAATTACGTTTTCGTCTTCCGGTCTTTATAATGAAAATACCTTAGAAAAGCTATCTGCAAGCAGAAAAACAGCTGGAGCCATCAAAAATGCAATGTTGAAAGCACAAGTGCATAGCTGGGAAACAAATCAAAAATTATATAAAACAGTACTTATTCCAGCGTTACTATACGGGTCAGAAGTCTGGGGACTATTTCAACGTGCTAATATCGAAAAAGGTCAAGCACAATATTTCAAATCTTTGTTTAGTTGGCAAAAATCTACGCCAAATTACATTGTTAGAAGAGAGACGGGCTCTAGACATATTGAAACATTAATTCTTGAGAGAACTCTCAATTTTTGGCACAAAATACTCTTAATGCCCGAGGAAAGATACGTGAAAATGTGCTATAACAAATTACTATCACTAAACAACGCTCCATCAACCGATATTTCTCATGAAAAGCAAGCTCAACACAACTGGACCAGAAACATACAAGCAATACTCACAAAATCAAACTTTAATTTAGTATGGGAAAAGCAGAGCTGCGTGGTTTTAAAAGCAGAACTTAAAAATATAGTTTTATCATACAACGAAATTCTATACGGAGAAGATAGTGCAAGAATTCTCAATTCTTCCTACAATCCAAATTACCATACGTATATCACAAGCCACAACTATTTCTCCCTTGATATTCCTTTCAAATTCCAAAAACTATTTGGACAACTTAGAACAGCAAATAGAGATAACTTATACCTTTATCAAGATGGGACTTGTCATATTTTCAAGACGGAAGAACTCTGTAGCATATGCAATACCTACTAAGAAGACGATCTAAACCATTTCCTTTTCACTTGTCCTATTTATAATCCTATCAGAAAGGAGTATCTAAACAAACACATCTCTTCTGGGGACCGGAACATTGCCAACACGGATCTACTAGCTGCTCCAACCAAGGAAAAATTATTCAATATCTTCAATTTTGTCAAAAACAGTTTAAAAATTAGAGCATTCGCAATGAATATGTAAAGGAAACACAAATATATTATCATATACAATAATTATTTTATGTATATCAAATTATCAATTTTTTGTATAAATGTCAAATGTTGTCAGTCTATTTGTATGGAATTTCACTTCCTTAGCGAATAAAATTATTATTATTATTATAAATATTTTGCAAACTTATAATCATACAGTCATGGAGGCAGATAGGTACTTGACACAGGTAAATCCGATATCTGCATTGTAAGGGATTAAAATTCCCAACTGGAATACTCAGATTAAGGGACCCTTTACCGAATGCCCAACTAGACTGCAGCGACAAAGTCGGTGTGCGTCTAGCGCGCGAGCTACCTGTGGTATACCTGCACTCGCGACCTTTTTTATGCGCTCAAACAAAAAATAAAAATGCACTTTGTTCTGCAATTAATTTTATTTTTCAATTTATCAAATAATTTAGGAAAAGGGGATTTCAGCCTTTTTTGAATTTTTTTTCTAACTTAATCCATTCATAATATACCTAGCTATATAGTACGGCCGCATAGATATGATATGTTATGCAATCTATGAATTATTGAGACTTATATACTCAATCTATAATCAACATTCTCATGTTTTCTCTTTGTTATTTCATAGATTTTTGATGAGTAGAGAACAAGATTGCACCTGATATTTATATCAATCAGGTTAATTAGCCACCCCTCTTGTAAAATCAACAGTACAAATTAACAAGGGAGGTGGGCATGGATTGAGAGAATAAGTATAAATAGTAATTGATTGCGTAACATCTCATGACAATGGACTATTTTTTAAACAAATAATTTGTTCATAATTATTTAATCAACCCTCCAAAAAAAACAAAGAAAAATGTTGCCGTACCATATACTTATGCTTATATTGTATACCAATGTATACTATGAGTTTGGTTCAAACTAGAACAAAAATTCAAAAACGGCTAAAATCCTCTTTTCTGTTGTTATTTGATAAATTGAAAAATAAAAATATTTGCAAAACAAAGCGCATTTTTCTGAGCTCATAAAAAAGGTCGCATGTGCAGGTATACCGCAGGTAGCTCGCGCGCTACTCGCACTGTACCCTAGCGGCTTTAAGGGGCGCGTTATAGTTGGGCCAAATTAATCCTCAGGTACTAATCCTACCTTGTAGTTGGGCCAGAATCATACAACCGAGGGATTAAAGCTATTCTCGGTAGTGGTGGCTGGTATTTTTGGGACGTGTAGGATATATTTTCTATTTTTAGATCTTGAATAAATTTATCTAGTTTTTACTCATATTTCAAACATGGGAGGTGTGAGTATCGTATGTTGAGTGAAAAAGGCGATCAGTTAATAATTGTGAATAATTTCAAGTTTTGTGTGGCAAATTCTTTGCAAAATGGAACTGTACACTGGAGATGTGTGAATAAAAAATTGAAGTGTCCTGCAAAACTTTACACGACGGCTGAAAATTTTGCAGAAGTTCTACAATTCAAGTTAAATCATAATCACGGAGAAGACACATCCCTACCCAGACAAATCTTAAGTAATAGTTTAATATGAAAAACCGGCAAAATTATTGCACACGACATTCAGAGCAAATCCAGCTATTTCAAAGGGCATAAAAAGTGTGACAAATTTATATGTATGTGTTTGACTGTACCTATATGAATGTATATGTCGCTGTACCTATATAAAAGTATATATGACTGTACCTATATAAATGTATATTTCAATGTATATGTTATATGTATGTGTTTGACTGTACTTATATGAACCAAATGTACAAAACAGTTATGAAATAAAAATATCTACTTCTGTCATACAGTATTTTATTTTATAACCTTGCTAAGTGATCAGATGCTGGCATTTGGCCCAACTATACTGTGAGATTAGTTGACCCTTGGGATTGAAAAAATTCTAGCAGGTAGGCTGGCCCAACTATACGACTCCGGCTTTGAGCGGCTTTTATACACTGAACTAAAGATTAAGTTCAGGTACTATTCGAGTCGGAGAGAAATGAACCCAAAACCTATGTCATAAATCTTTCTATTAGGAGAACTCCCTGCTTTTGAATAAACTCAAATATAGACTACCAAATGATTGAGCAAGATATTTGGGTTGCATACACTGAAAACTCCTTGTTCGAGCTGAACAGAAATAAAATTTAGGTAAACGACACCCTTAAGTGTAACGCAAAATGCGCATCACAATCGTTGCGGTCGTTTGGTGGAACGTACCCTAAGTGGGTGAAAAGTCATGAATAGTTATAGAATAGGTACTCTGAGGTTTGGTTGGATTGTACTAAGGACTAAGCATCGGTAACATCTGATGGGATTCAATTCAATATAATGTTGCAATTCTGTGCAAATTCATAAGTCTTACAGCTATATAAATCTATAAGAAACTGATAAAAATGCATCGACTATTGTTGATTAATGTCAATTTGTCCATAAGAATGTTAGGTTCATTGATTTGTCAATAATTTGCGAATTCATAAATTAAGACTTATAGACTTACACATAATTGCAACATAAGTCTTATCGCTTTCAGTTTTTCAGATACCACTGACATCTTATCTTGAACATTGAATGATAATATCTTATCAGAAATTTATAGTATCTGACAATACTATGTACCTATTCATAACATGTTTTTGAACGCAGAAAACACATTAAGTGTATTCAGTTATTTTTGTAACAAGTATCTTTATTATTTATTTGACCTTTATTTATGTATTTCTCAACTTTCTATGATAATTTATGAAATATTTCTATTTCCTTGAGAGAACTATTTTCTCAGATACATTTATATTTTGAAGTTATGTAGCTAATGAGTCAATTTAAAAGAAGATTTTTGTCACTGTAATTTTTTTTCAGGCTGCTTTAAGAGTTACAACTTACAACACTTACCTATATTTGGTTCCAAGATCGCGAGTTGGATTGATTGTGGTTAAATAGATAATTTATCAGTTAACGGTATCAGTTGATCAATTTTAAGTATCATTGTTGTCCAATTAAATTGTTTATATGACTATTTATTCCCTAACTTTTGGTTGT
Source organism: Dromius quadrimaculatus (assembly GCA_963989225.1). Classification (NCBI taxonomy): domain Eukaryota; kingdom Metazoa; phylum Arthropoda; class Insecta; order Coleoptera; family Carabidae; genus Dromius; species Dromius quadrimaculatus. Next base: position 32,470,434 of record OZ022328.1, on the reverse strand, counting down.
TTTAGTTCAGGTTAATTTACCTCCTGTTAATGAATTTGGGCCGTTTTTAGTATTTTTACGATCTATAATTACTAATATGTAAATGCAAATTAAATTGTTGGTTAAATTTAGATTCAATATATAATAAAATATGCTTTCACAATACATGTTTAACATGTAGTTTATCGTAAGCAACTTTTCTCTCAGTATTGCATCATAGACAATTCTTTAAATAGAAGATAACTTACAGTATGCTAAAATTACTGTTGCATGGCAACGCATATCTGATATTAACCTTTTGTTTCAAAAGAGTGTTATATATGTATCAAGTATGATACACAATTAGTTTATTTTAGAATGATTATAATAATGTGCATTTCATACATGACTTGTGATGTTAAAGCACGTATCAATAAATCATACCTTGAAGCGTTGTTTGACTGCCAGATGGATTTCTTGGTTAGGTACGCTACACGTGGAGATCATATACCGGTACAAAAACTAGTCAGCAAACTGTCAAACTTCGACACTAACTGCACTACTAAAAGTTGTAAACCAGACCCCAGACTTTGTGCAGCACGGACTTGGAAATAAGTTTTGATAATGCTGGATAACTATAGTTCGATTTGTAAGAGAGTATATATGCCAATACCTATTGAACGTTGACGTTGACTGAGAAGCGATACCCTTCAATGATATCGTATGTTATTTGATAAGTTCAAGTTCACCTTAGAGAACTGATCGAATAAAGTCTCTAGATTTGTTGTTATACGGGAAGTTGAGTAGATATTGAGATGATAGATTTTGCGCATGTGAAATAATAAGTGGCCAGGTATGCAATTTCGGACCTCACTAATTTATGTTAAACTAGAACTGTGGACTTCTGAAAATACAGGTTATATAACACATGTGAATATAAAATATTTGACAATTATTAGAAAAATATTACACACTACTTGTCTATGTGGAGGCAGTGGAACAGTTATAATTATTTGAATCAAGTGTAGGTACATAAATGGTTGGAGAAAGAAATATCAACCTATGGCCTGTCGAAGATACAAGTATGTGTGTGCATGCTTGATGAGAAATGAAAAACTATTACCCTGATGGGAAAAAGTAATCTGACATGTAAATTGAATCATCAGACCAAAGTCTGGTTGTACTATCTAAGCTCATCCACAGTTTGATTAAACTAGGTTTATTTCTTATGGTTATAATAAAATTATTTTAGCAATATATTGTACCTACCCTAGTAAATAAGCTCGGTTCAATTTACTGTAGATAAGCTTCGGACCTCAACTCTGTTGACACATTTGCCTCAATTATCATCACCCAATACTAAACAACGTCAGCCTTATTCATAGATAAAAAAAGGTCTATTTCTAGATCTGTTTAAACTATAATTCATAGATGCTAGTTTAAATGTTTTAAATCCAAGCTATCTGTCAAAAATGAAAAGCTGAAGTGACATGTTAACATAAAAGTGTATATTTACTTTTTTTGTATTCTGTGAATAGGATTATGAATATAAATGATATTTACTGTATTAAATTATGTCATATTTCGATTAAAATAAAAAGAAACAAAAATGAGTTCTGCAAAATATGACCTGAAACTTTTGCTCTATCCGAGTTGGGCATTGTACCTGAGATAATCCCTTACAACCGAAAGGGGAAGCAACTCGTTCAATATAAATCCACTCAATATAAACGCCATTTCCAGTCAATATAATCCCACTCAATATAAATATTCCCCCACCACATGTCCACTCGGTATAAAATACATCATGTCCAGTCAATATAAATCCGCTTCCATATGAAAGTTCTCCGGAAGCAGCTCGTTCAATATAAATCCACTCAATATAAACGCTATTTCCAGTCAATATAATCCCACTCAATATAAATATTCCCCCACCACATGTCCACTCGGTATAAAATACATCATGTCCAGTCAATATAAATCCGCTTCCATATGAAAGTTCTCCCACCACAATGTTCGTTCAATATAACCCCACTCGATATAATTGAAAAATCACCGTTCAATATAAAATACAGCATGTCCACTCGATATAATCCCATTCGATATAAATGTTCCCCCACCAGAAGTCCACTCAATATAAAACACAGCAAAACCATTGAATATAAATTTTCACGTAGGTCCCAGTTTGCTTCGCGCAAAGCTAAACATGCTGATGTACAGTCGCCCAGTTAAGTTGTGTACCAATCTGTCTTAGTAGAATCATAAATACATATTATTTGGAATAAAACTAAAATTCACGAAGTTTTATAATATCCTCCATCCATAAAACGTAAAATTAAGTTTTTCAACACATTTGTTCTCGTATACTACTATAGTCACTTACTTTGTCAGAAGAAGAACGAAATTGGATCAATTATCTCTTTTCAATAATTGAGGAAGAGTGTAACAATGTAAGTGAAATAATATACATACTTCAGTGGCAATTTCATCATGGACTTGCGCTATATCTGACCTTCAAGGCTTCGCCTTTCTGTCATATAACAAGCCCCGGCTGTAATGAAATAATTTCCACCATAAATGTATATACTAATATATTTCGAATGTAAGCTAAATCATACAGAATAATAAATTATTGAAAACACTTCGCACAAGAAAAAAATCACGTCCGCTAGATGTCTCTACTAAACGTAAACAAATGGCGACGGAATGATGGTAAAAGTCCATGGCAACAAATGGAATAAAATTAATTTTTAGTGGAAGTAATAGTTACGTTTCACTTTTCACGTCATTTATTCCATCCTCATATTCATAAAAAAAACTGTTATTTGTTGCCTGGTCAAGTCACTGTGATTGTAATAAGCACCGTTTTGTCCCGTTGACCTCGTCCTTGTTATGAGTATTTTGACAGCTGTCTCATCGCTCAATTGCCCTATATCGTGCTTCCGCCTACTGGATTCCTTCATCACCATCTATTTTTTTCGTGCCTTAGGCAACCCTTCCGTCATTTGTATATGTTTGGCTGAAGAATTACCCAATTGAAGTCGAAATGCGATATTCTTTGAGTAACTAATTAATCTCTTACTTAATTGAAAAGCTGTACTTAACAGTTTGAACGTCTTGCCAACGGTCATTTTAAAAGAGTGTCTTGCAGAGAATTTTTGTGCTTGCGAATCATGATTACTACTGGGCCAAAGTTTTAATCACCTTGTGTGGATTTAAATTTGCGTCCAATTTTTTTATGAATTCACTGCAGATTAGAAGAAAGAAATGATAGAAGCAAATTTGTATCATTTGACTCAAGTTTGCACATTTCTTTCGGACTTAAAATTTAATTTTTCTCCTTACAACTGGCCATTAATTAAATAGTATCAAATCTTCTGTTGATAATCTTCAGATAGACTGAATTTTGGATACAGCTACCGTACATTTTTGGTAATACCTACATTTTAAAAAAAATGTTATGTAGTCTTTGAACTTAAATTAATGTATTTTCCTGATACAGCTCTTACAAGATGTAAAATAGAGATATCAAGCAGATCTTGATCATGAATATTCTTATGTAAGAAATCAAATATTGTTTTATTATTAATATGAAATTTTAAAAGATGATATCAGAAATAATATAGAATATTTTGAAAAAAAAAAATGTTACCACCAATTTACTTTTAATATTTTTAAAATTGTTTTATACGCTTTCATTCGCTACATAACTTTCTAAACTATTTGAGCATTCTGCACATTTAATTTTTGTTTTCAACTACTTCACCACAAATCCATTTATATATGAAATGATGTTAAGTGATTCTTATGGGTTAAATATGTTCAGAATCTGGTATTATCGATTTCAAATCATTGTCATCTTGCCAAATAACGCGTAAGTTGTACGATGAGTTAATATGGTCTACGAATATTATTTTGATTTTTGAATAAGACAAAACAAGATATTAATGTGTTTTGAAAGTAATTAGTTTCCCCTGATATATATTTAAAACTCAACATGTTTCAAAATATCTTCTAGTTACTTTGAATTGCCTGCATGACGGATTACTATAAAAAACATCTAGAGATATAGCTGAAGATAAAATTCCAAGATGATCTTGTAGTACAAGCAGTAAGGTCCAAAGTTATCCCTGAGTTCTAAAATTTTTCTGAACGTCTTTCTGACATTAAAATTATCTGAAATATGTTATTTTATACATCCTAAATGTTTCGTTCATCATCCGAATAGGAAAAAAAAATATAACTTTATAATATGTACATAGTTCATCAGGAATAATATTTTATGCTATAAGAGCCGAATGATTGTCACTATTTTCCAAGACGAAACTGGCTGCATTTGACGAAGGCAATGGCGAAGCACAAAGTGAAGCTTCGTGCAGCCAACTCCACTCGTAACAATAATGACGATTGTTCAGTTTCCGTGTTGTATACGATACTTTTTGTAGCAAGTGCATTGAAATACCCCATTACTCAATTTTTTTAATTTATTTCATTGTTTGAAACTATATTTTGTATCAAGTGGACCGGAAGTACCCTATCACTGAAATGATTTCAGTTACAATAATTCTGAATTACAAGCTATTTGTCAGTTGCGTCATTTGTCATTCGTTCATCAATTATCGTAAAAATATTTGTGCAGTTCAAAGATTCAAATTTGTATCTACTCAGATAATATGTGAATATATCTGTTGCTTTTATTTTCCTGCATTCATTTCCAGCAAACTTATTTTGAATTCTGTATTCAACGTGAATGAACCATGTTTGCATTTTGGCCAATCAGAAGGCTTTAACCGTAGTCCTATAAGAACACTTGAACCGTTCTCAACTGAAATGAACTATAATATTTATTAACTCCCTGTCAACAGGGAGTTAATAATAATTGTCTCCATGCCTTGAACTGAGAACTTTCGAAGCAGAATTTAGTTCATTAATGGATACTTTTGGTGTGCGTGCTACAGTTTTTATATTAGTAATATTGAACTAGTCAATTTGTTTATAAATAAATTATAGACAAGTGACTAGAGAAGATTTGTAACGACCATAACGCGTTATGGCAATTTTGTATTTGCCACAATGCGTTCTGGCTGTTTTCTAATTGTAATAACGAATTTTGGCGTTTAAATAAATGTCATACACTGCTCTAACTATCGTTGAATGAATTCTGAAGTTTAAAATCGCTCTCTATCCTCGAAAATAACTTATTCTTGAACCCAAACTCAGTTATAAATTATTTTGTCAGATTATCAGAACAAAAACTGTTATTCCACGTGTTACTAATTTATTAGTGCCGACTTCGCACTGGTGGATATTAACATGTATTTCACATTTTTGTTCAAATATTCAGAGCTTACTTAAGGTGAAACATCATTCGGAAATACTAGTTGTCTCTGTCTAGTCTAATCTTGTTTTGGAGTAAATGAGGCTTACGGAAGGTCAGTGATTACGGCGGGATACACAATAATTCAAATTTGGCATTTTAGAAGAAAAACATTTTATAGAGCAATTTACTGAAATTAATGCTCGCATACAAAATAATTTTTCAAAGGCATAAGTTTTGATGAAATTATTCATAATGAGAATATGAAATTATAATATAGAAATGTCCCAAAATTCACGCTAGAACTAATTTTGATAGAAAACAGGTCTTAATTAGAAAATTATGAGTTTTTCATTGAATCATAAAGAATAAGGTAAAGTGGAGGGTTATCTTATTTTGATAGAAAACTGGTTTCAAATTGAAAATTATGAATTTTTTATTGACCCGTAAATTATACAGTACAAGGATTATGTATGGAATATTATATAGAGCAAATGATCTCCACGACTTTTTCTCTTGATTATCATGTCGCGACAGCGAGCACCATTAAATGTTTTTGCCTGATCGGCTGTTTCTTCGAAGAAGAATGGCTCGATGCTGCCTCCAGCCCAAAATTTGTACCAGACAGTGACACGTTATGGATGCATTTGTTTCTCAACAATCACTCGTGAATTTTCTGGATCCCAAATGCGACAATTTTCATTACAGTTCATTTCAGTTAAGAACTGCCTAAAGACGTAAATGCGAACACAATTCATTCACAGTAAATGCAGGATATAAAAAAAGCTGCTTGGAAATGAATTGAAGAAATAAAAGCAACAAATATATTCACATATTACCTGAATAAATACAAATTTGAATCTTCGAGCTGCACAACTCTATGATAATTGATAAACGACTGACAAATGATGCAAGTGACAAATAGTCAAATACGATTTTTCTGCTATTGTAAAATTGGATCGTATTTTAGGCAATCTGAAGACTTAAATTGTAGTGCCATAAGAATGCTTCGACCGTTCTCAACTGAAATGAATTATAATTATAGAACTAAATACAAAATAGACAATTCTGTATATGGGAGAAAACCATTCCAGTCATTTAATAACTATTACTGACCTACTAAATTGTTTTTTAATTTTCTAGAGCTGACTCTTGTGATTTAAATTTAATTTGTTCTTTCTGCTTTTGGGGAAATATAGTTCTTTTGTTGCAAAATTCAACTTCAAAACTAAGATATTGATAACTCCAAATTTTTATCTGTACAATCTGTAGCATTCAGGATCTGAAAGAAAGAAATTTCACATATTCAAATTTAAATGTACTTAGTCTAATAAACTTACTGCAACAGTATTATATACAGCTTCTTCATATTTCTCGGAACAGAAAACGTTCTTCTATATTCTATAAAGCACCGAATACAAGATACATTAAAAATATCTACAAAACGGAATAAAGCTAGGTTAGGTAATTTTTTTATTTTTTTTCGTGGTTCCATATTCGAGGTACAGCAGCACACCACAGCAATAGAAAGCCATACACACATCACTAGAAAAATTTATAAATATTCACCAAAAATTCTGGAGGATGTATAGATTGATATTATTTCATTATTTATGGTTGCTAAGATTCAGACAAATATTGCAAAAAAAAAGCTCATGATTTTTGAATGATGCAAATATACTTTTTTTGTTTATTTGATGTTTCTTTCTAGTAAAAATCTATGATTTAAACAGAAAAAAAATATCTTTTTAAAAACTATTGTTTCTATTCCTTTCAAAAAGATATATTACCTCTGGAAAGCTTTTATTCACTAAATGAAACTGATTTTGTGAAAATTAATTGACACAATTTTAATAGAGAATAAAAAAAGGATAGAAAGACATCAGAGAGGTACCCCAAATATCGGAAATTTTAAGTCTAAAATTTTGTAGTTGGTATAAAAAAAAAATTGTCAAAAGATATTAATAATTAAAAGTAGAAACTATTCCCACAGCATTCTAAAAAATTATGTTATCTATAAGTGTAACAAATTTTGTCCCAAAATACTGGATAGTCCTGGAGAAATTGACATTTTTAGCACGTTATATTTTTCTCTCGAAAATGTATCTAATATTTTTTATGAAAATTTCATATGATAACTACAAGCTCAATACATATATAAATGTAGGTATATATACTTTTTCAAGAATAATCGTTAGAAAAATATCTGAGTTTTAAGATTTGCATGCTACTTTTATACGTTAGCACTAATTATATACGAGATTTATTGCAGACTCAATGCAACTTTGACAGATTGTCTAATTTTTGATAGGCACATCACTAAAAAATTTGTTGATCTATCATAAAAAAGTATTCATCAAAAGTATTGCTACAGGAATCATCATTTTAAATTTCGCGCTAAAATAGTTCTTCCGGGTGATGTTTCACCTTGAATAATATAACATAATCATGAAGAATGATACTATGACTCTCAAAAATTGTTGATTAGTGCGTTGATCTATGTATGAATAGTGTCATTAGTATTTAATGGAATAAATCGCTGGAGATAAAAGATTATATTACAGCACACGCAATGTATGGAATTTTATTGATCATCCTTTTTCATCTTGGGTTACATTGTTGAAGTTTTCGTAGGGTTCCTTTTTTTTGAAAGTAAAGTATAGGTCATGTTACTTAAGAGATAAAATTGAGCTCTACTAATTTTATTTATTACAAATTGGAATACAAATTTTTTTCTCTTTATAATATTGGTATGAATAAAAGATAATTTCAGGAACATTCACATAAGCACCTGCAACAACTATAGAAAGTTTAAATTTATAAACGATGCTCGAACGGACGAATACCTCTCGAGCGCCACCTATTTCTCGTTCATAATTTATAATAAACAAAAGAAAAAATTTCTTGAAATCTTATATATCGTGGTCTTGTTAACTGTATATGTGAGAAAGACTCTAGCAACCACATAATTTCTGGATAAATTTATATTAAAAAAAAAAAAGTTTTTGAAGATAACACAAGTGGCTTCGAAGCTAGTAGAAACTGAAAAATAAAAATAAAAATTTTCACTTACTGCATTCCGTAAGTTTTCCTTCCCATTAATCAAATTTCCAGTCAATAAGTACATATTTCCAAAAAAAAGTTACTTTACAATAGCCTCACTTTATGAAGGAATAATTTGAAAACACTTCTTTTCAACGGAACTTTATCCTGTCATATGGTAAGATTAAACAATAATTAATCGGAATTTCTAAATTGTTATTTAATATTATTTTTTCAAACCTCACAAAAGTGACATGTTTCTGTTGCCAAGGTAAAAGTGTCACTTTATCTGATTAGGCAAATAAAATACTAATTTTGGCTTACTTTAGGTGCCATGTTTCAAAATTATCAGCGGTTCAATAGTTAAAATTTTAATTATTATAAAATTCGTCATATTTCTATAAACTAAAGAGACAATGAGAATCGTATTGTGAAATGAGAATTATTATTACTCATTTTTGGACATCACATGCAAACGCTGGTCAATTGTTTTTTTTTTCAAATAGATGATTTGTTTCCATTGGGTTTGGCGTAAAATTAAAGTTCCTGCAGTAATAATTCTAGGATATTTGAACTTTTGTCAATTGCTTTTCTACAAATCACTCAAATAATGTCTAGTTCAGATCAATTTCAAGCTCTCGGGGTGATAAGCTTAATAAAAATCCAAAATGAATTATTCTTTCGGTCGTTGATTGTTTTTTCACGAGTTAACCAGACATAACTGGACATAAAACTTATAGCTATTGTAAAATAGACTAGTAATTTCATATAACCGCTATCTGTCACTTTGACAATGTCTGCTGTTACTTTGGTATATTGCATTCAATTGATAAATTACTTGAAATGTATGTAACAACTATGAAACTAGCCATATAATTTATGGTTGGAGAAATACTGTGTGGCCACAGCAGATTTTTGTAACAATTGCAATTTTTGTTTGCTAAAAAATTACTGGAAATACATTGTTTTAAATGTTATTCCGAACCGAATGAGATATTTTTTGAACCCTCAAAACTATTTCTCACTCAAAACTCACTTCGACTTCCACACTAGTCTCTTAATTACATACTGTACGAGAATTAATTTATATAAACTACAGTTTTTTGTACTTTATCTTTAGCAGTTTTGTTTAACTTTTATAAAAATGAGCATTTTCGATAAATTTCATAATCAATCCGATGTATGAGACCCATGAACAGCATTTTTTTTTAACATTGCTCTATAGAGGTTGAATAATCATAGAACGACAAAAGCGGAATTTTTATTAAAACCACAGACAATTCATCTGGACCAATTATATGTTCAGCAATTACAATAATTATTGTATGCATTTTGATGAGCTCAATACCGCAGAAAATGGTTTTTTTTTGTTCCCCTGTGTTATTTATAATTCTACAAATGCAGATTTGTACACAACTTAACTGGGCGACTGTACATCAGCATGTCTAGCTTTGCGCGAAGCAAACTAGGACCTACGTGACAATTTATATTGAATGGCTTTGCTGTGTTTTATATTGAGTGGACTTCTGGTGGGGGAACATTTATATTGAATGGGATTATATCGAGTGGACATGCTGTATTTTATATTGAACGGTGATTTTTCATTTATATCGAGTGGGATTATATTGAACGAACATTGTGGTGGGAGAACTTTTATATGGAAGCCACGGTACAAGACATAGTAGGTAACCTAACTCGCCCCGAAAATGCGTCCGCTGAGATGGTTATAGTTCGCGCTGTCGCCGCTAGAGACGCCTACATCAGTAAGGCCTGTTTTACAACAGTGTTTAATGTATAATTACACTAAACTTACAAAATTTTACGAAATCATTTATATATTGTAGTTAACCGTATATGTAATGTTTACAGCATATATTTTACTTTAATTAAAAATTGATATACTTGTTAAATTAGTGTTGCATTGAGTAATATTTAATATTTAATTATTACCTACGCAAGAAACTCAGTTGGATAAATTCCGAGATCACATGCGATTAACAATAATTGAGAAATATTTGAACAATACATTAACAATGTGTTTAATCTTCAAGAATACATATAGATGATGTTTTCAATTACAAGAAAATTGTTCGAACTTTCAATAAAGAAAACATGAAAACATAAGTTAAACAAAAATTAGATTCAGTTCAAAATATTATATTTCTATATTATACATAATGTTTCACAACGTAATAGTTTTTTCTGTATTAAGGGCACTTATATTTATTTTTAACAAGTACACGTTATTTTAAATTATCTTATACTCAATTCATTAACATTGTCAAAATTTAGATTTCATTTGAATGACTTGATACAAATTTATTTTGTGAGTAAATTTGAATGAGAATTAAATTCATTTATGAAACTGGACCTAGTTTAATAGTTATTTATACAAGTGAATTAAACCACTGTTTATTTGCGAGAAGAAAGTTCAAAATCACGAGCGCGGCCAGCGCGAGTGCTTTAATTCTTTGAGCAAATAAAGAAGTTTAATTCACGTGTTTGTATACATAATTTTATTCAATTGCTTTGTCCCAAATTTCTATCATGTCAAGTGGAGCTCTAAAAATATTATATTTTATCTTACAACTCTCATATCCAGAATTACAATTCGGAACAAAACATTTTCCAGGCATTTTAATTGAATGTTCATTTGTCACACGGCTATCACTTTATTAAATTATTATTTATTTACTATAATCTGACTGTATTCAACGACACAAACACTAAAATCAAACGCTTTTCAATTGGCAACTAGGCCCTACATATCCGCCATCTTGAAACATTTCCTGTCACCTCTCACGTCCACATGCTTGACGCAGTTAGCGGACACATTTATAGTAGACCGGCAATGAGAGTTGTGGGGGCCAGATGGAAGCGGATTTATATTGACTGGACATGCTGTATTTTATACTGAGTGGCTAAGTGGTAGGGGAATATTTATATTGAGTGGGATTATATTGACTGGACATAGTGTTTATATTGAGTGGTTTTATATTGAACGGCACGCACTCCCGAAAGGGTAGGCGTAATAAGCTTTTCTAGTTGGGCATTTCTCTACCTGCATTTTCTGTATATTAGGCAGCGGTCCCACTGGACGTGTCGTGTCGTGTAATGTTGTGTCGAGTTGACCTTGAACATTTCAAACACGTGTATTGTAACGGTGGCGGTCTCACTGGACCATCGTGCGCTGTCGAGTGCTAGCGAGTTGTTTGATTTTTAGTTTGGTTTGAATTTCACTCGTCACTCGACGCAACTTGATACTTCTACGCATGCGTATGAGATATACAAAATAGAATTGAAGCTATATTGCCACTTCTTGACAGACATTGGAAGTAAAATTGTGGTGCAACGGTTTTTATTAAATTAAAAAAATAATTTTATCTATTGAATAATGGAGAAAATCGAATGGGCTACCAGCGAGATTGATTTGTTAATCAATCTCGTTAGAGAGAATGTTGATTTATATGATCAATCGCAGCCTGGATATTCCAATGTGAATATTACGGATAAATGTTGGCGGGATATCGCCGAACATTTCCCAACCAAGGATGGTGAGTAGAAACTGTATTTTAGGAATTAGCAATTACTTCTACTGTACAAAACTATATTAATCTAGCTATTGATTTCAGTCAAATTGTGCAAAAATAAGTGGCAAGTGCTACGAGGAACATTTCGAATAAAAAGAAATGAAAATAAAACAACCTCTGGATCCGCTGCAAAGAAAATTAAGAAATGGGCATATTTTGACTCAATGCTTTTTCTAGAAAAACATATGACAGAAAGAAGGACGTCGACGAATATGTATGTATTATATTGAAATTAAGTGAGTGCAAGTACGTGTCGAACGGTAATCTGCTTGTGTGCTCTTGATATATCACTTCAAGCAAATCATAAAAACTTCGAAATAATAAACAATAAAAAGCGGAAAATAGTTATACGTCGGCAGTTGATTATTGATGTTTTTTGCCTTATTCAAACATATAAGAATTAATATAGACGCATATAAACGAATGCTATAAAAAAATCAACGATGTACTGACATGCACTTCGTTATGGATAGAATAATATTAAATACTTAATTCCATTTCAGGCCAGTCAATTATTCACCTGAGAGCTTTCTGTTGTCACCGGAAACAGGATTCCTGGAATTAGTTCAAGATGAAGAATCGTGGCCAGAGTCGCAGGGCTCTGAAAATATAGTTGAGTCTCCAAGTTCAGAGACTCGCAAAAGGAAAAGAGGATCCACCCCAAGTGTGGAGCAGTCCCTAATGGCATATCTTGACAAAAAAAACCCAAGACATCAATTCGTTCTTTTCTAGAAAGTTTAGAAGAAGACATGGGAAAGCCATCGGCTGCAGGCCTTCGAAAATTCAAGCATGAAACTTTAACATCTTTGAATGATCGTTTAGAAGATGAAGGGAAATAAAAATCATTTTTTGTAATGTTAAATAAGGATTATTATTTTATTTATTTATTTTTTTTTCGATTATTTCATTTTTTATCTATTACAATTACATTTCAAATATCTACTTGTTGAATTTCATCCCTGGTTGAAATTCTATCATCCTGCCATTCAACAGATCCTTGTCCTGAAAAATATTCCGTGAATTTTTCACGTACCAATCTTGCTTCTCTTCTTGATTGATTTAGACCTCTGCCTGAATATTGGGGTAAATCGGATAAATTCATAAAAGCTCCATGACTTATTCTTTCATATTCTTCATTAGTTTTTTCTTCAATTCTAACGAAATTGTGCAGAACACAAGCAGCTTTAATGACATTGTCCACTTTGTCTGGATATATGGAGATTGAGCTTTCAAAAATTCTAAATTTTGATACTAGAATGCCGAATGTGCATTCTACAACTTGTCTGGCATGAGAAAGTCTGTAATTATATCTGCGGAATATTGGATTTAACTCCCTTCTGGGGTACAGTTTGAGAAGATGTTCTGATAAACGAAAAGCCTCGTCACCAACAAAAACATATGGCATTGGGACATTAGAATCATCAATAGGTTTGCTCTCTGGCAAGTCTAATTGATCGCTATTAAACATTTTACCAAATTGTGATGAATTGAAAACACCACCGTCACTATTTCTTCCATAACTTCCGACGTCAATCATCGTAAATATATAGTTTGCATCTACAATTGCTAACAATACGATTGAATGGTATTGCTTATAATTATAATACAATGATCCCGCATGGCTTGGCTTATGAATGCGTACATGCTTACCATCAATTGCACCGATACAATTGGGAAAATATTTTTTATCCAAAAATTCTTCTGATATTTTTACAAAGTCTTCTTTATTCGGAAACTTAAGGTAATCTTTCGCTAAGCCAGAATATATGATGGGCAATATTTCGGATATAATTAATCCTATGTGGTTGTGACTTATTCTGAATCTAAATGAAGCTGAATGATAATTTTCGCCATTCGCTAAATATCTACAAAAATATATAAGATATATTAATAATTCACGATGTGAATTGATTCATCTATTTACCTAATAGTAACTGCTAGTCTTTCTTCAAAAGAAATACTTTTTCGGCAGTTTGTATGTTTGACTTTAAATAAAGGTTTAACTTTGGACATCAACAAATCGTATGACGAATGATTCATTCTATAGTAGCTGTAGAACATTAAATCATCGTTATCCAGTTGAGGTTTGAGATGGTGGTATTCTCCTAATGTTTCCCTATGTAAAAATATATTTCGAACCCACATTTTTCTTTTCTTTTTCTCATTTTGGTTTTCCATATGAGATAGAGAATTTCCGCTTCGTCGCTATCCGACATTCTAGAAATTCATAAGATACATGTAAGTTATTTTCCAAGTACTGATTGCGAAAAAATAAATTATAATATTACCTTAAAAAGCTCAAAAATATTCACAAATCTGGAGGTTATGTTTTAAATGACGAGTGATAACACAAAGAAAAGAGATTTTTACTCGACACGACACGATCAGTGAGAACGGGCCATCGTTTTTCAAACGACACGACGTGACACGACACGACACGACACGTTCAGTGGGACCGCTGCCTAAGGCAGCGGTCTCACTGAGCGTGTCGTGTCGTGTAAAGTTGTGTCGAGTTGGCCTTGAAAATTTCAAACACATGTATTGCAATGGTGTCGGTCTCACTGGACCATCGCGCGCTGTCGAGTGCTAGCGAGTTGTTTGATTTTCAGTTTGGTTTGAATTTCACTTGTCACTCGACACAACTCGACACTTCTACGCATGCGTATGAGAGATTTACAGAATTGACATGACAAAAAGAGTCATAAGATGAAGAAATTTTTATCCATTCATTCAAAATTTTTAAAATTATTGTGGTAATGAATAATTTTAGTACATTTGGAAAAAAATCACAATCTTCCACTCGGCGGCAACTGATTATTATTTTTTTTGCGGTTGTTTGGATTTTAAGTTGACACTTGACACTTGTAAAAATGGCAAAAATTGAGTGGACTATTTTATTAATCATGGGGAAAATGTGGATTTAATCTATCAATTCAGACCTGGATAATCAAATGTAAATGTTATTGACAAATATTGGCGATATATCGCAAAACGTTTTTTATTAAAAGATGGGACCTGAAAATTGTGTCTAAGAAATGACAATCATCCTATTTCCGAATATTGTATTTAATTTGCTAGCGATGAGAATAACTCATAAAACGCTATGTTTCGATTGATATTCAAGTCAAAGAAGAAAAATTTACTCGACACGACTCGACCAGTGAGACCGGACCATCGTTTTTCAAACGATACGACGTGACACGACACGACACCACTCGCTCAGTGAGACCGCTGCCTAAGATAGTGAGTTCAAACTGCTTTTATTTGTATTCTAACAACAAACGAATCAGCTTGGATGGTTTTTCGGTAAGGTCGGAGACTGCTTTTCTTTCGACAATATTACTTAGCGCCTGCCGTGCAATATTCAATTGGGCGTACACGAACTCGACACCAAGAACATGAACTCGGCACCAATGCCAATATGACCAGCGCGGGGCGCACACGAACTCGACACTGTCAATTCATGAATAAAACCACGATGTACCTGCAAGATTTAATTTTATAAGTCTCTATATTTTATTTCAAAATTAATTTGTATTAAAAATAATACTGCAGATAATATTTAATGAAATTTCAGAAAAAAAAAATATAAAAAAAATCTGACGTGGACATCACGTGACTAACTTGTACATCATTGGATATATATATATATATATATATATATATATATATATATATATATATATATATATATATATATATATATATATATATATATATATATATATATATATATATAATCAAACAGAAAGTCTCATCATTCCACGGCTTATTGTTCTTGATTTATCCAAAAAATTCTAAAAATCTGTCAAGTAAAATGCGCTTTTAGCCTAGTCGGTTGCTATGGAAATAGTAGGTCATCATTCTCATGCTACAACATTCCTAGAAACTGATTTCCAAGATTGTGCGGCTCACAGTTCTGAATTTATACGCAAAATTGAAGAATAAATTTCAACTGAAGTGCACTTCCGGTTATTATTATTGTTATGAAAATAGTAGGCAATCATTCAGATGCTACAGCAGACTGAAATGTCAAATTTCAATATTCTACAGATGATCATTCTGAATTTATGCGAAAAATTCCAAAAGATTGTCAAGTATAGTGCACTGCCGGCTTAGTTGATCTCAATAAAAATAGGATATGAGCATCTAGAAGACGGCACTATCGTCTTGAATACTGAATTCTAATATTCTACGTTCAATCGTTTTGGATTTATGCGGAAAATTCAAGAAATGTTTCGAGTAAACTGCACTTCCGGTTCAGCCGATCGCAATCATAATGCAAGATGTACAAATAGATGTTATAGAAGTGCCTAATACAAAATTTCAATATGAAGAAAATTAGAAAAATTTGTCATATAAAGTGCACTTTCGGCTAAGCCGATTGATACGAAAATAGGAGATGACCATTTGGATGCTACAGCAATTTCAAATGCTGAATTTCAGTATCCTACGGTTGATCATTCTGGATTTATCAGAAAAATTCGGAAAAGGTTTCAAGTAAAGTGCACTTCCGGTACAGACGATTGAAACCATAATGCGAGGTGCACAACTAGACTCTATACCAGTCTTAAATACAAAATTTCAACATTATGCGTTCAACCAGTTTTAAGAATTGCGAGCTACGCACGCACGCACACACGCACGAACATACGTACCGACATCAAGCCAAAAATAGTCAAAATGGATTAAGGGCTGCTCAAAACGGATATTGCCATCAAAATTTTGATAGGTGCATTTTGTCGGTTTCACAATATCTCCTTGTACTTAGTACAAGTAAGTAAAAAGACTTATTTATGCATATGTCCGTACGTCCGTTTAATTCTTCTTCGTGATTATGAACCAAGTTACTGTTTAGTATTTTAAACTCGCGATTTGTATATATTCTAGCGGTACGTCGATAATTTTTATTTGTACATCATTTCATTCTGTCGTTTGTTGTCGAAGATAAGCAAAATTCAAAATCTCTAATAACTTAGCAACTCCTTTCCCTCTTCACTAACTATGCGATTTATTTCCGTGATCACTGAATATTAAATAACTGATGAAACGCAAATGTAATATTTTCTTCACTTTCATTTGTTGATGAAAGCAAAGCTACCAATTTGAATGCAATTTTTTCTAGAACTTTTCAACTCTTGAAGCTATACATACATTTAGGAAAATGACCAATCAGTACATAGTATTAAAATTAAAAACTAAATGTTATGGAAAATGTAAAATGTATAAATATTTTCCAAACATTATAATCATACAGTCATGAAGGAGGACAGGTACTTGACACAAGTAAATCCGATATCTGCACTGTAAGGGATTAAAATGCCCAACTGGAATACTCAGATTTAGGGGCTTCTCTCACAGTGAAAAAAGTATTCAACAAATTACTCTCAACCTATTGAATCTATAAATATGAAAAAAATACCATGTAAAGATAGAGGCAGTAAAAACCTAGCTACGAAGTAAAATTTCATAAATTATTATTAATTTCATAAATAAACAATTGAAAAATATAATTCTGAGAAAAACTCTTCGCAACTATGATGGCATTGTAAATTAAAATGTTTGTATAACTTTATAATATGAATTTTGCGAATAGTAGTCCAGTAATTTGTTAAATAAATTTAAAAACTGCATGCGTCGGTCTGACATGCTCCTAGCGGTTGTCATATTTACTATTCTCAATCAGTGGAAAGGGCGTTCGTTTCGGAATGTAGTGGGAGAAGTAGGTTTGCACTAATTCATTCTTTCACTCTCGAATTCTAATGTCTCTCTCTTTTGTCAGACCTATTTAATTTCTCACAACAATGTACTGAATTACTAAGATATCATTTGTAAGCTTTAATATTTGTGTAGTAATATCAATATTACAATAATATGAAATATGAATATTGTTTTTTGTTAAGTATATCACTTTATTTTATTTTATATATACAGCAATATTACAAGTAATAGGTTGCTATTTTTGTCGAGAATAAGAATAAAAATATGATAATATTATAATGGAGCTGAACAACGACAACTAAATAAATATATTTGAAACAATTACTTTAGAGCACGCGCGTCAACTACATAATTGATTTGAAAATTAGTGAGGTGGATTTCTAATTTTCATTCCTCTGGTATGCCTTGGATCAATAATTTCTGGAAGCAGGCAATTATTATAGAATAATTTCAATTTAGGAAGCACTTTTTCGAACCAAAATTTATCATTCCGCTCAATTTTATCAACAATCATTCCAAGTGGAGTCCATAATATAAAGTAACAGAACTGTTTCTTTGTTATTTGTAGTTGTCCTTGCACCTGATAATAGTAATTGTGATTCCATTTTAATCTATAGCAATTATTTTTAAATTTCATGTATGTTATTTTTTTCTTCACTATTGCATCTTCCGGATCAAATTTGGAAGCTGAAAAAGGGCATTTCACCTCTACAATACTATCATCAGAATTTATTACTCCATCAGGGCTTGCTCCAAGATATTGATATTCCAGATGAATAAATAACCCACACTGAGATACTTTCAAATTATCTTTCGTTTCAAAATCTCGTATTGCATTTGATTCGTGATCTACTCCCCAGCGTGTAGCAGCATTACCGCGGAAATCTTTATATAGTATATTTTTAATGATTCCACAGCACGAGGTTGATGACCGTAGTTTGCATATTAGACCGAAAGTTGATGCTGTTAATCTAAATAGTCTTTGTTGCTTCCATTCTGGATTACTGGCTTGTCCTACTGTTAATTTTTTCAATGTTTCTAAGTCATCAGGGGATTTTTTGAAGTTGATATTTAAAAAAATATCTTTTTTAGAAGTGAATTCTTCTTCATTCAAATCGTCGATTCCCATCTCTGCTAAACCATAATCTTCATCGGGAGGCACAAAGGTCTTCTTTTTTGACTTGAATAATTTTTTCTTCGCCTTGCTTCTCATATACGTCTTCTTCTTAATGTATTTATGTATTTTTTGCTATGTTTACCGGGACTTCTATTTGTGATCGCTTTATGAAGAATACTATAATATTGTTCTTTCTTATTGAAAGATAAAGCTGCTGCTCTGCATCGAATATCATATCCATTTTTTATGGCAAAATTTATTCTTTTACCACCAACAAATTTACATACAACAGAGTTGTATGATTCTGCTGCATTATTATTCATGTTCAATAATAGACTGTATGCGATTTGAATTAGTCTATTACCACAAGAAATAATGTCATCCAACAAACCAGATTCTTTCATGACATCTATATAATTTTCATCATTATCTTTTGATCCTGTGCAAAAGTATTGTTTTCACAATTTTCATGTTCACCAAATACATGATATGGACAGTTCATTATATCATTTGTGAGCTTTGATATTTGTGTAGTAATATCAATATTTTGTTGACGCCAGTGACTTACAGCTTTTGAAATTCCTACACGTAATCGTAAAATTCTACTATTTAAAATTGATCTTAATTTTGTGTTTACATATCTATTTTTCGTACTTGTTGATTTTGTGCCTAAATTTCTTAATCTGATACAGTAATTGCGCAACAAATGATTGGTACATTGGATTTTTTGTACAATAAAATCATTTCCATATGGTTTCGCAGCATAAATTTTACTATATACGCTGCTATCACCATCTCCAATTAATTTATTATACTTGATGCCATGCAATTGAATACTACACATAAAATCCTCAAGTATAATGTTGGACTCCATCGATGTTGATGTTGCAGTCCAGTTTCTAAAACATGTATGTTCTGGAGTAGGAATATTTTTTGATACATATTTTTCACAAAGTGGGCAATATTTATTTCTTACAGCCATATATAACAATTTTTCAGTTTTTGCTCCTACAATACAAGCAACTCCGGAAGCTGCATCATAATTGACTTTATAAGATCGTTTAGACCAGGCTCCGTCAGCAATGACAGTAACTAAAAGGTAACCATCTTTATCAACGTCACCAATTGCCCGAGCAAAGTCTGCTTCTTCTTTTCCAGCTTCTTCCATGGCTTTCCATGTGTTTTCATAAATTTTTTCTGACACAATAGCATAATGATGAGTATATTTTCTGTAAGACATTGATGGTATGTCCATTATAGCATGTTGTTCCATCATTTCAGAATGGCCACCTCCTGTACTAACTATTGCAAGTACTGCAGCAGTGTTTATATTTAAATTAGTAGCTGTCGGATTCCCGGTTTCAATTTTTTCAACAATGTTACACATTCTACATTTTAATGTAAAAATTAATAGTAGACCTATCCTTTTTTCCGATACAAAATCCATGTCGGATATGCCACAATCAAATGGGGGATGGTTCTTGCTATTTAATACACAATTAAGAAAGTAATTAATATCGACAATTCTTCGTCCTGATGGGTAGGTTACGGAATCAGCAGTTTCAGGTGTAGAAAGTTCATTACTATCGTCAACATCACTGGAATGAATATCTGTACACCCTTCTTCTTCATAACAAGCACTATTATCATCAAAAATTACATCTTCATTGTTGTGAATGTTGTTACTATTACTTTGAGTTGATCTAAAATAGCGACAATGAATATTTAATTTATATTATTACACTATTTACTAAGTTATACATTCTTAGTCCTGAGGTAAAGGTTGTGGGATTAGCAGTTTTGTTATTAATTTCATAGGTAGAAAATTCATTATTGGGGTCAACAGCACTGGAATTGATATCTGTACACTTTTCTTCTCCATTACAGACACTATTATCTACATTGTTTTCAATGTTGATACTACGACTTTGGGTTAGTCTAAAATTATCATTTAATTATTATTATCGTACTATTATTGTATTATTACATACCGTTTTATACGATTTCGTATGCTTTTTTTATGATATGGAACATTATATTTTGTCTTGTTCTTTTTGTTCATTTTGTAACTAAAAGAATTGATTTTCAATATATTTGTAATAATAAGTGGGTACTCATACTTACAATTTATTGAAAAGTTGAACAAAAAATAGTTCAACATCAATTATATCAACTTGGAGAATGAATAAATATACTGCGAGGGGTAGTAGGCTTGTAGACTAGTGCGCTAGCCAATAAAATTGGATATTTTCTAGATAAGAACGGAGCGAGACATAGCAATTAGATGAATAGAGATAACATGTACTCGTAGCACATAAGGTGCGGTCCGAATCATGCAATTGCTGCTTACAACGCTCACACCGCTCACAGCTGGTCCGAATTAATTTAGCGCGCTGACACTGCTCAAGAGCTTCACGATTCGGACCGTTCGTAAGCACACTTACATTTATGCTGTCATGAGACTTTGAGAGTTAATAGAAGAGGAAGATTAATTTCAGATCAAAAAATTGAGGGTTAGGCTCAGCGACTTCGCATCATGGGTAATTTGATAATGAGAAACAATTAAGTTATTTATAATGTATACGTCAATTGAAATTCTGAAATAACTCTTTGTATTGTGTATATAAGTAATCAATTTGAGAGTATTCAACTTAAAGAGTGTTTTAAAAACTTTCAATAACCGAATGAAATTGGCAATATGAATAATTATTTTTGCAAAGAATTTTTTAATTGTTATTGAGTTTTTTGAAAACTAAACAATTTTTTTATATGAATCAAAATGAAACACTCATTTCTGATAATTAGTTAAAAAACCAATAAAATAAAGAGAAACCTTATAATAAATATACAAAAATATTTACAGAATATATAAGAAAAAAATAATACTCATTTTATTAAACTTTAGAATAATATTTTGTATATACTCTTTTATTCACCACGTGTTCTCACAGCGCTTACAGTGCCTATCCTTTTGACTGTGAGCAGTGTGAGTGTGATTGATGACGTCATCTATGATATCACAACGCTACACAGAGCAAAATTTGAGCACTCATTGCGTGACTGTTAGCGCGCTGTTGGTGCTGTAAGCGTGATTCGGAACGCACCAATAGACTGTCAGCGCGGGTACCTGAGGATGGCAGGGATTTGTGAGCTAGCAGGTCTGAGTGATAAAACCCCCTTAAGGTACCCTCTACCGAATGCCCAACTAGACTGCAGCGGTGAATTTATTAGCAACTTGAGGAAGTTAACAGGATGAACTTGTAGAGATCAAACAGATGAAACAGAATTACGGTTAAAAAGGCTAAGTGAATTGAACTGTCGTGATGACAAGTTAAATCAAATAATGACTTCTATTTGAAAAATTGCAGATTATGATTCAAAACGAAGACTGCTTCGTCACACACGCCCATTTAAATACATGTAAACTTCAAGTTTATCTTAACTCAATTAGTTCAAAAATATCCGTTGCGACGCTGCGATCTTAAATTAAATATAAGAGTGTTTTCATTATGCTTGATAATAAAACCAAGAATTATTATAAACAATAATTCTATATAACATGTATAAGTTTTATTTATCTATTAGCGTCAATAACAATATAGTGGAGTAAGACATTCACATACATTTAATTTTTGAGCATGTTCAAGAGACGATCTCAGGAATATTTTTGTTCTTTAAAAAATTTCCAGAGGTCACTAGATAATGAAGAGAAACTGATTTTGGTCGATTGTTCATTCTGTAAATAATTTCTGAACTGTCGCAAATGGGAAAAAAGATTTCAAGTAAAAAAGTTGAATTATCAGTATCCAGACAGTGGCATACGTGAATATTTTTATTGTAAGGCATATTTTTCAAATACGATAAAAGAGTTATAAATTTTCAAATAGAACTAATACATAAAAAAAAAACATCAAAAAAACTACATATTTTTATTTTATTTTAATGATGTGAAATTTATTTTCTTTGTGTTGGTACAACATGAGAAATTTCAAAATTTCTGTATTTTATGTTGAATTATATTTAATGCCTAAACTTACGCTAATACCTAGCCTTTATATTTTTGAATAATATAAAATAATTGAAAATAATAAATGTATGTAAATGTTTTACTCCACTATATTATTATTGACGCTAATAGACGAATAAAATAGAATAGACTGTATTTATGTATATTACATTATACATTACGCGTTATTTGAAATTGTTATTTATAACTCTGGGTTTTATTATCAAACATGATGATAACACTCTTATATATCCAATTAATAATATTCGTTATATAAACTTTCTTCGATTTTTATCACAGGGGGTTTTTTCTCCGGTTTTTTTTTCCTGGAGGTTTTTCCTGGGGGTTTTTGCTCCGATGCTATTTTTTCCGGGGTTTTATTTCCGGGAAGTTTTTTTCCTGTTACAATCAAGAACATACCAAAGCCTATATGAGACGAATCTAGGGAAAAAACTCCCGGGAAATAAAACCCCGAGAAAAAAGCCCCGGAAGAAGAACTCCGAAAAAAAAGCCCCAAGAAAAAAAAAACTCCCGAAAAAAAGCTCCCTGTGATAAAAACTGAAAAAAATCATGTAACAAATATTATAAATTAGGTATATAAGGGTGTTTTCATTACGTTTGATAATAAAACCTAGAGTTGTAAACAGCAATTCTAAATAACGCGTAATACATAATGTGATACAAACATAAATACAATCTTCTGTTTTATTCATCTATTAGCTTAAATAATAATATAGCGGAGTAAAACATTTACATACATTTATTATTTTCAATTGTTTCATATTATTTAAAAATATAAAGACTAGGTATTAGCATCATTCAACATACAATACAGAAATTGTAAAATTTCTCATGTTGTATATATATATATATATATATATATATATATATATATATATATATATATATATATATATATATATATATATATATATATATATATATATATATATATATATATATATATATATATATATATATATATATATATATATATATATATATATATATATATATATATATATATATATATATATATATATATATATATATATATATATATATATAACTTTTATAATTCAAATCGCAAGATTTGTTTTTAAAAAGAAATCTTTATTTCTGACACAAGCAACTTTGATGTTAACAATTAGAATACAACAATTCATCTGTCTTACCACCGAGTTCTTGCATATACTTATAATGTTACATCACCTGCAATGAACTCTGTGATGATAAGGAGAATAGCAAAGGAATTAAATCATCATTCGATCGTATTACAAAGTGTGACAGAATGTGTCTTTACATAACTCCTCCATCGCCAAGAGATGATTTTATTCCTTTGTATTTTACAAAATCTGTATATCTTTCAAATCTTTCAATTGTATTTCTTTTTCTTGTAATATTTTATTTTTACATCGATTATCATAAAAATATTTAATTGCTAAACATAATACAAAAATGAATATAATTCCTATAATTATAGAATTGACAATATTATAATTTTGATTAACGGTAGTTATGTCTTCAATATGTGGAATATTTTGTTTACTGATGTGTTTCAATTCTAAAGTTTGATTGGAAATTTTATTGCTATCAATAGAAAAATCAAAATTTTCAAATATAAGTTCTTTGGGTTTTATCAATCTCTTTTCTAATATATAATTATTAATTTTGCAATTATTATTAATATTAAATTTATAAATACCTTTTATTCTACGTTTGATATCAAATTCATCACACTGAATTTCTATATTTTTCTCATTTGAACTGGCTATATAAAGTAAATTTGAATTCTCTATTTTAAATAAGGCAAATATCTCATTGATTTTATGATAGCTACAATCATCATTCTTTTGTTCATTTATAAGTTGTTGAAAACATTTACCTATTTCTATATAATTTGTCTTACAATAATATTTTTCTCTAATATTATAACAAGCATAAGTATAATACAAATCAGAATTATCTTTTATAATTAATTCTTTAGCTTCGTTTAACAAAAATATTTCATCTTGAATTATTGTTGGAATTGGAGTTACTTGTAACAAATTCTGATTATTATTTCTATACGTAGGTATTTCAAGTAAATATTCAATCCGATCATTATTTATTTTGCAATGGCTAGTTATTTGAATACTAATCTCCCAAAAACTAAAATCTGAATCAATTCTATTGATTATTTGTTTCAATTCTTGAATATTAATAATAGAACTATGTAATTTATTCAAATTACAAAATGTTAAGCTTGTTTCTATTTCATCGATTAAATTCAATAAATTTATTAACATAAACGTTATTTGGTTAATGACGTCTTTTATTTGGTATAAAATATCTTGAGTAATTTTCTGTTCCAATAAACTATTCATTTGTAAAATTTTACTTTTCAAAACGAATTCATTATGTGATAGATTTTCTATTTGTTCATTAAATTTCTGTATCATTTCTTTATTCAAAACAATATTATCAAGATTTTGTTTCTGTAAAATCTCTTGATTGATTTTAATTTTTTCAAATAACTTCTCATATTTTTCACCATCCTGTGAATTCAAATTTCCAGTTAAAGATTTAATTATATTACCTAATCCATTAATTAATCCTCGTTTTGTTCGTCTAGTAAATAAATTATTGATTTTGCTTCCTACCTTTTCATAATTGAAATTTAAAATATTAAAATTGGTCTTCAATTCTTTCTTATAATAAAATGTACTATTATTGTCAATTCTGTTTTTTATATCAATAATATAATTACTTATTTTACTAAATTCTATCAAAATTTTTGATATATCATAATAATAATACGAATAATAAGAATTTACATAGATATTAACATTTCCTAAGTCTAAAATATTGACGCCTAAGTTTTTGTCAAGTTTTTGGATTATTTCTGTCCCTTTGCAGGAGCATCTGGAACAAATAGTCGTTTTCGTTTTAACTTTGTTAGTTTGAATTTACGTCCGTCTTTTAATTTGACTAAGTCTTTTGTTTTGTCAAATTTATCTATTTCTTGTTTTTTGTATAATGGTCTTTGGAATTTTATAATAATTCTAGGGTTCTCTTTAATGAGTATATTCTTTGTGTCAATAACTATATCGTCGTCCTTTTTTGGGTTTTGTTTCAGAAATCTCTTATTTTTATTGATTTCTGCTCTTTGTCTAACTTTTTCTCTTATAGCTTTCAATTTACCTTGCCACGTATTTAAATAATCTTGATTTGAGTTGTTATAATTTAATATTTTGTTCTGACAGGAATCGCCAAAAAGTGTTTCAACAGGAGAGAATTTTGTACTGTTCAAAGAATTATTATATGCTATCAACGCAATGTTAATTTTACCTTTCAAGTCCAAATTTTTAAATTCTTCTCTTTGTTCGATTAAACGTAAATGTTCTATAAATGACGAATGGAATCTTTCTATAACTCCATTACTTTGAGGATTACTGGTTGAAGTTATATGCAATTCAATTTTATAACCTTTTAATAAATTTTTCACCAATTCATTATTAAATTCAACTCCATTGTCAGTAATAATTTTGTTGGGAACCTGGTATTGTGCAAAATATTCCAATAATTTTTCTGCTATATTTACTGAAGTTGTTGCTTCTAAGAATTTGCATACAGCAAATCTCGTGAAACTATCTATTATCGTTAAATACTTTTCTTTATTCAGGGTTAGAATATCTAAATGTACAATGTCAAACGGATAATTAGGATTTGGTGTAAGTTTGTTTCTTCTTCTTTCATACTTGGTGATTTGACATAATTCGCAATTATTGATATATTTTTGAATATCATTAATCATATTTGGCCAATAGTATTTTCTTTTTAGTCTTTGGTAAGTTTCTAATATTCCTCTGTGGTTTGTCTTTCCTTCATGATAATTTTGTATACATTCTATCTGGTCATTATGCGTTAATTTGTCTTCTAAAACTGTAGTACATTGTATGAGTTTGAATGAATCTTTTACAAAAGTTTGCTGTAAAATCTTGCTAATTTCAGGTAATAGTTCATTATCAATCAAACAATAATAACTTACATTTGGTACCAAATAATTTTTCAAAAATTTACAAATTTCTTCATTCGAATTATTAGAATTTATTTCTACAATTAATCTTTGTTTGTTTCCATATAATCTACATAATTCAACTTTATGTTCATCAGAATTTTTTATTATAATTTGGTTTTTACCAACATTTATTGCTATTTCTTTAAATGTTATTCCATTAACATGATTTTCATCGCCAGAATGCATAGTTTGTTCGTCATCGTCTTCATCGTCTACTTGCGCTATAACACTTTCAGAGGTTTCATTCATATTTACTTCATTTAATTCATGTACTACAAATTTTATATGAGTGTTTTCAAAAATTTCCGAAATTAAGTTTTCAATAACATGCCACGGTTTTCGATCTAATCCAGAACATATTTTTGGTGAATGAATCTCAAAAATTTCATTTTGTACAAAATTTTCTCTCAATTTCATTAAACAATTTTTGATTATATCAATTTTAGGTTCTTCAAAATAATTATTTTTTGTGATTAAATGAAATATTCTATTCTTGCCATTATTAATAGGCTGTACTTCTAAAAATTCATTTTGAATAGTTTTGTTCATAAGATAATTTTTACTATTAAAATTTTTATCAATTTCCAGGGCAAAACCTTTGCCTAATTTATAATCTCTACTGATGCAATGAACGATATTATTATTCTTCTGGAAAATATCTTCACTCGTTTTTATAATTTCGAAACTTGATCTTATCCTAGAAAGTGCGTCAGCATTTGAGTTCAAAGTTCCTTTTTTATAACTTACTTCAAAATCATATTCATCGAGCTTGATTCGCCAGCGCATCAATTTTGAGTTTGGGTCTTTTAAATTAATAAGCCATGTAAGTGGACGATGGTCAGTTATGATTTTAAATTTAGTTCCATAAACATATGGTCTGAAATATTTTACGGCCCAAACAATACTTAGAAGCTCTTTTTCTGTCGTCGAATAATTTTGTTCATGTTCGTTTAAGGTTCTGGACGCATATGCTATTGGCAAATCTTTATTGTCATAGTTTTGACTGAGAACTGCTCCTATCGCGAAGTTACTAGCGTCTGTCGTTATCGTGAATTGTTTAGTAAAATCCGGATATTGCAATATAGGTGAATTCATTAATAAATTCTTTGATATTTCAAAACTTTTCTTATACTGTTCTTTATTTATATCAATAGTCATTCCTTTTTTCAAACAAGTCGTCAATTTGGCAAAATTTGGTATAAATTTTCGATAATACCCAATTAATCCTAAGAATTGTTTTTTCTCCTTCTGCGTTTTCGGAATTGGAAAATTTTTTACTGCGTCTATTTTATCTGGGTTGGGTTTCACGGTTATTATGTGCCCTAAGTACGCTACTTCCTTTTTCAAAAACTCACTTTTATCCAATTGAATTTTGAGATTATAATGTTTGAGTGTTTTTAATATTTTTCTGATATTATTTAAATGTTCTTGAAGACTTGTACCCAAGATAATAATATCATCAAGGTATACTAAGCAAATTTTATTGAGATGTTCTCGCAACACATAGTTCATCAACCGCTGGAACGTTGCTGGGGCATTTTTCAGTCGGAAAGGCATCCTAACAAATTCAAAATGTCCTTTGTCGGTATTGAATGCAGTTTTTTGTATTGAATTTCCATGCATTTTAATTTGATGGAATCCAGAAGTTAGGTCTAGGGTTGTAAAGTAAATGTTACGTCCTAATTTATCAAGAGTCTCAGTAATGTTCAGTATAGGAAATTTGTCACTTACTGTCTTTTGATTCAATTTTCTGTAATCTATAACCATTCTAAACTTTTTTTTGCCAGATGCATCTAATTTTTTTGGCACCATCCAAATTGGAGAGGACCAAGGTGAATGAGATGGTTGAATAATACTGTTTTGTAAAAGATTGTCAACTTGCTTGTTTATTTCGTCCTTATAAATTTCTGGGTATCTGTGATTTTTTGTATAAACAGGAATATCGTCAGTTGTGCGTATTTCGTGTTGTATAATGTCTGTGTGTGTCAATGATTCATTCTCTTGTGAAAATAAATCTGAAAATTCTTTAATAACTTTAAATAACTCACGTTTCTCTTCCTTGTTCAAGTGATCTTAACGAATTTTTATTACACTTGGTTCTTGTTGAGTAAAATTACATTCTTTTGTTTTATTAATAAAATAATTAAATTTACATTTCTTATTTCCTAATATCGCTACTTTATTTTTCAAATCTAAAATTATTCCGATTTTTTCTAAAGTCTCTATTCCTAGTAATAAATTGAAATTTTTATGAAAATTACACACGTAACATTTTATCGGTATTTTGTTAATACAAATTTCGACAAAATAATTACCTCCAGTTCAACCGCTTGCAGTTTTAAAAGTGAATTTTTCTTGTTTCAATTGGAAACGATTTAATTTCAAATTTTGTTGATCTACAAATTCTTTACTAATTAAATTTATTGTACTCCCGGTATCTAATAAAATAATGTAATCTTTTACAGCTATGTAAGGCAGTTTAGAATTACAGTTTATGTTCATGATTTCTCCGTGAAATGGAGGTCTGTCAACTCTAAAAAAGAATGCTCATCACTGCGTGCCTTCTTCATTATTTTGCAAATTTTCAGTGTTATCACTTGCTTCATCATAATATTCGTCGACAATATTTTCAGATTCTTGGGAGTTTATTTCCTCCACAAAATAATTTGGATTATATGTACCTAATTGCCTATTTTGCCTTGTAAAATAATTAGTAGGTTGATTATTATGTCTATTAAATGTTTTTCGTGTTTGCGTGGACATAGGGGTTGGTCTCGTCTGTCGTCCATTAATTACATTTTGTTTAGGTGCAAAGTTTCGTCTTGGTACTGATAAATTTGAATGAATAGGTCCGTTAGGGAAATTTGAAGTAGAAGATTCACCAGGGAATCTAGCGGGTGGAATGTTTGGTAATTGTTTCTGAATGATAGGTTTATTTACAGGTGAAGTTCTAATTTGTCGGTATTTCAAAAATTGATAATCATTTTGGAGTAAATTGCCTAATTCAGTCAATGTTTTCGGTTGTCTGTTAGCTAAATTACTACCGTATGGTTCATTTACTTTATTTATAGAATTCTGAATGATAATTTTTTCAAATACGACATTAATATTGTCATCTACTGGAAATTCGTGTTTCACCAAATCATAAAATTCTTTCGCTTTCTCGTTTACCACCCAGAATAGTTCATACGGATCTTTTCTATTCAAATAAATGATTTCATTAAAAATTGTTGCATAGGTCTTGTGAATTAAATGTTGACCTAATAATGTTTCCTTTATTTTATTCCAACTATTAGTATCTGTATTTTCCAATGCTTCAAAGGCTTTACCTTTAATTTTAGAGATTATTCCACTGATTACAGTGAATTTTTCAAAATCAGACAGTGGTGGAGTAATGCTATTTATAAAATGCATCAATTTATCAACAAGTTTAACAAAAGTACTGAGATGTTTTTTATTCGATCCATCATAAATCGGTAAAATTTCAATACTAGTTTTTATTTCTGATATTCTACTAGCCATTGTGCTTGGAATTATATTTGTTTCTTCGATTTCAGAAATCGTTTCAAGTAAATCGCTTAGATTTAATGCCAGATTGAATTATTACTTTACAAGGTAATAATAATCATAAAAATATTTCAAATTGAAATAAATTTGTACCTTTTCCTATTTCCAAGGTGGCAGTAGGAAATTAAAAAAGGTAATGTTTCTTCACTATTTGGTAGCAAAAACTTAATGTACTGCTGATTGACACTAAATTTGAGTAATGGAATATCCTACCTTGAAAGTGAAGACCCAGGCTAGCTATTAATAAGGGCACCAGAAATATTTTACCTGAAAAATAGGAAATGGGCGCCACTCCCAGGAAATGATCAAAGGAGAAAAAGGTACTATTCTGGGAGACAATAGCGACAGCAAAAAAGAAATAAAGCATAGACGTCGAAATCAATTATAAATAAAATTATTATTAATTTCAAGCAAAGAATTCCAAAAATTATAATTCAAAAAATTTGTAACTTACGAAAATGATTGAAGCTATTATACAAAAAAAATCTCACTGCAACAGCCAAAAGGGAACTGGAGAGCACGTCACAGACGTTCAAAATTACGTTACAAAAACTAGCTAAATATCCTCTTCAGGCGGAACTCAAGACTAGTATCGGCAGAGGAGATAGATGTCGAATTGGTAGCCACAAAAACAACGTCAGACAAGAACGTTCCCTGAATTAAGTAAAGTTGATCTTGCGTCTTATAGGGCTTTGATAAATACCCAACGGTCCTTGAAGGTGTTAAGGTTGGCCGTGCGCTTGGTCGTCAACTTCGGGAGATATTAATGTTCTTCTTAAATTCGTAGACGTGTTGATGTTTTTCTTAATTTGAAGTTGGTCAAAAACTAGTCTCAAGTGGCCACAGGTCCCTGAGATTCCTAGCAGTTTACACTGAAAACAAACAACCCAACCAGTATCCAATTCAACTGAAACAGGAGGTTCCTACAAAAAAATTCGAGAGCTCTCTTCAAACGTGAAGCGTTAAACTTGAATGAATAAATTTAGATTCAATTAAAAAACGAATAAACTGTAAATTTAGTACAAGTTAAATAAAATAATCAGTAAGCTATTTATTTGTCTGATTTGAAATAGTGCACTAAAAATTTGCAAAGTAAAAAAAAAACTACGCTGAGCATTAAAGAGAAGAAAAACACAGAAAATACAAAGTCTAGCAGGACAAGAAAAAGGATTTATTAGCGTCGAGTCGATAAATTTACGAACGTGGTTCGTTACTAAAAAAAATTGGATCAATCTTCACAAACTCGTAGGATTTTCCAGCTTAAAAACGGGAACTAAAGCCCACAACAAAATATTTTAAGCTTTGGAAACAAAAAACTACTAAAACAACGTGAGAAACTAAACTACGAGTTGTTGAATGACAAATCCGCAACGCGTTGGATCCAAAATATAGTTAAATTATGTATTATCAACCACTTTCACTAATCATTCATACAGCACACATACTTAGGTGAGGAAAGGTAAAGAGAGGAACGAAGATAGCCACAAATCTCGTAGGTTTTATTACTTCGAGTGTATATATAAAAAAAAAATCGCGTATCACCGAATCGATATCCGCCTGATCGCGTTTGGTAGTAAAAAAAAATTTAAAACAGAAATACAAAAAAACCGGTAAATTACAAAAAAGGAATGTCTACTCTTGTAGACGGAAAAGTATGGTAAACTAGGGCAGGTAGCAACTAGAACATGTGTACGAAACACTATCAATAGTAATAATTATCAGAACTAATCTGAATACCAAACATCAGAAATAGTTAAACGAATCTTCCCGAGGAAGGACAACAAACAATAATAACCTCCCAAAGAGGAAAAGACCAGCTCCTACGACCGGAACGGCTATTGCATACGCTATTGTAAAATTTAGAAAAAAAATAAATTTAGAACAAAAATATCAATTTGGTATAAAAGTTTCAAGGTAGTAAAAAGGTGCTGAACACAAAAAACTAACAAATAATTAAGGATGAAAGAAATAAATTTGGAAAACAAAAGGTTAACCACGCGGGTCGCCTCAAACGAAATCACTAGAAAAATAATACTAAATTTGGAATACGTGAACAAAATAATAAACGAAATACTTACAAAATCATAACACTGATTTTAATTAAATAAAATAATCACCAAATTTAGAACAACAAGAAAAATCACAAGACTACTCAAAAACAAACGTCTGCAACAACAGCTCGGAAGCAAGAGAGCGAGGAAGAAGCATACGCGTCGACTCCCCAAGAGAGCGCTTCAATCAAGTGTCGGACGAACGTACTATTTTACAAATTAGTGCGAATCTGCTACATAGATGGCGACATGGGTATGCAATGGGAAAACAATTGTACAAAAAAAGACGTCAGACGAAATTTTGTAACAAATTCAATTAAATTATGTAAGGTTTCACTTCACAAAGTAGTGATTTCAAAATATAGTTGAGAATAATGTCTATATTATTATTTAAATAATATTTGACAATATATTTAGTTTGACTCACAGTAAAAGTATGAGGGTGGAAATTGCGATCTTCATTCGCGTGCTGTTTCCTGGCTCTCGGTATACGGGCTCTATGGAAGCTGATAGATCGGCACTCGCACTGCGGGCTCTCTTGGACCTGGAGATGATGTTGCAGTGTACTATGGTGGAGTTGTCGACTCGGCTCTCGCTTGCGGTACTCTTGGAGTCGAAACTGCTGCTTGGTGATGCTGATCGGGCTTTGGCACTGCGTGTAGCGGCTCTTGGGCTCTTTTATTTAGGATTCCGAACAAACAGTTGAAACTGACCGTAATCGCGATAATTTTCAACTTTTCGCGTTAAATCGCAAATTACTTTTCGGCAATCCTACCGACTGCGCCACTTTTATAATTCAAATCGCAAGATTTGTTTTTAAAAAGAAATCTTCATTTCTCACACAAGCAACTTTGATGTTAACAATTAGAATACAACAATTCATCTGTCTTACCACCGAGTTCTTGCATATACTTATAATGTTACATCACCTGCAATGAACTCTGTGATGATAAGGAGAATAGCAAAGGAATTAAATCATCATTCGATCGTATTACAAAGTGTGACAGAATGTGTCTTTACATAACTTATATATATAATACGATGTGATTTTGTGTTCGATTATATATCATTGGATATGTATAATCAAACACAAAATATCATCGCTCCACAGTTAATCGTTTTGGATTAATCCAAGAGATTCTAAGAATCTGTCAAGTAAAATGCGCTTTTAGCCAAGTCGATTGCTATGGAAATAGTAGGCCATTATTCTTATACTACAACATTCCTAAATACTGATTTCCAAAATTCTACTACTACCAACAGATCTGAATTTATGCGCAAAATTTAAAAATAAATTTCTACTGAAGAGCAACTTCCGATTCAGTTCATTGCTATGAAAATAGTAGGCAATCATTCAGATGCTACAGCAGATTGAAATACCAAATTTTAATATTCTACACCTGATCGTTTCAAATTTATGCAAAAAATTCCAAAAGACTGTCAAGTAAAGTGCACTTCCGGCTCAGGGGATCTCAATACAAATAGGATATGAGCATCTAGACGGTATAATCGTCCTAAATACTGAATTCTAACAATCTACGTTCAATCGTTTTGGATTTATGCGGAAAATTCAGAAAATGTTTTGAATAAAGTGCTCTTCCGGTTTAGTCGATTGCAATCATAATGCAGAGTGTACAACTAGATATTATAAAAGTGCCTAATACAAAATTTGAATATTCTACGACTGATTGTTCAGAATTTATGCGGAAAATTCAAAAAGTCTGTCATATAAAGTGCACTTCCGGCTCAGCCGATTGTTACAAAAGTAGAAGATGACCATTAAGATGCTACAGTAATTTCAAATGCTAAATTCCAGTATCCTATAGTTGATCATTCTGGATTTATGCGGAAAATTAAAAAAAAAGGCTCAAGTAAAGTGCACTTCCGGTTTAGCCGATCGCAATCATGATGCAAGATGTACAATAAGATGTTATAGAATTTCTTTATACGAAATTTCAATATGTTATGGCGGATCATTCTATATTTATGCAAAAAAATCAAAAAAAGTTTCAAATAAAGTGCACTTCTGGCCTGACTGATTCTTGCAAAAATAGCAGATAATTATTCTGATACAACATCAAGTTCAAATACTGAATTTCAACATCCTACGGTTGATCATTCTGGAATTATTAGAGAAATTCGAGAAAAGTTTCAAGTAAAGTGCACTTCCGGTACAGACGATTGGAACCATAATGCGAGGTGCACAAGTAGACCCTATACCAGTCTCGAATACAAAATTTCAACATTATACGTTTAACCAGTTGCGAGATACGCATGAACGCACGCACGCACGCACGAACATACGTACCGACATCAAGCCAAAAATAGTCAAAATGGATTCAAGGATGCTCAAAGCGGATATTTCTATTAAAATCTCGATAGGTGAATTTTGACGATTTCACAATACTTACTTGTTACTTTGTACAAGTAAGTAAAAATATTCACGTATGCCACTGTCTGGAAAATAATAATATTCAACTTTTTCACTTGAAACCTTTTTTCCCATTTGTGATAGTTCAGGAATTATTTACAGAATAAACAATCGACCAAAATTGAGATATAAACACCATCTGTCACTTTGAAAATGACAGCTGTCACTCTGATAATGACATATGACAGTTTGAAATTTACAATTAATTGATGCGACGCCTTGAATTAAAGAAACAATGATGAAAGTGCCCCAAAATTCGTGGCCACAGCAGATATTTTGTTTATGTTGTGAAAATTTTATTTTGTTCTCCAATAATTTATGAATGTATGGATTCATTTACACTTTAATATTGATCATTTCAAAATGAAGTGATAGTTATTAAGAGAATAATAACAATAATTGGAGACATTCATGAGTCTTCACTTCATATTTATATTATAAAGTTATAATTATTGACTTATCGAAGGACATCCGGTGAGCGAATCTTCTTGAAACACCTACTGAACTACATATTTGAAATAGTACATCAGAATACAGCTATTAGCTGTACAATCAGAATCATTCAAATGACAAAATAACTGTCAGGCAATTTTGGAATTGGGAGATTATGTGTAATTTTAATTTATTCGGTCAATTTTGCACATGCGACCGCAATAGACGAATTTGATCGAATTCTTAACTTGTCAATAAATTTCAACTATAATATTCTTAGGTCATTGATAGTCTTGAAATAATTTTGACAGTTTTCAAAAACATGTTATTTGGTGACAGGTTGACACTGGCGGCGAGGGAGAGATTACCAAAAAGCAACTGCTTAAGACAACTATCAAAATTATGAATATTCGGTAGGATGTTTTTCTAATAGTTCCTGCGAAATTGTATATTTGAAATAGTTTATTCAAATAGAAAAATAAGCTGTAAATGCTCAATTAGTGAAACTGAAATTGTAAGATAACTGTTTAATCTTTCTGGTTACTCAGCAACAAATGATAATCATCTTAGGGAGATCATCAGAGTAGTTACAATTTGATTCGTCGATTTAGCATACATGTGTAGCCGCAAAATGACAAACATGATTGAATTTTTGAATCGTCAAAAGAAGTTGTGTAATTATTATTTGATTAGTGAATACTGGCACACGTGACCGCGGAATAACAAATCCGATTGAACTTGAACAAATAAAAAAAAAATTTTCAGAATAATCTCTCATGTTGATTTGGTGATAAATTACTTTGATTTTAAAGAGCTTTGAAATGGATTTGCCCATTTCATTCAAACAATGACAACTGTTGAATTAAAATCGTAATTTTTATCAAAAAAATAAATTGTTGGTTTTGAAAATATTTATTGTCTCCAACTGAGAATATCTTCAATAATGATATAATTGTAATTGATAAAATCATTATTCCAATTATCTTAATTTATTGTCAAACAGGTTAATTCAACGGGCGCATCCAAATATATGGGTATTCTGCGAATGCCTACAACGAATGGAGCATAGTAAATCTAATTATTTACAAAGGCTCCAAAATGGGTCCATGCTTCCTCGGCGAAGAAGATGAACATATATTCGCATTGACCAGAGAATACGAAGGGCAAAAGAGTAATTAACTTTGGACAGTGACGTGCGGCGCTTTATCCTGTATACCTGCTATACAGTTGATCGGGTGGTGAACACTTTGTTGCCCCCACTATCGTCTGCTGTTGCTTCAAAAATTCCAACAGGAACTCCTGCAGAGCTACCTAAAGTAGTTCCTGCAGAATTTCGTGAAGCAGTTCCAGCAGAGATTACAGAAGTAGCTCCTGTAGAACCTCTTGCAGAGCTTCCTGAAGCATCTGCTGCAGAATCTTCAGCAGAACTACCTGCAAGACCTCCACCAGATCCTCTGACAGAACCTCCTTCGTCATCATTACCACAGCCTGAGGAACCAAAGGACGATCCTAATATTAGATTGCGTTGTGTGGTCTGCTTGCTTAGTATCAGAGAGATCCCATGCTTTCATAGATTGCTGGCATTTTCGCGTTTGTGGAGATTGTGTGAATCGTTTTGGAGTGAATGTTGGGGAAGATGATAGTCATTCCAGGTGCTTTTATTGTAGGCAGTCGATCACGAGGCCTCCTATTAGAAATAATTTCATTTTAATAAAAATAATAGTTCTACGAAAATTGTATTTTTCATTTTATCACACCCATACTAACTATAAGAAACTTGATTATTATTTATCCAAGTATGAACAAAATGTAACAAATACTCAAAAACAACAGCAAAGGGGTACTAGATATCATAGGAACTGATTATTTTCAAAATGAAATTCTTAAAGAATATTTTTATTCTCACGATTCGTTATGAATAAAAACAGTTCATTCAAAGAAAAATTATGTATATTGGATTTAAATTATGGGTCTCTCAGTAGCTCAGTATAAGTTTTAAGCAGATGAATTGGAATTTTCCATAGTCTTCCTTGTAATTTTGTACGAAAGTCTAGCTCCATAGTCTATCTACCCTCTACCTATATTTTTCCCTTGTTTCATGCATTTATTTTTTTTCCAACGACAATAATAATGTGTGACCAAAACACAGATCGACCAAATAGAATTAAACACAATGTATGTATGAATATATGTGTTCTTTAAACTATCTAACAGGCTATGAAATCTATTAATCCCTTGATTATTTGATCTAGCATTAAAAAGTGATCTAGTGATAAGTTTGAGCATTTCAAGTAGCTATTATTTTGACATTATCGTGGAGAATGATCCAGGAATCGTTTTTATTATATGGAAAAATGAAAATTATCAATTTTCGCATCTGATATTCGTTCCAATTTGTTCCATGTTGCCGTATCTCTTCATTAACTAACAGAGTGTACCAGGACCAAAGTAAAAAAAAATATAACGTATTCCTAACATCAATTTTCATAAAAAATGTCATATAAACATATGTCCTATCTCTTTTTATTACCAAAATACAAGAGACCAACAGTTTATAGATAGCAACGGATTTTAGGATGAAGATACTTTTGAAACAATGTAAGAAGCAATGGAAAACAATATAAGATTGATTTCAAATTCACAAATAAATACAGACAACCAATTACTAGGGAGAATAATAAATGCCTCTGCTAACATTCGGAGCCACCCAAACACTATTAATTTTGCTTATAACTCCATGATTCGTCGATATCAAAGGACACATTTTGAATATTTACTTTAAGACATAAAATGAATATATTCAATGTTTTCATTGTTTATTTCTCTGTTTTAATTTCAAATCTGCTGCTATCTATAAAATATTGGTCTCTTGTATCTTGATAACCAAAAGGGATATGACCTATGTTCATATGACATTCTTTACTCAAAATAATGTTAGAAGTATGCTATTATTTTTTTTTAATACTAGTCCTGATACACCCTGTATATCAAAAGAGAAGTCAGATCACAACTATGTTCAAAATTTGAAATCATATGAAAAAAAAACTTGGAATCAACTCTGTTTACGTTCACAGTAGCGCACTTATATGCACTATGGGAGCAGAAAAGTATTAAAGAATAATAACTGAATTTGAAAGAAGATCTATAGAACTATAGTATTTGACATCTCTAATAATTTTGCATTTATTTATAGTTGTTTCATGAATGAACTTATCAAAGCGCTTCTCTTAACATATGGTACAAATTGAGTCAAACCAACTCATGAAAAAAGAGTTTTGCTTTTTGCTTCTCAGAAATCCATCATTCATTTGAACGAATGAATTAATGTGGTCCGTTCTCTATGATATTGAAACTTCAAATTATTGGAGCTACAATACTTGATGTAATCATGACCAAATCGGAATCAATCAGCTGATGAATATTTAAAATGGAAAGTAAATGAAATTTTAGTTAGAGCATGAAATAATCTAGTGAACTTTCATGTGGAATTTATAGTTTTACTATCTATACAAAATACTAGATTTTCTAGTAATTTGATGATTGAGGAAAGTAAATAAATCATTATTTCAAGCATGAGTTCTTCATTTCTCCGAACTTACGTTCTACAACGCGATATGCCAGGGTCAATGTTTATCAAACCGCTAGTACAATCATTTCTTTTCAACGGACACTCATATAAAGCGGTAGTGGGAGTAAATTCGCCGCAGTGGGTATTCGACGTTATGGACTTTCGACGCAGCGGATATTCGACAACATGAGCTCTCGACACTGTGGGCTGCTCCGGTCTATTGGCGAGTCTGATTAAGCTCGCAGCGCCAAGTGAGAATATTAGGAACTATCGGAGCTGTGATTCCGTGTGTTTGGCCGTAAGGTATAATATTAATATAATTACCAATAACT
This sequence comes from Dromius quadrimaculatus, assembly GCA_963989225.1. Lineage (NCBI taxonomy): Eukaryota > Metazoa > Arthropoda > Insecta > Coleoptera > Carabidae > Dromius > Dromius quadrimaculatus. The sequence goes on along the minus strand of OZ022328.1, from coordinate 32,431,242 downwards.
TTTAAATACTACTTTTATTTCTATAATTTTTTTGTTGTATATATATTATAAAGCATAGAAATTTTATAAGTTGATTTAATTTTATATGATATAGTTTAAATATCGGGAATTTTAAACTTTACTTATATAATCTTCAAAGCTCAAAAGTAGGTATCTTGGTTGTTTTTTGAATTATTAGATTAGTAAATGATAGCCTTTTGAATATTTTCTGTTTTCTCCAGAATGGATATCCCAGTAAAGCTGAAATTGAAAGTAATATTTCATATATTTAAATGCAGATCACAATTCTAGATGTGTATGCGAAAGAGAAGTTTTAGATGCCGGACATATATTATTATGCGGTGTTTTGAATAAAAATATAACAGATGAAATTAATATTTACGCACTTTGCCGTCAGACATCGACACTAGCAAAATATCTGCACATTTTACAGGAGATGCTAAAAAGAAATGGAGTAAATAACTTGAAATTACAACTTTAATATGCTCTTGCAAAGCTGGAAAAAGCGGCCGTTGCAAACATGTTTTGGCTGTAGTTTTATTATTTACTAGGTGCTTTATTTGTCATATTTAGCTGCATTTAGAAATAATCGGCTATTCTTTTGTTTTGTATCAAGTGCTTAATTTGTCACTTGATTATGAACGAAAGCAAGAGCCTACAGGGTGACTACAAAAAATTGGAGTATATTTTGAAATAAATTAATTGACCTTATTATAATTAGAATCCGTTTGAGTGATTTTATTTATCCACCCAAAACATATTTTAATGAGGTTTTCAAGAAATTTATCTCAGATTATACTCTTAAATATAAGTATTATCTCTTACTATTCCTATATTATGCTGGAATAACTAACCTCTATAAAGGTAGTCATTCTCATCAAAATGAGGGGAACACACTTTCTTAAACCTACTGACTGGTTTTCCATTCTTTGATTTCATGTTCCAAGCTTTTAACCTATCTATTTTTTCTGTTTGAGTGAAAACTTGAATTTCTGTCCTTTTTTTGTATGGATTTACATCCATACACGGAACAATAAACATTACTCATGTCGACAAATAGTGCAGTATAAAATTTAATGCTTAAATTTGTTTAAATTTAAAGAAAACAACGCAAATCCCATCTATGCTTATACAATTTATCACACTTCCGGTAGTTCTACAAAATGCCACCAGATAGAGTATCGCTTAGCAAGACTCGCCAATTATTAGCTAGTAGCCCCTAAAGTTCGCAGTGAAAGTGCCACCAAGTGAATTGATAAGTGGTTATCTCTAAGAAAAATGAACAGAATAGGTAAGTGATGTATTGCATTGAAATATTAATTAATTACACTATTATCAATGAAGAATAAAGGTCCAGCTGCATGAAGCATTGTTAAGGTTAATCACATTGTTAAATATTTGATCACATGTTCGCATGTTCCTAGCCCTACTTGCCGGCTTTTTGATATAAATCATATTTAAATTCATAATTCCATAATAAATACAACTTGTATTCATTATTCAAATCATGGAGATTACACTTACACAGGAAGTTCAAACTCCTATGAACGAATAAACAAATTATACCTCAAAAGTTGAACAAATTGAGATGTTGCTAATGTCCGATTAGTATGATGTAAGTTGACATTTGCACAAAATGTTAGAAGTTCATGATCTTATAACATAATTTGTCTAAGAAAATTTGGTTAGTGGTAATATACTACAACAATATTGAAATTTTCTATGGAAATGATCTGTGGCTTGAGCTCCGGGAGTTTTAAAGAGACTTTTTTAGACCCTAAATTATTTATTTATTGCTTTATCTATAATATTACAAGTGTGCATACTTATTTTTTCAATGTGTGATATCTGTTTTGTGTTATACTTGATTTATGCCATGATTATTTTATTTCTAGACTACACATATCCCTGAAGAAGGCAATAATGTGAGCGTAAGCGAAACATCGGTTTTCGAGTGAATTGAATTTTAAACTGTGACTGACTTCCAATCATCGTTTTCATCAATTACCCATCCAGTCGATCATCGCTTTGATATTATTTTATAATAATTGTTTTTTATTTTGATTTTTACTTACTTGTAGTAAGTACAAGGAAGTATTGTGAAACCGACAGAATTCACCTATCGAGATTTTGATGGAAATAACCATTTTGAGCATCCCTGAATCTATTTTGACTATTTTTGGCTTGATATCGGTACGTTCGTGCGTGCGTTCGTGCGTAAGTAACTCGCAAATCTCAAAACTGAACGTATAATGTTGAAATTCTGTATTTAAGACTGGTATAGGGTCTAGTTGTGCATCTCGCATTATAATTACAATCGTCTGTACCGGAAGTGCACTTTACTTGAAACTTTTTTGGAATTGCTCTGATAAATCCAGAATGATCAACTGTAGGATGTTGAAATTCAGTATTTGAGCTTGATGTTGTATCAGATTGGTCATCTGCTATTTTTGTATGAATCGGCCAAGCCAGAAGTGCACTTTACTTGAAACTTTTTTTGAATTTTCTCCATAACTCTAGAATGATCAGCTATAGCATATTGAAATTTTGTACTAAGCACTTCTATGTCATCTTATTGTACATCTTGCATTATGATTGCGATCGGCTGAGCTAGAAGTGCACTTTACTTGAGACTTTTTTTTAAATTTTCCGCATAAATCCAGAATGATCAGCCGTAGGATACTGGAATTTAACATTTAAAATTGCTGTAGCATCTTAATGGTCGCATCTTTTATTTTTGTACCAATCGCCTGATCCGAAAGAATATAAGAATACCCTACTGTTTCCATAGCAATCTACTTGGCTGAAAGCGTATTTTACTTGACAGATTTTTAGGATCTCTTGGGTAAATCCAAAACGATTAACTGTGGAACGATGAGATTTTGTGTTTAATTATATATATTCAATGATATATATGATCAGACACAAAATCACATCGTATTATATATATATATATATATATATATATATATATATATATATATATATATATATATATATATATATATATATATATATATATCAAATGATGTACAAGTAAGTCACGTGATGTTCACGTCAGATTCTTTATTGTTTGAAAAGACGACATTTTGAATCAAGGTAGATATATTTACTATTATAAATATTCAGGAAATAATGTTAGCTTGTGGAATTCCATGAATGAGATAGAAGATTTTTAGTATTTGAAACATTAAAATTTAAAGGTTGAGAGTTATTATTTACCATAGCCTCTGTTACATATTATATAATTCTGTATGGAATTTTATGTACCGGAATGGAGAATTTCATCATTTGGAACTTTAAAATTTATATCTTGATTCTGTATTATTTTTCCTTAGAGATAATACACTTTAGTGGATCAAGGAAAAATTTCTACTTTTCATTTCATAATAAGTGACAAATTTCGAGGCAGGTTCCGGGTTAGCATTCAAAATATCAAAAACTAGTAGAAATCTAACCAAATGTTGACATTAAATTTTCTCCGACGTAAAAACCAATTTTGTCTAATATGTCGAGTGATGATAGTGATTGTGTTATTGTGGGCTCCTACAAAAAACAGAATCATCTATCTGATGACACAAACAAAATTATTCTAAATGTGTATAATGTTCTTAAAAGGGAAAATGATGATGGTGCATTTACCTGCACTGCACATTCAACTAATACTTCCATCAGTACAGTGCATAAAATAATGAAAAGTGGAATATCGTAAAAAAAGAAAGTATGCAGATACCATCAAAAATATAAATAGTTTTGAAGTTGATATAATTCGGCGAACAATTTATGGAATGTACGTGTACGAGGAAAAGTTTGTTACATCATTAAGGATTTTGCACCAAGGACTAATAAATGACAAATCGATTATGTATTCTTTGTGGTGTTACGAGAAAATGGATTTTCGTATAAAAAACTTGATGAACACCAAACAATCATGGAGAGCCCAAGAATACGTAAGTGGAGATTCGAATACTTACGTAGTATTGAAAAAATTTGATTAGAGAGCAGACCAATTATATATTTGGATGAGACATGGTACGTCACGTATTTATTTATTTAATCCAATCCAACAGGACATATGTCCTAATTACAGGATGATTTATTTAAACATATATATTTAATACAAAATTAATCGTGCGAATAAGCGTACACAAAAATAGAAATAGAAAAAAAATAATCATCAATAATCAATAAAATATATACTTAATTAATGAATATTTGTTTCAAAATAAATTCTTAACTCTCTCTTAAAAATATTAAATGAGACTGAAAAAGCATCTAATGTAACGGGAATACTATTGAAAAGAGTACACATCTGTCGTAAAGATGATCTTATTTCATAATTAGTATCAGAGGCGGCAATATACATAATTCCTCATTTAGTTATTGAACTCTATCTTCCTTGATTTTCTAGCAGCGAATTCTCTCACAATATCACATACATCTACGTCGATATCGTTCTCTTTACTAATAATTGCTAAATTTGAAAGTTGTTCATTTTTTTTACGTTTTCTTCTTTTTCCAATTTTCGCTTTCTGGATTGATTTTCAGAAAGTTTTTTACTTCCATCGGCCATCTAGATGCAACAAATATATGGATAAAAACGAATTTTTTTTTATTATTTAATGTATTGTGACGTGCGAGAGTGGGGGAAGCTCGTGAAGACGACGTAGTATGGGGAGGAGCTTCTTGTCCTCACTTACGCCGCGCCGCGTCGCAGTACATCACCTCTCCCAATAGAAGCCTCTAGTGATATTCTAGAAATGGAAAAAGTCGAGAAATAGAAACATTCGAAAAATCAATATTTCTCTATATAGGGCCAAGCAAAAGACGCGAGGACAGTAGTAATAAGAGTAGTACTGGTGAAATGGAACTAGAACAGTGACAGTGAAGTAAACAGTGTATAAAAATAGTGAAATATAAATATCTGCGAGTTTGTTTATGCTAGAATTAGGTGACAAATAAATAAATATAGTGTTATTAGTGACATAAGAAGAATAAAACTTTTATTTCAATTTGAATTATCCAATAGTGACTTTTATTTAATTACAAACTGATTCTTCAAGCAATAAACATTACAGTATCCAAAAATTTTTTGTTAAGCTTAGCGAGTACATAAAATGCTGGATTTTGGGATAAGTAAGAATGTTCGGTGTACGGCGCGAAGCCAAATACAGCGATCTTCCTAATTCCAAAATTGTATTTTATGTACATATTAATCAGAATATTTTTTCTTCCGTCACACTTCAGTATTAAATCGTTAAGAATTGTAGCGAATTTGTTTTTCTGATTTATAGAATTATTTGTTCATCTCAGGACGTTTGAATAATTAATAATAATTAATTAATTACCTATAGCTCTATATATGTGCAAAATACAATTTCAGATAAGATATTATATATTATTCGATACAGAATAAGATTCTTTCATTTTTAGTGTGTAGTTTCATAGAAAAAAAAAATATATATATCGACTTACCTCAAGTAAACTCCAATTCACAGGCCAGCAAGTCACAAATATTATTATTATTATCGTTTTACATCCGCTATTACCCTTTCGGGTGTCGGGATGGTTCGGTTTGATTTAGTTCAAATTGCTTATCAAATCCTTCCAAAGTTTTCTATTCTGTGCTACTCGTTTTGCTTCTTTACAGCTGATGTTATTTTTTGCTAAAATTTCTTCTATTGTGTCTTGCCATGTTTTGGCTGGTCTCCCTCTTTTGCGCTTCTTGGTTATTCTTGTGCTCCATACTTTTTTTGTTTGTATTGTATCCGGCATTCTTATCAAATGTCTGTACCATCCTAGTTGTTTCTTTTCGATTGTCCTTTGAATGCTTTTGACATCTAGATTTCTTCTTATCTGTTCATTCCTAACCTTATCCATTCTGCTGATACCCTCTACTCTTCTTAAGAACCTCATTTCTGCTGCTTGGATTTTGCTTTTATTTCTCTGGTTTAACGTCCATGATTCGCTCCCATATATCAGCGTTGGTCTATATATTGTTTTATATAGTGTCATTTTGGTTCCCTTTGATATTTGTTTATTGTTCAGAATCATTTTGTTTACTGAAAAATATCTTCTATTTGCTGAAAGGATTCTTCTGTTTATTTCTTGCTCCATACCTCCTCTATTTTCTAGTGTCACTCCCAAGTATGTAAATTCCTTAACTTGTTCTATTTCCTTTTCATCAATTGTTATATTAGTTATCGTATCTTCCTTTGATGTTACCATTAACTTAGTTTTTTCTGCATTTATTTCCATTTTGTGCTTTTTCAGTTCGTTGTCCCAGACATTCAAATTATGCTGCATGTTGTTCTCATTATTTGCCATTATTGCCAAGTCATCTGCAAAAACACACTCTGATACTGATGTGACTGCTAGATTGTAATATCCAATTTCTACTTTTTTTATTTCGTTTTTAACTCTTTTTTGGATGGTATCTAGAAATATAATAAACAGTAAAGGGCTTAAGGCTCCTCCTTGTCTTAGTCCCTGTGTAGTGGTAAATTCTTCCGAGGTTTCGCTACCAGTTCTTACATAATTTGTTGTGTTCTGGTATATACTTTTGATTGCATTAATCAGGTCGTCATCTACCTCTCTATCCCTTAGTATCTCCCACAACTGATTTCTTGGTACCTTATCAAACGCTTTTTCTAGATCGACAAATGTGATGAAAAGTTTACCATTTTGTTGTAATGCTTTTTCCATAAGTGTCTTAATAGTAAAAATGTGGTCGTGCGTTGAATGTCCCTTCCTGAAGCCACTTTGTGTTGTCTCTAGTTTTGATTCTATTTCTTGTCTAAGTTTATTTTCCAATATTGCTTCATAAATTTTTGCCGTTGCACAAAAAAGGGATATTCCCCTATAATTATTACAATTTCAAGTATCTCCTTTCTTATGTATGGGAAATATAACTGCTTTTTCCCAATCATTCGGAATTTCTTTTGTTTTCCATACTTTATTCAGCATATTTAGTAACATTTGTTCTCCTTCTTCCCCCATGTACTTCAGTTGTTCTGCTTTCATCATGTCGTGTCCCGGTGCTTTACCATTTCTTAGTTTTTTAAGTACTGTTTTCACTTCCTCCATGCTAATATCTTCTGTGCTGCTTGTAACACTATTAGTCCATCTTTGGTGTACTCTATTATTCGTATTCTGATCTTCCTTTAATAGTTCCTTGAAATGTTCTTTCCACCTTTCCATTATTTGTTTTTCTTCTCTTATTATATTTCCCTGTTTGCCTTTTACTTGTTTCAATTGTATTTGTTTCTTTGTTTCACATGTTTTGAGTGTTCTATAAAATAGTTTTTGATTTTCCTTAAAATTTTCTTCTAAGGTGTTCCCGAATTTTTCCCACGCTTTTGTCTTGGATTGTTTAATGACTTGTTTTATTTTATTCTTTGTTTCTTATAGCTTTCATAATCTTCTCCCTTCTTTGTTTGTAGGTAGATTTCCCATTTCTGTTTCTTCTTCTTTACATCTTCTTTAATTTTTTCATTCCACCAGTGTGTTTGTCTGTTGTTTTTTGTGTTTTTAATTATCCCGCAAGCTTGTTTTGTTGCTTCATTTATTATGTATTTAAAAACAGCCCAAAATTCTTCTACGTTGTCCGTCGTTGGCAATTGTGAACTCTGTATCAATTTAGTTATTACATCTTGGTATATCTTTCTTATTTCTGTATTTTTTAGTCTATCTACTCTGAGTTTCTCTATCCTTGTTTCGCTTCTATTTATATTTTGTCCTCGTTCAACTATTTCTTCAGTTTTGATTTTTGCTACTAATAGGAAGCGGTCACTTCCAATTTCATAACCTCTCTTAAGGCGAGTGTCTTGGTGTAGCATGGCTTGATAAAAACTCTCATTTTATTTTCTTATTTACTTCCCTATCATACCACTTAGAAACCTAATTCAAAGACATTTTGAAAGAAATAGAGTGTTTCCACACAAATCTCATCTTACTTTTTTGATACAATTACCCATTTGTTAAATAATTATTGTAAAAGATACAACAAATTGCTGTATTTCAAATCCAGTTTTACGCGATACTGAGAATCAATTTCAAATTTCTACGAGCCCGTGTACAGAATTTCGTGAACTTCAAACACTGTTTTTTTGAAAAAAATTTGTAGTGTATATTTTGAGTTAATTCCATAATAGTTTTAGTGAAAATTCGAATATTTTGTTAAAATTGGTCCACAGCGAGTGGCGACACTATGTGAGAGAATTAAGAGTTAAATAGAACTCCGCCTTTGGGTTTATGACACTACCTGCTAGAAACTGGATTTTAGCAAACAATTCAGATTCACAAAATTCTTAGCTTCAAAACTAAAAATTCAATATTGAACTAGAAACAGCATTGTGCTATCAGAAATTTTTATTTATTCAAGGGAGAAATATTTGAATTGAGATGGAATTATGGTTCTACTTGGCTTTTTTAGATCACACAAAGCTTTGCAACTTGAAGTTTGGTTAGGGATTATACAAATCAGTAATTAAATCATTGTTTTCGAAAATTATTCTTGTTTACAGTTATAGTAAGACAAAAGGGATTAAAGATTAAGATTTTTGAGGTATCAGGAAGTTTTCTTAGGGATTATACAAATCTGTTAATACAGCATTGTTTTTCTGAAAAGTATTATAGTTTATAGTTATAAAATTATAATAAGAAAAAGAGGATTAGAGATTTGTTGTTCTCAGAAGAAGAGATGATCAATGTGATTTACATAATTCATACTGTGAGGTTGGTTTGCCCTTTTGAAAGGTGCTGGTGAGAGTAAATAAGTACATAATATAAATACAGATACAAATTGCACAAGTTATACTACATCTCACATTCATATTGTTCGCAGTTTTACTTTGCTTTCTATTCACTGCGATCAATTTATTACTAATGATAATTAATAAATCAAATTGCATAATTGTGTGTAGTTGGAAGAAATTTCAAATCGAGACAGTCTCCTTTTTTATCCTCTTCACATTCATCGACCGTACCTTCTTCCATGTTGTTGATGAAATGAATATTCATTCCACAAATATGTAGCACAGCACAAACTAATCTTCGCTTCATTCTAGTTGTCCAAATTATTCGCGTGATTATAAAAAAGCATATTTTTACGGTTGTGCGAAACGTCAAATTATGCTCTTGACTTTCTTGCTCTGCGCTCAATAGTTGTCAAAATATGGCAGTTGAGGATCGTAGAAAAAGTTTCATATACAATACAAGCGTTATGACATTCGACCAACAATTTTATACTTGGCCCCATGTCATATTGCTCAATTTCACACTTTTACTGCATGAATTTCTGATTCTACTCTCACTTTGAACTTATCAATGCTCTGATTGGTGCAATTAGAATTTAGACATTTGACACATGCATACTTTCGTTTGGAACAAATTCATTGCTCAGGTTTGATATAGGCGCGTTTCTATTGGTCGATCGGTTGCACTATATTAAATCTACAGTTTTGAGTCAGAGATGACTTAAGTATAAATGAGCCGAGAAATGAGCCCTCACTCAGTTCATTTCGAACACTTGTTATACTCTTTTCGTGTACTCTGTGTGAAAAAAGTTAATAATTTTCTAAAAGTGATCGTGATTTTGGTGAAGTTTCGTTTTGAAGGTTTTAGGTAAGTCAAATTGTTTCTATAGATGTTGAAAGCTTTGAAAGTATAACATTTCTTTAATAATAATTATTCAGTATCCAGTAGTGTCATTATATCTGAAAGTATAAAATTGGTTCAATAAATCTTCAACTTCAGTAGCCAATAGTGTCTTTTTTATGTTTTGTAGATTACAAAGTTTAGAAATAAGAAGTTCTTTTGTAACACGTGCACTGAAAGTATCCTATTACTGAACTACTATCAACTTCGAAAGCTCTCAATTCTAAATCATAGAATTGTCATTAATTGGTATTTTTTTAAATTTTATAATTATCTGTCAAGTTTACATTAGATGAAAAACATGTACAATGAGATATGTTCGTCAAAGTGTTCGCATTTGTTGTAAACGTGAAAGCATAGAAAATGTGAAAAACAGAATATAATATCAATCAATAAAATAAGTCGTGCATGCTATTTTCCCCAGTATGAATTTCCGGGAAATGTCATTGCAATTGCAAATGAAACTTGTAAAATCAAAAATAGTATGTAGTATGTACACTTTGAGCTCCAAAGTTTTTCTGACTCGATAGAAATTCGGATGTAGGTATCTAGTTGATATTAAAGATATTGTCACGTGGAATACTGAAGAAATTTGGAAAATGGTAACTCAATTTCTCGCAAATAACTTGAAATCTAAGGATTTTTACGGGATTTGTAATATTGAGGAAAATTATTTTCTTTTGATTGCATTTTTACTTCAGCGACCTGTAATTTAATAGGGGAAGTATTGAAATCGTGATTTTTTGACAGTTCGAGATTTTGAAGAATCTTCACGTTTTAGACCATACTGAAACCGAAAAACATAATTTTAATAAAAGTTGATCTATCGGGCTGTGTGGAAGCACAATAACGCCGGAAACGCCTACGAATTTTCGACGGAAATTTTATATTTAAATTTTTGATCAGAAATCTAAGTTGATGTTCATAGAGAGCTTTTTTTCAACCAGTGGATCTTAAACTTAATTGATGGAGCTTTTTAGTTTGGATTATATATATATATATATATATATATATATATATATATATATATATATATATATATATATATATAGATATATATATATATATATATATATATAGATATATATATATATATATATATATATATATATATATAGATATATATATATATGTATATATATATATGTATATATATATATATATATATATATATATATATATATATATATATATATATATATATATATATATATATATATATATATATATATATTTATATATATAAATTTCGAGCCAATCCATACCGCGAATAGGCGCACATTTTTGTTTGATACATGCAGCTGACCCTGAATTTTAATTACTATAAAATTCGATATATTTTTCTGAAGCAAAGAAATAATGAGAACCATAATTTGGATTTAGAACTATTATTACTTCTATTTATACATCACGTGCAAACGTTTGTGAACATCGCAGAATAAGTAATTTGGTTTTATCGTGTTTGGTAGAGCTATTTTAATGATGTCCAGTTTGGTAACAATTTATAGCTCTCAGGTAGATGAGCTTCGTAGAAATATAAAATAAATAGACAGTGGAGTCCACTTTACCATCTTTGAATTACACTTCCGACGATCAAGTAACATAACTGTTCGTTCCAATGAATTAAAGACTCCGTAATCTAGATGAAGACTCTTCATTTTCAAAAATACTTATTTTGTAAGGATTAAAATATAACTGCCATCGGTTACCATAAAAATGACTGCTGTCATTTTGACAATGACGGCTGCCACTTTGACAATAACGCTGTCACTTTGACAATGACAACTGTCACTTTGACAATGACAATTGAGTGCCAATTGACAATTTGACAATAACGCTGTCACTTTGACAATGACAACTGTCACTTTGACAATGACAATTGAGTGCCAATTGTCATTGTCAAAGTGACAGTTGTCATTGTCAAAGTGACAGCGTTATTGTCAAAGTGACAGCGTTATTGTCAAGGTGACAGCTGGCATTGTCAAAGTGGCAGCTGTCATTGTCAAAATGACAGCAGTCATTGTTATGGCAACCGACACTTTGACAATTGGTACGACACTCTAAATCCATGAAATAGTGATGAAACTAACCATGAAATTTATGATCGGGGAAAACTATGAAGGCCACAGCAGATTTTAATATTTTCATAATAGATTAATAAATGCGGATTTAAAAATTAATTGTCGAGATATCAATAACAATACTTTCTTGTCTTGTCTTGGAAAATAGAAAATACTTCTTCTCTTTTAATTTCAAGACAAGATCAAGATTATTTTCTGATTCTTGTGTAACACTAGAAGTAATTGACATTTTATCTTTCAAAAGATTTATGACTTTTGAGAACGTCCCTTTTTGTCATGAAATAACCAATCGTGCGGTATGTTCAAAACCCTTGAAAGCTGCGACATACGTATTAGACAGTTAGCATTGCTCACTGCAATGACGTATATCGAATGCTTACTACTTACTAGGGAACGCCCTAACACACCTACTTTTCTTCTCCCCCCTTTACACCTGCAAGACCGGAGATGGTACAAGATTGCAAGACACTCGCCTTAAGGGTGTCGTTTACCCAAATCATGAAAACATGGTTTACGCATATCAAATTATTTCTCGTCACGTAGATTATTTTTAATGATCAAGTAGTGCTTCTAATAGATAAATCTTCAAAGCATGGAACCTGCTTTCCCGATTTTTGAAATTTTCATCCATTTGTTATAAAAAGAGTCATACATTTTGCAATTTTTACGCATATATTTCTCATATTAATTCAATCATTTTGCTGTAAGTTGCATATAATGATTATTTCACTGGATTTTTGTCGATAATATATTGTATATATGTAAAATGAGTATGCATTATTCCAATTTTATTTATTTATAAATATATGAACAAAAAACTGAAAAATTGAGCTTCACACGGATATCAAATTTCTGCTCTTATGAGACTACTGTTTCAAAAAACTTGTTCTCAGTATATTGTAAATCACTATATCTATGGAATCATGTGAGCGGAGTTTTAAAATTGTTCATATTTTTCGAGAAATAAGCACATTAACTGAAATAAACAAATGATATTTTACGACATTCTATGATATTTTAAGATGCAAAAATTTACATATGCCTACCTCCAAGAATAGTCTATAGAACGTACTACTCCAATTTTCAATCATTCCACTGTAATTACAGATAAACGTAAAAATTTGTTGCCAAAAAACAGAATATATTTCTTAAAATATTTCGCCTGTTATACTCAGCCCCTGCAACCAGCTTGACATTTTCCTTGGAGCTGTCAATATTATCTGTGACTTACACATATTTATAATCCCTTTCTAGCTGTTCTTTTATGAGACACCTTTCTCAGAGCGGTCGAATATGCAAAAGAGATAAATTTATTATTATGTGTTTCATTCGGTTATTTTCGTCTTGCCACTTTCATATTATATCAAAATGAATTTTTATCACAATCAAGTGAACTATATTTATCTATAATCATGATAATGCAAAGGCATTAATTAGTAAGCAATTAGTTTATAAAATGTCACATTTTTTATACGCTACTTTTCACGATTGATATTTTTTGAAATATGTTTAAAATAATACTTTTAATCAATGAACTTGCTCATTTAACCAACAATAAGTTTGTACTCATATATATTCTACATATAATAATCTTATACTGAAAAAAAAAACACATGGATTTAGAAAACAGTGAAACGTTACCATATTTTTAGTGCAAGAAAATTAAGAAATAATGAAATGAACAAATAGAGAATGATAAAACATTTTGAAAAACATTTGAATCAATATAAATAATGCACAATCATATTCTTATTGGAACACAGTGTGGATGTATAGAATATATTAAATCATTAAACATTCGCATGGATATTGTCTTCAAATTACAACATTGCATTTTACATACATAATTACATAATATGAGTTATAATTTGATTCATTTTGCTGAAAATATGAAAATTGGAGCAGAGTTAAAAAAAAATAGCATCAGAATCTTTATTATAACATGATAGTACCAATCAAATGAGATAATAATAGATCTAAAAATATTGAAGGGCACCGGCAGTAGCACATAGAATTAATGAATCCTGCAATTTCATGTTTCTTCTTTTCCTAGGATCAATTATTCTATGCAATTTCAAGGAATATTATTTTCTTCACTGCAGCTAGTTAGTTTGTTCTATAAAATTATATTCACAGATTCATAATATTTAATTCCGGCCTAAGATTTAGACTAAGGCACGGCCCTGATTTTCAAAGCGTGACCCCGTGAGTGTGAACAATTCTGGAAATCTCTACGTGTTACAGATTATATAGATAAAATATTACTTCTGGTATTCCATAAGCAAAATTATTTCCATAATCTAATGATAAAATAAAAGAGACTCTCTATTTAAAATAAGAAAATTATTGCCGACTTCTAATTCAACCGGAAGAAATATCAACTTGAAAATATTTCAGTTCAACGAAGCAAGTTTCTAAGCCTTTATTTAATCAATTTAGAAAAATCTCAAGCAAATTTGGAAATACTTGTGAAAGTATCTAATTTCGTGAACGAGGAAAACAACAAAAAAACTGTAACTTTTTTTTTTGCATATGTCATAAAATTAGTTATTAAATTAGGTTATTACTCACATTACGATCTGGACTTGGCAATTATTATAAATTACGAATAATTCAATTTTCTAATAGAATCAAATTTGATTGAAGTCATTATAATAAATTATTTATATCCTCATAAATTTGGTAAAAATTCTTTGCATGATTATCATTTTCTTAGAAAATTCAGTTGATAATTTATATTATATATTAGCGTTGACTGGATATTCAATTAATGGTTTTATTCACAAAATATCTTGTTCCTAAGTTGGAAATGGTGTTCAAGGGTAAATATTTTAAAATATCTGCAGTTAACATTTTATTTACTAAACTAAAGATTAAGTTCAGGTACTATTTGAGTCGGCAAATAATGAACCCAAAACCTAAGTCATAAATCTTTCTATTAGGGGAACTACCTGCTGTTGAATAAATTCAAATATAGACTACCAAGCGATTGAGCAAGGTATTTGGGTTGCATGCACTGAAAACCCCTTGTTCGAGCTGAACAGAAATAAAATTTAGGTAAACGACAGCCTTAACTTTTACATCGTTTACGTTCTTCTTCTGTGACTTATTAGTGATTATATAGTCTATCAGGGACCTTTCATTCCTGCTCTTGACTTCTCGAGTGTATTTGTGTATTTCTTTATGCTCGAAAAAAGTGTTTAGTATTTTGAGTTCATTTATTATACAAAAGTCGATTAATCTGTTTCCATTATTATTTTTGACCGGTACTCCATATTTCCCCATTATTTCTTCTAAGTCTTTATTTTTATTACCTATTCTAGCATTGAAGTCTCCCAGTAAGTATATAGGTTCATGTAATTTTTCATATTCTAATTGTAGCTGCTCCCAGAATTGGCCTTTTGCTGTTTTACTGTCATCTTCATTTGGTCCATATACAATCATGAAATTTGCAGATAGTCCACCAGTATCATCAAGTTTTATAATTAGCACTCTTTCGCTCACATATTTCCACTCTTTTAACGATTGTTTAATGTCTTTGTGTACCATACATCCTACTCCGGCCTTCGCTATTTCTTCGTTTTCTACGCCGCTGTATATTAAAATGTGATTGTTCCTTAAGTTCATTATTCCTTGTCCCTTCTTTTCTGTTTCCGTTACTGCTAATAGTTCTAATTTAGATTTTTCGAACTCCTCTACTAATTCGGCAATACAACCTTTAACATTTCTTTCACTGTACCTTTATTAAGAGTTGTGATTTTATTTATTTCGATCTTGATCTCAAGTTTTTCATCTATCCATTTTTTAAGTTCCTCCTTATTTTCATCCTTCAGTCTTAGACCTCTTATTACGATGTTATTCTTTCGTTTCTGTATTTCATCCTTCTCTACCCTTCTTTCAAGATTTCCTATTCTATCAAACAAAATTTTTCTCTCTTTCTGTCAAGACTCTTCTGTCTTCATCATTTCATCTTTAATATTCTTTATTTCCCGTTTTATTTCATTTTGGTTGGCCTCAATTTTTTCCATCATTTTCTGGAACATTTCTTTTAGTTCGTCCATCTCTTTTGCATCTATTGTTATCTCTTCGGTTGTTGTTTTAATATTTTGTTTGCTTTTGGTATTTTTGGAATTTTCTTCTCTTAGTCTTTGTTCAGGTGATCTTATCACCTTTTTACTTTTTCCAAAAATATCACTGTAATTCTGTTCTTCTTCCTCCCTTATTCTTTTATTCATTCCCACTGAAAAACTTTCAAGTTCATATTTATTTTAATGTTAAATTTAATATCACTACGCCACTGAAATTTAGTTTAAACTTCGCACGAACTCGCACAGTATGTTGGCGACGAATCACCTTGACCAGCTGACAGTTGCACGAAATTGTTCACAATTTTATTCAAGTCTATTGCTTTTAATGTTCCTTTAAAATCGTTTTTTATTTTATACTTCACTTCGCACTCTTTAAATATAATACTGTGATATCAGTACACTTTTAGTTAAGCAATAATTCCCGGCTAAACGAGATTATTATTGGCCGCACTAAAAATACGAGTTAACACTCACACTACTCGCACAAAAAAAAAAAAAACACAAATATTAAATCACTGAAATATAAGTAATATTCCCTTTCAACTCATTCAAAATCAAGACAAAAAATGAGCCATTTTCAAATATTAATGAGAAAGATGAGATTAAATTCATAGAAAAATTTAAATTTCAGAATGAAACAGTTACTTAACCACCTCGATGGCATCCCTTTTGTCATATCAACTGTTAAGTTCTTGAAAGTGAAAATGAAATTCTGAGAAGGATATCAATTGCAGCAAAAATATCTCTTGTTAGAATTTGGGCCGAAGTCAAAATAAATTATGTTTGAATAGTGTATAAGGGTTATTAATTTTTTCTACTTATTCGTGGTAAATCAAAATAGGTCGAGTATATATTTTGCCTTATAGTTAATTTTGATTTTTAGTCTTTCTTCAAAATTTTCATGTTCAAAATCATTTTATTAGCCCTAATAAAATATTTTGTTGATAAAATTAGTATTCAGTGAAAAATAATTATTTCTGGGGTATAGCTGCCGCCCTCAAGGCCTTGGCGCCGGGGTGCCGTGCACCCCTTGCACCCCCGCTCGAGACGCCCCTGATTAGTATACGTACCTTGTGACAGTAAAAGATTATTTTATTTCTGGAATTGATACGAGGAACATTTATTGGTAGCTTAGACAGAATAGCGGCGTCTTGAACAATATTGTTTAATATTTTGTACAAAAATAAACATGACTGTATTTTTCTATATATATTTTCCGCAGATAGGGTTCCATACTTGAAAGCAATATTCCAATATTGAACGTACAAAAGATTCATATAGTCGTTTCAAAGTAGATAAATTATGAAACTGTTTCGTAACTCTAATAACAAAGCCTAAAGTCTTGTATGATGCTTTTACGACATATTCGATATGTTTATTGAAAGTTAATCTGTCATCAAAAAGTACTCCAAGGTCTTTAAACTGGTAAACATGGTCAAGATATGAATTTTCCATCACGTACAAGAAAGTATAAGCAAATCTTTTTACAAGACATCTCATAATTTTACATTTGCTGAAGAAATTGAAGAATAATTTAGATATTTGAGACCAAGCGAGTAAATTATTTATATCTTCTTGCAATAACAAACAGTCATTAGCTGAATGATTCTTTCTAAAAAATTTCAGATCGTCTGCGTAGAGCAATACTTCAGAATGTTTGACTACCTCAGTGATGTCATTAATAAACAATATGAAAAATAGGGGGCCAAGATTAGAGCTTTGCAGGACACCTGACGTGGCAAAAAATGGTGCCGTAGTAAAATTATTGATACGTAGAGTAGATCTACGATATTGAAGATAAAACTTTAATAGTGCTGTTAGATCTGACGAAAAATTGAAATTAATACAAAGTTTTTGAAGAAGTACAGAATGATTAACAGTATCTAATGCCTTTTTAAAATCTGTGTAAACAACATCTACTTGTGAGTTATCATGAAGGGAATTTAAAGTAAACTTTGTGAAATTGAGAAGATTATAGTTGTAGTTGACTTTCCTTTAACAAATCCATGCTGTTGTATGGCAATGTTATTTTGTACACTATTGTAAATGTATTTCTCCAACACTGTTTTGGAATTTGCATATTTCATAACCAAAAATTAAGTTGGAACGAATGACATTCCAAAAAATCGTTTAGAATGATTCCGTATGCCGTTCAGAATGATTCCGTAAGTCTTTTGAATCATTTCGACGAATCAGAAGCTGTTAGTTTGGCTACTACCATGGGTACTTCCTAACAATTCAAGTATTCATATCTGCATTTGACGTTTGACATTTAATAATTTTTTAAGTTTCCTCTGAAATATTGGTGAGTTTCCAAAACCATGTTAGAGAAAGTATAGTCTACATCATGTTTGGAATGGCGTATTCCACACTCGCGAACCGTAATCCTCGCCTTTTCGCTCGTTCAGAATATAGGCCATTCCAATACTTATTGTAGAATATACTATTATATAATATGGATTCATAGATTTTACTAATATTAGAAAGAATGGCAATTGGTCTGTAGTTGATTACATTGGAAATGTCTCCTGATTTGAAAATTGGAGTGATAAAAGAAGGGTAGACCTGCAATCTTCAACCATCTAAGGTTTTGTAAAGCCCGCCGCACACGAGGCAATTTTCCATGCAGTTTTGTTCACTTAATTTGCAGCAAGTTTTCTTGCGCACTGGGCCACTTTGAGGTACACTTAGTGTGATACTTATTCTCGCATCACACGATGCAAGCTGCGCCACTCATTCTAACACTAGAACGTAGACTTGGTAGATTTTCACATTACAAGTATGGATATTGCCGAAACTAATCGTCGGAGGAGAGCAGGAGCATTTGCTGCAGTTATAGCTTGCGAATTACGAGACAGAAAAAAAAGAAGAAAAACTTTGGTTAAGAGAGTGATTTTTGAGAAGGAATCAAGGCCGCAGGGTTTTCAACATTTTGTTTGACGAGTTAGTAGGTTGTATACCAAACTTGAAAAACCTGGAAATGTCAGGGAATTTAGATAAACTGGAAATGTCATGGAATCGTCAGGGAATTTCTGATATTTGTCTGGAAAAAATACATCATAGGATATTTATGCATTATTATTCATAAAAGTATATTTTCACTCTTTAAGATACTAGGGCCATCTGTGCAAATCTATAATTCTTCCAGATCTATAAATTCATGAAAAAAAAATTTATTAAAGTACATTTACTTTTGTCGATTAATGTAAATTCGTTCATGATATCAAGTTCGTTGCGATTTTGTTTTTAATTCACAGATTTATAGGGTTCACACAGAATTGCAACATTAATCTGTGATTATATGTAAGCTTGTATCAAACTTTTGTTTTTTACTGTCTGGAATTTTATTGAAAATAACCTGGAAAACCCTGAAGTCAGGGAATTTTCATAAAATTTTTTGGTATACACCCTGAGCTGGGGTACGTAAACATTACTTTATTTCCACTAGCCATAATTTTTATTTATTTGTATCTTAAAACACCACAAAACACAATGTACTAATGAGGCACAGCATTCTGATGCGACATACAACTCAGTGATGTAATCACGTGATTTCGTCGTCTGCTTTGATTGGCTGTGGACAGCAGTCAGTGGCGCAGCAAGTGCGAAAAATAGCACCGAACCTATCTTGAAAAACAAGTCTCGTGGTAAGTCTAGTACCCCGCATCGTACCAAATTTCTTGCATCGGAGCAAGCGTGGCACCCAGTGCGGCGCCAAGTGAACAAAATTGCTTGAAAAATTGCATCGTGTGCGGCGAGCTTAAGTGTGAAGGGAGAAATGAGCTCTTTTGCACTTGTAGGCGGGAACATTTACCTCCCCACTCCAAAATTTCTATTTTAATCACTTGTTGCCAGAAATTTTAAATCCCAAAATGAATAGAATATTATAAATTTCATGTTCATTTTGAAAAACAAAATTGTCAACTTATATGTGTTTTTGTTGATCGATTTCATGCTCTTATTACTTATTTGTACAAAGTAACAAGTAAGTATTGTGAAACCGACAAAATTCACATATCGAGATTTTGATGGAAATATCCGTTTTGAGCATCCCTGAATCTATATTGACTATTTTTGGCTTGATGTCGGTATGTATGTTCGTGCATGCGTGCGTGCGTGCGTTCGTGCGTAACTCGCAAATCTCAAAACTGGTTGAACGTATAATATTGAAATTTTGTATTTAAGACTGGTATAGAGTCTAGTTGTGCACCTCGCATTATGGTTCTAATCGTCTGTACCGAAAGTGCACTTTACATGAAACTTTTTTCGAATTTTTCCAATAAATCCAGAATGATCAACCGTAGGACGTTGAAATTCAGTATTTGAACTTGATGTTGTATCGGAATAGTTATCTGCTATTTTTGTAAGAATCGGTCAGGCCAGAAGTGCACTTTACTTGAAACTTTTTTTGATTTTTTTGCATAAATATAGAATGATCCGTCATAGCATTTTGAAACTCGTATTAAGCATTTCTATAACATTTTACTGTACATCTTGCATTATGATGCGATCGGCTAAACCGGATGTGTACTTTAATTGAGACTTTTTTTTAATCTTCCGCATAAATCCAGAATGGTCAGCCGTAGGATACTGGAATATAGTATTTGAAATTGCTATAGCATCTTAATGATTATCTTCTATTTTTGTAACAATCGGCTGAGCCGGAAGTGCACTTTATATGACAGACTTTTTGAATTTGCCGCATAAATTCTAAACAATCAGTCGTAGAATATTCAAATTTAGTATTAGGCACTTTTATAATATCTAGTTGTACACCTTGCATTATGATTGCTATCGACTAAGTCGGAAGAGCACTTTATTCAAAACATTTTTTGAATTTTCCGCATAAATCCAAAACGATTGAACGTAGATTGTTAGAATTCAGTATTTATGACGATTATACCGTCTAGATACACATATCCTATTTTTATTAAGATCCACTGACCTGGAAGTGCACTTTACTTGACAGTCTTTTGGAATTTTTCGCATAAATTCGAAACGAGAATATTGAAATTTGGCATTTCAGTCTGCTGTAGCATCTGAATGATTGCCTACTATTTTCATAACAATAGACTTAACCGGAAGTGCACTTCAGTTGGAATTTATTTTTTAATTTTGCGCATAAATTCAGATCTGCTGGTAGTCCTGGAATTTTGGAAATCAGTATTTAGGAATATTGTAGTATAAGAATAATGGCCTACTGTTTCCATAGCAACCGACTTGGCTGAAAGCGCATTTTACTTGACTGATTCTTAGAATCTCTTGGGTAAATCCAAAACGATTA
Organism: Dromius quadrimaculatus; assembly: GCA_963989225.1. Classification (NCBI taxonomy): domain Eukaryota; kingdom Metazoa; phylum Arthropoda; class Insecta; order Coleoptera; family Carabidae; genus Dromius; species Dromius quadrimaculatus. The sequence goes on along the minus strand of OZ022328.1, from coordinate 32,410,132 downwards.
ACTGTGGAACTATGAGATTTTGTGTTTGATTATATATATCCAATGATATATATATATATTTATATATATATATATATACATATATATATAATATATATACATATATATATATATATATATATATATATATATATATATATATATATATATATATATATATATATATATATATATATATATATATATATATAATCAATCACAAAATCACATCGTATTATATATATATATATATATATATATATATATATATATATATATATCCAATGATGTACAAGTAAGTCACGTAATGTTCACGTCAGATTTTTTTCAGATTCACGTTTCTTCTATGACGATAAATGTTATATTCATATTTTTATTATTCTAAATTAATATTGTCTGATTTCTTATTATGACTAATGAATATTGATGATAATTGGAAATACCCTGTATCAAGGTACGGTTACAAACGGGCTTAGAATAAGAGGATTATTCTGTGTTTATTCTTTGGAAAAAAATATTTTAAATTTTAAAATAATAACTTGAAATCCTAATACTTGATTTAAGTACTGTTATCACTAGTTCTAATTACCATTAAGCGGAATTGATTCATTATTCTTACAATTACAATCAAGTGAACTTCAATCGTTTTTTCATTATTTTCCACCTTTGAAATATCCAAATTATTATTATCCTTCCTTTAAAATTTTTTTTATTTTTTTTGTTTCTGACTTGATCCTGTATACTTTTACACAGATCAGTTAGACAGGCATAAATTATATTTTTAATCAATCACATTATGCAGTTCAATCTTGAAATCATTGAATTTGTTTTCATTTAGCTCATTTCTTTCCACAAAAATATATATTTTGTCGTTTATCTTTGCAAAATCACAAATTATAATTTTTGTCATAAAATGGACTGAAGAATTTATCAGGTATCGATACTTTTGTTATGAGAGAGAAACTTGTATGTAGTGAGAAAGATGAAAAATATTTGCTTCGCCTACTTTTCATGCTTGAATATTTTGCGCCTGTAAGTAGGCAATGTGTATTCAGAATTCAGTAAATTTTGTGTTGTCAAAATTACAAACTACGGTTTATTTTTGCCATATTTTTGTTTCACAAAATTATTTATTAAGGTTATATCTCGACGGGATGCTTAATATGAAGTCCATAAATGTCTTATAAATTAGACAAATGTATGGTTCAAAAGCGTATATTTTTCAGCTTTTTTTCGATCAAAATTTATAATACTAGAAACAAATAATATCCCGTTATAATGTATTATTTTTCTTTCCAAGAGTTTTTGTTTGAAGATGATAAGTTCATCTGATTTTGAGTAGTTTGAAAATTTCTCAGACCTTCAATTTTCTAGTCACCGCCAACCGGAAAAACATGAATTGATAATGACAGATTCAATAAGAATTTGAGCGGTTTTAACAAGAGATGAGAACATGCTTTAATAATGTATGACGGGATATTATCTGGACCAGGATGATGGGTTAGTTTTAATTTTTTAATAGCAGCTAAAATATCCTCATCAGTAATATATTTAATATGAATGAGATTGGAGCAGGAAGAATTGGAAGAAGATGAGCGATTATTTGAACTTGTGATATCTGCATCCGTATAAACAAAAATCAGCAAAGTCCTGGGCAATTTCCTGTGTTGAGTAAAGTTTTTGATTCTCAAATATCATTGCCTCTGGTATTCTAGAAGAGCATTTTTTACTTTTAATAAATGACCATAATTTATTTGGTTCAGAAATAATAGAATTTTCGGTGTTTTTAATATATTTATTATATTCAGCATCGATGCTTTTTTTGATGTCTTGACGTAGTTGTTTGAAATGCGTTGAATAATTACTATTCTTATGTCTCTTGTACAGTTCACGATATTGATTTTTTAGTTTAATGAGTTCAATAATATTTGGATTAAACCAAGGAGGATACTTTTGCTGACGTTTTCTATAGCGCGGAATACATTTATCAAAAATTCTATCAATAATTTCATAAAAATTCCTAAATGCTAAATCAACATCATTAAATTGTTCCAAAATCGACCAATCCTCTTGTGCCAGTAAATTATGAAATAGATCGTAATTACCAGATCGAAAATTATATGAAAAGGAGTTGGTATTGAAACAGGAATTGGAATATTTTGAATTATTATCGAAATTTAATTGAACAGATAGTGTGGGATGATGAGCATCTTCATCCATAATAGGATCAAAGACCCTGCTTACAGAGCAGGAGGCGTTAGTCACTACTACATCTAATATTCTATCTGTTTTATTATATACTTGCGAGCTAGGGTTCTTGGAAAAAAGTTAAATCCTTGATTATTTCTTTAACAGGCTTTTATGCAACATGTGCTAGTTCTTACACATAACCTTACTTTTATCTACTAATTCTTTTTTTGCCTTCCATAGATGGTGCTAACTGTATTCATAGTAAAAATACATACGCTGTTCGAGATATGTAAGCTATCGGTTTTTTACCTTCTTCTTCATGCTGCAGCAAAACTGCTCCAATGCCCTGAGTTGATGCATCGCATGACAATATTGTCGGTTTTCTTGCATCAAATACGGTTAAACAAGGTGATGAAGTAAGCAGCTCTTTGATTTTGTCGAAAGCAAGTTTCTGCGCTGGACCCCGAACAAATGAATTTTTTGAGCTAACTAAATTAGTGATTGGCGACATAATTTCACTCCTGTTTGGGATGAATTTTGCTAAAAATGTTACCATTCCCATGAAACGTTGAACTTCTTCAACGTTAGTGGGTGCTGCCATCTCTGTAATTGCCTTAACTTTGCTCGAATCCGCAGCTATACCTTTCTCGGATATAACAAACCCCAAAAATTTGACTTCTCCTTTACAAAATTCAGTCTTCTGTTTATTGAGGGTTATACCAGCCTCCCGAATTTTCTCGAGGACGCTACGTAAACATTCGTCATGTTCTGTTTTCGTTTTACCCCAAATTAGAACATCATCCATGTGAACAATACAATTTTTGAACCCATTTAGGATATCTGACATCCTTTTTTGGAATTCTTCTGGCGCAGAAGTGATTCCAAATGGAAGTTTTCTGAATTTAAATCTTCCAAATGGCGTTATGAAAGTTGTATAATCTTGGGATTCTTCAGCTAAACTCATTTGCCAGAATCCATGATTGGCATCAAGTTTACTAAAATATTTAGCTTCACCAAGTTCCGCTAGTGACAACTCTATTCTTGGAATTGGATGAAACTGTCGTTTCACACTTTTGTTAAGCTTCGATAAGTCGACGCAAATGCGCACTCCTCCATCTTTTTTAATGCTTACAACCATGAGTGCACACCACTCTGTTGAATGGTCCACGGGGACGATGACTTGTTTCTTCACCATATCATCTAAAGCTTCCTTTACCTTATTTTTCAGAGGAACGGGTACAGCTCTAGGTGCTGAAATAGCATATGGTTTGGCATTTTCCCTTATTTCTATTTTATATTCACCCTCCATATTACCTAAGCCTTTAAAAAGGGTAGGGAATTCTGCATACCAGTTTATTTCACTTTGTACAGCATAAATACGCTTCACCAGATTCAGACTTTGGCATGCTTTCCTGCTCAACAATGGTACGTCAATTTCCTCAGACAAAAATACCTTTTCAGTAATTTGCCTATTTTTCCACTGTAGATTTAACTTTAGTGTACCAATTATGTTGAAACGGTCTTGTTTTCTTGCGCTAAAAACGTTACTGTTATTAGATGTGCTTAGTGGCAAATCTGTTATTACATTCTTCAGCACATGCATGGGCAACATGGTTACATCAGCAACAGTATCCAACTTAAATGTAATAGGATCGAGTATTTTCTCCCCACAACTAACTTGTAGCTTTTGTGTCCATGCCTTTGCTTCATTTTTAGCTTGAATCTCGTGAACGTATGAGTCTACATTCTCGTCTGAATCCTCATGCTTGCTATTCACCTCTTGTACTTTCTTATTTTTGTTTCTGAAACACATCTTACTGTAATGACCTACTAATTTACAGATTCCACATTTCGCATTCTTTGCTGGACAGTCTGTTAGTTTTTCATGAAAATCATAACCACATTTGTAGCATTTTTTGTCTCCACTACTTTTCTTCCTATTTCTAGTACTTTGTGGTTTTCTTGTTCGACTGTTTTTGGTTTATTTCAGAAACACTGGGCTCCCTCAGATCTTGTTTTTGACGAATTAACTGTTCATGTTGTCTTAGGCATGTAATTACTTTTTCCAGAGTAAGTGCAGAATCAAGTTGTAGCTTGTCACTTATAGTCCAGTCAAGATAGCTTCAAAAATAGAGGTACCCTTGCATAAATTCCCAAGAAGCTGAAAATTTACATGAACGTTAAGGATACCATTATAATGAAGTTGTCGGAAGTCCCCATCGATCCCATGTGTGCAAAAAATTTTATACGAGGTCAAAGCTCGCAAAAATGGGTTTTCTAGGTTTTTAAGCGGAACGGCTCATGAAATAATAAAAATAGTTCAGACAAAAACTGTGAATCTTTTAATTCTCTACAAAAATGGTCTCTACCCTTTTTTCCCCAAGACTCACCATTTCTGAGAAAAAGTCATTCTAGAATTATTTTCTCAATAATATGCATGATTTGCTGCCTATGTACATTATGGACGTATAATATAGATACAACTATTAGTCTGCGTAACTAGTACTTCTACATTAATATTGAATGATAATTCTAAGAATATGAAATAAAAAGAAACACAGTCCCTCATTCTATGTGACCATGCGGCCTTGAGCTAAATCTGTCTGCTGTTCATTTGTCAACGTAGCAGTGTCCGTCTTTTACTTACTTTAAATTACTTGCGTAGATAAGTTACGTTTCGTATCTTTTGCAAAACATACACCTGATAAAAAACGTGTTCAATTAGCTTGTCTCTTGCCAACCTCGGATTCTGCTCATCAACATTTTTATCAAGTATATTAGCAGGTTCAACTAGACCTAGAAGAATGGTGTTGGTAGCTAATTAATAATGTATAAAATCAATCCACACTCTACTTCCACCTGCACTAGAAAAGCTCCTTGATATTTTTTTTTATAGCTACAGAAAAGAGTGTAATTCGAAATGCGGCTGCAAGAAAGTAGGATAACTTTGTTCACAAGCATGCACCACTGCACCAGCTGTCAAAGTTGGTCGTGTTCAAATACTAAATCTTCAACAGAAGATAATCCTTATATCGACGGTGAAACAACTGTTGTATCGCTATTTGAGCAATTTACGTCAACTCAGGAAGATGAAGATGATGAAGAAGTTGAATAAGAAGACCTAATATTATATTGAACCTAAATAAGAAGACCATAGAGTAGGCCTACCGGGCAAACCACATTGAAAAATACACGTCAAGTACACACCTCATAGGTGGCGTGGCAACATGTGCATAAATGGAGAATATAACTTTGGAATGGCTTTTTCTCAGAAAAAGTGGATCTTAGGGATAAAGAGGTAGGGACCACTTTTGTAGAGTATTAAGAGACCTACAATTTGTATCTGAGCTATTTATATAATAAATCTGATCGTTCCGCTAAAAAATTCAAAAAATCCATTTTTGCGAACTTTGACCTCGCATTAAATTTTTTGCACACACGGTATCGATGGGGACTTTTCACAACTTCATTATAATGGTATCCCTAACATTCATGTCAATTTTCAGCTTCTTGGGAATTTATGCAAGGGTGAATGCCTATTTTGACTGGACTATTATACTTGAATCTCTCATTCCAATTATGAGAACGAGTAATATCATATCCTCATTTAAGGTTCCCCAACTACATGTTTTCGATAAGCTATGTAGGTCTGTTATGAACTTCTCAGCAGATTCATTTCCCTGCTTGTGTTTTAAAAATTTCGCTCGTTCATATATTATGTTCCTACGAGGGACGAAATACTCTTCAAACTTTCGGAGAGTTTCATTATATGTCGTAGGAGCGGGTGAAAATGATGTAAATATTTCTTTTGCTCTTTCTCCCATATTGTAGATAAGAACATCAATTTGTCGTTCTTCTGACGTTGTATTGAGACCGCATCCCCGCCTAAATCGTTCAAATCGATTTTTCCATTGACTCCATTCGTTGGGTTGGAAATTAAATGGCTCTGGTGGTGGTAGAGATAAATTGACAGGCGTCCCACATATCACAACTCCGTCAGGCATAATTAATAAATTGTTTTTCAAAATCTTCAGTACATACGTACCTTTTGTAGACAGTACTAACAGCTTTGCTATTTTCCAGATTTTCTTTTCCTGTAGCTCTTGTACTTTGTACATCGCAATTTTTGTATATTTACAACGCTGCCACCATGTTTTATTATATACTTGCGAGCTAGGGTTCTTGGAAAGAAGTTAAATCCTTGATTATTTCTTTAACAGGCTTTTATTCAACATGTGCTAGTTTTTACACATAACCTTACTTTTTTCAACTAATTCTTTTTTTGCCTTCCATAGATGGCGCTAACTGTATTTATAGTAAAAATACATTTAATTATTTACATTACAACACACTATCATAAGAATTAACAATATTGTTGAATTGAGTAGCACCAAGAAATGCCACAAAGTTATTGAAATTGAGAGAGAGATTACACCTATTATTTGGATCACTCATAATTAATCGTGTAATATTGAGATCTCCAATCATAAAAAATTATTATTGAGAGTTGATAACAAAGATTCAAGGCAATCAAATACATAATTCTGTTGAGTAATGGAAATAGGTGGGGGGATATATACATCAATAATATAAATAAGAGATGATAAAGTTAAGTAAAGCGTGGTACAAATAATATCGGATAGAGATAGCGGATTTAAGGAAAAAGAAATAGGAACTGATTTATACTTATTTCTAATAGCACATAAAACCCCTTGCCACACCTCGGTACTTCCCTGTCTTCCCTGTAAACAACATACTCAGGCGTAAACAATTCAGAAGTAAATAAACTGTCGTTTACCTGAATTTTATTTCTGTTCAGCTCGAACAAGGGGTTTTCAGTGCATGCAACTCAAATATCTTGCTCAATCGCTTGGTAGTCTATATTTGAATTTATTCAACAGCAGGTAGTTCCCTTTATAGATAGATTTATGACTTAGATTTTGGGTTCATTATTTGCCGACTCAAATAGTACCTGAACTCAATCTTTAGTTTAGTAAATAATATGTTAACTGCAGATATTTTAAAATATTCGCTCTTGAACACCATTTCCAACTTAGGAACAAGATATTTTGAGAATAAAACCATTAATTGAATATCCAGTCAACGCTAATATATAATATAAATTATCAACTAAATTTTCTGAGAAAATGATAATCATGCAAAGTAATTTTTACCAAATTTATGATATAAATAATTTATTATAATGACTTCAATCAAACTTGATTCTATTAGAGAATTGAATTATTCGTAATTTATAGTAATTGCCAAGTCCAGATCGTTATGTGGGTAATAACCTAATTTAATAACTAATTTTATGACATATGCAAAAAAAAATTACAGTTTTTTGTTGTTTTCCTTGTTCACGAAATTAGATACTTTCACAAGTGTTTCAAAATTTGCTTGAGATTTTTCTAAATTGATTAAATAAAACCTTAGAAACTTGCTTCGTTGAACTAAAATATTTTCAAGTTGATATTTCTTCCGGTTGAATTAGAAGTCGGCCATAATTTTCTTATTACAAATAGAGAATCTCTCTTATTTTATCATTAGATTATGGAAATAATTTTGCTCATGAAATACCAGAAGTAATATTTTCTCTATATAATCTGTAACACGCAGAGATTTCCAGAATTGCTCACGCTCACGGGGTCACGCATTGAAAATCAGGTCCGTGCCTTAGTCTAAATCTTAGGCCGGAATTAAATATTATGAATCTGTGAATAGAATTTTATAGAGCAAACTAGCTTGCAGTAGTGAAAAAAATAATATTCCTTGAAATTGTATGATCTGTGACAGTACTGTTTTAGAAACCAAAAAAGGACATTTTTGCTTTAAAAATTGGTACGGAAATAGTACAGGCATGGAGGCAGAAGCAATTGTGGAAGGGTTTTGCAGTTCGATAGAAATGCATGGACTAATCTATGGGAAATTGGTAGGAGACGGAGACAGCAGCGTTTATCGAAAAATAAAAGAAACTTTGCCATACGGAACACACATTTTAATTGAAAAAATCGAATGTATGAATCACGTATTACGTAATTATACAAGTAAGCTACGTGATATAAAAAACAAGGCAGGGTTTGCGACAGAAGATAAAAAAATTATAATCGATGATATAATGCGATTTAGAAACGCAATTATCTGTGCAATAAAATATTGAAAAGCTGAAGATGAGCCAATGCGCGAACAAATTGAACTATTGCGAAGTGATATTTTGAACAGCATTGTTGGTTAAATGAGCAAGTTCATTGATTAAAAGTTTTATTTTAAACATATTTCAAAAAATATCAATCGTGGAAAGTGGCGAATAAAAATGTGACATTTTATAAGCTGATTGTTTAATAATTAATGCCTTTGCATCATCATAATTATAGATAAACATAGTTCACTTGATTGTGATCAAAATTCATTCTAATATAATATGAAAGTGGCAAGACGAAAATAACCGAATGAAACACATAACAATAAATTTATCTCTTGCATATTCGACCGCTCTGAGAAAGGTGTCTAATAAAGAACAGGTAGTAAGGGATTATAAATATGTGTAACTCACAGATAATATTGACAGCTCCAAGGAAAATGTCAAGCTGGTTGCAGAGGTTGAGTATAACAGGCGAAATATTTTAAGAAATACTGTTTTTTGGCAATCAATTTTTGCGTTTATTTGAAATTACAGTGGAATGATTGAAAATTGAAGTAGTACGTTCTATAGACTATTCTTGGAGGTAGACATATGTAAATTTTTGCATCTTGAAATATGATAGAATGTCGTGAAATATCATTTGTTTGTTTCAGTTAATGTGCTTATTTCTCGAAAAATATAAACAATTTTGAGATTCCGCTCACATGATTCCATAGATATAGTGATTTACAATATACCAAGAAAAAGTTTTTAAGAACAGTTGTCTCATAAAAGCAGAGATTTGATATGCGTGTGAAGCTCAATTTTCAGTTTTTTGTTCATATATTTATAAATAAATAAAATTGGATTGATGCATATTCATTTTCATATACTATTATCGTATTTGCAATATATTATCAAAAAAAATCCTATGAAATAATCATTATATGCAACTTACAGCAAAATGATTGAATTTATGTGAGAAATATTGCAAAATGTATGACTCTTTTTACAACAAATGGATGAAAATTTTAAAAATCGGGCAAGCAGGTTCCATGCTTTCAAGATTTATCTATCAGAAGCACTACTTGATCATTAAAAATAATCTATGTGACGAGAAATAATTAGATATGCGTAAACCATGTTTTCATGATTTAGGTAAACGACACGAATGTTTCCGTTAGGCAAATGACATCTAGATTCAAAGTAGATAGATTATTATAGAAAAATTCTAATTTTGTACTCAATCCTCTCACATTCTGATAATATATAGGTGAATGTGTTGATTCCATATATCAAATAGAATTCAATTCAGGCAAACAAAAACTATGAGTACTGGAGAAAAAAAAACTGAATGATAAATTACTTCAACCTTGCAGGTTATTAACCTTGTGGAGTTTTTGAAGACAGCTCAAGTTTAGTAGATTTAATTATTGAAATCCGTCAGAAATCGACAACAGCTGTGTGAAACAAAATTCAAATCTTAAGAGAAGAGATTTAAGAAAAAATTTCAAACAAAATACTTACATACATACATACATAGTCGAAATCCTCTTGTACCCTATGGGTGTCGAGGTTGAAAGTTCATTCGTTTTTCACTAGTTTCTTCCAATCTTCTCTGTTTCTTGCCAAATTTTGTCCTTGTTTTATTGTCATGTTTTTAGTCTGCAATATATCCGTAATGTTATCATCCCATCTTTTCGGCGGTCTTCCTCTTTTTCTTTTTCCGGTGGTCCTAGTTTTCCATGTTGCTTTTGCTGGTCTGTCGTCCGTCATTCTCACTACGTGTCCAAACCACTGTAGCTGCCTTTCTTCTATTAATTTAAGTACAGACTTCGTATTAAGTTCTTCTCTTATGTCGTCATTTCTAATCCTGTCTCGTTTGGTAACCCCTTCAACTTTTCGAAGATACTTCATTTCCGTCGCCTGGATTTTACTTTTTTGTCTAGTATTTAGAACCCATGTCTCACTTCCATGTATCAGAACTGGCAGAAATACTGTTCTGTATACTATCATTTTTGTTTTCTTGGAGATATTTTTATTACTTAGTATGGCCTTATTCAAAGAGTAGAATAGTCTGGTCGCGTTCTGGATTCTGCTATTAATTTCCTCTTCAAGTCCTCCACTACTCTCAATAATACTTCCCAAATATTTGAAACTCTCTACCTGTTGTATTTTATTTCCGTTTAGGTGTAAATTAGTATTTATTTCCTCTTTCGATATTACTATCACTTCTGTTTTACTGGTATTAATCTTCATATTTAGTTTAATTAATTCCTCATTCCATATTTCCAAGTTTTCCTGAAGTGATTTCTCATTTGTAGCAAATATTGCCACATCATCGGCAAACGCACATTCCGTTATAATTGTTTCACTTAGATTTAGATGGCCTAAAGTGACTCTGTGGACTCTTGATTTTGCGTTTTTTATAGCTTCGTCCATTACTAGATTAAATAATATCGGGCTCAAATTTCCTCCTTGTTTTACACCTTGTGTTGTCTCAAATTCCGTTGTTATTTTATTCCCGACTCTCACTACATTCCTTGTACATTTATACATACTTTTTATCGCAGCTATTAGATCTCTATTCACTTTTCTTTTTTCCAGTATTTCCCAGATTTGGTGTCTCTTAATTCGGTCGAAAGCCTTTTCAGTATCAATGAAACATATAAACATATTTTTATTATACTCAATAGTTCTTTCCGAAATCTGCCTTATGATGAATATGTGATCGTTGATATTATGACCTTTTCTGAAGCCACTTTGCGTCTTCTCCAGTTTAGTTTCTACTTCCGATCTTAGTCTCTTTTCTAGAATTGATTCGTAGAGTTTAGCTGTCGTACATATTAGTGAAATACCTCTGTAGTTATTACATATTCTATTATCTCCTTTTTTGTATATAGGCAAAATTATTGTTGTTTCCCAATCCTTAGGTACTGTGTGCGTAATCCATACTTTGTTTATTAATTCGTGTAACATATCTTTTCCCGCTTCACCCATGTATTTCAATTGTTCTGTTTTAATGTCGTCATATCCTGCAGCCTTAGATGTTTTTAGCTTATTCAGTGCTTCATTTATCTCTCCTATAGTAATCTCATCCTCTTTATTGAATACTGAGGTTCCTGGAATACATCTTAAATGTTCGGTTTTTACCTCAAGCAACTCTTCAAAATGCTCTTTCCACCTAGCCATTATATTTGTATCAGATATAATAACGTTTCCGTTTTTATCCTTTATTTGTTTTAACAGTGGTCTCTTCTCTTTTCGGTGGTTTTTTTTAAATATTGTAGAATATTTTCTTATTTTCTTTGAAATTTACCTCCATTTTTGTCCCATATTCTTCCCATGAATTATATTTGGCCTTTTGTATTTGCTCTTTAGCTTTTTTTCTTTGGTACTTATGTACTAAAAATATAGCGAATTAATCTAAAGGCGAATAGAAAAAAAAGATGAAAACAAATTACAAAAATAAAAATAATGATGACACTCCAAATATTGCAAATATATTATATATTTTAAGAAATCAAGAAACGATACCTTTTTAATAACTCCGGTAATTTTAGCAAGTATAATATCGTCCCTGGACCACACATTTTTAAAACCATATGCCTTGGAAGCAGAATTCAATAGTTCTAATCTATTTTTAGTGAGATCCTCTTTGATTGTAATATTAGAGCCACGTAATTTTCTACGGTTTTGGATAACCAAAGAGCGAAATTTGTAAGAAACAAACTTCATAATTATAGGACGTGGTTTAGTGTTCCCATTGTTAGTAAAAGTAGAGAATTTGATTTTACCAGTACGATGGCAGCGGTCTATCATATTCGGTGTAACATTAACACTTAGTTTTTCATTTAACACAGCACTAAATCTTCAGTTACATCGTCTCTAGATTCTGGAACGCCGAAGACACGGACACAGTTTCTACGGGAATACTGCTCCTGATCATCAAGTCGATCCTCCAGAAGTTTGACAGTAGTGGTTAATTCCGAAATTTTAGTCTCATAGATGGCTTTCTGTTCTTCAAGTTTTTTATTGAAGTTCTCCATAACTTTGTTGAGCAATTCATCAATAAATTTCTCAGTATCTAATAGTGAGCTGATCGTCTGCTCTACTATTTGGGCCATATTCCTAGTTGCGGACATCTTAAAAATCAACTTCGCACAGAAACTTAACAGCACTTTAAGAAATATTATATATTTTTGACGGAGCGACAAAAAGTACGTCTACTCGCCACGAAACATTTACACGATTGATGGTACCGTTTACAAAGGTTGGTCAAACAATAGCCAACAGTGTGTATTAGATATACCATTTTCGCGAGATAAGAGAATAATAATTCTCCATGCCGGCTGCGCTACTTTTATCAGCAAAAAATATTAGTGAATGTAATGTGCACTACCATGAAAATATGTGCACGGATGTGTTTGAACCGTGGTTTAAAAATCACTTTATTCCCAATATATCTTTTAACATTGTAATAGTGATGGACAATGCAAGTTACCACTCTCGCTTGCTAGGAAAATTGCCTAGCCAATCATCGACAAAAGCAGAGCTCTTCGAATATTTACACTCCATAGACGTTTATTGTGAAGATATTTATACACAAAAAGAAAACAATTATTAGAATTAATTAAGATTAAGCCTATAATTGAAATCTATATTTGTGATCAGATCGCGGAAAAAAGTGGTCATACTGTGTTACGTTTTTCCCCATTTCAGTACATTTTCAATCCAATAGAATTAACCTGGGGACAACTTATATCTAATATTTACCGGAATAATACCTCTCTAACAAATTGTCCGCATATAATTAAAGTGATTATAAATGGAACTATTAATGTATCTAATAATTGGCTTAAAAATATGTAATTGAAATAGAAAATAGGTATATAGACATAAGTTATATTCATACTAATTTTATGATGTATGGTTAATTTAGGTGATAGTAATACTTCTGATAGTAATAATGGTGAATCTGATATTGTAGTACATCAATTCAATAAATAATAGTTTACCTGTATTGTGTGTATAGTCCCCGTCAAGATATAAGAAATTCGCCTGACTTACTAATCGGTAGGAGTAACTTGTCCCAGTAGGGGGTGCGGTTAAAAATTTGTAGGGGTAATATTAAGGAAGACTTCCAACCTATTTATTTTTTATTACTCATGCGGGGTAAACAGTATCTTGTCGCACATTTTTGCGATTGCTAAAATACTAAATAAAATATTTCTGAGTAAGACCATGTTCTATTTTACCTGTGCACCTCAATAAATTTAGGGATATTCCTCTAGCTAGGTGCCCCCTGGCAGGCTCGTTTTCTTAGATCTTGACGTGTACTATATCATTGAAACTATTTCCAGTACGATCCTGTGTAATATTCCTAGATTTTCTTCCAACAGAAAGACACTAATCGAAGTCAACAAGTCACAGCTTAATTGCTTTCACTAATATATAGAAAAAGAAGGTATAGCTCCACTTACCATACATAGCTTGTCCAGAACTTTACCGTAACGATCCTCACAGCGGGTGCTCGCTAAGAGGCAGGCACATGATTTATGAGGATGAATATTGAGACAGTATCAGAGTTGTATTCGATTTTTCCAGATTTGAATGTTATTTTGCACACTCACTGTTAAAATGTACATTATGCAAATATATATAGAATAGAGATTCTTATGCATTCAATAAAATATTGCATTATCAGGTTTCCCTGACCATCCAAAAGGTATTGATTACGGACCGTTAACCTTCGTGAACAAATTCTTGACTATTTGCTTAGCTTTATACGGTAAATGTATACGTTTCCGATTCTCGATACAATCTTTCTCACAAGCGCTAGCTTCATCGATATTATCTGCAAAAGGTCTCGTCATTTTACAGAGAATGTTTAGTGGTCAAACCAATAACTGTTGATGCAATATTGATTTCTGTTGTTCGTTTAACTATTTTATATAGGTGAACATGATAAACCCATAATACCTGAATCCCTTCTGTAGGTACAGGCAATTAACAGTTCCGCGGAGGAATTATGACAATTCTAGTTTTGATAATCGTATTTCAATTTGTATTAAAGGTATTAAACATGATTGCTTGCAAATAATAAATGCTAAGTTTTTGACATAAACTTAATCCGGCTCTGAGCAGTAGTAAGTACTACTTCCAGCTGTGATGAGTTGACCACACTATTTACGTCGCAGCTATAAAACAGTATATCTCTGTACAAGCTATAGCACTTGATTACTACCAGAAATATTAAGGGTTATATTCGGGGGAGGCCAAGTCGACACCAGCCCCCCAAATTCAAATATTTCATATGAAAAGCATGCTGTAAGTACTCCTAATCCCATCAAAACTAAAGCTAGCACCACCACCCTTATTATTACCGCTGCAGTCTAGTTGGGCATTCGGTAAAGGGTACCTTAATAATAATAATAATGAATTTATTTACCATAAAAAAGATACAAGATATCATGACATGTCTAAAAGATACAAAAGGGTAATTAAAGCTACAGTGAAACAGTTGATAGAAAATATTACAAATTAAAAACTAGTGCAATTAAAATAATCTCCAACAGAGTAAAAACTGTGTTTGGTGAGCATAACTTTCATTTCATTTTTAAAAATCTTAATATTAGTTAAACATTTAAAATGATGTGGTAAATGATTATAAATTTTGATGGGCATGTAAGTGACGCTAGTATGAAAACTACTCGTTTTATGCTTCGGAAGATGTAAGTTATTACATAGTCTTGTATTATAAAAACCAGAGACCTGCTGATTGGTTAAAAAAGGGAGAGATTAGATCTCACAAAAACTAGACAATCGAAAATATAAATACATGGCAAGGTTAAAATTTTAAAATTAATGAAGTAGTTCCGGCAAGACGTAGAGGAACTCACACCGACCATTGCTCTGATAATTCGCTTCTGAGCTACAAAAACCCTGTAAGCTGCGGCAGAGTTACCCCAGCAAATAACACAATATGAAATAATAGAATGTACCTGCGCATAATAATACATTCGTAGCACTTCAATAGTAATGCCCTTATTTTTTAGCTGCCTAAGCACAAAACAAGCACTACTAAGTTTCCGAACTATGTACTCAGCGTGAGCAGTCCAAGAAAGATCAAACTCAATGTGCAGACCCAATACTTTGCTCGAGCAGATAGGTTTTATAATTGAGCCATCCAATATAGTAGAGATGCTAAATTTGGAGCCTTTTGAAAGAAACTGGATGATATGTGTTTTATCACCATTGAGAATGACAGCATTATAAGAGCACCAAGTATTCATCATATTAACAGTTTCCTGTAGAATGCTATTCATATTATTGACGGAGGGGGCTGTAAGAATAACTGAGGTGTCATCAGCAAATAGACAAACATCAACATTTTAAAACGAGGAAGGTAAATCGTGAATATATAATAGGAAGAGGAGAGGACCAAGGATACTACCTTGAGGAACTCCACAGGATGTGTGTAAGGGATCCGAAAAATAACGTTGACCATTATATTTCATGCAAACAATTTGCGACCTGTTGGAAGGATAGGATTTGATCCAGTTCAGAGCATTGCCACGTATACCATAGGCAGACATTTTAAGAAATAGAATGTCATGATTGATTGTGTCAAATGCCTTGGAAAAATCGAAAAACACACTAGAAGTTTGATGCTGGTTGTCCAAGCTGTCAAAAATTTTGCACAAACTAAAATATAAGGCACTAGTTGTGGATTTCCCTTTAATGAATCCAAATTGAGATGGACTCAGAATATTGTTTGCATTTACAAAGTCAATTAAACGAGAGTACATTATTTTCTCAAAAATTTTTGAGGAAACTGAAAGAATAGAGATAGGTCTATAATTCTCAACTGAATGTTTATTGCCTTTTTTATGTACTGGTACAACCTTGGCAATTTTGAGATGTGATGGAAATTGACCATATAAGAAAGATTCATTGATTAGATGAGTTAAAGGCAATGTGATGTGATTAGCCACGGATAGTAAAAGAGAACAAGGAATATAATCCAATCCAGCAGATGGCTTTTTAGAAATTTCATAAATCACATTAAAAACCTCAGATTCTAAAACAGGTTTCAAAAACATTGTTTTCGGTGCATCCATGATAGTATGAATCGCGCTGCATGGGCTACGTGGCAGTGAAGAAATAAGCTGGTTAACAGAATCAACAAAAAGTTATTAGAAATGGTGGGAAGCTGGTAAGGCTGTGAAGTTTCAACATTATAGTGAGGAATAGGTACAGAAAAAGATAAATGAGAATTGGCTGATGTTTCGTTTTTAATCAAAGTCCAGGCTGCTTTTGACAAATTATTTGATGACTTTAGTAAGTTTTCATTATGATTCCGCTCCGATTCTTGAATAAGATTCTTATACTGAACTTTTTTAGATTTAAATAAAGCCAAAATATTTGCATCTCGAGACACTGAGTACAAGTCGAGAAGCAACCTTAATCTGAGTATTCCTGTTGGGCATTTTAATCCCCTACAATGCAGATATCGGATTTACCGAGCGGCCTCGATCTCGGCACCAGACTACCTGGATCTTTAATCCCCTACTCGAACTCGGCACTATGTTATGGATTAGGATTTTTGACTCAATCGTTCTGCCTGAATGAGATATTCTAGACACATGCGATTTTATATTAGTAATAAACCAGACTCAAATTTAGTCGTACTTTTAAACGAATCTAATCACACGTGTGACATCAACAACTCAAAAGTCCTGCATATCATAAACAAAATAAATTGTTTCCATTTGATGCAAAAAATTCCAAAGTCAAAAATACCAAAAACAATAATGTTTCAGTCTGTTCTACACATATTTGTATGTTTTTGTAATAATGTAGGTATGTACGGACATATGTATAGATACATCTTTTTTTAATATTTTTTTTTTCTAGAAGTTTCATTAAATATTATTTGCAGTATTATTTTTAATACAAATTAATTTTAAAATAAAATATAGAGACCTATAAAACCAAATCTTGCAGGTAGATCGTGCCTCTATTTGAAAATTGACAGTGCCGAGTTCGTGTGCGCTCCGCACTAATCGGATTAGCATTGGTGCCGAGTTCATGTTCTTGGTGCCGAGTTCGTGTACGCCCGATTTACCTGTGTCAAGTATACCTGTCCGCATCCATAACTGTATGATTATAATGTTTGCAAAATATTTATACATTTTACATTTTCCATAACATTTAGTTTTTAACTTCGCCTACTCTTAATACTATGTACTGATTGGTCATTTCCCTAATTGTATGTAAAGCTTCAAGAGTTAAAAAGTTTTAGAAGAATTTCATTCAAATTGATAGCTTTGCTCTCAGCAACAAATGAAAGTGAAGAAAATATTACATTTGCGTTTCATCAGTTATTTAATATTTAGTGATCATGGAAATAAATCGCATAGTTAGTGAAAAGGGAAAGGAATTGATAGTTATTAACAATTTTAAATTTTGCGTATCTTCGACAACAAACGACAGAATGAAATTGTGTTGTACAAATAAAAATTATCGATGTACCGCTAAAGTATATACAAATCGCGAGTCCAAAAATAATAAACAGTGATTTGGTTTATAATCACGGAGAAAAATTAAACATTGAACAGCAGGCGCTAAGTAATATTTTCAAAGGAAAAGCAGTCTCCGACCTTACCGAAAAACCATCTTAGCTGATTCGTTTAGTGTTTGAAAGAGATTAATAGTATCATAACTTTAGAGTCTCGTATAATAATTCAAATTTAAGGGAATAAAAATAAAAGCAGTTCGAATTCACTATCTTATAAACAGAAAAATGCAGGTAGAAAAATGCCCGACTGGAAGAGCTTATTGCGCCTATCCTTTCGGTTGTAAGGGATTATCTCAGGTAAAATGCCCAATTCGGATACAGCCTTTATTACAGAGATTTTTTGAAAATGTGATCCTAGCCCCTCCAAATCAGGATATTCATGTCAAAAGCTAGCTGCTGACTATCTGTAGTTTGCTGTTGCTAGCTCCACTAAATATATAACTAGCACCTATACTTTATTTGGGATTGACTGACAGGTATAAAACAAAATTCAGGAGAGTAGTATTGGATTTTTCTCAAGTATGCGGCAAATGAATCTACTAGAAATATAAAATATATCTTTAGTACGATATTCATAGAAATCCGCACACTATGTACTTGGAAAAAAACTCACTTCTCGAACAATGGAAACATCTCCATAAGCTTACCGATAATCCCTTCTTGACCCCAACATAGACATAGATAGGATTTTTCAGAATGATCTGCTTATGTATCTATTTTATTTAAAAATAGAAGTTCTTCCTCAAAACTCATATATTTATTCCAACTTATTATGTGTAGTCGATATAAAAATCAAATCGCTATCAATATATACATATTCACATTATATATCGCTAGTACTCACATATATACAATCCATATTTAAATTTTTATTTATTACATACATGATATATTATTTATATAATAATTCTGTGCTAGGTAGTACGATTGAATGGAAGAAATTCCTTATTTATCAGGGAGAGCTCCGTTATTCATTTTATCATCCTAATATGAAAATTTACCAAATTCAGGATTGTTTTCAGGTGGTTAAATCCTAATTATTTAAGTAACTTATAACCCAACCTCAAAAAATAACTGAGAACTAAAACGATAGATCTACAGGGTGTAACAGTGAAACGAACTGCATCGAATAACTTCTATATTATTGAAGATACAATAAAATACGTCAGAACAATCTTATGCACGACCAAAAAGGACACCCAATTATAAAACAAAATACTTTTTCAAACCAGTCGTTCTCAAGCTACATCACAAAGTTACATTTTTTCAAATGGGATGCTAGATATTTTCAGGCCTTTTCGATGGAGTATTTTTTTTTCTAAATTTAACCATGTAGTCTTTTTATACCCTTACATCATAAAATATTGTGAAAAATGCGATTGAAATTTAAATAAACTTTATTTTAATAGTTATTTTTCAGTAGGCTATGAAAAACAAAATCTGCTATCTATCAAATTGAATTATCTAATGCATAGTTCCTATTGTTGCAAATTGCTATAAAATGTACTCTACATCAGTAACAACAGAAGAATATTTGATAGACCGCGTAAGAGGTGCTTGTGCTACATTAACACCGACAGAAATTAATAGTTCTACTATTGAATCAATTTTGAAAAGATTTGAATTATGTTTGCAAAGAGATGTGAATCAGCTAGAGCACTATTTATGATGTTAACAACAAATAATTTGATGTATTTATATAGCTCAATTGTTCATAACCAACTCAAAAATAGCTATGAAAATAAAAACAAAATTTCAAAGCCATTTTCCTCGATATTTTCATTATGTAAGGGTATAGGACAAATACATGGTTGAATCAAGAAGAAAATATTCTATCGAAAGGTACTAAAAAATATATAGCATCTTATTTGAAAAGATATAATAGACCGTCAAATAGTCGTAGATTTGAGTGCCCCATTTTGTTTTCTCTGCCTTCAAGAGTTTTGATAAGTATGTATACTTGGAGTATAATAATGCCAAAATTAAAGCTGGACCGTGTGGCCAACATAATAAAAATTAATTTTGAATTTTTATAAACAAAACATGTTTTGATGCAATTTTCTCGCTTCTGCCATGCTTACGAAATGAAATTTAGAGAAAAAAGAGTCAGCAGAAAACGATAGGCAGAAGTGATCCACTTGGCCTAGGGTTTGGAATAAGGGCTCGATTGTGCAAAAAAACTATATCAATTGTTCACGTTCTTCTCGTTTCTGCCGCTTGGCCATATAAAAGTTGATATAATGAGTATCTCGTAGAAACGAATGGCATAAGTTTTTCGAATGACCAAGTCAAGATATGTACGAAAACATCTTGCGAAAGTTTGAATGTTTTCGTGCATATCTTGACTTGGTCATTCAAAAAACTTATGTTACTTCGTTTCTACGAGATTCTCATGATATCAACTTTCATATGGTCAAACGGCAGGAACGAGAAGAACATGAACAATTGATATAATTTTTTTGCACAATCGAGACCTCATCCAAAACCTTCGGCCAAGTGGATCACTTCTGCCTATCGTTTTTCGCTGACTCTTTTTTCCCCAAATTTCATTTCGTTAGCATAGCAGAAACGAGAAAATTGGATCCGAACATGTTTTTTTTTATGAAAATTCAAAATTAATTTTTATTATGTTGGCCACACGGTCCAGCTGTAGCTTTGGCATTATTATACTCCAAATATACATATTTATCAAACTTCTTGAAGGCAGAAAAAACAAAATGGAGCACTCAAATCTACGACTATCTGACGGTCTATAACTTTGTTTTATAGTTTAAGAGCTACTGATGTAAAAACATTGTTTCCTCCATAATTAGATGTCCCCCTTAGTCCTGCATAAGATTGTGCCATAGTATTTTATTGTATCTTGAATAAGATAGAAGTTATTCAGGGTATCTCGTTTCGCTGTTACACCCTGCATATCGATATTCGACTATCCCTGTACAAACAATTATTGGCGCGCCACTGGAATTTCTTCGACATACTGGTTTATTACTGTCAGTCAATCCCAAACGGAGTATAGCTGAATCCATCATAATTGAAGCTAACATCACCACTCTTATTATTGTAAGAAATTTTAAGAATGTAATCTTAGCTTCTCAAATCTAGGTATTCATTTCAAAAGCTAACTTCAGGCTTCCAAAATAAAGATATTTAGTTCGATATTCAGCTGCTGATTTTATGATTGCTCATAGTTTTCTCTACCTAGCTTTGTCCATCATATAGTAAGCATTCAATTATAAGGATTATTTCACTCATGTCATTTATACTGACAAATTTTGCATAGTTACAATGACAATTATAGTAATAAATTGCTTGCCATCGGGACTTTACTTCGGTAAATTCCCGTTGGCAAGCGATTCATCGCCATAAATTGCCTTTGCCATGAAGAAACAATACACAGGTCTAATATAAATAATCAGTTCTCAGAAATATCAAAATTTATTCCTTTTGGAAATGCATCGCCCAAGCCAATGAAATTGAAAACAAGAAGTCTTAAAATATTAGAGTATATGGAGGCAATTTGGTGTATTTTGCAATAAAACAGATTAGTAGTTTCAATCAACATCATTTAATAGGTACTTATAGAAGCAATTTCACTCAGGAAATATTCTCCACAAATGATTTAATTTTATCATAAATTTTTCATTCAAACATTGATTACCTTCAAGCAACATCCCTCGAATCAACTGTTCCGATGGAGTCCCTCGAGCGACGCTCTCGTGATTTAATCGGACCGATGACTAGAAGGATGTCGCTAGGTAATCAAAGGCTTCAAGAAAAATTTATTGATAAAATTACAGTCCCTTGTGATATTATATACGAAAAATATTTAGGGTTACATTCAGAACGGTGCTAAGTTGACACAGACCCCTAAATATCATTAGGTATTTCAGTATTAATCAGTGGAGGCCGAAATGTCTGTTTGTTATATTATTATTATTTCTTCATTTCATAATAGTGTATTCCATGAAATTTCTGCGAGTAAAAACCGGTATTTGTGAAAATCTAAAAATGTGTAATTTCAGTGCCACGCACTGCTTAAAATACACGATTAGATACCTCCTTGAGAATGGAATATTCGTCAAAAAAATCAGCAGTAGCCACTACAATACTTCTCTGTTGATTACAAAAGTGCAAAATAACATAGCCAACGATAGGAATAATAGAAAAACGAATGAAAATCGATCAAATAACATTTTTTCTTCATAACAAAGATTTTTCATTTGTTACCATAGTCCGTCGTATTTTTCACTTGTATTAGATACAAGAGTATAAATTGTTCAAATTTTATTATAAACATTGAAAACAATGTTTATGTTCTGAATCCATGTTCAATCACATGTGATTGTTTTTTTTTTTATTATAAACAATATTAAAGTATTTATGAACTAATTTATCTAATTATTAGAAGGTAAACCTTCATTATAACTTTAAATCAATGAGCAATGCAGTAACTCCGATCGTGTTTATGTAGGTACAACCCAATAATCCCTGTCTGCATTTGAATAATTTTCAAGCAATTTTCATCTTTTCTACATATCTTTTGTAATCTGCGAAGAGCATATATTAATTTGAGACCAAGAATTCTAAACACTAGCAGCGATTAGTGTTTATGGGGGGATTTGAGAGAAATTTTTTCAAAATAAAGATGGACAAATTATAAAGAAAACTATGAGTAATCAGGAAATCAGAAGCAGAATTTTGACCCAAATATCTTTATTTTGGAGACCTAGAGTTTCTTTTTTTACTGTAGTGTTGCTAGTTTCAATTTTTGTTAGGTAAAGCCAGATTAGAAGTATTTGAAGCAAGTTTTTCATGTTACATATTTTACTTGGAGGGTTGGTGTCGACTTGCCTTAATATTGCCGGAAATAATTAAGTGCTAGTTATATGGTGAGTGGAGCTATCAATAGCAAGCTACAGGTAGTCAGGAGCTAGCTATTGACATGAATATCTTACAATAATAAGGGTGGTGGTGCTAGCTTCAATTTTGATCGATTCAGCTAGAGCTTAGTCCCTCCTGAATGAAACCCTATATATTTCTGGTATGAATAAGGTGTTAGTTAAATAGTTAGTGGAGCTAGCAACAGCAAACTACAGATAATCAGGAGTTAGCTTTTGACTTGAATATCTTGGTTTAGGGGATTTAGGATTACATTTTTGTAAATATCCTGGAATAATAATGCTGGTGGTGCTAGCTTTAATTTTAATGGAGCTAACTGTAGCTAGATTAGTAGTACTTGCTTTTCAAATAGAATATTTGACTTTGGAGGGCTGGTGTAGACTTGGCCTCGCCCGAATGTAACCCTCAATATTTCTGGTATTAATGAGGTGCGGAGAGCATATATTTGCTTGAGACCAACAGTTTTACACAGTGGCAGCGATTAGTGTTTATGGAGGGATTTAAAAGTCATTTTTTCAAATGAAAGATGGACAAACTATATCTAGATTTAAGAAAGTAAAGACAGACACTGATTGAGCACTATTTCATGGGAAAATAAAAGTAAGGTTAGGACATGAAATTTTTTATTACATATTTGGAATCTACGCATACGACTTTGTCATCAAAAAATTTGTTCCTGCCTTTCTAGAACATGACTTCGGAGAGGGTGAGTGACGTCACATTACTATTGGACCTCTCTTCCAAATAATTGCAGTAGGCAGCGAGCATGCGTTGCTTTGTGGAAAGTGCTTATTGTACTGTAATTTTCGATATACCGATTCAAAAAATCAGTTATTGTTGCTGTTGTGTGCCTGGTTGTGAGAAACAACAAGATAAGCACCGGAAAAACTTTTTTTTCATAATACCTGCATTGAAACAACACGTTTCAACGCTTGTTTTGTCAGTCGAAACAAGACAATTCCAGATAAATGCGAGTGTAGCCTGTTTCTACCCTAGAGGAGAAACAAGCTTGTTTCTGTCCGCTGAATTTGTTTCTTACATCGTTGTATCCCTGGCAGAGTCGCATCTGTTCATTGTCAATCTCTAGATGAAAATCTTATAACCACAGTTGATTTGACAGTTGTTATATCCGTAACTGTAAATGAAATTGAACAAACAACTAGTTTCAAGAAAAAAAAAATATTAATACGAAAATTTCAAGTATACCACAACATCTTATTGATTAAGCACAAGCAGCTTCTCTCGACTTGTTACCTGCAGAATCAAAAGAATAATATTTACATTATTATGACAGATTTGCAATATGGAAAGTTTTAATCTAGGTATTATGAAAATTACAGTGCCTGGCTAGGGACGAAATGAAACGATTTCAGCAGAGGGTGAAATCGTCTTGTTTCGCCCCAAGCCACAAAATATACTATTTTTGGGCCCTTAGAAGAAAATAACAGGCACCCTGTGTCCACACCAGAATAGCTGCGTCGTAGTGTATGCTCCGAAATGATCCATTCCGTGATGTCACTATGCTCAACAATATTGATACAGAATTTATTGATATAACCGAAAATGATGTACAAGTTTTAATTTAAATTGGGAAGTATATTATTAAGAAATCATTCAGAAAAAAAAAAACAAATGCACAATCTACCGCAGTAAACTTTATCCACAGAAAAAATGATTACTCACGATACTCACCTCGACAACTAATACAACTAATACAAGTTACGAGTACTCTCAAGATCTGCTCGTCAGAAGCTCGCTTGCAAATTGAATGAATTGACTTCGCCCACCCTGTCTATGATTCGGTTCTTTCGAAGTTGCCTCTTTCAAAAAACGCTCGAGAATCAATCAAATTCATATAAGCATTCCTGTACGATAAACGAAATTACCATGGTCATCACGTGTTTGGTCATGTCATATAAAAATGAATCAACCAAAGGCTGCAATGATAAATTTTTCAGTTTCCTCCTCGAAACATAAATTTTATTCAGGAGTAGTTGAATCTATGTGGCTATAACAATAAAAGCATTGCAGAATTCAAAAACCATCAGTGTAAGTAAAATATTCTAAGTATTTTTAAATACCTCTTTTTTCAATATTATTATAATGTATTGGATAATATTCTACAGTTTATTTATGTTCGATGCACTTTGCACCATCTGCATACACACAAAAAGCAAAAGAAGGTCTTACAGCTTTAGCTCGGCAACGTGAAATCACCAACGACGCTATGTCAACTTTGCATCTTCCTGGTAATGTCGTTGCTAGTGTTTCAACGACCAATGCTTCAGCAGCGGATATCTCAGCTTTTCGCCTAATCAAACAATAAGAAATAGAATTGGTCCGCTTAAGAGAGCAAGTGAAGTATTTTATTATCAAAGTAGACACTTCGCAACGAGAACTCGAAACTTATGAATTTCCAGAGGCACAGCTGCAGCAGAAACAAGCGCATATTTTGGAAAATTCACCATTCTCGGAATCACAAGTCTGTTCTCTGATTGATAAAAGGAAAGTTTTTTGGAACGCCAGCGATAATTCAACAGCTATTTCTATCCGATATTTGAGTGCTAAGGCTTACGATAAATTGCGCGCTCTTGGCTATTCATTTCCAAGTTTATCCACTTTGAGGCTATGGTCGTTACAACTCGATCTTACTCCGAGAATTTTGATTCAAGTTATAGAATCAATGAAAAAGAAAAGCCAATGTTTTCAACACATTCGTGAACAAGCTGTTCTTATTACCTTTGATGAAATTAGTATAAATGGAAATTTCTGTTTTGATAAAAGAAATCGACAAGTTATTGGCGGAGTTTCACATGCACAAGTGATTATGTGCCGTGTTTTGTTTAGAACATGCAAATCGCTGGAGTATTATAATTTTGACCATCAAATGTCGGCAGCAACTGTTACTTATCTATTTATTGGAGAATCAATCGAACAGGATACTAAGATCACAATTATAGGACGATCATACAATTTATAAAATACAGAATTGAAATATGTGTATATATGGGGTAGAGAGACATAAATTATAATATTTTAGGACATTTCGATACAAATACATTACAAGTCAATTTATTTTTCACACAACTGACTCAAGCAGAGAAATAAATATGCAATGCAGTTTTGAACTTATTAAAAGAGCAGAATATATCTACATATTGCAAGGAATATTGTTGAAAGTATTACACAGATGTCTTATTGGAGATTTCAAGTTTGTACTAGGCATCGCATAGTAAAAAGTAGTTTTATCTATAGAGGTAAGACGAGGTACTTTTAGACGGATCATACCAATATCATATATCATTAATTAAAATTTTATACGGTGCAGGTTTTATTGTTGCTGGTATTGTTTGCGATTTAGGCGGTTATCACGTTCGATTTCTCTCAGGAGGAGGAGTTACAGCAAAAAATTTTGAAAATCCATTTTTTCCTCATACATCAAGAGATGATTTAATGGTTTGTTGTTTTGCTGATACGCCGCATATTTTGAAACTTCTTCAAAATCATTTCATTGATAATGGTTTTGTTGATGAAAATGGTCAGGTATCTCTACTGTCTAGTACATATTGAAAAAAATCTTATCTGGAAGTTTCTGGCCCTCAGAGACAAATGGTACCTCCCGCGGTTGGCTTATTTTAGAAAAGCGTGTCGAAAGACTTGAAATATTCCGTTGAATATAATTTATTACTCTCTTCTGTTACACCGACTGCCGATTCTATCAAATTGGTTAATGATTGGTTTGATCTTTTTAATTCGCATCAAGTGGGTTCTATGAGTTTTGGCCAGTCGGCTCAATGCGCGTACCGAGCTAGAGATCATAAATGAAGTCAGAATTATATTTTAAGATCTATGAAAGAAAAAATAATGAGAATTAGAGTTCGATCTGATAGGAAAGTAGCCATTGCAAAGAGCAATATTAATAATAATTAATTCTCTCAAATTTTTGAGTGACATGTGTTGTGAAAAGTTTGATTTCACTTATATTCTCACCGCCCGTTTAAATCAAGATCTTGTCAAGATTTTTTTTCCAATTGTTTGAGCCACGCATCGCAATTAACGATCATCTGGATCCAATTTTGTTCAAATATCGTCTGAGGATGTATATTTTGGGTAAATAATCCAAAAATATTCTCATCGATCAGAAGAATACGGAAGATCAGGTTGTTTCATGTAATTTGTTAGGTCCTTTGGAAGACATCCAGAGACGGAGGTCTAGAAAAGCATTTTCGAATTACTGGACACATTGAAAATGATCTTAGCAACAGGGTTTCAGGGATGTATAAGGAGTCATTTGACTCATTACCAAAGTATCAGGCAGATAGATAATTTAGATGACAATCTATAAAATGTAGCAAGTGTGGGTTTCTGGTGATTTCGACAGAAGTTATTCTTCCTTGAAACCATTTCTAGAAGACATATACAACATGTATTGTTAGAATCAAACAAATAATAAAAAATATTTTCAATGCACTTCTGTCATGTTCTCTACTATCTTGTGAATATCGTAGTCATTTATCTATGGCAAGCAAGTTATAGTGATGTATTTCTGGGAATTCCTAATCCAGTATTTGAGTGAAGACTTGCAAAAATTCTCGGGGCCTGAATTCTAATCTTCGCTAACCATTCCGTTATAAAGTTTAGTTTCCTTTGAAATTCGAATGATAGCTGAATATTCTGGAAGAAAACTACATCTATAAAATAATTTGAGGGTCATTCGATAGTTAAACTATATGTATGAACATAACGCACGAAGACTCATACGTATGACTACTACAGACTGCTGCCCAAATTCAGCGCTGCAGACTGTTAGCTAGCCATTTCACGAGCTCATTATCTGCATCGAAACTCATTTCTGATTGTCCTTGAACACTTAATCTGAATCAAGGTTCGGTAATATTCTGCTTACCTAATGGTAAACTACTTCAAAGTTGTTCAGATATTCGCATCACCCATCTTTCTACTCTTGAACATGGCTTAGATTTGGGTGCGAATATATATTCTAGCGATTTGTACTATTTACAGTGTATGAAACTCAAGAATCCAACATTGTCATAAGAAGATTAGAACGCCCTGTGAATAGACACAAAATAGACACCCCAATAAACCATCCGCTTGTCGCAAGTCTTCTTTAAATCATTCTCAATTACTTATGAAACAAAACCGGACAAGCTTTCAAGAAATAGGAATATAATGAATTTTGTCATATATTTCTGTTTGAACCAGTGCACTGACTTATAATAGTATAATGTTTCTTGCTTGAGAAACTACTTGTTATTTAAATGAAAGTCACTATTTAATAATTTAAAATAAAATAAGAGTTTTCTGGATATATTCACCAAGAATACGTAGATTCTACCTATGCAGAATAGATGGCGTTGCATATAGTTTCTACCTCTGCCTATCATTCCTCCTTGTGAGACTAAACACTTGGAACTCCAAACCCTGACTACCTTGAGCTTTTGCTATACTGTACTGATGAGTCCTAATAAGGACGAAGCACGTGTATTCAGTTGCTCCCCTATCTAAGATGATGGACTGTGTCCGACTCTTGAAATTTGTAGTTTTTATGGAACATTTATGTTATTCATAATATTTGAACTCTAATTTCATTAGAATGTTCCAAGCATAACAGTATGTCACATTTGTGATATTTCTTTGTGAATTTATTCATAAGTCAGATAGTCTTTATACTCTGCTTTATGCACTAGATGATGTTCAGGGAGTACCGGGAGAGAGCACTTAATGTTAAAAATTTTGCGCATGAAAATAGTTGCGCTTCTTGCCACATGAGGTCTCTGATAGCTATGTTACCATGGTTTCTAGTCTAAATTAGTATTTTGAGGTATATTGATAGATAGAAATCACAAAACTTTTTCAACAAAAATATATGTATTATAAATGTTTGTACATGTAAATCAATCTCACCGACAAAATATATGTACAAATATCAGGTTTTGCGATAGAATATGAAGTTACTTTATTCATGAAGTATGATCCAATTATTGTAGTCAATAAATCCGCAGTTGTAAAGTATATTCAAACTTTGTTTAAAAAACGTTATGAATCAATGAGTAAGTTTATATCAAAGATCTAAATTAGATTTATTTCAAATCGGATTCAATTAAATTTTAAATATCGACGGTTTACATCGACAAATTTATAAACCGATTTAGTTCTATCTGATAAAACTGGATTTATTTATTTACCATAGAAACATAATTATAACATCAAAATTTTTCTATTTTGGATTTATTCTTTAAATATTTGATTCCCTCGTGTCATTTTTCTATCTAGAAGACTCATAATTTTCCTCTTTAAAATTCATTTTAGAAAGTATTCAATTTCTTTGGTAGTCCAAGAAACACCTAGACTTACCTACAACCTCAAATTACTATTTAGATGACTGAACTGAACAAACCAACGCCTGTCAGGTGAAGCAAATAATTTGCATTATTTTGTTTCAGTACCTACTATTAAGTTTTTCATTTAATCGCTGTTTATCTCGGTAAAGTAAATCGGATTTATGAACAAATCTTGTTCATAAAGTCGAGTAAGAATCCGATTCTAAATCTAATTCAGACCGTTTACATCTTTTTTATGAGTCAGATTTATAATCCTAAATCCAGTTAAATCCGATTTAGATCCTCGATATAAACTTACTCAATGACTTTAAATAATCTATTTCTGTAGAATGCCTTCTCTAACTGTGAATCATACCTTAGAATAAAATTACTTTTCACAGTATTCCAAGTTCATTGTGAACAAGATTAGAGAAACATTGAATACAAACGGTCAAAACAATTCAAAATTATTCTATCAAAGTATGAAATTTTATAGCCATATTCTCAAAAGAACTAATACTAACCCACAATTTTGGATAAGTGAATACACTTCTAACGTAGGTCTTTCAAATACAATCTTAAATCACTTATGGTGATAAATGAGCAATAGATATGAAGTAGAATGGGTTTTAATAACAAAACTGAAAAAAATAGGACATGAAAATCACTAATCCAGGACTGTAGACTAGTTCAGATTATTTTGAGATGTATAATTGATTGAGAAAATGAATAAAAGAAAATATTATTATTTCGGAGTATTTTTTATAAGATAATTACTGAATTTTTTTATTTACTTTGAGCCAAAGTGACGTTCTGCATTGTTTTCACTTTATCTGAACATAAATGCAACTCACTGTCTAAACTGAGTGAATTTTACCGAGTTTAAGATTTTTTTCCCACGAATATTACTTTTCTTCTTGGTTCTACTTTCATTATATTGACTGGAAAGTCTTTTAGCACTTTCGTGAAGCATGAACTTGTTGCGAGTATAAATTGAAATCTCTTCGGCTGCCTGAATTCCAAAGTAACATCAAGACAGAAGAGTATTACTCTTTCTTGGTTCTATATGTTCTATATGATATAGATAATATATTGGAGCATCTTCCGTTACAAATAGTTTTCAGTTCCAGCATCGTTCAAATATTGGAGCTGGAAAATTCTCATCAATTCCAAATGCTTCTTATTTGTTCACTGTTCGAAATTCCAGGTATTTGTGAAGTCCAAAAAATGATTTAGTCAAATATCTGTTATTGTGGTAGATCTAAATCATGTGTGTAATAATGCTTTTGCACTTATAGAAAACTGCAGGCCGCAGAATGGAACCAGTGGATGTACGCCTAGAATAATTATGATTTATAATAAATGAACAGAAAAATACTAAGCAGACTTGAAATTTACTTGTTGTACTCACTTTTATTAACTTCTTGTAGCATTTAACTATTGAAATCAGCAGAAAATTTTGAGTAAAAAATAATATTTGCATTGACAAACATTTTTTTATGTAAATCAACATTTGTTCAAATCTTTTCACGGTAACTAAGATTCAAGATTCAAATAAAATTGGAAAATAGGTGCGCCCGTTCCCGCAAGATGGTAGCAGCGAAGCGCCAAATCCTTTCATTTGAGTGATCTCTCCCGGTACTCCCTGATGGTGTTGTACGTAGATTCTACCTATGCAGGATAGATGGCGTTGCATATAGTTTCTACCTCTGCCTACCATTCCTCCTTGTGAGGTTAAACACTTGCAGCTCCAACCCCTGACTACCTTGGGCTTTGGCTATGCTGTACTGATTAGTCCTAATAGGGACGAAACACGTGTATACAGTTGCTCCCCTATCTAATATGATGGACCGTGTCCAACTCTTAAATTTGTAGTTTTCATGGAACATTTATATTATTTATAATATTCTCTGGATATCTCCAACAACACTATTCTTTATTAATCACCTAATACTTACTCAAGCAAAGCCGCAGATATTTTTATTTAACTATTTATATGCACTGTTCACTTCACTGTTTGATATTCACTGCTCTAGATTCACCATTACACTACCTCAAATCGTTTGCTTGCGTTTATATATAGAAATATCCATTTCTCGAATGTTTCTGGAATATTGCTAGAGGCTTCTATTGGAAGGGGTGATGTAATGCGGTGCGGCGCGATGCAGGAAGGACGAAAGGCTCTGCCAAGTCCAAGCCTACTCCACTCATATGAGCCTCCACACTCTCGTACGTTACACTGCTCCCTTCTTAAGAGTGTTTCGTCCCGAAACATATCTTCATGTCTGAGCCGGAATTAACACTTGCCGCCCTTGGCGCAACCAGTAGTTTGATGAAAGTAGCGGTCGACAGTTTTTGGTCCGATCGGGCTTGCTGGATGAAAACAGCAGACCAATATTTGAATTCCGCTGTTCTGGAGTATAACCTCTATCATATTTAGAACGATCTTTCAATCTAATCCATCCAGACCGCAGCCTAACTTCGGTATTGCCCGTTTCGGGATGTCGTTCTGCACTAGATAGCCTTGCATGTCTTGCAACGTTTCCCACATGAAACGGTAGGTTGGTTTGTGATGAGATTTGTCTTTCGTTACCAGGTTATAAATAAAGCGTTCTTTTGTTGTCGTATTGTCCCTAAAGTAGATGTCCTTTTCTACTGTAGGTTTCTGCTGTTTTGGTGTGCCATATTTCTTCTTGAAAACTGTTGCTATCCCTCGGGACATCTTTAAATCTTCTGACACGCAATGGGCCAAAGAGTAGTCAGTCGGGACTCTGAATTGATCCTGCTGCACTTCAGAAATTATTCCAAATCGAGCTCGTCGTCCACACGAATAAGTCTTTATGAACTCGTCGAACGAATCTTACTGTGCATGAATCTTGCGAGCACGTGCATCATCGGTATCTTCATTGTGGTCTCCCGCAACTTGTGCTAGCCGATTGAAGTGCACCACTCTTGGTTTGCTCTTTGGGTTGCATCTGATTTCATAGATTATGTCATTTATCCTCCTGATGATTTCGTAATTTTGGAGACAAGCCACGTCGTCGCCCTGTGTTATAAAGCCACACAGAGTCTCCTGGTTGAAAGCCTTCGTCTTGTACCTTGACGTCATAGGTGTCTTTTATCCGGTCGCTGGCATTCTGGATGTTTATTCGGACTCGGGAGTAGATATCGTCCATCTGACGCCTTGAATTAATGACATAATCTTCGCCAGTCAGATCTTCTCCAGGCTTGCAGTCGAACTTTAAGTCGCATGGTGGCCGAAGGTCAAGGTTTATACATACAAAGGTTGCCTCAATCCCATAAGCTCTGTGTATTCGGTGGTGGGAGTAGTAGTGGGGATAAGTGACGTCAGCGCTAGACCCAGAGCGATAGGCTGCTACTATCTAGCAAGTAGAATGATATATTTATATTTTTTTCTAGCACTTTTGTTTGAATTAATAACCACATTTAATTAGAGGCAGATTTAGATCTGGGCCTTTGCGACTCAGACTTCGGTTCCCAGAATTTAGGGAGCGCCAAATTTTGAAGAATGAATCAAAATTAAAATTGAAAAGGCAAAATATATACTCTACCTATTTTGATTCAACACGAATTAGGAGGAAAAATTAATTATCCCTCTAGTAGACATGATTTATTTTACCTTCAACTTCCAAGAAGAAATATTTATCGTAACCGATATCCTACTCAGAATAACAATATTACTTCCAAGAACCTTGAAGGTTGTTTGATTTTTATGTTCTATGCTATGCAATATTCATCTAAGGGAGCTCATCAAAAACAATCTAGCTAAATCTGCCTCTGCATTTAATCATATTTAATCCAAGGTAAATAAAATTTTTCTAGATTGAGAATTCATTCTGATTTCTAATAGTTATTATAATCAAAGGTGCCAGGAACGCGATGTACTGTTGCAACGTGTGATAATAGTTTGACCAAGACAAAAAAATCATCGCAGCAAATATCATACTACAGTTTTCCGACAAACGAGTGCATTAGAAAACAATGGGTGCAACGATGTAAGAGAGATACGAAATGGAATGCAAATGCATGTCATATTTGTTCCGAACATTTTTCGGAAGAAGATTACACCCGCGATTTAAAGGCGGAACTATTGAATGTATGTATTTTTCAAACATTTCTGCTTTCTACCTGTATACAAGTAAAACAGTTTAAAATGAAATTTACTCGTATATCATTCGAATAGTTTCTGTTTTCAGTTTTATTTGTTGTGTGAAATAAATATCTATTTGTAAGATATCTGCGATCTGATTCACCGCTTCCTTATAAATTTGTCTGGCGACTGATAGCTAAGATTACGAGTGCTTCAACAATCGTAGTCATAGTTTTTACCTGTCAGATAAAATTATCAGCAAGCGATGATAAAAGCCCTCAATCTTTGAAATCAACACATTATCTGGTTTAAGTCATAATAATTCAAACAATATGAATAATCCAGATAATTCTCCGTGCATATTTTAATTTTTAATATCCCTATTGCAAACTGATATCAGAAATTCTGAATTCGTAGTTATTTTTAGTGAAATATGTGAATTTCAATTATTTTTATTATATTTATTTTATTTGTATGTACATTATTATTAATAGAACCATTTATATTTCTTAGAATAAAACCATTCTTAATTTTGCAAAATATACTCTTCTTTCTCTACACAAAATGACAGACATAGAAAAATGACTAAAATACTGTGTTTTATCCTATCCAGATAATGTTCTCTAAGAGGGGAGGGTCTAGCGCTTACGTCATAAAGTAGCGCATGCGCATCTTGAATTCGTTGAATGAGGCAACCTTCTATATTTATAAACCTTGGCCGAAGGTCCTGTCCAGAAATAATTCTTGCTGGAGTCTATCCGGTCGTTTCGTGTACGGATGCAAGGTAGGCCAAGAGATACAGATAGAGATATTCGTCCCAATCTCTCTGATGACTAGAGACAACTTTGGCCAGATGTCTGTTCATGGTCTTATTCATCCGCTTTACCATTCCACCAGGCTGCGGGTGTAATGCAGTAGTTCTGGTTTTGCGAATGTCCAGTACTTTGCATATCCCCTGGAAAAGTGTGGACTCAGTGCTTCTTCCCCGGTCAGAATGAGGTTCTAAGAATACGCCAAAACAACAGATCCAGTTTTTCATTAGGACGTCTGCAATGGTAGTGGTCTCTTCCACCCATTTACTGAAATAGTCCATGACGACAACAATGTATTTGTTTCCAACGTTTGATTCAGGAAATGCTCCTGCTACGTCGATGGCTATCCTTTCGAATGGACTACCGACATTATACTGTCGCATCGGAGCTTTCGATCGTTCCTGCGGTCCGTTGCTTGATGCACACATAGTGCATTTCTTGCACCATTCCCTTACATTTTTTTTTTAAGTTGAGCCAATAAAATCGTTCACGTACTTTCTGCAAAGTCGCCGTTACCCCAAGGTGTCCTCCACTCACTCCATCATGGAGATGTCTCAAGACATCTGGAACTTGGCCTCTAGGAACAAGCAGCTGTTCTCTACTCTTGATTTCATCCGGGTCCTTCAGGCCACGCTTCAAGACGCCCTCATGCAGGATTATGAGATCCTATTGCGCCCAGTATGATTTTACCGCTGGGGAGTACGGTGCTACCTTTTGCTATGTCTGTCTGATTCCTTTCCTTTTCCATTCCTGAATAGTTCGTTATTCCCTGTCGTCTTCCATATCCTCTTCTACTTCTTGTAGTTGCCAAGCATCGTCAATCACAGCTGTCCTGAATGCTTTTGCTTCAACCTTAGAGCGATGATGACAATCTTTTGGACATGGTCGTCTTGATAAAGTACCAGAAAACAAGAACTAGTCCACTGATGAGATCGTCCTACAACTGTTCCAGGAGAAGCTAGATGTCTTCCTCGATCCTGTGGCCAAGATAAGTGTAGACAGTTCATTTCAAAATTTTGTCGTTATTCTGATCATGCGAAGGTGTTTTCAAATTGAAAAATTAATACATTTTGACATTGTGATAAAAGAAGATCTAATTAATAACAGACTTGATTTAATGAAAATGGTATCGAAAAAATCAGATTTGAAAAATACAGGGTCGCAAGATGGAGCTTTTTGTGTGGAAATATTATTTATTTTTTACATTCTGCAAGAACGAACAGTACATCTCTAATCTGATTTTCGGCTTCTGCATCATTTATTCGCATATACAAATTGTGTCCATTGTAAGTAGAGTTTGTTGAGAGTATATATATATATATATATATATATATATATATATATATATATATATATATTATATCTATATAGATTTGTTTAGTCTGCAACTTGCAACTTTAAGTTTGTGTATTTGATTTCTATTCACTATAAGTACCTATTTTAAAATTAGCTTACTGGCTTACTTGAATGTGAGATCATTGGCTGCGCATCTTCATGAGCTTGAAGATTGTATTGTTTCACGATATTTTGATATTATTAGTATCACTGAAACATGGTTGAATATGTCTGATACGGATGAGCTATGTTCAATAGCGCAATATCAATTGTTCAGAAGTCACAGAGAAGGCAGGGCTGGCGGTGTGGGAATCTATATAAAGTCTGAATAATTAAAGGTTATTGTTGACACAGATGATAATTTCAATACAACTAATCAATATCTCGAACAGTATTGGATCACACTGAAAATAAATAAGAAAATTATTTTAATAGCCATTTTATATCGACCACCATCGGCTAATATGATGGACTCCAACGATGATTTAGAAAACTCTCTAAGTTACTTCTCTCCACGAAGTGATTACTTATTATGTCTGGGCGATGTAAACATGAATATGCTCAACATAACTAGTAGCTATTGTCGCCTGTTTACTAATCTTCTAGATGAATTTGGCCTAACACAATTTGTGGTCAACCCTACACGTGTGACTAATATTCCAGAGACTTCAATTGACGTCATATTATCATCGACCCCCGAACTCTGCTCGGATGTTGTCAGTATCGATGAGCCAAATATTTCTGATCATATGTTGATTTCTTTTGACTTCAATACAGGCTATTGTTCAAATAACATAAAATCAATATCCGCTCGCAACTTTCGTAATACCAATTATACTGATCTCTCAGATTTTTCAAGCACGTTGAATTAGGATGATTTTTATAAATGTGATGACGTGAATGCCAAGTTAGAGATATTCAATGATAATATTCTAGATCTTTCCCATATATTTATGCCAGTGAAGAATATAAGATTTCGCAAACCACCATCACCATGGATAACAGACGTTATCAAAATAATGAATAACCATGGAAATAATGCTTTGGCTCAGTTCAGG
The DNA here is from genome assembly GCA_963989225.1 of Dromius quadrimaculatus. Taxonomy (NCBI): domain Eukaryota; kingdom Metazoa; phylum Arthropoda; class Insecta; order Coleoptera; family Carabidae; genus Dromius; species Dromius quadrimaculatus. The sequence continues at coordinate 32,373,700 of OZ022328.1, read as the reverse complement.
AGGGCCAAAAATTAAATTTATTGGGCTTATTATGAATCGCATCAAAACCTTCCTACTAAATCAATCCGTTCAGGAAAGCAAGCATATTTGCAGTATAATCTGCGACATGATAATCTAATCTATGGGATATGTTAAAAGATTTTAATATCAATCTTAAACCACAGTTTCAGTTGCCTGAATCGTTGTCTGATGTAAATGCACTCAACACTCATTTTCTAAATTCTTACAGCATTCCTACATTATCAGTCGATACTTTACAATTTTATAAATACAATAAATTTTCCGATGCTGTATATTCCTTTCACACCATTACGGAGCTTGAAATTCTGGACATATTCAACACTATTAAAACTTAATAAATGGGGTCTGACAATATAGATTTGAAAATGTTTAAATTAGTAATTCCTACACTTTTGTCACAGTTAACAAATTTAATCAATTCGTGCCTTCTGCGTGGCATCTTGCCTGACGCCTGGAAAGCCTCGATTATTAAACCATTGCCAAAATGCAAGAAACCATCCATCTTCAACGATCTCAGGCCTATAAGGATTCTCCCAACACTGTCGAAAGTGCTAGAAAAAGTAATGCACTTGCAAATATCTACTTATGTACGAGATTTGAATATATTACCAAAAACACAATCGGGATTTAGATCTGGATACAGCTTACTACTGCCCTCTTTAAAATAGTTGATGATATTGTAGAACATTAAGCCAATAGGAAAATGATACTGCTGGCGTTCCTGGACTTCAGCAAAGCTTCTGCCACAGTTAATCATGAGCTTTTTATAGCAAAATTGCAATATTTGGGTCTGGATGCCCTTAGTTATGCGTTGATGATTGATTACTTCAGTAACAGGTTTCAAAAGGTTTGTATTGGTGATAATTCCTCAAACATATTAAATATTGACACTGGTGTCTTGCAAGAGTCCATATGCGGTGCATTATTTTTTTCCGCTTTACACCTTTGATCTTCGACAACAAGTTCTGTTCTTAACTACACACATTTATGCTGATGTTACCCAATTCTACTTGCCATTTGAAACCTCTGATTACAACAACGCGATCATTAAACTCAATCAAGACCTGAAATGCATTGCACACTACGCTAAATATCATTGCTTGGTTATAGATGCAAACAAATCTACTATTATGTTATTTGGAAATGAAAACTGTAGAAGGTACCCGATTAATAGTGACCTTATTGATGTGAGAATTGGAGGCATACGATTAGAGCTTCGTGAATCCTACAAAAACTTAGGCCTGATAATGGACACTGCGTTACGTTCTACAGAATATATCACCTTATTAAATAAAAAGCATATTTGACATTAAAAAACTTATTCATGAATCATTTTGCTCTATCGAAAGCAAACAGACAAATTCTGTCTGACTCGCTTGTTCTTTCTATATTCAATTATTGCGACTCTGTCTACGGGCCCTTTTTTAACTCTTATAACGTCAAACGAATACAGAAAGTACAAGATTGTTGTGTGCGTTATATATTTGGGTTGAGCAAATATGACACTATCAGAACTAAACTTGATCAACTAGAATGGCTGGATATGAGTAACAGAAGATTATATCACTTAGCGTGTTTAATACATCGCACTATCACTTCCATCACTCCATCTTATCTCACTGACAAAATCTTGTTTCGCACGGAAATTCATGGAAAAAGTTCAAGAAATAGTTCCGATATTCATGTTACTTCTCATCGTACAACTGCCTTCAAATGTGACTTCAGTTATCAGTGTCCTTCAATATATGATAACCTTGCAGAAGATCTTACAACTTCAAGTGTCAGGATGTTTCATCCAAATTTAAACAACATTCACTTAGTCAATCAACAACAATTTAATCTCTCAGCTCCTGAATCTGCCCATTCCACGTGATACTAACGATACCTTTATTGGAATTTTATATATCACTATGTTTGTAGCATACATACTCCTAATTTTTGATACTCATGCATGTCCCAAATAGTTCACCCGTTATTGGAATGAGTGGCATTTCTTTGGACTGAGTTTCAACCCAGCTTCCTTTGAATGTTCAAATACCTGTTCCAGATTCTTCAGATGGTCTTCAAATGATTTTCAGATCACAATTATATCGTCCAAGTATACCAAGCAAGTTTTCCTCGATAATCCTTTGAATACGGCCTCCATAAGTCGCTCGAAGGTAGCATGAGCATCACATAGGCCAAATTGCATGACCGTAAATTGCCATAATCCACTGCCGATGGTGAATGCAGTTTTTTCTCGGTCGTTCTCGTCCATCGCTACTTGCTAATATCCGCTCTTGAGATCTAGGATCGAGAAGATATTTGACCCAACCAGGGTATCTAAGGTGTCATCAATCCTGAGTAGAGGATAACTGTCCTTCTTGGTAACGTTATTCAGCTGGCGATAGTCGACACAAAATCGTGTAGACCCATCTTTCTTCTTTACAAGTATCACCGGAGAGGCCCATGGACTGTCCGAGGGTTCAATGATGCCGTCTTGCTCAATGCCTTGAATAATAGCTTCAGCGTCCTCTCTCTCCGCAATCGGAAGTCGTCGCGGTGCTTGTCGAATTGGTCGTGCATCGCCGGTATCAATTTTGTAATGGTCAATATTCGTTCTTTCTTTTTGCCCCTCACTGGTTTCAAACACCTCTTGGAATCGGCGTATCAGATCTTCAGCTTCTGCGTGTTGCTGATTATTCAATTGTTGACCCTTGGATAGTAATATGATCGTTAATTCTTTCGAGAGTTTGTCATGGTCAGGTTCTATCTTTGTGTCTTGTTTGGGGGTTTTTATTCTCGCGAGACGTTTTTTTTCCTGTCCGGAGTTATCTTTGGGCCACATCTTCAAAGGTTTCTTGCATCGATTTTTTGGTGGACCTAGTTCTCCGCAGTTCCAGCACCGAAGTTGTCTTGAATTCTTGGGATCTTTTACTTCCTGGACCAACCGCTGGACCTGGGCTTCTAAGCTTCCAGTGGCATCAGAGTTGCAGTTAACCTCTCGCACACGAGCACTGCTTCTAGACGCCTGCTTTGCCGCTTCATATTCCAGTGCATGAGTCAATGCTTCCACCAGCTTCTTCGGCAACGCCAAACGCAGGGCTTGTTGCATTTCATGGTCCACAAATATTCTCACAGCTCAGCTTTCCAAAAAATTATCAGAGCCAGTTGGATAAACGAGTCAAAATAGGCGTGCCACATCAGCTTCAAACTCCTACGAATTCTTGCTGGGACGTTGGTATCGGTTCCTGAGCTGTGTGTGATGCACTTCTTCTAAGTGTGCATGACCGTATCGCAGCTCCAGTCGTTTGACCAATTTTTCATGATTGTTGTCTTCCTCCGGTGAAATAGCCTGTCAAATATTTACTGCATCTCCTCGGAGAGCAACCATATTTTCTCAGTGTCATTCCAGCCATAAGCCTTAGCAGCGGCCTCGAATTGTTTATGGTAATTAATCCAAGATGTAAGATCATCAAAGGTTGGAGCTTTGACACGCATTTTTGTAGTGGATTCAGAATTTGGTTCAGATAATTCAATTATCTCAGCTCTTAAAGCTTCCTCTGGAGATGAGACACCAAATTTAAATTTTTCTTCAAAAATCTACATTTTATCATTTCATTTCGAATCCAATTTTGCATCCAATTCCAAATCCAATTTTTCATCTAATTTTATATCCAATTCTTCTTTTAGCATTTTACAATTATCTTCGAATACTTCCTTCCATACCTTCAAATTTTCTCTAAATTTTTCCAGTTGCTATTCAAGTTTCTTTGTATTTTCTTTCATCTTTCCATGCAGCTCTTCTCTCAAGTTTCTAGAATCTCCTTCTAATTTTCCTGATAAATCTTCTTTTAAACTCGCAGAGTTTTCTTTCAATTTTAATTGCAAATTCCCTTCCAAACTTGTAGAATTTTGTTTCAATCTTGATTCTAAATCTTCTTCTAGAATTGTACAATTTTCTTATAATTCTGATTTTGAATTTGTACAATTTTCTTTTGAATTCATTATTGAATCGGTTAAAGAGAGTTGAACCTCAAACAAATATGTATCAGGGTCCTCACTGTCTCCAGTCATAGCTTCTCGCAGTCGTTTCATTGAAACTTGTTTGCGACCACTGGTTTTCAAATCCCGCTTTTCTAATTGATACTTCAATTCTGCAACCTTCAAATATCTCAACAAGTCCTCCGTTTGACCATATTCTTTCTCTATCTCTGTTAGAGGTTTGAAAGTTATCTATTCTGGAAAGGGCTTGTTCGAGTGTTTTCCAATTCTCACATAATATTAATTAGAATCTAGAAATATAAATTCCCTCACTTTCATTTTCTTAGAGAAATTTTCAATAGAGCCGAGAATAATTTATGAGGTCCTGATGTCGACACAACTCTGTGATACAACTGGACAACTGACCGTGACTATTACGCAATGAATGGCGCTTCTTCGAATGAACATTTAGATTTTAATATTCTCAATTAAATACTGAACAAAACATGATAATTTTTATATTTATATCAACAATTGATAACCAACTTTTATGTGCGATATGTAACTTTTAAGATCTTCTAAATCGAAGGAGCCCATTATCATGTAATTTACAATATTATTATTTCATGGCACAACATTCAAATGTCAGCTTAATGTTCAGATCTGTAATAAAATCAAGTTTTTGATAATCAAGTATGTTGCTACAATAAATGATTACACCACCATGACTATATGTTTGTCGGAGGAACGCACTAGCTATTGTAAAGTTTCTTAAAGAATACGCAAAATTTTCTTTTAATTTTAATTGCAGATTCTCCTCCAAACTTGTTGAATTTTGCTTTGATCTTGATTCTGAATCTTCTTTTAAAATTGTACAATTTTCTTTCAATTCTGATTCTTAATTTGTACAATTTTCTTTCAAATTCATTACCGAATCGGTTAAAGAAAGTTGAACCTCAAACAAATATGTATTAGGGTCCTCACCGTCTCCAGTTATAGTTTCTCGCAGTCGTTCCATAGAAACCCCATGACTTAAGTCTTAAGTCATCTAGACTCATTACAACTACTTTCACTTAATTATGTTTTTTCACATTCATTAACAAAATGTCTTACCTTTTTTCAACTTGAATAAGCTGATGATGGTGACCGATACTAGGCACCGAAACGTCCTGAATTTATATTGAATATAATCCAGCATTTAATATGACTCCTTTCGCCACTATTTTCCTTTCAAAAACTATAATAATAAGAGACACTTACAACAATTGAAATTACTTTATGATTCTTTGGAATATTTCCAGCACACAATCTATCTCGAAAAATAATCTTTCGTACTTATAAAGGACTCCGTTAGTTTTAAACGTCGTAATTTTTATATTTTCCTTACTCAACTCAATTTGATGAATAGCAGATTTTACGTTTATTCTCTGAGAACCATTTACTTCCATCAAGTTTACTAACAAATCTTCTATTGTCGGAATTGGAACCGTGCGAAGCCATGGAAGAAGGAGTAAAATCGTCGCCAGCGCTAGCAGCGGATGATTCAGGCACTTCGGGAGGCTGTTTTGTATATTTCTAATATAGGGAGTGAGCGCAGCCACCAGAGGTCTCACTAGTTATACGTAAAATGGCGACAGAACCGTGATATGCATTCACTTTATATGTTAGATTAACAGTGCGCTGCGAGAATATTCCAATCATATTGTTTATCTGTATTGAAATCTTTGAATTTCTGTGAAAAATTCTATGAATATAATATTAAATAGGTCCTATGCTATGTTATCTGATATTTTTTTGGATAAGTTTGATGTAGTGGTATAGTATATTCTACAATAAGTATTGGAATGGCCTATATTCTGAATGAGCGGAAAGTTTGTAATCCGAACCAAAGGCGAGGGTTATGGTTCGCGAGTGTGGAATACATAATTCCAAACATGTTGTAGACTATACTTTCTCCAACACTGTTTTGGAACTTGCATATTCCATAACCAAAAATTAAGTTAGAACGAATGACATTCCAAAAAATCGCTTAGAATGATTCCGTATGCCGTTTAGAATGATTCTGTAAGCCTTTAGAATCATTTCGACGAATCAGGAGCTGTTTGTCTGACTATTACCATGGTTACTTCCTAACAATTCAAGTATTCATATCTGTATTTGACGTTTGACATTTGATAATTTTTTAAGTTTCCTCTGAAATATTGGTGAGTTTCAAAAACCTTGTTAGAGAAAGTATATTCCTGCCGCCAGAGGCCAACTTTTTCATCGCTCACTCCCTATAAGAAATGCGAGTACTGATTGCAGTTTTTCAAGAAAACAAATAAAATGAGCAATGGGAGTTGCAATTGTCTATCAGTATCGTGGCATGAGGAGTGATAATTTTTATTACAGATAATTTAACATTGATTGAGGGAAGAAAATATATATATATATATATATATATATATATATATATATATATATATATATATATATATATATATATATATATATATATATATATATATATATGCGTCATAGCCCATCCATATAAATTGCAGGCATTAAAATACATCAAATAAGCCTCTTTTTCTGTTTTACAATAGGTGGACATAAATTTATTGTTCGATTTTGCATAGCGATTACTGCTTTGACAAATCTCTCCTCTGATTCCTTGCTCAAAGAAGAGAATCATACCAATATCAGTGAGCAATTGTAAATTTACTCTTGTCAGCTTCAACATAGCATCCCATGCAAACCCTACAAAAAAGTAGTTATAAAAAGTTGTATTGTGATATTTTTTTTTATATTATACCTGGCGTTGTGAAATAATGAGCAGGATCTGAATTATAAGCTTTCAGACTAACATTTCGAGAGTTACCGAATATATCAGCTGGAAGTATAACGTCCGTTTGAAGATATAACTCTAGATAATCCCCCAAAGTATCTGAATTGAAAGTATTCCATATATTTTGAGCATGTTCATAGTCTTAAGCACTCATATTTTCATTTTTCAATCTTGAAAAAAAAGCTTCTTTGGAGGTAATACTGTTTCTTCCATTCGATTCCACGAGCTCATATAATCATATGGGAAAACACTTTTTCTCAATAATAAGTCGTTTTTGATTTCATTTGGATAGTACTTATTCATTATTTTGAAGTCTCCTTTGTCTAAATATGTGACTGACTTTTCTAGTGAACTATTCATAAATCTGCAAGCATGAAAAAAAATCTAGCTGAAGAAGCTTTTTTTTTCTCATGGATAATTTGATATTTATAGGCAGTTAACTTACTGCAAGGAATCTGAGAAACGAATCTGCATTCTCCCAACTGCTAATGAACATGAAATATACTTTTCACTATTATTTGGGACTATTGATATTTGCTCTTCATCAACTCCAAATTCTTTTACAATTGAATGGCTATCATATCCACTCAAATTGTGGAAAAAAATGGGGATATATTTTGATAGTTTATAATTCAAGTTGCAACTTGCATGGGCCGCACCTCTGTACAAACCTAAAGTTGTTTGAAAAGTGTAAGATCTTTTTCATATTTTATTGATAAAAAAAAAATACCTGTGAGTTGGCAGTGATCTCTAACTTTTCCTCCCGATTCGATAAGCTTTTCCTCACAAATATGACAAAATGTTGCATCATCGAAATCTGTCTAATTCTCATTACTCATTTTAAGAGGAATCTTATTCTCATAGAATGTCTCAACTATTTTCACAACATTTTTCAATCTATCAATAAACCATTTCGCTGCTTTAGGTCCGTGATATGATTCAAAAAAATGATAAAGAATCATTATATGAACATACAACTTTGTAGGCAACTGCACATGCTATATGATTCTGATATTCAAATGTATATGATTTACTAGTGTTTGGTTGACAAGTGTAAATGGGTATTGTTAGGCATTCAAAGTCTGCATAAACTACAAATGGATGTCTTTCTTTTCTAGAATAATTCTCAAATTTTACCCACATCTCTGTTTCTGTTGGTATTTCAATTTTAACAGCATTCATTTTGCAACAATAACTTTCATGATTTTCTAATACTCGAAAAGTATTGTAAACATCTATCACATGTGTAACATTCATGTCCATGATTAGACAGTTGTCTTGATGAAAGACGAGATAATGATTTAATCTAAGCATAATGTCCTTTCTCTTCTTTTGTCCAAAAAAGTAAGTTGACATGTCGTTCAACCTTTTTCTGTGTGTAATATAAGGGACCATTGATTGTGTATCTTTTATCTATAGTATTATATTCTAAGCCATAAACATTAATTGATATATTTTTTTTTTTTTTCGAATTTGATTATCTCACATAATGGAGTTGGGAATTGAATACCATATAAATTGAATATTTCACTATGATATTGAGGATATGAACTAACGCGATATAAATGACCATCAGCGGGGAATATGGCCGATAAAAGTGCCCAAATAAAACACTTATCATCACTATTTTTTACATTTATTCCAGCTTTCTGGTTTTTGATAGATTCCGGAAGATTGATATATGTTGATCCTCCAGAATTTGTTGCATCATACTTGCTGATATTGACCTAGACAATTTTATTTTGAGAAAAAAAAAATGCAAGAATTTTTTTGAAACTTACTCTTAAGTTGATTATTCTACTCAGTGCTTTTCCACTATCGCGCTCTTGAAACTCCGACATATGAGTCAATATGACACTTCTTACATTTTGATCAAACCAAATGGTAAAGTCGTCAAACAATGTTATGGGCATCATTCTTGAGTTATGATAAATTAGGATTTTTTTCAAAGTAGCTTGTTTTTCAAGTACATATTCACAACACAGCTCAAAGTTTATCTTCACTGGGGATCGATATTCATGAATGAATTGCCCCGATTTCTCCAGCAATATGAATAAGCATTGATTCAAAAATATCCTAGGGTCGATAATATTATCTGTATTCGTAATTTTCCCATAATGAATACAATTTTTAAATGATGAGGCGAGAACTTCTCAAACAGGCATTTCTGGAACTATAGTTACCACAACACCTATTACTATATATATATATATATATATATATATATATATATATTATATCTATATAGATATGTTTAGTCTGCAATATATATATATATATGTATATATATATATATATATATATATATATATATATATATATATATATATATATATATATATATATATATATATATATATATATATATATATATATTTGGATAGCAACAGTAATGGAGTTTCAGGCAACTAAATGAAACTTTATCTGTGTACTGAATTATTATTTGTTGCTTTCATAAGATGCCTCATCTTAGTACTTCAAAAATAAATACCAGTCTATCGAGTAGTTTTCATACATATCCTTATGAATACCTGAGAGAAAACTCACTTCACCATTATGAATCGATCCTGTTAAATGGAAGATACAAAATAGGAATCATATGGAAGGTATAAAAAAGGAATTAGTGTATCAAGACCATGGAGGTGATCTTTTTTGGTCGAATTTGTGGTTCACGGCCGAAACGCCAGCTGAGACCAGAAGAGAGTATCAGAATATTTCGTTTTTTTAGGCGATCATCACGAAAGAATTTAAAATCACTAAATTTTATTCATCCGTTTCTGAAACATTGCAAATGTTTATCTTAGTTGCCATTAAAATTGTCCTATTTTATTGTCTGAAAATGCGTATCTACTTCTCTAATTGCAAGATCTGTAGAGATTGACGGACGGATATGATACATATTTCGGCGAAAATTGTTTCTAATTCTAATAAACTTCATCAAACTGCCCTTAGAGGTGGGTATGAAGTGTTAATCAAGTAGTTACCATAGATCAGTCCCAAAAAAGTAATATTGGACAGATCAGTCCCAAAATAGTTATTCAAGTATTAAGATCAGTGAGTACGGTTTACCGATTGAGAATAATTGTTTGGAGGCCGAGCCCTGGCGAGGTTTGCAAATATTGAGCGAAATCGGTCCTGTAATTATTGACAGTGATGATTAAAAATTTTTTGCACGATTGGAAGACCTACCTCAAATATTAATCCTAATATTCTCTTTCAACTTGAGTAATCACTCATAGCGCACTCGCTATCAGCTGTCAAGTTTGACATTTTATTGTGAATATTCAATCATAAATAACGATAAATAAATTTATACTTTCTGTGGAGGTCCACAATTTTCCACTTACCGCTTTTGCTCATGGGCGGTAAGTCAGCATAACCATAGTAATCACAGTTTGCCGGTAAAATCAACATACCACCTTGAATGGAGAGCCGGTAAACATATGGATACGCCAAATCGTGCAAATAGTGAATTTAGATAGATGTGTACAAGTAAGTAAAACTTCATGGTAACAAAAAGGGCCATAGAAATACCTTTTCCGTTATCATCGCCTACAAAATTGATTTATAGCACATCGCACATAAACTTCTGAAGCAAAACTGTAACTGATGATAAATACAACAATTATGTGGGCATAAAATTAATCTACGATCAAAATTGTCCAAATATTTGACTCCTATTCTTCAAAGTTGCTGGGAGCATGTCGTATATCAGTATTCATTCTTCATATCTTATATATCAATCTAAAGGCAAAAAGTTCATGCGTTGAGAATGGATTTTTTTGAACTATGTACAACTACATTCTCTGATTAGTTTTTCCACAATGCAAATTGGTAAACGTATAATTTTGAAAGTCGGGAGTCTTCCATATCGTATATCCCTAAGAATTTCCTTCGCTGTTCGTGTTGCAATATGGTGCACAAAGTCAGATACTACTTATGATATGAAATAATGAACATTCAATAAGTATCAAAGTAATCCAAGTGAATCTCTTTTAACTCACTTGTACAAAGTATAAAATATTGTTGAACCGCCAGAATCACATTTCGAAATTTTGATGGAAATTCTCGTTTTGACATTTGTACAAAGTATAAAATATTGTTGAACCGCCAGAATCACATTTCGAGATTTTGATGGAAATTCTCGTTTTGACATTTGACATTTTTTGTATAAGTGAAACTTTAAATTTGAGCTAGAGCGGTGCAACTGACCATTAATGAATTGTAGCATCCAATTGATTGGATTATTATCTCAAATTCTGGTTGGAGTCGATTTTACCTAATGTCAATATCAGTGTCAACTGTTAAATATTGAGTCAAAAGATTTACAAGTAAGACATGTGGTGTTCATATCGGACTTTTTTCAATGTTTTCGAGCAAAACGGTGTTGAATTTTTTATTAAAGAATAATTATAGAAAGCAAAATTGTTCAAAATGCTATCAGCCTAATGTTGCCATCACATAATATTATCCTTGTCTACTCTTCTCCTTCCCCTTCCAAACGAAGCAGGGGGTAGCACCTCGGTTTTTTCCTGAGGTATTTGATCTTCACTATCGATTGGTACTAGTTTCAATCATAAGATCTATCAGGGAAGTTGACCCTAACAAAAATAAATAATAGTAGCCTTTCTTCGACATTTGAAGCACGATTCTAGATTTATAAAGTCTGTCACCTCATTGACCACAATATTCTCGATTGATTCATATTATACAATTTGACCGTAAGATCGATCAGGGAACATAAGGTGCGGCCGGCTTCCTGACTTGAAGAAATGTTTCCACACAGTTGCGAGAACAGAGTCAATGTTCATCTATCCAAGAACTGAATAAGAGCAACGATGATTTGACAATTCGCACGAATTGAAATATGAGATAGAATGGATGTATGTTATATAGAATCAGTTTGAGCATATCATTTTCGAGATACAGTCGTTGTTGAATTCATTCAATATATAGCTCATTGCAAAAACCGGGAAATCAAATAGTTGAAGCACTCATTTGAAAAAAAAATTCAACTTGTACCATGAACCAAATTGTGGCTTATCACAGTAACTCAAATTATCTTCTGGTGAACTGTGTTATCGGCAGATTCAAGATAAATGAAGCAACATTTTCGTTTCTTACACAAAATTGTTTCGGTTTTATGTTGCCAGTGAATTCTAAATTGAACAAAAAAAAACTTAAATCATGTTCTCTCCCAGTCCTAACATATATAAATGTTGTATACTTACTCTTCAAATTTTTCAGCCATGATGGATGTGATATCCTGTAATAGATTTTATTAATAGGAACAAAAATTAGTTTTCGTTTCCTTGTATATTACAAGCTTATGTCACACTTATAATGTATCTTGTCCTAAGCGTCAAAAAAAGGCTACTGCCGGTCAATTTTTGCCAGAGTCAACTTCTCTGATAGAACTCATAATTAAAACTGATACTTATTAGTAGCGAAGATCGAATACTCCAAGAAAAATCCAAGGTACCCCCCTCTGTCCTGTCGTTTTGAACTTCCCTTATGATTGTTGTGTTTTCTTCTCTGTTTTGGATAGAACGGAAGTAGTATTATGGTTTAGTCCTGAAGAACTTGACCTCTGCAATCGACTGATACTTGTTTCAAGTTAACCACGAGCTCATTGACCGGATATGGCCTTTTTTCGATACTTAGGACTAGATCATGGATTTATGAAGGTGACATCCTTATGACTACTATATCTTCGATCAATTCATTTAGAATTCGGCCCTAAATCTGATTAGGAACGATAAAGTGTAGTCAGCTTTTGAACTATAAGAAAGAGGTACATGAATTTGCACATTTACTCCTCATACCTAAGTCAGTACTCAACTTTTTTTCCTAATATTTAAAATTGACTGCTTAAATTTTGATGATATAGAATCACTTCCAAGCAAGAATAATTTCTGACATCAAGTGACTGTACTATAATACTCCAGTCTGCAATGAATTATTGGTAGAAATATTATGTTATGACATACATAGGAAATGCAAGTCCAAATTCAAGCCATACTCCCAACAAATTCCATGTCAAAAGCGCAAACATCTGTTTCATTATCGATCGATGTTCTGCGACAGTGTTGTCAAGTTTATGTACGCCAGTATGATGACAAAATATATGAAGTGGGAATATACACGTATATTTTTGACGCCACTAAAAATTGGAGCGGAATTTTTCGGAACTAAAAATATACGGAAATTTTCATTTTCCTATCATTCTGGCGTCAAAATGAAATTTTGAATTTAGCCTCTAGAGGTCGGGAACAAGCCAGAAAAAAGTTTACAAGTGATTCTAAAGTGGCGTTCGATATACGGACTCCAATTTACAATGGACGCCAGATTAAATGCAAACGCGCAATATTAGGACGCCAAAATGATATGAGGATTTATATATATATATATATATATATATATATATATATATATATATATATATATATATATATATATATATATATATATATATATATAGTGTCAAAATCTAACACATATTCAATAAGAATTTATATATATAGATATATATATATATATTATATATATATATATATATATATATATATATATATATATATATATATATATATATATATATATATATATATATATATATATATATATATATATATATATATATATATATATATATATATATAAATCCTCCTATCAATTTGACGTCCTTACAAAGATGTTCATTTTGGCGTCTACTGAAAGGAACGCGTATAGTTGAGATCTGATCGAAGTATATTACATAATTTCTCATGGGCTCTTCAGATTCCACACAGAAATTCCATTTCACGCAATATTCACAGAGTTCCCATTTCCTATACAATATGACCTCCTTTCATCATAACATCAATGTGGCGTCAATAATATACGTTACATATTGCGTTTATAGTGGCGTCCTATCTATATATATGCTTTCACTTCATGTTTGAAGTGGCGTCCCCCTTGTTGCCAGATTTAGTTTTTACAGTCCGATAAGCACCTCTCTTGCGTAAAATGTTCTATCGATGACACATGTAAAGCGATATATTCAAAGGTTTGCGTAGAATTACATTATTCAAGTTTTGAAATGGGTTGATACTTAAGACATCTTCATAGAGTAGTAATATGTCATTGGTTGATAGGGAGCTCATAGTAAATTGAAAGATTTTGCGAAAAAATATGGATTTTTGATTGATAATTGCTATTTTCGAGTTCTGAAGTAAAATGTATTTGCCATGTCTGTGAACTGTTGGTAGATTCCATGAATGGAAGTATGTGAAGGATGGATGATTTATCAGGAAGGACTTACGGATGTCATATAAATTGTGATAATAATTGCTCTATGGAAATGTGACAAAATTTTGGTCTGAACTTGCATTTTGCTCAAGATTTTTATATAAATGTGTGATGAGGGTCAGTGTGAATATAAATCTCAATTCTGGGAGCTGGGAACCTCCCCTCATTAGGTCATCATATTGTAAAAAAAAGGACAGAGTATTTTTGCAATATTCTAAGAGCCGTAAGGCACACAAAAAAATCTCATAACTTCTTGGAAGAGTATTGAATTCTTCACAATCTTAGTTCAGATGCTTTTCACTGTGAAATTATCTTGTCTACATCCTCTCTCAATCAACACAAATGTCGGATCAAGACTCATTGAAGCTCATAAGTCGTAATTCAATGAGATCCATGAGCTGGTGACTCAAATGCTTGTGAAATCCTCAAAGTTAAGGCCTCCTTAAGCCAAGGTCCGTGAACCCGTGCCTATCAGGCTTTATGCATAATCTGGCTCTGGTAAGGAATATTTCCTAGTCACCTTATCAAATACCCTATACTACTTGGTACATGTCTTAGGGTTCTTCCCTTGGATTCAGCTCTAGTGGATAAAATATTTGTCTACGATTATTATCATATTACCGACTTTCCTCTCAACATTCAAAATATTTAAACTAGTGTTGCTACCCTAGTTCAAGTATGCGTTATCAGTTCAATCAATAATCGTCAATTTAAATTATTGAAATGCTGGGAAATCTTCCCTACAGAAACTTTTGGTTGGGAATGAAATTTGGATAGCAACAGTAATGGAGTTTGAGGCAACTGAATGAAACTTTATCTGTGTACTGAATTATTATTTGTTGCTTTCATAAGATGTCTCATCTTAGTACTTCAATAATAAATACCAGTCTATCGAGTAGTTTTCATACATATCCTTATGAATACCTGAGAGAAAACTCACTTCACCATTATGAATTGATTCTGTTAGATGGAAGATACAAAATAGGAATTACGTGGAAGATACAGAAAAGGAATTAGTGTATCAAGACCATGGAGGTGATCTTTTTTGATCGAATTTGTGGTTCACGGCCGGAACGCCAGCTAAGACCAGAAGAGAGTATTAGAATATTTCGTTTTTTTAGGCGATCATCACGAAAGAACTTAAAATCACTAAATTTCATTCATTCGTTTCTGAAACATTGCAAATGTTTATCGTAGTTGCCATTGCAATTGTCTTATTTTATTGTCTGAAAATGCGTATCTACTTCTCTAATTGCAAGATCTATAGAGATTGACGGATGGATATGATATACATATTTCGGCGAAAATTGTTTCTAAGACTTCATCAAACTGCTCATAGAGGTGGGTGTGAAGTGTCAATCGAGTAGTTTTCATAGATCAGTCCCAAAACAGTAATATTGGACAGATTAGTTCCAAAATAGTTATTCAAATATTAAGGTCAGTAAGTACGGTTTACCGATTGAGAATAATTGCTTGGAGACCGAGCCTTGGCGAGGTTTGCAAATTTCGAGCGAAATCGGTCCTGTAATTATTGACAGTGATGCTTAAAAATTTTTTTGCACGATTGGAAGACCTACCCCAAATATGAATCCTAATATTCTCTTTCAAATTGAGTAACCACTCATAGCGCACTTGCTGTCAGCTGTCAAGTTTGACATTTTATTGTGAATATTCAATCATAAATAACGATAAATAGATTTATACTTTCTGTGGAAGTCCACAATTTTTCACTTACCGCTTCTACTCATGGGCGGTAAGTCAGCATAACCATAGTAATCACAGTTTGCCGGTAAAATCAACATACCACCTTGAATGGAGAGCCAGTAAACATATGAATACGCTTAATCGTGCAAATAGTGAATTTAGATAGATGTGTACAAGTAAGTAAAACTCCATGGTAACAAAAAGGGTCATAGAAATACCTTTTCCGTTATAATCGCCTACAAAATTGATTTACAGCACATCGCACATAAACTTCTGAAGCAAAACTGTAACTGATGATAAATACAACAATCATGTGGACATAAAATTAATCTACGACCAAAATTGTCCAAATATTTGACTCCTATTCTTCAAAGTTGCTGGGAGCATGTCGTATATCAGTATTCATTCTTCATATCTTATATATCAATCTAAAGGCAAAGAGTTCAAGCGTTGAGAATGGATTTTGTTGAACTATGTACAACTACATTCTCTGATTAGTTTTTCCACAATGCAAATTGGTAAACGTATAATTTTGAAAGTCGGGAGTCTTCCATCCTAAGAATTTCCTTCGCTGTTCGTGTTGCAATATGGTGCACAAAGTCAGATACTACTTATAATATGAAATAATGAACATTCAATAAGTATCGAAGTAATCCAAGTGAATCTCTTTTAACTCACTTGTACAAAGTATAAATAAGTAGTATTGTTGAACCGCCAGAATCACATTTCGAGATTTTGATGGAAATTTTCGCTTTGAGCATCCCTAAATGCATTTTGACTATTTTCGGCTTGACTTCGGTACGTACGTATGAATGTATGTATCTATATAGTTGAATTTTGTATTTGAGACTGGTCCAAAGTCTAGTTTTGCAGCCCCTATTATGGTTGCGATCGTCTGCACCGCAATTGCACTGTACTTGGAATTTTTTTGAATTTTCCTGAGGCATCTTAATGGATATTTTCTATTTTAATATTAATTGGCTGTGCTGAAATTGCACAGTCTATTCGAGTTTCTTGTATTTATTTAAAACAATCAGGCGTGGAGTATTGAAATTTCGTATCAAACACTTCTATAAAACCTAATTGTACACCTTGCATTATGACTGCAGTCGGATTAAACAGGAGTGCAGTTTACTAAGCACGTTTTCGAATTTTCATATAAATCCAGAACAATCGACCAGAGAATCTTGAAATTTTGTATCTAAAGAAATTGTAGCATCCGAATAATAACTTGATATTTTCATAACAAGCTATTAGCTGGAAGTAAGCTTTATCTGACAATCTTTCCCAAGTTTTTGCATAAATTCGAGACTTAGGCCGTAGAATGATAAAATTTGGTATTTGAGACTGCTAAAGCGTTCCATGGCCAGTTGCACCGCTGTCACTTGAATTTTAGGTGCCACCTAACTCAACAATATCGTATCAAAATTTGAAAATTGAATGTGACATGAACATTGCTGTCCTTATTTCGATTCGACATTTTTTGTATAAGTGAAGTTTAAAATTTGAGTTAGAGCGGTACAACTGACCATTAATGAACTGTAGCATCTGAATGATTGAATTATCATCTCAAATTTTGGTTGGAGTCGATTTTGCCTAGAGTCAATATTAGTATCAACTGTTAATTATTGAGTCAAAAGATGTACAAGTAAGACATGTGGTGTTCACATTAGATTTTTTTCATGTTTTCGAGCAAAACGGTGTTATATCTTTCATCAAAGATTAAATATGGAATGCAAAATTGTTATAAATGCTACCAGCCTAATTTTGCCACCACATAATATTATCCTTGTCTATTCTTCTCCTTTCCCTTCCGAACGAAGCAGGGGGTAGCACCATGTTTTTTTCCTAAGGCATTTGACCTTCATTATCAATTGGTACTAGTTTCAATCATAAGATCTAACAGGGAAGTTGATCCTAACAAAAATGAACAAAAGAAACCTTTTTCCGACACTTGAAGCAGAATTCTAGATTTATTGAGTCTGTCACCTCATTGACCACAATATTCTCGATTGATTCATATTATACAATTTGACCATAAGTTCGATCAGGGAACTTGAGGTGCGGCCGGCTCCCCGACTTCAAGAAATGTTTTCACACAGTTGCGACAACTGATTCAATGTTCATCTATCCACAAACTGAATAAGAGAAGCGATGATATGATAACTCGCACAAATTGAAATATGAGATAGAATGGATGTATGTTATATGGAATCAGTTTGAGCATATCATTTCCAAACTTCAGTTATTGTTGAATACATTCAATATATTGCCCTTTGCAAAAACCGGGCACTTGAATAGTTAAAGCTCTCATTCGAAAAAAATTAAACTTGTACCTTGAACCAAATAGTGGCTTTTCACAGTGACTCAAATTATCTTCTGGTGTACTCTGTTACCGACAGATTCAAGAAAAATTAAGCAACATTTTCGTTTCTTACACAAAATTGTTCCGGTTTTATGTTGCCAGTGAATTCTAAATTGAACAAAAAGAAAAACTCAAATAATGTTCTCGCCAAGTCCCAACTTATATGTATGTTGTATACCAGCTCTTTACATTTTTCAGCCATGATGGATGTGATATCCTGTAATAGATTATACTATTGGGAGCAAAAATTAGTTTTCATTCCCTTGTATATCACAAGCTTATATTAATCTTATAATGTATTACAGGAGATATGTAATAATGATAATTCATCCATCCTTTCTAACTTTCTTTCGATCACACTGAGAGTGCAACTTTGTGACCATCAGTGACTTCAAAAACATGAATAATTTGAGATTCATCAATTTGGTCCTAGTAACAGCAATGATGAACTTGCAACAAAAATGTTCCATTTGCTTTGTACAAACAATATAATTTGTTTTTCTACAACAATTATAAGACCACACCACGGATAAAATAGCGAGTTCTCACATTTTATAGTGATCCTATAGTTGAGGAGCCGACTGCACCTTATGTTCCCTAATCGAACTTACGGTCAAATTTTATATGAATCAATCAAAAATATAGTGGTCAATTGGATGACAGACTTTTTAAATCTCCATATCTTCTCCATTTGACGCTAGTCAGTTTGTTAGATGATAGGTGGCACCACTCATCACGCATCCCAAGAGATGACGTTAGTGGTAGAATGTGTGAGTAACGTTATTATTGTCATTCATGGTACAGAGATCTATCACATCAAATAGTAGTTCGTCTAGTGAACAATAGATGGCGCCACACGCAAAAATAGAAATCTTTTTCATTTAACGCTAGTTAGTCTGTTGGATGATGGGTGGCGCCACTCATCACTGCTCAAGAGATGACGCCATTGGTAAATGTTCAGATAACGTCACCGCTGTTTAGATAACGTCACTGCTGGCGATATCTTTGAAATCTTAGATCGTGATCTGGCCCAGAATCTGCCATGTATATCTACTATCAATGACCTAATTATTAAATCAGTAGTTCAGATAAAAGATTTAGGAGTTACTCTTGACATAAAGATGTTATTTGACATTCATATGCATAATATTATTAATGAAGCGTATAGAATGCTTGGTTTTCTAAAAACTTCAGAAACTCTCAAACTTTATTATCCCTGTACACTTCACTTGTTAGATCGCAGCTTGAATTTGCCTCTGTATGCTGGTCACCACAATACGACATCTATATGAAAAGAATTGAAAGAATTCAAGAGAAATTCCTACACTTGAATTTTCGATTTCCTGATTTTTTTATAGTTTGAAAACTTGAGAGAAACAAATAATATTCCATGATCTCTCGTTTCTCTATAAAATTGTGAATAATATATTGGATTGTCCAATCTTGCTTAGCTGGATGTTCTTTCGTATACCAAATCATATGACAAGAACATCCGATCTGTTTGTATTGGAATTCAATAGAACAAATGCAGCAATATATGCAGCAATTTATAGGATACCTCTCATATTCAATGTATTTTAAAGCAATAATAATTTTCCTGATATGTTTTCAACTAATTTAGCAACTTTTAGAGAGAAATTGAGAAAGTTCATCAAATCATTGTGAAACTATTCATTTGTATTCCGTTTGTGTATGTTGTAGCTTAATTCTTTATGCTTTGTTATTGGGATTTCGTCCTGTTGAGCAGACTGTACTAGTAAATAGATAAATAGATAAATAGATAAAATCTTGCTTCTGATCAGATAATCACTATCAAAATTCTCTCAACGAGACTCAGAAAAACGCTGATAGTTCGCTGAAAACGACAAATTTTGTGCATTTGAGGATGAATCCATACGTATAACATTGTATTGAATTGAATAATTTGATTTGCAATACTCTGAAACTACTAAGGATGTAGTAATTTTGACTTATTCCAAACTTCATATAATTGCAGATGGCTTTCTGAAAACCCGGAATATAATGTTTTTGCTGATGGATTCATACATATTATGAGGTCCTGGATAGAATTATGAACTTTTTGATTGTGAAAATCTGCTCGGAAAGTCGTGATTTCGACTTATTCCAAAGTTTGTGAAACTGCAAATAGCACTCCAAAAACACGGAATACTATGTATTTGGTGTTAGATTCTGCCATATAATGCATTTCTGTAGCAAAATCCTACTTCTTAGCGGATTTTCACTATCAGAATTTTATTAACAAAACTCAGGAAAAACGCTGATAGCTCACTGGAAACGCCAAATTTTGTGCATTCAAGGACGGATTCATACGTATGACGTTGTAATGAATTGATATATGTGATTTGCAATACGTTGAAACTACTCAGAATGTAGTAAATCTGACATAGATTGAACTCCATATGACTGCAGATAGCGCTCTAAAAACACGAAATATGATGTTTTTGCCGATGGATTCATACATCTTATGAGGTCCTGAATAGAAATATGAACTTTTTGATTGTGAAAATCTGCTCAGGAAGTCGTGATTTCGACTTATTCCAAAGTTTGTAGAACTGCAAATAGCACTACAAAAACAAGAAATATGATGTATTTGGTGGTAGATTCTGCCATATAACGCATTTCTGTAGCAAAATCTTGCTTCTGAGCGGATTTCGAATAATAAAATTTTTTCAACCAACCTTAGGAAAAACGCTGATAGCCCGCTGGAAAGCGAAATTACGTGCATTTGAGGGCGGATCCATACGTATCACAATGTACTGAATGGATTTTATGAGATTTTCAATACTGTGAAACTTCTTAGAATGTACTGATTTTGACTCATTTTAAACTTCATAAAACTTTAGATAGCGCTCCGAAAACAAGACATTTGATGTTTTTGCTGATAGATTCATACATGTTATGATGTCCTGGATGAAATAGTGAACTATTCGACTGTAGAAGGCTGCCCGGAAAGTCGTGATTCCGACGTATCTCGAAGTTTTTTAATAATGCAAATAGCACCCCAGAAACACAAGATATGATGTATTTGGTGAAAGATTCTGCCATATAACGCATTTCTGTAGCAAAATCTTGCTTCTGAGCAGGTTTTTACTATCAAAATTCTCTCAACGAGACTCAGAAAAAATGCTGTAGGCTTGCTGAAAACGCAAAATTTTGTGTATTTGAGGACAAATTCAAACGTATAACGTTGTATTGAATGGATTTATCCAATTTTCAATACTTTGAAACTGCTCGGA
Source organism: Dromius quadrimaculatus (assembly GCA_963989225.1). Lineage (NCBI taxonomy): Eukaryota > Metazoa > Arthropoda > Insecta > Coleoptera > Carabidae > Dromius > Dromius quadrimaculatus. The sequence goes on along the minus strand of OZ022328.1, from coordinate 32,352,273 downwards.
ATGTAGTGATTTCGACTTATTTCAAACTTCATATAACTGCAGTAAGCACTCTCCGAACACGAAATATGATGTTCTTGCCAATGGATTTATACACATTATTAGGTCCTGGATAGAGTTATGAACTTTCTGATTGTGTTAATCTACTCGGAAAGTCGTGACTCCGACGTATCTCAAAGTTTGTAACACTGAAAATAGCACTCCAAAAAAACGAGATATGATGTATTTGGTGCAAGATTCTTCCATATAACGCATTTCTGTAGCAATACCTCGCTTCTGAGCAGATTTTCACTATCAAAATTCTCCTAACGAGGCTCAGAAAAAACGCTGATGGCTGGCTGGAAACGCAAAATTTAGTGCATTTGAAGACAGATTCATACGTATAAAGTTGTACTGAATGGATTTATGTGATTTGCAATACTCCAAAACTGCTCAGAACGTAGTGATTTTGACTTGTTTCAAACTTCATATAACTGCAGATAGCGCTCTGAAAACACGGAATATGATGTTTTTGCCGATGTATTCATACATATCAAGAGCTCCTGAATAGAATTATGAACCTTTTGATTGTGAGGATCTGCTCGAGAATTTGTGATTCCGAGTCATTCCAAAGTTTGTACAACTGCAAATAGCACTTCAAAAACACGGAATATGATGTATTTGGTGTTAAATTCTGCCTTATTATGCATTTCTGTAGCAGAATCTTGCTTCTGAGCAGATTTTTGCTGTCAAATTTTTTTAACAGAACAGAAGTGACGCTGATAGCTCGCTGGGTACGCAAAATTTCGTGCATTTGAAGACGGTATAATGTTTCATTGAATGGATCAATGTGATTTGCAATACTCTAAAGCTACTCTGAATGTAGTAATTTTGACTCATTTCAAACTTCATATAACTGCAGATAGCGCTCTAAAAACACAAGATATGATGTTTTTGCCGATGGATTCATACATTATATGAGGTCCCAAGTAGAATTATGGACTCTGATTGTGAAAATCTGCTCGGAAAGTCGTGATTTAGACTTATTCTAAAGTTAGTAGAACTGCAATAGCACTCCAAAAACACGGAATATGATGTATTCGGTGTTGAATTCTACCATATAACGTATTTCCGTAGCAAAATCTTGCATCTGAGCAGATTTTCAATATCAAAATTCTCTTAACAAAACTCAGGAAAACCGGAAACAGCTTGCTGAAAACGCAAAATTTTGTGCATTCGAGGACGGATTTATACGTATAACGTTGTATTGGATGGATTCATGCGATTCGCAATCAACTATTCAGAATGTAGTAATTTTGACTAATTTCGAACTTCATATAACTGCAGATAGCGCTGTGGAAACACAAAATATGATGTTTTTGCCGATGAATCCATACATATTATAAGATCCTGAATAGAATTATGAACTTTTTGATTGTGAAAACCTGCTCGGAAAGTCATGATTTTCATAAATTCAAAGGAAGAAGCTGTAGGCTCTCGGTGTAACATAATGAAATAGGATTCAGAGGAAAACACTCGCTAAAGTTTCACAATTTTTATAAAAGTTGGTACTCTATTGCAATTTTGGCTGTTCATCAGAAGTATAAAAGTCTTACAAGAAATTCCAGTTCTTTTTATACATATATACAATATACAAGTCCCATGAGAGGGCGGAGTTATCACCTGAACGGTAGAAATTGACAAAAACAATACGGGGGCGGAGCTATCAACTAGAGGGGTAAGATATTGAAATATCTAGAAGCGGAGTCTCCAAAAGCTCTAATTGTTCATTCATAGACTTTTCTTTATTTTTTACCGCATTCTTGATCTCATACCCTTTCAGATATGTTAACCTCTTATCCTTCTTTACAAAATGTAGAATCTCCAAGTTATTTCTGCTACAGACATGATGATTCTCCATTAAATGTCTGGCTACATTAGAGTCAGATTTATTGTTCCTGAAACTGCGCAAATGCTCAATAAAATAAAAATTACGTCCTGTTTGTCCTATGTATATATAATCACAATCATGACATTTAATTTTATAAACACCTGATTTTGAGGAAGGATCTTTACAAACAATCTTGTTATTCACTAAAAGATTTTTTAGAATATAGGAGTTATGTAACCCTGGAACAATGTTCAATTTCTTGAGTTCAATAGCTAAAGTGGGGGTAATGTCTTTGATATATTTCATCTTCTTATAAATTTGATCTTTTGTGGGTGGAACTTCTATAGAATTATGATAAAATTGTTTGTTGAGAATCCTTCTCTGTTTTTCCCTTAGTAAACTGAATACAATATTGGATTCATAACCATTATTTTTTGCAACTTCTACAATTATATCTAGTTCCTGTTTAAAATTGTCATTATTCAATGGTATGTTCAATAACCTGTCTATAAAACTATGGAAGGCTGCTATTTTCATATTGGAAGTATGGTTCGAGGTTGAAGGGATGATTGTGTCTGTGTAAGTTGGTTTTATGTAAATTTGGAAGTTAATTTTATTTTGATCATTCCGTTCTAAAGTTAGATCCAAGAAGTAAATTTTCTTGTTGGTTTCTACTTCTAAAGTAAATTTTATATTTGGTTCCAAAATTTCATGCATTTGAGGTCGGATTCATACGTGTTATGTTGTCTTGGATGGATTTATGTGATTTGCAATACTTTGAAACCGCTCAGAATGTAGTAATTTTTACTTATTCCAAACTTCATATAACTACGGATAGCGCTCTGCAAACATTTAATATGATGTTTTTGCTGATAGACTCCAACATATTATGAGGTCCTGAATAGGATTATGAACTTTTTGATTGTGAAAATATGCTCCGAAAGTCGTGATTTCGATTTATTGTAAAGTTTGTAAATCCGCAAATAGCACTTTCAAAACACACAATATGATGTATTTGGTGTTAGATTCTGCCATATATTGCATTTCTGTAACAGAATCTTGCTTCTGAGCAGATTTTCACTATCAAAATTTTCTTAACCAGACCCTGATAAAACGCTGATAGCTCGCTGGAAACGCAAAATTTTGTGCATTTGAGGACGGATTCATACGTGAAATGTTGTCTTGGATAGATTTATGTGATTTACAATACTTTGAGACTGCTCAGAATGTAGTAATCTTCACTTATTTCAAACTTCATATAACTGCAGATAGATATTAGGTGTTTTTGGAGTGCTATTTGCAGTTTTAAAAAGTTTGGAATGAGTCGGAATCACGACCTTCCGAGCAGATTTTCACAATTAAAACGCTCATAATTCTATCCAGGACCTCATAATATGTATGAATCTTTTAGCGAAATCATCATATTTCGTGTTTTCAGAGCGCTATCTGCAGTTATATGAGGTTTGGAATAAGTCAAAATTACTACATTCTTAGCAGTTTCAGAGTATTGCAAATCATATAATTCTATTTAATACAACGTTATACGTATGAATCCGTTTTCAAATGCACAAAATTCAAAGTCAGCCAGGCAGCCAAAGTGCATATAAAAGGTGGATGAAGGTTGCTTCAGAGTCCACAGAAAATAACTTCAAAACAATATTTTACTCACTGGAATAAAAAGATATTTTGTGGAATCTGAAGCTTTTGCCATGGTACAGAATTTTTCTTCGAGATACCATTTTCTGGTATAAATGCAGATGAACAAGATGTTTTTTGTGGTCTCTATCTAGTTTCCTGATAAAATTGAGCTTTAACTCTAAGATAAGTACCAAATTATGATGCGCATGCATTAAAATTGATGAATAATCAATGCATTCATTGTGAAGTTCATGGTGTCCAGTTTAACATAACACCTTATTCAATTAGCATGCGCATAAAATTCATTTCTTACGTTAGTGTTAACGTATCATGAGCAAAAAATTACCATTATTTGAAACAGTTATGTTGTGTGATTTTTAGGAAGACAAAAATTCTATATAAAGCGGTTTTGGACAGAGCGACATGTGTAAAAAATTAAAATTACCTTCGCCTTGTCGTATCATTACATTCAACAATAATAGGCCGTATTCAACTATAGATTTATATAAATGCATTGTCTCTCGCATGAATACGACCAACTAATGGAGCAATTAGGAGTTAAGAGGAGAAGTTCCCATATTCGTGATAAATTGTGGGTGTCCACTATGGGCTCCTGCTTCTCCACTTTGTATAGAAAAGTGTCTGTAACTTAAATACTCTGGAGGAATAGGTTGATCACGTTTCACAGCGTTCCTTTGTTTTTTCACCTTCAAGTATCCCAGCACTGACACTAAAACTATAAACACCACGAACCCCATGCAACATCCGACGATGAGTCCCAACCTCCTGGTCAAAATTGAGGGCACATCTACTCCGTGCTCCACCCCGTACCCTCCGGAGATGATGTCAGGTGCTTCTAGAGTCCTCACCTTTGTGCATTTGGTCGTCAGGGAGTCTACTAGAAGAGGAAGCATCGCTTCGCCGAAGATCTCTATTCCATCTTCGCGGTCAGTGTCGTCTTCTCGTCGTGCGGCGAGACTAGATTCTGCTATTTCCCCTCTTCGGGAGACCCAGTTACCCAAAGCAAGGACGCAGATCAAATATTGTGTCGTTGGAAATAGTTTGTTGAGCTTTGTTGAGCGGTCTGAGCTGGAGAGAAGTTTGCCGCGGATCTGGAATATGAGAGAGACTCTTGTTTGACGTTAGATGCAAGATTAGTTGATTCAAAATTTTATGATGTCACCGTGATTTAGATTTATTTGGATTGCATCATGACAGACTAATTCTCACCTCATCGAAATGGTCCAGCGATCTGTAGGCCACCTGGTACCCATGCAGTCCAGAATGGTTTCTACTTTGCCAAGAAACCAACACGGAATATGGTTGAATATCTTGAATAGCTAGTTTCATGACAAGTGGAACGCTGCAAAATTGTTCAGGTTCCAGTTCCAAGAAGACTCGACCACGTAACTCTGGAGGTTGCTCACAACGCAGTCCTCGAGTTTCTGGTTGTACCAGTTTTTGATGATCTCGGAGCCACTCCCAGAGTTCTTGGGACTTGCATCCGCAGTAGAGAGGATTCTCTGAAAGAAATAATCAAAATTAGATACAATCAGGAAGTGAAACAGTTTTTAGTTCGAAAAAAATTTATGTTCAATGTAGACTCCATTATTGTCCACTTATTTTATTATCTCACAATATATTCATGTTTTCCACTCACCCTCTGTGCGCAAACTCCGTATCTGCGTCTCAAGAGGCCTGAATGCACTCAAAGGAATGTTTTCTAAGTAATTTCGGCTCAAGTCGAGGTGTCTCAGTTTCTTTAGAGGTCTGAAGGCGTCAACAGACACCGCAGAAATCCAGTTCCCGTACAAGTGTAGCTCTACCAAATTATCCAAATTCTGAAAACTGCCTTTTGCTATTCTTCCAATTTGATTGAAAGACAGATCCAGTACTTGTAGAGCTTTTAGATCAGACGGAAACTCTTCGAGATCTTTAAGACGGTTGTGTGTTAAATTGAGAATTCGTAAATGTGCCAGCCCCTGCAATCGTTCTTGAGGAAGCAATTCAAGCTCATTGATCCCTAAATCTAAAGTAATCAAGTGAGGCAGGCTCCCGAATGCACCAGGAGATATACGGGATATTCGATTTTGGCCCAAAAAGACATGTAGTAACGAAGGGAAAGATTCAAAATCTTTGCTTGTTACTATTGTTAAGTTGGTTGAAATAATATGAATTTCTTCTAGAGCAGGATAACGATGTGACGAAGAGATATCATGAATCCGAATTAAAGGATTTTCAGTGAGATTGAGCCATCCCAACCCAGATAAAGTATGCTCTGAAAGAGCGGCCGTTGGGATTTGTCGAAAACGATTCCTCGATAAATCTATCCGTCGCAGCATTGTTGAATGATGGAAGAAATTAGCAGGTAGTGCGGCTAAAGAATTTCCACTTAAGTCAACGGATAACAGATGAGTCAAATTTGTTGAAGCAAAACCAGTAATAGATGAAATTTGATTGTCTTTTAAATCCAACTCACGTAAATTTGGCAACCCATTCAACCGTGAAAATTCGATAGCTGTAAGGATATTTGCAGCTAAATACAGAATTTCTAAAGTAGAAATATTTAGAAGGGCAGTATACGGAGGATCCGCAAATGAGTTCTGACTCAATTTAAGTTCTTTAAGAATGTTTAAGTTGAGAAATATTCCGTGTCGCAACTCTGACAGCCTGTTGGAACTCAAATCGATACTCAACAAATTCTTATTCTTGGAGAAAATGTTATCGGGTAGGCTAGTAATGTGTGACGCCTCCAGAGCGAGAGTCTGCAGGGAGGGGAGGCCATCAAGAGCGGTGTCAAATATATCGCTGAAATTGTTGGCAGAGAGTTTTAATACTCTAAGCCCGGGGATGTCGAGCTGGTGTAGATCATCGGCTTGGAGTAGATTCCGTTCCAAATTTAGTTCGTTAAGATTGTTAAGGCCGCGGAACGCCCCGCTATCGATCTTTACGACAGAGCAATTCATAAGATTCAGCACTCGAATTGGCAGTCCTTCTTGGAAGATGGCGTCATGAAGCACAGCCAATTGATTGTTAGATAGGTCAAGTATTCTCAATTTTTTCAAGTTGGTGAGAGCGTGTGGTTCTATTGTTTGGATCCTGTTATCAGACAAGTACAGTTCCTCCAATTCGTGCAATTCTGCAAACGTTTTGCCAGTGATGTGTGAGAGTCGGTTCATGCTGAGGTCGAGGAATTTGAGCGCCTGCATAGGTTCAAATGCGCGGTCTTCGATATGGGATATACTATTGTTCTTCAAATAGACTCGTTGTATGAGTAGTAGGTCACTAAACAAAGCTCTGTCGAGGCGGGTTAATCTGTTGTGGCCAAGCCACATGATTTGAACGCTGGATTGACCTCGGAGCGAATCGTTGTGCAATGTTACGAGACTATTCGAGTCCAACTGAATGGAAACAAGTGATGACGATTCGTGCAAGAATACATCGCCCAATGCAGTTAGCATGTTGCCTTGCAAGTTTATATGCTGCAAACTTTGCAAACTTTGGAATGCCCCTGAATCAATAGATGAGATCACATTATTCTGTAAATGCAATTCTAATAATGCTGGTAATGGATCGAATACTCCACGTCTAATACCCACTAAACGGTTATTATGCAGCCGAATCTCTCTGAGACTGCTCACTTTTTCGAATGTACCCGGCTCCAAATCCGAAATCCAGTTACTATCTAAACTAAGCGATGTTAACTTCTGGTTTTGCTCAAGAAACTCGCGAGGTATTCTTGGAATAAAATTCGAACTGAGTTGTAGTTGAGCAAGATTTACAAGCGTGTCTATTGCTTGTGGATCCACCCGCCGTATCGCATTCTGTTGCAGATAAATGACCGAGATAAGAGACGAGTCTGTGAATGCATCTGCTGGAATCTCTAGGATGTTATTTTCAGAGAGAAACAGTTCACGCAGGTCAGGTAAGTTGGCGAAGACTCCACTGATGTAATGTAAGTGATTGTGACTCAAATCGATGGTCTTTAACTTTTTGTTAAGTTCAAATGTATTCGAATCGAGGAATACAATTTTGTTGTGGCTTAAATCGATCGATTCGAGTTCTCTCAGGGAAATGAACGCCTTGCTGTCAACGCTTTCAATAGCGTTATAATACAGTGATAATGTTCGCACCGAGGGACTGGGACAGAAACAGTCGGCGGGTATCGCCTCGAAATTGTTGGAACTAATATCTAAAAATATCAGTGATTCTAATCGAGAGTTTCCATCGTTTGGAAAGGTACTGATTTCGTTCCAAGCAATTCTTAATGATCGCAGACGTTCCAGACGCCGCAATGCGGCCATCGGAAAGTTTTGCAGTTTGTTTTCTGACAGATCCAGTTCCGACAACGAATCTTCTAGCCCTGCAAAGGCATATTCAGATATTTTTTGCACCTGGTTGCCTTTCATATTCAACTTAATTAAATGCAGTCCATAGAAACTATAGCTAGGTAGATCAGTGATAGCGTTAAATTCGAGATCAAGTGCAATTAGTTTGATGAGGCCTCCAAAAGCTTTCTGTGGTATTTCTTTGAGTTTACTGGAGACTAGACTCAAAGACTCTAGCTCCGGTTTGAGGGTTAAAAGAGAGTCATCGTGTAGCTCTCCCAAATTGGACTGGGAAATCTGCAAGTGTTTAATGACAGAATTGTCGGGAAAAAAGTCAGACAAGAGACGCGTAATAGTGCGATCAAGATCGTAAACGCTAAGAGACTGAATAGGTCCCTCGACAATAGACAGCACAGCGTGGAGTGAAAGGGCCGTAGCGGCGGAACATTCCAGGAAAATACCATCTTCGAATTTGTAGCATGGACAGGAGGGGTTGGCCGCAAAGCTGGGGCATTTGCTGTCTGCCTGCGCGGCGGCGGCGGCGGCCGCTCCCAGCAGCAGCAGCAGCAGCAGCGCGCTGCCGACGCGCGCCATCATCATGTTACCATCACGTCAGCAAGCGGCTTCAGCCTTGGAGCACTGCTTCCTGCGCCTTCCTCTGGCCCCGCATCTGCAACATTATAAGCCCGACGTCAACATATCATCATTCTAGGCACGTTCTATACTCTAAACATGTCACTAATATGATAATATCTGCGACCGTGAGTTCTGAACAAATGTTATTTGCGTGGACCGAGTAGGGTAGCGGTGGTCGGTGAGGTCATTTGAGTTGACTGCATTATCCCTAAGCTCAACCTAGGACCGGATTCAATTTATTTAACAACAAGCTGAAATCTCTGACTTGCTAACTACACTTCTAGCTCACGTTCCAGCTAAACGAGAAAACTGACACATGAAAACATTGCAATATCTGCGAGTAATCTAGTTTGCAGGAGCAACCAAATCAAATTTTGTGTGTTCATTGGGTAAAGAAGTAATCAAAATTTCAATCAATAACCGAGCAAAATGCAACTGAACAGTATCAATTTCAAGATAGAGGTGAAGCTTGAAATTTCGAAATCTTAGAACTAGTACAAGATGTTATTCATGTCGTTAGAGCACCTTTCGTTCTAAGTTCTTTGTATATTTGGATAAGTAGTTGCAAGATTTTGTGAAAATCTAGTATTAATAATCAGAACGTTGATTAATAGCACACATACATCAAATATATCAACAATAATGTTTTTGTCTGCAATAAATAATCTGTGCTCCTATTGTACAGATTATACGCTGATTCAATTGCTGGGCTTCAGTATTTAGTAAACTATAATCCAACCTTGAACCTCAGATAACTGCTATCTCTCCATCTATTAATATGGATTATGCATTTTACGGATGTAAATTAAGTCTTTAGTCAGAGAAGCCAGATGTGCATATATTAATTAAAGCCGGCTAGATATTTCAGTATGTAATATAAAATCTGTCCTGCTAATATTCACATATTGATTCAAGTGTGTTTCAGAGGACATTGCGATACATGAGCCGGCATTTGAGTTTAATCAAATGTGGTATACAAACTACTCTACCTGCCAAATTGTGAATTCCGTATTCGTGCAGCGGAACGCTATTCAAAGATTTTCATGAGAGTTTTAGATCAGTACCACATACTACCTAACAGAAGCAACTGTCGGACAAAGGTGCTCTTTTGTAGAGAGAGAGAGAGATTCGAATGCTCATTCGCTCATTTTCATGGATTTAGTTGACGTATGTAGCAAAATAATTTGTATCAAGCGTGTGTTTTTCATATCCAAAGTACAAGTGATGTGATTAATTTTTGACAAATTTTCTCACTTATTACATGATCAATACATGTTTCCTCCGGTTCAATCCTTACTTGTCTTCAATTGTAAATTTTGTTCGTTGGAAATGTTTATTCAATATAGATAACAAATTTTCTCTTGAATCTGCAAAAGAGAGCTCTATGATTGAAGGCGCCGACAAGAAGTGACATTTTTTGTATTTGTATGGTACCTTCACCTTAAAACCTTGATTTGAATTCATGAAATCAAACTTGGGAAGTAGAACACTAACCTTTTTGATATTTGATGTCTACCAAATGAAAACTCCACAATAGTCTGAAATAGTATTGGGAACTTTGAACACCTGAAGGAAGGTTCAAAGCAACCAAAGCCTCAATATACCGTACAAAATGGTTATATATGTTCGATTTTCATTGCACTTCTAGTCAAAGATTGCTATAAGGTTGGGCACACTGAATTTCAATTTCTATCAGATGCTGCATTTTTCAACCGAGTCTTCTATCCTCACTTCTCAATCCAAGCGCTAGAGTTGTCAAAGCGCTCAAATCAAGAATTTTTGTTTCTGGTAGCCCTTATCTTTGTGTCATTACGAAACAAAGTTTTGATATAGGTCACGCTTTTGATTTCAGCGATCTTACTATCCTTGATATTGTCAAATGCAGGGACCATGGATTATTCTAAAAAAGCTTGCACATAGTTGATCGAAAAATGGAGCTATAAATCACCAAATGGATTTCACAAAAAACAAGAATAATGCAGAAGTTATACTAGGGATTTTGAAGAATTAACTGGATCTTTTCTGATTCTGATTTATTTCCTGCTTTAATTCAGTTCTTTGCAATCTATCATTATGGTCGGAGAATATAAATTTGTTTCAATACTTTTTCATGAAGATAGTTTGCCGAAAAAATCATCTGTAAATAATATTATTACATGTGGCAATGCTTCTTGTTTCCAGAAATTTGAATATTCTATAATAATAATGGATAATATAACTCCATCCATAACCGAATTGAGTCAGTATTATTCGATTTTTCAAGTTTTTTTTTTTATATCTTCTCCTGGTAGAGTTAATTTTCCTAATTTAGAACGGGAATATGATATCGAGCATGAAATTCTTCAATGAGAACAATGTACAATTGAAATTAGTGTATTTTGAGCTTCAGGTCCAGAAACTTTTGTTATAAGACTGTTTGTGGTTTAGATTTCATTGTCTTGTGCGAGTTTGAAGAGACAATCACAATGAGGTTGAACTGTCAATGCCACTACCGACGCCGATACGTTAAAAGAAGATGCATAGTGGAAATTAGAGTATTACCTTGTTGCTTGACAGATACTCCACACAATGAATGATAACTGATAATATTTTGGTATGAATGGTAGGTATAAATGAAATAAATGAATACTATCACGCTTTTACGTGACACTGGTGTGGCAGATACAATTTTGATGCACATTGGAAAATTATTTGATATTTCATTAGCACTAGGAGTGCAAATCATACTGACTTTCCACATAATATAAATAGTAATACAAATATTTGTGGTAATAGTATTAACATCGATATTGGTGGGAGGGATCGACTGTATGACCTCATTGTGAATGAATCTTAAAGTTATGAATAAACTCAAGCATATTGTCACAAATTTAATTGTGAATAATTTATTAATACAGGTTACAGTGTAAATCTTTATTTCACAAACTCGTATGTTCACAATATCACTCGCTGTTACTCGTACTTAAATCACTGAATGACTCACTGACTGAATGAATTCCTCTTCTAGCTAAAGCTCTTATATACCTAAGCCAACAATGGGCCAACATCAATTACTTAACAATTGTTGCCTGGCAACCACCAAACATCTAGTGACCATAGTCTGTCAATCATGCCCGACAATTAAAACATCGACCTTGTCAGTACTAACTAGGATTACAGTTACAGCAAATTCAAATAAATAATTATATGACGTAATTACTACAAATATTTCATATTTGTAACAATATTTGATCGATGGAGAAGATTTTGATGATCAAGATATCCAAGATACTTTGACTTGTTCCACTTATCAATTTATTATGTTGATAACCATCATTTCGCTGAAATTTCACAATGGTACCTTGTGTCTTCCGGAATATATGCGGTATACAAAAAAAAGGCGATTGAGACAGTTTTCCTGCATTTTAAACTTGTCTTGATATTTTTTACAGAGTAATCACAAATTGACAAAGTTGATATCAGACTGTTTTTCAATCCAAAGTAGGACCTAAAAACTGGCTGGGCCAAAAAAAGCCATTATTTTAAAATGCTGTTTTCAAGTGCTTCATAGACTGGACACCAGTTGTCATTCTATGCAGATTTTCCAAAATATTTGTAGTCCCAGCCAAGAGTGTATTGAGTTCATGAATTGTACTGTATAGGGTTGCCAAAATTTCTTCGGCAAACTATAGTATTTTTCAAAATGAGCTATAAAAAATATAGTTCACTTCCAGAAAATATAGTATGCTATGGTAAAAGCAAAGAGTAGACAAGTATATATTTTCTACTTACTCATTTTTATGAAAACTTTATTTTTTGCACTTTTGAACAATTTTTGAAATATAGTATTTTTGCGTACTATATATTTCTTTAACAGTATATAGTGTACAGACTCAAAATATAGTGAAATACTTTATATTATAGTATGGTTGGCAACCTCAACTGTAAGTGCAGCTACCAGTACTAATAGATTTAGTGGGGTGTATATAACAAGATTTTTTTTTAAGCTGTGAACTGATTGCCACTGTGAACTGATTCTTCCAGATTTGCTGGACCAAAAGTTGGCTTAAATGCAGTTCAATGCCTTCTATTGTACGCATGCATGGTGGTTACGTATGCTGTAACTGCGCGTAATAACTCTCAAATGAAAATATATTTCGGTTCAGCATGAGATGTCTGCCTATCTTGATAGTCCTGAGCTCAAATTCAGTTCCACAGGCGCGCACTCCAATTCTGGCCAGCCTAACGGATTAACTTACAACCATTGCAATAGAAAATTTGTTGATACAGTGCCACTAGCAATATTTCATTTTACAAGAGAATTACTGGTATCTAATGTTATTTCTCGGAAATTGATGAAATCAGTTGGAGGAATTATACTGGATTCTTACTCAAAAATTGAGGATTCTACACTCTTGGTTCTCTTGCTTTCCACGTCAAGTATTTTGACAATTGCGATTGTATTTTGCTTTGGAAATCTAAGACTTCGTGGAATTTGCGATGCTTTTTTCACAGAGCTCCCTAGCTTCAAGTAAATTTAGAATAATACGATCCAAAATCATAGTCGAAATTGAAGTTTCTCTTCAAAATGCTATTGCTCGACTATGAACGACAAGGAACTCTTTGAATAACTTCAAAATTATGCTCACGAGAAATGAAGGGCTTTCATGAAGAGGAAATTTAAAGAAAGTCTGAAACTTGTGGACTCCAGTGGTGATGAAAGTTGAAGTTATTGGATACAATAATAGAATCACTGAAAAAGATATTTATACAATAATAAAGATATTTTACTGTTTATTTCTTAAAGATATTTGATTCTAACATTCAGTCTACGATATGTGATCAAACATCGAAAATGACATTCGATCCAAGCATAAATATGCTGAATAAAATAATTTTGAAACTGTAGCTTATCCTAATAGCGAAGCTCTAATTTTCTCACGCAATTTAAAAATATACTGCTGCTTTTCGTATTTCAGATTTTGCTTCAAATTCCAACGCAACATCACTGAAGATAGCGATGTATACCGCCTACCAGATTTTCTTGAAGCTAGCTTGATAAATCCACACAATGGAATAAAGCAACATCATCTCATAGCAAATTGTGTATAAATTGTGATTGTTGCTTCTATTAGTCCAGAATCCCAGACCCGTCAGACATTACTCATTTCCTGAGATACAAAATGTGTGGATTATAGTAGTGTTAGTCGATACTTTGATCATATGCATACTTGCTAGTCTGTGCCGACGGCCAATTTATAGATACGAGGTGCTAGAGGAATAGTAAGACATTACTCACTTTTCTTAAGATCTGAGTGCTGGTTTTTAAGTATGTTCTAGAAAGTATTGCTGAAAATTGATGATCAACACTGCCAGAAACTTCTCATCGGCAGTAATTCCTGCTGATCGCTTCAAAGCTTTCAAAAAGTAACGTGATCTTATTTATACTCTGAGTCCTAAATTTTATTTATGATACTAAGGGAGCAATTTCAATAGTTATTGTAAACAGCCAGACCAAGGGAGGGTTGGATGCTCATAGATACTTCGCTTACTATCAAGCCTACGAATAGTGACCTCGCGCTTTTACTCACAGCAATATTTTAATTGTGTCTGGAGAATATTTAGCCCTGCGAAAGATCTTGCTGTTAACAAAAAGTATTGAAATTGTTCCCTGAGTATCATATATAAAAATTAGCACCCAGACTATAAGCAAGAATACGTTATTCATTGCGAGGTTTAGAGGGTCTAGCAGAAATCATTACCGTTGTAAAGTGTCTAGCAGTGTGGATTATCAATTTTCAACAATATTCTCTGGAACATTCATGAAAATTAGCACTCAAGACTTTAAGGAAAGTGAGTAATGTCTTAACGTACCTCTAGCATCTTGTATCTGTAAATTGGCCGTAGGCACAAACTAGCAAGTATGCGTATGATTAAAGTACACACTAACACTATTCCATACATTTTGTTCTTCAGAAAATAAGTAACTTCTGGCGGGCCAGAGATCTTACTTTATATGTTTTCTATGCACGAAAAATATTCTTAATTCTTGAGACAAACTCAGACAAAGATTTAGCTGACAACGAAATGGAGTATTGCCAGATTTTGCTCTTTTTTGATTGAATGGAATAACTTTTAATCGTGTACAAGATACACGGAAACAAATTGAAAAATATTTATCGATATCGTTTTTCTACGTTACTGTATATGAATAGTAATAGCCAGTTGCACTGTTGTCCCTTGAATTTGTAATGTCGCTTACATGAAGAGCCAAATGTGACATGAACATAGCTTTCATTATTCCAATTCAATATTTTTTGTCCAGAAGAAACTTGAAATTTGTGCTAGAGCGCACCGCTGGCCATAGAACCCTTTATTTGTAATTTTCTTCACAAAAAATAAAAGATGTTCATGGAGAGTAAATCTGTCAGAAACAGAAATATGACTGTAATGAAAGAGGAAGTAGAAGATTAACAAGAACGTATTCCGTCATGTGAACTAGAGATAAAGGTAAAATATGAACAAGGTTTCTTCGCGACGAAATGTAGATTTTCGTGGATCTCGTAAACCACCGCTGGAAATATCCGCTATCTGACTAGATGCTCTGAAGAATCCTGAATAATGACTAGGATTAGTATTCGGTGATACAACATATTACATCACGGTTTGTTTGTTTTTTCCTTGATCATTATTCTGTTTACTTCCGGTGGGATATTGCGGGATACTGTTTGATTTCAATCGGAATGATCATATTGTTACAGATTGGTAGATTGATTGATATTTGCAGAGTCGAAGAATGCAGTTATCAGTCAAGCAACGACTAATGAGCCAGCATATTCATACTAAGCTATGAATACTCAATTTTCTCTCAAAATTTTATATATCCAGACTCAAATACAATTTCTTTGTCATTGATCCTCTTTCACACATCGTCAAAAAAAAAATGTCACTGAAATATTAGTCTTCAATTCCACACGATGCCTTTAAAATAACAAGACATAGCTCCCTATTACTATTGCACTTCGCTGAATTATAAAGCAGGAAAACAGTTTCTACTATTAATCTTCAAGTCCCTGAGGGCTAAGCTTTTGTGGGACTACGAACAACGGACAACTCTTTGTTTACTCACAATATAAGCTTCAGCTTTAGGCTGTGTTCACTCAAATATTATAATTTATTTCCGTAACTGCTCTTTAGAGAATTAAATTTCGTAACGTGAATCTTGAGCATTCAACTTTCACGATTAGGCAAATATCCGTTCGAATTAGGAAAATCAGTTTTATTTTTGGAAACTGCCTATTGAGTTTGAGATCTTGATCCATTCATACACGAATTATATGCTATTATTGTGACGACTTTGCTGTTTGAATAATTCCTTTCCGAAACAGAAAAAAGGTGTGCATTTTGGAGACAAAACTTAAGGGTATTAGAACAAGATGAATTCTATGAATATGGTTAATATATTGCATAGAAAAAACATTGTGTGAAGTGTTCAGTGCACTCTATGAGAATGAACAGCTTCGCTTCTAACAAAATGCGCTACATCCAACTACTGAGACATGTGAGCTCACCTCAATAAGAGTTTTTTAGAGCAGTAAATTTAGTTGAAAGTGAAATGGTCCATTTCCGCAGACTGTACTGGAAACTTTAGCAGAGCTCATTCAAGCAGCAGTTTGCTGTATTTAGAGGTGTATGGACTCCGATAGTAACATACAAAACTTGTAGATATGAAGTTGAGGAAAGACATATTTGAATCTCAAGATGAGTACGATTTAAAAATAACAGTTTTGAAACAAGATTTTGTACTGTATCGACCCTATTCGAACACAATGATGAGGATTACGGATACAAAATGCGTCTTGAAGACTTTCGGGATACCGATGTCTCACGAAATACGTAATCTGGAAGAACATAATATGCCGTTTTCTATTAATCTGGTGGTGGCATTCATTTCATACCATGTTAGTAGATATATAAGGCCGATTCTAGGCCAGATAACGATCTAAGATTTCAAAGATAACGCCAGCAGTGACGTTATCTAAACAGCGGTGACGTTATCTGAACATTTACCAGTGTCGCCATCTCTTGAGCAGTGGTGAGTGGCACCACCTATCATCCAACAGACTAACTAGCGTTAAATGAAAAAGATTTCTATTTTTTGCGTGTGGCGCCATCTATTGTTCGCTAGACGAACTACTAATTGATGTGATAGATCTCTGTACCATGAATGACAATAATAACGTTATTCACACATTCTACCACTAACGTCATCTCTTGGGATGTGTGATGAGTGGTGCCACCTATCATTCAACAAACTAACTAGCGTTAGATGGGAATGATTTCTACTTTTTGCGTGTGGCGCCATCTATTGTCCACTAGACGAACTAAGAATTGAAGTGTATTTAACAGTAACGCTATTTCTTGAGATGTGTGATGAGTGGTGTCATCTATCATCCAACAGACTAATTAGTGTTAAATAAAAAGATTTCTATTTTTTTTTGTGTGGCGCTATCTCTTCTCCACTAGGCGAACTAGTAATTGATGTGGATGTATAGATCTCTGTGACGTTATCTACACATTTACCAGTAACGCCATCTTTTGAGTTGTGTGACGAATGGTGCCACCTATTATCCAAAAGACTAACTAGTTGAATAAAAAGATTTCTATTCTTGTGTGTGACGCTATCTATTATTCACTAGACGAACTACTTATTGAAGTGGATAATAAGATGGAGGTCTATATTATAAGTAGTGCAATTTATTATTCACTAGATCAGCTACAAGGGAAAAAAAATTCAGAGTATCCTGTTCACCAATTTTTGCAATCGATTTACAATAATTAAGTGATGCAATGTTTTATCTGCATGAATATTCCACTCCTTTGATCATAAATTTCAGACTTTGGATGAATTATTGTTGATTCACAATAATTAAGTGATGCAATATTATATCCGCATGAATATTCCACTCCTTTGATCATAAATTTGAGACTTTGGATCAATAATTCTTGATAAGTAAATTTGTATCACGTTTTTTCTACTTTATGGGGTTATCACAGATTTATTTTTTATATTATATGAAGAAATTTGTACAAATTAGTATTCACAAGTGAACCATGAAGATTTTGATTAGTGGTGGGGTATATACTTTAAAAGCTCAATTGAACGGAAAATTATTTTATTATATTTACCAGTTTAAATTAAGAAATACGAAGTCTTTTTGAGCAATAAAAGATAAAAAATGGAACGTGAGTATTAGATGTTCTATTTAATTGTAATATTTATATAAATGTGTTTTAATCACATTTTAGAAATACAAGAAAGAATGAACAGAGCCATGAAGACTCAAGCATTCATTGTGGTGCATCTTAGAGTAAGTTAATGAAATTTGAATGATTTTTTCATCAAAAAATTTAAACTTGTGTTTTTTAGGATAGAAACTTTGATGGGATCTATCTGGAGGCTGCGCGTCCACAGGTCGTAAAGGTCTACCGAGGCCTAATTGAAGGATTGAGTGCAATTTTTTGAGCTGGCGAAGCTCAATAGAAGATATTATTGCTTACCAGTGTGACAGGTATATTTTTAATTCTACTTTTGAGAGTTTTTTCATTTAATTTATTTTTTCTATTCATAGACTTCAATTCATCTAGAGCTCCTATCTCTATTTGAGATAAAGGAAATCGAGAAGTATTACTAGTGAATATTAGGATTTTTTATATTTAGATATATTTTTTAGATTATTATATTTTTGAATTTTTTTAAATAATAAACTGTATATAAATAATTTCTTGAATTTTTTACTGAACATTGGTGAATTATATACACAAGAGACTGATAAAACAGCTCAAAAACAGATAAAAAACACGTCAAATGTTTTCAAATGTTTTATTCACTCATACATCTGTATTCTTTACTTTCAAATACTCTGTATAATTCTTAATCTTAGATGATAACCTTTGACATTGATATCAAAAAACTAGATTGAACAAGTTAAATGTACTACGTGCTTTCCTTTAAAATGAGATAGTTGACATCATTCACTCGTCTTGTGTGTCTTAAAATAAATTATCTTCTGAAGAAGTCAATTGTCGCATATGGTTTATTATTTTAGTTTTTTTGGTTGAACAAAAATTGAGATTTGCATGCCACAATAGCTAAGATATATTTTTCAGTTTTTTGAGAATTTTCTACTATCTGTCTGTGTGATGAGTGGATTGAGTTGAATCAATTTTTGAGAACTTCTTTTAGTTGATCGAATTGAATGAAAAAAATTGAGAACTACTCGGATATTGGTATTGTAGTTGGCGGATGTATCCTCAGCCCTAGCAGGGCGCCAGAGGCAACATTCTTGAGTGTGGATTCTTTGGAGGGGTGTGAAAAACCCAAGAGAAGTGTGAGTGTCTCGCTTTGTAATTTAAAGTTAGTAGTGTTCGAGATTGTAAAATGTGAGATGTGCTTGTTCATAGTTCCCGCCAAGATAAGGAATATTATTTATTTTCTGCTAATTTTTACATTAAATTATATAATTGTTTTACTTTGTTTATATTTATTGATACTATTCACTTGGATTGAAGTTTGTTCCATTTGAATTTTGGCATTCAACATCCTATTAGTTAGTCACATTCTTTTTTTTCTTCGAGAAGTCGTGTGAATTCACCTCAACGTTATAGTATGTATTAAAGCATAATTATTATTTTCTAGAGGTTTCAAACTAGATATTGGTATTCAACTAGAACTAGTTCTTTGTCCTGGATTCTGATGCTTCAAAAAACCAAAGAAAATTGTTTTGGATGAACTTTATTTTTGGGAATTAACAATTTATTTATACATTTCAATGAATTTTTTTCCAACTACTCTAAACAATAACTACAAGCAATACTTGAACCCCATATAAACAATTGATCTGAACATAGATAACACTAGTAGTCATCAATATCGCAAAGTAGCGAATATATTTCACTATCCAATTTGATGCTATTTTCTTGTTTTATATTCGAACAGTAGTAAGTTCCTGATATGATATTTTCAATATTTGTACACGTAGAAAAAGTAAATACTGGACAATCGGAATCATCTAGTAATATTTGACTACAATTTTCATAAACACGTCCCATTTACACATAGTAAGGTTGTATTCCTGGTAATAATCCTAATCTATATTCCAAATTGATATGATTTACATTATTAAAACAGAATTGGAGAATATTTTCCATATTTAAATTTTCAATTTGTGTTGGATTAATTGCATAATGATCCCAAGCTGTTGACACTCCATTATAAGCATCATCTGACGATGTGCTCTCCCAACCTAATGCTATCTCATTCGCCATATTGGCTGTGAGATTAGTATCTATTGGGGTAGGTATTGATTCACAGATTTCATCAAATTGTCTGAAAATATATGTTACATCAGACGACATTTCCAACAAAATATTTGCCTTTCAATATGAAGAATGAAAAAAAAATTAAATAATGATTATCATTATTTTTTTTCGCCAACAAATACAAATAAGAATGGAAAAAATTGAAAAGAAAGAATTGAAATTCACGTTATTAACTTTCTGTAAAACGAATATTTACAACAATGTCATTCACTTTTTCAATGTGAAAATAAACATTGGTTGAATCACTTCTTTGAACATCACTTAAAGTTGCAAAATTGTTTGGGAAAAAGACTTTGAATTCCCTCGTTGACACGATTAGTTTGGTCCATATCTGGTATTAATTATATAAGCTTTTTTCATTCGATATTTTTTATTTTCATCCAGTTTACCAATGTTTATAGTTGGCACCTGAGCATATGAAGACCCCAGTACATTAAAAAAGTCTTGTTTAATCATTTTTGTTTTTTTTTATTTTTGTTCCTGTTTCTCTTTTTTACTGAGAACAAAAATATATGTTGATATTGATATGAAAAATTATAAAGAAAAACTAACTTACGTATTTTGGGTTGACTTGAGAGTCTATTCTGATGGACTGATATGTATTAATTGTGTATTCCTATATTTATAGTGGGAAGAATGTTTTTTTTATCAAAAATATATCAAAATTAAAGAAAAAAATGCAATAAAGTCATATGTAAATAAAAAATTATGCAACACATGGAATATTCTTATCAGGAATATATTATTGATTGACATTGGAGAAAAAATAGAATGCACATTCATATAAGTGATATATATTATGCGACACACAATTATCTTCTCATTAAAAAACTTGTGAAACGAACTTTTATTATTCGTGAATTACAGGAAGTAACTTGAAGGTAATAACATTGCTTACTGACTTACCAAAAGTCAAACACATATTCAATAAGAATTTATATATATATATATATATATATATTTATATATATATATATATATATATATATATATATATATATATAGATATATATATATATATATATATATATATATATATATATATATATGTATATATATATATATATATATATATATATATATATATATACATATATATATATATTTATATATATATATATATATATATATATATATATATATATATATATATATATATATATATATATATATATATATATATACTGATAGGTTTTATAGTAACTATAGTTTCAGAAATGCCTGTTTGGGAAGTTCTCGCCTCCTCATTCAAAAATCGTATTCATTGTGGGAAAATTACGAATACAGATGATATTATCGACCCTGGGATATTTTTGAATCAATGCTTATTCATATTTCTGGAGAAAGTGAGGCATTTCATGATCCCCAGTGAAGATTAACTGTGAGCTGTGTTCTGAATATGTACTTGAAAAACAAGGTATTTTGAAAAAATCTTAATTTATCATAACTCAAGAATGATGCCTATAACATTGTCTGACGACTTTACTATTTGGTTTAATCAAATATGTAAGAAGTGTCATATTGACTCATATGTCGGAGTTTCAAGAGTGCGATAGTGGAAAAGCCCTGAGTAGAATATTAAAATTAAGAGTAAGTTTCAAGAATATTCTTGCATTTTTTTTTTCTCAAAATAAAATTGTTTAGGTCAATATCAGCAAGTATGATGCAAAACATTCTGGAGGATAATCATATATCGATCCTCCGGAATCCATCAAAAACCGGAAAGCTGTGATAAATGTAATAAATAGTGATGATAAGTGTTTTATTTGGGCACTTTTATCGGCCATATACCCCGCTGATGGTCATTCATATCGTGTTAGTTCATATCCTCAAAATCATAGTGATATATTCAATTTATCTGGTATTCAATTTGCAACTCCACTATGTGAGATAATCAAATTCGAAAAAGAAATTATATATCAATCAATGTTTATGGCTTAGAATTTATTACTATAGATGAAAGATACACAATCAATGGTCCCTTATAATTCACACTGAAAAAAGGTTGAACGACATGTCAACTTACTTTTTTTGACAAAAGAAGAGAAAGGACATTATGCATTGAATCATTATCTCGTCTTTTATCAAGACAACTGTCTAATCATGGACATGAATGTTACACATGTTATAGATGTTTACAATACTTTTTGAGTGAATGTCTATTAGAAAATCATGAAAGTTATTGTTGCAAAATGAATGCTGTCAAAATTGAAATACCAACAGAAACAGAAATGTGGGTAAAATTTAAGGATTATTCTAGAAAAGAAAGACATCCATTTGTAGTCTATGCAGACTTTGAATGCTCAACAATATCCATTCACACTTGTTAACCAAACACTAGTAAATCATGAACATTTGAATACATCACAATACAACTTTTTATAACTACTTATTCGTAGGGTTTGCATGGGATGCTATGTTGAAGATGACAAGAGTAAATTTTTAATTGCTAACTGATATTGATATGATTCTCTTCTTTGAGCAAGGAATCAGAGGAGGGATTTGTCAATGCAGTAATCGCTATGCAAAAACAAACAATAAATTTATGTCCACATATTGTGCAACAACACAAGAGGCTTATTCAATGTATTTTGATGCCTGCAATTTATATGGATGGGCTATGACGCAATGTCTACCCTAAGTCATGTTTCAGACATTTTAATAATTGTGCAATTAGTAATGTTCATAAAATAAAAAGTCACTTGGTTTTCAGTGAAATGTATAACATCATGAATATATAAATATATAATAGAAATTTCAATGTTATTTTGAATTATTGAATTCATTTTCAGCTGCATCAACCCCTTTTGACCCCTCCATTCTCTGTTATTACATTTATCATTTCAACTTTTTTTTTCCATTTAAAGTTGAAGTATCTCATAAATCATATATGAGTTATTCAAACATTGTAGAATATGGTTCACAAAGTGGTTCTAATCATATTATTATTACGCAAGAAATTGTGACAGTGTGGAGAAAAATTTTTTTGAAACAATTATTGATTACTTATTTACATATGGATATCTTAATGTGAGCGAAGAGGAGGTTTTTAGTTCAACTGGAAAACATCCATCGTATATAACAGTACTAAAGTCATTACAAACCAATTTTAATTTAACGCAATCCAATGAAACAATTGAAAATGTTCTGAAACTCATTCCATCTCCTAGATGCGGTGTCGAAGATATGAATGTTTATAATACTCATTATATATTATGGGCAACTTCTACAATCATTTGAGATTCAAAAAGAACGAATAGTATTGTTCAATATTTAATTGAAAAAGCTTTCAATTTATGGTCTAAATATACAAATTTGAATATTATACATCAACCATATAATGAAAATGCTACTATTTTTACTTCATTTGGAGGAATCCAACATTGGGATTTCAAGAAACGAGCTAGATGCAAGTCTCATTTTGATGAGGAGGGTATGATATTAGGACATGCTGAATTTTCAAGCTTAAGCATGCATTCAGAAATTCATAAAGATAATGCAGAACAATGGTACTATGGTATGGATGTCCCTTCCAATAGTGAGGAGAAAAGTCTTTTTGCTGTTTAAGTCCACGAAATTGGTCATGCATTAGGAATTAAACATTCAATTGATAAGAATGCAATAATGTATCCAATATATACAGAAAAAATATTCCAAAATGGTAATCATTAGGATTTACACATTGATGATATAAATGCTATTCAATCATTAAATGGAAAAAACGTTAAGTCATTGATAACAACAACGACAAAGGCACCAACAACGACAAAGGTATCAACAACGAAAGGAACACAGAAACCAATCACAACAACCGAAGAAACTCATAATAAGCGGAAAACAAGTCCAGATTCTTCTCCTGACTTATGTAGCTTAAGAATGTCAATAAATCTCCAATCGTAAGGGAGAAATTATATATATTCTATAATAAGTGGGTGTCGGTGAAAAATTTGAATGAAAAAAACTTTGATCTGGAGCCATATCTTATAACAGATTGGTTAAATTTTCTTCCAAAAAATTTCTTGAGAATAAATGGAAACATTGTATCATTCATAGAAAACGTAGGTTATAATATAAAGTTTCCATCCTTAGAATTGGAGAATATTGCCAATCCCTACCATCAAAATAGTATAACCTATATTAATGGAGCTGTATCTACCAATAATAGTCAAACATCAGGATTCGCGGTAGCGAATCTGACGAGCCAGAGAGATTAGAATCGGCGCTTGCTACACGAAGCATTTACAGGAGTTTTGTAGCGCTATCTCCTTTCCGCCCGTGTTCGTAAGTAAAGACAGAGAGAGAGCTCCGAGCCGTTCTGTGGATCAATCTCACAGGCCGCCATGTTTATTCAGACCTCCATGGTACGTTCATAACAGCAACATGGCAGAGAGAATTAATTGTTTATGCAACGCCTGATAGAGTTTGATATTGTGTAATTAATGAGAATGATGAAATATTACAGATAAATTATTATTTTTAGATTTCAATAGTGCTGTGTCATACACAACCAGAGAGCTAGCCGTCGGCAATTTTTTCAGATATAAGCTTCACAAAATCTTCTCATTTTGAAATGTATAACTCCAAAGCAGATACTTCAGGTTGAACGTTTACTGTACCTGAAATATTATTTCCTATTTGGCCGTGGCAGGAGTGGATTGATTGACTTCAACGTAACATTCGACTGCATGCTTTTGAAGCTGATATTCCAAAATTTTTGAAATTAGAAAAAGACTTCTCTATATTTTTGACTGTATTCAACCGATTTATAGTAGTAGAAAAATTTCGAAATTTTGTAAATTGTTGTATATTTTTCTTACAACAAGAGGATGTCAAATCATAATCCGAGCCAAACTGAAAAACTATAAAACATAAACTCTACCATCTTTTAATTTTTAACTTAAAAAACATATACTTCTGGTTTCAAGCCAATATCACTGAATTTTACACATGAAAGATGTGAAATCATACTTAGAGCCACACTCAAGAACTCCAAAATAAATTTTTCAATTATTTGATTTATTACTTTATACTTGAAATCCTGAAACTCGAGACCCCGGAGCATATATTTTTCCATTTCTCAATTTGAAAATCTTCAAAATAAATACTTGGTTCAATTTAAATTTCAAAAAATTACCTTCAAAAGGTAAAAAATAACGAGCCAGAGAGTTGGCCGTAGGCAGATTTTCCAGATATAAATTGGCCAAATATTTTCCATCTTGGAATGTATTACTCCAAAACATACTCTTCAGGTTAAACCGAACAAAATTTCACAGATGAAATATGTGAAATCATATTCCGAGTGAAACTTGAAGACTCCAAAATATGAAATCTTCCATTTTCTAGTTCCTAACCACAAAACATATACTTATGGGTGAATCAATATCACAAAATTTCACAAATTAAAGATGTGAGATCATACTCTGAGCCGAACTCAAAAACTTCAAATCATTAATTTTCATATTCTCAAATCTATCACTCCAAAATATATACTTATGGTTAAGCCAATAAGACTCAAAACTCCAAGACGTATATTTTCTAATTTTTTCATTTATAATCCCAAATCATGTCCTAAGTTCATTTTTTTTTTTTTTTAATTACCTTAAAAAGGTAAAAAATGACGAGCCAGGGAGTCAGCCGTCAGCAATTTTTGCAGATATAAACTTCACAAAATCTTTCCATTCTGAAGTGTATAACCCCAAAACGTTTACTTTAGGTTAAACCAAACAAAATTTCACAAATGAAAGAGGTGAAATCATATTCCGAGCCAGATTCGGAAACTCCAGAACATCTTTCAAATTGTTCAATTTATAACTTCAAAACGTATACTTACATATGGATAAGCCAACAAAACTGAGAACCCCAAAGCATATATTCTTCCATTCTGTAATCTATAACTTCAAAACATACAGGGTAAAGTGACCAACAGTGGGACACTATCTGAACATATATCTTCGTAAGAATTCCATTAGAGGATCTGTTTGAAAAATTCAAAACATATGATATTACATTGTTACCTCAAAAATTCGTTCACACTAAAATTATGTCCCAAAACATTTTCTTCTCTTAGTTTTCTCACTTGTACTAGTTTTTTCAGTTTTGCTGTCTGAAGATGAACAATTAACTGAATTAATTTTTTCAAGAGAAAAAATACGACAAGAAAATTTTGCGAGTCCGTTTTGTCTAAGATTACTACAAACAACAATATATATCTTTGAGAAATTCATAGCATCATAATGAAGGTATGTATTTACAAATAAAAACGGACTCGCCAAATTTCTTTGTCGTATTTTTTCTCTTAGAAAAATTAATTTGGTCAATTGTTCATCTTCAGACAGCAAAACTGAGAAAACCAGTAAAAGTGAGAAAACTAAGAGTAGAAAATGTTTGGGGACATAACTTTAGTGTGAACGAGTTTTTGAGGTAACAGTGTTATATCATCATATGTTTTGAATTTTTCAAACAGATCCTCTGATGGAATTCTTACGAAGATATATGTGCAGATAGTGTCCCACTGTTGGTCATTCTACCCTATATGTTTTGAAGTTATAGATTACAAAATAGAAGAATATATGCTTTGGGGCTCTCAGTTTTATTGGCTTAACCATATGTAAGTATACGTTTTGAAGTTATAAATTGAACAATTTGAAAAATGCTCTGGAGTTTTCGAATTTGGCTTGGAATATAATTTCACGTCTTTCATTTGTGAAATTTTGTTTGGTTTAACTTGAAGTGAACATTTTGGGGTTATACACTTCAGAATGGAAAGATTTTGTGAAGTTTATATCTCCAAAAATTTATGACGGCTGACTCCCTGGCTCGTTATTTTCTACCTTTCTTAGGTAATTTAGAGAAATATATATTTCATGTAAATAATTCTGCCATAAGAATTGATGAATGCAGATTTTTCGCTTCAGAAATTGGAAGTGTAGATGATGAGCTCCCCGGTATTCCAAATAACATAGAATCTGTATTCAAGTATACAAATGGACGATTATATTCTTCCATTAATGATTATTATTATGAATTTGATGAATTCTCAGAGTCAGTTGTAAAAGCAGAGAAATTCAATCTTTCTATGTTCAATATTGATTGTTCCGATATCAATTTATATGAACAATTAAAAATACTACTATCAAAAATATATATATATATATATATATATATATATATATATATATATATATATATATATATATATATATCCTTAGAATTGGAGAATATTGCCAATCCCTACCATCAAAATAGTATAACCTATATTAATGGAGCTGTATCTACCAATAATAGTCAAACATCAGGATTCGCGGTAGCGAATCTGACGAGCCAGAGAGATTAGAATCGGCGCTTGCTACACGAAGCATTTACAGGAGTTTTGTAGCGCTATCTCCTTTCCGCCCGTGTTCGTAAGTAAAGACAGAGAGAGAGCTCCGAGCCGTTCTGTGGATCAATCTCACAGGCCGCCATGTTTATTCAGACCTCCATGGTACGTTCATAACAGCAACATGGCAGAGAGAATTAATTGTTTATGCAACGCCTGATAGAGTTTGATATTGTGTAATTAATGAGAATGATGAAATATTACAGATAAATTATTATTTTTAGATTTCAATAGTGCTGTGTCATACACAACCAGAGAGCTAGCCGTCGGCAATTTTTTCAGATATAAGCTTCACAAAATCTTCTCATTTTGAAATGTATAACTCCAAAGCAGATACTTCAGGTTGAACGTTTACTGTACCTGAAATATTATTTCCTATTTGGCCGTGGCAGGAGTGGATTGATTGACTTCAACGTAACATTCGACTGCATGCTTTTGAAGCTGATATTCCAAAATTTTTGAAATTAGAAAAAGACTTCTCTATATTTTTGACTGTATTCAACCGATTTATAGTAGTAGAAAAATTTCGAAATTTTGTAAATTGTTGTATATTTTTCTTACAACAAGAGGATGTCAAATCATAATCCGAGCCAAACTGAAAAACTATAAAACATAAACTCTACCATCTTTTAATTTTTAACTTAAAAAACATATACTTCTGGTTTCAAGCCAATATCACTGAATTTTACACATGAAAGATGTGAAATCATACTTAGAGCCACACTCAAGAACTCCAAAATAAATTTTTCAATTATTTGATTTATTACTTTATACTTGAAATCCTGAAACTCGAGACCCCGGAGCATATATTTTTCCATTTCTCAATTTGAAAATCTTCAAAATAAATACTTGGTTCAATTTAAATTTCAAAAAATTACCTTCAAAAGGTAAAAAATAACGAGCCAGAGAGTTGGCCGTAGGCAGATTTTCCAGATATAAATTGGCCAAATATTTTCCATCTTGGAATGTATTACTCCAAAACATACTCTTCAGGTTAAACCGAACAAAATTTCACAGATGAAATATGTGAAATCATATTCCGAGTGAAACTTGAAGACTCCAAAATATGAAATCTTCCATTTTCTAGTTCCTAACCACAAAACATATACTTATGGGTGAATCAATATCACAAAATTTCACAAATTAAAGATGTGAGATCATACTCTGAGCCGAACTCAAAAACTTCAAATCATTAATTTTCATATTCTCAAATCTATCACTCCAAAATATATACTTATGGTTAAGCCAATAAGACTCAAAACTCCAAGACGTATATTTTCTAATTTTTTCATTTATAATCCCAAATCATGTCCTAAGTTCATTTTTTTTTTTTTTTAATTACCTTAAAAAGGTAAAAAATGACGAGCCAGGGAGTCAGCCGTCAGCAATTTTTGCAGATATAAACTTCACAAAATCTTTCCATTCTGAAGTGTATAACCCCAAAACGTTTACTTTAGGTTAAACCAAACAAAATTTCACAAATGAAAGAGGTGAAATCATATTCCGAGCCAGATTCGGAAACTCCAGAACATCTTTCAAATTGTTCAATTTATAACTTCAAAACGTATACTTACATATGGATAAGCCAACAAAACTGAGAACCCCAAAGCATATATTCTTCCATTCTGTAATCTATAACTTCAAAACATACAGGGTAAAGTGACCAACAGTGGGACACTATCTGAACATATATCTTCGTAAGAATTCCATTAGAGGATCTGTTTGAAAAATTCAAAACATATGATATTACATTGTTACCTCAAAAATTCGTTCACACTAAAATTATGTCCCAAAACATTTTCTTCTCTTAGTTTTCTCACTTGTACTAGTTTTTTCAGTTTTGCTGTCTGAAGATGAACAATTAACTGAATTAATTTTTTCAAGAGAAAAAATACGACAAGAAAATTTTGCGAGTCCGTTTTGTCTAAGATTACTACAAACAACAATATATATCTTTGAGAAATTCATAGCATCATAATGAAGGTATGTATTTACAAATAAAAACGGACTCGCCAAATTTCTTTGTCGTATTTTTTCTCTTAGAAAAATTAATTTGGTCAATTGTTCATCTTCAGACAGCAAAACTGAGAAAACCAGTAAAAGTGAGAAAACTAAGAGTAGAAAATGTTTGGGGACATAACTTTAGTGTGAACGAGTTTTTGAGGTAACAGTGTTATATCATCATATGTTTTGAATTTTTCAAACAGATCCTCTGATGGAATTCTTACGAAGATATATGTGCAGATAGTGTCCCACTGTTGGTCATTCTACCCTATATGTTTTGAAGTTATAGATTACAAAATAGAAGAATATATGCTTTGGGGCTCTCAGTTTTATTGGCTTAACCATATGTAAGTATACGTTTTGAAGTTATAAATTGAACAATTTGAAAAATGCTCTGGAGTTTTCGAATTTGGCTTGGAATATAATTTCACGTCTTTCATTTGTGAAATTTTGTTTGGTTTAACTTGAAGTGAACATTTTGGGGTTATACACTTCAGAATGGAAAGATTTTGTGAAGTTTATATCTCCAAAAATTTATGACGGCTGACTCCCTGGCTCGTTATTTTCTACCTTTCTTAGGTAATTTAGAGAAATATATATTTCATGTAAATAATTCTGCCATAAGAATTGATGAATGCAGATTTTTCGCTTCAGAAATTGGAAGTGTAGATGATGAGCTCCCCGGTATTCCAAATAACATAGAATCTGTATTCAAGTATACAAATGGACGATTATATTCTTCCATTAATGATTATTATTATGAATTTGATGAATTCTCAGAGTCAGTTGTAAAAGCAGAGAAATTCAATCTTTCTATGTTCAATATTGATTGTTCCGATATCAATTTATATGAACAATTAAAAATACTACTATCAAAAATATATATATATATATATATATATATATATATATATATATATATATATATATATATATATATATATATATATATATATATATATATATATATATATATATATATATATATATATATATATATATATATATATATATATATATATATATATATATATATATATATATATATATATATATATATATATATATATATATATATATATATATATATATATTCCATACAAACTTTGTTTTTTCAACATTGTAATAATCTCGTAGCTCTATAAATAGGAAACTATAGATTGAGGTATATAATTGAAAAATGTCAAATAATAGTGAAATAGTCTGTTCGAAAATAATACCATATGATATGCTAAACATGAAATATCATTGTGATCCAATAAAAGAAGAAGATAATGGAAGCTATAGAAACATAATTGAATCAACTTCAAGCAAATGTGGTTATAATGATATTTCACTTCTCAAATTAATTGGAGAGCTGGCTCCAATAGCATATATTTGCAAAAGAAAAAGTGAGAAGAAATTTGGTTTAATATTGGAGTTATTTAGTGGGATGAATTTATTGCAAATTTGAGAAAGATTTCCGCTAGAGTATAAATTTCATTCTAAAATTATATTGAGATTACCATGTGTGGAGCATACGAATCTACCAATCCATCATATCCATGTTGATAGCACCACCTTACATTGAAAACTGTCAGTCTTGTAGAACCGAATTTGAAAATGTGTCATCAAAATATTCCTATAAATAGAAGAAAAAAAGAATAACTTATAGAGATATTTATTCATTCAATGAGGTTTTTTTCTGTCGACAAAATATTCATATTCATACATATACATTTTTTTTTTCTATAATCATAAATATAATCTATTATTATTCCTTATTCTGATTGTTTAGCCAATTTTTTTTGAGTTCCAAGAATTCCAATTGACGCTAGAAATACATTTAGATAGATTAATATTATTTCTTCCATTGCTAAATTATAAACATTATTTGTTTCATTGATTATATTAATAATATTTGTGGAAATATCTCCATCAAAAGAGGATGCTTGTCGCTTTACACTCGAATAATAATCCAAGAAATTCAACGATTCTGAATAATTGATGATGCCATCTAAGAAAACAATATTTCCAAATAAACTGGAAATAGATGTATCACCTCAATAAATTTGATTATTCTGTGATTCAATTATCATATTTCTATCATTTTCTATAACATCAAATGATAATTCATGATTTGAAATTGAATATGATTCAACATTTGAAAGCACTCTCATATATCCTATAATAACATTATAGCACCAAAGAAACTCATACTACTCAAGTCGTTTGAAATCGATAAACTTTTTAATTCTACTATTGTATATTCTAATAATCGTTTCTAAATTGTATGTTGGATCAAATTCAATGTGTATCCCAATATTCTTATTCAGCAAAAATCTATATTCCATAATTAATTCAGATTTGACGCAACCTCTAGAAAGTGCTGAGTCAAATTCATATAGACCCTCCGCTACTTCTTCTTCAGCAACTTCTGCTACTGCTTCTGCTTGTTCTGCATTATTCTCAAGGAGAGAGACTTCATTTAATATTTCTTTGTTCTTATTCATATGCCTTTGGGTTTTTGTTTTTGTTGCTAATGCGTCATTTTGATTGATTTGCTTGCAAGAGGGTTTTGTATGAAGTGGATACATTCTTTTCTTCATATTGTTGTCAGTATTCTCCTTCATTTGCTGTAAATAAATATTTTAAAAAAATATTTCTTAAAAAATTAATTGAAATTACTTACCATTTTTGTCATTTATAGATGATAGTTTTTCTCTTGGATGGCGCCACTGGTGAATGTTAAGAGAACGTCACTGCTGTTCAGATAACGTCATTGCTGGCGTTATCTTTGAAATCTCAGATCGTTATCTGGCCTAGAAGCGGCCTTATATATCTACTCATGCTATTAAATTTGGCGTTCTATTCACTATGTTCTGTTAGTTAACCAGCAAAATCCAAGAGAATTATTGTCTTCCGCATCTGAGTATAAGAAATTGATGCATCTCCAATTCCTCCAGGATTCAGTGTTACGTGCAATAAATTTCTATTATTAGTGAAGCAACTCAGTCTTATTCGTATGGATGGCTATGAATCTTACTCCTGCTCTGAATTGTTAAGGATATTACCACCACACGCAGTCATCATATTCTCATTGTATCCATTGTTAAGTTTATTTGAATTCAGTGCATTTCCTTTGTATATATCTAAGTAATCTGAGCAAACAGTAATATTCTGGTCTAGCAAGCAGTGGCACTATCCGGTAATGGCAGTATCAGATCATTCTTATACCGAGCTTCTTGCGGAACACGCAATGCCAGCACAAGCGGATGCGGAGGATTAATTTATCTCGATTATTGTCTGACGTGTGCATGAATAAATTGATAATTATTGAACAATGATTGCTTTTTGGTTTACTAATTTGAGTTATGGATACTGCTTTCTCTCTCAGCATATTTTTTTGAACAAATACTGATTCTGCAAATGTTTGACCGTGGTTTTCAAAGTTATACTAATTGATACCGATAAAATGATTTTGCTGGTGAATCCATGAATTTTTCTGTAACTACACATGATTAATCTATGACTTATTGAATGGTATTGTAGAGGAACTTCATTGAAGAGTTATGAGCCGATCAGTTTTTTGTAGGAGGTTTATCGAAAAGATAACTATGAACCTATCAAAGCTACCATTAATGTTTGCGTGCATAGTAGAGGTACAAAACAAATTTCGTTGGCTCTCTGAAATTTAATCCAGTGAGCATGCGCAGAGAAATCAGTCTCTTACGTTAACGTTAACGTTCTATTAGTAGAGGCTTGCGAAGACATTATTCATATTTGGCCTCTACAATTGGTCTGACAGTTTACAAACAGTATTAAATTATTTTCCGAGTATCATATGGGGAAGCTAGAACTCAGATTATAATTAAGATAACGTTATTTTTTGCAAGCTTTGAAGCATATTGCAGGCTTTACCGCCTATAGAAAGTGTCTGGCAGTATTGATTATCAATTTTGAGCAATATTCTCTAAGTTTTAAGACTTGAATGAAAATTGGCCGTCGACCCAAGCTAGCAAGTATGCACATGATCAAAGTACAATTCGACACTACTCTATGCCACACATTCTGTTTTTCAGAAAATAAGTAATGTTTGGCGAGCATGGGATCTTGTTTTATTATATTAAATTGATTTATGTCCACCAGGAACAGCTTGGGATCAATTTGGTATATTGTAAAGTTGTTTTTGGAGTGGAGAGCGCACAATATTCACAGAGAATGCTATTATTCCCAATTTTATGGTCTGCGATAATCGAACGTTCGATACACATGAACTTTATGTGCATACATAATTCAACAATACTTTAAACTGTATTCGTTGAATAAATTCGATTTCTTAATGAATTTATCAGCTGCTGAAATATTTGATTCAATTGTTCACAAATTTCATTACAAACATTGTTTTATTTAATAATCGATTCAACTACATTATTTGGTGCAGTCTGATTTTTTTGATACTCTCTGGAATTTATCAATTACTCAAAATATACATAAATATGACGGTGAAATTGAGAAAAAATAGTTTTTGCTCCGAAATGTGATATTTTGCAAAATCAAAAAGTGGAATGAACATTCTCATTTCAAAAAGATATAATTAATATAGATACTTCAAAGACATCCAAATAACAATGTCAACCATTCAAGCTATACGAATACAAATTGTGTTTAAAATATTGATAGTTTGTATGTAGTGCAAAATTAGTGTTGATTATATTTATGTGATAGGAAGAGCAAAAAAAGAACCGCAGCCAATTCATCCTCAATAGAATGGAATGCTCGTTTCACGCATGTATTACTTTGTGAGACTAGCTTGATATATATATATATATATATATATATATATATATATATATATATATATATATATATATATATATATATATATATATATATATATATTTAGAGATTTCAGAGATGTTAACATTACAGGTGACGATTCATAACTAACTAATTATTACAATACAAAATATAAAGTCAACTATTACAAGTTTGTAGAAAGTTTCTGTAATTCTTCATGTCAGCGTCTGGCTGGCTTGGACTTTGGTCACACGTGGAGTTGATTTAGCAGTTTTATGTAAAACCGTGAGAAACTGAGGGTTGTAACTTATATATATATATGTATATATTATATATATATATATATATATATATATATATATATATATATATATATATATATATATATATATATATATATATATATATATATATATATTTATGAATATACGGAAAATGAGGAGTATGATAAGAAGATTGAAAGAATACCTGGACGGAGAAAAGTTAGAGCCTAATGTGAAGAAAACTAAGAACATGAAATTCAAGGAAGAAGGGAGCAAGAAAGGGAGGGTGTTAGCTCTGGAAGAGAGACAGTATAGAGAAAAACCAGAGAGTTTGAATACCTGAAGTACATGTACAAGGGCAATAGGGGCGCAGAAGCACATATAAAAGAAGCCAAGAAAAATAGAGCATAGTAGGAAGAAAATTCAAAGATAATATTGAAACAACGTACCTAAACTGATTGATAGGATTGGCAACACTGCGTTGAAATTGTCAAGGTTTAATTTTGCTGAACAAAGTTTATTTAAAGTTTGAAATACTTAAAAGAAATAGAAAGTATAAAATTTGTCGTATTTAAGAAAGATAGTATAAATTACTGGAATGAATATCAATAGTGAAATAAATATCTACACTATCAGTGATTTGTGCTTCCAACCTAACTCTCGCCACCACGTGCGTGGAATGGAAGAAAAAATAAACTCGATTTTAGGTAAAATTAATCTCTTGAGCTCGCCGCACACGATGCAATTTTTCAAGCAATTTTGTTCACTTGGCGCCGCACTGGGTGCCACGCTTGCAAGAAATTTGGTGCGATGCGGGGTACTAGACTTACCACGAGACTTGTTTTCCAAGATAGGTTCGGTGCTATTTTTCGCACTTGCTGCGCCACTGACTGCTGTCCACAGCCAATCAAAGCAGACGACGAAATCACGTGATTACATCACTGAGTTGTACGCCGCATCAGGCCTCGTTAGTACATTGTGTTTTGTGGTGTTTTAAGATACAAATGAGTAAAAATTATGGCTAGTGGAAATTAGGTAATGTTTACGTACCCTAGCTCTGGGTGTATACCAAAAAATTAAATGAAAATTCCCTGACTTCCAGGTTTTCCAGGTTATTTTCAATTAAATTCCAGACAGTAAAAAACAAAAGTTTGATACAAGTTTACATATAATCACAGATTAATGTTGCAATTCTGTGTGAACCCTATAAATCTGTGAATTAAAAACAAAATCGCAACGAACTTGATATCATGAACGAATTTACATTAATCGACAAAAGTAAATGTACTTTAATAAATTTTTTTCCATGAATTTATAGATCTGGAAGACTTATAGATTTGCACAGATGGCCCTAGTATCTTAAAGAGTGAAAATATATTTTTATGAGTGATAATGAATGAATATCCTATGATGTATTTTTTCCAGACAAATATCAGAAATTCCCTGACGATTCCATGACATTTCCAGTTTATCTAAATTCCCTGACATTTCCAGGTTTTTTACGTTTGGTATACACCCTACTAGCTCGTCAAACAAAATGTTGAAAACTCTGCGGCCTTGATTCCTTCTCAAAAGTCACTCTCTTGACCAAAGTTTTTTCTTCTTTTTTTCTGTCTTGTAATTCGCAAGCTATAACTGCAGCAAATGCTCCTGCTCTTCTCCGACGATTAGTTTCGGCAACATCCATACTTGTAATGTGAAAATCTATCAAGTCTACGTTCTAGTGTTAGAATGAGTGGCGCAGCTTGCATCGTGTGATGCGAGAATAAGTGTCATACTAAGTGTACCTCAAAGTGGCCCAGTGCGCAAGAAAACTTGCTGCAAATTAAGTGAACAAAATTGCATGGAAAATTGCCTCGTGTGCGGCGGGCTTTAGATGATATAAGTAATAATATTAGCCAGATTAAAGAAGATAATATTTCTTTCCAAGCTACTGTGTGCCAAATAGACGATAAAGCTCAACAGCTGGAATCTTAGATAGCAGAACAAAAATTGATAGTGAACAACCTTCAAAAGTCTCTAAAACGCAGTAATTTAATTATTATTGGGTTACAAGAATCAGAATCCAATAATCTAGAACTTGAAAATATGGTTGTAAGTACTATTTGTGATAAACTAAATATCAGCTTGAAGAATGATGACATAGACTGTATTTACCGCTTGGGCAAAGCAGCCACAAATAGACTTCGCCCAATTCGGCTGACACTTATGTCTGAAAAATCCAGAATTCTGATTTTGTCAAAAAATTAAATGTTGATTGACACCAATATTTTTATACAGCCAGATCTTACTGTCAAAGAGCAAGATGATCGTCGTAAATTGGTTAAAAAGCTCAAGACGTTGAAAGCTAATAGAACAAACGCTAAAATTCAGGGAAATCGTATTGTAATAGACGATAATCTAAAAAGGAATCGAATGGAGTCCGATGGAAGCCCCTCCAACGACCGTCAACTGGAGAAAATTCAGAAGTCAGGTAACCATTCTTTTCACTCAGTCCAGGGCTCTCTACCATCAACGTGACCACTTTTGTTCCTGTGGAGCATACATCATGGAATAATGTCAACATGACATGCCGAGAGTTACTCTCACACTGACCGGGATAGTTTAAACAAGGAACATTGGTGCGTAGTTTTCTGGAACGTCAATGGCTACAATAATTTATCTAGTAATGACTTTGAAATGCAACAGTCACTAATGCGAGGTGATGTTCTTTGCTTGAACGAGACTTGGTGTTATAATGAAATATCTGAACTTCCTTCATTTCTAAGCAACCTAAAATACCAAATTATATGCAGCAATGCCCTGAAGGAAAAGAGTAGAGGTTGGGCCAGCTCTGGATTGGTAGTTATGATTAGAAAATCAGATAGTATAACTAAATTTATCATTATTGAGAAAACTTATTTATGGATAGTATTAGAACTATTTACAGTTCATTCAGAATATATACTAATTTTTACATATCTAAAACCATCTTTAAATAACATAACATGCATATCTATGCTTGAACAATTACTAACACATCTTTCTGATTTATACAGCAAACATAGAATGCTAGTAGTAGTGACTTTAATGCCCACATTGGTATGCTAAACCAAATAGAAGAAAATGAATGCTACATTTTCAACGATAAATTTGTTTCACTAAAGAGATGCTCTCTTCACAACACAGTCAACGGAAGAGGTAAATATCTCGTACATACCATGGAAATACTTGGTCTGTTTGTGCTCAACGGACGGACATATGGGGACAAACACGACTAATATACATTTGTGAGTGAGAACGGAAAAAGTACTATAGATTTAGCCTGGTGTTCTCTAAACAGCATTGAGCATATAACCAAATTCGGAATTTTATATGTTCAAAGTAGTAGTGATCAAGGTATATGCATTATTGAATTCGGTAACCTAGGTGAAATTGATACAATTAATTCATTAAATCTTAAATATAGATGTAGCTTCAGATTCAATACAGATAACGCCGATCTTCACCGAAATCACCTAGAAAACTCAGACAATATTTACGACAACGACTAATACTCTGAATAGCAATCTGATAACTTCTATTAGGGAGTCAGCCTGTGCTGTTAGTATGTTGCAAATTTCAAAAATTACTGAATCCAATTATTTCAGACAAAACAATAAGCCATGGTTCTCCAACAAATGCGCTTATCTCAAAAATCAATGCAAGCAAAGTCTGAGAGAATATCATAAAAATTATTCTGACACAAAATTGAGAGATTATTTGGAACGTGGAAATTAATTAGACAATCTTAAGTACTACATAACAAAAACATTCGAAATAAATAGACTTTTTTGGTTTTAATTCTGTATATTTAATTTTATTTTTGACGTTCGACTTTCTAACCGAAAGTCTCCATCAGAAAAAATGATTACAAAAATAAACTTGGCAAGAAGGTATCTAGATAATTGGAAATTAAAAATTGAAAATATACAGATAACTAGATGTGAATACGTGGATTCCACATTTAGTGCAAAAAGAACAAAATTCCTCTGGCATTTACCCAAAGTCTGAGGAAAAACCACGTAAAAACCTCAACAGAGGAATCAACGATATGAGTCTTGACAATTATTAAGGAGAAAAAGATTTAATTGATATAACACATTAGGACGATGTCCTGTTTCTGCAACGCACACAGTTCCAAGGTCCAAACATGTCATAAAAATTTTTTAAACAGAAAAACTGAATTTTAATAATCTACATCTACATGAATATAACAAAAACAAGTGTCAAGACAAATATTTCACAAATCAGGAATAACTATTACTAATGAATAAAATAATATGAGTCTTGACAATTATTATAGTCAAAAATGGATGAATTGATATAACATACAAGGGCGATGTCCCGTTCTTGCGGACGCACACAGTTCCAAAGTCCAAACATGTCATAAAAATTTTTTTACAAAACTGAGTTTCAATTATGTACATGAACGTAATAGAAATAATAATCAAGACAAATATTTTACAAATTATGTATGTCTATTATTGATTATTGGAAGCCAAACATTTGACAACTCAAAACCATCGGTATGGTTGAAATTATTCGGATCTTTAATTATTTCAATCGCTTCCCTGACCAATCTACCATGAATGGATGAGCATCTTGCAACTACACTTGTTTCTTTGAACTTGATGTCGTGCAAAAATTCAATGGCAGGATCAGCAACCGAAGACTTATCTGGGTGATTGAATCTTATGCATCTTCTATGCTCAGCAATACGAGTATTCACAGTTCGGCCCGTCTGTCCAACGTAGACTTTCCCACAGTTACAGGGGATCTTATAAATACCCGAAGATTGTAAAGGGATCATGTCCTTGACAGGTCTCAAAAACTGCTTGATTTGCGTGACAGGAGCGAAGAAAACTTTGAAATTATGTCGAGACAAGATCCTTCTGATCTTCTCTGAAACATTACTGACATAGGGTGAAGAAACATAATTTCCACTCACGCCATTATCCGCAACGGTAGCATTGTTAGATTTTGGTCGAAGTGTTTTCCTAATGGAATGTTGAGAAAAACCATTTTTCTGGAAAATAACTTCTAGATTATTAATCTCTTCATCAAGTTTATCAGGGTAACAGATATCATTGGCCCTTTGGAAAAGACATTTAATTGTTCCATACTTTTGTGAAGGATGGTGATGTAATTCTGCATGAATATATTGGTTTGTGTGTGTTGGCTTCCTATAAACAGTGTGTAGTAGTCTACCATCATTGGTTCGCTCTAGATTCACATCAAGAAAAGGCAATGAGCCATTACGTTCTAGCTCCGATGTGAATTTGATGTTTTCGTGAACATTATTTCAATGATTCAAAAAACTGTTCAAATTGTCATGACCATGAGGCCAGATTGCAAAAACATCATCCACGTAACGTAACCATAAGAATGGTTTGTGAGTACTAGTTTCTTATGCTTTTTCTTCGAAAAATTCCATATAGTAATTTGCAATTGATGGAGAAATTGGATTACCCATTGCTACACCATCAATTTGTTTGTAATAATCATTATTGAAAATGAAGTCAAACAATGATGGAATAATTTAATGATATCTGGAGGGAAATTCCTTTCCAAAAGCTTCAGGGTGTCTTTAATTGGAACTTTTGTGAATAAAGAAGAAACATCGAAACTAACAAGGATGTCATTATTATTTAGCCGTACGTTACTAATTATTCCAATAAAATGTTTCGAGCTTTTAACGTACGAAGAAGAATTATTGATTAATGATCTCAATAAACTGTCAAGATATTTGGATAATATCTAAGTTGATTAATTAATGCAATTGACTATTGGTCTAAGAGGAACCCCTTGCTTATGGATTTTAGGTAAACCATTCATTTGTAACAGTTATTCCTGATTTGTGAAATATTTGTCTTGACACTTGTTTTTGTTATATTCATGTAGATGTAGATTATTGAAATTCAGTTTTTCTGTTAAAAAAATTTTTTATGACATGTTTGGACCTTGGAACTGTGTGCGTTTGCAGAAACGGGACATCGTCCTAATGTGTTATATCAATTAAATCTTTTTCTCCTTAATAATTGTCAAGACTCATATCGTTGATTCCTCTGTTGAGGTTTTTACGTGGTTTTTCCTCAGACTTTGGGTAAATACCAGAGGAATTTTGTTCTTTTTGCACTAAATGTGGAATCCACGTATTCACATCTAGTTATCTGTATATTTTCAATTTTTAATTTCCAATTATCTAGATACCTTCTTGCCTTGTTCATTTTTGTATCATTTTTTCTGATGGAGACTTTCGGTCAGAAAGTCGAAACGTCAAAAATGAAGTTGAATATACAGAACTCAAACCAAAAAAGTCTATTCATTATGATATAATTCTGAAAGTATGTATAGATCATTAGAAACATTCAAATCCAGATATCAAACACAAAAAATAATATTGAATTTTGGAACGTTATCAGGTCCTCAAATTTCAATAAAAAAACGGATAACGACATTAGCATTGACACATGGGAGAATTTTTATATTACGCAATACGCAAACACTTGCAACCCAGTTCCTCAGTCTTTAACATTTTTTGACTGTCTACATCCTTTTCTGGATGCTCAGATAACGAGAGATGAACTCCTATTAAGCATATGTAAAAGTAAAAATAACATATCTCCGGGACTTGACGACGTGGGTGATGAATTTTTGAAATACCCTCCAAATAATTGGCTTCACTACCTTTTAAATTCATTTAACACTATCTCAAATAGCGAACAAACACCTGCTGATTGGTCTAAAGCAAGACTTATTATGATTCATAAAAAAAGGATAACACCCAGGATCCTCTGAATTACAAGGGCATAGCTTGACTGAATTGCGCTTGCAAAATATTCACTCAAATACTATTTTTAAGGCTACAGACATGGTGCGAAGGAAATAGCACCCTGGCCGAATTTCAAGCTGGCTTTAGATCAGAAAGAGGGACTAGGGACAACATTTTCTCCCTGATGGTGATAACTCAGATACATTCAAGGCTGAAAAAGAATTCCATTTATGCAGTTTTTATCGATTTCCGCAAAGCTTTTGATACCATCAATCATAACCTTCTTTGGTGGAAATTTTTTAACATTGGTGTATCGTCAAAAATGATGAGAATTATACAGTCTCTTTATAACAAAGCTTCACTAATAATTAACTCAAAAAACGTCTACTCTAATCCAGTTAATATAACAGAAGGAGTCTTACAGGGTCCTTTGCTATTTGCAATCTTTGTAAATGATCTAGAGACGTATTTCCGAAGCCAAAATGTTAGAGGTTCAGATGTAGATGGGTTTAATGATGTTTTATTGCTAGCATACGCAGATGATATGGTAC
The DNA here is from genome assembly GCA_963989225.1 of Dromius quadrimaculatus. Lineage (NCBI taxonomy): Eukaryota > Metazoa > Arthropoda > Insecta > Coleoptera > Carabidae > Dromius > Dromius quadrimaculatus. The sequence goes on along the minus strand of OZ022328.1, from coordinate 32,310,678 downwards.
TACTAGGTCATTCACCTGTAGATATTAGAGACAAATTAGCTATTCTGGAAAAGTACTGCGTAGGAAACTTTTTAACTGTCAATACAGAAAAAACAAAGCTATTGTATTTTCACCGCGGTCGCCCTGTGGAGCATAATTTTACTTACAAGCACAACCAGTTGAAAAAAGTCAACAGCTTCACTTATTTGGGGATTGTGTTCTCATTATCTGGGAAATTTGGCCCAGCGTCCGATAACAACTACAAAAAGGGCATCATTGCCAGTCAAAAAGTATATAACATACTAGCAAATACAAAGTTCAACAGCTGGATTGAAAAAATAAAACTTTTAAATTCAATAATAAATTCCACAACCCTATATTGTGCCGAAATTTGGGCTCTGAATGATTTTGACTCACTTGAAAAATGCCAGTTACAATTTGTTAAAAGAATCATCCAGTGCCCAAGATCTACCCCAAATGCCATGGTTAGAGCGGAAACAGGTATAGTTCATGTCCAAGTTACTGTGTGGAAGAGAGCTCTCAATTGGTGGCGCAGAATATTAAATATGAGTGACAATCGACTGCCTAAACTTCTATATGACCACCTAATACGGCTCGATTAATCCGAATTCAATTAGATACATTTCAACTGGGCCAGTAAAATGAGAATTTCTCTTTCAAATTTAGGCTTTCAAGATGTATGACCGAGCCGAACCATAAATGTAGATTTAGCCCTTCAGCCGTGTGGTGGGGTATGTCATACCCCATAGATGCTACTCATGTTCGTCTCATCATTATTTGGTGGATCACTGTCTCTAAGAGGTCAGTAGCTGTCTTTCTTGCGTTACAGAATATTTCAGTGGTAGGTTCATCCTTATATTTTCTGCTGTTATCGAGTTATAGCGTTTCAAAGTTGTTCGGGGTATCACATACCCCACCACACAGTTAGTGAAACAAATTAATGTGGTATAAGTTTAGATTATACTTAAGCAAATATACCTCCAGGAAGACCGTCCAATCGTTTGAGTACTTCAAAAAGGTGTGACATTTGTACTAGAACGAAAGTTCGTAAGACATTTTGGCCCGTAGTCAGGACGCAGTTTTAAACCCGGTTCTACGTCTGGCTTATGCATAACCATGACAACATGTCAAAACAGTGTTATTCGTCATGGTTATATATAAGATAGACTCAGGCCTGGGCTTAAAACCGCGTTCTGACTACGGGCCTTTATGTTTGCAACAAATGTAATGAGGCTGTTTGCTTAGAACATGCCATTTTTCATGCTCAAATTGATGTAGAATTGAGAGTTCATAACTTTTTTGTGTGACAATATTTTTGTATCAAAATTTCTCTGTTCTTCTACCGATAGTTAGGTATTTATTTCATACAGAATAAGTTAGTTTCCATCTTACATTCAAGTTGTAAGATGAGGATGAATGAAATATATTTTTTAAAAACGGTCAATTATGGACATTGACAATTTTCTTTACCATTTATTGTTTCTACTCCTCAAGAAGATTAAATATGTTTTGTTGTGTTCAATATATACCAAGTTAAGAGAATCATCGGAAAAATCTAGTATAAAACTGTAAATTTGTATATTTATCTTGTTATTATTACTGGGGTATGTCATACCCCACCACACAGTTCTTGCAACTTTTTTCCACCACACGGTTGAAGGGTTAAAGAACGAAATATCTGTAAAGTTTGAAAAGTCACTAATAGCAAGCACTCTTGAATAAATAGCAACCTCTAATTATAACTACTACTTCAAATTCTTCAAAAATAAGTTCATCTTATCAGAATATTTAAGTATCAAGATGGCAACTGCGATGATATGCTTAATAACACAACTTAGACTAGCTGGTAGGAAATTTATCATTATATATGTCAACAAGATAAAGTACACAATAGATACTTCGAAATATTGCATGCTTTGCAATCGACATTCGCTGGAGGACCTCTACCATTTTCTGTTTGATTGTCCTTTGTATGAACCATTCAGAAAACATTATCTGCAATATATAGATCTGCCAAGCATTAATAAAACTGATTATCACTTGTTATTAACGAACCTTGACAGAGACAAAATTAATAATATTTATTATTTTACGGTAGCTGCACTTGAAACAAGAAGTTTTTGTTTATATGAATAAGAATAGGAAGTGATTCAAAATATCAATAAAAATTCTCTTATATTGACTTGTATATGTATGTATATATGCATATGATGTATGTGTACATATGAAGATAAATATATTTTGTATTTCTCATTGTTTAATTTTCAAATTTGATTATGTGAATGTATGTTCTCTCCTATTTACTCTACGCAATTTATTTTTTTTTTTTTATTTTATTTTATTTATGGTAATATTTCTGAACTGATAAATATAATACTTATTGTATATTGTATACTTAATACTATAGTTTAATGAAACTCCTTAGGATTGTCTTACTTACAGGACATATCTTTCTTGAAATCTATCTTTTGAACTATACTGTTTATCAATAGATTATCAATTGTCAATCAATTTGTATAAGATTTGTGAAAATCCAAAAGCAAATAAAGTTATTATCATTATAATTATTATTATTATTATATATATATATATATATATATATATATATATATATATATATATATATATATATATATATATATATATATATATATATATATATATATATATATATTTATGTATACACGAAGAATGAAGAGTATGATGAGAAGATTGAAAAAATACCTGGACGGAAAATAGTTAGAGCCTAACGTGAGAAAAACTAAGATCATGAAATTCAAGAAAGAAGGGGGCAAGAAAGGGAGGAGAGTTAGCTCTGGAAGACAGACAGTATAGAGAAAAACCAGAGAGTTTGAATACCTCAAGGGCAATAGGGGCGCAGAAGCACATATAAAAGAAGCCAAGTCAAGTAGAGCATAGTAGGAAGAAAATTCAAAGATAACAATGAAACAACGTACCTAAACTGATTGACAGGAATTGACAGAGCAACCCCGAACTATATAGTGTAGACGGGATGAAAAAGAAACACCTGTAAGCCGAAGCGGGAAGTAGAGCGATGAAGTTTGAAGGAAAGATTCCAAAGGGCAAAAAATGCCAATAATAAGATAATGTTATGAAGAAATCAAAGAGAGAGATAGTGAAAGAGAAAGAAATAGCTAAAACAGGGAATATCACGGAAAGAACGAATACGCAGCAATGTAAATATACACCAGGAGAGCAAAAGGACTCAGTATGACAGAAACGGTGAGACAAGAAAGTATAGAGACTCATAATCAGTTAAGGATGAATAAAGTTATAACTATTTTAATTATAAGGTGATACTTGTTATAACGTTTGGTCATTTCAAGAGCGTTCCTGGAATGACGTTTGTGAGATGACCATTGAATTATGAAGTGATATTTGCTATAACTTTTACTCAATTGGAAAGCGTTCCCGGAATTATGTTCACGCGATATGCATTCCATTATAAAGTGATATTTGTTATAACTTCTAGTCATTTTAGAGGCGTTTCTGGAATGACGTTCACGACATTATCATTCAATTATAAAGTGGAAATAGAAACCGTCAGATATAACCCTAATCTCAATGAAATGAGATCTATAGGAGTACCCCGTTACCTCAGAGGAGAGAAGATAGATAAATTCAGGAAGATTGCAATGTGGGATGGATGCGGGAATGACGAGAAGGCCAACGTATACTGCAAGAGTGAAGCAGAAAGAAACTGCAGATAATGTGGAGATGATAAGTAAACCTTAGAGCATCTGCTAAACAAGTGTAGGGAACAAAAAGAGGGTGAAAGAAGCAGTAAGACAATACTAAATGCATCGGCAAGCGGACTAGAATGGATCAAGACAGTAGGAGAAAGGAGAGGGACCATAAAATAAGTGACACAATGTTTTCAGAAAAAGATTAATAGTATTGCAATGTAACTCATTACCTTCAAAAAATATATAAAAAAATCTGACGTGAACATCATGTGAGTTACTTGTACATCATTTGTTATATACATAAATTCATCCAATAGAGTTTTCTGTCATTCCAGATTATAATTATTATAATTTTAATAATATTCTGACATGTACAATGAAGAACAGAATCAGAGAATTGACAACAGATTATCATTGCCTACCTTATCATTTCAATTAATCTGATTCTTTTAAACTGCAAACTCTGAATGTCTGTTATACATATAAATTGCACTTCTGGCTCAGCCGATTGATACAAAAATAGTAGATAACTATTTTGATGCTACAACAAGCTCAAACATCAAATTGCAATATGCTATGGCTGATCATTCTAGATTCATGCAGTAAAATTGAAGAAAGTTTCAAGTAAGGTGCACTTCCGGCTTGGCCAATTCATACAAAAATAACATATAACCATTCCGATATAACATCAAGTTCAAATACTGAAATTTTCTCGAAGTAAAGTGCACTTCCGGTACGTACGATTGGAGCCATAATGCAAGGTGCACAACAAGGTCCTATACCAGTGTTAAATACAAAATTTCGACATTATACGTTCAACCAGTTTTGAGATTTGCGAGCTACGAACACACGAACGTACCGACATCAAGCCGAAAATAGTCAAAATGGTTTCAGGGATGCTTGAAACGGATATTTCCATCAAAATCTTGATAGGTGAATTTTGTCGGTTTCACAATACTTTCTTGTACTTAGTACAAGTGAGCGAAAAGAAAGCCATTAATGTGAAGATTCAAGCAGGAAGGCATGATAAAGATTCATAACTACCACATTGTAATCTGAGAACCATTTATTCAGGTGAAAATATTCTCCTTTACAGTCTTGTTTCTATATTGTGATGAATCCACCAAGCGGCCCCTAAAATTTTCGTTGTCAGGTCTGGATTATACAAGAGGCTTGAACGAAGAAGTATAGAAGCAGCAGAACTAATACATGAGTCAATTTACTTCAGGTCAAAATATCATTTCTAGTTCTAATCAATAAAATTCTGTCTTGTGAAATTGTTGAACTAAATTCAGCTCTTAAATTTTTTTTTCGGCTTTTTCTGTACATTTCACTGATGCACAAAAATATTATTTAAATGTTTCAATTCTGGAATAGTTGTGCAACTAGTCACATAAGCAAGTTTTCTCTTTTTCAAAACTGTTATTGCTATATCGATTTCAGATAATTTTTGAATCGGTTATTTTAATATTCTTAGAATCATGAGAACCACATGATGTAGAATGATTGTTAAGGACATAATTCATATAACTCTGTGTTTTGTTCCACTGATCACAAAATTGTTACGATTATAGTTTTACACAAAAATGTATCCATTCCAAAGTTTTCTGTTTTTTGATATTTGTTTTCGTCAGCTTCATCTCTATGCAGAACCTGCCCAAAGGCCTGCATCATAAATATTTGTTAAAATTTGAACGCTTTGTGAAAAATCTTTTTAAACTCGAAGCTTCATCTTTAGTTTTGAATATAGACTCGCATTGTTTACATTCTTAAGTCAACAGATTAACTTGATTCATGAAGTCAGTATAAGATAAAAAGTTATAAAGCTAAAATTTATCCTGATCTTTGCTAAGAAATGATAAAATTGAATGTGACAGGAGTATTTCGGCCGATGCTTACTGTATGAGGTCAAAATTGGCTGAAAACATGTTCAACTCAGCAAAATGAAATCCTGAATACATTAGATCCATATCAACAAAAATTTAATTATAATCGGCGGATTGCCGCAGTACGCCGTATTCCCAAACTCTAAACAAAACCAAGTCAAAATCAATTCATATTTATGCGTTATTTACTATTTGATCAAAAAATTATTACTCTGCCAGCGCATTCTATTCAGAGATTAATACAATTTTCATTCAAGTGGTTTGAAATCAAGTCAATGTACTCACCAGGACTTTAAAATAAATTGAATTTCTTGAAGAGTCCTTGAATCTGAAGCGTCTTCTGGGAATGAGGTCTTCCGGGATATGGCGAAAAACATGGATGTGCTCAGACAGTTTGCATAAGATCTCATTTCCTCTTCGGCCGGCGGAGTAACTGTTGAATGACCATTGCTACTCAATGAAGATTGTAAGAGCAGGGATAGACTATTTAGAAATATCTTTATTCTCATAGTATGTGTGCTGATTTCCAACGGTTGCACATGTAAATTTCCAAGCGCAATTACATTAGGATCTTATAGCCCTTGAAGCATCCAATTTGCAAGAATCGAATTGAACTCTCTCATCATTTATGAGCCAGACGAAATGATAGACGTCTACGCGTAATATATTTGTCTGATATATGATTGAATTACAGTAAAATATTGCTGTATATCAATTTTCAACTTGATTGGTCAAACGCTGCATCTGCTATTGTTGAAATTTATGCATAGACAGAATTCACTCTTGGAATTACTTTAGGAGGTCTCAGAAAGGATATATGCGTCATTTTTGGGAAGAAATAACTTAGCACAACAACAGAACAGGCCTAGGAAAGTGGAGTGTAGGTTGATGGATTTCTGCTACGAATGATTAATAATTGATGAGTTTGGCAGTAGGTGCGATGCGTTTTAATAGCAAAAAAAATTGGTGAAGAAATTGGCTTAGCATTATAATCAATAATAATTTTTTCCACAAATGCTTTATGAAACATAGATGTCAATTGAACTGACATGGAAATAATGAACATGAAAATTCCACATCTATTTACGCCTTATAATTCAAAATGATTTTGCGTCATGCCTATTAATGTTATAAAGTTTCATGATTATTAAACTATAAATTATCTGGAAATGTCGATCAATTTCCTGCATCATAAAAATTTCAAACAGATTGCATCCAATCAATTCTATAGTCCAGACTGTCTGAAAAAATAGTGTTGAACTAATTTAAAAATGCCGTACAGATCCTTGCCTCTAACAAGTGTGGTAAAGCGTCTTTTTGTTGGAGTTTTAGAGCTGTTAATGGGGAACTCCTGACGCGCGCAATAACTATAGTCGTTGTATTGAAGGATCGCCCACTTTTGCACACAAACCAAATTGGAGTTGGAGCTCTCAGTTTCTGGAGCCTTTGAACATCGAATGAATACAGACTGAAGCACAGAGGAGCTTTCAAGCTCTTAAGTTGGACTGAAATTTAAAATCAACAAAACCAGTCATAGTTTTCGGTGAGAATCATTTAAGAGTATAGGAGGATCAATAATTTATAGTATGTGATTGAACACAACCTAAAAATTGTCCTCCACTGTCAAAACGAAACACACGTGTGCTGCAAGAACTTGCACAAGAAACGTTTCATTTTATTTATCTTTTAAAAATGTTTTAAAAATGTATTAAACTGTGATATTATCTTACAAAATGAAAACTCAAATTATTCTAAATTTATCAGAGATGAAATTCTATTATAAATTCTCAAAAGTAATTACCCTGATGAAGATTTAAACATTAAAATCGAAAGCTTGGTAAATTTCAAATGAGTTATATTTGATTCAATTTAGCCAAAATTCAAGACTGCTTAAACCCGCTACATATTTGTTTTCTTATATATATATATATATATATATATATATATAATCAAACACAAAATCATATATACATATATATATATATATATATAAATATATATATATATATATATATATATATATATATATATATATATGTATATATATATATATATATATATATATATATATATATATATATATATATATATATATATATATATATATAATCAAACAAAAAATCACATCGTTCCACAGTTATTCGTTTCGGATTCACCCAAGAGATTCTAAGAATCTGTCGAGTAAAATGCGCTTTCAGCCAAGTTGGTTGCTATGGAAACAGTAGGCCATTATCCTCATACTACAACATTTCTGAATATTGATTTCCAAAATTCAAGGACGACCAACAGATCTGAATTCATACGCAGAATTAAAAAATAAATTCCTACTGGAGTGCACTTCCAATTCAGTCTATTGTTGTGAAAATAGTGGGCAATCATTTAGATGCTACAGCAGAGTGAAATACTAAATTTCAATATTCTACACCTGATCGTTTCGAATTTATGCGAAAAATTCCAAAATACTGGCTGGATCTCAATTAAAATAGAATATGAGCATCTAGACGGTAAAATCGTCCTAAATACTGAGTTCTAGCAATCTACGTTCAATCGTTCTGGATTTATGCGGAAAATTCAAGAAATGTTCCGAATAAAGTGCTCTTCTGGCTCAGTCGATAGCAATCATAATACAAGGTGTATAACTAGATATTATAAAAGTGCCTAATACAAAATTTGAATATTCTACGACTGATTGTTCAGAATTTATGCAAAAAATTCAAAAAGTCTGTCATATAAAGTGCACTTCCGGCTCAGCCGATTATTACGAAAATAGAAGATGACCATAAGGATGCTACAGCAATTTCAAATGCTAAATTCCAGTATCCTCAGGCTGATCATTCTGAATCTATGCGGAAAATTAGAAAAAAGTCCAAAGTGAAATGCACTTTCGGTTTAGCCGTTCGCAATCATAATGCAAGATGTACAATAAGATGTTATAGAAGTTCTTTATACGAAATTTTAATATGGTATGGTGGATCATTCCATATTTATGCAAAAAATTCAAAAGAAGTTTCAGGTAAAGCGCACTCCTGGTCTAACCGATTCTTACAGAAATAGCAGATAACCAATTTGATACAACATCAAGTTCAAATACTGAATTTCGACATCCTACGATTGATCATTCTGGATTCATTATAAAAATTCGAAGAAAGTTTCGAGTAAAGTGCACTTCCGGTACAGACGCTTGGAACCATAATGCGAGGTGCACAACTAGACCCTATACCAGTCCTTAATACAAAATTTCAACATAATACGTTCAACCAGTTTTGGGATTTGCGAGTTACGCACGCACGCACGAACGCACACTCGCACGATCATACGAATCGACATCAAGCCAAAAATACTCAAAATGGATCCAGTGATGCTCAAAACGGATATATCCATCAAAATCTTGATATGTGAATTTTGTCGGTTTCACAATACTTACTTGTTACTTTGTACAAGTAAGTGAAAATAGTACATTCCGATACAAGTGCGGAATGGAGATCATTCCATGCGAATGTGAATAACTCAGCCACGAGACGAAGTCAAGTATCAGAATTCACATTAGCATGTTATGATCGATTCGCTCGAGTGCTGGATGCTATTTTTTCTACAGTCAAAGGTGTCCGCGTGAATATCTATAACCAAAATATACAGTTTTCTGAGAAAGAATTTGCTCCATTGATCTTATTCAAACTCATCAAATGTTGATAGAATCACACATATTGACTCTATTTTGAAGAGGAATGATAAGAAGAACAAAAAGAATTGAAATTATGACAGAAATGAAACAGTTTAATTGCGACGCCACGCGACTTTCTTAGGAACCTCAGAGCGTGCGAAATGACCCCTATTCTGCACGCTACAGCGTGTGGAATGAGTATTATTCTATAGTGACTGTAGAAAAAGGTCGTTATATGTAATGAAGAGGAAATCGTGTCCTTGTAGTTATGATGTAATATGGAGTAGTCGGAATTAGTACAAATAGTTGAAAAAACAATTAAATGCCAACTAGTTGGCATTTAATTGTTTTTTCACCTGTTTGTCCTAATTCCGACTACTTCATATTACATACGTTATATGTAATCTTCTACGAATTTACATTGAGTAGGTTCAAGAGTCATGATGTAGTTTGAAGACTTGAGACTTAAGAGGAATAGTCATGTGTATATCTTTTGCGAAAGACTTCGACTTTACAAACTTGCAGAGATTCGTAAATGGCGATCAGCGGGGTAACTTTTCATTTGATGCTGTGTAATGTGAATGGGAAAATTCATTGAAACTTCGATAATTCAGCAGCAAAATGAATGCTACTTTATAATCTATATAAAATCGTAGACTACATGTGATCCGCTTAACGCAGTATGTTCTGCCCTAAATATCGTCATCAAAATGACATCATTGCCAGATTTCAGAATTAGGTAAACCAATTTTTCCAGAGGCTAGAGTCCCGTAATGGTGATATCTTTCAATACTTTTCCAATTTAGAAACACTCACGATTTCATGTTACGTCTATAAATTTAGATTAAGCGGATTACTTCTCTTTATGCATTGGACGTAATTTATTGCACCATTTGGTGAAAAATCCAGCTTGGAGTTTGGTTGGATTTAATGTTATTTAGTTCAATTTTTCTATGTTGCAAACAGTCGATTCATGGAGCAAATTGAACCATGAATGTTATATGATGATAACAGAATTCATTTCTAAACTCATCTGATCCTTACGTGACAAAACAGTTGATTACTCAAATTTTGATTAAATTCTACGTACTATCCGCACAACTATTTTTGAACCATTGATATCTGCAAAAAAGCAAAAAATTGCTTTGAGTCCTTCTTGTTTTAATAATTTTGGCATCACCCATTCTATCCAATTATATTCAGAATGCAAATAGAGTTGTTGAAGCAGACAGAAAAATATAGTTTCTGGTAGATGTATAACTCATAGCTATGCATTGCTACACAATGCGATTGAAATAAATTTCATAGCACAAAATTTTAGTTTGGCTTCCTAACTAAAATTTGTCACAGATTGTTGCCAAAAATTTTAGTTAAATTTGTGATTCACTTCACGAGAAGTGGATATACCAACCAATTCATCCAATTTCCAAGCTATGTACTCTTATTATGCACACAAGAGTTTTTTTTCATAAATATTATTATTTGAATTTAGTTTTGTCCAAATTAGCTGAACAAAAATTGTTCACCTATTCATTGATGCCTATGATCAAAAAAACAAGTAGAACATAGACGTTATTTCAATCTTTTGGTGGATGTGTTTGAGAGTATATTGGAAGGATGAACAACGGATTGGAAAGGTACTGCACGATCAGTCAGATATGAGAGAATTTGCGAGTACTATTATAGTACAACTTCTTGAGGACTACCAGATTATGAAACAAAATTGTATCCAAACAAATATCTCACAAGCAATATACAAGTATAATAACATCTTGCTACCTACTACATTATGATAAAACTCAATTTGAAATGTGGCTGTTTCGTTTTACCTCAGATAATAAATCTTCGTTGTTTGTTCCCACGAAAATTCGATTGCATAAAACTAAAGCGATTTATATGAGTCCAAATAAAGAAACACTGACATCAGAACAAAAAGTTGCAGAGAATGGATGGAAAAACAAAAGCACAGCAGTGCATATTCCACTTTTATGAATTTTTCATCGTAATGGGTCCACAAACAAGCGAGGATGTGCACTGCAAGAAGTAATGTGATCCGTTGCAAATGGACTAGATACTAGACATGCTTGTTTATTCAAACAACAGGATCCTAAGCTGCAAGCGGAGGAGATTGAACACCTTCTCCTGGAATTTTGTGCCTGCTGTCAGACAAGAGTTTTGTTACCCGTCAGGGTTATTTTATATTAGATTCTTGGCATGAGCATTTGCAAGGGTAGACAAAAGAATGTTGAAGTTACGAAGACTTTGGAATATTCCTGATGTTTCTGGAAATATATTGAATTACAATTTGAGATTCTCCCAATCACTCATCTTGAATCAAAAATCAAATGAGTGGGATACAAATGGTACGTGGAGTTTACTCTTACCCGATAGTCTAAAAGGTGAAATGATTGCCAAGATCCAGGTTGTTCATGATATTAAGGCCGCTAAAAACGAATCTAGCCTTAAAGTGCGACTTCATGCGAACTCTCGATGCTCGTTTCCAGTGACAGATTTAGTCACGTGGTGCTATTTTAAATTTCCCGGCACTCCAAATATTTAGCGACAAAGCTGAAGAAGTTAAGCTTTGTTGCTATAAATGGAGTTTACAGAAGGAGGGCTATCTCTAATGGACCACACTTCTAAAATATCAAATTTTGTAGGAAAATAAGAAATACCTTGAATATTTCATAAAGGATTGAAAGATTATAAATTCAAGAAAAAGTGAATATATTCCCAGAAAATGTTGATGATACAACGTCAATCAGTTAGTTTTGTTTTCTTTTTCAGGTTAGGCATATTATTTGTAGCATTATTATTTTAATATTTTCTATGTTGATTACTTCAGCTGAATAAACGAATTTATTATTATTATACGACGAAGCGCTGATTGGTCCAGATAGAATATTGCACAGATTGCTATATAATATTTTTCACTCTGCACAATTAAAGTTTTCCATTTCTCTTCTTTCCATTGATTGTCTTGAATCTGATAAATTATTTTTCTAATTGGTAATTTGATCATTTGAACTGTAATTACAGGATATTTTTGATCAAACGGGCTATTTACTTTAAACAGAGCCACCACAATTTTTTGTACCTAGAATAAGCTCACGTTTTCTAATCCTCCATCAACACAATTCATATTAGTTACGCTGGAATAGGCTGATAGAATAAATCCACGCCCATGAATAGATTTATAGTTTTTCATGTCAACTTTCGATATTGATATTTTCAATCCCTGCAAGCAAAGCATCCATGTTCAAGCTGCTGTTTGACGCAGCAACTTGTCGCTGAATATTTTGAAGTGCCGGGAAATTTAAAATAGTGCCACGTGATCAATTTTGTCTCTGGAACGCGTGAAGTTGCACCTGTAATCTTGACTTCAGAATACTGGAACATTGCACAAAATGATGACAAAATGAGTGATTGGTATTCTTCTCACTACTTTTTACTTACTTGTACTAAGTATAAGGAAGTTTCGTGAAATCAACAAAATTCACCCATCGAGATTTTGATGGAAATATCCGTTTTGAGCATCCCTGAATCCATTTTGACTATTTTTGGCTTGATGTCGGTACGTATGTTCGTGTGTGCGTGCATGCATGCGTTCGTGCGTGCGTAAGTCGCACATCTCGGAACTGGTTGAACGTACAATGTTGGAATTTTGTATTTAAGACTGGTATAGGATCTAGTTGTGCACCTCGCATTATGGTTCCAATCGTCTCTACTGGCAGTGCACTTTTCTTGAAACATTTTTCGAATTTTTCTGATAAATCCAGAATGTTCAACAGTAGGATGTTGAAATTCAGAATTTGAACTTGATGTTGTAACCGATTGATTATTTGCTATTTTCGTATGAATCGGTCAAACCAGAAGTGCACTTCACTTGAAACTCAATTTGAATTTTCTGCATAAATCTAGGATGATCAGCCATTGCATATTGAAATTTTGTATTAAGCACTTTTATAACATCTTATTGTACATCTTGCATTATGATTGCGATCGGCTAAGCCGGAAGTGCACTCTTCTTCAGACTTTTCCATGATTTTCCGCATAAATCCAGAATGATCAGCTGTAGGATACTGGAATTTTGCATTTTTAATTGATGTAGCATCTTGATGGTCATCTTCTACTCTTGTATCAATCGGCTGAGCTGGAAGTGCACTTTACAGGGTGTAACAGGAATAAGTACAATAATTTTAACCTGCAATAGATCTCTTCAAGCCTAACAATTTTTCTTGATAACTTTTTTCTGTAAGTCTCCTGGAAATCGGGTGAAAATTCATCAAAGTTTGGTCAAAAATTTCATAGCACGCCTATGGTTAGAACTGCATGTTTCTCATTTGTTGGAAGAATGACAGCTGTCAATTCAAATGATTATTGTGAAACTCTGAACCATCATAGTCTTATCAATCAATCATTTGAAACTTAAAGAATAACAGTATTTCAATAATACACTGATATTCGTTCACCTCGATAATTCTATTTTTGTATATGTTGCAATAAAGATCAAATTTATCTCTGAAACCAACAATTTGGTATATTGGTCGTATTTGTATGTTATTGTTGAGAAATTTAATTTTTATCTAGGAATTTCACGTATATTTTCAAATAGTTGGTACATTTCTTGAACATTAGATTGTCAGCACGAGTTCATTACACTTGGATCAGCTGATTTGAATAGTCTGAATACAGCCTGTAACATATATGGGTCAGATTGTGCTGCCATCTACGATCAACTTAAAAAGTAGTTGCTGTTCTCAGCTTACTTCATTACTGTTGGCTCTCAAACATAAAGAGAAAATCATTCAACGATTTATTTAAAGTGAACGGTGAAATATGAAATGGAATGCAGTTCTAAAATAATTAATTTCATGAATAATTCAACTAAAAATATACCCGCAAAAATTGTAAGAGATTCTTCTTGAAAAACAGAAAACTTAACCTACAAATGTATCACACTGAGTTTGGAAATTGATTTTGAATATTTTTTTAAAATAAGATACAATATTCTATTTGTTCAACAGATCAATTTACGAGGCATACTCCATTGAAACGACCTGACTGTGAAGTTTGTAATAATATGAGAAAGAACTAATTCACAGCTGCTTCATTTATAAATTAATGTATTTTATTCATTTCATCTGGTATTTTACGTTCCAGGTGAACGATAAGTTCTCAATATGTCATAGTATTTTCATCATCATGTATAAGTGCACAATATTTTGACATTAAATACATGAGCATAACCACAATAATTCAATTTTTAGTGAAAAATGACATTTCTGAAATCGTTCCAAATAAATTCGCCGAACTAATCCTACACTGCCTGCGAAATCGCAGATAGAAGAGCTTGACATTTTCACAAAGTTTTAACTTTTGTGACAATAATAATTAGACAATTTTTTCCAAAATTTATTTGAAGGAATTGATCTGGAATTGATAGCTCACATATGTCGAAATCAATTGTTTCGTTGTAACCAGGGTTGTAACTGCTACTGGATCCGATGATTATGCACCTGAACGACTCGTTAAATTATAGGGGTTAAAAAATGCTAAAAAAAGAAGAGAATTCGAGAAAAAGTTATTAAGAAAAATTGTTATGCTTGACGGGTTCTATTACTGGTTAAAATTAATGTACTTATTCCTGTTACACCCTGTATATGACAGACTTTTTGAATTTTCCACATAATTTCTGAACAATCAGTCGTAGAATATTTTAATTTTGTATTAGGCACTTCTATAATATCTGGTTGTACAAAGACTTCACAACTTTTCTTGACTGTAACGAAAGCTTCGATAATATCACACTCTCGTCCCTATATACAATAGTAAAAGGTCAATGAAGGAATCTTAAACTTCAAATATAGCCTAGTAAATATCAAACTATTATACATCAGATAGTTTCATGCAAAATCAGAATGTTTCACTGGAAAGTCGTTGTTAATTTTCTTATGTCATGATTTTACACATCAAAATCTGGCTCACTCTACATCATAGTAAGTCACCACATCTCTATTGACATCCTGAAATTCTCAAATCAGGAATACTACTCGGACCCATCATTAGCTTCAGAAACTCACTGTGGTGTGTTTCAGCCAGGTTTCTTTTATCTATTTTATAATCATTGATGGGGAAGAATTCACGTTTCATTAAAGATTCCAAACATTTCCGGGAATTGATAAGGACCATCGAGCTAAAACCAGAAAATCGTTTTGTGAGTCTTGACGTTAAAAATCTGTTCACTAATGTTCCAATAAATGAAGCCAAAGAACTCTTCAAAAAGAGACTAGAAGAAGACGGAGAGCTCATGGAGCGCACAGACATTCCAGTTCCTGTTTTAATGGAACTCCTGACATGTTGTCTACAAACCTCCTACTTCCCGATTATACATCGAGCTAGAACCTGAATATCGTTTTGTGAGTTTCGACGACGAAAGTTTGTTCACCAATGATCCAATAAATAAAGCAATAGAAATCATCAAGAAGATACTAGTAGTAGACGAAGACCTTATGAAGCGCACAGACATACTAGTTACTGTTAAAACAGAACTTCTAAGATGTTATCTACAAACCTCTTACTTCCAAATGAATAATAATTTCTATCGACAAGGATTCTGTCTTCCTATCGAATTGCCATTTTCACAGTCATCGGTAATCTCTACATGGTGTTCTTTGAGAGTTTGGGCCAGCAAGCAACTCAAGCAAAGCCCAAGGCTTGGTTAAGATATGTAGATGGTACCTTAATCATTTGGAATCAAGGAGATAAAGAGTTACGATCGTTTCTAGACTATCTCAACAATTTACGAGAAAGCAGCAGTTTCACGAAGATAGTCGGAGCCAACAACTGTCTGCCGTTTCTAGATGTTTTGGTAGAGAAAGAGGGCAGTAGTATACAAACATCAGTACACCGAAAACCAGTTCATGAAGGCCGTTATTTGAATTTTGGATCAAAAATATATGTGGCAAGAACACAATAAAGAACACAAGATGAGTACAAACAGAAAGTGGAAGAGATCTTCTGCACTCTCAGAAAAAATGGTTGTGAAGAAGACTCCATAAAGTAGACTATCAAAAATTTAAGGGGGATGCCTAATTCTCATAATAGAATAAATCAATTGATATTCTTGGATTTATAAATTTCTCAATTAGTTTGACTGTGTTTCTATGATTGTTTGATCTATTTTTTCCACCAGGTCATTTTGCTATATTACATCTGACTGATTGCAGCTGGCTCGCTGGATATAAATTGTGATTCAGCACAAATACCCTCAAAAAGCAAGCATATATTGTTGTTTAGTGATCTGGGTTTTTCAGGGCTTGTCTATTAAATTCGTTATGAATGAAATAAGTGATACTATGCCAGACGAATTCGGTAGGTACAGATACATAAATTATCATTAGAATAGGATTGTATTATAAAAACCTGAGCTTTGCTATTTTTGATCGTATTAAGAAATGTATATGTAATACATCAATAAAATATATCTCAAGGATTTATAGACCAAAGCTCATATTTCATGGAAACTCCAATACTCTTCTCGAGCTCTATTAAATAGCAGGAATATAAATTTGATGGATGCTGTACATCTATCTCAACCACCATTTGATTCAAAGATGGTATATATGAGAATTTATTCTATATGAAAGTTCTCCCGATAAATTTCAAGGAAATATGTCTAGTCGTGCAATAAAAATCGAGTGAAAATCACAAAAAACTATTCAAAAAAGGATTACGTCCCGAGCTAACCCGAAAGTGTCATCCGCGCTATCTGGCAAATGACCCAAGATATATAGGTTTCCTGAAAGCAAACTTTATTTCTTCATTCTTCGATTCGGTCTGTGTCACTGTATTCTTTGCCTATTTGTTCCATGCTGGAAAAAAAATACTCTCGCTATATTATTTTATATCCGAACACGTGAAGATCAGAATCATTTTACTGGCGATATTTCAACAGCTTGCAGCAGTCTCGCAGTAGGATTTTGCATTCCAGGAGCTTCTTGAATATGAATCAATAATAAATTACAGCATACATTTTCAGAAAATTAAATAAGTGATTAAATCCTTCTGTTTCACCAGAAAAATTTGAATATGACTGACAAGAAAATAGATCAGTACTGGACATGTGATATTAGCGGGTCCAGAGTTATGCTTCGAGAACTTCGAAAAGAGAGATAGAGTGTGAGACACGCAAGCGCATGTCGTTCAAAGTAATGCAAAGCCACTATACAATTTTCCAATTTGAAAAATGAAGTCCTGAAGAGTTCAGTTATAATAACTCATGTTCTGATTTAGAATCTAGAATAATTCGCGCAAAATTCTAGGAGTGCAAATCCCGATCTTGTCACAGGATTCTGGATCTGTCCAACATGTTTATGAGCAACCTACGGTCTCAATTCAAGTCAACTGACGAATCACAAGGTCATTGGCGTATCAAGTAAGAGGCGGTAGAACTAAATTGTATGATAGATTGTTGTTGAATTCAGGATAAATATTCATCAATTCAAATATTCAAACTTCAATTTCAATTAATTTTTCGAAAGATTTAAGTTTCTAATTTGGAATTTAATTAATGTTACAGTATGGTGTATAGGAGTGGACAAATGTCATTTTCACATGATGAAAATTACTTCATCTACTGTTCTAACTCAATGCCTGTCAACGAAACAGAATATATGTGCTTTGAATAATCTCCATTGGTTGATGCACGCAGTACTACCAATTTGTTCTATTCATTTTGATTGAATTGAAGTTTTGTCAAACGTAAAATAGTTACCAAATTACAGAGAATGAATAATTTCCGTATTAATAATCCTGATAGGATTACAATACATAATTTAATTCATTTATTCTACACAAGAGAATTGGTTTCCATTATTTACAACAAAATATTTCCTATGGAAGTACAGAATATGTCCGATTATTATTTATCACATTTGAATAACCTCAAAGCTCATTACCTGTCATATGAATATTAGGTTTGATACTTTAACAAACATTGAGTTCATATAATCGGAATTGATTTGTGTTGAAATATTGAATATGGAAAACCAGTAACTGTGTAAATTGATTGCTTATTGAAAGCAAATTATTTAATTTCAATCGAGAGTGTGGAAATGGGATTACTTTTGTTACGATGCACAAAAATTGGACAAAAATCTGAGTAATAATAGATAAATGTTTTTATTTATGTTTGAAATTAGTTTTTTCAATCTTCATTGGGATTACAGGAGAATTAATATATTTGAAAGTTTTGGTGACCTACAACACATAGAAAAAATTATTCGTAATGATTCTGCGAGATGTTATTGTTACTGTAAGCTCGATTTTGATAACATGTATATTTAGCTCCTCCCACATCTAAATAAGGTTCTGTTTGGTCATTTCCATATTTCATGTCTATTTGTTTATTACTATGGTAAAATATTGTTGAATTATTGTATTGTTTTTCTAAGATTTTTAGACCATGTAGTTTTTAGCTCCGCCTACATCTTAATGTGGTGCTGATTGGTCATTTCTCTTACTGTATGTATCATCTTGGTAGTATGAGTTTTGTAATTGTTTTTGAGAATGATAGCTTTGTAATCGAAATGTACATCAATCGATAGAATAAATAGTGGAGAAAAGATTACTCCTATGTTGCATTCGATTCGCTAGCCCTATCTATCATGGTAGAAGATGGACGGAAGTACAAATTTTCCTATAAGGCTTTCTGCTCATACTTTTTGAGATAGCGGATATCAGGAGATGAAAATTTTCCGTTTCATTGAAGGAATATTTTTTTCCACTGATGTTTAAATATTGAGTTTAGTAATACCATGCCTGAATATTCTGTAGCAGGTTGTTCTGAGTTCTTTATAGCTTTGGATGACGAATCGTTGGGAAGTGCGGGAAATTATTTCCCCATCCATAAGACAAGTATTTTGTTTAACATTATTCAAAAATCCGATTTCCACTTTTGATGAATTACAGCGGCGATTCTGCGGATTCCAATTAGTGTAAGGTTTGTTCAGTTGCAAAAACATAATCATCGCATATTGATTAATCAATGAATAGAACTCATTTGTCAGCTTCACAGCCCGTGTGATTACCAGCATTGTCCTAAACACACATCATTAGCACGTAGGATCAACTATATATTATACAACATTAGTTTGTATCTCAAATTAGATCAATATTACTAACCCCCCACAAACAGTCCCAACATTGGAGCTGAAGCAGATGTTATTGAATCTTGATTCAGTTCGTTTGCATAATTGAATGAATTTCAAAAGATTTCAAAGACGTCTTGAATTTATTCCAAGAGAATTTTTGCCTGTATATTACAGTAGTTGAACTTCAAGCAGTTAATTTATGAGCCAGGTAGCGTATGTTCCACGGAGATCACAATTTCATAGATGATCAAATTAAAGTCATAACAAGTTTGGATTCTGTTGATATAATCGAATCGGCACCTAAATCCTTCATCTCCGATCTTGTAGTTATTGGAAGTCATTGAAATACTTTTCTGCAAACAAATTAGCAGAAGAAATAACAATAATTCTCAAGATCGCTACAAAAACATGAGCATTAACTATCATTACTTTCTTGTTTCATCCCTAACATTATAACACAGCAATTTAAAATTCCATTTCTATATTATGGCAGGGCATTTTTGTCAAGTTTATCAAAACAGGTCATTCCCTAAGGATTACAACCATCCAATTCTCCAGAATTGGTTAGAACGTTACTGTTCATCACGGTTATATGGCATCATAACACTTCAAAAATATTCTACCATTAATGAGCGATGAAAAATCTTAGGGAGGAATCCTAAACTTTTTTATTTCTGATGGCCGCAGTTATCTGGCATGAATTATGAAACCTGCTATGCTTTCATGAGAAGAATTCATGAATTAAGAAATTAGGGAGTAAGAGTTATTGATTGTTCTGATGACATACTTATATTCTTTCTGTCCAAGTAGTATAAGCAGGAGTCATCATATTGTGTTTTGCAGGTTTGTTTATGTACGGCATTTATATTTATGCAGGTTGATGTAACATTTGATATGAACAATCAATTGATTCATGTCACTGTTTACTGTCCATGAAGTACCGCTTCACTGGAACTGACATTTCATAACAATGATGTGGCCAATATAATTTCGAGATCATTGAGAAATATGTATGTGGAGAGTGTTATATATACAGACTGTAACTGAACCTCAGTAACAAAATTTGATGGTATATGGTATTGGACGACCTGATCATGAATCAAAAAGAATTTTGCTGAAACTCGTAAAAACAACAGTAGTTTGCAAAAATTTAGCATATATAAAATAAATGAAAAACTGTTACACAATATTCACATGCGTAATTTATTATCAGTGTAGCAATATAAATTGATTGAATAAGAATATTTTTATCAACCGCAGATTAAATAAAATTTGTACTACACAAGATATATCATAAATCTGAAGAAAAGAATTGGAAGATTATAAATTTATAAAAATTGCTCAGAATTGTCGCCGTTCACAGCAACACACAATGCAACACGTTGATGAGGCTGACGGTACAAGCTTGACAGGGATAATTGTTGTGTTCTTTTATTATTTCTGCGCTATTTTCAAAACGCTGTTGCAGTTCTTCAATACTTTTTGGCGCATCTTGGTTATCATAAACTAATGACTTTGAATGACCACAAAAATAAGAATCAAGGATATCTGGTGATCTCGAAGGCCATGGTACAGGATCAACACGCCCTATCCAACGACCTTCGTATGCAGTATCTTAATGCTCTCTCACAAATGTACTGTAGTGCGCAGGTGCACCTTCATGGAGAAACCATGCATGCTGCCGAACGTCTAGCGGAATGTCGTCTAACAATTCTGGTAGATTGTTTTGTAAAAACCCTAAATAATCATTACCGTTCGCGCAGGTAAAGTGTATTGACCAAGTAGAGTACTATTCACAATCCCAGCCCAAACTTTCAAAGTGAATTGATGCTGGAAACTACTTCCTCCAATAACATGTGGATTTTCTCGTAACCAGTAATGTGAATTGTGGAAATTATGAATACCATCTTGAATGAACAAGGGCTTATCAGAAAAAATTAAATTTTATGTGAAAATTTGGTCTTCAGCATGTTCCATCAGATTTTGAACTCTTTGGTAATGGAACGGATGATACATTAAGTTTCGAAGAATTCTCCACATAGTCATATGAGAAACTTCTTGTCCCAAGCTGCGTGAAATTCAGCGAGTACCAATTGTAGGATCAACAGCAATTATATCCGATGACATTTTCAAATTTTGTCGGTATCTTTGACTTCCTTCACCTTTACCAGGATTAGGTCGAAGAGATCCCGTATCACGAAGACGCTGTAGTAGTCTTCCAAACATTCGATGACTGGTATGCCGTCTGTCAGGATATCGTTCTGCATACAAACGCTGCGCTGCTTCCCTGTTTTGCTCCACTTCTACGTATACTATCATCATATCAGTTAGTTCTAAATTACTAAATGCAATATCCATTTCCACTTCATTTTTTTTTCTAAACTCATTAACGATAGCATCAAACACTGTTTTACGTTACAAACTTATGAACTTTTGCGGACAGAAATTAATAGGAAATTATATGATTCATTTATGTATTATGCAATATCAATTTAAATTGGGATTACTTGTTGAGTAATGGTTACGAGTTATGCTGTAATTCTGGAAGAAATTATCAATTCAGTGGCCCAAAACTGTTCATTTCATTGAATCCATCTCCCAATTTTCGAATTTTGATTCATGATCAGTACGTCCAATACTATACACCATCAAATTTTCTTACAAAGGTTCAGTTTCATCCTATATGAGCACTACAAGTTTTGTAGGCCCACGGCTGTATCTACATTATTTCGTTACTGCACTCTGTCCAGAAGTTTTGTTCTCCAGTTCGGAGTTTGTAATATCTGTTAAGAATTCCAGTTTAGTTGAATCAAAGAAGCTTTATTCACAAAAGAAATGAAATACATATATATTGTTACATAATAATAAGTCTGTTGATTATTACATTGGATAATATGTAGATCATAGAGTCTCCAAATCAAGATGTTCGAAGTTCAGGAAGTCTGTAAAAGAAAACAGAGATATAAGTAAATCATACTCAGTAAGGATCCATGACTGAAATAAAAAACACTAATATAATCCTTCTCGCAAGCGACCCTCAGAAAACAGGAGTTGGTATGAAGAACAACTTTAAAAGAGGAAAAATACCTCACTCCACGCTGCCCGCAGGCATTTGTGTGAAACTGAGCTCCGTTCCACGCTAAGCGTGAATCTGCGGAAAGACCTCGCTTCACATCCGGACTGACAGCCGTCTGATTAGCCCAGTCTAACATCAACTTGAAATTTAATTGGTCTAAGGCCGCAGCTGCTTGTGTGGTAAATAGTAGATCGACTTCATTTGATGAATTAGTGCCATTGTCCAAGAGGACTTCAAAAAATATACATTCACCGTTAAAAAAAAAAACAATGATAATTTCCCCTTCTATTTGTGTTGAGGGCAGGAAAGCTAATTTCTTCCACCATTAGTATTACTCAAAGCATTGATTATTCCGGTTTTATGATAGAGCCTATATTATGTGCTAATACGTTTTAGAGAAAGAGAGCACTTAAGCAAAATTTTACCCATCAATCACCTAATCAGGACTATACCACATTTTCAGTCGATCCGCCGGTAAGCCCTTTGATTAAGCCAAGCCAATTTTTCCGTATCTGCATAATCGAATTAGTGTTGCTTCCAATGCAAAACTATTTATTCTCCCAGCAATTATCTAGTAGGTGGATATCATCGACCATTAGCTGATAATTGATTAATTTGAGGTAACTCGTACTTGTTAGTAAAGCAGCGGATTACAGAACGATCGTTCTAAACCAGTTCAATTTTACAATATTGCGTTGTGACCATATGTTCATTGATTGGATTCCATACCGGATACTGCCAATTGGGTTCGTTTATCTACCTACGTCTTAATTAAGTAGTGGCAGGAGGATTTGGTGAGGAAATTATTTGAAAAATGATGCTTCACGAAATATCATTGAGTATTCATATTGATTTGTTATTTTATTGGCAATCTACCGGATGGGACACGAGAATACAATTCATAATTCTATTAATATATTTACTTAAACGTCATTTACAAGAATATTATAATCAAAACTTGTTATACATTGCTAAGACATCAGAATATTATTTTTTGAATGTTTAGTGCGTTATGTATGTTAACCCCAATGGAATGCTTAGAGACATCCCATGAGATCAGTGCTTTTATTATCCGAGGCATATCTCATTGAAGTCAATATATAGAAACTATATTACATAGAAAGGGACAAGAATGGAACATGTGCGCTTTCAGATAGTGGACCATAGGTCGATTTACCTTGTAACAAGTTTATCCCAATGGGCAATGTTTGCGTTTTGCGGATGCAATTTGTTCAGATACTTTTCTATTTGCACATGAATCGACCACAATCTATTTACTAAAGAGAATATTTTACTCGTTCTGATATCGCAAGATGAGATTGGCATCACTGCAACTCTTTGATATCAAACTTCATTGAAACTGGGGTTTGAAATGAGCAATACATCAATATGTAACAGATCAAAGATGAGTTCTCATTTTGAAATGCATGTTTCATATGATTTATCTATAACTTTTCAGTTGTTGCAACATTTTTTTTTTTCAGGGATTTATTATTACAATTTCAACGTGTTTTTTGAGGTCAGATGAAAATGAAGAATATGAACCTCTTTCCACATAACATTATCAATCATCAAGGAGCTGCAATGCCGATAATATGACGCGCATGATCTCTAACCCAACATTCATGCGATGGAAAATATGGTACAAAAGTTCAAGGTATCTTTGATAAATGGTCTTTCTAGAGATGTGAAGTAAGTGACTTGCTTTATACGCATGCTAAGTGGAAGATGCTCTTGTCATCACTAATGCTTTTAAGAAATTAAACTCTGGACGATAATTCACTTCAAGGAAGTAATTGAAAACATGGGCGCCGCGAGTTCTTTCAGGAAGAGCTTTTATTCACACAATATAATTTGCATGATCATGATCATACAAGAGTATTATGTTTCCTAGTTACAGCAAATAACCAGAGTAAATTCTCTGACAGAAATCACAATGACTGGACATACATCGCTTAAAATTTTGATTGAAATAGTACATTAGTCGGACATTGAACATTGAGGGCACATTGAGGGCACCACGGTAATTGAATGAGCAATAATGCCTTCGGTCAACGTACACACCTAGCGCCGGAGGCCCTCGGGAAGTACACCGTTGATCTCAAGCATTATTGTCCTTTAACCACCCTTGATACCCTAATCACTTGAATATCCAACTAGTTCATCATTGCTGTCGTAATAACACTGATTTGAGGGTAGTTGCGTAACAAATAATATCCGAAGGCATTATTTTTCTAGATATCAAACAAGTTTTCCAGTTACAGTGAGTAACTAGAGTAATTTTTCTGACAAAAATCACAATGACAGGACATACATTGCTTTTGATTGAATTAGAACAAAAGTCGGACATTAAACATTGAAGGCACCACGGGATTTAAACAGACAATAATGCCTACAGTCAACGCCAGAGACCCTCGGAAAGTACACTGTTGACCTCAAGCATTATTGTCCTTTTAACATCCGTGATACCTCAATAACTTTAATTCAAGTATGATACAGAGACATATTTGATTTCCTAACGAAAATTATAATCAATCAATTCATGCGACAAGGACAGGAACTGTTGATTTGAAATCATAGAAACCTTTTTCATGAAGTTTTTGAACGTCAATTTTAGTCCAACAATATTTCTTAGTTCACTATTGTTATATAGAAGGAGGGTGCAAGAGTTTAGATGAATGTTGCGCTCTTGTTCTCCACAGGTTGATGAAATCAAATTTATTGTACGTAATTTATTACTAATTTCGAGTTTATGTATTCATTACGTCATTTTGTTCTATAAAGTTGCCACTCTCTATTTTCAATTTATTAGAATTGAGTTTCCGATTAGAGTTGACCAATCTCTTTTCTTCAACGAACTAAATCTGATTCAATGTCAATATTATAGTTTCAGCAGAGTCCAAAAAGAAAAGTTACATGTTTTTTGTATTGGATTATCTCAAAATCATCCAAAGAATCATTGAGTATCTGATCTCTTGCAGATAACTTTTAGGTTGGGAAAGCTCTAGCCAATGGAGAAGCTTCTTCAATTCATTCCAAATATCGACGCCCATGATTGAACAATTGGATAGTTCGCATCATTAGAACATGCATTAGTCCAATTAAAACTTGCTGACGTTGAAAATTTGTTTTTTTTCAGATAAAGGTACAGATATCTACGTTTTGATGAATAGGACAGCATAAGGACGTGCAAATTCCAACATTTCCACCATGGATTCATATCCACAGTTTGTTATTCACTACAATATTCCATTATTTTTTTGGAATATAACAATCAGTTAACATGAAATTCCCAGAAAATAACATGAATGAAAAACTATTTTGTTGTCGACAGGAAGTGATGGAAAAAAAGATATTTGTTTTGACTAGACATAAGAAACAAAAATGTTAAGAAGTCTATACCTAAAACAGGAACTATAAGATAGGATAAAAATCTTCCGAAAAGTGGAGAAATTATGTTCGAAAAGTTCTATAAAATGATACAAAGACGAAAATTTGTTGTGCATTATATATTATCGATGTTGTTATAGGAAGACCTGAAACTAAGAAGTGACCTAGGGAAGGTTTGTGCCGATCATTTTAATAATCATGTTGATTTTATAGTGTCATTAACATCATCATTTCTTATTTGATTGTTGGATTATGATTCAAAATCAGTCGTCCGATGATCACATCGATGATACTGTACGGCACCAAAAGCGGTAAGCACAATCGTGCGCACGCGACTCGCCAGCACAATATCTGGCGTTTTTCTGACATATCGCTAGCTGAGCATTCACTGGCTGATCGCTGGTTAACGATTGTGCAAACCGCTCTAAGAAAAACCTCTATTCATACTGTTACGAATATTGTTTTTGGCAAGATTTCAATTCTTCTGGTAGGTTGCATTCACATTGTATCCTACCGATACGCCAAGTCTTCTCCTTCTCTTCTTACTTTATTCAGACTATGAGATATATTCCAATGGTTATGATCATCAAATGAAGAAATCAATTGATTCTTATATAGATAGATTTTAAAGTAGCAGGACTATAGGCTATGTGCAAAAAGGGCGGAATTTGAGCAAATATCAATGCGAGCGTTCATGGTGAGCACCATTGTAAGCTTTCATCTCCATTTCTCAGAATACGTCATTGAGCAATATACTTTAAAAGTAGAAATAACTGCATATGAGGAATAGAAAAACGCTTATTGTGTTTCAGGCTGTTGTATTAAGAATGATTCAAGTAAGATACAGTTTTATAGACTTCCTGTACGGAGTTATAACATCTAGAAACGAATGAATTATTGATCTATATAACAAAGATGTTTGTAATTCAATTGTGAAATTAGAAAAATTCATCATCGATTTGGGATTCATAAATTTACCTCTATCTCCAATTTGTAAGGTGTTTTAGTAATAGAAAGTTGTCGGATGCGCTCCACAATAATTTTGTTGTCAATATTGTCAGCAACATACCCTTCAACATGTTTAAAATGGCAAAAAGCCAATTTCACGCCCTTCTTCAAAGCTTCCTCGGTAAAAGGGATACAGTGTTTGATACATTCAAACCCCGTCCGCAAGATCATCGGCATCATAAATTGAGGTTATCCTGTCAATTTTAACGAGTTCAGAAGTTTTCTCCAATAGGTTTGTCATAACTGAAGAAAAGAATACCCAAACTAGATAATTTTGACGTATCTTTTACGCTATGCTCGTTTTAATATACGCACACAGCTGAATTCAAAAATATTAGGAATGAGACAATGATAAAATGGGGATTCAATCGTGTACATATCCTATAGCAATGATATTTGATGAATTACTTAAGCCTAAATGATGATTTTATCATTCCTTGAATTTCAGATCTGCAATATCATCCACACTAAAGTTATAAGGATTCAAATATAGAACGAATCGTTTCAAGATAAGCTGTGCGCTATGTGCAGCTGCTTAGAAGAGAAACACTGCGCGCTTAGCGGCGAAAGTTGGCATTTCTAGTGCACATGTACTGATATAAAATCAAAAGTCAAAAATGACAATTCGTGAATGCTACATTATCATTTGTAATAATATATCGAAAAATAGTGATGCTAGCTTTTATTGTTTACCAAAATATATATAAGCATGAGTTTATTCAAAGAGAAAAGTGGATTTCTGTCGTAAGAAAGCAAAAGTAAGTATCACAACCTTAATTTTACATTTGTAATGATGTTTCAAAAAATTAGTGCGAACGCAATATGTAAATATAATTGTAGTATAAAGTAAATATGAGAATAATGAATTTCAATAATTTTTATGGTGTTGCAACTCGAATTTTGTTATTAAATTGATTTAATAAGACAAATTTATTTATTTTTTAATGAATATACATACAGTTGGAATCCAACATCAAGACATCTAATTTGCAGTGCACATTCCATCGAGAATAAAAAGGGAGAAGAGAAACTGAGTCCTAATTTTGTATCCAGCCAATTTTCTCCGTCTTAATAGAAGCCAAAATTAAATGACGAAACAGTTTTGACAAGACACCAATGTTTCATTAAGCGTAGGCTACGGAATACTTCATTTATGGCTTCAAGTTGAAAAAATATCAAAAACCAAAGTTTTTATTCAAAAAGGGCTGCCAATACAGAAGTATCAATGAATATAAGTTCAATAAATAATATAAGCTCAATATACGAAAATGACTGTGACAGAGCACATGACAATTTAATGATAGTTGATTCGAGTACCAAAAGCACAAGTGTTATAGAATGCAAGGCTGATATTCTTGCTTATTATGATAGTGTTGAAAAAATAGTGTTTTGTAATAACATTATTGAAAAAGGTTTTAATACTTGCGGGCTTAACCCTTTGGCACAGTTTGAGGTTAAAAGCTGATAGTATGATTCATTTTTCCAAAACCCGTTCTTAATATAGGAGACATACTTATTACGTTTATGATTAATTCTGATTTCAATTCACTTTTCACTAGTTGTCACATTTGACAGAACATATAAAAGTGGCAGTGAGTTCGCCGATCAATGCCGCTAGTAGTCACCACTTTGATGTTGCACATAGCGAATAGAGAACGAGTGCACGCCTTATCTTGAGCACAGTAAGGTGTCAAAATTTTTTCGTTGGTTCAATGTATTTGATAACTTTTTTGGTGCCTAGATCTTTACAATTATTTTAGAACAAATTCTTTCAGAGACAATTCCTTGACGTCATTTTGAAGACTACTGACACATGTACTACCCAGCGAATAATTGGAGAAGTGATGTCAATTTTGGACATTTATGTGTCATCAAATAGTATCACTAAAGCAAAATCAAACTTTATGATTATTAATTAATTGGATTTGATTTGATGCATCGTCCTTACTTGTTACCAACATTATTATAGCTATGTCAAGACGACATTGGTATGAAGTCAGGGATCTTCAGAAATTGTAGACAGTGTTTATCCAATCTTTGATTTATGTGCGGAATTGAGTTTGATTCGTCCATCAGCAATTTCAGATCCAAAGGTTTTCCGCCAATATTTTGCTGGCCTAGTTGGCTGAAATTTATTCAAAACATTTCTAGCGGTAAAAAGTCGCAGCTCGATGAACATTATTATTAATGGCAAAACTGATGTGAAAAATGTCTACTCACCAAAAAACGAAGTCTCGCAAAACATGAATACTGTTTTTCTCGAACATAATAATATTCCATCAGTATTTTTTTCATTTATCAGTATGCGTTTCACGATGGGCATCAGGATAATTTATGTTCATCTAAACTACGCACCTTTTGCGTATTGCTGTTTATTAACACGGAAAATGGCGTCGGTATAAACAACTGCTCATATTACGGTAAACTCACTACTGTGTTTGTAAATCATGTTGACGTTTGCCGTGAACGGGAAACGATTTGACAAAGCTAATTATGCTCCTGCGTCCGCGATAAATCTCGATTAAATTTACCGTTGTGACTGAGCTAATAGCTCACACTTCAATAAATGTGTCTGCAGATAATTTGCTAGCTGCTCATGTGATCTATATAACTTGTCAAGTGTTGGGTTTCACTCCCGTGATTGAAATTTGCCAGTAGCAAATAAATGATAATCGACTCCCGCAAGCAGAAAAGCTGATGAAGTACACAATTTACTATGCGCATATTACAAAGATATGGGGTGATAAAGATGACGTGGGTAAAATTAGTTTTGCATTCATGATGACAGAATGGATTGGATATGAAATTTAAACAAATTACTCTTATTTTTTGCCGTTATGCAATTGTTTTTATTTATTGGTTTAAATGTTGGTACTCGTACAAGAGATATTCACAAATTTATAATTTGGAAGTGG
Organism: Dromius quadrimaculatus; assembly: GCA_963989225.1. Lineage (NCBI taxonomy): Eukaryota > Metazoa > Arthropoda > Insecta > Coleoptera > Carabidae > Dromius > Dromius quadrimaculatus. The sequence continues at coordinate 32,280,881 of OZ022328.1, read as the reverse complement.
ATTCACTCATTATCCTAGAATTCTGCTGATTGGTAGGATATTATATATTACGAAATATTCCACGACTTTTCGAAAATATTTGTACAATACAAGAGAATAGTTCTGGTATAGTTTCACTATTTTTTTCGTGAAATGGTTGAGATGACGTACAGTAGGGTTGAACAAACAGCTTGACAGCTTGGTGTGGCAATACGCCAGAATTTGGTGTCAGAGCAATTGTGCTTTGACACATTTCATAGATTTTCTGACAATGCTCAAAATATTTTGATCGTATAAAAAAGTTATTATGAGCAAGGTATGATGTAAGATCGTATAATATTACATTCTGATTCCAAAATTAATTGAAATACAATGAGAATGTTTTTTCAGTGTGACAAAAGGTTCATGACTTCATTCATCTTACCTTAAAATTGTGTGAGGAAGATGGATTATTCTCATCTGTAACAAACAAAATTTTTATTCAAAATAATAGAAACGACGCAATGAATTTGAGAACTGTTGATATAACTAAACTACTGAAAATAATTATAGGGTCAAGTTTTCTAGCAACGGTATATATTTCAGATGAGGTTTGGACTCTATCAAAAGTTTGAATATTGAAATACAGAATCTTCATCCGTTTACACTCTACATAATTGACAGTCATAATAATAATCAACCAGATGCTCAAGAATGTGGTGCAATACGTCCAAATCTAGCAGACGGAAGAAAATTTGACCCTTTAATTATTTTGAGTAGTTCATATTAGGTTTAATATTCTGTCTCATCTTAACTTTTAATTCATTTTATTATTTTCAGCTCTGGCTAAGTGTGGAAAAACTCGTGGCATGGGTGCATTATTTATGGCCCAGTTCAATAAAGCAGTGATTGTAGCGCACGGTGATTGATAATTCAATATTCCCTCCTAGGATGAAGATTCTCTCGAATACGAAAGAAACTGCGAAAAGGTCCTGAAATTAATAATAAATCAAGTTCTTAAATTTCTTGGTTCTTGTTGGTGGTGGTGGAGATTCATTTCCCGAACTTTGCACCATCTTAATCCGTTAAGCTCCCACTAAGTTGACGTCACCGAACGACTCTTGTATCACAAGTTTGTTTAGAATCAATTTTATGACCTTCGGAACTGTTGTAAAATTTATCATTGAGCACAAAATTAAAATTTATTCTTGGAAAGTTTGCGCTTCGCGTGAAATTGCTAGCATGTTAGCTTATGATTAATCGAATTACATTAAAGGCATGAAATGTTCTAAAGCCCTCCGATAAATTAACATCTTCATGCCGACAAATTAGCTCTTACGGTCATGATATCACGCTGCGCCACTAATTTTGCAATAATCGTTTCATAGTTCGTATATATATATATATATATATATATATATATATATATATATATATATATATATATATATATATATATATATATATATATATATATATATAGTCATTTCCTCTTCTACCCTTGGGGTGTAGAGGTTCCAATTATATTTCATCCGTGATTTTTTTCCACTGTTTCTTGTCTCTTGCTGCTGCATGCGCCGTTCTTGCCGTCATGTTTCTTTTTGTTAATATTTTGTTTATTTCGTCGTCCCATGTTCTACGTGGTCTGCCCCGATTCCTTTTACCTATTGTCCTTGCTTTCCAGATTTCTTTAACCTGTCTGTTATTTGGTAACCTTATTAAATGGCCAAGCCATTGTAGTTGTTTGCTCTCTATATATTGTAGGGTTGATCTTATTTCAAGCTTTTCTCTTATGACTTCATTTCTTATCCTATCGAATTTTGTCACCCCTTCTATGCTTCTCAGACATTTCATCTCGATCATCTGGATCTTGCTTTTTTGTTTTTGGTTTAAAATCCACGATTGATTCATAGTTTGTACGGAATCATTTTATCCTAGAAAAACACAATTTGTGAGGACTATCTAATTCTTCTTCATACAAATAGAGCCCTTCATACAATTGCTTATGAATATAGCTCCGCAATCTATAATTTTCCTGGAATAATAAATTGTGCTAAAACGTACCAATAAATAAATGTGAGAAATAAGCACCGGCTGAGTCATTTGAATCGATCTACCTATTCGATCGAACAGATAGATCATTTACCGCAGCCCTTATCATAACAAAAACTAATGCAGATCTTTTGTCAAGATTCGGAATACTTGGAATCCTTAATTATTGTGAAAGTACGGATAATAATACAGATATTTCCAATACTCATTATACAAAATCCGTCCCTGAGCTTTGGTGTCAAATCCCAGTGATCTATTTTTCGTATTAGTTCCTATTTTCAAAACAGCACAAAGAGAATACGAAGAGCTATTTTGTAACCTAATACCTTCAACCTATAATTTAAACTGGGAAACAAGCTTTTCAAAAATATCCTTTGTTGGATTATTGATAAAACACTAAGGTCCTCTGCATGGAGTCTTCCTCACAATATATTTCGTGAGAATTCTTACTAACTTGTGGGAAGTCTCTGGGAGTAGTAACTTAAGAGAGAAGCAAGGCAAGTAATCGTGTTCAAGGCATAAAGATGAAAGCTTTATGGGGTTGTGAGAATCCAGATGTACGTGAGATGGACTGTATATGTCCTTTTATACACTCTGGCTCTAGTTTAGGTGCTAAATCTATGTGAAATTTTTGTAATGCAAACATTCATCACAGTGCATGGGTTTTATGTTCAACATCACAAATTGTGGCTCATAGAAAGCCTAAACACGTGGAAACCAATGCTATTATAAACAGAAAACATTAACAAGTGATTGGATCCTTAAAGAACTACGTCTTGCTTTATACGTGAAATTTGAATATATATTAGATATATTGTGCTGCTTTTTCGTGAATAATATTTGTAGAATGACTTATTCCGCTATTATAGCCATTCAAATGTGGCAAGATAGTGCAAGATTGTACGAAATATTGTGTGTGATATCAAACGAAGCTGCAGGTCTATAATAAACTGTAAATAATTGTTGAATGTACTACTTCCCTGTCGCTTGACGATTAGGATCTATCGCTTGCTTCGAGACTGTCCTGTGGTAGACCACAGACGGGTGCAATTCGCGGTAACCTATGTGTGGTAGAGAATTACTTGTAATACTCGCCGGCTACTTATCAAACGATTACACGAGGAAATGCAGGTCCATATCGAAACTGTGGCTAGATGGTCAGGCAGTCGCTTGAGGTGTCAGATCTCGGCTTAGTATCCGAGACTGCTCTTGCGGCAGATTACACTCCGTAGATTCCTAAAGATGAGGTTCTTGCCACCCAATTACTTAACTGAGGATAACGGGCTCAAAAAATTAGCATAAGAAGTGTGGTAGGGTGGTGTAAAATATTCGATGATTACTCGTCAAGCGGTTATATTAGAAGATAAAAGCAGAGATTAGTCTCTGCCCATATCGAAAACGTGGGTAGATGGTAGACCACATGCCGCTACTCCGAAAGCTTATTCCTTAACTGAGAGTAACAAGCACAAAGCTGCGGAAATGATGTGTGGTGGAGTATTACATTCATGTACTGCTTGCTGGTGACTCGTCAAATGGTGACACGAGAAGATAAAAGAGGAGATTAGTCTCTGGCTATATCAAAAACGCGGGTGGATGGTAGATCTCAGGTCGCTATTTCTAAAGCTGTAGATTTCGCTACCTAATTCTTCAACTGAGGGCTACGGGTGCAAAACCGCAGCAACGATGTGTGGTAGAGTATTATAGTGTACTGCTCGCCTGTGACTCGTCAAACGGCGACACAAGTACTGAGAGGGGGGGAGTCTACAGCTGCAAAGGTGGTCCCTTCAAGTGGAGTTGGACCATCAGGGGTGATGGATTCAATAGGCAGAGGCCGCTCAGAGGTGTTAAGTTATCTTTGCGGGTGAGTCCTGAGGAGGAACCGTTGGCAACATACTAGTAACTAGCTAGATATAATGGTTGTGGCGGGAGTGACTGAGTTAAAAATCCTTGCCTATGTGCAGGGGTCTTTTGTAGTGCCGAAAGGCGGGAGATGTTTTTTACTCACCTGTACAAAGTAATAAGTAGGCATTGTGAAACCGACAAAATTCACATATCAAGATTTTGATGGACATATCTGTTTTGAGCATCCCTGAATCCATTCTGACTATTTTTGGCTTGATGCCGGTACGTATGTTCGTGCGTTCGTATGTGCGTGCGTGCGTTCGTGCGTGCGAGCGTTCGTGCGTAACTCGCAAATCTCAGAACTGGTCGAACGTATAATGTTGAAATTTTGTATTTAAGACTGGTATAGGGTCTAGTTGTGCACCTCACATTATGGTTTCAATCGACTGTATTGGAAGTGCACTTTGCTTGAAACTTTTTTCGAATTTTCCCAATAAATTCAGAATGATCAACCGTAGACTTTAAAATTCAGTATTTGAATTCGATGTTGTATCCGAATGCTTATCTGCTATTTTTGTAAGAATCGACCAGGCCAGGAGTGCATTTTACTTGGAACTTTTCTTGAATTTTTTGCATAAATCTAGAATGATCCGCCATAGCACATTGAAATTTCGTATAAAGAACTTCTATAATATCTTATTGTACATCTTGTATTATGATAGCAATTGACTAAATTAGAAGTGCACTTTACTAAAAACTATTTTCCAATTTTCCGCCAAAATGCAGAATGATCAGCCATAGGATACCGGAATTTAGCATTCAAAATTGCTGTAGCATCTTAATGGTCATCTTCTATTTTTATAACAATTGGCTGAGATGGAAGTGCACTTTATATGACAGTCTTTTTGAATTTTCCGCATAAATTCTAAACAATCAATCGTAAAATATTCAAATTTTGTATTAGGCACCTCGATGATATCTACTTGTACACCTTGCACTATGATTGCTATTGACAAAGCTGGAAGAGCACTTTATTCAAAGCATTTTTTGAATTTTCCACATAAATTCAAAAAGATTGAACGTAGATTGTAAGAATTTAGTAGTTAGGACGATTATATCGTCTAGATACTTATATCTCATTTTTATTGAGATCCACCGAGCCGGAAGTGCACTTTACCTGACAGTCTTTTGGAATTTTTCGCATCAATTCGAAACGATCAGGTGTAGAATATTGAAATTTGGTATTTCAGTCTGCTGTAGCATCTGAATGATTCCCTACTATTTTCATAACAATAGACTAAGCCGGAAGTGCACTTCACTAGGAATTTATCTATCAATTTTGTGCCTAAATTTAGATTTGTTGGTGGTCGTGGAATCTTGGAAATCAGTATTTAGGAATGTTGTAGTATAAGAATAATGGTCTACTGTTTCCATAGCAACTTTGGGAACATCTGACAAAAGGAAGTGAAGTGATGGGTGACGCAACATGTATGCTAGAACAATCCTACGAAAAAATGTGGATGAGGCTTAGCGAATTCAATCTTCACTAGGTTTCCGTTCCTGGAAGTGGAAGAACAAATCTTTGTCTCCCAAAATATATCGTACATAACAAATACAAAAACTTCAGCTTCCAAGAGAAGAATAATGTTTGAGGTACATGCTTGAATACAAGCAAGCTTGTCTAGTAGACATAGATCCTGGAGCTTATCTCCGATTTAAAAGAAGAACATCTTGAAATTATCATAGATCTGTCACAGAGATAGACAGTTGTGTATGGTTCCAACTTCGAAACGCATCTCGAAAAGTAAAGCAACAAATGGAGAGGATATATTCCAGGTTCTTAGTCAAGTATACTGCGCAGACAAAACTAGAAGTGCCTTCAAAACTTTTCCAATTAATATACAGAACAAGAACGCACGGCTTATTTGACTTCCTAAAGACAAGCCAACCAAGTTCAAAAATATTCATTCTGCATTTCAAAATAAACCAGGATCTGATTCAGCGAATTCAATAATTCAGCTTATAATTGGATTTTCCCAAACTCAATTTGGAATCCATGCTTTGTCGTTTTTCTATATTCAATTTAATATTTCATATGATGCACTCTGGCTTCTTTCCAAAGATGAACAAATTGGAATATTTAACTTTCCTATATATGAAACGAAATTGAAAACTATAAACATGTCTTCTAGCAACGATATTGTTTACTTTCTTATAAAGTACACTGTGAATTTGGAATTTAATTTGAAATATGTGATGTATAAATCCAAAGTATTGTATAAAGAAGTAGTATATTGTATTTTATGGTTTCAGGAAGTGTACTACATATAGAAGTTATCAAGATGAATATCGAAGATCCATTTGGTGTTTTCCCTCGGAATAGAATCATGGACCATTAGATATGTTATTTCAAGACCGAAAAACAAAAACAATGCATTTCAGTCATGACAAAGAATTGGAATCAGATACTGAAGAATGTAAATATGTAGCTTGAAGTATCCGTTGTTTGATGACCAAACAGTCATCTACCAATATATTTTCCGTGTTTCACATGGTTTTGTGCTTTGTTGGAAGGAAACGGAGGTGTTTGGTTCAAACTCGTTGGAATCACGTTACAAAACCATCAAACTTCCATCGTTAAATCATCAAAATACGGAAGCAGGGAACAAGAAAAAAAAATTGAATTCCCGCAAGATTCGTGTATCATAATGTAATGCTCAGAATTCAAGTCTTAAGCCTGCCAGAACAGAGGCTGTCTTGACATCCCCTTGTTTATCTGGAGCTCTAGTTTTCGTGCGCCTGACCCGGTAGCTTTTATTCATTTCAGGATATAACAGCACCCCCGCCTCTTTCCTGCCACACTTCTACTGCCTGTTTGCTTTTTTTGATAAGCACGATGCGCGATTGTTTGGTCGCGGAGGGATATTGCTTTAGAAACGGCACTCCTTGTCTTTGGAATTTAGTGTTTTGTGTTCAAATTGCACTGAAGCATCGCTGCACTTACTTAATACTGCTTTATCTCTAATTGGAGTTTTTGGAATGTTGTCACTCTTTGGAACATAGACGTGGAGTTTTGAACTTTGTCAAAGGACTACTAACATTTAAAATACATTGATATAGTTTGGCTGTAGCTCCGGTATTCATGTTATATTGAAAAATGTGTACACTCCAAGTGGTTCCATATAAGTTTCGCTAGGATCTAAGGAGTGATTATTAGGCAGGACTCTTGGTGATGATTAGGCTGCAGCCATTTCAGTTTATTTTGAGGTATAATCTTTCGCTCATCTCAGCTTTTATAGTCATACAAAGACTAGGTTCAATTCTTCTATTTGACTTCATTGTCAGGTAGGAAGCGGAAAACTATGCAAGACAATTAATTACTTTAATATCCATGTCGCAGTTTGGATTACAGGTCTTCCGATATTCTTTTAATTGATGATTGCGCATTATCTGACTTTACAGACAACGATTAACATCACACTATTCATGTGTTTCCATACTAAAAATAACTAAAAAACTCACCATCGAAGTTCATACTCACAGATGCCTCGACTGTTCTCATTTTCGAATTAAACTCACTTTGGTTGATACTACATCATCTTAATGGCTGGGTTAGATTAGTTCATCTGTCTCCTACTTCATAGCTATGAATGCCGTCGTGGCGTCCATACTAAGACGATTCCTCAATACGCGATTAGATTATGAAAAGGATTACGAATGTGATGGTGAGGATAGACGTATTAGAGTCATCTGATTGTACTCTTTTGAGGCAATCAGAGAGTATAAGAGACTGTATCTTATAGTGAATATGTGATGCTTCTTAGTACCGTCGGAAAGCGACAACTTATGCAGCTTCTTGCTACGTCCCTAGAGGAAGATCCCGTCAAGTACCGGTTGACTTTCGACCCACTCAGTGAAGAACGGACGTGGGTAGAATAGTAATATAAAAAAAGGAAGTAATAATAACTCGATCAAATGTTTGGGCGCCAGTTAGTCAAAAACTACAATCAACCAAAAGGGTTGACTAACAAACCTCTCGGGAATTAGATAACGAAGCAGTAAAGCAAATTGGTCTCCTTTCAGGATAAAATTATATTCAAACTCAAGGAACTGTACACAACAACTAAGTGAATAGTGAGGTCACATTAAATGCATGAGCAACAATATAGTACGCTACTCGAGCGAGGCTTGCATATAAATTAGCTAAAACGATTGACATTAATCAAAACGATTTCAGAGGTGTCAAATAATTATAGGGACTAGGACTACGCATAGCGACACGACCTAAGGTAATAATAGAAGTCGCTCAACTCACGTGAGGGAGACGGTGGTCGACCAACGATCCGGCGTGACGCGAACCAACTTTAATAACGTTTGACACGAGCCCTGGTGACTATAGCTAGTGACGCGTCTTAAAATCGTTACTAGTGCAGAAAAAAAATCATAAATTGTTAAAAGAGACATATGCAACTCAATTACTCGCAAGAGCTAACAATTCGAATTCTCTATTCAGGATTTGAGATTTAGTTTAACTTATTGTAATCCCTTAAACAGTGTAACATATATCAGTTGAGTTATCAGAAATTATCCATCAGCAGATTCACCAAAATATGCCACGAAAGTAATAAATAATATTTAAAAAAAAACAAAAAAAATGAGCCAATTAAACAACCAAATACAATAACATAAATATGGCTTATCTGATGTATCCTGTTTGGTTGAGGTGATGTCCAGCTTCTTCCCACAAATTATTGTCCGATTAGTTTATTCGGGACGGGCTGACCAAAATTGGAATAATGGATCCCAGTAGTAAGGATCGATGACGTCTTTTTGAAGTTTGACGACCCCTAACTAACTCCCCAACCAGGAAGTAGTAAATAGCGAGCCTGAGGTAGAAGGCGGCTCGAAGTTGTAAGACGATCCAGCTGCAGTGACTATGAAATCCGGGACTAACCCGTGGAAAATACTTCCAAAAATCGAAAATTCGTCAAAGCCCTCTTACATGGAGGCAATAAATCTAACCAACTCAAGCTTAACTTGAAATTTCAACTTAGCACAATAGCCAAAACACAAATTTTCGAACGCACTGTTAGCTGGCTCATTTACCCATCAACCGGGCGAGAGAGAACAGCAAAATACGAGTATTTATTAATTAAAAGCGTAATTAATAAACAAGAAACAAAGGAGGAGGTACCCTTATCAGCAATTGAACGAGCAGAAGAGAGATAGCGAGTAATGCTCTATTGTTAAAATATCCAACCGTATTCGCCAAACCCTATAACTATTTACTCATAATCATAGAAATAGAGCGATAAAATAGCTGTAGTTGTGAGGAAGAAATCACTAGCATAATCATTGACATAAGGAGTGAGCAACGAGAAAAAAAGTAAGGTAAATAATAATTTAAATAAGACAATAGTTCAGACGGCTTGCACGCGATGGCTCCACCAAGTAGACAAGCGGTACGTTGGGGTCATCATTAATTTGCTGCGGGGTCATAGTTGTCAATTTACAAAGATTATTGTCAAGTCGCACAAAGTGGAAACCTAACTGTAACATTCTGTAAGGGTGGGTACTTTGGGAGGGGACAATCATTTCTTCGAACTTTCCTTAAAAATTGTCAGTTCTACTCTCTTAACAAATTTACACCTACTGGGAATAGCTCTGCTTCCATCTTTCTGTTATATCAAGTGTTAGGATTTTCAATTCTATTATTATCGATTAGATCCCAGAAGAATTCAAAAGTGGAGCAATGCTCCAGAAAAACTATCATTGTTGTTCTAAGAGCCATTACCATGATGAAAATTGCAGTTATAGGTTTCGCAAAATATTTTCGTGGACTTCATTCTCTTTTTTGCCCTTTCTCTTCATCCATTGTTATATTTCGTATGTGTATATCACGCGATGAAAATTCTCAATGAATGTGTCACTTTCACGGACTGAAAATACATGTTCTTTGTTGTCTGAATAATTTGGCATTGAAAATATATTATAGGATGAGAAATTGCTTTTCTATCATCCACATTTTGTCATTGAATCATATTGTTGATGTCTCTTTGGTATTGTAGTCAATATTAGGAATAATTACTGCCTGATAAAACTCCAGTATTCAGAATATTCTGCGCGTTGAATGCCGAAAAAATGTTAGATTATTCCTTCAAAATCTGATGGTGTAGGATTTGTAGATATACTCTTATTCATTCTGCAAAAAACTACTTTTCAACTGATATATTCTATATCAAACGTCAAATGCTCAATGAAATTGCTGAGAAAAATTAAATCAAAATCAACCACCTCACTTCTGTGGTTCTTATCACGTTAAAACATTCTTATATAATATAACCGTTGTTCTTATGTTATTGAGATATTCTCAAAAAGTCGAAATATGTCGTTATATACTCGTATGTGATGAAAACGGAAAACCGCTAAAAACTATGGAGGAACGTTGCTTTCAGTCTTACGTTACTTGGTATATCCTATTTTTGCACCGGAATACTCAAAAAGCTCTCCTCTATGATTGTCTTATCACCAATTCAGAGCAATTCCCAATTTTCAAATTGCAGAGCAAGAACACATATGGTTGTTGAAATTAGGATGAATAATCTCTGTAGGTAAGTATTTTTCAACCGACATGTTGCTCCTGCTTCATTCTATTTCCCGTGGTTCAGTGTTGTGCCGAACTTGCTATATTAAAATAGTAGTTACTTCTGCTACTGCTATTTTCATTAAGCAGATAATAATAGCTGCTTTAATAATAGCAGCTACATAATAGGGGCGTCTTATTTAGCGATAACTTTCCTTAGACTTGAATTGAATGGAATCTATACCTAAATATACATTACAGGGAGTAGATTGAATGTGAGTGATAGAAGACTACTTTATTCCGCTTCATTCATTGAGATAACTATATTAGAAACAAGCTCTTCATGCATGTGCTTCTGCAATAAAATAAGTTATTATAGAAGAAATATTTTTTGAGGGCAGATTTTCATTATGGATGTTCACTGTAAAGTCCATAGTAGGGACTTCTCTCTGTTTGCCCAGTTGATCTGTGAAATAAAATAATCAATCTCATTGGCATTATGCCATAGGCTCCTGTTTGAATTCGATGTCATGCCAAACAGAAACAAAACTTTATCGAAAGTAGCCGAAAGAACAGTAAAATGGATGCGAACATAAAGCGAACTGTGAAAAGCAGTGGAAAAGACTCAGTTCAACATTAACAGTTTGACCATGTTCATATCTGTTCTGTGGTGCTATCGATTGTCGCGTTTGGCAATTTATCCCATCCGCTATGTAAAATAGCAGCTATTATTTCCAACTACTATTCGAAATAGTAGCTATTTTTCTGGCTCATAGCAGTAACCAACTGCTACGAATCATATAGCAGTTACAAAATAGCAGACTGCTCTTTGGCGACCCATCACACCGTGGTTGCTTCACACAATCAGATTCAATTCTGATATGCTTTTAAGCCTTGACGCACTCTATACTGCTATGATTATGATAGAATACACCAAAACAACAATTTACAATTTTTTCAAAATGAGCAAAATTATAGGCGTGCTTCAAGAAGAGTACATTTCTAGTGCCATCGGGCGACACGAAAGTTTCAGTGAATCTGATAAATGAGTATTTTGACCACGTAATTAATGTTGAGTAACAAATTATTACATTTTATTTTGTAATAATAAATATACTGTCACTGATCATGAAATTGGGTAGTTGAACAACGGTGCGGTTTCTTTATGAAAATGATGAAACATGCCTTTTTATTCCAAAATAAAAATGACCGATATGATTTTATTGTATGGTCGTGCTTATGGCAACGCACTTCTAGGGCAGGACGCCTTTATGAAAAAGTCCATCCAAATCGCGCATTGTTCTCATCCAAAAATTTTTCAAAAAGTTCCCAACGACTGAGGGCTACTATTTCACTACATAAACGTTCTGCCGATAGTAAACGGAGGACAGTAATTACACCCGAAGTTGAAGAAATAGTGTTGGATATTAATGAAGAGAATCCCGAAACAAGTGTTAAAGAATATCCGCTGAAGTGAGTTTCCTAGTTTGGAGAGCTCTACATTCTCAGCTTTTATATCCGTACCAATGGAATTTTATCTGTGGAATTTACACCAGATTGCCGCTTATCCAGATTTCGTTTCATATATCTTTTTTATAGATGAGGTCGGTTTTACTAAACATGGAATATTGAATTTTTATAATAATCATGTTTAGTCAAATGAGAATCCTCACGCCGTTGTCGAATCACACCATAAAGAGCAATTTAGCCTCAATATCTGGCTCGGAATTTTAGAAGACACTTTAATAGGACTAGTTGCTTTGCCCAATAGGTTAAATTGTGCCACATATCACGATTTTCTGCAAGATGAGTTATCAATGCTCTAAGAGAATGTATTGAATGATCATATGTGATTTATGCAAGATGGAGCTCCATCTCATTTTACGCTTCGTGCTAGAGAGCACTTAAACCACAGGTTCCCTGGAAGATGAATAGGAAGAGAAGGCCTCGTTCAATGGCATCCCAGGTCCCTGGAATAAGAGCCACTCGATTTTTTTGTATGGGGTTATCTTAAAAGTTTGGTCCATGCAACACCAGTACGCAATTCGAAAGAATTGCAACAAGGAATTGTGCAAAGCCGTGAAACAATTCAAAGGACGTCGGGCATTTTTGAAAGAGTAGGGGCATCATTTTTAAGAAGATGCAGAGCTTGTGTGAAGACGGGAGGAGGGCATTTTTATCATTTACAATAGAATGTTCTCATTCATTAATAAAAACAGATGAATTTTGATGATTACCGGTACTCATTTGTTTATCGCTGTTTTGGAGAACAAAATGTGAGAGTTAAATCAATTGATTTGTCTTTCAACAATTATTGAATAGTTGAAATACTTATCAGCTTCATTAGAAGTTTCGTGTCAACCAGTGGCACTAGAAATGTACTTTTCTTGAAGCACCCTATGATTTTGCGAATTTTAATATGAAACCTTTCTAATTATTGATCAGCACATCATAATGTATTTGCAATAAAATTTGTTTATCTTTTTACTCACTTGTACTAAGTACAAGAAAGTATTGTGAAACCGACAAAATTCACCCATCGAGATTTTGATGGAAATATCCGTTTCAAGCTTCCCTGAATCCATTTTGACTATTTTTGGCTTGATGTCGGTACGTATGTTCGTGCGTGCGTTCGTACGTGCGTGCGTGCGTAACTCGCAAATCTTAAAACTGGTTGAACGTATAATGTTATAATTTTGTATTTAAGAGGGTCTAGTTGTGCACCTCGCATTATGGTTCTAAGCGTCTGTTCCGGAAGTGTACTTTACTTGAAACTTTTTTTGAATTTTTCTGATAAATCCAGAATGATCAACCGTAGGATGTTGAAATTCAGGATTTGAAATTGCTGTAGCATCCAAATGATCATCTCCTATTTTTGTACCAATCGGCTGAGCCGGAAGTGCACTTCATTTAACAGACTTTTCGAATTTTCTTCCTAAATTCAAAACAATCGGTCGTAGAATATTGAAATTTTGTATTAAGCACTTCTCGTTGTATATCTTGCATTATGATTGCGATCGGCTTAGCCGGAAGTGCAGTTTACTGGCAATATTTCTCGAATTTTCCGCGTTAATCCAAAACGATTGAACTTAGAATATTAGAATTCAGTATTCAAGATAATAGTACTGTCTTCTAGATGCTTATATCCGATTTTCATTGAGATCGACTGAGCCGGCAGTGAACTATACTTGACAATCTTTTGGAATTTTTTGCATGAAGTCAGAACAATCATCTGTAGAATATTGAAATTTGGTATTTCAGTCCGCTGTAGCATCTGAATGATTGCCTACTATTTTCATAACAATAATATTAACCGGAGGTGAACTTCAGTTGTAATTTATTTTTTAATTTTGCGTATAAATTCAGGGCTGTGAGTCGTATAATCTTGGAAATCAATATTTGGGAATGTTGTAGCATGGGAATGATGACCTACTGCTCCCATAGCAACCGACTAGGCTAAAAGCGCATTTTACCTGACAGATTTTTAGAATTTTTTGGATAAATCAAGAACAATTAGCCGTGGAATGATGAGATTTTCTGTTTGATTATATATATCCAATCATGTACAAGTAAGTCACGTGATGTCCTCGTCAAATTTCTTTATTTCCAAAACCCTGTGTAGTGATGAACAGAAATGCGATTTGATACTGATATCGAATTATTTATGCCATTATTTATGAATGATTGATGAAAATACTTTTTGAATTAGTAGATGTGAGTGATTCATTGTTACAATATTTTTCTGACAGCATCTTGCAATATTCCTATAATATGTTCATGTTTCTCTTCTTCTACCCAATTTTCTTTTGTGCAGTTCAATTTCTACCAATTCTTGGCTGTTCTATTATTTACACCACTTATCTACAGGACTTGTTGATGGGTTCTGGTAATAGAATCAATATATAGTCTCCCAATACACGCGTCGGATATAATTTTTGTGATTCAGTTCTAGCTTCAGTTTCTAGTTTCTGATGAATAAATAAGAAAAGTGTTTTAGACACTTCGATAAATTCACGTTTGTAGGGAATGAACGTTTTCTCTGTTGAAGGTTTTATCGCGTGATCTTTTGGTTTCTTGTAGGGTGAATAAAATGATTCTGCTTGTAGCTCACAGGACAAGAACCTTTTGGAAATTTTTTGCTAGATTTTTTTTATGATGAGTGCGCATTATACTTCCCATCTTTCATTAATTGAGGTTTTCCGGATTTGAGGAAGTGACTCCGAGCTATTTATAAAAGATGCTCTACTTTTCTTTAAGAAATAGAACTCACAATCTTCTATATAAAATATCACATAAGATTGTCCTTTTTCTCTATGAGAATACTATCACTCAATCAATATTGCCAATTTGCGAGGAGAAGGTTAGTGTGTTTCGAGAAATACGAATTGTGTTCGAATATTAGATCAATTACTTTTCCAGTTCAACACATCCTTCAATTTCTTCCTGACAGAGTTCAGAAAGAGTAGTTAAAAGGTTTACACAATTTCCACGCTGAAATTAGTTTTCGGACAATCTGATTTTTCAGAGCAATTTAAATGGTCTAATTTTCCGTTATCGTATTTTATTACCTCGAAAAAAGAGGAGAAGCTGCTAAGTTTCGTAGCTTGAATTAATTTAGGTGGAGATTTATACATTGTGAGATGTGTTTTTCAACTATTCAGAGGTAGTAATTCTTGTCTAATTTCAGTTAATAGCCACAGACGAGGGCAACTATTATCTTTCTTTTGCAACTTGAAGAAATCTTTCCATTGCATTGTAATGACTCAAATTAACATTTGGTAAAAACTTGTATTTTCGGATATGTTCATTATGGTGTTTGCATTTGCTGTGAACGTGATAACACAGAAAATGAGGTGAGCATGATGTGATATCAGACAATAAAATGAGTCATGTTTTAATACATCCAAATTTATTTGAAATTTTGGTAATGAGGTACTTCGGTGCATTTGTTACAGAGAAAGCAACACGGGTACTGAGCGACCGTAATCATTGACACGGATGGAGTTGACTGCTCAAAGCTACATCTTGTGCTTCGACCTTGTCTTCGTCGTGACGATAATGACGGTCATTCATTTTACTACTGATGTTCACTGAACAATTGATGTACAGAAGTGGTATTCGACAAGTTTGACGTGCTACCTCATGAATGTGAATTTTAATCGGTACAGCGGGGTCATCAGAGGTATGCAAATGACATATATATCCTTCGAACAAAATAATAGCATTTTATTCATTATCGAATTGCGCTTTGCAATAATTTATTCAATTCCCAACGGCAACAAGGCTTGCGCTTGAGTGAATATAGAATTCGAGTTAGAGGAGCGACCATGCGAAATATGTGCAATTTGTAGGGCTCAATGATATGTCAAACAATGTCAAACCACAGATTCATTGATTTGCCTCCCTCATTGTGTGTGGGGAGCATATAACTACGGCACACGTGCATCTGTCCATTCACACGTTTGTTGATTTAGCGAGGAAATATATTTTTCTACTTCACTAGACGGTGTGATAATCCTAGTTACACAAATATTGGTTCGAATAATTCATGTTTGAATAATAATAATTGATAACAAATTTTGCCAAATGTACATAGAAATATGCACATATGTACAAGGAAGGCTTGATATGACACAATATGATAGGCATGAGCAAACGGAAACGTGAACTATAAATACATTAGGATAAAAATAGGAACGGAAGAAGAACAAAGGCTAACACTGAAAATGTTATTTATAAAACAAGATGAGAATAATGTCAATGAGAAAACTGATATTATAGCCTTAAGCACCATTTATATTAATATATTGAGATGATTTTTGATGTTTTCAAATTGTTTATGAATAATTTTTCTTATATTTATTTTTATTTTTATTTCGTTTAGTCTCTTGTGACTTGCATTCCTGAACATCTTGATGTGATTCTTTTTCATTGGTTGACTTCAACAATTGACTGTTGTGACTTTTTGCTTTTCCGCATTACACGGGCACTCACTTTATGTAACTTGTACTTAGCCTCTGGCTTTCATAACGGTCAGTTGTTGCCACGCTTAGTTTTCATATTTTAAAATTTTTTTATATACACATTTATTTATTCTTTTATTTTTGACTAAAAACATGTTCGTTTTTTCTTATTTTTATCACATCGACTTATAAAAGAAAACAAGATATTTATGTTAACACTACAGATGACAACATACACAAACACTAATTCTATTGTAAGTACACTGTTCATTACACCTTGTTTTGTTTTTTTCCCACATTCTCACACTATTATATAAATGTAGCACTCCTGAAGATGGTCCAGGTGGGACCGAAACTGTAGAGTAGGATATAAATAATAAACTTGTGACTGAATTTCCGTACATCGTTTTCTTCATTTCACGTAACAGTCAGCATCATCTAATACTTCCATTGAACTGCAAGGGATTGGCTGCAACAACCACTACATAACCTCAATATGCTCATAATTCCAGAGATCGTGGATACTTATGGAAACCAGGCTAAGTATCACATCAAGATGTTGCTTAACATTAATAACAAACTGATATCAGCTATCAATCAAAGAAACTTTTTACTAAGATGTAAGCACAATAATATTTTCCCAACCCACTTTTCAAATCATTTCAATTGTTTGTAAAATGTTTTACTATCTAATAACTCTTATAAAAATGAAACCACTAAGATAATTAATCGATTCAAAGCACAGACAATTAATTTAGAATTGAAAATTAGTCATTGGAAGATACAATTCCAACAAAATAAATTCCAGAATCAGTATGATACAATAAAACAAAACATTAGTTACATTCACTGGCACAAATTTCAATTATTTTTGGGAAACAAATCATACTTTATCAATAATAATATAAGACAAACACATATAAAAAAGTTTGACAACCTGTTGAAATTGAACCGTACAGTTATTAATGAGAACCTTCCGCAGGATGGCTGGTTTTGTAACATGACGAAAACTGTGTTCCCCAAACGGGTAGTTGATTTACTAGCTTCAGTGTACCTCTTGAAACAGATGAATTACCTATTTTCGAACTAATTGCAGACGTGGAATACATTATCTGTCAAACGGATGACAGCGATATTAAAAACCAACACAGAGCTCAAATTGCCAACATTATAACTAATCATATGCACAAGCTTCATCAAAACAAGAACAATAATGATATCATTAAAAAGTATAAAGAGACGAAACAATTTTTGAAGCAAAATGATGACAATTATATCATTAAAGCTGATAAATCTAACCTAACGGTTGCTATAGATAAAAATGAGTATATCAATAAGATGGATGCTTTGTTGCAGGATGACAGTACTTACACAAAAATTGATACAGATATGACTAGGAAGATTCAGAACGCTAACAATAAACTGGTGAATAATTTATTTGGTAAAGAATATATAGATGCGATAACCAAGAAAAACCTAACATCTGACAACGCAGTTTCACCTCGAATCTACGGACTTGTTAAAGTTCATAAAAATAATTTTCCTCTCCGCCCCATCGTCTCTGGTAACAATTCGCCAACAGATAAATTATTCAAATTTTTAGCACGGTTGCTCAGTGATTTGTATGACGATGAATATTACATCCGTAATTCTTTCGAATTTCATGATTTCATCACTACAGTAACCTTAGACCCGGATTACGTTCTGATTTCTTTGGACGTTGTCTCTTTCTTTACAAATGTGCCGTTGGATCTTGTTACCAAAGCTATAGGACAAAAATATAATATAATCTCCCAACGTACTGATATACCATTGAAAGAACTATTGGATTTGATCACATTTTGTTTTCAAAATTGCTACTTTCAATTTAATGATGAATTCTTCAAACAAACATCCGGCTGTGCGATGGGGAGTTCTTTGCCTCCAGTAGTAGCCAGTCTGGTGATGGATCTTGTTCTAAAGGAAGTTTTGCTTTTGGTCTCATTCAATGTTCCGTTTATTGAAAAATATGTTGATGATTTGATTACAGCTGTCCCCAAATCTAAAATGAAACTCTTACTGTTTTTAATGATTTCAATGCGCATATTCAGTTTACCGTAGAATTGGGGACAAACAATTGTTTGCCGTTTCTTGACATGTCAGTAATTAGAGACAATGATAGTAATATTACCACTATATGGTACAAAAAGCCTTCCGCTAGCACCAGGTACCTCAATTTCAGATCTAATCATCCTAAAGATCAACTTATCAATGTAGCAAGGAATCTTTTCTCCAGAGCATTACATTTAACATCTGAAATATATCATAATGAAGTAACGAATACGATAACTGTTTTACTACGTACAAATAAATATCCTGTAGGCATCATTCACGGTATTCAAAATCAAATCAACAGCAGTTTGCATGCTGGCACTGTAAATGTCTCTGGCTTTCATAACGGTCAGTTGTTGCCACGCTTAGTTTTCATATTTTAAAATTTTTTTATATATACATTTATTTATTCTTTTATTTTTGACTAAAAAAAAAGTTTGTTTTTCCTCATTTTTATTACATCGACTTATAAAAGAAAACAAAATATTTATGTTAACACTACAGATGGCAACATACACAAACACTAATTCTATTGTAAGTACACTGTTCATTACACCTTGTTTTGTTTTTTTTTTTCCCACATTCTCACACTATTGTATAAATGTAGCACTCCTGAAGATGGTCCAGGTGGGACCGAAACTGTCGAGTAGGATAGAAATAATAAACTTGTGACTGAAATCCCGTACATCGTTTTCTTCATTTCACGTAACAGTCAGCATCATCTAATAATTCCATTTATTCTTGAGCCAAAGTAATTTATAAGCTTATGCTTTCAAGAAGAGATTTTTTTCATGAATTAATCCTTTCCAATTTCTTTTGGAGCCTTTCCAATGTTGAACTAATCTTCATCAAGAGAGTAATCTGCAATCAATTAATTCACAGCAAAAGGTTACAGTCAATTGACAAAGAATACTGAGGAGGGATCAGAGTTTTGAATAAAATATTCACGAGTCGACAATCAGCTCTTGAGAAAACTTTGTTCAGAATTCCATCTGGTTATTGAGATGGACTTGTGACTAACTGTCACTTCATAGACCGCAGCTCTTTCTTTTATTACATAATCTGAAGTTGGATCTTCAGCCTGAAACAAAGTTTTCAAGAGAAACGTTTGCTATCGATTACCAGTTGGCGGTGAACCGATGAAGCGGAATACGTAGCCCATAGGAACCAGTACTCATTTTTGAAAGGTTCAGTATGATATCTGCTACGACAATCATATAAACATAAAGTAATCATTCTAAATTTCCTCCATATTTTGTGTATGAAGGGGTAGAGGAATTGCAGAGCAGTTGAAAAACATAACTGATTTTTCTAGTCCTCATGTTGTACAAGCGCTGGTGTACGAATAAAGGACCAATTTCATTCTAACTGAGATAATTTGGCATTTGACAAAGCAGAATCTGCAGAAAGAAGCTTTACATATGTGACTGGAAAAATTTCCAATTGGACCGGAACATACAAGCGGCGAAGCATAGAGGCGAGACCTCCACCATGACGCTACTGCTCTCAAGAGATATTTTATTTTTAGAAAACAAGGTTACAATATTAGGAATCTCATCATTGGAAGTTAGAAGTTGATGAAAATTGCTTGAATATTGATTTCTGATAAATGAGTTTTTAGTTCATAACTCTTTGGTAATTGAATTCTAGAGTTTAACACAGCGATTATTATTCGTGCATGCCATCTTAACAAATACGTGGAATATAGAATATGGAAACTTCCCAGAATACGGAGTATTTGAACATTGTGTGTGTATTCAATTTTACTTTTCAAGACCAATGCTGCCAAGCTCAGAAACGAAGTTCACCACAGTTTTGTCTGCATACAAAAATCACAGGCTATGCGTATTGATTCTAATAAATCTGAAGATTGTATTCGAACTTTTTTAAGTCTACGAATAGACAAGAATCTGATAATACCGCTACACTGTTGTATGTTCCAACAAGCTCTGCAACTCTTGAACTCGATAAGATACTTATAATTAATTAATTAAGAAGTAGATGTTGATCCCACTCAAAATCCAACCTTGTATCAAGAGCATCGGAAGAGTGTGTTATACGTTGAAATCTATACTCTATCAATTTTGCGAAGAAATACTAAAAAAATAAGCTAATGCGTTGGCATAGCGGAAAATATCATTTCTAGGAGTGAATAATGTTCCTGCAGTAGTCCAGTCTGCAATCAGTCCACCTGAATAAGAATTTTGGTTCTTGAGAACATGCAGTATTCCATTAAATTTCTCGTTAATGAAACAAGAACCAATCTAAAGCTTGAAATTGTTGAATTTCAGTTTATTCATGTCTAGGAACTCTATGAATATCATCATTCTTACATGTATTTGGCTACTATTTTGGAACAGGCTCCTCAAAATATGTAAATTAGGTGGAATACTTTCATCTTCATTTATTTGTATCTTGTTCCATTAACATATCTTGAGCAATACAAGAGAACTCATAGGGTATCCCGTAGCAGTATTCCTACATTTTTGACCAAGTTCTTGCAAATTTCCATTCAATCAATTTGTCAAGCAACATTTCTACTGAACTGTCCTACATATTATCAATTATTCAATTTATCTCCCTATAGTCGACGGAAATCATACCTTACGAATCCGTTGATCTAACCAATGAAAGTGTAACATGATACATTGATTAAGTAAATGCTAATCCCTACCTCTAATATCAAATCAAATCAAAAAAACTAATTAAATATATTGAAAATATTAAAGTATAACATGACACATTGAATTAATGCCTACTCTCACTTCTATTATTGAATTTCAATTGAATAGTATCCTGACGATTCATTTTGTAGAGTTTTCAGACAATAACTATAGCAGCCACAGCAATAGAAATTAATGCTATATTACACCGATTCTTTTGTGAATGTCCTGTGTTATCCTGAGTCAAATGAAGATATTCTACAATGCAGTTGAACATAAAGTTTTATAAGACCAAAATAGGCCAAAACGCGGAAAAAATCATGTTGAAGCTGTTTTGACACAGATGTAGGTTGAGGTGTCCTTAAAAAATCATATTGAAAGTGTAATATATGGACGTGGAGTTACAGAAGAGGGAGTAGTTTAAAGGTCTCGTTTTTCTGTTTTTTGTTAAAAACTACAAAACTACTGTCTTTAGCAAAATGATGTTGATATACCAAATTATTCTGAAGAAAATTTTCTACAAAAAACTTCCGAAAATTTCTTCCCCAGCATCAGAACTAGAGAAGATATGGAAAATGGAAAATGATAAGAATAATAGTTTCTTCTGTCGAAAATCAATTTTTAATGCTAGATGAACTATGCTTAGATCACGTATTGATGACTCTACTACAGGTAAGTGTAATCATGTAATATATAACGAAATAATTGTGTGTTGAGAGTATCTCAATGATGTTCATTATATGGAATTAGGTCATTGCTTTCCTCTTTTCTCGATCCAGTATTCATTTTGTTAGGTTGAAAATTTTATCCTTAGATTCAGATTTTTTTCACTAATTTGGGTATTTCTTCAGGTAAGAAGTTTTTAGAGTCTCACTTAGGTTTTTTTTTCTAGTGCTAAATTTTTGGTGAAGACAAAAAATTAGAGCTACTGGAATCAAATTGTTTGAAGCACACACATTTTGAGCTTTTTTTAATTAAATCATTTTATCTGTACCCACTGAATAATCACTTGGTAAATAAAATAATGCCCCCATCATGGACGAACATCGGTACTCGGCATTTTTGGAAGCGTTAACGAAGTCCAAATCTGACATGGCCATTTTTTTCCCAACCAGAATAGACTCAAAGCAACACTTGCTCAGACTATGTATATCTACAAGTAGGTAAGTCTACATATCGCATCTGAGAAACAGTAATCTAATAAAAACAACTTTTGATTTTCGATCCTTTGACTTTGTTGGACAAGATCCTTAGTCAAAGGATCAAAACGTCAAAGTTTCAAATAAATATACAGAATTAAAAATCAAAAGTAATTTTGATTCAATAAAATTCTGAGACATGTATAGATTATTACGATAACCTAAGTTTCTGGTTCCTTTCAATTGCTTTCTTGCCCTATAAAATGAACCACACGCTTTTCTTCCTACATCGAGTAGCTTTCATCCTCACTCATAGCATTCAACCATGCTCTAGGCCTAACTTGAAGCACTTCTTAATGAATGTGCCCCTGTAATTTTCATAGTGCGATATTGTTGTGAAATACTGGTTTTTTCGAATAACAAATAATATCAAACTCTTGTTGATCTGATTACTTTCTCATTGATACAACAGTAGCTTGGTAGTCCCCTAACATCGACTCAATGGGGCTGGGCCAGAAGAGATGATGGAATTTTCAACCCAGTTACCAAGAATGAATCTGTGGCACCAGAGTGTGTGTGGGATACAAATAGAGCCTTCATCAAAAGCAGCATCGATGATGATGATGATAATGAAAATATGGATGATGACGAGAATTGATGTACAAGATGCAGTTTCGAACACTTGTAATCTAATTTTTGAGAATAGAAACCGAATATTCTTAATTTTCCATTTCCTTACCCTCCATTAATCCTTGAGTATTGATCCTAACAAAAAAGTGTATTGAGATTTTTTTGTAGAATCCTAAGCAAAAAAAAAACCTAGATCTAGGAATAAAATCTTCAGCCTAACAACACTGACGAGCGTTGCTATAAAGGAGATACTGGATAGAGTAAGGAGAAAAGCTCTTACCTCATTCCTCATAGACGCACATTATTGTGATCCTCTCAGCACAAAATTTTTCCGTTACATATTACATGATTATACTTACTTGTAGAGCCATCAATATGTGCTCTGAATATCATTAAACCTTGATTTTCAACAATAAAAACTATTACTCTTATGATTTCTCATTTTCTACCTTTATATCTCCTCTGGTACTGATCCTAGCAAAGAAATATATCAGACATTTTTTGTAGAGAGTTTTTTCCATTCAATGTAATATATGAACATTATTTTGTTGACGACAGTAGTTTTCGAAATATTAACAAAAACCTGGGAGAAGAGACCTTCAAACTACCTTTACTTCCACCTATCAGGACCTCATATCTATGCAAAAATTGGCTACCACATGAATTTTTCTCGCTATTTTGTCCCTCGTTGCCAGGTCTAATAATTCATCTTCATGCCTTGTCTTATTTATCAGCTTGCTTGTCTTTAAACTGTAACTCATCTAAGAAAGTGATCCTTATAATCTTGTTGAATAGTGTAAAACAAGCATAACAATATCAAAGAAGTCTTGGTACTTACGTAGTTAAAGAAGAGAATCAATTCAAAATTATAATAACGATGATCCAATTGGATCCGATTGAAAACTGTTTTGATGCTACGAGTGTCGTTGTTGTAGATATAACAAATACGTGAGTAAACCTGTTCTAGACTAGATATTGTATACATAAATTATTTCTGATTATATTAAAACGCATTCAAATGGAGTCCACGACAAAGGCGAGCCATTAATTTCATAAACTTTTTGTAAACCCTTTTTGAAGGGCAATTTTCATTAAAACCTACATACAAGTTTATATCTATCAAATAACGTTTTGCATACTCTATTACCCCCGAAGGCTTTTATTTCAATTTACCAACGAAAGGAAGCATTGAATAATTTTCCAATCTAGAAAATTTATAACAGAAGGAAATTCTAATTTATGAATAATTGACATTATTTTAATCGCCGTTGTTCCTTTATTCTAAACTGCATACTTTAGCAGCTATAAAATTTTCATGATTGCTTGAACTGAAAGTGGAATAATAAATGTAGGTTCAATCAGTAACGCCACTAGGCAATCGGAATGACATGATCAATTTTGCCAACATAACATATTCATAAACTTATGGCCAAAATGAACACTGAAGTAGCCAACAATGTGAAATGTAGAATACGTCGTAATATATGATTAAGTATTCCATCAAAACGTCAATCTTTCTAGTGGCAAACAAGTTGATGATTGATGATGATGACATTTTATAATTCTGTTTAAAGTCGTTAGTTTGAAGGGACTGTCATCTCGAACAAATTTATGGAACAATGTCGTTTGATTTACAAGTAACGCATACAAAATATTCCGGTCTCCTTGAATAGTGAATATAATGGAGGATGTTGCTTTCCTATAAGAATCAAGAGGAAGACTGGAATTTCTTCGTATATGAGAGTATTCAAATTTAATTATCATGAAAGTCGGCACTAGTGGCTCAGTGTGTATAAGCAGCGCTTAAGTGACCTTTTTCGCTGTCCGCTGGTGCTGTGGGTTCGAATCCCACCCGGGGCATGGTTGTTTGTGTGCGTTATTGAATACATTATAATAACTATATATATATATATATATATATATATATATATATATATATATATATATATATATATATATATATATATATATATATATATATATATATATATATATATATATATATATATATATATATATATATATATATATATATATATATATATATATATATATATATATATATATATATATATATATATGGGAAGTTAAACTAAAATGGATTAATAAAGTATTCAGGGCTATAAGTTAGATAAAACTTGATAAGTCATCAAGATATTATTATTATTATTATTAATTATCATTAAAATAAAATGAAATAGGAATTGAACGGTTTTTGTAATGGTCAACTACTTGTTCCTTCTTCAAAGACATTTCAAATTGGAAAAATTTCGAAGTTATCCCTGCTTTTAGTCGGGAATACTAATATGATTTCCAGAAAACTAATCAGAAAACAGAGAGAGAATGACATCATGAGATCTTGGATTGATTTCTGTTTAAAGTTCTTTGATGGTATCCAGTAGAATTTATCACTGTCAAAGAAGAATATTGTATTAGAAGCTTTTTAGAACTGGATCGAATCCGAGTTCTTGGGTAACTAACTAGATATTATAATATGACTTTAAAGTTGAATGTTAGTTAAATTCTAGAGTATGTTGAGCTTTGTTAACAAAGCCAACTCCTGCACCACAATTGAGTCAAATAGTCCGTGAAGTTTTTGCGTCCTAGCCACAAACCTCAGTCTCTTTGTTCAACTTACCCTTCTGAGCGGTCTTTCAATGTTTTTCGGAGTATCCTACTGCGGCTAACCACAAACCACCCACATCACATAAGGCGTGAAAGCAAATTGAGTCTGTTGAGCTTTACCGCTGTTAACGTCTCGGAGAAAACAATGAAAATAATTTTGTAAGTGTCTCAAATCCTGCGGGAGATAGAAAAATGTAAGATGTCTATAAATGGGGATAAAAATTTTGGTTCATATATTTTCAATACAATTCATATTGGAATTGAAATTTCAAAATGAATGAATTTCAACGAGAGCAATTATCGAGCAAAATCAATGAACAGATTCAGTGAATGTAATTATTCTCATTCTCTGTAACGCTTTCCGTTCATTCAATTCCTTTTGTCGTATTATATCCAAATTCTCAGTCGTGCAAATTAATTTTTGATGTATTTCTATACCGCCAAATTCGCTCATGAATTGAAAATAACAAAATTTCATTTGCTGTTTGTTAATTGACGTGAGTTTCCAATTATCGAGAAGTTTTATTCTACGTAATTAAAACCATGATGAGTAGAGTCGTGGATTCCAGTGATTGTAATCAAGTTATTGATGGAATTTTCAAGTGATGAGTATTTAATCATTAAGTAATTGCATCTAAAATTAATGGTTACTTTAATTACATCAAATAGTGTATACATAGTTGTTCTGATATAGGGTACTCATTGAAGTTTAATTTTTCAACATGGAACATTGAAATGAATGTTTGCATGTCATGATTATTATACACAAAACAGTAATTGCACTATTAATATTTGATATAGCAATCTTATTGTTAACCAATTGAGGTATCTTCAGAAAAATCTTATAAAAATGTCAATGTGCTACTCGTAAGCAATGTTCAATGAACTGTAATTTTTTATTATTCAAGTATCATTCATGACGATTTTTCAGATCCACCTCACTCGGCAGTACAGATCTAATTTGCATAGGAGAGTAACCTTATTTGATCCCTGTTAGGTCGATATGATAAGTTTAATTCAGGAGCGTCCCATTGAATATTGAATTGCGTGAATATGCAACAATGTTACACATCTAGTCACACGACCTCAATGCAATCAGTTGCACGTTAGAAGCTCCCCGGCTTAAAATGCTACTGTAATAGATTATCAATCTTGGGCATTTCTACAGAGCATTTCTTGGTTTGAGATTCTACAATATACGCACCATGATCAACAACACTCAAATTAAGATTCTTCCTCTTGTAAACATTCTTTTTTATCCACAACAAATAGAGTTGGTGGCCAGGATGAGCCTCATGAATTATTTGCGATTGCTTCTTTTTGAATATGAAGGGTAGAAGAACTGAACACTATTTTCCAACATTTGTATTCGATGAGTCTAGAGATTATTGAGATTTCTGAAATATGATTGTTTGATTGATACTTCAGTTTCTGGAGTTGAGAGCATTTCCAGACTCATGATCTGGTTTTGTATTAAGGAACATACTATTTTGAACATTCTGTCAAAGCTTTATAAAATAACGAAATCATTGCTATGATATTGCTCAAATTCTGTGTGGAGTTCAACGCTGGAACCTCTCAAGATGATATATATGCAAATAATATTCAGCAAAAAGAATACAAATATAACTACAAATGTGGACAAGCATTTCCAAACTTATGAATGTATAGCAACCTCACAAGCAAGACGAAGTTTCTAACGTACAAATATACTCTCTCAATTGGTAGGATGAGAGCAAGGATACAGCAATGGAAGTGCTTTTGAAATTGAGTTGTTCTTTCATCCGCTTGAGTCGACCGACTCGCAGAATTGGTTGTGCTGGTGGAGTACCGTATCGTGACATGTTCTATAATCCATTCCGCGATGTTGAGACATTGAAGTTTGGCAAGAATCCTGCTCGTGTTAATAAACTTCCAGTCTGTTGTGCATTCTAAAATGTACTCGACTTCAAACCGCATCGAAAGATGGTGAAGATGTGTAGCTACCTAATTTATATCCTGTTTATATTTGAAAGTATAAGCACAGTATCTTAGGACATATTCCAGCTCTTTCATGGTGTTAACGGTTCCTGATCAAATGTCTCCAAATTTTTGGATTATTTTAGGTCTCTTCTTTTGAAGTAGTAGAGCTCTTCTCCTGGAGGGTTCTATATATCTTTTCCACAGTTCCACGTTCTAAACTAATCCCTGACTACTGTCATCTTATAAATTATTATATATTCAATAAATTTGATACATGCAATAATATCGCAGATGGTTCTAGTCAAGAGGAGATTGCAGGTATATATTTGTGGGACAGTCCTCTCATCAATCACTCTTGGGAAACTCGTCATATCTGAGCTACTTTTCAGGTTAATAATTTCCTAGCAGCATTTTGTATCAATCGTTTCCTATTTTATCATCTTTTGAAATACAACGCTAATCATTTGTTTCTGTTTCAATATTATTTACATTTAGATTAAGTTGAAATTTGTGATAGGAATGAAGATAGTATATCAGCGGGAGAGAACAATAGTCAATTTGATCTGCTGCATGAACAATAGGATGAGATAGTGTCACTCTATTGACGAACCTCGTTGGAAGCATTGTAGATCACACTCTAATTCTAAATTCAGCGTGAGCAATGCAAACCTAAAATTAGTCAACATTGTGTAGGCTATGGGTTACTAGTACAGAATTCTGTTATTATTGTGATTCAACTCACGTGTATATCTGTATGATTATATTATTGTTGCTGTGATATACAGCATGATTTATATCTACGGACCAAATATTAAATATTAATAACAGAGAGATGATGTCATTTGGAGCAAAAATGATCATTGAACCTACTTTCAATTCTACTATGGTTTAAATTGTATTTTTGTTAATTAAAAGAGAAGTGAGAAAAACTGTGCAACACTCGTACAATAACCAATAAGATATGAGCTGTTTCCTTGAATATCGAAAGCAACTTCAACAAAAACGAAACAAGCGATTGAATTCAACGTAATACAAAGCTGAAGAGTTGAAATTATTCTGGTAGGATCAATAGGACCAATTAAATTCGATGAATCTCCACTATACTTCAAAACCCAAGCATAGTTCTTTATCAAGACATGGAAATTATTTGCTTCGAATGAGCTTCATCAAGATCCACATGTATTCTGCAATTCATTACATATAAAACAGATAGTTCTGACCCTATATTTAGACAACTGAACAGCTGTCGTTGTAATTAACTATATTGATATTTTTCAGTGCTCATTTCTAGGAAGTTTTCTATAGATATGTGATTGAATACAACAACAGATACGTTTACATTAGAATAGCGTGATTTTTTGATCTACTACCAAACTCGAAACTATTTATTTGTAATAATTACACTTAGAAGTCGTGTTTAAGATCAAAGACTAGAAACATAAAAATAGTATCAAGGAAACTACAAACTTATACACTTGCGCTAGTAGGAACTAGAGAGTTTTTGTTTACATGCTGAATATACTTGCTTCATTTTGTTTTTAGAATGACATCCGCATTCCCATGAGCAATGCAATTTGCTTTACGTCAGTAACGGAAATACAGAGAGTAGTAAAACTCAGTACTAAGTTTCGGACAAAACTTGCATCATCTAAGATATTACAAAAGATGAATAGCTGAAAGAAATAAAACAAGAACTGTACTTAAATTTCAGATGTAACGTGGACACAGAATAATCGAAAGTCTGTTATCTGAGATTATCATGGAAAAGGGGTAGAAAGGAATGGTACAATTATGCACATGATCAAATACTCATCAAGCTCTTTTATAGTAATTAAGGTATCAAGGGTGTTAAAAAGACAATAATGCCTAAAGTCAACGGTGTACTTTCCGAGGGCCTCTGGTCCGAGATGTGTACGTTGACCGTGGGCATTGTCGTCCGTTCAGCTACTGTGGTGCCTTTAATGTTTGATGTCCGACTTTAGTACTATTTCAATCACAATTTTTAGCAATGTATGTCCTGTCATTGTGCTTTTCTGTCAGAGAAATAACTCTAGTTACTTGCTGTAACTGGGAAACTTGTTTGTTATTCTTCAAAAAAATCGGTTGTCTGTAAAGTCGGTTTACTGACGATAGTTGAACGTGACAACGTCATAAGAAAATACTGATGAAATGGTTGCATTTTTCAGAAGAAAAAAACCCGCCTCAATGTGTTTGATAAAGGAGAAAACTGTTCCCTTTGACGACTGGCTGGTCCAACCTGTCATTTCAGACACGTTGTTATGATATGTGGAATATTTAACATTTATGTTCTGATTTTTTGAAATCATAGCTACGCTCGATAATTATTTTGATCGAATAGTAAAGCCATTGATTTTTTACTCATCGTGCAATAGTTCTGTTAACTTATTGTTATAGTTTTCTCAATTATAGCATAACCCACTATCGCTGCACCTAGCGGACCGATGCTATTCATTTTAGTGATGAAAGCACGAATATTCGACAATATATCACTAAACATATATTTAATATCGAAAGAATCATTACCTTCATCGCCGCAATTATCGTTGCTATAAACAATTGACACCACATTCACTTTTCACTGCACTTCATACTTGACGAAGACATGTAATAGTTATTTACATTACAAGATGCGAAAGTATACTTTTTTGTGTGAGGTTGTATTTGAATGGCCGAGGTGAAGCCGAAGCCGTTCCAAAACTCCGAACACCTGAAATGTATTAAATTTTTTCTGCTACTGTTCTATATTGATATTAATATTTAATAATGACTATTATATTCGAAATAATGTTATGAAGGCTGTTTTACCTGTTCGAAATTATCCATAGCAACGGTTTATTCACAATGTTATCTGTCATCAGCGCCTCTCACAGATTTTGAATTTCAACATTTTAGTGAAACTTGCATTCTACCGATTTAAAATGTTGACAGAAAATGAAAATGTTATTCAAAAGGCAGCTAACAATGCATGTGCCTCACTTCTTGCGGATGAATCCAAAGAAAGGTACAATCAAACATACAGCATGTTTTCTGAATGGCTTGCTGATAAAAACGTTACTCGAATTGACGGAAATGTAATGCTTCGGGTGCCGATATTTTGGATTTAAAGAGCGGATAAAAGTCTTTTTCGTAAAGTAGTAAAATGGAAATTTCTAAAAAGATGTTACATGAAATTCACATTAATATTTCCTCAAATAAAGAAACAGTGACAAATATGAATTTTGACGTAATTCAAAATGATAAAAATCTCCCAATACAAAGTAAAGAAGTTATTAATTCAAATAATATTCCTACCATAACTTTTTCCTGTTGTTCAATTTGCATAATTACTTAAAACCAATAAATACATACAATTAAATCAAATAGATTGGATAATAGTTATTTACATAATTAGTTATGAAAAGTGCCATATTGTTTGACGAAACGAAATATTTGCCAAAACGAGCGGAGCGAGTTTTGCAAATTACGTGAGTCAAACAATATGGCTTTTCATAACGTATTCTGTACAAAATTTTATCTAATTCCGTCAGAATAATTTTAACTGTACTTTTCAATGAGAACATCTCTCACGTCACATCACCAAATCCAGATGACTGTGATTCCTGACCATCTATTGTTACTACAGAAACAAGAGTTCACTGAAATAAACAAATATCGAATTTTCCGAAAACGTCAAAATAATTTTTTTAAATGTGCTCAAGCAGTAATATCCTGGGTGATATAGTACCCTTTAATATTAAAGACTCTGCCAAAGCTGCATACTGTGAATAATAAATCATTCTTTTAATTGTACGCAGATAAGTATAATTGATAAGCTCTGAAACATGGCCAGTTACGTAAAGTCATTACGTAACTACTTTATGCTACTTTATGCAACTGTTGCATTGCAGTTATGAAAAATGGGACGTTGCATAACGTCAGAAATTGATGTAAAGTTTGACTTTTCAAAACGGAATTAGATAAAATCATATTATTGTTATAAACTAATCATTTATTCGATTAAATAATGAAATTTTCAATATATCTGCATTTTTCAAACTTTTACTTTCTGGTCCTGGCCCCGGAAGTATTACTTCCGTAGCTAGCAACGCATAGCAACGAGGTAACATGAAGGTTTGCTTTCGTTATCGTTCGAGTTGCCAGGGCTACAAAGCTCACTCATTTATACAGTAGCAGAAAAATGTATTATTGTATAACAGCTGTCCACAGAAAGGAGAGAGACAGATTTCGAACGCTGCCAAACGCGGAGCCCGATTGTGCCTCTTTGTCGCTTGTTCCGCACTCTCACTTGCACTTCAAGCCTTAAATGGAACGCCTCAGAGCGAGGTAACGCCGCATGAGTCATGTTTTTTCGTGCGTGCAGGCGGCTCCATCAAATTATAAGACGTTGTCACGTCAATAATGCCCTTGGACATTATTCTGAAAAATAACGCCTTTGGGTATCATTTGTTACGTGATTATTCTGAAATCAGTATTATTATAACAACAATAATAAACTAGCCGGGCATTATAGTAATTCAGGTATCAAGGGTGTTAGAAGGACAATAATGCCTGAGGTCAACAGTGTACTTTCCGAGGGCCTCTGGCCCGAGGTGTGTACGTTGACCTTAGGCATTATTGTCTGTTCAACTCCCGTGAAGCCTTCAATGTTTAAGGTCCGACTTTTGTTGTATTTCAATCAAAATTTTCAGCAATGTATGTCCTGTCATTGTGATTTCTGTCAGAGAAATTATTTTAGCTACTTGCTGTTACTAGGAAACTTGTTTGTTCACATAATGCCCTCGGGTATTATTTGCTACGTAATTACTTTGAAATCAGTGTTATTATGACAACAATAATAAACTAGTCGAACATTAACATATTATTGGCTGTGTGTGTGACGACAATGTCCTCTATAACCCAGTTTTCCCGGATCTGTTAGTATGACCATAATTTTTAATTGTGCATATAAGTTTTTTGAAGAAGAATTGAGAACTTAGTGATTGTTGGGAGATATTGAAATTGAAAAACAGTTCATTTTGCATCTGCTAAGGTCAGGTAACTCAATATGCTTAAAACGATAAGTAGGATAAGCATAATAATGAAGATCATTTAGAAGTTTCTAAGAGTATTTCATATGAAAATTAGAAAAAGTGGCTAATATTTAGTACTGAATAATAAAATAGTCCATCAAAAGAGCCAGTACTAATGCCTATTTTGTGCACTACTCACGCTGCAGTTGATTCAGCTATTCGCACCATGTAATTCGCACCCTACCAATATATAATATATTACTCAAGACACACTTTTGGTGGTAATACAGCCTGACACATTTTGCATTGGTAATGTAATTCATGATCAGTATATTCTCTTAAGTAATTATTCACACAGTCTTTGATGGATAGTCGTTGATCAAATTAGTTGATGGTCTTGAATTTTTTTTAAAATATACCAGTTAATTCTATTGATTCTTATTTGAATTATAGAGTACAAAATATATTGATGGAGATAGTTACAGATTGCATGCCCAGGGCTAAACAAGGGCCACTGTCAATAGAATCTTGAATTATTCCTATATTCGTTTCACAATCGTCTTTTTCTCACATCAATAGATTATCGCAGGAAATTATTTTGTCTTATTTTTCTTCAGACACTGTTATACCAGCTATTAAGTAGAGCATTTAGTGTGGAGGCAATTTTAATGCTTAATGAATTGATCACGTGATCCTTTCAATATACAGTGATCAATAATGATTGTCTGTCACGTGACCAGCAGAAGCTCGCATTATGATCAAAACTATCTTCATGGAATAAAGTAAGTATGAATTCATTTATTTTGATATCTACGTTACCGACATTTCAAGAACACAGTGGCGTATATCTCGCATATTTTATGACAGATTTATCCATAATCTGATTCAAAAGACAAGAAAGTAAATAGCTGTATTATTGAGGGATTATTGAAAATTTATTATCATTTTACCAAATTATCAGGTTAGAATAGTGTTTTCAGAGGAACTGTCATCTGTCATTTAGAGCTCACTATCTCAAGCAGGCAGCAAAGAAAAAATCAGAACAAGGCGGCACTCTGTACTACGATTAAAATATTTTGGATCATGTATGGACCAAATCCAATTGTGAGGTAGGCATTAGGACCAAATTCATGAAGAGAACGGGAAGCGGAATAATACAGAAAATTATTTGAGAACAAGTTTTATGCCTTTTGTTTGTACTCTAGCTATTTTTCACGTATTTTGGAATTGTGGTGTAGAAGTATTTACAGCTATCAAGATCAGTAGGTGAACACATTATGAAAACGCTATTCAATGTTTGTTCAATCATTGATAAAGGGTGAGAGATAATTCATTGAGAAAAAATCGAAGTGGACACTCATAAAATATTGACTTATTCATAAAAGTATGAAGACACTTAACATTGAGTAACATTCAAATCATAGTCTACAGCAATAATAAGCGATCGTGTTGAACCAATTTGATTGTTAAATACAAATACATCCAAAATTATCGCACTACTATTAGAATTCACGTGCATTGGTGCGTTATGGTACAAAATAAGTCACATTGGGTGATAAACGCTCCTGCACATCCAATCTGACGCTTCAAGTCCTAATTTTTTACAAACTTACTGATTATTTTAATCAAGGATCGCTCTTCTGGCCCTCGTTTTCTGTTATTTATTACAAAACTGAACAGCTTCAAGAAGAATGGACTACATCAAATGTATTTTAGATGTGCACGACGTCGAAGGCATAGGAACAAAGAGGCAAAAATTGTCATGAGAGTACTAAAGCTTTTCTGTCGAGAATGTTTCATTTCAGAGAAAAAATCCTTCAAATGTTACTATATGAGAAGATTCTTCAGCAAAACATCTTGAACATTCGAAATAGTGTATGAGCCATTAGAAACTATTACAGTTCCCTCTATGGCCATTATATTTTATTTTAACTCTTTTGGAATTTGATTGCTTCTTGCACTAACGTATATATATATATATATATATATATATATATATATATATATATATATATATATATATATATATATATATATATATATATATATATATATATATATATATATATATATATATATATATATATATATTATATATATATAATTTCGTAAGCATGACAAAAGCCACAAAATTGGATCAGAACATGCTTTCTCATACAAATTTAGAATTAATTTTCATTATATTGGTCACACGGTCCAGCTTTGATTTCAACATTATTAAACTTCAAATATACATACTTATCAAACTTCTTGAAGGCATGAAAAACAAAATGAAGCACTGGAATCTACGACTATCTGACGGTCTAAAAATACAAGGAAATACTGTGAAATCAACAAAATTCACATATCGAGATTTTGATTGGATATATCCGTTTCGAGCATCCCTGAATCCATTTTGACTATTTTTGGCTTGATGTCGGTACATATGTACGTATGTATGTGTGTATGGGCGTAATTCGCAAATCTCAGAGTTCGTCAAACGTATAATGCTGAAATTTTGTATAATAGACTGGTATAGGATCTAGGATCATGATGTGCACTTCGCATTATGATTGCAATCGTCTGTACTGGAAGTGTCCTTCACCTGATACTCTTTTTGAATTTTTCGCATGAATCTAGAATGATCAGCCGTAGGATACTGGAATTCAGTATTTGGAATTGCTGTAGCATCTAAATGATCATCTCCTATTTTTGTCCCAATCGACTAAGCCGGAAGTGCACCTCATATTACAGACTTTTCGAATTTTTCTTATAAATTTAAAATAATCAGTCGCAGAATATTGAGATTTCGTATAAGGCACTTTAATAGCATCTGGTTCTACAACTTGCATTATGATTGTGATCGGCTAAGCCAGAAGTGCAGTTTATTCGAAACATTTTTTAATTTTCCGCATAAATCCAAAACGATTGAACGTAGAATATAAGAATACAGTATTCAAGATGATAGTCTAGATGCTCATATCCTATTTTCATTGAGATCGACTGAGTTGAAAGTGCATTAAATTTGACGATCTTGGAATTTTGCGCATAAATTCAGAACTGTTAGCTGTAGAGTCCTGGAAATCAGTATTTAGGAATGTTGTAGCTCAAGAATGATTACATACTGTTTCCATAGCAATCGACTAGCCGTGGAATGATGGGATGTTGTGTTTGATCATATATATCCAATGATGTACAAGTAAGTCACGTGATGTTCACGTCAGATTTCTCGAATAATAAGATATGGCACAATATGAGAATAAGGGATATGATTAGCATAAGACCAAATCGATCCCAGCTAGGGAGTTTCCTCAAACAAGTTTTATACGTTCCTATAATTTCAACAAAGCTTCTACTATGCCAGAAAATTCACTTCTCTAGAAACTTCCATTTCATATTAAAACTTTGAACGATAATAAAAAGCAGTAGTTTACTTGAATTTAAGATTGAAATTAATAGCTGATAGCAAACTGAGGTTCTGAATTTTCTGTTAGAAATTACTTGTCTACTCGTCCTCTATTGAGATCAAAATATACTCCAAAGATAGCGTTGTTAAAATATATCAAGAACTTATGAAATCAGCTACCTAGACGTTGCAAAACCTTGAGATCTGTCTTTGAAGTTAGAATTTCAATATAGTGTGTTGAAATGTATGTTGAATTTTCATCTAGAGTCCATGTATGTTTACGATAAATCCAAATTTTTCTCATCAACTTCTATGCTTGCAACCACGCACAGAGTCATAGGTGCTCATGTCTTCTAAACAAAATCATTTCCTGTTACGTGAGAAGTTTTCCGACGAGAATTTATTTCATGAAGACTTTCCTCAGACAAATAAATTTCAGCTAACTGCGTCATACAAAAATTATATTTTCAAACTTCTGTGAAATCTGTACTTTTTTTTGAAGTTCATTTACTTGACATATTTATAGAGTAATACTACAGTTGCTACATGAAAATTTTTCTCAAGCACTGTTTGAAATTTGAGACGTCTATCTTCAGAGGTTATTCTCAAGGAATTGTAATAATCTTCGTGTACTGTAATAAGAGAAATAATACGAAAAAAATAATTGGATCCAGTATCTGATAATATCTTTTCCTGCACTCCAACTATATATACTGAATTGAATTCATCGTCTATTTCCCCCTTTAGATGAGAAGGCAACAAAAGTAAGTATTGGTGATAGACTTACGTTGAGAAAAACCACTGAAGATCAACCGCTATTTGGGAATAATGTATTACCAATCGCAACGCTGCTCCGCAACTAATTTCTACAGACAACCTCTTAGTCGAGCTTCAGTTTAGTTGGGAACTATTTGATTGATTCACAATCACTGAATCATTCTCAAAAGTTTTAGAATATCATTATACTTCAATAATTGTACAAAATGGTTTTTATCCATGAATTCATTGCAGCTTGAGTTACAGCATTTTGATTTGGAAATGAGTTTTCTAGCATGTTCACTGATACTATATTAAACCCTAGTCATTAATAAATTCTATCAATTACACCTTTCACCCATTTTTGAGTGTGAAACAGAGATTATGCTGTGTGATTTTCTAGGCTCATGTATTAATCCATAAATGCACTTGCAAGCCTTTGATCAATGTGAAGTTTTATTATTCAAGGAAAGCGAATCGGTGGCTGGTTGCGATGTTTTGGTGAACGATGTAAATCTGTTCATTTGAAAAGTGTGAAGTTGCGGAGTGGAGAGATCATTAAGAAAAATTTAATGATATACTTGTGGACTGCTACAAAAGATTAGCGACTTAAAATCATTAACTAGAAGGTTGTACTGCCAATGCCATTAGCAATTTCGAGGACAATACCATCGTCATGAATTTCTATCATTCACAATAAAGTATCCTCAATTCAATTTTGTTCAGCTTCGACAATATTTTGAAAACTGGCCGTCAATTGAAGAAGTTTCAATATATCTTGCAATTGAGCTGACAAAATCATTCATATTCTGTGGAAACGTCAAAAATAATACGTCACGTCTATACGTGCAATGTTAACTTCTACCTACTGACAGCCATATTGTTTCTGCTAACAGCGCCGCCAACGGATCCTGTACGTCCCAATTGGTATGAAATCTTCAGAATATAATTCTTATTCGCTCATGAAATTCTTGATTATTAAGCTTAGAAATTATTGATAAAAGAAAAATTATATCCCGAAAGATTCTGGAATTCAATTAAAGTTTGCCTGTTTACAGTAAAAAATTATTTGTCAGTTTTTCTGATGATTGAGTTTCTAATTGGAATCTGTCAGAATATTTGAGTAAATCCGGCATTCGAAATTGATTTTGTTTTGCATGTAAATAATACCAATACATGAAATTTCGTATCTTCAATTCAAAAACAGAGTTTATTTAATATATAAAGCTATAATGCCCCAAAAAAAGTAATTTATAAAAAAAAATACTAGATATTCCTGTTGTTCGTAAGCTGTACAACATATATGTACTAAAGCAGGAAATATTTCCAATAATATTTTCATATAATTTTTCTTTGTTATAATCATATTTTACCAGTATACATAATATATATGGTAAGAAGAGATACATATAGAGTATATCACAAAAAGTGGAGCATAGGAGTTTATTATGGGATTCTCAACAACCTTAAATATATGGTAGACGTCTGCAGCTTTTCCTCATTCTTCCTTTTGTATTTGACACTATCTGCTAGCCTATTCAAGAACTTGAGTATTGGTAATCATCAAAATGATACATATTTGAATGATCTGCAGGTCTTCTCAATGATAACATTTCTTATACAAGTTTGTATTCTGACTTTTTCATTTAAACTAGAATTCAAATATTGTCGAGCTCAAAATGATATTGGAGTAATATCTGAATCATACATTCAGAAATGCTGAACTATTCTGGCTGAAATTGTGGAGTTTTGATGCAGAAATTCTTCACATTTTGAGTTTGAAATAGAATATCAGCTATTCGAAAACTTTGAATGAGGAAGTTCTACATTTCCACTTCAGTAATAACATTAGGTGTTCAACAAACTTTTTTTCCAAATTTGGTGATGTCACAAGAACTGTGATGTTCGACACTTCTGACAACATAAGATTGAAGTATTTCGGTCTATAACCAGAAGCCAATCGAGGCACTTGAGCAGATACTTGAAAGATAATCAATATAGCCCCTCTGGGTACAAATTATGAGCGACGAACGATGTCTAACCAAGATAGCATATTAAGCTTATTACCTTTTTTTTTATTATTTTTAACATTTTCATGAACGATATCATGGATAATACATATTTGCCTCACGAGGTGATCTACAGTACATGAAATAAATCTAGAATAACCAAGAGAAAGAGGATGGTAAAAGGTTCAACTCGTATTTGCTTATGAAAAAGATGACATTAACTGGATACGTTGACGAAATAAGCATCCTTGGGCTTCATGGCGACTCGAATGTGGTTTCATATCATTTTGAATACATGAAATGAATTGAATCAATCTAGGATAATTAAAAATGAGTACTGAGACTAGTGATACTACATACCGTAAATGGAAAATAGATGTCTACATTGAACGCTTACCTGAAACAAAAAAATATTTGAATTAAGAGATTGTATCATCAAGGGAAATGGAAAAATATCGATAAGCAAATGGTTATTGATTCAGATTATCTTCTATCATTTTTGTCTTATTTCACAAGAATTTCCTGCAATATTTATTCAATAATTTGCTATTATTTATTGATGTGTTATTACTTCAATCTGAAAATTTTCACTGGAGAAACATATTATAACAAAGTAAGCACTCAGTAAAATAAATCTCGTAAAAAAGCAAAAAAGACTGTTTTAATTACTTTGCAAGATATTTCTCAACTTGGGAGTATGGACAAAAAAGAATATTACACACGGAGTAAATGGGAGAAGACATTAAATTGATGGTTTACGAGTTTTGAAGTGCTGGCTTCAATCCAAGTTTATCTAAGAAATATTATACAGAGAAGTCATCTGCGTGCTGCCTTTAATCAACTTTGAGAACGGTGCTCTAAACATTTTTGAAAATCGTTATCTGACGACTGCTGTATAGGTACCTTTCTTTAGAAATATCTTGATAGTTTCCATATTTTTTTGCGCGTGGAAAAGGGATCGATTTTGACGATCATAGATAGTTACATTCTTAATTAAAGCCTCTATTTACTTCCATTTTTTTCATAAAGAGCAATAAGCGTCTTTTTTCTCTCTAGTACATCAACGTTCTGAAGATGTCTATACATTCATTGACTTGCCCAGCTATCGCTAGAGGCACTGCGGGCATATTTTAAACCGGAAATGGAAAATAATGTCAGGTAACGTCTCTCTGAAGCCTAGATTAAACATTAATACATGGATGCGACATTTCAAATTTGCTTTATTCGTTTCTATTTTTGACAGGGATTCCGCACTTTAAACATTGGAAATTAGATTTTGAGAGGATTAACACTAAGGGAGATACTTTTCTCGCCTACTGCGGGGGTCATTCATTTCATTCCGAACTAATCGCAATGAAATTGTGATAAACCTTTTAGCCTGCTCGTGAATTTATTGTGTATGCAAAGATGATCCATAAGAGTCATTATTTTGTCGGGTACATCATAAAATGTATTCTCAAGGATTGGTTTGACTTATTCATCAATAAATTCTTCTATCATTATTCTCATGAATCCATCAACTATTATTTGGATCAAGAGGTGATACTAATTCCTCTATTCGTTTTCATATCTTACTACATGAACTGCATTTTGTAATCAATGTTTTGATACAATACATCTCATTGGTCCATAGTCTTTGAGCTGAATTTAGGTTGGAAGTTTTATTTGCTCCCTAATTTTAATCGAAATGTGATGTGTGACTGGGAAAAACTGATGACATTGGTACGAATTTCAGTTATTTTTTGCTAGACAATTATTTCAAAACCAACTCGAGCTTGCGAAATGTCAAATACACAATTAGTACCTTGTTTGGCAAATAATAGACAGTTGGAACAAAGGTAAAGCTAATAAGGGCAATGATATACAAATCAACATTGTGTTCATGTTTTTGCTGCTGTTTTTTGTTAGTCTACTTGTTATACGCAATTATTCTGAACGAAAATTCTGTCTGAAGCTTGAAAACTGTTTTTGTTTAAAGGACAGAACTGATGTCCATGCAAGACATGTACAGAGTCACATGCTAGGTTTGCTTGTCGGTATTTGAGAAATATTTTCACCATTGACTAATTGATCAAAATGTTATGTCATTTATCATCATTTGAGCTACGTGAAGGATACGTAGCTAGAATAAAACAAATATCCTTCCCTTCACGATTTATTATTACACTAATTTCAGAAGCTGAGCTTTCATCATCAGAGTACAATATTTTGAACACAACAACTTATATTTATAGTTAATGAGGTTATATATATATATATATATATATATATATATATATATATATATATATATATATATATATATATATATATATATATATATATATATATATATATATATATATATATATATATATATATATATATATCTAATCTAATCTATTATGTGTGCTCCGGTATAGGGACTCCCGTGGGCCCCTTTTCAGAGTGTGGTATAAGTGTAAGTGTGCCTAAGCTAAGTTAATGTTTGTGTCATGTGTCCAAGGTAGATCATCTTACAGTACGGAGACTGCGCGACGATGTCCTTGTAGCTCGGCTTTTCGTGAGAGACTGACACTTGTTGTGCAACTGTAGTACAGCTACTCATCCAGAGGTGCCACTGCTGTCGCTTACGCGACAGACTGACACTCACGTCTGCCGGAAGTTACTTTCGAAGAAGTGTGTTGAGAGTTTGGGTGTACCTAAGGGGGAGGAAACGGAAGAACTCCGAGAAAACCCCCGCACACGGCACGAAACACATGGAGCCACCGGGAATAGAACCCGGGACCTCAGTGGTGTCAGGCGACAGTGTTACTACTGAGCCAGGCCGCGGCCCTATACATATATATATATATATATATATATATATATATATATATATATATATATATATATATATATATATATATATATATATATATATATATATATATATATATATATATATATATATATATATATATATATATATATATATATATATATATAGACAAAAACTGAACAGTGGACCAATCAGGAGTAGATGTTTTGAGTAGGTGAAGTCATGAACTGAAGGGTTTCACAAAAATCTGGAAGCTTAGGATCTAAGAATTTTAAATGAACTTCAGTAAAGGATTATTCGAAGGGGACAGATCAACACTAAACTAGGGTCACATCATCATGAGATCATGAGTGAGGCCATGAATTTGAAGAAAGAAATTTGGAATTAGTTCATGATTGTCAAGATAATAGGAGATTAAACATATTAGTAGTAAACGTTATGAAAAACCACACTGATAAATTATCGAATTCTGACCTGTCTCACTTGGATAATCCTTTACTAAAGCTCATTCCAAATTCATAGATCCTAAGCTTTCAGATTTTTGTGAAGCTCTCTACTTCGTGACTCCACCTACTCAAAACATCTACTCCTGATTGGTTGACTGTTTAGTTACAGTTTTCAGATATATCGCATTATTAACTATGAATAGAAGTTGTTATGTTTGAAATATTTTACTCTGATGATGAAAGCTCGGATTTTAGAATGTACATTAGTGTAATAATAGATTGTGAATAAAATTATATTCATCTTATTGATGTCATGTCATGCTAGATTCCCAGTAAATTGACTTCATTACTGTCCATAATTATGGATCCTGGATATATCGACATGAATCTAATATGTTTTAGGTGGAGGGTAACAGCAATAACAGTGGTTTATAATGTGACCCAACTTACATAAGGTATTACACACGAAATGAGACCAAATTCAATTAAGTGTTACACCCTGCTAACAGCACTTTACATTGCGTGCTTCAGTTCTGTTGTTCGCATGTATATATGAATATGTGTGTTATAAACTCCTCATGGATTCATAGGCTGTTCTGCACTCTGCTCATAATTCTTGAATAAATCAATCCTTAGGTTTCAATTTATTTATGCAGTCAGCCACACTATCATTGATCAACTCCTTGGATTTATTGACTTTGTCAACGTATAATTTTTTTTTGTCATTGATTCAATTTTATCTGTCAACGCTCCTTCTAATGTTGTTGGTATGCTGTATTTTTGTCTTTGTGTGTTGTATTATGACAAATTTCTGGCTGTTTTTTTGTAAGATATAACTATTTTAGTAGACTGTGTCCTATTCGTAGTCTGGTTATTATAGTTAGATTTTTCCTGTCTTCTAAATCTATCCATTGTTGGGTGACTCCTTTTATTTGCCATAGTTTGTTGTTAGTTTGGGCTCTTCATTGTTCGTCTTACTTTTCTTTTAATTTTTTTTTTATTATTT
This sequence comes from Dromius quadrimaculatus, assembly GCA_963989225.1. Lineage (NCBI taxonomy): Eukaryota > Metazoa > Arthropoda > Insecta > Coleoptera > Carabidae > Dromius > Dromius quadrimaculatus. Next base: position 32,237,941 of record OZ022328.1, on the reverse strand, counting down.
GTCCAAGGTCTTGAGCTATTACTGTTACATCTTTAATTCCTTCCAACGTTGCTTCTTTTGCTGCTTGGTCCACTTTTTCAATAAATTCTTCATGATTGAGACAAATATAATGTACCTAATAATGACAGCAGCTTCTTTCAAGTTACTCGATACGTAATGCTTTACAAGAGCTGTGTGAAAATCTGGAATATGTAATCAATGATCAACTAGAAGACCAGTTGAGCTATCATGAAACATAGCGATATTGAAGTTGGAATATAATTCTTAAGAAATACATCAAGTTGAGGAGATTGCACGAGTATATCTAAAGTATTTTTGAAGTTATGTTGATGTACACATACGATATGTTGAGTTAAGTAACTAAATGAATGGATATTCATGAATAATATCAATTGAAACTCAAGCTTGCTGCAGAAAAAATGTAATGATATTCTAGAACAATAATAAAAGATACATCGAGTGCTCTATAAGTCTATATATCAACCAAATATCATCAATAATCAATCTGATAGCACACTCTTCATCAAAAGTGCTATTCTGTGTAAATTGCTTGATTTTTTGTCTCGTACACGTTTCTGTAGGTACCTAACGATTTCTTTATGAGATTCTCATCATTAGAATAAAAATACATTATTTTATTGTATCAAAAATTTCATATACCTATTGATGTCTGCGTGAATCTAGTAATCCAGTTATTTCTATTATTATTCAACGATCTCACGTATATTGTGAGATAGAGTGATTTCCGTGTATGGAAAGCGGAACACTTAATAAGTAAATCAAACCTTTGTCGAATGTTCCAAATCTCATTATGAATGATGTGATGGGTCTTATACCCGTGCGACAGAGTAATAATTTTATTCTAAGCTAATGTTGGTCTCTTATCGATTCAGGTTGCGTGACAAATGACATAAGAGTAACGTGAAAAATACATCATATTGCTGTGAAAATCTACGCCTTTGTGTGACGTGGAAACTAAAATTCAACCAGCATGAATTAAGCATATAAGAATGGCAACCATTGAAAAAGAAAACAAAAGCAAACACAGATAATGGAAAAACGAGTTGAGAAGAATAGAGCCTGTGCTGCAAATCGTACGAGAAATTCTCAAATTGCGTTTTATGGAAATGAATGTTTCTTTATGATTATCATTCCGCGCAGTGTACAACGTAACAATGTCCTCTTGATGCATTGCAGCAGTGTGTTTCGAAAATATTTGCTTGTACAACTTTTAGGAGTTCACACACTTTTGTAAGCACTTAAACAAATTAATCGAGGCTAAAATTAATGAGTTTTCTACTAGAAGTTTTGTTAGACTCATCAAAAGTCAAACACTTGTGAAATTAGGTTAATTTCATCTGCTGGATTCAATACATGCGAATGGAAATGGCAATAGAAATGAATGAAAAGCTCAAAGAATTAAATCGGCAATCTGCTGGATATATGTCGCGCCAAACGATAATACTTGAATATAATATTAGACTAGAAGCCAGCGCTTGCCAAACAAACGTTATAGTAATTAAGGTATCAAAGATTTCAAAAAGACAATAATGCCTGAGGTCAACAGTGTACTTTTCGAGGGCCTCTGGCACGAGGTGTGTACGTTGACCGTAGGCATTATTGCCTGTTTAACTTCCGTGGTGCCTCCAATGTTTGATGTTCGACTTTTTTGTACTTCAATCAAAATTTTCAGCAATATATGTCCTGTTATTGTGATTTCTGTCAGAAAAATTACTCTAGTTACTTGCTGTAACTAGGAAACTTGTTTGGGGCATTATTTGATACGTGATTACCCTGAAATCAGTGTTATTATGACAACAATGATGAACTAGTTGGACATTATAGTAATTAAAGTATCAAGGGAGTAAAAAGGACAATAAGGCCTGAGGCCAACAGTGTACTTGCCGAGGGCCTCTGGCCCGGGGTGTTACGTTGATCGTTCAACTCTTGTGGAACCTTCAATGTTCAATGTTCGACTAATGTACTAATTCAATCAAAATTGTTGGCCATGTAAATCCTGTCGTCTTGATTTCTGTTAGAGAGATCACTCTAATTACTTGCTGGAGTTAGGGAACGTGATATTCTTGTTTATTTTTTCGCGAAATAATACTCTCGGATATTATCTGTTACCTAATTACCCTTGAATCAATAACATTATGACAACAATAATAAACTAGTCGGACATTAGATTATTCTATTCATTTAAGGTTTTCTGTATTTCGACTTTTTTGTCACTAATCCATTACATTAGGTAAGATAAGTTGTTTTTTCTATGTTATTCACATTGTTATTGCTCATATACAGTCTATTGGTTTTATATCTGTGAGGTAGTTTATCAGGTTGTTGATGTTGATTAGGTTGTAATACAGTGCTTCCTTCGTATATGTGGGATTTGATGTCTTTGGCTGTGTACTACGTATTAAGGACATTCTTCAATTATGTGTCTGTCGGCAATGGTCTTCGAGCAGTTGTCACAGGTGATTGGTTCAGTTTTCTTGATTATATGTTCATGTGTATATTTATGTATCTAATTCGTAATATACTGGTCACAATTTGGTCTTTCCTTTCTGTGGGGATCGGTCATTTTCCAGAATCTTGTTTTCCCATTCCAATATATTTGCCATTCTTCTTTTATGTTTAGGTTTGCTATGAAATTTATATCTTTGTTTTGAATTTTTATGATTTTGTGGTTGCTTTCCTTGCTTCTGCGTCAACTTAGTCATTTTCTTTTATATTGATGAGGGATGGTGACCACACAAGTTCTATCAATATATTAAGGTTCCTCCTATTAGATTCTATGTTTTCTTGTAATTTTTGTGTAGAATGATATGTTGTGTTCATATTTGTTTTGTCTTGGAGTGGACTGAGTGAGTATATATTTTTTGTTTTTGTTACAGTTTTCGGATATTTCTTCAGGTGAGTGAATGATTTTGAATGCGGCTCCGCTATCATTGTTGATGCGAGATCCTTCGGAAAAGATTTCGTAGTGATGTTTGTATTCTTTCTGATGTTTTTTTTTTATCAGATTCTGGTAGAGCTCTTTGGATGTGTAATTTTTAATCTACAGGGTAGTATTGAGTGGATTGATTTAATTTGTATTACTTCTAATGATGTTTGAAGGAAGTGAAGGTCAGAGATAGTCAGGAAGGATCCACGGATCTCCTCATGTTGGACTGAAATCCAAAATTGTGCAGCGCAATTTGGTGATTCTTCACTACATTTTTTTCAGACTTTGTTTCGTTTTTTATATTTGTTGATTATTTACTGTATTTGATCTTAGTTTCCTTTCCTCTTAAAATGTTGAGTTAATTTTTTTGGTAGGAGAGCTTACGATTTTTCAGTTATTTATGTATCTAGTGCGCGAAATTATACTTTGGTGCTTAGGATTGAATAAATTATTCGGAAGCTCCAAAGAAATTTTGTGCACGCATTGCATACAACATTTTTTTTCATAAACATTAAAAAATGATGGAAAAAAATATTAAAATCATATTAGAATACAAAAATTAGTGATTTTTCATGAAAAATTGCTCAGTTTTTCCTATTTCCGTTGATACAAAGGAGTCAAAATAAATATTGATTTCGAAAAGCTTCATAAACATAATTTCCTTCGTGCGTCGCGCTAAGTATGTTTATTTCATTATCATATTTTATTTATAGGACGAACACTGAAGTTATTTCCAGCCAAATCGGAAGCACACGATCCAGTGTGTAATCCACGCCAAAAGAACAAAGAGAGAATATTTACTACAATTCAAAGGAAGAACAGTCATACACAAACCATTCATTATGTAAACAAAATTCTTGTCTTGTTGTTGGACACCTAATCCAATTTTTAGCGCGTTTCTAATGCTACAGATCTGCAGTCTTTGTTGTTATATTATATTTGATCTTTGAATGAAACAAAAGTTAAAATTGTCAAACAGTGCTGCATGACTTTTGGGAAAAGCAGAAATCAATGGTTTGTTGTAGGGTGATAATTCTGGTACAGTATGAATCAAACAGTTTTATGTTCAAGCAATCAATTCTCTTGTTTGTCAGAACATTTTGGAAAGTCATTTGTTAACATGATATTGATAAAAATAATGAGCAATCTTTTATTTGATAGTGCTGGAATGATACTCAATGATTTTTTATTCTCTAGTTCAACAAAATCTCCTTCAACTTTTGTGAATTGACATTACAACCAATCATTATTATATACAATCAAAAGGAGTGACAATAAAAATCCTTTCATGTCGCTCTTGGGCGCCTATGGTTATAACCAAATATAAAAGTGCTGCACATGTCACACAAAGTTTGAATATTCCAGTAATTTAACACAGTAGTCGAGGACAATGCTATTTTGTTATGTTGTTTCCATTGAAATAGGTTACGCATTTGATAGCAGTTGATGCATGAATATAGAAAGTTTCACTAGAAAATTGTATGAAGACTCTAATTGTGAAATACTGCGATTGTTATTATGAAATGAATTCTGTTTTATTTGAATGCAAAAAGCTACTACTATGCTATGTGTCATATGACAATTTGTCTTCCTCAAATTGTTAGTTATTTATTCAATTGGACAGAGAGATAACAGCTTTATTGTGTGGTATACATAATTATGCACTGAATATCGAGAATCACTGAAACACACTACGATAAATCATGGAATAGTCAGTAGTGGTTTGATGTGTCGTTCGTTAATTGAAGTTGCACGAACATTATGTTGAAATCAAAGTAAAACTCTTTTCATGATAAATTGCAGTGACTCATCCTCAATGATCAATATTTCCAAGTTTATCTCAGAGAACGGTTGTTTTGGAAATTGATATTCTGAAAACTGTAAGTGATATTACAATCAATGATATATCATTTGATAGATCCTGGAAGAGGTTATCGATCAGCGTTCGTTTCATTCAGAATACATAAGAGGTTTCGAAGACGTTGGGCTTGACGACATGCCACGAATAAAATGCAGGTTTCAAAATCAGTAACAGCCTAGAAATCGCGCAATTACGGATGCAAAAAAAATCAGAGACGTCGGTCCAATCACATAAATCTAACAAACAGGGCAACGCTCAAGGGGTCCGCAGCAACATTCGGAGGCATGCGGAATCGCCGATTACTGAGTCTTAAGATGTACAGTTGATGTTACGAACAATGATGGGATCAAGTATGCTTGTGTTCTACGAGTTCTTCAATATCAACATAGTAGTCAACCAATTGACGATGTTTTTATTGTCCTGAGGTGATAGATGAATATTGACAACAAAAACTGGAGTTTTCAGGATACATGGAACTATTACATCACACAAAGCTATGAAATCAAATTCAGACGTTAAAGCTTGATTTTCAAAATCGACTTGGCCGTTTTGCCACTTCTGCCATTCGTTGTGTTGTTAAATTATTGTTCTTATAGCTTGTCACGGTACAACGTGCAGTATCGTTCATAAATGCCATTTGACATGGAATAAATTATCTTTTCGTATTTGTTGATCGCAATGGCAATGTCTTTGAGGACGAATGCAAAAAAAAAAGAGAGAAAATGTTATAGATTTTCATGACAGATGCATTGCTATTAACATAAAAGTTATATGAATGTTTTTTATGATTGATTGAGTACGAACGGCGAACGAAAATAGGCGAAACGTAAGATCAACGGGAGCTTATTCTATAAATAGTTATATGCCCCAAGCTAGCAAGCTAGAAAGCCTTGAAGAAATCATTAGGAAACCAATTCTTCTAGATCTTGTAATTCTGGCCATGGCTAACATCCTTTTGAAATTCTCGGATTTCCAGGTACCGTTTTTCCTGCTTTTCAGGTCCGAAATTTCGAAATTTAGGGTCATTCCCTGAAACGCCTATGAAAACCGAACCATCACTGCTAAATGAAGAAGAGATGTATCAATTGAGAGATACAGACATGCAAATTCTAGAAAACGTTTACAAAGGAACATTTGGTCACTTCTGATAGCGTTAGAAAGCAAAAAATCTGACGTGAACATCACGTGACTTACTTGTATATCATTTGATATATACACAAATACATTCAATAAAGTTTTCTGTCACTTCAGATTATACGCCTAGTGCGTATCCTCAGTGGATCCGCTCTATCGGTTAAATTTTACATCTACGAGGTGTGCCGTCAAAAACGTCAATCTATCAAATGTCATTTTTGTATGTCATATTATTCAATAATCATTCACTTAGAAGTTGTTGTGTTGGTGGATGTACTGACACTAAAAGAAACAGCCCAGAACTGATTTTTATAGATATCTGAGAAGAGATTATGAAGCGAGACAAAGAGAAATGTGAATAACAGCAGTAAAACGAGTGTGATTTTATGCAATAATCTATGAAAATGTATTTAATATCATTCAATTCTCAGTATTAACCATCTTTAAGGGAAGTTGAATATTATAATTGTGAAGAAACACAATAAATACTACTTTAGATAATTTTCTCAATTGACTGAACAGTCACATAAATTTGTCTCAGAATCCTTTACTGAAAGCACCAAATTTTTGCCTAATATTTTTCCTTCTCAAAATTCAAGAATTGTTTTAAAGATTAACAAGATGAGAGAATCTTCTTCCCCCAAGGATTTCGCTCAAATTCTGTACGTATATGACTAATTATTAATCTAACTGTAATTGATTACCTCCAGATGAGTCACATAAACAATGAAAAATAATAATGACTATAGTTGATTGGTTTCTTTTAGAATATTTTTGTCTACAAATGTTGTCATAAATTGGGAATAGAGATGGTACGTCATGGATTTCATTTTGATTTCAAAGCAGATTGACATATTTCAAAACATTGACATCACACCTCGAAGTTGTGTTTTTTGAATAATATGCAGCGCTTCCGTCGAAATTTAAAGGTACGCAACAGGCCTTTTATTATTATATTCTCAATGATATTTTGACATTTACAATGTCAAACAGAATCAAAAAATTGACAACAGATTATCATTGCCTACCTCATCATCTCAATTGAACTGATTATTTTATACAGCAAATTCCGAATGTCTGTTATACTTATAAACTGCACTTCCGGCTCAGCCGATTGATACAAAAATAGTAGATAACTACAAAAAGTTTAAAAACTAAATTCCAATATACTATGGCTGATCATTTTAGATTCATGCAAAAAATTAGGAAAAAGTTTTGGGTGAAGTGCACTCCTGGCTCTGCCGATTCATACGAGAATAGCAAATAACCATTCTGATACAACATCAAGTTCAAATATTGGATTCCAACATCTCACGGTTGATTATTCTGGATTTATTAGAAAAACTCGGAAAAAAGTTTCAAGTAAAGTGCACTTCCGGTACAGACGATTGGAATCATAATGCAAGGTGCACAACTAAGCCCTATATCAGCCTTGAATACAAGATTTCAAAATTATACGTCCATCAGTTTTGAGATTTGCGAGTTACGAACGAACGAACGCACGAACGAACGCACATACGTACCGATATCAAGTCGAAAATAGTCAAAATGGACTCAGGGATGCTCAAAGCGGATATTCCCATCAGAATCTCGATAAGTGAATTTTGTTGGTTGCACAATACTTCCTTGGACATCCTTAGTACAAGTAAGTAAAAATGTACAGAATTTGAAATTTTTGAAGACAGTTTCTCGAAAATCACATTTCTTTGTGACCAAAACAAGTAACGGTCATTCAAGGCATCTGTCAACGAGTAATCGAACGTGACAAAAAGTTGTCTGTGGTCGTATAGATAGTATCATCGATCTTGTAAGTGCAAAATTCAAATATCACTGAGAATGTTGCCCTCGCTTTGTTTCTGGAGGTGTCGTAAAAAGTGATGGTGCAAAGATGGGTTGTCCTGAAGACACTGAAAGATGGGACGCTTTTCAAGAACTGCTTTATTTTTTGGTGGGAAGTGGAGAGTGCAAGTTCCCGCTTAGGGACATTCATGATTTCATAAGAAGCAGTGCGAAGAAAAAAGATGTGACTGGATCTTAAAGAAAAATTGGTCAACCACTTTGGCTACCGAATCTTCATCACCGAAATACGACAGATGGTATGAGGAAAATGTAGCCTCCGAGATCGACGTGTAACGCTGAAAAGGCTGCCCAAATCATTGAGGAGGATATTCGGACCTGCGCATACGATTCAGAGAAATACCCTCCCACCGAAGAGCAATTTTAACAGTCAGATCTTCAACCGAATACGTTGACTCTTCTCAATAGGATTATCTCAACTGAGTCGGAAGATAACAGCAGGGCATCCGCCAAGATTGAAGAGTTTGGGCAGGCCATTATCTCAGCCTGTCGGCCGCAGTCATTCATAACAAGAGTCTTGTTGGTAGTAGGCGTGTATGCCCACTGACACTATGGATCGTGGCAGCTGGTTAATTTGTTTTATCATGTAGGGTTTTCTGTGTCGTACAGCGATACGAGTATAGAGCTAAACACCACTGTAAAGGACTCATCCAAAACGCCCTCGGATGAATGGGCCTCAGACGAAGAGCTTGTGCAAAGATGAGCATCACTTTAACGAAGAGCACCTTGACATTGAATTCGTTTGATTTTTCTTTGATCAAAAAGACGTGAATAGACGGATGACGACTGGTTTAACAATATATGAGGGGGGTGCTAGGATGATAACGGTACCTCTTATATCACTTTAATAGTTTCCTCAAGGTTCAAACCTAATATTACTAGGTTAATAGCTTTTTGTGTCCTTACTTTGAATGGTAAAGAATCAAAACGGTAACGACAATAGAACGGCAACGGCAAATTTATAAATTGAGTCTGATTTCGTGGATTTGTGTCCACGCTATGAAATATTTTCTGAATTTCATCTTCCAGTGAAATACTATTTCCAATTTTGATCAAATTGTAAATTCTTCACGAATATCTATCGTCATTCAGATTAATGTAAGTACTTTTCTACTATTCCAGGAAGATAGCGTTATTTTGATTGCGGCTGTTATATCGTTTAATTGAGTTGAGAGAGCATTTATATTGTTTAAAGGTCAGTTAGGAAATTGAAGTGGTCCTTGTGCATTTGAAATCTGTCCTTCGAGATGTTTCTCATACAAATCAAGTTATGTGTAATAGACTGTTAAGATCGTACAACCAGGAATAACTGATTCCAATTGATCATTTATGCTGAATAGATTTGCTTAGACTTTGAGTATCTAATATCATGTAATCGAAATTCCCAAAAAGCTAGTTATACGTGGAAAGATTTAGTTTTATGAAAGCTCAGAAAACTGAGGAAAAATATATTCTACGGGCTGTTGTTTTTAATTTTTCTATATTTTTATAAAAAGTGCATCCTTTGCACTTCTAATTAACAGAAACAATTTGTTCCATGGAAGTATGAAATCAAATATCAATGAATCTAGGGCAAAATTTCTTTATGACTCGCTGTAATTTTACACACAACTTTTCCGGAAATAGTATTTAGTTTTCGAGACACTATTGTCGTATTTCCAAACAAGAACAAAATGACTTTCCAGAAGCAATATAGGGTTAAAAATCTCTTTGCTTGTATTTCTTTCGGAATAAACATTTGTTCTACTATTGCTGAACATTCGAACGCATAAATTTTCACGCTTAAACTGCAAATCCATAGAAATAATGTTTATCCAAAAGAGCCTTATTCAGCAAAATTGTTTATTTACAATCATTATAGTAATATGATAATTCCTAGCCTTTTGGAGGTTGGGAAGTATGTAATTTCCAACTGCAATGACTATCTCATAGGTCGGAGGCGAGACTTTCATCTTTTGGGTGGGAAATATTTATGCAGGGTTGCTTAGCATCAGTCATAAATCTTTGTTAGAGTGAAATAGTCCGTGCTTTCAGAAATACCGATCATATTATCAGATTATTCAAATAAAACAAATAATATTGAATAGAAGCAGATTTATGTTGCATTTCTGTATAAATCTGTAGTGGAGTGAGTGGTAGTTTGATAATTATTTAACGATATTACTTCAATACCTATTTATTCACACACACACGAATACAATATAAATGTTTAGTTCCTGGCGAGCTAGCTACGACTGCCTTCGTATAGTTATAAACAAATTAATAATAAAATAACAATCAGTGTTGCCAACTCTATGTTAGTATAATACACTACATATCCTCCCTGCCTAAATTATTACAAAAACCCCAAAAATTATTATATACATATATTTTTAATTGATTAGAAAATAGTTTAACTCTTTTGTTTAAAGTTAACATCATATTGGAGGCGGGTAGGAGATTTTATTTCTCTTACAGGTCTATCGTCTTGTTTCTTATCACTATGATGTATTAAAACTTCTTTTTCTCTCAAATTCTCTTCTTCAACTTCTACACCAGGAAGAGGTAAATGCATTGACGGTTTTACTGAAAATTTCCTCAACTGATTACTGTGTCTTTTCCACATTTTACCTATTTCTGGTATATTTACAAAGTATACATCTTTTCCAATTCTCTTAACTAGTATACCCTTGATCCATTCTACTTTATTTAGTCTTCTGTAATCTTTAACAAGTACTGTCTCTCCCGGTTCGAAATTGACCTTACGGGCTCCTTCGAAATTTTTAGTCTGTATCTCTTGCTGATTGTGTATTCTACTTTTTATTTCATCATTTATGCAATCATCACGCCAGTCTAATAAGTGGAATCGTGAACGTAATTCTCTGCCTAACAATAAATAAGAAGGCGAGACACCAGTGGTACAGTGTTTTGTAGTGCGATAATCAAACAAGAAATTTGAAATTAATAAATTTAGAGACAATTTTTTACTATTACTATTTATAGCATTCTTAAGCGCATTCTTAATGGTTTTAACAGCATTCTCTGCGGCACCATACGATGCTGGATTAAAGGGTGGTGATGTAATATGATTGATTCTATTCATATTTATAAATGTTTGAAATATTTCGCTAGTAAACTGTCTTCCATTATCTGAAACGATAGTTCTCGGTAAGCCAAAACGAGCAAAACAATTCCTAAGAATTTCAATTGTGATTTCAGATGTTATTGAATTAACGGGAAATACCTCAATCCATTTTGAATGTGCATCTAGTATAATTAAATAATATTTATCTAAAAATGGACCCATGTAGTCGATATGCAACCGACTCCATGGTTGTGTTGGCCATGGCCACGGATTTAATCCTACTTTTGGTGGTGAATTTCTATTTATTATACATGAATTGCATTTTTTTGTTAAATTTTCTATATCTTTATCTAGTCCTGGCCACCAAAACTATGATCGAGCTACGCTCTTTATTTTTACTACTCCCATATGGGAAATATGTAAATCATTTAGTAGTTTATTTCGTAATTCTGTTGGAATTATTAAACGATTATTCCACAATAAACAATCATCGTGAATACTGATTTCATCTCGTATGCGATAAAATGCTTTAATTTCGTTTTCTACTTGTGATTTTGGCCAACCATTACAAACAAAACTCAAAATTTTCATTAAAAAATTATCATTTTGCATTGACTCTTTTACTGTTTTGAAATTTATTGGAAAATCTTGATTATCTGAGAAATAATTAACGTAATCAACATCAAAATTTTCTAGTTCGGTACTGTTTAAAGGTAATCTTGATAAACTGTCGGCACTATTTGATTCCGACTTAACATATTCAATTTCATATCTATAGTTCGATAATATTACTGCCCATCTTCTAAGGCGATTAGCCGAGAATTGAGGAATACCCTTTCTTGGGTGGAAAATTGCAAGTAATGGCTTATGATCTGTTCGTAATGTAAATTTCGTATTATATAAATACTGATTAAATTTGTCTAGTGCAAAAATAATAGCAAACGCTTCTTTTTCTATTTGCGCATATTTTCGTTGAGATTCGTTTAATGTGCGTGACGCATACGCGATAGGTTTCTCGGTATTGTTCGGCATACGATGAGCGATTACCGCTCCTACCCCATAGTCACTGGCGTCTACCGTCAAAATTATTGGTAATTGTGGATTGAAATGAGATAAAATAGGTTTTTTTATCAAAATTGACTTAATTGTATTGAATGCGGTATCGCACTTATTAGACCAGTACCATTTACTTGAAGATTTCAGTAAATCATACAGAGGACTCAATATTGTTGAAATATTGGGTACAAATTTAGCGTAGTAATTAACTAAGCCTAAAAATGATTTCAATTGGGTTACAGAGTTCGGAATTGGAGCATCTTTAATAGCCTTGACTTTATCATCCGAAGTATGTAATCCATTTTGGTCTATTACATGGCCTAAATACGTAAGTTCAGATTGAAAGAATGAGCACTTTTCTAAAGAAATTTTGAATCCTACATTATTTAAACGACTTAATACCATTTCTAAGTTGGTAATGTGTTCCTGTTCATTTTTCCCGGTGATTGATATATCGTCTAGAAAAACTGCGACATTATTTAGACCTTGCATTACAGATTCCATAATTTTTTGGAACTTGGCAGGCGCACAAGCAATACCGTACGGTAATCTATTATAACGAAATAATCCCTTATGAGTGCTTATTGTCATTAATTCTTTTGATTTATCTTCTGAACAAATTTGGAGGTAGGCTTGTGATAGATCTATTTTTGAAAAATATACTCCGCCCTCCAGACTTGCAAAAATATCTTCGATACGTGGGAGTGGATGTTGATCGATTTCCAAATGTGGATTTATTGTGACTTTAAAATCACCACACACTCTCACTGTACCATTTTTTTTAAGTACAGGCACTATAGGTGTACCCCACGCACTAAAATCCACAGGAGAAATGATATCAGCGTCCAATAAACGATTTAGTTCCTGTTCTACTTTTGATTTTAAAGCGTAAGGTAATGGCCTTGGTCTAAAGTATTTTGGTGTAACATTTTCTTCTGTCAATTTTAATGCTACTAATCCTTTATTAAATGTGCCTAGGCCAGGTGAAAATAAGTTAATAAATTTATTTTTTAATTTCTCAATATCATTTCCTACATTTATAAAATTAACCTCACCTATACCTAAATTATAACATCTTAAGAAATCACGGCCTAATACAGGTGGTCCACCATCCTTTATTACAAATATAGTTAATTGTTTCGGAACATTTTTGTATGTTACATTTACAATTGATTTTCCAATTGGGAATATTTTGTTGCCGTTATAAGAAAGTAGATATTTACTTGTTTTTAGTAATTTACATTGACTTAGTTTTTCTTTTCAAAAACTCTTTGATATAGCAGACACACTGGCCCCTGTATCAATCTCAAAACATAATGATTTATTTTCAATAAGAATATTTAAGGTAATTGGATCGCAAAATTCACTTGACAATTTATATATTTTTAATGATGTATCTGTATCATCTACATTTGCTTCTAAATATTTATGAGTGTGAATTTTCGTATTTTTTGTTTTGTTTTTAAATCTTGACACACAAACTGTAGAAATATGACCTTTATTGCCACATGCATTACACACACTATTACGAAAATAACACTTGTTTGAAGTGTGATTTGACTTGCCACATGATGAACATGCTGCTCCGCTCTCGTTCACCGGCCGCTGTCCTCCCTGTGTCCGTCTCCAACGGACATGGTTCAAGCCCGGCTCGGACTTTACCTGCATCGAATCGCACGTATTATTCCTAGCTGCTGATTTTGTGGTGGCGATCTCCACGACTCCGCTGAAAGTTGCTGTAGGTTTCTCTTCAAATAGCCGATCCTGTACAGCTCCTTTTTGGTAACCCACCATAAATCTGTCTCTCAATGCAATGTCAATTTCGTTTGCACCAAACGCACAATGAACTGCTAAATTGCGCACTCTAGCAGCCCAATCGTTAGCACTTTCATTATTTAACATTGTTGCTCCGTAAAATTTATATCGCGCGGCAAACATGGATATCGCCGGTTTAAAATGAGTGTCCATAAGTTTGATCAAATCTTCACAACTTTTAGTTTCCGGTTTATCGGGCAATGAGAGATTAAATATTAGTTTATAAGCATTTTCGCTCAATATATTTAATAAAACAGCACGCTTCTTAGGAAGGTTCTTAATTTCATTTGCCAGAAAATAATTTTCGAGTCGCGCTTTAAAAATACTCCAGTCTCCACTTGCTGGATCGAATTCCCGGAGATGTCCGACAACTGCTTCCATATTTTTTTTTAATGTTAAGATTCAAATGAATTTTAATCAATTCAGTATTTAATATCCTCGTCGCCACTGTAGTGAAGTGAGTGGTAGTTTGATAATTATTTAACGATATTACTTCAATACCTATTTATTCACACACACACGAATACAATATAAATGTTTAGTTCCTGGCGAGCTAGCTACGACTGCCTTCGTATAGTTATAAACAAATTAATAATGAAATAACAATCAGTGTTGCCAACTCTATGTTAGTATAATACACTATATATACTATATTTATATGTCTTATAAATTCATCAATTTGTAAATTATCAACAAAATCGCTATTCGGGGTATAGCTCCATTTCACTGTTATAACTTATTTATATCTGCACCTATCACAATTTCAATGGATACACGTATAAATAATTTGATGTATAAATCATAAATCCAACAAATGTCAAATTAATTTAATTTTTCGAAACATTCTCGTTTTCATAGACTACTACATCAATTCAATTTGTTGAAAAAAGAACGAAATTGGATCAATTATTCCTCGGAAAACTAAGGATGATTGTGAATAAAATAGTATACATACTTCGGTAAGAGTTTCATATTAGCCTCGAGCTATATCTGATCCTCGAGGCTTCGCCTCTCGATCATATAATAAGCTCTCGGCTGTAATGAAATACTTTCCACCTCAGATGTAATATACTATAACGAGCAGGAACTCACAGGAATACGTGCTCAAAACGAGTAATTTCCGCAAATATTGATCAAGTTTCTGAATTTTTTAAAAGCTTGTTGTTCAAAAATGCTATTTATCGAAAAAAAAAATCTATCTTGGCTTGAAATAAAGCTTCTGTAATGTGTTGAAAATTTGTATATGCTGGATTGTATCACTTTCAAATTTGATTTCAAATGTACATTAAGACGCAATAACGTCACAGATATAACATTGCCAATCTGCTACACGTTGCCTTGGGATTAAAATAAGACTACGCCTCGCGAAATTACATCCTCTTTCGAGAAGACAAGATTATTGTGTTTTAAAGAAACCAGATTGTAGACTGCCAATTCGTTATGGCTTTATAATTGGAACAAAAGTTTTCTGCTCTCACTAGATGTTATTTATGTATAAGAAATTGATTTTTGTGTGGGCAGGTCCTTTGTCTTTCATCTTCCGGATTCTGACGTGAGCTTTAACTATTTTGTGTGGATAACTTCTGTAAGTAATATTTTCCATGAGATCAAAGATGGTATTTTTAAACCATAAGACTAGTTATCATAGCAAATTCAAAATCACATTCTCTAGACAGTCTACACAAAGAAATAATAAAAACAAATATTTTCATAAGAATGGTTGAGAGAAATCCAATTATCCTTTCTTTGAAGCCCTGCAAATAATTTTCCAGCACTTCACAAACTAATAGTGAATATTATATACTACCAATTTGAGAATTTATCATTATTGATGTAGGTTTCAGCATCTTGCTGAGGTCAATAAGAGATAAAGATTCACTGCAGCTTTCCTTGAATGAAGTTTTGGCCTGCAACTCGGAAAAGTGTGCTGCTTCTTGGATTAGGAGAAAACAAGGGCTTGAATTACAAATAGAGGCGTGACTTGAATCAGCGAATGATTGACTGAATCAAATTTGATGGGTACAAATATTGGAATGGCTTGAAGTTTCAACATTTAATTCGTATCTTAAGTTGAAAAATAACTTAGAAGATAAAATTTTTCAAATAGAGCTTCTTTCACGCACATAAACTCAACATAGATAGAAATCTTGGGGACGCTGCTGGAATCTCATTACAATTATAAATAATAACAATGTAAGAGTTACCAGAAATCCAAGACATTTCTTCTCTACTTCAGGTTCTTTCATTCCTTTCGAATAGGTAGTCCTGATTCGAAGAACTAACTTCGCGCTAAAAGCATTTAGTTTAATATCTGAGCAGAAGTAACGTAACTTTTGCTGAATTTCAGCTGCGTAGTGTCCAAGCTAGGAAACTTTTCAGTTGGAAGGCGGAATGCTGCTCACACCTGACAGAAAAACCTGCCGCTCTCTACCAGAAATAAATACACAAGGTGTTTAATTTGTAACGGGAAGAAGGGAATTATTCGAGTGACTTGTAAAAGGATTTGAAGTTAATAATCAACTTAAGCCTCTATTGCAGTTCTGTATGTGACTGAAAATTCCTTTGCTTATACTGTAAAATCATATTTTACCCTACAACCTACATATTCTACTCATATATATTCTTCAGAACTTTCAACAAGATACTTGCCATGAGGCTTGCTCTTTGTCGTTTCTTAGAAGGCTATGAAATTCATGACAATACTAATATTTAGGATATCAAATGAATAGTCACTTGGTTCCTGAATTTCACTTCGAGTACCATCCTCGATTCGCCAAAAAATAAGTATTTGATCCCTAAAGTAATACTTGCAATACAAAGCTTTGAATACCAGCCTCTCAAACTGTGATAAATTCAGATATAAAGTGAAGAAATCATCAATTGAAACTGGCAATTAGATTTGGTGAACTTTAAATATGGGAAATAATTTCTGAAAATGTGGAGGAAATACTTATATATATCAAGTTTTGGCGATCTACTCTATTTGAAAGTTCAAGGAAGTGAACATATGTTACTGCCACAGTGAAATTCTCTCATGCTATGTACAATCTTTTGGAATTGCATTTGTGATAGAAAAAGTTTGTTTTGTATGTTCAACTTGAACAATTTTAAATTATAGTTATTTTCTGCAAGTCTCAAGTACGTGTTTCATTAATGATTCTTGTACATTGTATTACACAAACAAAAACTATTATCATATGGGATATTTAAATAATTGGAAATGTCTAGCTTAAGTGAGCTTTTCGACACAGCCATTTTAAAATGAGTACAGCCTCGTTCTACATAATGAGCTCTTTTCATGTGTTGCTGTAGAAAAATATTCTTGAATCTTTTATTCTGTTTTAAGATAAAGGAGTCCCAAAACTTATTGATGATTATCATCCGACTGTAATAATCGATAGATACACTACCTGCGTAGCCCAAGTTGCGATAGTGAACTAATTTTGGTGTTGTAGGTATATGATGTGATTTGTCATTCAAATTCTCCAAAATAATATTTTCTCATTTTCTGATTTCATTGCGTGAAATTTTTGAAGAACCTGAACAAATTTGCTGAGAGTAGTCCAGGGAATGTCATTTCAAGCTATGATACACAAATAGAACTTTTTAAATCAAAACGCGGTTTTCGACGACCCAATAAAATTGCGGAAGACATTATGAGAGTGAAGCTAGCGGACGATTCGTAGCGGCTGATTCGTATTAAGACTAGGTTTGGACAACCCTGCCGTCCTTATGACAAGACATAATAAATTAGTGTAGAAATATCGCATAGGTACGCAATAGTTAGTAGAAATTCTCACAATCCTCTATAAATGTTAAAACATGATTTTCTGATATAAATAATTGCTGCGTCAGAACCATTCGCGCAGAGGTTGTTACAATACATATTCTGGAAATATTTATTAAGAAAAAAGAATATGAATCTCAGGAAATGAGGGCAATTGACAATTTATTTTTTTCGTCCAATCCGCTGTGGATGCAGTATTTGTAAAAACTCGAAAATTATTTTCTACTATAAATAATTGCTGTATCACAACAAGTCTCACACAGGTTGCTATCATGGATATTCTGAATATCATTATATAGGAAGAATTTCGAATTCTAGTAGATGACGATAACTTAAAATTGTTTTTTCTTCCATTTCGCTATGAATGCATACTAGTTGTAAAAGTTTGAACATTATTTTCTAGTATAAGTAATTGCTGTGTCACAACCAGTTGCGCAGGGATTGTTGCTATACATGTGCTTAATATAATCCTGAAAAGAAAATTCAAGATCTCAGGGGTTGAGGGTCACTTAATATTGGTTTTTTATTCCATTTCGCTGCGACTGCAGTAGATGTAAAAGTTTGAACAATACTTCCTAGTATGAATAGTTTCTGTGTCAAAATCAATTTTACAGGGGTTGTTACTATACATGTGCTTAATTTAATCCCAAAGAGAAAATTCTAGATTTCAGGGGATGAGGGTAACTTAATAATTGTTTTTTCTTCCATTTCGTTGCGACTGCAGTAGTTGTAGGAGTTTGAACAATATTTTCTGGAATGAATAATTGCTGTGTCAAATGGAAGAAAAAACAATCATTAAGTTACCCTCATCCCCTGGAATCCCAACTTTTCTCTACGGAATTATATTTATAATATATATGGTAACAACTCCCGTGGAACTGGTGTTTCCACAGCGATTATTTATAATAGGAGATAATGTTTGAACATCTAAAACTACTGCATTCCCAGTGAAATGGAAGAAAGAACAATAATCAAGTTGCCCCCATCTCCTGAAATCTTGAATTATTTCGTCGGGATTTTATCAAGCATATGTATGGTAACAACCCCTGTGAAACTGGTTTCGAAACAGCAATTATTTGTACTACAAAATAATGTTCAAACTTTTACAAGTACTGCATTCACAGTGAAATGGAAAAAAAAACAATTAATAAGTTACCCTCATCCCCTGAAATCTCAAATTTTCTCTTTGGAATTATATCAGACTTATGTATAGTAGCAACCCCTGTGGAACTGGTTTTGACATAGCAATTATTTATACTGGAAAATAATGTTTAAAATTATACAACTACTGCATACACAGCGAAATGAAAGAAAAAACAATTACTAAGTTTCCCTCATCCCCTGACATCTTATATTTTCGCTTAAAGATTATATTGGGCATATGTGTAGTGACAACCGCTGTGAAACTGGTTCTGACACAGCAATTATTTATACTGTAAAATAATGTTTGAACTTCTACAACTACTGCAGTCAAAGCGAAATGGAAGAAAAAACAAATATTAGGTAACCCTCGTTCCCTGAAATTTCAACTTTTCTCTACGAATTCATATTTATAGTATGTATAGTAACAATCACTGTGAAACTAGTTTTGACACAGCAAGTATTCATACTGGAAAATATTGTATAAACTTACAACTGCTACATTCACAGCGAAATTGAGGAGAAAAACAAGTATTTAGTTACCCTCATCCCCTGAAATCTCAACTTTTCTCTACGAATTCATATTTATAATTTGTATTGTAACAACCCCTGTGAAACTGATTTTGACACCGCAATTACTCCTATCAGAAAATATTGTTCAAACTTTTACAACTACTGCAGTCGCAGCGAAATGGAAGAATGAACAGTTATTAAGTAACCTTCATCCTCTGTAATCTTGAATTATTTCTTGAGGATTTTATCAAGCATACGTAAAATAACAACCTCTGTGAAACTAGTTATGACACAGCAATTATTCATACTAGACAATATCCTTCAAACTTTTACAACTACTGCATTCATAGCGAAATGGAAGTAAAAACAATTATTAAGTTACCCTTATCCTCTGAAATCTTGAATTTTCTCTCTGAGATTATATGAGGCATATGTATAGTAACAATTCTTGATCAACTGGTTTTGACACAGCAATAATTTATACTGGAAAGTTACCATTATCCCCTGAAATTTTGAATTTTCTCTTTGGGAATATATTAGGCACATGTATGATAACAACCCCTGTGAAATTGATTTTGACACACAAATTATTCATACTAGAAAATATTGTTTAAACTCCTACAACTATTGCAGTCGCAGCGAAATGAAAGAATGAACAATTATTAAGTTACCCTCATCCCTTGAAACCATGTTTTCTCTCTTTGGGATTATATTAAGCACATGTATAGTAACAACTCCAGTGAAACTGGTTGTGATACAGCAATTATTTATACTGGAAAATAATGTTTAAACTTTTACAACTAGTATGCATTCATAGTGAAATGGAAGAAAAAACAATTATTAAGTTACCGTCATCCCCTGAAATTCGAAATTCTTCCTATATAATGATATTTAGAATATTCATGGTAGCAATCTCTGTGAAACTTGGGATACAGCAATAATTTAAATTAAAAAATAATTTTTGAGTTCTTACAACTGCATCCACAGCAGAATGGACAAGAAACAAATGTTAAGTTGCCCTCATTTCCTGAAATTCATATTTTTTTTTCTTCATGAATATCTTTAGAATATGTATTGCAGCAACTTCTGCGCAAATGGTTCTGACTCAGCAATTATTTATATCAGAAAATAATGTTTTTGCATTCATAGAGGATTGTGAGAATTTCTACTAACTATTGCGTACCTATGCGATATTTCGACATTAATAATTATGCCTTGACGGCAGCGTTATCCAAACCTAGTCTTCATGCGATTCAGCCACAACGAATCGGCCGCTAGCTTTACTCTCATGAAAACATTATACTTTTTTGAATTAACAGCATTTTCACTATGAAATTTTTAGTAATTCTCAGGACACGCTAACAATCAAACTTCCAACCTGCCACTTCCATAAATGATCTGAAATGCATCACATACTTCCAGTTCACACAAGACGAAAAGTATTTGCTTCAATATGAGTTCTTTGATCAATTCAATAAATTCTTGTTCTTCTTTGAACTTGACGCAAGTAAGCTCGCAATCAAAAGCCTTTGATGGAGTTCAGCAGCGTAGAAAATCGTCATTGTTAGCCTCGTCAAACAAAGTTTTTTTTTCTTAGTCTGATGGAGCAAGTACTTATAAGCAGACAGTAGCAGCATTCGAAAAAAATCATAATCAAGCTTAAAACTATATACATCCAATCAAACATAGCTTAATTTTTTCTATCAAGATTAATGAATAGTTGACTTAAGTCACTTTCAATTAACCGAAACAAATGCGGTTTTTGTGAGTAGTATCAATAGGATCGCGTAGTCCAATTGTGTTGTAGGATATACCGCGTACTGAAATCAACTTGAAAGGATATTGCTGCTATTTCTCGGGCAAAAAATGAGGTACATATGAATATATATGTATGCTTATGATGGACATAAGAGTAATCGGATGATATTATCTTTCATCACGCATTGAAGTTCGCAGAAATATTTTGGAAAAATCAAAATTGCTGGTATATTAATTTTCCATCTAAAAATCTTGTGTGTCATGTTTAGTCCGTTACTTTTACTTTGTTGTGCACATATTGAAATGTTAGTATTGTGCATGGTTCGCTACATGACGTGTACCTTGTACCAATTTTTGTCTCAAACCCTACAGTAAGCATTATCTCAATCTCATTATTCCCTCAGGAATTCGTGGGAGGGAATTTTGAAATTTCAATTCAAACTAAGAGTATTTGGGCTTAATACAACTGTGGTTCCACATGAATGAATGTTTGAGAAAGAAATCAATTTCACAGAGACATTAATTTCTTGAAAAGATTCTCTGACAAGTAGAAGTTTTTGCATGCATTTGAAATAAAATATTATAAAGTTAGTTATAGAAAGCTCAATTATTTTCATCAAAAGCTCAGCGTTGAAGTCGTCGCAAGCTTTTTCAACGATTTTTTTTCCATCTCGTTATCCTACTAAAAATTCTCCGTCCTCAGGACTTCTCCACTCCCAACTCTTGAAGTTCACGAAGATATTCAAATTGCACTTATTCCAAATTTTTATTATCATGTTTTTCTATCACTTCACAACTTTTCTGACTTTAAGTTGAGAATTAGTTTTTGTAATTTGGCCAAAATTTCTAGGAATTGAATTGCTATCAAAATATTTCTCTTTTGAATTCAAGCAGCTTTTCCAATAAAAATATTGTTCACAAACTGAACTTCTTTGAAGATATAAAAAAATACTCAATCAATATTTCTTTTCTATCTACGTCACTATGAGTCAAAACAAGCTCAGCTTTTTGATGTTGATATGGAGTATATCTTTCCTCATTAGGAGCTCATAGCTATAATATTTGGTTTCAGAATCTAGGGAATTGAATTATCAAATACAATCCTTGAGGTTGCACAAAATGTAGGTTTAAGCTTGAGAAAAGCTATGAAGTCATACGGAAATACATGTACAATAGTGTTTCCAGTGGCGGGATTCTTGCGTTTGCGGCCACTTTAGGCGCTAACGATGCACTAGACGGAGTCCATTTGAAGAAAAAGGTGAAAAAAGATATTAAGATACGTCTTGGCCAACTTTGTTCGTCATCCACCAAGATCTCAAATGGTGTTTACTTTTTTACCCAAAAAACATCTAATGCTCGCTCCTCGTAGTTTTCTAGAGCAGGGTTCGCTTTTGTTCAGGATTGTCCTAGGCTAGGCCATTAATTCAGCTGAGGCTATGAAAAATGAAGAGGAAAAAGACTGCATGGTCATTCTTGTAACTGAAATTATGTCAAACAAATTAGAGGATTTTAATAGTACGCAGGTATATTGAAAGTCGGGTATGTCCTGCTCATAGTAGTTCAACAGTACAATATAATATTACGCTTCAAGTTTCTACCGAATTTTTCATCCTGTACTTCAGATGGAAATATTTTCCTTGGAGTTTATAGATAACGTGTTAATCCAGGCAGAAAAATAGCAGACTCATTGTCGCGGAAAAAAGTTCAATAACCATTTTGACTGCACGGTGTGTAGATACCTCACGCATTTTTGTCAGTTACATTGAACTGTACTCCATTTCACTGACCTGGAGTGGATATTTCAGGAGTTGTTCAAAGAAAAGGCGACCAAGTTTTCTGATCGCAAGATCAAACTGAACGTTATTACAAACGCAACATTGGAAAAACAATTATATATAGTTGAAAAATCAACCAATCAGTTCAAGTCTGGAGCTTAATCCAGATATATCTAAAGTTTGGATTATTTATAATAGCAAAATTTGTGTGTACATTGCTCAATGCGGCTATAGAAGCTCACGTTTCAATAATATCTTCTTATTAGAATATTACCTCTGTGCCTGAGCACAACATGTATCCATTCAATTAACTCCTGAAGCAACTTTTATGATATTACAATAAAGAAGTAACAAAAACCCTTTTAATGTTCGGACCAGACTCAGAAGATTCAGTTAACGAAATCCGTGAAACAATCGTAAAAATAAATAGCCTCAGGACTGATTAGGAAAGAGAATTAGAAAGGAACAGTCCTTTCCCAAAATATTAAATATTAACACGGAACAAAATCCACCTGCGAAGCCTGAGACAATAGAAAATGAATGTATCTTGCGTTGGTATTTGTAGGTCTGTAAACGTGGGGAATCGTTATTTGAAGGAAAAAGTTCCTACAATACCGCAATTTTATATTCGAATGTCTTTTAGTAATCTTTTTTCAGATAACCATGCCTGAATATCTGTTGTTTCTTAGGAAATATAATAATTACGCTACAAATAATATTCGAGGGCATTATTTTGAAAAATAACAAACAAAAATATCACATTTCCTAGTTACAGCAAGTAATTAGAGAATCTTTCCGGCAGAAATTTCAATTGAATTAGTACATTAGTCGGACATTAAGCATTGAAGGCACCACGGGAGTTGAACGGACGATAATGCTCACAGTTAACTTACACACCTCGGGCCGTAGGCCCTCGGAAAGTATACTGTTGACCTCAGGCATTATTATCCTTTCAATACCCTTGATACCTTAATTATTATTCGCGCACTTGAATCGCTTTCCTTGTTCTTCCCGAGGAGAACATGTATATGTACCTTGCGACATATGGAACCAAGAGAAAAATTACTGAAGATGATTCCTAGAATATTTTGTAACATATGGTAGGATAAAATCTCCCAAGTGTTTGCCGATTCTCGCCTAATTAAATTTGATAATCCACAACTTCATGTCCCCAACTGGCATTCCTAAGGATTAAGTAAGACAATTTCTGACTTCCTGGTGAGGTTATGACATCGCTATTTATTTAATCTAAGCTTAGATCTTGTCTACGGACTGTGCTCTGCTATTTTACTGCTCCTGAGTTTTACCACGCCCTAAGTAAAACGCACGTAGAAATTCTCGACAACATTAATATATCAAACAAGATAAAATGTTCTATCATCAAAGTAATAAGCATTTCTATTCAAACAAAGGCTGTCTCGATAGGTGTAGGGCGATTGTAAAACGAGAATATTATCTCTGTATCAAGGGTGAGCAACAATAAACATAAACAAAGGATTAAATTTACTGCTGCCGTGAAAATTATACGATGTAAGACCGAGAAAGATAATCAAAGAAGATTGCTCATGAATAACTCTGAATGTTGGTATTGATACCGGTGAGCCTTGGAGAATTATATATCATGAGGAACTTACTATAATCCAATTTGAAAATTTAAAAAGCTTATATTTCAGAGTTACAACCCATGTAATGTGCTCAGTATGCAGCTCTTATTCCTATTTCAAGTGAATTACAAGAAATTAGGGGAATTGTGGTTGGTCCTCTGATTGATGGTGCATGTTATATGAAGAAGCAGTGTAAGATAACGTGGCACTCGATTGGTGCTTGGCCTTCTGATGCACATGTACTTATTAGAGTATGATACTATGTAAAGCCTTTGTTCATAAGCTTGTTACCTTTAGATGAATTCCAAAACTTAGTGTTCATCCATTACAACTTTAAGCTAATGAATGATTAAACTGTTGAACGCCATCAAAATAATGAATCGACCATAATAAGAGTAGAAAAGTTAATTCGAGATATTATTTTTGCGCCATTGTATTAAAAACTGTACGAATAGCTATATCTGTATTCATATCTCAGTGAAATAAGAACTTATTTATATATTGCAGGTATACTTGATCAACCTAGTATATAGAACGCTTACATTGTATGGAAACAATGCTTATAGATTTATCAGTTACACTTGACTTAATCATAATTTCCCTATATGCTAATCCAGTACAAATTCTGCGCTATAAAATGACCACCCAAGGGAGCATTTCCGGCATCTGGATATTCAGGAGTGTCCTTGCTATCCGACTGCATCCTGATCCAGATTTCTGCTATCCCACCGGATGGAGTAAAGGTTGCTGATGCTAACGACGTTTGGATTATGTGGGTTCGTGATTTATGAGTGGAAATTATGGCATTTAACATTCATAACCGTAAATAATTTGTGAATAAGTCTGCGAGGATGTTGCGCACAGTTTTTTGCTCAACTCGTTTTGAATTTGGTGTCGTTTCCAGGATATCCATACTCTGTGATTAATGCTGTTGAATTTTTCTTATGTCCGAGAAAAATTTGAAAAAATGAGATTTATTCGGGAAGTGTCTTTCTGAGCACAATAAAATTAATATTCACAAAGTCAAACCGTAGAAGTAGAAAAATACAGGTTCGAGAGAATGGAAGATGAATTTTTAATATCTTAATGAGTCCCGTGAATATCCAGAATACTTCACCATCACAAATATTGCCCTAAAAGCAGCGATGATGTTAAAATTAATTTTCATCTAGAAAACTTCTTGAATACCTACCTGAGTTAATTTCAGCTATAATCAGGACCATGAAAATCTTTCTAGTATTTTTCACTTCTAAACAAGTATAAACGATTATTTGCTCCACTAACAACATTTCAAGAACTAGAAAAGCTACGCAGTTCGAATACAGTAAAAATTGTGTTCTGAAGCCTACATGGAAAGCTTCCCCAAATCTCAAATCTGAATCTAAGTTCACAAGATATAACCCAAATGGTGAGAACAGATTATTCTTCCGAAAAACTTTGTGTTACTGTCGATCCTATTCAACAAAATTCTCATTCTATGCTAACAGATACCTTGCCATTCACAAGCCCACACCTCGTCGAAGGATAAAAGACAAGCGACAGAAGACAAAAGATTTTTCATGACATCATAGGCTTACTATCCTTGTCTTTCTTTGCTATATATATTCGTCACACAAGTATGGTGACAACTATTCATTATGGGAGACACAAGGAAAATGGTTTCAAGCAAGCACGGAATCTTTGGAAATTTTGTTATACTCGTGAAGTCAACTTGAATCACTAGCTTTGGAGCAATTTCCTCCTTAACCTAGAAAGTGATATTTGGAAATACTTTTAGCGAGTGTATAAGGTGCAAGCTAGTATACTAGACTCTTCGAGCCTCAAACAAACGAATTATGTGTACCATTTACTGAAGTAGATACTAATTTTCTGTTATAGCGGGATCTTGTGCTGACTGTGACGTCATTAGAGATTAAAACACAGAGTTGTTATACCAGAGAAAATTTGAATTACAATATTTGTGGGAAAAAAATAAACTGAGACACTGTCACAATGAGATAAATATATAGAACAGCTTCATGAGGGTGTAGGTGCAATGAATTATTCCATGTTATTGATCCAGTATCTATAAAAACAGAATAGAAACATATTCATTGATATGTCCTCAAAGACGATGAAGATGATTGCCATAGTGAAGTCGGTATGTTAATTTGTAATTTCTCACAACAGCATTCGCTGCGTTCACTCACTCGAGGCGCAATTTTGTTTACAAGCATAATTTCATCGCAAATCAACCATATCGGTTTGTGTGACCGGTTCACCGG
Organism: Dromius quadrimaculatus; assembly: GCA_963989225.1. Taxonomy (NCBI): domain Eukaryota; kingdom Metazoa; phylum Arthropoda; class Insecta; order Coleoptera; family Carabidae; genus Dromius; species Dromius quadrimaculatus. The sequence continues at coordinate 32,211,366 of OZ022328.1, read as the reverse complement.
AAGACCCCTAGGTATTAATTGAGTGCGACATATCTCTCATGATACTTAAGATATCAATTTGTGGTACATAAAGGCAGTCCTGATTGAAATCGATTTTGTTTATTTTCAGAGCGGAAATGATAATTTTCTTAATTTTCATCATTTATCTTGGCAACCTCACAATCAATTGTTTTCTCAAATTGAACTTGTCTACATCAGATAAATGGTCAAATACATGTCATACTCCACAAATACCACAGAAACTTATATATTCTTCATTATTTACTTGTTCCAAAATGATTACACTTACTCGGAAATTGAGTTCTTCATATGTTCTTGGATATTTTGTATTCGCATGGAAGGAACTCATCATGAAACTCAGAATAGATAGCATGAAGACATTTTGTTAATTCTCTTTTGCTTTCTGTATTCGTTACATGTTTTCTTCTCTATTGAAGGCTATTTTCTCCCACTCATTCAACTCATCCTTCAACAGAATAATAATTGCTATTCAACAATTTCTTTCCAATCCATGAATGCAGGAAACAAATTTCTCCCTCATATCTGGATTGTGGTCCTTGATTGCAAAAATATTATTGTCTCTGAGATACTTGCAGTAAAAATTTTGTTGTCACTTGACCTTGATGTATTCTTGTAGTATACATAGTTCTCATGAGTTCGTTGAACGGAGTGAAGTAATCGAAAATAAAATTTGAGGAGACTCATGTCTAGTTACCAAATATTGAGTTCACGTGACAAAATACTGATTATTTAACTCTCTATTCCTCTAAGATTGAGTGCCAATATCATTCGAATTCTATATATGCTGGATGGTTTTCGATGTTGGAGAATGTACTATAATTATTGTGGACGATAGTATATTATTAGGATATTTAAATCAGTTCTTCTATCTCCTAGAAAATACTAGGATACTTAAAGAATACTGAATGGAATGAATAGATCGGGAATAGCATTTAGCTTCAGAAACTCATCGTGCTATCTTTAAGCCAAGTTTCTTCTACCTATCTTATCACCATGTTGGGAAGAAATTCAAGTTCCGTGAAAGATTGCAAACACTTCTTGGAGTTGATGAAGATCATCAAGCTGGAACCTAAAGATAGTTTTGTGAGTTTCGACGTTGGAAGGCTGTTTACCAATGTTCCAATGAATGGAGCCATGGAAGTTATCGAGAAGAGACTAAAAGAAAACGAAGTGCTCATGGAGCTGAGATGATGTCAACAAATCTCCTACTTCCAAGTGAAAGATCATTTCTATTGACAAGTAGACGGTCTACCTATGGCATCGCAATTATCGCCAAACATCATCAGTCTCTACATGGAGTTCTTCGAGAGTTTGGGCTTACAATCAACTCAAACAGAGCCCAAGGCTTGGTTAATATATGTAAGATAATCATTTGGAATCAAGATTGAAAATTACGGTTGTTTCTAGACGATCTCAACAGTTTACGAGAAAGTATCAATTTTACGATAGGAGTCGAAATCAATAACTGCCTCTTGTCTCTGGATGCCATGATAGAGAAAAAAGACAACAGTATATGAACATCAGTATACCGAAAACCGACTCAAACAGGCCGTTATTTGAATTTTGGATCAAACCTGGCTGAAAGTACAGAAATAGATGCGGCAAGAACACTGTTTTCTAGGGTAACAACACATTGTAGTACACAAAATCGATACAAACAAGAAGTGGAAGAGGTCATCCGCACTCTCTGAGAAAATAGTTATAGAGGAGATTCCATAAAGATGATTATCCAAATTTCAGGAAAAGAATGTTCCTTCAGGAAAATTTCCGAAGCAGAAGCAACACTTTCCATCCCATACATCAGAGAAGACTCCAAAAAAATCACATGAGTTTGCAGAAAATTCAATGTGCAAACAAGATTCCAAGGTAAGGCCACGTTGAAGAATATATTCTCGAGAACCAGACCTCAAACAACAACAAAGACTGGAATCTACCAAATCAACTGCGAGTGTGGTAAAGTCTACAAAATGATCTCGGGAACTTAGAATCAAAGAACACAAACTGCATACGAAGAGAGATGAAACAATTAAATCAGGAATAGCAAAGCACATCAGGAAAAGCATAATCGCATCCAATAGGACTAGTTCAAAATATTTCAAAAAGAAGACAATTCATAACAGAAATTCAAAGAGACAGCCATCATAATGGAGAATTAAGGTATTATTTTGAGTCTATCAAGTGTTGGGTCTATTTGGAGACAAATCTTCTTCAAAGGAAGATTACTCGCCTTATCCACAGATGCCCAATAATACTTCATCTAAGAATGGATATCTAATATCTAATACTCTTATAAAAGAATGCGTGTTTTTCAAAAACAACTGTATTTGTGCCTTTCTCAACATAGAGAAAAATTTGTGGGGACCATAATTAGCCATAAATAAAGAGCCACCAATTGATATTTTATCGAGTAAGCCTCAAGCCAAATTTCATTTTGAGGCAGATGATACATATAAAACAATAATTGATGATGTTAACATCAATTTATCCAAAGTCGTGACTCAAGATAATTCCAAGGCTTCTTTCGACTCATTGAAAGATGATATAACTGATTTCATCAACACCGCCGTGACTACCATCAAAACCGAACTACAAGTCTCGATTGAATCAAAATTATCAGATTTCCTCCAGAATCTCTCATCTATATCCCGTCCTACTGAAGCTTCTTCCTCTTTTGCAAGTGTCGTTAAAAAATCTCAGCCTCCAGTCTTAATAACGCCTAAAAATACATCTCAGTCTACCTCGTTAACTAAATCAGATATTCTCAGGATAGTAGATCCTATTGATGCAAACATTACCCTTACCAATGTGAAAAAGGCGAATAATGGTGCACTAATAATAACATGTAACGATAATAATGATCCTGATAGACTGAAGGAACTATTCAATACAAATCTTTGTGATAAATATTATATAAGACAACTACCTATTCTCAACCCTCGCATCAGAGTAGTCGGTATCACACAAAATTTCACCAATGATCAACTTTCAAATTATCTAATCAAACAAAATCGATCTTGCTTCGATGATAGCTCTGAGTGTGAGATTCTCGATTTTTGTCCTTTGAGAGAAAAAAACACGTATATCAGGTCTTGCTTCAAGTTGATCGCACCACGTACAATAAAATTTTTGAAGCTGGGAATTTGGTAATCGGGTATGACTTCTGCACAGTATATGACGCTTTTGCACTAAGACGCTGCTATAACTGTTGCGGATTCCATCACTTTGCAAATCAGTGTAACAAACCTGTGGCATGTCCTCAATATGCTGGACCTCACTCAATCGAAGACTGTACCACAACTCAACCAAAATGCATCAACTGTATTCGGTATAACGAATCCAACAAAAGTGATGTTAACACTCACCATAATGTATGGCACTCTAACTGCCAAGTTTTTACAGATACACTTAAAAAGTTCAAGTCTAATATAATGGGAAAATAGCAATCACAGCAATGCTATCGCTCCAATCCAACTTCCAATCTGCGTTGCTATTATGAGAATGTGCAGAGCCTGAATAATGAAATAGATGAACTTTTTTCTCTTCGCTCAATTCTGAATTACAATATAATTGCTTTTACCGAGACGTGGCTGAATAATTCTGAGAATAATGCTGAACTCTGTGACAACACATACTCAATATATCGTGCTGATCGTGATTTCACAGCTTGTAAACAGAGTCGTGGTGGCGGAGCTCTTCTCATGGTGAATCTATTTTACCTGCCAATGTCGACATTGTATGTGCGAAACTTATTATTCTTAATAAACCTTTATATTTATTTGTGTTATACATTCCTCCGGCCATGAATAGCTGTAATTTTAATTCTATACTAGAGTTTTTTGAAAGCCTACCTTTCTCACAATGTAGCAATTTTCTAATATTAGGTGATTTTAATATACCTGAACTAACCTCTACCCATATTTCTCCTAGAGTTAACAGTTTTGCTAGTTTCCTAGAATTTTGTAACGCTAAGCAATTTAATGATGTTCATAATTCGCATGATAGACTTCTAGACTTAGTTGTTTCTAATCTTAACTGTACAGTTGCACACTCCTCAGACTTGCTTTTCAATATTGAATATGATCATCATCCAGCATTAGATATTACACTTTCAACTATTCAGACTAATATTAAATATTCAAGAAACGGTGACAATCATTCTTACAATTTTAAAAAAACCAATTTCCTTAAACTTTATGATCTTATAGGCCAATATGATTGGGATGTATTGGAAAATTATACTGATGTTAATTCTGCCTGTCATTTTATGTATGAAACTTTGTACTCCTTCTTTGATCAATGTATACAAATCATACGGCCCCATGAAAATCGCTATCCTGTCTGGTTTACTGCTAATATAAAAGCTGATCTACGGAAAAAAAAACATCACAGAAAATTATCAAACAAATATAAAAACAATCAAAGTTATGTCCACAATTTCAAATCACTCCGTCTGAAACTAAAAGCTGGTATAAAAAAGCCTATGCTGACCACATTGCAAATTGTGAATCCTCAATTAAAGATGATCCCAATAAATTCTGGAATTTTTTTAACACTAAGAGAAAGACATCAACCCTGCCTAACATAATGAATTTCAATGGTTCCAGTTTCTCTTCTCCGGGTGATATAGCTAATGCATTTGCTTCTTATTTCCAATCAGTTTATTCTGCTTCTACATCCTCCTCCAATTCTTCTTCCTATTCTTCAGTATCCATCTTGGATCTTATCTCTTTGAGCCATGTTACTCAAGAAAACATCAGCCTATCAATAAGTAAATTAAAGAATAATCTTTCATGTGGTTCAGATCTCATCCCTGCTCTCATAATACGTGATTGCTCATTTCCCTTTTATAAGGCCTTATCTTATATATTCAACCTTGCTATTTCTACTGACACTTTCCCGGATATTTGGAAAAGGACTCGTATCACACCTATACATAAATCTGGCGACGTAACAAATATTGGTAACTATCGTCCTATCGCTGTTCTTCCGAATTTTAGTAAAATCTTCGAGAGAATGATCTATTCAAGTATATTCTCCAAAGTAAAAAATTCAATATCAATATCTCAGCATGGTTTTATGGAGAGAAGATCCACAGTCAGTAACTTAACCTACTTTACACATGTAGTCTCTCCGGTTCTTGAAACCAAGGGCCAAGTTGACTGCGTCTATACCGATTTTTGTAAGGCCTTTGATCGCATAGACCATAGAATTCTTCTCAACAAACTCCATACGTTTTCCATCTCTTCGTCTTTGATTCCTCTCTTATCTTCCTATCTTTCTAATCGTTATCTCTTCGTTCAACTTTTGGGATCCAAATCTTTACCATATACCGCCACTTCAGGCATACCTCAAAGGTCAAATGTAGGTCCTCTTCTATTTCTCCTTTTCATAAATGATATTACCGAAGTATTATCATGTAATCATCTTTTATTTGCTGATGACTTTGAAATTTCTTATCCAATTTATCATTCTTCTGATTGTAGTGTTCTTCAACGTGATCTGCATAGCTTATCAAAATGGTGCTTATCGAATAATCTTGCATTAAACTTGAGTAAATGTAGCGTAATGTCCTTCACAAGAAAATCAATACCTTTTATTTCCAATTATTTACTTGTTCATACCACCCTTTATCGTTGTTACACCATGCTCGATCTTGGTCTTACTTTTGATCCCAAATTAACTTTTATAAACCACTTTGATAACATATACAACGCTTCCATCCGTATGCTTGGTTTTGTTATACGTAATACGCATCAATTTCATGATATCTCAGCCATCTTTACTCTTTATTATTCCTTCATTCGCTCCAAACTTGATTATTATTCCCTTATTTAGAGTCCACTTTATGGAACTCACCAGACTCACATCGAAGCAGTTCAGAAGAAATTTCTTAAGTATGTCTTCTTCAAAAATTATCATCACTATCCTGACCTCACAGTTAGTTATGAACAATTACTTGAAATGTTCAACTTGACAAGTCTCTCTGAAAGACGTGATCTTAACTCTGTCAACTATCTTTGTAAGCTGATTCATGGAGATATTGATGATCCTAAGTGCCTAGCTTCTGTAGCTTTCCATGCTCCTTCTATAAACACTCGTAGCTCCATAACCTTTTACTTACCTATCCCTAGAACTAATGTATTTTCTATATCACCTATATATCGTTTGTGCTCATTATATAATTCTAGATTTTGCTCGGTTGATATCTTTCTATTAAGGCCTAAGCAATTCTATAATACCATCATTAACTGTAAGCTCGCATAATTAGTTCTACTATTTATAATTTGATTGTTTCATTAATCTATTTTTATTATTAATTTTTTTATATTGTATGCTTTTGTTTTATATTTTCTTTGTGATTTTGTTCGTTTTTTTTTCCTGTCCCTTTATTAGGCTTTTTTCTGTCGGACAGTGTATTCTAAATGAATAAATAAATGAATAAATAAATATTCCAATATCATATATTCGACTATTATATTACGTGGGGAAGAACTGAAGCGACCAAATTTTGCCGTATTCCACACTTCAAAAGTCCATTGATAAATTTGTTGCAAGAAGTACCATAATCAACACCACAAGGAGGAACATATCAAAATAAGATACTGAAGAAAGATCGAATGTCTTCATATCCTTGCGTATGACTGAAAATGTAGAGCTCCTGTAATATGAATCAAGCGATGTAGAATGATTTGTGAATATTACTTGATTCATGTCACATATGGATGCATTTGTTATTTAAGGTCGCTCCTTGTTCGCTCGTCATATTCTTATGAAATTCATACACCATTTTTGTTTGAGATGAGACGGTAGCTTGGTTCGCGTGTATTTGACACTAAGAGTGATGGAATGACGAATTTCATAATAGCAAATAGCTTTTCCGAGTTGGATATCTTGAAATGACATCTTCTATTGCATCTATGAAATGAGCTGTCTTCTATTTCCTACTCAAAGGACAAAATATATATATATATATATATATATATATATATATATATATATATATATATATATATATATATATATATATATATATATATATATATATATATATATACATATATATATATATAATCTTTTTATATCTCTTAATACCCTTTTGGGTGTCGAGATAGTATTTAACTATTCAATCAGTCTTTGTTATTTCAACCTATTTATTAATTCTTTCCACTTCTTTCTATTCTTTGCTATTTTTCTCCCTTCCTGCCAAGTGACGTTGATTTTGTTAAGTATCTCTTCTATGTTCTTTTCCCAAGTTTTTTGAGGCCTTCCTCTCCTGTTCTTGTTTGATACTCGAGCATTCCACACCTTTTTTGTTCGACTATCTTCTGGCATTCTTATTAAATGGCCGTACCAGGCTAATTGTTTCTTTTCTATGATGGTTTGTATACTTTCTGTTTGTAGAGTTGCTCTGATATGCTCATTTCTTATTCTATCCAGTCTTGTTACCCCTTCTACTTTTCTTAAATATCTCATCTCTGCTGCTTGTATCTTGCTTTTTGTGTTTTGGTTCAGTGTCTATGTTTCGCTTCCGTATATTAATATTGGTCTATAAATTGATTTATATAGTATCATTTTTGTATTTTTTGATACTTGCCTGCTACTCAAAATGACTTTATTCAATGCGTGGTAACTTCTGTTAGCTGCCAGTATTCTATTGTTCACCTCGTTCTCTATATTACCTTTGCTGTTCAGTGTTGAACCTAAATATGTAAATGTTTCCACCTGTTCTATTTCTATTCCATTTATTTTTATTTCTGCTATTGTGTCTTCTCTTGAAATTACCATAATTTTTGTTTTTTCCACATTTATAGTCATGTTGTGTTTGTTTAATTCCTTTCTCCATATATTAATATTGTGCTGTAAATCTTCTTCATTTGAAGCTAATATTGCAAGATCATCTGCGAAGGCGCATTCTGAGATAGTCGTCCTGGTTAAATTGTGGTGTCCGATGAATACTTTCTTTGTTTTATTCTTCACCTTCTTCATAATACTATCCAAGAAAATGATGAAAAGTAGTGGGCTTAGTGCTCCTCCTTGTCTTAACCCTTGCGTTGTTGTGAATTCCTCCAAGCACTCATTTCCTGTTCTTATATAGTTTGATGTTGTTTTGTATAGACTTTGTATTGCTTTTAGTAGTTGTTTGCTCACATTTCTTTCTCCCAGTATTTTCCACATCTTTTTCCGCGGTACTCTATCAAAGGCTTTTTCGAGGTCTATAAACGCTATGAATAGTTTCTTGTACTGTTTCATAGTTTCTTCTGTTAATTTTCTCAACGTGAATATGTGGTCTTGTGTAGAATGACCTTTTCTAAATCCACTCTGGGCTTTCTTCATTGATGCATCTGTTGTTCGTCTTAGCTCATTTTCTAATATTGCTTCATATAGTTTAGCCGCAGTGCAAAGCAGTGATATGCCTCTGTAATTATTACAGTCTCTACTATCTCCTTTCTTATATATGGGGAAGATCACAGCTTTTTCCCAGTCTTTTGGTATTGTTCCTATTCTCCAGATTAGGTTTAACATCTCCAGTAATATTTGCTTTCCTTCATCTCCAATATATTCAAGTTGTTCTGTATTAATTTGATCGTGTCCCGGTGCTTTACCGCTACTCATTTTCCTTAACACAGCTTCCATCTCTTCTTCTGATATATTTTCTAGCTCTTCTCTTTCTATTGTGTTTTCTTGTATATCTTCGTTCTCTGAGTCCCGGGCGCTACTATAGTTTTCTTCTAATAGTTCTTGGGAATGTTCTTTCCATCTTTGCATTTTTTCGATGTCATCATTTATTATCTTTCCATTTTTATCTTGTAGCTGTTTCAATGTTGTTTGGTTTCCTTTTTTGTGGATTTTAGGTGTTCTGTAGAAAATCTTCTGATTTTCTTTAAAAATTTTCTCCAGCGTCCTCCCGAGTTCTTCCCATGTACTCTTTTTTGCTTTCTTGATCATTTCTTTCGTTATTTTCGTTTGTATTCTATAATCTTCGTAATCCTTCAACTTCTTTGTGTTTAGGTATTTCTTCCATTTTTGCTTTTTCTTTTTAACTTCTTCTTTAACCTGTTCGTTCCACCAGTGTGATTGCTTCTTATTGTGTGTGCTTCTGGTTGTTCCGCATGAGCTTTTTGTTGCTTCAACTAATATATATTTAAAAGTGCTCCACATTTCCTCTACGTTATTCATATCTGGTTTTGAGGTGCGTTCGATTACTTCTTTCATATCTCTTTGATATTTTTGTTTTGTTTGTTCATCCTTTAACTTATCTATTTTTAGTATTTCTCCTTTATGTCCTTTTGTTGTTATTGTTTGTCGTTGTTTCTTCGCATCCTCTCCTATTTCTATTTTTGCTGCTACTAGATAATGGTCACTTCCAATTTCACTACCTCTTTTGACTCTCATATCTTTTATCTTCTTCCTTTGTGTATTGTTCGTTAAGAAGTAATCAATTATAGATACAAAAATCTATAAGTCTGTTACCATTATTATTCTTTGTTGTTTCTCCATGTCTTCCCATTATTTCTTCTAGTCCTTTATTTCTGTTTCCAGCTCTTGCATTGAAGTCTCCCATTATGTATACCGGTTCTTTTAGTTTTTCATATTCCGTTTGTAATTTATCCCAGAATTCGTTTTTCATTTTTTACTCTCATCCTCATTTAAGCCATATATTATTAATATGTTTATAGGTGCGTTGTTCACTTCTTCCAATTTGACTGTCATTATCCTCTCATCAACGCAGTTCCATTTCCTCACAGCTTGTTCAATTTCTTTGTTTATAATGCAACCCACTCCTGCTCTGGCTCTCTCTTGCTCATCAACTCCACTGTATATTATTATGTGTCCATTATTCAATTTCGTTATTCCTTGTCCTTTCTTTTTGGTTTCCGTTATTGCTAGTATTTCTAGATTTGCCTTCTCAAATTCCTTCATTAGTTCTATTTCTTTCCCTTCTAAACTCCTAATGTTCCATAATCCAATATTCATAGTCCTTTTACTTCGCTTTTTCGTCTTATTTATAATCTCCTTGGTTTTGTGCTGTATTACTTTTTTGGTTTCTCGTTTTTTGACAAATTTTCCAGATTTTTTTCTTCCAGTCTCTCACTCAGAGGGTTCCATGCGAACATCTTATTGTCTATAATTATTTTTTTATATCCTATTTTAACGGTCTTGCCTTTTCCTTTTTCTTCCCTTCCTTTATTCCTGAATATAAACTGAATCTTCCTTTCTTCTTCTGTAAGATCGTCCTCAATATATATATCCCTATTCCGTAGTTTCAAAGTTTTTTGCATCATTTTCATTCTGTCCTCCCATTCTGCGAATTGTGCCACTATTATTGGATATTTATCTCGCTTACTGATTGCAAAAGCTGTTTTTGAAATTGCGTCGACATTGAATTCTGTTTTCAGAAAGTTTACGACTTCTTGTTTCGTATTATCTTTTTGTGTCTTTAAGCCTTTTATAATAATATTATTTTTCTTGTTCTCCTTTTCTTGGTCATTAATTTTATCTTCTAACCACTTGACTTTTCCCTGTAATTTTTCTCTTTCTTGTTTCCATATTTCTTCTTTTCGTTCCATGTCCTCTTGTATTTTAAGAATCATATTATTGTTTGCATTCATTTCCTCTTTCAGTTCTCTATGATTTTCGTTCATTACTTCCTTAATATCCTGCATTCCAGATAAAAGCAGCTTTTTAAACATTTCCTCCATTTTACGTAGATCCATTTCTTCCTTATTATTTTTTTTATCAATTTTAACCGGAGATCTTTTTCGCGCGTTACTTTTCTTGAATATTTGTTCCCTGTATCCTTCTTCCTCTCTATATCTTTTCCGAATATCTTCAAGTGATCCAATAGAATTAGTTCTTCCAATCTCTCTTCTGTTCATTTGGAGCAAACCTATAGTAATAATAAAACCCGATTTTTGGTTTTGATTAATGTCAACACTGTTTTACACGCTTTTTCTATATTCACTATTCAACTGTTGACAACACTGAGTCAGTTTGTCGATGCGCGCTGTCAACTACAGCTGATTCTACCGTTCGTGTCTCACCCGCCACACCCGCTTAACACTGCTTCACGTTACTCAAGTTTTCAAACTGATTTGTACCTACACTTTTGATCTTAATATTGTTCACCCTGTTTTACACACTGTTTATCAGCCCTTATTCTACACTATACTAGGATTTAATATTTGCTATGTAAGCAAAAAACGTAAGTCACTTGGCTCTAGGTTTTGAACCCTTTCTAGCATTCAATTCTTTTAATATTGTTCACCTTATTTTTATACACTACTTACTGTCCCTTATTATACCCTTTTCTGAAATTTATTATTTGCTATGTAAGCGATAATCGTCGAATTCGAATTGAATTATCGGCTCGCACACAAACACGACCTTCACGTTCAGTAGCACTACACTATTCAGGACAAAATATTTTTATATCAATTCAAGAACAAGTACTTGAAAAAATCATTGCTTCTATGAGACTCCATATTTTCTTTCGAACAATAGGAAAATTATTTCGTGATAGCAACAACTTCTGATATAATAAATCATTTTTAGTAGCCAAAAATTCTAATCCAATTCTGCAAACTTATTTATCATCGCAACCACCAACATACTACTCAGTTTGTGGTTTGTTATTACCACATACAGGCTCCGCTCCAGGAACATACCACAAAAAACTTTTCGCTTAAAATTTATTATCCAGCACGTTTTTTACAAATTTTAACAAGACAGGCATAAACTGGGACTGTCCCACAATGTAACCGAGCCAAAATCAATGGCTTGAACAGGCCTGGTTTACATTCCAAATAAACGATAACATTTTGTATGGTTATCAGAGTAACCGTCTTTTACACAATTTTAGGGAAGATTTTTTGATGCATGATGCAGTTTTGTCATGATATTCAGAAGAAAATTATTGCTGGGGGAGTTTTCCGACCCAAGTACCCTGGCGTAAATTATTTAGTTTTAATGGAGGATTGTCATCAATCATGGTGAAATGTAATTTAAAAATATATTCAGGGCTGAAATGCAAGGTACGGCATTATATACATAGTAATGGCGTTCCCAATGTTCAAGATTTCAGATCAATTATTCTCCTAATTAATCATTCTTGCTATGTACTCTTGCCGTTAGATCACTTAGAGCGGTTCTTGATCCAATTATTGGGCTGCAAATATCAAATGATAGAACTTTTCAGTAAAGTATCACCCAAATTTCATTATTTTTGAATAGCTCTTGCACGGATGACCTTTCAGATTAATGTCAATATAGCAAGATTCAAATGGCATCTGGCATCAAATTTTGAACTTCAAAACTTCACGAGATAATCTACCTTTCTCTCCTCTCTTCCATCGGATGCTTCACAAGTGAAACCTTCAGAATTCAATTATTGGGATGAAAGCTTCATCGCTCTCCAAATCCTGTTTGCTTGTCATCAGAAAATGTGATGAATTGACATCTTTTATATTGATACATATAAATGTGAGGACTCACACGCGTACACAACAAAATTCCGAAACTCACGCTTGATTCGTATTTTTGAATGTTTATAGATTGCTTTATTATCCAATTTAAGTACACAAGAACAATATCTCAATTTAAACAGTGTTTCCAATACCTAAATACGGCAAGATGAATATAAGGGAGTATTTTGATCGCTTGGGTCTCAAGATATATTATTCATATGTGAGCAGGAAGAGAGGGTGAAACATGATTGGAAAAATGTGATATGGTGAACGAAAGACTTTGAGCATCATTCCCTTGCCTCCTTCAGGCTCAAAGCTGATTGCCTCAGAAAGATACTTCGGCGTCTTCTTATTCAGGAAATTAATATTATCTTCCAATGCCAGAATATCATCATTCAAATGGGGTACAGGAAAATTATTCGCGAATCTGGATCTTAGGCGTACATCAACATCTGCGTCGGCCAAAGCATTAATTGTTTCCGCAGATTACCAAGCACTGGAGTACCTGTCCGACCAACGTGTCCTAGAAGAGCAGCTGGCAAGGCTTATCATCTTCGTCAGTTATGAAGAGCAATGTCAAAGAACCAATTCCACATAACAGAATAAACATAGAGTGGACAAATCTACTTTCATCACTTTATTGGCCTTTATTTGTTTGGTATTCATTCAGTCGTTGTCAAAACATCGCAATCAGTTACATAGTCTCTGAAAACTCTCAGATATTCAGTTTTTCCTTTCAAGTGTCTATTTTCTCAAAATATTATGTGCGAAATGTAGCACGGTTCTCTACTTCTTAATTTTCTAGCTTTCAACTTGATTTCTTCATGTTCTGTGATAACATATTATTTTCTTAATATATGCGTCGATTTGTTGTTCTCTCAAACGTACTTCTATCAGAAATATCGAACAGCAAGTGCGGAATATACAAAGAACTCATATTTTAGGTCAAGTCAACTTTGATGAAAAGGCTTTTGAATTCTGACGACTTTGATTAAAAACAACGTAGGCAAGCATTCTACCTTTATTCAAGTTTGAAGTTAATGGATTACCTGAGTAAAGTTAACAACCTACTCACAAATGTTCTCTATGAAGCCTATTTTGGGGGATAGTGAATTTCTTATACCTCTGCAGCGCTGAAGCTTCGAGTACATATCATTAAAATAAATCTAGCTGTATCAACTAAATTGTATTACTTTTTGTACAGTACAAAAAGAAAAATGAGAATCTATTTGAGACACCGCTTTCAGCTCCTACTACGTAGCTACAAGAAAACGGGAAGATATGGAGTTTTTACTGTAGAAATCTCTGATTTAATGGCCGTATTTCGTTTACATAATACATAATATACCATAGTCAGCTGTCAGATGTCATAGCTGAATTGATAAGATACATTTATTAGTAGCAGAATATTGTAAAGTGAATTGGAATACCTACGTCAATAACTGTGATATTGACCGACTGAGTTTCGGAAACTTTTCGATGAAATCAGGAGACACACATCATATATTAGATGTCGTTAAAATATTATTGACTCTGAAAACTTTATTTTTACCACAGAATTAATTTCAAGTTCAGATTCGCCGTTTGAAATATACAGCTGTACAGCCTATAACAGAATAATCCATTAATTCAGATATTTTTGGAACTGTCATACCATTTGTTATTCTTATTATACGAACGGAACGATGAAAATTGCTTGCAGAAGGGTCGAATGGCAGAAGCAAATTCATCAAGAGATGATCAATTACCTCATATTATTTCTGTCCCTTGGAAAATTTTCATTGTGTTGAATAAATCGGAGTATTTAATAGCAAAAAAGAGAGATTGATAAGTTCTGTTATGTAAAGTAATCGATTTATGTACAAGAAGGATCATCAAAATTAGTTCAATGAAAGCTTCAAAGATAAACTTATTTCATGGAATTTAGAATAAAAGAGGAACAAATTTGGAAGAATAACAGGAAATTCACTCGTACAAGTGGTTATGCAGCTTCAATTGAAGGTTTTGAGCTACTATGAACTTAATTCAATTCTGTTCCAAGATTATATCAGCTCAAAATTTGATTCAAATAAGTAGATTCATACATGTCACAGAAAACCATATATTCTAGTACACAAATGAGATTTTTGCTACTATATTCAACTCTTCGATAATCTCTCAGAAGAAACATTATTTAGGTGAAGAAGACAATCTACTCTAGCATGAAATTATTTTGTGACTGCTGCTCCGCATATTATATTTCATTGCTATTCCTGAAGCTCACAGTTCTCAGATATCATTGAAATCATCAGAAAATTAGATATTTCTGCTGAATGAATATTAATATGAGCTGAGTGCTCTTAACCATAACTTTTGAAGCAAACACAACAATCAACTATCTCACATACAAGAACAGTGTAAGAAAGCACAGCAAGCAAGCTCTCTGTGCATTTCTTGATAGCAGACAAAATCCCTGCCCTTTGACTCAACTTCTCATGACATACAATTCATGCGTGTCTACTCGTTCCACACCATGTGTAACTAGCATACAGTTCTAGGCAAGCGTACATGTCTCTAATTCATTCATTTATTACTTTCTATTGACAACCGTACGCAAACAATTTTTATAATGTGATACACTGCCATTAAAGAGGTTATTGTTTCTGACAAATGAATAATGTCTTGAAGAGACAGATTGAAATCAGGGAGCCAACTTAGAAATTTGTTCATTGTGATCTGATTAATGTGCCAAATCTGATAACTTTCACAACAATCTTATACTCTATATCTGAAGCAAGATCCCAGACCCGCCCGACGTTACTTATTTTTTGGGAAAAAAATTTGTAGATTAGAGTAGCTTCAATCGGTACTGCAATCATACGCATATTTGCTAGTTTGTGCCGACGGTGCTATGGGTACGTTGAGACATTACTTACTTTTCTTGAAGTCTTGGGTGCTGATTTTCACGTATGTTCTAGAGAATATTGTTAAAAATTGATAATCTACACTGCTAGATATTTTCCATCGGTGGTAATTTTTGATAGAATCTTTGAAGCTCGCGAAGAATAACGGTATCTTGCTTATAGTCTGAGTGCTAATTTTTATATATGATACTCAAGACAGAATTTCGATGTTTTGTTAACAGTCAGATCAATCGTAGGGCTAAACATCCCCCAGACACAAATGAAATATCGCTGTGCGTAAAAGCGCGAGGTCACTATTTGTACTCTTGATAGTAGAAGAAATATCTATCGGCATCCAAATCTTCTTTGTTCTGGCTGTTTACAAAAAGTATTGAAATTGCTCCCTCTGTGTATCATATATAAGAAATAGGGCTCAGACTATAAGTGAGATCACTTAATTTTTTGCAAGCTTTAAAGCGTTCAGCAGAAATTACTGGCGAGGGAAAGTATCTGGCAGTATTGGTTATCAATCTTCGACAATATTCCCTAGAATAAACATAAAATCAGAATTTAGACTTAAAGAAAAGTGAGTAATGTCTTGACGTACCTGTAGCACCTCGTATCTACAAATTGGCCGTCGGCACAAACTAGCAAATATGCGTATGATCAAAGTACCGACTAACACTACTCTAATCCACAAATTTTGTTTCTCAGAAAATGAATAACGTCTGGCGGGTCTGGGATCTTGGACTAATTCTTTCATACGTTTCTTGTACTTTGTGAAAATCTGACATAAGCTCATCGCTTCTATGGATATCTGTGGGACTCATGGTCAGTCTTTGATTTCAGGAGTCGCTTAACCAAGCAATATGGTATCTGAACTTGAGAATCAAATGTGACATGAACATTGCTGTCATTATTTCGATTCGATATTTTTTGTTGCAGTGAAGCCTCAAATTTGAGCTATAGGGGTGCAACTGACCATTAGAATCGATTGAATTTCATTGCTTTAAGAATTATAGAATGACAACACAGGTTTAATCCAAAATATTGTGAAAGACGACGTTAATTGCTACTCAAAATTAATGGACAGATATTTTGACGACTCAAGACTACTTTTTAGTATCGGAGGACTTGTTGAGCATAAACACACTCGATACGCTGTTATTCATTGCTTTAAATCAGCAATTGACGATGTCGCACGTTTCCAAATTTCGTTGCGTGCACTTGTAATCGTATTTTTCTTGGCATTCTTCTGTTCGTTCTATCTCTATGGCTTCTTCTTTTTTCGATGTTTCTGTTGCATAACCGCGTTCTTGAGTAGCGGTGGATTAATTTTAGGTGATTTCAGTCTTATATTCCACATTTTATTCTTGACATTTCGCTGTGTCTATCGTCAATTCGAACATTTCTTTGAAAGTTCTCATACGATCTTGATGGAATGCTGGTCGGTAACTTTTATCAAAGCATTAAGAATAGTATGTCTTCTGTGGTAGTATCACTCATACTTTTGAGAAAATCGCAAAAATATTGCATATTCAGGATGATCCAATTATAATTATTATAAAGGCTCAACTTTGACTTGAACTCTACGTCCGAGTAACTTTGGATTCACGAGCAACTTTCTTGGTATGTTTTATCGAACTTTCGATATTTACTGCAGCAACTACTATCAGACATATGTTTCGGTAAGGCATAAAATCCAGAGTGTGGTCAGAAAGATAAAAATATGTGCTTTGTCCAGAACTTTCCCAGTGTATAACTTGATCTAAATCGAAAATTATAAGAGCTATGTAATAGTATATTGTGCAAAAAGTGCGATAAGTTGTCGATTGCCTGCGAGAGCGCTTATTCGCTCAAATTGACAACATCGCACGAGTTGTAGGTACTATGTTTTATTACGAATGCGGGATGAGTATCATTTTGCTCTTGTTTTTCCGAGCGGTAAATGACTTGCGTGCGACAAGTTTACTTGGCGCACGCAAAAAGCAAAAAGCCATTTACCGCCCGGAAAAAACGTGCGCAGAATAGTACTTATCCCGCATGAGTAATAGAAAAAATTGAGGTGGATTTGTCAATCGATCCTTATCACAATATGATTTTTTATTCGGATATATAATTTCAAGTGAATCAGTCAAATGTTGTGGCTGATATTGTGAAAGATTGCGAGTACGCACATATACAGGTTACCAGATTGTCTTTACTTTGAAAATCACTTTCAAATCGTCATGGGGAATATCAAGAGAAGTCGATAATGGATGCAAATGAACGGGAAATTGCTGCAAGATTGCGGAGACATGGTGAAATATGTTCTAACTTCCAAAAACTAGTCTGGTCGTTTCTAGTTCATGTCAAATATAAGATAATTGCTTTCAAGTCTTCTACAATTTAGCAATAGCGTGCCACCTCGATCAAGATACAGAATATCCAATTTTCAATGAAGGCAGCACGTGATAGACGAAACGTGGAAAGTCCAATAAATAAGACATATAGAACATCACCTGGGTCAAGCCTCTTATATTATTAACACATTTGGCAATGAGTATTTGATAGAAACTTTAGCACTTTCCCAATTACACAATAAAATTCACACCTGACTGAGTGTTTATGAACAACCAACCCTACGTTTTTCCTTGAAGTTGAAGATATATTCAGCAATTGTTCATGCTTGTTTCTAATTCCTAAATATTCTGCATCCTCCTTCGAGTCCTCTTGAAACAGGTACACCCATTGTTATTTAAAATACCAGCTCTATTACTGTCTTTTCCGGACGTGCCGAAGATGTAATAGATATCAGAATAATTTTCGAATGAACTGTCACACTGATTATTAATTTCAATCTTTGTATTGGTGATGAAGGAAGATGTTATAGTGGCTATAGCTCTCACAACTCTAATGCTCAACTAAAATAACTGATGCATGTGATTGTTTAGTTGACAAAACCAAAATACAAAATAGATCTGTGGTTCGTGACTTGAAAAAAATCTCTCTTGCTCAGATACGTGCTGATAACTCCGGATACATCCGCCTTGTTGCTGAATGAATTTATATAGTCTTCACCTCAAGTGATTCTTTATAAATATATTATTCACGTTCCTTGAGGCGATGCTACACGATGCATTCAACGTTGGCTTCAACATTGGCGTGCATTGGAACCAATGTTGGACTCACAGCTGCAGCTAGAAGTTGTAGCCAATATTGGATCCAATGTCCTGTGTCATGTTAGATGCATACTTCCTTCCAGTATATATGTGTGTAAATATATACAAACACACACTTTGAAATTTTTTAATTTGACTTTAAAAAGTAAAATAAGTAAAAGAAGAAAATGGATGACGTGATTGCAGTTGCTGCCCCTGTAATCGTACTATTTTGCAGCAAGATGTTAGTTAAGGAAAAAACAGAAAAAAAGACGTTACTATCATTATTATCATCATTATTACTATCATTATCATCATTATTATTATTATCATTGACATTACGACGTAATCGTGACTGCAATCCAAAACTAGACACTAGACATCGTGGTCGTGTCGTGTATAGCTGTATATCAAATGCTGGTTGTAGCTTGCTCTCAACGTTGGATACTCTTTCGAAGTTTGAACTACAGCTACACGATATGTCAAACTATCGCGTGGCCAACGTTTGAAGGCACTGGACGCATCGTTTAGCACCGCCTCCAGTGAATTGGCGTAGAATTGGCATGGAGAATATTGTATCTTTGGAAAACCTGATACTGAATTCTTATGAACATAATGCTGATTGATGATCGTTCTTACTTGGTATTGAAATTGATTACTTCAGAAAGTAGAGTTGTATGAAAAGTTATAAATTTATGACTAACAACAAGGCTTCTCAATCTCCATGAAAACTGAACTCACGAATGGACGGACAAACAAAGAATAACAATCAGTATGATTATGGAAAAGAACGATAATTATTTCCCATCTTGATCTATTCTGGAGACTTCATGATAAACACAAGTTTTCGACTTTAAAAAAACATCCGAAAGAATAACATCCAACGAAACATAATAAGTATCAATGATAATATAGTATACTCCTGTATTGCAGCAAAGCTCAACTATTAGGATAATCTTTCATCAACATTCACAGTGACATCATATTCTTAGATCCAGCATGTTGATTTGTGATGCATTACTGCTCATTGATCCATATTTCTCATAGGTAAGATTAAGTTTCGACGGAATATAATAAACGAAAGATCTCGTAACTTGTCATCTCTCATTCATCTTTATTGCGAAATTACACTTTCTTTCTTGCTCAAAATGTAGGGCTGAAAGTATCATCATGGAGAATTTAATAATTTAAAGCTCCGTTCAAGTGAGCTTTGCATATAAACAAGATATCAAGATCTGCATTTGTTCAACACTCACATCCTTATTTTGTTTATTTTCATTGTATAAATTTATTTGCACCTCCACCTTCATATTATTTTCAGAAGACAAATTGCTATAATTTTGTATGCATGAACCTCAAGAATAACTTATATTTAGCATTCTCTCATAATGAAATATCTCAGTTGAAGGTTCGTCCGTTCCAATTTGTCCTTATGTCGTTCAGTGCAAAAAAGTGAATAATGTTGATATTCAACTTTTGAAACATATTTTAGATTCTATTGCATATTGCGAAAAATATGATGTCGGTTGGTCCGAACGTAGAAACATTAAGGCGTGATTCTAGCTGCATTGTCTTGACTTATTCTGGATCGGTCCACCGTAAGTATATAACATAGATAAATAATATAGTTCTAATTCCATGGTATATAATAACCTCTGATCTCCACTTAAAGCAGTTTAATCTCGAGGTCAGTGACGTGTCAAGCGAGAGACAATAAGACTGTGTGTGAATATATATAGATCAAATCTATGCAGTGATAAGCTTCAGATTGTATGATTTGACTTCAATTTGGACTTATTTTCATGGTCATATATACTGAGGCTGCCAAAAGAAGGCACACGTGAACCAATTAGCGTAATCGAATAAATAACGTCTGAAAATCAGTGTATCTGGGGGCACAGCCACAAACTTAGTTAAGAAACGATTCAATATCCAATATATATCTCAACTTCTATATGACTTGATTGCCAAAATCATTGTCGATTTTCTCTCAGAGTATTTTTGGACGGAAAGAGCAAACATGCAACAGTGCCTCTAATATCAATTACCGTTCGACACATTGACATCGACTTCGTTGGCATTTTGCGTTCCATTATTTATCAGCTGATCAAACTACATTGTCCGCGAATAAAATATATTTACTCATTAAATATATTTGCACTATGAGTTTGTGAAGCGTAAGCAAAAATAATTATTGAATGACCACAGTTGTTTTAGATAATATCAGACTAATCATTTCCACCAAACAATTCCCTGCGTCAAAAACAGATATGTTCAATATTTCTGGGTTATATATGTGATTTGTTATTGAAATCATGCGGAATCAATTTTAAACGGTTGATAGCACATTTGCAGATTTTGTTTACTTTCTCATGAACAGGTAGTTTTGACAGCTGAACGCTTCCATAATGTTGCTATTCAATCATCATTCAGATCGTGATATAATGATATTTTGCCACGGAAGCGTATGTACACAGTCAACTTTAAAATCGAAAAACATAAATTTCCAGTGCTATGATTAAACACATTGAAGCTATGAATATTGCAAGACTATGAAACCATTATGAAGAGAATATTCAAATTGAGATTTTTTCTCAACTTATGCCCAGTTGCAGCGCTATCGCTTAACTTTGAGTACGGAATAATTACCATGGGAACAATTGTCTATACAATGGTAACCATAGATATTATCCTTCCCTTAAAATTATGTGACGGCGGTGCAACTGGCCATGAGTCTGTTAACATGTCAGAGTCATTTGAAAACTCAGGACGATTTCTCAGAAAACTGTGTACAAAATTTCAATACTCAGTATTCCTTTCCTTGATTCATTTTAAGAAAGATGTCGACTTCCTTCAACAGTGAAGTGGAAAGAAGAGATCATTATTATCTGAGGATATTAGTAAAATGCATTGGACTATCAATCTTCTCATCCATTTGATTCCTTGCTCTAATCATGAAAAAATCCTGGAATTATAATCTCAAGCAATGGAAATAATATCATAGATTACTTTCAATGTCGTTGGAATCGTGGTAGCAGTGCAAGCAGTTTTATATATTGTCACAAATATGAAGATTTTTGAGTTATTAGTTCACACGTATGTGACTAAGAATAGGAATGGTGAATTTTGTTGCTCCTAGAGGTTTCCAGATCTCATCTCGTTCGGAGGAGGCGATTCCGAATCAACTAGATAACGCTCCAGAAGATAGAACAATAAACGCTTAGCGGCAAATAGGACTCGTGTCAACACTGAATGAACTTAGCGCACACAATAGGATGACTTCGTTCTGAAGTCGATCATAGAATAGAAGAAGTCCAAACAGAAACCTTACCAAGAAACATGAGCTTTGGATACCATTATTAAGACCTACTTGGCACAATGAAGTTTTCTGAAAATGAGAAACGACAAATCCTGATGGGAATCATTGGCGAGAAAATTAAGAAGCCATGTATAAGGCAGATGCATTATGACGACAGTGGATACTTGGGCATTGAAAATACTCTGAAAAAAGCTCAGGAGCACTTCTACTGGGTTGGCTGTTGAAAAGACGTCAAATGGTACTGCAGGGCTTGTGGACAAGGGCTCCAATACTCGACAGCATGTCAAAATGTAGCGATCTGAATTGAAAGAAGGTACTCGTTCGAGAAGATGGTTGTGAATGTACGTGAGCCCATGCCAATTATCGAACAAAAGAATATTCAAGCTGCCAGTGGCAGAATGAGAGTTCGATTCAATCTGCGAGCAGATATTTCTCGATTCCAGCAGGGTGAAACTTCCAGAGAAATATTTTGTTTTTTCAGATTGCAGAGCAACTAGAACAGATCGTACGAAGCTGTGAAGTGCCTGAATAACATATAGTAGCTACGGAGAGATAGTAATGGGGGACCAAACATCATTCGCGGTGCCAAAAACGAGATTGTGTGTGCCGAAAACGGGATTGTGTGTGCCGAGGACGACGACAATAAGAGTATCCCACACTGTGCATCAATGACGCTAATTACGACGCTGTGAATTAATGGAAACTGCATGCAATTTCTGAACAATCGAATTACAATTATACCAAAGGGATTTTTTTTTGGCATGGTCCTACTATCTATCCAAACATTTTTGAAACTCAGACTTCCTGAGCAAGTTAGAGCGCTAGTACTAAGATAAACCAGGTAGCCGTTCATAAAATAATGATTTGGGCAGTATTTTTCATCTCTCACCTTGTTTCTGAGATTCTTGGCAGGCTCAGGCTGTTGTCAGAATCTGTAACAGACAAATACTCAAATTAAATGCTTTGAATGATTCTTATTACTTGTTATACTATTTTCTGGCGCCTATTCTATCCCTAACACAATTATTGGCTTGACCTCCCAGCTCGAAAAAGCCTACAAAAGTTTTCTTGACAAACTTAAATATCTCCCAAAGGAAAATGGAGTTTGATAATTTGACATGCGATATATCAAAGACATTGGTTTTCAATATTCCATTACTTTGGATAATATGGATAAGTCAGCTATAATATGCATACAGCTAGATTTATTGGTCGACTGCGTGATAGCCACGCCGTCGAAAATTTATTTTTCTGGATCTGTTATAGTACAAGATACGTTATAGGGCCCCTATTTTGTAACTTCCATCACCGGTAATACGCAAACAGGGTGTGATATATTTTGAACTGCCGTTTTGCGGCGCTTTTGCCGAACTATGCTATGTGACGTCATACTTAGTGAAATATGTATCACCTTGTATTACCCAGCAAAGAGGTAGTGATAGAAACTCATCACCGGTGATGTTTTGACATATGAGATTATGGTGTTTTCTATTTTATTTCAAAATGGATTTGATTTCTAGTTGTGGGCCAGAGTACACAAAATTTTTGTGCATAAACTCACCATAAGATGAAAATTTATAATAATTCAAAACAAATATCAATTTTGAATCTTATTTACGTTAGGAATGCGGTAGGTAAAATTTTGATGATTGTAGTATTCAATATCACGAAGCCATATTTCAATTCTTATTGATAAATGCTGTAAAATATGAATAGTTATTATATCTGATGAATTCCCAAACTAGACTGTACCAACATAAATGAATATAACCAGAAACTTAAGCGCGTGAAAACTACTAGACCAATACCTTCAGATGCTTCAATGGTGGAAGGGGATATGACGTTATTAATATATCACCCTAAGTGCGTGATAAGTCGTGAAAAGATATTAGTCCAGTCAAGTTAGCCTTAACAATAGGGGTATCCTTGCATAAATTCCCAAGAAGCTGAAAATCGACATGAACGTTAGAAATACAATTATAATGAAGTTGTGAAAAGTCCTCATCGATCCCATATGTGCAAAAAAATTTATACGAGGTCAAAGCTCACAAAAATGGGTTTTCTGGGTTTTTAAGTGAAACGGTTGATTTTATGATGAAAGTGGTTGAGATAAGAATTGTAGATCCTTCAATTTTCCACAAAAATTGTACCCACCCCTTTTTTTCTAAGACTCACTATTTCTGAGAAAAAGCCATTCTAGAGTTATATTCCTAATAATATGCATGACTACGCTGCCTATGTACATTATGGACGTATAATATAGGTTAAACTGTTGGTCCGCGTAACTAGTACTCGTACATTAATATTGAATGATAATTCTAAGAATATGGAATGAAAAGAAACCCAGTCCTTCATTTTATGTGACCATGTGGCCTTAAGCAGCATCTGTCTGCTGTTTAATTGTTAACGTAGCAGTGTCTGTCTATTACTTACTTTAAATTACTTGCATAGATAAATTACGTTACGTATATTTTGCAAAACATACACGTGATAAAAAACGTGTCCAATTAGCTTGTCTTCCTCCAACCTCGGCTTCTGCTTATCAACATTTTTATCAAGTATATTAGAAAATTCAAGTGTGGCTTGGAAATCAACTGGTCCCAGAAGAATGGGGTTGGAAGCTAATTAATAATATAAAGAAGAAATCATATAAATAAAATTTCACACAGGAAAAGAAAAGTGAAATATGTGAAGTGCTACGGAACATTCAAAAAATGAATAATTCTAAAAAAGAATTGTTTTCCATAGAAATTTCAGACCTAAGAGTCGGGACTGAAGCCACCATCATCTTAGATCGGGGATGCAACTGTAGACATATATTTCGTCCTTATTAGTACTCATCGGTACAGTATAGCCAAGCCCAAAATAGCCAAGACTTAGATCCCAGAGTCTAATTAATAATATATTGGAATTATTCCACACTCTACTTCCACCTGCACCAGAAAAGCTCCTTGATACTATTTTTTATAACTGCAGAACGGGATGTAATTTGAAATGCGGCTACAAAAAAATAAACTGACTTTTTTCACCAGCATGCACCAGCTGTCAAAGCCAGTCGCGTTCAAGTACTGAATCTTGAACAGAAGATAAGCCTTACGTCAACGATAAAACAACTGTTGTATCGCTATTTGAACAATTTACGTCAACTTAGGAGGATGAAGATAGAGAAGAAGTTGAACAAGAAGACCCAATTTTATATTAAACTTTAATAAGAAGACCGTAAGTAGGCCTTCCGGGAAAACCACATTGAAAAATACGCGCCAAGTACACTTACTCATAGGTAGCGTGGAAACGTGTGCATATTATAGAGAATATAACTTAAGAATGGCTTTTCTCAGAAATGGTGGATCTTAGAGAAAAAGAAGTTGGGACAATTTTTGTAGAGAATTGAAAGATCTATAATTTGTGTCTGAGCTATTTATATCATAAAACTGATCGTTCCGCTAAAAATTCAAAAAATCCATTTTTGCGAACTTTGACCTCGCATAAAATTTTTTGCACACGCGGGATCGTTGGGGACTTTTCACAACTTCATTATAATATTATCCGTGACGTTCATGCCAATTTTCAGCTTCTTGGGAATTTATGCAAGGGTGAATGTCTATTTTGACTGGACTATATAGAATGAGTACCTAGGTGTCAACATGCACCTATTAAGTAACAGGATGAACTTAATTCTTTATGAAATAAAATATGTTGACAAAAGTAGCATTGATGAGTTATCAGGAGTAATCAGTTCAAGACTATGTTTCATTGGAAATTCGGTTGATTACCTTTTTCTGCATAGTTACAGTTGCCAGGTTTGGGTAGGTAGCCCTATGTTTGCATATTATATAGGCTACATACTTTCAATTAGTCTTAGGATTTTTTTGGTTCCAAGATCAGTGGAGATATTAAAAAAGCATTCATCGAAATTCTATCGAACATATCCTTGAACATATTTCTCAAGGTGTCTAAAATAATAAGGGTGAGAATAGCATTATAACAGATTGATATAAAGATTTCTAGAAGTGAATTATGCAATGATTGGATAGAACATGTAATATAGAGTACCTACTGAATGATGAGATGGTTTATTGGAAGAGCCCGTAACAATGCTTATTTTATCCACTACTCACACTGCAGTCGATTAAGTTATCCCCACCATGTACTTTGCACCGTACCATTTATAAAAATCAGTGTGTTATCTTGTTGACTGATAGATGTGCCCTGCGGAAAATATTATTTATGATATTATAGTATAAAGGACATAAATTTATGATGATACCAATATTGGTGACGTCAGTTTTCGCAGCGAAAAATCGAAAAACCTGATTCTAAATGGATCATAATTGTGTTATTCAATGGATAAATTCACGGATTTCTAATTTATGTGTCAAAAATCATGACTCTCATAATTTGTTTTGAGGTGATTATCATAGAAGAAATCTGTGCAGTTGAAAATTTCTATTTTACTCTATTTGGTATGAAATTTGTAATATAAATTTGTATAAAAAATTGTTCAGCAATGATAAGTCTAGAAGATGTAGGATAAATTTCCTACTGTTGTCTTTTCAATGCTATACATTGATCGTTCCAGATTATTTATAAGTAGTTCGACTCAGAATCTTCCTAACTATGGAATTACTTGACAAAATCATCATTACTTTTGTTGGCTATATGATGGACGAGTAATTGAATCATAAGATCATGAGTAGAAGAGTAACTTCCTAGTACTATGATATAGAGCAAACTATTTCCAAATTAGGAGTTTGCAACAAGCGACGAATGGAAATATTAAGAATTGAATCCATCATTCAGATGAAAATGAATATTAACACAAAATTATTCATAATATGTTTCCGTCATCTGATATGATAAAAATGTTTATTTTATGTGAATGTGGTCCAGTGATTTGTTCAGCATAGATAAATCCGATACTAATTGGATAAATACTATGGAATTATTTGGAAAATTCAGCAATATGATAATACCAATATATTCATCGAAACAATATAAAAGATATTAATTGAAGTCATCCACGGATTAATTTGTTGTAAGTACCATTGTTCGCATTTTGTATAATATTTTAATCATGATATTTATGGTTATTCAATTTTCAGATGAAAAAATTCAATAATAACTGATACAAATAGAGCAGTAATCGTTAAGCTTCATGTGATGATCAATGAATTGAATTTTTTCAGATAACAAATAGACCAATAATTGAGGCATTGATGCATGAATAAAAATTTGATGATTACAAAGGTAAATTACCGTTGGCAAACTATGCAGAATTTGTCAGTAGAATTGATATGAGTGGAATAATCACTGCAAAAATATTCCTACATACGGCACATGTGATAATCTAGAATATATACGTTCACAATAATAATTGCGAAACTGGATATCAATACGAGCATTGAGAAGTTGTGAGTCCTTTGCATATTGCCAGTGCGATATTGGATATTTGATCAGCCCTAAAAAGAGCCAAGAAGTATGATTGCACCGTTAATCCAGCTACAATTGAAAAAAGTAGATGAAAAATCCGAAACTCTTCCAATTACCGTAGACGTTCAAAAATTACACGGAGGTTATTAATTAAACGATAAAATACTTTTATTTTGCTTATTAGTTCAATCCGATATTACGAGTTTTTTCCCAATAGATAGAAGTTCAGTTTCAATTACATCAATTTATTTGCATTTCTATTTTCAAAGATACATTGTACATAACGATAACTCTCAGCGTAGACAATATTGCCAGCATCCGTTGTTTAAGCTTACTGATATCTTTGAATTTTCCAATGATTAAATATGTAATTAATGAGAATTTAGGTACTGTAGTACACCTGATTTTATTAAAATTGACTAATAATATTCGAACGTTTCGGATGCGCACCCATCCATCTTCAGCTTTCTCATAAATGTGTTACAATCGTATGACATTGTGGTAGAAAGTATAGTTGTTAAGATTAACTTCTAATATTTATTGAAATACAATATGAAATTAACAATTTACTCAAAAACTACAAAAAATGTGACTTTGAGACGACCACCAACCAATGAATATGTACAAATATTGGACATTTCAGGTTCTCACATAATGAAAGTATATTGTTTTATCTATATTAGATTTTCAAATTCTGACAGACGAATTGTTGTCACTACAAAATCGCGGATTGAAAATTGTGGAAAATATTGCTGATAATACGCAAGAATTAGCCTCAAGCCTTTCTGAATAGGTTTATTCAACGGGAAAATATTCTTCCGCCCTGCGGATACCAATGTAATTGAGTTATTTCGAATCAATTGACAAGATTTGAATTCTACATAATTGCAGAAAACGAATCACCTGCATTTTCTAGGTACATTACTTTACTTGTATACTGTATTTAAATGATTACTTCTGTGGTATTTCGGTTACAACATTCAACTTCTTGTGATGTAATCAGATATCAGATCTGGAACAATAAATTTTGACCTGAAAAATTGTGATTGATTTTTAGGGTTAGAAAATTGAATGGATGTACATTAGCATGGAGTAAATGAGAGAATGCAGTCAATGATACCTCATATACTCTTTTCTTCTTTGCAGTTTCGGTCACATTCAGCTGTTTGAAGTTAGAATGTTAACTGACTGTTGAAGGAATTAAGATTAATCATTTTAAGGATGGAATATACATATGCATGATTATCTAGAAATTATAAATTGTATGTCACATCATAATATTCATTTTGGAAACAAAACCAAATATCTTATGCTTGCTTGTTCCAAAATTCGTGTATCTTGGGAGTACTTCAATTTCCACCTTTCAAATTACCTATTTCTCTACGTCTGAACTAACTGCATGAGCTCAAATTCAGAATTGAATTCACGTCCAATAAGTTGAAAGGATCCATACACATGTCAAATTGCATAATTTTTGTGTGTTTTATGTCTCATAAATGAGAACAGTAGCATTAGTACCGTACAAATATTCCCAGCATAATACTTAATAATCTGTCAGAAATATTTAGTTGAAAAATTTGTTATTCTTGGTCAAGAAAAGCAGTGAATATAAAACTATTCGAGAACTATAATCTTTACTCACTTGTATCAAGTACAAAAGAGTATTGTGGAACAGAAATAATTCATCTATCAAGATTTTGATTGAAATATCCGTTTTGAGCATCCCTGAATTCATTTTGACTTTTTTTGGCTTGATGTCGGTACTTATGTTCGTGCGTGCATTCGTTCGTTCATTCGTGTGTAACTCGCAAATCTCAAAACTGGCTGAACGTATAATGTTTAAATTTTGTATTTGACGCTGGTATAGGGTCTAGCTGTGCACCTTGAATTATGGTCCAAATCGTCTGTACCGGAAGTGCACTTTACTTGAAACTTTTTTCGAATTTTTCCAATGAATTCAGAATGATCAACCGTAGGATGCTGAAATTCAGTATTTAAACTTGATGTTATATCAGAATGCTTATCTGCTATTTTTATATGAATCGGCCAGGCCAAAAGTGCACTTCACTTGCAACTTTTTTCGAATTTCTTGCATAAATCTAGAATGATCAGCCATAGCATATTGAAATTTAATGTTTGAACTTGTTGTAGCATCAAAATAGTGATCTACTATTTTTGTATTGATCGGCTGGGCCGGAAGCGCAGTTTATATGTATAACAGACATTTAGAGTTTGCCGTATGAGACAATCGATCTAATTGGAATGATAAGGTAGGCAATGATAATCAGTTATCAATTTTTTTATTCAGTTTGACATGTATATGTCAAAATATTATCAACGGTAATATACCGATAGAGAGGTGTATCAACGAAGAATTTCACGAATATACTTTTTGTCTTTTGGGTAATTTTTTACGAGACAAATTTGGGGATTCATAATCTGATAATATCCGAGAGCCTTAGCTCGAGGGATATAGGCTCTTTGCACAAACGTTGAGGAGCGACACTAGCGCTCGGGGTGGCTAATTTTTAAAGTACCTGCAGGAAAAATTTGCATTGTCATTACGTGGAATAAGTAAATAAAAACTAAAAAGTTTATATTGAAGCTTGAAATAAGATTAAAAACACAAGTGAATGATGGCTAATGGAGTTATAATAGCAAAGGAATCCTATCAATATAACCAGGTTGTATCCGGAGTACAATATTAGAAAAAGGGAAATTGGTTCAAGAAAGTAAGCATGCGTTTAATGTTGAAGAAAAACTGTTTTTGGATAATAATTTGATTCTCGCGCATGTTGTAGAGCAAAAGTCAATTGATTTTTATCCGTATGAAGTTTTTATCGAAGTAAGATATTATGTTATTTTAAAGTAATTAATTATGGGTTGTTACATGTCTGTCAAACGAATCAAAACATGTCATATAAAAGTACATTTTTTCACATTGCTTTAGGTTGATGAAACGCGAGATATTTTGCATCCATTTTTAAAAACTTATCCGATACACAAAAATAATACATACAAAATTACTATAGCTTGCAATCGTTTAACCTAACATCTTACATAAATTTTCTAGTTTCGTCAAGTGATTTCTCCATTCAATATTCTATAATTATTATTGACTTCTTTTTCAATTTTTTACTCGTTTAATAGCCTGAATCCATTTTTTTCTCATTCCTATTTCATGTTATGTTCTCTGGATGGGAGCTTGTAGGAATGTTTATGTTTTTTGTGTTTCCGTAACTGTTTTACAGTTTGGAACGCAAAAATTTGTATAATCAACACTCGGTTTTTCAATTTCCATGTTAAATACACTTATAAATTGCTTTATAATTTTAATTTGATACATATATTCTGAAATCATGTGCAATGATAACGTTTTGCTTTCCTGCTAGTACTATCAAAATTAACCACTAGTGGCGCTGCAATCTATTCGCAAAGAGCCTATTATCGTTGATTATAAATCTCCAAATTTGCCGAGTGAAAAATTACCCAAGACAAAAAGTATTTGAATTAAATTATTTCTATTTATTTATAGGATTATTTCACAAACCATAGAATTTATTAATTGTTATATTTTTTATTATTTTTTGAAAAGCTACTGTGGTATATCGAGTTAGGAGAAAATATTATCGCGATATACCTCGTTACCATGCAAAATCCCTTGATTTCATTGGTTGTTGCTAAGGTGTGTGATATAATCAAAATTATATCAATCATGATCTGAAGTGACAAAAAACTTGATAAAATAAATTTGTGTATATATCAAATGATGTACAAGTGAGTCACGTGATGTTCACGTCCAAATTTCCATAATCCATTCCACACATATATCATTGATTCTTTACATATATTTTATGTCTGTGTGAGTGTGGATTTTTACGTATCCTTCAAAAATATATTCAGTACACACTATACACTTGATATTTATGAATACAAAGTTGTCTCATGAATAACAAAATATATGAGTATTTCCACGGAGCAATAATATTTGGGTTTCATTTTACCTCTAGAATAAAGAGAATTTCTGTCTCTTGGGAAAGTTCATTATGTAGTTACAAATAATAAGACATTTTTCAGACTATCAGAGTTTTGTGTCCCGCTTGAAGAAGCACGAACTACTTATTTGGAAGAAGTTGTAACTTTTATAACAACCTAAGTTTGAAAAAGAATCATCAAGATATAATAAGAAATTGCGAGGAACTGTATGAATCTCCAAAGTATAATTTAGCTCTCTTTCACGCAGCTCGCGAAAATAAAAGCAATATTTTAATATTATTGCCGTCTAATCGGAACACGTATAGCTCAAAAGAAGTGAAAATATTGTGGTGGCAATATCAGTCTTCCCAAAAGACAAATAAAAGATTTCATCTTGGAAAGATATAACTTGTCTTTCAGATTCTGTTGATTATTCTATATCAGTTCCATTTGGAACGTAGATTTTGTCATGTTGCTTTCAAATTTATATATTTGCAGTGAATGAGTTGGTTTGTTCTATCCGTCTCATTTTTATGGATTTGTCTTTGTGGTGAATTATTACCTACTACTCATGAATTTTAAAAAATCTCTGAAGTTTTGAGGTAATATTGACGCTTCCCAAACACAAACACAAGTTTCCATCAGAAGAACTGAAAGTTTTGTTAGATTCTTTCATGACCTATAAAAGTTACCATGACACGAAATTGCGTGTTATGGCTGTAAGCGATTGTCACACGTAGATCGAACACGACATAATAGAGGCCATTATGACCCAATATCGGTTGATGCTTTCGACCGAGACTAACGACGCAACAAAAACTATGGGCATAGAGATTCGATCAAAATTCCACCTACTTTGCGCACCAAACTGACAATGGATTTCACGATTCCTGACTCAGGAGACTATGTAATATAGCTTTTAACGAAATAGCGGCAATACTGGATAAATATTGGAGTGGTATGCTATTTTGTAGAAATGCTTAGGAATTTGAATGTAACAGAAGCATATATTACTCATGTGGCAGTACTCACATTGAGAATTGACGGACAAAGAACTCCAGCAGTACCTATTTAGAAGATATATTTCTCAATATGCTGCACCAAGAAAGGATATGTAATAATTGAGACACATGTCTTTCGAGTAATTCTTATACAATTATGTTTTTGAAGAATAATTAAAGGGCAAGATCCAACACTTCTGTGATTATAGCTGGCGTGGAGTATGAGAAGCAATCCTTGTAATATTATTGTATATATTACGGACAACTGACTTTCTTTCAACAAGGTTCACGAAATGATTCATTTATATCATGAAAAATCCAAAACAAATATAACCGTGAGCTTGAATTGCTCATAAAAATTCGTACTTGAGGCAAAAAATTGGAAAACATATAATTCTTATTGATAAATCCTTTATGATGAGGAAAACTCAAGATTTTGACTTGCAACAAATACTTGAAAGAAAAAGATTCAACATATGCTTGGAAGTTTTGTTGTCAAACTGACGGTAGTCTCATAAACAATAACAATTTGGTGAAGATATACTACTAACCCAACTGTCCTGCACACAATAACTGATTTCAAGAACGAATCAAGATATTTCTCAATCAGGGACAGACAACTGTATCATAGATGGAGTAGAAGGTCTTTCTTATTCATAAGACTGAAATTTTGACTTATCCCTGTTTTTTCTTAAGCCGCTTTGCTAGAATTGTAAGAAATTAGAGCACCATCTCTCATGAAAAAAAACCAGACCAACACGGCAATAGGATTGAAATATTTACCCCAATGGGTAACAGCAATGTGTTGAAATGATAAAAAATCTTTCTGACTGTACACCTGCAATATGCTTCTTCAACTATTTTGTTGAGTGATGATTGGGTTTAAGAATGACAAAAATATATATGTATCTTGGCAACACATACTATCAATGATAAATTTAGTCCGACACAAAAAAAGCTCTTTTGGATTAGTTCAACGATAGCAAAATGACAGCCATATTATAAATTCCCAATATAAATCAATTTTATCCCAACCACACAACATATTGAGCAATATTTTCTGTAGATCAACACAACCAACTAACTTCAGCAATCAATAACAGCCTTATTTTTACATGAATAACAAAATCAATTATAATTTGTTAAGAGCATAACTTCTGAAAGTTGGAACTTCACTGCAAAGCAAAATGAAAGCGTATTCATACCCAGCAATTCATTCTGATTCAGCCTCCATGGAACATAAATTTGGGCATAAAAGTCTGATAAAAAGTAAAAATTATAAAAAATATGTTCGCATTCTTCACCAGACACTGCAAGTATTCGCAAGGGATCATTCCGTCCTAAACAAAAATGAAACTTGACGATATTTACGTGAAATTTAGGTAAAGCGAATGGAAATTATTCAAGCATTATTCAACTCAAGCAAGGGAGTTTTTAGATGTACAAGTACTTTTTGAACAGAATTTGACATAAAATGCATTACTGAATAACATTATGCTCCTCTGAATATGTATTGCACGATGAAATTTCTTGTGAAATAAGGCAATATCGGACGATCATTATATTTTGAAAGGCACTGTTTTGCTATCTAATATTTTATTGACTATAGAATGCAAGGGATTCAATTTTCGATATAATAATATTCAAGTCCGATTTTATCCACCTATAGGTATAATATTGTAATGACCTTTGCTCTCCAATAATAATTGCTATAAACTAAATTATACTCGGTTTTCAGTCTTCGAACTAGTTGGAGATAATTGGGTGAAATGGATTGAAATAGGTTAGTAAACAATATCATGTGCTTTAATAGTTACCAAAGAATAGACAGGAGTTGTAGGCCTAAAGTGATCCTAGGTAGAGTTGTTGGAAGAAAGAAATGTGGAAAGCTTGTGGAAGCTTTTATGCTACCGGACAATGTGTACCTTTTGGTCAGAAACTAGTTGAATGTTTGAAATTTGGTCGAGATTCGACTGATAATTCAGGAGTAGTTGTTAAAAATATGGAACCAACCTAGAAAGATATTTCGTCACGGTTCGTAGAAAGCTGGTTATCAAATAATAAGGTGATTATTGAATTATCTTTTAATTAAGTGTGAGAAGATGAGCGTAGTCATCAACTAGATCTAATTCAATGACAGTTGATCAACTTAATTAAACTGAAATCAAGAGTGAGGACGACAAACTGAGGCAAAAAATGATCATATGAATATTCAGCTAGCCATCAGACCAATCATAACACAAAATAATCCATACATCGGAATTATTGACAAAATGAAGATGATATCATTATTGCTTCACATAATTCTGGATTCTGCGAATGAGATTCAAAATTTTGCTTGTGAATTTCAGTGACAAACACAATGAATTATAACTTGGGAAGTATTTTGGTTCATCTTCGCAATTGATATACAAATGACCTCAAATGCAGCACAAAATCTGTGATTAAGGAGAACTATGTTCAAATATAACATTTATCACATATATTGTGATGAAAACTTCATGAGGTATTGAAATTTGTTCTATATGAGGCTTTCATATGTCTTCAGTTTTGGTATTTCAAAATACTTGTCGATTCAATTCAATTTAATTTCAAATTTGACAGATTACAAACTGTTCAAATTTAGGCTTGGTCTCAAATTCATTGCGCAATATAATTATTCAAGAATCAATTGATTCATCAAGTATCCACGTTTAAATTTTGAACTGAATTCATCATTTCATTATTGACAATAATTTTGAGCTTTGAACATATGATGCGAAAGTATTTATTTCATTCAATATATCTATGAATGGGTTATAATATTGAAATACTACAATCGGAGCATTAGATTGTGATAGTTTTGAGCTCCAGTGTCATATTTTTATCATACAAATTAAATAAGGAACGTTTACTGTGGGCTATTAGATGACAGCAAATCATGAAAGATTGTTCACCTTGAGTACATGTAATGGGTTAATATCGGTTTATAGAATAAGCCAAGTTATAGCACCTTAAAGGTTCACTCACATGCACAAGAAGTCTAATTTAATTTGTGGAAGAAATTATCATCTGCAAATAATACAAATGACTGGTTTGGTTCATATTAAAATTGAGGAAAAGTTGAAGACGTTCACGATGTGCTCAAATTGTCACCTTCACCTATTTCTGATGAACTTCAATCACCATATACATTGTGTGAAGACGATTTGTTATATTTTTTCTCATCAATTTTGCCCCGTATTTCGAGTATGCGTGCATACTTTGATCGTGTCCTGACTTATTGTATTTATTGCTATTGCTGATTGATTCTGATACAGAGTGCAACAGATTTGATATTTTCAACAATTTTTTTTGAGCTTCCTCAAATATAATTTGTTTTTTGAGTGAACTTACTGTCAGAATCTTTGAGTCGATATATCACATAAATATTTTTATCATAATAATTTGCAGCATATGCATCCATTTTCTTGATACATTTCTACTTCTTATGCTACAGTTTCAATAACAGACAACGCTTTGATAGTTTTCAACTTTGAAAAACTTGTGGTTGAATCCAGGTGATCTTCTATAAAATTGGTTGCTGCTAGGTCCCCCTGCTTGTACTCAGACTTCGTGTGCAATCACTGAGGTGGAGCTACGCATCTCATCAAAGTATGCTCTATATGCGCATGATAACCATTCACAAAAATTACTGTGCGTCTCTTTGTTAACATTTCAAAAATAGATCTCCATGTATTTTGAGTTTTCTTATTCTGAAATATTCAACTGCATGATTTTCAATATCAATTGCAGCATATAATTGCCATCCTTTATTCTCCGGACATTGTCTTCTGCAGGATATCTGGGCTCGTAAGAAAGATCTTTTGGAACTCTTAATAATTGTGTTGGTACAATAATAATAGCATACAAGTTATATGTGGTATAGGTGATAAGACTCACAGAATAGTAGGATCAATCTGATTATAATGGTAAAATCTTTGTATGCCATAGTAACGTGACCATAATATCCCGCTTTCAGGCTATCCGTTTCACTGTGCCCAGTGTGAATATGAAAGTTCTTCACCAGCAAACAGACTGAACGATAATTTATTTCTCAATTATTTTGTATATTTGCAGACCTGATATTCTGGAACTGATTTGTTCAGCCAAAAAATACAAGAATATTATCTGGAACTCACTTCAATTCATGCAACCCACTCACTATTATCAGTGCTTTGATAATTTTGTGTTGGTATTACTATTCTTTTATAGACAGCTTGTTAATCACACAAAAGTATTTTCTACATAATTCCGCGAGGGGCATCCTGCTTGGAAAAAAAAAAAAATCACATTGTGCTATAGCAAATCTAGACACAGATCTTTTCTAGACTATACATCACAATCAGGAGTTCTGGTAGCCATATCAATAATATTGTACTGATACTAATAAACAAAACTTTTTATAATTGGGCTTGGATGTATTGGATCTGATGACGTTCTATTGCTATGTGATCATGTCATTCGAGCTCAAAATACTCAACGTTATTTTTGCTGCTAATTCTTCTGGAAGTATTATGGTGGTTACCGTGCAGGTTTGCAGAGATAAAAAATTACATCACTGCTGACTCCGATGTATAGTTGCAGGCTGGATTCCATGAGAGACCATGGCTTCACGCCTGATGAGACATTGGAAAACTTGCATATAATTACATGCACCAGAATACGTCGATAACATTCAAGAATTTACATAAGTTTTTGTTGAGCAAGAAGTGTACATAAAGTGTGATATGAGAATATGTAAAAGATTTCACCTCTTGATAATAACACATCGGTAGTATCCATGAATTAATTGATAATCTTGTGATCCAAGCTCCTGCACGAAATCACAAGTAGCTATAATCCTATGTTCGAATTACTCCCCATCATCTTTTCAAGGGATTACGGACACATTCGAGTTCCTCCACCAAGCCTCACAAAGCTATAATTCAAACTCACTAGTAAAATGAATCTTTTTCAGTGGCACTAAGACAGTGCCCGCTCTAACCGAGCTCGACGTATAGAATCTCGCGGTTTTGTTCTCAACCAGCGGTGCTTTGCACCAGAAGAAATGGACAGGCTACGCCCGTTCTGACCAGACCCGATCTGTGGAATCTAGCGTACGCTGAACATCTTCTATTGGGTCAGAAGAAGTCTTCAATTCGTCCCTTATATTTGTTTTTTTGAGAGCTGACCCTACTAACAGCAGTGTAAAGGTGAAGGTAAAGGAAATTATCTTTGATGTTATCATCCCAAATTAATAGGTACTTCTTGATAATTCAGGTATTGATTTCAGGCTTTGTGTATGATGTTTCGGAATTTTTGATGTTTCTTATGAATCTTGTTAGAGAAAGTATGATCTACAAAATGTTTGGAATGGCATACTTCACACTCACGAATCATAGTCCTTGTTTTGGCTCGAACTACAAACTCTCAACTCTTCTGGAATAAGTGCCAGTCAATATTTGACGAAGAATATACTCCTATTGCCGTACGTTTCAAAAACATATGCAAGAGCAACCTCGTTTGAAACAAACTAATTTTCAAGAGAATTGTTTCTATCAGGGTCTTATTTCTCATCTTCTCGAAGAGATTAAAAATTATAAACAAGCAGTTATCTTTGAGCTGATTGAGAATAGAGGATGTAATAAAAATTACCGAATAATCGTACGATGACTTCATGCTACGTTTCTCACCAGGATTTATGAATTGCGTCCAATATAGAATTGCATCATCTTTTGAATGTACGCTACCTTCGGCATGCGCATTTCATATGTATTTGATGATTTGAACTTTATTGCCTCAATAGTTGCTTTGGTGTTACATGAGAAGAAAAATGACCCAAACCATCACCGGCATGCAATAAATTTGTAGATCAATATGATACTACTAAAATAGGCAATTATTCTGCCGAAGAACATTTTTGGTTCGATTCAAAGAATATTACTGCTTCAGAGTATATTATTAATACTTGTAAACTCAATTTTTGCTTCATCTTTCGATCTGAATGAAGGAACTAATCCACTCAAATTCATAGCGAGAATGGTTCTCTGGGATAGTTAGGAATGCAGAAAATCTTGAGTTAGTAAGATCCACCACTCTAGAATTTCAAGTTCGAAAGATGCAGTCACCACATTGTATAACCTTAGAAATGAGATAGTATCATTACAGTTGGTAGGTATCATAAGTTTATAGCTTGAATAAAGTCCTGAAATCTTATTTCATTATTGAGGTGACTAAATGATAGGTCAAAGTATGAACAATTGGAGTTTTAATGAGGTTCCTGTATTCAAACCACAAAAAATTCACAGCATTAACCTGTTTTATG
Source organism: Dromius quadrimaculatus (assembly GCA_963989225.1). Lineage (NCBI taxonomy): Eukaryota > Metazoa > Arthropoda > Insecta > Coleoptera > Carabidae > Dromius > Dromius quadrimaculatus. Next base: position 32,172,809 of record OZ022328.1, on the reverse strand, counting down.
CAATACAATCATTAATTCGATATTGATTCTTGACAAACAGAAGAAATTGTTTCGATCAGTTATTCTAAATTCTTGTGTGTGCTCCGTATGCTCATTTATTTAAATAGATATTTATCAATCAAAGAGTTATCGATTTGGTGATAGAATAGCACCAATTATTGGATATTGCTATTTCACTACATAGTATAAAACAAAGTCGCTTTCTTTGTCCCTATATCCCTATGTATGCTTGAATCTTTAGAACTACGCAACGGATTTTGATGCGGTTTTTTTTAATAGATAGAGTGATTGAAAAGGAAGGTGCATATGTATGATAACATCCATTAAATAATGGAGAAATACTGTTGTTTTTGAGGTTTCTAATGTGATGTCGTAAATAATTACATTTTTTCGCTTACATTGCAAACGCAGGCTGGACCCTACGAGATTTATCACAACACATTCGCGAGGGTTCTTATTGTAGTATTATCAACGTGGCGCACGAGCCGTATTAGTTTGTTCACGCATCATTTATCCGATTGATTTGAAACTTACTACAATTGTTGTTGGCTCTTTCGAGAAAGTTCTCAGTATTGTACCACCAGCATACCTCAAGTGGCATACGAGCCGTATTTGTCCGTTCACACATCGTTCATCCTATTGAGCTATAATTTCATATAGTGGCTGTTGAATGAAGACTCTGACATAGTAACACTAACGGTATTTGTCCGATCGAGCATCGTTCAACCGTTTAAATTGAAACTTTCTATAGTTGCTGCTGGCGCTTGCGTGGGGACCTATTTTGGAAATTCTCCCACCTGTAGAATCACATACATATTATCGCTATAAACATGGGCTATAATTTACTTCAAAAAAAGGGTTACCTACAAAAACTTCAATTCTAACCCAAGATGTGAAAAAATGACCAACAAAATTCCTTGCATTGCCTGCGCTGCAATACAATCTTTTATTTACCGTGAATGATCAAATTAATTACTGATGATGCTATCTATACATAGATCTTCGCATTTATCAAGAAATTCTGACAGCTCAGGCTATGTTTCAATTGATTTACTCAAGCAAGATATGTGGTATTATTCTTAATAATTATCTCATACTATAAAACTATGCTTCAAGGATTCGTATAAGAATGTTGAATATTATTAAATGTTCATCCGTGCGAAGCCGGCATGAATTGCTAGTATTCTATATTTCAGACCAGTTCTTATTTGTCCAATCTAGATATCTGCTGATTGGATAAATAGAGGACTAAAATTGCATCAAGACCAAATTTGTTCAACTGTCTCCAATTCTGCTGTCATTTTATTTCATTCTCTTTGTCTAATGATAATCATATTCCCAATTATCATAATATGAGGTGTAAAAGAGCCTAACAATATCATATACATTCTTATATCTATGATAATTCTGATAATAAATTCCAAGATAGAAAAGTTACTTTATCTCTGTGACTTCCTCATAAGTGAATCCTCTCCTTGTCAATTTTTCAATCCCCACAATTGTCACTCACTGATCATTCACAGTCACATGTCACAAACATCGTTCTCGTAGAACACGCGCTAGGTATTTGAGTTTAAATCGCAGCGCTTTGTAGATGCTCTTCCACCAACGCGCGAACGTAGACTGCAGTAACAGCAACACGGCAACCAGCAAAGCACATAGCACATCCTGCCTCGCAAAACGGACGCCGCGACGCGCGGGAAAGCACAGCAGGATGGGGGTTGAAGTGCAGGAGGATTGTGCAGTAGTAATGATATTTTGGGGTGAAAAGCTCAGATTTGTGCACAGGTCTTGCCAATTTTTTCACGCTCTTTTATTTGTGGTAGATTTTGATAGATATATAAAGCAAAAGCGGGGATTTGGACACAAATGAAAAGCTTTATATAAAAGAAAGACACTAGATTTTAGTAAGGTGCACTCGCTTGTCACGAGTCGTAAGCAATTATAAATTATATTGGACAAAAGATAGTCTTCTGGAAAAAACATTGTGGCCCTTTGGCCTATTGCTCCTTCTGTGGTAAGTCGTGAGTAAGTAACAAAGCTTCTATCTTCTTGTGATCTCAATTTCCTTCGTATATCAAAATACTCATTATATATACGTCTCAAGCTTTTTGCCCCAATCCTCAAACGTATTTGAGTGTCTAGGATCAGCAGGAAAGTATTCTGTTAATTGAAGGCGACGACGAGAAGTGTCGTTTCTAACATATTCTGTGATTAAATTATTGGTAAGTTCATGGTTAGCCCATTTCTTATGACATTTACATGAAGTTTCTTCATGAGGTGGCAGATACATCGTTTTTGCCGCTGTAACATCAAAAGAGCCCTAGGACATATTTCTGGATTTGTATATGCTCTCCTGGTATAGAGTTTCTGTTATATCGACTTCTTATTCCATGTTTGACTACTAAAATCTTTGTTAAACTAAACCGCGTTAAGGGAAGTTTCCCAGGCTCCTACTAATATTCTGGGTAGGGATCATCTTTAGCGACATGGCTATCACTGAATTGTATTTTGTGCTCACAGTTTCTGCAAACCACTTCAAGCAAAGCACAAACTTTACCAAGTTTCGAGCTACAACAGCATTTTTCTATCAAACATTCGGTAGTTCACTGTATCCAATGAACGTTGTAGCGAGACGATGGACTATGATCTTGTTCAGTTTGGATTTAGTTTAGAGAGAGATGAAAAGTTTTGTTTGTTTGTCTTGTTGCAGAAGGACTTTTTGAAGTCATAAAGCCGCAATTAGAACAGACAATAATAAATACTGTTAAACGCCGATGGTACATAACAACCATGAACACCATAACGATTTGAGCTCTGAACAGACCAATTGGTATTATCATTAGATTTACATAAGTGCAGAATAACGAGAATATGAGATCAGAAACTAGTGGAAAATCGATTTGTCTCATATTTTTATAGACTTATGTCCGGTATTTCAGTACTTAGATCATCCTAGGTGATGTCTATTCATTGTAACTTTAGAAATTGAGCTACCTTTATAGTAAATCATGAGCTGAAATACTGAGACTTCATACAACCATGTCTCAGACAATGGCTGGACCTTTCTGGAAAATATCATTCGATGACTTTCCGCAGTGGAATCAGTAGATGTTATATCAGGTGTTTCAACATTTACCATTCCAACTGTTCATTACCAATCGATAAAAATATGAATTCCTGATTTAGTCATGCCTGGTTTGAACAAATACTACAGCACATGCCTTGTCTCTTATGATTTCGAACAAATCTTACAATAAACGTCTTTGAAATTCGAAGAATTACTCTGATTGAAATTCTGCGAGTATTGTCTGTCCGACACAGCGAGAATATGAAACTCCCAACCGTTCCTTATGCGAATTACTTCAAATTTCATTCGTCGGAAATACGAATGACAAGCATCAGAACAGAAGACTCTTGGGAAGGAAAGAACGTGGACAACAATTTCTATTCGATCGTTAAATTTGACATGGAGCTTCGCATCTTGGGTCTGTTTATCACCTTGCATCGTTGTCCATCGAGTGCGGCCATTGAGAGGTTTTCTCATGAAAAGTACTTTTTAGAATCATCTAGAAGACAGAAACATTGAAGCGAGATGTGAGGAGTGGAATTTTCCTTAAGGAAGAACTAAGTTTTGTGGTGGAATTTTGGGAATAAAGCGACAAAGAAGAGAAAAGCTCGATAAATGATTTACTGAGGATCAATTATTCTAAGTATTCTGGAAATACTACTTGGTGAGCTCACTGGGCATCTGAAATTCATGAATTAAGAAAATTCCGTTGGTAGAAGTGATTCTTGTAGCATAAAATATCTCTTTGATGCTGCTCGGTCATTCGCGATGAGGAGTTGTCGCACAAGCTTTGATATTGATTGCATCAGGAAAAACTTGTTATAAGAAATGTGTATCGTTTGAGGCTTCTTCCTCAATCGAATTATAATTCGAAAAGAGTTGTTTTTGTGGTGTCAGGAGGAAGAGATTTTCAAAATAGATATTTGTCTGAAAATTATTTTTATTTAAAAGCAGCAGATATATTCTAGTACACAAAAACTCTCAGGACTGGTATTATATATCTTGAGCGGAGCTTAATTAACCTATAGTTCCAATCATCATCATTATGAAAATTATCTACTTTCACCAAGAACTGAGATATTGAGGCTCAGCTCAATCCAAGACAGATCATTGTTATTCAGTAGCATCAAAAAAATATTATTGATAACGATTTGCTCTGGAATCATTCAAAAAATCAGATACTGTCCACAAAGAATATTGTTTCCAATGAAATAAACTAATCATGAAGAAGTCGAATAGTGTAACGAATTAGGCCCAAAATCCGTTACCGTGCACATTCCAGGGCCTTCTGCCACCATCAAACAGTTTTAGTCCATCACAATTTTATTTCACTTCTTGCTCACCCTGTAAACATTAAATTCAGTAACTCTGTATCAACCTACAACACCACGTACCGTATATTTATCCGTTTTCAGCTGCTCCAATACCGACTGCTATCTTTCACATGTGGGTGAATAAGGTTATGTTTTAACATCATCTGAAATTAAAAGAAGTTGAGATCGTGTGATCTGTATTTATGTCTGATGTCTCACCGTAATAAAGTCTGAATGTAATCCACTGTTGTCCTGTAAATATGTTGTATATTGTATATTGTATATCTTGTTGTTGTTTTTTGACATTCTGCGCGACTGTTGACCATATACGAACTAGATCCGACACTTGGCAATTTCTATGTTACCGACCAATGTGAAAATTATTTAGGATAATTGTAATATTAAGGAAGTAAAATCAGAAAGGGATGTAGTCGACAGGGGAGTAATGAGAAATGTATAATTGTAATGAAATTTGTATTCAAAAATTACTTCTTCTTTTTCCTGTATTTCTTCTTGATATTATTGCTAGCGCTAATATAGATTTAATTTTTAAAACATGTTAAGTAAGGTTTCATTAAATTATGGGTATAAATAAGGCCTTCTGGCCGACTTAAGTCACTTCTTTGTAAGTCGAGTCTTCTGAGCAGCCGAGCCAAAGTACGCTACCAGTTCCGAAACCGAGCGTCATCTTCAGAGTGTTCACCGTCCAAGTGAAGTTTTGTGCTAAGTCCGTTAGCACAACCGTCTGACACAATTGTGAGTTTGTTTTGTTTTTTTCTAAGTCCGTAAAAGGAACTTAGAATATTTTTGCTGTTTTGAACTTAGAATATTTTTGCTGTTTTTCAACTTAGAATATTTTTTGGATTATTTAGAAGCACCGCTGAAGAAGTCTTCGTGATTTCGAAGTGTTGATTATTTAACGTAGAAGCTCCGCTGAAGAGGTCTTCGTGATTTCGAAGCGTCGATTATTTAACGTAGAAGCTCCGCTGAAGAAGTCTTCGTGATTTCGAAGTGTTGATTATTTAACGTAGAAGCTCCGCTGAAGAAGTCTTCGTGATTTCGAAGCGTCGATTATTTTTAACGTAGAAGCACTGCTGGAGGAGTCACCTGGTGACTTCACAGTATCGAACCATATTAACGTAGAATCACTGCGAGGGAGCAAGTTTTGTTCCACCCGCATAGAACGACTTCTCGTCATCTGCGACCGCCTGGGTCCGTACTGCGACCGCTGGTGTCGAGTGTCATGTTCAGCTGTCCGTCACCGTCCGCCAAAGTTATCATCGTGTAAGAGTTCCTGTAAAATAATGTTCTATGTTCACCGTCGTCGTATTTTTGTGTGTGAATAAATCTCGTTGTGACACCTACCTCCTGATAATTATTTTCAACAACCCTAACCCTTCCCGTCTGAGTTATCCAGCCGTCAGTCATAGAAAAGAACTGCGTCACCGACCGTATTGGCGCCCGAGCACACCGTTAGCAGTTTTCGAAAACGACGTCAAATGTAACAACCACGCCATCAGCGAAAGGTGATCGTTACAATAGAAAGTACGATTATAATAATCATTGTAGAACTTTGGCAGCAAAGAAATCATTAACAAATCAAGCATCTCACAGAAATACGACTTATGATATCGGAAAGGAATTTTTTTAATATATATATATAACTGTAGTAGTCTGTCGGCATCAATGGATGGTACTTCTTTGGAGTAAATGCAGTACTGTGATAAACTAATAAGTGAAAGTAGATAATTATATCTTGAGAACTATCCAACACTCTAGAAAAAGCTCTCTAGCTCATCACACAGTAAATTTTGCATTGGTACCACTGCTTGAAAAGAATCAGAACATAGTCTTTTTGAGAGTTGTACCGATTGTCTGACTATGACTGTCCCAATTCTTTCGTTGAGTCAAACTGTTTTCTTCCCATAATTATTTTCACGTTCTAAGAACAAACTCGTATCATCCCAGATCCGAGATGTTCGAGACTAAATTTGACTTTTTCCTTACTTATGCCCGGTTTCATAAAGGGCAGAGTAATTTACTTTCAGAGTTAATAGAATTTACTCTGTTAAATGACAGTCGATTTTTTGACAGCAATGATTCTGTTGTCATAAAGAAATTCGAAACGATTAGAATTTGTTAAGTAGAATAAATTTATTTTGAGAGTAAATTGACATGGTCTTTCATAAAACCGGCCATTAGTGAAGTGTTTTTTGCTGAACAGCTAATCAGTTACCAGCAGCTCATCTTTTGCTTGTCAAAATATAGGCATGAAACAAAACTGTACATCTGATACAGTATCTCACTCATTTCAATGAATGCTTTTTTCTTGAATATCTTGTATTCCTTGAACAGTTCACACATATAGCCAGCTTTCTTTTATTATGCGGAAAAAATCGTTATTCGAAATGGCTCCACCCATTTTATTCAGTTCAAAGGCGTTCTTCTGTAGTAAAATGGATGCTGCCATACGTACGATCGAACGAAAACGATTTGATTATCATAACACAGAACAAGATTACTTGCTATTTGTTCTGGCTTTTTTGACACACATCTTTCCCTGTCAATCATGTGATGGATCTACAACGATTTGACATTGCCATTGATTTGATAGATTGTCTATTGACCATGCAAGCTGGACATGTTTCCAATTAGTACATATCATAGCGACATGGCAGGAACTGAATGAGGCTTTTTTTCTATGAAAATAAGATCTATATATTGACAATGATCGATCCTACAACATTTCTTCAGATTTATGACTTACTGCTGGATCTGTGTCATATATATTTATAATAGATACATGTCCAAATGATTTCTGTTAGGTTTGGTTGAATTGGTGATGATAACAAATTGTCCAGCTGGTGAAATTGAATCAGTGCCTACAAATATTTTGTGTTCATAATACAGGGTTAATGAACAGTGTTTTTCTTGATATGTTCCAGAATTTGATTAGATTTATCATATCTAATCAATCCTTACTGAAGATTCTCTTGGGTCGAGTGCCAAAAAATTCTCGTAAATCAATTTTTAGACCGAAATTCGAAAAGTTAGATTTGCATGATAGATCTAAGTGATGATCACGTTTTGTATACTGGCTTAAAATATGAACGATATCGTTTTGTAAGATCAGCCAATACACTCGCACAGACGTAAATCATAGATATACATTATAAGGATTAATTGTAAGTAATACGAAAAGTATTGAGATTTTTTCAGATGTATTTGAAGATATTTCATAAAAATTATCGCAGAATTATAATGTTTCTTCATAGATAAGGTTTGAGTCCAAGTTTTCCAATGACTTGGGATAAAAGTCTTTTTTCTCAATAAAATATGTTGCTTGTGTCATTTCAACATCAAATGTGCAGGAACATGAATTTTAAATTGATTTATTCCGTCAAAATAATCGTTCGAAATGGCAAAAAATATTCAAATTTTGACCACGTGACTAAAACGGTTTGTGATTGGCTAAGTACCCGTATGACGTCACTAGCCAAGTTGAGCTGGCAGTCAGCATGGCTTGTCAGTGCATTTTGCTGAATAATCGACATTTTTGCAAGAATTATGCGAAAATAAGCCGAAATAGTTATGTGAGAGCACAATCAGACTATCTTTTAGAAGTCTCGATTAACACGGTGACAGAAGTTCTAGCATCATCCGAGTTTTCAAACACGCCAGAGACAATAAGTGTGAAGCTTCACAAGTACAATAAATGTCATTGAATGTAGTGGTACTGAATTCCGTAACTAAACTTTCACTTTATGAACAAATATAGCGAACTTATGTACAAAATCACTGTGCAAATACTCTAAATATGTATTCAAAGTGACATGTCAAATCTCAAATACAAATTTTATATGGAGAAGAAAATGTATCTAGCACAAAAACGACGTTTAAGTAAATAACTACATCATAATTATCGACCTATCTTAATGAAAAATACACCAATTCTTCTGTTATGAATGCAGTTATTTCATAATTTCGATTGAAGTATGCACATTAATTCAAGTTCGAATAGAAGTATAGGTTATGTTACATATAATACTAATACAGTACCCTGAGAATTATAGTTTAATTTTTCTTGAGTCTTTATCAATACATTAAATGTACTTATATGCAGGTGATTTTTGCATCAATCCATTGTAGACTGCAAAGACAGACTGCCTGTTTCTTGAGTCAACCATTTTACTCGATTTTTGCCTTTTGGCATTGTTATGATAATCTGTTGGGGTAGCTTAATGCACTGTTACAGCATCCCGGCACAAGGAAAATATATAAGTTGTGAATTTCCAGCGAAATATAAATTTTCACGCCGGCTCTCCAAGTCGTCACGTGTATTGACAGCTGTGCAACATGGCTAGTGACATCACGCATAAATGGCGCACACTCCGTACAGTTTTGAACTCGTGCTCCGATGGAGTTGATTTATTTCACTGAATATTGCTTCAAAAATGTTATTTTTGTTATAAATATGTTTGTTTCAGATCATTTATTAGTTTTATATAAATTTTCAAAATTCGAAAAAAGAGTCTATTCTTTCGGAGAAAGATTCCAATTGTTCCTGTTGCCAAAAAAAAAAAAAATGTTAAAGTCCTGGGATATACTAGAAATGATAAACGTAGAGATTTCTTGTACATATGAAAATAATCCTAGAATATTCAATGTTACGGAAGATTGCTCAAATGGAGGTTCATCTGAATATTGAATCTGGAAACATATCAACCAACTATTAGTTGTTTTGGTACTGAATGATTCCACTTTTACATGAATTGTACAATGCTCTCCTTCATCAATAGTTGAGTTTGAATCTCAGTTTATATTCAATTTTGATCTATTGCTGTTTCATTCTACCATTCCACTCGAGTGTAGTTGAAGACAGATTGATCCAAAAAACCTCTCTAAATAGAAAGAGATTATTGTTGTTGAGAAAATTAATCAAATTATATCGTGGTTGTTCAAGAAATTCCTTCCTTCGTATCTTAATGCAAGAATACTCATGTGTAATGAATGATGCTTATTCAGAATCAGGGTAATGACGTGATATTCATCGAAACAACCTCCGCTTTTAATTTTGATATGGTTTGTGACCGTAATGTATTCCGGAAATGTATATTAGTTATACTCAACAAGGAAACGACTTTACATTTTTCCCATTGCTATACTCAGAGCGCGTTAAATGGAATAAACGATATTCTGCTGCGTTTATCAAAACAAGAACAAAGTGTTATTTATGTATCTAATTATTCAGAGATTATTTCTCAATCCTAGACATTTTAACTCATCCGAGGTCAAGATCGTAACGATTTTCTCTGATTAGTTATTCATTATAATTTCATGCAATTCATTGAATTAGAGTATTTCATCTACAATAATAAGTCATGAATAATCAGAGTTTCACGAATCATTCCATTCATAATTGAATTTACTACATAGGTATCAATAGTACTTTGAAATTCATATAGTACGTATTTATTCGTGTTTATTTTGAATGCATTCATCCAAATGATCGAAAGATTCGATCATCACAAACATGAAGCTTCATATCGAAATCAGTAAATGGAACAAACAAGCTTCATATTAGCTAATAATTTATTGTATTGCGTGCTTAGAGAACGTCCAACTTGACATTTTGTGTCTATCGTAATATAATGAACTATTTCTCCTATAACCAGAATCTGAATCATTTCATAAATTCATTATTTCAATTATACCTATAATATGAAGTAAAGTACTGAAGTCTCAGATTAACATTTAGTACCAGAATACCTCTGTACCGGTCAAATTCTACCTCTCCTTCCTCTTGATGAAGAAACATGCATTGCAGTGAATTAAGAAAACATTCTGGCAGAATCAGTCCTACCATACTTCAGAAGATACAGTGAAATGAAAATTCAGTCTCAAACACACAAATGTCTCAAGTTTATGTATTTTACAACTTCTGTTGGTATTTCATGGCAAGTAATTCTCTGGAAAATACAGTATTATTCACACATCATAGCTAAGCAGAAAAATAGAAGATTTCAAAGAGAAAAAGTCTCATTTCTTATTTTTATACATGAAAACAGATTAGTTATACACCGCAGAGTCAAAAACGTACGAAGTAATGTTCAAAGAATATGTAGGATGCAACTATTCAGTTTTGTAATGCTATATTAACACAAAAATTATATTTCTTTGACGTGAAAACGTCTTTTGGCTCGTTGAGTATAGTAATAGTCGGTCAAAATTTCTTGTGGTGAAATATACGGCCAGATTTCGATCGCTTATAACAATAAGATTAAAAATACGATAACGATGGTTGAGATTACAATGTAAAAAAGCATGTTCGTACGTATATATATATATATATATCTTTGTTCTAAGATGGCGTCAAGTACCAGCATGCCGAATAAGACTGAGAATAAAATTGAAAAAAATATCTGTAAGAGATGTCATAAAACGGCCAAGAGTGGATTAAAGTGTATCAAGTGCAATATGGTGTGTAAATACTATGAAATTACCCACATATAGTGACAAAACAACAAATTGTTGTGCTAATGTTGTTAATAGTGAAGATGAAAGTGAAAAAGAGAGTGACACATCATTTACAAGTATAATTGACTGCAAAAGCAATAGTGATAACCATTATCTTGAAGAAATTATTAAGCAAAAGGACGGAATGATTTTAAATCAAAAATATACTATACAGTTACAGTTACAGAGCATAATGGCGGAATTAGATAAGCGTTGTTTAAAGTGTAAGAGAGATTTTGAAGGTGACAAAATAATAGGTTGCGAAGGAGTATGCCGGGGGTGGTATCACCTCAAATGTGCGAATATAATTGAGGATCAGTGTGAGTTTATTGAAACATGCCCAGGAGTAAGATGGTATTGTAAACAATGTTTCAAGAAAAGTGAGGTAAGCACTTATGTAGAGTTCAGAGGAGAGTTGAAATCAGCATAAAATTCTTTCTGCATGCTGAATATATAATCAAAAAAATAGGAAAGAAGATTGGATACTTATCTAGAATCTTATCTTTTTTAACTCCGTGGTCAAGATTGGTAGTTCACCAAACAATAATTCATCCTCACTATATTTATTGTAATACTTTACTTTTTTACGTTAATAAATGTTATGTAGATAGATTACAAAAATTGCAAAATATGGCTATGAGAATAATCATTCGTTGTAGTAGGTACACTAGAATAAGTGATATGTTGAAAACATTGAATTGGAGTGACATACAACAAATTATAAATACCGGAGTGTTAATATTTATATTTGAACTTGATAAGAAACTGTTACCTGCTTACTTTATAGTTACTAGAAACTGTGATATATGTAGTTATGATACTAGAAATAAGAACAATTTGTATGTAGAAAATAGCTTTAAATCCATATTCGGAGAAGGAATAAGAATGTATAATAGTCTACCAAATAATCTAAGAGCTTGCAAAAATGTGAAAGAATTCAAAAAAAACCTTAAACTTTTCTTATGATTACCGTGATTAATTGTGTATAAATAGCAGTTTTGCTAAATGAAGATTATTATTATTATTATTATTATTATTAAAAATATTGAAAGAACAATTTGACGTGTTGAATAAAGTTTCAAATAATAAAAGCACTGATAATGATCAGCTAGTGCCACCTATACAAAAGAAGACAATAAAACAAAGTGAAAAAATTAAAAATTCAAATAATATCAAGGCCGATCTACCGGCTGAAACATTTCCAATGATAAACAGCCCACTCGATACAAATATCAATGATAGTGCCGATATCGACAAGGATGAACAAAATGGCCATGAAAACAAAAGTCGTGGATCAAACTATAATGATATGCTAGATAATTTAAACTCAAAAAAAGGTAATGTACTGACAAAAAATATAAATTCTACTCTTAATCCAGACCGCAGATCTAAAAAACGCAGGAATGAATCGTTTTTCGGTAAGAGAGAAGATAATCAAAATGTGTTGTTGAAAACTGTTCCGGAACCTGCGTACATTCATATCTACAGATTTCATCCAAACACAAATGAATTAGACGTTACTAATTACCTTGAAGGTACGTTTCCTGAAGTAAAACTTGAGAGAATAAAGGCCAGATATCCAGATCAGTACGCCTCATTCAAAGTCATGATCTATGCCAGCAATTTCCAGAAGGCCATGGATCCTGAAACTTGGCCAGCAGGAGTAGGCTTCAATCGCTTTTTTCAATTAGAAAGGAAGAGTCCGGTAAAAGTGTGATTGCCGAATCTCCCCATTCTTCAAGTGATTCTAATGCCAAATCTTTCTCTATTATTCATCTTAACATTCAGTGCCTGGGACATAAAATTGAAGAAATTGAGATATTTCTCAAAGATCATTCTTGTGATGTTTTATGCTTAAGTGAACACTGGCGGAAGAAAGATGAAGAATATTTACTTCATATGAACAATTTTTCATATACAACAGGCCTTTTTCGTCAACAGCATATTCATGGTGGAGTAACAATTTTCAGCAGGACAAATTTGATTTGGGAAGAGTTGAAGTACATTGATAAATTCAATATTGAACTGACTTTTAAATGTTGTGGTATTGAATATGTGACTGATAATAATGAAATCAACATTCTATGCATTTATAGATCTCCAAATGGCGATCTCAACAAATTTTTCATACAGCTTAATAACTGCTCATCATTAATTTTAAATCATCATAAAAATATGAATCTATTTGTAGCCGGTAATTTTAACATAAACATTCGAAGCGACGGCATTGATACTAGATCATTCCTAGAAATAATGGCAGCTCATAGATTACATCCTTCTATAAATGATGCAACTAGAATATCAGCATGTGATGAATCCTGTATAGATAATATTTTCACCAATATTAATACTAGTCTTTATACAGCCAATGTTATCAAATCGACAATATCAGATCATTTTTCACAAAATATTGTCTACAAAGTAAATCATAACTATTCTCTGGAAGCTCAAATAAGCAGGCGAATATTCAGTGTTAATAATACTAATTTGTTTAGATTATATCTCTTACAGGCAGATTGGAAAAACGTTTATAGAGTTTCTGACGCAAATGTAAAATATAGAAAATTTTTGGATGTTTTCATTCATTACTTTGACTTATGTTTTCCTAAAAAACAATTTCAGTATAAAAAGAAATCTTAGATCACAAGTGATGTGGTGTGTCACTCAAAAGATATAAAAGATTTATATACTCTGTGCAAAGATGGCTCAATCACTAAACAACATTACAATCAATGTAAACAGAAATATAGAATATTATTGGCTGGAGCCAAAACAAAATTTAATACAAAAAATATTGAAAGATCTATAAATAATAGCAAATATATGTGGAATGTTATAAATAATGATATTAAAACTCGAGAGACTAATAGCAACAATAATTTACAGATCGAATATGATAGCAAGATCGCCAGCTCTGCAGCAGATGCAGCAGATGCAGCAGACTTATTCAATGAGTATTTTGTAAATATTGCAAACATTATTGGTGATGAGGCAGTTGCTGAAATGAATATTGGAAATAGTAATTTTAAAAGTATTTTTTTCATCCCAACTACTGAAAGTGAAGTTTGTTCAGTCATCATGTCATTAAACAGCTCTTCCTCTCCTGGCTTGGATGGAATTCCTGCAAAACTTGTAAAACAATGTTTCAATCTCTTCATCACTCCTTTAACACACTGTATAAACAGTTCACTGTCAGATGGAATTTTTCCTGATGCACTGAAGTACATAAAAGTAGTTGCTTTGTTTAAAAAAGGTGAGAAGAATAATGTGGTGAATTATAGACCAATAAGTATAGTCTCAGTTTTCCACAAAATTTATGAAAAGGTAGTTTTAACTAGGGTTTTAACTTTTCTCGAAAAAAATAATATACTAATCTCTGAACAGTTTGGTTTTCGCAAAAATTGTAATACAACAACTGCTCTTGCAAATTTAATAAATTACATTTACGATTACTCAGACTCAGGTAAAGCAATCACAGGCATCTTTTTAGATTTATCAAAAGCATTCGATTGTGTTAGGCATCAGCTAATCAGGATTATGTCACAATACGGTTTTCGTGGTAACTTTGAAAAATGGTTGAGATCTTATCTCACGAATAGAAAACAAGTTGTTATTTACAATAACTCTGAGTCCGATTATAGATTGATTCAATGTGGTATACCCCAAGGAAGCATTCTTGGCCCAGTTCTATTCTATATGAATAATATAAAAACCATCCTAAAAAATAATACTTTTGTTGCTCATGCTGACGATGCATCAGTGATGATTCCATGTGTTAACATTTGCGAGCAGGCGGCGTCTTTATCATGTTTGACCTCTGAATTGTCTAAATAGTTTTCTTCTCTACATCTAGTCTTATGCCTGTTTTACACGATTCAATTTCTTCATGAATGAATTCACGAAGTTTTAGCTTGAATTCATTGGATTGTGTAACACAAGACACTTCGTGAATTTTTTCTTCATGAAGAAATTCATGAATTTATTGATGAATTAGAACGTGTTCTATTTTTCGACAATTTTCTAGGGAATTCCAGGGTTTTTTCTCCACATTTTGTCGTTGCCAACTTTTGAATCTGGCATTGTCTTTGTTTACCTCCAACCTTTTTTGCGGTTAAGTTTGTTTGATTCTCAAGTGTGTTTGTTCTTAAGCTTCAGAACTTTTATACGTTGTAACTCATTAATTATAGGCATTGATTTAAACTTCTAATTCTACAGAGACTTGCAAAAAAAACAATACAAAAATTAACGACAGTAGAATGACAACTGATATTTAGGTTGGTACTATTGAATTATTCACAATAAATTGATGGAAATCTTCATGTGTAAGAAGGAACCAATATTTTTCTGCTTGACAATAAATTCACGAAGAAATTCAAGGACAACTTCATGAATATCTTCATCAATAAGTTGAATCGTGTAATACAGGTATTAAACATATCTAAATCTGTTGCTGTAAGTTTTAGTACTCATAAAAGAGATCACAGTATATTAATAGAATGTCAAAAGCAATTGTTACCTCAAGTTAACGTTGTTAAAGTCTTAAGCCTATCTTTGAATGGAAATCTTACATGAAACGATGAAGTCAATAGTAAATGTGGTGAACTAGGACCACTGTGCTATGCAATTAAGAGATTGGTACAAATAGCTGGTTTAGAAACAGCAAAAGCATTCTATTATGCAAAATTTAATGCTATTGCAAATTACGGCATCATAGTTTGGGGATACTCTCCCGCAGCCTCACGAGTCTTCAAACTACAGAAAGTTGCAATACGAAATATGTACAATATTGGATTTAACAAATCCTGTAGAGATACTTTTAAACAAGAAAATATTTTGACTTTACCATGTATGTATATATTCTCTGTAATACTATTTATTAGAAATAACTTAGATAATGTTATAACTCCTGATCACTTACACGATTACAATACAAGAAATGAATATGACCTGATCATCCCGAGGCATAAATTATCACTATGTTCAAGAAATCCAAAAATTATTGGTGTTAAATTATACAATAAGTTACCATCTAGTCTAAAAGACATGAAAACAGATAAATTGTTTAAATATCATTTGAAACTCTTTCTTCTGAATAAATCCTATTACAGTATTCAAGAATATCTTACTGATGCTATGTAGCATAATTTTAATTTGTGTATATGTACCAATTTCGTATTCTGTAACCTGACGTGCTATATTTCATTGTATTGATCGATTAGCAGAATAAAATACTATTACTATTACTATATCCATCGTGCAGCGTTTGTTTTGCCCCTGATGTCATCGGGGTATCATAGGTTTCAGCACGTGACTGCTGTAACATAGCGTTGAGTGAGACTATAGTTCATAGTAGCGTGTGAACGCATTAACTAGGACGGTTGCTTAGGTGTCATTATGAAAAGCTTTAGAAGGACCCCTTGGACTCAAAGTGCAATAATAAAAATCTTTGCCAAAATATGGTTCAAAACTAGTTTTAAATCAAAAATTGCAAAAAAAAATAGGATATCTTGAAAGTGGGCTTTAAGTGGATGGGTTAGTCGTGAAGAGAAAGAAAGCTCACTAACCCAATTCTTTCAAAAAGTTCAAAAATACAGGTCTGGGTTCAATATGAGAATATGGTAGTACCAAAAAACGACTATAGTTCGTTAAGACAGAATGACTGAGTCCAAAAATTCCTTAGGCCAAGTTGAACCAGACCTTGAAATTTTCTGAGTTAAATTGGACTAGGTTTCAAAATTCTATGGAGAGATAAAAAGCCAAACAGAAATGTAACATTATATTATTGGTAAACAAGGATGAAGGACAGTAGTAGTAACTTGTCTAAGGAGTAACAGAAAAACGTGATTAGTGTATGTCTCAACCATAATGTGAGTTGAAAAACTAGAACACAGTGATCAGTGTCAACTTTTTGAACTTTTCAAGTGCGTGGAAATTATGTAGAAGCTCTCTGAAGATGAATATAAAATCCTCGCCGCAAGATTATCGCAAGCGGAAAGAGCATTTGCTAGTGCAGTGCGTACCATCAAGGATATTGAAAGAAAATTGGTGCAAGCTCGTGCACAATACGAAGATAAGTTGGCCACCGCCAGCCAAACAGCCAAACACACGAAGCCCAACTCGCTCCCTACGTCTAGGGACTCAAAAATTCGAGCCTTCGCAAACAAAGGCTTAACATGAGCAAGTCGCAGTCTCAAATAGATACAGCCTGCTAGACGCAATGGATGCAGAAGACACGTACAATACCAGCGACTCAGAGAGTCAAACTGATATCCAGCAGAATTCCTCTACTACGAAGGTAATAACAAATGATGCAGCTAAAAAGCCATCAATTGAAAAAAATAGAGGGCCACCGATTCACATCCGCACCAAAGAAGGATGGTTACAGCTCCACCAGCAGCTAACAGCTAGTGAAGTCACTGTGATCCCAGCAAATAATCTTCGCGATTCTATTGTAGGTAAAACTGACAGTGCCGCAAGTTTCCGTATTTCTATCTCAAAACTCGACGTTCTAAAGGTGCCATATCATATATATGCACTGCCAGAAGACGAGCAAGTAAGGGCTGCCATCAAAGGCATCTCAGAAGGACTTGAGGAAGAAGAGGTCTTTTAACAGAAAAACTATCTAGTGACTCAAGTGAAACGAATGATTTCGCAGCGCAATAAGAAAAAGCTAGCCATAATGCACGTTAAGCTAAGAAAGCCAGATGGAGTCACAATATTTTTGCAGAAAACTCCACTAAATCTAATCATATCAGTTAAGCCACAATGAAGAAGACGGGACATTGGTCAATGTTTCCGTTGCCAGGGTTCCGGGCACTCTGCTTGCTGCTGCCGTGCCAATCCAATGTGCGTCAAATACGGTACAAGTCATTTTTCATACGCCTGTATCAAAGAACGCTCCGAAGATGCTGTCTGCGCAAATTGCAGAGGTAACCATCATGCCAACTACAGAGGCTGTGTATGCTACCCAAAACAACAACCCTCAAGGACCACTGCTGGCCGCCCTCTACTGCCAGGTCGATCATTTACTGCAGCCGCCAGAAGCACAGCTATCTCTGCCACACAAACTACAACTGCTGTAACCTCCAACAATCCGTCACCTGCAACAAGCAACACATCACTGATGTCACTCCTTAATCTGACGAGTCATCACTCAACATTGTTAGAGAAGCAGCCCCGAAGATTCTTGCAGCCAAAACGCCACAAGAGAAACTAGAAGTTATGCTAAATACTGCGATGCTAATACTTCTAAATGGCTCGCAAAACTAAACATTTAGCACTGAAAATAGCGAACTGGATGGCTTGCAACAAATAAAGAAAATGTGGACGAGGACTGAGTCAATTCCAAGATAAAATAAATAAACAGTGAAGTGCAAACAATGGAAAAGCGAAGTGAAGGTGCTAAAAGCAAAAGTTTGATGCACCGTACTAGTGCTTTTTTATGGGACAGGAAGAATCAAGCCTTACATCTTGAGTACAGAAATAAGGCCGACCGGAGGATCTCTCGAAAAATGCGGAAATAAATCTGCTGTTACGTTGGTCAATTAAACATAAGACTAGTGCTGTAACCACAACAAGTTATTATTGACATTGATTTTACAGGTTATGTCAATTTACCGTGGAAGTAGGACATGTTTTTGATTCAAATTTATCAGACATTACGATTCTCAAATATGAGTACGATACTTATAATTAGTTAAAGGTGGATCTTGTTGGGATATAGTTGATAATGGAATTCAGTAATTTCATCCACTAAGCCACAGTTCTTGAATAACTTCTCCTTCTTCACAATCAATTTGCGATGCATTATGAAACAATTCTTCGCTTACAGCGTTTACATAGCTGTCTTCGTTCCTTTGGATAGCCGTTCATTCACATTGATCGTTGTGCTAAACTATCACAACTTGAGCAATAATTTATGGTCAGCAACCCTAGAAAAGTTTGTAATTGAACATAGGCAGCCCTGTCGGACACATCTGCCTGCAAAGGCGGCAATGACGCAACAGTGGTAACCGCGGAAACAGCGCGACGCTATATAGTTAATGTGTAATGATGCTTGGTGAATGAACGATTCTGGGTTCGTGAATTTTACATGAAATATGTCGACTGCTGCTGGGTAGCCTGCACCGCAGTATGAATTAGTGAACTTAGTCTGGTTGCAGACTCAGTACATGCTAAATGTGAATATTGATACTGTGAGAATTAATATTTAGTTGATGTTACCCATAAGATGGAATATCAAAATATCAGATGTTGAGGAGTCTCCCATTACTTCAAACAATGATAGGAACAGTTTTTTTCATGCTCATAAAAAAAAAAGTTAGTGCTCACGCCAACGAAAAGTTGTTGTTCTCTAAGAGTTGGCTTTGTCACTTACTAAGTGTAATAACAATATAGATTCACAGCTTCATGTTAGATGTTCCCCACTTCTGACAGAAGAATATTTCTTAGAAAGCATAGTTATTTGATATACACAGAAGATCGTGGGAAAAAGTGATGTGAGTAGCTTTGAAGCCCTCTATAATTGCAGTGTTTGATAAAAGCTTACAATATAACATTCGTGTTCATGTGACAAAGCTCATGCTCAAGACTTTTGTGCTCAGCATGAAGTGCTTTGATAAAAGTTTACATCAGAGACTCAATCTGCTTTATGTTTTCTTGAATTATCTTGAGATCGCGTTCAAAAACTGAAGCAAATCATGTGTTATCATACCAAATTATTCAAGGAAGCTATCTCAAGAAAATTTATATGCATGAGATCATATTAAAATTTTTATTTCTAGATGGTTATTCCATTCATGTTGTATGAATATGAATTTTGTGAGCTCTTGAGAAAAATTGATATACAAATTTATACTCATCCTTGTATTATTTATAAGATGATGGAATCAAGTTTGCTAAGTCATCAATACCAATATAATTATGTTCAGAACAAAAAATATTCTCAAAGAGCTTCAAAACTTTGATGAGAATTGCTATACTTATTGGGATGCACGATTATCATCAGAGGATGAAGTCTATTCCAGCATCAATTACTGGAATATTCCGTTCGGATAACAAAACAAATGGAGATAACTATCACCTCTTATTTGTGTACACCCAAATACAAGCTACAAATGTTTTCACTTATCTTCATTTGTACTAATTACAAAGTACAAAGTGGAAATGTTCCCATAGTAGACTGATACAATCTCTGATTGTGTTAGCTACATACAATATATTGCTTATGTGTCATAGGAGCCAATATCTGATTGATTTGTGATACTATGACAATGACGTCGTTAAGGAGTACCATCCGTGACACGGTAATGGAAATTGTCCTTTATGCACAAATAGGGTCACAATGGTCAAATTAGTTCAAAGGGCAGCAATAATTATTCACTTATTCATCAGGCATCATGAGCTTTTGTGCTTTTTCATAATACCAATAATGAACAGATAATTCTTATCCATAATCGTTTTCCACGACTTGTATATAACGAAACAATGAATAGAACAATATGGATAGTAAAAATATGAATGTAGTACAGAATAACGTAATACGAGAAGCTTGAGTGTAGAAACGGTGTTGCTAATGTGTGATTGGATCGCCAACGTGTACAGCCTGATATAAAATTGAGTACGCGACTGAATCGTGCGATTTTGTGACACGATTAAATCGATTTTGTCTTCCGAATCATGTGTTCTTGAAGAATAATATTCAAGAATGTATAAATGTGTATTGTGAATGAGAATCATTGATGTTCTAATCAAACATGTGTTTCATACGATGAATGTTAAGTAATTAGTGGATATTTGCTGAGCGACTTGGGTCTTTTCTTCCGGTGATTTCCGCTTAGTTCAAACTATTTACATTTCCTCTTCACGATGTAATAACTGACCAGAAGAGGAAGTCTTGCGGTTTGCTTTCATTCTCCCACACAAAGCCGACACTGCGATTCAATGAAATCAATTTATCACTGAGTTGGAGAGATGTTCCGAACATAGCAAAGTCGGTCTATCGGTTAATCATGCACCCTACATCATCGACACAGCCGCGAACCGATGTCGGAATGATTGATAGCACTCCCGTTGTCATATGCCAGGTTGCTGAGTCGCACCTTGGCCTTTTATGTCGCGAAATGATGGTGATTGCCTCTAAGCATTGATGTAGTATCAAATCATTATTTTAATTCATTCTGTAGCGAATTGAGGTCTATAAATTAGTCATTTCGGCTCTACTGGTGCTTAGAATGATTGTGGAACTATTTTACATTGAGAAATAGAAGCGAATATATTTGTTTTCTGGAAAATTACTGGCAACTTCTAGCGTTCTTCCAGAAACGCCTAGACGTTGCTGGAGTAACGTAGTAGGAAGAGATCCGAGGTATATATATGAGAGTGAGGAGATTATTGATTTTTTAGCACAGTGACCTTTTAAGATGGACTCTTGAAATAAATTGTGTTATCAAAAATAAATCAACATTGACATGAATAATTAAAGTTGAGTTATAGTGTAATGTATAATGATCTTTAGTTTAAATTAGTATTAGTTATTAAGAATAGTGCTAGTAATATACATTATTATTTTAATGAATCATAAAAATAAATAGTAGTGTTTAAAAACTTTTGCTCCCTGAATTAGAAATCAAATCGTTACAATTGGTGTCAGGTATGGGGTTTTAAATTGAAATGAATAAAATGGCGTCAAAGACAGTAAAATTGGGTGAATTAAAAGTGGTTGATCTCAAGAATGAGCTAGAAGAACGAGAATTGGAGACAACAGGAACCAGGACCATCCTCTAACAACGTCTCTGACAAGCTTTGGAAAATGCTGGTGAGAATCCTGATGAATTTATTTCGTGTGGCATATTCGATTTCGGGAAAATTGAAGAAAAGTTAATGGAGAACTCTAGAAAATTAGAGGAAAAATTGACAGAGATTACTGAAAATTCTAGAACATTAGAAGAAAAATTGACAGAGATTACAGAAAATTCTAGAACATTAGAAGAAAAGTTTACAGAACATTCCAGAACATTGAAAGACAAATTATCTGAAAATTGTAGAACATTGAAAGAAAAGTTGCTAGAAAACTCTAGAACGTTAGAAGACAAATTAACTGAGAATTGTGGAACATTGAAAGAAGAGTTGCTAGAAAACTCTAGAACGTGAGAAGACAAATTAACTGGAAATTGTAGATCCCTGAAAGAAGAGCTGCTAGAAAATTCTAGAACGTTAGAAGATAAATTAATGGAAAATTCCAGAACCGTGGAACAGAGAATGGAAGAAAAATTGGAAGATAGTTCTAGAAAAGCAGAAGAGGATTTGAAGAACTTAAGGGAAGATTATGAAAGGAAAATACAGAAACTGGAGGAGAATTTCTCAAAGATGACTTCATCACGGATATCAGAATCTGTTGCATGTAAAGCGGGCAATGTGAGTATGATGAAAGAAGAGAATAATGCAAGGATCCACATTAAGACACCGAAATTTGATGGAAAGACGTCGTGGCCCATTTACCTTAAACAATTCGAAGCTGTTGCCAAGGCATATGGATGGTCATCTGCAGATAAGGCCACAGCATTGACCGTTTCGTTGCGGGGAGAAGCCTTGAATGTTCTTCAAACATTGAAAGAAGACGAACAAGATGACTATAACCAACTGATCAAGCGGCTGGAGATGCGCTACGGCAACACGCACCTCGAACAGGTGTATCAGACGCAACTGAGAAGCCGATGCCAGAGGTCGCAAAAAACTCTTCAAGAATTTGAAGCTGACATTGCTCGTTTAGTTCACCTTGCACACCATACCGCCTCCGATAGCGTTTTGGAGGGCTCAGCCATTCAAGCATTCATTTTTGGGGTTCGAGATAGCGAAATACAGCAGGCACTACGAATTTATTGTCCAAAGTCTTTAGTTGATGCATTATCGTATGCGTTAGAGCATAAAGCAGCAAAACAAGCATCGCATGGACAGTCAAGAGTTGGACAAATGAGTATCGACAAACATGATGTAATTGAAGATTAGGAAACTCGTTTAGAAGAAAAGTTGCGGCGTATCGAGTCCAAAATTATTGCAGGGAGAAGACAGCTTCGCTGCTGGAACTGTGGAGAATTGGGCCATCCGCAGAGGCTGTGTGAGAAACCGAAGATCAAGACGGCAATCAAAACCAAAGAAGCAGAAGAAGAAGAGTCGGAAAACTAAGTCGGGTTGATGCAAAGGACCCGTAATTCAGTAGCCCCACAATCCATCGGTTACGTCGCCTTGCTGTATCATCAAGCCAACAGCATCCTTGTGAATGGATTCATTAATGAAAGACTCTATAAAATGCTGCTGGATACGGGTGCGACGAAGACAATAATAAAATCTGATTTGGCAAACGAGATCTCTGCATCACTACATCCAACACATTGGCGACTACACACTGCAACTTGTGAACTAGCTACTACATCTGGAGAATTGGACTTGACCATGTCTATTGGAAATACGTCTTTTAAACATCGTGTGCTGGTGGCTGAAATTGAAGATGAGTTTATACTTGGCATGGACATAATGAAAAAGCACGGTTTCAAGCTTGATTCGGAAATCGGCGTCTTGAGAGTCAACGAAGAAGTAATACTAAATCCAGGAGAAGACAGAGCAGCCTGGGCACTTATAACCGAAGATGTGACATTACCAGTGCGCAGTGTAGTCATCATAGAAGCACAGCTTGAAGGAAAATTTTGTGAAGGGACTTTTGTCGTGCTGGAACCAAAAAATGATGATTTTTGAACTGGCCCTGGATTTGTAGTAGGGAAATCATTAATCTAGGCTAACAAAGTAATACCAGTTTGAATGATGAACATAAATTATCATCCAGTCATAATTAAACGAGGCACAATAGTAGGGAAATGTTCGTCAGTGTCTTCGATTGTCCGAACCATGATCGGGAATATCAAGGCTAGCACATCGTGTAAAATCCCGAACAAGTTGTTGAACCAGATTCCAACATCTTTCCAAGACTTGACAGCCGACCAGAGAGTCAAGGCGATACATTTAATTGAGAGGTATCAAGATGCTTTTGAACATGACAAAGGATCCAAGGGAAGAACCAATATAGTCCGACACAAAATTGACATCGGAGAAGCAACACCTATTCGCCATGCTGCAAGAAGACTACCACTGGCGAAGCGTGAAGAAGCTGAGAAGATAGTTGAAGAAATGAAGACCGATGGAGTTATTGAGCCTTCAAGTAGTCCATTAACTCCACCAGTGGTACTAGTAAAGAAAAAGGATGAATCTACTCGATTCTGCGTAGATTATCGTCAACTTGATAATGTAACGAAGAAGGATAGCTACCCGCTACCTCGCATAGATGACACGCTGGACACATTGGCAGGATCAAGAATTTTCTCGACCTTAGATCTGAAAAGCGGGTACTGGCAAGTCGATTTGGAGCCCAAAGATAAAGAAAAGACAGCCTCAACTATTGGCACAGGGCTCTGGTAGTTCACTGTTATGCCATTTGGGCTCTGCAATGCTCCTGCAACATTCAAGAGATTGATAGAAAACGTGTTAGCTGGGCTGTCATGGAAAACCTGTTTGGTGTACTTCGATGACATTTTTGTGGTCGAAAAAACATTCGAGGACCACATGAAGAATCTAGAAGAGGTGTTCAGAAGATTGAAAATGGCCAACTTCATGCTCAGTCCAAAGAAATGTCATCTTTTTTAGAAGAAGGTCCATTACCTGGGCCATGTAGTCTCTGGAAAGGAAATTGCAGTTGACCCAGACAAAATAAAGGCTGTAAAAGAATGGCCAGTACCAAGAGACAAACATGAATTAAGAAGTTTTCTTGGTTTATGCACTTACTATCGACGGTTTGTCCCCGGATTCGCCAATATAGCCAAGCCATTGACACGACTTACTGAGGAAGGCAGAAGATTTACCTGGGAAATGGACTGTCAAACAGCTTTTGAACAACTCAAACAGTTCTTAACTAGCGCGCCAATCTTGAGCTATCCTTCAACTAATGGAAGATTCATACTGGACACAGACGCTAGTAACGTGGGAATTGGTGGCGTCCTTTCTCAAGTACAAGATGGGCAAGAGAAAGTATTAGCCTATTTCAAGACCAGAAAGAAATCATTGCGTCACCCGAAAGGAGTTATTGGCAGTCGTAAAGCCAGTAGAACACTTCTACAAGTATTTGTATGGCCAGAAGTTCCTAATCAGAACTGATCATGCTGCTTTGAAATGGTTGCTTCAATTTAAGAATCCTGAAGGGCAAGTGGCCATGTGGATTGGAAGACTGCAGCAGTATGACTTTGTAATTGGACATCAACCAGACACCAGCCATCGCAATGCCGACGCATTGTCAAGAAGACCGTGCCACGAAGACTGCAAACACTGTTGTCGCTTGGAAGAAAAACTTATTGCCGTCAAGAAGACAACAGTAGTAGATAAGAGATGGCAACCGGAAGAGTTACGCAAAGACCAGGAGAATAATCCGGATTTGAAAATTGTACCGAAGTGGAAAAATGATATTGTTAGACCAGCTTGGGAGGATGTTGCACCACACTCTCGGAGTGTAAAATCGTATTGGGCGCAGTGGAATTCCATCGTGGTTGAAGAGGGCCTCCTGAAACGCGTCGTGGAGAGCACGGACGGAAATGAGAGCAGGACGCAGTTGATAATCCCTAGGAACAGAGTACCGGAAGTACTGGACGGGATTCATGATGAAGCTGATGGAGGGCACTTTGAAATCAGTAAAACATTGGAAAAATTACGCCAGCGATTTTACTGGATAAATTGTAAGGAGGATGTTAAAGAGTGATGTAGAAAATGCGTGGTCTGCGCCAGTAGTAACGGACCTCAGAGAAAAAGAAGAGCTCCAACGCGTCAGTACAATGTGGGAAGTCCTTTCGAGCGAATTGCAATCAATGTGGCCGAACCGTTTCCAGAAACTAACAACTAAAATAAATACATAATCGTTGTGATGGACTAGTTCAGTAAATGGGTGGAGGCATACGCTCTACCCAACCAGGAAGCTGTCACTGTCGCCGAAGTTCTGGTGAAAGAGTGTATCTGTCGATTTGGAGTACCACGAGAACTTCATTCAGGTCAGGGAAGAAATTTCGAGTCGGCCGTATTCCAAAACATTTGTTAAATCTTGGGAATCCATAAAACCAGGACCACTACATTACATCCGCAGTCCGACGGCATGGTTGAACGGATGAACAGAACAATCAATCAATATCTTGCAAAGATTGTCTCCGATCATCAGCGAGACTGGCACCAACACCTTTATCTGTTTCTGTTAGCATACCGCTCACCAGTACATGAAACTACTAGGCAGTCACCTGCAAACATCTTATTTGGACAAGAGTTGCGCTTGCCATGCGTCCTGATATTTGGTAGTAAGCCAGGTAAAGATCTAGCAGGAGAAGACTTCGTTACCAGCCTCCGCAGAAGACTGGAAGACATTCATGGCTGAGTTCGTTCAAACATCCAAAATGCCAGCGATCGAATGAAGGAAAATTATGACATCAAGGCCGAGAAAGGTGGTTATCAACCCGGGGATTTGGTGTAGCTTTATAACCCCCAGAAGCGTCGAAGGTTGTCACCAACGGAACTGAGAAGGTCCATATGAAGTGATAAAGAGAATTAACGACATTATCTACCGGATACGAAAAACTCCAAACGGAAAGCCGAGAGTCGTCCACTTCAATCGACCAGCCTTATTTGCCGGCAATAACCATGGAGACCAACATGGAGCCACGGTTCCACGAATTGTTGAGCAAGAACCAACCTTCGAAGAGTTCATGGCCAACTATTCCAACAGTCGTAAAGTGCGGTACGGCGAAAGAAGAACACTAAGA
Organism: Dromius quadrimaculatus; assembly: GCA_963989225.1. NCBI lineage: Eukaryota > Metazoa > Arthropoda > Insecta > Coleoptera > Carabidae > Dromius > Dromius quadrimaculatus. The sequence goes on along the minus strand of OZ022328.1, from coordinate 32,146,071 downwards.
CCTGTTCACAGTGCCTTTTAACCAGTCCCTGGCTCACTGTGTGGCGAGTGACTTAAAGATGTCTCGAGGTATAGCGTCTGTTTTCAAGAAGAATTATGAAAGATTAGAAGAACTGGCCAACCAAAATCCATCAGTCGGGAAAACACTACACCTAAAGGACACCCGCACGGAGCACAAACGATATCTGTACTATATGGTGACTAAGCCATGCTCCTACCAGAAACCGACATACCGCACTATGTGGAATGCTCTGCTCGATCTCCGGAAGCATCTATTGGACAACGACGTAATGAAGCTGGCAGTACCGAAGTTAGGCTGTGGACTAGATAACTTGGATTGGAAGGTATATGGAAGGAATATGTTGGGAATCCTCTTCCGGTCTACCGGAATAAAAATATTCGCCTGTGGCTACAACCCTAAACAGCAGACGAATAATGGACGGACCATCAACTGCTACTTCTACAAAACATCCCGATGTACTAAGCAATGCAGATTCCAACATGACTCTTCAGGAATTCATGAACAACCGTTTCGGGACGAAACAGTCCAAAGGAGGGGGCAGTGTAGCAAATTGAGGTCTATAAATTAGTCATTTCGGCTCTACTGGTGCTAAGAATGATTGTGGAATTATTTTACATCAAGAAATAGAAGCGAATATATTTGTTTTCTGGAAAATTACTGGCACCTTCTAGCGTTCTTCCAGAAACGCCTAGACGTTGCTGGAGGAACTTAGTGGGAGAGAGATCCGAGGTATATATATGAGACTGACTGAGTAAATGAACATTGACATAAATAATTGAAGTTAGGTTATAGTGTAATGTATAATAATCTTTAGTTTAAATTAGAATTACTCATCAAGAGTAGTGCCAGTTATTTAAATTATTATTTTAATAAATCATGAAAATAAATAGTGGTGTTTAAAAACTTTCGCTCCCTAAATTAAAATTAAAATCGTTACAATTCTTTCTCCTGCAATATACAGGAGAAACTTTGATAAACGTTGAGATTTTCTCCAATCAAATGGAATTTGGGTGTTCAATTTTGATCACTCATAATAATATTGAAATTGATCGGTTCATATACTAGAATAATCAAAGTCTATTTGGCTACCTGTTGCTTAACTGGAAAATATATATATATATATATATATATAGTGGCTTGGACACCCCAGGTGGGGTTGCGCCGCTTCTTCTGAAGCTCTCTAGATCCTTTATTTGAGGGGGATCAGTCCTCATCGCCTTGTTCTAAATATTCTGACATATTTCTCTCCATGTCTTCCTATTTTCTGTTTTCTCCTTCCATTTCTTTATTCCTGCTTTACCCAGGTCTGCTTCTACCTCTTGTAGCCATTTCGACCTGGGTCTGCCTCTTCTTCTGTTTCCGCCTGGTTCCCATTGTAAAATTGCCCTTACGGTGTCTTCTTCCCTTTTTCTCCATATGTGTCCTAACCATTTCGTCCTCTGTTGTTTTATTTTCCTAACTATATCTTCTCCTTGCAGCTCTTGTTCTATTTCATGGTTCATTAATATTCTATATTCGTTTTCTGTCGTTTTTACTAATCCTGTAATAGTTCTTACTATTTTTCTTTCTACTATTCGTAAATCTTCTTCATCTTTTTTGGTCATTGTCATTGTTTCTGCCGCGTACATTATTATTGGTCTGATTATTGTTCTATAAACTTTTAATTTTGTTTTCTTTGTTAGGTTTTTATCCTTGAGTAATTTTTTATTTGCGTAAAAGGCTCTGTTCGCTGTTAATATCTTCTCTTGGATTTCTGTTTTCCTGTCTCCATTATTTGAAAGCATAATGCCTAAGTATTTGAATTTATTAACCTCCTCAAACTGCAGGCTACCTATTTTTATATTTCTACTTCCTGATTTTTTTTCCTATCCTCATTATTTTAGTTTTGTTCTCATTGATTTTTAGACCCATTTTGTTTCCTTCTGTTACTATTTCTTCGACCATTTCTTTCAATATTTTCCTATTTTTTGTTGCCAATACTATATCGTCTGCGTATGCTATTATTTGTCCACCTTTAGTTCTGAGTGTTCCTTTGTTCAAGTTCCTCATCACATATTCTAACGCTATGTTGAACAGAGTTGCTGATAGTGTATCTCCTTGTCTTACTCCTTTGTTTATTTCGAATTCCTGAGTTTCTCCTTTTTGTGTTTTAATTGTGGTTGTTGTTCCACTTAATGTCATCAAGATCAATCGTCTTAGTTTAGCTGTTATCCCAAATTCTTCTAGGGCTTTCATAAGTTTTTCTCTTTTGATCGAGTCAAACGCTTGTTTGAAATCAATGAATAATAAGTCTATGTTCATTTTATATTCATGTGCTTTTTCTATTATCTGTTTAACTGTATGTATAGCGTCTGTTGTTGATCTGCCTTGCGTGAATCCGCACTGATGCTGTCCTATTATGTTTTCTGTTTCTTTCTGGACTCTCTTTTGTATTAGTGTTGACATTATTTTATATGTCGTGTTCAGTAGCGTTATACCTCTATAATTTTCGCATATTTGTTGGTCTCCTTTTTTGTGAATTTTGATTATTTGTCCTCTTTCCCAATCCTTTGGCATTTTTTCTGTTCTCCACACCTTCATTATAAGTTTATATATATATTCATGTAGTTCATCTCCTCCATATTTTATTAGTTCTGTGTTTATTCCATCTTTGCCTGGAGTCTTCCCATTTCGCCTGCTTCTTATTATTTCTCTGACTTCTTCTTCTGTTGGTTCTTCTGATACTCCTTCGTCCGCAATTTCATCTTGTGTTGTAATATCCACGTTTTGTTGCGGGTCTGTTAGCAGGGTTTTGAAGTATTCTACCCATGTTTTCTTATATTGCTCATCGTTTTCTGTTTTGTTGCCCTTTGCGTCTTTTATACAGTAGACTTTTGGTTTGTATGTTCTTTTTTGTTCATTTATTTTTTTATAGAATTGTTTTGAGTTTCTATTCATACTTTCTTTTTCAATATCTGTTATTTTATCGTCTATCCAATCTCTCTTGTTTTTTCTTAGAATTTTACAACATTTCTTCCTCATTTTTTTATAATCTTCTCTGTCTTCTATCCTATTTGTTTTCATCCACTTCAGTCTTGCATTTTTCTTTTTTAATACTATTTCTTGGCACTCTTTGTTGAACCATGTTTTTTTATTTTCTTGTTTTTCTTCTCCTATCCATTTTTTTGCAGCTTGGTTTATACAGTTTTGTATCTTATGCCACTTATTCTCTACATTGTCTTCTTCTTCATATTTTTCTTTGATGTGCTTCTCTATTTCTTCTTCGTACTTCTTCCTTGTGTCTTCATTGCTAAGTTTTTCTATGTCCCATTTAGTTTTCTTGCTTCTGTCCTTCTGATTTCTTCTTACTTTCTGTTTAAGACTTGCTATTACCATAAAGTGGTCTGAATCCGCGCATGCTCCTCTGTATGATCTTACATATGTTATATCTGATTGTTTTCTTCCTGTGATTAGTACGTGGTCTATTTGTGTCTGGGTTACTTGGTCTGGCGATACCCAAGTTATTTTATGTATTTTTGGATGTTTATGTTTGGTACTACTTATAATCATGTTGTTTCTTGCCGCTATATCACATAGTCTTTGACCGTTGTCATTTGTGTTTTCATGTATTGTATATTTTCCTGCTACCTGCTTTATATGATCTTCTTTTCCTATTTGAGCGTTGAAATCTCCTAATAGTAATAGGGTGTCTTCTTTTGGTATTTTTTCTAATTCCTCTTCTAATTTTTCATAGAATTTTTCTTTTATTTCTGTCTTTGCGTTTTCTGTTGGTGCGTATACGTTTATTATTGACAACTTGAAAGGAGTTGTTTCTATTCTCACATAGGCTAATCTTTCATTTATTGCTTCAAACTCTATCACTTTCTCTTTTAATTTACCCGTTATTAAAAAAGCCACTCCGTATTGCCCTTGTTTTTCATCTCCTGAGTATTGTAATATGAAGTCTTTCTTCTCTATCACTCCTTTTCCTTTCCATCGAGTCTCTTGTATTGCCGCTATGTCAATGTTATATCTTGCTATTTCTGATACTATTTCTTGCATCCTCCCTGGTTGTAACATCGTACGGACATTCCATGTACTGATTTTTATTTCATTGCGCCTGTTCCTCTTTTTTGATTCTTTTTTGTTTCTATTTTTCACTTTTATGTTTCTATTCAATAAATTCTCATATCCATTTTCTTGCTCGGTCGTCGTACCTCTTCTTTCCTTTCCTTTCTTGCGGCTCAGTTTTTTGGGATTAATTCCTCTCTTTGTTTGTCCCACAGCCACATGCTGTTATCTATCATCAGTTTATTAGTGTAAATTTTTACCTGTTTTCCATCCTCTCTTTCCTGTTTAGCTCTTTTTATTATCTCTCCTTGTATTTTTCTTTCATTGACTGTTAGGAATTTGTCTATATATATTTTTTGTCCTTTCAACTTATTTTTCGCGTTGAATATCTCTTGTGTATCTTCTTCGTTGTTTACTTTTATCACTACTTTCTGTCTTTCCGTTATCTGTTTAACCTTGTACGCCTCCACGATTTTTATATGGATCTTTAGTTCATCTTTAATGAATTTTCCAATTTCTTCTTTTAAGTTTTCTTTTATTTCTAGTCCTGTTATTATAAATTTGTTTTTGTTTGCTTCTTTTTCTCTTTGTTCTTCTCTATTCTCAAGTCTTTTTATTCTTTCGCCCATTTCCTTATTTTCTTTCACCCACATTTTCTCTTTTTCCTTTATTTGATCTATTTCTTTATTTATACCCTCAATATTGCTTATAATTTTCTTATACGACTCTTCCATATCTTTTCTGATTGCTATGTTCCCGTTTCGTACTTCTTCCCTTCCTTTCGTTACTTCTCCCTTTATTTCCTCATAATTATTTGTAAGCTTTTTCAGATCTTCCGAAATCCTCTTCAACATTTCCTCCATTTTTGTCGTTTTCTTCTGTTCTTCTGTTGTACTTCTTTTAACAGTAAATCTTTTTTCTATCGCGCTTCTTTTAGATTCTCTTAGTTTTTCTTCTTCCTCTTCTTCTCTCTTTCTAATGCAACTGGTACTATTGCTTCTTTCTCTACCATTCATTTGATTGCTTCCGCTCTAACTCTATAATAAATACTGCCTATGCTTTTATTATTTAATTGCGATTCTAAGTTTTACGATTAAAAGAAAAAACTATTTATTTTTATTTTTGCTATTGTTTGCAACACTGGATTCGCCCGGCTCGCCGCTAAGCTACACGTGCGTTTGTGTCTGTATCGCGCGCGATTCTCGACCTTACTGAAATTAACCTTCCCGGCTGCGATTTATTTTTTAACGTTTATTTCACTTCTAACCGGAAGACCTAGTGACACTATCTGTAGTCTTTTGTCTTAGCTGCACTCACAATCCACTTTAACTGTTGATTTCCACTGAATTACACAGTAATTGCACTTTTTCTCACTTTTTCTCACTACACCACCGTACACGCCAACTTCACATCTAATTCCTGGAAAATATACGACAAAATAATGTTCAGGTATCTAAGTCCTAATATTATCAGATCTATCTTACATAAGACGTTTTTCGTGGAGACATCATCATTTGATCAGAGCCTGAAGCAATGTTGAATTATGTAATTTTAACATTTCCTATATGTTCGACGTTTCCTATAAACATTCAGTTACTAAATTGGAGACAAAGTATTATCCTTTCGTATCGTACAGGACATTGCTTGCAAATTTTGCAACAATATAGTCATGGTATTAATTATACCCAGATGAATATCCAATAACACAGTCAAATTTATTATTGTAACGTATACATGCAGCAACGTATAAGGTCAACTAATTTATAAACCGTTGACATTTGGAACGCTAGCATTAATATTGCGTCACATGTCTCTGATATTTGGAATAAATCAATTTAATTTTCTGTCAGAATCGTATGTGGAATATTGTGCATTATTGTAACACCTGCTGCGGGAAACTAGCACAAGGAGACAGCAAGAGAATTCACCTGGAGGAAATATTAATTCAAATTAGAGCACAGTTATAACGTGAACTTTGAGTGAAGGATTCAATAATTCTAAAAATATAAACAAATAGGAATCTAATCCAAAGTCACTCAAATTCCGTAACTCTAGCTCAGTGATAACGATCAGTTACGAAATCCCAGGGCCGGACTGGGTAAAGTGAAGCTAGCTTTTCCAAAATAATGAATAAAAATAAATGTAGTAAAACTACCGTTTGGGCGCCACACAGTTGAAATTTCGTCCCCAGGCTACAACTGCGAAGATGCCTGAAATAAGGTATTGTGGGACAAAGGTAAATGGGAAGGCTATTTCCCGATTAGTCTGTCAGCGTTGATCTTATAGCTGACCATAAAAATAATTATTTAAATACTCTAACACAACAACCTACCGTACCCTGAAGCTGAAATATAAATAATTGGGATAGGCAATTTGCAATCACAAAAACAAGTTATTAGGCTTTACGTAATAATGTGAATATACTTTGATAAAGAAAATATGAAATTGATATTGAAGATAATGATCAAAATTTAAGACTTAAAAAGTACTAGAAAAATAGAGATAGTAAATGCGCCTGACCATAGAGTACTCGACGTACGTAGTTACTTCAAAAATACTACATACAGGTAACAACGCCTATACGGATACCTAAAGCGATAATAAAACTTTAACGGGCCCTTCCTCGATCGATTCCGGTTCACAGAAACGTATTCCGCATATAACGTAATGAACCAGAGAAAGAAAACAAATTGTCGAGCGCTCTACGCAACGCGTAATAAAATAAATGTAATAATATATACGTAACAAATGGTACAAACTAAAATAATAATAAAGAAATGGAAGCTAGTTTAACCACGCTCAAGTGGTAGCAAATCAAAAGAAATATGATAATCTAAATATATTTAAATCCTGCAATAAGCTACAGGTGATCAGCAAATAGTAAAAAAAAGAACAATAAAATATAAAAGGGGCAGGATTTGATATGTCCACTTAGCTGGATTTCCAGTAGTTGTTGGAGTTGACAGATGATGGCTTCTTGCACCAAGATTGACGCATCGGACTAATTATTCTCCGGGCGGACAATAACCAACAGGTGTAGAAGGAATGATGACGTCACAGTGAAGATGGAAAGCTTGGTCAGAAGGCCAGTGCCTGGATGGATTTCGGCACCTTTGAGTCGAACCAAGACGAGATCTCAACTTGTTTGATCGCTGGTGGTAGGCGATAATCAAATTTTTGTGATAATAATCCCCCTGTGATTGGGGTGCTTCCAAAATAGCAAAACTAACGCACTAAACTCGCACAAAACACTAACTTTGCAAGCGACTTGCCTTTAATTCTTTTGATCCCTTGCGGATTACACTACGGTAATAAAACAAGAATAAAAGATCAAAATTCACGAAAACTTGATTCACTTTGATCGTCTCGACTTCTAGTTCGTAACTGATTTGTATCTCCAAGAGTCAAAATCTACTTAATTTCAAAACATCCCTGGTTCTGTTATGACTCTGTCAACGACCACTCGTAGCAGAGACGCCGTGACCGATATCGTGCATATCACCGAGACAAGGGTTTGTAACTTGATATGACTACAACTAAAGTCAACAAAAAAATAAAATATTGGGTAATAATTATTAATTGCATTTTAAAACAACAAAAAGCGAATAGTAAATAACAAAAGTGGAGTATTCCATTTAATTTAGAATTTCAGAGATTAAGAATCAGAATGGATAAAAAAAAAAATCTGAAAACTGAAAATAAAACGTAACACAGTCTATAACATTGTAACAATATTTTGACCAAATGAACAAACAAGACCGAAGAAAATTATTTCAAAAAGCTTTTCTAGTTATGTTAGAAATAGGACATCGGGTCGTGAAATATTACTCTTTCACTTTGGTATTTATAAACAAGAATGGGTCATGGATATTTCTGCAACCACATTGATTTCCTGGATTAGTTCATCTTCTACTATCATCAACTATCAGGAGTATAGAGAGAACTCTGAGTCTCATATTTGGACTAACAGATCTTCCAGTGAAATTACTAAGAATTTGTCTTGCTTCTTTAGACGAATAGGTCAGAAAAATGTTATTCAAGTCTTGGAATTCTACATAAACATGTACATCAGGATGACGTTTCTTTTTTGAATGAAACTGGCTTCATAAATTTTATTCAACATTCAACTTGCGATGCCCTAGAAACCTTTATACAAACACATCTCCTTCGCTTTACTTATATTTATGATACTATATTCGTATTAGTTCATATATTCTTTCTATTTGAAAACCTACTACAAACTAATATTTCATTGAATTTTATCTATAAATACTCTTTCCGAAAGACTCTCATTGACATCAGTTTCAAATATTTTGTTAAACTTGTAAATCTGAAAGTATTGTAGTCCATATTTCTAACTCTGCACATCAGTGTGTTAGTTCGTTTCGATATTATGTTTTTGATTCATATCATGTAATACTTTTATATGACATTTCTAACATCATATTGTCATAAGATGAGATGAAGTAGGGAAGACCGAGGAGGGTTGCGATAATTTTTACTTTAACCAACAAAGGTATCTCAGTTAAGAATGATCTGTAGCAATATTGCAAATTTAATATAATAAAAATGAGACGCCATTCGTTAGTCTCGCTGAATCTCAAAAACGGCTGGACCGATTTCAGTAATTTCTTTTTTTTTCTGTCCGTTCAAATAAAAAAATGAATAACATACATTAAGTAGTGCACGAGCCGTATTTGTTTGTTGGCGCACCGTTCATCCAATTGAGTCAAAACATTCTATAGTTGTTATTGGCAATATCGTGAAGGTTTTATTGAAGTAACATCAACGTATAATAAGTGGCGCACAAGTCGTATTTGTTCGTTCACACATCGTTCATCCGATTGAGTTGGAACTTTATATAGTTGTTGTTGGCAATTGCATGAAGGTTCTGACATAGTACAATTAATGGTATTTGTCGGTTCGAGCATCGTTCAACTGATTAAAACTTCCTATTATTGCTGCTGGCGCTTGCGTGGGGACCGATTCCAAGGTTTCTTCCACCGGTAGAATCCTATACCTAATAACACTGAGTAAGATGGACTACAATTTACCATCAAAAAAAGGGTTACCTACGAATACTCCAATAAAATTCCCTACATTGCCTGCGCTGCCATATAATCTCTTATTTCTCGTGATCTATTGAATCAAATACTGATGATGCTATCTATACATAGATCCACGCACTTATCAAGAAATTTTGACAGTTTAGGTGATGTTTTTATTGTGTTACTCAAGCATTAAATGTGGTATTATTCTCAATCATTATCTTATATCTTATACTATTAAACTATGCTTTAAAGATTCATACAAAAATGTTGAATATTATTAAATGTCCACCCGTGCGAAGCCAGCACGGGCTGCTAGTTTGAAATAATTGAAGTTATCCATGTTTTCTACCTAAAATCTAGTGGGTGTAACACACCCATATTTTCAATTTTCAAGTTGAGATCAAACTAGTCATCAACCAACAAGCATTTTCAATAGTATCAGATGAATATACTAAATCCAAAAGAAATTTCCTCATATACGTTGTCATATAGACAAATTCGAAACATCACTTTTTTGACTGATTTTTTGTATTATTGCAACAAATTTGAACTAAATCAATATTGATTATACGTAGTTATCTGAAAGTCACGCGTTTGGATTGCTCAATAATTTTAAAATTGAGGTAGATTCATTTCAAATGTTCTCTTCTCGGTCCGATTACACTAGCATCATTAGTACAGCATTATTTTAACAAATCATAAATATTTCAGTTATAATTTTTTTGAGCTATTTTCAACTGTCTTTAACACTCGACTTACCAATCAGTACTTGACATACTGCTGAACGAAGCCTGCGCTGATTCAACAGATACGCGGATAATTCAACTATGAATAATGTCAAATTGACCCATCAACAGTGGTTACGGGATAAGGTCACATGCAGTCATTCAAATTTCCTTAATGCTTTCTATTTTCATTGGATACAATAGTTGATGATCAAGAGCAATTTATAGATCATTTTTGGTATTTGATCTGTTGGATTATTAACAAAACAATCAGTATTGTGACGTGCGAGAGTGAGGGGGGAGCTCGTTAAGACGACGTAGTATGGGGAGGCGCTTCTTGTCGTCTCTTACGCCGCGCCACGTCGCAGTACATCACCCCTCCCAATGGAAGCCTCTAGTGATTCCTAGAAATGGAAAGAGTCGAGAAATGGAAAATTCGAGAAAACAACATTTCTCTATATAAGGCCAAGCCAAAGACGTGTAGAACAGTACAGTAATAAGAGTAGTAGTGTGAAATAAATAATGAAGTGACAAGTAATGTGAACAGTATATATAAATAGTGAAATATAAATATCTGTGAGCTTGTTTGAATTGGAATTAAGTGATTAATATATAAATATAGTGTTATTAGTGACATAAGAGGAAATTGAAGCTTTTATTTCATTTAGATTATTAAATAGTGACTTTTATTTAATTACAAACTGATTCGTCAAGCAATAAACACATCAGTGGTGTCAGAAGTGGTCTTGTTATAAACAATCTAGTATTTTGTTTATTGCTGTTTTGTAAAATTGGAAAATGGCGTCTACGAAGTCATTGAAAGATTTGAAGGTCGCAGAGTTGAAATATCAATAGGAAGAGCGGGATTCGGGAACCAGTGGCCGCAAACAAGTTTTAATGGAACGACTTCGAGAAGCTATGACTGAAGACGGTGAGGACCCTGACACGTATTTGTTTGAGGTTCAACTTTCTTTAACCGATTTGGCAATAAATTTAAAAGAAAATTGTACAAATTTAGAATCAAAATTGAAAGAAAACTCTACAAGTCTAAGAGAAGATTAAGAATCAAAATTAAAAGAAAATTCTACAAGTTTAAAAGAAGATTTAGAATCAAAATTAAAAGAAAATTCTATAAATTTAGAATCAAAATTGAAAGAAAATTCTACATTATAAGAAGCAAAATTAGAAGAAAAATTTTTAGAGAGCTCTAAAATTGTAAATGAAAAATTAGGAAAATTAGAAAAAATTCTAGAAACTTGAGAGAAGAACTGCATGGAAAGATGGAGGAAAATACAAAGAAAGTTGAACAGCAACTGGAAAAATTTAGAGAAAATTCAAAGGTATGGGAGGAAGTATTTGAAGATAATTGTGAAATGTTAAAAGAAGAACTGGATGCAAAATTGGATGAAAAAATGAAGATTTCTGAAGAAAAATTTAAATTTGGTGTTTCATCTCCAGAAAAAGCTTCAAAAGCTGAGATAATTGAATTATCTGCACCAAATCTTGACTCAACTACAAAAATGCGTGTCAAACCTCCAACCTTTGATGGTCAAACATCTTGGATTAATTACCATAGACAATTTGAAGCCGCTGCTAAGGCTAATGGCTGGAATGATATTGAGAAAGTTTCAGAGCTCACAGTTGCTCTCCGAGGAGATGCGGTTAACATTTTACAGGCTATTCCACCAGAAGAAGACAACAATTACGAAAAATTGGTCAAGCGACTGGAGCTGCGATACGGCCATGCACACTTGGAGGAAGTGTATCACACGCAGCTCAAGAACCGATACCAACGTCCCAGCGAGAGTCTACAGGAATTCGAAGCTGATGTGGCACGCCTAGTTCGACTTGCATATCCAACTGGTCCGGATGATTTCTTGGAAAGCTGGACTGTGAGAATATTTGTGGATGGTATCAGAGACCAGGAAGCGCAACAAGCCCTGCGTTTGGCGCGGCCGAAGAAGCTGGTGGAAGCATTGGCTCATGCACTGGAATACGAAGTGGCAAAGCAGGCGTCCAGAAGCAGTGCCCGAGTGCGAGAGGTTAATTGTGACTCCAATGCCACGGAAAGCTTGGAAGCCCAGGTTCAGCGGTTGATCGAAGAAGTAAAAGATCTCAAGAATTCAAGACAACTTCGGTGCTGGAACTGTGGAGAACTAGGTCATCCAAAAAGTCGAAGCAGGAAGCCTTTGAAGATGCTACCCAAAGATAACTCCAAACATGAAAAAGAACGCCTCGCAAGAATAAAACTCACCGAACAAGACATAAAGATAGAGCCTAACTGCGATAAACTTTCGAAGGAATCAACGACCCTATTACTATCCAAGGGTCGACAATTAAACAATCGGCAACGCGCACAAGCAGAAGATCTGATACGCCAATTCCAAGAGGTGTTTGAAACCAGTGAGGGGCGAAAAGGAAGAACAAATATTGTCCATCACAAAATTGACAACGGCGATGCACGACCAATTCGGCAAGCACCACGACGAATCCCGATTGCGAAGAGAGAAGACGCTGAAGTCATCATTCAAGATATGGAGCAAGACGGCCTAATTGAACCCTTGAACAGTCCATGGGCCTCTCCGGTGGTACTTGTGAAGAAAAAAGACGGATCTACACGATTTTGTGTCGACTATCGCCAGCTGAATAACGTTATCAAGAAGGACAGTTATCCTCTGCCCAGAATTGATGACACCTTAGATACCCTGGCCGGGTCAAAGATCTTCTCGACCCTAGATCTCAAGAGTGGATACTGGCAAGTAGCGATGGATGAGAAAGACCGAGAAAAAACTGCATTTACCATCGGCAGTGGATTGTGGCAATTTAAAGTCATGCCATTTGGTCTGTATAATGCTCCTGCTACCTTCGAGCGACTTATGGAGACTGTACTGGAAGGACTATCGGGAAAAACTTGCTTGGTATACTTGGACGATATAATTGTGATGAGACAATCATTTGAAGACCATTTGAAGAATCTGGAGCAGGTATTTGAACAATTAAAGAAAGCTGGTTTGAAACTTAGTCAAAAGAAATGCCACTTATTTCAAAAACGGGTGAACTATTTGGGGCATGTGGTTTCCGAAGAAGGCGTAGCAGTTGATGCAGAAAAGATTAGGACTATTCAAGAATGGCCAGTACCTGCGGATAAACATCAGCTGCGCAGTTTCCTCGGGCTCTGTACCTATTACAGAAGATTTGTTTATGGATTCGCCAATATCGCCAAACCAATGACCAGCCTGACGGAAAATAATCGCAGATACAGCTGGGATGAAGACTGACAGGTCGCTTTCGAGCGACTGAAACTACTCCTAGTCCAAGCACCAATCCTGAGCTACCCGAAGACGGAAGGACGTTTTGTTCTGGACACAGATGCCAGCGACGTCGGTATTGAGGGTGTTCTGTCCCAATTGCAGGAGGGTCAAGGAAGAGTAATCGGGTACTTCAGTAAGGTTTTGTCAAAGCAAGAAAGAAATTACTGTGTCACAAGACGGGAACTGCTGACAGTAGTGAAGTCCATCGAACATTTCTACAAATATTTGTATGGTAGGAATTTCCTGCTCTGAGATGGCTACTACAGTTCAAGAATCCTGAGAGTCAGGTAGCTCGATGTATCGAAAGACTTCAAGAATACGACTTCAACATAGAACATCAAGCCGGTACAGCACATAAGAATGCTGATGCTTTATAAAGACGACCATGTCCAAAAGATTGTCATCATTGCTCTAAGGTTGAAGCGAAGGCGTTCCGAACAACTGTCATTGACGATGCTTAGCAACCACAAGAGATAGAAAAGGACATAGATGGCGACTCAGAGTTGCAAATTATTTAAGAATGGAAAAAGAAAGGAACAAGACCGACATGGCAAGAGGTGGCACCATACTCCCCGACGGTCAAATCCTACTGGGCGCAATGGGATTCCATAATCCTGGATAAAGGCGTCTTGAAGCGTGTCCTGAAAGATCCGGATGAAACCAAGAGTAGAGAACAGCTGATCGTTCCTAGAGGTCAGGTTCCGGAGGTCTTGAGACATCTCCATGATGGAGTGAGTGGAGAACACTTTGGGGTAACGAAGACTCTGCAGAGAGTTCGTGAGCGGTTTTATTGGCTAAACTGCAAAGAAGACGTCAGGGAATGGTGCAGGAAATGCAGTACGTGCGCTTCAAGCAACGGACCGCAGAAACGACCAAGATCTCCGATGCGACAGTATAATGTCGGTAGTCCATTCGAGAGGATAGCCATCGACGTAGCAGAGCCATTTCCGGAATCAGATGTCGAAAATAAATACATTTGTGTTGTCATGGACTATTCTAGTAAATGGGCGGAAGCGTATGCCCTTCCTAATCAAGAGGCCGCTACTATTGCAGACGTCCTAGTAAAGAACTGGATCTGTCGTTTTGGCGTACCCTTGGAACTTTATTCTGACCAGGGAAGAAACTTTGAATCTACACTTTTCCAAGGGATATGCGAAGTACTGAATATTCGTAAAACCAGAACTACTGCATTACATCCGCAGTCTGATGAAATGGTGGAACGGATGAATAAGACCATCAACAGACACCTGGCCAAAGTTGTCTCTAGTCACCAGAGGGACTGGGACAAATATCTTCATCTATTCCTTTTGGCCTACCGCTCATCCGTACACGAAACAACCGGACAGACTCCAGCAAGAATTATTTTCGGACGGGAACTTCGGCTACCATGCGACCTAAAGACCTGGCTGGTGAAGATTATGTCATTAATGTAAGGCGTCAGATGGACGATATCCACTCCCGAGTCCGTATAAACATCCAGAATGCCAGCGACCGGATGAAAGAGACCTATGACGTCAAGGCACAAGACGAGGGTTTTCAACCAGGAGACTCTGTGTGGCTTTATAACCCAGGGCGGCGACGTGGCCTGTCTCCAAAATTACAAGCATCTTGGGAAGGGCCTTACGAAGTCATCAGAAGAATTAACGACATAATCTACGAAATCAGACACAACCCCAAAAGCAAATCAAGAGTGGTGCACTTAAATCGGCTAGCACCATTTGCAGGAGACAATAATAAAGATCCCAACGACGCACATGCTCGTAAGATCCATGCGCAGGAAGATTCATTTGAGGAGTTCATGAAGACATTTTCAAGTGGACGTCGGGCTCGATTCGGAATAACTACCGAAGTGCAGCAGGATCTATTAAGAGTTCCAGGCAACTACTCCTTGGCCCATTGTGTATCAGGAGATTTGAAGATGTCCCGAAGGATAGCAGCAGTTTCCAAGAAGAAGTTTGGCAGGCCAGAACACCAGAAGCCTACTGTAGGGAAGACCATCTGTCTGAGGGACAATACGACAACCAAGGAACGCTATATTTACCACATGGTAACGAAAGATAGATTTCATCATAAACCAACCTACCGTTCCATGTGGGAAACGCTGCAAGACATGCGAGGCCATTTAATGCAGAACGAAATCCTGAAACTGGCGATACCAAAATTGGGCTGCGGTCTGGATGGATTAGATTGGAAGATCGTTCGAAATATGATAGAGGTAACATTCCAGAACAGCGGAATTCAAATATTGGTCTGCTGTTTCCACCCAGCAGGCCCGATCGAACCAAAAACTGTCGACTGCTACTTCTACCAAACTACTGGTTGCACCAAGGGCGGCGAGTGTCGATTCCGGCATAGACATGAAGGTGAGTTTCGGGACAAAAAATTCTCAAGAAGAGAGCAGTGTGACGTGCGAGACTGAGGGGGGAGCTCGTAAAGACGACGAAGTATGGGGAGGGGCTTCTTGCCGTCTCTTACGCCGTGCCACGTCGCAGCATTTCATCCCTCCCAATGGAAGCCTCTAGTGATTCCTAGAAATGGAAAGAGTCGAGAAATGGAAAATTCGAGAGAACAATATTTCTCTATATGAGGCCAAGCCAAAGACGTGTAGAACAGTACAGTAATAAGAATAGTAGTGTGAAATAAATAATGAAGCGACAAGTAATGTGAACAGTGTATATAAATAGTGAAATATAAATATCTGTGACCTTGTTTAAATTAGAATTAAGTGATTAATATATAAATATAGTGTTATAAGTGACATAGGAGGAAATTGAAGCTTTTATTTCATTTAGATTATTAAATAGTGACTTTTATTTAATTACAAACTGATTCGTCAAGCAATAAACATTACAGTATGGTAACTGAATTAAAAGTTGATAGCCTTGATTCATTTAACTGGCTGAATGATAACAGAAATATGTGGAACTAGCATTTTGCCCATATTGGATCTCCCCTCTGAGAAGATCCGACAGGGATTAGAGTAAAACTAGACCTTGGTAGATTTAATGTCATCGAGATCACCTAATACAAATTTCAAGTTATTTTCAACCTAAAAATGGGTGACTATTGCATAGAACGAGACTTGAGTGGAAAATTCAAGATATCTCCTCATTTTTAGCTCTCTGTTCGAGATTTAAACCTCCAATTATATATTATCAATATTAATAATAGGCCGCTTGAGACTTCCGGAGCATTTCTTAATAGAACCGGAAATTTTCACTCGGTCATACGAATCCTTACATGTAATCCAAATTCTGAATGACCAATACTGAAAATGTGAATATTATATATAAGAAGGATCTCTGTGAGGCTTTGGCTCTATATTTTAAATTAAAGAAGTGAAATGCCACTTGAAAGTTGAGTGTTGGTTTTAAGAGGCATACGTGACGCACACCGAGCACCGGAGCGGCGTACACAGACGTGTGAATGACATATTCATGACTCATGTATCTAGTCTTACTTTTTTACTTTCATACATTTGGAAAATACAGTTGATATTGAGTAATAATACTGGGACAAGTGTCATTGTATTGAATTTTGGCAGAATGTGTAGAATACCAAGTCTGTATCGGGACGGCAATGTTTCTCCATTCCTAGGTGACAAATATTGAAAAACACAATGCAAAAATATCATTTGGGCAACGTTTACACATTTTCCCTTATTATATCTGTTTTACGACGTCTATCATTTGCCTTCATACATGAAGCAGGCACAAAACTTCATTATTAACTTCCAGACCCCAGATTTGTTTCCAGCGACCTCAAGAACGTATGAATCAGATTCAGTTAACAGTTCCTCATAAACATGTTCTTAGGTGAATTTTTGAATTTTGCTCGCCTACTAGCAAGATCCTGATACTTATACGTTCCGCGACGCATGTATGCTGGAGGTACAACACACTTATAATTGAAATGAAGACAGAAACACCTCTTAATGATCAATTACTATCTGATTATATCCTTATCTGAAGTAACCTTCACTGCACGAACAATGCAATTTCAAGAAGAGAAAATAAACACGTTCAAATTGTTTGAAAAAGTCGTCGTTCTCGTGTTTATTCGCTACGTGATCTCGTCGGAATCCACCTCTTTGCTTTTGTCAATTCCTCGTCCTCTCTTCAATATAATAGGAGTTATCCATTTCGCTTGCGCTCTTACAGTAGTTTCAATTTTAACTGATCGTTGCTCACTTGTTTCAGTTGTTTCTCTCCACTCAATTTGATAAGGACGAATACAAGTCGTTTGTGTGCATTTAGCAGATCTGGTAGCCTCATGAATGTCATCATGAAATATTTTATTCAAGCACAGAGAATATACCCAGCAATATTAGTCCAAATGCGATAAATTCATCCCTTCTACGTATTATTTACACATATACATTGATTGACCTATTGGTCATAAGTCTGTTACATTATCGTACTATCCATAAGAACAGACCAGTATTTATGGGCAACAACAATGAGAATTCATATTGAAGTATTCATAGCATTCCCTACTATTTTTATATTCATGGTCTACTATAAACCAGAAAGCTGAAATTCAAATTGAAACAATCGCATTGCGAAATTGTTCCTCAATAAAACTCACTGCAGACTGCATCAAACATTTTATCTTCAAAATAAAACCACTTTGTAACATATTTTCTCCAACAAGATAGGGTATTAGACCCTGAATTCATCTGCCGTGTCTCGCTGAAATACATTCTTTTATTTTCCACGTTATCTATATTCATTTTCGCGTCATTTCAGCAATATCGGTGCTTGGAGGTCTTCCCTCTCCTCACGCTTCTCCTGAAAACGGGAGCCAAGCACAAGGGTATATTTCAAAGACTGTTTCTTTGCGAGTATCGTGTTCAGAATATTCTGTCTTGTTCTTGTCGGGTTGTAAAATGAGCTCATCTTTAATGAGATTTCACTTCATTATTATTTTTGGTAATGTATGCTCATCTTGATAACGTGTTCTAAATTATTAGCAGCGCTGTCAAATCGTAACATATCCCTCCAGGCACAATTGGAATGCGATGCATATAAATGAGAATTGTAATATTTAACAGCTTGGCGTTCGTAACAGTGAGAGTTGTTTATTTGATTCGGGACTGAAATTTGAATATTCGAACATACACAAAAAGATTAACCATTCAGTTTTTAATTTATTGATAGGTACAGAACGGCACAGAGCGATGAACCTGAAACCTTTATATGTGTTTGAAATTTTCAGATTGTGAGCACCGCGTGCGAGTAGTCCACAAAGAAGTGTGTTTTGAAAGAGAGGCAAAAAGTAGTGGATCTGTGATTCGGTGCTAAAAGGTAAGAAGCAACACATCACTTCAATAAAACATCCCAACACTCCGGGTAGAACATTCTTGAAAGTTATAAAAAATATGCCATTTTTCAGTTTGAAAATCGATTGGTTCATTAATTACAATAAAAAATAACAGTCGAAATCGTCGCAAAACAGTTCTTGTTTATCAATTAATTACTCTCAATTTACCATCTCAACAAGCTCTATTCGCGTACTATTTCCCGACTAATTATAATTAAAATAACAACGTCTAAAATTTGAAATGTATTCGGATATTGTTTTTTTCGGTTAATTTACTTTTTGTTTTACTTCATAAGTTTCAATGTATAATCTCTTGGCTTACCGTTCTTGATGGCAGACGTACTTCTCCAAACTGAATGTGATTGCTTAGCTCTTCTATTTCTTCCAGTTGCTAATAACGCAATTGGAGCTTTAATGACGTTAGGAAGTTTCCACCTAATACCTGAAACCAACAGAAATATATTTTGAAATAGTTGATCATGCCATGAAGAATTTTTTGCATCAAGAAAGTCGTCAATTCCAAGCGAGATTGATAATTGAAAACTCGAAATGTATATTTTCTTAAATTATTCATAACCTTTGTGGATAACTTTTTCCTATGACATAAAATTTGATTCTCTGATTCAATGTACATGCAACTATTGTGAATAAAGAAAAATTGCTCTCATTTAGATTCATTTGTTATTTTCTAGGTTGAAAGAAAATACAGTATTTCATTCAATAATATGCGATGATACCAAATATATTATTAATGAAGGAAAAAACTTTTCAGAACTCATTTTATAAATAAATATGTTTTATTGGGTATAAGTTCTGTAAATTCTATTAGAAACACAACGTTTCAACAGCAAAGTGCTGCCTTTTTCAAGTGAAAATAAATATAAATATAAATAAACAAAATTGTTGTTGTCTTGACAATTTTGTTTATTTATATTTATATTTATTTTCACTTGAAAAAGGCAGCACTTTGCTGTTGAAACGTTGTGTTTCTAATAAAATTTACAGAACTTATACCCAATAAAACATATTTTTAAATATATTATTCTTAAGAGCAGAGCAATGTGACTACTTCTTATCATTGCATCTTTCATCTCACTTAATTTTCCTCGAGAAGAAAAGCAAACAGTATAAAAAATAAGCCAACAAATCGTGTCACTGGTTCTAAATATGACAAAATATTATTATTATTAGATGGCTTGGTGTGGATTACTGCCCTACACGTGTACTCAGTCATAAATTCTGTCTTTCCTCGAGCCACCGGAACCCTGAAATAGGTCTTGGTTTCAGTGTTTGAGAGGACTATGGGCTGCAACTGCCCTTGATAACATTAGAATTTATGATCAATACTATAAACTACGCCATGTGTACTTGGTTTCCTCTTAGAAACTTTAAAGCTATTTGCGAAAGGATTCCTAAGAGTAGAGTTATTTACAGTCTTTTTCAGTTTTGAACTAGAAAAAATTGAACTCAAATTGAAGCTATATAATTCAATTATTGATTGATGGTATATTCAAGATAAGATAGGTACAAGCGTAGAAATGATAGAATATACTTTTATCAGCGTATTTTATTCTTGATGAATTTAATAACTGCAATCAATATGGTGGAAATCCCTAGATAATGCTCATTGAAACATACATGCTTACTAGTGTGTTTTAAATGGAATTACAACTCTTAAGAGCTTCCAATGGGTACCGTATTGACGCCACTCCATTTATTAATTATTCCTGCATTCGATTATCAATAATAACGGTTCGAAAAACATCACAATCCATTGATAATAATTATTATTCATTAATATTTTCATTATGAACGTTAAAAAAGGAATATGAGAAACTTTTGAATATAATTTAAAGGAGCAAGGAAGCAAGCTTGCGGAGTGTACAGAAATTTAAGGAACAACAAACAAACCTGTCGGTGATACGAGGAAGTCAAAGCAGAAGTTAGCAAGAAGACGCAGAAATAGAGAAAAATTCCAAATACGAAGAGAAAAGTGTATTTTGAAGAATATAGAATACAAAAAAAAACTGAAAGAAGTTATCAAAAATCAGAATCATGAACTTGGGAAGAGTTCGAAAACATACTGGAAAATAGCTACAAAGAAAATGAAAGATAATTCTATTCAACGATTGAAAACTGCAGAAAAAACCAAATTGTAAGTACTGAAACAACTTTAAGATGGACATAAAGGAGTAATGGGAAGATGAAGAGAACGCTTCGCAGATTTGCTTGAAGGAAGATAGACTATGAATGAAAATGGAAAAGAGGAGAACAGCAAGAAAAAAGCACTGGAAAGAAAAACGAGACCGAAGACATGACAGAGGAAGATATTAATATAGTACTTAAAAAACTGAGGAATGGCAAGACGCCAGGATATGATATGATACGACCAGAACAACTAGATTATACGGGTGAAGGTGCATGAAATGCTCAATAGGATTAGGAAGATTGGGAAAATCCCCAGAGATTAGAGAAACTTCTCATCCATTATAACAGAGACAGTAGGAATTGTTTCAATTACTCAAGGATATCACTATTATGTACTACAGCTGAAATATATAGATATAAATATGATAAAAGATTGGCTAGGATAAGAAATGGATTCAACAATAGAAAGAACACAAAGATGGCCTAAGAGATGACACTCCACGTAAGATTACATATACACAATCAGAAAGCTCATAAAAAAAAACCATGAACCAGGAGAGCAAATTATGTATAACATTTGTAGATCTAGAAAAGCATTCGACAGAGTAAAACGAAAGCATATGTGAGAAGTATTAAGAAAAAGACTGGATAGCGAGAAATTGATAGAAGCAATAAAAAGTGTATACAGGAAGACATCAAACTACATAAGAGCCAAAAATAAGACATTAGAAGAATTTTCCACAGTACAATAACTAAGGCGAAGAGGATCATCAAGTCCGTTGCTATTTATAATATTCTGGGATGGTAAAATCAGGAGAATAAAGGATCAAACAAGAGAAGTGTATATTAGCCATCATCAGCTGACAATAACAACAATAAGTGAATGTGTTTTCGCGGATGATGTAGCAATTCTAGCTAAGAACAAGAAAAACATGGAACATAAGATAAATATATGGAACGATGAACTAAAAAAGCATAATATAATAATAAATGTAGACAAAACAACAACAATGGTAATAGCAACATAGGAGACAATATCCAACATTAGAATAAACAAAGAGGAAATAGAACAAGTGGATACATTCACATATCCGGGTCAATAATTAACCATTAAGAAAACATAGATTGAGTAATCAGCGAATGAATATAAGCAGCCAATAGAAACTCACGTGCAATAGACAAAACAATATTAAATAACAAACAAGTGTCGGAAAATACAAAAATGACTATCTATAAGATAATATACAGAACATCTTCAATATATATGTGAACAATAAATCAAAAGAACTTTAGTAAAGTCCAAGCAGCGGAAATAAAAGACATAAGACGAGTATAAGGATAGATTGCATGAGAAATGATCAAATGAGGGAAAACCTAGGAATAGAAAGCATACATTACACTATAGACAAGAAGCAAGTGGCATGATACGGCCACTTAATGAGAATGCTAGAATAGCGACAAATAAAACAGGTATGGAATACAAAGATTACAGAGAAGAAAAATAGAGAAAGACCTAAAAAAATATAGGAGGGCAATGTAAAAGAGATTTTGAGGAAAAACAGTATCAGCTATCAAGATGCAAGAAAAGCAGAGAACAGAATAGAATGGAGAGAACTGATAGAAAGTCTGAACTACAATTAACTTCATTGCGACGCCCTCTATGGTACAAAGCATATTTGAAAAGATTAATAATGATATGTATCATTATTATTATTGAAAATGCTCTCAAATGTTCCTATAATTGTTGTAATCAGTTCATCGAAGGAGATTAATGAATAAAATGTTAATTTAGTTAGTGAATGTTGCCTTTGTTTTGCTGGCTTTATAACAATGATTTTCAATTATTTTTAATTATCGCTTGTTCGCATATATGTACGCAACATACATTATTCCAGTTGTATATTTGTTCATCATGGATTAACGATTTGATAATGGACAACTGTTATTGTTTTTATTTGATAATTGGAGATTAATTGCAATAATTGTATATTTGATGTCAATGTTTGTTGAAGTACTTCCAATTTGCTCATAATTTTGTATATTATCATAGCACAAGTTATATCCGCGACTACAAGCTTAAGGTGTTTGGCTTATAACTCTTTCATCGTAACAGTACTTGGAGCATTGCAAATCACGTTCATTCATTAGTAGTGGTTAACTGATCACGTGTTTTGAACGCAATTCTAGAATGGATTACACATTGGATACTAACGAACAAATTTGCGTCCTCCTGCGATCATTTCCCTCACATCTCCCATGCTCATTCATACTACTCCTAGTACTTATTATGAAAACCGTTTCAATACAACCGTAACCACTGTTATCAGTTTTAAGTGAAATTCAGTAAACAGTGGTAAAAATGGGTATAAGTAGGGTACAATATTGACACTAGATCAAAAATTATTCCCTACCTGACCTTGGGGCATAATATTTCTTCCAGAATAGCCCAATAAATTTGTTGATATATTTACAACATTTCAATATTGCGCAGAAGTATACTCCGGTATTACGTGATCAATTTCTCTTCTCGCTAATGAACTAAGGTACAAGTTATCGAATAACAGTTCAAGCACTGATGGTGTTTTAATGTTGTTGGAGATGTTTAAACTTGAGGTTATGCAAATTAACTTGATATCTCACATTCTGTGGCCTTACACAGCCTCTAAGCAGATTTCACGAGTTCGTATAGAAATTCCAAGACTTGCACCTTCTCCAACTCTAATCCAAAATCACATTCATCAATTGACTATGAAATAGGAATAACTGCAACAATTCGTGGGTTATGTTAATTTGTGATCCGTTGCAATTGGATGTAATCATAGGACGTAATGATGTCCAGAAGTATTCATCAGTTCACTACATTGTGATTATTGATTGCAACTCTGTGTAGAATTTTGATATACTATGAAGTGATAATCAGTACTCTGTCTTGAAAATCAAATTTTGCTGGATTATTATAGTCCATTCCAAACTTCACTCGATTATATCAAAATTTATTCTATTATAGTTATTAAGGTATCAAGGGTGTTAAAAGGATAATAATGTCTGAGGTCAACAGTGTACTTCACAAGGGCCTCCGGCTCGAGGTGCTAACAATGACCGTGGGCACCATCGTCTGGTCAATTCCCGTGGTGCCTTCAACGTTTTATGTCCGACCAATGTACTATTTCAATCAAATTTTCAGCAATGTACGTCCTGTCATTGTGATTTCTGCCAAAGAAATTAATCTAGTTACGTGGTGTTACTAGGAACCGCCATATTCCTGTTTGTTATGTATCAAAATAATTCTCAAGGAAATTATTTCTGAAAATATTGCCCCCGGGTATTATTTGTTACGTGGTTATTACAAAATCCATGTTATTATGACAACAGTCGCACATTGAATACTTTTTCTGCTCGAAATCTTCTAGTCAATCAATAATAACTCATAGTGATAAAAATTGATTGATTCAAATCGGACTATTGAATCATAGTCGTCCGGTCTTGCTATGCTCTCCCAATCTTGAAACGAAAAAATAAGGGAAACTTCAGAAACTTGAGTATATCCATAGTATATATTTTACAACTGATCTCTCTTGCCTTGGATATCATTACAAGAGCTCCCATCGAATTTTCATTCCATGGTCATCATCAATTAGAACTAGGGTAGTCCAAAAATTGTAGACTGACAAAACTTTGGAATTTGAAAAGCAAAATATATTTTCCTTGTTTTCGATCATTTGATAAGTTTTTTCTATCAAAACTTCTGAAGAGTTCAGTGGGAATATCTCATAAATTTTACCAGTTCAAGAATATTTTGTACCATGTTCTCAAACAAACTTCCCTTTTTCAATGATTCAATATAAATAAGCTATTTCTTTGTGGGAGATTTCGTTCTCCAAATACCCGTTTTGAACACTTATGTTCACAGATACGACAAATTCAAACAGCATTTCAGATTAGCTCTTGACATACGGGTTCCAAGAAATTATTATTTTGTGAAGTATTGAGTATTGGCAATGCATTACATTTCTATTTTCTGTAGGCTATCTCTACTTCAGATACATAGCATTGTCTTGTTATTTCTCATATCATATAACATGATATTATCAATACTTCCCACAGTATGTATCTAACATTCTTATTTCAGACGCCGTAACATAAGTTGTAATCTTTCTTAGCAAATTAATTTGATAATATAGCTTATAAAGACAGATATATGTTCTATTTGTTATCTTGGAGGTATTTGCAAGTAGAAATTTATACCTAAACATCTTTCTGCGGATAATCTGTTCTATCTTTTTATTATATCTTTATTTCTCGAGGAACAATTTGTCTCCCCTTATCATACATTGATTCCTCACTCAATGTTATATAAATAATTTTGGAGCTGGATCACTCCATTTATCCTGTGCATTACTCACCAAAATAGTCCAAGATGGGAATGCAATCATAAATAAAACAGTATAAACGGCTTCCATAGAGTGCAGAATGTTGTAAAGTGATATATTTTTTAACAGCTTCTATACAGAATGCTCCATGCAGTATTTCATTCAGATTTCATTTGTTTGTGAAGCTTATTGCAATGACAGTTAATTTAATATCTAGAGGTCAGCTTGCTGACCGAAAAATTTACTTTTTTTTTTTATTATTATTGTATCTGTTTTTTATTTACAACTGGTCATTGGAGTCAACAAGCAGATATGATAGATTATGAGTAACGTGCATGAAGAATGTGCACAGTGGAGCTACTTCTTTTTTTACAATTATATATGTAGATATACTCTAGATAGGGATCTCGCAAAAACTATTGCATCTGAGTATCACTGTTGATATATATATATATATATATATATATATATATATATATATATATATATATATATATATATATATATATATATATATATATATATATATATATATATATATATATATATATATATATATATATATATCGAATTTGAAAATTAATTGGGTATTTCCGGTTAAGTTTTTTCGGGCAATGTAATAAGTAGACTCTTTGAAGTTGTCTAGCTTTCGGTATATTTTATACCTTCATCAGGACAATTTCGTGAGGCTTCAAAAATCAGCCAGATTAATAATAATAATGGGGTCTTTTCACATTTTTTTTTAAATTTTTTTTTCGAAAGAATAAACTAAAATATTGATATCCACGTTTATAAAACTGTCGTAATATGTTTAGTTTTGAAAATATAATTATTTTAAATTTTCATCTATTTTCAAATAATCTTATGACGTCACAAGTCTCTTGTTCCTATTGGCTGAAATGGAGAGTGCGTATTGGCTGTAAGCGAAAACACGTGCTCTGGTTCATCGATCCAACCTTGAGCCTTAATGTATAGCCCGTTTGGAAAACATGACTCGAACAAAAAAATATGAAAATGCATTTTATATATTTCTCTTCAGAAATAAAATTCGTACATAATATATATTATTACGGTGTATATGTAGATAGGTGCCGGATATTATTTTGAGCACAAATATTGAATTTTCTGTGATAAAAATGTTACATCTATTTTCTTTGGTCATACTATAGATTTGGAGACTTGTGACGTCATTATTCAGCCCGCGAAAGGTTTTTATCAAAATTATGAATGGAATGTTTTATATTTTGGGAACTTATAATTACAGATATGTTTGAAATTCAATATTTTTTCGTAATTTAGCGAAAAAACAAAATATTTTTTTTTTTTGGAATGACCCCATTATAACTATCAACAACATGAATACAATATATATATATATATATATATATATATATATATATATATATATATATATATATATATATATATATATATATATATATATATATATATACATATGTTATGATGTTTATTGGGTAGTCTTTAATTATTCAAAAATTCTCATTTATTTCAATGACCCAAGCTTTCACCAATAATTTTTGGCTTCTTCAGGGGACTAAAGTAATGTAAACAATAAGACAGTTAAATCAAATTAACAAGTAAAAACGGATAAACTTCAACTTACAGAAAAATAGAGAATTAATAATCACAAACATTGAGAAAACTTACAACTGGACAAGAGTAAACCAACTATAAAAAACCATGAAAAACCATCAAAAACTCTTGAAAAATCAATAAATAAAAAAGGATGGAGGAATAAAATAACTGACGTTGATAAAAATATGAAAATATATATTCTTCGCAAAACATGTGTAGAATTTGATAGATAAATGAATGAATAATCAACAAATGAATAAATTCCT
This sequence comes from Dromius quadrimaculatus, assembly GCA_963989225.1. NCBI lineage: Eukaryota > Metazoa > Arthropoda > Insecta > Coleoptera > Carabidae > Dromius > Dromius quadrimaculatus. Next base: position 32,119,211 of record OZ022328.1, on the reverse strand, counting down.
TGAAATTGGAAAAATAAATAAACAAGGAGTGTCATGAATATGAACACTTGATTATATTCGAATAATATGAACTTAAATTTTGGGTATCTGTTTTTTTATTAAGAGTGTTGCTATGGAAATTTACATGATACATTTCAAGAAACAGACGTTTGACATAATTATCACTCCTGTCAAGAATTTCAACATTATCAAAATCTGGATGATGCTTGGATTTGCTAGTATGAATTGATAATGCACAACAGTTGACTACAGTTCTAGGATTACTACAATCACTCCTATGGGCTATAATTCTTGACTTCAAAAGCCTACATGTCTGTCCAATATAAATTGAAGTGCAGTCCTTACAACTGATTTTATAAATAACATTACTTTGATTATCAATAGATGCGGAATCTTTAAGTTTAGTGTGAAGACTTCTGATAGTGAAGTAATTCTTAAATGTTATAATGGAATAATCATTCTTTAGAATTTTTCTAATTTTGTCAGATAAAAAAGGGATATATAGTAAAGATTTATAAATGACAGCATCAGAGGAAGATCGATTGCTCAAATTAGAAGGAAGAGAAATTGATAAATTGCAATCATTAATATTGGAATTGATATTGTAAAAATCATTATTATTATTTCTAAAACTGTATTTATTGATAAAATGTAAGGGATAACCATTATCTAAGAAAATATATTCCAATTTTTGTAGATTTTCATGGAGATACTTATCATCAGAAATATATGAAACTCTGTTTTTCATATTAACTAAAGTATTAATTTTCTGTTTTAAATTATGTTATTATATTATATATATATATATATATATATATATATATATATATATATATATATATATATATATATATATATATATATATATATATGTATGAAACTATAAGTGGCGCAGTCGGTAGGATTGCCAAAACAAGATTAACGAATATAATTTTGTTTCGTATTAACGATTAATTTGGCAATCAATAAAAATCTTGTCGTTACAAGAAAACGTTGTTCGTATTGTGTCTGCTGTGTACCTGTCCGCTGAACGAACATCAGCCAAGCAGTCCAGAGCCAAACGAGTCAAAGTTCTTCACCTCCCATCTACAACGAGGCGTTCGAGAGAACATCGAGCCCAGCAGCTGTAGAAGACGACGCTACAATCTTCAGGACCAATGTACTGGATTCTGTCGTGAGTACATGTCTTTTAGAGGTTCACCTTCAATAATAAATTCCGATAGTTCTGAAATATCAGATTCTGACTCCGATCTGGACGATCGTATAATACATAGAAATTCCAATAGAATAAATTATATTCTCAAAAATCCAATTTTACTCCCAAGTAAAAACAATCAAATCAAAATGCCAGAAACCGGAATACCCGCCGCTGTACCTATTCTAAAGAAAGAATATTTAGATATGGTACCGGACTTTCACGGTGAAAGAGAATTATTACCTAGATTTTTGAGTTTTAGTGAAAAGTTAGTTAATAAATTTTATAACGCAGTTAACCCTGAAGATTTCCAAAATGAATTTTTAATGTTAAGTCTTTACAATAAAATAAAGGGTGAAGCAGCAGTAAATATCGCATCTTGTGAAATAAAATCATGGGATGACTTAAAACAGGCATTACTCAACACATATGCCGACAAACGAGATATCTACACATTAAATGTAGAATTGACAGAGCTTAAACAAAGCCATAATGAAAACGTTTTTGACTTTTATATTAAAATACAGCACATTTTAAATTTATTAGTTTCCTATATTTCAACTCATGAAAATTTGATATCAGCACCAGTTTTAACTGATTACTTTAGGAATTATGCTTTAAGAATACTATTACGTGGACTGAAGGAGCCCATCGGTCAATTGATGCGTGCCAAAAATCCTTCGAGTTTAAATGAAGCATTAAACATGCTTACTAATGATTTTCAGTTTGATAATACAAAGAATATAAAATTGCCTCAGAATAATTTTTCTAAACAAATAGCAAAGCCTCAGACACAATTCAATCCTGTAAGAGCCCAACAATCAAATTTTGCATATAATTCACGACCTGCACAACCAAATTTTGCGTATAATTCGCGACCTGCACAGCCAAATTTTGCATATAACTCGCGATTTGTGCAACCAAAAACGCAACCTAATGCCAATCCTCAGTATTCAGGAAATAAAATAATTCCAACAAATAATTTCAAACCTTTCACGCAAAATCAAAATACAAAATTTGCTACTTCTAACACATACAAACCCACACCTATGAGCATATCAACAAGAAATACGATCCAGCCAAGAGCAGGACCGTCTCATAGTTTTTCTAGACCCGCTGAACTTTATAATATCGAAAATGATGAAATAAATTTGCACGTTGATTCGACTCAGAATTATGAACATCCAGTTGAAAATTATTCCAACGAGGATACCGACATTGCTGACGAAAATAATTTTTTAGATGTAGTAGCCTCGGAAACAGAGGAAGAAAATTATCAAAACTCGAATTGATGAATTTGACCAATAATCAAAGTAAACTGCCGTATATAATTTTCCCTGAATATGATTTAAAAGTTCTTATCGACACCGGTAGCACTAAACCATTTGTAAAACCTGATATTGCAAAAAAGTACTATGAAAAATTTATTATTAATGATCCATTCCAAATTTCAACCGCTCATGGTACTTCAATTGAAAATTATAGCACGAATATACCAGTTTCAAAAATCTTTAATTCAAATGAAAAATTATATTTAAAATATCATTTATTTAATTTTCATGACCAATTCGACATTTTGTTAGGGCTAGATAATTTAAAATTATTGAAAATAGTGATCGATTTAGATCAAAATTTAATCATAACCCCAAACAGTAAAATAAAGATTCATCATCATAATTTTATTAATAAAATGAACACAAATAATATTCTATTTTCTGAAAATAAAGTTACTCTGAAACCAAACAATGAGAAACAAATTAAAATTCAAGTAAGTCAGAAAGAAGGCACTGTTTTAATTCCCGAAGTAAAAAATCATAACTTAGTTATACCTGAATGCATTGCCACAGCCCAAGACTATCAAGCTTTTTGCACCGTTATAAATTATAACAATACCGAAGTTAGTTTTAAACAATCCAAGCCCATTCCCGTTGAAAACATGGATAATTACGAAATACTTTCCAGCCCAAATTTTAATTCAATTCATTCAGAGAAAATCAGATTTGACATTTCAAAAATACGTACCGATCACATGAATGCCGAAGAAAAATTAACTATAACTAAATTGATTGGCGAATACTCAGATATCTTCCACTTAGAAAATAACAAATTGTCATTCACCAACCAAATAAAGCATTCAATTAAAACCACAGACGAAATTCCCATCTATACCAAGTCATATAGATATCCGGAAATTCACAAGGAAGAAGTACGTACCCAAATTCAAAAAATGCTTAGCGATAATATTATTAGACCTTCATGTTCACCCTGGTCATCTCCTATTTGGATCGTCAAAAAGAAATTAGACGCATCAGGACAAAGAAAATGGCGCATAGTAATCGACTACCGTAAACTGAATGACAAGACAATCGATGACAAATACCCGTTACCCAATATAACAGATTTACTTGACAAATTAGGACGCTGTCAGTACTTTACCACCCTAGACTTAGCTTCTGGTTTTCACCAGATAGAAATGACTGAGACAGACATTCAAAAAACTGCTTTTAACACCGAAGACGGACACTATGAATTCCTCCGTATGCCATTCGGGCTGAAAAACGCCCCCGCGACATTCCAACGCATAATGGATAACATTTTGAGAGGGTTAACTAACAATAAATGCTTAGTTTATCTTGACGATATAATTATATTCAGTACAAGTCTTCAAGAGCATGTTAATAATTTAAAATTAGTTTTTGATCGTTTGAGACAATCCAATTTCAAAATTCAATTGGATAAATCCGAGTTTTTAAAAAAGGAAGTTTCATATCTCGGACATGTTGTAACTCCTGATGGCGTAAAGCCAAATCCCGATAAAATTATCGCGATACAAAATTACCCTATTCCAAAATCAACCAAGCAAATTAAAGGATTTTTAGGACTTTTGGGATATTATAGGAAATTTATTAAAGATTTTGCGAAGATAACTAAGCCTCTCACAAAATGCCTGAAAAAGGATGCGACAATAAATATAACTGACCTAGACTACGTGAAATGTTTTGAGACTTGCAAAAACCTATTGATTAACGAACCAATTTTACAATACCCAGACTTTAGTAAAGAATTTAACTTGACCTGTGACGCAAGCAACGTAGCAATAGGAGCCGTCTTATCTCAAGGCACTATAGGCAATGACCTACCCATTGCATACGCAAGCAGAACTTTAAACTCAACTGAGACAAATTATTCTACGATTGAAAAAGAGCTTCTAGCAATCGTATATGCAACACAGTACTTTAGACCTTATATTTATGGACGAAAATTTAAAATATTCACAGACCACAAACCCTTGCAGTGGTTATTTTCATTAAGAAATTGTAGCCAAAAGTTAATCAGATGGCGTTTGAAGCTTGAAGAATTTGATTATGAGATAGTATATAAAAAAGGGAAATTAAATACAAACGCCGATGCATTAAGTCGCATGCCTGATAATTTAAATAGTGTTGTTCAAATTAACGATGAAAATATTGAAAATGAGTCACACCTTTCACAGTATCAGAATTATTTAGAAAGTAAACAAACCAATGTACATAATGATTATAAAATATTTGAAGTTTTGGGAAATCTTTTTGATGCACCGAAAAATGAAACTTTAGCACATTGTGTAAGTAAAGACCTAGCAATGTCAAACGGCATAGCCAAGCAATTTCGAGAAAAATTCCAGAATGTAAATAAATTGAAAGCTCAAAATCCAAAATTGTACGAGCTGGTTTATTTGAAAGATAGATCAAGATTTATTATTTATTTAGTGACAAAAAATAATTATTTCGATAAACCTACAAATCAAGATATATTTTATAGTCTTTTGAATTTAAAAATATTTTGTTTGAAGAATGACATAAAAAATTTGAGCATCCCCAAATTAGGATGTGGTTGTGATCATTTACTTTGGTTTAATGTAAAATCAATGATAGAATATATTTTTAGGAAGACTGATATAATGATAAGCGTTTACTATCAAAATGAAAATAACGATGATGATCAAATATCAGACATTGAAATGAATGTCAACGAAAGCGAAAATAAAGGTGACGCATTTTTCGAGTACATGAGAAACTTTAACCAACAGTTAGAGAAAAATGTCCAAAGTGACAATGTATCTTTAGTTGTAGAAGTAGATAAATCTTGCATTCCACCTGACGACCCGGATAGTGACGCAACAATTCACTCAAATGCCGAAAACCCCATTGTTGGAATACCAATTGTTGAATGCCCTGTTAATTACGGCAAAAATCAGATTATTATATCTGAAGTTGAGCATAGCCCCACCGAACCAGTCATTTTAAAAATCCACGAGAATAAACAAAGATTCTTAGTACAGTTTTCGAAATCAGGATTTGAACAAGAAATAATAAAATTCATAAAAGAATATATTGTGCCGAAAGTTAAATACCATTTATATTTTGAAAATGATATTTATGAAAAATTCAGTAGTATCCTCCAAAATTATTTTAAAAATTCACAAATCAAGCTGGTAAAATGTAATCAAAAATTAATGGACATTTTTGAGGAAGATGAAATTATCCAAATTATTCAGAATTATCATGAGGGTAAAACTAATCACCGAGGAATTGACGATACACTTGCCCGTATCAAACAACTGTATTATTGGCCAAAACAAAAGAAATCAATCCAAACTTATATCAACCATTGTGAAATATGTCAACTCACTAAATATGACAGGAACCCATTAAAATTGAAATTTAATATTACTCCTACGGCAACTAAACCATTCGAAATTTTACACGTAGATAGTATTACACTCGAAAATTCGAAATTTTCCACTATCGTAGATTCGTTTTCAAAATATGCGCAAGCATATAGATTGAATTCATCTCAAGGAATAGAAATTGTGAATAATTTAATTAAATTTTTCACTCATCATGGCATTCCTGATACAATTATTTCTGATAATGGATTGGAGTTTAAAAATTCATTGGTAAAAGAACTTTTAGAATTGCACAAAGTTGAGATTCACTTTGTTAGTTCCCAGCACCCAGAATCTAACGGCATTGTCGAAAGATTCCATTCGACGTTGATAGAACACATTAGGCTTTTTAATAATCAGGATGAATATAAAAAGGAAAATATAGAGTCAAAAGTGAATTACGCATTGTTGGCATATAATAACACCATCCATTCTTCAACTAAGTTGAAACCTTTTGAAATCATATCAGGCCATTTAGATACAAAATCTCCTTTCAATATTGTTTTGGAAAATCAGCTCATAAATAATTATATTTCGAATCATAAGAATAAAATGAAATTTATTTATTAAAAAGTTAACGAGAAACTCCAACAACAAAAAGAAAAAACAATTGGAAAGTGCAATGAAATTAGACAGGATTTACCTGAAACACCAGACGAAGTATACGTCAAAAATAGACAGAAACAACGCAAAACAAAAAATAAATATAATAAAGAGAAAATTAATAGTGTCAACCGTACATTAAAAACTGCAAAAATTAATGTAAGACACGGTAATACTCATGACAATATACACTTATCAAATATCAAAAGACCAAAACTAATAACTTACAAGTTTCAAAATCTTCCAGGTTCCTCGGGCTCTGCTATGGAGCCGCAATTATAAATATCACGGAAAATAGAGGTATCCTACCAATCAATTTGGGCCCTGCTAAGTTGGAAAAAACGACACATACATTCGTCCACTATTATGACTTAGATTCTTTAATCACCGAATTCCAGACCTTGAATAAGCAATACGACCTTTTAAAATCGAGTCTATCTAATAGAACTAAATATTCATCGGAGTTTGACAATAATGAAAAAATTCTTGAATATGTTCAAAATAACATTGTAGAAAAACTAAATAGAATGAACTTTTATTCGAAAAGTAGATCTAAACGTGGTTTGATAAATGGCTTGGGAAGTATATTTAAACAAATCACAGGAAATTTGGACGCTGAAGATGGCAAAAAATATAATAAGATCTTAGAACATTTAGAGAAAAATCAGCATCATTTCGAGAATCAATTAAAACTGGCATATTCCGTTAATATACAGATGATTAAGAATTTTAATGATACAGTAGAAAACATTAAACATAATGAATTTGTTATAAAATCAAGAATTGAATATTTGAATAAATTAATAATTCAGAATTTTGGTTTGAACGAGATTTTGTATGCAAAGGATTTATTTAATCAACTCACAACGCTTTTTAACATAATATTGAGTATTTTACAAGATATCGAAAATTCCATAACATTTTGCAAGATGAGGACCATTCACCCCTCTATTATACACCCACAACAATTAATTAAAGAGTTATATAAAATTTCAGGTTATTATGATGGTCAATTACCCTTCGAACCCAAATCGGAAAATATTTTAGATCTTGAATCGTTGTTGAAAATTAATTGCAAAATTTCACCAGATCAAATTGTTTATTTCATTTCAATTCCAATAAATTTTGAAAAAGATTTTGAATTGTATTATTTACATTCGTTACCAACTAGACATGAGTCAGAATTTGTCACAATTATTCCAGAAGTTAATTATTTTCTAAAATCAAGCGAAAATGAAATTATACCTCTAAACGGCAAATGTACTAAAAATAAAGTTTATCAGTGTCCCAATGAATATCATTCTCATTACAATCCGTCTTGTGAAGAAGAAATTTTGAATGAAAGAAATACCAGTCGTTGTCATTATACAAAACTCAGTGTTATTAAAAGCCATGTTGAAATTATTCCAGAAACAAATCAATATTTAGGAATATTTCCAGATGAAGAAAAAATAATTGTTCAGTGTCCAGACAGTACTAGTGTGAAAATATTAACAGGTGTTTATTTGATAAAAGGAGATAAATGTTTCATTATATTCAAAAAGAAAAAATTAACATTTTTGGAGAAGACATTTGGAAGTCCTTTATTATTACCCAAGTTGGATTTTAAAATCCAAAGAAATAAAGTTTCAAATATGACAATTAAATTGAAGAATATTAAAATTAAAGACATTCCGATAGATTCTTTTGTGATAACAGAGAATAAAGAAATAAAAGATTATGATTTTAAAATTTGGACAGTAGCGTCGTATTGTGGATTATTGATTGCGATAATTTACCTTATATCAAGACAATTTAAAATAAACTGCTCTACACAACGAGCCAGGCAACAACCCCAAAGACAGCCGATTGAACTTGAAGAAACTCGACTTCCTGGGGGAGCTTCAATCTGATAAGGGAGGAGTTACATCACCTCAACATCCTGAGAACTCCTAACGTTAGCAGAAACCAAGCACATTCTGCTGCTGTTTGTGTAATATGAACTTTCATGTATTTTCCCACAGTATATTTTACCTTACGTAGTTTTGTAGTTAGTAAGTTAGTCTGAATCTGTTAGCTATCCAGTAAACATAAGAATTGTAGTCCTTGTGACAATAAAGTAACTTTTTAAAAACATAACGACAAAGTATAAAACTATAAGTTGAATCTATTTTATATCTTTAATTCACTAATTACATCGTTAGTGAAAAATATTGAATTTGTCTAAAAGTGCTATTATCAAGTTTGAAAAAATATCTAAAATTGGAAATAATTTTGAGCTGTTTATACGCCGCCATCATCGCGCGCTCTATTGATGACGTGGAATAATAAGTCCAGTGACATTACAGTCCATTGTTTACTACATATGTTTTCGTTCTCAGCTTATTTCAGTATTAAAAAAGCTCAAAAGTCAATTTATAAGTATTGCATTGTGCCTGAATGCAAAAAACCAACAGTAATGTACCTGGTAAAGTGTTTTCTTCAATCCAGACAGGTTTTAAAATACGTAAGAAATGATGTAAGGTTATCAGAAGAGAAAAAGTGTCATAATAAATTTGACAGATCATGAATAACATTATATGTGATTAGTTTTAGCAATGAAATACAGTGTATGTAAGCGGCTTCCTTAAACATTTGCTCCTTTTAAGATGAACAAAAATAATAGGTTATATCTACTGCTAGTCATATTTTGGATCGTATTTATTAATATAGCGTACATAATGTGTTATTATTGAATAATTACTTTTCAGTGTTTACTCTTTTCACTTCAGCGAACGTGAAATTTGGATTTGAAAGAAAATAAGACATCATAAATGGTTCTATCTTGGCAGATTATCCGATTGTGCTTTTACAAAACCACTCTGTCTTAAATGATTCATAATCTCACAAGGATGCTAAAATTACACTTGAACAATAAATGAATTTACAACAAACACGTTATTACTATGTTTTCTAATCAAAAGCCTGCAATGCCACACAAATGTAAGCAGTGCGCACTTGTTGGCATAGTATTTGACGTCACATTCCGTTTTAACCAATGGTGCTGTGTTTTGGAACTTTGGATTTCTCGCGCTTGGTTTGTATTTTCATTTATAAATTTTAAGCGAATAAAAAGATATTGAATACCAAAATGATGATTGAGTACAAAAGTCCTGCCGAAATAAATTCGGAAAAAAATATTTGAACCAAATTTAAATTTCCTGCATATTCCCCATTGCGCCTAATAAGACAGCACTTGTGTATCCATGAATGATGGTATTGTCAGTGTCTGATATTGACTGAATAGGTTGAAGTTCAGGGGCACAAAATCTTGGAAGTCGCGATAAGAATGGTCGGGTGATGGACGGTCAACGATAATTAAAATGACATTTATCGAAATAGCTCCAATGAGATTAAGTAATATTTTGAACATATTCTAACAGACCATTGGCTATAAGTGTTCTAAGCATGGCCTGAAATTGATACAGGTCTATTATGCACGGGCTGAGGCTAGCTCTAATAATTTTTTACATCAATATCTGGTATATCTTCAAAACGGCCTCCTCCAAATTATTTTGTATCATATCAATTTATGTTTTGTGGAAAAAATATGTATTTCTTCGAACACTTGCTTTGCTGGTGATTGAAAAACTTGAGTCCAAAGAGATGTTCATGTGACAAGTTACTATCATAAAATTGGCGTATCTTGCACTAGTTTTGTTGCTTTATCCGATTTGACAGAAGAAGAACAATGACGATGCGAAGCTTACATTAGCCTAGAAGCTGTCCTTAACCAAATGAGCCTCTAGTTACGTACTTGCAAATGGTAGAAGAATTTAGCAGTCTTTCTGGAAAAACATAATCAAAACAAGTAAGCCGACTGTTTGTTTTTGAATACTAGTCTACAAGTATACACATTAATTGCTGCGAGGACCGCATTGCTCACCTCTTTTCCATCCGTTGTTTGATTATATAAATCTCAAGTCTTCCAGATCAAGAAAGTATATTCAATCTGTACAGATGCTTAGAAAACTCCAGATTCTAGTATATCAAAAAACTATGCTCAATGATTGAAATAGATGATGATCGATGAAAACTTATCGATTGAGTTATAAAATAATCCTAACTTGCTTTCTCAATGCCAATTATTATCCTTCAAACTTTAACTTATCTTGTATTATTCTTCATGAATACCTTCAAATAAATAACCATTTTAGGAGATTTTTTATTTTCATTGTACTTTTAAGCTCCTCTTAAAACGAATGTCATTGTAATCATTCCGAATATTTGGCGCAAAAATGTGTCTCTGGAACAAGGGAGCTTTATCGATCTGCGTTTAGAGGTACGTAATATTAAACAATAATTTGAACTTTTGCTACTGTAACTGCACTGTATCATCTTCAACGCTCAAATCGTTGAGTACACTACTATATGCATTTATATATTTTCAGGCGTTCGCACAGACTTTCTACGCGAATGATGTATCATATTAAACCAACTTTTATCTTACACCTGAAATATTTCTCTCTTTCTGTCACTCTTCATACGATTCACACAAAAAGAAAGTTGAATTCAACCGTAGAGTTTGTCAGTCGTTGTTTGTGGGAAATTTCGAATCGAAAGTACACGTCACGCTTTATATGTAACATTTCTTCAAATTTGATCTATATACCGAAATATAATTCCATGGGAATCATGACGAACAAATTTTATTATGAAACAATTGTTTACGTAGAATTTGGCTTTCATGAAGAACATTTATCACGCGACTGTGAGAATATCGCTGAGTAAATAGCTGCGCTATGCTTTTCGAATCGAATAAATATGAGCACGACTGCAAATGCAGATACCAATATCCAACTGATGTTGGAAATGTTTTCCCATATTGATGTTTAATGAGATCAAATTTTTTATTTATAATAATTGCATTCATTCATTATCCATTTCGTTTTGCTTTCAGTCCATTGAAAGTTAAGAATGCATGTAGAAAAAATGGAACATGTTATTTATTCGAAAAAAAAAACAGTGAAGATTGAGTTTTCTATGCATTTTCATGTAGAACCACGTATTCGGTGGTTCAGCTATTCAAGCCATTTGAGCAGCATTTTTTCAGTTCAACAAACTGTGCTTTCAAATATTTCTAATCTTCTTGCATAACTCTGTAACTTTCCTCTACAATTACCAGGAAATAAATTTGAGGAGAGAGGAAGTCAAGAAAGCAAAAATTTGAGACTCTATCCTCTTTCAAATTTGTTTCCATTTAAAACCTCCAATCTTTTCAATTGCCATTCTTGTTGTACACCATTCGGAAGTAATCTTAGCATCAATGTAACAGAACAGAAACTATCTAATAGATATCAAGTAAAGTTTGCACAAAGTTTGACAATAGGATGCCTTGAATATCAGAGTGAACGACAGTTCCTGTTTGGAGCTAAGTACCAAATACAAGGATTGAGAGAAGTTGTACAGATGAGCTTCGGTCCAGGAACACGTTTCTAGGACATTCTGGTAATCTATATTACTGATTCAATACCACAAGGAATAAGGTACGCAAAATTTCAGCCTAAGTTTCTCTTAGAATAATATACAGAACTTTACAGTTGAGAAGTTGGGGATGTTCACAACTAGAAAGGGTTTCACTTTCTCAAAGAGAATAAATTGAACGCCCAGCAAAGAGATTTGTGCCTTCTATTCTTATTACCAAACCTATCAAATGTTGTTATATGAAAGTAGATAAATTGATGTCATGCATTTCCAATTGTCAGAATGTATAGTGTTAACTTCGAATTTTGACTATAGAGGTACTTAATTATAAATTGACCTCTGAACGATTCGATTGTTACAATTTTTATATATATATAATTATATAGCTTAAAGGCAGAAGTTATAAGGAGCTCCAATAATAATGTAATCGATCATACAAATAAATGAGTAAAGTTTTTCTCTCCGGTGTGATTCTTTATCAAGTTCATTAGGTTTGCTGAGTTATTTCATGAAAATGTATTGGCAGAGTTAATATGTTCCGGAAAAGTTATAATTTGGTTAATTCCAAAATTATCACGCATATTGTAGGCAGACTGGTTTGCATTTCAATTTTCAGTGCAAAAAGCTTCGGATGTAGAATGCTATATGTCAAAAATAGATGTCTGGTACTCTGAAAGGATATTGAAAACTGGTATCTTGATTCATGATTGATCTTTTCTCCCACAGCAAAGGTATCAACGGAAATCGATTCGACCTTTCTGGAAATAGAAGGTATATAGAAAGTTTATAACAGTTTATCATCCATGACACATCTTGAACTTGATTCAAATGCTCAAAATTCAGCTAGATTCAATAATTAAAATTTTCGTACCTATATTCTATTTTTTCTATCAATCAAACTTCAACAGAGGCTCAAGTACTTAAAAGATTACGTGCATCATACATCGGGATGAATATTTAAGTAGAAACTTTCAGAAAAGTCAATATCCTAAGTAATAAATTTTGCAGAATGAGCTAAAAGTTTTGAAACAGCCCTCAAAAATATAAAATGAAATTGTAGGTAAGATTCTCATTCTTTATTACGAAATGCAACAGTTTGCATCCATGATATGAAGTAAGCATATTCGAGAAAGGTTGACATCAAAAGCAATAAATGAAAGTATAGTTGGTGTGCTTAGGAATGACGTTTGGATAAGCAAGAATAATTTTTTGGACATGCAAAAAGTTCTGGTGGCTGAAGAATGAATAGATAATAATCGTACTAAATAGACAACTTGATCGAACAACCACTTGGTGTATAAATGAGGAGCCAGTAAGATGGGTACTCTGAACGTTGCTACCCAACCTAAAGCAGAAGAGAAATCTGTTGTTTTCTGGAAAAAGATTAAAAATGCTCCTTGTGTATGAATGTCGGAGTATATAGTGTCTGCAAGTGTATGTTTATCTGGTTGAGAAGTCATTTCATGAGAGATAAATATTATACAGCCTCCGTGCATGTGGTTCCTGTTAATTTTCTTCGTAACCTTTTTGAATTATTTAATATATGACATGTTGAGCTATGGAATATCAATACACATTTCCGCTGGAAGTATCCAAATGAATCAAATATTTATAGTCGCCATGACTTCAAAAAACATATACTCTACATCATTATATAATCCTCTTAATATTGAAATAGTTTCGAGCTGGAAACGTTGATTGATTTTTAAGTTTTCCATGATATTTATTAGGTAGATACATATTTCAAATATAATTTCATTATCCATGTCAAGTTGGCATGAAAAGTGCGCAGTGCACCTCGACTTGTTGACTTCTTAAGTGAAAAATGTTGTGCGCTGTCGAGAGAATTTTCCCCATTAGTTTCATAAAGTCTGAGAGATGTGTAAGAAATATATAATTTTCTTTGTTACTGTCGATATGTCGATTGGGATAGTTCCTGTCTTCAATGACGTTAATGACGTTTTCGTGGTATCGCAAAATTGTGAGATACTTCATTCAAAGATGTTTCCACTGTATTCAGGTGACAACTTTGACTTTGATGCACCCCATACATTAGTTTATCTATGAGGTGAAAATTTTTTAAGGTGGTAGAGAATTACGTTGATATTTCATATATGCTGTTCATTACAACCTTGTTTTCTTTCCTGTTGGAATTGGAGGTGGGAAAGAATAAGAGCCCAATCAGATTTCTAAGTGAATTTTTTTTGCACTGACGTCAAAGTGAACGAGAATCCACTCCAATTGTCTTTATTGAATCTTTTCTATTACTTTCATTCTCACCAGCTCACACAGCGTTCTCCCTTATTGAGATTTGTGTTTACAACAATGCTCGCTCTCCGTTAGATGTACTTTATTGTGCGCTGCAAAGTTCAGAGTAATCTTTGGTATCACGATTGTGCTGAAAAATATTAAGAAGTTTATGTGCTATTTTCTAAGTCATATTATCAAATTAGGCTCAAAATACGGAGAACAGGTATAATCATGGGTAATACAAGTTGATGAAGTTTTAACAAAAATGAGTGTAAACTGGATGTAAAATCAGATTTGAGCATTGAGACAGGAATGGAAGAGAATACTGAATTTTATCGAGCCATTCGTAATATCAGAGGAGACTGTGAAAGTGTGGCGAATGGTTATGAAACTTTATGTGAGTGTTGAGTCATCACTTTCGGAATTATCCGTTTGTGAAGACACGATTTAGATCTGATCCACACTTTCGATCTGGATTCAAAAATGACGTATTCCATTTTGAGTTCAATAAGTAAACGACTACATTGTGATTATCTCAAAGCCCACTTTGATAAATGAATAATTGAATTTCTTTCTCATTTATGCGTAATCCAGATCCCTATGAATATAAGTTGATTAATTCATATTATTGACATTCTTGATTGACAAATTACTGTCGAAAAAGGCTTTGGGTTTCATTTGTTTTTGAGCAATTCCATCTGGAAATGAGCGAGTACTTATGAATCAATTAGCTTGGGTCGACCCACGTGAATATGAAAAAGAATGATGTGACTGATTTTAATTCATACTACAATTAACCTTCACGAGACAGGTTCGTATTGCGATGAAATTTCATGGGTAATTGGCTCAATGTTTTGACATCAAGTGCTGCCAGAGGGACTTTCTCTGAAAAATCATTATGGAAACATAATATAGAATGTCGACGTGTTCGTGATAGAAGTCCTAGTTAAGTTGGCAATTTCGACAATCAAGATATGAATTTGTTATGATATTTTTCATCTGCACCATAGCACTAAAAATCAGGTGGAAATGGAAGCATCCAGCAACATCGAGGGGTTGGGGAAGCAAAGATCATGTGAAAAGTCCATAAACAAATGATGATTTAATGATTTTTGGAGCTTCTGAAAAGCGGAAGGGTTAAGTAAGACTGAGGTACACGATTAAAGCAGATTATTTGATGTGAAAATTATGACCTTCACCTATAATGCATATTTCTTGAGATGAAAACGGTGACATTGATATTGAAAACCTATGTTAGACGTCACAGGTATCGGTAAGCAGTGTGTCTCAAAACATCAATGTTGATAGTGATTCACAATAAGATAATATTTGTTACATGTTCTAAGTGTTTATATTCGTTTCCTAGAACTATTTGTAATAAATATTCGTACATTATGTACAACATCTGAATGAGAACCTTAGTGTTTGGTGTTAATAAGTACTCTTATGGAAGGATCAAATAAATTTCAAGATCAATTTTCATACTGGTGCAAATAGCATAAACAACCTGTTATGAACTACTATGATGGCTTCGGTGATACTGAATCCAATTCTCTTGTCGTACCCAATGATATACCCATGAAAAGTGATAAGAAGTAGCACATCATGCAGTAAAAGCCGCTGTTAACAGAAAAAAATATAGCATCTCTATACCAACACACGACATAAAACCTCTGATATAAAAGAACGTAATGAAAATGTGGGAAAAGCATTGGAAGAAAAATGGGCAAAAAGTTGAGAAAAATCGAAGAAAAAATCAAGGATTGACCAATACACGAAGACAGAATAACACAAGCAATATTTACAGGACTGAAAATTGATCACACGCACCTCACACAAATACACATACTACAAAAGACTCCATCTGAAATACGTAACACATGCAATGCAGAAAACACAATGATAAATGGTACCACAAACAACGCAAAAAGACATATCCACAAAATTACATCAACATTTAGACAAGCTTCAAGAAACATTAACACAAACACAAAAATCTTGATAAAATTCATCAAAAAAAATTACATATACATCAAAATATTACCAGACTCAATGATTATTTATACAACAAGTGAATTTAACCACTGTTTATCTGCGAGAAGAAAGTTCAAAATCACGAGCGCGTTTAGCGCAAGTGGTTTAATTCTTAGAGCAAATAAAGAGATTTGATTTACGTGTTTGTATACATAATTTTATTTAATTTTGCGTAAATTTCCAGAACATGAAACTTAGGGACAAAATTTTAAAAAATCGAATTGCAGTTGCAAGAGAGCTTCTTTGATATCGCGAGTGTTTGTTTTTCAAACATTCGGGAGTACGAATTTCAGCAAACTGTCAGTCTTATGAATTTTGAATAATTTATAATTGTGGAAAGCATCGTCTGAAATGATGGAAGAAAATGTTCAAAACAATGTACTCGTCCCCAATATAATTTTGAACGAAGCAGCCGAAGCAGTTGGGAAAATTATTCCTCAGAAATTGAAATCTTTTTTTGAAAAGAAATACCAACAGTGATTTAGATTTCTTTAAATCACTAGTGAATAAAGATTTACTTATGACTGTTGCTATGGATTTGATGACGTAGCTTTAAAACGTCAAAATTGAATAAAAAATTTCAAGTATCGAGGTACTAGTGAGTAACGCTTGAATGCCTCCAAATTATCAATAAAAAAATTAAGAAATGCGATTATAGAACGTGACCACCAGGAGATTCAATCTGAAGCAGCTGAAAATTTCTGGTTCAAGATTACGTTCTGAATCTGAAGGCTTTATCCAGGACTGTCTGTGAACCTTTTTTTGAAGCGATTCTACGTATTCTTACGCCCTCGTAGCTTTAGTTTGGATAACATTCCAAATCAAAAATTTTCAGGATAAGATGGAGTCATCAGCTACAGCCTAATACTGCAGAACTTATCGAATACTTAATTCACGCATCATCATTATCAATCACGTATCTGTCGGAGTCTTCAAAAGTCGAGATTTAAGATGCAGGCTACAATTTTGCCCGTGAATAATAGGTATATCAAGAAAACTGTGATTCAACCAATTTTTAACTTTCAAAGTAGCAATGTAGGACAAACTTTTGAAAGTATGAAAAAAAGATCAGAAAATAAATTTCTTTTGTATTTGATATATCCTTTGCTGTTACTCAGTCTTTGTTGAACAATCATAAACTACATTCACATATGTCTGTTTCCACGAGGTGTCAGGAGATACAAACAATGAAATTTCAGTACCGTTATCAGTCTGAACGACTAATGCGATGTTTTATTTGCATCTCATACTGAGCAAGAAGCTTTAGCATCCCACAAACGCTGAGTCCCAACGTTTTTAAGGATACAAAGGAGCTTCAACAACTTTTCCCGTATGAGGTTTTTGTGGGCATTATCGATAGCGTTCAAATCATTAATAGGTCTATTCACCAAGAAAAGATTCTTATTTATATCTTAAAGAGACTTTGTAGACTGCCCACTACCAAGTCGTAGATGGTTCAAGTGAGAAAAATTGAAATTTATAGTACCTAAGCCTTCAACTTTCCTCCCGAAAACTTTTTTTTGTTGAACTTCTTTTGCATTATTGCACTAATTCCTGTCAAATTCCATGAACTCAACTACCGTGGTGCAGATAGCTATAATGAACAAAAACAGATCAAATTTGATAACCTTCTGTTACTGTCAAACTAGTAAGTTACTGGTCAAATTCTAGAAAAAATTATCAACGGATACCTTTGATGACGTAGACAAATCATACATATAGCTGAAAAAACGATGGCTCTTTGTCGCATTTATTAGACGTATCTTTATCAAATTCTGCATGACAATGTATACTGCAGATACTTCTAATCCGGAACTTTGATTTATCGAATATTAAGCTCGTTCTACGCACTGAGAATGATGTGTATTATAAGATTCTTGTAGGAATTGCGGGTACACTGCACTCTAATTTTGTTGTGAACATACGTACAGCTTGACCATTTATTCAATACGGGCAAATAACTAGAGAATAATATATCAGCTGAATTGGAGTAGAAAAACTAGGTATAAGTCAATTGATTTCAAGATACGATCATCTCCTCAGAAAGTCACGCGAATCGAACGATCTCTTTGACAAATTGCTGGACATAAAAATATTTTATATCAGAGCTGTATCATCCAATAAGTAATGATTGCGAGAGAAATCCGACTTCTCTGCTGTGAAATATCAGTGTGAGTCTTATTTGTTATGAGTGAGATCAAATTTTTATCTAAGAGATTTAGACGTATGAAACATTGTGGGGAAATCCCGTTGTCCCAAGTGCGCAGACGAATATCACCTTCACGGGTTGAAGCATCCGGTGACTGTCTTTATTGCTGTCATTTTGTGGAACACAACAGAATACGACAAATTCTCGTCTCCATTTATCACAGCAGATTAAATTAATAGCACATGGAGCACGTAAATACTTACGTTGGGAAATTGCTTGGTTTGAATTCTAGATTGATGTTCGACACGAGTTCATACTGAATTGAAAACAGTTTTATGTTCGACAGACAAACATGCGACTTAAAGTTTTCCTTTTGTAATGTCTCTATCTGTCAATACAAGCTACAAACTTACATGTAACATGCGCAATGTGCAAAAATGCTAAAATTTGTTTGAACGAAGAACTGCGGTACTTGAATGACCTATTCCTTTTCATCCCCTTTATCTACTGTTCATCTTCCTCGTTATCCTTCTCACTTTGTTTGCATGAGACGTTAGTTTGCTAATGAGATTCCGTGCTATTAACCCTTATCAGCACGCGTGTATCAGTAGAAGTGTCGACCAAAGACGACAATTGCCAGGGAATCAATGCTGATGTCTTTTGTTTCACCGCTCACCAACTACCGACAAAAGACTAACAAAGTTGACGGTACGCTCTTGAAGTTAGAAGGCATTTTCGCAGTTCATCATTCATTGTAGATTGTTTGCTACTGATTTGAATTAAAAATGATGGAAACGGTATTGTTCGAGCTTTTGGTATCTTCTGATTTGAATTTTACTGATGTGGTGTCTTGATAATGGTTTGCTTTTCGGATTGTTGAGATTTTAAGGAGACACAAGGCTTTTGGAGGTCTGGCATACATAATATTATTTTGATACAATTTTTAAGTATTTAAGATGTTCTATAGTACTTTCATCACTCCACTGTCATTGACAAGCCAGTCTGAAATAAGTGATAGAGAGCGAGCTTGAATCATTCTGAATATACCTTTAGGATGATTATGTGATATTTCTGATTATAAATCATTTGTGAAGCGGAACATATCTTTGGAAGACAGATTTGATCGACTTTTCTTCTAGAAATATTGGTATTTTGGATTGAATAAATTAAACTTATAATATCTACTCATAAATTGTGGTTGAAACTTCTTATTTCCGAACGACAATTTTCAAAAATTGATGTGATACAATATTCAGCATAAACCATATAATCTTCACGAGCTGTCGATGCAAGCGAACAATTTGTGGTGAATGCTCTGTTACTCGCTTTTCTAAAGTATCAAATAACCTTTTTGTTACAAAAATTCACTTTGAATTATTTGCATATCGGAATATCATACAAAAGTGTAGACAAATGTTTCGTGAATAATCTATTTTTGTTACCAAAACGATTGTGGAATTTGTATTGGACACACAAATAATTCTTTTACTGCTATGAATACTATTGCAAAAATTATATTCACGTGACTACGTCATTAGGTTTAGTTGCATGTATTTTTCAGAATGTTTCTACCCTTAATCAGTATGGTAAATGAAAGCCCTACGGTTGACCAATATTAATAAATTTATTGCAACATGATTAATACAAATCGACAACCAAATATTCTTAATCGACGATCTTTTGAAGCCTTGGTCCCTAGGACTTAGTGAAGACGTCAGTATGACCTTCAGGCTGAAAACGTCGCTTACTTGCACACACTTCTATTGGTTTTGTACTGAGTTTCTTGTAGAGCGTGCACCATGATTATTCCATATGAAAAATATGCTGATGTATCACATTTTCGAAATATGAATGTATACTAAATATTGAGCTCCGCCTGAAGAATATTATTTATGCTCTACTTGTCCCTATCTTTCATTCCAGAACCTCCAGCTACTGAGCGAAACTAATATAATTATTATTATTATAAATATTCATTTATTTGTTCCAAGGCTATGCCTCATACAAAGAAAGAGAGCAATATTTTCATTTCTAAATTACATAACATAACCATATATCTATAATCCTAATATAAATATTCCAAAATAAGAAAATTTATAATAAGATCCGATTACATTTTTTTTTTTAATTCTTATAAGTATGAAAATATAACGCATCCATCATTTTATTTGCGTCTTTCTGATGACGAATCTAAAATTTTATTCTAATTGTAGTTTATTTTGATATCAAGCAAATGGAGAGTACAGGAGAACTGTTTGTTCAAACAGAAACTTCTCAAGGCAAGACTTTTACTAACATAGTAAAATACGTTATTTATTTTTCTCTGGCCCAAGTTGTTAAGGAGCAAGACTAGAGGGTTTGTAGTTTCAGGAACTAAATATTGTGAGATTTTCAAGATATGAAGCCTTGTGCATATTATGGTAGAGAATTGGATAATTAGCCACTATCCTCCACTGTTTCATATATTAGAGTTACGTACTTATGTGCGATTGTCTTCAAACAGATAAGAGACAGATTTTCTGCTAGAAGAATAGAAACAGAAGATACAAAACAGGATGACTAAGGAGAAAGTGGAATCCTCTTCTGGTCAAAAAAAAAGAATTAAAACTGCCCTAATGAACGCAAAGAAGATATAAGAGTTGAGAGTAGGGCGTTAAAGAAGTTTACAAAACGTGTCGTGCATACTGCAGTAGTATGTCGTGTAAAAAAATTTTGAAAAACCTCTTCCACAACTTGAATTCAGGAGAATATAATATTTTTCTGATATATATATATATATATATATATATATATATATATATATATATATATATATATATATATATATATATATATATATATATATATATATATATATATATATACTCAACCGTTCAATACACAATACCACACCGTATCCGATTTGTCAGTCGGCCGAAGGTTGGCCATCACACGATCAGAAAATTATACCATGTATACAAATACAATTGTTCAAACAATATAATATTTTGACGGTGACGGTGCGGTGTCGATAGACTCTCTTCTGTTTTGTTTGACAATTAAAAGCTTATATGTCAAAATACGATGGTGGAGATAGAGAAGTTCAGAAGTTGCCAGCCCTTCACGATGAGTATAGGAGTACAGAATACATGGATAAGATCTGGAGTAGAATTTCCACTACTTTGGAGGTTGAAGGTATGTCTGTCAATGTATTAAAAACGGACGAGCTACGGACAAGTGTGGTGTCGACCAACATTCGGCCGACTAACGGATCGGATACAGTGCGGTATTTCAGATATGAAAGAGTATTCTTCTTAGGGTTTACTTGATAGATACACAAAGATATAAATATAATCAGTTTGGACGCTCATATTTTGCACATAGGATTCCGGAGAAAATAGAAAAGACCATCGTGAGATCCCAACTATTGAGATATATAAATGCTGACAAATAGGATCTAGAACTAATTCAGTATTCAAGTCGATAGTTTAATTCGTTCGTTCAGTTTGAAAGTGAATTTGACCAGATAGCCACATGAATGTCCTTTCTCGCCTCCTAACTTTGAGACGGCAGATTCCTTACTATGTAATTCTTATTGCTTATATAATTACATATGTATCTAAGAAGTTTCACATAATCTCAATTTTGAGATGATCATAATTATGAAAAATTTGTTACATATGAATATATCGGAAATCAAGAAGGAGTAATCCTCAAAAATCCCAGAATATTCGAAATTTGTAGATTATCAACTTTTCTAATACAGGTTGATGACTTTTGAAATTCATCTGAAATGTGGTGATGATTTTTTTCTCCTGGATGTCTTCAAGCTATTGGATTATCAACATTCAATTTGTTTTCGATGAGTCCCTGCGAAACCAAGTCAAGTGACAACTCTTTCATGTCCAATATCCTCATTCAAGGAAAGTTCCTCAGTTAGAAATTGTTTCTAATATTCCAGGTTTGGGTCAGGATTACTAACGTTCCAAATATTATGAATTTGACTGATGAATTCTGTTGGAGTTTTGCGATGAGCACCCACGAATTACATGACTATTGTCTCTCAGATTATTCTATTTTTGGAATGATTTTGAGGAAGCAAATGAATGTTAATTTTGAAAGATATTCAATTTGATGTGACTTTCTATTGGAGTTTTTTGTCGGCTTGAAGATACATTGGTCAATACACAGTTACTTTTGCTCAAGTTCAAAATTTCAAATCAATTTGGCTCACAACTATAGATCACCCAGAGTTTTTTCAAATCCTTATTTGGATGATATAATACATCTAGAAATTGATATTAAACTGAGAGAATGAATTATTCCTGTCTCTATAAAAGACTGTCTTAAACGATATCCATATCAAATCCGCTCTGACTTATTCGCCAGGTGATATATGCAACAAAAGTCTCAAATAAAATTGAAAAGCCGTCTCTGCGTAATAACATAGGATCCCTGGTCTTCCGCAGATCGAAATTTTGAAGGATAACAATGAATCTCTGAAATAAGACCCCTGGTCTCCCACAGATCGAAATCCTCTTAGGATGACAGTATATATCTATAATTGAGTGACAAATACAGAATAAGCAACACTTTATCTGATAACTAATGCGGAACATATCCTGCATAAACTATACTACTAACAAGAGTGCTCGAGCGATTTGATATTCAATTTTTGAAAACAATTTTATACATAACTACATCTCCAATTGAGAAAGTGTTTTGCAAAAAGCTGAATATAATTCAGCTCTACGTGGGTGTTCCATATAATATTATATCTTGTTTGTAAAGTAGTGTGAAATTAGTAGACGACACCTTAGAGATAATAGCACTATTAGCAATGTCATCTACGCTATGAATATTTGGGAGACATGCTACAATTAGCTCTGAGAGTCAGAATTATATTAGTTCCAAAAAAAGATATGAAGAGGGTAACATAATAGCTTTATCTAACACAATAGTTATTTGTGTATCAAGGCCGTAAAGGTTATCTTTTTTGGTCGAATCTGCTGTTTGCGGCCGAAGCGCAGCTGAGGCTGCAATTCAGGTGAGACCAAAAAAGAACTGTAGGCCGAGGTGCACACAACGTTTTTCAGGCGATCATTACGAAATAATTCAAAACCACAAGATTTTATCTATGTTGTTCTAAAACATTGCAATTGTAAATCTTAGTTGCCGTTGAAATTGTTTTATTTTATTGTCTTCTATCAAAGTGACATTCGTAAAAAATGCTTATCAATTTCTTGAATTGCACGAACTATTAAGGTTGACGGAGCAATATAATATGTATTTCGGCGAAAACTGTATCTTGAAGAGTTCATTAAGCAGCCCATATAGGTAAATATTAAATGTTTATGAAGTAGTTTTTGACAGATCAGTCCCAAAAAAGTAGTATTTGACAGATCAGTCCCAAAAAATCAAATTTGACAGATGTGTACCAAAAAGTGAAATTTCACGGCCGCAAAAGGAGCTATAGAAACACCTTTTTTGTTATGATCGCCCTAAAAAAAATAATATTGAATTTTGGAGCACAATTCGCGGGTTTACGAATGAATATACGAGAAATGTTATCTCTTCATCAGAGTGGGAACATTTCTATGCTTCTCTACAGCATGGGAATACCATAAATATAGATACTATCCAATATTATGGCTGCCTTCATCCTACCCTAGATTCCGTAATTACTTTGAATGAGCTTCAAATTGGCATCTTACATTTTAAAAAGACAAAAGCACCGGGAGGTGATGATTTCAACTGCGATTTTCACAAGAACTCATCGGATAATTGGATACACTATATCTTGAACCTATTTAACAACATTTTTTTGACAGAAATGATCCCCGTACAATAGTCAAAAATTATCCTGCACCCTGTGTATAAAAAAGGGAAACGTAAAAATCCTGAAAATTGTCGTAGCATTGCACTTGTCAATGTTATATGTGAAATATTCACTCATATATTGTATAATGGATTAGTTGAATGGGTAGAATCAAATGACATAATTAATGAAAATCAAGCAGGTTTCCGAAAAGGTAGAGGTCCAATTGATAATATCTTCACATTGTCTGCTGCTATATACTTACAGCTAAGACTTGAACACGGTAAACTCTATGCTGCATTCATAGATTTAAAAAGAGGCTTTGATTCAATAGAACACAATATACTATGGGATAAGTTATATAAAGCTGAAATTAGTGTGAAGTTCATAAGAATATTGCAAAATCTAGCAAAGCTGATATTTCTGTAAAACGCTCCAACTTTGAGATAGGCAGTAAGCCTTTTCGCCTCGATGAAGGAGTACTTCAAGGTGAAATTTTGAGCCCTATACTCTCTGCTCTATTTATAAATGACCTAGAATTGTTTTTGATAAATAATTCACAAATAGGAATAAATGTAAATGGATATGATAATTACTATATACTAATCGTCTAGTGTACCACTCTATGTATAGATTCATCACTTTTTTGTCCACCTCTACAGCCTGTATTTATTGATGGATTTTTCTGAAATTTTTTTTATTTTATACATTCCCATTAGGACTAGTGCCTTCCGGAGGTCTCATATTTTTGGTGCTTATAGTGTTTGCAGGAAAAATTAAAAACGGCGGAAATTTGCGTTGATCAGCGTGCCCCTATCTTTTATTCATCTATTCAACAGGGGTATACAAAATCACACGTCATTTTGACATTTCAATTTCGAAAACATTTTTATAAGTTTTATTATTTCTGTTATTTTTACGTCAATTTTAACATTAGTTTAATGTTTAATATGCATGAGCAAATGTCCTGTGATACAATTAAATTGTTAAAAAGGTATTTTGAATAATTTATAAGTACAACTTTTATAAATTTTATCGCTCTACTGTGATTCATGCTTTTCACTGTATCTCGAAAACGTCACTTTGACATGTCAAACTGAAAAATATTTCTATAGATTTCATAAAATCTACTGAGTCTACATGAATTTAAATGATAGTTTAGTACATAATAGTCATGAGCAAATGTCATCTGATGCATTTTATTCACTGAAAAGTTTTTTTAAATAATTTATATATTCAACATTTATTAGTTGTTTCGCTCTAATGTAAACGTGGCTTCTGCGACAGTGCCGGATTAAGTCAGCCTGCGTTCTGTAGCAAATTCTATCTAGAGGCCATACCTTGATTCGGAAAAATACTTTTATGGTCCCTACTCGATTAAGACATTTTTTTTTCTACATTCTATCAGGCGTTCATGCGTGGATATCACAAGCTGCGGGGTTTGTAGCATTTAATATCGTTCCAATGTGGCTGGTCCTGCTCTGATCATTGCGACTTGATGTTAATATTCAATTGTTGAAATGACATTTCAACTTTTTGACATTTTAAGATATTGTTGAAAGCGTATACATAAATTTTGAGAATCATTTCGGATAAATAAAATTTTCACTTGATGAATTTAGTGAATTATCAAAGACGGAACACAATAAGGTTATTCATGGGTATGATTTCATAATTATTAAACTAAATTTGTATTTCGTACCGGAGAATTGGATAAATTCTTGGATCAAATCTTGAAGAATAGTGAAATATGGGCATGTAGTTATTAATACACTGGACAATTTATTTCACATTCACAAATATTGTAGGAAACGTGCATACAATAAATTCAAGAGATTGAAGAAGTGGTACTCTCAGTAATTCATTTGTAATGATATTGTTGGAAGAAACCTAACTGTTCGTAGGCACTAAAGAATAATCAATGAGACTTAAAACGCTTGCTCAAGTGATGTGAATTTCAATTACTGATACCGATTATCTGTCATTCGAAGATCCATCATTTAATTATACTATTTTCTGGATACGATATTCCAATTCACGATGTTTCTCTGTTGTGGATGGAATAAGTATTGAAGATTGAATGGAATTTGAAACATGTCAATTACAGTTTGGTGGATACATGTGGTACAAAGTCAACAATACACGAGTATCTATTCTTATTTTCAATATTGTCCATTGATAGTTTGGTTTATACTGATCTCACACTTCTTTTAGTTGAATAAATTTGAATTTGGATCTTGATGAACCCAGCCAATCGAACATTCCGTCCAAATACAACAATAGAACAAGCAATCAAGAGCTGACTATAATATCCTTTTGCTATCAATGAAGCTAACACTTTGAAAATTCCAACGAATGAACAAATAAGAGTTTACAATAATCAAAATTTGTGAGAATCATCAGTCTGTATCAAAAAACTGAGTCATATTAAGTTATGACATCTAATTTCTGTCATCTAATATTCTAGGCTCTAATTTTTATTCTTTCCATGAGCACTAGGTACTAGAGTGTGATTGTTGGTATCAAGAGTTGATTGTTGTACGAAACGAACTGAGAAATATGTACTCGGACAAATATATTTCCAAAAGATACTCTTCTTGTAGGAATCCTAAATAATAATATTGTACGTTTTATTCCATTTGAACATTGGAAGAGTGCTCTATCTACGTGTCAAATGGATGGATTAGTTTTTGATACGGACATTGATAAATATACTGCAAGGACTATAATGTCAGAAACTAGAAGTTAGCACGCGCATCACTGTCCGTAGTGGCAGATTTTAGAATCAAATTTCTATAACTATTAGATACGACCCCCCCGCAGTGATAGACATATACGAACTAGATCTCAAAAACAGATTTATCTCATCAATTTATATATAGGTCTGTCATTCTGTTAAATGAAAATGAGATTTTAGCTTGGCAGAATTAGCGCAAATACATGCTTGAATCAAGAAGATTGATAATTTGAAATATTTTTTTGTATTTGTTAGTTCATATCGTGACAAATAACATATTCTATTTGTACGCGGCTACAATGTCAGAAAGGCTGTCAAAAGAAAGTAAAAAACTGCAAAAACGTTTTTTTGCGTTCTGCTAAAAAACTACGCATCTGACAAAAAATAGTGTTCTGCTAGAAAAAGTACGCAATAGAAAGACGAATCAAGTAAGTCCCTTTGAATCTGGATCAGTCCAGCTGCTTTTGGATTAACTGCAAAAAATCGTTTTTTTTTTGTCATTTTTTCGGAAATTCATAACTTGCATTGTATGTGTTATTGGGACTCAAAATTCTGACAGAATGTGGTTAGAATAGCTTTTAAAATACGCATCAAATTTTTCAGAAGATCGATTGTGAACTTTTTGAGAAATGTTGCCAGCAAAGATCAATTTCACAGATTGCATTTCCTTCGTCAAGAGTTACTCCACAAAGTGACTAGATGGCGTCTCTTTTGAGCAAGTGTGAGTATAGGAAAGATCGATTGCAAAAATCGCATTTCACCTATACAAGGAATAGTTTCCGTAGTTTTTTGTGAAGAGCAATGTACTACTTATATTTATCATATAATTGGAAGTCAAATAAGTGTATATGAAGCCTTCTCCAACAAAAAATCATGTGAAAATAAGAACTAGATTAAAGATTGGTATAATATGTTACGATGAATTACGAAAGGGCAGTATTATTGCCATGCGTCATTCACTTGTTGTATTGGCCGCTCAGGTGAGAGGTGGAGAGAGGGGAACGACATCAAGCAGCAATATTAGAGGCCGTTCGGATAGAGGCAAGAGAGAGAAGAGAGTTGGAGAGCAGCAGCAGCAATCAAGGCTGTTTCGTGAGGGAAGAATCAGTGTCGTTCAAAAATCAGTCAGTCTCCATCATTCTACTGCTCATGTGAAGAATCATAACGTTGCGATAGAAGCATTGCTTAAGAAATCGTATTTTTGCGCTCTGACCGGTGGCAAGTGGTAGAATGCCGCTACGCTCGGGGGGCCATCTCCAATTCGCGTGGACCGACTACATACATTCTGACTATTGAGAATGTTGTTTGAATGGTCAATAAACAATAACACAATAACGACTCATGAAGCCTTCTCTATAATTGTTGATACTCCAAAAATCGTTATCGCAGAAGTGCGGTTTTTTGCATTCGATTTTTTTTCATACTTTCACTTGCTCAAAGAGAACGCCATTCGGGTACATTGCAGAGTATTTCTTTAAAAAATGAAAGCTTTTTGTGAAATTAGTGTACGTTATCTAACAACTTCTCAATGGCCGTTTTTCGGAGGAGCCTTCTTTTAGTTTCTCCAACATATCTTCAAAAGTTCACAGTCGATCTTCTGAAAATTTGATGCATGTGTTAGAATCATTCTTTACTCACATTTTGTCAAAATTTGAAGTCTAGATATTAAATACAATACAAGTTATGAATTTTCGAAAAAATGGCAAAAAAATGTCAAATGGGATATGTTATCTTTTTTCCAAGATATGCTAATTCTATCCGACTATTTATGGCTTTTCAAATATTATTCGCCTCAATCTGTACATAAACATATATCTTTGTATACACACACTACAAATATGATAAGATGGTGGATTTGGAATATGTTTTTTGACTGACAATAATCTATTGTTGATTGACTGAATGAAGCCAGAATAATCCCAAGTAACAATGACTGACCCTCGACCAGAATGTGACGTCAGATTTTGGTCATAATGAAGTCATAAGCTGACGGTCATATTTCGACGTCATAAGACGTTGAATCGACGTCATATTTCAAGTCAAATTGTGGTCATAAATTGACGTCATTTCTTGACGTCATAAAATGTTGAACAGACGTCAAAATTTGATGTTATGTTTCAGCGTTTTGAGAAATCATACTTATGCTCTATATAATGATTCTTTAAATATATTTTTTCAATCAGTGTACTTTGCGCTTACGTTTCCACCAATTGAGTCTCATTTTTCAGCTCAACGTCACTTTATGACGTGAGTTCGACGTCATGTTGTGACGTATGTAACATTTTTATCCCAGCATTCATTTTATGACTTAAATTCGACATTATGAGTATCGGTTATCTAGATATGAAGTTATAAATTATTATATGGAGATCAGTGTTCAATTATGGGAATTATGAACGAGTTAAGTTATAAAATATAAATTAGGTGTGTTCGGCTTTTATATTCCAGTGTAAATAAAATCTTATTCATTCCTTTAAATCTCTCTAAGCAGTCTATCAATAAAAGTGAAGAGCCTCATCCTCTATTTATTTGGGTTACAAGCATTCAAAGGGTAACATATTTGACTTTTTGCTCGGAGGCCTCCCGCATCTTCTACAACAGTTCGGAAATCTTTGGTAAGATTCGGACTTTTGAAATATCAAGCTATCACCAAACCAATCGTCTTTCTTTTGTAGTTCAGTTCAGGGAGGTTCATTTGTTTGTTTACATGATATTGCTCCACTCAAGAATTTTGTTAAAGTTATTGGAAGGTAGGTATCGATATTAAAATTAGAAAAAGGTGACTCATCGTATATCCAACACATTGAATAATTTGCTATCGATTTAAAAGAATTTTAAAATCTGGAAACAAATGTATCATAAAAGATATTTCCGAATTTCATAACTGTTATTGAAAATTTTTCTAGCTACAAAGCTGATGATTGATAGGATCTGAATAATAGTGTTGAATCTTGAATTACTGAAAATCATATGAAATTGATTTCCAGGATGACTGTATATAATGGTGCATTTTTCAAATTTTGACTCAATTGCTGCAGTGCCGGCTATTGACACTATCGTCATGGTCACAACATTTGAATAAATAGCCCGAAGGTATACAGAAATTGGTCCAGAATTCACAGATGCTTGACGATCAGTTTTTTTCTTGTCATGGTGATTAATTTTTTCTTAGGTTTTGATACATATAATTTTTTTTCACTTGATAGTCCTTTATTACCTGTAATATATTTGTATTTTGAATAAATCAATTGAAAATACAATGATGTTTCATTATTCACTAAGTATCTAAGAGTTCCTTGAATAAATAGTATTCAAACAGGTGATATGCAACGTAATAATGTTACCATATGACATTATGATGTTCTATATTACTTATTTTATTATTATTTACTTCTTGAGGAACTTTTAGGTGATGATAAAGATCATAAAGTGATGTTGAATTCAAGTCATAATATAACGTCAAAATTAGGTCATAATGTGACGTCAGACTAAGGTCATAATTTGACGTCAAACTTAGGTCATAATACGACGTCAAACTTACGTCATGATATGACGTCAAACTTACGTCATGATATGACGTTATATAGCTCCACGCATTGACGTCTTGCTGACGCGATTATGACTAAAAATGTAACGTCGTATCGACGTCATATTTGGTCATAATTGTTCCTTGGGATAGTTCATCTCCATTCCAATATAGATGTAGACTAGATATACATCAAAATATTGAAATAGAATCATTGTGAATCAGAATTTAAGATCAGGGTACTGATTATAAGACTCAAAGATTCAGTCATTTTGAAGGCCTATGCTTCTGGACTGTTTGTGCGGATGCGTCAGTCGTCCATTGCAAATCGACTGCTGCAGAGGTATACGTAGTCTAGAAGTGAGATTATCGGGAGCTAATTTTATTGAACTTTTCCATGTGAATGAAAGTTTTGTTGATGTATTTGAGCGTAAGTTATTTCCCATTTTTATTTTTTTCTGTGATACATTTTATAGCTTATACAATGATTATTGTGTTAAGGATGACTTATGTTTTGTTTACGTGATTCTTGAGGAATTGTTTCCCCGCGGTAGAGATCCTGAAGCAGAAATTATGAACTTGCGGTGAGAGAAGCAGCTGCTGCAGGATTCCATGATCGTTAACGTTGTCAAGAAAAGTATTCAATGTCACTTTTTGATGAATTAAATTTACAAATATTGGATTGACTTTCTTCAAGAAATATTTCATTTCAGCTTGGATAAAAAGGCCAAAAATTGCAAAAACATCGTTATTAGAAGGAAAAAATTTTATATATTCGCAGATACCGGAATGCCATGGCAGAAAAACTGTTTCAAATTGAAAATGAGACAATAATAGATTCTAAAAGATTGTATCATTTTGTATAATAGGTTACAATGTATA
Source organism: Dromius quadrimaculatus (assembly GCA_963989225.1). Taxonomy (NCBI): domain Eukaryota; kingdom Metazoa; phylum Arthropoda; class Insecta; order Coleoptera; family Carabidae; genus Dromius; species Dromius quadrimaculatus. The sequence goes on along the minus strand of OZ022328.1, from coordinate 32,087,888 downwards.
AAATAGTACGTTGCAGAAAAAGTATCAAGTCCAATGAATAATTGTTAGAAGTTATCAATAGCACTTTCGCCTATAGTTCATGTGTTTCAAGAACAGTCCAAGAGCCCCCACGGCATTAAGATTCAAGTCTTCTGAATGACTGAGCCGCGAACATGATTCACTCACAATGAATCCAAAGTTCACAACAACTCTGCTGTGATTGAATCCAAGAAATGAAAGCAAGGAGTATACTCACTTATTACCTGAATGGATACAAATTTCAATCTTTGAACCAATTTGTTCATGATAATTAATGAGCAACTGACAAACTAAGTGCTATTATTGTGCTATTATGGAATTAGTTCAAATATAAGTCAATCAGAACGCTTGAATCGTAGTCCCATAACAATCGTTGGACAGTTCTTGATCAAAATGACTATTAGAATAATGTTGCTCTCATCAAAATACAGTCTATTTCAGTTGAGTCCTGCTCAAGGCTCTTATAGGACTCCGATTAGAGATCTCTGATAGGCAGAAATGCGAACCAATTTTACATCAGCACAGAATCGTACTTGGCGAACATCAACTGTTAGTCGTGCATGAAATATTTTTATCAAATGTATGCAGACAGAAGATTCAAATTGGATTTTTTTGAATGGTATATGTATATAACTATTGCTCTTATGACTTAATCCAATTTTTAGAGAGTGTGGTCCAAATTATGTTTATTTACTGGGAGTGAATCGTGTCTGTATTTTTACCAGCATGGTAGATTGAATCGTTGTCTCATAAGAGCTCTTGGACTGTTTTTAACTGGAATATTGGACAATTAGTGTATTATTTAGGGTGATTATGAAAGAATTGATGTCAATTCAAATTTGTGATAATTTTTAGTTCTAATCAAGAAAACATTGGTTGAGAATAAATACTGAAAGTTGCTGTATTTGATGGAGTAAAAGCCCTAGCAGCGTTGTTTTGAAAGAAATAGTGTGCTTACACTCAATATGATTTATTCCGTGAAAATGTCTTACATTTAATGATCTATACATATTTTCAGAGTTATATCATAATAAATAGACTTTTTTGGTTTTAATTCTGTACATTTAATTTTATTTTTGACGTTTCGACTTTCTAACAGAAAATCTTCATCAGAAAAAATGATACAAAAATAAACAAGGCAAGAAGGTATCTGATACCTAGATACCTTCTTGCCTTGTTTATTTTTGTATCATTTTTTCTGATGAAAATTTTTGGTTAGAAAGTCGAAACGTCAAAAATAAAATTAAATATACAGAATTAAAACCAAAAAAGTCTATTTGTCTTACATTTATTTGTGATATCATAAATTGGAAGATAATGAATTGAGAAGTCAATATTATTAGAGAATATCTTTCCACTTTGTATAACTTTGGGAGAAATATAGAGTACTTTTCTGATAAATCAGGTGAAAGAACCAAAAAAATATTTTTCTACAGTCACAATAGAATAATACTTATTCCGCATGCTTAGAAGTTCTTGAGTAAGCCACGTAATATCTCGAAAAAACTGTTTCATTGTTGGCATAGTTTAATTTTTCTTGTAAATTTTCCATCATTTCTTCCAAAAATGGAATCAATTCAAGTAATTTCATCAACGTTTGATGAATTTGAAAAAGATTATTAAAGCATAGTTTCTCTCAGAAAACGGTATATTTTAAATATGATAGGTAAATGAATATCAGTCACGCCTTTCATCTGGTAAGAGTGCACCAGACAATCTGTGAAATAAACTGATATTCTCTGAGAGTACTGTTACCATTCGTCAAAATACGGGTACTCTCAGTTCTTACTCTTGGAGAGTACGCCACAGAGTACATTATAATTCAGTAGGAATTCTACCAACTTCTTCTACGTCGGTGGGACTCGATCCCACAACTTCCAAATCACAAATCCAGCATACTTACACTGAGACAAAACTATATATTCCATTTCTCTCACACAACAATGTTCAATTTTATTTGGACATTTTGGAGTTGTCATAACTTTGTGCTTCCAACATTCCCAAGAATCATGTGAGAAGTTCTAAAATTTGGATCTCGAGTTCTCAGCATCTCATTATCTAGGCCCCAATATTTATCAATCCATGTATCCTAATATTCAACTAATGTTCCAATGCGTAGTTGAGGAAGAGATAAATACTCTGGTGATTGCATTCCATTAGCGTATAACAGTTTTAATTTTCTGACATTTAAAAAAAAAAAAATCGTTCAACAGAAATAGTTTTAGGCTTTTTTTTGGGGTGGACGTACATTGCAAAGTAATATGGAGTATTTCATGGCTTATTCTAGCTGGGAACGGTGCAAAGATTTCTATGGGACCATGATTAAAGCCTACTGATTGGCGGAGATATAAACACAATTTATTTACAATAAATGCTCTTTTGAATAAATTCAATGGATGAAATAAATAAAATAGAATTATATTTCTATATGTTAACTGAATTTTCATACTGCACAAATTCATTTATCATGATTAATGAACGGCTATGAGTTGATGCAACTGACGGATAGCCAAAGCCGATGTTTTCGCCTATGTAAGATTGATTCGTATATCGGCCAATTAAAATACTTGAATCGTTGCCCCATAATAACTCTGAAGAGCCCTCAATTGGAGTAGAAAATAGTTGAAATGTATCCAAGTGAATTTTTTTTTATTAGATATTTTGGTGGGAAAATGTTATTCTTATCGAAGAAGGATTTGAGACACATATTGAATTGATTTTAATACAAGAATTATCACAATTCCAGAGGAAATTGAGTATTGTAGCTATGTATGAGGAGTCAATACATGTAGGGTGGGCTTTTGAGTGCCAGAGTAGTGACTGAATGGATAAAAAACATGTCTTTGGGAGGCAAAAGTATATCAAAGTGCGTGAGCTCCAAAATTATTACTGGAGGAACGTGAAACATGCATGTTTCTTTGAATGCACAATTGGAGCTGAGTAATTCAGACTCAGAGCAGTGATTTAGAATACAATCTATAAGGAAAAAATGTTACTACGGAGAAAATAGTCCTGCTTAATAGGCGGTCTATCAATCTCGCAATTGAGCTCAGAAATCAGATACGCTAATTCATGGAAGAAATCAACAAAATGATTCTTCTGAGAGAAATATTTAGGATAATGGGAGTAAGTGATGGAAACACAAAATTTCAATTGAAATTATATTTCACTTTTCCTCTCGATATTCTAGGTTTCACTTGGAGTAACCATCTTTCTGTATATTCGATGTACATGCATCATTTCAGTCAGCATTATCAACCATATATATTCAAGATAATATTGAGAGTTGCAAACGAGATAAAAAGATAGTGATTACATACAAATTGACGAGCGAAGCGAATTGTAAGGATGTAAGTATGTCGTCAAGATAAAACAGAAGGATTACATGTGTTTTAATAACTAATACTCTAATTTGTATTTGAAAACAGTAGATCAGTGACTGAGAATATGCAAAACATGCACCAGACATGTTATCTCGCTGTGAAGTTTTGAATTTAGACTTTGAAATTCGTAGAAGAGTTGAAATCAATTTATCCGATTGATGAATACATGAAATAATATTGAGAGTTGTCAATAAAAAACAGTGAAATCACGAGTAGGAAAAAATGCACAAATATAATATGGAGCAGGAGGATTTTGTGGGCTAAAAATATATTTGGAATTCATCTTATAGAGACAGAATTTTTGCCGGAGGCGGTTCACATATCGAGCTGCGAAGCCTAGGGCTTAGGCCTGCGTAGCGGGCCAAGCGCTAGTTACTATATACTAATCGTCTAGTGTACCACTCTATGTATAGATTCATCACTTCTTTGTCCACCTCCACAGTCTGTATTTATTGATGGATTTTTATGATTTTTTTTTCATTTGATACATCTACATTAGGACGAGTGCCTTCCATGGGTCTCATATTTTTGGTGCTTATAGTATTTGCAGGAAAAATCAAAAACGGCGAAAATTTCCGTTGATCAGCGTGCCCCTATCTTTTATTCATCTATTCAACAGGGGTATACAAAATTTAATGTCATTTTGACATTTCAATTTCGGAAACATTTTCATAAATTTTATTATTTCTGTTATTTTTACGTCAATTTTAACATTAGTTTAAGGTTTAATATGCATGAGCAAATGTCCTGTTATACAATTCAATTGTTAAAAAGGTATTTTCAATAATTTATAAGTACAACTTTCATAAATTTTGTCGCTCTACTGTGATTCATGCTTTTTTCTGTATTTCGAAAACGTCACTTTGACATGTCAAACTGAAAAATATTTCTGTAGATTTAATGAAATCTACTGTGTCTACATGAATTTAAATAATAGTTTAGTACATAATAGTCATGAGCAAATGTCATCTGATGCATTTTATTCACTGAAAAGTTGTTTTAAATAATTTATATCTCCAACATTTATTAGTTGTTTCGCTCTAATGTAAACGTGGCTTCTGCGGCAGCGCCGGATTAAGTCAGCCTGCGTTCTGTAGCAAATTCTATCTACAGGCCCTACCTTGATTCGGAAAAATACTTTTGTGGTCCCAACTCGATTGAGACATTTTTTTTTTACATTCTATTAGGCGTTTGTGCGTGGATATCACAAGCTGCGAGGTCCGTAGCATTAAATATCGTTCCAATGTAGCTGGTCCTGCACTGATCATTGCGACTTGATGTTAATATTCAATTGTTGAAATGACATTGCAACTTTTTGACATTCATAGATATTTTTGAAAACAAATACATGAGTTTTAAGGATCATTTTGGATAAATATCATTCTTACTTGATTAATATAGTGGATAATTTGAGATGGAACAAAAAAAGGTTATTCATGGGTATGTATATATAATTATTCTACTAAATTCATATCACATTCACAAATATTGTAGGAAACGTGCATACAATAAATTCAAGAGATTGAAGAGGTGATACAGTCAGTAATTGATTCGTAATGATATTTTTGGAAGAAACCTAACTTGTCGTATAAGCACTGGAGAATAATCAATGTGATTCAAAACGCTTGCTCAAGTGATGTGAATTCTAATTACTGATACTGATTATCTGTCATTCGAAGATCCATCATTTAATTATACTATTTTCTGAATACGATATTTCAATTCATTGAAGATTGAATGGAATTTGAGACATGTCGAGTACAGTTTGGTAGATACATGTGGTAAATATTCAACACTACACGAGTATCTATTCTGATTTTCAATATTGTTCATTGATAGTTTGGTTTATACTAATCTAACACTTCTTTCAGTTGGATATATTTGAATTTGGATCATGATAAACCCAGTCAATCGAACATTCTGTTCAAATACAACAATAGAACAAGCAATCAAGAGCTGACTATAATATCCTTCCGCTATCAATGAAGCTAGCACTTTGAAAATTCCAACGAATGAACAAGTAGGAGATTACATCAATCAAAATTTGTGAGAATCATCAGTCTGTATCATAGAACTGAGTCAAATCAAGTAATAAAATCTGATAACGACAATTGAGTCATCAATCATCATATTTGATTTATTATAAATTATAAAAAAAAGAAATTTGATCAATATACATAAACTGCAGATATTCACTTGGAGTTTATTGTTGACTGTCATCTTTTTCTGCCATATTAGTTACATTGAACAGGGCAGCATTCCCAGTAGTTCTAAAATCTGGATCTAAAGTTTCTGTCATCTGATATTCTAGGCTCTAATTTTTATTCTTTTCATAAGCTAATGGCTGCATTCAGCAGATGAACTGCGATTGGTAATCGTTTTTGAATGATTAGTAATCGGTGACATGACGATGAATAGTTCTGCTGAATGCACTTTCTTACAGCAAGTTTATGGCATACAGGTTATTTTTATTCATTTGTTAGGTTAAATTTGTCTACAAATAGAAATAAAAAAATTACTGAACAAATACATGATAATATAATTTATCAATGATTGAAATTTTTTTTTAAATTTCCATCGTCTTTATTAGGTTTGAAAAAATATTTTGATCAATAATCAAGCATTGTCTGCAACTTTCGAAGAAATAAGTCATCAATTATTGAAAGGGGAAGAGGGTTGCTGTAGTCGACACTTGGTGGAACACATTTAAACTAATAAATTTTAAAAATAAATGCTTTCTCTACAAAGCTGTGGATAAGTCAATTGTTTATTTTCAAATTTGTTAATATGTATAACTTATCCTTTAACTCTGTTAAAAATTGAAAACAGAGCAAAAATCAGAAATTAAAACTATTTCAATCAATAGTTGATTTCTGAATTTCAAATATTAAATTTTTTTGCAAAAAAATACTATAAACAGTGCTTTTACAATCATAAAAAAACTCCGAAGCCCCACGGTATTTGAAAATAACCGCCGATGTAACTAATCGCAATCACAAATCGCTCCCTAAATGCGATGCAAAAGATGGCGACCTATTACTAATCGATGAGTACTCATCGAACTTTTCGTAACGGATTTAGCAGATGATTAGTCATCGATTTCTAATCGATGTGCTCTGCTGAATGCAGCCAATGTTTAAGTAGGGCGTAGTAGCCAATTTCGGGGTAAGCACCAGGTACTAGAGTGTGATTGTTGGAATCAAGAGTTAATTGTTGTACAAAACAAACAGAGAAATATATACTTGGAAAAATATTTTATCCAAAAGAAACTCTTCTTGTAGGAATCTTTAATAATAATATTGTACGTTTTATTCCATTTGAACATTTGAAGAGTGCTCTCTCCACGTGTCGAACGAATGAATCAGTTATTGATACGGACATAGGCAAATATACTGCAGAGACCATAAAATCAGAAACTAGAAGTTCGGACGCGCATCACTGCCCGTAGTGGCAGATTTTAGAATCAAATTTTTATAACTTTTAGATACGACTCTAGCAGTAATAAACATATACGAGCTAGATCTCAGAGTCAGATTCAGCTCATCAATTTATATGTAGATCCGTCATTCTGGGTAATGATGATGAGATTTAAGTCGGGCAGAATAAGCGCAAAAACATGCTAAAATCAAGAAAATTGATAATTTGAAATCTATTTTTTTGTATTTGTCAGTTCATAGCGTGACAAATAACATATTCCATTTGTACGCGGCTACAATGTCAGAAAGCCTGTCAAAAGGAAGGTCAAAGCTGCCAAGAACGGTTTTTTGCGTATTATTAAAAAACTACGCATCTGACGAAAAATAGTGTTCCGCTAAAAAACGTACGCCATAGAAAGACGGATCGAATAAGTTCTCTTGAATCTTGATCAGTCCAGCTGCTCCTGGGTTGATTGCAAAAATCGTAATTATTTTGCCATTTTTTCGGAAATTCATAACTTGCATTGTATCTGTTATTGGGACTTGAAATTTTGAAAGAATGTGGGTAGAGTAGCTTCTAACATACACATCAAATTTCTCAGAAGATCGACTTGAACATTTCAAGAAATGATGAAAAGACTAAAAAAAGGTCCTGCCGAAAACCGGCCAGCAAAAATGGTTAGCCAACAAAGATCAATTTCACAGATTGCATTTCCTGTGTCAAGAGTTACTCTACAAAGTAACTAGATGGCGTCATACTCTCACTTGCTCAAAAAGAACGCCATTTGGGTACATTGTAGAGTATTTCTTGAAAAAATGAAAGCTTTTTGTAAAATTAGAGTACGTTATCTAACAAATTCTCAATGGCCGTTTTCCAGAAGAGTCTTCTTTTAGTTCTTTCAACATATCTTCAGAAGTCTACAGTTGATCTTCTGAAAATTTGATGCATGTGTTAGAATCATTCTTTATCCACATTCTGTCAGAATTAGAAGTCGAAATAACAAATACAATACAAGTTATGAATTTTCGAAAAAATGGCAAAAAATGACAGATGGGACATGTTATCTGTCATGTTATGAACTATAAAAAATGAATAATAGAAATTACTTACCTCTAAGATATGCTAATTCTATCCGACTATTCATAGTCCGGTCAAGTTAGCCCTAAAAGTACGAATACGCTTGCATAAATTCCCAAGAAGCTGAAAATTGGCATGAACGTTAAAGATACTATTATGATAAAGTTGTGAGAGGTCCTCATCGATCCCGTGTGTGCAAAAAAATTTATTTGAGGTCAAAGCTCATAGAAATGGGTTTCTCAAATTTTTAACGAAATTGTCAGTTTTATGATAAAAATAGCTTGGACAAGAATTATAGATCTTCCAATTTTCTACAAAAATAGTACTAACACTTTTTTGTACCAAGATTTGCCATTTTTGAGAAAAAGCCATTCTAAAGTTATATTTTCAATAATATGCATGATTACGCTGTCTATGTACATGTGCCCGTCTGTTAATTACTTGAAATTATTTGCAATGGTAGGTTACGCTACGTATCTTTTGCAAAACATACACGCAATAAAAACGGTGTTCAATTGGGTTGTCTCCCTCTATCCTTGGCTTCTGCTCATCAACATTTTTATCGAGTTCATGGATGGCTTGGTAATCAGCTAAACCCAGAAGAATGAGGATGGAAGCTAATTGATGATTTATTGCAACCAATCAACACTTTACTTCTACCTGCACCAGAAAAGCTCTCTAATACAATTTTTTTCAACTGCAAAATGGGCTGTAATTTGAAATGCAACTTCAAAAAAATAGGCTTACTTTGTTAACCAGCATGCACCAGTTGTGAAGACCAGTCGTGTTCAATTACTGAATCTCTAACAGAAGATGATCCTCACATCAACGACGAAACAACTGATGTATCGCCGTTGGAACAATTTATGTCAATTCAAGAAGATGAAGAATAACAAGAAGCAGTTGAATAACAAGACTTAATATTATATTGAACTTCAATATGAAGACCGTGGAATAAGACTACCGGAAAAGCCACGACGAAAAATACGCGCCAAGTACACCACCTCATAGGTGGCGTGGAAACGTGTGCATGTCATGGAGAATATAGCTATGGAATGGCATTTTCTCAGAAATGATGAACCTCGAGAAAAAAGTGTGAGCACCCTTTTTGTAGAGAATTGAAAGATCTATAATTTTTGTCCAAGCTATACCTATCATAAAACTGACAATTTCGTTGCAGAATCCGAAAAACCCATTACTACGAACATTGGAGACTAACCACAACTTTATCATAATGGTATCCCTAACGTCCATGCCAATTTTCAACTTCTTGGGAATTTATGCGAGGGTAAATGTCTATGTTGACTGGACTATCATGGCTTTTCAAATATTATTCGCCTCAATTTGTACATAAACATATATCTTTGTATCCACACACTACAAATATGATAAGATATTGGATTTTAAATACGTTTTTTGACTGAACAATAATCTATTGTCGATTGACTGAATGGAGCTAGAATAATAGTTCATCTCCATTCCAATAGATGTAGACTAGATATACATTAAAATATTGAAATACAATCATTGTGAATCGGAATTTAAGATCAGGGTACTGATTATAAGACTCAGAGATTCAGTCATTTTGAAGGCCTCTGCTTCTGGACTGTTTGTGCGGATGCGTCAGTCTTCCATTGCAAATCGACTGCTGCAGAGGTATACGTAGTCTAGAAGTGAGATTATCTGAAGCTAATTTTATTGAACTTTTCCATGTGGATGAAAGTTTTGTTGATGTATTAGAGCGTAAGTTATTTCCCATTTGCATTTTTTTGTATGGAAGATTTTATAGCTTATACAATGATTATTGTGTTAAGGATGACTCATGTTTTGTTAACGTGGTTCTTGAGGAATTGTTCACCCGCGGTAGAGATCCTGAAGCCGAAATTATTAACTTGTGGTAAAAGAAACAGATGCTGCAGGATTCCATGATCATTAACATTGCAAGGAAAGTATTTGTTGTCACTTTTTGATGAATTGAATTTACAAACATTGGATTGACATTCTTCAAGAAATATTTCATTTTAGCTTGGATAAAAAGGCCGAAAATTGCAAAAACATCGTCTTTAGGAAAAAAAAAAATTATATATTCACAGATATCAGAACGCCGTGGCAAAAAAACTGCTTCAAAATAAAAATGAGACATTAATAGATTCTAAAAGATTGTATCATTCTGTATAATAGGTTATAATGTATGAAATAGTACGTTGCAGAAAATGTATCAAGTCCAATGAATAATTGTTAGAAAATATCAATAGCACTTTCGCCTATAGTTCATGTGTTTCAAGTACAGCCCAAAAGCTCCCACGGCATTGAGATTCAAGTCCTCTGAATGACTGAGCCGCGAACATGATTCACTCACAATGAATCCAGAGTTCACAACAATCTTGCTGTGATTGAATCCAAGGAATAAAAGCAGGGATTATACTCACATATTACCTAAATAGATACAAATTTCAATCTTTGAACCAATCTGTTCATGATAATCAATGAGCAAATGACAGACTAAGTGCTATTATTGTGCTATTGTTAAATTAGTTCAAAGAGAAGTCAATCAGAACGCTTGAATCGTAGTCCCATAACAATATTTGGACAGTTCTTAACCAAAATGACCATTAGAATAATGTTGTTCCCATAAAAATACAGTCTATTTCAGTTGAGACCTGCTCAAGGCTCTTATAGGACTTCGATTAGAGATCTCTGATAGGCAGAAATGCGAACCAATTCCACATCAGCACAGAATCGTACTTGGCTAACAACTACTGTTAGTCGTGCATCAAATATTTTTATCAAATGTATGCAGATGGAAGATTCAAATTGGATTTGTTCGAATGGTATATGTATATAACTATTGCTCTTATGACTTGATCCAATTTTTAGAGAGTGTGGTCCATATTATGTATATTTACTGGGAGTGAATCGTGTCTGTATTTTTACCAGCATGGTAGATTGAATCGTAGTCCCATAAGAGTCCTTGGACTGTTTTAAACTAGCATATCGGACAATTAGTGTATTATTCAGGGTGATTATCAAAGAATTGATGTCAATTCAAATTTATAATGATTTTTGGTTCTAATCAAGAAGACATTGGTTGAGAATAAATACTAAAAGTTCTTGTATTTGATGGAATAAAAGCCCTGGCAGCGTTGTTTTGGAAGAAATGGTGTGCTCACAGTCAATATGATTCATTCCGTAAACATATCTTATATAAATTTGAAAATAATGAATTGAGAAGTCAATATTATAAGAGAATATTTTCCTAGACTGTATAACTTTGGGAGAAATATAGAATACTACTTTGGTAAATCAGGTGAAAGAATCAAAAAAATATTTTTCTAGAGTCACAATAAAATAATACTTATTCCGCATGCTTAGAAGTTCTTATGAAAGCCGCGTGGCATCTCAGAAAAACTGTTTCATTGTTGGCATAATTTAATTTTTCTTGTAAATTCTTCATCATTTCTCTCAAAAATGGAATCAACTCGAGTAATTTTATCAAGGTTCAATAAATTTGAAAAATATTATTGAAGGATAGTTTTTCTCAAAGAACGGTATATTACAAATATAATAGGTGAATTGATATCAATCACGCCTCTCACCTGGTGAGAGTGCACCAGGCAATTTGTGAAATTGACTGATATTCTCTGAGAGTACGGTTGCCATTCGTCAAAATACGGGTACTCTTAGTTTTTGTGGAGAGTACGCCACAGAGTACATTATAATTCAGTAGAATTTCTACCAACTTCTTTTACGTCGGTAGGATTCGACTCCACGACTTCCAAATCACAAAGCCAGCATACTTACACTGAGACAAAACTACATATTCCATTTCTCTCACGCAACAATGTTCAATTTTGTGTGAGCATTTTTGAGTTGTTATAACTATGTGCTTCCAACATTCCCAAGAATCATGTCAGAAGTTCTAAAATTTGGATCTCGAGTTTTCAACATCTCATTATCTAGGTCCCAATATTTATCAATCTCTGGATCGCAATATTCTACTGATGTTCCAATGCGTAGTTAAGGAAGGGATAAATACTCTGGTGATTGCATTTTAATAGCGTATAACAGTTTCGTCCTTCTGACATTTCAAAAAGAGGAAATTCGCATAACATAAATAATTTTAGGCTTTTTTTTTTAGGTGGACGTACATTGCAAAGTAATATGGAATATTTCATAGCTTATTCTAGCTGAGAACGGTGCAAGGACTTCTATGGAACCACAATTTGAGCCTACTGATTGGCGGAGATATAAACACAATTTATTTACTTTAAATGCTCTTTTGAATTAATTCAATGGATGAAATAAATGGAATGGAATTATATTTCTATATGTAAACTGAATTTTCATACTGCACAAATTCATTTATCATGATTAATGGACGGCTACAAGTTAATGCGACTGACGGATAGCCAAAGTCGATCTTTTCGCCTATGTAAGATTGATTCGTATATCGGCCAGTTAGAATACTTGAATCGTGGTCCCATAATAACTTTGAAGTGCCCTTAATTGGAATAGAAAATAGTGATCTCGCTGTGATGTTTTGAATTTAGACTTAGTAATTCGTAAAGGAGTTGAGATCAATTTATCCCCCAGATGAAGACATGGAAAAATATTGGGAATTGTCAATCAAAAACAGTGAAATCACGAGTAAGGAGAAATGCACAAATATAATATGGAGCAGGAGGATTCTGTGGGCTAAAAATATACTTGGAATTTATCTTATAGAGACAGAATTTTTGCCGGAGGCGGTTTACAAATATCGAGCTGCGAAGCCTAGGGCTTAGGCCTGCATAGCAGGCCAAGCGCTAGTCTTATATACTAAAAGGCCAAGTGTTTGGATTACAGAAAAATTTTGCCCTAAGCCACAGCCTAAACCAAAATTCGGATTATTATGATTTTTTTTTCAGAAATTTGGTATTCTTGAGGAGGAGTGCCTTTTGAGGGTCTAAATTTTTTCCGTCTCATAGATTTTGTGCAAAAAATCAAAAACCGACGAAAATTGGACAAAAAAAATCAGATCCAGTTGCCAGGAATTTTTAATTGTTGAACATCAATGTCATCTGACAGTTTTGACGTTTGAATCTCAATACTATCACATTGAATATTGTAGAATTTCTATATTATTCACGGATATTATGTATTATCATATTAATTACAAACATGAGCGAATAATTCTTGATACATTTTATGCTTCTACTATGTTTAAATAATGAGATTACAATTTCATGACGTTTAAATAAATTCAGTATTGCCAACTTATTTCCTAAGGAGAGAATGTACATGCGTACTCGCTTTTACGCAAAATTCCAATTCCAGTTTACAACAATGTACACATCTCACAAATAAAAGTGAGTAGTTTAAATGGATAATATTAACAAAATGACAATCTTATGTGATATATTTTAGGCTATGCTCGAAAATTTTTTGGAATAAAGTAATGTGTCACAATATTTATGCATTTTCAACACAAAACAAAGAACAGGCATTATTAGAAGAGACCTATTTCTTATCCAGTTTGGATGTTCCTATTCACATGAAATATAAATTTGGACATGAAATATTTTCTTGATGATTCTTCTTTCAATTCTGACATATTAAAGCTGTATTCTTTCGTTCACGGAGAACTGATCTAACTGATCTGGTTCACTATGTTCATGTTCATTCGTTTACGGATCATTCATCCCCACTCCAAATTTCAACTACTGCAGATAATACGGAAATTATTTGAATGTTGTATGTTTATCCAATAGTGATCATATTGAGTACTCGATGAAATTATGTACGCATAACATCAATTTATTCAACTAGAACTCATTATTAATTTTTTATACTGAAGAATCTGGAGCTTGTAGATATTATGTATGGTTATATGAATAAAACATTAAATTGGATAATTTGTAATGTAATTTAGGCTTTCATAAAGCTTATTTCAATTAAAATTATTTTTTTGACATTTACAATGAAATGTCAGTATTGCCAACTTATTTCCCACACAAAGACTGTACATGCGTACTCGCTTTCACGCAAAATTTCAATTCCAGTTTACAACAATGTACACATCTTATAAATATAAAGTGAGTAGCTTAATTGAATAATATTAACAAAATGACAATTTTATGTTATATTTTTTAGCCTATACTCAAAAATTTTCTGGTATAAAGTATAATGTCACAATGCCCATGCATTTCAGCACAAAATAGAAAGCAGGCATATTTTGTGCGATATAAATCCTTTCAAACAAGCGATCGCATAAGTTTCAAGATGATTTCAACATGTAATTGTTATAAGGAAATCGCTTCTCATAATCAAGAGATTAATTTCTGTAATTTAAGTGTAACTTCATGTAATATTTTCAAGGTTATGCTCAAGGACTTAATGAAAGCTGGTATTGCAGAATGCTTGATAAATACGATTCCAAAGTGATATTGTTAAAGAAAATTCAATTATTTGTAGTCACTGAAGAAGAATTAATAAAATTTGAAATGTTTGCTCAAGTGATATGAATTAAATTCACTGATACTAATTCATCTATCCTTCGACGATCCATCATTTGATTATACTATTTTCAAGATACGATTCATACTCTAATCTATAATATTGTTCCCCTGTAAAATAAGTACTGAAGAATAAATGTTACTTGGAATATGTCAAGTAACTATAGTTTGGTACATGTGGTGAATATTCTGCAATGAAAAAATAAATATTTCGATTAACTTTGTATTTGAGATTATGCAGAAGATAATCCTCCTAAAACCTGAATTGCGCTGATGAAACACGATAAGTTTGGGTGTAAACGATTTAAATAATAGAATAATACTCAGATAAACTGTACGTATATACCAATTCTGTATATCCACTACAATCATTCAACAATATTGAAAATTTCTCAAAAAGTGTAGGAGACACATGATATAAATAGATTAAAAGTAGTTATTCTAGAAAGAGTTTTCGCGGAAAATGTTGGTAGATTACACGGGTTACTGTGAGTAAGAATTCACTGTTGTAATCAGCTGATTTCAAACAATCAACACAGACATCTGTTCCAACAGTTGGTAACATTGATAGGTGTGACGTAGACGCTTGGGTGCGCATGCGTAATTTAGAGTGGATAGAGATGTTTTGCAAGAGTCAGATATTATTGTTCTTTTATTGTTTGTTCATAATATCTGTTATTGAAATATATTGTAATTGTGAAGAACAAGAATGTTTTGTTGAATATAAAGGAATCGGATGACGAGTAGTCAGATGATAGAACAGCTGTCAGCATTTTCATTGCTTCATTCATCGATTTCATTATTTTGATCAATCCCTAAAAACAGCAATTTCTTTCAAACTAGTACTGTTATTGTAGTGAGTATTATGATCATATTATCAACAATAATTCCTGAGTAGAAATCATCGATTGTAGATTATTACGGGCAACAATCATTTGTTGTAATCAATTCAATTTTGATTTCAATTGTAAAGTTATTGCTGATTCATTAGATAAACGATGAAGACTTGGTAAAAATTATTGTTGTCATTTACACGCCCTCATTCTTTGTTCAGACCTGGAAGAAAAGTTTCTTATTGAACTCGATCATATATCGATCGTATATCCTGATTTTGTTACAAGGGTCGAAATTGATAGGAAAATGAACTTATTGAATGGCTTATAAGTCAGGTGTAGAAGACAATGGAGAAGAAATGTGTATTATTGTAATAACTCTCAATTTTTTTTTCCGTTATTGGTATGCAACTTCATTCAAAATTGAGATCAAAATCAACCACTGAGATGCATTCACAAAAAAGTATAAGGACAGTTAACGCTTTCAATGAATCTTTACGTTTTAGACCCTACTGAACTCAAAAAAACATAATTCAAAAGAAAGTCAGTCGTTGTGTTTGTTTATTTCTAAAAGCACGATAACTTGAGAACGGCTAGAAATTTTCGACTAAAATTTCACATTCAAATTTTTTATCAAAAAAATAGGTTCATATTCATGAATAAGATATATTCAATCGGTGGTACCAAAACTTCTTTGATGGAACTTTAGAGTTCTTTGCGTTTATTTCATAAACGGTAGTACTTATCCAAGGATATAATAGTATATTGTGCAACAAGTGCGATAAGTTTTTGATTGCCCACGAGAGCGAAGTGGGCAATTGACAATACTGCAGAAATTGGGGATACTATTTTTTATTACGAATGCAGGATTGGTACTATTTTGCACTTATTTTTCCGAGCGATAAATGGTTAGCGTGCGACAAGTTTACTTGTCGCACATAAATTATACCTGGCGCACTCAAAAGTCGAAGAGCTATTTACGTGCGCAAAGTAGTACGCATTCTGCATGAGTGATAGAAAATAACTTAGATTGATTCCTTCATGAATTGGCACAACATTCACCTGGAACATTTCCCCAAATAATTTGCGTTTTTATTTCATTTATCATAAAATTCGATAAATTCTTTTAAAGTAGGGAGATAATTATTATCGATGTGAAATAAGAGTTATTTATACTCTTATTTGGACGTCGCAAGCCAAGGTTTGATGATGGTAGCGTTGACGATGAGTTCGACAGAACATGTTGCAAATTAGAAGGAACAACATGAATGTACAAGAAATAAATGATGTTCGCCAGCTCATTCATTGTTGCAAATTTATTACATGAAGTGAGGTATTTCTACAGGGGTATTAGCAATTTAAAAAACTTTTTTAGTTTTCGATGCAAGAATAGAGCATGTTAATTCACGCACCATGGTCTTATATATAGGACTTGACACTAGCATCTCACTACCATTGGCAAGGGATTGACTCTTATTGAAGTATTTAGTTATTATTAGTTCCTCAAGATGTGAGAAGCTGTGATATATTGTAGTTAGTGATTATAAATCTACTTATGATAATAGTTTAAGGGAGATTGAGGGAAACATTCATTTGTCATAAGTTCAAATATCCATTTTCGTGAATACAAAGGAATTAAATGTAATTATTATGAAATATTAGGAGTTCTATTGCTATTTGATGGCAATATTTTGAATATTATTTTTATTGAGTGCTATATATCGATAAATTTTAGGATGTAAAATTAAATATTCAATCCAGACTTGAATTATTCGAATCGCTGTTTTTTGTCTTTCTGATGCACACTTTCTGTTTTCCTCGCACACTTATTTTGTCGATCGTGACGCCGTCTGTAGTAGTTTGAATAACTGATAAGCTGCTTTAATAATGGATACCCTTACTGGTGAGTATCAAGACCCATGTATAATATTGGAAATTGTGCGGCAAGAGTGGTTCTTTTGAAAAGATAGTTCTACTAGAGAAACAATCTCGCCATCTCGTCGCTAATCCTTAAAGGGAGGCGGTACATATTTGGAGCTGCGACCCCAAGAGTCCCTGTAATTCGTGAAGAAGTTGAAATCAATAATTTTTCTCTAGATAAATACATGAAATAACATTGGGAATTGTCTATAAAAAAGAGTGAAATCACGAATAGAAAAAAATGCAGAAATATAATATGGAGCAGGAGAATTCTGTACGCTGAAATTATGATTGGGACTAATCTTATTAAGAAATTATTTTTGCCGGAGGCGGTTCACATATGGAGCTGCGAAGCCTAGCGCTTAGACCTGCGAAGCAGGTCGAAACGCTAGTTACTATATACTAATCGTCTAGTGTACCACTCTATGTATAGATTCATCACTTTTTTGTCCACCTCTACAGCCTGTATTTATTGATGGATTTTTCTGAAATTTTTTTTATTTTATACATCCCCATTAGGACTAGTGCCTTCCGGAGGTCTCATATTTTTGGTGCTTATAGTGTTTGCAGGAAAAATTAAAAACGGCGGAAATTTGCGTTGATCAGCGTGCCCCTATCTTTTATTCATCTATTCAACAGGGGTATACAAAATCACACGTCATTTTGACATTTCAATTTCGAAAACATTTTTATAAATTTTATTATTTCTGTTATTTTTACGTCAATTTTAACATTAGTTTAATGTTTAATATGCATGAGCAAATGTCCTGTGATACAATTAAATTGTTAAAAAGGTATTTTGAATAATTTATAAGTACAACTTTTATAAATTTTATCGCTCTACTGTGATTCATGCTTTTTACTGTATCTCGAAAACGTCACTTTGACATGTCAAACTGAAAAATATTTCTATAGATTTCATAAAATCTACTGAGTCTACATGAATTTAAATGATAGTTTAGTACATAATAGTCATGAGCAAATGTCATCTGATGCATTTTATTCACTGAAAAGTTTTTTTAAATAATTTATATATTCAACATTTATTAGTTGTTTCGCTCTAATGTAAACGTGGCTTCTGCGACAGTGCCGGATTAAGTCAGCCTGCGTTCTGTAGCAAATTCTATCTAGAGGCCCTACCTTGATTCGGAAAAATACTTTTATGGTCCCTACTCGATTAAGACATTTTTTTTTTTACATTCTATCAGGCGTTCATGCGTGGATATCACAAGCTGCGGGGTTTGTAGCATTTAATATCGTTCCAATGTGGCTGGTCCTGCTCTGATCATTGCGACTTGATGTTAATATTCAATTGTTGAAATGACATTTCAACTTTTTGACATTTTAAGATATTGTTGAAAGCGTATACATAAATTTTGAGAATCATTTCGGATAAATAAAATTTTCACTTGATGAATTTAGTGAATTATCAAAGACGGAACACAATAAGGTTATTCATGGGTATGATTTCATAATTATTAAACTAAATTTGTATTTCGTACCGGAGAATTGGATAAATTCTTGGATTAAATCTTGAAGAATAGTGAAATATGGGCATGTAGTTATTAATACACTGGACAATTTATTTCACATTCACAAATATTGTAGGAAACGTGCATACAATAAATTCAAGAGATTGAAGAAGTGGTACTCTCAGTAATTCATTTGTAATGATATTGTTGGAAGAAACCTAACTGTTCGTAGGCACTAAAGAATAATCAATGAGACTTAAAACGCTTGCTCAAGTGATGTGAATTTCAATTACTGATACCGATTATCTGTCATTCGAAGATCCATCATTCAATTATACTATTTTCTGGATACGATATTCCAATTCACGATGTTTCTCTGTTGTGGATGGAATAAGTATTGAAGATTGAATGGAATTTGAAACATGTCAATTACAGTTTGGTGGATACATGTGGTACAAAGTCAACAATACACGAGTATCTATTCTTATTTTCAATATTGTTCATTGATAGTTTGGTTTATACTGATCTCCGGTTCTTTTAGTTGAATAAATTTGAATTTGGATCTTGATGAACCCAGCCAATCGAACATTCCGTCCAAATACAACAATAGAACAAGCAATCAAGAGCTGACTATAATATCCTTTTGCTATCAATGAAGCTAACACTTTGAAAATTCCAATGAATGAACAAATAAGAGTTTACAATAATCAAAATTTGTGAGAATCATCAGTCTGTATCAAAAAACTGAGTCATATTAAGTTATGACATCTAATTTCTGTCATCTAATATTCTAGGCTCTAATTTTCATTCTTTCCATGAGCACTAGGTACTAGAGTGTGATTGTTGGTATCAAGAGTTAATTGTTGTACGAAACGAACTGAGAAATATGTACTCGGACAAATATATTTCCAAAAGATACTCTTCTTGTAGGAATCCTAAATAATAATATTGTACGTTTTATTCCATTTGAACATTGGAAGAGTGCTCTATCTACGTGTCAAATGGATGGATTAGTTTTTGATACGGACATTGATAAATATACTGCAAGGACTATAAAATCAGAAACTAGAAGTTAGCACGCGCATCACTGTCCGTAGTGGCAGATTTTAGAATCAAATTTCTATAACTATTAGATACGACCCCCCGCAGTGATAGACATATACAAACTAGATCTCAAAAACAGATTTATCTCATCAATTTATATATAGGTCTGTCATTCTGTTAAATGAAAATGAGATTTTAGCTTGGCAGAATTAGCGCAAATACATGCTTGAATCAAGAAGATTGATAATTTGAAATATTTTTTTGTATTTGTTAGTTCATATCGTGACAAATAACATATTCTATTTGTACGCGGCTACAATGTCAGAAAGGCTGTCAAAAGAAAGTAAAAAACTGCAAAAACGGTTTTTTGCGTTCTGCTAAAAAAACTACGCATCTGACAAAAAATAGTGTTCTGCTAGAAAAAGTACGCAATAGAAAGACGAATCAAGTAAGTCCCTTTGAATTTGGATCAGTCCAGCTGCTTTTGGATTAACTGCAAAAAATCGTTATTTTTTTGTCATTTTTTCGGAAATTCATAACTTGCATTGTATGTGTTATTGGGACTCAAAATTCTGACAGAATGTGGTTAGAGTAGCTTTTAAAATACGCATCAAATTTTTCAGAAGATCGATTGTGAACTTTTTGAGAAATGTTGCCAGCAAAGATCAATTTCACAGATTGCATTTCCTTTGTCAAGAGTTACTCCACAAAGTGACTAGATGGCGTCTCTTTTGAGCAAGTGTGAGTATAGGAAAGATCGATTGCAAAAATCGCATTTCACCTATACAAGGAATAGTTTCCGTAGTTTTTTGTGAAGAGCAATGTACTACTTATATTTATCATATAATTGGAAGTCAAATAAGTGTATATGAAGCCTTCTCCAACAAAAAATCATGTGAAAATAAGAACTAGATTAAAGATTGGTATAATATGTTACGATGAATTACGAAAGGGCAGTATTATTGCCATGCGTCATTCACTTGTTGTATTGGCCGCTCAGGTGAGAGGTGGAGAGAGGGGAACGACATCAAGCAGCAGTATTAGAGGCTGTTCGGATAGAGGCAAGAGAGAGAAGAGAGTTGGAGAGCAGCAGCAGCAATCAAGGCTGTTTCGTGAGGGAAGAATCAGTGTCGTTCAAAAATCAGTCAGTCTCCGTCATTCTACTGCTCATGTGAAGAATCATAACGTTGCGATAGAAGCATTGCTTAAGAAATCGTATTTTTGCGCTCTGACCGGTGGCAAGTGGTAGAATGCCGCTACGCTCGGGGGGCCATCTCCAATTCGCGTGGACCGACTACATACATTCTGACTATTGAGAATGTTGTTTGAATGGTCAATAAACAATAACACAATAACGACTCATGAAGCCTTCTCTATAATTGTTGATACTCCAAAAATCGTTATCGCAGAAGTGCGGTTTTTTGCATTCGATTTTTTTTCATACTTTCACTTGCTCAAAGAGAACGCCATTCGGGTACATTGTAGAGTATTTCTTTAAAAAATGAAAGCTTTTTGTAAAATTAGTGTACGTTATCTAACAACTTCTCAATGGCCGTTTTTCGGAGGAGCCTTCTTTTAGTTTCTCCAACATATCTTCAAAAGTTCACAGTCGATCTTCTGAAAATTTGATGCATGTGTTAGAATCATTCTTTACTCACATTTTGTCAAAATTTGAAGTCTAGATATTAAATACAATACAAGTTATGAATTTTCGAAAAAATGGCAAAAAATGTCAAATGGGATATGTTATCTTTTTTCCAAGATATGCTAATTCTATCCGACTATTTATGGCTTTTCAAATATTATTCGCCTCAATTTGTACATAAACATATATCTTTGTATACACACACTACAAATATGATAAGATGGTGGATTTGGAATATGTTTTTTGACTGACAATAATCTAT
Source organism: Dromius quadrimaculatus (assembly GCA_963989225.1). NCBI lineage: Eukaryota > Metazoa > Arthropoda > Insecta > Coleoptera > Carabidae > Dromius > Dromius quadrimaculatus. The sequence goes on along the minus strand of OZ022328.1, from coordinate 32,066,323 downwards.
TGTTGATTGGCTGAATGAAGCCAGAATAATCCCAAGTAACAATGACTGACCCTCGACCAGAATGTGACGTCAGATTTTGGTCATAATGAAGTCATAAGCTGACGGTCATATTTCGAACGTCATAAGACGTTGAATCGACGTCATATTTCAAGTCAAATTGTGGTCATAAATTGACGTCATTTCTTGACGTCATAAAATGTTGAACAGACGTCAAAATTTGACGTTATGTTTCAGCGTTTTGAGAAATCATACTTATGCTCTATATAATGATTCTTTAAATATATTTTTTCAATCAGTGTACTTTGCGCTTACGTTTCCACCAATTGAGTCTCATTTTTCAGCTCAACGTCACTTTATGACGTAAGTTCGACGTCATGTTGTGACGTATGTAACATTTTTATCCCAGCATTCATTTTATGACTTAAATTCGACATTATGAGTATCGGTTATCTAAATATGAAGTTATAAATTATTATATGGAGATCAGTGTTCAATTATGGGAATTATGAACGAGTTAAGTTATAAAATATAAATTAGGTGTGTTCGGCTTTTATATTCCAGTGTAAATAAAATCTTATTTATTCCTTTAAATCTCTCTAAGCAGTCTATCAATAAAAGTGAAGAGCCTCATCCTCTATTTATTTGGGTTACAAGCATTCAAAGGGTAACATATTTGACTTTTTGCTCGGAGGCCTCCCGCATCTTCTACAACAGTTCGGAAATCTTTGGTAAGATTCGGACTATTGAAATATCAAGCTATCACCAAACCAATCGTCTTTCTTTTGTAGTTCAGTTCAGGGAGGTTCATTTGTTTGTTTACATGATATTGCTCCACTCAAGAATTTTGTTAAAGTTATTGGAAGGAAGGTATCGATATTAAAATTAGAAAAAGGTGACTCATTGTATATCCAACACATCGAATAATTTGCTATCAATTTTAGAGAATTTCAAAATCTAGAAACAAATGTTTCATAAAAGATATTTCCGAATTTCATAACTGTTATTGAAAATTTTTCTAGCTACAAAGCTGATGATTGATAGGATCTGAATAATAGTGTTGAATCCTGAATTACTGAAGATCATATGAAATTGTTTTCCAGGATGTCTGTATATAATGGTGCATTTTTTCAAATTTCGACTCAATTGCTGCAGTGCCGGCTGTTGACACTATGGTCATGGTCACAACATTTGAATAAATAACCCGAAGGTATACGAAAATCTGTCCAGAATTCACAGATGCTTGACGATCAGTTTTTTTCTTGTCATGGTGATTAATTTTTTCTTAGGTTTTGATACATATAATTTTTTTTCACTTGATAGTTCTTTATTATCTGTAATATATTTGTATTTTGAATAAATCAATTGAAAATACAATGATGTTTCATTATTCACTAAGTATCTAAGAGTTCCTTGAATAAATAGTATTCAAACAGGTGATATGCAACGTGTTAATGTTACCATATGACATTATGATGTTCTATTTTACTTATTTTATTATTATTTACTTCTTGAGGAACTTTTAGGTGATGATTAAGATCATAAAGTGATGTTGAATTCAAGTCATAATATAACGTCAAAATTAGGTCATAATGTGACGTCAGACTAAGGTCATAATTTGACGTCAAACTTAGGTCATAATACGACGTCAAACTTACGTCATAATATGACGTCAAACTTACGTCATGATATGACGTTATATAGCTCCACGCATTGACGTCTTGCTGACGCGATTATGACTAAAAATGTAACGTCGTATCGACGTCATATTTGGTCATAATTGTTCCTTAGGATAGTTCATCTCCATTCCAATATAGATGTAGACTAGATATACATCAAAATATTGAAATAGAATCATTGTGAATCAGAATTTAAGATCAGGGTACTGATTATAAGACTCAAAGATTCAGTCATTTTGAAGGCCTATGCTTCTGGACTGTTCGTGCGGATGCGTCAGTCGTCCATTGCAAATCGACTGCTGCAGAGGTATACGTAGTCTAGAAGTGAGATTATCGGGAGCTAATTTTATTGAACTTTTCCATGTGAATGAAAGTTTTGTTGATGTATTTGAGCGTAAGTTATTTCCCATTTTCATTTTTTTCTGTGATACATTTTATAGCTTATACAATGATTATTGTGTTAAGGATGACTTATGTTTTGTTTACGTGATTCTTGAGGAATTGTTCCCCCGCGGTAGAGATCCTGAAGCAGAAATTATGAACTTGCGGTGAGAGAAGCAGCTGCTGCAGGATTCCATGATCATTAACGTTGTCAAGAAAAGTATTCAATGTCACTTTTTGATGAATTAAATTTACAAATATTGGATTGACTTTCTTCAAGAAATATTTCATTTCAGCTTGGATAAAAAGGCCAAAAATTGCAAAAACATCGTTATTAGAAGGAAAAAATTTTATATATTCACAGACACCAGAATGCCATGGCAGAAAAACTGTTTCAAATTGAAAATGAGACAATAATAGATTCTAAAAGATTGTATCATTTTGTATAATAGGTTACAATGTATAAAATAGTACGTTGCAGAAAAAGTATCAAGTCCAATGAATAATTGTTAGAAGTTAACAATAGCACTTTCGCCTATAGTTCATGTGTTTCAAGAACAGTCCAAGAGCTCTCGCGGCATTAATATTCAAGTCTTCTGAATGACTGAGCCGCGAACATGATTCACTCACAATGAATCCAAAGTTCACAACAACTCTGCTGTGATTGAATCCAAGAAATAAAAGCAAGGAGTATACTCACTTATTACCTGAATGGATACAAATTTCAATCTTTGAACCAATTTGTTCATGATAATTAATGAGCAACTGTCAAACTAAGTGCTATTATTGTGCTATTGTGGAATTAGTTCAAATATAAGTCAATCAGAACGCTTGAATCGTAGTCCCATAACAATCGTTGGACAGTTCTTGATCAAAATGACTATTAGAATAATGTTGCTCTCATCAAAATACAGTCTATTTCAGTTGAGTCCTGCTCAAGGCTCTTATAGGACTCCGATTAGAGATCTCTGATAGGCAGAAATGCGAACCAATTTTACATCAGCACAGAATCGTACTTGGCGAACATCAACTGTTAGTCGTGCATGAAATATTTTTATCAAATGTATGCAGACGAAAGATTCAAATTGGATTTTTTTGAATGGTATATGTATATAACTATTGCTCTTATGACTTAATCCAATTTTTAGAGAGTGTGGTCCAAATTATGTATATTTACTGGGAGTGAATCGTGTCTGTATTTTTACCAGCATGGTAGATTGAATCGTTGTCCCATAAGAGCTCTTGGACTGTTTTTAACTGGAATATTGGACAATTAGTGTATTATTTAGGGTGATTATGAAAGAATTGATGTCAATTCAAATTTGTGATAATTTTTAGTTCTAATCAAGAAAACATTGGTTGAGAATAAATACTGAAAGTTGCTGTATTTGATGGAGTAAAAGCCCTAGCAGCGTTGTTTTGAAAGAAATAGTGTGCTTACACTCAATATGATTTATTCCGTGAAAATGTCTTACATTTAATGATCTATACATATTTTCAGAGTTATATCATAATAAATAGACTTTTTTGGTTTTAATTCTGTATATTTAAATTTATTTTTGACGTTTCGACTTTCTAACAGAAAATCTTCATCAGAAAAAATGATACAAAAATAAACAAGGCAAGAAGGTATCTGATACCTAGATACCTTCTTGCCTTGTTTATTTTTGTATCATTTTTTCTGATAAAAATTTCTGGTTAGAAAGTCGAAACGTCAAAAATAAAATTAAATATACAGAATTAAAACCAAAAAAGTCTATTTGTCTTACATTTATTTGTGATATCATAAATTAGAAGATAATGAATTGAGAAGTCAATATTATTAGAGAATATTTTTCCACTTTGTATAACTTTGGGAGAAATATAGAGTACTTTTCTGATAAATCAGGTGAAAGAACCAAAAAAATATTTTTCTACAGTCACAATAGAATAATACTTATTCCGCATGCTTAGAAGTTCTTGAGTAAGCCACGTAATATCTCGAAAAAACTGTTTCATTGTTGGCATAGTTTAATTTTTCTTGTAAATTTTCCATCATTTCTTCCAAAAATGGAATCAATTCAAGTAATTTCATCAACGTTTGATGAATTTGAAAAAGATTATTAAAGCATAGTTTCTCTTAGAAAACGGTATATTTTAAATATGATAGGTAAATGAATATCAGTCACGCCTTTCATCTGGTAAGAGTGCACCAGACAATCTGTGAAATAAACTGATATTCTCTGAGAGTACTGTTACCATTCGTCAAAATACGGGTACTCTCAGTTCTTACTCTTGGAGAGTACGCCACAGAGTACATTATAATTCAGTAGAAATTCTACCAACTTCTTCTACGTCGGTGGGACTCGATCCCACAACTTCCAAATCACAAATCCAGCATACTTACACTGAGACAAAACTATATATTCCATTTCTCTCACACAACAATGTTCAATTTTATTTGGACATTTTGGAGTTGTCATAACTTTGTGCTTCCAACATTCCCAAGAATCATGTGAGAAGTTCTAAAATTTGGATCTCGAGTTCTCAGCATCTCATTATCTAGGCCCCAATATTTATCAATCCATGTATCCTAATATTCAACTAATGTTCCAATGCGTAGTTGAGGAAGAGATAAATACTCTGGTGATTGCATTTCATTAGCGTATAACAGTTTTAATTTTCTGACATTTCAAAAAAAAAAAAAATCGTTCAACAGAAATAGTTTTAGGCTTTTTCTTGGGGTGGACGTACATTGCAAAGTAATATGGAGTATTTCATGGCTTATTCTAGCTGGGAACGGTGCAAAGATTTCTATGGGACCATGATTAAAGCCTACTGATTGGCGGAGATATAAACACAATTTATTTACAATAAATGCTCTTTTGAATAAATTCAATGGATGAAATAAATAAAATAAAATTATATTTCTATATGTTAACTGAATTTTCATACTGCACAAATTCATTTATCATGATTAATGAACGGCTATGAGTTGATGCAACTGACGGATAGCCAAAGCCGATGTTTAGCCTGTGTAAGATTGATTCGTATATCGGCCAATTAAAATACTTGAATCGTTGCCCCATAATAACTCTGAAGAGCCCTCAATTGGAGTAGAAAATAGTTGAAATATATCCAAGTGGATTTTTTTTTTTATTAGATATTTTGGTGGGAAAATGTTATTCTTATCGAAGAAGGATTTGAGACACATGTTGAATTGATTTTAATACAAGAATTATCACAATTCCAGAGGAAATTGAGTATTGTAGCTATGTATGAGGAGTCAATACATGTAGCGTGGGCTTTTGAGTGCCAGAGTAGTGACTGAATGGATAAAAAACATGTCTTTGGGAGGCAAAAGTATATCAAAGTGCGTGAGCTCCAAAATTATTACTGGAGGAACGTGAAACATGCATGTTTCTTTGAATGCACAATTGGAGCTAAGTAATTCAGACTCAGAGCAGTGATTTAGAATACAATCTATAAGGAAAAAATGTTACTACAGAGAAAATAGTCCTGCTTAATAGGCGGTCTATCAATCTCGCAATTGAGCTCAGAAATCAGATACGTCAATTCATGGAAGAAATCAACAAAATGATTCTCCTGAGAGAAATATTTAGGATAATGGGAGTAAGTGATGGAAACACAAAATTTCAATTGAAATTATATTTCACTTTTCCTCTCGATATTCTCGGTTTCACTTGGAGTAACCATCTTTCTGTATATTCGATGTACATGCATCATTTCAGTCAGCATTATCAACCATATATATTCAAGATAATATTGAGAGTTGCAAACGAGATAAAAAGATAGAGATTACATACAAATTGACGAGCGAAGCGAATTGTAAGGATGTAAGTATGTCGTCAAGATAAAACAGAAGGATTACATGTGTTTTAATAACTAATACTCTAATTTATATTTGAAAACAGTAGATCAGTGACTGAGAATATGCAAAACATGCACCAGACATGTTATCTCGCTGTGAAGTTTTGAATTTAGACTTTGAAATTCGTAGAAGAGTTGAAATCAATTTATCCGATTGATGAATACATGAAATAATATTGAGAGTTGTCAATAAAAAACAGTGAAATCACGAGTAGGAAAAAATGCACAAATATAATATGGAGCAGGAGGATTTTGTGGGCTAAAAATATATTTGGAATTCATCTTATAGAGACAGAATTTTTGCCGGAGGCGGTCCACATATCGAGCTGCGAAGCCTAGGGCTTAGGCCTGCGTAGCAGGCCAAGCGCTAGTTTACTATATACTAAAAGCCTTATGTTCCACTCTCGGTATAGATTCGTCACTTTTTTGCGCATTTCTACAGGTCGTATTTATTGATGGATTTTCATGAAATTTTTTTTATTTGATAGATATTCATTAGGACGAGTGCCTTCCGGGGGTCTCATATTTTTGGTACTTATAGTATTTGCAGGAAAAATTAAAAACGACGAAAATTTGCGTTGATCAGCGTGCCCCTATCTTTTATTCATCTATTCAACAGGGGTATACAGAATTATATGTCATTTTGACATTTCAATTTCGAAAACATTTTCATACATTTTATTATTTCTGTTATTTTTACGTCAATTTTAACAGTAGTTTAATGTTAAATATGCATGAGCAGATATCCTGTGATACAATTCAATTGTTGAAAAGGTATTTTGAATAATTTATAAGTACAAATTTTATAAATTTTGTCGTTCTACTGTGATTCATGCTTTTTACTGAATCTCGAAAACGTCACTTTGACATGTCAGGTTGAAAAATATTTTGGTAAATTTCATAAAATCTACTGAGTTTACATGAATTCTAATGATAGTTTAGTACATAATAGTCATGAGCAAATGTTATCTGATGCATTTTATTTACTGAAAAGTTGTTTTAAATAATTTATATCTCCAACATTTATTAGTTGTTTCGCGCTAATGTAAACGTGGCTTTTGCGACAGCGCCGGATTAAGTCAGCCTGCGTTCTGTAGCAAATTCTATCTACAGGCCCTACCTTGATTAGGAAAGATACTTTTATGGTCCCAACCCGATTGAGACATTTTTTTTCTACATTCTATCAAGCGTTTGTGCGTGGATATCACAAGCTGCGATGTCCGTAGCATTGATTATTGTTCTAATGTGGCTGGTCCTGCTCTGATCATTGCGACTTGATGTTCATATTCAATTGTTGAAATGACATTTCAACTTTTTGACATTTTAAAATATCTTTGAAAACAAATACATGAATTTTGAGGATCATTTCGGATAAATATCATTCTTACTTGATGAATCTAGTGGATAATTGGAGATGGAACAAAAAAAGGTTATTCAAGGGTATGTATACATAATTATTCAACTAAATTTGTATTCCGTACCGTAGAATTGGATGAATTATTGGGAAAAATCTTGAAGAATAGTGGAATATGGGCATGTTGTTATTAATACACTGGACAATATATATCACATTCACAAATATCTTAGGAAACGTGCATACAATAAATTCAAGAGATTGAAGAAGTGGTACAAATAGTAATTGATTTGTAATAATATTGTTGGAAGAAACCTTACTGTTTGTAGGCACTGGAGAATAATCAATGAAATTCAAAACGCTTATGTTAATTTCAATTACTGATACTGATTATCTGTTTTTCAAAAATCCATCATTTAATTATACTATTTTCTGGATACGATATTTCAATTCACGATGTTGTGGATGGAATAAGTATTGAAGATTGAATGGAATTTGAAACATTACAAGTACAGTTTGGTAGATACATGTGGTACAAATTCAACAATACACGAGTATCTATTCTGATTTTCAATATTGTTCATTGATAGTTTGGTTTATACTAATCTCACACTTTTTACAGTTGAATAAATTTGAATTTGGATCTTGATTAAACCCAGCCAATCGAACATTCTGTCCAAATACAACAATAGAACAAGCAATCAAGAGCTGACTATAATATCCTTTCGCTATCAATGAAACTAACACTTTGAAAATTCCAACGAATGAACAAATAAGATTTTACATTAATCAAATTTTGTGAGAATCATCAGTCTGTATCAGAAAACTGAATCATATTAAGTAATGACATCTAATTACGACAATGAAGTCATCAATCAATGTTGTAGCTTTTAGCTCCATAACAGAATTGATTGACCATAATGGAAGTATTTGAAAGTCGCACGTTTATGTGGCTGATTTAAACAATCCATGATTGAGCCAAAAAATAACATTATGAAGTAAAAATTCAGAGGTCCTCAACATGCAAACAGGCAACTCTGCCATTATTTTGAATTTAAGATTAGTTAAAATGAAAGAAAGTTGGTTCAAGTCGTTCGACTAAATTAGCTAAACATCAATCATGTCATATTTGACATCGCTTTGCTTTGAGCGATACATCTAGCATCCGAACGCACTCCAGATTGAGTTCTTGCGCTTGCGCACTTATAAACAACAGATGTAATATTAGGCGTGTTTCTTCGACAATCATATTGTGCATCTCAGAATCATATTCGCTGTATATGAATCATGATTATTTTTTGAAACAAGAAAACAACGAATTACGAATCATGGATCATTTATTGCAGCGATCCTATAGTGAGAGTACTAAATTAAATATTTTGATTTGAAAATATTTATATATTCGTTTTAAGAAATATATTTTATAGCTATGATTTTTTGCGATTTTTTTTCTTTTGATTGGTTAAAATATCAGAATTTTTCCGTATTGATTTTTATTATAATTCTTCAAATAGTTTGTTTTTCATGCACTATCTATTATTGTATGATTATTCGTATATTTATTCCATCATATAAGATGCGGAATGTGCACTTATTGTTTTACCAACGATTTTCTTGTTCTGTTCTATCCGCCATTTTTCAAATTTACACAGATTCTGCTATCGCAATCATCGTGAACATGCAAAAAGTCCGATTCAAAAGGGTAAGGGGATTGTCATTTTGTGATCACAAAGTGAAGAAGTGGGGATAACAAATAACGACCAAAAAAACATGATTCACTCAATCATTGTCACTTAGATCACATAGATTGCCCGAAGAAACACGCCTATTGCCGCGTTTAATAACACTCAGTTTTGTCCTGCATTGTGTGTAGAATATACGACAATATATCTCCCTTCGATTTCTTAATTGACGGAAAAATAGTAGATTATGCCCGACCTGTGGAAAATCTGTCATTTCCGCCGTGTTGTGAATTGAGTTGCAATCGCCGGAGTGGAGTGTCAAAATATCGCACTCGCCTTCGGCGAGTGCGATATTTTGACACGGAACGTAGGTGATTGCAAATCACTTCACAACAGGGCGGAATTTGACAGGTTTTTCACATGAGGGACATATGCTATTTTATTTTCGACTCGGTGGAAAATACCCAAAGCCAGAGATGGAAGTGTTTTCATTTTTTCCAATTACCAACACCGAAAGTGCCGTCTTGTGTCACACGGAGAAGCTTTTGGTAGGGATTAGGGGTGAAGCCCTTGACAGGTTTCAGTGGCAAAGGCTTAGTAGGGTCCAGGGGCGAAGCCCCGGCAGGGTCAAGGGACGGAGTCCTTGCGGGGGGCCTGGGGGGCGGAGCCCCCCGACAAGACCACTTGCGAAAAGAAAAGAAATACGCAAAAAAATAATTTAATATCTGTAAAAAGTAAAACTGGAAACTCTTATATAATAACTCATCTGGCAAGAAACTGATTGCAATTTGCCTCGCCTGTTTTCATACGTCAACCTTCGATGTTTTTTTAGAGTTTTCTGTACTCAACGTATTCATTAAATCCATTTTTTATAATAAAATTATCGATGTCATCGTATATTTTTGTTATTGACAGATTGACAGTTGCTAAGATTTGATCATTTTATATTTGTAGAAAGATATAATGTATTACCGGCAGACAAAAGAAATACGGTATTTTCCACGTCGTTCAAACGGAGAAAAGGAGGTATTTTCCACCGAGTCGGAAATAAATTACAATAGTTTCGCATTGAATTTTATATTTTGCGGAAGTTGATTGTATTAGAGATTCAGATTTCAATCAAAATAAGGTAGGAATATAACGAAATAATCATTTTACCAACTTAACCTAAAAATGTGAATTTTTTAGACATACTTATCTATGAAATCATCACTAAAACAATTTTTCTCGTAGGTTCTACTACAGGAATAGGAATTTCGGAGTTTGATGCTGTAATAATTCTATAAACGGAGTAATTAAGTGAGTTGAGTGAAAGAAGCAGTAAATAATTATTACCATAACCTAATCATATCTAATTGTGGAAGTTGTCTATCTGATTTGAAGGTGAGAAAGTGATTCACTTCTATTTGATTGAAAATAAAAGTTAAAACGCACATTCAAAGCATTTTCTTAGAGAATTCGCTCCAAAATCTCTAAAATGAAGCTCGATTTACCAAATTTCTAGATCAAAATTGTAGATTCGTTAGAATGCTAACAAAAATCGGTCGATACGTTCGAAAATGGCACATAATATCATAGAGATCAAAGTTAGTTGCTCGGTGAAATTCGTATTAAAGCTTTTATCGTCAAGGGTATTTTTTATTCATTTGTACTATGAGTACAAGGGAGTATTATAAGCCGAAAAAATTCGCCTATCGATATTTGGATGGAAATATCCGTTTTAAGCATTCCTGAGTCCATTTTGACTATTTTCGGCTTGATGTCGGTACGTATGTGCGTAACTCGAAAATCTCAAAATCCTTTGAAAGTATTGTGCTGAAATTTCGTATTTAACACTAATATAGGGTGTTTAACTAGCACCTTGCATTATGGTTGCAGTCGTCTGTACCGGAAGTACACTTTACTTGAAACTTTTTTGAATTTTCCGCATAAATCCAGATTGATCAGCCGTAGGATACTGAAATTTGATATTTGTAATAGCTGTAGCATATTTATGGTTTTCTTCTTCTTTTGTACCAGTCGTTCAAGCTGGAAGTGCACTTTATAGAACAGTCTTCTCAAATTTTTCGCATAAATTCAAAACAATGAGTTGTAGAATATTGAAATTGCGTATTGAGCATTTCTATAACATCTAGCTGTATGATTGCGATGTGCTAAACCGGAAGTGCACTTTACCCGAAACATTTTTCGAGTTTTCAGCATAAATACAAAATGATTGATCGTAGCTTTTCAGAATTCAGTATTCAAGACGATGAATACTATCTTAATATTCATATTCTTTTTTCATTGAGATCGATGGAGCCGAAAAGGTACTTCACTTGACAATCTTTGAAAATTATTTGCATATATTCGGAACGGTCGGCTATAAAGTACTGAAATTTGGTATTATAGTCTGCTGTAGCATATGAATAATTGCCTGCTATTTTCATAACAATAGACTGAACCGAAAGTGCACTTCAGTTGGAATACATTTTCCAATGATGCACATGAATTCAGAACTGATAGCCGTAGAATCTCTCAAATCAGTATTCAGGAATGTTGAAGCATAATAATGATGATCTACTGTTCCCATAGCAACACGCTAGGCTAAAAGCGCATTTTACTTGACAGATTCTTAGAGTCCTTAAGATTCATCCAAAACGATTAGCCCTGGAATGAGATTTTGTGTTTGACTATATATCCAATGATGTACAAGAGAGTCACGTGATATCCACGTCAGATTTTTTCTTTGAAATTTTTTGAAAATTCTACAGTCAATCTTCCTGAAATGTGGTGTATATGTTAAAAGCTGCAAAACCCATATCCCATCAAAATTTCAAATATTTATATTAAATATAATGCAAATTGTGAATTTTCGAGAAAATGGTCAAGGAAATCTGACGTGACTTACTTGTACATCATTAGATATATATATATATATATATATATATATATATATATATATATATATATATATATATATATATATATATATATATATATATATATATATATATATATATATATATATATATATATATATATATATATATATATATATATATATAGACATATATAAAGAATTCAGAAAATTTTCGAAATAAATTGCACTTCCGGTATAGACGATTGCAATCATGATGCGAGGCCCACAACTAGATGTTACAAATGTGCTTGATACAAAATTCTATGACTGATTGTTTTGAATTTACGCGGAAAATTCGAAAAGTCTGTCATATAAAGTGCTTTTTCGGTTCAGCCGATTGAAGCAAAAATGAGACATGATCATTCAAATATTACAGCAATCTCAAATACTGCATTTCAGTATCCTACGGCTAATCATTCTCGATTTATGCGGAAAATTCAAAAAAAGTTTCAAGTGAAACTTCTGGTACAGGCGATTGCAACCATAATGCGAGGTGCAAATCAACACCCCATACCAGTCTTGAATACGAAATTTCAGCATAATACATTCAATAATTTTTGAGATTTGCGAGTCACGTACATCTGTACATACGTACCGACATCAAGCCAAAAATAGTCAAAATGGATTCAGGGATGCTCAGAACGGATATTTCCACCAAAATCTTGATAGGTGAATTTTGTCAGTTTTACAATACTTCCCTGTACTCAGTACAAGTAAGTAAACAACAGTTTCTCACAATTTATCCAAAGCAACTAAATCGACTAGGGCTTGGATAAACTGATTTTATTTGTCTTTCAATTGCAATTCAGCCTAAGAAGAGCTTTAATAGCTGAAAGTATTTCTTCAAACTTCTCTATCACAATTTCTGAAATAAAAAAATATATTTTAAAAAAATCTGAGATTTTATGTTTTTTTAATATGTCGTGATCTACGCATTCTTTTTCTAGGACTATACAGTCACTTAAAATATATTTCTTTTTATGCCCAGCTTGGAAATGTGACACAAAATTCTACTATTTTCAGGATATGAGTTACCATCAATAATAATAGGCATTTTTTAGTTGTATGATAGCCGCCTCGGTGGCTAAGCGTATTTAGACAATGCTCAAGCGATCTTTGCTGTACTGAAGTTTGAATGTTTATGTATGACTCTTTGATACATTGAAAATATGCAAAATTGTAAATTGATTGAAAATCAGCTGTAGCCACACAATACTTTCCCGACCATAAATTTTATGGCCAGTTCCATCGCAGTTCCAGGAATTTGAAATGTCGAAACAATTAATTGCGTATTGTCAAAGTGAAAACTGTCGTTGTCAAAGTGACAGCTGTAATTGTTAAAGTGACAGATGGCGGTTATTTTTTTGTCCTTATACAAATGAGTATTTTATATATAAGAAAATGGAGAGTCCTTTCCTAGATTTTTGGGGTTTTTAATCCATTGAAACACACAGTTTCAAGATTCGATCGGCGGAAGTGTAATTTGAAGATAGTAACGTGGATTCTACAAATTTTTATTTCTGATACCTACTAAGCTTATCTCCCCGAGGGCTCAAAGTTGATGATAAACTAAACATTGTTTGAATCGTTCAAATACGCTCTTTGACAGAATTATCTCCACAAGAACTTCAATTTGATACCAAACATGATAGAGCCAAATTACTTGAAAAAAATAAACAATTCACGTACGTTCGCATGTGATGTCCAAGTTTGAATGACGATTATGATTCTAATTATTTCTTTGCTTCAGAAAAATGTAACAAATTATATAATTACAACTAAACCGTTGATAATCTTGAGAAATGTTCACTGTGAATGTTGTGCCAAATCATTCAAAGATTAGTTTCAGTTATTTCATATTTCATGATAAATACCACCGTTTATGAAATAATCGCAAAAAACTAAAAAGTTTCATCAATAAAAATTCGGTACCACTTGTTGAAAAAAGCTCATCTACGAACTTGAACCTAGCTTTTTGATAGAGAACTTAGATATGAGATTTAGTTAAAAATTCGCATGCATTCTCAGGTTATCGTGCTTCCACACAGACCGACGGACTGACAGACCGATAGACCGACTTTTTTAGAATAATGTTTTCCGGGCTCAGTAGGGTCTAAAACGTGAAGATTCATCAAAATCAGGAACTGTCAGAAAACCACGTTTACAAATTTAAAAAATGTATCAAGAGTTTGCGTAGGAAGCTTTCAAAATCAAATGAAGATTTTATTATATTACTTCAGTTGTAAGTCAATAAACAGCAAAAGAACTATCCAAAACTTTCCTACTTGCAATTCAAAAAGTAGAACAATTCATTTGTTGACAATTGATTCAATTTTGAATCTTTGTTAAATAGATGTACTGTTCAACCATAATATGAAATTTTGCAATGTACTGCATATTTATACAAATTAATAAACAAATCATAAGATGTGGCAAATGATTACGGTTGGAACTCGAATAGTATGAGTATATTTTTTTCTTCTCCTCATGAAATATTAATTTCAACAGGAAAAAAAGAGTTGCCTGCGAAACATTAGTTTAACATTTCTCAAAATAATTATTACCATCGAACACTTTTCATGATATAATTTTTTAATTATAATATAATTTATTTAAATATATTTTTCTCCAGGTACTGGCTACTACAATTCTTATTTATAGGTTTTTGGTGTGGAAAATAGATATTTTTCCATCTCACTCTCGTAACTTATTCATAAGTGAGACATTAATCAAGAAGAGCTGAGTAAGTCCTTGAATAATTAGTATCTCTAGAGTTATTATCGACTGAGAAAATCATATATTAGATTAAAAGGTGAGAAAAAAGTTTACTTTTACTTGATAAAGAGAATTTCAACAGATAACTAGAGTATCAACATCAGTAATTCATTTGATAATTTTCAAATAATAAATCGATTATATTCATTTCTTAGTTGTACTCGCAAATACGTTATAATGCCAACGAAAAATAGGTCAAAACGTTCCAAGCGGCAGGTAAGATATCAGGAGTCCAAAGATTCTGATATACATGGAGAAAGCGGAACGCAAACTAATATCAATACAGAAGATATCAATTTAGACGTTAATGATGATTTCAGAATGATACAAGAACTTACAGAGCACGATTACAACATCTTACAAAATCCCTCAGGTTACCTTGAAGATACTCATTTCGACGTATTTTTCACCATGATCCATGCTTTTTCGGACTACAGGCCTCAACCAACTTACTATTTGGAGGCTTTGAATAGGATTCAAGCAATACCAGAGGGTACTAAGCATCTACAAGTTTTAAATTTGCGCAATTTTGGCCCTGGAATTGGACATTGGATAACAGCTCATTATAATGGCATATTCATCACGATTTATGATAGTTTGAACTCAACAACTCTTCATCAAGATGCAAGAAATTATTTGGATCATTTATTTCCATATCATCCTCAAATTAGGATCGCAAAAGTACAGAAACAAACAAATGGCTTTGATTGTGGTTTATTTGCAATGGCATTTTGCTCAAGTATTCTACTGAATAGAGATCCAGAGAATGAAATTTACGATATTGCACAACTCAGGACTCATGCAGTTGGTATGTTCAGAGCTCGACGAATATCAAACTTTCCCAACAATGTAAGACAGCAAAAAAAACATGAAAATTATAAGAAAAGGAAGCAATCAGAAAGTGGAGATGAGAGAAATAGGCGTTCCATGACGCAGGCCACCTATAAAAATATTCGTTTAAGTAATGAATCGATAGCAGAACGTAAAAAGAGGCTTCAGGTATTGAAAGATAATAAGGAAGAATATATAGAAAAAGAAACACCAGATAAACGTGATGAAAGGCTACGGAAAATGAGAGATAACTCCAAAAATTATGTTAAGAAAGAGACGGAGGATGAGAAACGTAAACGATTAGAAAGAAATAAAGAGGAAAGACGTAAAATCGCAGTATCAGAAACAGAAAAGCAAAAACAAGAAAAATTAATTCATAAAAAAGAAAAAATGATGATCAAGCGAAGCAAAATTTTGAAAAAACCAGTAGATACATATAAAATGGCAACAAAAGATTCTGAAGAAATTGTTGAACCACATTATTTAGGATTAATGGATGTTCTATGTTCAAATTGTCAGTCAAGAAATTTCGCATGTGAAAAACCATCAGACGGGAAGATTACAACTTGTTGCCGTAAAGGAAAATTAGCAGTTGATATACTACCAGAATTTCCAGAATATTTAAACAAACTGATGACGGAAAATGATGCGGATAGCAGAAATTTTAGACAACATATTAGAAATTATAACAGTGCTTTAGCTTTTGCGTCCATGGGAGCACAGATTGCACTACCTCCAGGAAAAGGACCATATACTTTCAGAATCCATGGTCAAATATATCATAATACATATGGATCAATTTACCCATCGAATGGAAAGACAGAAAAATATGCACAATTGTACATCATTGATACAATGGATGCGTTGGCAAAAAGGATGGATCAAGATTCTAACAAATTATGCAAACCAGAAATAATGCGAAAGCTAGATGAACTCATACGGGAAGTTAATCCATATGCATCTGCATATATGATGTTAAAAGAAGTTGAACAAATTGAGGTTGAGAAGGCTAGACAGAATAATGAAACATTACCAGAAATCAATCTTTGGATTATTAGCGATCGCACACAAGACAAACGGAGATATAATCTACCAACGAGTAATGAGGTTGCTGTTGTTTTCACTTCAACTGATGGCAAACCACCAATTGATCGAGATATTTGTATACATCCAAGAGGGAAAGGTAGTGTCAGGATTCATCAGTTTAGTGAAAATTGTGATCCAATGACTTATCCTCTATTGTTTCCCCGTGGAGAAAAAGGTTGGCAAATGAACATGAAACAAGTGGACGGTGTTAAGAAACAGACCATGCTTCAATTCTATACAAATCGATTAGCGGATCGTGGTGTTTTCAATCCGTGTTTATCAGCTGGTAAACTTACGCAACAGTACATTGTGGATGCTTAC
Organism: Dromius quadrimaculatus; assembly: GCA_963989225.1. NCBI lineage: Eukaryota > Metazoa > Arthropoda > Insecta > Coleoptera > Carabidae > Dromius > Dromius quadrimaculatus. The sequence continues at coordinate 32,049,445 of OZ022328.1, read as the reverse complement.
GTAAAAGTAGAAGCTGAACGTTCGAATTTTATTCGACAAAATCAACCAAAGCTGAGAGTAGAGCTATATAGTGGGTTGATGGATCATATCAATAATAAATCAGCCAGCGAAGGTGCAAAACCAGGTACAATGGTAATATTACCCTCAACTTTTCAAGGCGGTCCGCGATTTATGCAAAAAATGTATCAAAACGCCATGGCAATTGTTCGTGAATTCGGTAAACCTGATCTTTTCATAACTGTTACTTGCAATCCAAAGTGGAAAGAGATTACAGAAAACTTACATGAAGGACAAACTGCTTCGGACCGACCAGATCTTGTCGCACGTGTTTTCCATGGTAAAAACAAATCGATTTTGAATGAGATTATTAAAGAAAGTATTTTTGGCAAAGTTATTGCTTATAAATATGTAATAGAATTTCAGAAACGCGGCCTACCGCATATGCATCTGTTAATTACATTGGACGAAAATGACAAAATACGAAACAAAGATGATATTGATGCAGTTGTAAGTGCAGAAATACCTGATGAAGATAAGGAACAGGAATTATATCAAGTGATCAGATCGCACATGATTCATGGACCTTGTGGTGTTTTGAATAAAAATTCGCCATGTATGAATGATAATAAATGTTCCAAAAAATATCCGAAGGATTTTCGAAACGAAACTATTGAAAATGTGAATGGATATCCTATTTACAGACGACGTAATAACAATGTTCTTATGTACATTTTTTACAAAAACGGTTCTATCAAATATGAAATAGACAACAGGTGGATTGTTCCGTATAATCCATATTTAAGCAAGAAGTATAGAACTCATATTAATGTAGAAATTTGTTCATCAGTTAAGAGTATAAAATATATATGTGATTATTTATGCAAAGGAAATGATTGTGCTACCATCAAATTGGGACCAGTGGAAAACGAGAAAAATTTCGTTTGGGACGAAATTAAAGGCTATGAAAGTACAAGATACATTTGTCCAGTCGAGTGTATTTGGCGACTATATGAATACCAACTTTATGATAAATCACATGCAGTTTTTGATTTAGCAGTTCATCTACAATATCAACAAACAGTTGTATTTCATCCAGCACAAATACAGAAAGCAATAGAACGAGCAAAAACACGTCATACAACATTGACAGCTTGGTTCTTGTTGAATCAAACCGATGTTGCAGCACGACAATACAATTATATGGATATTCCAAAATACTACGTATTCACCAATCAAAACGTATGGAAAATAAGACAGAGAGAAACTAAGCCCGTAATTGGTAGAATAGTTTCTGTAAGTCCAAAAGATATAGAGAGATCCCATCTCCGATTACTCTTAGTTAATGTTATGGGAGCGAAAAGCTTTGACGATTTACGAACTGTCGATGGTAAACTATACAACACTTATCAGGAAGCAGCACGCGCGAAAGGATTACTAGAAAATGATGAAGAATGCGAAAATTGCTTACAAGAAGCTGTGCTCGACAAATTCCCCAAGCAATTACGTGAATTATTTGCATATTTGATCAGTTTCCATACTTCAACAAATGCACTTCGTTTGTGGGAAAATTTTAAAGAATATTTGATGGAAGACTATTCACGAAAATATTCTAAGCAAGTCGCGGAAAACAAATGCTTACAAAAAATTCGAGAAATTCTAATTGTACATAGATTGCAATTGAATGATTTTGGTCTTCCTGAACCAGTCAAGATCACCGAAGATGATTTTGACAGTACAATTGATAGAGATTTGGAAAGACGCGAAGGTGCACAAAATGCAGAAAAATTTAACTCTGAACAATTAGAAATCTCCAATTATATTTTGAATGCAGTAAATGATAATAATTGTAAAGAGCGTTACTTTTATATTGATGGTCCAGGCGGTACCGGCAAAACATTTCTTTATAATACCATCATCAGCATTTTAAGAGGACAAGGACATACAGTTCTCGCTGTAGCTTGGACCGGAATTGCGGCAACTCTATTAAAAGGTGGTCAAACAGTTCATTCTGTATTCAAACTTCCAGTACCAATAAATGAAGATAGCGTATGTAAAATCTCAGCAAATAGTAATGCAGGTAAATTGATTCGAAAAGCAAGCATTATTATCTGGGATGAAATAACTATGGCACCATCATATGCACTTAAAGCTATCAATTTAGTTTTACAAGATTTAATGGATAATTCATCACTCTTTGGAGGAAAAGTGATTGTTCTAGGGGGCGATTTCCGACAATGTCTTCCAATAGTTCAACATTCGAATCATAGAACAGCGATAATCGAAATTTCAATGTTACGTAGTTCATTGTGGCCCCTATTCAAAAAACTATCCTTAACACAAAACATGCGGGTAAATAAGAATGAACAAGAATTTGCTGGATATTTACTCCACATTGGGAATGGTACTGAGGAAATTGCTACAATACCATCCCACTGTCTTATCAAAAGCTCATTAGCCGACGAAATATTTGGAAATGAGATGATTCTGCCTCAGAATATATATAAGTTTATGAACAGAGCTATTTTATCACCAAAGAATGATGATACGATGATCCAAAATGAACTTGTATTATCAAAAATTGTAGGTGAAACAAAAATATATTATAGTGCAGATACAGCGATATATGAGGGAGAGAACGATATGAACTTTCCAATTGAATTCTTACATAAGCAAACACCATCTGGATATCCACCCCATAAACTCTCATTGAAAATTGGGGCAATTGTTATGCTTCTACGTAACATGAATCCAAGAAAAGGTCTTTGCAATGGAACACGATTGATCGTGAAACAAATGAAGAATAACTATTTAGACCTAGAAGTGTTAACAGGTCAAAGTGCACATTCCAGAATCTTTTTACCAAGAATAGATTTGATACAAACAGACTCAAATCTTCCATTCATAATCAAACGGAGACAATTCCCAATAAGACTGGCTTTTTCAATGACAATAAATAAATCACAGGGACAAACTTTCGATTTCGTTGGAATAAACTTGGAGAAACCTGTGTTTTCACATGGACAATTATATGTTGCTATGTCTCGAGTTCGATCTTTTGATAGTTTGAAGATTAAGATACCAGAGAACGATAAAGACAATGAAAGTAACCAAGGTATAACAAAAAATATAGTTTTCAAAGAAATATTTCAATAATTTACTTGAAATAATATCTATTCAATAGAAAATTCCGATCTGAATCTAGGACATAACTATCAGTTTACTGCTGAATCTATTGTAAATGTTATTGATAATTTGAATTTTGGAATGTATTTTTCCAAGGACAAATGGTTTTTACACTTTCCTATTCCATTCCATTACCCATTGTGTAGTATTTATTGGAGAAGAAACGTATGAAAATAAACAGCAATGCTAAATGAAAGCCAACATGATGATATTCACAGGCTAACAGCAGTTCTATACACATACAGTACTCCAATTATATTTCACATGTTACAAAATATAGAACGGAAGGAAAGAAACCAATCAAAATACATTATATAAATTTAACAGATATATATAAATATATATATATATAATATATAGCTTAAAAATTCAATTGAGGTACATGGATTACGATTTGAATTATTACCTGTTTTCTTCTATAAACTGTGGAGTAAAACAGAACAGAGGATAGAGTTTATCGTACAGAACAAACAAAATGCAAATGTCCACCATGACCAAAGCAAAGTTCCATATGTCCGTCTTCACTTTCGAATCTGTTCTTGCCTACTGTACATCTAAATAATCAACATGATATAGCTAATGCATTCTGATAGACAAAAGAAAAGATAATCCACATACCTCATATTGAGAATAACTCCGATATTTTTCAAAATTTCTCCGATCAACCATTTCTATTCAATAATTCTAAATATTCTCGAGCCTTCATGCTCAGTCATAATCTACATCGAACAAACTAAAATTGAAATATTTTACCAGGATATGTTAAGACGTGTTATTGAGTTGCAAAAAAAAAGTTCTTCTCATAATATGAATAAAATAGAACAGAATTCATCATACAGGTATAACACAAAGAAAAATCTCACATTTTCAGACCAAGTTGAATATCTTCACTTATACCATTGATCAGTTTTCATTTACGTTACTATTTTTTTAATAGATTTTCTATTATTCATAACGAATCGATATATCCACTGAATGAGTTCATTTTAATCATATTGTATGATAAAAATAATAAAAATTAATGAAGAATCGTTTTAATTCTCATCACACACAAATATTATTCTATCAACTCTTCATATAAGTATTGAGACAAATAGTTTGATGACGTATATTTTCTTTCGAAAATTCCATTTAGATCATATCTTTTCATCACAGAAAAAATAAAAATTATAATGCACAAATATTTCCATTCCATTTCTTCATCTTCAATAAAAGAAGTCAAATTAGCTCAAAAAACTCAATTGGGCAATGTGGATCACGATTAAAATTATTAATTGTTGTTTCCTTATAAATTGTGAAATAAAATAGAACAGGGGATGGAGTTTATCGTGCAAAACAAAACAAAATGCAAATGTCCATCATGACTAAAGCAAAGTTGAATATGTACGTCTTTACTTTTGAAACTGTTCTTGCCTACTTCACAGTAATGCATAGATCAATATGATATAGCTTATACATCTTGATAAGATGATAATAATAATCCACATAGCTCATATAGAGGATAAATTTGACATTTCTCAGAATTGTTTCAATAGGCGATTCTCATTCAAATAATTTTGAGTATATCATAGCTTACATACTAAATTATAACGTGAATAATACGAATCAAAAATATTAAAACGTGCCATGAATTTCAATTTCTCTTTTTATTATAACAAGGAAAATAACAACTTTTGAATTCAGACTAAGTAAAAAATGTGCTTCTTATCTCTTTTTATGTTCTTATTAGTTATCACGTTAGCATGATCGAATGGATCTTTCATAGTATGCAGCAAATATATTTACGGTCTCAAAGTTTGGAACATCAAAATATTTTGGGAAGATTACGTCTAATTAGAGTCACTATTTTGAAAATACTACGAGGAATATCGTCATATCCTAGGACATTTTGGAACGGTGCGAGGTCTCGCCCTCGAAAACTGAACCTTATGTCTCTAGAATTCATTGTATAAAAGAACGATGAATATAGAAGAACAGTTAAAATATATATGAGAAAGATTAATCACATAGTAAGATTACTGAATTTGTCTCTATGTCTCCTCCACCTGAAAATCCTTTGACTCCCATCCTCTCCCGGCAAGAAATATGCTTCTACCTTCACGTGGTTCTTGCTGAACATATGTGTAATCAGATACACCTATGACTGAATGGAGCATTATCTTCTATCTATCGAATACAAACCTCCCAATCAGTTGACAATATCTATGCTTCCGGAAAAAATTGACTAGAATTAGAAAATTTAAAAAAATCTTTTCATATGTTTTATTGAAAATAAATTCTGTATGAAAATGATTGGAAATTCAACCTGCCGAATTCATAGTAATCACAGAAAAACTCCAGATACATGCTGCATTGCTTTGATACAAGTAATATCTCAATTTCACAGGAACATGGATATTATAATAAATGAAGACAAATTTCTTTGGCTGCACTTGAGCCCTCTTCAGAAGTTATATGAATACAATTTAGGCAGAAAAATACATCACCGATATATTGTTGAATAATATATGAGAAAAAAAGAATAGGTGAATGGAATACAAAGAAATGACATACAGCAATTGAAATATGCGAAAATAGCATATAATTATTGCAGCTAATTCGAAACTCATGAGTAAGAATTAAGTTACAAATGTGGACGTGTTTTCTCATTGATGATAAAAAGTAGAAGAACTATTATTCTTGTAACTATTGATAGGAAAACACGAAGTTTCATGTAACTCATTCCAAGATTCAACTCAATTACCGTAATTATATGCTTTTTGGACATATTTTAATTGCTGTACGTCATTTCTCACTATTTTATTGATAATTTTTTCTTATGAATAATTCAACAATCCGTAAGCGATGTATTTTTCTGTCTGAATTGTTTTCATCCAACTCCCGAAGGTGGCTTGAGTGGAACCGAATCTGATAGATGTGGATTGATCAATAAAAAAATTTTATGGCTGAAACCAGAGCTTTTTTTGCATTCGTCACTTTTTCCTACAGTCAAGAAACATTATGATTCTTATGAATATAGTAGTTTTAGCTGAAGAGTAGAGAAATATGATGTTTGTGAGTTTCAGAGTGATAATTAAATGGATAAGACTTATGTTTCGCGAACACATAAGTCAAGTAAAGTGCGTGAGCTGTGAAATTATTACTGGGAGTAAAGAGAACATTCCACAAAAAAAGGAATTCTTTCAAGGAGGTAGCCTTGCTTGATAGAAAATTCCGTTATTTCACTACAAAACTTTGACAATGACCTAGGAAAGGCTTGATTGGAAATCCTGTTATCTTCCTGTGACGTTCCAAATTCAGACTCTGTAATTCGTAAAAGAATTGGAGTCAATTTATCCGATTGATGAATACATGAAATAATATTGAGAATTGTCAATAAAAAATAGTGAAATCACGAGTAGGGAGAGATGCACAAATATAATAGGGAGCAGGAGGATTTTGTGGGCTAAAAATATATTTTGAATTTATCTTATAAAGACAGAATTTTTGCCGGAGGCTGTTCACATATCGAGCTGCGAAGCCTAGGGCTTAGGCCTGCGTAGCAGGCCAAGCGCTAGTTACTATATACTAATCGTCTAAATGTACCAAATTCTCGGTAAAGATTAGCCATTTTTTTGCGCTCTTCTACAGGTCGTATTTATTGATGGATTTTTCTGATTTTTTTTTATTTGATACAACTTTATTAGGACGAGTGCCTTCCGGGGGTCTCATATTTTTGGTACTTATAGTATTTGCAGGAAAAATTAAAAACGACGAAAATTTGCGTTGATCAGCGTGCCCCTATCTTTTACTCATCTATTTCACAGGGGTATACAAAATCACACGTCATTTTGACATTTCAATTTCGAAAATATTTTTATCAATTTTATAATTATTTGTTACATTTACGTGAATTTTAACATTAGTTTAATGATTAATATGCATAAGCAAATGTCCTGTGATACAATTCAATTGTTAAAAAGGTATTCCAAATGATTTATAAGTACAACTTTTATGAAATTTGTCGCTCTACTGTGATTCAAGCTTTTTACTGTATCTCGAAAACGTCACTTTGACATGTCAAGTTGCAAAATATTTTGGTTGATTTCATAAAATCTACTGAGTTCACATGAATTTGAATGATAGTTTAGTACAAAATAGTCATGAGCAAATGTCATCTGATGCATTTTATGTACTGAAAAGTTGTTTAAAATAATTTATATCTGCAACATTTATAAGTTGTTTCGCTCTAATGTAAACGTGGCTTCTGCGACAGCGCCGGATTAAGTCAGCCTGCGTTTTGTTGCAAATTCCATCTAGAGGCCCTACCTTGATTCGGAAAAATACTTTTATGGTCCCAACTCGATTGAGACATTTTTTTTTACATTCTATCAGGCGTTTGCGCGTAGATATCAGAAGCTGCGAGATCCGTAGCATTAAAAAACTCTTCCAATGTGGCTGGTCCTGTTCTGATCATTGCGACTTGATGTTCATATTCAATTGTTGAAATGACGAAATGACATTTCAACTTTTTAACATTTTAAAATATTTTTGGAAACAAATACATTAGTTTTGAGGATCATTTCGGATAAATATCATTCTTACTTGATGAATATAGTGGATAATTGAAGATGGAACAAAAAAAAGTTATTCAAGGGTATGTATACATAATTATTTAACTAAATTTGTATTCCGTACCGTAGAATTGGATGAATTCTTGGAAAAAATCTTGAAGAATAGTGGAATATGGGCATGTTGTTATTAATACACTGGACAATTTATATCACATTCACAAATATCTTGGGAAACGTGCATACAATAAATTCAAGAGATTGAAGAAGTGATACATTCAGTAATTGATTTGTAATGATATTGTTGGTAGAAACCTAACTGTTCGTAGGCACTGGAGAGTAATCAATGTGATTCAAAATGCTTGCTCAAGTGATGTTAATTCTGATTACTGTTACTGAATATCTGTAATTCAAAAATCCATCATTCAATTATACTATTTTCTGGATACGATATTTCAATTCATGATGTTTCTCTGTTGTTGATGGAATGAGTATTGAAGATTGAATTGAATTTGAAACATTTCAAGTGAACTTTAGTAGATACATGTGGTACAAATTCAACAATACACGAGTATCTACTCTGATTTTCAATATTGTTCATTGCTGGTTTGGCTTATACTAAACTCACACTTCTTCCAGTTGGATAAATTTGAATTTGGATCTTGATAAACCCAGCCAATCGAACATTCTGTCCAAATACAACAATAGAACAAGCAATCAAGAGCTGACTATAATATCCTTTCGCTATCAATGAAGCTAGCACTTTGAAAATTCCAACGAATGAACAAATAGGAGATTACATCAATCAAAATTGGTGAGAATCATCAGTCTGTATCATAAAACTGAGTCAAATTAAGTGACAAAATCTGATTACAACAATTTAGTAATCAATCATCATATTTGATTTGTTAAATTTATAATTCATACATCACTTAATGAACTGTACCTACATTATTCTGTATGATAATCCACAAGTATTCAAATATATAACATTCAATGTATGACAAGTGACAAATTTCTATTCGAGTAAAGGTTTTTTCATCAACTTTGTATTTTAGGTTATGTTGTAGATGATTCAGTATTAATGTATTTTTTCATTTGGTGTATGAAACTGGATATAAGATAGATTTCCGATAAACCTGCTTTCGATCCTGGAAATTTGATCAATATACATAAGCTGCAGATATTCATTTGGAGTTTATTGTTAACTGTCATCTTTTGGACAGGGCAGCATACCCAGTAGTTCTAAAATCTGGATCTAAAGTTTCTGTCATCTAATATTCTGGGCTCTAATTCTTATTCTTTTCATGAGCTAATGTTTTCCACTGTTTCTTTTTCCATTCTCTTATCTGATAGGACATGAATAAATAAAAGTATTAGTGAAAATGCGATTCAAAACAATCTCGTAGTACTTTAGAAATTTTTTTTTTTCAATTTAAAAAATCATCCGTGGCGTCCAGGAGTGTCATGTGTCACTCAAACGGTACGTCTCATTCATCATTAAACATTTTGAGAATATTGACGTAAAGTAAAATAGGTGGCGATAGTGTTTAGCTTATTTGACATCATCTAAATTATTCTTATTATTGTCAGTAAGAACACGAGCTAAATAAATTATACAGTTATCAAATTCACTTATGAAAATCACGTTTCTTTTGACCAAACAATACCAGTAGTTTGAAGCTTGATTTACTCAATGCGCATGCCTGTGAAACTTGGAGGCCTCTCAAAATGTTTCTAAACAGCATCCGAAAAATAGAGATGATACATATTTCAACTATTTCGATACGTTTCCAATAATTTATGAGTACATCAAATTGCAACGCAACAATATTCTTTTATGAATATAAACAAATCTTGTAGGAATTTGTACACCTATGATGTCCACTGTTTGAGGACCACAATAGACTTTTAGACGTCATCATGACGTCATATAAGTATTAAATCGTCTTTTCATTAAAACGGAGCTATATTCAATATCATTTTTATCACTTATACCTATTATTCAAGCCATATTCTCATATTTTCATGAAAATTTCTCCAATTTTGATAGTAGTGGAGTACCCCATTTCGAGGTAAACACCAGGTACTAGAGTGTGATTGTTGGAATCAAAAGTTAATTGTTGTACAAAACAAACAGAGAAATATGTACTCCGACCAATATTTTTTCCAAAAGATACTCTTCTTGTAGGAATTTTTAATAATAATATTGTACGTTTTATTCCATTTGAACATTTGGAGAGTGCCCTCTCTACGTGTCAAATTAATGGATAAGTTCTTGATAAGGACATAGACAAATATACTGCAAAGACCATAAAATCAGAAACTAGAAGTTAGGACGCGCATCACTGCCCGTAGTGACAGATTTTAGAATCAAATTTTTATAACTTTTAGATACGATCCTTGCAGTAATAGACATATATGAGCTAGATCTCAGAATTAGATTCAACTCATCAATTTTTATATAGGTCTGTCATTCTGGTTAATGATGATGAGATTTAAGTCGGGCAGAATTAGCGCAAATATATGCTAAAATCAAGAAAATTGATAATTTGGAATCTATTTTTCTGTATTTGTTAGTTCATAACGTGACAAATAACATATTTCATTAGTACGCGGCTACAATGTCAGAAAGGCTGTCAAAAACTGCCAAAAACGGTTTTTTGCGTTTTACTAAAAAAACCACGCATCTGACGGAAAATAGTGTTCCACTGAAAAACGTACGCAATAGAAAGACGGATCGAATAAGTTCTCTTGAATCTTGATTAGTCCAGCTGCTTTTGGGTTGATTGCAAAAATCGTAATTAGTTTGCCATTTTTTCGGAAATTCATAACTTGCATTGTATCTGTTATTGTGGCTTAAAATTTCAACAGAATGTGGATAGAGTAGCTTCTAACATACGCATCAAATTTCCAAGAAGATCGATTTGAACTTTTCAAGAAATGTTGAAAAAACTAAAAAAAGGTCCTGCCGAAAAACGGCCCTAAAAAATGGTTAGCCAACAGAAATCAATTTCACAGATTGCATTTCCTTTGTCAAGAGTTACTCTACAAAGTAACTAGATGGCGTCACACTCTCACTTGCTCAAAAGGAACGCCATTCGGATACATTTTAGAGTATTTCTTGAAAAAATAAAAGCTTTTTGTAAAATTAGAGTACGTTATCTAACAACTTCTCAATGGCCGTTCTCCGGAAGAGCCTTCTTTTAGTTTTTTCAACATATCTTCAAAAGTTCACAGTTAATCTTCTGAAAATTCGATGCATATGTTAGAGTCATTCTTTACCCATATTCTGTCAGAATTTGAAGTCTAAATAACAAATATAATACAAGTTATGAATTCGAAAAAATGGCAAAAAATGACAAATGGGATATGTTATCTGTCATGTAATGAACTAAAAAATAAATAATAGCAATTACTTACCTTTAAGATATGCTAATTCTATCCGACTATTTATAGTCCGGTCAAGTTAGCCCTAAAAATACGGATACCCTTGCATAAATTCCTAAGAAGCTGAAAATTGGCATGAACGTTAGGGATACCATTATGATGAAGTTGTGAGAAGTTCATATCGATCTCATGTGTGCAAAAAATTCTATTCGAGGCCAAAGCTAATAGAAATGGGTTTTTCAAATTTTTTACGAAATTGTCAGTTTTATGATAGAAATAGCTTGGACAAAAATTATAGATCTTCCAATTCTCTACAAAAATAGTTCTTACACTTTTTTTTACCAAGATTTGCCATTTCTGAGAAAAAGCCATTCTAAAGTTATATTTTCAATAATATGCATGATTACGCTGCCTATGTACATGTGTCCGTCTGTTACTTACTTTAAATTATTTGCAAAGATGAATTACGCTACGTATCTTTTGCAAAACATACACGCAATAAAAACGGTGTTCAATTGGGTTGTCTTCCTCTTACCTTGGCTTCTGCTCATCAACATTTTTATCGAGTTCATGGATAGCTTGGTAATCAGCTAAGCCCAGAAGAATGAGGATGGGAGCTAATTGATGATGTATTGCAACCAATCCACACTCTACTTTCACCTGCACCAGAAAAGCTCTCCAATACAATTTTTTTTAACTGCAAAATGGGATGTAATTCGAAATGCAACTTCAAAACAATAGGCTTACTTTGTTCACCAGCATGCACCAGTTGTAAAGACCAGTCGTGTTCAATTACTGAGTCTCTAACAGAAGATGATCCCTACATCAACGACGAAACAACTGATTTATCGCCGTTGGAACAATTTATGTCAACTCAGGAAGATGAGGAATAACAAGAAGCAGTTGAATAACAAGACTTAATATTATATTGAACTTCAATATGAAGACCGTGGAATAGGACTACCGGAAAAGCCACGACGAAAAATACGCGCCAAGTACACTACCTCATAGGTGGCGTGGAAACGTGTGCATGTCATGAAGAATAAAGCTGTAGAATGGCATTTTCTCAGAAATAGTAAACCTTGAGAAAAAAGTGTGAGCACCCTTTTTGTAGAGAATTGGAAGATCTATAATTTTTGTCTGAGCTATTCCTATCATAAAACTGACAATTTCGTTGCAAAATCCGAAAAACCCATTACTACGAACTTTGACCTCGCATAAAATTTTTTGCACACATAGGATCAATGGAGACTTACCACAACTTTATCATAATGGTATCCCTAAAGTTCATGATAATTTTCAGCTTCTTGGGAATCTATGCAAGGGTGAATGTCTATTTTGACTGGACTATTATGGTTTTTCAAATATTATTCGCCTCAATTTGTACATAAACATATATCTTTGTATCCACACACTAAAAATATGATAAGATATTGGATTTAGAATACGTTTTTTGACTGAACAATAATCTATTGTTGATTGACTGAATGAAGCCAGAATAATAGTTCATCTCCATTCCAATAGATGTAGACTAGATATACATCAAAATATTGAAATACAATCATTGTGAATCGGAATTTAAGATCAGGGTACTGATTATAAGACTCAGAGATTCAGTCATTTTGAAGGCCTATGCTTCTGGACTGTTTGTGCGGATGCGTCAGTCGACCATTGCAAATCGACTGCTGCAGAGGTATACATAGTCTAGAAGTGAGATTATCGGAAGCTAATTTTATTGAACTTTTCCATGTGAATAAAAATTTTGTAGATGTATTTGAGCGTAAGTTATTTCCCATTTGCATTTTTTTCTGTGAAACATTTATAGCTTATACAATAATTATTGTGTTAAGGATGACTTATGTTTTGTTAACGTGGTTCTTGAGGAATTGTTCACCCGCGGTAGAGATCCTGAAGCAGAAATCATGAACTTGCGGTAAGAGAAGCAGATGCTGCAGGATTCCATGATCATTAACGTTGTCAAGAAAAGTATTTGTTGTCACTTTTTGATGAATTGAATTTACAAACATTGGATTGACATTCTTCAAGAAATATTTCATTTCAGCTTGGATAAAAAGACCAAAATTGCAAAAACATCGTCTTTAGGAAAAGAAAAAATTTCATATATTCACAGATACCAGAATGCCGTGGCAGAAAAACTGTCCCAAATTGAAAATGAGACCTTAATAGATCCCAAAAGAATGTATCATTCTGTATAATAGGTTACAATGTATAAAATGGTACGATGCAGAAAATGTATCAAATCCAATGAATAATTGTTAGAAGTTATCAATAGTGCTTTCGACTATAGTTCATGTGTTTCAAGAACAGTCCGAGGGCTCTCACGACACTAAGATTCAAGTCCTCTGAATGACTGAGCCACGAACATGATTCACTCACAATGAATCCAGAATTCACAACAACTTTGCTGGGAATGAATTCAAGAAATAAAAGCAAGGAATATACTTACATATTACCTGAATGGATACAAATTTCAATCTTTGAACCAATCTGTTCATGATAATTAACGAGAAACTGACAGACTGAGTGCTATTATCGTGCTATTGTGAAATTAGTTCAAATATAAGTCAATCAGAAAGCTTGAATCGTAGTCCCATAACAATCTTTGGACAGTTCTTAAACAAAATGACCATAAGAATAATGTTGTTTTCATCAAAATACAGTCTATTTTAGTTGAGACCTGCTCAAGGCTCTTATAGGACTCCGATTAGAGATCTCTGATAGGCAGAAATGCGAACTAATTTCACATCAGCACAGAATTGTACTTGGCTAACATCAACTGTTAGTCGTGCATCAAATATTTTTATCAAATGTATGCAGACGGAAGATTCAAATTGGATTTGTTCGAATGGTATATGTATACTATTGCTCTTATGACTTGATCCAATTCTTAGAGAGTGTGGTCCAAATTATGTATATTTACTGGGAGTAAATCGTGTCTGTATTTTTGCCAGCATGGTAGATTGAATCGTAGTCCCATAAGAGCTCTTGGACTGTTTTTATCTGGCATATCGGACGATACGTGTATTATTCAGGGTGATTATGGAAGAATTAATGTCAATTCAAATTTATAATAATTTTTAGTTCTAATCAATAAGACATTGGTTGAGAATAGAAACTAAATGTTTTTGTATTTGATGAAGTACAAGCCCTAGCAGCGTTGTTTTGGAAGGAATGGTGTGCTTACACTCAATATGATTCATTCCGTAAACATATCCTACATTCATTTGTTATATTTTAAATTGGAAAATAATGAATTGGGAAGTCAATATTTCTAGAGAATATTTCTCCAGATTGTATAACTTTGGGAGAAATAGAGAATACTACTTTGGTAAATGAGGTGAAAGAACCAAAGAAATATGTTTCTACAGTCACAATAGAATAATACTTATTCCGCATGGTTGGAAGTTCTTGAGAAAGCCACGTTATATCTGAAAAACTGTTTCATTGTTGGCATAGTCTAATTTTCTTTGTGAATTTTTCATTATTTCTCCCAAAAATGGAATCAATTCGAGTAATTTTATCAACGTTTGATGAATTTGAAAGAGATTATTGAAGCATAGTTTCTTTGAGGGAAGAATGTTACTACGGAGAAAATAGTCCTGCTTAATAGGCGGTCTATCAATCTCGCAATTGAGCTCAGAAATCAGATACGCTAATTCATGAAAGAAACCAACTGAATGATTCTCCTGAGAGAAATATTTAGGATAATGGGTGTAAGTGATGAAAACACAAAATTTCAACTAAAATTCTATTTTACTTTTCCACTCGATATTCTCTGTTTCACCTGGAGTAACCATCTTTTTCTATATTAGATGTACATGCATCATTTCAGTCAGCATTATCAACCATATCTATTCAAAATAATATTGAGAGTTGCAAAGAAGACAGAAAGATTGTGATTACATACAAATTGACGAGCGAAGCGAATTGTTAGGATGTTAGTATGTCGTCAGAATGAAACAGAAGGATTACATGAGTTGTAATAACTAATACTCTAATTTGTATTCGAAAACAGTAAAGCAATGAGTGAAAATATGCGAAACATGGCACAGACATGTTATCTCGCTGTGAAGTTTTGAATTTAGACTTTGTAATTCGTAGAAGAGTTGGAATCAATTTATCCGATTGATAAATACATGATATGATAATGGGAATTGAATAAAAAACAGTGAAATCACGAGTAGAGAAAAATGCACAAATATAATATGAAGCAGGAGGATTTTGTGAGCTAAAAATATACTTGGAATTTATCTTATAGAGACAAAATTTTTGCCGGAGGTGGTTCACATATCGAGGTGCGAAGCCTAGGGCTTAGGCCTGCGTAGCAGGCCAAGCGCTAGTCTTATATACTAAAAGGCATATGATACACTTTCAGTTAACCACGGCTACAGCCTAAACGAGAACTCTGATTGACATGATTTTTTTTTTATAAATTTGATATTTTTGACGAGCAGTGCCTTTTGGGGGTCTCAATTTTTTCAGTCTTATAGGTTTCGTGTAAAAAATCAAAAACCGTCAAAAATTCCTCCTGAACATAGTAGGCATGTACAAATAATTGTTGAACATCGACGACATCTGTCAGCTTTGACGTTTAGGTTTCAATATTATTTTATTGAATATTGCAGAATGAGAAAGATTTTCACAAATTTATGTATTAATACATCTATAACAAACATGAGCAAATCACTTGTGATACATTTTGAGCTAATATTATGCTTAAATATTAAAATTACAATTTTTTTGACATTTCAATAAATTCAGTATTGCCAACTTATTTCCCGAGCGAAGAATGTACATGCGTACTCGCTTTTACGTAAAAATAGTAGCCATGTACAAATAATTGTTGAACATCGATGACATCTGTCAGCTTTGACGTTCAGGTTTCAATATTATTTCATTGAATATTGCAGAATGAGAAAGATTTTCACAAAGTAATGTATTGATCCATCTATAACAAACATAAGCAAATCACTTGTGATACATTTTGAGCTAATATTATGCTTGAATATTAAAATTATTATTTTTTTGACATTTCAATGAATTCAGTATTGCCAACTTATTTCCCAAGCGAAGAATGTACATGCGTACTCGCTTTTACGCAAAATTTCAATTCCAGTTTTCAACAATGTACACATCTAATAAATAGAAAGTAAGTAGTTTAATTGAATAATATTAACAAAATGACAATTTTATGTAATATTTTTCAGGTTATGCTCAAACATTTTTTGAAATAAAGTAATATGTCACGATATTCATGCATTTTTAACGCAGAATATGCCTGATCGCAAAATGGATTATTTGTTGGCTAAGTTATAGAATGATTTCAACATATAATTGTTATGAAGAAATCGATTCTTATGATCAAGAGATATTGTAATATATGATGTTTCTCTGTTGTGGATGAAATAAGTGATTGAATGAAGTTTGAAACATGTCAAGTATAGTCTAGCTGGTACATGTGGTAAATATTCAACAATACACGAGTATTCATTTAGATTTTCAATACTGTTTGGTAATAGTTTAGTTTATACTATTTTCACATCTCTTTCAGTTGAATAAATTTGAGTTGAAGACTTGATAAACCCAGCCAATCGAACATTTTGCTTGAGTCAACAATGAAACAAGCAATAATCAACTGATTATAATATTACGATAATGGAACCATCAATCAATATTTTGTACTTGTTGAAAGATATAAATCATACATCACTCAATGAACTTAAATAACTTCGTATTTGAGGTTATGTAGAGAGTAATTCTACTAGAAGCGGCATTGAACTGATGAAACACACTAAGCTTGGGTGAGAACGATGATGAAAATATCGATTGTCATCATTTATTTTGAAAAATGTAAATTATAGCATATTACTGAAATAAACTGTACGTAAATATTCTGTATAATACATGTCATTTTATTACAATATCAAAAGTCACTAATTTTTTATTTAGTGTGGATGTTCCTATTCAATTGGTATACAAAATTGGATATGAAATATTTTCTTGATGACAAGTGCATTGGGGAGAGTAGCAAATCTCAGTGGTTCTAAAACTTTGATCTGTAGTTTTTGACATCTAATAGTCTAGGCTCTAATGTTGATTTATTTCATGAGTTAATGTTTTAATACGTAGTATAGGCAATTCTGATGTATGCACTAGAGACTAGAGTGTGATTGTTGGAATCATGAAATCATTATTGTACACAGGTTGTACACAACAAACATAGCCTATATGGACTACAAAAGATAAGTACCTGAATAATGCTTTTTTAAAATGATTCTCTTCTTGAAGAAGTCTTCAATAATAGCGTTGTACGAATTATTGAATTCAAACATTTTTGCTCTCTTTACGTTTCAAATGAGTAAATCAGACATAGACATATATATTGCAAGTACCATGAGATCTTAAACTGAAAGTTGAAACGTGCATCACTGCTATTAGTGGTACATTTTAGGACTAAATTTCAATAACCCATAGATAAGACCTTTGTAAGAATAGACATATGCGAACAAGATTTTAGAACCAAATTAATTCATCTACTTACATACAGGCCTGTCAAATTGTTAAATATTAACGAGATTCATGGCTTTCTGGATATTCTTTGCCTCAAATTGTACAATTTTATTAAACGTCAACAAAATATATCTTTGTATTTAAAAACTACAAATACGATAAAATAGTAGATGACGTGAACGAAGATAAAACGAAATGAGAATTATTGGTTAGAACTTTCAATTTAATAATAATCGGTAATATCGATGAGAAAAATCATATATGGGATTGGAAAAAATTAATTTCTCAAGATATGTAGGAGACACATGATATGGATAGATTCAGTGCTTTATTCTCAGATTATACGTATTCAAGAAAGGGTTTTCGCGGAAAATGTTGATAGATGATACGGGTTGCTGCAAGTGAAATTTTACTGTTGTAATCAGCTGATTTTAATGAATGTCATTGAAACAATCAACACAGACATCTATTCCAACAGTTGGTAACATTGTTAGGTGTGACGTAGACTCTCGGGTGCGCGTGCGCAGGCGCGTGCGTAAGAAAGAGTGGATAGAGATATTTTGTGAGAATCAGATATTATTTTTCTATTAGTGTTTGTTCATAATATCAGTTATTGAAATATATTGTAATAGTTGAGAGAAATCATATATGGGATTGAAAAAAATTTATTTCTCAAGAAGTGTAGGAGACACATGATATGGATAGATTCAATACTTTATTCTCAAATTAAACGTAGTTATTCAAGAAAGGGTCTTCGCGGAAAATGTTGATAGATGATACGGGTTGCTGCAAGTAAAAATTTACTGTTGTAATCAGCTGATTTTAATGAATGTCATTGGAACAATCAACACAGACATCTATTCCAACAGTTGGTAGCATTGTTAGGTGTGACGTTGACGCTCGCGTGCGCGTGCGCAGGCGCGTGCGTAAGAGATATTTTGTAAGAGTCAGATATTATTTTTCTTTTAGTGTTTTTCATGATATCTGTTATTGAAATATATTGTAATTGTGAAGAACATGAGTTTTTTGTTGGATATTAAGGAATCAGATGACGAGTAGTCAGATGATACAACAGCTGTCAACATTTTCATTGCTACATTCATCAATTTCATTATTTTGATCAATTCCTTGATATTGTATTCTATTGAATAGGCACTTTGAACAACTGATATTGATTTAATGAATAATGTTGAATTGATTTCAGTACAAGTTAAATCACAATTCCAGAGAAAATTGAATATTGTAGCTCTATACAAGGAGTCAATACATGTAGCGTGAGCTTGTGAGTAGTGCCTGAATGAATAAGAAACATGTTTTTGGAAAGCAAAAGTATAGCAGAGTGCATGAGCTCCAAAATTATTACTATAGGAACGTGGAACATGCATGTTTCTCCGAATGTACCATTGGAGCTAAGTGACTAAGACTCAAAGCAGTGATTTAGAAGGAAATCTATGAGGATCAATGTTACTACGGAGAAAATAGTCGGTCTTTCAATCTCGCAATTGAGCTCAGAAATCAGATACGCTAATTCATGGAAGGAATCAACGGAATAATTCTACTGAGAGAAATATTTAGGATAATGGGTGTAAGTGATGAAAACACAAAATTTCAACTGAAATTCTATTTCACTTTTCCACTCGATATTCTCGGTTCCACCTGGAGTAACCATCTTTTTGTATATTCGATGTACATGCATCATATCAGTCAGCATTATCAACCATATCAATTCAAAATAATAGTGAGAGTTGCAAAGGAGACAGAAAGATTGTGATTACATACAAATTGACGAGCGAAGCAAATTGTAAGGATGTAAGTATGTCGTCAAAATAAAACAGAAGGATCACATGAGTTGTAATAACTAAAACTCTAATTTGTATTCGAAAACAGTAAAGCAATGACTGAGAATATGCGAAACATGGCACAGACATGTTATCTCGCTGTGAAGTTTTGAATTTAGACTTTGTAATTCGTAGAAGAGTTGGAATCAATTTATCCGATTGATGAATACATGGAATAATATTGAGAATTGTCAATAAAAAACAGTGAAATCACGAGTAGGGAAAAATGCACAAATATAATACAGAGCACGAGGGTTTTGTGGGCTAAAAATGTACTTGGAATTTATCTTATGGAGACAGAATTTTTGCCGGAGGCGGTTCACATATCGAGCTGCGAAGCCTAGGGCTTAGGCCTGCGTAGCAGGCCAAGCGCTAGTATCATACTATTATGCTATGCGGATGATCTAGTTGTTTTGAGGAACTCCCCAGTCTTACTTCAACAAAAACTAAATCTGATTGAAGAATATTGCAAACTCAATGCACTCACTGTAAATACAACTGAAACTAAAGTGCTCCCATTTCATAGAGGTAAAGGCCCAAATACCTCATACGTATTTGAATATGAAAACAATAATTTGGAAGTAGTTACAAAATTTTGTTATTTGGGAATAGCTTTTACCACCTCAGGTGAATTTTTCGAAATGGCATCTCCAGCTGAAAACAAAGCTACTATTGCTATGAACAAAGTTAATGATATTTTAACTAAAAGTAGATCACAAAGTTGGAGTGAGAAACAAACCTTGCTAGATACAACAATTAATGCCACAGCGCTGTATGGGTCCGAAATTTGAGGATTGAGATACTGGGAGAATATCGAAAAGATTCTATTGAAATTCATTAAAATCATGCTCAAATGTCCAAGAACAACACCCGGTTACATGGCCCGTTTAGAGACAGGCACTTAGCATATTGCAGGTGAAGTTATAAAAAAAAGCTCTCAACTGGTATCACAAAATTAGCAATATGGACGATGCTAGATACCCACGTATTATACTAAATAGATTGAAAGAGCTGGATGAAACAAGCTGTAGAAATAAACTGGTTCACCCAATTGGAAACTATCATAACCAGATACCAGCTGACCGATTCGTGGAATCCAGAAACTCCTCTATCAAAGGGAACTATAACCGTTTTATTCGAGATCATCAATAACAAGCTCACCAATCAAGATCTTGATAATTTAGAAAATAGCCGTTACAACAATCATTATAAATTGATCAAATCAAATGCAGATACCAAAAACTACCTCACAGATAGAATCCCTATTGCTAAGTCTCGAATAATAGCAAATTTGAGACTTGCCGGCAAGCAAATAATTTCAATTTATTTCAATGAAATTAAATATAATTGGAAAGCAGAAGACATATGCTTAATGTGTAATCTGAACAAAGCTGGACGCTTGAAGCACTTCCTCACCTATTGTCCGTTGTACAAACCCTACAGATATATATATATATATATATATATATATATATATATATATATATATATATATATATATATATATATATATATATATATATATATATATATATATATATATATATATATATATATATATATATATATATATATATATATATATGCGCCTGATAAAACGTTTGGCTACTTATAATTCACGGATCATCATATTTGGCTACCTCGAGTACTTTTGGCTACGTAGCCAAAAATATCACACACGGAATAGCATTTTTGGCTACCGGAAAACGGCAGTTTGTAGAACTACTGTTTCATATTTTTTATATGAATTTGAGTTTGTTCCACGATTTTACTCAAGATGTCACTCTATTTGGCGTTTATAGTTATAGCTGCTCCAAATTAAGAAACAATATAACAATGGCCTTGGTCAAGCTTAAACTGTGATTCATTCGAATCTTGACAGACAGATTTAAGTTTTGCTTTTAGTCTATAGATGGAGATCCAAACTAGACGTGACTATTATTGATTATGAATATCTTTCATATTTATTTTGCTAATATGCCGGTGTACAATAAAAAAATGTTTTCAGTGAAAAAAAAGACCTTATTTTTAGGCATAGTAATAAAAATCTGAACAATATGCAATCCAATCCTATTTGTAGCTATTCTGGTGAACTTTCATCGTAAAACATTACTACTTATGAAACAATAATTGTTTATTATACAATAAAAGATCATGATAGTATTCTGGCAGCCCTTGTTCCATTATGACATGTGCCAATTATATACATTTTCGTAAACATAAAATACGTTTTAATAGTTATTCATGTATTAAGGGCATAATCAAAAGATTGTAGCACGGTGAAATGTTTAAAGCTTGATGCGAAGCGGAGAGCTTTGAATTTCCCGTGTGCTATAATCTTGATTATGTCCATGGTACATACCACCAGCATACCACTTTTTATTTTATTTTGGCCCTAGAAATCCAAAGATTCAGTGGAAATCAATGCGTTATCGTTATGTTGGCGTTTTGAATTTCAGGTATGCTTTGGTTTCTATGTATGGTATGTATGCTTGATGATTGTTGTGCTTGCTATATTGTTTGTTCATAAACAAATTATTTAATTTCTTGTCAAATCAAAATAGAAGAAATTTTAGATAAATTTGAGGCTGCACAAGGTGAATTAGTTCCACAGAAGACCAAAGACGTACAAACGAAGCAAAACGAGAAGTTTTGCGAATGGCGGCGTTTAAAAAATGTAATTATGTTGTTCAATGAAGTTGTTTGACATTGACATCATTTACGATTTAAAATTGTTTGAATAGCTGTTGCTTGACAACTTCATACATCCTGAGAGCTCTAAAAGCCTAGTTCCGCCAGCATTTTAGGGCTACAAATCATGATTATAATTTCAAAATAATATAAACATAATAATAAACGTGAAACAATATTAGTTTAGTATTATAGTTTTTATTGCACAATATATGGAGAAGTACATAATGATTTTCCGATGAGTCTGGTTCTATTTATAATTTTTTAAACATATGAGAACAATATTATCCAATAATATATAATAAATAAATAGGTATATGAGAAATGTTTTGTATTTCCTCCGAAATTTGATTTTTACAGAAATAAACATCTTGGGGCAAGGATTAGTTGGGTTAAGTCAGAACAATTTCAACTATCCGATAGGTAGAATGAAATTCATTAATAATAATACCTATCAGCATGCTTTCATATTTTTAATTGCTGAACACTTGAATATTTTTGTACGAAATCACTGAAATATTTTTCACAACCATTTAGTATCCGCTTTTCAACGACTGATGAAGAGTATTTGAACTGGATTGATAACGAAAATGATATTTGGTACATTTTTCTCATACAAGAGTTCGTAATAATCTACTGTGAAATATACTTAAAACAAACTAATATGTCCAAAAGGTTTTTGGAAGATCTCAACATTTATTTTTAATAAATATCGTGTAATCCACTCGCTGCTGGAAGCCGTAACCTGAAAATAAAAAAGATCGCTATAAAATGTAGTGAACAATATACCGGTAGGAATTCTATCTTTCAACTCAATTTCTCATGTCAATTATCTTCTTCATTACATAACAAATAATTTTAAAATTCTAGAATTGAGTTAGCGCAATTATTATCAAGTTTATACCCGATTTTATGAAAGGCAGAGGAATTTACTTTAAGAGTGAATAAAATTCACTCTATTAGATGACAGTCATAATTCTGATATCATAAGGAAGCTCAAACAGATTAGAATTTGTTAGATAAAAAAGATTTATTTTAGGAATAAATTCACCTGATCTTGTAAAAAACCGACCATAAAATGCAGCATCGAATGCACCGTATCAAACAGCCCTCAAATTATTGTATGAGATGACATTCAGAACACTATTTTGTATTTATCTTTCTTCCATTGCCTTTTACAGTGATGCTTCTTCTTGTGTTTGATAAAAGGTATTCCTCTGTGTTACTGTAATGCATTTAAACTTACTTCATTGTTAAATCTTTTTATCCATAACCTAGAAAGGAAATAGCACAGTTATTATTTGGTTTACATTAATAAAATTCTTTATTTACCTTCTTGGAGAACTGTTGTCGCTTCCTTCAGCCCGATTCATATTACTCACAGATTATATATATTACTCTTTGACTTCGGCTGACAGCCATGACCTCAAACGAATTGATGGTTATAATAGCCGCGTTTCTTTGGACTATAATTCGTAATCTATATGTTCTAGGTGATCATGACTCACAAGGACAGATAATCAAATATTTTAAATCGCAACCTGTGATTCATCAACTTAAACTTTGATGTCTCATGATATATATAGGAGGCGGGCACTCACGTGAGGTTGTGACATACTTGGTTGGAAACATCAGTTTTGGCGTTTAATCTCGATGAGAGCTCTATGTACACTATGGCACGCCGTTTTGCTATTCAATAGCAACAATTTATCCCACTCAAATTTACTCTTGGAAGATAATGGCTGGTACCACAAGCTCTGTTTTTGGCTATACTAGCAGTGTTATTTTAAGAAGCGTTTTAAGGCAATATAAATATTTCAAGCTATTTTAAAGGAGAATATTTAAACAAATTTTGTAGACATATGTGTTTTCCGTAATTTGTATCTGAAGATTATTCTCTAAAGTATTTGGGAAAATTCTAATTGCGTTAAAACACATCTTGACACATCGCTCTTAATAGCGCCAAAAACAGAGCTCGTGGTACCAGCCAATTTGATTAATTGAATTTTTATGATTGAATAAAAATTATGTACATGATGAAGATTCAGAATAGTTATCATCTTGCAAGATAATTTTGATACGTTGAATTTTTCTGATTGGATTAGAATTATGTACATAATAAAAATTTAGAATCATTATTATCTTGCAAGATAGTTTCAATGCATTGAATTTCTATGAATGAATTGAAATTATGGACATGTACAGAATTAGAAATTCTTGTCACCTTGCAAGATAATTTTGATGCAATGAATTTTTATGATTGAATTAAAATTATGTACATAATAAAAATTGGGAATTCTTATTATCTTGCAGGATAATTTCAATCCATTAAATTTTTTTGATTGAATTAAAATTATGTACATAGTGGAAATTCAGAATTATTATTATCTTGCAAGATAATTTTAATGCATTGAATCTTCATGATTGAATTAAAATTATGTACATGATGATAATTCAGCATAGAGACTATCTAGCAAAATTATACGGAATCGTTGAGTTTTTATAATTGAATTGAAATTATGTACATAATGAAAATTCGAAATCATTATTATCTTGCTAGATAATTTTAATGCATTGAATTTTTATGATTGAATTGAAATTATGTACATGATAGAAATTCAATGTTCTTATTATCTTGCAGGATAATCTCAATTTATTGAATTTTTATGATTGAATCAAATTCATGTACATGATGGCAATTCAGAATAATTATTTTCTTGCAGAATGATTTTGATACATTGAGTTTTTATGATTGTATTTAAATTATGTATCTAATGTGAATTCAGAATTCTTATTATCCTGCAGTATAATTTTAATTCATTGAATTTTTATGATTGAATTAAAATTATGCACATAATAGAAATTCAGAATTGTTATTACCTCCCAAGATAATTTCAATCAATTGAATTTCTATGATTAAATTAAAATTATGTACAAAATTTCAATTCAATTTATATTCGATCATAAAAATTAAATAAATTCAAACTAATTCGCAAGATGATAATAATTCTGAATTTCCATTATGTACATAATTTTAATTCGATCATAAAAATTCAATGAATTGAAATTAAATTGCAAAATGATAAGAATCCCGAATTTTCATTATGTACATAATTTTAATTCAATGATAGAAATCCAATGTATTATTAACTTGCAAGAAAAGAATTATTCTGAACTTCCATTATGTACATTATTTCAATTTAATCATAAAAATTCAATTAACTAAAATCACCCTGCAAGATAATAAGAATATTGAATTTCTATTATGTACATAGTTTGAATTGAATCATAAAAATTCATTGCATTAAAATTATCTTGCAAGATTATAATAATTTCGAATTTTCATTATGCACATAATTTTAATTCAATCATTAAAATTCAACGGTTCCGTATGATTTTGCTAGATAGTCTCTATGCTGAATTATCATTATGTACATGATTTTGATTCAATCATAAAAATTCTATGCATTAAAATAATCTTGCAAGATAATAATAATTCTGAATTGCCATTATGTACATAATAATAATTCAATCAAAAAAATTCAATGCATTAAAATTATCCTGCAAGATAATAAGAATTCCCAATTTTTATTATGTACATAATTTCAATTCAATCATAAAATTCAGTGCATTAAAATTATCTTGCAAGATAATAATGATTCTGAATATATATTATGTACATAATTTTAATTCAATTATAAAAATCCAATGAATCAAAATTAATCTGCAAGATAATAATAATTCTTAATTTACATTATGTACATAATTTTAATTCAATCATAAAAATTCAAGGCATCAAAAATATCTTGCAAGATAATAATATTCTGAATTTTCATTATGTACATAATTTTAATTCAATCATAAAAATTCAATAAATTAAATTATCTTGCAAGATAAAAAAAATGTATTATTTAAATTCAAGTGGAATGAATTTTTGCCATTAGATAGCAGAACGGCGTGCCATATTCAATTCAATCATAAAAATTCGATGAACTAAAATTATCCTGCAAGATGATAAAAATTTAGAATTCTCATTATATACATAATTTTAATTCAATCATATAAATTCGATGTATTAAAATTATCTTGCAAGATAATAATATTTCTGAATTTTTATCATGTACATAATTTCAATTCAATCATAAAAATTCAATGAATTAAAATTATCTTGCAAGATAATGGAAATATATAATTCAAATTCAACTGGAATAAATTGTTGCTATTGAATAACAAAACGGCGTGCCATAGTACATCCTGGTGTACATCCAAGCTATGTATAAAGTGCTCTCAGCATTTATCCTGTATTGAACATTTTAAAACCATTTCAAGTGAGGCTTGCTGCTATTACAGATTGTGCTCAATCAGTAAAGGACTAGAAAAGTAAAATAACATATTTCGGATACGTAATTTCAACTACAAAATTTAATGGTACTTGAAGGAAAAGTTCTTATTCAACTTGAATTGAGAATTTATTTGTACAGCATCTTCCCAAATGACAAATTATTCTTATATTTACTATATTTCAATATACATTTGTAACATTTCTCTCTACTTTCAGCAAACGAGTTCTATAGAACTGTTAAGGGATTCTCCATGTAAAAATTAGTAACAAATATTTTTCTGTTCCAATATCTTGAGGAGAAAGATATGCATCTCTCTATGAAGAAACAAATAGTTTTTTCAACTGATGAATGAAAACAACATTATGCTTCATATTTTCATACCCAAAATTAAAAGTGCTTCTCATTATGATATTTGCCGCATATTTAGCTAATAAATTCATCGGCTGCTCTACTAAAAAGTTGATACACCGATTGTTCAAATAGAAAATATTATAATGAATTTCAATTTATACTCCTAATTTACTTATTTTACTTATTAATGAAAACAGGATCAGTTGTGAAATTTATATTTCAGTAAATATGTTTTATTGGGTATAAGTTCTGTAATTTATTAGAAACACAACGTTTCAACAGCAAAGTGCTGCTTTTTTCAAGTGAAAAGAAATATGATATTTCTTTTCACTTGAAAAAGGCAGCACTTTGCTGTTGAAACGTTGTGTTTCTAATAAATTACAGAACTTATACCCAATAAAACATATTTATTTAAAAATGAGTTCTGAAAAGTTTTTTCCTTCATTATATTTCAGTATTTATCATTGATAGCATTTATTTATAGTATTTATCCATTCATTATAATAAAAACGAGATTTGCTATAGGATTTGGTTCTGCTTTTTATTTTAACATTTAGAAATAAGGATGATAATTATTTAAGTCAGATCAGATTTTTTTTGTATTTCTCTTCTGAAATGTGATCGAAATAAATATAGAAATATGCAGTGTTAGAATTGAATTTATCAATGTTAACAGGTACCACCGAGGTATTAAAATTTTTCGTACAAAATCACTCAACAATTTTTTCAGATTATCAAGAAAATATTACCTCTTGCATTGTTAGTTATCTATTCGGAAAACGATCATCGGATTATGTTCGAAAGGTTTGTAAGGAAGGAAAATATTATTGTAAGGAAGGAAAATATTATTTTAAAGATACAAAAAACTTCTGTGTTGTACACCTCTATCGGCCCAACAATAATGCTGAATTTTAAATCATTCAAAAAATATTATTACGAGTTTGAAAAATAGTTGAGTGATTCCTACGAAAACTTTCAATACCTTGGTGGCACCTATTAATATCCATTATTTATATTCTGACACTACATATTTCTTTATTCATTTCGATCACATTTTCCAAGGGAAATACAGAAAACAATTCGATCTGACTTGAAAAGTTATCACCCTAATACATTGTGAAAAGCAGAAGAAAGCCTTATAATAATTCTCATTTCAATTATAATAAAAAAATAATATTATATTGTGCAACAAGGGCGATAAGTTCTCGATTGCCCATTTCGTTCGTTCGCTCATTCGCTCAAGTGGGCAATTGACCACACCGAACGGTAAATCGCTTGCGTGCAAGAAGTTTAAATTATACTTGCGGACGCAAAAGGCAAAGAGCTATTTACAGCCCGGAGAAACGTGCGCAAAATAGTACTTATCCCGAAAGTAATAACAATACTATAAAATTAATGATACCGATGATGAATACTGGATCATTTAGGGATGAACATACATTTACATAAAAAATATTGGATACGAATATCTATTGATATGTTCAACTAAATTAATCTGTTCTAGTTCTGGTATATTCACATTTCTTCTTCTGATTACAGGAAAAATAATTATTTAGATATTGAACTAGCGAGAAATAATCAACTATATTCAGAAATGGGCAGGTAAGCAACTTTTAAAAGAATGCATGCTGCATTTTCTTCCATTAGGTTATGAAATACCATGTGTAATTGCTAATCTATCCCTTTTTTCTTGTTTTTCTCTCGCCAAATTCTACTGTTCCTGCTGACCGCTTGAAGTGTAGTTTAATTTTGTTCCAATCTGTAACTTGTTTTGAAATTAATTCTTGTGATATATTTATGGATAGGTCTTTGAATTATTTTTTGAAAGAACTGTAACAGATTTTGAATAATTTATCGTTCTCACAATAACTTCATCTGAGTTCTTGGCTATCAAACTAGAGTAAGCAGAAATCAAAAAGAAATATCTCCATGTCGTTATCGATGCTAACTACTGATCCTGCTACTGGAAATACTTATCTATGCACAAAATTTTTACAAAATTAATACAGCAATTGACAACTATGCTGACACGTCAATTATGTTACTTTTTTCCATAATTTGTTCTTCACTCATTCAAGTTCTGCAGTTTGAAGATGGTAAATTTTGTAAATGGATAAAAATTTATTGATTGGAACTAGTTTATTCAATTTCTACATATAAATTTAGCGATTTTTGCTGACGGTGTCTTTTTTTTCGATTCGGAACTATTTGTACTATTAATGGGTCTCGGACGGTCAGCTGACCTCTGGTGTCCAAAGATGCACGGCATTTTTAATGCAAAACTGAAATATGAATTATTCAACTGATTGCAATGATATTGAAACAGAAAAATATTTGATATTTGATACTCATATATTTACGCAAAATCTCCTAATAGTTTTAGGTAACTTGTTTGCTGAGAGTAAACAAATATCACAAATACAGGATGATGACTCGAAGGACCCACCTTAGCGTTCTAAATGCTATTTTTCAAATGATCAATTATTGGCTTCCCTAATTATTTTACATCAAAAAAGTTGAATAGTTTATTGAACAGGAAAAATTTCTGCATTTTTTGAAATTAATATTTTTGATTTTACTCCACCAGGAATCAGTAAAATCCCGGCAATGTTATTGATAATTTTCTTAAAATCAACAGTACCATGAAATAACAAAATAAAATTATGGAAAACTGATATTTTTCGAGCTCTATTTTGACCACAAAACCATTTCACTATATCTAGTTTGACAGCAGATGACGGATATAAGCAATCACTTTGAATTGGTACATTTATTTTTTATATCATGGCACTGTTGAATTTAAGAAAATTATCAATGAATATTTCCGTGATTTTACTGGTTCCTAGTAAAGTAAAATTAAAAATATTAGTGTCAGAAAATGCAGAAATTTTTTCTCCACAATAAATGATTTAACTTAATAATAAAGGAAGCCAATAATTGAACATTCCAAAAATAGCATTGAGAACGCTATAGTGCGTCTTTCAAATCACCAGTCTGTATGCATTGAACAATATAACAATGATTTGTCATTCCTGAACATGTTGTACAAATACATTCTTAATTTTTGTTAAACAAGAACTTCCACTTTATGCACCATTAAAATTTGCGGTTGAAGGTAGGTATTCTAGTCCTTTACCAATTAGGCACAATCTGAAATAGCAGTGAGCCTCACGTAGAAGGGTTCTAAGATGTACGATACAAGAAAAGTGTTAAAAAAACTTCATAAACAGCTTGAATATCCACAAAGATCATCGAAGTTGAATGTCAAAATTGACAGTTACCAACCAAGTACGTCACAGTATCACGTGAGTGCTTGCCTGCTATGACATCAACCTTCAGTTTGTGAATCAGCTGTGGCTGTGATGTGATTTTAAGTAACCGGTCATCTGTCATTATCACCATCTCATCGTTTTAATTTAAGGTAACGGCTGTTAGACTTGAGTAGCCGAAATTCAGAGAGAAATATGAATCTGTGATAGCGACAGTGGATCTGTAAGAAGGTAAACAAAGAATTTTATTCTTGCGAACCAAATAACAATTGCGTATTTTTCTTTCTAGGTTATGGATAAAAAGATTGAACAATAAAATTAGTTTAAATACATTACAGTAACACAGAGGAATACCTTTTATCAAACAAAATCTTTTAGAAGAAGAAGCAGCACTGTTAAAGGCAATGGAAGAAAAATAAATATAAGATATTGTTCTGAATGTCGTCTCATACAATAATTTAAAGGCTGTTTGATACGCTGCATTCAATACTGCATTTTAAGGCCGGTTTTATGAAAGACCAAGTGAATCTTCTTCTAATATGAATCTATTTTATCTAACAAATTCTAATCAGTTTGAGTTTCTTTATGATATCAGAAATATTGCTGTCAAATAATCGGCTGTCTACTAATAGAGTAAATTTTATTTACTCTAGAAGTAAATTACCCTGCCTTTTATAAAACCAGGCATAAACTAAGTAACAATTGCGTTAATTCAATTCTAGAATGTAAAAAGTATTTGTTATGTAATGGAAGAGATGATTGACTGATGGGAAATAAAGTTGAAAGAAAGAATATCTCTGGTATATTATTCACTACATTTCAAACCGATCTTTATCTTCAGGTTGACGCCTGCAGCAACAAGTGAATTATACGATATTTACTGAGAATAAATGTTGTTGGGATTATTTCTAAAACATTTTTGGATAAATTAGTTTGTTTGGAGTATATTTTGCAGATTATTATGAGCTTTTGTAGGGAAAAATACACTAAATATCAATCTCATTATTCACTCACTTTGAATGAAGCATATACTTCAGCTTGAACTTAGTAAACTAGTAGATTGACCGATATTTTTTCCTAAAATAGCTCTATCAGTCGTTGAACAACAAATACTATTTGATTTTGATTACCTAAATGATTTGGAAATTATGGAGCAGCAAAGATTTCAGAGCTATGATGATTTATAGATGCTGAATTAACAAATATAGCTTTGAAATATATTTTTTTCTCGATTGGAAACCTAACTTTTAGTTAAATTACATTTGAACGTAACCTTAAAATATGTTTTTAAATAAGAAATTATTTATATTTAACAATACGTAATACACAATTTTATGAGTATATTGATACTAATTCTATTGAAATATTTTCTAATAAATGTCAATAATCACAAATATTGAGTTAAAACTGTCACAAGAATTGTTCACAAATAATATCCAATTTGATACATAATTCAACTAGTAATATACATGAAAAAAGTTTTTTACTTGAAATTCCTACATTTCAATTAGTTTATATAAATAAATACCAATTATTAATTTTTTCATTGAAACTAACTGATAGAAAATATCAAGTCTAATCGTAATAAGTCTACTATACTTTTTTGTGAAAAAGCGTATATTGCATTCTAATAAAAGTATTTTTCAAGTATGACAATATTCACCATCCTTATTTTGAATAGTTCAATTAGGTTTACTGTTAAAATATTACGGAATAAAGTAGTAAATTAAGAATAAGTGAATGCGTTATTTGAATATTTTTACTAAAACATACTTATCAACTGTTTCTTCTTTTATTGGCATCCTGATTGCCATCTATATACTAAAAGTAGAAGCTTGAAGCTGAATCAATACAGAAACATACAGAAAACAAGTTTCAATGAATTGTGGCTGGTACCACGAGCTCTGTTTTTGGCGCTTTTAAGAGCGTTGTGTCAAGATGTGTTTTAACGCAATTAGAATATCCCCAAATACTTTAGAAAATAATCTTCAGATACAAATTACGGAAAACACATATGTCTACAAAATTCATTTGAATATTTTCCTTTAAAATATCTTGAAATATTTATATTGCCTTAAAACTGTTCTTAAAATAACACTGCTAGTATAGCCAAAAACAGAGCTTGTGGTACCAGCCTGTATGTTTGACCATGACCATTGGGATTCCTAAATGAGTTATTGCAAAACATAGCTGTAGCAATATTTTTGAGTCAACCGATCTATTATCAGAGCAATGTATTAGTTAGTTCTCCACTGGTCTTAATTGATCTACAATAAGTGGCTTGACGTAATTTAGTGGTGAGTATATCATAGAAGCCAAATCTTGCAACCAAATTTACATCTTTAAACAGATATCTGAGACATATTCTAATGAGGAGAAGGTTCTTTTATTGGAATCAAGTAGCTGGTTATATATATCAATGTCGAATAAAAATTTGCTCCCAATTTACTGATAGTGGAAATCCAAACTTGTTGTCTACATTACCGACTGCATTGCGCGCGGTAGCCGAAAATGAAGTAGCTGTAGATGCGTGTACGCGCATATATATATATATATATATATATATATATATATATATATATATATATATATATATATATATATATATATATATATATATATATATATATATATATATATATATATATATATATATATATATATCTAGCATCGTCCATATTGCTAGTTTTGTGATACCAGTTGAGAGCTTTTTTTATAACTTCACCTGCAATATGCTAAGTGCCTGTCTCTAAACGGGCCATGTAACCGGGTGTTGTTCTTGGACATTTGAGCATGATTTTAATGAATTTCAATAGAATCTTTTCGATATTCTCCCAGTATCTCAATCCTCAAATTTCGGACCCATACAGCGCTGTGGCATTAATTGTTGTATCTAGCAAGGTTTGTTTCTCACTCCAACTTTGTGATCTACTTTTAGTTAAAATATCATTAACTTTGTTCATAGCAATAGTAGCTTTGTTTTCAGCTGGAGATGCCATTTCGAAAAATTCACCTGAGGTGGTAAAAGCTATTCCCAAATAACAAAATTTTGTAACTACTTCCAAATTATTGTTTTCATATTCAAATACGTATGAGGTATTTGGGCCTTTACCTCTATGAAATGGGAGCACTTTAGTTTCAGTTGTATTTACAGTGAGTGCATTGAGTTTGCAATATTCTTCAATCAGATTTAGTTTTTGTTGAAGTAAGACTGGGGAGTTCCTCAAAACAACTAGATCATCCGCATAGCATAATAGTATGATATTATCATATCCATTTACATTTATTCCTATTTGTGAATTATTTATCAAAAACAATTCTAGGTCATTTATAAATAGAGCAGAGAGTATAGGGCTCAAAATTTCACCTTGAAGTACTCCTTCATCGAGGCGAAAAGGCTTACTGCCTATCTCAAAGTTATAGCGTTTTACAGAAATATCAGCTTTGCTAGATTTTGCAATATTCTTATGAACTTCACACTAATTTCAGCTTTATATAACTTATCCCATAGTATATTGTGTTCTATTGAATCAAAGCCTCTTTTTAAATCTATGAATGCAGCATAGAGTTTACCGTGTTCAAGTCTTAGCTGTAAGTATATAGCAGCAGACAATGTGAAGATATTATCAATTGGACCTCTACCTTTTCGGAAACCTGCTTGATTTTCATTAATTATGTCATTTGATTCTACCCATTCAACTAATCCATTATACAATATATGTGTGAATATTTCACATATAACATTGACAAGTGCAATGCTACGATAATTTTCAGGATTTTTACGTTTCCCTTTTTTATACACAGGGTACAGGATAATTTTTGACTATTGTACGGGGATCATTTCTGTCAAAAAAATGTTGTTAAATAGGTTCAAGATATAGTGTATCCAATTATCCGATGAGTTCTTGTGAAAATCGCAGTTGAAATCATCACCTCCCGGTGCTTTTGTCTTTTTAAAATGTAAGATGCCAATTTGAAGCTCATTCAAAGTAATTACGGAATCTAGGGTAAGATGAAGGCAGCCATAATATTGGATAGTATCTATATTTATGGTATTCCCATGCTGTAGAGAAGCATAGAAATGTTCCCACTCTGATGAAGAGATAACATTTCTCGTATATTCATTCGTAAACCCGCGAATTGTGCTCCAAAATTCAATATTATTCTTTTTAAGGCGATCATAACAAAAAAGGTGTTTCTATGGCTCCTCTTGCGGCCGTAAAAATTCACTTTTTGGTACACATCTGTCAAATTTGACTTTTTGGGACTGATCTGTCAAATACTACTTTTTTGGGACTGATCTGTCAAAAACTACTTCATAAACATTTAATATTTACCTATATGGGCTGCTTAATGAACTCTTCAAGATACAGTTTTCGCCGAAATACATATTATTTTGCTCCGTCAACCTTAATAGTTCGTGCAATTCAAGAAATTGATAAGCATTTTTCACGAATGTCACTTTGATAGAAGACAATGAAATAAAACAATTTCAACGGCAACTAAGATTTACAATTGCAATGTTTTAGAACAACATAGATAAAATCTTGTGGTTTTGAATTATTTCGTAATGATCGCCTGAAAAACGTTGTGTGCAC
This sequence comes from Dromius quadrimaculatus, assembly GCA_963989225.1. NCBI lineage: Eukaryota > Metazoa > Arthropoda > Insecta > Coleoptera > Carabidae > Dromius > Dromius quadrimaculatus. The sequence goes on along the minus strand of OZ022328.1, from coordinate 32,014,701 downwards.
CTCGGCCTACAGTTCTTTTTTGGTCTCACCTGAATTGCAGCCTCAGCTGCGCTTCGGTCGCAAACAGCAGATTCGACCAAAAAAGATAACCTTTACGGCCTTGATACACAAATAACTATTGTGTTAGATAAAGCTATTATGATACCCTCTTCATATCTTTTTTTGGAACTAATATAATTCTGACTCTCAGAGCTAATTGTAGCATGTCTCCCAAATATTCATAGCGTAGATGACATTGCTAATAGTGCTATTATCTCTAAGGTGTCGTCTACTAATTTCACACTACTTTACAAACAAGATATAATATTATATGGAACACCCACGTAGAGCTGAATTATATTCAGCTTTTTGCAAAACACTTTCTCAATTGGAGATGTAGCTATGTATAAAATTGTTTTCAAAAATTGAATATCAAATCGCTCGAGCACTCTTGTTAGTAGTATAGTTTATGCAGGATATGTTCCGCATTAGTTATCAGATAAAGTGTTGCTTATTCTGTATTTGTCACTCAATTATAGATATATACTGTCATCCTAAGAGGATTTCGATCTGTGGGAGACCAGGGGTCTTATTTCAGAGATTCATTGTTATCCTTCAAAATTTCGATCTGCGGAAGACCAGGGATCCTATGTTATTACGCAGAGACGGCTTTTCAATTTTATTTGAGACTTTTGTTGCATATATCACCTGGCGAATAAGTCAGAGCGGATTTGATATGGATATCGTTCAAGACAGTCTTTTATAGAGACAGGAATAATTCATCCTCTCAGTTTAATATCAATTTCTAGATGTATTATATCATCCAAATAAGGATTTGAAAAAACTCTGGGTGATCTATAGTTGTGAGCCACATTGATTTGAAATTTTGAACTTGAGCAAAAGTAACTGTGTTTTGACCAATGTATCTTCAAGCCGACAAAAAACTCTAATAGAAAGTCACATCAAATTGAATATCTTTCAAAATTAACATTCATTTGCTTCCTCAAAATCATTCCAAAAAATAGAATAATCTGAGGGACAATAGTCATGTAATTCGTGGGTGCTCATCGCAAAACTCCAACAGAATTCATCAGTCAAATTCATAATATTTGGAACGTTAGTAATCCTGACCCAAACCTGGAGTATTAGAAACAATTTCCAACTGAGGAACTTTCCTTGAATGAGGATATTGGACATGAAAGAGTTGTCACTTGATTTGTTTTTGCAGGGACTCATCGAAAACAAATTGAATGTTGATAATCCAATAGCTTGAAGACATCCAGGAGAAAAAAATCATCACCACATTTCAGATGAATTTCAAAAGTCATCAACCTGTATTAGAAAAGTTGATAATCTACAAATTTCAAATATTCTGGGATTTTTGAGGATTACTCCTTCTTGATTTCCGATATATTCATATGTAACAAATTTTGCATAATTATGATCATCTCAAAATTGAGATTATGTGAGACTTCTTAGATACATATGTAATTATATAAGCAATAAGAATAACATAGTAAGGAATCTGCCGTCCCAAAGTTAGAAGGCGAGAAAGGACATTCATGTGGCTATCTGGTCAAATTCACTTTCAAACTGAACGAATTAAACTATCGACTTGAATACTGAATTAGTTCTAGATCCTATTTGTCAGCATTTATATATCTCAATAGTTGGGATCTCACGATGGTCTTTTCTATTTTCTCCGGAATCCTATGTGCAAAATATGAGCGTCCAAACTGATTATATTCATATCTTTGTGTATCTATCAAGTAAACCCTAAGAAGAATACTCTTTCATATCTGAAATACCGCACTGTATCCGATCCGTTAGTCGGCCGAATGTTGGTCGACACCACACTTGTCCGTAGCTCGTCCGTTTTTAATACATTGACAGACATACCTTCAACCTCCAAAGTAGTGGAAATTCTACTCCAGATCTTATCCATGTATTCTGTACTCCTATACTCATCGTGAAGGGCTGGCAACTTCTGAACTTCTCTATCTCCACCATCGTATTTTGACATATAAGCTTTTAATTGTCAAACAAAACAGAAGAGAATCTATCGACACCGCACCGTCACCTTCAAAATATTGTATTGTTTGAACAATTGTATTTGTATACATGGTATAATTTTCTGATCGTGTGATGGCCAACCTCCGGCCGACTGACAAATCGGATACGGTGTGGTATTGTGTATTGAACGGTTGAGTATATATATATATATATATATATATATATATATATATATATATATATATATATATATATATATATATATATATATATATAAATATATATATATATATATATATATATACATATATATATATATATATATATATATATATATATATATATATATATATATATATATATATATATATATATATATATATATATATATATATCAGAAAAATATTATATTTTCCTGAATTCAAGTTGTGGAAGAGGTTTTTCAAGATTTTTTTACACGACATACTACTGCAGTATGCACGACACGTTTTGTAAATTTCTCTAACGCCCTACTCTCAACTCTTATATTTTCTTTGCGTTCATTAGGGCAATTTTAATTCTTTTTTTTTGACCAGAAGAGGATTCCACTTTCTCCTTAGTCATCCTGTTTTGTATCTTCTGTTTCTATTCTTCTAGCAGAAAATCTGTCCCTTATCTGTTTGAAGACAATCGCACATAAGTGCATAACTCAAATATATGAAACAGTGGAGGATAGTGGCTAATTATCCAATTCTCTACCATAATATGCACAAGGCTTCATATCTTGAAAATCTAAAGTGGAGTCTCGGTAATCAAGTGATATTATCACAGTCTTGTAGAATGATGTTGCCTATACTAGCACATTACTTATGCAGCATGCTTTATGAATTTTCCTTTTAAATGAACGAAATGCAGCTATTCATAAATGGATGATATGTTGACTGGATTACTATTTATGCTTTCGTGAAACATGTTCATGGTTTGCCTCCAAGATTGTGCAATTGGTATAAGCTACTGTTGGTTGAAATGAATGATTAACGAATGTCTGGGATTTTGATTGGATTAGATTTCTACATGTCCAAACATATTGGATCAGAATATCTATTGTGTTATTTGAAAGACTTAGAATGGAAACTTATCTGTTTATTATTCTATTGGAGTATCTGGACTTCCTGTACAAGCTGCAGAATAGCATGCAAATCTCTAATGGAATTAGGTTCCTGTGGGCAAGCTGGCTGCAGTGCTCTTGCTGTATCCAGAGAGCTCTGGACCTACACAACCGCATGAAATCTATGTGATTGATTGTCCGCTTGCTGTCGCTCTGAACTTATGTGACACGGCTATTCAGTACGAAATTTGACAGCAGTCAACTATAATTCTTGTCTGCGAGGGAATTACGACAGTACAACCATAAAGCCTGCCCTGCAATATTAATTTTCTAACGGAATATTTCATAGAAGTTTAAAACTTTTGTTCTTTTTTTTTCGCTGAATCAATCAATCGGTTGCATGGTATGAAATCTCTGCGTTCATGATCTTTTCTATCAATCAGTGCTTCATTATTTGGCTGTAATTGTATCACTAGGTATGTAGTAGAGGTGGTACTAACAAGTACTGTTGCCTTGGAAGATGAAGGAATTTTTTTTTAAATTCTAACATTAATCCATCAGGACAAGTGTGGTACCATCAGTGCTCGCAATTATTCATGCTTTATTCTTTACTCGATGTTTAACATTTCGTTAGTCCACAGTTTTCAATGTTCACAATATGAAAATTTCATTTGTAAGCAAGAGTTTTAATGGCTCACAAACAGAAATGATGTTTTTGCCTCATATCGTCCAGTAGAGTGTGTGAGCTACTTCAACACTGAGTATTGAAATCACAAGTCGTGTTGATCTGCCTGAGTTAGTCTATGTGGAAATTTTTTGCATAAACTATTAGCACATATTGCTTTCGCAAACACAAAAAAAAAAACAAATTTAATGGTATCAATTAGCATAAATTGAGCCAAAAATATTTTATCTATTCTTTTACACTCCTGCCTTCAGTCAGATATATTTCGTCTATAATAGATACAGAGGTTCAGTTTTTGAGTGATTAATTCTGTCAAACATATTATTATCTATTGCAGACTCAACCGTATAATTGGATATCTTGCACATCAAAAATCACGTAGTATATGATAACTGAATACAGATTCTTATTGAAATAATTAAATGAAAAATGGAAGAATCATCTAGATGATGAAAATGCATTTTTGACAGTTCATGAATGCTTGTTACTTCGGACATTTCGCAAATTACCATTTCTCACAATTACTAAACTTGAAATCAAGCAGTTCGGGCAAACTTACGGAACAGCAGCTTGCATTTAGTACTAGCTTCAAGTTGACTATTTGATAGGTACATAATTTATGCATGTACAAACTCAAAAATACCTTTTAATCTTCATCGTTTAGTTATTGACTGTGCTGTACCTTAAAATGATAATTTGATCTTTATCAAAGCTATATTGAAAAATACACCAAAAGTAAACAAATTTTCATCCAATAATAATAATTCATTCTAATAAGCTTCAAATTCGCGTCAAACATGTCATTGAATGAATCCCGGATAGATTTGACATCTGTACATAATAAAAGTGATACCCGCGGCGGAAGTTGTAACTAAATTCTTACCTACTTCAATAGATTTCAGTTGCCATATCCCTAATGTCATATATATCTATGGGCATTGTTTCACTTGAAACAAGTATTTGAATAATTTAATCTTCCACAATCACTGAGCTTGAATTTAAGCAATTTGTGCAAACCTACGAGACAGCAGCTTTCATTCAGTACCAGTTTCAAGTCTGTAAATAGTATAGTTGCTGAGAACTCAGCGTCACGCTAGCCAGCCAGACAGGCAAAGTGAATATAATAGCGCTTTTTTCCAAAAAATGCGCTAAAAAAAGATAGAAGACATTTCCATGATGACATGTGAAGCTTTTCGAGCTAATGAAGGAAGCTAATCCAGACCATAGTCACCAATTCACTTGGTTGGTGTATCGATTCGAATGTTTCTGCTTTAATCTTAATCTTAGATCAAATCATCCAAGAAATATATTACAAAGCTCATTATTTCTCTCACAGGACTTTTTTGAAATCTCTCGTCAGTATTGCTCTTCAATTCACAATGATACTCATTCTCTTGATTGTATGTTTAATTTATTGAAATATGTAAATCAAGCTTCTGAAAAAATATCTTGTGAACATTCTAAATTTATTCTGCAGTCGTATATTTGTGTCCTCATTCTGAAGAAGAATTCATGAACTTATCATCGTTATTCTCTTGTTGATTCTTTATATTTCCCTACAACGGAAGAACTCCGAGAAAACTTCCGCACACGGCACTAAGCACATAGAGCCACCAGGGATTGAACCCGGGACCTCAGTGGTGTCAGGCAACAGTTATTCTCTTGTTGATTCTTTATATTTCCCTACAATATACTATATCTAACTGCATTCACGATCAACAACCAACCTTGTATCGGAATTCACAAAATGAAACTAATAAGTATCGACTATTGTTCTTGGATCTGAATTTTTGAAACTGTGCCAATTTTGGAGATATTTGGCTATAACAGGTATGAGAATGAATGAACTCATAAGGTACTGCTCTCTTGTTACAAAAGAATTAAAGCAGTAAATCCAATAAGTCAAAGTAACGGAAACGGAAGACGTACAATGGCAGGAATTCATTAGATACTCTTAATTTAGTAAATTTCATCTGAGGAACTAAGTCATTAATAAAATATTCGAACTGAACTGGATACGGAATTGGAATACTCTCAGTTTGTATACCTGTGAAATTGCATTCCAGTTTTTTTAGTCATCATTGAGAATTTCAATTTTGTTTTGGAGTCTTCAAGATTCGATCTTTGTCTTAGTGAAATGAAAAATTTGAATAGGGCTCACTTAAATAGTTGACAGTTATTCAAAGAAGGGATAAGCTCATCTGAATTATCGATGACGGAGTTAAGCAAAATTTGACATCAATTGTGATAACTACCTCAAGTTTCAGTGACTTCCAGACAATTAAATTCTATCCTGACATCTCAATAAGAATTAGTCACGAGTGATATGCAAATTTTGGTGCAACTCTTATTCCCAATTATGATTGATTAATAAGAAACTTGGAAGGTCCCATATAGCACAATCATATATTTGTTTGTATCTGGGTATTTTCTTGTGGATAGATCAACTCATAATAGTCAGAGAACATTCACAATTGAATAAGGATATCATTTATCCAGTATAACGCATAATTCCATCCAAATCTCAACAAAAATTGATTGAAAGTGCAATCATTGGAGATAAGTTTTGAATGTTGGAAAAATCTTTCTTGATCCACTGCTGAAGCTGCAAAATTGAATAAAGAAAACTTAAGTATGTTCAATAAAAATGTTTTATTGGGTAATCAGTTCTGCTTTAAACACTGCTATGTAGAAACCTTCTGTCTGGCTACGTTACGTTGATGATGTCTTTGCTGTTTGGCCTCATGGTAGAGATGAATTGAATGTGTATTTGAATCATCTAAATATGCAACATAGGAACATTAAATCCAGTATTGAGGTTGAAGAAAATAACTGTACTTCTTTTCTAGACATTTACCTGGAGAAACAAGATAACGGTAAACTTATCCATTCTGTATATAGGAAGCCGACTCATACAAATCAATATTTACATGAGTCATTAAATCACCATCCTGCTTAAAAACTATGTACTAGCAAAACTTTATATCAGAGAGCCTCTTCATTATGTCATGCAAGTGAACTATATGATTAAATCAAATTTTTGGATGATGTTTTTTTGCAGAATGGTTATAAAGGAACACAGATCAAGAAGTCTCCATTCCTCCTGTTCAAGATCCAAATAATAAGAAAATATTTGTTACGTTGCCTTACGTAGGTGATATAACGGATTAAATTGGAAGAGTTCTACATAAATATGACATAAAAACTTTTAACACTTCCAGTTTAGAAATTCGGAGTCTTATTGGTAATGTTAGAGACAGATTTCTTCTACAGTATCCAGGTATATACAAGATTCCCTGTCAATGTGGCAAAGTATATATTTGACAAACAACGAGGATTGTAGTAACAAGATTGGAAGAGCATTCTCGTCATATAAGATTGAACCGCAGTGGCTGAGCATGCAAAAATTACATGGCATTGACTTCAAGAATACGAAGCTTCTGGCTAGAGAAAACAATTGGTTCAAGAGGCTCATAAGAGCAGCAATTGAAATGAAAAAATCATCGAATAATTTGAATTTGAATACCGGTTATGAACTAAGTCGATCATGGCTACCAATCATTTGTTCATAATTTCAAGTTATTTTCATCTACGAATTTACTTGCAAGAGTTACTTTATCTTCACCTCCTGAAAATCTGTGGATGGTCCAGTTATGCGCCAAACCAAAAAAGAGTAGAGCCAGATTGAGCTAGAACCACAAGGAGTTGACAATTTTCCCTATTCAGACCATCATTATTATCTCCTGGAGACCTGTGCATATTGAATCATCAACCACAGGCAGAGCTCAACGGTCCTAGGAGTTCATATTCCAATCCAATCTGGGTACTATTTGTACTTTCATTTTTGTTGTCTTGACAATTTTGTTTATTCATTCTCATATTTCCTAACACTTGCTGTCGAAACATTTAGTTTTGAATCAATTAGTACAAAACTGATTACTCAATGAATTAATGAGTTTTGAGAAGCTTTTTCCTTCTTCAAGTATGTTTTTTTGATTCTTCTGTGGAAAAGTCCAAGATAAATGCTTTCCCTCTAATTGATGATCAGTCCTGGATAATGACTGTGTAAGATTGGTATCATCACTCTTTGCTTGTACTATCATTAGTACTGTATTCAATCGAGTCCATTCGCTGATTTCAAATTTGATTAGTCTCAACCATCTTCAAATCATTTAATATGAACAGCAATGATGTTCAGCATTTTCATTATGAAGCATTCTTGGCTCAACACCGTTGTCATGTCACACCTAGAGTGGGAAATTTTACTCTGCAAGTTCAAGAAGTATTTGTGGAAACTTTATTATTAAAATATTGTGACATATTTGAGAGGGGTGTATTTAAGGATTCTAAATGAACTATCATGAATTATGGTGCATGGACAGTATGATACTCATGGGTTTTCTCATCGACCTCACTTCCACATACTGTGTGGAGAGATGTCTATATAGCAAAAATTATCCTGGTAAGGACAACGTCTGTCTCACATGTTGCTTGATTTTCAGGCACAATAGATTTCAGCCCCTAACGCAATAATTTTGCTCACAATTCTAATACAAAATCGAGTGTAGAATATATATACCTATTGCTAGGAGTATAAACTACGATTGGGCAGGAAACACTGCTGAAGTTGAATTTGTGAAGCTGCAGAATAGCAAACATTAGAGTTACATCAAACTCGCTGAAGAATTCATTGCGTACATCAGCAGATTTTTCAGGCGAATAACTCTAGTAAACGGTGATGTATACGAAGAACAGACCTACAGATAAGCAGACTAATCTAATCTAATCTAATCTATCATGTGTGCTCCGGTATAGGGACTTCCGTGGGTCCCTCTTCAGAGTGTTGTATAAGTGTAAGTGTGCCTAGGCTAAGTTAATGTTTGTGTCATGTGTCCAAGGTAGATCATTTTACAGTCCGAAGACTGCGCGACGATGTCATTGTAGCTCGGCTTTCGTGAGGGACTGGCACTTGCTGCGCAACTGTAGTACAGCTACTCATCCAGAGGTGCCACTGCTGTCGCTTACGCGACAGACTGACACTCACGTCCACCGGAAGTTACTTCCGAAGAAGTGTGGTGAGAGTTTGGGTGTACCTAAGGGGAAGGAAACGGAAGAACTCCGAGAAAACTTCCGCACACGGCACTAAGCACATAGAGCCACCAGGGATTGAACCCGGGACCTCAGTGGTGTCAGGCAATAGTGTTACCACTGAGCCAGGCCATGGCCCCAGCAGACTAATGAATTACCGTGCAATATATAGGTTGGCTGGCAGTGGTATCTACCGTATTTTTTGGATTTTACAACGCTATGGGAGAGACAGAATAAGAGCACGAAAATGACCAGAACTTATGAGTGACAGATAAGGACTAGGATATTCACAACATATAAAGGTCGAGCTCGTATTCAATGTGATATGTAGTTTGTTTTACGAAGCGTTACAATTCATTTGTCATGCGTAGAAGAAGAATTAGTCATACGATTGGCCGCACAAATAAAAATGGGAGGGACCAAACTATACTTAACCTTTCAGGACATCATGGGAATTTTGTTTTTACTCACGGGAATTTCAGCAGCTTTTTCTAAACTATTTATTGAGCATTCAAAATGTTGTGGTAGCATAATTTGCTCAATATCAACAATAAAGTGAATCAAATTGATCTATAAACTTTCAAATTGTTAAAGATTTGTATGATGGAATAATTTCATTGAACGTGAACAGTCAAATTATCAAACACTAATGACCCAACATGAACAGTTTACGTGGACTGGAATTGAAAGCTACTGGATAATACTGATAAATAAACTACAATGTGATTATATGTCACATATGCTGGACTCTTATATCAGTGTAAGTTAGCGCTAATGCAATGTAGCATATGAGGTCTTTCCTGTGGCTGCATTGAAACGGTGCTAACTTCAGAAATACTTGCAGTCCCGTCTCTGTTAGAGCAGCATGTGGTGTCGTGGTTTTATCTGTGTTGAACTGACTTGTGGACAGCTTTTCTAAATATAGTTTATAATAAAGATAGAGCAGTTGTGGAAGTTTTGTGGTGCATGTTGTTTTGTTACTGTCAATATTTTCTATTGTAGAGGTTTTGTAGGGCTAGCTTGTTCACGGTAATGGATGCGCTGATCCTAGTTTGATCTTCTATTCTATTTTCAACTGTTCCAACAAGTTCCACACTACATTATTGAACAAATTTCACTCGCACTATTCATGCACCTTAGCTATACCGAGTTTCCAGCAAAGTAGTGTTTTTGGAAGCAGTAAAGATGCTTGTTCAAAAAATGAATGTTCTACAATAAATGCAAGAGTCTTTGAGTCATTGTGCATCATGAACTGCATACGTAGCAGAAGCTTGAGTAATGCTTGTACCCGGCATCTTAGGAAGAAAACGATTGTAAATCTTTCTGGAAAGGGTGTCTTAAAAAGCTTGGAAACACATTAAGTGGCTTTCTTAATTTAAATGGCCGTTCAACAAAAACTCGTACGAAAGAACTTAGATGAGATATGAAATTATCTTAGCTATAAACTCAGATGTTTCCTCTGTTAATGATGAAGAGTAAGGCCTAGAGGTCATCAGAGCTCCATGTTTGGAGTATCATCAATATTTTATGGAACTTTCACGAAATATTATTGCTTGTACAAAATTCCAATGAACATGATGCTCTACATATAAGACATCACGACATTTGAGATCCAGTCAACCGTATTGACCAATAAATACAAACTTTTTACTCAGAAGAATATTATCAGCGGGTAATTATTGAAGTCATGTCTTTTTGTCGTTATCATATAAATATATCCTGGAATCTAAATGGTTTATTTGACTTTCATTCCATTTTGCTCTATTTCTCAAATCTTCTACTGTAGAACAACTTTCTGGAAGATTTATTCCACACGATGAATACTTCTCGCTGAAAGTTGAAGATTTTGAAATATGTCACGTGCTAGCAAAGACAAATATTGCAAAGAAAACATTCTTTCTAATCTCTGCAAACAACACTATTTCAAATGAAAGCAAACATAGCCCAACTGTAGGCCTTACGAATTCAAGCGACAAATTTTGAGGTCTTACCTCCAGTCGCGAATGTGCTTGAAAATATAGAGAAGAGAAATGAATGATTAACGAGGACGGACAGCGGCGTGAAGATAAAGATGAAATATGTACAAGGGACCGCATTTGCCATGCGGAATACGAAACTGCAAGGATATGGAGTTGAAAAACACCAATATTAAAATTTTTGAATCACAGGAGCACTTTGCGCAGTGTATACAGGTTCCTAGTATAGAGGCAACTTCAAAATTTGTATGACTTCTAGCAATTCCCTATTATTTGCACCAGTACTTGTGGATTGTAGCATTTGACCCCAAATACGCTCAGCATTAATTTTTGTTAGTTTTGTGAATCGTCGAAACATTTCTATATATCTCTATACTTCTAGTTTGATACCAATACTTTGTTGCTGATAAAACATGTTGTTCCAGCTTACCTCAATTCATTCATATATTGACGTTATCGCTGTACGATTCTTATTTTTTTCTCGGATATCACATGTCGGAGAGCAAGCGATATCCACGTGAAGAGATTTCGATATCTTGTTGTTTTACACGGGCATTACCACAACCAGTCAAGTGACACTGTTCTAGAATCAAAAGTTTATCGACGCTATGGAAAAATACATCCTTTTCTGATTTTATTTTCTTAATATTGAAATTGTCCTAGATAATTTTCCAATCGGTCGATAATAGAGAAACTGTCAAGTGTCGGATCTAGTTTGTGTATGGTCAACGGTCGCGCAGAATGTCAAACAACAACAAAATATACAATAAACAATATATTTACAGGACAACAGTGGATTACATTCAGACTTTATTACGGTAAGACATAAGACATAAATACAGATCATACGATCTCAACTTCTTTTAATTTCAGATGTTGTTAGCACATAACCTTATTCATCCACTTGTGAAAGATAGTAAACGGTATTGAAAGCAGCTGAACACGGATGAACGAACGGTAAGTGATGTTGTATGTTGATGCAGAGTTACTGAATTTAAAGCTTACAGGGTGCGCAAGAAGTGAATAAAATTGTGATGGACTAAAAAATGTTTGACGGCAGCAGAAGGCTCTTGGATGTGCAACAGTGACGGATTTTGGAGCCTAATTTGTCACACTTCCTCCTTACTTTCCAGAAGAAAAGTACGTGAAGAACTTTTTTTCAACATAAGCAAACGGTGAACTTTTTCAAAATAAACAAACGGTAAGACGGTAAACAGAACTAATAATCAAAATATCGATTGCAGGGGTTATGCCATTCGTATGGGTTATACCAGAAAGTATACTTGGGCATCTTGGGATTGGGCTTTCTATGCCTACGGTTCCGGCAAGGGTTCTTCATCCGCTTCCTCCTCGCTGGCGGCTCGGTAACGGTCGGTGTTGCCAGCGGAGGTGCGACGGTTGACGGCTTCCCCGGACCCGTCTGCGGTACGGTAGCGGTTGCGGCAGCCGACGTGGACGATGTTACCATAGGAGTGATCTCCACGACACCAAGTGGGGTTACTGGAGGCCGACGGACGGGAGATACGACACCTCTCGGACTGGACTTCTGCCCAACCTAGAATTGCCTACCCGGCGTTAACGGAAGAAGCGGCAGCGGATTGTCTTCCTCCGGGAGTACCGGTGACGTCGGCGGAGTCTGGAGCAGGGCCTCCAGGTCCCACAACGGTGAGCGGGGGGTGGTTGGCCGATCCGGAGTCCGAATCGGCGACGCAAGGAGTGCGTCCTCCCTCCTGGGAGTAAGGGAGAGCTTGGGGCGGCTTAGCTGTGGTGGATTCCTCTCCCGGCTCCTGATGCCACTAGCCCCTGCCCTGGGGCTGGCCTCCAATAACGGCATCATGATGGTAGGGGGCACCTGTGGCTGCGGCGGTTGAGTCGACGGCGTCTTTTCAGGCAGCGATTGCAGAGGGCTCTGCAGACGCTCGTCGGGCCAGCGGGCGGATATCCGCAGGGCCCCCAACATGGGCCTGTTCTTCAGGCAGTCATCGGATCGGTCGGCGGTCCACGGAACGGTCGGTGGTCTGAGCGAACCTCAGCGGTAACTGAGCGTTCACTTCCACGGATCGGTCGGCGGTACTTAGCGAACCTCAGCGGTATCTGAGTGTTCACTTCTACGGATCGGTCGGCGGTACTTAACGGATTGGTCGGCGGTACTTAACGGATCGGTCGGCGGTGCTGAGCGAATCCCAGCGGTATCTGGGCATTCACTTCCACGAATCGGTCGGCGGTATTCAACGGATCGGACGGCGGTGCTGAGCGGATCCCAGCGGTATCTGGGCATCCTCTTCAGCGGATCGGTCGGCGGTGCTAGGCGAACCTCAGTGGTATCTGGGCGTCCATCTCTACGGATCGGTCGGCGGTATTAAGCGGACCCCAGCGGTATCTGGGCATTCGCTTCCACGGATCGGTCGACAATGCTGAGCAAACCTCAGCGGTATCTGGGCATCCACTCCAGCGAATCGGTCGGCGGTACTGTTTGCAGTAGACGGGAGACATGGACGGAGCTCTGATAACAGATTTTATAAGAAACAAGAAAAAATTGAACAAATTCTGTTCTGAAGCGAAGCTTCTGCTTCGTCGGATGGCCGTCTCTGGATATATGACTTCTTTGCTTGCAGTCTCTTCTGATTCTTTTTGCAGTCTTCCAAAGCACGCTTCCGGAGTCAAGCCTTGTGTAGACTGGTCGGTACGGGAATGTTCCTGATCCCTTGGAGGTCATCTTCTGGAAGTTGCCTCCTCCTGATGTCATTTTACGGTCCCTGCTCGGGCACCATTTTTGTAACGATACCTTTCGCTGATGGCGTGGTTGTTACTTTTGACGTCGCTGTCGAAAACTGCTAACGGTGTGCTCGGGCGCCAATACGGTCGGTGACGCAGTTTTTCTATGACGGACGGCTGGATAGCTCAGACGGGAAGGGTTAGGGTTGTCAGAAATAATTATCAGGAGGTAGGTGTCACAATGAGATTTATTACACAAAACGATGACGATGAACATAGAACATTATTTTACAGAACACTTGCACGGAGATACTTCAGCTGACGGTGACAGAACGACGGTACATGAGACTCGACACCAGCGGTCGCAGTACGGACCCAGGCGGTCGCAGATGACGAGAAACTTTCTATGCGGGTGGAACCAACCTTGCTCCTTCGCAGTGATTCTACGTTGAGGCGGTTCGATACTGTGAAGTCACCAGGTGACTCCTCCAGCAGTGCTTCTACGTTAAATTTATCAAACGCTTCGAAATCACGAAGACTCCTTCAGCGGTGCTTCTACGTTGAACGATCAAACGCTTCGAAATCACGAAGACTTCTTCAGCGGTGCTTCTACGTTAAATAATCCAAAAAATATTCTAAGTTCAAAAACAGAAGAAATATTCTAAGTTCAAAACAGCAAAAATATTCAAAGTTCCTTTTACGGACTTAGGGAAAAAACAAAACAACTCACAAATTGTGTCGGACAGTTGTGCTAACGGACTTAGCACAAAAACTTCACTTGGAAGATGACGCTCGGTATCGGAGCTGGTAGCGTACTTGGATCGGCTGCTCAGAAGACTTGACTTACAAAGAAGTGACTTAAGTCGGCCAGAAGGCCTTATTTATACCCATATCTTAATGAAACCTTATTTAACATGTTTTCAAAATTAGATCCATATTAGCGCTAGCAAAAATATAGAGAAGAAATACAGAAAAAAGAAGAAGTAATTTTTCAAATACAAATTTCATTACAATAATACATATCTTATTACTCTCTTGTCGAATACATCCTTTTCTGGTTTTATTTTCTCAATATTAAAATAGTCCTAAATAATTTTCCAATCGGTCGATAATATAGAAACTGTCAAGTGTCGGATCTACTTTGTGTATGGTCAACGGTCGCGCAGAATGTCAAACAACAACAAAATATACAATATACAATATATTTACAGGACAACAGTGGATTACATCCAGATTTTATTACGGTAAGACATAAGACATAAATACAGATCATACGATCTCAGCTTCTTTCAATTTCAGATGTTGTTAACATATAACCTTATTCATTCACATGCGAAAGATAGTAAACGGTATAGGAAGCAGCTGAACACGGATGAACGAACGATAAGTGATGTTGTATGTTGATGCAGAGTTACTGAATTTGAAGTTTACAGGGTACGCAAGGAGTGAATAAAATTGTGGTGGACTAAAAAATGTTTGACGGCAGCAGAAGGCTCTGAGATGTGCAACAGTGACGGATTTTGGGGCCTAATTCGTCACACTCGTAAAACTACGTTATCTCGTTGCAGTGGATCGGAAAGTAACAGATTAGTCAGCAGAAGATCGTCTACTAAAGAATTGTTTGTTTTCCGACGAGGAAATAAAGTATTCACGATAATTTGTTTGTGTTTTTGTTCCATGCACATTTCCACATTATTTATTCAAAGTATCTCTTCACGATTTATCAGAGAGTGGATGCATCGGAGGCGTTGTCATTTATCGAGAGGTTACTCATTGGGATTTATAGAATCTAATAATTCGGGGGCAAATATCTTGAAGAAGATGACTCATAATTCAATTTCCAACATACTCACTGGATGTTTGCAAACTAGAAATTATAAATTATTCGTAATCAACTTAAAGATCATGTGTCTTGTGTGAAATAATACCAATTCCACGTTGAATTTCCAATTCACTTACGAACGATTAAAAATGGCATCTTGCATTTGAATATAAATCACATCAACGTTAGCGAGCCAGTGGCACATCGTTCGAATGCTCAGCTCTTTTTCTGCCCTATTCCTGCTGCTTCACCTCGCGACTTACGCTTGGTGCCATTACAACCTTTTCCCTCGATAATTGAATTTTTTACCCTTCTCAGTTATTGCATGTTTGGTTATTCTACCTCAGAAGTCTTTAAATGAATAATAGAATATATTACAAGGGAAAAATATTCAAAAAACGCAGAATGAAATCGCTCCTTACAAAGTAATTGAGAATTCTTTGCCAGTTCATTATCGAAGCAGTCAAACACTGAATTGAGCTATGTAAAGATTTCAATAGTGAAAGAATAAAAACTTCCCTTCACTTTTTATTGAAACTACTTATGTACATTTTGGTAGCAAAGCTACCATCTTTAGAGTACAATGAATCGAAGCCGAAAACAAATCATATAACTACAATACCAGAAGAATAGTCAATCAAATCTTGGGATTTGAGGTGGGCGGAGCCAGGAACTACACAGTGAGTCTTGGTGAGAACCAGTGAAATCAATGGGTGAAACCTGCTTGAAGTTATGCAATACAGATTATCTAAGGAGACAGACGTAATGCAAAACCAAAAATCTGACGTGAATGTCACGTGACTTACTTGTACATCATTTAATACATACACAAAATCATTGAATAAAGTTTTCAGTCACTCAAGGCTATAAATAATATAATTTGAATGATACTTTGACATGTGAAATGTCGATCAGAATCAAAAAATTGACAACAGATTATCATTGCCTACCTTTTAGTTTCAATTGAACTGATTGTTTTGTACGGCAAATTCTGAATGTCTGTTATACCCATTAACCGCACTTCCGGCTCAGCCGATTATTATAATAATAGAAGATAACTATTTTGATGCTACAATAAGTTCGAACACTAAATTTCAATATGGTATGGCTGATCATTCTGGATTTATGCAAAAAATTTAAAAAAAGTTCCAAGTAAAGTGCACTTTTGACTTGACCAATTCATACAAAAATAGCAGATAACCATTCTTATATAACATCAAGTTTATATACTGGATTGCAACATCCTACAGTTGATCATTCTGGATTTATTCGAAAAATTCGAGAAAAGTCTCAAGTAAAGTGCACTTCCGGTACAGACGATTGGAACAATAATACGAGGTGCACAACTAGACCCCATACCAGTCCTAAATACAAAATTTCTACATTATACGTTCAACCAGTTTTGAGATTTGCAAGTTACGCACGAATGCACGAACTCACGCACGAACGCACATACGTACCGACATCAAGCCAAAAATAATCAAAATGGATTCAGAGAGACTTGATACAAATATTTACATCAAAATTTTGATAGGTAAATTCTGTCGATTTGACAATACTTTCTTGTACTTAGTACAAGTAAGTTAAAAGGAATCAAATCCAAATACAGAGTTTCAATTCAATATTGAATTATTCAATTTCGATATCTCTCCTACAGAACCCTTCATCAAATCGCATCGATTGGTACTTTCTGTCTCCGTATGTTTTCTTAGATAATCTTTATTGCATAACTTTGATCAGGTTTTACCACTGATCTCTAATATAACACTGGATTGGATTTAGGCCGCTGAAATGCTGCCCCAATTGAGCGTCGCCATCTTGGAAAAAACTGAGGTTTTGTGTCAGATCAATACCGCGTTGTGCCGCGATACTTAAAATTTAGTGTAACAAGGCTAATTCGTGATGCAAGAGACACACTTGATAATTGTCGAGTCAGTATTCCAAATTACGTTATTGGTATTTGTATTAATAATAAACATAATATTTGCAACACTTTCAAGGTAAGATTGATATTGTCACGAATCAGCACTTGTTTAGTATATATATAGAGTAAGGCAGTTAAGTGAGGAAGTAGAAGTCAAGAAGCATTAGAATGTAGGGGAATTAAGGCGAGTGTCTTGATGTAGCATGGCTTGATAAAAACTCTCATTTTATTTTCTTACTTACTTCCCTATCATACCACTTGGAAACCTAATTCAAAGACATTTTGAAAGAAATAGCGTGTTTACACACAAATCTTATCTTACTTTTTGATACAATTACCCATTTGTTAAATAATTGTTGTAAAAGATACAACAAATTGCTGTATTTCAAATCCAGTTTTACGCGATACTGAGAATCAATTTCAAGTTTCTACTTCTGAGCCCGTGTACAGAATCTCGTGAACTTCAAATACTGCTTTTTTGAAAAAAATTTGTAGTGTATATTTTGAGTTAATTCCATAATAGTTTAAGTGAAAATTCGAATATTTTGTTAAAATTGGTCCACAGCGAGTGGCGACACTAAGTGAGAGAATTAAGAGTTAAATAGAACTCCGCCTTTGGGTTTATGACACTACCTGCTAGAAACTGGATTTTAGCAAACAATTCAGATTCACGAAATTCTTAGCTTCAAACCTAAAAATTCAATATTGAACTAGAAATTCAACAACAGCATTGTGCTATCAGAAATTTTTATTTATTCAAGAGAGAAATATTTGAATTGAGATGGTATTATGGTTCTATTTGGCTTTTTTAAATCTCACAAAGCTTTGCAACTTGAAGTTTTGTTAGGGATTATACAAATCAGTAATTAAATCATTGTTTTCGAAAATTATTCTTGTTTACAGTTATAGTAAGACAAAAAGGATTAAAGATTAAGATTTTTGAGGTATCAGGAAGTTTTCTCAGGGATTATACAAATCTGTTAATGGATTGCGGGCTATCACGTGACTTTTTGCTCCAACCAATCCCAGTTTGGGTAGCAAACGTCAAAGTGACATTTTGTAAGCATTGTTTACTCTTTGTTCGTTTGCTTGATTTTTGTGCTACTGGTATTTATAAGTGTTTTTGACGTTTTTTTTTGTGTGTATCTTGTGACTTTTGGACAAATTCTCATATTGTCACGAATATTGTGTTAGTTTTAGCTCTAAATTTTTACTTTTTAAGGTTATGTGAAGATAAGCCTCGTTGTTTGTGTATGTGCTGTGACTGCTGTATTATTTTTATTATTTTCATGTGTATTGTATTAATTCTAGCTTGAACAGCCCGTTTCTCGAAACAATTTATGTTAGTTCACAATTTTGAATCAGTTAGTTTCATCATAATTTTGATACTTCATTCATCAAAACTTTTCTTCTGCCTGTTCCACATCATCAGGAAAACTTTAGAAATAAAAATACATCTGAGTGAGTAAAAAGTCCTGGGAATTTAGTCAATATTTCTGTTTTAATTTCTTTCCTACTTTACAGTTTCGGCTGTATCTCGGCCATCTTCAGAAGCGAAAAGAACTTATATTGTGAAAAATTAAAAATGTACATTGAAATGTGATGCCGAGTTTAATAAAATAGCAGAAAAAAATTTTTTTTTTCCCATTTGTCAAATGCCACAACCTGCATCTGTGGAAGACGTTGACCAAGTCTTGACACTTGATCAACGTCTTCCACAGATGCAGGTTGTGACATTTGATAAATAGAAAAAAAAAAATTTTTCGCTATTTTATTAAACTCGACATCACATTCCAATGTACATTTTTAATTTTTCACAATATAAGTTCTTTTCGCTTCTGAAGATGGCTGAGGTACAGCTGAAACTGTGAAGTAGGAAAGAAATCAAAACAGAAATATTGACTGAATTCCCAAGACTTTTTACTCACTCAAATTCACTCATCCAGTCAGCTTCATCTATTTTATCTTATAAAAATACATGATTCTTTTAGAAAATATCCAGATGATAGACACTGAAACTAAGGGCCAAGCGTTTTACAACGAACTATGTAAACAAATAACTGTCACTTTGACGTATGCTACCCAGACTGGGATTGGCTGTAGCAAAAAAGTCACGTGATAGCCCCCTTGCTATACAGCATTGTTTTTATGAAAAGTATTATAGTTTATAGTTATGAAATTATAGAAAGAAAAAGAGGATTAGAGATTTGTTGTTCTCAGAAGAAGAGATGATCAATGTGCTTCACATAATTCATACTGTGAGGTTGGTTTGCCCTTTTGATAAGTGCTGGTGAGAGTAAATAAGTACATAATATAAATACAGATACAAATTGCACAAGTTATACTACATCTCACATTCATTGCTTTCTATTCACTGCGATCAATTTATTACTAATGATAATTAATAAATCAAATTGCATAATTGTGTGTAGTTGGAAGAAATTTCGAATCGAGACAGTCTCCTTTTTTATCCTCTTCACATTCATCGACCGTACCTTCTTCCATGTTATTGATAAAATGAATATTCATTCCACAAATATGTAGCACAGCACAAACTAATCTTCGCTTCATTCCAGTTGTCCAAATTATCCGCGTGATTATAAAATAGCATATTTTTACGGTTGTGCGAAACGTCAAATTATGCTCTTGACTTTCTTGCTCTGCGCTCAATAGTTGTCAAAATATGACAGTTGAGGATCGTAGAAAAAGTTTCATATACAATACAAGCGTTATGACATTCGGCCTACAATTTTATACTTGGCCTTATGTCATAATGCTCAATTTCACACTTTTACTGCATGAATTACTGATACTCATCTATGCTCTGATTGGTGCAATTAGAATTGAAACATTTGACACATGCATACTTTCGTTTGGAACAAATTCATTGCTCAGGTTTAATACAGGCGCGTTTCTATTGGTCGATCGGTTGCACTAGATTAAATCTACAGTTTTGAGTCAGAGATGACGTAAGTATAAATAAGCCGAGAAATGAGCTTTCACTCAGTTCATTTCGAACACTTGTTATACTATTTTCGTGTACTCTGTGTGAAAAAAGTTAAAAATTTTCCAAAAGTGATCGTGATTCTGGTGAAGTTCCGTTTTGAAGGTATTAGGTAAGTCAAATTGTTTCTATAGATGTTGAAAACTTTGAGAGTATAACATTTCTTCAATAATAATTATTCAGTAGCCAATAGTGTCATCATATCTGAAAGTATAAAATTGGTTCAATGAATTGTTCAGTAGCCAATAGCGTCTTTTTTATGTTTTGTAGATTACAAAGTTTAGAAATAAGAAGTTCTTTTGTAACACGTGCACTGAAAGTATCCTATTACTGAACTACTATCAACTTCGAAAGCTCTCAATTCTAATTCATAGAATTGTCATTAATTGGTATTTTTTTAAATTTTATAGTTATCTGTCAAGTTTACATTAGATGAAAAAAATGTACAATGAGATATGTTCGTCAAAGTGTTCGCATTTGTTGTGAACGTGAAAGCATAGAAAATGTGAAAAACAGAATATAATATCAATCAATAAAATAAGTCGTGCATGCTATTTTCCCCAGTATGAATTTCCGGGAAATGTCATTGCAATTGCAAATGAAACTTGTAAAATCAAAAATAGTATATAGTATGTACACTTTGAGCTCCAAAGTTTTTCTGACTCGATAGAAATTTGGATGTAGGTATCTAGTTGATATTAAAGATATTGTCACGTGGAATACTGAAGAAATTTGAAAAATGGTAACTCAATTTCTCGCAAATAACTTGAAACCTAAGGATTTTTACGGGATTTGTAATATTGAGAAAAATTCTTTTCTTTTGATTGCATTTTTACTTCAGCGACCTGTAATTTAATAGGGGAAGTATTGAAATAGTGTTTTTTTGACACTTCGAGATTTTGAAGAATCTTCACGTTTTAGACCCTACTGAAACCGAAAAACATAATTTTAATAGAAGTCGATCTGTTGGTCCGTGTGGAAGCACAATAACGCCGGAAACGCCTACGAATTTTCGACTGAAATTTTATATTTAAATTTTTGATCAAAAATTTAAGTTGATGTTCATAGAGAGCTATTTTTCAACCAGTGGTACTTGAACTTAATTGATGGAACTTTTCAGTTTTTTGCGTTTATTTTATAAACGGTAGTATTTATCATGAAAAATAAAATAACCAAAACTAATCTTTAAATAATTTCGCACAACATTCATCAGCAACATTTTTCTAAATTATTGGTGATTCATTTGTTATTATCGAAATTTTAATTATTATAGAAATTGTCATATTTTTTTGAGCCAGAGAAACAATGAGAATTATTATCACTCATATTTTGACATCACATGCAAGCGTTCGTCAATTGTTTTTTAAAATAAGTAATTTTGCTCTATCGTATTTGGTATCAAAATAAAGCTCTTGTGGAGATAATACTAATTCGATTAGAATTTGTTAAATGAAATAAATTTACCTTGGAAATAAATTTACTTCGTCCTTTAAAATACTGGGCATTAGCAGGTGAATAATAATCATTCATTCCCTGTCAGCAGATAATAAATGACAATAATTGTTTCCATGGCTCAGAAGCTGAGAACAGTTTTGTTATAGGATACTTTCGGTGCACGTGTTACAAAAAAAAAGATTTAATACATTCAAATTTTTAAAAGCTCTATAATGGAAATAATGACGGTCGTTCGATCGTTGTAGCAGAATATACTATTGTTTTGAAAATTCACTCCACAGCTTCAGTAGATCATCTGACATAATGAAAGATACATACATTTTATATATTTTCAAATGTTAACGCGATCTCTTTTTTTATTATTAAGTTTTGGTAACAATTTAAAGCTCTCAGGTAGATGATAAAATAAATAGACAGTGGAGTCCACTTTACCATCTTTAAATTACACTTCCGACGATCAAGTAACATAACTGTTCGCTCCAATGAATTAAAGACCCCGTAATCTAGATGAAGACTCTTCATTTTCAAAAATACTTATTTTGTAAGGATTAAAATATAACTGCCATCGGTTACCATAACAATGACTGCTGTCATTTTGACAATGGCGGCTGCCACTTTGACAATGCTAGCTGTCACTTTGACAATAACGCTGTCACTTTGACAATGACAACTGTCAAAGTGACAGCGTTATTGTCAAAGTGACAGCTGGCATTGTCAAAGTGGCAGCCGTCATTGTCAAAATAACAGCAGTCATTGTTATGGCAACCGACACTTTGAAAATTGGTACGACACTCTAAATCCATGAAACAGTGATGAAACTAACCATGAAATTTATGATCGGGGAAAAACTATGAAGGCCACAGCAGATTTTGATATTTCCATAATAGATTAATAAATGCGGATTTAAAAATTAATTGTCAAGATATCAATAACAATACTTTCTTGTCTTGTCTTGGAAAATAGAAAATACTTCTTCTCTTTCAATTTCAAGACAAGATCAAGATTATTTTCTGATTCTTGTGTAACACTAGGAATAATTGACATTTTATCTTTCAAAAGATTTATGACTTTTGAGAACGTCTCTTTTTGTCATGAAATAACCAATTGTGCGGTACGTTAAAAACCCTTGAAAGCTACGAAATACGTATTAGACAGTTAGCATTGCTCACTGCAATGACGTATATCGAGTGCTTACTACTTACTAGGGAACGCCATAACACACCTACTTTTCTTCTCCCCCCTTTACACTTGCAAGACCGGAGATGGTACAAGATTGCAAGACACTTGCCTTAAGAGCGCACCTAGCCGTCTAGTAGTAAGTTACATCTTTTATATTTGGTCTCATTTATCATTGTTAATATATCTTGTTATTTCATATCTTGTAATCTAATCTTTAATATATTTATTTGTTATACAAATTTGGCTTACTTTATATTTACGATAACCTGTACCCTTCATCCAGCAAGAACCCATTTATTCTTTGTTATATCCAAATTCAGAGTAAAATGTCAAACTTGACAGCTGACAGCGAATAAACAATCATCAGTAGTAACTCAATTTGAGAAAAAAGATTCGGATGCATATTTTGGATGTCCCAATCGTGCAAAAATTCTTGTAAGCATCACGATCAATAAGTACAGCACCGATTTCATACAATATTCAGAAACCTCGCCAAGGCTTGGCCTCCAAACTATTATTCTCAATCGGTAAACTGTACTTACTGACCTTAATACTTAAATAACTATACCGGCCCTCGATTTGAGGTGGTTTGTTGATATTACCGGCAAACTGTGGTTACTATGGTTATACTGACTTACCGCCCATGGGAAGGGCGGTAAGTAAAAAAATCACATCAAAATGTCAAACATGACAGCTGACAGTGGATGAAAAATCATTAATAGTAATTCAATTTGAAAAAAAAAGTCAGATCCATATATTGAATGGATCTTCTAATCGTGCGAAAAATTTTGTAAGCATAATATTTGGAAACCTTGTCAAGACTCGGCCTCCAAACTATTATTCTTAATCGGTAAACTGTATTTACTGAACTTAATACTTGAACAACTACTCTGCTTATTGAATAGTGACATAGAATCGTTTACCGTCAAAGTAGGTAGAATTAATCAGTATTCATATAATAGACCGTCAGATAGTCGTAGATTTGGGAGCCCTATTTTGTTTTTCTGCCTCCAAGGTTTTTGATGAGTATGTATACTTGGAGTATAATAATGCCAAAATTAAAACTGGACCGTGTGGCCGCCATAATAAAAATTAACCTTAAATTTTTATGAAAAAAAAAAACATGTTATGATCTAATTTTCTCGCTTCTGCCATGCTCACGGAATGATATTCAGGAAGCAAAGAGTCAGCGGAAAACGATAGGCAGAAGTGATCCACTTGGCTAAGGGCTTGGAATGAGGGCTCGATTGTGCAAAAAGATCATATCAATTGTTCACGTTTTTCTAATTTCTGCTGTTTTGCTATATGAGAGTTGATATCATGAATATCTTGTAGAAACGAATGGCATAAGTTCTTCGAATGACCAATTCAAGATATGCACGAAAACATTGAAATTTTGGCAAGATGTTTTCGTAAATATCTTGACTTAGTCATTCGAGAAACTTATGCCATTCGTTTCTACGAGATATTCATGATATCAACTTTCATACGGCCAAACGGCAGAAACGAGAAGAACGGGAACAATTGATACAATTTTATTACATAATCGAGCTCTCATTCCAAACCCTCGGCCAAGTGGATCACTTCGGCCTATCGTTTTCCACTGATTCTATTTTCCCTGAATTTTGTTTCGTTAGCATGGCAGAAGCGAGAAAATTGGATGGAAACTTTTTTTTATGAAAATTTAGAATAAATTTTTATTCAGTTGGCCACACGGTTCAGCTTTAATTCTGGCATTATTATGCTCCAAATATACATACCTATCAAAACTCTTGATGGCAGAAAAAATAGAATGGGGCACTCAAATCTATGATTATCTGACGGTCTATAAGCCTTATCAAGCTACGTTCAGGATTTGCATGCATACATGGGATGTAGAGCCAAATTGATACAGAAGATATGATAACCTACCATCTGCTTACTATACTAAGAGTAATTTCAGTTCATAAAAAAAGACGTGCTGATGTTGCTGACGTTTAAAATGTAAGCATCACCGTGGAATACTCCTATGAAATTTACAGATACTTATACTGAAGAATGGGGAATCTGCAAATATTAATTAGAATTCTTGGTGTGATAGATTCACAAATTTCCAGTTCTTAATTCATATCAATATTCATAACTATATTGGATATGTTACCATGGTAATCTATAGATAATTATCCTGAATAATGAATGTTACGGGCTACAAATTTGTGATGAAACTCATTTTCCCAAAAGATTAAAATACGTGAGCCTGGATCTGTGAGTTGACTAGTAGGTAGACAAATTTCCCACAGCGGTTCTATTATAATTATTACTTCCAAGAATGAAATTTTACTTGAATAGTAGTAGTCGAAATTAATATAGACTCAATTTCATTGAGTAATAGTTTTTGCAAATGAAGAGCAGTTCAGAGCAATTCTCAGAAAGCATCGGCACTTGAATTAGAACTCCAATTTCCAAATGACACAACAACATAGTTTTCCAGGTAAAGTTTGTTCAGACTGGTTTTGAAGGTTGTGACCACAAATTCTGTGACAGAAGTTCCTATTCCAAGTGTATTAGGCTGTTCTTTTTCTATGAAATATTTTATGTCTGTTTTACCATAACATGAGGAAATTTATGTCTGCTGCTTACGGCATGCAGGACGTAAAGATATAAGATATGCGTTTTTTTCTCGCTGTTGTGAATATAAATGCCCCTATTTTCTATTACTATTTCTCGCGATTTATATGCCTCCACATAATTTTATTTCATATTGAGATTTTTATTAGTAATATAAAGGATTTTACATTGTTGTTTCTGGTCCGTACACAATAGTATTCAAACTTGTTGCACTTTTTGAGAGTATTCAAAGTTCTCTGAAAGCTTACACAAGAATTTATCACTGAGATTTCCTTCTGTACAATAACTCTAGAATATTTTTTTCCTATTTTCATGGATCTGTTTGTCGAAATGTAAATTTTCACTAGACCAATTTCTGGAGCAACACATATCTAAAGAGTGCCTAAAAATAGGCGAATGAACGAAAAGATGAATATAATTTTATTATAGAGCTTTAATGGATTATATTGACTCCTGAATACATTTCAATAGTGAAAATGAAAACTGGAAATAGAGGTTACATATATTAATTCATCCTGTTTCTGTACCTTCGATTATTATTTCAGTAGTAGGATACTTTCTCTCAATAATAGTTCCAATTATGCTAGGCACAACCTTGTAAATATATTCCAGTTATGGAATAAAAAGTTTGGATGGAGCTCTGGCTGAAGCAAGTCAAATTTATAACCTGTGGATGCACATATACATAAAGCAATAACATGAAAACTACATTAGAGCATTGGTCCATATTATATTCAATTCATAGTATACATGAGCATGTGCTACTTCAATCGCAATGAAACTAACTTTGCAGCCACTTGGCAGTTGTAACAGAAACTATTTTAGAGTGATCAACAAAATTATGAAGCAAGTATTCATTTTTCTCCTCTCCTCCATTACGACGAGAATTATTTTCATATTACTTTGTAGATGTATAAATCTCATTCTTCTGTTTGTCAAAATATGTTCTTTCCCGAAAGCTCCTCTCCTCGCTCATGACCTCGCTATTCGGAAACATATGTCGCTGGAAGGCTTGAGCTCCGGGTGTTCATAATGCGTTCATCGTGAATATTTCTCTTTGCCTCCACGTGTAATCAGAAATTAAACTCTAGCACTGGTAGAAATCTGTTCCACACACAAATTTTTAAATAAATCCACAGAAAGGCGTGACTAGACATCAGTTGGGATTAGTTTGATGTAATCATCATCAAGGCTAATTTCGGGAGACGCAAACTTTCACTCAAATTGTTTCATGTTCAGGATGATCACGCTGCTTGACTAGAGGAAAGATAATATAAGATATATTCTCTACGTATCACATGGATCTCACACCACACTCCGATAAAATTTCAGGCTTTGCAACAATATTCGAAGAAAGAACTCTACTTTTAGTATTTTTCCATATCTCATTTAAATTCTCATACCAATGTTCAATCTTAGTTTACGAACCAACCTGAAGTTACAAATTGAGATATGATATCACAGGATTACTACTGTAAGATCTAATGCATCTGTTTTTAGTTGGAATTTGAGTTAAATAGTTAGAATGCATTTCCAGGAAGTGAGACTTGTTTACACTACCGGAGTTGTGTAGTATGCCCAGCGGTGGAATTAAAAACATATGCTACTTTCCCATACATTGCAAACTTATCTCTGAGAGATTTGCAGGACTAGAGGATATGCTCCTGAGGTTTCGTATATTTGTATAATTCAAATTTAATTACAAATGTTGCTATTTATTAATGTATGCTCTGACCACACATTTTCCTTTGATTCAAATTGGACTCATTTCAAGTAACAAAGCGAATTAATAAGTAGACGGGATTCTATATGCGGCTCCAGACAATCTAATTTGAATTTAATATATTTATGACCTGATGGTATTGATCGAATATTTATAACTGTGTTTCATTTGTCTTTACCGTGAACTTCATTAGTATTATACGAACGTAGTTAACTCAATCGAAGATTATATATGTTAGAATAGTTATGTTGAAAAAAAAAAAACTCCAGGAGTAGTCCTTCACGTCTTATTTTGCATTCAAAGTTGACCGGTTTCAACTGACAAGGAGAAAATTTTCAAGATCAGAGTGAAAGCAAGATATGAAACTAACTAAAACAGTGTGTACTTAACGAAATACAATGTAGTCAACATATGTCCGCGGAAATATCTATAACCAGAAAATGTCATTTTCTGAGAAAGAATTTGCTTCATTGATCTCATTCCACTTCATCAGACATTGATAAAATAAAATATTGCTTCCATTTTGAAGAGAAATGATAATAATATCGAAAAGAAATAAAATTATGACAGCAATGAAACAGTTCTTCGCGACGCCACGTGTGGCTGTCTTAGGAGCTTTTGGACATGCGGAATGATCCCCCTTCCGCACATTGTAGTGACTGTTGCAAAACAATCTCTTCTTCAATCCACGCACGGCACATGATATCAACTCGTTCTTTCTCGCAATCTGAATTCTGTAAATATTTATGAATGCTGCTGACCTCCTGGGGTGTAAATTCTATGCTACATGCAGTTGCGCGTGCCAAAGTGGCCATGGCCTTATCGCATCATCGCGACGCTCAAATCAACACTGAAACTGACGCTGGAAACCGACACTGGAAACGGGGCACTTGGCGAGTGAACCACCAATGCGCTACAAAAAAGCAAGTTTAGTATCCAAAATTATTTGTTGGTGCAACTAAAAAAACATTGGAAAACTCCACTTGCTCTTGTATTCTATTGTTGTTTCTGGTAGTGACATAATGAGACTCATTTTAAAAATGATTTGAGTGATTTCTTCTTTTCGAGAGCTGAATGAGAAATAAATGTCTCTACTGAATTTGAAAATTGAGAATAGAAAGAATTTATGTCTGGTGAAGAAAGTTATCTGAATAATGGACTTATTTACATACTCGAGTAGAATTTCAAATTCAGTTTAACGATAATTCTCTACTTGAATATTTGCAGGAGCTCTTGGCTGATACTCCATATAAATATTTATAATCAATGTTCGCACAGGTTGAAATAATATATTCAACCACTTTTCGGGCTATGCGAATATAAATCTGGACTTCAGAGAACAAATATTAACTCAAAATATGAAGGAAATAAGTACAGAATGTGTTATCAGGCGTGTAATATATCATATGTAAGCTAGAAGAATGTAGAGGATAGAATCCTGAAATCGTTAGTGAAATCGAAAGTGAACTCTTCATTTTCTTTCTATTGAAATTACCAATCATCATTCATTGAACTATTCGATAAACTATCAAACAGATGAATGCATAGCAGAGTTAAAAAGAATACAGACATTATCCAAACTTGATTAGCCCGAAAGACAGACATCATGAGTGACTCTAAAGAATAATGCTGTTAATAATGCTATTCACCTATTTGAAATTCAAAGCAAGATGGGCAGTTTTTTATTTTTGGTGTAACATAGATAGTGCATCAATATTTGAATAGTTTGTTCAAATGGCCGGAAAGTGAACAAATGAGTTAATTTCTTCTGCATTTATGGGATAAACAAACTTTTTATTTGTTTATTATTATGCAAATTGTATCAGCGCAGCAATTTGAACAGTGAAAAATGTGTTACATTTGTTTCAGTCGACAGTAAATCCGAAACGTCAGCGTTAGTGATATGATGTTTCATAAATCATAAAATAAACTACAATATTTGCTGGACATTAATATCCCGCACACAGAGGGCAGATCCTTTCCATACCAAAATTATACAAATTTATAATAATTCATATTATTTTATCTGAACACCAAAATACTCTCCATGAATTATATTAGAAATATATCATGAGAAAAAGTGTTTTATTTTGCAACATATATTGATACTGAAATAATTTGAAAAAAAATTCAGTAGCAACGATGGGTGCTTCTGACAGTGAGTCATTCCTAGAACTGGATTGGTTCTTCTAGAATGATGTTTTTGAGTATTGGATTCTGTTCGATACATTTTTTCATCATCTCGTATTCTTCGTTCCTTATGTCATACTTCTTGAGCTTATGTCCGTATTTTGCTGTCATAATTCTTGAAATACAAGTTGCAACAAAATTTTCAGGCTATATCCGTGCAGAGTATAGCAGAGATGCGTGAAACTTCGAGCATAGCAATCTAACACCACCGTGAGTCTTGGTCATGTAGCTAAGTTGGTGTGCTACGAGCATTTCTATGCACACAATCATTGTAGATGTAAATTTGTGAATGATATACGAGTACATGCAATCAATAGCTTTCGATGTGCATGGTAGTATTATAAGCGTAATATGCATGATATCTAATTTCAAGGACATCTTGTAAGCTCAAAGATTGGAATAAAAATTTTCAATCAGCTCAATAAGAGCTCATCCGAGACTCACATCAACTTACGAAAGAGAATGCTGACACAGTAAGTGAAATAATTTGTAATTTTTGATCCTTCGACACCATCTCAAATGAACGTCGTTGTATGAAGTAACACGAATGCGACAACAAAAATGGTTTGAGCATTATGTGAATGATATATATATATATATATATATATATATATATATATATATATATATATATATATATATATATATATATATATATATATATATATATATATATATATATACATATATATATACATATGTACGTAAGTATGTGAGTATGTGCGTAACTCGCAAATCTCAGAACTCGTCAAACGTTTAATGCTGAAATTTTGTACAAAAGACTGGTATAGGATCTAGGATCTTGATGTGCACCTCGCATTATGGTTGCAATCGTTTATACTGGAAGTGCATTTTAGCTGATACTTTCTTTGTATTATTCGCATAAATCTAGATTGATGAGCCGTAGAATACTAGAATTCAGTATTTGAAATTGCTGTAGCATCCAAATGATCATCTCCTATTTTCGTCCCAATCGACTAAGCCAGAAATGCACTTCATATTACAGACTTTTCGAGTTTTTCTCATAAATTTGAAATAATCAGTCGCAGAATATTGAGACTTCGTATTAAGCACTTTTATAGCATCTAGTTGTACACTTTGTATTATGATTGTGATCGGCTAAGACAAGAGTGCAGTTTATTCGAAGCATTTTCTTAACTTTCCGCATAAATCAAAAACGATTGAACGTAGAATATCAGAATACAGTATTCGAGATGATAGTACTGTCTAGATGCTCATATCCTTTTTTTCATTGAGATCGACCGAGTTGAAAGTACACTTTACTTGACGATCTTGAATTTTGCGCATAAATTCAGAACTGTTAGCTGTAGAATCCTAGAAATGAGTATTTAGGAATGTTGTGACATAAGAATGATGACATACATACATAGCAACCGACTAGCCGTGGAATGATCAGATGTTGTGTGTGATATATAATCCAATGATGTACAAATAAGTCACGTGATGTTCACGACAGATTTTTCCTATAAATTCAAATGGGATTTACGTTTTTTGTTCTCAATGAACACATTCCCCATAGATTTACATTGTTGTTGTTTTATTTTTTTCTTAATTTAGCCTATTCCACGTGGAGCTTGCTGAATACCCCAAGATTTCTTGATGAATCGAAGAGCAGATGCAACAGTGTGCAGCTAAACTATCTTGATAAAAACAAGTAGCAGTTCAAGGGAGCCAAATAGAGAGATCAGAAAGAATACGAAACAAATTCCAGGCCTTACCTCAACAGCTCCGCAGATATAGCCTTAGATGTCTCGTGTGCAGAACTTATTTATGCATCAACTGTAAGCGTTTTCCTTGTGCCTCGATTTCCAAATGAAAATCAATAATTTGGACTAATTTTTGATCTAAGGCATGCAGTGGGTATCCATGTTTCATTCGCAATAACGGAACAACATTAAGATTCATGTGAATTTCTCTGAAACAGGTGTAAGCTATCCTTGAGACACGTTACATGATCTCGTCGTGGGCAACTTTTTTATGCTCTCATCTTCATTCTTCTATCACTCATCTCCAAATTCTGGAACCAGTGATTTCTGGGGTAGCTACCTCAATAGGGCATCCAGTACGTTCAGCTTCATTTGCTCTCATATGATGACATTTCATTAAGATGTAGATTCACCATGATATTTAATACTATTGGTGCCACCTCTCTGGCTTTTTATAAATTTTTGATATCACCTGAGTGAATACTTATTCTCGAACAGAGAGAAGTGTTAATTTTCGTAAATAGTTAAACCTGATACCTCACACATCACACACACTTGAATACAATTAAATTTATCCAAAGGTTATTCTATACGAAAAGCATTGTTTATACAATTATGATCATAGTTACGGTCTTAAAATAACTCCTTGATAAATTTATCTGAGTTTGGTGAAACTGGACCTTGATATTGTAAAAATCAATGTGTCATACAATCTCTGTATCTCTCGACTAGACAAAAACTCTCTAGAATCTAACAATAGAAATAATATACATAAATTGTGGTGTTTACAACTCTAATACTCAAGCAAAATCGATTCAACATGAATTTGATATGTATTCCTGCATTTCTATAAATTTCTCGGTTCTGAATTTGGCCACAACTGCATTTATCGAAGAAACAACAGATAAAATCTGGGTACATCCACTTTAGGATAACATGAATTCATTGCATCCTCATATATTTTCAGTGGCTGAATATTCATGAGCAGGAAACATCACGAGAATTTTATTGAGGGTGAAACGATAGTTCTTGCAATAGACACAGTGAGATGGTTTTATAGTTGCTATACAATTCGCAAAACGTATTACACAACAGTAAATTTTGAGCTACTTTGATAGCAGTTTTCTCCCAATTTCAAACAAATTATGAGTCTTCTGTGTATGGTGGGAGAGAATATTGTTATCCTCGTATTTGATAGTATGTTAGTAGATTCTGATCCAATATTTCACATATAAATACGTGAACGTGCAATTTTATACCCGCTTTGAAATATGGCAAAACTGCATCAATTTATTCATCCCACTTTTAAACTACAGTTTGTAATCTTATATATATATATATATATATGAAATAAATATATATATATTTCACGGCAACTTCTAAACATGATGGCTTTGCATCGCAAAAGATTTTTGGTTCATCTTGAGCACAGTTGAATCTGATGATGCTGTTCACGTGAACCTGTGGGTCGTGATCTTCAGGAGGATTCCAAAGTCCTGATCGAGAGGTCGCGGTCGCATTTCACGTGCAAATAACAAGCAAGGGTTGTAGGTCCTACACTATAATGAAGATACATCAATTTCAGTAAGAAGGCTGTGTCAATCCATTTAGTAATCAGTTTCGTTTAGAATATCTGGATGGTTCAAAATATGAGCGAGTAATGGCACTTACAATAGCCGAACAGATTCAGCAGGGCTCATGTGTACCTTTCCCTTGAATAGCCACATATGTATTCATGTATCCAAGCCTTTATACATGTTTTTAAATAGTCAAGTTTTTGAAGCTCAACCTTCAATAAGCTCAACAAATAGTTGACCAGTATCGGTTTGCATCTTGGAGTAATCGATTAGCGCTTATCCTCCAACCGTTTCTCATATCAATTTGAGAGAAAACAACCAAATCTGATACAAAAGTGTGTATATTGCAGAATTGTTAAAGCAACATGAAATTTGAATAGTCATACTTTGACTTGATTCCTCATCTATTCTGGTTGTCATATGTATTCGACAATGCTAATGATCATTCTGCAGAGGTTGAGGAAATAACTTCTGGTCATGAAAATATGAATGATGAAGTGAAAAATTGAACATTGAATTGTATTATTCTCCAATCTATTTCATAATAGGAAGTCTCACTCAATTCTGCATTGAATATATATATATACATATATATATATATATATATATATATATATATATATATATATATATATATATATATATATATATATATATATATATATATATATATGTATATATATATATATATATATATGTATATATAAGAAAATTGTTGTTTATCGACTGTAAATATTATATGTTATGATGTTTATTGGGTAGTCAGTCTTTAATTATTCAAAAATTCTCATTTATTTCAATGACCCAAGCTTTCACCAATGATTTTTGGCTTCTTCAGGGGACTAAAGTAATGTAAACAATAAGACAGTTAAATCAAATTAACAAGTAAAAACGGATAAACTTCAACTTACAGAAAAATAGAGAATTAATAATCACAAACATTGAGAAAACTAACAACTGGACAAGAGTAGACCAACCATAAAAAACCATAAAAAACCATAAAAAACCATCAAAAACTCTTGAAAAATCAATAAATAAAAAAGGATGGAGGAATAAAATAACTGACTATGATAAAAATATATGTAGTGGATATGCTGACTGTTAGATGATATGAAGAAAATGAAATTTGGGAGTTCAGTCAAGAGTTTTATTTTAATCTACTCTAGAGTAGATTAAAATAAAACTCTTGACTGAACTCCCAAATTTCATTTTTTTCATAAAAATATATATTCTTCGCAAAACATGTGTAGAATTTGATAGATAAATGAATGAATAATCAACAAATGAATAAATTCTTTGAAATTGAAAAAATAAATAAACAAGGAGTGTCATGAATATGAACACTTGATTATATTCGAATAATATGAACTTAAATTTTGGGTATCTGTTTTTTTATTAAGAGTGTTGCTATGGAAATTTACATGATACATTTCAAGAAATAGACGTTTGACATAATTATCACTCCTGTCAAGAATTTCAACATTATCAAAATCTGGATGATGCTTGGATTTGCTAGTATGAATTGATAATGCATAACAGTTGACTTTTCTAGGATAGTAATCCTAGAAAAGTCAACTGTTGTTCTTAATGTTGTTCCGTTATTGCGAATGAAACATGGATACCCACTGCATGCCTTAGATCAAAAATTAGTCCAAATTATTGATTTTCATTTGGAAATCGAGGCACAAGGAAAACGCTTACAGTTGATGCATAAATAAGTTCTGCACACGAGACATCTAAGGCTATATCTGCGGAGCTGTTGAGGTAAGGCCTGGAATTTGTTTCGTATTCTTTCCGATCTCTCTATTTGGCTCCCTTGAACTGCTACTTGTTTTTCTCAAGATAGTTTAGCTGCACACTGTTGCATCTGCTCTTCGATTCATCAAGAAATCTTGGGGTATTCAGCAAGCTCCACGTGGAATAGGCTAAATTAAGAAAAAAATAAAACAACAACAATGTAAATCTATGAGGAATGTGTTCATTGAGAACAAAAAACGTAAATCCCATTTGAATTTATAGGAAAAATCTGTCGTGAACATCACGTGACTTACTTGTACATCATTGGATTATATATCACACACAACATCTGATCATTCCACGGCTAGTCGGTTGCTATGTATGTATGTCATCATTCTTATGTCACAACATTCCTAAATACTCATTTCTAGGATTCTACAGCTAACAGTTCTGAATTTATGCGCAAAATTCAAGATCGTCAAGTAAAGTGTACTTTCAACTCGGTCGATCTCAATGAAAAAAAGGATATGAGCATCTAGACAGTACTATCATCTCGAATACTGTATTCTGATATTCTACGTTCAATCGTTTTTGATTTATGCGGAAAGTTAAGAAAATGCTTCGAATAAACTGCACTCTTGTCTTAGCCGATCACAATCATAATACAAAGTGTACAACTAGATGCTATAAAAGTGCTTAATACGAAGTCTCAATATTCTGCGACTGATTATTTCAAATTTATGAGAAAAACTCGAAAAGTCTGTAATATGAAGTGCATTTCTGGCTTAGTCGATTGGGACGAAAATAGGAGATGATCATTTGGATGCTACAGCAATTTCAAATACTGAATTCTAGTATTCTACGGCTCATCAATCTAGATTTATGCGAATAATACAAAGAAAGTATCAGCTAAAATGCACTTCCAGTATAAACGATTGCAACCATAATGCGAGGTGCACATCAAGATCCTAGATCCTATACCAGTCTTTTGTACAAAATTTCAGCATTAAACGTTTGACGAGTTCTGAGATTTGCGAGTTACGCACATACTCACATACTTACGTACATATGTACGTACGTATGTACGTACATACGTACCGACATCAAGCCAAAAATAGTCAAAATGGATTCAGGGATGCTCAAAACATATATATCCATCAAAATTTCGATATGTGAATTCTGTCAGTTTCACAATATTTCCTTGTACTTTTAGACCGTGAGATAGTGTTAGATTTCAGGGCCTCATTTTGTTTTCCATGCCTTCAAAAGGATTGATAAGTATGTATATTTGGAGTTCCAAATTTGTATGAAAAAGCATGTTCTGATCCAATTCTGTCGCTTTTGTCATGCTTACTAAATTTAATTTAGGGAAAAACTTTTTGACACGTAAAATGTCAAACAAAATTGAAAAATGACAACAGATTATCATCGTCTACTCTATCATTTCAATTAAACTGATTGTTTTATACCGCAAATTCTGAATGTCTGTTATATCCATGAACTGCACTTCTGGCTTGGCCGATTGATACAAAAATAATGCTACAATAAGTTCAAACACTGAATTTCAATATGCTATAGCAGATTTATGGAAAAATTGGAGAAAAATTGGAGAAAAATTTTGAGTGAAGTGCACTTCTGGCTTGGCCGATTCATGCAAAAATAGCAGATGAACATTCTGATACAACATTGAGTTGAAATGCTGAATTTCAATACTCTACGGTTGATCATTCCGGATTTATTAGAAAAACTCGCAAAAAGTTTCAAGTAAAGTGCACTTACGGTATAGACGATAGGAACCATAATGCGAGCTGCACAGCTTGACTCTGTACCAGTCCTTAATACAAAATTTCAGCATTATACGTTCAACCAGTTTTGAGATTTTCGAGTTACGCACGCACGAACGAACGGACATACGTACCGACATCAAGTCAAAAATAGTCAAAATGGATTCGCGGATGCTCGATACGGATATTTCAATCAAAATCTCGATGGGTGAATTTTGTCGGTTTCAAAAATACTTTCTTGTACTTATTACAAGTAAGTAAAAAAGGCAAAAATTTTGTCTATGTATTTGTTTCGCATCAAAATGTATCATGATTCTACCAAAATAAACTTTTCTGTCTGACATTGAAGTAAGTGAATTGTCAGAGTCGAAAATATCACTAAGAATCAGCTGATTACTGTACAATTGTACAAACTAAAGTTTTAGAACAATGGAGTCAATGGAACTTATCATTTGGTATACTGTACGTAGGAACAATCCCTTTCCACCATCACTACTCGCTCGAACTTCGTTCAAGCTCAGTAAAATTTCAAATACTGGTATGATGAATAGGAATCCTGGTTACTGCAGAATATTCCTATCAGAAAGTTCGTGAAGTAATGTAGTAATATTGAATTCAGTTTATTTCAATAGGAAAGTCAGATTTGACGGTGGAAACTGGTATTCAAATTGCTTTAGAAATGAACAAACTTTTAATGGTATGCTACTTTGAATAAATTGTATTCAAAACGTTTTTGTGGTCTTTGCACTGTTATGAATCTGATTTTGCTCTTCATTATTTCTAAAGCCACTATTTATCGATGTACCTATTCATTTCAGGGTATGCTGTTCAATAGATTCTATCACATGGTGACGTTAGGAATAACAAAATATGCATAGTGTTCAAAATGCCTGGAAACAATTGCAAAATTGTGTTGAGCATTATGTATGAGCTGTTTCTACGAGGAGACTTGAAACTTCGAACAACAATGCAAGTATTCTCACAACATCTTGATAATGCACAAATTTGATACCTGATGTATATGTTGGAGTTATTACAACGCCGATTGTTATTATTATGCTAATATCCAGCAAATTGTTCTCTAAACAGAGGATTTTGTCAGGGAAATAGATAATAATTGAGCAAGAATTATTCTGTACAACTATCAACCTTATCATTGAAGGTTTGTATGAATCATGTTAAAACAACTCAATTTCGTTAGGGATGTAACAAAAATCTCATTTCTACAGAATTAGTTCAAGTTAAATCAGTCACACAAATATAGGTACACATATTTACAATTTTGTACAAGACTTTGTGAACGTCATGGTACGAAATGTCTTATTGTTTACATCAAAATATGTTCGAATATTTCCAAGAAAACATGCGCAAAAATCATAATTATGAATTAATTTTCATGTCTCCTATTTAGAACAGTTTGGTTCTGTTGATCAGAAAAAGTCCATAAAATATTCACTCATTCAGTTACTACATGTGAAATAATTTTGTGCACTCAATATAGTGAATCAAATAAAAGTTATTGTCGTAGTATCGAACTGAGCAATTACAGAGCTGTCTCCGACAGAGTTAATAAATTTCGTATTGATTTGAAGTTAGTTCTTTCTTAGATATTATCTTTGGAGTGTTTTTGTATGGTGGTGGTCAGTTGGCGAGTAGAGAAATACGGTCAAATAAAGAGTAGAAATAAATCTAGCTGACAAATCCAATTGTCGGATTCATGTGCTAGCTCAAACTCAAAGTGGGTGTTATTTCTCCAGGGACATACGGTCTGCCAAATATAATCAATAAAACTATACTTTGTCAGATTTAGGAGGTGAAAGAGTGGAAGTGGAGAAGCGATGAAAACATAAACCAGTAGAAGACAGGATCTCGTCCAAAGGACTTAGTTCGCGAAAGCTTTTTTGACTGTTGATGAGATTTGGTAATAATTAGATTGTGGCCAGGATTGTCACGAAGAATAAACTACTTCCTCTAATTCCTAAGTTATTACTGATTAATTAATTGATAAAATATCTTTTTTTGTGTATCACATTTATGAAAATTAGAACAACCAGATCAACTTCTTGCATTCACAGTAACCAAGGCCAGGTCTTGGGAACATGAAGCTGTTAAATTGTATATTTGATCGTGTTAGTTACTCGAAAATATATTGAGCACTTCTGTTACTTTTATATGTTATATCATGATAGGAAAAGCTTCGAATTAGGATACAGATTACTGAATAACTAAGACTGAAGCCCCCCGCACACGAGACAATTTTCTATGCAATTTTGTTCACTTAATTTGCAGCAAGTTTTCTTACGCACTGGGTCGCTGTGAACTGCACTTAGTGTGACACTTATTTTTGCATCACACGATGCAAGCTCCGCCACTCATTCTGACTCTAGAACGTAGACTTGGTGGACTTGTTCATCACAAATATGGATGTGGCCGAAAATACTAGTAAATAAACTTGTATCAAATTTTTGTTTTCCACTGTCTGGAATTCTATTGAAAATAATCTGGGAGTCAGGGAATTTCCATTTGATTTTTTTGTATGTACCCTGAGCTAGGGTACGTTAGCATATTCTAATTTCCACTAGCCATAATTTTCACTTATTTTTATCTCAAAATACCACAGAACACAATGCACTAATGAGGCACAGCATGCTGATGCGATAGATAACTCAGTGATATAGTCACATGATTTCGTCGTCTGCTTTGATTGGTTGTGGACAGCAGCCAGTGGCGCAGCAAGTGCGAAAAATAGCACCGAATCTATCTTGTAAAACAAGTCTCGTGGTAAGTCTAGTACCCCGCAGCGCATCAAATTTCTTGCATCGGAGTAAGCGTGGCAGCCAGCGCAGCTCCAAGTGAACAAAATTGCTTGAAAAATTGCATCGTGTACGGCGAGCTTCAAATCAGACTTGTAATATGGATGAAAACCACTGGACGAGATATTATTCCAGCAAACCGATTCAAAGCAATACCAACACATTTTCCGTCTGTAGCAGCATGCTGAATAATGCATTTCAATCGACCGCCGTTGTTTTATGCCATGTTCGGACTATACAATAACATTGCTGTTCAGTACTTGGTGATAGAAGCACTCTTCTTGGCTCCATTACAAAAATATTCTACTCAAGAGGACCAGGAAGCGCGACATATGTTGTCCAATGACAGGATTTGTAAATGCCACGAATTTGTTCTTCTAAATGGAAGACCAAAGTGGATGAGATTTTTATAGAACTTTACAAACAGGACATTCAGCTTTGAGGGTGTTGAATGTTGAATTGATTGCAACAATCTTTTATGTGGAGAAATTTGGACTTCTCATCCATTTTAAATGATACTTATTTGAGAATAAATTTCATTCGTTTCTTCACCATCCTGAAACCGACAAATCAGTCTTCATTATGCTGACGATGTATAATAACTACAGGTTTCTAAGATCCAGTGTCTGGAAATGATCGTAAATTAAAGTAGACCCACAACAAACTCAACATCGCATATAATATTTATGTGGTTTGCTTCCTAAACCAGTTTTGAAGTGAGGCAGTTTTATACTTTCCTGTTGTGAGATTTTATTTTGTCGTATGAGTTACCAGTGGCGTGAATAGGGTCCGCAAAAACCCGCAAAGCGTGGGGGGAACAGTTGACGGGGCACCTACAACACAATTTGCCACAAAACTATAATATGCAAATATTTTTGAATTCTTAAGGCCAAAAACATTTCTAACATTATCAGAAAAAGAACTCCAAATGTCGGCAATAGAATTACGAAAACATTATAGCGATGATTCATCGGAAAATTTTCCGATGCAATTAATTAATGCGGTATATTAAAAAAAAAATCACATTAATGCCAATACAACTATTCAGGAAATGACAGATATGATTTTAATCAAATATTCACTCATCGAAAGTGATTTTTGTGAGGTCTGCACTGCTTTATTACTATTTTTAAGCATTCTTGTCACTGTGGCTACAGCAGAAAGATCTTCCAGGAAATAAAAAATTATTAAATTCTATCTTAAAAACGGCATGAATCAAGATAGATTAAGTGATTTTGCTCTTTTGGCAATAGAACATCATGCAGCAGATAATTCAAATTCAGATTTTGCAAATAAAAAAGCTCGAATAACTGATATTTAATTCAATTTTATATAAAATATGTGAATTATGTTTTTTATTGTTAATTTTTCACCTTGAGAATCATAAAAAAGATTGCATTTATGACTGTTTTCTTGCATCTAATCATTGAATTTTCGAAAGCTTATTGAGACTTAGATTTTGTTTTGCGGGAGGGGCACTAAATCCTAGTTACGCCACTGTGAGTTACAGGAACCAAAGTTTGAGATAGATTTTCCAACTATTGAGTTTGGAATATTTCTATCAAAACTTTGATATTTTGTCAGGCAAAATCACTTTTGAAAGTTGCAAACTATCAAGTATCAAAGTATTTGAGTTGTAATATGAAAATAGATATGACCACGAGGAGAAATGATTGAATTGTTCTATAAACCCAAGGGAGCAATCTCACCTAGCACATATTAAAAAGATCCATTGAATATATCAGAAATCTGCTGCACTGTACAGTAAATTCAATTGCAAAGTAAATATTTGTCGGATAATTTTGGGCAAATATACATTTTCGTAATAGCAGAGACGAATTTTGCACGAATATAACTGTGAAATTTCATGTGGTAGTACCAGAAAGAGTTTTTAGCGCCTTTCTAGTAAAAAAAAGCGCTATTATATTCACTTTGACTGGCTGGCTGGCTGGGTGGCTGGCGTGGCGCTGGGCTCTCAGCAACTATACTACTTACAGACTTGGAACTGGTACTAAATAAAAGCTGCTGTTCCGTAGGTTTGCACAAATAGCTTTCATTCAAGCTCAGTGATTGTGGAAGACTCAATTATTCAATTACTTGTTTCAGGCGAAACAGTGCTTATAGATATATATGACATTAGGGATATGGCAACTAGTTTATTCAAGTGGATGAAAATTTAGTTACAACTTTAGCCGTACATGTCACTACTATTATGTACAGTTGTCAATTCTGTCCGAGATTCATTCAATGACATGTTTGACGCGAATTTGAAGCTTATTAGAATGAATTATTATCATTGGATGAAAATTTGTTACCTTTTGGTGTATTTTGTTGTCTGTGAATCGAGCAGTCAGCTTAATAATTTTAAGATCCAGCATAAGCCGTAGTTTGCAATATTTGGCTCACCAGAAAATACCAATACAAGAAAGTGAAATTGAATTACACTTACCTATTTTCAATGAGGCTAAGAAGTTTGAATGCAGCAATTGTAGAATATTTATTAAAAAAATGTTTATTCTAGATTAAAGTTGATATAGCTCTCTTAATATTAATTCAAAGCTTGATTATGTAAGCTGGGATTATGTCATTGATTACGTTAGTGATAATAATTGTTTGTGCTACTCGTACCGAATATTTTATATTCTGATCCTGGGACAAATGAACTATTTATCTATCTATCTGAAAAAGTAACTCGTTGAAATTTTAGATAACCTATTTGTGACCGTTATGAATGGAAGTCGATAGAATGGATAGGAGAGCTTCCGTCAGCTTTGATACATATTATTTTCAGATGAGGCTATCGTGCAAGTTCATAGCCAATTCACGATGAGACCTCAAACGGTCCATATACTACTTCAGTAATAGTTTTTCATTCTCAAGTGAGCTCGTAGCATAGTGTCATTTCCCTCATCAAATAAACAATTGCAGTGTTAAATAAATATGTTTTATTGGGTATAAGTTCTGTAATTTATTAGAAGCACAACGCTTCAACAGCAAAATGCTGCCTTTTTCTAATAAATTACAGAACGTTGTGTTTCTAATAAATTACAGAACTTATACCCAATAAAACATATTTATTTAAAAATGAGTTCTGAAAAGTTTTTTCCTTCATTAATTGCAGTGTTCTTTTCCTAAAGTAATTTTTTTTCCATATGACTTTGATAAAGATTATATTATTATTTTAAGGTACAACACATGACCTCCCGTCGGTCAATCACTAAACAATGAAGATAAAAAGCAATTTTTGAGTTTGTTTATGCATAAATTATGTACCTATCAAATAGTCAACTTGAAACCAGTACTAAATGGAAACTGCTGTTTCGTCAGTTTGTCCAAACTGCTTGATTTCAAGCTCAGTTATTGTGGGAGATGATAATTTGTGAAATATCTGAAGTAACAAGCATTCAAGAGCTGTCAAAAATGCGCTCTCATCATCTAGATGATTCTTCAATTTTTTCTATATTATACAGTGTAGAGTGTAACTTCTTTCTAGCAACTATACCTTATCAGTTATCAGTCGTAGCTCAAACAGACTTAGTATATTTTTTATCCAAACATAGAGTATCAAATTAAAAGTGTGTTCAGAGATCTTACACACAAAAAAATCGGTTTCCTTGCATAAGAATTGTAATTAATGTCCGACTAGTTCATTATTGTTGTCACAATAACATTGTTTTCAGGGTAGTTACGTAACAAATAATACCTGAGGACATTATATTTCAAAATATTGCCCTCGGGCATTATTTTGAAAAATAACAAACAAGTTGCCTATTTACAGCAAGTAACTAGAGTAATTTCTCTGACAGAAATCACAATGACAGGACATATATTGCTAAAAATTTTGATTGAAATACAACAAAAGTCGGACATCAAACATTGGAGGCACCACGGTCAACGTACACACTTCGGGCCAGAGGCCCTCGGAAAGTACACTGTTGACCTCAGGCATTATTGTCCTTTTAACGCCCTTGATACCTTAATTACTATAAAAATTCCTTATATCCCTACAATACTAGAATAGATCAAAACTCAAATACAGTTCGAGAGTTTCAAGGGTACTCTTCAAAACTTCAGACATCAAAGCGGTGTGAATAGCTTACGCATGCTTTCACGCGCTATTGAAAGCTGTTTTTGGACGAAGAATGTTGCGTGAGTGAGCGTAGAATGACCCTTACGTACTGCGAGAAATAAAAAAGAACTTAATGAGCTGTCCACTCATCTATCTTATTGATTTGTTATAAATCAATAGTTACTGACGGCAGTGAAAACGCAAAATACTTTTTTTCCTGTAGATTAGATTCAGAAGAGGTTTGGCTAGAGCTTCGATTTTTTAAACGGCAATTTGTAGAGATTGAGTGACAAAATCTGTGGAACGGGAAGAAATTATTGAGGACTATAATAGTCCGTGAGACAGGGTGCACTCACTTGAAGTTTTGGAGTGGCTTCATTGTGATGAGACCGACAGCTTTTACATTTGCCAAAATTCTTGATTTGAGAGCGTTTTTAGCGAGGACTAATCGAACACGTCAATTTCTTGAAGCCTTGTGGAGCTATTACCGTCATATTGATGTTCACACTAACCGAAAGATTTTTTGATTATAAAATGAAAAATAATATTGTCCGACATTAATATTGCGGACCAGTGGAGAGTCCGACAAGCCGCACTTGTCAAAAGTACGTTGGTATGAAAACGGATTACCGCTAGTCTGAGACTTTGAGGACTTGTTGAATTATTTTTTTTCTAACACTAAAAACGTATCAGGATTATAACAGTTCCTTCATCAATGACCGCTTATCTCTATGTTTTTTATTTTCCATCCAAATAGTGCCTAGAAAATTACTGTATACATGTCCGACAATTTAAGTGCGGCAATACTTCAGAAAATCAG
The DNA here is from genome assembly GCA_963989225.1 of Dromius quadrimaculatus. Lineage (NCBI taxonomy): Eukaryota > Metazoa > Arthropoda > Insecta > Coleoptera > Carabidae > Dromius > Dromius quadrimaculatus. The sequence continues at coordinate 31,970,727 of OZ022328.1, read as the reverse complement.
AAATATGTTGTATGAATGCGGCTGCGTTCGAAGACATATCCATATATGAAATGCATATCAAGTCTATATGATCATTGATTATGGATAGTTGAAAAAGACTTGTCCACCAATATATTAATACTATTTTGGAGTCAGATATGTGATATAAAGTCAGTATACCGTGATGATCACCTCAACTAAAATCCAAATTCACCTTCAACTGTGATATCTATATATTAATACGTCAAGAGCAAACTTCCGACCTATTTTTAAGCATATTGCATGCATGGAGGAGTGTGAGATTTAGCATACTCAAAATTTATATGGAAAAGATGTGCAGAAAGCGGAAATTATATACAGGTGTTCCATTTGATTCTATATATTAATACGTAAAGAGGAAGCTTTGCATCCCGTTCAAGCATATTGCTCGCACAAAGAAATTTGATATTTGGCATACTTGAAGTTTATATGATCGAGTGCAGAAAGCTGAAAATACATACAGGCGTCCCATTTTAATTTTACGACATGAAGAGAAAACATTGTACCGCGCACACGAAGTGATGTAAAAATTGGCTTAGTTGAAGTCTGTGTCGAGAATGTGAGATATGGCATATCTGAAGTATATTTGGAGTTATATGCACCGAATGGGAGAATGACTGAAGAAAAATTTCAGAGATTTCTCTTCCTTTCCTATAGTCGGAGGAGAAAGTCACTTTGAAATCTTGAATGGGAACCACCAATCCTAATTTCAAATTCAAATGGAGCATTGAATACCAATTTTATTCTACTAGAAACCCCTGAAAATGGAAGATTGAAGTGGGTAACTTTTCAATTTAGCGACATAATGATATATTTCTTTTTCTATTTTCTACTCTATTTTTTTTCAATTATTTTGTTGATGAACTATTTATTACTAACTAATAAACAACGTCCATTACTTATTTCTTGATATTAATTACGTCAAAAACCGAGTTATATATGTGCGAGCGTTTTCTTGTCGGTCTGACGATAAGAACCAATATTTCTGTCGGACAATATGTTTTTTGAACAGATAATATGTTTTCAAATCATGGCTGTTTTGGTCTGACAAGCAGTCATTGATTAAGGAACTGCTATAATCCTGACACGTTTTCAGTGTCGGACTGAAAAAACGTCCCGGACAAAATTACCAAATCTTAGAAAAAAAATTATTGAACACGTCCTTGAAGTCTCAGACTAGCGGTAATCCGTTTTCATACCAACGTACTTTTGACAAGTGCGGCTTGTCGGACTCACCACTGGCCCCAATATTCATGTCGGACAATATTATTTTTCATTTCATGATCAAAAAATCTTTCGATTAGTGTAAACATCAATATGACGGTAATACATTTTCAAGACTTCATGAAATTGACATGTTCAATTAGCTCTTGCTGAACAACGCCCCCAAATCGAGAATCTCGTCAAATGTGAAAGCAGTCGGACTCATCACAATGAAGTCACTTACGAAGTTTCAAGTGAGCGGTAATCAACGATAAATTCAAGTCCTGTCTCACAGACTATAAGCTAGTAATGAATAATTCATCAACAATATAATTTGTATGCAAAGTATAGTTGGATGAAGAAAAACTAATAAAATGATTTTTCGTTTTTTAAATTCCATTCTCAATCAGAATCATCGGAATATACTGAAAGACTTGCTTGAAGTTGAAAAGTTGAAAATTGCTTCAAAAAACATACGTTTTTATTTTGGATTTCAAAATAAAAACGTATGTTTTTTGGAGCAATTTTCAACTTTTCAACTTATTAACCTTTACATACTACCATGGAGAAATTTATTCAAAATACTTGCTTGAAGTTTCATTTATCCTGTCGCTTTCATCATTCTCTATCACATGCTTATGTTGATAACTCAACTTCGAGAATTTGATTACTTACAGCAGTACCGCAATTTTGAAAACAAAAATGAGAAATATATGGTTTGGGTACCTAATTTCATAATGATTAATATTTCGATATTCTTGATCAGTGTTTTACGAAACGTGATTTCAGTTCCTCTTCCGGTACTGTGGCGCTAGTAATTGCCCTAAAGGGGACAATAACGAAGGGGGCAGTATCTATCTAACTAACTGGAGCTGTGGAGTGAGATTAGAATGATGAACTTGCAACTGAATTCCCATACATCGTTTTTCTCATCTATATACAAGTCTTGATTTATTCACAACTTTTTCATCACTTGTTTTACAAAATTCGAAGAATTTTAAATTGTTATTCTAGTACTATTATAACACCTAATATGTGATTGAACGACTACAACACATTAGAGAATTTATGCAAGCTCTCTCTAATAATATGATAACGCTAACGTGAAAAACAAATCACTTTGAGCAAATTTACTGAATGATGTTAGAATAAAATTTAGCAAACACACAAGAAGTTCAATGAAATACCGAACACCATCAACGTAACAATAAACCTTATTATTGATTTCAGTACACATATGTACAAAAATTCATTTTTGACATAAACGTAACGTATTATTAACAGTGGCTTGCAAACACTCTCTATTGATATTAAGATGTATTTGACTGAAAAATTCTCTTCCAAATTGACGAATGTTAATTTACAATTGACTCAAAATGTAACTCAAATTATCAAGCAAAACCTTGCGAACAATGATCTTCATATTAGCAATAAATAAATCATGATATGCATTTCATATATGTATGCCTATGAACAAAGCCGCATTCCTACTTCATATTTTTCCTTTTTGTGGAGTATTTTTTTGTGGAGTGTTTCCCTTTTAACATTGTCGGACATGTATACAGTAATGTGTTAGACTCTATTTGAATAGGAAATGAAAAAAATTGTGATAAGCGGTCATCGACAGAGGGGATGTTGTAATCCTGACACGTTTTCAGTGTCGGACTGAGAAAACGTCCCGCAAAATTTGTCGGACAAAAGAACTGAATATTAGAAGGAAAAGAATTCAACACGTCCTCGAAATATCAAACTAGCGGTAATAAGTTTTCATACCAACGTACTAATGTGACACGTGTCGTGTGGCTTGTCGGACTCATTGCTAGCCCCAATATTCATGTCGGACAATAATTTTTTTTTTTTTTATAAATAAAAAATCTTTTAATTAGTGTGAAGATCAATATGACAGTAATACTTTTACAAGGCTTCATGAAATTGATGTGTTTCATTAGCCATTGCTGAATGTTCGCTAGCTCAGATTACAAATTGAAATACACACGATGAAAGTAGAAGTGATATTATTATTCGGAGTTAAATATATACATCAAACATTCACAATGATTGACACTAGTTACTTCTCTGGTGAACTGACAAAAAGCCCCTTCCTTTGTTCAAGTCAGCCCTTAGATACGGTCAGTAGCTTGGTGGGGGTAGATGATTAAACATAATCCACTATGGTACATAACACTGAAAAACGTAAAAAATGTAAAAGCTATCGGACTTATCACAATGAAGCGATCCACAAAATTTTAAGTGAGCGGTAAAATCAACGGAAAACTTGAGCTCTGTCTCACGGACTTTTGATATTGATATTAATATTCACGCTTTGTGCATGAGCCTCGTAGCATAATATATTTGATGCGGAACTGTATTTTGATGAAGTGCTTATTTAACAAGAAGAATTACCTTAGATAATGTGAATTGTCATTTATTTCTTGAGTATCAAGACAAAATACCATTGCAGACTCACTGTGCTCGGAGATAATTCGAAGAGGTATTTGGTAGACCAGAGGCAAATCTCATTCACAAAGTCTTATTCTTGTGAGTATATATGAAATGTTTACAAAGTTAAAATATTATTTTTTGCCAGAAATCAAGGACCGTCAAGTAAAATAAGTAATTGAAGTTACTATTGCACATTGAAGGGTCGACAAGTGACATTTGATTATACTCATCACTTATTACATAAGCTCGGTATTACTGGCATAAATCCGGGGAAATTATTTGTGACAAAAGTTTATATTTTTTGCAACAGTGGATCATTGATCAATCATAGAATACATAAATATATTATTTTTACTGTGTGCGAAAGATTGCGGCAAGATTTTCCTTTATTCAAGATAAAAATCGCATACAAGAATTTCCTTGAACATTCAAGGACTCAGTCCATTAATTGAAATGGATTTTGTTGGAAATCACAGTATTTGCTCAGCTGAATCGCAAATCCAGTAATATCCACGCTTCATGGAGATTCAACAACTGTTTTGGATGCTCTTTGCAAAGGGTAAATATATACTTCTACAAGAAATAAATTGTGTGCTTGTATTATGATGATGAAGCATACGGATTTCACTTAATCTTGTACAATCGCAGTCCAAAGTTGTTCACAAAGGAATATATTATCAAATATGAATAACAATATGACGTCACTGTAAAGCGTACTTTTGTTTCAGGAACTCTGACCGCAAGTTCACTTGAAATGCACAAAAAGAAAACAATATAACAATATTGTTTCATTGTTCACAATTTAGTCCGCTTCAGGGATTACCTATATCGTTTCCAGACAAAAATACTTTTTGTCAGTATATATATATATATATATATATATATATATATATATATATATATATATATATATATATATATATATATATATATATATATATATATATATATATATATATATATATATATATATATTCTCACTTTTCCACTTAATCACAATATATACACATTTACAAAACTGTGATCATATTTCTAGCATTTTCCAAATTACTCTAAGGTTTACGTGAAATGGTTGCAAAAATCTCAGCTCTATAAATGGGCCATTTAATATCTTCAAGTTTTCAGTGCTGCAATGATTATTTCAAGCTTGAAGCATGGGATACTTGAAACAAACCCCTTCAAACTCTCAACTGTCTTTATTTTATTTTGAATCTTTCCAGCAAGATTCGGAATAAATTTCGTTTATGAATGCAGTTGTTTTGAATAATGGCATAAAAATATGCGCAGCAGCTTGAAGTGACGCTGCATTACTAAATAAAGTAATGGAACAACTTGGTCTTATTGAGCTTATTTTTATTTCAAATTGCTCCAAATTCTAATTAATTACGATAAAAATTTTAAAAACTCGTTACGATAGCATTACAAATAAAAGATTAAAGAAAACGGAGATTGGAGTCGAATTGCATCATTCTGTTTTGGTTTTTTGTGCTGTAATAGGATAATATTTCTTGCATTTGTTTGCATTTTGAGATTGATTCTTGCGGAATTAAATTGTAGATTCTACAGATCTTTCAGAACACAGCTTATTATGTAATCTTGGTTGGCAAAATATTTTTCCTGTGAGGAAAATACTATATCTGCCAATTTTGGTATTAAAAAGTGCAATCAAACTCCCTGTTAACTGAAATTCAACTTTGACACAAAGCTACATATAAATTGAGTTAATACCATTTTAAATGCAGAATTAGTTCGATATAAATTTTTCTTGCTTGATTAGCGAAACAAAATCACCATAACTTTGGTCAGCTGTAGCAAATGTGTCGCATCTGGCTTTAAGTTCAGGTCAAATTTCATATTTCCTACGGTAAAACAAAATTATTCGTTTACGTAAAGTTTTCCAGTTTCATTTGCTAAAAAAATATAAGTTACAATCAAATCCCATAATTTCATTCTAATAGTAATTATATTCTCTCAGAAATTGTTTCTACATTCCAATAAACGGAATTTTCAAACTTTTTTTCAATAATCTGCCCACTTATCAAGTTGCTGGTGGAAAGTTTGCAAGAAAATACTAGTAAAAGGAGGAAGTATATTTTTCTTACTTGCTTGAATTGGACACATAAATTTACAGTTCACACTGAAAACTATTCATCTAATTATATCCGTTCGATTTAAAAAGATTCACATACCTCTTCTCGTCATTGTTTATAGTAACGAAACAGATTTTTTTCTACAAAACAATTTGAGCAGCCTAAATAATAGTTTCCGACACAAAATAGAATAGTAAAATACACAAAGTGCATTTCGAAAATCCTGTTTAGCTCAAAACCACACGCGAATACAGTCCACAACATGATTTCTCACTTATTATTGTTGAAAAATTAGCTGGATTCACATCAAACGTTCACCACACTGTTTCAACCACAATGAAATAGCACAAAAGGCTTTTCAATTGTAATTTTTGGTGAAAAACCATGAATTCTATTGAAACACGTACTCGATATGGAACTACACTAACAACTAGTGCAACTAACAGATATACGTTCATACTGATATTGTAACGAGATCGCTGGATTCAACTTGTTCAATTAGGATGATCAAGTATTGATGTAGAACCCGAAATTTATCAAGGCGCTATTCTTCGATAAATTGCTCCACATTACAGCTTTAAGTAAATTCATATTCAGATTTCACGGGAAACTGGTGATTCGCCTCAGTTTTTGGAGAATTGTTAAAAATAAGGGTCGAAATCATCAGTTATTTTGTTTTTGTAAATAATAACAAGCATCAAATTTATTTGTACTTCAACAAATTTTTCTTGTTCCGAATGTTGTTCCACGTATGCCAAAATAATGTCACATCCAATATCCAATCCAGTCGCTAACTTATTTTGTCTCTATAATTCTCCTTATTTTCTACACTTTATATATTATTTTGCTGTTTCTTATTTACGGTATGTTCAGACTCCAGCGTTCTGAGGCCCTTAGAACGGAATTTTTCATCTCCAGACACAGCACGTATTTGACAGGTGCTATTTGTGAATTATTGGAAGCTCTGAGCTACATTTGCTACCGTAATCAATTCAACGATGAGACTCTGTCGGTATGTAACGGATCGTACATTATACAGGGGCTAGCACCCCAGTAAATATGAATAGAACTGAATAAGGAATAGGGTCAAATGTTGCACAATTTCAATCCATTTTGTACGAAAATAATTAATTCTCACATTCTAAGGCAATATTTATCAATTCTTGATTGCATTATTGAGGCCAGCGCGAAACTTTCTTTGCGTGAGTTTCTTTTTTGACTACTGATTTTGAAATAATTGGACATGATAAAGTATAATTCTGCGAATCGTTGGAAGCATATGATAAGAATTTGCTATGGTCACACGTACATCTTCATCTATGAAATTATGGTCAGTCTTATTGCTGTTTCATACATGAGCTCAGAGCATCCAGCCAATTATTTGCATATATTAAAGTGACAGCTGTTATTGTCAAAGTGATCAGATGACAAATATGTGCTAAAATAACGTTATAAAATGCTCGTTATGTCAAATATTGGTATATAAATCGTTGAATAGCATTAAAATGCTAGTAGCTAATAGAAAAATCAATATACAACAAAATAGAAGAGCATCATTGTCCAGTGTAATGTACAATGTGATGTAGTGAAAGATACAATCTTGTCGCAAGGTCAATAATAATATACTCATAAGCATTGCCTCATGATGTACTTATTATTTACTCTAACCATTCATGAATGATATTATGGATTTTAATATCTTGAAAGAAAAGTTATTGTGAGTAGGAACTTCTAGATGAGCATGCTTCTTATTATACTCTGTTACAGTCTTTCAGAAGTTGGGATTGCAGTAATAACAGCATGTCAACATTCTAAAAGTGAAATACAAAAATCTGACGTGGACATCCCGTGACTTAATTGTACAGTATTGGATATATATAATCAAACACAACATCTCATCATTCCACGGCTAGTCGGTTGCTATGGAAACAGTGAGTCATCATTCTTATGCTACAACATTCCTAAATACTGATTTCCAGGATTCTACGGCTAACAGTTCTGCGCAAAATTCCATGATCGTCAAGTATACTGCACTTTCAACTCGGTCGATCCCAAGGAAAATAGGATATGAGCATCTAGACAGTACTATCATCTCGAATACTGTATTCCAATATTCTTCGTTCAAACGTTTTGGATTTATGCGGAAAATTGGAAAATGTTTCAAGTGAACTGCACTTCCGGCTTAGCCGATCACAATCATAATGCAAGGTGTACAACTAGATGCTATAAAAGTGCCTAATACGAAATCTCAATATTCTGCGACCGATTATTCTAAATTCATGGGAAAAATTCGGAAAGTCTGTAATATGAAGTGCACTTCCGGCTTAGTCGATTGGGATGGAAATAGGAGATGATCATTTTGATGCTACAGCAATTTCAAATACTCAATTCCAGTATCCTACGGCTAATCATTCTAGATTTATGCGGAGAATTCAAAAGAAGTATCAGGTTAAGTGCACTTCCAGTACAGACGATTGCAACCATATTGGGAAGTGCACATCAAGATCCTAGATCCTATACCAGTTTTTTATACAAAATTTCAGCATTATACGTTTGACGAATTCTGAGATTTGCGAGTTTCGCACATATACACATACATACGTGCCGACATCAAGCCAAAAATAGTCAAAATGGATTCAGGGATGCTTAGAACAGATATTTTCATCAAAATCTCGATAGATGAATTTTGTTGGTTTCACAATACTTCCTTGTACAAGGAGGTGAAAAGGAGAGTAGAGTAAAGTGAGTTGAGAAATATGAGATTGCAGAGTATTACAATAGACTGTGTAGTCGAGTCCTTCAGACTGGAACTAAGAAGCGAAATCAATCCGCTTTTCCTTTTTCGCATAAATTCATGAAAAGTGAATATTAAGCTGTTGATCTATCATCAATATCACGAGCATTCTAGTAAATTTATCTAGAGAACAACTTTGCTTATGATTTCAATAGAATTTTGTGTTTGTTATCGTGATTCTACATTCTGCTCTCCATTAGTGAATTTAGTTGAGCGAATTATTATTCCGGAATAGACAGTGTATCTAATGCACTATTCCAATCATAATATTTATTTTAGAGATTGAAAATCAGTCTTTCAAGGTACTTCAAAATAGTCAACCAAAAACGAATATTGACTCAGAACAAAATATCATAATATGAAGCATGTCTCTTTGAAAGACAGTCGGATATTGCGGTAAAGATTGAAAAAGCCCCATTGCAAACTCAAATTTAGTTATAGAGAAGCAAAAAGAAAAATTCAAAAAATTAGCAGACTGTGCCTTGATGGATTCGCCAGGAGTTTTTGCACAGGATGTATTCCAATGTACTAGTATCTTGATTTATATATAAATGTGAATGCTGTACAAATGGAAATCGAATAATAAAAGGACCATGAAGAATGCTATGATGAATGTGTTCATAGAGACAGTAAAAATGAATTAATTGAGAATGTAAGGCTAGTTGATATTGTGAAGCTTCTGAAAAGATTATTCGTTGAAGAGACACAAGACAAACGGCTGCGTGAACTGTATGTTAGTTGAGTAGTAGTTGTTTGGCTGCAAGTTCTAAGGAAGCTAGAGGAGTAAAGTAGCTTGTATACATAAAAACGTGACTTAGGCGCAATTATGATTCAAAGCGAGTGCGAAGCTTGTACTAACCTGAATTGAAGCATGATGTGACTTTTATGCATATATTTCTATTGAAAAATAGCTCCTTTTGAATCAGAAGATCCCAAAACAGAAGAGAAAAATAATCAGCGACTGATAAGCTCGTTCAAATTTAGTTTTGCATTCCCATGTTTATGGTTTCGTTGATCTTTAGAGTGATGCACGAATCGACACAAAATTGAATTGCAGATTCTGTGGAAGCGCCTTATTCCTGCTGGAAATGGAAAATAGCAGGAACTACGATTGAAGCGTAAATACTTTCTGTACGCTTTTGTACTCCAATTTGCTTGCGGGGATAAATTCCAAAACAATAACGAAATCTAAAATTGCCTCGCCAAATTTTGCTGCAAAGTTTAATAGTAACAAAAACTGATATAATATAAGAACAGTCAATTCTCGGGTCGACTTCCATTATATCCAAATCAAATTGGAGTTTTATAAGTCCAATCTTAATTTTTCTCCTCAGTCTGTCAATATTTCACTATTGATGGTTGTATTCCTGATTTAACCAATTTGCTCTTCAGAATATGGAGAAATAAATATTTGATCGATTGTGATCCATCCCAAATGAATAAGTTGAATATGCATTTGAATTTTCAGTTTCCCGCAATTTTTTGCGGTGGCAGTGTATGTATAGTTTGTGACACTAACAAATGCATTTTCTAGCGTTGCATTCCATTTATTTGTAGTAACTACTGTATTAGTGTTACATCGATAAAGATGACCCCAAATATGAATGTTGTCGATGTCAGCTTGTTCCGTGATCGATGTGAAAATGCTGTGAGCTGAAGCCTTCTTCATCATATATTTTGAAGACATGAGATAAAAAATAATTTTTCATCTTCACATCAGATAATTCAATAAGTCATGGACTCATCAATGTATAAAAAATTGGATCAGTTTTCTCAAAAGTAATTTCAACGAATTAAATGGGTCCATCTTTTTGTTAATACATTGCTTTTTCGTATTCTAAGTTTTGGTGTATCTAATAGGGTCTAAGCAAAAGAAGAATGAAAACTGATTGAGTTATTCATGAACGGAAACTACATCATAAAATATTTTGTGTCTCATTATAGTTGAGGTCACAATTGCAGTTGAATGTAGTTATCCAAGTGTTTCTATTCAATCGTATCAAATGAGTTCGCAATAGATTCAAAATTATAGATACTAGCAATTATTAGATTATTATCCGTCATATCATCAAAGCATTGGACAATCCAACGAACTTCTTTGGGCTTCTTTGTCAGATTAATTTTCTATATTCTGTTGCAAAACTTGATCGCGAGCAATACATGAACGTCTATTCCATCCTTAACATGGAAGAGTTCTAACAGAGAAACATGAAGTGATGAGCCTATCTGAAGGAAAAATTGTATTATTGTGAGCATGAAAATTATGTACAAGTAGTATGGTTGATCTTGAATCGATCTACAGGTCTATGTTGATTGTTTTTCTTGTTTACAGCGATTACCAATGCAAGCATATTGACTTCTGTGGTGCAATTATCTAACTAACTGTAACACTACAAAACCGCTCTTGTTTTTGTTGTCAAATACATTTATTCAAATAAAGCATCAAATTTGATGCAAATTTATCATTATTTAGAGTTCTATGGCGTTAAAAAAGTTCAAAAATGAAACCATTAGTATGTTACAAGACAACATATTCGCAAAACCAATAGTCCTCGTGTTTATACATTCAAATCTGTTCATCTTAAAATTCAGGAGCACATAAAACGGCTGAGGTAACTTCGCTGCTCCTTTCACGTCGATCCTTCACAACGTGTGTAGAAAAATGATCTCTAGATTTGTGGTAACGAGTTGATGAGGCGTGCATAACATCGTTCTGGTGACAAACACATCGGCAGGAGTTCTTTTATATATCCAATTTAGAGGCGTTCCCACAGAAATACTTGAGATTCAAAGGCCTTTAGCTTAAATTGCTCAGAAAAGGCAATGATTTAGAAGCTAGGGATCTTGGGAACGGACAAGTAGCTGAACTTTACTCGAGTAAGGTAAAAATATGAATGAAATTCGAAATAAATACTGAAAGAGGACATAAAATCTGGAAAAAGAATAGAGTAGATCATGATAATTCATTTAGAGGTACCTCTTTTCTAATGAATTTTTCGACTGATGACGCGCAGATCATGACAACTAGCTATTGTATTTTTGTTCTGTATTGTTTGACATTACATCATAGAAAGACTCAGCCTGGCACAATCCATACAAATCATTCAGCTGTATTACAAAAATCGGTGTTTAACGAGAAATGTGTTCCGTGTACTTGGAGCTACATATGGTCCACATACCGAACGCCCAATTTGCTATACCATCGAAAAGTCCGAAGCCTAATTTTTATTATTAGATAATACACGACCCAATAGGCCACGTTCAGCACAAGGTGAACCAAATATAGCGGCAGTAGCTGAGAGTAGCAGGCTAGAACGTAACTGTCGATGACTGCCTGAAATTGGAGCCAGTGATCTCAAGGATATTTGGTACCAACAAAACGGCGCTACTTGCCACATAGCTTGTAAAACTATAGCTTTGTTGCGAGAACAATTCGATGAACAGTTAATTTTACTACTCGGACCTGTGGATTGGCCGCTTAGATTGTGTGATTTGTAGTCCAAAGTATACATGAATGAGCCAATCACGATCAAAGAATTGGGAGCCAGCTCCACTTGCGTTATTCGCCGAATACCACTTGAAATATTCGGACACATAATCAAAAATTGGAACTTCAGAATGGACCATGTTAGCAGTAGTTGAGGCCAAGATTTGGAAGGAATAATCTCAAAAAAATAAATGTAGAGATTGACTTTTCAGTATGATAATGAAGGAAACCCGATAAAATTGATTTGTCTATAATTTTTTCATTTTGAAGAAAGTACCTCCAATTGAATCACCCATTTCATCAAGCATATCCTATTGAGATCTTGAGTTCTACAAGAGCGATAAGAATGATTGCATGAGAATTGAGTAATCCATCCCAAATAAGTAGGTAGGATACCTTGCGTATTACATTTACTCTTTTTTATGCGTGAGAAACCTTTATTTTACATTGAATAATTAATTCATAAGGAAGCGAACGCACGGTTGAGCGTCTTTTCTGAATAAGAATTATTTATACAATGACGTATTGTAAATTGAAACCGAAGCAACTATTTCTAAGCCAAACATTTTTTGAACAACCTTTGAAACATTGTTATGTTTGTACTGCAGTCGGATATCTTCATTTTTAATTAGCTTCACGTAATCAAGATCATGTTCTATTTAGTTACTAATACAGATCAGTGGTACCAATAGTACTTGAAAAATATAAGCGTCCTCCATTCGAAAATATTTTTCACACTCAAGTCTATGGAGCTCAAAATCAAAATAACAAATTCGCCATTTTCAACCCGTATATCACACATAGAAGAAAAAATATTTTATTGTTGACAAGCCACTCGAAAGCCATCAGATTTCCTGAATTTTGGCATAAACCCATAGAAACTCCGAAAACTAGCCCAATATTTCCATATCTTGATAAAAAGTGGAACAATGTTTTATTTCATTCGAGGAACATTTTCCACAGAGTCAGACCAATAAATTCAATTCCCCTAGGCAGTAACATTATCCAGTATACTTGGCAAAATGCATGTTGGCATTGAGAACAAATTAAATGAACATTCTACTCATAATTCTAAGAGCAAATATGTGAATATTCCAGTTCCAATTCATAAGAATATTTTGCGTGATAAGTATCATAGAAAAAAAACATACAATGAAAGCTAGTCATTCGAACATGCCAATATATATCAGTAGGAGCGATAATGCTTCTTTCATTATGCATGGGGACTTTCGTCACGGCGATATATCAGAAAGCTTTGATCACATCGCATATACCCTGAGGTAAACTATTAATAAACTAGTTTGAGATTTGAAACTCAAGTGGGAAACATGGTTCAAAATTTTGATTGAGCATTTTCAGAGAGGCTCTGTTTTTAAACGGATATTAGAAAGTCAAATAGATGTTTTCATGCTTTTCCTCTTACTCAAGTCTTGAGCAGAACGACTTTATTAGGAGAAGGCAAATATTGGTGTTAGATTTTGCTGTCATTAAAAATTATCGGGAATCACATCACAGCTTGAGCCCTCTAATCGCTGAATTCATCTATTCTTACTGAGAATGTCGAATTCACTAGCTTTGTAACGATATAAAAAACATTCTCTAAATCTCCCTCCATATGTAAGCAGCAGCAGAAAAGGCCAGTTTACTTGTACGGAAGATGATGTAATTCACAATCAAGTCCTAATGTACACAACTGAATATTTTCTCTCTGGAATTGGTAGGGGCTTTTTTCTAATAAAAAAACTATAAAATTCTTAATCACATTGTTCTCTAATTTTGATCATCCCCAGACTACCGGAGAGACTACAGAGAGAGGAAATAAGAACGTAAAACAAACATACAACAAAAGATTTGTTTGGTCATTTGAACTAAAATCGGCATGGTTTTTCAAAGACTTCTTAATCTCTAAGTTTTCCAGTAAATCAAGAATCTTGCCATTTTTGCGTATGAGTAAAATTTCAAAGTTTTTGATGATATCAAAATCGTGTCCGCTTTCAATTAAATGATCAGCAAAGCTTGATTCGCTGTTTTGAAATTTTACTGCGCGCGCATGCTCTTTGAATCTCGTTGTAAATTTCCGACCAGTCTTGCCAATGTAGAGACATTCACACGTGTCGCTGTAACAAGGCTAAGTCATCATAACATATAAAATGCGTAATCAGTATTCTAAATTAACCAATTTGTATTTGTATTAATAGTAAACATTATAATTGCAACACTTGCAAGATGACACAATATGCTATGCCGACTCAGCGCTTGTTTAGTATATATATAGAGTAATATAAGTAGGGAAGGGCAGTTAAGTAGAACATAGAGTACGAGAGGTCAAAGAACATTAAAGCTCCACCCGCACCTAGCCTTCTTTAAGTAAGTTACATCTTTTATATTTGGTCTCATTTATCATTGTTAATATATCTTGTTATTTCATATCTTGTTATTTAATCTTTAATATATTTATTTGTTATACAAATTTGACATACTTTATATTTACAATAACCTTTACCCTCCATCCAGCATTCTTTGTTATATCCAATTTAGGGTGTAACAGATGGTGGCAGCGGTTTAGGGAAATTCATGCTGGACTTGAGTGACTAGTATATCTGGCTCACTCGCAGAGAATAAGGTATATTGTAGATATCGAAATTTCTTATTTTCTTAACAAAAATGCCGGGAAACGCACCTGGTGGAACATCGTCCAATCCAAGCTCTAGTAATGTTTCAGATTTGCAGAAAACTTTGAAAACTGAGCTAGAGTCATTCTTCAAAAGCAACAAGGGTCGAAATTCCATAAATCCTGTGAGTGCAGCAGCCATCGAAACATTTAATGGGGAAAATGCAGCAGAATACTTTCAGCGAGTCCAAATAAGAGCAGATATCGAAAACTGGGAAGAAGAAGATGCAACTAATCTACTTCGAACAAAATTGTCTGGGGAGGCCCTCCAATTTTATGTATCAACACCGAAGTTACACGCGAAAAAATTGAAGTTACAGGACTTTATTAACTCATTCCTATCTCGATTTACCAAACGAAGAATTGCCGGCAAAGTTCACAACGAGCTAGCAAATTGTCAACAAAATGGAAACGAAAGCGTGAGAAAATTCGCTAGCAGATTGAATGAGCTTAAAATGGAACTCATAAAAGAAGAAAAAATGGACAGCAATTTCGCTACACAATTATGCATCTACCAATTCAAATCCGGCCTTCGACCAGAAATACGAAGATACATAAGGACATTTTTGGATATGAATGAAGAGCTAACCTTGGAGGATGCCATAGCAATTGCCGAACGCGAAGAAGCGGAGTTGGTGCGGGAGCGATTTACATCATTGGAAATAGGAGCAGTAGAACGAACTACAGATGCAGTGCAAAGGGACACTACCAAGGTAAGATGTTTCGAATGTGGGAAACTTGGTCATTTCAGAAGAAACTGCCATCAGCGAGCAAGGGCGTCCTGCCGACGATGCGGGAAGTACGGTCACATCGCAATTGGGTGCAGAGAAAGAGTTGCGGAAGATAGCTATAACAGATATAGACGGCGAGACAGAGGCGGAAATTATAATAAAAGGGAGGTCAATACGCAGTCACATCCAAGAGCACATTTAAACTAGAAATTCCTCCTGCGAAAGCCCCGTCTCAGCAGGATCCAGTAAATAGGAGCACCCATAAATCACTTGTCATTAATCAAATCAGCAAAAATGCAGTATATGAGGAAATTCCAAATTATGTCTTTGCACAATTGAACGATGGAAATTTTTTTAAATTCTTGATTGAGACAGGATCAGCTGTGTCTCTAGTTAAACAAAATTGAATAAAGGGGCACAGAACAGAACCAGGGCACATAGGAACACTGACATCTATTTCAGGCTGCGAGTTAGAAAATCTGGGAGTAACAAATTTAAAAATTAATTCTCAAAATTCAGCTATTTTTTACAATTTTGTGGTCTGTTCTGATAAACTAAATTTAAGAGCAGACGGAATTTTAGGTCGTGATTTTTTCAAACATTTCAACGTGAATCTAGATTACGGCAGAAATGAAATGACATTGGGAAATACTGTTATTGAAATATTTGCAAACATCACAAATAAAATACAAGCATCAGCACCAGCGATAAACATTGTGACGTATGACATCGCCACACAGACTGAGGCAGGCCAGGACACAGAATTGCAGAGTAGCAGAAAGACAATACAGGGTTTTCAGGCTAATATCAAACGAACATCAAAAGGCACAAAGGTAGGCAGGAGGAAGAATAGCACCATCAATCAAGAAAAGTCAGCGCTACAAATCAGTGGACAGGTTAGATTGAAGGAGGCAGTACGAATCAAACCAAATTGCGAACTTGTGTGTACAGCCGTACAGGATTTGATCACGCCTGGACGTGATGTCTTGATAGAGCCAGAGGAAATCAACATTCATGGAATTATGGCAGCGCGCGTTATAGCGAGAGCAGAAAAGGAGGTACTGGTGAAATTGATAAACACAACGAATAAGGAAATGGTTGTGGATGGAAAAACTAATTTAGGTTTGTCCACATTCTGGCAGATCTCTTTTTTTTAAACATGTCAAAGGCTTGAAAGCAATGTCAACATTGTATCTAGCGAACAAATTTCTAGCTTCTTAGCTAATATTACCAATAAGCCATTTTTGCATGAGCGTACAGAATGTTTTCATCTCCGATAATGGGTGTAAATCTTTTTGTGCGCCTCTGGTTGTGTCATGGGTGTAGAATGCAAAGGTGAGCGTGTAAGATCGTATAATGATGTGTGGAAATTCAGTTGGACGCCACTGACTATTTGTCCTGATCATTTTTCTGATCACGTGCTTTGTAGGTGTGACATTGTGAGCAATAATTTATAAATCATGGTCATCGAATACGTATGTAGTTAAAGTAGTAAAGAATGCTGTTGAAGGATAGAATTTTTATGAGTTTGAACCAATTGCAGATGATCAGATTTGAATTCTCAACCCACACAATGAATCTCCAAGCTTATTGTAGGTCTATTTGTACCTTATGAAATTATTGGAAAAAGGATAGCTTATTTTTTGAAAACTTTTGGAATACTTCTTGTGAGCAAAGGATGGCAAACAAGTGATATTTTCAGGGTTATAGTAAGAAAACAATAATAATTGATACTATTTTACATTCAATATACTTTTAATACAAAATTATAATTATAGTAAATGCACTTAATTCTTGTACAAACAATCTTATATTCTACAGAGATGATAATCCTAAATTCAACAATATTCAATATCTAATTGTGAAATGTCCCCAAGCTAAAGTATCTGTGGATTTGTTATCTAGGAATCTTCTGTCATTATTAGCTGAAAATGCACATTTATTCTGTGTTTGTGATTTTTTGATCTGAACAAATTTTGTTCAACATAAAGCTGCTCTGTTGAAGTTAATGCGTTTCTATAGTCTGAATATGTAACTTTATCCCTAACAACACATTCTTTAATTCCTTTAGCTTTTTTCATCACAGAATCGTGTGTCCGAATGGAATACATTTTTGACCTCAAACCAACAAGCTCTGAAATTATTTTTCCACTCAGCTCATCCTTAAATTTTCCCAGTACAGATTTATGCTTCTGTGGCATGGCGTATGGATTATTAAGTGGGAAATTTGAAGTGTCGAATTCACTAATATTTCGTTTTATATCATCATAAATATCGTCGACTAAAAATTCATAGATAAAAGAATCGGTGTCCGTATGCAAAAGTTTAACTCTATCTTCATATTTCTCTTTTATGAACGAGTAATGGAAATTATACATATGATATTTTGAGAGTTCTGATATACAGAAACCTAGATAGACTTTTAGTCTATTCATCTGAATCGCAACAAAATTCTCATTAAAAATTGATAAACTGTGGAAGTTTGGTTTCGATATGTAATATTCTGCCCCTCGTCTCTTACCAATGTTTTCCCAATGTGTAATTAGTCTTACATCAACTCGATTGTCCTGATTTTCTAATGTTTTTCCATACGCCGCATTATTTTTCAGTTTGAAATAGTCTTTCTCGAAACTATCAAATGCTTTACGCCTCAAATTATCATTCAAGTCAATATATGTTTTCATCCAATCTGACTGATTGAATGAGAGAGCTCTGTGTATTTTTATCAATTTTAAGCCATTATGTATAGCTTGTTGCAAAACTCTGTAATATATAATATAATTTGTTTTATTATTGAAGCTTGCAATGACTTTTTCATGTTTCGAGTTTGGTGGACAAGCTGTCTCAGCGCAAAATGAAAAATCATTATGTTTATCATGTAAATGATCACTATATTCCAAGTCAACTTCAAACCTATAACCTCTACTCGAAATTCCATTGATTTCTAAGATATTTAAATCAAAAATTTCTCCTTTTGTCAACCATTTGAAATTATTCGTAGGTAAATACATTGACATTGCGTATCCGTATAAATTATTCGCATCTAAATAGGTAATATACTTTGAGGGTGAGTTCCTATCATATGACGATATGTATTAATTGTTCGCCTTTGAGAAGCGGTTAGAACATACTGAAATACCACCACGTATACCTTTATGAATGAATTTTATAATGCTTATGTCTGTTAATAATTCTAATTTCACTCTTGCTGTATTTATTAGAGCATCCCAGCTTAGTGAGGGAGCAGTAAATATTGTGCTGCATCTAAATTATAAATATTCATGCATAAACTTCGGAAATTCTCGAAGACATCAGTCGAAAGTAGGACGTCAGTCTTCAAATAAATATTAGAATAATCACCTAATGTCTTGCAATCTAATATGTTCCAAACTTTTTGCGCATGCTCGTAGTCAGTCTGCGTCGCTGATAGAAGTATGATCCAACGAATTATTGAAATATACTTAATCTGGTAATTTGGTAATAGCTAAATTTTCGAATGAATCCATGTACGAATAAGGAAATACTCCTTTTCTCGTCACAAGCTCAAATTTATCTGAATCTGGAAAATATTTCATTGTATTCAATAACTGTTCTGGTTTCAAATTGCGCGCCAGACTGTCTAAAGACTTTCTCATGAATCTGAAGGAATCAAGAAATCTTAACTTCATATAAACATAACTACCATCAATTCTATCTACGAGAAGATACTTAGTGGACTTCTCCTTATACTTCGGTATAACCTCTATTTTATCGTTGTCGAATGTTAAGTTTTGATTAAATAAATAACAATCATAATTAGTTAAATTATGCATGAATATTGGCACAAACTTTGGTATTTTGAAATTTAAATTGCATGAAGAATGGGCTGAGCTCCTAAAAAAGCCACTGAGATGATCATGATCAAGAACTTTATCATTATCCCGAATATCACCCTCACATATATGGCAAGTCGTTGACGAATCATAACATTTTTGCTCATCTTCCGTTAGAGCGGTCAAAGGTATTATATTTCTCAGACAATTCTCGTATATATATCTCACATCGTTTGTAATATACTCAACAAATTTATGCGTGGCGTCCGTACCAGAATAAGTCCTAAATTTATCCAGTTCGTTGTTGTATGAACATTTTATTTAATACTCGAAGCTATAGGCCTGATGTATATGGGTGCTCTTTGTGAATGAGTGATCAGACAAAGGTGAACAAGATGCCAGAGGAATCTGTAGAGACTCGAAATCTGCATAAATTACGAACGGCACTTTCATCTTCTTCTCAAAATGTGTAAATTCAAGGATGTTTCCATTCTCGTTGGGTAAAAATGTTACTATCTGAGCGCAATTATCATTTTGGTGTTCGAGAAGACTACTTTCGGTCGAAAAATTTAGTAGACAGCCGTCACACAAAAATTTCCTCTACGTTGTTCTATTTATTTGACTGCTTACCAGACGTGACAAACTTTTTATCCAAACAAAATGACTTTTGTCATCATTTCTGATGAACAATAGGTTTACATGTTTTTGTCTTCTATTCTTTGTTCGATGTAAAGGCCCAATTACTATGTGATTTTTGCTCTTGTGATCAAACTCCAAACCGGAAACATTGATTGAAATATTATTCAGTTGTTCAAATTGAGGAATAGATTCAATACTCATCGGAAAATTCAGTCCGGTGAAGTCTATTTTATGTTCATATGTAAGATAGTTTGTGACACGTTGTGGATTAGTTGTTGGTGGGAACAGTGCCGAAACTAGAGCCTACAGAAGGCATTCATTGTCATCATTTTCTATGTTTATACACGCCTGTTTCTTCTGAATATCATTTGGTAGTGGCACGAACGATGAAGCTGCTATTGGAGAGAATTTATTGATATTCAACTCCAAATGCTCTACTCGTACCAAAGACCACCTGCTGTCCTTCTCCTATCAAAAAATTAGGCTGAGTTTATTTTGGACAAAAATTATTGCTAGTCTTACTAGGAATTCAGAGCTATCCGTTTCGATTCGTGATGACAAGGTGTCGAAAATCTCTGACAAATCTGAAGAGAATGTAATCACTTGTTGTCTATATAGGCAAAACAACTCTATATTTGCTTTCAACGCATGATGAGTTTTAAGTAAATTTTGGTCAAACTACACACTGAGTCCTTGACGTTCCGTAAGAATGTTGATATATCTGTTTTGGCATTAGTGTTCTTAATTTTGTACGATATTATTCTATTTTCAAAAGCTGTCTTTATAATCGAAGTATTAGGCCCACAATCAACACACGCCCTCAATTTATGTGCATTTGTTCTAAAATGAGAGTTCAATAACGGTTTTTTAACATCAATCTCACATAACTCACAAAATGTAAAGTCATTAGAGTTGTCAGATTTTACACGTTTCACAGATGAAGTGGCTATATTCACCGATTCTCCAATTTTCATATCATGAACTTGGGGTATATGTTTCTTCAGTGTCAAAGGATTATAGCACTTACTACAATATTCACATAATAAAACCAATTTTTTGTTACAGCTATATTTAATATGTCGTTTCAAACTATCTTTTGATACATAGAGTTTTGCACACTGATCACAAGAGAACATTGTCTACCCATACCGTTTTCTGATTATATTTTTGATTTTTTTTCGTTTCAAATAGGAATCCAGATAATTTTTTGAGTTTGAATGACTTTATTCATTGAAAACAAACACACATTTTGAGCATTCACAGGAATGAATCACAATCTTTCTCAACTTTTTCTCACAAATTTGACAGTATCGACGATCCTCTTGCGAATAACTGACCATGTGTACACAATGAGTCCTTATGAATTCTATATTATTCACATTTTCTCCTACACATTCGAAACAGTAGAAGAATTTTGTATTCTTATAATGTTTATAGTATTTTATACATACAAATAAATGTGTTCTCGATAGGTTTTCAACATGTTCAATGATACTTTTCTTGTGAAATTTTGAGACACGCATTATTTTTGTGTGGAGTCTACTTCTCTACGCCACTGCAACAAATAGATTTATTAACAGAGAGAGATTGATGATGAACTGTCTACAAACCTTATAAATTGGAATTTTGCGAATTTATCGGTTGGAGTTGAAATGTTGACAATATAACATTCAAACATCTGATTCATCTCCTCAACACTTATAGATTGAAAACGTTGCGGCAGAAAGACATTGAATCCCTCATCCAAAGTGAGAACAACTCTAGGACCGTATTTTGTGCTCAATAATTTCGCTGCTTTTATAAGATATCGATCACCAGCTACAAAATCGTTTATTTCCTTATACTGGAATCAAGCAGCTAGTTTATTCAACGCGTTCGTCGACATCCTGATCACTTGTAGGGTGCATTTTGATCTGTGTATGGTATAACTACTGACAGGAACACAGGATTCACGGTGTTGTCTCCTGTGAATTACCTCTGGACAAGACTCGTGTATATGTCTCTGACCATATTATTACCCTCACAAAGGATGATTTTTGAATGAAGACAAGTTGTTATGAAAACTTGTTAACAGAGAGAGCACTTCATATCCTAGTATTGTACTTGTAGTGTACAGAAGTCTGCAAACTGATTTTCCGTTTAAAATAAGCTCGAAACTATTTTCTAATATCTAATACCATCATAAAACGGCTTGTATCAAGTTCAGCTCACGGTATCTCCAACTGAATATCATAGGAATTCAATAAAAATTAGAATGTTGATCACGCTTTTGCACTTACTTCAAAATAAGTTCTGTCTCTATGAATGCATCTTTGCACTGAACTAGCAAGATAATGTGGCTAGTACATGAGCACGTAGCTTATACAATGTGCTAGTAACCTTTTTCAACAGTGTAATAACCGTTAGCAGGAAGTTTCGAAGACATTAACAGAAAAAAGTTATTTGTCTTGCGTCGAGACAACTTCTCTCACTGTCGGTGAATAGTAATACAGAAAGTGAATATTTTTCTAGAAAACATTGGAAGCTTAGTTCACATACCGGAGTTGTCTGGGTAAATATCCGAAGTAAATGGAATATTTCAGCTATGTCACAATTCAGACATCACAAAAATATGCTCCAGGAAGAATATTCCTCAACTGAGACCACAGTTTCTGTAGAATGTCATAGTTCGAAAGAACAATAGTATCGATATAATGTGAACAATAAATAACACAAATTCTTCTGTATGGAATTCATGACTTTCCAAAACGTGAACAGGTGCTATTGAAGAAAGATGAATTGTACCTAAAAGTCCCAAAAAAATATTGCCACAGTGATGATAACTCATATAAAATGTACTTTTTTGCCAACTGTAAGAAAAACATGATATTTTTGTATTGTTATGGATACGCAAAGTTCGTGATTTTTTCACTAGTATAAAAATTAAACATATTTTTTCACTAGTGAAAAAATGAACCTATTTTTTCACTAGTAAGAAAATAGATTTTACTTTTGCACACCTAATCTAATATTAATCAGTTTAGAACTGCTACAAGGATAGAAACAAACAGGTATTTAACAAAAAAGAAATATGAATTTGTACACAAAACTACTTATTTTTGAATATAAAAATCAATTTTTGACAGTTCTTTATTTATCAAACAACAATTGCGCATACTTTTGGGTACAATACCCAGGTGACTGCAAATTAATTATAGTTTGTACTTTTTCTCCTACATTTTACCTAATAAAACAATAATTATTATTGATCTATTATTTTTTGACATTGAGCGAAAAAATATTGTTTGTATTCCGTGTGCGAAGTGATCGTATTTTGTTGCGCTTTCGAATGAATTTGTTACCTCGACATTACGGTCTCGGTTAAAATTGACATTCTCACGCGCAGCAAAAAAAATAATCACTTCGCGCACTTAATACCAAAATAAATATTATAACCTAGTTGACATAGAGATTGAGTAAGGAGATATTGACTATTTTATGAAAACATGCAGAGTTATATACCTGTTCTTCACAAGAACTGAGGAAGAAATGTGACTTATTCATTTACCGTTGAATAGTAAAAAAGGGGCATCTGTCAGAAATCTATCCATCAACTGGACTACTAGCTTGGAGGAAGAGTTACAGCGCAGGAAAAAATTATCCATAAACTACGTCTCGGTGAGTTTCGAGATAGAAATAACTTGCTTAGTAAGTTAAAAATAATGCAGTTAGAGGATGATATAATTTGGATTAGGAGTGATGAAGACTCATTTCTTGAAAGTGAAAGTTGAGATTCTTAACTAGCTAGGAGGAGTTTATGTAGAATACAATAAGAATTGACAAGAAATAGCTTCGAAGCAAGAATACATAGAAGTTCTTAAAGGTTGAATTTCGAACAAGACAGGAATACAAAGTTTGGTAGTTGCGGATGGAATTAGGAACTCTCTCTAGCTACAAAAACGATGTTATAAAGAAAGATCACTCATAGATTGCTCATCTTTTCTTCAACGTAAGGCCAACTTCTGTTCTAATAAATTTTATCAGATATATTCAGAAGTTTCGTGAGAGTTTGTTCAACTTATGTTCACCCAAAAGTTTCAGCTCAGTAAAAGAATAAGAGCATGAATTGGGAAATTTATCACAATCTTGCAGATCATTAACTCATATCCAGAGAGCTGTTCCAAGGTTTATGACAGCAGATCTGAAATTTATACTGTTCAGCTGAATATTGAAGAAAGTAGTGGATGATGCTGACTGTTAGATGATATTCAGAAAACGAAGTGAGGGAATTCAATCAAGAGTTCTATTTCCATTCTACTTTACAGTTTTGATCCCACCTGGACCATCTTCACATTGTACAAAGGTGTGAACAAAATGACATAGTGGAATGAACAGTGTACTTACAATTAAATTAATGTGTGTATGTGTTAACATCTGTGTGTGATAATAAGTTGAATGAAAGTCGGTGTAATGAGAATGAAGATAACAATCATGTTTTAGGTTACAAATTTTAGAATAAAATATTTAAAATAGTTAAAAAGCTGTGTCATGAAAGACTAAGACTAAGTGGTTGTTGAATAAGGTGTTTGCCCGAGTAATGCGGGAGAGCAAAATCACACAACAAAGTCAACAAATGGATAAGAATCACATTAGGATATCAAGGGATGCAAGCCATAAAAGAAAAAGCCAAAAGAATAAAACCAACGGAACAAAAACATTCAAATCATTTCAAAATGTTATTATCAATAGTGCTCGAGGCTATAGTGTCAGTTTTCTAATTGACATTATTTTTGTTCTGTTTTATATGTAGCATTTCAAGTGTGAGTCTTTTGTTAAGAATAGCTTGATTCTAAAGAATGCGTGTTAGCAAAATTGGAAGAATGTCCGATCTTGATACAGTGACTAATCAATGTACATTCAGCACCATCTTTTTTGGCATTTTCACAATTGCGTTTATGTTCATCGAAACGTGTTCTTGAATACCGCTTGGTTCAACTCGTGTAATGTGAAGTGCAATCATCACATGGAATCTTGTAAATCAAGTCATATCTCATGTTTATATCCGTTTTGTCTTCAATTTTGGAAAATAAATCACCCACTCTTCTGTGTTGCTTGAAACAAATTTTAATCTCATCATTGTATTTAAAAACTGTTACATTTCATTTTTATCACATTCATCTTCATCACCTGGAATCATTTAATGTCAATCATCTCTCCTAATTGTTTATTTGTTCCTTACCTGTTGACCCAAATTTATCGCCTTCCATCAGCTGTGACCTTCACCTGTCAGTTCCGTTTTGTTCATGCACCGTGTCCCTCTAACGTAAACTATTGTTACCAGTATTATTGTGTCTTGTCTGCAACCCTCTTAGCGTCTCTGTGCTCTTGGTGGATGAGAATTGGAGTTTGAAAAGCGTCTTCTTTTCTTATCAAACTAATAATTAGAAAAACCATACTCAACTCGAGAACAGACTTAACTTTGTGAAGGTGTTTCAAACGGCCACTCTTGAATTAGATAGTGAAGAGTTGATATCAGATAGTGTTCAAGAGTTTATTAGAAAATTTTGTGCCAAATTGCTTACCGGGCCGAAATTTTACTCACTTTTTGTGGATTTAAACTCACAACGTTTTTTCAAACTCAGTTCAGTGGAGATTCTCTGGATTTATTTTGATAAATTTCTTCAAAGTAGAAGCCGATCAACACCTCAAGGTAAAAGAATCATTAAAGTTACAGTCATTTATTTTCTACGTTAAAACTTATTTGCTACATTAAAATCATTAAAATCACACTTTGAACATATCACAAATTGAAACTTTATTAAATTAAAGTCATACTAATCAATCCCGCCATCGACGAAGCGTATTTCAGACTCTAATTGGTATTCCTTCAAGGCTTTTTGTTTTGTATCTTTTTCTTTGGGTTTTTCGTCTACGTTGCATTATTCCCATTTGCTTTTGTACAATTTTCATCGTTCTCATCATCTAGAAGCCATCGTTCAAATTCATCGACTATCTTCGCCCATCTCCGTGTCTGTGACGTCAGCCTCGACATCTGTGTTCTTCTCGAGGAGCGACTTGCCGCCATCTTGCGATCTCGTCATCGTCTCGATTTCCCGCTCCGGCGCAAAGCTAGGCACCATTCATTTTGCTTCATGCTCCAATTTACTAAACATTTTCCGTATTACGTTCACGACTTTATTTCCGATTATACTCACTGCGTTGATTATTTGCTGTACTACTTCAACGACCTAATTTACGATTTTATTTATTTCGTTAATAATTTTGATTATTGCTTCGATAATTTCACTATATTGGTTGAAACCTTTTGTAATACCAATCAAACGGGTATTTAGGTTGCAAGTGTACTCATTATTGCTTACGTTGTGTTATTGCCATACACGGGTGGTAGGCGCATTCTACGCCGAACAGTGCGACAGTATTGCTTTTAGAGAGCAGTTAGGTAGCCTAGTTTTATTTTACGAACGTACTACGAACACTAAGGGTACCCCCATCTGTCGCGTAGGTCACCGTGCACGCTTAGGTCATATTATACCAATGTTTAGTTGCCTTAACTCTAACCGCTGTCGTGAACGCGATTCTTGCGGGGACTGTGCTTGCCATTCGCGCGGCCTACCTAATTCTTTGGCCTACACGTACCAAGATTTGATCGGCAACTCCGATATCAGGCATTTTTCAATTAGCGCCCCAAATATTTCCTTCCCCCTTCTGCTTAGGTTCGGCGATCAACCATCGACTGACCCGAGGAGCTTCCAGATCGCCTGGCGCCCAACAAAAAAATAGATCCTCCATCACTCAAGGTAGACCGCACGCCGTCTCCACCAAGCTAACTAGGGTCAACCCGGATAGGGGTTGCAGGGAGGTAATAAAACTTTCCTAATATTATCACTTGCGCCATCTTTGTACGGAATATTCACTGTCAAAGGTGATTTGTTGACATTTGTCGTGCTGGACTGTAAACAACTGTTGATTTGATTTTTATGCCGTAAATGATACCTCATGGATATTTATTTGCACTTTTTTAACTATTTTCAATATTTTATTTTGAAATTCGTGACCAAAAACATGGTTGTTCTCTTCATTTTCATCACACCGACTTTTATTTGACTAATTATCACACATAGATGTTAACACAAACACACATGAATTTTATTGTTAGTACACTGTTCATTTCACTATTCATTTTGTCCCTTTGTGCAATCCAGCACTCCTGAAGATGGTCCAGGTGGAACCGAAACTGTAGAGTAGAATAAAAATAAAACTCTTGACTGAATTCTTACTCTTCGTTTTCTGAATATCAAAAATTCACAAGCCTAACTTCAAGATTTCCTAGTACACAACCGGTTGATCCTAATTGGCTAGTGTAAAATGAATAATTTTAGTTGAAAATTCAAAGTCTGAATTTTTCTCATGATGTTTAGTTATGATTGCAGATATAATAGTACCTGTGAATTGAAATTACCATAAAAAAGTGCCTCATATGCACAAGTGCTACAATGCATAATAACCGAACTTGTATATCGGGGATGGCTAGAGATTGACTCGTATGTAAATGAATTGAAGACTTATGACATTCATTTCGGGATGGGTTTTCTGCAGGTCAAGTTTGGAAAATAAACTGATTCTTGAGTTTTCTTTGATCTATTAGCAATGTCTGACGAAGCATGTCTGTCTTCAGTAAGTAATGTTCCACAAATGGTTATTGCTACAACGTGCTCAAAAACAAAAATTTTCCAATATATGTAAATGTATTAATCTTTGTTCCCTCTAGATAGAATTTATTCTCCCATAAATGATATTACTATTCGCAAAAAAACCCATATGTCAGAAGAGACAATTTTTAACATCGATTTTCTTCGACCGTAAAAGAACTGCTCACGAAGTTCGTGGGATAGACCATGGTCGTCCAAAATCATGGCCGCTGAGGTCACCGGATCTTGATCTTCTCACCCTGAGTTTTTTGAAACATTTGAAGGCATGAGCTTAGAATTACCTAAATACACAAGAAAACTATCGAAGAACAGCACAGACTAATAGAACCACACAAATATTAGCGTCAAACATAACGTTTCCCTAAATCAACTTGCTGCATTGTGTGTTGACAGTAATAATCTGAGGAGCTAGATTATCATTAACTATTTTTGTTATTGGATACTTTGGTGAATACTAGAAACAGGAATTATTATAACATGAATCTCCATAATATTACTATTTCGGCAAGAATTTCATTCTCCCATATTTCAGTTACGTGCACAAGGATCATGAGAATATCCTTTAGGGGTCAGAGTTTACGAACACTTAGCACGTGATTCACGCAACGGAATACTCAGTCACGTGCACGTGATTCACGCAACTGAATACTGAGTCACGTGCACGCAAGGAATGCACGTGAAAGTTTCCTTTTCTTCCAGAGAATGAATCCAGAGAATAAATCCAGAACATTGAACATGTTACACAGGTATTAAGACATCGATCATTCTGAGAATGGAGAGTTGGAAATTGTGTAAAGTAAAGTCGCTTGCCATTTCATTTATGTTTTAATAGACAGATTTACCCCTATATTCTCAATAATTTACTCCATCCCCCACAATTCTGCAGTTTTGAGGAAAATATGATATACGCCTTGAATCTACCTTAAGTTTCTCTTATCTTTAGAGCTTTATCCACCACAAGGTCTATAAATCCTTTGTGGTTTACATGTCCTTGATTGTGATAGACCAAACCAGGATGTTGAGACGAGACATAGGTAAATAATGTGTACAATTTAAATATTTGATGCTGCTCGGTGAAGGCTATTCCAGATTACGGAGGTAGATTGGGCAAATGTCTCTAGAATGTGTACTTGTACCCAAACTATTATTGCCGTCTCAGACCGTATTGTTATACGAGAGGTCCCCAAAAGGATCACAACATTGGTAAACAGAAATAAATGATGAGAAATCAGTTTTAAGAAATCTGTCAACTCATTCAATGTATCAATTGAAGCATTATGTTACCGTTGATATTGACCCATGAATTGGTGAGATCATTATGGCTGGAATTTCATATAAGGATCAATCATATATCGTTATTTACTGCGTGATGGATGTAAAGGATATAACTTTTTTGAGTAACACTGGCTATTATCTTCTGAGTTTGTTAGCTATCGATATCAGAGTGGGATCAACCTATTCAATTTCAAAGTTCATCAATTCCTCCTCCTATCAATCGACTTCAGGTCAATGGATCAAAATTTCACTCAATTATTTAACAAATTGAAAAGTGCATCACTAGAGGAAGTGCATTTAACGAAAT
Source organism: Dromius quadrimaculatus (assembly GCA_963989225.1). Classification (NCBI taxonomy): domain Eukaryota; kingdom Metazoa; phylum Arthropoda; class Insecta; order Coleoptera; family Carabidae; genus Dromius; species Dromius quadrimaculatus. The sequence continues at coordinate 31,941,549 of OZ022328.1, read as the reverse complement.
TTTTGGAATAATGGAGTTACGGACGTGTTAACAGTGATCTCATATTGATTTCTTTAATTTAATCTAGTGGTAATATTTCTCACGTGTTAGTAGCCTCTATTTGTGAAGTATTCAAATTTCTATATTCGTTTCACAAATAGTTAACATTTGGAATGCTTAGATTTCCTGAAGGGAACAGAGGGTCCAGGGTAATCTAATACTTCAAGAGACACGAGAAGTCTCCGCTGATGCCTTCAGTAAAGCAACTAACATCATCCTTCATCAAACCTACAAGATGGAAATTGGGGGCCGGTGTGTAGTTAATTTAAAGCTGTTCCGAGCATCAAATGGAATCATTGAATGTAGAAAATTCATTACTCTGTTGCAAAAACTACATCTTTCGTTTTCTCATGTATAATATATTGAAATATCCTCCAAGAGATCATAACAGATCTTCAACACAAACTTAAACCTATCGAGGAGAATCTCTGGTCAAAATAATTAATTAGGTACATCCAGTACTCTCAAGAAATATATAAAGAATGATTATTACCATTAAAAATATCACCCCCAATCCTTAAACAAGCTCAACGTCTTTCAACAACCTGATAGAATATTAAGTAGGACACAATCCAAATGCTGCAGATTAGAATGACTAGAAGAGTTCTAAATGTTATATTTAAGAACCTCCAACTTGAAATGTCTGATTTGCACCGAAAATACAGTTCCATTTTCCATCACTTCTGATAGCCATCATCTAAATTGTTCTTCCAGGGTACATCAAATTGATCAACTTATAATTCTATTGTAGATACTCAAAAAAAAGCTTCAATCTATCAAATATCCAGAAGGTGTTCAATCAAAAATTCAAATCACTTGATACAGATTCTGATTCGGATTTGTGACAGAATTGAAGTTGTACGGAAAATGTAGTCTCGAAATAAGGAATTTGCTCATGAGTAATATACACTTGAAAATTAAATTGTTATAGGCTGCACTCATTTGGGATCTTGTATGTGATGATTATTTTGCACTTTGTGGACTAAGTATATATAAATGTTCGAGTTCTATTCTAAATCTCAACAGATTAACAGCACATCTATCAACGCAAATTCAAGAGAAAATGCCTGAAGTATATTTTACATTGTGATATAGCATTAAAATTGCTGTACATTGGACGTAAACAAATAGCGATTCTAGAATAAGCACTCACAAAGACTGGAATACGTCCTTCCTAATTATAGTCAGAACAGCTGATGAGATAGACATCTATCAATAAAATATTTGTTAACAGACTGGATTCAATAGTTCTCCATGCGTTTGATCCAATTTTCAAAGTCAGCCGGAATGAGGAATCAATAGGGTATATTCATGAATTTATTTTATATCTTTAATTCACTGATTACATTGTTATGATATAGTAAATAATATAAATTATGCTTGAAAGTGCTGTAATCAAGTTTGAGAAAATATTTAAAATTGAGAATGATTTTGAGCTGTTTAAACGCCGCCATTTTTGCGCGCTCTATTGACGAAGTCAAATAATATGTCCAGTGACATCACAGTCCATTGTTCACAACATATGTTTTCGCTCTCAGCTTATTTCAGTATTAAAAAAGCTCAAAAGTCAATTTATAAGTATTGCATTGTACCTGAATGCAAAATACTATCAGGAATGTACCTGGTAAAGTCTTTTTTCCAATCCAGACAGGTTCTAAAACAGGTAAAAAATGATGTAAGGTTATCAGAAGAGATGAAGTATCATGATAAATTTGACAGATCATGAATAACATTATATGTGATTAGTAGCAATAAAATACAGTGTATGTATGCGGCTTCGTTCAACATTTGCTTGTTTTAAAATGAACAAATATTATAGATTATGTTCACTGCTCATCATATTTTGGATTGTATTCAATCAAATAGCGTACATAATGTGTTTTTATTGAATAATTACTTGCAATGTTCACTCTTCTTACCTCAGCGGATGTAAAATTTAGATTTGAAAGAAAACAAGGCGACATCATGAATGGATCTATTCTTGGCAGATTATCTGATTGTGCTTTCACAAAACCACTTTGTCTTAAATGATTTATAATCTTACCAGGATGCTAAGATTACACTTGAACAATACATGAATTCACCACACACACGTTATTACTATGTTTTCTAATCAAAAACCTGCAATGCCATACAAATGTAAGCAGTGCGCACCTGTTGGCATAGTATTTGACGTCACATTCCGTTTTAACCTTCCACTAGTCGCATCAAGTCTCACAGACCCGATCATATTCAATTTATTGTTTATTCAAGGGCAGGGGAGAGGTGATACTTGCGCAGCCGTGTAGCTATCTAGTTTCTGATTCTGTACAACATAGTAAAGTTTGATGACAGTACATTTTATTGTCGGGCCTATAATCAGCGATAGAGTCCTACAGACCAGGCGCGACTAGTTCTGCTCCTCTTTTATCATACGTAAATTTTTTGTCAGCATCAATTGATTTTGGAATGATAGAGTAAAGTTTGAATATTTCAATATAAGATTTTCATATATAATCAAAGCTAATATTTTAGATGAATTATGAAAGAGAACAGGAGCATTTACGTCGTTTATTGGATGAATGCGAAGTAGAAGAACCTTTTTTTGACAATGATTCGAGCATCGTGCTCAAATAACGAATTTACCACGGAATGTGCGTGACAGAATAGAAGAAGTAGTTGATGTGACTACTTCAGAGGCTGCGGAACAATCAGAAGGTCGAAAGCGCTATTATTGTTGCACAAAAGACAGTAAATTAAAATATTTTTGTGAAATGTGTAGAAAATTCGTTTGCATGTCACACGCCAAAATGCTTTGCCCAATGTGCACTAATGTGAATACATAATTTCTTTCTCGTGAAACTCATTTGTGAAAATATTTCTATTTATTATATAAACAAAATGAAGCTTTAGGTTTGAAAACATGTTAAATTGTTGCTTTGTATTCCAGAAATTTCCTTCAAATAATACTTCTGCAAATATTATACTTATTGAGAAAAAAAACTTCAATCACACGTAATAATAACCACTAAATGTTAATTAGGCTGAATTTGATATAAAAATCAATTAACTTCCAGAATATCTCAAAAGGCTACTAGACCCAGCGCGACCAGTAGTGTTTTAAAAATGAGCGCGATTAGTGGAAGGTTAACCAATGGTATTGTGTTTAAGAACTTTGGATTTCCCGCGCCTAATTTGCATTTTTATTCATCAATTTTGGGCAATTGAAAAGATATAAAATACTAAAATGATGGATAAGTACAGAAATCAGGCCAATATAAATTCAGAAAAAAAATATTTGAACCAAATTAAAATTGCATGCATATTCCCTATTAACCTCAGTGTGAAATACTTTGGAAAAATACGAGCTTTGGCTATAAACGCTTGCTTTCAGAATTTTAAGCGTAGTAAGAGCAGATATCGATTTCAGAATGTCAAACAAACGTTATTACACTGGTGCTAGCAATAAGAAGCTTCCATTTCAATGGTAATCATTTGATTACAAGCAGTAGTCTCCAATAAATCTGGTGATGTCCTTAGTAAAATTCAAATGAAGGATATCAATGGATGAAGAAACCAATGACGGTGTGAAATAGAAGCACTTACTTAATTGGCTGAATACAACCTGGACACCCAGATTATTTATGGATTTCAAACAGACTATGATGTATGTAGAATTATCTGCAAAATGAATAACTGATTCAGAAAGAGCTTCATACATCATAAGGAATATTAAAATTATTACTGGATGCGAATCAGACCTCTGTTGAAGAGAGAAGTATAAGGCCCATATTCATTCTGGGTACGACTAACACACACACAAATCATGCAAAGTGATTTATTGGTTTGATATAAGAACTGTTCATACTTTCACCAGTCGTCTATTATAGGCACCAATGGATATTCGGGGATAATGTTGCAATGGAGAAACTGGCTCAGCGTTACCTCAAACGACATGCATATGCGTGACTTATTTTTTCACGTTTATTTCATGCAGTACCATTTGAAGCTCTGCACTCGTGATTCATTCCAAAAGCAACAACAATGATTTTATGCAAGGCCTCATTGAGATGTTCGAATAAAAAACATACAATAGATAAATTCATTCTAGTCAATCTAATGTAGGGATTATATAAATTACGCAGCTCTATACAACTGGAATGATGAAGCTATATTTCACAGAATAAGATAGTTACATCATTTAACTTCATACTTGAACAAGATTGCAGCAGCAGTAGTGATTACTATTCATGTTTGCTATTCATAAAGCAACCACTTATATCTCGCTATTTTACTTTAGCAATTTGTGGTACAACTTTGAGCTCAGAGCTTGAATCAAGAAAGATTGTGTTGTAGATGCACGCGTACGCCATCTGTTATGCACTGGTCAAAAAAATATCAGATTAGATAACAGAACTATTTGAATCTTTATATTCATTTTAATGCTTGCTCCACAACCCAGAATAGTAATACTGCTTCAATTTTCACGTTTTTCTTGGCTTCTAATTTCTGTGTAACCGCGTATAAGTCGATATTTATTATTCCGTTGCCAAGCTCTGAGCTTTTTCAAATGAGCTCCACAAATATTGTTTTTCATTAATTCCTCTAATCAGGAATTAGTTTAGCTTCTAGCATATTGATCAATTTCTAACTATTTCATTGGACGAAAATAGATATAACTTACGGAGCCGAAACGTCCAGCCTGTAGTAAATGATTTTTGTGGTATGAATTCATTCTGTCCCTTTGCCACTTCCATCGTTTCAGTCTTCCTTTAAATTTGTTATACTCCTCGCCGTAACAACAACGTCATCCGCATAAGCTAACATATGAACAGCTTTTGGAATTATTGGGCCAAAGTCTACCTACGTCGTTGTATTCTCCACCAACATCAATATTACAGTAACATCACAAAGTGGAGAAATGACATAAGGTATGACGTAGTATAGTGGCAAATGAATAGATGATACGTGTCACGTGTTGATACCACGTGTATCTGCAACCAATCGGTCTGAAGATGTCATGAGTGATCTTGCGGTGAGATTGCACTTCGGATTATGTCAAGTTTTGAGTGGTACGATCCCACTGTGACGTCGCCCATCTGCTTCTGCTCCGATACCTTGTTACATCAAATATTAAGCAAGATATCGTATAATGTGGGGCATCATCCCCAATTTATTACTGTTTAATTGGGGTAAATAAACAGCAACTCACCAACAGGTGTATAGATCGTGCTATTGATTAATCCTATGAATAATTGATTTATTTTGTTCATCTTCCACGTGGATTGTACGACCGTCTTCTTATTCATCTTCCCATATATATTTGTTACTGAAAGCTCTCAAATTAAGATTTTCATGTGCATAACTTTGTGTTTACTCTCTTATTACCATAAATCTTATGTTCTCCGTAGTTAATTATGTACCGCTTTATTTCTAAGTGCTTCCCAAGTTTGTAATTAATTTTTAGAGATTTGTAGATAACATTGATTGAATAGTTCGCTAATTAAACTGCAAGAAAGAGTAATTCCACCTAATACTATTGATCAATTTTGCCATTAGATTGATTAAAGTTTCATCAGTTTGATGCCTTGCTAAAATTGAGCTGGTTTTTAAAATAAGTGAGCTTGGAGCATACCCACAATATATCTATAGGATAGTTAAGAATACACTCTACATTTTCAGAACGATCAAGAGATGTGGACAAAAAGGATTTTTCCCAAAAAAATTCGTGGAAATGATCGTCATAATATCTCTTATATTCAAGTGATTTTCAATCAATGAAACTATTAATCAAAAATATTATTTATCAGCCCGCTAATATCAAGCGCAATAAAAATTCATTCACTCTTGCTACACTCGGGATTTTTCAGTAATTCAACAGTATCTGAATGATTGACTTCTTAAACAATCCAAAGAAAACAATATCTGCTACGGATCTCACAAACATGATATTTGAATGTTTTCACTGTTTTTATATTTCGTTTTCCTTGAATGTTCCAAGGCACAAATAATACAACAAAGATATCATCGACAGACCCTTTCGCTTCATCACAAAACAGAATATTTAATATGTGTCACTTTCAGTATTTCTGTTCTTTCATTCCTTCGAGCCTAGTAGCTTAAACTTTTTGAATATCTGTCATACTTGAAAGATTGTAGCCAATAAAATACATTATAGACTGCTATAATCTAACTATGTATAAATTCAAACCTTCATCTGTTAGAAGATCAGGCTTTAAGAATCCCAAAGAAAGATTTCTTCTACAGAGTTTGCTCCATTATCTGATTGATCTTTCAAATTTTTTCACGCAGTTCATGCATTTCAATGGGTCTAAACAGAAAGCTATAATTTATAGAATGACTAGGCTGCGTACATATCTTACTCTTCGAGTATTTGTTCATATATTAACAAAATGAATATTCACTGATCAGTTGTCATTTGATTCTCTCAAAATATCCATCGAAATTATTATACCTATCCTAAGAAGACCAAATTAATTCAAAACTATGGAAAATTATTTGTAGGTAAGCCAGACATTTTCCTACAGACGCTAGCAAAAAAAATAATATATTAACAGAGTTCCTGAAGATGTCACTCAAAGCTTAAAAATGAAATTACAGGACGACCCCTCTGGCAAAGTCAACTCAAATCACAAATTTAAAAACAGATTATCATAAAATACGTATAGTCCAATCGACATGTACTTTGGGGACGGAGAAATGCGAGCTCAATGAAACTTTTATATGTTGTTTTTGATCACCCAATAGTGTTATTTTTATGTTTTCTGACCAAAATTTCGCGAAGCAATTCTCAGGGGGAGAAAAAACCACGGAATTTTGGCATTTTTTTTCAGTTTTTGCCCAATAACATTTTTCTCTTCATTTCTTAGATCATCGAATTCAATTCCATAAAGCATTGAATTTTGGATAGGTTTGACTGGTAAAGCTAAATAAAAAAGTGGAAAATTCCCGAAAACTTCGAGAAACATCAAAAATGAAAGTTTTCGCTGGATATCTTTTATTTTTCAATATTTTTCATAGTATCGTGATACTTAGTTTTATTCTGACACAGGGATCAATCAATCATTCAATTGATCGTCCCCTCTTCTCCATCTTCCAGCTTATGCCCATGTGAGGCGTACACGGATCGGCACCAAATACATAAAGTCGGCACCATTGCTGAGCCGATTAGCGCGGGGCGCATATGAATTCGACACTATCAATTTTAAACAAACCCACGATACTCTGCAAGACTCTATGATTAAGTGAGTACAACTTTGAAATAACTCATGTTGGGCTGAAATACAGTCTATAACAATGATCGTAGGCTAACAACGAGGCTAACAATGATTATAGAGTAGCTTGCTACGTTCGCGCTTTTAAAAAACATCATTTAATATTATAGAATAGCGCTGCGCGCGCCTATGAGCCAAAGCTTGAATCTCAGCCCAGAAGAGTGCACTGAGTTCATGTTGGGCCAAAATCCAATTTGAGTCTGGTTTATTATTGATAAATAATCGTATTTATCCAGAGAATCCCACACAGGCAGAACGATTAGGTCATCCATCTATAGTATAGTGCCAAGTTCGAGTAGGGGATTGATGATCCAGGTGGTTTCATGCTGAGATTGAAGCCGCTCCCCATGTGAATGTATCGAAATGGCCAAGTCACATATTTTGACTAAGGTGAAGAGTTTGTGAAGCTAGTGCTTGTAAAATTAGAGTGTGTAGAGTTGAAAGCTTGGCTCTACATGAGATCTGATAACATTTTGACATTGCGAGCCATGGTCTCGTCTTGGCAACATTTTACATGAAAATGTTCTTGGTGGGATTCCACTTCTTTTTGTAGGTTTTTATTTCACTATTATTTGTAATAAGGAGTCCCTATATTAATTTTTAGACCTCTAGCATCAAAATTTGCGGAAGTCTAATACAAACTTACATCTCCTAGTTTGAGAGGTTGGAGGGTGAAGGCTTCAAGTTTTGGAATTTTGTTGTTGTTTGTGTACTAATACCATCTTACATATCAAATTTCGGCGTTCTAGGACTACAGTGAATAATCTAAGAATTTTGATAATCATCAGTGAGCGAAACAGTGACGAAACCGGGTTTTTTCAGATAACAATGAAATTTGAAATATAAGAGCGATGCAATTGGAACTTTATATTATGAATAATAAGTCCACTATTGACATCATATCTTATCAAGTACGATCAAAACTAGAGCTATGAGGGTTTAAAAAACGACGAAGCTCTTCAAGAGAAGATAGGTAGTGCTCTAGCGCTTGACTCGTCTTGACGGAGGCACTACCGTGCTCCCAGATATGGTGGCGTAGGTAGGCAGGGTACGGGGTAGGTTGTTGCCTGATTTCTGCGTCGGAATGAAACATGGTACCATGATACTATGAAAAATATTGGAAAATAAAAGATATTTGGCGAAAACCTCCTTTTTTTATGTTTTCCAAAGTTTTCATGAACTTTCCACTTTTTTGAAGTGCTGTATCTTGGAACTAACTAGGTCTGCAAACTAGTTTTAGAAGTCAAACTTATTGTGAATTCATTGTTCTACGAAATTGAACTTAAAGATCTATAGCGTATGAATGAAGGGGAAAAAGTTACAAGGCAAGAACTGAAAAAGTGTCAAAATTTTGTAGTTTCTTACTTCCCCTAAACATTGCTCCGCGAAATTCTGGTCGGAAAGTATGGGAATAACACTGTTGGGTGATCGATAGCAACATACCAAAATTTCATCAAGCTCGCCTTTTTTCCTAATCTCCCCCTATTTTTTTGACATGTCGACTGGACTAGTAATGTTCCTTGTATTTATATTAATCAATATTCATGAACATCACGCTTAAACGTTTGTTTGTAACTTCTCCCAATTACATCATCACTTCAGATTAATTTCCTCTCAGGAATTCTTCATTACATTTCTCCTACAAGTTCAAAATGAGCATGGATCTTCTTCTTACCAATTATACAGGGTGCTACATAACTTCTGTACCAAACGTTCATTGTTAATTGACTTTAAAATTCAAAATAGTCAATTTGAAGTCAACAAGATTAGGGATGGTTTACGTGAAGCGAGTATTTTTAGACATTAGGTTTTCGTCACAAGTATATGGGAATTAGCATACCGCCGTTGATGGGAACATGTACAAAAGTGGATTTTGCTGTACCCTTGCATGAACTAACATGTCTTCACTAACCCATAGTTTATGTATACATGAGCAGCGCACTATACTGTACTGCACTACACAATCAGAATAGAAGTCCAGCGAACATACAGAAATAACAATGGTGTCGACAAGAGTATATTACAACGGAGTTAATGAATCATCATCTGTGTAGTTAGATTTAAATAAAAAGAATGAGAATAATTAAGAAAGATGTGCACTGTGAATGGCAAGATTACAAGCGAATTCCGGAAAAACCTATTTGTTCTAGAATCGGCACATTATATTGAATTGATGTTTGAAGCTCAGTGAATGAGTAGAGAATAATAATGTATATCAATCACTTGGGCCCAGTATTTCAGGTTCAGTTTAATCTATAGATTATTCCAACAAAGCTTCATTACTATGGTAACAATTGTTTTTACAATCGTTGCTACGAAAATTAATCCACAGCTTTCGTAATCCGAACACTGAAATACTGGGTCTTATATTTCTGTACTCTATTTCGCTCACAGTATGTTATATTATGCGTAAAATATGAGAAGAGTATCGGAGGGCCAGAAAGCGCTTGGGGAAGAATTGTATTTTCTCCCAAGATGTACATAAAACGAGTGTACTAATTTTTATACATCAATAGAGATTGTGCAAATATTATTCGATGTATTAATTCTGTAGCTTTTGCAAATGTGTTCCTTAGATGACGTTGGATCTGTTTCATCTCGCTGTCAATTGTGGAGTCAAGTTAACATCGGACAGAAGAAAATGCGTTTTCCTCTCTGGACTTTTGTATCGGTTTCGCCTCGATCATAGAACTAAGTCTCAGCTATGACACATATTCCGGTCCCTGATACTTGAATTACTATTCGAAACGAAGAAGTGTTTTTGCAGCCTTGTCAATCATTTCTGTAGTAAGGATGAGATAAGTGAGGGTAGCTTAATAGGAAGTATATCATTGTATGTTGTCTTTATTTCTTCCAATATCGTTCAATTCCAATCAAACTCCAATCACACAAGAATAGTGCACCAATTATATGCTTCAATTGATCAGATTAACTGATCCTAGGTCGTTAGAACAAACCATTATACGTAGCATCCCCAAGAGATTTCTATGCTACAAACTCTATCTAGCTTCCACTACTCAGTAAACAATATTTCATCAATTATTGATAGAAGAATATGAGAGAAATTCATCTTCAACATATTCATATTTTATCTAGAACTGAGTACACTTTAAGTTCTAAATTAGATTACATCCGATTCAAAATAGTTATTTGGGTATTGAGGTCAGTAAGAGAAGTTTGGAGGTCAAGCCTTGACAAGGTTTTCAAATATTATGCAAAATCGGTACTGTACATATTGATGGAGATGCTCACAAATTTTTTTGCACGATTGGAAGATCTATCCAAAATATGAATCCGAATTCTCTTTTTCAAATTGAGTTACCACTAAAAATTGTTCATTCGTTGTCAGCTGTCAAGTTTGACATTTTGTTGTGAATATTCACTTACAAATAGAGATGAATAAATGGATATTTTTTGTGAAAATCCACAATTTTTGACTTACCGCTTCTGCCCATGGGTGGTAAGTCAGCATAACCATAATAACCACAGTTTGCTAGTAAAATCAACATATCATCTCGAATAGAAGGCCGGTAAACACATGATAATGCTCAATCGTGCAAAAACAGTATTAAAACTAACTGTTCCAACTACATTCAATGTTCCAACTGAATAAATCCAAAGATAAAATTCATTTGTTGTTTTTAATCAAGGTCTGAAGTGCCAATTTGAGCAAATTTCTGAATTATATTCGGAGTACGAGAACATTTTGGCATGAACCATACAAAACTCGATTGAAGGCGGAACAAACTTACTCCACTTCTGTGTAAAGGACTTTATGATTCTATCTTGGTTGGAAACCACCCTCGAATGATTTACAGCTGTTCCATTCCACCTTTCTAGGGAAATATGTATACTAATGAAAAGTACTTGGCTTTTTGCTGTATGATCTTCACAGTTCACCGTTCGTAGGAATCAATATTGTGATATATCACTAGCTTTCGTAAGAAGCTTCAGATGACTTATAGAAGTACTCCAATTGACAGCGAGGAACAAGTATCAAGCTCTAGTACCTGGAATAAATTCATGCTTTGGTTTCTATATTTGCCTCCAACATTGAAATAAATTGGTTCACAGAAATGGCCTTACTTAACAAGTAAGACATTAGATCAAATCACATTTTGAACATTATTTTTGGCTATGAAAAAAGCAGACTCCAAAGCAGTTGGAGAATCTAATTCTCGAAGATCACATGTATTTGAGATTACGACATCAATATCCAGTGATCGAAACATCAATATTTGCGCGTTTATTTTGAATACCTTTCCGCCTTATGGAGCTATTGAATCAAAACTTTTTCTGAAATTCATGTCATCGACTTCTGGATCATGCAATCTTAATTAAATCTGGTTTACCTCTGATACCAATACCTGCAATTTCTCAATGACTGACCATCACGAAATGTATCATGAATAATTTATTCAATCCTCATCACATTTAAACAACAATTACACATATTCTAAGTGAGAGAAGTTCATATTAAAGCAACGATCTTCCAGTTTCTTGAAGGTTTCTTCATTTTGACGCTTGTAGAATGACTATTGCACGACTTCTAGCCTTCACCTTTGTTATTATGTTCAACCTCACAACAATTTCAATAAGTACGTCGCAATTTAATACTTATACACTTATCTTATGTACATATCTGGCGTAATATAATTTGAAATGCGTCTATGATCTCGGAGCTTTATGAAAATGTAGTAGTTGATGGAAAGTGCTTTGTTTAAAATAATATAACGTGAATTCGTGAGAATGTGCTGTCTTTCAAAGCCTGGAAATCTAGAACATGAATATATTCAAGAACCACTGAGAAGAAAGAAAATTTGTTCTTACAATTGAACAAAAAAAATTGTGATAAAGAATCTCATTGGTGATTTCCATCGTCTCTGACAAAATGGAACTCGTAGTATTTGCACAATTCGTCGCAAATTTGAATGCAAAATAGGGCAAAAACATCAAGGTACTTAGATTTCAATGCATTGAAAAACGTCTTCGACGTCTGTTTATTCTCTATTTGCGTCGTTCCGCCAATGTAAAAGAAAAACTGGCGTGAAGTTGACATGAAAATGAAGATAAAAGCTTCAAAGTTCTGACGCAAACAAGGCGGTAGAGAACGAAGAAACGTATGCGCACTGCAACGGAAAACAGTTTTCAGGAAATTACCTTCATTGTGTCGGTTAAGAGACTATTAACAGCAGTAGTGGGATTACAAAAAATACCCTTGTTTCGACCTCGATGCCCTGGCCAGAGCCGGTTTTATATTGAGCTCAGTCACCTCTAATTCACATCAATTTACGTAATAGAACGAAGTCATCAATATATCTAGCAAATTAGCATTTTGGAAGTCTTGTGTCACAAACAAAACGAGTTGAATTTATCGTACAGATTATACTTCCATTTCTGAATTTTGCAGAAGGATGAAATAATGAGACTCTTGTGAGTAGACCAGAATATTATATATGTGTTTATACTCACATTTCTCTAATTCCGTTCCTGTTTCTCGATCTTGTTGTCACATACTAAATGTGCAACAATTCTCAGAATCTGTTTCTATAAGAGCTCTTATTGCTCACACTTTTGTATAATAAATGAACTCAAAATACTAAACACTTTTTTCGAGCATAAAGAAATACACAAATACACTCAAGAAGTCAAGAGCAGGAATGAAAGGTCCCTGATAGACTATATAATCACTAATAAGTCACAGAAGAAGAAAGTAAACGATGTAAAAGTTAAGAGAGGTAATGAAATTGAAAGTGATCACTTCCTATTAGTAGCAGAAATCAAAACTGAAGAAATAGTTGAACGAGGACAAAATATAAATAGAAGCGAAACAAGGATACAGAAACTCAGAGTAGATAGACTGAAAAATACAGGAATAAGATGTAATAACTAAATTGATACAGAGTTCACAATTGCCAACGACGGACAACGTAGAAGAATTTTGGGCTGTTTTTGAATACATAATAAATGAAGCAACAAAACAAGCTTGCGGGATAATTAAAAACACAAAAACAACAGAGAAACACACTGGTGGAATGAAAAAATTAAAGAAGAAGTAAAGAAGAAGAAACAGAAATGGGAAATCTACCTACAAACAAAGAAGGGAGAAGATTATGAAAGCTATAAGAAACAAAGAATAAAAGTAAAACAAGTCATTAAACAAGCCAAGACAAAAGCGTGGGAAGAACTCGGGAACACCTTAGAAAAAAATTTTAAGGAAAATCAAAAACTATTTTATACAACACTCAAAACATGTGAAACAAAGAAACAAATACAATTGAAACAAGTAAAAGACAAACAGGGAAATATAATAAGAGAAGAAAAACAAATAATGGAAAGGTGGAAAGAACATTTCAAGGAACTATTAAAGGAAGATCAGAATACGAATAATAGAGTACACCAAAGATGGACTAATAGTGTTACAAGCAGCACAGAAGACATTAGCATGGAGGAAGTGAAAACAGTACTTAGAAAACTAAGAAATGGTAGAGCACCGGGACACGACATGATGAAAGCAGAACAACTGAAGTACATGGGGGAAGAAGGAGGACTAATGTTACTAAATATGCTGAATAAAGTATGGAAAACAAAAGAAATTCCGAATGATTGGGAAAAAGCAGTTATATTTCCCATAAATAAGAAAGGAGATACTAGAAATTGTAATAATTATAGGGGAATATCCCTTCTTTGTGCAACGGCAAAAATTCATGAAGCAATATTGGAAAATAAACTTAGACAAGAAATAGAATCAAAACTAGAGACAACACAAAGTGGCTTCAGGAAGGGACATTCGACGCACGACCACATTTTTACTATTAAGACACTTATGGAAAAAACATTACAACAAGATGGTAAACTTTTCATCACATTTGTCGATCTAGAAAAAGCGTTTGATAAGGTACCAAGAAATCAGTTTTGGGAGATACTAAGGGATAGAGAGGTAGATGACGACCTGATTAATGCAATCAAATGTATATACCAGAACACAACAAATTATGAAAGAACCGGTAGCGAAACCTCGGAAAAATTTACCACTACACAGGGACTAAGACAAGGAGGAGCCTTAAGTCCTCTACTGTTTATTATATTTCTAGATACCATCCAAAAAAGAGTAAAAAACGAAATAAAAAAAGTAGAAATTGGATATTACAATCTAGCAGTCACATCAGTATCAGAGTGTGTTTTTGCAGATGACTAGGCAATAATGGCAAATAATGAGAACAACATGCAGCATAATTTGAATGTCTGGGACAACGAACTGAAAAAGCACAAAATGAAAATAAATGCAGAGAAAACTAAGTTAATGGTTATATCAAAGGAAGATACGATAACTAATATAACAATTGATGGGAAGGAAATAGAACAAGTTAAGGAATTTACATACTTGGGAGTGACACTAGAAAATAGAGGAGGTATGGAGCAAGAAATAAACAGAAGAATCCTTTCAGCAAATAGAAGATATTTTTCAGTAAACAAAATGATTCTGAGCAATAAACAAATATCAAAGGGAACCAAAATGACACTATATAAAACAATATATAGACCAACGCTGATATATGGGAGCGAATCATGGACGTTAAACCAGAGAAATAAAAGCAGAACCCAAGTAGCAGAAATGAGGTTCTTAAGAAGAGAAGAGGGTATCAGCAGAATGGATAAGGTTAGGAATGAACAGATAAGAAGAAATCTAGATGTCGAAAGCATTCAAAGGACAATCGAAAAGAAACAACTAGGATGGTACGGACATTTGATAAGAATGCCGGATACAATACAAACAAAAAAAGTATGGAGCACAAGAATGACCAAGAAGACGGAGACCCGCCAAAACATGGCAAGACACAATAGAAGAAATTTTAGCAAAAAATAACATTAGCTGTAAAGAAGCAAAACGAGTAGCACAGAATAGAGAACTTTGGAAGGATTTGATAAGCAATTTGAACTAAATCAAACCGAATCATCTCGACACCCGAAAGGGTAATAGCGGATGTAAAACGATAATAATAATAGTAATAATAATCTTTTACTTGAGATACACGAGAAACGTTATCATCATCATTATTATGAATGAACTCCAGAATACTTCTATTACGGGAGAAAGAAATGAGCGAACACTTGCTGTGATTGAGAGCTAGATCATTTAGTTTCAAATGAATACTCAATCTATCTAAATCTTCTTGAAGAGCGATACAATCAGATATAGAAGTCACAGGATTATATACCTTGAGGTCATCGGCATACATGATGAATCTACAATTCAAAAAGCAAGACTTGATATCATTAATGAATATAATAAAAAGAAGAGGCCCTGAATGGGATCCTTGCGGAACAGAGAAATAATCAGATGAATATCCATTAACCTTTATGCATTGTTTCCTATTTTCAAGATATGTTTTGAACCAACTCAAAAGACTGCCATGAACACTATATGTCTGATATTTTGATATTCAGATAGAGTGATTAATTTTATCAAATGCTTTACTGAAGTCAGTGTACACAGCATCTACTTGTGCTCTATTGTCCATATGTTTAAGAATGAAATCTGAGTATTCAACCAAATTTGTTCCAGCAGACCTACCAGAGTAGAAACCGTGCTGTTCCAAGTTATTAATATTTTTGAATGATGCAAATAAATATTTATAAATTATTTTTTCGAATATTTTCTCAAATATACAAAGCTTTGAGATGGGACGATAGTTTTCGATCAAGTTTCTACTACCATTCTTATGAACAGGGACAACAATAGCTTTCTTCCACAAACTTGGACACTGACCTTCAGCAAGCGATTGATTGAAAATTATTGTTAGAAGATGGCATAAAGACAATGAGCAGTTTTTCATAAATATAGGAGGAATACCATCTGAGCCTGCTCCCTTGTTTATATCCAGGGTTGATATCATTTCACAAGTTTCATTCTCCGTAATGGATAATTCACTTAGATTAATACTAGAGTCAATATGCTTATGAAGGAATTTTGTAGTGTCAGTCTTCGTACTATTATCTAAAAATACAGAATTAAAGTAATTAGCAAACATGTTGCAAATCTCACTGCCTTCGCATGAACTAGTATCATTGAATATCATATTAGAAGGTATGCTATGTTTTTTGACAGAAGAAACGGACGACCAAAATTTCTTAACGTTAGAGGGTATCTCATTCTTGACATTCTCGATATAGTTCGAGTAACAAACTTTTGTGACACATTTCACTCTTTTCTGCAATAAAGAAAACTCTTTGTAATAAAAATCAGTTTTAAAACGCTTATATTGGCTATGTGCTTCGGATTTTTCTCTAATTAATTTGATTAACTCGAATGAGAACCAACAAGGATAGGATCTCTTAGTTATGGTCTTTTTCGGCACAAGTTCATTAATAATGTTATTCAAGATTTCATAAAATTTACTCAAGGCCTCCTCACACTTCAAGGTTTTGAATTCTTCTGACCAATTTATGCAAGCTAAATAATTATTTATGACATTATAATCGGTTTTTTTAAACAAAAATATTTTTCTAGGATTAGAATTTAATACTGGTTCAGGAAAATCTTCATAATAAACTAATAATGGAGGATGATATCTTGAGTCAACTTTACTCAATGGACTGCAACATGCTTTGACAGTGACATTATGACAATTAGATAAAACCAAATCAAGGTGTCGATTATCTTGGTTAGCTATCCCGTAATATTGCTTAAGATTAGTATATAAGATGGTATCCATAAAATCAGTAGACAAGGTATTATAAGTGTTACTTGCATAATAGTAATTTTGTGTTTGGTGCCATTGTAGAAGAGGTAAATTGAAATCACCACAGATTAAAAATTTATCATTAGGTTGCGAATCAATGATTAGTGACATATTGTTTAAGAAAATATTGAGAGCTTCGCTACACTTAGGGGGTAAATGGACACAGCAAATATGTAACTTATGTGTTTTCAAATAAATTGTGATCCAAAGATCTTCCGCATCCGATGACCACTCCGGTTTATGCACAAAGTTGATGGTATTCTTTATGCCGATTAGAACACCACCACCATTACATTTATGCGAGGATGTAGTAGCAGTATATCTTTCACGCCTAACCACAGAATAATTATCATGATCAAACACTGACGAAGACAAATTTGTTTCAGTTAGACAAATAATATCACAATCACATGTAGAAGAGCTATATTTGATTCTAGTGGTTTTTGTTCTTAAGTCATTCACGTTTTGATAATAAACGCACAAAGCCATAAAAATCTTGAATTAATATTCAATAATATATATAATTTAAACCAGTTTTCTGATATCTGCCTCAGAATGAATAATCAGTGTTTCTGAAGTGTCAGTTTTGCGTGCAAAAATTTTCGAATGCTTCGACCACACGTATTTGAAATTTTTAGCGCGAAGTTCATCACGAGCCAGTATGAACAGAATCATATTTTTCTTAGTCAGATGATCATTTGCATGGATATTATTCTTTGATCCATCAAAGCCAAGAGTTTTTGTTGTAATTTTCTTCAATTTTAAAGAACTGATAAACGCTTCTTTCTGGTATCTGGACATAAACTTGACAACAATATTTTTTGGAATATTAGAGCTCCTCTTGTTGAAATGAGGAACTCGATGAACTGCATCGAAATCGCTAGCTGTGATGTCTAAATTCTCTGACTTAGCGATATTGGACATAATTTCACATATGTTTCCATTATTTTCCTCAGGAATATTTTGTATAACTACGTTGTTCATGCGTGTATATTGTTCCATATCATTCATTCTATCATTTAGATTCGTAATAGTTAATTTCAAATCTTTGTTTTCCTCTTCAACTTTTTAAATTCTTTTAATTTTTGATTAACTGATTTCATATTTAATTCAAATTCTGGAATTTTGTCACAGCCAAAATTAATTGACTTCAACAACAATTCAAATTTAAGCTCAAATGCAGAGATAATATCAGATTTAATAGAACTCATTTGTATTTGCAAATCATGCAAAGATCCCAAAGAGACACTACCAGCATCTGGAGCAGCTGACACATCCAATTCGGTATGTGGACGACAAGATTGACACAATCAGATGAATCCATTTGTGTCAAGTTGATTGAAATCGGGAGAAACATCAGCGCACGCAACATGGAAGAAGCGCGTACATCTGAAACATCGGACAGCGGGATATTTGTTGTTGATGTTGCGAGAACATCTGCTACACGTAGGCATCGCAGTGACGGAATATCAGGTTGAAACTCACCAAATTAGAATACGTCAAGTAGAAATACACTTAGCACGATAAACTCCTACAAAAATTTGAATCAAAGGTAAAAGAGAGCAGCACTGGTAACAAAAAGTGCACCGGATTATAATCAAGCAATTATGCACCACCTCGACTCGATTTAGAACTATTAAATTGAATAGTACACTTTATATTTATGAAAAAAGGTAGGCAATAATTCAACGATACGCACTATGACGAAAACTACTGAACTTCAATTCAATGAAACCTTTCACCAAATGTGACCGAAGCCGAAGATTCTTTCAAGATCTATTAATAAGTCATTTTTGTGATAATGATCCTATTGAGTAGGTGTGACCCATAGATTTTGGTATTCAGTATGCCGAATGGTATGGGAGGGTATTCAAAAATAATTTGCTTGCAATTTTACGTCGGAAAATTCATTGTTGAAACTTCCGACTACTTATTTTCAGCAAAATCCTAGTTCACAGCAGGTAATGATACGCAAGTATTTTGGATTTTATTGTTCTGAATTTATTGCTCTTTCAATGGGACTCATAATTCACCACTGCATTCTGCATCACAAGATTTCAAGTCCATTTATTTATTCATTATTCTAAATCTCTGGACCTTAGATTGTGCAAAACAGAATCCTTGAGGTTTTAGCTATTATCTGAGCAGCAAACCGTCCAAAAATTCATTAACTTTCCAAATCAAAACAGACACCTCGACATGAAAACAAATATTTTTCACCGAGATGTTTAATGAACATTTCGAGAAACACACCAAACAGCAACAAAAGAGTATCATTCCATGAAGATATCACTCAAGGATAACAGTTGAAGAAGACAAGAAATAACATAACTCAACGATTTCGAAGAAAACATTGAAAATAGGTAGGGAAGATGACATTATAGAAAATTCATCTACAATTCACATCTTATCCAATATTTCATCTTGTCTTATTTCTGTTGTATTATAACAGATTATTTCCATTCAAGTTGATTCGCTATGAGAGCAGCAACAATGATTAATGATTAATGATAGCAAATATGTAATCTGAACGTATCGACAATTTTCACCAGGATTGAAAATCCTCTATATTTCAAGCTCATGCAGCATTTTTCATTATGATCTGCAGAGAATTACAGAAATTTACTCAGGCAGACAATCAATAGCCTTTATTTCGGAAACGACGATACCACTTGAATCATTGATAGTTTTATTCTGTTGTCATCTGAAGTTGAGTTCTGAAAGATAGTTTGATTGATTATTCGAAGTATAGCTGTTGATCAAAATACAGAAATACAACGTGAATGGAAGCATTCTCAAATTGAGATTCTTAAGCTTCTGAAAAACGTTTGAGTGCGTATAAATCTAGAGGTTAGATTGAGTTGTCAGTAGACGAGGCTCTGTTCTGGCTATAATTTACTTCTGGTATTAAGAATTTCTACAAGAATTATTCGGTATATCACAAAATCATAAAAGCAGTCTTTCAAGCTGTTACCAAGAAATCATCACTCAAGGGACTCAGTTTTTCTCTAGCAGAAAGCAGAAAAACTCAAATAGTGGCGAACATCGGGCTCATTCGCTAGTTGTGACAGGTAATGAGCAATATACCCATAGTATAGAACAGAAGTTGACATTTGGATGAATAACTTAGCAAATAGATAAATGAAAGGTGTCGTATATAATGCATCCAACACTTATTCACAGGAGAACTGAATTTAGTTCATGTAACACAATTGCTGAGCGTTTCATATTGTGTTAGAGTTGGTATGCATGAACGCTCAATTTAGTCAAGAGGTGAGTGTAGGGAGAATCTCTCTGGTATACCGTTAGTAAGATGAATATTATGGACCTATTAATCCACTAATTCCAGTCAAATGTGTGCGTGACAAAAGCACAAATCGAATATAATAATAAATGAAAATATTCATCAATTTCGCCAGCATCCATTTCAAGTACATACAAAATTTCATCAATTTTTTATTTTAATATTTCTAGCGGAAATTATCCTACTGCAAACTTTTTGAATCAAGATAATTGAAAAACATTTATGATTGAAAAAGTAAGAGAACCAGAGAGAGATCCAGTGTAAGAAGAGATTCAATTTTCAAGTTTATATATCTCTGTTTTTGTCACATATCCGTAGCTAGACTTCGCAAGATGTATTTCTTCTAGTGAAAAATGCGATAAAATGAAGCATGGCAAAACTTTTTCGGTATACTTTTTACTCAGTACATTTATCATCACCAGAACAAAAGTTGCATTATTTGAATCAATATTCAGTAGCAAAAAAATTAACTAATACTTTAAGAACATTTTAAATGTTGTTAGTTGGTGAATAGTTGTAAGAACAACAAGCGGAGAGAACGATCTCAAAGGACATGTGCGGCAGCCACAAGTTTGCACTCAAATACCTTAATAATACATTAACTGTGGTTGATAAAGTCGAGTATCATTAAAAACGATTTTTATGTAATTATTGCTATTATAATAATGAGTCTATTGTGAGGGTTATGTAGTAAGGATTATTTCAGAATATATTCCAGCACTGACTGTTTCCAAACATTTGAAAGTTGAAGATGAAAGGAAGGACCGATTGAAACAGTATCATTTGCCGGTATACACAGAGCTGAATTTAATTGCAGAACTTGCAAGCAAAGTTTGCTTGAATTATTTGGCTCAAATTCGTGAATCAAAATTCATGGTGAATGCAATTCTAGAACAGTTAATTGAATTGTAACTTCAGAAAACAACTAGATGTGGAACAATATTCCATAAGTAACTCTTTCTGTTCTAATACATTCTTGATCGTTTTAACGAAACTTGTTTAGGATGAATATTATGTATATCCTACTATAGAACTGCTTGAAAAATTGAGGGAAATCTCACAAATACAGGTATGATCTTTACAATAAATCTTCAATAATCATGTGTTATTTTTTTCGCAGTCATCTAGTTTTTCAGGTAAATAGCTTCTCTAATCCGTATTTCCATACACTCTTATATTAATACCAACTGATGGATTGCATTTTTACGATTATAGCTCTAACACAAAAACGTATGAAATAATCGGTTCCATATCTTCCTCTTCTAATATTGGTTTTAGTCAAGCTTCATCCCAACGCGAAGCCGCTCTAAGGCTCTTAAGTATGAATATTTGAGTTTTGAAAATCTTAACACTCAGTGAAAAAGCGTTTCAAACTTGAAGCTTTTTTTCTGGATTGGAGAATGGATAAGCCTTGTTATTATCCCTCAGGCCAGGATAATCCTATTCAAAAAAGTTGGTAAGAGATGGAAAGTTACTTATGGAGCTATAATTTGTTCTGATGTTTGCTAAGAAGAACTCAAATAGCATGTAACAGGAATACTTGGAGAAGTGACTTTCTGAATGAAAGAATTTAAGAAAATGACCGTGAAGTTCGGGCATGATAATTTATTACCAATTTGAGGTGGGCGATGAACAATTTAATCATTATAACAGCGGATGAAAATAGAGGTAACTTTTTGCTGGTGATGAGATCAGTGACGGGACAGGACCAGAATTTAATGTGGACAAGGTACATTTTGCGTGGAGAACGCAAGAAGCAATGTTATCAATTAAAAATCAATTGAAACGTAGCTTTCTACAACTAACTTCATTAAAGTAAAGAATACACAATACTGCCAAAGCTTAAAGTCATTTTTGACCCATCGTACTTCTCAAATAATTTTTTATCAATTTTGATTTTTGAAAGCTCTTTTTAGCGAAGCCTGTATTTACCGGCATTGTTAACAAAATCAAATGGATAATGTGAATACTCGATGAATTTTTTACAAGTTATTCTCTATTATGTACTGAAACAGCTGTTTTACATCTTTAATGAAGTCTGAAACATCAATGATCATAGTTTGTAATTCTTCATACAATTCGTAAAGTTAAAAGTCACTACTCTCACCCACTCGCAGGACTGCGTGTTAGTCTTGGAAGTTTTTTATTATTTGCTCTTACTAAAATCACAAATGTTGCCTAATTTCTGGAATATGAGACTGAATATTCTGATATTTGTATATAACAAGATGAAATATATCAAGGAGAATCGATTCTAAAAATTTTTGTTGTTATAAACATCATAAGGATGCTACGATTGAAGGCTGTATTACTTGAGTACCGGACGAAAGAGAGAATAGCTGAATCAGAAGCACACACTGTTTGACTTTGTATCTCTTAATCAAATTGAGATAATTCGAGTCTCTGAGAAATTTCGTATTTTGCTTGATTCATTCTAATGTAATAAGAATTTTTATTGAAATATCTCAGAAAATACGAATACCATTACCTGATAAATAATATTTAGAGTTTGTAGCTGTACTTTTCGACTTGATTGAGATAATTAAAATGAGTGAAAAGTATTGTAATCTACATGCTTGGATGTAACGCGATGGGGAGTTTTATCAGAATATCTTTAGAAATACAAATATAATTGATTGAGATTCAATATTCAATAATGTTTCGAAAATCGACTATTGTAGTAGCACAATGTTTGTTGCTGTATCTTCTGAATGGAATAAGATAATTAAGACTTGTGAGGAATATGTTGTCCAACACATATAATCAAATCAATAAAAATGTCTTAGAAACTAAACTAATATGTATTGAATCAGTTCTTTTACATTTTTAATGGAGTCTGGTACATCGAGGATCATAGTTTGTACTTTTTCATATAATTCATAAGGTTGAAAATCACTACTCAGCTTTGTGAACCTTGAAATTTTTTTATCACCTGCTTTTTTGAAACATTTTTGAATTCTCTCACATCATATAAGTAATCAAGATTTTCAAAATGTTCATTCAATGACATGAATTTTGAATCCATATTGTTTATTATAGTATCAATCATTGTGTTGGAAAAATCTCAATCATATCGCGAGGCCGTAGGCGGTGGCTTACGTTGCCCATGTCCAACGCCGATTCTGGATAAAATTACTGTGGTAAAACACCATCTACCATTTTCTTATTTAAAAAGTGAGCAATAATATTTGTATTACAGAATGATATATTATGATGGTGATTTTGACGAATATGTCTCTGAAAATACAAAAAAAAAACAATAGTGCACACCGTGAAACATGACAAGAATTTGTAAAAATTTGAATATATCATAAACAATATGATCTAGAATCATTTGAAACTAGAATATGTTGCAAACTTCACATCAAATTAATCGACTCCATGAGAGAACAATGTTTTTTTTGAGTGAGGTCAAAAACTAATGGTAATAGAAAATTTTGCAAAATGAAATTCTGATGACATTGAAATTTATAATTCGCAAACGGCCGCAGTATGCTCAAATCTCAAGCCTAAAGCAAAACTGATTCCAAAATGATTCATATTTGTCTTTCATCGGGTTCTATTTGAGTATTAATACAATTTTTGCTCAAGTTGTTTAAAACCAAGTGAATTTACTCAACAAGACTCCGAAAGAAATTGGATCTCTTGGAGTGTCGTTAAATCTGTAACATCTTCTGGGAATGGGGTCTTCCGGTATATGGCGAGAAACATAGATTTATTCTGACAGTATAAATGAAATTCCATTTCCTCTTCGGCCGGCGGAGTAACTATCCTATGACTATCGTAGCTTAGTAGAGATTTAAAGAGTAGGATAAAACATTTTAAAACTTCTTTATTATGTGCTGATCACCAATGGTCACACATATGAATTTTTCAAGCAAAATCGCGTCAGAATCTTATGTTCTTCCAATCATTTAACTTCTATGAATTAAATTCAACTTTTCTATTACTCTTGAACCAAATTGAGGGATATATTTTAAATTTCCTAATGGTAATCAATAAGGTTACAACAACTCTATCAAAGATACGCCAAATTTTCAAAGCTCACTTCACAGTGCCCTGTATTTCTTCAAATTTGCCACCTCAGCTATATTATAACAGATGGCACTGCTGCAGATTTATATCTCTGCATGCTATGTATTAACTCACTTTTCATAAGTTTCGCGGCTACAAGTCCTACTACCTGAGGTTTGCCATACTGTATTTGAGAATCCTTACAAGGACGAAACATGTGTCTACAGTTGCTGCCCTATTTAGGATAAAAGTTTGAAAACTGACCCCTGAATTTGTAATTTGTGGAAGAATCTGATTCTGATTCTCAACGATTTATTAAATTGTATCACGAATAATATTCAGAGGTCACTTCACAGCGGTCTGTATTTCTTCAGGAGTGAATAATGTTCAAAAAATTATCCGTATTCATGCACGCACCATGATCAAAAATAGCTTCGCGTGACGGGTATTACTGTCACCAAGTTTCATATTTATCGAATCATAAACGTTCCGAAGACATCTATCAATTTTCTGCAGCAAAAACGACAAACGGATCGTATCCAATTAGTTCTATTGTCTTCACCGTCGAAACGAATAATGTAAAACTAATTCAAAATACCGTACAGATCCTCGCTTCTAACAAGTGAGGTAGAGCGTCTTTCTGTTGGAGTTCCGGAGCTGTTAATGGAGAATTTCTGACGCGCGCAATAACCATTGTCGTTGTATCGAAGGGTCGTCCACTTTTGCACACAAACCAAATTGGAGTTGGAGTTCCCAATTTCCAGAGCCTTTGCACATCGAGTTAATACAGACTGAAGCACAGAGAAGTTCTCAAGCTCTTGAGTATGGAATTAACAAAACCAATTATGATTTTCCTGGGAGAATTAATCGAGAGTATGAACATCAAAAGTGAAAATTGATCAATTCAATTTGGACTGAACGATGGTGATCAATAATGCATAGTGTTGTTTGGACAAGACATTTAAGACATCATGACACTTGCCTTCAATTCGTACGATAGTCAAATCTTTTCTTCTTTTGCAGCAATTATTCCACGTCTATTAATAAGAACATTATGTTTATATAGATTTCAGAACTTCTGGACAAGATTTCCAAACTACCTGAGATTTTACCCTTTTAGAAATAATACTAAAAGCAATTCAATATTTCAAAGCATGAATCTGAATGAATTTGAATAATGTTCACTCACTGTCAATTTATCGCCGTTGTAGTTTGTAGAGAAGTGAGAAAATTATCGTAGAAAGTTCGCGTACTTTAAGGTTTTCATCTTGCGATAAACACTTGTTCCTCCGTCCTTACTGCGCTTTAATTTTTGATGAGAATACCGCGGTTGGCAATCCTGCCACTCGATTTGTGTTTGGTTATTTTGCCAGCTAGTGGAAAGAAATAGGGAATATGAAAGATCTTCTGTATTGGTGTCAGATCTGTAGGATAAGAAGGATCGAGGTTTTATGAAAGAAAACTTGATAAATAGTCTGTTTTATAGTTTGAGTTTTCAATATACGACAAGACTTTGACGGCAAATATTTTATTAAAGGGCTGTAAAAATTGACATGAAAGTTCGGAGAAGTCTCTTCATGAGTCTTAATATTTATAGTAATGGACTCAGTTCTGCGATTACTTTCATTTTGTAGATTTGGTGATTATGGTTATTGATATACACAAGGATAAGTTTTTGGCATAGCAAAGGCAAAGCAAATTGATTTTGAATGAAAAATTATATTCAACATTATCTTCTTCGAATTCTACATAACTAGTACAAGAACTTTGAGGTAACTCAGAGATTAGAGGAAAAATATCAGTTCTAATCTGCAATCAGTCCTTGATGATGCTTATACACGCTGCTGAAAAGTTTTACATCAAATTATTCTTTATTGTTCGGAAGTCCTCTTTATTTTCTTATTGATTAACTTGAGTTGCAAAGTATGAGCAATTGAAATGAATAAGATATCCTGAAAAGTATCATACTCCAAATATTATTTCTTCAGAAAACTCAATTTCTAGACGTATTCTTCCAAATAGTGTAGCTTTCAACTCCAAAAACAATTTCAGAGACACATGCAGTGTTCATCAAGCTGATTCCGCATTGATTGCATAGCATGGAAAACGATAATCTTATTGAAATTCGGATAATCTGGTAGCAGAAAAAATGCTACTCTATAGTCGATTTGGAATCGTAAAGTACATGTAATCCGCTTGACGCAATATGTTCTGCTTAAAAATTGGCATCCAAATGTCATCATTGGCGGATTTCGGAGTTTGGCAAACCAATTTTTTAGAGGCTGAACTCTCATATTGATGATATCTTTCAATAATTGCTCAATCTAAAAACACTCACGATTTCACTTTATGAATATAAATTCAGATTTAGCGGATTATTTTCTCGCTAGCATTCAAAATAATTTACTGCATCATTTTGTGGAAAAACCAGCTTCGAATTAAGCAAGGACTTCATGCTCTTCCTATTTTGCAGGGAGTTGATTCATGGAACAAATTGAACGATTCATATAATATTTTGAATACAGAATCAATTCCTTGACCCATCTTTAGTTGTTAGCCGATGCTTCAAAAGGCCTAGTTACGAATACATTTGGAGACATGGAACATTCATAACAGAAGGCATTGGAAGATGAGTTTGTTATTTCATCCGTTATTCATTGGTCTGATTCTTGATTGATATATTGCGCTGTAATAATAATATCATTCGTTCGAGCTAGGGCTCACAACAGTACTATATTATATAGTATCGTACAATATTCAGAGTCTGCATCCTATATAATGTTGAAGAAATATGTAATAAGCAAAAATACTATATTTTCATTACCAAAATCTAGCAAACAAATACCTCATTTCAAAAATTTATCAGTGCGCCCCACAGAAAGAAAATGGAGAGAAGTGTGAGACAGAAGTAGTATCTTATTAATGAAAAATCAGCTTTTCATTCATGTTATTTCAGAAATTGAATTTGATAAACCATATGACATTTTTTTTGTCAGATAAAAAATTGTTGAAAAATGCAAGAAGTGCAAAGAACTATAGTTTTCATGAAAATGATTAGGTAACAAGTACATCTTTGTCTAGTTGTTGCTTTTTACATCAAATACCATACTTTTTGAGGTGTACTATATCTTCATAGCTCATCTCAAAAAATACTATATTTCTCCGAAGAAATGCTGGCAGCCCTAAGCTGACCTTAGTATTGGATATATTCCATAGATATTGTATTCAAATTCATATTTTCAACTTCATTTATCTCTTATTTCAAGCCTTCTACATGATAAATGCATTGAAATGTATTCCTTCACCATTTCAGTTCATATTTAATTGAAATAAAGTCGCAAATTCATTAAGATTACGTTAGACAGATTTAGAGCATAGAGTTTAGATAAGTTGCAGTATTTAACGTCCGGTAACCAAACAAATCAGTGTGTACCTGAGAGATTGATATATGATGTGCTCTCATAAGGATATTAGAGAGAGGGTCTAAAGTATACATTGTTCATTAGGACTGAGAGAAAATTCTTAGTTGTATTTTGCATTATTTACATCAATACGTTCAAGAATCTAAGAAGATAAATAATGATAATCTACAACAAATATTATTAAAGTTTCGAAGTAAAAAGATGTTTCAATAAGAGGGAGGTCTATGGTTGGATTTGATACAGGACATAAATATTCATAATAAAATGGAGATCTTGTTAACAGAATGAAATGTGATTTCAACTTTTCACAACGGTGAATTAACATTGGTATTGTGCAGAAATTAAGTTTGTAATTTGACAGAACATTTTAATTTCCAAATTTTGATCAGATTTTCCGTATTATCTGCACTTATTTTTCTCGAAGTTGTTTGTGTTGGTACGGAAACTTCTTGTTCCCATGATTTTTGTATCACTCATCCCATCCAATTGAATCCAGACTGCAAATAGAGTTGTTGAAGCTTGGTTCTCATAGCGAAAAACAGTTTTTGGTTAATATATAACTCATATCTATGAGTTCTTTTTCAGAATTATCAATTTTTTGAATGTTCCATAGCACAAGAACCTCACATATTTCACAGTTTTTGTGTAAAATTTTTATTTATGTGATTTCTTCTTTATCTTGTCAGCCATGCAATCGGCATTTGTGCACCATAGATGGTGTTGTTTGTAGTTTTTGCTGGAGCGCACCTTTTATCGTAATGAGTTTATACACTCTTGGGATTCAAGTCTTGTTCAGCTTGGGCTGGGCTATACTGTACTGAGGAGTCCTAATAAGGACGAAACATATGTCAACAGTTGCATCCCCGATCTAAGATGATGGTGGCTTCAGCTCCGACTCTTAGGTTTGAATTTTCTATGGAAAACAATCCTTTTTTAGAATTATTCATTTTTTTAATGTTCCATAGTACAAGTACCTCACATATTTCACAGTTTTTGTGTGAAATTCTTATTCATGAGATTTCTTCTTTATCATATCTATAAATTGCAGCACAATGCGGTCGGAATGAATTATAGACTACAGAATTTAGGTTTGGCTTGCTGACTAAAATTTATCACAGATTGTGGTCAAAAATTCCCACTGGAGTTTGTGATTTATCTCATGAGGATTTATTTATGATTGTGAAGATCCATCAAATTTATTCAGTTCACAAATGACTGTAATTTTCTGAAATAATCTTTTTTTCTTGCATAAATTGAGCTTGGTATAAATAACAATTTCTGCTGTATCTTTAATACATAAGAAAATATTAGTCTGCTACCATAGGAGACCTTTTTTTTTTTGATTTTAGAGTAGTTCAGTTGGTTGCTTTACGATCAAGCTGTATTCGTGCCTTCTTGGATATGAATGAAAAAACATTGACACAATGGATGAAGAAAAAGCTACTATCAGTGGTGATTAGTTGATAATCGGTTGAAAACTGATAATGTTCATTCAAAACGCGTTCTCCCTAACAGTCAGAACTTCAAACAAAATAGTATTCACATATTTCAAACTTATAAGCAAAGTTCACATTATGAAATCACGTCATGTGTACACTTACATTATGATGAAACTTTATTTGAAATGTGACAGTTTTGCTCTATCTTAGATAAGAAATTTCCGTTGTTCTGTCTCAAAGAAATTGAATTGTAAGAGACAGAAGCGATTTATATGAACCCAAATAAAAGAACACTGACATCAAAATAAAAAGCTGTAGAGAATGTTTTTAGATATATAAGCACAGCAGTGCATATTCAATTTTCATGAATTTTTTAGTGTAATGGTTCCACGAACAAACTATAGGATGTGCACTGCAAGAAATAATGTGATCCGCTGCAATTGGCTGGATACTAGACGATTGTTCATTCAAGCAACAGATTCCAAAGCTGCAAGCAAAGGGAATTGAACACTTCCTGGAAATTTATGCCTGATGTCAAACAAGTGTTTTGTCATGCGTCAATGTTATTTTATATTGGACTCTCTGCAAAAAGATTGAGAATAATAAGGGAGAAGGATGACCCAAGTTGAACTGATATTAGGAATTGGTTAGGGTTTTTGGATAAAAAACCATGAAATTCTCAACCATCATTGAGTGACCATCTTCAGACTACTGAAGAGAGCCATGATATTCTATAAGCTTCACGAAAGAAGCGCTAGTGTCATGATTCAAACAAAAAAAAATAATTGAATCTGTTGATTTCAGTTGACATGAGATTTGTTCAATAACAAAGATGAATATCATCATCTCGTATTGGCCAGTCGACAAATATAACTCATTTTCTAGCTTCACAGCCCATGTGATCACCAGCACTCTGCTGAACAAACATCATTAGCACATGGGCTCTACTATATATTATACAGCATCAGTTTATATCCTGAATTAGATCAATAATACCAACCTTTCCCACAAACAATTCGAACATTGGAGCTAACGTGGATCAAACTGAATTTAGATTTGGTTCCTATGATCAATTTGTCTTTAATATTGAGTTATATGGATTTCAAAAACCAGCAGAGGGTATAGCTTCTGATTCCAAAATTGCTTCGGAAGTCTTGAATACAAGCACTATTTATTATTACTTTCCTGTTATACTCCTTACATCTATAACATGACAGGTAAAAAGTGTTATCCAGAGCTTTTTTATCGAGCCTATCAGAACAGGTCATTCCCCGAGGATTACAACCATCCAATTCTCCTGAATTGCTTGGGACGTTACTACTCATTACAGTTATACGGTATAATAACACTTCAAAAATATTTTGCCACCAATAAGCAATGAAAAATTCAAGGGAGGGATCTTGAACTTTCTTATTTTTGATGGTCGTAGTTCACAAAGTTATAAGACATAAATTTTGTGGAAGTTTTGTGACGATAATCTTACCATTAAGAAATAAGGCAGTAATAACTATGAATTGTGCTGATGACAAAATTCAAGCCACTTACTGAAAACTCGACACATCAATCAGCTAATTAGGACTATTGCACATTTTCAGTCGCTTCGCCGATAAGCTCTCTGATTGAGCCAGGCGGAATTCTTCTCATGATCAAATTAGGCTTGTCTACAATGCAGAACTGTTCAATTTCCTAACAATCATCTGCTAGATCCAACTAAATGGATAACATCGACTAATAGCTGATAATTGATTAACCGGACGTAACTCGAACTTGTCGATAAAGCAGCGGATTATAGAGAGAACGTTCTCAACCAGTCCATGTTTGCAAAGCATTGTGACCGTATGCTGACTCACTGTAATCCATACCGGATGCTGCCAATCGGGATCGTTCATCAACTTACGTTATAATTTGATAATCGCAGGAGGAGCCACTTGAAAATTGAAGCTTCAAGAAGATGAAACAGAACTGCGTGTACATATTTCAATTTTTTATTGTACTGGTAATAATCTAATATTTTCTATGGGTCAGATCAAAATAATAATACTCTTTAGAAGTGAGTAAATCCATGAAATTCCACGACATCCGCAATAATATCACAAACAATGATTCTTATACATTCCTAAAACATCAAAACTTGCCCAAATATCCTATCACTGATAATTCTCAATATGCGTACCATTATATACATTATGAGTTTAATCGGCAAGCTGAGTCTCATTAATTTTAGAACGTACATTCTGTAAAACTAGAGCCAAACTAGCTCTATGAAAGCTATTGAATGATTTTTATGTTAACCTCAATGGAACGCTTCAAGGAATCTCATGAAATCAGTGTTTTTACACTCTAAAACCTATCTGAGCCATTTCGTATTGACGTCAATACAATAAAAACTATACTACATAGAAACAAACAAGAATAGAACATGTGCGCTTTCAGATAGTAGACCATTGGTAACTAGCTTTTCCCAACGGGCAATGTTTGCGGATGCAATTTGTTCAGATACATGTCTATTTGCACACAAACCTATCAGAATCTATTTACCAATGGGAATATTCTATTCGCTCCATTATCAAATGATGAGATTGGTATCACTGGAAGCCTTTGATATGCGACTCAATCAACAATATAGAGCAAATCCAAGTTTAGTTCTCAATCCAAAATACATGTTTCATATGACTTGCCCACAATAATTATTACATTTTGCTCAACATTTTGATTCTTTATTCTCATGCAAAGAACAATGAACCTTGTAATCTGCAAAATATTGTGTTTTAAAATGAAGAATCAAAATGTAGTACATTATGTTGCATTTAATGCAATGTGTCAGACGGCCCTCAAAAATTTATTATTGAATTCTCAGCGTGTTTCTTGTATCTCTCGAGCTCAGAGGTTCATTATCAATGAGAGAAAAATTCTTCTCACATCAATCATCGAGAATCAACGATGCCGATAAAGAGGGGCATATGATTTCCAACCTACAACATCAATGTGGTGGAAAATATAGTACGAAAGTTCGAGAAACCCTTGATAAATGGTCTTCATTGGAATGTGGAGTAAGTGACTTGCTTCATACGCTTGTTTGGGTACCGCGAATTCTTCGAGGGAGAGCACAAAATCATCCAAAATATTCTAGTCTTCCATTTCAATTACAGTTGTTTTGTGCCATTATGTAGGTTATATATTTTGGAAGATTGCAATATATTTAAAATTTAAATTCGCTTGACAACTGCTGCTTGCTTGGGAGAGAAATTGAACGATCAGATCCATTATTCGGTAACTGAGAATATATTGACTGATCTATTGATACTCGGACGTTTCACTGCACTAATTAATGTAGAACTTACAATTTCACAAGAGAAATGGTGGGTTGACTCTTACTGTAGTTCTTTTTCATTAAATTCATATTCAACTAATGAAGTATTAACGGAGTGTTTCCATGTTTTTAATATATAGAGTCCTTAACGAGAGAATCATCCTTCTCAGTACATCAGATCATTTGGCTTATCGCTATTTCTGATATATGAGCTTCTCATCATTATTTTGTGCTGTACTTATTTATTTCCATAATTAAATATGATCATTATATTAGTAATTCTATATTATATACTTAGATATGATATATAATCTGAGCTAAAGTACTGATTGAGTGTGGAGAAACATCGAGGTGTTGATGTGCTATTTATGACTCATCTCACCAATGCACCACCAGTAATTCTTAGCTCCTCACTTTCTTCTAAGATAAAAATTCTTCTTAATACTGCGAGAACGTCCTAAAATGATCAATAAATTGAGTTCGCCATTCTCAAACTTCTTATGCTTCTTGTTGGTGGTAATGTTGGAGACTCTCTTCTCGAACTTTGCACCATTTCAATTCGTTGAGCTCCTGCTTAAGTTGAAGTCATTGGACGACTTCTGTATCCCAAGTTTATTTGAAATTAATTTTATGAGCTTCAGAACTGCTGTAAAATTTATCATTGAGTGCAAAATTAAAATTTACTCTTGGAAAGTTCGAGTTTTGCCTGTAATTGCTAGCATGTGAGTTTCTGATTAATCAAATTACATTGAAACCGTGGAATACTCTCAAACCCTCCGATGAATTTACAATATTATGCCGATAAATTTGCTCTTACATTTAGGAAGATAGATTGCGCCACTAATTTTGAAGTAATCACTTCGCAGTTGGCACATAATTATTTTATCCTTCACTAAGTTTGTTTGCAAGTAAATGAGCTTGATGTATATTTTGCTGATTGAGTCAAGAGTCATGCATCAGTAAATTTTGCGCAATTTTCAGCTACATAGAATACATTTGACATATTTTTTTGCCTTACATACAAACATATTTTGAAAATGAATTTGATATCAGATATGTATTCTATAATCAAATTTAAATTGGTGCTTTCCTTTGATGTAGATTCTTTTGATATACATGCAGATTGAAAACAGTTATCAAATATATCTAACAGTCAATAGAGAATGGTTGACTGATTATTTCATTCAATCAGACTTGATTCAAAACGTTGTGTGGTGGCTCACGATTATTGAGGGACAGTGGTGAGGCACGACCAAAACTTGATGTACATTTTGCGAGGCCCTCTGATGACGCAAGTAGCAATGTTATAAATTGGGAAACAATTGGAACATAGCTTTTTACTACTAACTTTATCATAGTATAGACTATGCAAACTAAGCTATATTAGACTACAATTTAAGAAACAAAAATTTATTGCTTTTAGCTTCACTGAACTTTTTGATGTTGTACCGAAATTCAGCTCAGATGCTATATCTGCTTCAATGGATGAAACTGCCAAAGTTGAAAGTCTTTCTTGACCCATCGCACTTCTCAAATAATTTTTTATCGATTTTTAATTCGAAAAGCTTCTTTTGGCGAAGGCTTTACTTACCGGTATTGTTAATAAAATCCAATAGACATTGTAAGTATTTGGGTGAATTTCTTCCAAGCTATTCTCCATTATGTACTAAAACAGTTATTTCACATTTTGTGAAGTCTGGTACATTTACGATCATGGTTTGTAGTTTTTATACAATTCGTGAGGTTGTAAGTCACCACTTCTACCTTTTCGCAGGACTGTGTGTGAATCTTGAGAGTTTTTCATCATTTGCTCTTACTAAAATCGCAAATATTGCTCAAATCCTGAAATATGAGACCTAAGTATCCTGTAATTTATATATTCTAAGATAAAATATATCAAGAAGAATCGATCCTGATAGTTTTTATTGTTATAAACATCGTAAGGATGCTACGATCGCACGCTGTATTACTTGAGTACCAGACGGAAGAGAGAATAGCCGAATCAGAAGCACTCACTGTTTGACTCTGCATCTCTTAAACGAATTGAGATAATTGAAGTCTGTGAAATATATCGTTTTCTGCACAATTCATTCTATAGTACTGAAAATTCTTATTGGAATATATCAAAAGATACAAATACCAGTACCTCATAAATAAGATTTAGAGTTTGTAATGTGCCTTTCGACTAAGCTGAGATAATCAAAATATGTGAAAAGTATTGTGATTAACATACTTGAGTGAAACGCAGTATAAAGTTTCACCAAAATATCTTCAAAAATACAAATATGATCGATTGAAATTCAACACTTAATAATTTTCCTCAAATCTACTATTGTACTAACACAATGTTTGTTGCTGTATCTTCTTAACAAAAAATTTGTAGGAAATACGATATATTGTAAGAGATCAAATACATTCTAAGCCCCGGAGGGATTCAATCGATAGAAATGAATTGATGAAGATTTTAGAATTTGCAAACAAGTCACTGATCGCAAATATAATGAATGTACCACATAATTCACATATCTTTCATATTGATCATTTCCGTCACACAATTGTCCAGGAATATAGCCCAGTCATAAATGATTTTTCTGGATCATTATGCTGGAACGTAGGTACTAATAATTTGAACTGTGGGAAATGATGAATGGACACAATCATTTTGGTCAAATACAGAGAAACTGATATAAGTATTTATTCGAGATTTGGAGACATTTTTCTCCACACCGTATTTTAGTGCATATCCTATAGAATCCAGGGTTCGTGCCTGAGTTTTTATATCAAATTTCTGTCATTTGTATCAGCACGAAGGGACAACGAAAAGCTATTTTGTAACGTTATATCTTGAAGACGATAATTCAGACTGGAAAACAAGCTTTTCAAATATATCCTGTGTTGGATTATTGATAAAACACAAAAGATATCGGTATAGAGTCTTCTTTACAATATATTCCATGAAAATGGTTAGTAACACGTGCAAAGTCTCTGAGATGAAATAGTACCTTGAGAGAAAAGCAAGGCAAATAACTGTGTTTAAGACATAAAGATGAAAGCTTTATGTAGTAGTGAGAATCCGGCTGTACATGAGATGGACTGTATATGACCCTTTATACACTCCTGGATCATTCTGGATGCTAAATATGTGTGAAACTTTTGTTGATGTGAGCATTCATTACAGTGCTGACAGAAATGTTCTCATTAAATAACTGAAACCGAGTTGGAATGGGATGCAATATTGATATCTCTTTTTCATACTCATCAGGCGCTTCCGTTCCTCAATATGAGAACTAATAGCTCAGAACTGTGTTATAAAAGAGCAAATTCATTCGTTGTAAATGAAGAAAATCACATAGAATCAAAATAATAACTAATTTCAGAGAATACATCGATTTCGATTTCAAAGCCTTATATAGATTGGCAGCCTGTAGCCTTCCAAAAACTCTGCAGAGTTTTTCTGATATGAGTTAAAATTCCAGCCAACCCAGTTTTTCCGTACAAAAAGTTTAGGTGACTGAATTACTTATTTAACATCTAGCCCTAATGATAGATTTATTTCAGGAGGAGGCACAAAAATGTATGAAATTTGATTAGCTCGGTCGGAAGAAAACTCAATTTGGAAAAGCTGGATTGCACATTGTTGTTGTGTCAAAAATCCTCTTTTTCCAACATGGGGAAAGTGAAAAAGAGATCTTTATAATCAACCGGAAGAAAATCTCTGTTATTATCGGACAGAATGAAATGGAAGGTAATATTTCGTGAGAAAGAGAAATCGAGGTCGGAATGCACGGAAGAGACGACCAGCATTCGAGAAAATAATTTAATTTCGTCTTGGTTATCCAAGGAGACTAAATCAAAACTGAATAACAGAGGAAACCAATTGTAACGGAATAGGGTTGATATTGAGATACCACGACACATTTTTACAGTCCCAATTAACTGAAAAGGACAATAAAGGAGCATTTGACAAGAAGGGTGAGCAATATTGATCTGTTACACAAACATAATTATAGAACAACAAACTTTTCAAGAAAAAATAGTATAATAGTGAGTGAATTCAGTAGTTTAGAATATTACAGCATCACCTCACAAAACCCTAAGTCCTAGGTAATCAAGAAATGAGTTGAGAAACAATGAAATGCTGGTGAGTATATATTGTCTAAGAGATTTGGATCCTTGAGCTTATCTCTGATTTGAAGGAAGAGAATCTTGAAATTATCTTAGATCTGTCACAGAGATAAACAGTCGTATATGACTCCAATTTCGAAATGCATTACAAAAAGTAAAACGACAAATGAAGAGGATACATTTTGTGTCCCTATTCAAGTATAAAACGAGAAGTGTCATCGAAACTCTCCCAATTTATATACAGAATAAGAACGCACGGTTCATTTGACTTTCAAAAGACAAACCAGTCAAGCTCAAAACAATCTATTCTGCTTTCCAGAGCAAACAAAAATTCAATGCAATTAATTCATTATTCTAGTTTGAATTTGAATCTTTTTAAAATAAACTTGGAAGCCATGTCTCGTTAGTTTTTCCTATAAATATGCAGCTGAATATTTCAAATTTTGCAGTCTGGCTTGTCTCCAAATATGGACCAATTGGAACATGTAACCTTTTTATAAATAAAACGTAATT
This sequence comes from Dromius quadrimaculatus, assembly GCA_963989225.1. Classification (NCBI taxonomy): domain Eukaryota; kingdom Metazoa; phylum Arthropoda; class Insecta; order Coleoptera; family Carabidae; genus Dromius; species Dromius quadrimaculatus. The sequence goes on along the minus strand of OZ022328.1, from coordinate 31,904,366 downwards.
GAAAACTATAAAAATGTCTTCTAGCGAAGATATTGTTTACTTTCTTACGAAGTATATTGTGAATTTGAAATCCAATTCAAAATATGTAAGGAATGAAGCCAAAGTATCTCATGAAGAAGTAATTTTTGTATTTGATTATTTCAATGGCCGCACCAGATCTTGAGATGGATATTTAATAACCATTTGCTGTATTCTTTTCGAATAAGACCAAGGACCATGAGATATGTTATGCTAAGAACGTGTGTCGTATTGTAAATCTTATTGGGAAACAAGTAACACACTATCAAAATGGTAATGACAATAATTTAGAAGTGGTTTTCTTCAAATAATAGGAGTCACGTTAAAAGACCATCAAATCTTCCATCCATAGGTCCGCCCAAACACATACAGCAGGCAACTACAGAAGAAAAGTGATTTCTGTAAGATTTGTGTGTTATAGTGTAATGTTGGGCTCCAAGTCTCAAGTTTATGAGAACAAGGGGCTTTCTTAACGTCCCCTTGTTCATCCGGTGTTCTAGGTTTGGCGCGCCCGACCTGGTAGCTTTTATTCGTCTCAGGATATGATAGCACCCCACCTCTTTCCTGCAACACTTATACTTCCTGTTTGCTTGCTTTGATAAGCACGATGCACGATTGTTTGGTTGCGGAGGAATACTGCTTTAGAAACGACGCTCCATGTCTTTGTAAATTTAGTGTTGTAATTACAATTCGCGTTAGAGCTTTGCTGCATTTGATACTGCTTTGTCTCTCATTACTTTTGATTGAAGTTTTTGGAATGTTGTCACTCTTTGAAACATAAATTCTTCCTATTCTAACAGCACCCAAAAAACACATCTTTGATGACTAGGCTCACAGAAGCATCACCTGTTCCCATTTTTAAATAAGATTCATTTTGGTTGATACAATACCATTAGAATAGCTTGATTGAATTGAACAAATCATACACTATTTCCTCATTTTGAAATCCAAGGATGCAATGAGAACCTGCCATCATTTTATTTCAGAAAATAATTAACTATGTCAAACCTCAATTTTTCAGGCAATCACATACTATAAAAGAAGATAGCTCACAGTAAATGTATAATGCTCATGATAAACGTCTTGAAACGATTATTTATGCGGTTTTTATGATAGTGAATGCTTTGGGAGATGTCAAATCATTCCGTTGAGCTCCTTCGGGATAGCACAGCTACACCAACTGGAAATAATTCTCTTTTATATTATTTTTATTATATCAAGTTATTCCATTTCCATCTCTATTATTACCGATCAGATCCAAAAAGAGTTAGAAAGTAGAGCACTGCGCCAGAAAAACTATTTTTCTAGTTTTAGGAGCCATCACAGTAATGAAAATTGCAGTTGGAGTTCTGGCAAAATGTTTTTGTAAACATGTTGTCTTTCATCCTGAGAACGCTTCTCTTTTGTTACTTCATCCATTGTTCTACTTACTTGACGTGATAAAAATTCTGAATGAAAATGCCACTTTTACAGACTGTAGAGACATTCTTCTTGTTGGCTGATCAAAAATCAAATCGCATGCGTATCCTAACGCTATCAGATTTTTTAACACGAGTGGTGTAATTTGAAGGGAGAGAATATTGTTTTTCTCTACCTTTCCACACATTTGGTCATTTGTAATAATTTACATTATGGGGTGCCACACAATATACTTCTTTTATTGGTGTTTGCTTAGTATCACTGTCTAATAAAACTACAGAATTTGAAATATCCTGCATAATGAACGAAGAAATAACTGTTGAATTTGTGAGACTATTTTCCCAAGATCTGAAGGTGTAGGATTCTTTAGATTACTCTCATTCATCATCAGAATGCTTTGTATTTGGTATACATAATGTCAAACGTCAAATGGGGTATAGAATTACTGGAGAAAGATAATTCAAAGTCATTTTTCTGATTTACGATATAATCATTATCTTCACATTATTGAGAAGTCCTCCACATGTCCAAAGTTATCGTTATTCATGTAAAGAAAATCATTGTACCGTAAGTATATGAGGAGAAACGTTGGTTTGATTTTGCATAACCAACAATAAAAGGGTACTCTCAGGAATTTATTTTATATTTTCAATTCACTGATTACATCGTTATAACATAGTAAAAAATATAAATTATGTTTACCAGTGCTGTAATCAAGTTTAAAAAAATATTGAAAATTGAGAATAATTGTGAGCTATTTGAACGCCGCCATTTCCGCGCACTCTATGGATGACGTCAAATAACATGTCCAGTGAGACAACAGTCCATTGTTTACTACAGGTGTTTTCGTTCTAAACTTATTTCAGCATTAAAAAAGATCAAAAGTCAGTTTATAAGTATTGCATTGTGCCTGAATGCAAAATACTATCAGGAATGTACCGATAAAGTCTTTTTTCCAATCCAGATAGGTTCTAAAATACGTAAAAAATGATGTGAGGTTATTAGAAGAGACTCCACTAGACTGCCGCAATGCCCATGTCCCCTCAATAATCGTTCCACAAGACGATCGGGATCTTGGCGTTCATGATAAATACGTCATAGATGACGTCATTGATCTCGACTACTTCAAGCTCCCTACGCCCGCGATTTAAAGGTGGGTCGAAGCGGTCGTTGCGTTCATTTTTGAAGAAATCGCCCAGAAGCTCAAATTGAATAAGAAGTACTTGAACTTTCGATCTCAAGCTATGTCAATAGATTCAAAATTTTCTATTTGTCATATAACAGATAATTTTATGGTCTCCCATTATCATTATGTATTATTCAAGAGTGAATAATTTACACAGGCATATTGGATTTATTCCATTCGTATATCCTTTCTGCTACAGATTAGTTCAATCTTATTGGGGCCAGTTTCACCAGAGCCAGTTAAATTTATCCAGAGGTTATTTTATACGAAAACTATCGTTGATACGATTGTAACAATAGTTATTGACTCAAAATAACCTCTAGATAAATTTAACTGACTTTGGTAGAACCGGGCCTTGATGATTTACTCTTCGATTCTAACCAAAAATTGTCAGTTTATTTGACATATAACAAACACTCGCATCGTTCCACTTGAAGCACCAGCCACATCGAGCATGAGTTAGTGGAATAGCAAAAACCGCGGTCGTGAGCGTGAGCGTTGCTGTCATTAGGTGAGACGTACTTTAAATGTAATAAGTTTTAGCAATAAAATTCAGTGTATGTATGCGGCCTCGTTTACTGCTCATTATATTTCGGATTGTATTTATCAAAATAGAGTACATGTGTTATTATTGATAATTACTTTGCAGTGTTCTACTTCAGCGGACGGAAAATTTGGATTTGAAAGAAAATAAGACGATATCATGAATAGATCTATTCTAAACAGATTATCCGATTGTGCTCTTACAAAACCACTGTCTTAGATGATTCATAATCATACTAGGATGCTAAAATTACACTCAAACAATAAATGAATTCACAACACACACGTTATTACTATGTTTTCTAATCAAAAGCCTGCAATGCCATACAAATATGAGCAGTATTAGTAGTATTTGACATCACATTTCGTTTCAACCAATGGTGCTGCGTTCTATAACTTTGAATTTCCCGCGCTTCATTTGCATTTTCATTTATTAATTTTGAGCAATTAAAAAGATATTTAATACCAAAATGATGGTTTAGTACAAAAGTCTGGCCAATATAAATTCGGAAAAAAAAATATTTGAACCAAATTTAAATATCATGCATATTCCCTATTGAAGTTATAGATCCAATTTTTTCATGAAAATATCCAGAGAACATATATCAACAATCATTTCACCAGCAGTGTGACCAATCTGGAATAGTTTTGAAGAGATCTTGGAAGATTCCCAACTTCCGAAACGCGATTCGATACTGATACTTATTATTCATTTATTTGATAATAATTATTGATGAAAATATTCCAGTAGCTGTAAGTGATTTCTTGTTAAAATATTTCTACGACAGTATCTTGTCGTATTTCAATATGTACATCTTCATCCTTCCAAATTCCTTCTTTTCCGTCCGATATTAACCAAATTATGGCTGTTCTATCATTCACACCACTTATCTACAAGACTCGTTGGTGAGCTCTGAGAATATGATCAATTCATTCCCAATATATCCGTCGAATATAACTCCTGTAATTCACTTCCAGCTTGAGACAGTTTGTAGCTTTTGATGACACACAATTAACATTATGTTAGAATGAGCATTTTATTTGTTGAGGCCTTCATCATTCCATGAGAATCTTTCTATGATCTTTCAGTTTTTTGTTGGATGTATCTATTGACTGTGCTTAAAACTCAAAGACTCAGAATCTTTTTGGATATGTCTGTGATGACTGTGAATCCTACTTTGAATCTCTAAATGATTGTTCTTCCAAGTTCGATAAGATGCTCGACTCTTTTCAAAGATAGAATCAAAGCTTACTTACTTCCATATGCAATATTCAGTCGAACTTTCAGCAGGATCGTTATTAATTGAAAAGCAGAGGAAATATCCCAAACGAAAAACCTCAATTAAACCAAGGAGGGAGCTCAATATTTGAGATTATGTTTCAGCAATTCGATACGAGATGGTTTATTATGCCAAATTATGATCGTATTTTATTTATTCAATCTCGAGTGAATTTGATCAGATTCCACAATTTTTACATAGCTAATCACAAAAATTCAGACCAAGTCACCGTTGGTTTGATTCTAAATGATAAAATTTGATAGAATTTTGTAATATTGTTGTTTTGTGGGTGAACTAAATATCTAGATTTGATTTAATGTAAAATATCATGGACAAAATTATAACTTCATAAATATGATTTGGAGCCTTTATGGTTTTAGTTACTATCGCGCGCTGCGAGCTGCTCACATTTGACATTGCGCATGCGTGGTTTGGAAGCCTGGCAGGCCACTATTAGACGTGTGTGAGAGGTGGCCTGTCTGTGTTTAGTGTCGCTAGCGACAGGCCGAGTTTAGCTTATTTATCACATGTGACAATGGTTGCCCTGGTGCAACATTTATTACAAGCTTCCTTATCACGCATGACAATTAGTTGCCCTGGTGCAACATTTCAGAAAGATAAGGATTAGAGTGACGATCACTCTTGATTCGATCAATAATAATAGTAACTGATAGCGCCGGCTATTCAGTCCGACTAATTCATAATCGTAATCATTCGCAGGGCTCCAGCCCTGCGTCAAAAATCGTGTCTGATCACGAAACAAATATGTATACTTTAATCACAAAACAAATAAACTGGGTTTTTTATGCCGTCAGGCTTTTTCCCATAGAAATGTGTTTTATCGTTATTCCTACATCAATCCTGTCCTCATACGAAACTACGAGAATATTCCCAATCGGAATGTTTTCGACGATACAATTGTAACGTGCGAGGTGACATAATTCGTGAAAATGGAATAGGTCTCGAACTCAACTCAGCGCTCTGCGTAATTAAACATTCGAGAAGCTTGCTAGAATGACGTATAAATCTCTAGAAGTGGGCACCGGATATATAGGGGCGAGCGGCCTGTCTGTAGTAAATATCAAGAGCTTGATCAGCTATGAGCGAAGTGTAATTGATAAATAATATGTTGAAAAAATATATGTTGCTTGAAGTTCAATTATAGTGTGTGAGAAATAAATTGTATAGCATTTGTTTTAGTGTTGCATCCAAGAATAAAACATTTGATTTTCTCTCATTCATCAAAGAGTGACATCTTTTTCAACAATAAACAATTCCACTGAGAGCAATGACCGTTACAAAGTATCAAATATTTGATGGAACTCAGTGTCTGTATTAATGCTAGAAGGGTATTTTAGAAGCTGACCAAACGCTAGCTTGACGTCCCAGTTTCAATGTATAGATTCTTTGCACCATAAAAAACTATTGAAGCTGATTCCATTGATATATTTGATAATAACAATCTAAATGACAATGAAAGACTTGGCTTAACTGTGTCAATAAGTCTCAATGAGAAGGAAACACGTACCTGCAACTGCCTGTCGTTTTAGGATGATATAGCAAGAGTCTTAGTGCTAATCAAGTTCAAATTGTATCTAAAAGAGAGTTCCGTGTGTACTCATCTCTCTAGAAGACTCTTGAAGAGTATATACCTGATTTCAGTCCATAGCATCGAATTTCTACTTCAAGTTGTCTTTTCAGTTTCTGTTCCACATCATAGGAAATGTTCAATGTATACTATAATTTCATTCGTGTGGCAGGCAACAAGAGTGAAAATATCAATATTATGTTAGTTCTTTCCAATTGGTTTGATGATAGCAGCACGCGATTCGTTAATTATGTCGTATACTTGACTACCGTTTCCTGAGGCTATGCTTGTTTTTTAAGCTTGCCTTTGAAATGCAGCTCCATGAGAAATCATTGCGAAATCACAATCTATACAACAGTAACTGGATAATTCAAAAGTACGCAAGAACTATGTGTATTTCAATTAGCATTTCTAACAATGTATTTTCCATGGTTACCAATGCCAATAAGAATAATATTGTACTATGACATTATTTATGTCGCCCGCTTCTCGGAAGAAGTAATTGCTCTCCGAGAGATGCAAATTGTGTGGGTACATAATATTAATAACTTTTCCAAAATAACATTATCTCTTGATTCTTCTCTCTGACTGTGTCCAGGAGGGGTAGTTAAAATGTTCACTCAATTTCCGTACTGAAATTAGTTTCAGAAAAATCTAATTTCTAGAGTCATTTGAATGGTTCTTCATCTCGTTATCTCATTCTATTATTACTTACAAAAAAAAAAGTAGCAGTCAATTTATATAATTTTATAACTTGAATGTGTATGAAGATAATCCTATTGTGTGATATGTGTTGTGAACTATTCGGAGGTAGATATACTTGTCAGAGTTGATAATCACAATGCGAGGGCAATAAGATAATGCTTCTCTTAATAATAACGACAGAGACAATAATTTGATTACAATATACAATATTTTGTCTAGACTTGAAGGTCAGAGCGCAGTCGCTGCTAGTGACTTGTACATTCATATTTGAGACTGGTCTAGGGTCTAGTTGTGCATCTTGAATTACGGATGCAATCGTCTATACCGGGAATGCACTACACTAAAAACTGTTTCTAAATTTTTCGCATGAATCCAGAATTATGAGCCGTGAGAGGTTTGAAATCATAATTTGAAATTGATGTAGCATCCTAATAACATTTATTTTCCTACTAATAGGGTATATTTATAGATCTATTTAATATTTTCAATTTCCTATTTACATCGTTATGACATAGTACAAATATTAATTATGTCTAAAAGTGCTGTAATCAAGACAAAAAAAAATATTCAAAATAGAGAATAATTTTGAGCTGTTTAAACGCCGCAATTCTTGCGCACTCTATTGATGACGTCAAATAACATGTCCAGTGACATTACAGTCCATTTATACTACAGGAGTTTTCGTTCTCAGCTTATTCCAGTGTTAAGAAAGCTCAAAAGTCAGTTTATAAGTATTGCGTTGTGCCTGAATGCAAAATACTCAAATGGGAACTGAAGTAGAACAAAGAGAAGATCCACGTAATTCATATTAGAGCCAAAGTAATTTATAAGCTGATGCTTTTGTGAGAAGATTCTCTTGGAAAATTAACTTTTCCTCGTCTCTTTTAGAGCCTATTCAATGTTTTCCAGTTATTTCAATCAAGATAGGTAATCGCAATCAATTGATCCACAATAAAAAGCTACAGCCAATTGACAGAGAATATTGAGAAAGGATTACAATTCAGGATAAAAAATTCACGATTCCACAATCAGCCCCCGAGAAAAACTTCAATTATAATTCCATCTTGTTAATAAGATGAATTTGTAGTTGACCTGCACTGCAGACATCGTGATTTTTTCTATTATTACATAATCTGGAGTTGAACTTTCAGCTTGAATAGAGTTTTCAAGTTGAAAATTTGCTATCGATTATTGTTTGGCGATGAACCGTTGAAATAAGAGGCGTAGTCGATAGGCAAGAGTAAACACTTCTGGATGATATCTACCACGATAATCACATTAACAAGTAATTGATGCTAATTACAGCTAATGCAATTTTGTATTTCTGATACATTTTGGATTTCGATCCTGATACCTTCAAGAACAAAATTATCCAATTATGATCATTTTAAATTTTTCAATTGCCTTTATATGTTCTTCTGTGCAAATTTTGATCGTAGAGATTCTTACAGACGTTTATGGTGAAAATATTTAAGAGCAGTTGACAAACAAACCCAACCTTTTTAGTCTCTTTGTCGTGCAAGTGCTAGCGAAAAAATTAAGGACCAATTCTATTCTCAAACGCAGGTAATTTGGCAATTGACAGAGTAGAGTCCGCAAGAACAAACTTTACTCATGTGACTGAGGAAATTTCCAACTAGGGCTCCGAGATGTGAACCGGAACACACAAATGGCGAAGCATTGAGGCCATACTTCCACCTTGACCCTACTGCTCTCTAGGATCATGCTATTTTCGTGCAGAAAACATGGTTACAGTTACAATCTCATCGTTGGGAAGAGAAGCTTATGGAAACTTGCTGAAATATTTGATTTCAATATTTGCAATAGTCTTACCACTAGTTCAAGATGATTATAACATTGATCCAATATAAACGACGATTGATCTATTTTGAAGTTATGAATGCACTGTATGATTAATATTGTAGTTACCCCAAATACGTGAATCAAAGTTGCACTTGACTTATTATATATAAATTAATTCTGACCGTAATGGAACGCAATCAAATGGAAGCTTCAACCAAGGCAAACCGTAAATTTCATAAACCCTCAAAGCAATTTTCATTAGAATCTATATACAAGTTGATATCTATTGAATAACGTTCCGCCCACTATATTTCCCCCTAAGGCCTCTAATTTAATTCACCGATGGAAAGCAGCCCTGAATTATTTTTCGCTATTCATTTGATACCAGAATATTCTAAAGAACAAAATTTCAATGTGGGAATAACTGAAATAATTTTTATTGGTTAATGAACATTTCAAATTGGAATCGTATCAAAGTTTGTTACTATTTGTTCATTTCGTCAAGAATATTTATAGAATTTCCAGGAAATTTTGGATCTCCGATCCGCAAAGACAAAATGACATCGTAAGATCCAGAGTTGGTAACCGTTCAAAGTTCTTGGATGATTACGTCCTCATGCTCAGTTTACTCTTCTATTCAAGCTGAAGTCAAATAAAACTGGAAGTGAAATTCTGCTCCGATGATAACTTTGATTGTTCTACACTGATGTTGGAAGTTTGATGAATGAATTTATTTCATAAATGTTACCGATATATTTGGAAAAAGCTGTTCTCGCGGTACAGTTGTGGTTTTCTTGAAAACTTTGACGGATTACTAATCAATGCATATCAAAATAGATTTTCTATAGAACAATTCAAAGTTTCAACGAAACTTCTAATAAGCTAGTGAGCGCAATATTACTTCTTCAAGAACTAATTTTATATCGGAGCTTTCGAGGAGGATGAGATGCGGTAGTTCATTTTAGTTTTATATTGAAATTGATAGCCCATAGCGAACTGAGTTTTTGAGTGTTGAACTTGTATTTGAAACTATTCAATAATTTCTTCTTTTTGATTAAAATACACTTCAAAGGCTGTCTTCAAGCGATGTTAAAATATAGCATGAACTTATAAAATCAGCTACCTAGAAGTTGCAAAAACTTCAGAACAGTCTTCCAAGATGAAATTTCAATAGACAGTGAAGTGTTCTGCTAAATTCTCACTTAGAGTCTATGTAAGTTTGAGATTAATTCTAGTTTTCTTCAACAACTTTTATACCAGCAAAGACGCTTAGAAACATAGGTGCTCATATCTTTGAAACGAGATTAGATGATAATATAATTGAGTTTTATTTCATGAGGAATTTTTAAACAAGAATTTATTTGAAGCAGACTTCTCTCAAACGAATAAATTTCATGTTACTGCATGTAACGAAAATTATAATCCAAAACTTTCATAAAATCTGTACTTCTTCCTTAAATGTGTTTCACTTGACATATTTATAGAGTGATACTGCAGTTGCTACATAAGAATTCTTCCTGAGCACTGTTTCAAATTTGAAACATCTTTCTTCGGCGAACATTTTCATGAAATATATTGTAATAATTCTAGTATATTGTAACAAATGTGGAATAGCGAAATTATGATATTCTGCTTTCATGTTAATCAAAACTCAATACAAAATTTATTGTCCATTCACCTTATCAAATGGACAGAAGCAAGAATTGATGATGGAGTTACATTCGGAAGAACCTTTGGAGATGGACCGCCCTTTATATATATATATATAATTTAGCGCTGCAGGCCAAGTAGGCCTATGGCTTCTGTTACAATTTTTCGCCATTTTTTACGGTCCTGTGCTAATCGCTTAAAGTTCGTAATCCCTAGTGTCTCTAAGTCTTTTTTCACCGCGTCATACCACCTCTCCTTTTGTCTTACCCTTCTTTTTTTTTCACAACACCTCCGTCTAAACTCTTTCTTACTACTCTGTCCTCTGATAGTCTCAGCACATGCCCTAGCCACCGTAACCTTTGTGCTTTAGCCACTTCCACTATTCCAGGCTCACCATGGAGATCCATTAGCTCCGTATTAGTTCGTCTTAACCACACATTACCCTCTTTTTCACCACCATAAATCTTCCTCAGAATTTGTCTCTCCCACACTTCTAGTTTATTTTGCATCTTTTAGCCATATCCCTCTTCCTAATTGCACTTTTGCATTCTTCTTCGAACCATTCCTAATTTTTGTCCCTTACATTTTTGCACAGCATCTGTTCTGAGACATTAAGTATTGCTCCTTCCAATCTATTCCATTTTATATCTACCCTTTCCTCTGAAACTTGCTTTGCTAGCTCTAGCTCCTTCGATAGTAGACTTTGAAATTGCTCTCTGCTTTTCTCATTAGTTAGAGGCGCGGTGTCATATCGTTTCAAACGACTGTGTTTATCCTGTGTTACTCTTGGCAACTCCTGTTTCATTACTATTCTTACCAGAAAATGATCTGTGTCTAGTACTGCACCTCTTCTGCTTGTGATATTTTTAATTTGTTTCGCATGCTTACTCTCTATTAATACATGGTCTATTTGATTACATGTACGCCCATCAGGTGATATCCATGTTCCTTTATATATATCTTTCCTTTAGAAATGTGTGCTCATGTCTTTCATATTGTTGGTTACTGCAAAATCAATCAACTTTTGTCCGTTCTCATTTGTTTCTTCATGTTTACTATGTGCACCTATTGTAGTCTTGTACATTTCCTCTTTGCCTAGTTTTGCATTGAGATCTCCAATAACTATTTCTAAGTCATATTTTGGTATCGAATTTATTATTCTCTCAAGCTCTTCATGAAATTTATCCTTTTCTTCCTCATCCTTCTCGTTTGTTGGTGCATGTACATTTATACTGATTTTTCGGTACATTCCTCTTAGTCGTATTGCACATATTCGTTTGGACACTGGTTCGAATTTTATAACTTCCTGCTTCAATTCTTTTTTTTATCATAAAACCAGTGCCAAAATATTTAGTGTCGTTTCCACTACTGAAAAATATATAATTATCTACTGCTATTATGTCGTTTGTTTTTTGCTTTGTTTCTTGAAGTGCCAGTATGTCAATCTTATATTGTGTTGAGCTCATTGATAGGTTTTTGAGTGTTCCCGATTCATTTGTTCCTCTTACATTCCATGTTCCTAATATTAGCATTTCATTTTTATGTTTCTTAAATAATTCTAAAATTCCTTTATTCTTGGTCATTGCTTGGTCATTTCCTATTACATCCGTTTTTTTGTTGTCATGCCTCAGTTTTTTGCTCTTTCAATTGCCCTGTTTTCGCTTTTCCATATCCAGCATTGCCCTTTGATGTATATTGTCTGATTGCCTACTTTAGCTGTTTTTCCTTCCTTTCTCTCTTAGTTAGGTCATTGTCTATGTATATCTTGCTGCCTTTAAGTTCGTTTTTATTCTTCATGATCAGTTCTTTTTCCTTCCAACTGCTTTTTTACTACTGTCATGAAATTATTTGTTGCTCCTACATTCCCTCCTTGAGCCGACTCTATCCATACTTGTACTCCGACTAACTCCTTGCAGAACTTTTCTATTTCTTGTCTATTACTATTGAAGTCTTTCCCTTTTATAAAAATATTATTTTTCTTCTGCTGTTTTTCTCCTCTATCTACCTTCCCTTCAACTAGCGCAATTCTTTCTTTTAGTTCTTTATTCTCTTTCCTAAGCTCTCCAATTTCTTCATTAACTTTCTCTATAGCTGTGAGATGTTTTGCTTGTTCCGATCTCATTTCTTTAATTTCCCTCATCATTTCCACCATCATATTTTTTGAATCTTCCGTTCCTGCAGTTTGTTGGGTGGCTTTAGTGGGGGATCTCAGTGTTTTCTTGCACCTTCCAAATAATTCACTCGTATTTTGTCTTTCCCGACTTCCATCTGTTGAAGATCCGTCCGACTCATTTTCTGGTTTCTGCATCGCCTGGTGTTGCTTGACCCTCTTTACAGTTGTTGTTTACTTACTCACCTTACGCTACGTCAGCAGCAGCCGCTGATATTTGATACCTGGTCACTCACTTCGCGTAGACTTCGTGACGTAGGTAGAGGTCACGTCAGATGTTAGATAATGTGTTCTTTGGACCAATACTCACACTAAAATTTTCCCAAACCACAGGTGAATAATATGACAATACCTATATATTTTATTGCACGTTCTTCGCAAGTATTTTTTTGTTATTATTTATACAATTAATTCACTATTCCACCACACTAATCCCTAAGATTAGGGCAGAGTTCTACTTGTTTTCACTTTCTTTTAGATTAGCTTGATTATTTATACCTATTTTATTATGAGTGAGAAGAATCTGATCGATTAGCCCTGGTTTAAGTAACAAAATCGGATCAAAAAACTCACACGTCTTCACACTTTGAACTTCACAACTCAATTCACCGCCCTTTACTAATCATGTATTTCTCATCGGTCCACGGCACCAAAGCTTAATTAACAGACAACCTCTCAGTCAAACTCTGTTTGTTTGAAAATTATTTAAAAGACTTGATTGAATCACAGCCACGTAAATCTTAACTCTCAATATTTCCAATATTCTCAGAGAGTCATAAGATTTTAGATGTCCTAAAAACACTAACGATTCCAACACAGATGTTTTTCATAAGAGCTACTCGACATAATAATAGAACATTGATTCGCAATCCAGTGATTGATGGATTTATATAAGCTTGAGCTATAGCAGTTTACTATTCCTTTCATTTCGATTCATATTGATACAACATCGAATCCTATTTCTCAATGGACTCTACTAATCATGCCTTTTACTCATTTCTGAGTGTGACACATAGATCGTGCTATGTGATTTTGTTGATTGATATATTTAACGTTGTGTACCCATGGATAATAATTGAGGGTATACTACAAGAAGAATATCTAGGCAATAGAAGTTGATGATTCTTGATTGATTCTTCACATGGGCAGTGATCAATTTAAAGTTATATTATTCAAGATGTGTTGAACGATAGCTGTTCGTGATATTTTGGCAAGTGGTAGGAGTCATATAGTGTAATGAAGCAAAGATAAAAAGATCATGAGGGTATTTGCAGGTTGTGAATGGGTTAGTGTCATATGAGCTTCAAAAAATTCATGATTAAAGGTCCAACAACAATAAGTTATTAAAGCAATACTATTGTAACTAATTTATATATAAACAGAAGTTTCTGTCATCCACGATGAAATGGCCCAAATTCTCATTGTTTTTGTGACATAACGGTCGATGATTCTCACAATAAATTCATGAGTTTTGGTTCTTAAAATTGTGGTACAATTTGAAACATTTGATATTGCAGAATAGATCACATGCAATCACTCTTCCACATCTACATTTCTCTTCTGGCTAATACAGTGCATCAAACTTTTGTTTTTAACACCTTCACTTCGCTATTTCATTGTTTGCACTTCACTGTTTATTCAATCTATTTTGGAATATACTCAATCCTCGTCCACTCCTCTGAGTTGAATTTTCTTTCGTTTGTATTTCAGGGTCGTGTCTTCATCTTTTGATACCTTGATTGCAGTGGTCAAATTTTTTTATTTGTTGCTCGTCATCTTATTTAATATTTAGTTTTACGGGCCATTTAGAAGTATTAGCATCGCAGTATTCAGCATAATTTAGAGTTTCTCTTGCGGCGTTTTGGCTGCAAGATTCTTCTGGGCTGCTGCTGTAATGATGTCGTGTGATGTGACATCAGTGATGTAAGCAAGTTGTTATCTTTTGCATCAGCCTTGTTGCTTGTTGCAGGTGATGGATTGTTTGAGGCTACAGCAGTTGTAGTTTGTATAGTAGAGGTAGCTGTGCTTCTGACGGCCGCAGCAATTGATCGACCTGGCAGTACAGGGCGACTAGCAGTGGTCCTTGAGAATTGTTGTTCTGGGAAGCATGGATAACCTCTGTAGTTGGCAGGATGGTTACCTCTGCAATTTGTACAGACAGCATCTGCGGAGCGATCTTTGATGCAGGCGTATGGGAAATTACTTTCTCCGCATTTGACTCACATAGGATTGGCACAGCAGCAGCGAGCAGAGTGCCCGAAACCCTGACAACGAAAGCAGTGACCAATCTCCTGTCTTCTTCTTTCTGGCTCCACTGATATGACTAGATTTAGTAGAGTTTCTAGCTAGAATATTTTGACTTCGTTCGGCTTCCTGCATCATGGCCAGCTCTTTCTTATTGCACTGCCAAATCATTCATTCAATTTGGGTGACTGGATAGTTTTCCTGTAGAAGTTCTTGTAGGACTTCTTCTTCCCCAAATTCTTCTGGGATGCCCTTGATGACAGTCCTTACTTGCTTGTCTTCTGGCAGTGCATATGTATGATATGGCACCTTCAGGACGTCGAGTTTTGAGGTAGCAATGCGGAAACTTGCGGCACTGTCAGTTCTAACTACAATAGAATCGCGAAGATTCTTTGCCGAGGTCACAATGATTTCACTAGCTGTTAGGTGCTGGTGGAGCTGCAACCATCCTTCTTTGGTGCGGATGTGGATTGGTGGTACTCTGGTTTTTTCAATTGACGGCTGTTAAGCGGCATCATTTGTTATTTCCTTCGTAGTAGAGGAATTTTGCTAAATATCGGTCTGACTCTCTGAGTCGCTGACATTGTACGTGTCTTCTGCATCTTTTGTGTCTAGCAGGCTGTATCTATTTGAGACTGCGACTGGCTCATGTTGAGCCTTTGTTTGCGAAGGCTCGAATTTCCTTTTCTTCAGTTTACTGGTTTGATGAGACCAGTCTTGTGTGGTGGATGACTTTGCACTTGAGGCTTGTGTCTTTGCCTTTGAAGCTTTGGATGAGCCCGGGGCTCCAGGTATAGGAGGCGAGTTGGGTCTCGTGTTTTTCTTGTGTAGTTTGGCTGGCGGCGGCCAACTTATCTTTGTATTGTGCGCGAACTTGTACCAATTCACTTTTATGCTCCTCGATGGTATGCACTGCACTAGAGAATGCTTTTTCCGTTTGCAATAACCTCGCGGTGAGGATTTCATATTCAGCTTTAGAGAGCTCCTCCATAATTTCCACGCACTCAAAAAGCTCAGGTGTGAAGTCACTTAGTTATAGACTATGGTGTGAGGATCATGATGAAAATTCGAAAGGATAACAGTCCATCTTATAATGGGGTACATATTGATCTTTGTTATACATTTACTCTCAATGCGTCGGCATTGGTAGTAGTATCGACAGTTCGATCTGTGAATTGAACTTATTCAGATTCTGACGAGAATACAATATGATTTTAACAACAAATATTGTTGAGCTGTAAGCTATACAAATTGCAAATGCTGGAACAGTTTGTTGATAGTGGTCAGTTCTAATGCCAAAAACTGTAATGTACGTGAGTGATAGCTCATCATAGTAAGATCCTTACGATGGATGAACAAATTAGCATCAGATTTGAATTTTGCACTCCAAACATTGGTTATTGTGATAAGAAAGTTGAGAGTGCAATTTATTCAAGAATTGTATTCAACTGCAGAGCAAGAAAATATCGAGCTTCGCCTTGTCTTGCCTCAGGATTAAGTAACAAAACGATAACTAAGTCCAAACAAAACTGTGGGATGACAATGATATGAAAAAATGATCCAGAAACTTGTGTTAAACTTTATGATTTTTCATTCAATCATTGTTCTCATATTGCAAACACATTCAATGCTATATGAATTATGATACTGAAGTATTTCAATAATAGAACAGTTTAAATTCTGACGAATTTTGGAGTTCAAAAAGTTGGATGCAAACAAAAGAATACAGAATAATAAAACAAAAGCTCGGCTGCTTGGCATCCATAATTTAGAGTTCGAATCACAGTAGCACTCCCAACACAAAATAATATTATTTCACAGATGGAAGATATTTATGATCAGTTTTTATTGGCTTGATTCATACTTCTTCATCATAAGTTCTACTTCAAGAATTCGAGTTATATTGAATCGTATAACTTGGAAAAGACTTTATTACAGTTATGAAATCATCATGCCCATGAATAAATAAGATAGATTTGTGAGCGAGTTATTCTGTAATCTCGGAGTTATTTTCCATCTCTGGAACCAAAACTTCTGGAGCTACTATACGAGATTGAATTGATGTATGGAAATTTCAACTACAGTGATAAGATTTCTGAATTGATTTGAATGATACGATACTCTAATGGCAAGTTCAGTTTACTCGAAATGTTGGAGCGAAGTTTTCTATAAATGTTAAGATTGAAGAATTCAATACTGGCTTATTTCGCTAAGTGTATCCCCAGAATACAAATCTAAATCGCTCATAAGGATAGCACTTATCACAATCTAAGCTCAATGGTAGGGAATAGTATATTGTGTGGCTAGGGACGAAACAAGACGATTTCAGCTGAGGGTGAGCGTTGCTTGCCCGAGCGAAGCGAGGGCCGGCACCACCCTCAGCTGAAATCGTGTTTTGTCCCGTGCCACACACTGTATTTTTCATAATACCTGCATTGAAACTTTCCACATTACAAATTTGTCATAACAAAGCAAATATTTTTCTTCTGATTTTGCAGGTAACAAGTCGAGAGTAGCTGCTTGTGCTTCATCAATAAGATGTTTTGATGTACTTAAAATTGTCGTATTAATACTTTTTGTCTTGAAACAAATCGTCTTTTTAATTTAATTTACAGTTCCGAATACAACAACTGTCAAATTAACTAAGGTTATATGATTTTCATTTAGAGATTGACAATGAACAAATGCGACTCTGCCAGGGATAAAACGATGTAAAAAAATAATTCAGCGGACAGAAACAAGCTTGTTTCTCCCCTCGGGCAGAAACAAGCCTGTTCCTGCCCGGCTACACTCGCATTTGTCTGCAATTGTCTTGTTTCGATTGACAAAACAGGCGTTGAAACGCGTTGTTTCAATGCAGGTATTATGAAAATGATTATTATTTTATGATTGTTATCCCGAAATCACACGAAAGCTCTTCTGTCTACAGTAAAAAATAATAAATTGTTTTTTTCCATGATTGAATTTTCAGTTGTGATCTGGTTGATTTATTTCAGTGAATTCAGCATTCAGATTCAATTCCATTTGAGTATAAATAATACCAACAAACGAAATTTGGCATTTTCAATTTCCCTGATATTTTTGTTATTTGTAAGCTGAACAGCATACTAAAGTGAATGAGATATATTTATCAATATTTACCCATATGAAAAATCCCATTTTTTTGGTTGCTGTCAACTCTCTTTGTATATATGCGATACAAATTGAGAAATAGTAATTAAGGTATCAAGGGTGTTGAAAAGACAATAATGCCTGAAGTCAACAGTGTAGTTTCGGAGGACCTCTGGCCCGAGGTGTGTACGTTGGCCGTGAGCATTATTGTCTGTTTAACTCCCATGGTGCCTTCAATGTTTAATGTTCGACTTTTGTTGTATTTCAATAGAAAATTTTAGCATTGTATGTCTTGTAATTGTGATTTCTGTCAGAGAAATTACTCTAGTTACTTGCTGTAACTAGGAAACTTGTTTGTTATTTTTCAAAATGATGCTCTCGGGCATTGGTTTGATGCAAAATGGCCCTTGGGTATTATTTTTCAAGTGATTACCCTGAAATCAGAGTTATTATGTCTACAATAATAAACTAGTTGAGCATTAAAATATTAATAATACAATATTCTGATATGGAAATATATTTTAGAAGTAGTGAAGTCATATCCAACGATAAAACTGCGGAGCTACTTGATTTTACTCAGTGAACAAATATATATCAAAACTCTGAAATAGATTTGAAAACTGCAGTTACAGTGATGTGAATACTTGGCTGAGTAAATCACTGTGTACTAATATAATTAGTTAAATAAACTATTATGATGACAATTTCTATTTTCCTGATTGTTTTACTTTAGTTATGTTCCGGAATAAGTTGAGACAGTTACGAGAACTCATTCAATGTAGAAATTAATGGAGCAAGCGATCAATCGTTATATAGAAAGTTAGTTGCTTGTATAAATCAGGCAGAATACATTTCTCAGTTAATAGTTCACACTCCACATATTCAAGAGGCAATTTTGATTGATTACTACAGATGATACACTAAGGGCAGTTGATCAGCATCAAATATTAATTTAGTTATCATAACAATCTGAAATAACTCATTAAGCATAAATTATATTGGCACAGTAATTCAAAGAATGAAAGAGATATAATTCTTCTCATAGGCGCTGAAATACATTGACATTATCATTTTTATTGACAATAATAAGCATTGATCAATTGAAAGCTTTCAGGTGATGTACTTCCTTGAGATTCTTGATTTTGGGTATTTTATGATCTTAAAGATGTGGTATTTTTGTTTAAAGCATATTCATAAACCTCAGCTCATCATAATATACAAAGGCACAAGGCAGAAAAAGGTAAGCAGCCCTATTTTTGTATATTCAATAAGCTTTATACTTTCAAATAGTGCTAAATTCATTTGGTTACAAGATCAGTGAAGATATGAGAAAATAAGAAATTATGGGATTTCTTATTGCACAGATTCCAATGGACAACTCATCAACGTTACTTCTGTTAACATATTCTCTCTGGTTACTTGATCGGCGCAGGTCGACATCTATAATGGATACTGTGCTATATTTGGTAACGTGAGTATTGGTGACAATTAAGATAATATTTGCACGGTTATTCAAATTATTGTGTACTCCGACTTTTTCATCCGAATATGAAGTTGAAATCTGCCGAACACGAAGTGATTGTGCAATAACATCTGAATAATACATACAGATGTGCTAGTATTTCGGATGGAGAGTTATTCGAGCTCAAATTGTGAATTTTCAATGTGGAAATTTTTTATGCTCTGAATTTAACATGGAACATCGGCTATTCGAGAATTGTGTTCATGTTCATGTTCAATGTTTACTTCATTGATAGCATGAAATAATCAAAAAACTTATTCTCCGAAATTGAATGACGACTACAAGAATTGTGATGTTTGGTGCCTCTGTTGACATGGGATTGAAGAATTTCTGCTCATAACCAGAAATGAATTGAAGAGTTTGAATGGATAATTGAAAGATAATGAATTAAACTCTTTGGGTACAAATTATGAGCGACAAACGTCTTCCAACCACGATAGTGTTTTGGGCTGATTGGAGTTTTTCAAAATTATTTGAACAACTTTATTCACGATTATCATACAAATATAATAATCTATACTGAATGCGTTCAATGAAAGTAAGAGGGTCGAAAGATATTTCAACAGAAAGCTTCCTCGCTT
The DNA here is from genome assembly GCA_963989225.1 of Dromius quadrimaculatus. Classification (NCBI taxonomy): domain Eukaryota; kingdom Metazoa; phylum Arthropoda; class Insecta; order Coleoptera; family Carabidae; genus Dromius; species Dromius quadrimaculatus. Next base: position 31,884,546 of record OZ022328.1, on the reverse strand, counting down.
AGGTAGTAAGAAGTCCAACTTGTATTTTCAATATAGATAGTTATGGTACTGTTATTAGAATAAGTATGTTTTGGTTATATGACGACGTAGGTTGGAATGCATGATACTCCCATGTGATAATATTTTGAATTAGTAAAATAAATAAGATGGATATGAGATTATTGAAAATTATTAACAGGATTCGTATCATAACATACCTTATGAAGACAGAGGATGTCTAGATGAAAAGCTGACCTGAAAAAAAAAATTCATATCAGAAGATTGTACGGAGAAAAGGAACAAAAATGTACTTGAAATTCATTTCTCAACTTGGGAATACGGGAAAATAGTTCTATACGGAATAAATGGCAAAAGATATCAAATTGATGGTCCATGAGTTTTGAAGTGCTAACTTCAATCTAGTGATGGGTTGCTAAATGGCAGTCTGCTACTTTTTAACTGCTATATGATTCGTAGCAGTTGGTTACCGCTACGAGCTGGAAAAATTGCTGCTATTTCAAATAGCAGATTGAAACAAGTTGCTTAATGCGCCAATAGATAGCAGCATAGCACAAACAACAATATAGCAGTGACCAGTGCTACTATTCTTGCGGCTATTTGCGATGATATTTTGTTTCTGTTGACGTTCAGAGGCATTGTAATAAACTCAAAGTGGTACCTTTGACATAATGCTAATAAGATCTTGTATTTTAATCCACGGAACAACTAGGCGAACAGAAATGAATTCTTATCATTGACTTTACGGAAAACGGTCGTTACGAAAATCTGCTCTCAAAGAATATCTCTTTCATGATAAGTTATTTTATTGTACAAGTACAAGCATTTAGAGATTGCTTCTAAAATTGGTAGCCCAATAAATTAAGCAAAACAAAGCAGTCTTCTATTATCTACATTCAACCTAGTCTCTATACTGTACGTTGAGGTATTGGCGGAGGAATGATCAAAGATACAAAAAATGCAAGAGATAGAAGCGGATAACAATTCAGACTTCATTCATTCAAGGTACAAGGGGAGGTGTCGCTTTATATGAAGCGCTTCCTAATACTATATAGCTACTATTATGATAGTAGCTATTTTCAAATGCTAAATGAAAGAAGCAACAGCAGAAGTAACTGCTATTTTGAAGTAGCGGGTTCGACACAACACTATTTCAATCCAAGTTTATTTGAAAATCATTATACAGAAAAGTTATCTGCGTGGTATCTTTATTCAACATGAAAAATGGGGCTTAATGCATTTATCAAAATCGTTAGCTAGCAGCTGCATTGTAGATGCCTTTCCAGTCACACAAGTTAGTTAAAGGAGTCAGTTATTTGGGAAGGCAGACACAAAGTCATATGATCATAAAAAATTGTTTAGTTGATAAAAATTAAGCAGAGTTCTACTCTATACCTGGCCATTTACCAATAAATTAGATCAAATATATATTTCATTTCTATGGAAAACAATTCTTTTTTGGGATTATTCAATTCTATTGAATGAATCATGGCACAGCATATATTTCACAATAGATATTCACAGGATAGATGGTGTTGCGTGTAGTTTCTACTGCTTTGGACCATTTGTCGCAATAAGCTCGTAGACTCTGGGATCCAAGGTTTGACTAACTTGGGTTTGCCTATACTATATTGAAGAGTCCTAATAACTCTTCGATTAGAAATTTTTACGGAAAACAATTCTCCTTCAGAATTACTCGATTGTATTGAATGTTCCATGACACAAAACATATTTCACAGTCTCTCTTTGTGTGATATTTTCTTGAAATATATATTCATTCATCCACTTGGAATCATATTTCTTCTTCATTCATCATTTGATTTGATAGCTTATCATACAAATTTGATTCTCTCATACCCACAATTAGTTTTATCTTCTGTTTGGAGCAAAAATCCATTAATTTTCCTATCACATACGACTTGAAAAGTATTAAGTGCACAAAAAATATGATTAATCGGCATCCTTCATAGAAGTCGATTGTGGCAATTTTGACACATGAAAACAACTTTTCCTAGCAATTATGTGGTATTTAGCCATCAAAATACATGAACAAATTCATATTTCAACTGGATAATTCTTTTTGCTCCTTGACTAAATGACCAAACTGTAAAGTATTAAACGTCTTTTTTCTCTGTATTACTTTTACATCATCATAAAAATGTCTATGCATAAAGCACTACGCGATCCAGTTTTATCAAGTTACAATCATTGCTTTTCTTAGCCACAGCTAGAGGCACTGCGGGTATATTCCGAACCGGAAATGGAAAGTAATGTCAGGTAACGTCCCTCTGGAGCCTAGATCAAAAATAATTACATGAATGCGACACATCAAATCCACTTTGTTAATTTCTATTTCTGACAGTGACTTTGAATCTTTTAACATCTGGAACTAGATTTTGAGAGCATTAACACTGAGGAAAACTCAATTTTCTTGCGTTCTGCGGGTATCATTCATTTAGTTTTTGAATAATTGCAGTAAAACTAGAATAAATCTTATGATCTGCTCGTGGTTCTATATCATATGACATTTATCTGTGAAGTTGGTAATGAAAAACTACCATTCAATGAAATTTTATCATATGAACTCTCATGAAAAACAAAGAACAGGATAAAATTACCACTTATACTGGATACTTCAATCAAAGCAAATAATGTTACAAAAATAACGACGAATATTTGCTATTTGGAGCTAAATCATCGATTACTCGATAGTTGCAGTGAAACTGTTACTATATCGATTGCTGAAAATCATTTGTCTGTCTGGTCCATTAAGACCACGGTTTGACACTAGCATCCATTACCATTGTTGCGGGTTTACTCTTATTGAAGCTATATTCAGTTATTATTTGCTCCAAAAAAGGTGCTACGATCGGGAAGAGTATGCGGGAGAAAAGATGGAGATTGTGTATCAAACAGAGTATTGAAGAAAGACAGAAACTATGCGATTTAAAATACTATTAAATCTAACCTAACTAACCTTATCGTGCTTCATAAAGCTAAATATTGAGTAATTTATTGTGAGTGCCTGATTGTTGCCTCGTACCACGATGTAAAGCAGTGCGAAACACTTTAGACTAGACTAAAGCGTTCAGTTTTCAAAGTCGCCAATAATAAAGAATCACTGAAAAGGAAAATGTTATATTCTGTAGTTGATAATCATAAATTTATTTACGATAATAATTTAATGAAATTTGGTAGAACATTGATGTATTCCACGTTCAAATTACCAAACAAAAGGTTTTTTTGCTTTAAATTCTGTATATGCATCTTTTTTTTTTGACGTTTGTCATTTAGACTCGTTGTTTCTTCATCTTCTCTTTCTAATACACACTTTTTGTTTCTCTTGCACAATTATCTTCTCGATCGTTACGCCGTATGTGCTAGTTTTAATAACTAGTAAACTGCTTCAATAAGGGATACTCCCACTAATGACCAGTGTCAAGACTTGTGTATAAGACCGTGATTGAGACATATGTTTGATTGGTATGATTTTATTATTGATGTATTATAAGAGGTACTGTGATTACTATTTCTATAAATCTGTCAACATAAGCTTCCTTCTACATTCATCTCCAAATCTCACCAAAATAAATTGCTTTCTGTAATTTATGTTCCGCTCCAGTTCTTCCTATGAAATTCTGTGATTTTTGTGATTGATGGAAGCGGCAAGTTGGACCTTGCCTAAAATTTCAATCATGTCATGTGTGAATGGAAGAAAATTATTGACTGAGGTAAGAATCTCAACGTTGCTATTGTCAAATATTTTTTGCTAGACAATTTTTTCACAACTAACCCGAGCTTGTGAACTGTCAAGTACACAATTAGTACATCGTCTGGCAGATGATGGTGAGTTGGAACAAACGTAAAACTAATAGGCACAATTATATACAAATGAACATTGTATTCATGTTTTCACGGTTGTTTTTGTTACGCCGTATGTGCTAGTTTTAATAACTAGTAAACTGCTTCAATAAGGGATACTCCCACTAATGACCAGTGTCAAGACTTGTGTATAAGACCGTGATTGAGACATATGTTTGATTGGTATGATTTTATTATTGATGTATTATAAGAGGTACTGTGATTACTATTTCTATAAATCTGTCAACATAAGCTTCCTTCTACATTCATCTCCAAATCTCACCAAAATAAATTGCTTTCTGTAATTTATGTTCCGCTCCAGTTCTTCCTATGAAATTCTGTGATTTTTGTGATTGATGGAAGCGGCAAGTTGGACCTTGCCTAAAATTTCAATCATGTCATGTGTGAATGGAAGAAAATTATTGACTGAGGTAAGAATCTCAACGTTGCTATTGTCAAATATTTTTTGCTAGACAATTTTTTCACAACTAACCCGAGCTTGTGAACTGTCAAGTACACAATTAGTACATCGTCTGGCAGATGATGGTGAGTTGGAACAAACGTAAAACTAATAGGCACAATTATATACAAATGAACATTGTATTCATGTTTTCACGGTTGTTTTTGTGATAGTCTAATTGTTATACGCAATTATTCTGGCAAAATATTAATTTGCCCGAAGCTTGGAGACTGTATTTGTTTGGAGCATAAAACTGATCTCATTGAGAGTAGAATATTATCTACGGACCAGTTTTACAATTATTATCGTAGACTATGAGTGTGGAATCTATATTATGGCAGTAATGTTCAAGACACATCCGAATTCTGAGTTTTAACATGATATTGAAATTCTCAAACTTAAGTTCTTTTTAGACGTTTTGCGTACTACAGTGCATCTTGGCTGATTTTGGTTGAAGTCCATCACTTCACACTATCTTTGGAAAGCTAAGTTATAAATCCAGAGAGACAAGGACTCGTTGCAATAAGACATTATAGATCTCAAATGTCTCCTATAAGTTTGAAGTTTGTGGATATATCGAAACGAATTCAGTATGTTTCAGGTACAGAAGAACAGCAGTAGCAGCGATTTATTATGTAATATGATCTAAATACATAAGGTGTTACACACGAAATGAGGCCAGATTCAAATAATTATCACACCCTGACGACGGAAATTTACACGTGCGTGCTGTAGTTCCGTTGTTTGCATGTACATATGGATATATGTGATATCAGCTTCTCTTGAATTCAAAAGTCTGTTTGTAATAAATTATTGTTTCCTCTTTGACTCTATAATATGCAGTAAAGTTCTGGGTATTCTACTGTGTAATGATTTTATGGACTTATTGACTCTGTCAATAAATCAATCATAGTCATAGCTCATACGGACAATAAATCGTAATGAGCTCATCGTAGAACAAAATGATGTGCGACACTCCCAAATTGTGAATGAAATGTTTCACCCAAGCTCCAAATTTCATTGAGTTCGATGTTATAAATTTATACCCGTGCGATATGGTAGTATTTCTACTCTAACTAATGTCTGTCTTTTATCGATTCAGGTCGCGTGATAAATAACATAAAAGCAACATGAAAAATACATCATAATGCTATAAAAAGCTACGACTTTGTGGAACGTAGAAACTAAAATATAACCAGCATGAATTAGGCATATAAGAGTGGCAATAATTGAAAAAGAAAACAAAAACAAACCCGGATAATGGGCAAACAAGATGAGAAGAATAGAAATTGTGCAACAAATCGTACAAAAACTTCTTAAATTGCGAGTTATAAAAATGAATGTTTCTTATGTTTATCTTTTGCACAATGTACAACGATACAACGCTTTGATGCATTGCAGCAGTTTGTTATGGAAATATTTGCTCATACAACTTTTGGAAGTTTCCAGACTTCTTGAAGCACTTGAACATATTAATTAAAGTTCAAATTCACGGGTTTTTTACAAGAAACTCAACTTAACTAAAATTTGAACACTTTTGGGATAAGTTTAATTCTATCAGTTAAACTTGATGTACCCAAATGTAAAGAACAATTGGAAATAATGGAACTATATGCCAAACTATTGGATAAGTTTAGAGACTGCCTCGAGATTACCAGTTTTTCTTAATGCTTTTGTAGTCGTATTTACTTCGGTAATTGTGAAATCCCTGGCAGGATGGGACAGAATAAAATGCTAATATTTCATAACCTCAATGTTTTTCGCGTTATCTGTAGCTATTTAGAAACAAATTCGAGTTTCTGGAAACTACAGTTCTACGTAATTGGAAATAAGTGCTTGTGGCCATATCCTCATCAGGCATAAGCGATTTCTACCTACTCGTTTGATAAATTATTCAAAGGCAAATGATGTGTTGCAATAACAGCTCGAGTGTGAGATTAGAGAAGGGGTGGGGAACTCATTTTCTGCCAAGGGCCATTCGGGAATTTATAACATCATTCGAGGGCCGGACAAATAATAATAGTAATAATAAAAATTCCCATATTTCGGAGACAATTCCCTAATTCCTATTTGAGGCTAAAAATTCCCGAAAATGGGAAAATTCCCACGAGTTGGCAACACTGCTCGTGGGCCTGAACAATTGACCCCGCGGGCCGGAGGTTTCCAAACCCCTGGATTAAAGAGTAAAAATGAATGTATTTACATTAAGAACTCATGATGCTTTTGTTTGGATTCAGGTGCCTTTCTTCACAAAGGTATATCTATTCGAAAGTATACTTTGTTTTTCTTTTGTGTATTTCCATTATCCATTTTCCAATTGTAAGTACACATAATATTCAAGTAAATGTTCTAAAAGAGAAATCTACATGTCATTCGAAAAACGTAAGTGAATTGTTGCGGGAAAGATATATTTTGATGAAAACTCAACCGATTATTACATGAAATAGTTCTATTGGTTAGTATAATACCAAATAGTCTCCGGATATGAATAAAATATTATTTGAACGAAGTCTATCATTTTTTCTACGCTACAGAATACCAACTCTATCATACCAACGTATACTTCATGCAAAATAGAAACCTTTCAATATTCATTTCCTTTGACTGGCTGTGTGGACCATTTCACACATTTCTCTTTGCCAGTAGTGCTGATGGCCCTATTTGCATGTATGCGAGCGGAAAACAAACACACAAACTCACAATCCAAACCCAGAGCAGCACTTTTGTTGAACGTCAATTCGTGACGTGAGTGTGGTGGCTTTATTCACACAGAACCGGGCATGAACTGTCGCAATTTGGTCGAAATGTCGATGGAAGAGTTTTTTGATATGTACGTCAAAATTCGTACCGAAAGCAGGAAAGTTTGCTCCCAATTGACTATTATCAATAATTGTTTCTATAGATTTGTTCTGAATTAGGTTATTCTGATAGCTGCAGCCACGTGTTTCTACCAAATTATTATGAATACTGGGACATTCTTCAAGCAAAGTTTCGAATACACGAACAAAATTTCTGCATTTGGTATTGAATATCCGTGAGTTGAAAAAGCTGGATACTAAAAAAGGATTATTATTTGAGATTACAGTTATAAAACACTGAAGTGAAAAAAATAACATTGTATATACAAGGATTAGCGAAATAAATTGTGCGGTATATTTCCATTTCCGCTGTTACAAAAAGGTCAAATAAATATCGGTTTGGAATAGCCTCATAACATAATTTTCCTTTGTGTTTCGCGCTAAGTATGTTTATTTTATAAGCAGACTTTATTGATACAACAAACTCAGAAGTTATTCCCAGCCTAATTGTTAGCACACAATCCATAGTATGATCTCTGCCAGAAGAACAAAAAGAGAGTGATCACTACAATTCGAAAGAAACGAAATCATACATAAACCATTCATTATATAGGCATTTTTACCTACTTGTACAGAGTAACAAGTAAGTATTGTGGAACCAACAAAATTTACCTTTCGAGATTTAGATGGGAATATCCGTTTTGAGCATCCTGGAATCCATTTTGACTATTTTTAGCTTGATGTCGGTCCGTATGTTCGTGCGTGCATGCGTTCGTACGTGCGTGCGTTCGTGCGTGTGTGCGTAACTCGCAAATCTCAGAACTGGTTGAACGTATAATGTTTCAATTTTGAATTTAAGACTGGTATAAGGTCTAGTTGTGCACCTCGCATTATGGTTTCAATCGTCTGTACCGGAAGTGCACTTTACTTGAAACTTTCTTCAAGTTTCTCTAATAAATACAGAATGATCAACCGTAGGATGTTGAAATTCAGTATTTCAACTTGATGTATTAGAATGGTTATCTGCTATTTTTGTAAGAATCGGCCAGGCCAGAAGTGCACTTTACTCGAAACTTTTTTTTTACATAAATATAGAATGATTTGCCATAGCATATTCAAATTTCGTATGAAGAACTCCTGTAACATCCTATTGTACATCTTGCATTATAATTGCGATCGGTTAAGCCAGAAGTGCACTTTCCTTAAGACTTTTTTTGATTCTTCGCATAAATCCAGAATGATCAGCCACAGGATACTGGAATTTTGCATTTGCAATTGCTGTAGCATCTCAATGGTCATCTTGTATTTTTGTAACAATCGGTTGAGCCGGAAGTGCACTTTATATAACAGACTTTTTGAATTTTCCGCATGAGTTCTGAACAATCAGTTGTAGAATATTTGAATTTTGTATTAGGCACTTTCATAATATCTTGTTGTACACCTTGCATTATGATTGCTATCGACTTAACCGGCAGAGCACTTTATTCGAAATATTTCTTGAATTTTCTGCATGAATCCAAAAAAATTGAACGTAGATTGTTAGAATTCAGTATTTAGGACGATTATACCGTCTTAATGCTCATATCCTATTTTTATTGGAATTCATCAAGCCGGAAGTGCACTTTACTTGACAGTTTTTTTGGAATTTTCCGCATAAATTCGAAACGATCAGGTGTAGAATATTGAAATTTGATATTTCAGTCTGCTGTAGCATCGATATTTAGGAATGCTGTAATATAAGAATACCGGCCTATTGTTTCCATAGCAACCGATTTGGCTGAAAGCATATTTCACTTGACAGATTCTTGGAATCTCTTGGGTAAATCCAAAACGATCAACTGTGGAATGATGAGATTTTGTATTTGATTATATTTATCCAATGATATATATAATGAAACACAAAATCACATCGTATTATATATATATATATATATATATATATATATATATATATATATATATATATATATATATATATATATATATATATATATATATATATATATCCAATGATGTACAAGTGAGTCACGTGATGTTCGCGTCAGATTTTTTCTTGTTCTTTGCTAGCCACAAATCAAATTTTAAACGTATTCCTTCTGAAAAACCGTACCATATGTGATCCGTCAATCGGTCGAGTGTTGGTTCAAACAATACTATCTCTCGCCCGAGTGCTTTCGATTCACCGACACTCGACCGAGTCCAATTCAAAATGTTTACTTCTTGACGGTGACGGTGCGGTATCGGCAGACTTTCTTCTGTTTTGTTTAAAAGCATATTATGTCAAGACATGATAGCGCAAATAGAAAAGTTTGAAAATTTCCGGTTCTCCACGATCAAAATAGTGATAAAGATAAGAATTCAGAGTATAAGGATAAGAAACATATATGTCAAAATACGATAGTGAAAATAGAATTTAAACATTGTATCTGTGTGACACCGTCAAAATGTCAAAACAAACTGAAACAGCTGTTGAAAAAACTAACATCTCTAGGAGAATAGTATTAAAAACGGACGAACTACGGACGAGCTACGTACAAGTGTGGTGTCTAGATGAACGAGCCATGGCACGGCCAAATCTGGCCGACTAACGGCGAATACGGTGTGACATTGTGTGACCCGACCTTTATCCGTCAGAATTGCAGCAGCCTTGCGGAGTGATGATGTACTCTGTTTGATCTTGGAGTGGAAGAGAAATACCACAGTGTTGCACAATCACATTTCTGCGGAGTACTATTCTTGATGAGGTCTCAGTCAAACAGTCCTATGTTTGAGCGATAAATTCTCTTGTTTGCCAAAGTGTCGGTGAATTATTTGTTCAATAGTGCTGGAGTAATACTTGTTGATTTTCTATCTTCTTTCTGAACAGAATCTTGTTCTATTTTTGTGAATTATTATAACAATCAATCACTGATGTATATAACCAGGAGAAGGGGCAATAAAAATCCTTTCATGTGGCATTGGCCGCCTATGGATATAACCCAATTTAATAGTGTTGCCCATGTTACACGAAATTTGAATATTTTAGTAATTCAACACAGTCGTTATACGAGAACTACGCTATTCCGTTATGTTATTTTCAGTGGAATAGGTTACGCTTTTGCTAGCATTTGATGTATAAATATATAAAGGTTCACCAAAAATAGTATGTAGGCCCTAATTGTGGAAGCGTGCTTTCAACATGCTATTGCTATACATTCCATGAATAACCATTTGTCTTCCTTGAGTTTGAAGCTATTCGTTCAGCCAAACAGATGAATAAAATAATCACATTGTGGCGCAAATAATTTTTCTACAGGTGCTGCACTCAATACAAAAGAGCACGGAGAAACATTACGATTAAACATGTGATCAATAGTGGTTTATGTTCGCTGGTCTAAAATATGACATCAAGATCCAAAAAAGAATCGATAGATATTTTCAATGAGTTGAAGAAAGAGGCCAAAACAGTAAGAGAGTTTAAATGAACAGCAAAAATAAATAAGAAAATTCAATTTTTGAAGTACAAGATAACAAAAAACACCTGTTTGATGAAGTGAGTTCATTCAGGCTACTTTTGTCGTTGCATTGTGAAGTTATTAGTCCTGGAGCTTGACTGAGTGAATCAATGAGCGAACAGTTTTCCTGTCTGTCTTGACTGTTGAACAGTTCGTTATTAATATATGAAGTGCATCAACTTTTCACATTTTGTTATTCGAAATGGCAATGGCCTGACGGCTGAGTTGAGCTCCCATCATTTGCCAGAGAAGCTCTATTGATTACCATAGGAATGGACTCTATCTATTTGTTATTCAATATACTTGAGTACACATTTTGTCTTTATCTATGTTATTTTAGTGAAGTTTTTTCAAGTCCTGAACAGATCTCAACTCGGCCCAATGAACCTGAAAGGTAAATTGAGGTGAATCGATATCAAGATTGTTATTGAATTCCATGTCAGACGCCTGAGTGCAAAACTGAGAAGTCATGTGAACGTTGATCTGCTTATAGATTGGTTGGAGCACGAACAGCGAATTACAGAAGCAAAAACATGAGGTGCTTAGAGCAAAAGACCAATTGCAGCTAACTCTATGAATTACTTTAGTTTTTCTTGTTCCAGCTTTTGACGATAATGGGACGATAAAAATAACAGCAGTGGAACGGCAAACTGACTCCTAATATGTGGATTAGCCTGTGTTTATATTATTATTTTTCCACGCGAAAACAAACGGTGGAAAGCCACTCCTAATTTCAAACAAATTGTCCGTTTTTTGCGACACAATCAATATTTTTATTTCTCTTTCACCCCAACAAGTAAGTGCTATTCTGGCTATTATATATCGTTTGATTGAGTTAAGTGAGCATATCAACTGTCCAAAGGTCAGTTAGGAAGCTTAAGAGAATCTTGTGTACATAAAACCCATCCTTTGAGATGTTCCTTGAACAAATCAAGTTGTGTTGAATGGACTGTTAAGATTATACGATCAGAAATTATAGACTGCAATTAGTTTATTGTGCTAAGCAGATTTTCTAGGTCTATAGATACCTAATATTGAAATTCATCATATCATTATTATACGAGAAATGGAATTGAATTTATCTCAAGAAATCGGAAAATTGGGTTGGGATATGATCAAAGATGTAGGTATTTTGAAACCGACAAAATTCACCTATCAAGATTTTGATGGAAATATCCGTTTTGAGCATCTTTGAATCCATTTTGACTATTTGTGGCTTGATGTCGGTACGTATGTATGTATGTATATATGTGCGTAACTCGCAAATCTCAGAGTTCGTCGAACGTATGATGCTGTAATTTTGTATAAAAGACTGGTATAGGATCTAAGATCTTGATGTGCACCTCACATTATGATTGCAATCGTCTGTACTGGAAGTGCACTTTACCTGATTCTTTTTTTGAATTTTCCACATAAATCTAGAATGATTAGCCGTAGGATACAAGAATTAAGTATATATGTATATATATATATATATATATATATATATATATATATATATATATATATATATATATATATATATATATATATATCTTAATATATATAAATTACGTGTCACGTTGTTTGTCCGCGATGGACTCCTAAACTACTTAACCGATTTGAATAAAATTAGCAAACCGTGTGCGGTTTGATCCAACTTGAAAGATAGGATAGCTTACATCTTAAATTATAGTCGCAATATTATTTTATTGCAAATTATTTGTCTATTATTTGACATTTACAATTATCTGTTAGCTCCAAATGATTTTAACAGATGGCGACTGGATTGAGTAAGCAATTAATAGATGGCGCTGCTATGTTTAACCTACAAACGTATCATATAAGCTACAATTTAATAGCATAACCACTACGTGTTGTCGGGGCTAAAGTATAGGTTAAATTTATTTTGTAGTAAACGAAATACAGTGAAATTCAATTATTACTACTTTTCCAATTTTTGGTATTAGCATAGCCGGCTACGTGTTACTTAGACTGAAGTGTAAATTAAATTTATATTATAGTGAAGATAATACAGTGAAATTATTCCTGCTTTTTAATTATTTGTTCCTCATTGTTCAAAACTATTTAATTGAAATATATACATGTAAGTATTATCACATAGTTATAAAAGTTGATTAAAATATCTATGAGAAAATGTTACAAAGCTCCCCACGCTTTTTCAATAATTGTACAAATATTTTTTTTTAATTATTTTTATTTAACCTCTATAAAAAATTATTTCGCATATCTCAATTTAATTTGCCATAACAGCATATTTTTCAGCTTTTTTTTTCTAATATTTAAACGTTTAAATTATTATTTTCAGTGCAATGCCACCGAAAAAATCTTACCTCAACAACGCGAGGAGCAGAGAGGCACGACGCAAACGTGTTGAAAGAGCTCATCAGTCGGCAGAACAAATCGCAACAAGAAATGCAGCTCAAAGAATCAGGACAACAGAGGGTCGTGCACAAGAATCTCAGGAACAGCGTGACGAATGTCTGCGACAGACTATCAGGAGAACAAGAGCGGCACGAGAACGAAACATAGCTACAGCACGAGTACAAGAACGACAGAGGCAGCAGACCAGCCGCTCATTAACACGTACATCATTTGTTCGTCTTGCTTTCGAATATGCACCAGATATTAACTACTCTGCGCATTCAAAAATTGCTATCGGTGCAATGGATAAAGTATGTCAATATTGTCAGGCATTGAAGTTTCGGAATGAAACACCCGGCATGTGCTGCGCATCAGGAAAAGTTGTGCTGTCACCTCTACCCACTCCGCCGGAACCTTTATTATCCCTTCTTGCTGGCGATTCAGATGATTCAAAATTATTTTTGCGTAAGATACGCAAATTCAATTCTGGCTTCCAAATGACGTCATTTGGGGCAACTAAAATTTGCGATCTCGCATCCGATGGACGTAATTTTGAAACTACATTTAAAATACAAGGCCAGGTGTACCATAAAATCGGGTCATTGATGCCAATGCCTGATGATGATCCGAAATTTCTTCAAATTTATTTTATGGGCAATTGTGAAGAGCGCGTGACAACTCGGTGCCAGTATAATTTCATTGAACAAGGAGAGGAAAGAGCAATTGTAATGTTGCTAGAAAATTTTTTAGAAAATCAGAATCAACTAATTCGATTGATTAAAAGAGTTTCGCCACGATTGCAAAATGACAACTATCAAATCGTCATAAAAGCCGACAAAGTACCATTAGGTGAACATGCTGGCAGATTCAACGCTCCAACTGTTGATGAGGTTGCTGTTATTATGGTTGGTGATCCAGTTGACAAAAGAGCTATAAAAATTACTCGGCGAGACAACACTGTCAGTACGATTTCGGATTTACACCGTTCATATGACGCACTACAATATCCATTAATATTTTGGCAAGGACAAGATGAATATCATTTTAACATCAAACAGTGTGATCCAAATACCGGTAAATTTGACAATTAACTATTTATTTTCTTACTGTATGTACGGATTTCAATTTTGTATTGCATTTATTTTTTTATTTTTTTTTAGGTGCTTATGGAAATAAGAAAGTTAGTTCAGTGAACTACTACGCACACCGATTGATGGTTAGACTGAATCAGGACAACTATATTCTACGATATCGTCAGCTATTCCATCAATACATTGTTGATATGTTTGCTAAGGTTGAAAGCGAACGCTTGCGATTTATTCGATACAACCAGGCTAAATTACGATCGGAAGAATATATTTACTTACGAGATGCTGTTGCTGGAAACATCGATGGAAATTTAAATGCCAATGACATCGGCAATGCTTTCATTTTACCTTCAAGCTACATCGGCAGTCCACGGAACATGCAGGAATACATACAAGATGCGATGACTTACGTACGTTGTTACGGTCGACCGGATTTGTTTATTACATTCACATGTAATCCGAATTGGAAAGAGATACAAACTTTACTATTACCAGGACAGCTAGCAATTCATCGTCATGATATAACTGCGCGTGTGTTCAAACAAAAATTGAAATCCTTTATTGATTTTATTGTTAAATATCCAGTTTTTGGTATCACACGTTGTTGGCTGTATTCCATTGAGTGGCAAAAGCGAGGTTTGCCTCATGCCCACATTTTAATTTGGCTTCAAGATAAAATTCGTCCAGAAGAAATTGATCAAATAATTTCAGCCGAAATTCCAGACCCATCAATTGATCAAGAATTATTTGATATTGTTACTAAACACATGATCCATGGGCCGTGTGGTGCTTTCAACATGACGTCACCATGTATGGAAAATGGAAGATGTAAAAAAAATTTTCCAAAGCCGCATACCAATGACACTATCACGGATATTGACGGTTATCCAATGTATCGCCGCAGAAATACTGAGAATGGTGGCCACACATTCACAGTGCGATTGCCGAATTATCCAAATCAAGTAGAATTTGATAATCAGTGGGTGGTACCATACTCACCATTACTTTTAAAAACTTATGAAGCTCATATCAATGTTGAGCTTTGCAGTTCTGTAAAATCAATTAAGTACATTTGTAAATATGTAAACAAAGGCAGTGATTTGGCCATATTTGAAGTACAAAATATAAATAACAATGACGAAATAGCACGATACCAAATGGGCAGATACATTAGCAGTAATGAAGCTATTTGGCATATTCTCAGCTTTCCCATACACGAAAGAGATCCTTCTGTCCAGCATCTAGCAATACATCTTGAAAACGGTCAACGTGTATACTTCACTGAAGAAAATGTTCTTCAACGAGCACTTGAGGCTCCAAAAACGACACTAACTGAATTTTTTACATTGTGTCAAAAATCTGACATTTTTGGCCAGTTCGCAAAGACATTGATATATGCTGATGTTCCACGTTATTTTACATGGAACAAATCCAGTAAAAAATGGGAGCCACGAAAACAAGGAAAACCACATCCTTCCATCACAGGCATATTTAAAGCTAAGACATTGGGGCGACTTTACACGGTACATCCAAAGCAACGTGAGTGCTTCTATTTACGTTTGTTATAAGTGAATGTTCCCGGACCAACGTCTTTTGAATTTCTGCGAACAGTTAATGGTCGAGTATTCAATACATACCAAGACGCATGTCGTGAACTGCAATTGCTAGAAGACGATAACCATTGGGACTTAACACTTGCTGATGCTGCGTTGACATCAACGCCCAATAACATTCGTCAGCTGTTTGCAATTATTTTGACGACATGTTATCCATCGCAAGCACAAACTTTGTGGGAAAAATATAAAAATTGTATGACCGAGGACATATTGCATCGAATAAGACAAACAGATCAAGGCCAAAACATAGATTATACGCCAGAGATGTATAATGAAGCGTTAGTGTTGATCGAGGATTTATGTGTTTTAATTTCAAATTTACCACTTAATCATTATGGTATGCCATCACCTTATCGTCCAGCCACCGACTTAGTAAACACCGATTTACAACGAGAAAAACAATATGACCATGGTAATTTAGCAACAATTATCGTGAACAGTGAGCCATTACTAACAACAGAACAAAAAATTATTTATGATCGGATTATGCTGGCTGTTGCTGCTGAACAAGGCGGTTTTTTTTTTCTTGGACGCACCAGGTGGTACCGGTAAGACATTTTTGATATCGTTGATTCTTGCCAAAGTACGGTCGCAACAGAAAATCGCATTGGCAGTTGCATCGTCAGGCATTGCGGCTACTTTGCTAGATGGTGGGCGAACGGCACATTCAACATTCAAGCTGCCATTGGACATTCATAATAAACCAAATGCAATATGTAACATAAAAAAGAATAGTGGAATAGCTGCAGTGTTGCGAAAGAGTTCAATAATAATTTGGGATGAGTGCACAATGGCTCACAAATATTCACTCGAAGCATTGCATAGAACTCTACAAGATTTGAACGGCAATAATAAACTTTTCGGTGGTGCTACCTTACTTTTGTCTGGTGATTTCCGACAGACCTTACCGGTTATACCTCGCTCTACATTCGCAGATGAGATTAATGCATGTTTGAAACAATCATTTTTATGGCGAAGTGTTGAAACTCTTCGATTGACCATAAACATGCGCGTACGATTGCAAAATGATCCATCAGCACAAATATTCTCCGAACAATTACTAGATATTGGGAACGGTAGAATAGAACTGCAACCAAATACACAATGCATTGAACTGCCAGACAATTTCTGCACTGTTCTTCAGGAAAAAAATGAATTGATCCAGAGTATTTTTCCGGATATACAGAATAATTACTTGAATCATGACTGGCTCAGTCATCGGGCGATTTTGGCAGCTAAAAATGTTGATGTTGACGAAATTAACTTCCAGATACAACAGTTGCTACCAGGCGATCTGATGTCTTTTAAATCAATCGATACTGTTGTTGATGAAAATGAAAGTGTAAATTTTCCAGTTGAATTTTTAAATTCACTGGATATACCTGGAATGCCACCACATAATCTTCGATTAAAGATTGGTTCCCCTATTATTGTCCTACGTAATTTGAATCCACCTCAATTATGCAACGGTACGCGTTTGGTCATCAAAAAGATTACCGGAAATATTCTTGAAGCAACCATTTTAACTGGAAAGTTTAAAGGAAAAGTGGTCCTGTTGCCACGTATTCCAATGATACCGTCAGATTCTACCATACCCTTCAAAAGGCTACAGTTTCCAATTCGTTTAGCTTTTGCCATGTCTATAAATAAGTCTCAAGGCCAAACAATGTCCATTTGTGGTTTAGATTTAGAAAATCCATGTTTTTCTCATGGACAACTATATGTTGCATGTTCACGTGTAGGGAAACCGTCGAATCTATTTGTGTTAGCTAAAGACAGGCTAACTAAAAATATTGTGCACCGATTAGTGCTAAATTAAGTTGAAATTAAAAGTATTTATAATTTAAAATTATAAATATTATTGTTAAAGATTTAAGACTATCTGCCCTACCTACCTCATTCATAAGTTTGAGTGTCACATGTTATTTACTAATAACTTTGTAATTTACTCATTTGTTACAAATTTGAATAAAAATAATAATAAATTTTAAAATTAATTCCTTTGTATTGATTTTTGCTCAATATCAACTGTACGAAAATTTTAATCAATCGTGCTCAAAGTCCTTCCCCTTCAAATCCCAATCCAGTGGATTTTTATACCAGCTTCAACGTTTCCGTCTTCGTTCGTAAATAATAATTTCATTGTATTGAGGGGTTACAGTAGTAGAAAATCTGTCATGAAGGTCGCCATATTTTTTTACAAATGGCATCCATGTAAAAAAGCATGGTGGTCCCCATGACTGATGTTCTCCTACCGTTCCTTTTAAATAGTTTACTACAATGTAATATAACAAAAATCATAGCCACAGCAACGCGTGGCCGGGTCTGTTAGTATATATATATATATATCCAATGATGTACAAGTGAGTCACGTGATGTCCACTTTAGATTTTCTAGTCGTCGGGATGCGAACAGAATTTCAGCACACCCTGCTATACTAATATGACCCAAAAACTATATTTTATATAAAACCTAGTTTAGAGAAAACTACATAGAGGGAGCGAGTACTGCATACAATTGCATCACTTTGAAGTCAAACTTTGGATGTTCAGTTTATCTGTGCTGTATATTGTTATCTTCCATTATCCGAGTTCAACTAGCCAGCATATTATTGAACTCAGTGTTGTGAAGTAGCTGAGAACTCCCATCAATTGATGAGTTTGACTGTTATTGAGTATCATAAGTTTGATATGTGTAACATCACATGTGATGACGCCACGCTAAGTGTGCTCATAATATGACCCTTTTTATTTGAAGTGCTGTTATCTTTAGCTACCTGCGGTACCAATGCCATCGGTGCTCATACTTTGACCATACGACGGCGATGAGTATTGCCAACCACATGTACTCTGTGTTAATCCGGCAGCAGTGTTGTTCCAAGAGTGAGTGTGTATGTCGCAGACATCGGTACGGCATTACAGTATTAATAACCATCCGTAGGTGTCGTCCAACGTGAGATAAACAGTGCTAGTGATTTAGCAACTTGAGAACTAGTACCACCAGTGCTACATCATTTTGTCGGAGCTGCGCGGGAATATGTATATTCAAACCACATGTATTGTGTGGTATTGTGGGCAACGAGGTTGTTCCAAGAGTGGGTTGATCGACCAACTCGCATTTGTCGCGGGCATCGATGTTCACTACACTACTGGTAGTTATCTATTCGGTGAACTCAATGGTCTATCTGTTAGACAGATATCCTATCCAACCTTGAATACAGGTGTATATTTTTTATATCCGTACTAGCTACCTTAACTGAATCTGAAATGCATTGATAGCGGGAAATTGATGATACCTCACAGAGCATTTTGACTCAAACTGATATTATTTTCAGAAGAATTCGGCTCATTACGCCCTGACATTCGACCAGCTCCTCACTCCTAATGGCAGGGCCGTCAACAGTTTATTAACCAAACAGCTTTTTCTTCTCTGTCTAATATTCTCATATTTTTTATATCTATTATTTAACTCATCTTGTTGCCCAAGACAGTCTATATTTTGCAGTACTTACTGGAATGAAAAATTAACTCAAAAATTCTTAGAATCGTCTATCAATCGATCAGCTGCAGAAGTGCGTAGAATATTACACACAAAATTACCGGAGATATCATTATTATCGTATTTCTGAACAATAACATGATAATTTTCTAGAAACAATAGTGGTGAAAATTTTCCAATTTGTAATTATCTTGGAACGTATATCCAGTTCAATATTGCTGAACTTTCAAACGCACAAATTTTCACGCGTTGAACATAAATCCATAGTAATCATGTTTACCCGAAAGAATCTCACTCAGCAAAATTCTGAACGAACAGCTATTCATAAAGCTAGACACACACACACACAAGTACGTACGAGCGTGCTCAAAACAAGTAAACATCGCAAACATTGACCAAATTTATTATTATTCTCTCGAAGCTGCATTCACATATGTGTGCGTTCGAATTATTACAATTACATACTATTGGAAATGACACTTGAGATACAGCTTTTACACTGTGTTGATCGAAACTTCTTTCTTGTTGGATTCTTATACTTTCACAATTGGTTTAAAATGTACATTTAAACGCAATAACGTCGCAGATATAACATTTCCAATCTGCCACACGAAGTCTGGAGATTAAAATAAGACTACGCCCCGCGAAATTACATCCTCTCTCGAGAAGACAAGAATATTGTGTTTCAAAGAAACCAGATTGTAGATTGCCAACTCGTAATGGCTTTATAATTCGAAAAAAAAAAAAGATTGCCTGCTTTTTCAGACGTTATTTATGTATTAAAAATCGATTTTTTTATTCCTCTGGGCAAGTTTTTTGTCTGTCTTCTTCCGGATTCTAAAGTGAGTTTCAGCTATTTTGTGTGGTTAAATTGTGTAGAAAATATTTCTCGTGAGATCAAAGAGTGTATATTTAACTATAAAATTGGTTATCGTGGAAAATTTGACATGCCATTCTCTGGACAGAAGAAAAATTGAAGGGGATATTTCGATAGAAATTGTTGGAACACAATCATACTAGCATTCGATGAATCTCTTCAAATTATCTTTCAGAACTTCACAAACATTCAATGTCGGTTATATACTACCAATTTGAAGATCTACTACAACTGATGCTGTTTCTAATAATCTTTCATCCAGTAATTATAGATTACAATTCATTATGGTCCATGATGGAGCGCAGAACAGCATCTACACTTATCAATTTTTTATTGAAAGAAAAGTCGTTTCTGGTCTGGTTGAGAAAGCTGTTTTCAATCACTGACCAAGGTGAATTACAGATAATTATAGACCTCTTTTCGAACAGACGGTGAAAAAATAATTTTGAGACTATCACTGGTAGGTTTCCAGACAATTAATGCTTTAAATAGTTGCTCGAGGTGCAAAATGACTGGAAGATACAGTTCTGACGCTGGGTTGATATTGATATGCTTGTCAACGCCTGGCACATAGTTCACATTTGTCAAGATAGATTTCCTCCTACACATTTGAACGCTACATGGATGAAAATAACGATGATGCTGCTCATTATAATTCTTTTTATGTATTTTCTTGTTCAAAACGTAAGAGCTACCAGAAACTCAAGACATTTCTTCCTTTATTTTTGGTTATCTCATTCCTTTTCAATAGCTGGTCCTGACTAGAAGAACCAACTCCACGCTCACTGCATTCAGTTTAATATCTGAGCGGAAGTGACATTATTTCTGCTGAATTTCAGCAGCATAGTTTTCAAGTTGAGAAACTTTTTAGTTTGCAGCAGAATGTTGCTCACACCTGACAAAAAGACTTGCCGTTCTCCAACAAAAATATATACGCAAGGTGTTTGATTTGTTACGGGAAGTAAACAATTATTGAAGTAACTTGTGCAAGAAATTTGAGCGGATAATTAACATATAATTAAAAGGACATATAAAACTTGCCGTAAAAATGTCCCTGGCCACTCTTGCAGCTCTAAGAGAGATTGAAAGCTCCATTGCTCTACACTGTCGTTCCTCGCAGACTTCTTCAAAGAGATAAAATTTCTATTAAGATATCAAATGAGTCAAATTATCTAATTCTGAAAAGTCAGCTTGAATTCTACTCTCGATATGACCATCAATATACTATATTTAATCAATGAAGTGATATTTGCCATACAAGTATTGGATATCAGCTTTCTCAAACAGTAATGAACTCATGTATGAGATTTTGCATATGGTTGTACCCAACATACATACCCCAACTTTCTCATGTTCAATCCATTAATATCAACTTTATGTATAGAGAGTAATTCAAGGCTCTAGGACAGGGGTGGGCAGATACTTTTAAGAGCAGGCCAAAATTCCTATTTCAGAAAGATTGATAGATTATTCTACGATTATTATTCTGGAAGATATAAACTTTTGAAATGTGACAGATTCATCCTATGGAATTGTTCCTCGTGCGACACTTTTTGTAGTGATGTCTCTTCTCTGAAGGCTATAATAATTAGCATTCAAAATCAGTTTACTGAGTTTAAAAATTTGAAGGAGAATAATGAATTTGAAAGTCTTAAATCAATGATCATTGAACTGCAAAAAGATATTTCTGATCTTAAAAAGTCCAGTTTAAGGCCTGCTGAGTGCTACTCTTCTTCATTTCTCAATGATGAGGAGATTATTTCTGAGATTCATGAGCGAGAAAAGCGCTCACGTAATATAATGATATTTGGTTTCAAAGAAGACAATTCCTGTAGCAAACAAGAACAAAATCTAAAAGATCTTGCTTTTGCTACTAAATTGTTGCTAGATCTTGACATTGTTTCTGAAACTGTCAAACATTTTCGCATGGGCCGCTTTGATCCCACTTCTACACGAGCACGTCCAATAAAACTATTTCTTAATTCCGCTGAAGTTGTCAGCAATATTCTCAAGAAATCCAAAACGCTCAAATCTAATGAGAAATGGTCCAATGTATCTATCTCTCGTGATAAAACAATAAAGGAAATACAATACTATAAACACCTAAAAGAAGAATTGGCTCGACGATTGTCCAACGGAGAAACAAATCTTATCATAAGATATAACAATGGAATTCCTAAAATTGTGTCGAAATCTTTAAACTAAATTTGCCCAACAGTTGTTCTTGTCCTTTGCTGAACTGTTATTATCAGAATACTCGTGGTCTCAATACTAAGTGTGATATTTTTTATACAAATTGTTGTTCAGCGTCTTTTGATATAGTTTTCCTTACTGAAACATGGCTTGATAATGCAGTTTTTGTTTCAGAGCTATTTCCTAGCAATTATTCGCTCAGACAGGCAGTTTTCAGTTGTGGATCGTTCTAAAGGTGGAGGAGTGCTTATTGCACTAGCCGATCACATTTCTTTCAAACAGCTTGATTTGTCTCATATAACGAATTTAACGCCATTGGTAGATATTGCTGCTTGTAATTGCCAGTATGGTAGTCTAAGTATGATACTGTGTGTAATCTATATACCTGGTGATAACACTTCTGATGAGTTCGAAATATTTTTCGATGCATTGCAACTTTGTCTCATTGATGAGTATTTGGTATTAATAGGCGATTTTAATTTACCCCACCTTGAAAACACATCTGTGAACTCTTTTAAATCTTCAACATTTCGTAATTTTTGTCATGTGTTACAACTCACCCAGCACAACAATGTGCTCAACTCTTTTTCGAACAAATTGGATTTGGTACTAACTAATTTGACAATCCCTATGGATTTTATAAGATCCGATCTTTGTATGGTACCTGAAGACAAGCACCATCCATCTATTTCATTCAATTTGAAAGTAGCAGCATCTTCAAAACCTGTTAGGTTTCCCTCTGCTGTTAGTACTCGCTTTAATTTCCGCAAGGCAAATTATTATAAATTATATAATGATATTTCTTCTGCCGACTGGTCTTGTTTAAATGATTGCACTGATATCAATGATGCTGTTAATCAGTATTATGAACTCCTATATTCTTTGCTTGCTAAATCAGTACCAAAATACAAATACTCTCGAACTAGCTATCCACCATGGTTTACCGCAGAAATAAGATATAACTTGAAGACCAAAGAGCATTTTCGAAAAAAATGGATTAAATTCAAGGATGAAACTCATTTGAATCAATATAAAAGATTGAGGAATATTACCAAATTTCAGATAGACCATGCATATATCTCATACACCCAATCTATTCAAAATGATATAAAATCGAATCCAGCGGAATTATGGAAATACGTTCATCTAAAACAAGGAACCACCCGAATACCAGGAATACTACATGACGAACTTCAAGAGTATGATTCTCCCCAATCTATTGTGAACGCTTTTGCATCATTTTTTTCTCATTGTCAATTCCAGTGTCATTTGGAATGAACAAAGTTGGTGAGGATGAAATCATCAAAATTATGGCATCACTTCCTAATAAATTTTCTGCCGGTGAGGATCAAATTCCTCCCTTTCTAATCAAAGATTTTAGGTTTTGTTTGGCCGCTCCTATGTCTAATATTATCAATCTATCGCTCAATACTTCTACTTTCCCCGAACGTTGGAAGGAAACCAGAATAACTCCTGTTTTCAAGAAAGGTGATAAATCACAACTCAACAACTACCGTCCAATATCTATGTTGAATAACTTTTCAAAAATTTTTGAGATAAGTATCTACAACTGTATTTCCAACAGCACACGTCATCTTATATCTTCTAATCAACATGGTTTTATGAAGGGACGGTCCACTGTCACAAATCTCGCCTCTTCTTCACAGTACGTGTCAGAATCTTTGGATAAACGAAGTCAAGTTGATGCCGTCTATACAGATTTCTCGAAAGCTTTCGATTCCATCAATCATAATATTCTATTGAATAAGCTGGACTCTTTTGGAGTTTCTGCTAGCTTGTTGAATCTTTTGAAGTCTTATCTTCATAACAGAACATGCTACGTATACTATAACGGTTTTTCATCATTCAAATTCAATGCTTCTTCTGGTGTCCCCCAAGGATCTAATCTTGGGCCACTTCTGTTCATTCTTTTTATCAATGAATTTCTCGATTCCTTTACTTGTCATGTGCTTGCGTACGCCGACGATATCAAAATCTATAATAGCATAGAATCAATTGATGATGCTGTCGTTTTGCAAAGCAATATTGACCTTCTAGCTCAGTGGTGCCACAAAAACTCACTAAGCTTAAATATTAATAAGTGCTGCACTATTTCCTATACTCGTTGTGTTAATCGCACTGAATTTTCCTATAATATAAGAGGCACGTCCCTTGACAAAAAAACAACAATAAAAGATCTGGATATTACTTTTACTTTCAACTTCGATTTCTCGGAGCATACCAAAAATGTATGTTCATCAGCTAATAGAACTCTTGGCTTCATTACCGCATATCTAAAACATTTGATGATATCTCTCTTCTGAAAGCTCTTTCCTCTGCCTATGTACTGAGTAAACTTGAATATGCAGTATTGATATGGTATCCAATATACAACTACCAGTCTCAAGCCATTGATCAAGTTCAGGGAAGATTTCTTAAATTTATGTCATTCAAGTCTGATGGTATGTATCCCGGAAGAGGAACTGATCAAGAAGCTCTACTACAACTACACTCTATGCCTTCACTAATACATAGGCGTGAAACTAGCTGCGCCAAATTTCTTTGGCTACTACTCCACGACAAAGTCGACGCTTCATATCTACTCTCCAGCGTGCCATTGCTTGTCCCAAGGATATTATCCAGAAACTCGGCTACCTTTTATTTACCTAGATGTCGAACTGACATACTCTCAAGGTCTCCAATACACATAATGTGTCGCTACGCGGACAAGATTTATGAAGATATATTCGTCTAGTTTTGTACTACTTTCATAAATATTTAATTATTGTAATCTCTGGATCAGTGTTTTCTATGTTCTCTTAATCATGTTATATATATATATATATATTTGTCCTGTAATTGGCTTACTGTTGGGCAATAAAAATTATTATTATTATTATTATAATTATTATAATTATTACGTTGCATTATTTACCGTTTCATACAAACAGGGTTGAATAGTTGAAGGTTCAAAATGATTTCAATATAAAGTGGATTGTATAAGCTTCCTAGGAGCGTTTAGTAATCAATTTTACGATTATAATTTAAAGGAGTATGAGCTTTAAAATTGTGATATATTCTGTAGCATTATTGCAAATTTGAAATGATTTAAATCATTTATGTTTTCCACCTATTAGTGAGTAACACACCTAGATTTTGAGAAATTAAGTTAGGATCAAACTAGCCGTCAACCCACAAGCATTTCCAATAATGTCAAACAAATATATCAAATTCAAGAGACTTTTCCTCATATACTTATACGTTGTTGTATAGACAAATTTGGAACGCCATTTTTTAGGCTGGTTTTTTGTATTATTGCGACAAATTTGAACTAAATCAATGATAATTCTATGTTGTTATCCGGAAATCACGAAAAAACTGCATTAAAATTGTTCAATAATTTAAAAGTTGAGGAAAAGTTATTTTGAGGGTACTCTCTTCGGTACGATTACACTCGCATCATTAGTACAGCGTTATTTCAACTATGAACACAAATATTTCAGTAATAATTTTTTTGAGTTATTTTCAACTTTGATGCTGACATTCCGTCGAGAACACTTAAAAATTACTAACTCAATTAAAAAATTACATATTTGAACTCTTTACTACTATAAATAAACTGGAAAGTGTTACCATACTTCAATACTACATTTCACTCGATTTGAGTGCAGAAAATTGTGCATAATATTTTGTAAATAGAATATATATACAGAGACTATGGCTCAGATGTAGAGCATCAGTCTATGGTTTGACAAGTACCAAATTGGAATCGCGTATGGATGTAGTTGAGATATTGATTTTTTTTCTCTCATACAGATGACCATTCCATCATTATTCCTTATAAGAAGCATCATCATTCACATTTCAGCTATTTTATGCTGGTTATTATGTGCTAAACATATCTTTCATTCGACTGACTACTCATCACTTTTCAATGGGCGCTTCAGGCGCCCCGGAAGCTTCTAAACATTATAAATTTACCGTAATGTAAATAGCATTATCAATCAAAACAAAGAATCAAAACATGATATATAATCATATTATAATACTTAATGTAAGTCGTGAAAGCTGAAAATTCATTTATAAATTGTATAAAGCATGGATTTTGGTTTTGGCCGTCCTGCTATAAACTACCAGCAACAGTTGGAATGTTGTGTGATTTTTTTAGAAGGAAATTTTGTGTATATGCATATATGCTACGTATACAAATACTGACTGGCCGGGATTCGGCCTGCGGGCTGAGTTTTGCCTGAATTAGATGCTACAGCAATTCCAAATACTGAATTTTGGTATCCTTTACGGCTGATCATTCTAGATTCATGCAAAAAATATTAAAAAAGTCCCAAGTAAAGTGCACTTCCGGTATAGAAGATTAGAACCATAATGCGAGGTGCACAGCTAGATATTAGGCCAATCTCAAATACAAACATTCTTCATTATACGTACAACGGGTTTTGAGATTTGCGTTCATATATATAAATATAAATTATGTTTTTTGGGTTAAAATTGTGGAGGAAAAAATATTTCTTACAATTTGCCGAGAGGGACTGGATATAGCTCACGGGCTAAGCATATTCTTCCACTACTTCTAGCATACCGACCGCTGTATCGATGAACGGAATCCGTATAGTTCATTTTAACGTATCATATATAGATTACAAGTTTAACTAAATTGATCCCAATTTCTTATACCATTAAGGTCTAGTCGCAACGCAAACGAAGGAATATAGCCCTTATTAAATCGTATGCATGACAATTCTGACGCTTGATTGGATAATACCATACGGACAAAAACTATATCCTTAATTGCCGCACTATTTCAGTATATAAAGGCCCGTATTCTTCGAGGCGGTCCGAGGAGCCTCGCGCTTCAGGCCGATATAAGTCGAATTTCTTCAGCCTAATGATTGATTCTATAATAAGTAATATGGTTCCGAAACTTATGTCATAGAACGAACATTTAAAAATTTTGATCTCCTATATAATAGTAATAATAGCTATCATAAATATATTAACTATTCAATGCATTTCTCACTGATATAAAATAGATGAACTTCGAATTTGAAACAACATCTGGGTTTGTTATGCTCAAGACTTACCAAATAATTCTTAAAAGTATGAGGAAAATTAAAATATATATCAAGTTTGTGCGATCTATTTTATTGGGAAGTGTCAGGAAGTTTTACTGATAGAATAATATTCTTCCATGGCATGTAAAATCTTTCGAAATTGAACTTTGAATGGAAAAAGTTAGTTGTGCAAGCTAAGTAATAGCAACCAAGAATTTGGTTTTTAAAAAGATTTATTTTACTGAATGACAGTTGACAAAGAACTAAACTTGTTACATGTTGTTTTACAGTATTTATACATAATAATTGATGAGTAAGAGAATGGAATCGTCTCACAACTTTGAGCAAACATAACTCCTCCCTTCTTTAGAAGAGGATTCCATTCTTTAGAAAGGATTTCTATTTTGATTTTCATTCAAATTTGTTAATTCAATATTATTAATTGGTTTAGAAGTCCTTTCGCGTTTATTTCGAATTCTTATTCTATATACTACATAAAATATTATAAAAATAACAACAAAAATAATAATTACAAAGGAATTAATATAACCATGATAATTTTCATCAACTATAATGTCCTGAAGTCTTGGAATCTCTTTTACAATAATATTTTCTTCATTTACTTGTTTTAATTTTGAAGTTTTGTTACTAAATTGATTTTTATTTATGCTGAAATTTAGATTTTTAAATATTATTTCCTTTGCTTCAATACCTATTTTTCCCAAATTATAATTATCTATTTTACAATTATCATTTGTTAAAAATCTATAAACTCCCTTGATTCGTTTATGTGTAATACTATTCTTACATTTTATTTCTAAATTTCTATTTATAGTACTAGCAATTACTGCCAAATTTTGATTTTCTATTTCAATAATTATAAATGCGTCACTTATCTTGTGATACTCACAATCTTTGTTATTGTGATTTATAACAATATTCTTTATACAGTTATTACTTTCCATGTAATTTGTTTTGCAAAAATAATTACTATTCGCCTTGTTACAATCATGTGTATTGAATAATTTATTTTGATACAAAATTAATAATTCCTTTTCTTCATTTACAATAAACATTTCTGTGTTGTTAAT
This sequence comes from Dromius quadrimaculatus, assembly GCA_963989225.1. Classification (NCBI taxonomy): domain Eukaryota; kingdom Metazoa; phylum Arthropoda; class Insecta; order Coleoptera; family Carabidae; genus Dromius; species Dromius quadrimaculatus. The sequence continues at coordinate 31,856,140 of OZ022328.1, read as the reverse complement.
ATTTGGTATAGGGGTTATTTGCAATAATTTGTAATCATTGTTACTATCGTAAATAGGTATTTCCAATAAATATTCAATCTGGTTCTGTGTAATTCTACAATGGCTTGTAATTTGTTCAGATAATTCCCAAAAATTTAATGTTTGGTTAGTTTCTTCAATTAATGTATTTAATTCATCTTTAGATATTATAGAACTATGAATTCTATTCAAATTACAAAAAGTTAAACTGATTTCAATTTCATCTAATATTTCAATCAAGTTAATACTTAATAGTATTAGTTGATTAATGATATCTTTAATTTTTGATATATTATGCCAATTCATGACCTCTCCTAACACATTATTCATTTCTGTGATTCGGGACTTCAATACATTTTCATTATGCTGAATATTTTGAAGTTGTTTATTAAATTTTGAAATCATTTCTTTATTAACACGGATATTTTTCAAATTTTGTGCTTGAAGTATATTTTGATTATTATTTATGGTTCCAAATAATTTATCATATCTCTCAGAATCATATGAGTCTAAATTCCCAGTAATACTTTTGATAATTGATCCTAATCCGTTTATTAATCCACGTTTGCTACGCTCATGTTTAAATAAATTATTAATCTTGTTTTCTAATCTATGTATATTAAAATTCAAAATGTTCAAGTAAGTCTGTGCTTCCTCTTTATAGTTAAAATCTATGGTTTCTTTATTATTTAAATTTGCCAGTACTTCATTCTTATAATCGACTATCTTATGATATTCTAACTCTAAATTATTAATCTTATAATTATAATATGAATAATAAGATGATTTATAAATATTTGCCCGGCCTAAATCTAAATTATTTATTCCAGGATTGTCTTTAATTTCGGTCAATTCTTCTCCTGTGCTTGTGCAGAAGCATCTGCAACAAATAATCGCTTTCTTTTAATTTTATCAATTTTATGTCTTTTATTTGCATTTACTTTTATTGTCCCTAATCTAGGGTTATATTCCTCGATCTTATTGATTTTGAATAATGGCTTTTTTATTTTTTGTATCCTTCTCTTGCCTTCTTTAATAAGTGCTGTATCAAATTTCAAAGTATCTAAATTTTGTTTGGACGGTTTTTGTTTTAAAAATCTTTTATTCTTCTCTACTTGAATATTCTTATTTACATTCTTTCTTAACACAATAAGGTTATTTTGCCATTCTTGTAAATAATCCTCATTACTATTTTTTAATTTTAAAATATTGTTATCCTTTTCAGAGCCAAATAATATTTCGTTTGGTGTTAATTTAGTAGTTGAATTTATAGAATTATTGTAAGCTATTAAGGCTAATTGTATTTTTCTGGATATTTTTTGTTCTTTAAATTCAGGTCGTTGGTTCCAAATTCTTAAATGCTCGATTAAAGTAGAATGAAAAATTTCTATTATTCCATTTGATTTTGGATTATCAACACAAGTCATGTGAATTTTGATACTATAACTTCTCAAAAGATCTTTCACTAAGTGGTTGTTAAATTCGGTGCCACTGTCGAAGGTTATTTCATTCGGAGTTTGATACTGAGAAAAGTAATTTAAAAGTGCGTCTGATATTTCTGTAGCTGCAAGTGTTTTGACATAAAATATCTGTCCGAATTTGGAAAATGAGTCTACAAGGGTTAAATATTTTCTATTTTCTAATGTCAGTGTGTCAATGTGCAACATGTCGAAAGGATATTTAGGGGTTGGTGTGAGATTGTCGGGGACTTGATATGGAGTTCTTTCATATTTGTTTTGCTGACAAATATCGCAATTGTTTATATATTTTTGAATGTCTAGAAACATTTTTGGCCAATAGAATCTACGTTTTAGTTTTCGATAAGTTTCTAGAATACCTCTATGATTAGTTTTTCCTAAATGATAATTTTGAACAATTTCTAATTGGTCTTGGGGTGTAAGAATGTCTTCTAATACTTCTATACACTGAATCAATTTGTACGTATCTTTACTAAACATTTCTTGTAACACTTCATTTATAGGGATTATCAAATCTTTATCGATTAAACAATAATAGTTCACGTGAGGTACGCAAAAATCTTTTATAAACTTAAATATTTCATCTTTCATATTGACGCCGCTTAAACTGATGATTAGTCTTTGTTTCTGAGTGCCAAATAATTTTTTCAAGGTGCAATTTGTTTCAGCGTCATGTTTTTTGATAATAATTTGATTTTTGTCAACATTTATACATGTGTCCTTATATGATACTCCGTTAGTTTCATTTTCGTCTGCTGAGTGTGCCGTATCTGAATTTTCTTCGTCGATATTAGCTATTATGCTTTCAGTTTCGTCATTCATGTTAATTTCTTCGCGAATTTTTTCGTGAATTACTAATTTCACATGAGTTTCTTTGAATATTTCTTGCAATAAATTTTCTATTAAGGGGAAGGAAATCTTATCGCAACCGGAGCAAATTTTCGGCATATGTATTTCGAAAATATCGTTTTGGATTAAATAGTTCCGTAATTTTATTAAACATTGTTTTATATTATTTAGTGTGGGTTTATCATGATAATTTTGTTTTGTTACCAAATGAAATAATTTATATTTGTCGGAAATAGGTTGAATTAATAAACCTTCGTTTTTACTATTCTTATTTATATATTCTCTCAAAACATAATTCATTAATCTCTGGAACGTGGCTGGAGCGTTTTTTAAACCAAAAGGCATGCGGGTGAATTCAAAATGTCCTTTATCTGTACAAAAGGCTGTTTTTGGAATAGAATCTGGGTGCATTTGGATTTGATGAAATCCAGAAGTTAAATCTAATGTGGTGTAATATATGTTCATGCCTAATTTATCTAATATTTCTGAAATATTTGGAATCGGGAATTTATCATCAATCGTTTTCGAACTAACCTTTCGATAATCAATGACCATTCTGAATTCTCTTTTTTCGGAGGCGTCTGCTTTCTTCTCAACAAGCCAGACTGGAGAACACCACGGCGAATGGCTCTCTTGGATAATTTTGTTCTCTAATAAATCTTCAATTTGATTATTAATTTCTTTTTTATAAACTTCCGGGTAACGGTAAGGTCTTGTATAAATAGGCGTGTCATCTTTAGTAATAATTTTGTGTTGAACGACATCCGTATGTGTTAAAATCTCGTTTGCTCTTGGGATAATATTCTCATATTCCTTTAATAATTTATAAAGTTCGTTTTTTCTTCCGAGTTCAAATGTTCGGCTCTAATTTTTATTTCTTCAATACTATTAACAGAATTTTGATTATCAAAATACTGCAATTCATATTTCTTGTTCTGGATTGTAATAGCGTTGATACTGAAATTAATTTTAAGTCGCATTTCAATCATGGTCGGCAAACTAAGTAGTAAATTAAACTGACTATGAAAATCATGTAAATAAAATTTCAAATCTTTACCTTCGAACTGCAGGATGACATATTCGTTTCCACTGTGTTCTCCGACAGCAGTTTTGAAATCAAAATTTTCTTTGTGAATTTTGAATTTATTTTTATTTTTATAAACGTAAGTTTTACTAATTAAATTAATGGTAGAACCAGTGTCGATCAACATGTAATAGTCTTTCATTTTCAGGAATGGTAATCGAGAGTTTTGAAAAATGTTCAAGATTTCTCGTGGATATTCGGAGGGTTCTCTAAAAAATATTCGTCGTCGCGAGTATTTTCAATCTCGTGGCTATTTTCTAAAATTTCCTCAGTAAAAGTGTCGCAATTTTGTTCATTTGAGTTTTCGGGATCATAATCATTATTTTCGTCGGAGTTTTCTGTATTATTTATTTCTTCAACAATATAATTTGGCTGATACGCTCCGAACTGCCTATTTTGTTGCGTGAAATAGTTGCTAGGGCCTGGTCTGGGTTGGAATGACTGTCTCGTTTGTGTAGACATAGGAGTTGGTTGAATCCTTTGAGCATTTTTAACATGTTGCTTAGGAGCAAATCTTTGGTTATTGGACAAGTTTTTATTATGGATATTTATCGGTCCAGTCGGGAAGCTTGTACCGGGAAATCTTCGAGGAGGAATATTTGATAAATGTCTAGTTACGGTATTAGTGATAGGTTTGTTAATTGTATTTGTATTGATGTTTGATTTTAAATATTGAAAGTCATTTTGTGATAACGTTTCTACGTCCGCTAAGTTCTGTGGATTCCTAGTTGCTAGGTTATTTCTGTATGGATCGCTGATAGTGGAAATAAAATTATTTATGATCAATTTTTCAGCGAATCTTATAGTTACTAGTTTAGTGCCTGGATCATTTTCTTCTATACTTATTCTAGATTTAAAACTGAGGAATTTCTCCTTCGTGATTTCTAGCAATTTGTATGGATTTCTAATATTTTGTATTTTCAAAATTTCATTAATAATTGTGACCGAATTCGTTTTATCTTTGAAGTTACTTACTAAGTGTGAACGTAATTCGTTCCAATTGGTGAAATGGAGATCTTTTATACTATCTAATGCTTTATCAGTAATTTTATTCCTAATTTTCAAAAATGTAATTGATTTGTCAAAATCGTCTAACGGTGGATTTAACGTGCCAAAGAGATCCTGAACTGTATTTACTGCGTTAATAAAATTACTTAATTTATTCGGATCGCCATTGTATGTTGGAATTGAGTTTAGGGCCAAATTAATTTTTCCGGTTCTATTATCAATTACTGCTGGATTATAGGTAATAACGTTTTCAATTTCTAGAATTGATTCTAATAGCGCTGTATTATCTTCCAGTTTGAATATTTATATTATTTATTCTTATATTCGCAATAAAATATTTCTTTTACTTATAATTACTTGGAATTAATAAGTTAGTAAATAAATGTGTGTAGTGTATTGAAAGTGGCTCTGTGCCGGAGCTCGGTTTCCGTCTTAACAGCGTTGGCCGTTCAGGAAACCCCTGTGTATTTTGTTGTTAGTAAATAATATTCTATTTTATTAATAATATGTTTTTATATATTATTTTGTAAATAGTTTTTCCCACTTACAATGATATTATGCTTACTAACACTGCGAAAGTCTGCATTGGAATTAGACACTCGCTGACTCGGTTTACGGGATCTGAGCGGTGTTGTCTTTCCGGAGGTTAACGGACCTGGCTCTCGTTTTGCGGGCTCTGTGTACTGTCGTTTCGGCTTGGAAGACCTGGGGCTCTGCTTCTAGCGGCTCTGTAGGCTCTTCTTATAATATTTATATGTGGATATTCGTAGTTAATGGTAGAAACCAAAAAGCGATGATAATAACGAATTGAACTTTTTACAAGTTTTCGATCAGCTGCTTTTCTACGAATCCTACCGACTGCGCCAGCTAAGTAATAGCAACCAAGAATTTGGTTTTTGAATAGATTTATTTTACTGAATGACAGTTGACAAAGAACTAAACTTGTTACATGTTGTTTTACAGTATTTATACATAATAATTGATGAGTAAGAGAATGGAATCGTCTTACAACTTTAAGCATACATAACTTGCATGTTCTCAAACTGTAAAATAGAACTTTTATTCAGTTATTCATTACATATCTCAGGATATCGGAGATAATAGATTTGTCCTCATAGTCCTGATAATAATGTTTTTTCTTGTACAATTCAAGACTGTGAGGATCTGGAAATGAACCTGGATGAGCAGACACCCTCTCTAACAAGTGCGGTTCCACAAAAACAAGTGCTTGAGTGGAAGTTGAGAGAGGAAAATGAGATACCAGAGAAATGAATTTCTTAAGAAATTCCTGGACAATTAGAAGATTTGAAGTCTGTGAATGCATTCAAAATGAGATACTACGGATTCAATTAAAGAAAGCCGAACTATTTTCAATAAAAGCTCGGTATTGAAGTCGTTGCGAGCTTTTCCAAGGAGTTTATTATTTCCGTCTCGTTACTCTGCAATAAATGCTCCGTCCTCATGATTCTTCCAAATTGAAATACTTATTTATTTACACTCCTGGCTTTTGGAATCTGCCGAGATATTCAAATTGCACTCATTCCAAATTTTATTATTCTTATCGTCATGTTCTTCTACATTTAGCTTCCACCATTTCATGTTGAAAAATTGTTTTTTGAGTTGGCAGGGTACCAATTTCATCAGGAATTGAATTTAATAATTTAAATATTTTTTCTGTTGAATTCAAGTGGCTTTTTCATGCAAGAGGATGTTTTATATTTAGAATGAATCCAATCAGCAAGAATTTATAGCCAATATTCAGTTTATTCAACGCGGAAAATGAGATTACCTTATACCTATACAATCTTTAAGGCTACACAAAATGTACGTTCAAGCTTGAGAAAAGCCATTAAGTCATGCGGAAATATATGTACAATGGTGTTTCCGGTGGCGAGACCCTTTGCACTTGCGCTTGTGGCTACTAGAAGCGCTAACGATGTACTACATGACTCCAGTTTTGGAAAAAGATCAGAAAAAGATATCAAGATACGTCTCGTCCAACTTCTCTCACGATCCACTCAGATCTCAAATGACGCTTACTTTTTTTACTAAAAAAACATCTGATGGTTGCTCTTCTTATCTTTCTCGAACAGATTTTGCTTTTTTCAGGACCGTGTCGGGCTGAAACACGAGTTCAATTGAGGTCAGATGAAATTAGATGGAAATAGACCTGTGCACTTATTTTTGAAATTGCAATTGTGTTATATGAATGAGAAGTTATAGAAGCTTTCCAATCTGCATGGTAGCCGTAATAATATACATAATATACTATACCGTGATTTAGAGTAACACAGCTTGAGGTAGAATTTCAAGTCTAAAATATCACACTTATACAAAATATTAATCTGACGAAATTTCCATAGATTTTGTTTCTTCCATCAAGATGAATGTGATACATGTATCAGGGCAACTCTTATTATATTTCATTTTTCACAAAAGTAACCATAATACATAATAACACTCTGTTCCGTAATAAATTCTCCCACTCTCAGCGTTGGTAGCTTTATTTTTCCCTATTATTTGTAACATCCATTACTTTCCCGCATATAACTGTGGAATGACCTCTCCGTGCTTATTTCGCTCTCACGAGCTTCATACAAGTATTGTGAGAACGAGCAGCTTTAGTAAGGCACGTATATTTCCGTCATATATCAAGGTGAGCATTGGTTGACCGCAAGTGACATCTGGTGTTATTACACTGAATCACCCTGATGTACTAGATCACGAATGGGAGGAGGATTAAATTACAATGCTTTCTCTGACAATAGAGCCTGCAGGAGGACGAAATATTGGGCAAGTAACTGCTGTTGTTAATTGATTACCAATGCTTCCTATTTCCCGTGAGCAGGAAATTTATCAAGATGATATCTACAATGGAAACTTTGAGATATCCTCTCCTTCTTTAGACTGAAATTAAATTTTCATGTAGTTCATTGATAATAGACATTTGTTTAACTAGAATTTTGTGTATGCCAGAGTGCACTATCATCTGCATTTGAATACTGCGTCAGAATATATACAAAAGCGTTTTTTGTCCGCACCATATTCAAAATACAGGAGAGAACAGCGAAGGTCCTTTAATTTCAATGTTCTCACCGACAACTCAACTACTTTTCCAGAAAAGTCGTCGATGCTCGTTACAAAATGCTATGTATAAGTGCTCAGAACGATCTTTGCACTACATATGCATTAGCTGCGTTCGATTATTAATCAATGCTTCCATTCATTTCTTGATGAATTGATGAATACTTTTTCTTTTCTTTAATATCCTAGTCATCCTTATAGAGGAAAGACAATGAGATCTAAGTGCTGTCAGCTCCAATTTTCTTATGATGTGAATGCTTATTCATCAACTATTCACAGATTCAAAGTTCAAGATCAGCGAACCAGAGTTCTGTAGATCAAAGGCGCCGACAGGTAGTGTTGCTTCCAGTAGATTTTTTTGTGCCGGCAGTCCGAAGATGATTATCCAGTGATCAAAACCGGTTGCTCAAAAATTTTTGTGGATAGTAGTTCTCTGGTTGCTCCTCCAAAAACCTTTACCAGTTTCTTTTATTTTTCCACTTGGGATACTCTACTTTCTCCATTATTTCTGATTTAGTTTACTATGTTGGTACGTATTAGTAGCTACGAAGCAACAGATTATATACCTCTCTCGCCTTATTTGCTACATATTATCTATGAGAACTTGGAAAATACATCATGCATTGCTTCCTGATATATTAATCCGATCAGGTGGGTTTTCCAGGAGCTGATTCAGAAAAAAAGGCGCCCTAGCTCACCAGTCGTCTGCTCAAGTCAAACATAGAGTCACATATGCAAAATAGACTTCGGCATTGCAACTCAAATTTCGACAAGACTCTAAGAACTTGGAGCTGAATCAAGACATCTGAGACATGGCAGTATCAATCATTCAGGGTAGCAATTTTACCGTCTACATTGTTGAATTCGAAGTATAATTAGTTGTATTCTTTCTAATACACCTGTAGAGAATCACATTCCGATAATTACTTCTCGTAGGGATTTTATATCTGTACCTAAGCAGAATATTTTTCAATTCCATGACCAGCTGAAGCAATTTTTATGATATTACAATGATAAAATAACAAAGACCTCCTCAAATCCAACTCTAGCTCAAAAAAAGTCAGTAAACGAAATCTGTAAAACAATTTCAGAAGTAAATAGCCTCAGGACTAATTAAGAAAGAGAGGTAGAAGAGAACAGTCCTTTCCCAAAACATCAAATATTGACGCTGAACAAAATCCACCTGCGAGGTCTGAGACAATGGAAAATAAAGATTTCATGATACGATGGTATCTGTAAGTCTGTTAATGCGTAAATATCATTGTTTGGGAGAAGAGTATCAGAATATCCTAATTTTTATCCCTATTCGGATAATAACTGAAGTATATCTAATGTCCGAAGACACAGCATAAAGGGAAAAATGCTTCAATACACGAAAGTAAGTGAAAACATGTGCACCGTCAATCGATATAGTTGAGGAAATGGTACTTTCCTTTCATATTCATGGATGCCACTGTGATAGGTTCTAAATTAACCGTTAGAATATGAATTTATGACTAATTCAACTAGAATTTGTTCCCGACTTGCCTCAGATACCTTGAGAATTTCATCAGGTTTCTAATCTACTTGAATGAATTATAACTATTCTCCTGCACTTTTATTGCCGTTCAAACTTTTTTTTGAGGATGTAAGTATTCTGCCGAATACTAAAGCAAAACAAAGTAGCTGCAGATGAGCTCTAGAGTTCCTCGTACATGGCAGAATAAGTAATTTCCAGATACCCTTCATAAGGAATTGGCTGATTAGTTCCAAATTCGAGAACAGTTATCCTCTATCTTGTGTCTCCAATAGCATTTTTGCTTCAAAAGGATGAGTCCTAGTGAGCTTATAGTATTGCTACTATTCCAATCCAAGCTCATATCTTATCTTTATTCTTCTTCTGCCTAGTACGGTGCACCAAACTTTTGATTTTAACACCTTCACTTCGCTGTTTCATTGTTTGCACTTCACTGTTTATTTATTCTATTTTGGAATTGACTCAGTCCTCGTCCAATCCTCGAAGTACAATTTTCGGTCATTTGAATTTCAGGGTCGTGTCTTCATCGTAGTCTTCGCTGCATCTTTTGATGCCTTGATTGCGGTGGTCGAATTTTCTATATTTATTGCGAGCCATCTGGATCGCTATCTTCAGTGCTGAAAGTTCAGTTTTGCGAGTCATCAAGAAGTATTAGCATCGCAGTATTTAGCATAATCTTCTGGGCTGCTGCTGTAACGATGTTGAGTGATGACTCGTCAAATCTAATGAGTGACATCACTGATGTAAGCGTGCTGTTGTTTTAAGCATCAGCTTTGTTGCATGTTGCAGGTGACGGATTGTTTGAGGCTACAGAAGTTGTAGTTTGTGTAGCGGGGGTAGCTGTGCTTCTGATGGCCGCAGCAAATGATCGACTTGGCAGTACATAGCGACCGGCAGTGGTCCTTGAGGGTTGTTATTTTGAGTAGCATGAGCAGCCTCTGTAGTTGGCTGGATGGTTATCTCTGCAATTTGCACAGACAGAATCTTCAGAGCGTTCTTTGATGCAGGCGTATGATAAATGAGTTTCTCCGCATTTGACGCACATAGGATTGGCACGGCAGCAGCGAGCAGAGTGCCCGAAACCCTGACAACGAAAGCATTGACTAATCTCCTGTCTTCTTCTTTCTGGCTTCACTGATATGACTAGATTTAGTAGAGTTTCTAGCTGAAATATTTTGACTCCGTTTGGCTTCCTTAGTTCAACGTTCATCATGGCCAGCGTTTTCTCATTGCACTGCAAAATCATTCGTTTTACTTGGGTACCTTCTAGGTTGCCTTTAATGACAGCCCTCACTTGCTTGTCTTCTGGCAGTGCATATCTATGATATGGCACCTTCAGGACTTCGAGTTTTGAGGTAGCAATGCGGAAACTTGCGACACTGTCAGTTTTAACTACAAGAGAATCGCGAAGATTCTTTGCCGAGGTCACAATGATTCCACTAGCTGTTAGTTGCTGGTGGAGCTGCAACCATCTTTCTTTGGTGTGGATGTGAATTGGTAGTACTCTGGTTTTTTCAATTGACGGCTGTTAAGCGGCATCATTTGTTATTTCCTCCGTAGTAGAGGAATTTTGCTAAATATCGGCCTGACTCTCTGAGTCGCTGATATTGTGCGTTTCTTTTGCATCTATTGTGTCTAGCAGGCTGTATCTATTTGAGACTGCGACTGGCTCATGTTGAGCCTTTGTTTGCGAAGGCTCGAATTTCCTTTTCTTCAGTTTACTGGTTTGATGAGACCAGTCTTGTGTGGTGGATGACTTTGCACTTGAGGCTTGTGTCTTTGTCTTCGAAGCTTTGGATGAGCCCGGGGTTCCAAGTTTTTTCAATTGACGGCTGTTTAGTGGCATCATTTGTTATTCCCTCCGTAGTAGAGGAATTTTGCTGAGTATCAGTTTGATTCTCTGAGTCGCTGATATTGTACGTGTCTTCTGCATCCATTGCGTCTAGTAGGCTGTATCTATTTGAGACTGCGACTGGTTTATGTTGAGACCATATCTAATCTAGGGTCTGTGTTCCACTACTCTACTGCTTCTCAGTTCTATCAGAGTGAAATGCACGTATTTTACGACAGCACTGATATATTAAACAGAGATACATATTCTAATTATTATCAAAGTAATAAGCAGTTCTGTCCAAAGGCTGTTTCGACAGGTACAGTGTGATTGTACAATAAGATTGTCATCCTTCTATAAAAGGTGAGCGATGATAGACATGAGCAAAGGATTTGATTTACTGCTGTCGTAAAAGTTATACGATGTGAGGGTTAGAAAGATAATCAGAGAAAATTGCTCATGAATAAATGTAAATACTTTATCAAAACCGGTGAATCCTGACAAATTCCAACCAAAATAAAGGGCACTCGTTTTGAGAACAGAGCAAGAAAAAATAAGCGTCCAATAACAATTGCACAATTAGCCATATATGTGTCTGTATCTCAGTGGAATAGCGACTGAATCCATATATTGTAGGTATACTTGATCATTTTGAAGTACAACTCCATTCAGAACGCTTAAATTGCATAGAAACCATGCTCATAAATTTATTAGCGACACTTAATTACATCATAATCCCCTTAGATGATAATCTAGTACGAGTTCTGCGCTATAAAATGGCCAATTCAGCGAACATTTCGTATCATGCTTTACACCTGCATCCTAATCCAGGCTTCTACTATCTCACCGAATGACATGAAGGTCGCTAATGCTAACGACCTTTGAATCAAGCTGGTTCGTTATTCATGAGTGAAAATTATGAAATTTAACATTCATTACCGTGAATTATTTGTGAATTACTCTGTGAGAAAGGTTCACCGCAGTTTTGCTGCTTAATCCATTCTGAATTTTATGTCGTTTCCATATTTACTTATGTCTTCAGGACTCTTTGTGCTACTGTCTATTCTGATCTCAACAGATGCCATGTCTGGCCATCACACCCCGTTAAAGGAATAAATACAAAGAACAGAAGACAAAATGATTTTCATAACATCGTGCGTTTACTATCTTTGCCTTCCTCTGCTATATATATATATATATATATATATATATATATATATATATATATATATATATATATATATATATATATATATATATATATATATATATATATATATATATAAATATATATATATATATATATATATATATATATATATATATATATATATATATATATATATATATATATATATTTGTCACACAAGTATGTTGACAGCCATGCATCATCGAAGACATCAGAAGATGGTTTCGATCAAGCAGAAAAGCTTTAGAAGTTCACTTGGATTATCTTTACAGAAAATATCCTTTCTTGATGAAGAAATGAGCAGATTCAAAATTTTTTTATGTGTCTTATAACTAGCTTCGAGGCCATTTCCTAACACTAAATATCCTTGAAACAAAGAAAATATTCCAAGAGACTCCAAGTAAGTTGATAGATGCAAGCTTGTACTGTGGACTCCTTGAGCTTCACACGAATAAATTATGTATATCATTCACTTCACGAGGTACTTATTTTTCGTTGCTACAGGCTCTTGTGCTGATGGTGATGTCATTAGTGATGAAAACACTGGACCGTTATATCCAAGAGCATTTTCACTCAGATATTTGCGAGCAAAACATCAACTGAAACCTTATCGAAATGATAATAAGATGAACCTATCAAACAGCTCTAAGAGAGTGCGGGCATGTTGGATTATATCACTTTCCCGGACCAATATCAATGGAAACGGAAGTAAAAATAACAAATATATCCGTTTTAGGGTCCCTCAAGATAATAAAGATGATTTAGGGAGTAGAGTCGGTCTGATAGTTTCCTTCTCAGCAGCAACAGCTGTGTTTTTCACGAGAATAATTTGATCAGGATTCAACCGTTTCAAATTATTCTGGCAATCGGTTTACCGGAAGATTCTTAGGACAGATTTCTTGATTTCAGCATAGGTAAGTATTATGTTGTGGTTTACAAGAATAGATTGTTTCTGTTCACTGTGTCGGTTTTACCATTCAATGTAACAATGATTAGACATACATACAGAATGAGATTGACATAATCCCCATCTAACATTCTATCAGCAATCATTCTTCGCCAGATAATACCACCTGAGCACAATGCTTCCACTTCATCCACAATCATGATTCTACTAATACAAGCTTGTTCCATGTCATGTAACAAACTAACAAATATATCCATCCATCTACATACAGGCCTTCGCGCAATCTTACACCTTCAATTTCACCAATATATTCCTGATAATACTCTCATTATACGGCAATTTATTTTACATTGAATCTCTTCTAGTATACCCACAAACACTACGCCAGAAACTCCGTTCCATATCAGTCACCCTTTGCTTATGACTCTGCAGCCAAATCTAACATTCACTACCATACATCAATACAGGTACAATCACCCCGTTATAAACATTCAATCTAACATCCCTGAAACATTTACATTACGTGTGAGCGTCCCAAAAGCACTAAAAATCTTATAATCAAATGATGACTGTCCTGAATATTGGAACTTCAAGCACTCGAATATTTCGATAACTTAGTGAGTCAGCAATCAGTTGATTCTCAAATGAATCCTGCCCACACAAGAGAAAGATTGAAATACATGTCTTTGTAGCTATTTTGCATATACATGGAACACACTGTGATACTCAGAACAGTTCAAAAAGGCAACATTATGACGTTCCATATTACTTATTTTATTTTTATCTATTCTTTGGGGTGATGGATAAGATCATGAAGTGACGTTAAACCTAAGTCATAGTATGACGTCAAACTTAGGTCATAATATCGTAGAAATTAAATCATAAAATGATGTTGAACTTGAGTCATAGAATGACGTCAAACAAGAGTCATGATATGTCGTCATACAGCCCTACGCATTGACGTCTTGCTGACACGATTGTGACCATCGACGTCATATGTGGTCATAATTGTTACTTGGAATATAACTTGATGAATAATTTTTTTTTAAATAAGTCAAGTAGTGTTGAATAAATTGTGGATGTCACTTGATTGATGGCACATATAGTTGTCCTATCATTCCAGAGCGCTCCATGTTCACTCGTGATATGGAAACTAATCTTAAAGAATTCATACACCACGTTACACTTTGATTATTTAATTTGTTTGAGACGAGACTGCAATTTGGGAACACCGTATTAAATTTAGATTTTGTTTGTACGTTTTTGACATGAAGAGTGATCAGATGATGAGTTTTGTAAGAGCTAATAGCTTTTCTAAGTAGCGTATTTTGAAATGACATCTTCCCTCGCATCTACGGTATGAGCTGTCTTATATTCCGTATCTTGAAGATAGAATATTATTTCCTCAGTCCGAAAACCAGTAAAAATAATTGTTCTTAGAAGAACTCTCATTCCCTACGTTTTCTCTTGTCTCCAAGAATAAAAGGATTATTCAATGGCAACTATAGTTTGTGGAATAAAAGATCATTTTTAGTAGCAAAACATCCCAATCCAACTCTGAAAATTACCTCGCTTCTCATTTGCACTGCCACCAACATACCACACAGTTTGTGGATTACTATTACCACAGACGAATTCTGCTCCCGGAACATATGCTAAGAAGTTTTTTGCTCATAATCTATTATCCGGCACGCTTCTAACAAATTTCAACAAGACAGGCGAAAATTGAGACTGTCTCACAATGAAACAGAGTCAGAATTAATGGCTTGAACACGGCTTGGTCTACGTTCCGAATAAGTGATAACATTTTGTATGGTGATCAGGGTAGTCGTCTTTTACACAATTTTTTGATACATGGTGCAGTTTTGTCATGATATTCAGGAGAAAATTGATGCTGCAGGAATTTTCTGCTCCAAGTATCCTGACGGATAAAGTATTTAGTTTAAATGAAGAATTGTCATTATTCATAGCAAAATGTTATTTGAAAATATATACAGATTTAGACCGTGAGGTCTAAGATTAAATTTATAGTTATCCTGTTCGCGATGTTCAGAAACTCACATCAGCTATCCTAATTAATCATTTTTATTATGTACTTGTTTCGTTGAATTACTCGAAGCGGTTTATGATACATTGGAAAGAAGGCTACGCACAATACGAATTATCACTGGAAATTCACAGCAGTCTGATCGTATTGCCATGATTCAACACACAAAACGTAGATAATTTGATGAAGAATCCTTTAGAAAACTTTTGCACGGATGACCTTTCGAGACGAAGCCTTACCGCAAGATTCTGAAAGCATCTGGCTAGTATAGATATCAAATTTATTAAATGATGAGTCACCTTCTCTAAAACCTCACGAGGTAATCCTTCTCATACTTCTTTCTCTTATAACAAGATTTCCAAGTGAATACTTCAAAATTCAATCATTGAGATGAAAGTTACAGCACTCTCCAAATCCGATTTGCTTGTCATCAGAAATGTGATGAATTGAAATATTTCATATTGATTGGTTTATATAAAAATGAAGAAACTGTGGAAATAGGACTGGAATTTGAAACCTTACACTTGATACATATCAGAGGTCAATAAAATATTTATGAACTATTTTTGCAACGTATTTAGGTAAATTGAAAAAATCTCAATTTAGATGATATTTTGATCACTCGAATATATCGAGATAAAAATTGGAGTATACCGCTCTCAAAGTTGAAAGTACGATATATTAAAGGGGACGTATATATATAATGAATCAAATGTGAACAGGTGGGACATGGGAAGAGAGACAGTTGGGCTTATGTGTATTGAGTCATCTTGTTGAAATACGGATATTCGTGCATTCAGATATTACTTCAAATCATTTAAGTACTGAGTGGTAGGATCGTTTTCTTCCTGTAGATCTGAAACTGATCTATTCATCTGTTAATAATAGATATTAAAAATGCTATCAGGTGAGGTTTCGTTTGATCTATCAAATAGCTCAAATCATGAAACTATAATGATAATTGTATTATTATACTGATAAAACATTGACTTAGTTGTTGATATATTTAATTGTGGCTTGATGTGTATAACATTAATCAATATGTATTCTGGAGAAACTACGTTCAACTGACTTACTGGAGATCCACGAAACAATTTCGGTGCAATCCTTGTAAGAGGTCCTTACATGTCATCGCTGCTACGTACCGTAACAATTGCTACAAGAGCAACGTTGCTATATACGTAATCCCTGCAGCAATCTAGCACAGGATTACAAGACACAAAGATCCAAGCATTCGTGCTGCGACCTACCAAGGGGAGGTACTTAGCTACGTCTATATGTTCAGGAAACAGAAACAATTCATAACGAAAAATAAGTGCAAATGTAATGGATGCCGGTGTGATAGAACAAAATATCTAAAAGAGAGGCAAACCGAAGGTAATAAGAATCCGATATTGAATTTATATCAGGCTCATGCAAGTTCTTGATTGGGATTAGTAACTGGACTTAGTATTTTAGCACCGAATGAAGAGTTGAGTGTGTGTTAAGAAAACCAGAGATAGGTTCCCAAGAGCTGCGACTGGACTTCTGATGACGAAATGATATTTAATATGGAGGAATTATGGGAAAAAGTTAGCGTGATTTTCTTATTAGATGCAATAATTTTGTCACAAGTTTGTATGCTTGATCTTCCTCATATATAAGAAAGGAAAAAATAGAGTCTGCAATAATAACAGAGGCTTCGCATTGCGGCTAAGCTATGTGGAGCAGTATTAGAAAATGAACTGAGATGAACAACAGATGCATCAATAAAGAAATCCCAGAGTTGATTCAGGAAAGGTGAGTCTACACAAGAACACATATTCACGTTGAGAAAATTGATAGAGGAAACAATGAAAAAAATGAAAAAAACCACTCAAAGCATTTATAAATCTTGAAAAAGCTTTCGATAGATTACTGCGGAGAAAGATGTTGAAAATACTGGAAGAAAAGATGTGGGCAAACAACTACTGAAAGCAATACAAAGTGTATACAAAACAACATCCAACTATAAAAGAGCAGGAGACGAGTGCTCGGAGGAACTTACAAATACGCAAGGGTGAAGACAAGGAGGAGCACCAAGTTCAATACTTTTCATCATTTTTTTGGACAGTATCATGAAGAAGGTGAAGAATGAAACAGAGAAAGTATACATAGGACACCACAATCCAATTAGGACGACTATCTTAGAATGCGCCTTTGCAGATGATCTTGCAATACATGCTAAAAATTGAGAAGATTTACAACACAACATTAATATATGGAAAGAGGAATCAAGCCAAAACAACATGACTATGTATGTGAGAAAAACAAAAAGCATGTTGAATTCAAGGGAAGATACAAAGTATGGCATAAAAAATAAGAATGAATGCAAGAGAAATAGAACAAATAGAAGCATTCAGATATTTATGCTTAACATCTTACAACAGAGGTAGTATAGACAACAAGATAAATAACAGAATACTAGCAGCCAATAGAAGCATAAAATATTTGATTTGTGAACAAGAACTTTTTCGCTCTCAACTTATCTTTTCAATAAATTGACTTTCCGTCTTTTGATGTATATTCGTTGGTTCTGGAAACTGTCTTCTAATTTATCTGCTTATTCAGAACTGGAAATTGTTTTCTGATTTATCTGCTCATTCAGAACAGAAGTATGTGGGACCGATTTGAGCTTTGATTTCTGAGCTTTTTCATGTAAAAATGAACTTATTGATGGCCTGCATTCTTGCATTGAGAGTAATATGTCGGGAGAGAGTTGCTGAATTGAATCGCACGTAAGTACATTGAATAAATAAGTGTGAGTACAATGTACGAGAAAGGAGTGTGGGCGAGTAAAGTGAGTGTGTCGCGATCGACTAAAGGGGAGGAAGTGGTGTGAAATGCATACTATGTTTATAAACTGTATTTCAATATACTGCATTCCAGAGATGTATCGGTAGATAAGTAAAATAAATGTTCAAGACTATTTTTTTTTCAACCACTCATCAACTTTTCGAGATATAGGCTCATGAGGAGAATTAATTCTCAGGTCCAACTTATGATAGCAGCATTCCGTACATGCAGTACCTAATAAACTTGATTCTTCGACTATTTTTCTAGATCGATTTTCACCTTCTTGAAATGCAATATAATTTTTCATCCAGTACAATGTTTAAGTTGTTGTACTATTTGTTCGTGAATTGTTATAAAAATGCGCAGTATGGCTTATAATTTGATTTCAATATTTCACTTCCGCGTTTCTTGTTTGGGCCAGGGGAATTAATCATGAGAGATCAATATGATTGACTATTTGCTGATCAATAGCTTGCTGAGCAACCTTCGTACCAAGATATCTAGGTAAAAAACAACAAAAATAAAAATTATCAGGGCTAAAAAACTCACGTACAGGGGAATTGGAAGAACATGGATTATTATCAACAATATTCATTAATTCAGAATGAATTGGACTATTGCTAGATAGTTTTGACTTCAACAATCGCTCCAAAGTCCGTGGTAAACGGAATTTCATCCCAGATATTGCGATTGATCGACGATTGACTAAAATTGGCCTCGCGACTTGTTGGCCATTCCTGATCTATAGGTATGAGTTTATTTCCGCTAATTCCTATTGTTTTATAATGCAATTGATATTTATTGATAGAAAGGAACCATTTCTGACGATATTAGCTTATTTTATATTATTCTGACACGCAGTACAACAAAAATTCATGTTATTGTGAAAAAAGGATGTTCATCATACATCTGAGTTAAACAATGCAAATGATACACAATCTCTATACGCACAAGTTTCTGCTTATTTTGATGAAAAATAGACCTATTTCATTAAAATTTTGATTGGACCAGGTGTGTTTTAGTAAGAAAATTTTCAACGTATGAAATTTGTTCAGTTTCATAGCAGAATGATTGAATTATTGACATTTTCATGTAACTGGACTTCCAAACTGTAATAAGTAGTCCATTCTAAGAATATCCCTGTACAAAATAACGCAAAATTGAATTTATCTGATGTGTCTTGTTTGTTTTTATGCGAATCTATCAGAAAATACAGTCTTTGAAGCACCACTGACTTTTCTAATCAACTTGACAACATATTCACAGTTTTTTGTGTCTCTTGTCCAAATCCTATTTCTGCCTGCTGAAATTGATATTCATTAATAGAAAGCGATCATTTCCAACGATATTAGCTCACTTATTTCATTATGACAACTAATAACTTAATATGAGTTAGACAGTGCAAAAGCTACAGAATCTTCATAGGTATGAGTTTATTCTCACTAATTTCTATTGTTTCATAATGGAATTGATATTTGTTGTTAGAAAGTGATAATTCCTGAAAAAAAAAGCTTATTTGATATCAATATGACACGCAGTACAATAAGTATCCATGGCTTTGTAAAAAGAGGATGTCCAGCACATATCTGAATATTTGAAAATGACTTGAGTGAGCATTTTACCTCTTTTTGAGCTAAGAGATTGAGGATAAAATAAAGAAAAGTTAACAGCTCACTAATAAATGTACTCTTTTGAATCTATTTTGTGAGTTAGCGGACATTCTTATCCCACTAAAGGACTCCAGTTTCAAGTGCGTATCAATAAAATTGATTTAGCTGTGTGAAAAAATTAAAATGTATTACTCTCAGTGCACAAAAAAAGGAAAGGTTCAATCTGATGCACAACTTCAAACTTATATTGCATATCTACTGAAAAAAAAAATGAAAACATGGGGTTGAAGGAAATATTGATGGGTGGAAGTATACGTTTTTCCTTACTAATAGAAATCATATCCATAGGGATTCTGTAAACAAGCGTTAATTCACGTCGAGCGTTAACGTGAACCTAACTCTCGTTTTGCCATTTTCGTATTCTGAACCTGAACGTTGATTTAAGTTCACGCTGATAGTCGACGTTAAGTCACGCTAGCCTTTTGACAGCGTTAAGGGTTACGTTTTCAGGTTATTTATATAAGAATAGAAGAAATATCCAACTACTTCTACAAAATAAGTCAAAGGAATAACATTCAGCGATGAAGATGAGCCAATTCGACATTGAAGAATTGAAAAATTTCTTTAGACTCAAGATTTGAATAATTGCTCCAAGATCAAATTCGCAAAATCAAGAACTATTCCAAATTTTTCAGTGCGGGTTTAAAAGTAGCTCCGTGTTTTAGAATATCTATCACTTCTATTTGGATCATGAACAAAGATCCGATAATTATGTGAGTCTATCTTATAAATTGAATAGTATATATTCTAGAAAGACATCTAAATTTGTCAACGTGCAGATATGATTGAAGTCCCAATAAAATAAAAATGAAATCTTATTTTCCAATCAAGATATTTATTGATGTCATCAAGAGGTTGATTGTTGAGATAAAAATTCCAAATGTAGGTATATAATAGTATATTCTACAATAAGTATTGGAATGGCTTATATTCTGAACGAGCGAAAAGCTTATAAATCGAGCCGAAGGCAAGGATCACGGTTCGCGAGTGTGGAATACGCCATTCCAAACATGTTGTAGACTATACTTTCTCTAACAAGCCTTTGGAAACTCACCAATATTCCAGAGGAAATTGAAAAAATTATTAAATGTCAAACGTCAAATCCAGATATGAATACTTGAATTGTTAGGAAGTAACCGTGGTAGTAGCCAAACTAACAGCATCTTATAGAATCATTGTAAACGGCATATGAAATCATTCTAAACAATTTTTTGGAATGTCATTCGTTCCAATTAAATTTTTGGTTATGGAATATGCAAATTCCGAAACAGTGTTGAAGAAACATATATTTCTCACTGCGTTGATTTCAGTCTTTTTGTTATTATAATGAAATTTCACTTTCTAATTAAGATATTCACTGTTGTAATCAAGAGATTGATTGTTGAAATCAAAATTCAAAATCTTCTAACTTCAATGTTATGATTCCACTAAAATCAATTCTCTGCACATATACGTACGTAGGTACTACTATTTTCATTAATAGCTTTATAAGAATGAAACTCTTTGTCTATTCCAAGTTAATTTTTATAACTGATGAACTCAATTTTCATTGATCTAGTTTTCTAGTATAAACATTGAATCAAGATTTAGTTGAGCTTCTACTTGAACCATTACTGAAAAATCAGGATACACTTCCGCGTTCTTGATATATTTCTTGCTTTTTTTCTCTACTATTTTCATTGATGGAAACATGCTGGATTATGTGCTGCAAAATGAATGATTTACACTTTGGAAGCTTGTATAACATTTTATATAAATTGGAAATAGTTTTTTAAAGCATTTATTGGTTGAATGAATATGTCAAATAATTACCTTAATATTCACGGAACTAAATAACACTACTCTCTCTCCTCTATTTTCTTCATGATAACCAGATCACACAATACATTTTTCACCAAGAAGATTGAAAAGTATGAAATGTCAGAATGAAATATGACATCAAATTGTTCAATTTCTTGTAATTTGATTGGCTGAATTTCACGCATTTCATAGAATATGGAATGAATTATTGACGCTCACGTTGATTTGACGTCAGTGTGAAGTAACGTTCAACTTTCACGTTGACATTTCAGAATACCATCCTAACGTTAGGGCGTTAAAACTATTGGCGTTAAGTAACGCTGGCGTGACTCAACGCTCGGTTCTAGAATCCCTATCATTCATAGGGACTCTGTAACTAAGCGTTAATTCATGTCGAGCGTTAACGTGAACTTGACTCCCATTTTGTCATTTTCGTATTCTGAACCTGAACGTTGATTCAAATTCACGCCGATAGTCGACGTTAAGTCACGCTAGCCAATTGACAACGTTAGGTGTTACGTTTTCAGGTTATTTATACAAGAATCCAATATCCAATTACTTCTACAAAATAAGTCAAAGAAACAACATTTAGCGATAAAGATGAGCAAATTCGACATTGGTCTCACAAAACAAGATCAAACTTTCAAGAACTAAAAACTTTCCTCAGACTCAAGATTTGATTAATTATTCCATGACCAAATTTGCAAAATCAAGAAGTATTCCAAATTTTCAGTGCGAGTTTGAAAGTAGCTCCATATTTTGAACTTCAGATAATTATATGAGTGTATCTTATGAATCGAACAGTATATATTCTAGGAAGACAACTAAATTTGTCAACGTGCAGATATGACTGCAGTCTCAATGAAATAAGAATGAAATATTATTTTTCAATCAAGATATTTATTGATGTCAAGAGGTTGATTGTTGAAATAAAAATTCCAAATGTAGATATCTTAACGTCTATTCCTCATTCCGTTGATTCCAGTCTTCTTGTCATTATAATGAAATTTTACTTCCCAATTAAGATATTTACTATTATAATCAAGAGATTGATTGTTGAAATAAAAATTCTAAATCTTCTATACGATACCTTTCGCTGATGGCGTGGTTGTTACTTTTGGCGTCGCTGTTGAAAACTGCTAACGGTGTGCTCGGGCGCCGATACGGTCGGTGACGCAGTTTTTCTATGGCGGACGGCTGGATAGCTCAGACGGGAAGGGTTAGGGTTGTCAGAAATAATTATCAGGAGGTAGGTGTCACAATGAGATTTATCACACATAAATGATGACGATGAACATAGAACATATATGTTAAAGGAACTTGTACGGAGATACTTCGGCTGACGGTGACGGGACGGCGGAACATGACACTCGATACCAGCGGTCGCAGTACGGACCCAGGCGGTCGCAGATGACGAGAAATCGTTCTATGCGGATGGAACCAAACTTGTTTCCTCGCA
This sequence comes from Dromius quadrimaculatus, assembly GCA_963989225.1. NCBI lineage: Eukaryota > Metazoa > Arthropoda > Insecta > Coleoptera > Carabidae > Dromius > Dromius quadrimaculatus. The sequence continues at coordinate 31,833,386 of OZ022328.1, read as the reverse complement.
GTGATTCTACGTTAAAGACACAAGACATAAATACAGATCATACGATCTCAATTTCTTCTAATTTCAGGTGTTGGTAACACCTAACCTTATTCATCTACATGTGAAATATTAGCGGTATTTGAAGCAGTTGAAAACTGATGAACGAACGGTAAGTGACGTTGTATGTTGAAGCAGAGTTACTGAATTTGAAGTTTACAGGGTGCGCAAGAAGTGGATTAATTGTGATGGACTAAAAAATTATTGACGGTAGCAGAAGGCTCTGGGATGTGCAACAGTGACGGATTTTGGGGCCTAATTCGTCACAAACTTCAATTTTTCTTTGCTCTGCTATGGTCTCACTAAAATCAATTCTCTGCACATATACATACATAGGTAATACTATTCTCATTAACAGTTTCATCAGAATGGAACGCTTTGTCTATTTCAAGTTAATTTATATGACCGATGAACTCAACTTTCGTTGATCTAGTTTTCTAGTACAAATATTAAATCAAGATTAAGCTGAGCTTCTACTTGAACCATTACTGAAAAATCAGCATACACTACCGCGTTCTTGATATATATCTTGCTTTCTTTCTCTACTATTTTCGTTTATGAAAACATGCTGGATTATATGCTGCAAAATGAAAGATTTACAGTTTGGAAGCTTGAATAATATTTTATATAAATTGGAAATCGTTTTTTAAAGCATTCATTGGTTGATTGAATATGTCAAATAGTTTCCTTAATATTCACGAAACCAAATAGCACTACTTTCTCTTCTCAATCTTCTTCATGATAACCAGATCACACAGTACATTTTGATCCAGAAGATTAAAAGGTATGAAATATCAAAATCTGGTCAAAATGAAATATCACAGCAAATTTTTCAATTTCTTGTAATTTGATTGGCTGAATTCTACGCATTGCATAGAATTTGGAATGAATTACTCAACGCTAGCGTTAATCTAACGTCAGTGTAAATTAGCGTTCAACTTTCACGCTGACATTTCAGAATACCATTTTAACGTTAGGGCGTGAAAACTATTGACGTTAAGTAACGCTGGCGAGACTTAACGCTCGGTTCTAGAATCATTATCTTGATTCAGTTGATTGGAGAGATATTGGTGATATCTTTCATCATCATCCTGCCAAATGTTAATTGATTACAAAAATCTTAGATTTTAGGGAAGTATCTCATTTATATCAAGATGCATATAGAATATTGACGAATGAACAGTCGGACGTCATATCTAGGGTTAATCGGACTACTTTTCCAGTAGCAGGATCTAGAAATAAATATTGCAATTTTTTGTCTTGCCCAAAACATCAGTATATTGGAATACCTACTCCAATGATAGGGATTCTAGAATCGAGCGTTAAGTCACGCCAGCGTTACTTAACGTCAGTAGCTTTCACGCCCGAACGTTAAGCTTGTATTCTGAAATGTCAACGTGAAAGTTGAACGTTAATTCACACTGACATTAGATTATTGCTAGCGTTAAATAATCAATTCCAAATTCTATGAAATGCGTAAAATTCAGCCAATCAAATGACAAGAAATTGAAAAATTCGCTGTCATATTTAATTTTGACATTTCATGCTTTTGAATATCCTGGGTGAAAGATGAACTAAGTGATCTGGTTATCATGAAGAAAATAGAGGAGAAAAAGGAGTGTTATTCAGTTTCGTAAATATTGAGAAGACTATTTGACATATTCATTTAACCAATTAATGCTTCGAAAAACTTTTTCTAATTCATATAAAATGTTATACAAATTTCCAAACCGTAAATCATTTATTTTGCAGCATATAATCCAGCATCTTTTCATAAACGAAAATAGTAGAGAAAGAAAGCAAAATATATATCAAGAACGCGGTAGTGTGTGCTGATTTTCCAGTAATGGTTTAAGTAGAAGCTCAACTAATTCCTAATTTAATGTTTGTATTAGAAAATTAAATCAACGAAAGTTGAGTTCATCGGTTTTAAAACTTGGAATAGACAATTGTTCCATTCTGATGGAGCTGTTCAATGAAAAAAGTAGTATGTATGTGTGCAGAGAATTGATTTTAGTGAGACCATAACACAGCGAAGAAAATTTAAAGTTGAAGATTTTGAAATTTTATTTCAACAATCAATCTCTTGAGTGCAACAATGAATATCTCAATTGGAAAGTGAAATTCAATTATAATAACAAAAAGACAAGAATCAACGGAGTGAAGAATATACGTTAAGATATCTATATTTGGAATTATTATTTTAAAAATCAAACTCTTGATGACATCAATAAATATCTTGATTGGAAAATAAGATTGCATAATTATTTTATTGAGACTTCAGTCATATCTGCACGTTGACAAATTTAGTTGTCTTTCTAGAGTATATACTGCTCAATTTATAAGATAGACTCATATCATTATCTGATCTTTGTTCATGATCCAAATAGAAGTGATAGATACTTTGAAACATGGAGCTACTTTCAAACGCGCACTGAAAAATTTGGAATACTTCTTGATTTCGCAAATTTTGTCTTGGAGTAATCATTAAATCTCGAATCTGAGGAAATCTTGTTATGTGAGACCAATGTCGAATTTGTTCATCTTTATCGCTTAATGTTGTTTCTTTGACTTATTTTGTGAAAGTAGTTGGATATTTCTACTATTCTTATATAAATAACCTGAAAACACTAACGCTGTCAATGGGCTTGCGTGACTCAACGTCGGCTATCGGCGTAAACTTGAATCAAAGTTCAGGTTCAGAATACGAGAATGACAAAACGGTAGTTGAGTTCACGTTAACGCTTGATGTGAATGACCGCTTGGTTACAGAATCCCTATGAATGTCTGTGTTAAGAAGGGCGGTATTATTGGGTCACAAAGTTTTGGAAACTTTTCGACGAAAGTGAATTCGGAAAACACACATCATATATTCAGAACTTCTATTCAAAAAATAATGTTTTGAAAAGTCGTTAGAGTTCCATTGATTTTGAGAACTTTACTTCTTTTACATAGGTACCCTGACACAGAATGATTCATTAATTTAGTCGTTTCTAAACGGCTACACCATTTGTTATTCTTATTGTACGAGCGGAGCAGTAAAAACTGCTTGCAGAAGGGTTAAATGGAAAAAGGAAATCGACCAAGTGATGATCAATTGCTTAAAATTAATTTTGTCTCTCGGAAAATTTTCATTGTGTACAACCAAAACGGACAATGAGGCATTTTTGATAGCGGAAAGAGGAAATCGATGGGTCAAGTTTGATATGATATCCGCCTCATGTGCATGTGATCTTGATGAACGTAGTTCTGTTATGGATGAATCTGAATAAATGCACTTCTGTGTCAAAAAGAAATATCAATATTTGAATATATTAACTTCATTTTTACTCGGTCTAGAATGTCATGTGGACTATCCGTTTTTATGCCAAAATAAGATTATTATCTAATTTAATATTCCTATCATCAAACTTTTTACTGGCGTTTACTGAAAAAGGAAGGTACCAGTGGTAGTAGGGTGGAAAAACTTCCAATTCACGCGACCAGATGCTTAATTAAAGTAACCGATGCATGTAATTGTTTAGCTGACAATACCAAAGTACGAAGCAAAACTGTGGCTGGTGAGTTAATGAAAAAGCTCTTCCTCTCAGAGAAAGAGCTGGTAATTTCGAATACTCTCACCTTGCTGCTAGATAAATTCCTATCATTTACACCTTGAGTGATGCTTTGTAAATGAGCTGTTTTTGCTCCTTAGTAATTTGTTGCAGAATTCTGGGAACGGTCCTGGAGATTTATTTTTTGCGCTTCGAATGAATCGAAGAATTTGAACAGAAAAAAAGTCTCAGGAGCAGATGAATTCGATTAGGTTCCGTTGCAATGAAATGAATGAATGAATAATTCCAAAATTTTTTGTCACTTGCCCATTCCATAACTCATTCAACTTATTCATTCTCATTGCGGAATTCCACCTACTTTCTTGCTCCCAGCGTAGAATAAAACATATTATCATGGAGAATTTAATAATTCAAAACTCTGTTGGAGTAAGTTTTGCATATAAACAAGGTGGTAAGATCTGCATTTGTTCAACACTTACGTCTTAATTTTGCTAATTGCCATTGCATGAATTTACTTGCACCTTTTTCCGAATGCTATTTCCAAGAGACAAATTCCTTTAATTTTGTATGCATGAGCTTGAGGAATAATTTATATTCTAACATTCTGTCATATGAAACATCTTTGAAATGTTGCTCCAATTTATCCTCTTGCAGTACTAAAAGAAGACTAATGTTGATATCTGAATTTTCGAAACATATTTCAAATTCTATTGCATATCCCGCAGATAATATAATGTCAATTGGTTAGGATGATTTCCAATTTAATGATCTTGAAAGCGGTCAGCCGGATTTGCACGGAATTTGATATTTTTTCTCAAATGCTTCAGTTTTTCAAATTTCATAGCTTGATTTGCTTTTTTTTTTGTTCTGGCATCTTGCTTCAAAATCACAAATTATTATTCTGGCTGCTCCTCGGCTTGCTGCAACTAGGTGAACTGCGACAACTTCTCACAGTTTTCCTATTTTTGTTTATTTTTGCGGCGGCGAGACTCTTTCTCTGTCTTGTGGTGTTATGTTGCAAGCTGAATTGCTATTTTCCTACCCTAGAATTCCAAATGAATATAAACGGAAGACTCATAGGTGCATGGCTAATGTCAAAACTCATGTATGAACTGGCCCTTGAAGAAGTTACTATTTCATACCAAGTCAAGTCACTGTTTGTATTTTCCCCAATCCAGAAACTGAGAAAATCCCAGAAGAAAGAACCCTCACTCCAAATTCAATTATCGGCATTGTTGAAAACGATGACATTGCTGTCAAAGAATTTGATATAGAAGCAAAAGACCTAACTCCAAATATGTCGATAGATCAGAATCTGACATCTTCCAGCAGTACATATACTCTAAGCTATGACGCCAGAGAGCCCGTTGCCCCCACGTATATAGCCCGTAGTCCTCTTGCCACTACTTCTAGTATGATCTCGCCAGAATCACTTACTTGAAGCTCCGCCAAGAAAAAAAACACCCGAATAGACGCAGGATTAAAACTGCTGTGCGTACTGACACACCTACTGAGGATAAAATTGCTGCCATAGAAGCCAGTGAAAGGATAAAGAAAATGAAAAAGCGTGTTCCAAGTGAGGAGAAAAAGAAGCCTCAAAAAATAAAAGGGAAGACTAATAAAAAAAGTTGATGATGAAGAGGATAAAGACGAAGAAGATGCAGAAAATAATTGCTTTGCTTGTGTTGCCTTGAGCCTTTTGCCAATAGCAAATCAAAAGATTCACCAAATAGTATTAATACATCAGGAAAGTTGTAACACGAGGAGTAGTTTCTGTTTTTGTGGATCTTCTCAGACACCTCAATGCTTTCATTGATTTTGATGATTGATTTTTGAACACTATGGATTGAGCTACATTGGGCGCATTAAGCGTACATCTATGGTCACTCAACAAATGACCGAATGGTCAGTGAAGAGTTCACGTTCAGGCTGAATGCATTTTGTGTATTTTGGTTCATTTGGAAATTGTCTTTTTTCTGTGATTATAGAACTATGAAGCATTTTCAATATAACATTTGTCAATCGTTATTTGTAGGGACCTTGAGATATTTTATTAGAATATTTTTACATTGAGCACAATAAACAAGTACAATATCACATATTGGAGCGAACGAATTCAACAATTCTACACATTTTATCACTTGAATTAACCTTATCTGAAATCTAAGTAAAGAAAAACAAAATCTTTACAATTACAATTGGGTCGAAATTTGAAATAGAAAATTATCGCGCATGACCAAGAGAAGTGACCACGTCGACCACGTAAGTTTTGTGGTCGGTTGGTCAGTGTTCATAAAACGAACCTGTCACATTGAACAGAGCATTCAGTAGAAAATAGCTGACCATGTTCACTGACCAGAAGTCGGCTGAATGCGCCCATTGACTCATACAGTTCAAAGATGTAGAATGTTTCTCAGCTGAGATATGTTGGTTGAATTAGAAATTGTTACAACCCTTCTTGGTTTACCCTACCAATCACGTTTTTCACCCCGATCATACTGTGTGATTCGGTAAATTGTTATTCTTGTACTGTACTGACAAAATCACGTGGTTTGTGCTTTCAGATGATTTCAGAAGTTATATTAACGTATTATAAATTTTGTTCCCGAAAGTTTTTTGATAACCTATCAGATGTTAACAGTGAAAACAAATAATAAAGTGACTTGATGAAAAATCGATTGAATATAGAAAGAGTGATTCCTGTGGTTGAAAGCTTATTTATTGCTGTTCTAAATTTCAATGGCTATAAAACTGATGGGAATTTGCTATCCACCAAATTTTATGTTCAATATATAGGATTATAAAAATCAACTCCAAGCTTTTTCAGAAAGTGGAATGTTATTTTATCATTAACGATTTTATTCGAATGTTTTTTCCACATTTGATTTCTCGCTCATTAGTCTACACCAGCATGTACAGTGAAATTAACGCCAACGTTATGAGATCGAGAAAAAAATTTAGCTGCATTTTGAGCATGCAAATTATGGGGTCTAGAACAGAATCAATAGATTTGGTAAAAAATTATGAGGTAAATATTTATGTATCGGAATTTTTTGGTGCTTTCATTGTATAATTACTATATACAAGTCCATAACTTCCAAATTATCGCCTCATATATCTTGAGTAATGTCAAATTATCATTATAATTTCAATCATTCGCCAACAAAATAGTAGCTGCATCTCTTACCTTGATTTCCTACTAGATTCTCTTGTCTTCTGGATGTTTCAAAATCTCTGCCAAAACCTGAAAAATTTTCACAGGTAGGCCTGATTTACGATGTGATAACAGTGACAGATACTCGCAAATTAGGGGCGATGCGTGCGAGGAGAGATAGAGAGAATATTACAAGAGGAGGCCGCTTTAGGCTGTGATACAACGCGTGCGCATATTCACATTCATTCGTGCGTGTGAGCAAACCAATCTTCTACGGTATTCATGCGTGAAATTGATCTTCACTCTATTGCTTGAGAAGAAGAAAATTAAAAAGTGGATTTCATTGTCAAATATCTTATATTTATTGGTTGGAATGAAAATAAATGCGTATATAAGTAATTGCTTCTTTGATTCATTCTCACGGGAAAAAGATATCTGCTGTAATCAACTCAAGTATTTCAAGATAGTCTGATCTAACTGTAGTGGTCATGAATCGCGAAGTCGTCAAAAATAGGTACACATAGCTCAACATATGCAGCCTGAAAAATTGATGATTGATGAAGTAGAGAACATATGATATAGGTACTAGTGTTTCACAAGACACGAATTCTTGTCTTGCTCAGCAGTTTCTTGCTCTTGTCTGTTGACGAAATGCTTGGCCGGCTCCCATTGCTGTAAGGATTTGCAACATACAAAGACCAAATCAAATTCTGGAATTGATTTTTAACTCTCGCTATGTCACTTTTAGTGGTCTAGTCACGCAATGCGTGGTTGACTAGCATAATTTCCCTAACTCAATTTCTAACTTGTCTTTCCAACTTGAGATATTCTAAAAGAGTTTTCTCAACGAATATATATTATTATCTCTCACAAGAGAGCCAAATTCAATATTTTGACACACGATATACTGAGGATATCAGTTTTAAGTCTTTCATCGTTTTTATCAATTTCTAATATGGAAGACACAAATACAAGTATGAACAAATTACTTTTAACTTTTCTCTCTTGGAGCTGGTTGCAAACAATAAATTTTGTTATCTATAAATACTCTTGGGTATACATTTCGTTATTTATAAAGTAGAACAGAATTTTGAACAGATTTTCAACTACTTGTATTAAGTACAAGAAAGTATTGTGGTACCGACAAAATTCACCTATTGAAATTTTGATGGAAATGTCCGTTTTGGGCATCCCCGAATCCATTTTGACTCTTTTTGGTTTGATGTCGGTACGTATGTCCGTGCGTGCGTGCGTAAGTCGCAAATCTCAAAACTGGTTAAACGTATAATGTTGAAATTTTGTATTTAAGACAGATATAAGGTCTGGTTGTGCAGCTCGCATTATGATTCCAATCATCCGTGCCGGGAATGCACTTCACCTCAAACTTTTTCCGAATTTTTCCAATAAATCCAGAATGATCAACCGTAAGATGTTGAAATTCAGTATTTGAACTTGATGTTGTATCAGAATGATTATCTGTTATTTTTTTATGAATCAGCCAAGCCAGAAGTGCACTTTACTTAAAACTTATTTCAAATTTTTCCATAAATCTAGAATGATCAGCCATAGCATATTGAAATTCAGTGTTTGAACTTGTTGTAGCATCAAAATAGTTATCTCACTATTCTTGTATTAATCGGTCAAGCCGGAAGTGCAGTTTATAAGTATAACAGACATTCAGAATTTGCGGTATGAAACAATCAGTTCAATTGAAATAATAAGGTAGGCAATAATAATTTGTTGTCAAATTATTTATTTTATTCGACATTCTACATGTCAAAATATTTTTCCCTGAATTTCATTTCGTAAGCATGACAAAAGCGACAAAATTGGATCAAACATGCTTTTTCATACAAATTTAAAATCAATTTTCATTATGTTGGTCACACGGTCCAGCTTTAATTTCAGCATCATCGAATTCCAGATATACATACTTATCAAACCTCTTGAATGCATGCAAAACAAAATGAGGCACTGAAATCTATGACTATCTGATGGTCTAAAAGTACAAGGAAATATTGTGAAACCAACAAAATTTACATATCGTGATTTTGATGGATATATCCGTTTTGAGCATCCCTGAATCTATTTTGACTATTCTTAACTTGATGTTGGTACGTATGTATGTGTGTATGTGCGTAGATCGCAAATCTCAGAATTCGTCAAACGCATAATGCTAAAATTTTGTATGAAAGACTGGTATAGGATCTAGGATCTTGAAGTACACCTCGCATTATGGTTGCAATCGTCTATATTGGAAGTGCACTTTACCTGATACTTTTTTTGAGTTTTTCGCATGAATCTAGAATGATCAGCCGTAGGATACTGGAATTCAGTATTTGGAATTGCTGTAGCATACGAATGATCTTCTCCTATTCTTGTCCCAATCGACTAAGCCGGAAGTGCACTTCATATCACGGACTTTTCGAATTTTCCTCATAAATTTGAAATATTCCGTGACAGAGTATTGAGATTTTGTGTAAGGCACTTTCATAGCATCTAATTGTACACCTTGCATTATGATTGTGATCAGCTAAGCCGGGAGTGCAGTTTACTCGAAATATTTTTCAATTCTCCGCATAAATCCAAAATGATTGAACGTAGAATATTAAAGTACAGTATTCATGATGATACAACTGTCTAGACGCTCATATCTTATTTTCATTGAGATCGACTGAGTCGAAAGTGCACCATACAAACGAACTTGTAGTTTTGCGCGTAAGTTCAGAACTGTTAGCCGTAGAATCCTGGAAATCAGTATTTGGAAATGTTGTGACCTAAGAATGATGATCTACTGTTTCTATAGCAACCGACTAGTCGTGGAATGATGAGATGTTGTGTTTGATTATATACATCCAATGATGTACAAGTAAGCCACGTGATGTCCACGTCAGATTTTTTGTCATTAGCAGGAAGTGAACCGATTAAAGTTTATTGTTCCCTTGAATTAATTCCCAAATAAAGGACTACTCGAATACCATCTTGAATTTACAATAAACATTGAATATGTTTTTTCGACTGATTTGGGAAATAGAATTAGACTATATTTGTTGTCAGGAAAAATAAAATTATCACTATCAAATATTGTAATAGCCATCTGATGATTCGCAGACTCATAAATATTCTTGTCGATTATGAAATGGATGTGTAATTGAATTATTGAATCACGAGAAAATAGCCTCTTCATAGTCACAAAGTCACAAATATTGAAAATTGAGTCTATCCTTCTTCCAACAATTTTCTCACTGACAGTAGATTTATTGCCAAGCTTGGTAGATATAAAACGTCATTTACTTGACATTTCATAATTTGTTGATTGATTGACATATATACATCAACGTTTCCTACAACTTCTGCTTTTGTTTGACTTCTATCAGCTAATTTTATAACTTGATTATCTATTTTATTTAAGACTTTGAATTCTTCTATCTCCGAGAACATAAGACGTGTTGCCCCTGAATCGATAATCCATGGTTTCCTTTTCTTTCCATTTCTCTTTCGCTCAATTTTACTTCAAATAATCTGTGTTCTTCAGTATCTGTAATGCTCCACGAAATTATCTGTTCTTCATTCTTCTTTTGTTCAACTTCTCTCGACGATCTCTTCTCCTCATTGTCTTGAATTGTGGCGAAAAATGTCGTTTCTTGTTTTTTTTTATTTTCTTTCGAATGAACCGCTACTCTTGCATTTGGTTCGTTACTATTGAATCTGCATTCCGATTTATAGTGTCCGAATTTCTTGCATTGATAACATTGAATTTTGCTCTTGTTATATCTGGAATCTGGCTTGTTTTCGTACTTCTTCTCTGTGTATTTTGGATACTGCCTTGATTTTCCGACGAATGCTGATTGTGAAGTATTTTCTTGTGTTCTTCGTCTTCTCATCGCTTCTTGTGGAATTCTACTTCTTACTGTTTCCATATTCATGTCATCTGGTGCTCAAATTGACATAACTGAACTTGCCCACGAGTGTGGTATTCCAGCTAACATAAACATAGTTATAAGCTGTTCTGACATTGTATGTCCTGCGCGTGCTGATTCTTTTATGAGACATGTCATTTTGGCTTATGTACTGTTCTACTCTGCCGTTCTCTTCTAACTTTAATGACGATATTTTATTTTGTATTTGAACTTGACGCATTACTGAATTGTCTTCAAAATTTTTCTCCAATGTCTTCCAGGCCTCTTCTGCTGATGTCGCATCTTCTAAAAATGGTTGTATAAGATTACTGCTACATAGTATTATTTCTGCCAGAGCTCCTCCATTTGAATCGATATTGGTGCTCTTATTCTCTGACTCTCCCGGATCAATTGCTTTCCATAAACCTTAAGTTATGAGAAAAAATCTCTTATTCAGTTTCCATGATCTGTAATTCTCACTGCCCTGTAACTTTTCAATTCGATGACTAGTGTCTGACATTTTTTACCTTTTTTCTTCTCTAAAAAATATTAATTGTTAGATTCATATCTTTCTATTGTATCATATGCGTCCTGGGCCGCATAACCTGATAAACAACGCAGTATGAACAATATTTTATTTATATGTATTTTACAAAATACTTGACTGACAATTCAGTTTTTATAATTATTCAATAATTGTTTTTCAATACATGCATAAACATTCTCTCAGTCAACATGATCACAATATCATTTCAAATATTCTAATCTAGCTATCTAGCAGAAATCAAGAGTAAGGACGACTAACAGTATTGAAGAATGATGAAATGCTTTTCATCAAATCAATTATGACTCACAAAATAAATGAAACATTTGAATTAACAGACTATATTCCTATGAGTACGTTCCACTAAGCGACCGCAACGATTTGCCGACGACAGCAGTTTTTGTCGTTCCACCAACATTAGATTGCGGTAGTTGGTGTTTCAAGTGGAACGATCTGAGTTCTTATGGAGCGTCAAATGAACTGACCAATTCGTGGTCAAAATCAAAAAGTGAACTTATAATAATAATAAAGTAACCTGTAACAAAGAGGATGAATAAATGTAATAAGTCCAATAGGTCTGTGTGAATTAATCTTTCATAAATGATGAATAATGATGGGAGACAATGAAACTATCTGCCATATTGACAAATTGAAAACATTGAATAATTTGACATAGTTTAGGATCGGACGTACAAATTGGCACCTTTAAATTGAATCGATCTATGACATATTGATCCTGAACGCAAAAGCCGCGATCGTTTTGTTGAACGATTATTGAGGCGACATAAATGTTCAGTTCCCTCAGTAAAACGTACTATATATCACAGATGCTCTTCACAATTTTGAATAAGTTGAATAAGAATGGAAATTTTGGCTATGTATATCTGTGACAATAGAAAAAATTATCAGGAACGATTTTATGTATTGAATCCGTTTGTCGTTGCAACTAACATGAAAAGTTTCTCTACTGCAGCGCAAAATTGATTCGAAATTAATATTTGACAGAAAATGCAGCCTTGACGAAAAAAGCTGCGTCCACATATTTGAATTATAATTCAATATGAAATCAAAATTGTGATTCAAATTTCATTTGAAATTCAAATTTGTTCCTAATGAGCCCACATAATTATGTAGATCTATTATTTCCATTTAAATTAATTTTAAAATACTTGTCAATCCCAATTTCATATCTTTTCGGATTCAACAGATTATCGACTGTCCAAGTTTTCACATTGCTTAAAATTTACTGTTCGTTATTAATTAATTCATTAAGTATTCAGTGGTAGAACAACAACCACTTGGTGTTGACACTGACTTGATTTTTATTATCACTTTACTATCCAAGTTAGACATATCTCCGGTTAGTATCTATCAAAGGAACATAACAGGGATTGGATCAGTTTATTCATCTAAGAAAATAGGATCCAGATAATGATGACAAGAATTGGAAGTTCAAGTCAAGATGGAAATATGTCATGTCGGCTCGATGTGGTACTAGTAATATATCTTTCAGTATCAATTACAATTCATGAATTTTGCATTTCAGCACTTCAGTCATAATTATATCACATAGAGTGGATAAGGATTACTTCATATAGATCCGTAGATGGCAGATAATCAAAAATGATCGTTTACTGTCTATAAGTAAAATGAACTAGTTTTTATGTACGATCAATTGGACCACTATTGAAGTTTGCTCAATTGCAAGACAAAAAGAGCAGAATTGAAAGAAAAATTCATTACTTATCTTCTCCAAATAATACAGATGCAGATCACTATGTACAGCACATCAACTTGGACTCAGTTTCCACATCTTCAGATAATATGCTAATGTATACATCTTGAACGTCTGCAGCTTTTCTTCTCTTTTCTTATGAACTAGAATCACCATTTGTATCGTTTACAGACGCCAAGTTATGGTTTCTTTCAACCAATTTTGCTCTACATCTCTTCTTGCTTTATTAAGCTGATATTATGATGAAATACTGATCTATTTCACTCTTTTTCTGTCAGCATGATAATCAAAAGAAAGCTAGCACAACGTCACGTGAGAAAAACATCATTTTGTTCAATTCGAAATGATGCTGGTACGAATAATTCAATTCTAATGGAGAAACTCATCCACTCAATCTTGTATTTGAGATAATTTGCCTTGAATAATCAGGAATAGATAGATAAGTCAGTGAGATCACTCATTTTCAAATTTTAGGTTCAAAAGACGCAGTTTCACAGAATTCATTCAAGAATTATTACTGTTTTATAACAGCTAGTAGATCAATTGAATTCAGATTCCGAGTAGCGTCCCCAAGATTTGTTTTGAATTGATTACCAATAGAGAAAAACAAAAAATTGATGATTCAGATTGAAATTATTTGTACTTAGAACACATAAGTTGAAGAATTATGATGGACGCTGCTATTCATGATTGAATCAAGTACATATTATAACATTGCATTATGACCTGTTCAATTCTCCGAAATACTGCTGTTGTTATAATGAAACTCCAAAAAATTACTTTCTCTCTGTGTCACCCTTCCCTCTCACAATCGTTTAATTACGTCACTCAAAGGAAGTAATTCTTTTGGTCCAGATCTAGTTCCTAATTTTATTGCTAAGGACTGTGTCTTTCCTATAGCTTCTGCTTTAGTTCATATAATTAATTTGAGTTTAAAAACTTCAGTTTATTCAAATATGTGGCAAATTGGCAGAATAGTCCCAATATGCAAAGCTGGTAATACTAATAATGTAAATAACTATCGACCAATAACAATTTTATCTGTATTCAGTGAAGTTTTTGAGACAATACTCTACAAATTCATTTATTCAAAATTTTCCACCTTCTACCTATCTCAACATCAGCATGGATTTGTCAAAAAAAGATCTACTCCTACTAATTTGTGTAACTTCACTCAGTTTGTCTCACAAGAACTTGATTATCGTGGCCAAATTGATGTTCTATATACTGACTACTCCAAAACATTTGATCGTATCGATCATAATATTATAGTGCATAAACTAAATGCTTACGGGTTTTCTGATAATTTGATATCCCTTATTACTAGTTATTTATCAGATAGATCACTATACGTTCACTATCTAGGTTATGATTCTAATATATTTACTCAAAAATCCGGTGTACCTCAAGCTTCAAATTTAGGTCCATTACTTTTTCTCATTTTTATAAATGATGTGACTAGTGTATTACAGAATAAAGTGTTACTTTTTGCGGATGATTCCAAAATCTTTTACACTATCAATTCTATTAGCTACTGTATTTCTTCACACAATGACTTGAATGAATTGCATGGCTGGTGTCTTGACAATAAACTATCATCAAATATACAGAAATGTAAGTCAATGACATTCACGAGGAAAAATGATCCCGTTGATTTTATCTATAAAATTGGTAATACTGACGCGTACTACGTTGACAGTATTGTTGATCTTGGGATAACATTTGATCCAAAATTTCGTTTTCATCTACAAATTAATAAAACAGCATCGTCAGCCAATAGAACACTGGGTTTCATTATCAGGAATACCCGTAGTTTTACTAATATTCAGGCGTTACTCGCTTTATATTATTCTTTTATTGGATCCAAACTTGAATATTGTGCTATTATTTGGAATCCTATGTATTCATGTCACGATCATCAAATAGAATCTGTGCAAAGAAAATTCTTGAAATTTTTTTATTATAAATTAAATAAATCTTATCCAGAACAGAATTATCCTCATGATATATTACTCAGCACCTTTAATGTAATTCCATTAGAACATAGAAGAACTATTCTGATCCTTTGCTACTTACATAAAATCATCAATAATAATAGAGATGATAATGAATTTTTGAGTTCTATTTGTTTCAATTCAAGACCATTAAGTTCACGAGTTAGAAGCAGTTTTTATTTGCCGATGCCGAGAACAAATATTTTACTTTCAGCTCCTCTACAAAAAATGTGTCATTCTTATAATCCTCATCAAAATATTGTTAACATATTTTATGATTCATTATTCATTTTCAAGAAAAAATTGTGTGACTTCCTGAAATCCAATTGATTAGTTTATTCAATTAACATGTGTCTTTCCTAGTTATTAAATTTGTGTTTGTATTTTTGAATTGTATATAATATTACTCAATTTCCTGTTATTGGGCATTTTGCCTGTTGGAATCTATTCAATAAATAAATGAATAAATGAATAAATAAATAAATAATCCTCATAATTGTCACCGACTGATCATTCACAGTCACATGTCACAAACAATGTTCTCGTAGAACACGCGTTAGGTGTTTGAGTTTGAATTGCGGCTCATGTAGATACTCTGCCACCAACGCGCGAACATGGACTGCAGTACCAGAAACACGGCAACC
The DNA here is from genome assembly GCA_963989225.1 of Dromius quadrimaculatus. Taxonomy (NCBI): domain Eukaryota; kingdom Metazoa; phylum Arthropoda; class Insecta; order Coleoptera; family Carabidae; genus Dromius; species Dromius quadrimaculatus. The sequence continues at coordinate 31,817,826 of OZ022328.1, read as the reverse complement.
GATAAAGCATCATGCTGCCGCAGGGCGGACGTCGCGACGCCCGGAAAAGCACAGCAGAAGAGGAGTTGGAGTGCAGAATGGTTGTGATGCAGTAGTAATGATATTTTGGGGTGAAAAGCTCAGATTTATGCACAAGCTTCGGCAATTTTTTCAAAAGTTTTTTGTCATAGAATTGAATAGATATGAAGCAATAGTGGAACTGTGGACACAAACAAATCGTTGATATCAGAGAGAAACACTAAAACAATGCTCAAACTTGCTTGCCACATGACAAGATTTCATGCATATTGAATTGGATATGTAATCATAAATTCCTCAAGAAATACAGCATTTATATTACCGCTGTATTCTCTAGTGATCCCCATTCATTTTGTTTGTTAAAAATCAAATTTACGTCTCATGCCTTCTGCTCCAATTTTCAAAACGTATTCAAATGTCTAAGATCTGCTAAACAGTATTCTAGTGAACAAGAGCAACTCAACGCAATGTTGTTTCAGATAGATATCATGTAGCTCGATGTGAGCTAGTATTTTGATTTCAGGTTAGCTTTATTTTCATGAAATTTCCAAGAAGTTTCTTCCTGTGGTGACAGATACATCGTCTTAGTTGTTGTAACATGTACATGAGGAGTCCCGGGTGTTTTAGTTCTATCGAACCATACTTCCTATACCATGTGTGACTTACTACAATCTTTGTTAAACCAAACTGCGTTGGGCTAGGAATTATAATTAGCGACATGGCTACCAATGAATTGTGTTTTGTGCTCACAGTTTCTGCAAATCACTCCAGGCAAAAAACCAACTTTACCAAGTTTCAAGTTACAAATATTCTTAATAGTTCACATTACTCCATATGACATTGTAGCAAGTTAATGGATTATGATCTGGTACAGCCTAAATCTAGTTGAAAGAAAAAAGTAGTTCTGTCTGTTTGTCTTCTTGAAAAAAAAATATGTACTTTCAAAACAGTAATCTTATTCTACTGACAACAGTATGATCACTGGGAATTATTAGCAACGTGATCAAAATTATTCCTACTAGATCAATCACTTTAATGTTCCAATGTTCCCAATTCCATTATATATTATAGAATATTGATTCTCCAACGATTTCATCTAGAAAAATGGATGAAGCATTCAGTTACACAAAAGCTCGCAGAATGAGAAAAAGTCCCAATATAATATATTTTTTTTTTCAATATACTCATCTCCCATTCTGAAAAACTCTTGAAATCATTTGATAAGTTTATCCATATATTCAGGAAAACTTTTGTCTAAGCTTTAATAAGCAGAGATTATCGATCTGACTAATTCGGCGGTTGATCTCTTTTCCCAGTGTTGTTATTTCATGTGAAGAGATAAATATTGGTCATTAGGAGTTTGATCTTGAGTGTAGTAGAGATGTTCCGATCTTTTAGAGACGGTTGTGCAAAGTAGACGCCGCTACAGGGCTCTCGTCCAGCAGCATTCTAAGCACCTAGTTTTTGCTGATTTTCGACATTCCAACATGTTCATTTATGTTTTAAAAGATTCATTGAGTTATTTAGACCGTTTCAGTCAGCTATTTTTGCTGAACGAGTATCTTCCATTTTCAATGTTTCCAACAATGTCTGAAGAAATTAGTCCAGGAGCCCACGGTCAGGCATATGCAAAATCTGACCACTTATAAAATGTTGTGAGAATAGTTATTCACAAAAAGTATGAATCATTGGCTCCAGCCCAGGAATCGCACGCAGAAGCGTTTTTGTACAATATTGTTATAAACATGTGAAAAATCCGGTTCAAATGCGAAATATGATCAGCTACGAAACTTTGGCAGTATGTAATTTATGGATGAACATCAACGAAATACCTTTTCTTACACCTGTAAAAGAGGAAAAATAGTTCTTACATGCTGATAATTGTGTGAAAGTTTTGTGCGACTGCAAAATCAGACCACTAGAAAAAAAACGCGTGCAGTTTGAGGATGCAGGAAGCACCGTGACGGCCAGGCAATGTAGTCTCTTCTCGTTTAAAAAAATCCTATTCACACCGTCCTAAAAGAAGCTGCACTGCAAAATTCAATGTCCTATATCAACCAGTTGAGTTTCCTCAATATGTGTACCCAATTTCATGATGATCGGTTCAGTGGTTTACGCGTGAAAGCGTAACAAACCAGCAAATGAACAAACTCACATTCGCATTTATAATATAAGTTGGGATTGTGCAAAAACACCCTTGCGCTTGACTCTCGGGCTGGAGCCAATCTTTTATACTTTTTGTTGATAACTATTCTCACTACATTTCATAAGTGGTCATTATTTTTCAAAAAAAATCCGCGGGCTCCCGGACTAAATGTCAACAGTAGGCCATCTTGACTCTCAGCCATGATTTTCTCCGATCGATTATCTGCCCGGACTCAATTTTTATTGGACAAGTGTTTCCGTGAACAGAAAGACGAATAAACCTCTTAAAGATTTATACAATAGATACATGTGAGTGGAATTCTCTGTCTTTCCTGCTCTCCTCTTCATCTCGTTTACCCAATGCCAATATAACAACAATAATTCCATTTCATGATCCTGAATGACACAAATTGGATGAAGGTAATAAGAGTTATTGGAATCCACTCACAAATCAGATGAAGCACAGACCATATGTTGGAATAACTATTGAAGTGATGCGTTATTTGATGTGCAAAATGAAGAAGCCAAAGTTTCATATTATCAAAAAGTTTTGGAAAATCATCTTGTATTTTTTTTCAGATCCTTATCTCATATTTATCAATCAACAATGGTTCTTCATGGAGTTGTTTGAGAAGCTTCTCTAGAGTCTCCGCGTTAATTTCTCCCAAGAGTCTTCAAGTTTTTTTCTGTAGAGCCATAAGGAACATGAATACCTTCCAGCTTACTATAAGTTTGGATCAAGTTTTATTATGTTATTTACTTCTCTTCCAACTTTGTTATATAAGACAGCTAATTCTTCCAGAAAATAAGATCTCAGTAAACAATAAAGACCGAAGTGATGGCTTTTCTCTTCTGTTTTTGTCTGATTCTGTCACTGATCTCTATAATAACACTGGATTGGATTTAGGCCGCTGAGATGCGTCCCCAATTGAGCGTCGCCATCTTGGCAAAAACTGAGGTTTTGTGACAGATCAATACCGCGTTTGGCTGCGATATTTAAAATTTAGCTGTTTGGTTTGACGGTATTTTATTTATCAAACATGATGATCGAGTGCATGTTTTGCGGAAAGAAACCCGATTCATCGATAAATTTGACACTGCACAAGTAAGTACAACGAAATAACCTGAAGTAACTGTCATTATGATTGAAATAAGTAAACATCACTGATTTTTATTGCTATGCTGTGATGAGGATATTCTCAGAATTTCCATCCGATGAAGAATCGTTAAAAAAATGGCTCGAACAAATGGATTTGCCAAACTTAGAAATAGCCAAAAACATGAGGTTATACGCCAGCCCGATTCGATTTCGCGCTACATGAGCTCCGCCCTAGCGGCACAATAGATAAGCTATCGGTGGAAGCGTAACTCGCGTAAGTAATGACAGATAATAATACATTGCAAAATTTGAATCCAATCCAAATTTTTCAAATAACCACTATAATAATTATGTCGGTAATAATCAAATATAGTTTTCAGAAAGTAGATTCAAGCATTTTTTTCATGAAAAAAGTGTGAATAAAGGAAGAAATTTATACAAAAGATTTCATGTCAGTGATGTCTAGGAGGAGATACGGAAGGATCAGCAATTCAGATTGATTACCAGAGTTGTGTATAGAGAGTTGTATTGTTCAAGCAGACGATTTTTTGGAGCATACCTTTTGTTCTGCGTTACTATTGTAAACGTCATATTTTCTAATTATTTCAGTCATAATTCCTTCTCTTCAATATTTTTACCCTTCATGATCTAATCACTTGTTCAAATCAGAACTATATTACTGTTCGTCAAATTCAGTTGCATTTCAGACATTTTATAGGTTAAAAATCACATAACTAACGTTTTCATCAAACAAGGTTATTAAATCTACACAAATTTATTTGTATCATTGTGGACCATTCTTTATTACTTTTCGTGATTTGATTATGTATTTTTGGAGCCCGTCATACATGTGTAATCCATAGCTTTTTTCGTTCAACTTCCCAAGCACGGTTAGGAAATGAATAAAATATTAAATCAGGGTTGCATTTTTTGGTATTAGAGCAATTGGGCCCACAACACGCTTGACCATGCCCCTTATTTTGCTTTCAACTCATTTTATCTGTAGAAAAGCTATAATTAAAGCTGATATGAAGCTATTGCCCGTATAATCTGTCAGTTTACGCTTCTCGCTGAGTAGCGTCGCCTTGCGCGTTGCCGGGCTGTCGTACGCTATCAAAATTTTGTTGCGTCCGCGCTAAAGCAAAATAAAAGATACACGACTCTGGAAAATAATACTGTTCCGACTATTTTCAACGAACTACACAAAAACTATTGCGTTAGCTACAAAACCAAAAAAGATGTAATCGACAGTTCTACAGGTAAGTATGCAATTCCCAATACGATTTATTTATTGTTTAGTTCAATGAAAAAATGATAAAACTATTCAACGAATTTCATTTTACAGAACTACAATGTTAAAAAATAGTTAAAATACTGATACTAAAAAGTTAACAAATATTTCCAACTGATAATGAATATTTTAACTATTATAACATTTTTTAAATACTTTTAACTATTATTGATTTTCAATGTACGCATATTGACGTATATTAAGAGAAATTTTATCATCTTAGTTGTATTATGCTTTGAGTCTCATCGAATGTCTTCTTTAAGTATTTGGAATTTGCCGCCAAATCGTGTCACAAAACCTCAGTTTTACTGTCAAGGTCGCCGTTCAACTGGGGCTGCTTTTAAATGCCAGAATACGACCTTAACCCAATCCAGTTTATAGAGAGATCAGTGGATTCTGTGAATTATTTTATTGGATTCTTAGGTGAATTAGCAACAGCAAAAATAAATTCCAGCTATCGAATAAGTGAAGTAGGAGACTTATTTATCTGTAAGATTTATTGACCTCGAATATTGATTATCCATTTAGAATTAATTCTGGTAAAGATAAGAGATATTCCTAAATATAAGGTGAATGACGAAGTCTGTATCAGAGTTGTGATTCAAAAATCTGACGTCATGAAATGTACTTCAACTAAGGCAATCTTGAATGCTTGAATTTTGATTCTCCAATCGCCAGAATACAAGATTCATATTTTATAACAGTCTCTCCATTCGTTTTGCGGATAGAATATTCTTAAGCAGGAGAGATACTTTGCCTTATAAATTCCTATGAAAAGTTATGACCTAATTCTATTGAACGAAGAGTGTTTAATCACGCGTTATTGGAAAGCGAAAACTTGTGGAGGGATAGGTCACTCCAATAACTTGTGAATTTGATACACCTAATTAAAGTTTTATCAATATTTATTTTAACAATTAACAATACAATTAAATGAGTTTGCTTGAAGAGCTAAATTATAACGATTTAAAGGTAAATTGCTTGAAGAGCTGGTTGATGAACAAAAACGGTTTAAGTGAAGTGCTCGGTGAGCTGGTTGAACAACGACTTCTTTTAATAACTTAAATCTAAACTTAACTTTACATACTCAACAAATAAAAAATATTGGAAGGGAAAAACTGAATATTATTGGAGGATTCAAAGTGAAATGGGGGTGGCTTTCATTTTTTGGGTGATCAAGTTCACAGAAGGGAATATGAGGGTGGCCTCGATCTTTGGGTGGTCAAGTTCACAGAAGGGAATATTAGTTAATGGGATATTTCCGAAGCAAAATTAATGTAGGATAAAGTAAAATAGGCTAGCACATGTGTTAAACATTAAAAGAATGGGATGAGGGTTAAATACAACAAAGGATAAAACTGTCCTAAGAAATATATATTACACTGGCATAGACAAATTGAAGATTTCTGCTACTCAATGTCAACATGAAAATAGAGTAAATGTTTCCAGTGAACCTAAAGCTAATACATAAATAAAATGCATCAATGGTTTTACTCTCTGAACAAAGAGGAAAGTGGAATAAGCCAAGTGTGACAATATTACGAGCTGATACGAGTTTTTCTCAAGAAAAAAAGCTAGAATAATATCTATTAGTGTATTGCAAAAATTCGATACACTAATTGATGTTATTCTTATGAAACCTTGCATAAAATTGTCCTGATGAAGGCTCAAACCAAGCTGAACGCTAGATCAGGCTTTTAAACAGCGAGTTCTTGTATTTTTTTTTTGCTACAAAGTACTGGCTGCCAGCCTAATGATCTTTTGTCTTTCAAGTATATATGAATATATATACATATATATATATATATATATATATATATATATATATATATATATATATATATATATATATATATATATATATATATACATATATATATATACATATATAAATATATATATATATATATATATATATATATATATATATATATATATATATATATATATATATATATATATATATATATATATATATATATATATATATATCATCATTCTGATGCTACAACATTCCTAAATACTGATTTCCATAATTCTATGACTAACAGTGCTGAATCTATGCGCAAAACTCCAAGATCTTCAAGTATAGGGCACTTTCGATTCAGTCGATCTCAATTAAAATAGGATTTGAGCATCTAGACAGTACTATCATCTTAAATACTGTATTCTTTTATTCTACGTTCAATCGTTTTGGATTTATGCGGTAAATTAGAAAAATTCTCCGAGTAAACTGCATTTCCGGCTTAACCGATCACAATCATATTGCAAGGTGTACAACCAGATAATATAAAAGTGCTCAATACGAAATCTCAATATTCTGTGAATGATTATTCCAAATTTATGGGAAAAATTCGAAAAGTCTGTGATATGAAGTGCACTTCCGGCTTAGTCGATTGAGCTGGAAATAGGAGATGATCATTTGAATGCTACAGCAATTTCAAATACTGAATTCCAGTATCCCACGGCTTATCATTCTAGATTTATGCGGAAAATTCGAAAAAAGTATCAGGTAAAGGGCACTTCAAGTACAGACGATTGCAACTATGTATAATGCAAGGTGCACATCAACATCCTAGATCCTATACCAGTCTTTTATATAAAATTTCAGCATTATACGTTTGACGAATTCTGAGATTTGCGAACTACGCACATACACACATACATACGTACATACGTACCGACATCAATCAAAAAATAGTCAAAATGGATTCAGGGATGCTCAAAACGGATATATACATCAAAATCTCGATATGTAAATTCTGTCGGTTGCACAATATTTCCTTGTACTTTAGATAGTCGTAGATTTTAGTGCCTCATTTTGATTTTCATGCTTTCAAGAGATTTGATAAGTATGTATATTTGGAGTTCAATAATGCTAAGATTAAAGCTGGACCATGCGTGTGACCAACATAGTAAAAATAATTTTGAATTTGTATAAAAAAGCATGTTCTGATCTAATTTTGTTGCTTTTGTCATGCTTACGAAATGAAATTTAGGGAAAAATATTTTGACATGTAAAATGCCTACCTCATCATTTCAATTGAAATGATTGTTTCAAATGGCAAATTTTGGATGTCTGTTATACTCATAAACTGCACTTCTGGCTTGGCCGATTGATACAAAAATGGTAGATAACTATTGTGATGCTACAATAAGTTCAAACACTAAATTTCAATACGCTATGGCTGATCATTCTAGATTTATGGGAAAAATTTGGAAAAAGTTACAAGTAAAGTGCACTTCTAGCCTGGCCGATTCATACAAAAATAGCAGATGGCCATTCTGATACAACATCAAGTTCAAATACTGAATTTCAACATCCTACGGTTGATCATTCTGAATTTATTAGAAAAAATTTGAAAAAAGTTTCAAATAAAGTGCACTTCCGGTACAGACAATTGAAACCATAATGCGAGGTGCACAACTAGACCCTATACCAGTCCTAAATACGAAATTTCAACAGTATACGTTCAACTAATTCTGAGATTTGCTCTTATATTCACTGAAGAATTGCATCACTAATAAAGCTATTTATTGAAAATGATCTGAACTTGTGGGAGTCCAATTCGCGTCGCCTTATCCATTAGATTCCATTACGTTGAGTAAAGTGCTTCCTTTAGATATGCTAGAAACTATCCTCAGCTCTAACCGTCAAATTCCGTTTCCATTATGTTTGCGTTGATTTATTGATATGATAATTATAGATTGATCATCACAAGCTATTCATGATGCAAGTATTTTTCGTCTTCCAGTTTTATGTCCATTTGAGCACGTAACACTTCAATTTCTGTGAATTCGTGTTGGTAAGATCTTTCTTCCATGTTTGGATGTCAATTTTAGCTGCGTGCTTAATGATTGTCAAAATTTGACCAATAGGAGTTGTAGAATTGATCATGTATGGAATACGAATGTGAATAAGCATAATGACATTCGGCCATTGATTTGGCCAATAATTTCAGTGATTCGGCAAGCCATGTCATCAAATACTTGACCCATCTTATAATGCTTTATATTACATTCCTGTTGCATGAATCACTAATTTGGGGTAGGTCTATGAACATAGTCAACATATTCAACAATATCTGTACGCCATGCTCAGAGACAGGTATTCAGCCATGTGGCAAACAATTTTCTGGGTAATTTTTTGATTGAAATTGTCTCGTGGAGCTGATATAACAAGCAACCACTTCAAATCCTTAGAGCTTAATTAAGAGTTGCGTAGATATTTAGTCATTCACTATAAATTGTACATGGAAACTCATCATCATACACTGAATCTGAACCGGAAATAGTTTTAGTTTTCTTTTCATTATACTCTATGTATCAAATTCAAATTTTACTGTTATCTTAGTTCAAAATTTGTCTTAAGGAAGTTTACCAATCTCAAATTGAGTTTTGCGAGTTCTCTTTTCCATCAAAAACAACTATAGAGAACGTATTCAGCAGAATCATCATATTTTTCCAACAAGACCAAAACCAATTTATATATCCACTGAAATGTCAATTGCAGCTGGACACGCTGAACGAAGCTCACAGAACAGAGAGAAATAAGTTCTAGAAGGTATATTCGAAATAACTTGGAACCTAATTGTAAATTTAGAAAAGTACGTAAGAGTTTGATAAATTATTCTTGTGGTCTGTTGTTCTGAGAATATTTTTAAAATCTTGAAGTTTCTGCAAGAATGAAATCGAAAACGGCAATATAATAACAGAGCTCTCACAATAGCTCACTTATAGAACGTAACAAATACCTAACCATACATCTTTAGTGTTTTCGACTAATTCCTCCTTCTTCACAATCAATTTGCAATGCATTATGGGACAATTTCGCGTTTACATAGCAGTTTCCGTACCTTTGGTTACTCCTTCACTTACATTAATCGTTCTGCCAGACTATAAGAATTAGAACAATAATTTATTGATCAGCAGCCCAAGAAAAGTTTGTAATCAAACATTGGTATTCCTGTCGGGCACATCTGCCTGCGGAAGTGGCAATGGCGCAGCAGTGAGAGCTGCGGAAAGGACGCGACGCTATATAGTTTATGTTAAATGATGCTTGGTAAATGAACGGTTCTGGGTTCGTGAATTTTGCATGGAATATGAGGACTGCTGCTGGAAATCGTACACCGCAGAATGGATTAGCGAACTTACTCCGGTTTCGGAGTAACTAGCACACGCTGGATGTATATTTATTTGATTGATATTATGGAAAATATGTATTGCATATATAACAAATGACGGAAAAATCTTTGATAGTGTCATTCACTCAGCTATAAACAATACAATGATAAGAGTTTTTTCGCTCGAATAACTTCTCTAAATCGGATGCACGATAGTCATTAGAGGATGAAGCTTTCTCCAGCATCAATTGCTGAAATATTTCGTTCGAATAACAAAACAAATGGTGAGAACTATCACCTCTTATTTGTGTTCAACTAACAGTGAGTTACAAATGTTTCTCACTTATCTTCATTTGTACTTATTACAAAGTACAAAGTGGAATTGCTTTCATAGTAGACTGAAACCATAGAGTGTCGGAATGATTAAATTTAAGGACAAACCGATCGCGAATGGTGTTGATGAGAGCTAACTGTTTGCTACGTACGATATATTGTCCATGTGTCATGGGAGCCAATATTCTCTTATTGATTTGTGATACCATGTAGATGACAATATCTAAGAGAACTATACGTAACAAGGTACTGAATATTAACCATCACGCACAAATGTGGATACGTTGGTTCAATTAGTTCAAAGGAAAGCAATATGATCATTGAGCACCATGAGCCTTTGTGCTCTTTTATATTATCAGTAATGAGAAGATGGTTCAACATCAAATTTGACGAGGTGTCCCTCAAGAAACCATAGATAAAAGACTACAAATAAGATGATAGTAGATGAGCGATTATTACGTACATGGAATATGGGTAGCTATGACGTTATAGAAATAGAAGAAAAACTATGTAACTCTGCAAAATTCTCTGGCTCGAAGGTGAATTTTATATTGAGAACTAGATCGCACGATTCAATCAATAATAATCAATCACATCGTTGAAAATAGTATCGTACAATGAAATTGGTCTTGTCCTTCAAAATAATATTCTTAGATAATGCTATTCAAAAATGTATCAATGTGTATTGTAAATCAAACATGTGTTTCATATGACAAATATCAAGTAATTAATGGATGTTTGCTGAGCGAATTGGGTCCTTATTCAAGTAATTTGGACTTGGTTCAAACTATCTACATTTCCTCTCCACGAAGCTATCAACTGACCGGAGAAGGAATTCTTGTGGCTCACTTCTAATCTCGCACACAAAGCCGACACCACGATTCAATAGAATCAATATATCACTGAGTTGAAGAGATGTCCTAAACATCGAACAGGATAGACGAATACGGCGAGACAGTCTGTCGATCTATCGGTTAATCATGCGCCCTACATTATCGACAAAACCGCGGACTGATGTCGGAATGATTGATAGCACTTTCTTTGCCATATGTTAGATTGCTGAATCGCACCTTGGCTTTTTATGTCGCGAGATGATAGGCCGTGTGGTTATTGCCTCCAGGCATTGATGTCGTATGGCATCTTCACCTTTTATTCATTCTTCCCTTAACGATAGACAGGAAAACTGGGAGAAGATTGAGCCTTCTCTTGAATAAATGGAGTTTGGGTATTGAATTTTGCCCACTCATGTTTATTGGTCTTCATACCGAAGAAATTCGAGTCAACTCGGCTACCTGCCGTCTTATTTGGAGACGTATCTTATATCGCATTGAATGGAAATGGAATTCCCTTAGATGTATTGTAATAAAACAATTATCTTTTAACATATTTGAACTTAGATCCAATATCTAGTTGAATCAAATTCTCCAACAATGTAGTTTATATATTGGCCATACTTAGGTGAGCGATCTATAACACAGCTGAATTAATTACTGTAATATATGCATGCAACAACATATCAGACCAACTTACTCATAAATCGTTGACATTTGCAGGTCTAGCATTAATATTGCGACACATGTCTCTGATATTCGAATTAAATTATTCCTATTTTCTGCCAGAATCGTATGAGGAATATTTCAGCACCTGCTGTGGGAAACTAGCACGAATAAATTGCAAGGAGATTTACCTAAGGTTGATATTAATCTACATTCAGGCACAGTTTATTGAACTGCAAAAATTAAGCGTCGAATCGTAAAATGTTCGTTTTTCGTTTTGATCTTCTATATTTTCTATTATCAAGAGGGAGACAAAGTTTTGAAAGCGAACCGACAGATATTTCATTGGAACTAATGAGGGCTCATTTTAGATATTTCCAGTGCAGAGGTCAGAAGAAGATCATTTAGGATTTGGAATGATATTTCATATAGATACATCAGAATTTAACTAACTTTTTGAATGAGACTGACTTCATAAAACCCATCTTATATTCGATTTGCAATTCTAGACATTTCAACTGAGGCATGGATCCCTTGTTTCATATGAAATGATGATTCTATATACTAGCTTATCTACTCTTTCAGCTTGAGATCTTTCTTACATGCAGCAAACCAATCATCACTTATCCATTCATACACTTTGCTGCTCCCACATTTTCTCTTTAAAAGAGACTCATTGACATCCGTTACACATGCTTGAATTTATCTACTTGATTGAGCTCACAGTAACACATTAATCATACAATATCTCACCTAGCATTCGCTGTTCCCTTGTATACACAGAAGAACAACGAGAAAATTTTTGTTCAATCAACAAACTGTTGTTTTATTTCAAGTCTGTATCACTTGTGTTTCATCATCGAGCATTAGCTGTAATGTATGCAAGTGCAAGTATTGCATCATGAGTCTACATTTCAAACTGTGTTCCCCATGCAACACACATATTTTGTGCGAACATACTCTACGTTACCGAAACTTTACAAACTACATTGCACTATTCAAACACACAAACTTATCACTTTTCTACTTGCTCCAGTTCTACGTCATTCACTAAAATATTACCATCAGTTCGACACATAGGAACAAATTTAATAAGCTACTATTCAGAGTTTTTGTGAGTAATCTGCATTTTGGTTCAATAGTTGATAATCAATAACGGCTGAAAACTACTTCAAAATCATAAGAGGCGTTACTCCATCTTCTAGAATTGAAACTTTTGATATTAGTGATATTGGAATACTGACAATTTGAAATTTTTGATATTTGATCTTGAGGACTTCAAGCCAATCAATCAGTATTGTAGCTACATTTCAAGTGCACAGCTCTGGTTCAAGCGGCGCCGTTAGCGGTTCTCCAATAAGAAAATATCCTGGTGTCAGTGGTTCCAGGTCATTTGGGTCATTAATTATAGGATTAAGGGTCGTGAATTCGAGCAAGATTCGATAAGGGTTAATAATCAGTATATTTCTTTGATATAAATATTAATATTAATTCGATGCGTAGACAAGAGTAGTTGTGTGTTGTGTGTTGCTGCTGCTCCGTGCTTAAATTATTCTTTACTGTGAGTTATTTTTTTGATCGTTAAATAAATTCAACAATGGCAACTAATACTCGTCAGATTAATAGTGTAGTTAAAGATGTGCTCAACTCATTGTTAACTAGTGACGAATTTATCAACAATCTGGCTGATAAGGTAGCAGATCGTATCAATGAGAAGCTTGAACAACAAAAAATTCATTACGAAGGATTGATATCTGATTTAACTGCTGATATTAAAATATTAGAAGACAAACTAGATCTCCAAGAACAATACAGTCGCCGTAACTGTGTACGAGTTTTCGGAGTACCGGAGGTTCCAAATGAGAAAACTGAAGATCTGGTTCGTTCAGTGTTCGTGAAACATATGTCTGTGGATATTCCTTCTGAACTTATTGATCGCTGCCATCGAACAGGTAGAAAAATTGATTCTACTAATCCTTCAACCCCCTTAAAACCACGCCCTATTATTGTGAAATTTGTATCGTATAAAACGCGTACTTTAATTTTAAGTAAACGTAAGGAGCTCAGAGGTAAAAATATGTCTATTAAAGAAGATTTAACCCGAAACAGACTTTCAATCCTAACTCATGCCTCGAAAAAGTACGGTTATCGCAATGTTTGGTCCAAGGACGGTGTTATTTATGCTAAATCTGATAACCGTATTTTGAAAATTACTGATATAGCTCTGAATTAGAATTAACATATTCAATTTATTTTTTTTTTCTTGTTCCAAGTAGTATTATTATCTTATTACTTTAAATACTTTCATTGGCTCACAGCAATCAATTATTGCTTAACGGTTTTTCTGGAGCTGCATCAATTTATTGCTAACACAATATAAATTATTAGTTCACCTAGTTCTGTTCATTGTATATTTTTTAAACTTTGAATTTCTCTACATTTATACATCTTGAGCATACTGTATATTTCTATTCTAAAATTTTGTTCCTGCATTCAACATTTGTTCGAACAATTCATTGTTTCTACCTTGAAACTAATTTATATTATTAATTTTTAAGCAAGGTGTTACCAGTTACTTTACTTAAGCATCTTTGTTCATCAATAGCAGTGTTTCTCAAATTTTTTTAATTCACAATCATGAATATCTGTTATCAAAATGTTAGAGGTCTCAACACCAAGATGGAAGACTTCTATAATAGTTCTTTGGCATTTAATGATGATATTGTTGCAATTAGCGAAACTTGGCTCAATGATTCAGCTTATAATTCTGAATTATTTTCTACTAACTACAATGTATTTAGAAAAGATAGAGATACAGCTGTAAGTGGCAAAGTACGAGGAGGCGGTGTCCTTTGTGCGGTTAATATCAAATATAGATCTCTACCTGTTCTTATTGATCTCAATCCTAACTCTTTAACCGATCTAGTTTGTGTAAAAGTTTATTTGTCTTCTACAAAATTCATCTATGTCATTGTCATATATACTCCACCTCCTGCGACCTTTGATCAATTGTGTTACTTATTCGAAACTTTTGAATCTTTTCTACCTCTATTAGATAACAATTTTATAATAATTGGTGATCTTAATATCCCTAGACTTGCTGATTTCTACAATCATGGCCTTAGAAATCAAATTATTTCACGATACGATAATTTTTTGAATTTTTTGTGTGCATCACAGTATAATCTTGTTACTAATGAATTCGGTAGATTGCTGGATGTGGTAATTTCTAACATGGATTGTGTTGTTTCTCGTTATCCTGATCCATTTGTCACCGAAGATACTCATCATCCTGCCCTTAACATATTTTTTCCCTGTTCAGCTCCTGTCAACATTCCAAATTGCACTGTTAATAACTCTAAGCCTTCATATAATTTTCGTAATGCTAATTTTGACTTATTTTATGATTTACTGTCACAGGTGAACTGGGATTGTCTCTATGAATTTGATGATGTTGATTTGGCGTTTCGGAAGTTTTATTCTGTTTTATCTGAAATTATGGTTGAAGCAATTCCTATGTCTAAACGAAAATCTTCAATCAACTCATATCCCACTTGGTTTACTCATGATATAATTAGTAATATAAAATTAAAATCGAAATATCATCATTTATATAAGGTCCACAAACTTGAACAATATAACTTGGAATTCAAAAAGCTTAGAACATTGATTAAAAGAGACATAAAATTAGCACATAAAAACTATTTATCTTCTATGGAATTCACAATCGCATCTGATCCAACAAAATTCTGGAGCTTCATCAATAGCAAAAAGTCTAAATCGCGCATTCCTGGTATAATGAAGTCGGAAAATCATACATTTAATACCTCTTCAGATATTGTTCAAGGATTCGCAGATTTTTTCTCTAGCGTTTACACGAGCAACACTGAAGAATCTTGTGCAGATGTTGATTCTTTGTTCAATGACTTTGAACCCACATTTGTATCTCAAGTAACTGAAGATGATATTCTCTTTGCAATTAATAAGTTAAAATCAACCCGTAATCCTGGTCCCGACAACCTGCCTGCTTATATAGTCAAAGGATGTCGTAACCTACTATTGAAACCTCTTCATATTTTGTTCAATTTATCTCTCTCAACAAATACTTTTCCATCGTCTCTCAAAACATCATATATTTGTCCTATATTCAAATCTGGTGATGCTACTATCCTCTCTAATTATAGACCCATCGCTATATTATCTAATATCTCAAAAGTTTTTGAATCCATCCTACACAAATATATCTATGATTCTGTCAATAAATATATTTCAATCCATCAACATGGGTTTGTCAAAAAGAGATCAACCACATCCAATTTAATGAATTTTACCGAATTCACAGTCAACTCGTTGCATGACAATCAACAAGTCGACGTGATTTATACCGATTTTTCTAAGGCTTTTGACACCATTGATCATAAGGTCCTGCTTCATAAGCTCAAATACAACTATAATTTTTCTGATGAACTTGTCATACTTCTTTCATCTTATTTACACAAACGGGAGCAATATGTGCAATACAACAATTACACTTCTCAAACTTACTATGCCACTTCCGGTGTACCACAAGGCTCAAACCTCGGACCGTTACTTTTCAATTTATTTATAAATGACATTGTGGGTAGTATTCATCATTCTGAAGTTTTACTATATGCTGATGACCTGAAAATTTTTAAAATCATCAATTCGACTGATGACTGCATAAACTTACAAGAAGATATAAATAGTATTCTAACTTGGTCTAAGACGTCAAAATTGTTGTTCAATTTCAATAAATGTAAAATAATGAGTTTCTGTATGAAGAAAACTCCTCTAAATTACAAATATTATATGGATAACACTGCTCTTGAAAGAGTTCAAAGATTCAAAGATCTCGGTGTTCTATTTGATGAACATCTATCATTTAATGAACATATTAACAGTATAGTAAACTCAGCATTTAGAAATCTTGGTTTTATAATACGTAATTCTAAGTCTTTTCATAATGTACAAACGCTCAAGAAATTATATTTCACATTTGTCAGGATGAAATTGGAATATTGTGTTCAGATTTGGAGTCCAATATATAACAAATACTGTCATCTCATTGAAAACATACAAACAAAATTTCTAAAATATTGTTTTTATAAACTTCATGGCTCATATCCAGTTCACAATTACTCCAGCGAACTCTTACTTTCCGAAATGAGAATGGTATCATTAGATAATCGTCGTAAAATTCATTCATGTCAGTATTTGTTTAAATTACTTAATACTCTTATTGACGATCCTGTAAGTCTTGCACGAATTCCAATTTCTGTCCCGAGATTCTCTTGCCGCTCTCAATTTACTTTTAAAACATCATTCACTAGAACTAATTATGAAAAAAAGTCTCCTGTAAGACAACTATGTACAATATTTAATAACTTAGCTATCAACATCGACATTTTCGCTGATTCATTGAATAAATTCAAACATTTGTTATATAACCAATATATGTATGCTTAATTTTAATATTTTATTTCTACTTACTTCGGTATTTTTTATACAATATATTTATATTTGTGTATTTGCAATTTCTTTGTCAACGCATCTGTAATCACTTTGTATGATTTGTTATTTCTTCCCCCTGTTATTGGGATTTTATTATCCTGTTGGGTGGAATACAATAAATAAATAAATAAATAAATAAATAAATCATCAAACTGCCTGTAACTTTATTAAAATGTTTTTTGAAAGCTTAAACGCCGACTTTGTTATATATGGGTGGTATATGGAAAACCAACGTTGGAGCTTTCAAAAAACATTTTGAAAAAGTTATCAGCAGTTTGATGATTCATGTCGAAGAAATGTATATATTATTAACACTTATCAAATCTTGCCTTAATGTTTGACTCTTAATCTCTGAAAGTAATGACCTAAACGACCCGGAACCACTGACACCAGGGCATTCCTATTGGAAAGCCACTGACGGCGCATTAGCAAAATGAATATCTTGCCGATTTTCAAAAACGCAATGAATAGCAGACAAAACCATTAGCTATTGGTATTAAAGTGGTTATTAAGAATGACAGCTTATCACTACTACAATAGGAACTAGCCAGAGTTATTGAGACACACCACGAAAGAGATGGTATTCCCAGGGTTATCACTTTACAGACGTCGAGTAGTTCAATTAAAAGTGGTGTCAATCAGTTATCCGTTATCCGAACAGGAACAGTGAAGTGACAGTGTATTTGTGCAAACTTAGTGCAATTTAGTCAAATGTGTAACTGTGCACCATTAAGAATTATAACGCGACCGACTTGTTTCGTGCGAAATTCAGATCTCATTTTCAAATAGACTTCTTATTTTTGTGTGTTATTTCTCTTGTTTAAATGATATTAGCTAATATATTTATGGTGGCAATATTTCCAGCTCGGAGCAACGACCAACTCCGTTTGTGTTTTTGTTTGGTGTAAATTTATCAGACACTTGATCAATATCTGGTTGTTGTTCATACAACATCATGAATTTCGATATATTCACTTGATTCAAAATATCACAGAAATTTTTTCATGATGATTTTAACATTGACTCGTAATACACCAACATCTGCTTGAACCATTGAAAGAATAAATTCATACTAGGTAGCAACTACGAAGCTTCTGGATATCACCAAAATCTGATCAAAATTGCCTTGATAAACTAAATAAGCTCTAAATAAATATGTTTTATTGGGTATAAGTTCTGTAATTTATTAGAAACACAACGTTTCAACAGCAGAGTGCTGCCTTTTTCACTTGAAAAAGGCAGCACTTTGCTGTTGAAACGTTGTGTTTCTAATAAATTACAGAACTTATACCCAATAAAACATATTTATTTATAAAATGAGTTCTGAAAACTTTTTTCCTTCATTAAATAAGCTCTTTTTAAACTGTTCTCACAACTTTGTATTACCATTTTGTATAATTTTGTTGCTTCATACCAGGGATAGGCAAATACTTCTAAGAGCGGGCCAAAATTTCAGTTGAGTCACTGTCACCTGGCAAAGAATCTTCGCGATTCTATCGTAGTTAGAACGGACAGTGCCGCAAGTTTCCGCATTGCTACCTCAAAACTCGACCTTCTAAAAGTGCCATATCATACATATGCACTGCCAAAAAACAAGCAAGTAGGGGCTGTCATCAAAGGCATCCCATAAGGACTTGACGAAGAAGAAGTCCTTCAAGAACTTCTACAAAAAAACTATCCAGTGACCCAAGTGAAACGATTGATCTCGCAACGCAATAGGAAAAAACTGACCATGATGTACGTCCAACTAAGGAAGGCAGACAGAGTCAAAATATTTGAGCTAAAAACTCCACTAAATCTACTCATACCAGTGGAGCCACAAAGAAGAAGACGAGAGATTGGTCAATGCTTCCGTTGTCAGGGCTTCGGGCACTCTGCTCGCTGCTGCCGTGCCAATCCTATGTGCATCAGATGCGGTGAAAGTCATTTCTCATACGCCTGCATCAAAGAACGCTCCGAAGATGCTGTCTGTGCAAATTGCAGAGGTAGTCATCCTGCCAACTACAGAGGCTGTCAATGCTACACAGAACAACAACCCCCAAGGACCACTGCTGGTCGCCCTGAACTGTCAGGTCGATCATTTGCTGCGGCCGGCAGAAGCACAGCTATACCTGCTACACAAACTACAACTGCTGTAGCCTCAAACAATCCGTCACCAGCAATAAGCAACAAATCTGATGCAAAAAACAACAGCTCGCTTACATCACTGATGTCACTCCTTAGATTTGACAAGTCATCACTCGACATCGTTACAGCAGCAGCCCAGAAAATTCTTGCAGCCAAAACGCCACAAGAGAAACTTGAAATTATGCTGAATACTGTGATGCTAATACTTCTAAATAGCTCGCAGAACTAAACCTTTAGCACTTAAGATAGCGATCCGGATGGCTTGCAACAGATAAAGAAGATTCAACCACCGCAATCAAGGCATCAAAAGATGCGGCGAAGACTACGATGAAGACACGATCCTGAAATACAAACGACCGAAAATTGTACTCAGAGAAGTAGACGAGGACTAAGTCAATTCCAAAATAAAATAAATAAACAGTGAAGTGCAAAAAATGAAACCGCGAAGTGACGGTGTTGAAACAAAAGTTTGGTGCACCGTATTGGCCAGGAGAAAAATGTAAAAAAAAAATAAACACAAATATCCCAGTGATGATTTTTTCGGGTTATATTGAACTTTCGGACCTTATAATTGCTGTTATGACGTTAAGGAAGCTCCAAAATTTCAAATTTGATGTAAAAATTGCATATTTGAGCTCTCTACTATTATTAATGAACTCAAAAGTGTTACCATACTCCAATACTACATTTCATTCGATTTGAGTGCAGAAAGTTGTGCATAATATTTTGTGAATAGAATATTTGTACAAAGTCTATTGCTTAGAGATAGAGCCTTGATCTATGGTTTGACAGGTACTAAATTAGAATCAAGTTCGGATAAAGTTGAGATTTCTATCTCTTCCTCTTTCATGCAGATAACCATTTCATCAATATTACTCACTTTTTCTTATCAATTACTCAAATTCTTTTATTGAGTTCAAGAAGTGGAAGAAATTGTGGCCGGATATTCTGCAATTATAGACGAGGACATTGTTCCAGGCTGACGCCTCTTCATCTGCGGCTTGAACCATTCACCAAGCAACGTGCTTCCGGGGAATATCGCTTGTTATCATGAATTACATAGGGATATTAAAATTGATAGTACAGTACTATCATATGGATTTTTTTTTCACTCTCACTGATAGAGAATAAGTTGACTACGTCTTTCGACAAGGTGAATTATTATACTCTGACTTCTAGAAGCCAAAAATACATAGCTTTAATTGCTTGCTGCTGATGAATTCCAACTATTACTACAGTGTTTTATAGTTTTCCGTTTAACTTTGTCGTTTCTAGTGACGCATGACAAAGTACTGCATCGTCCGCTAGGAATCAAATGACCATTGATACAAACAATAAATAACGACAAATCTGAAACTTCTGATGTTCAGGCAAGAGATGAGATGAATATTATCATTCAAATTGATTGGGAAACTGCAGGAGATAAATTTATGTATCAAAAAAAATATATATTCTGATGCATGGCAAACACCAATTTTTCTTTTTTTTGCACTGAAGTTTTATTTGGAATCAGCAGATACTTCTAGGGATCGCAATTATTTTTTCTAATAGTTCGAACAGTTTTTATTCAGAACAAGGTATTCAAGTCGCTGCCATATTGTGCTTAATCTCTTATTTATAAGGGTGATACTATTTATAGAATGAAGCATGCATCATTCGTCTTTACGAAGGGCTAGAACTTTTCATCCGTTCCACGGTCTCATTCATGCGCACAGAGTATTTCACATCCCATCTTATCTATCTATTGTTTCTCTACGTCGCTCAATTCTTTCAGTGTTGCTACGCACCTATAAGTCTGTATTATTTTCGAGCTATTCATGGAAACTATCAGGTATCTATGGCCAACAGCAATAGAAATTCCTAATTAATCATTTGTAGCATTCTTTTCTATTTTTACATACATTTTATTATCTACTATGAACAAGAAAGTAGTCGCACAGTGAAATTGTTTCTCAATAAAGTTACTGCAGACTGCGTCAAATATATCATCCCAAAAATAAGACCACTTCGTGAGATATTCGCTCCAACAAGATGAAATATTGAACCTTGAATTAATCTGCCTCTCTTCTTTGAAATACATTGCTCGTACATCTATATTTATTTTCATATTATTCTAGGTGTATCGGTGCTTTGAGGTCCACCTCTTCTCGCTCGTCTCCTGAAATTTAAGACAAACACAAGGTATATTGAGAGCATCGTGTTCAGAATATTTCCTTTTGTTTTTGTCGGGTTGTAAAATGAGATCAGCTTCAATGAGATTTCGCTCCATTATTATTATCTTTGGTAATGTATTCTCGTCTTGATAATGTGTTTCAAATTATTAACAGCGTTGTCAAATCGTAACTTATCCCCTCAGGCATAATTGTAATGCGACATGTATTGTTATATCTAACAGCTTCACATGTGTTACGGTGGAGGTTGCTTATTCGATTTGGGAGTCAAATTTGAATAGTTGAATGTCCATAGACTATCGATTTATACAAAATGGCCAGAAGCGACGAGCCTGAATACTTGATAATCTTGATCCTTATATTTGAGACAGCAGATATTATTTTCAGAGTCTCATATATTAAAAGTAGTCGTGAAGCATCAGCAAATATGGAATCGAATGTATCTCACAAAATACTCGAGAGCTGATGCAAGATATCAATAACTTCCAAATATTCCTACAACAGACAAACAGATATATATATATATATATATATATATATATATATATATATATATATATATATATATATATATATATATATATATATATATATATATATATATATATATATATATAAGTTGAATGTCGAGACTGAACAAGTCGCTTTTTAAAAAGTTTATTTGTTACTTGCACAATTATGTGTTTACAATAAAAATTCTGAATCTAGACTAACTTAACTATACTACATTTCAAATAAGGAAAACTATACTACGTGACCATCTGTAATAAGCAAAAATGTGGGAATTATAAGAATTGAAATAGGATAATGTTTATGTTAGCACAAAGTGGCACCATAACTCCTCCACCCTTAGAAGGAAGCACCCCCTGGAAGTTGAGGCTCGATGTTTTCTGTTTTCTGTGTTGAACGTCTATTATGCACCTTGATTAAAAATCTTTTAACTATAAAGTGAATCACAAAACTGCAATTCCGTTATAAAGGAGAATCGTCCAGATGCTTGATGGATAATAGTCTATGTCAATATCTTGAATTAGCGTTATCTGATTGAGTTTAATTTCATTTAATTTCAATGGTGATAAATTTATAGAAAAATTTGATAATTTATTGATTCCTATCTTGAAATTCAATTTAGGTAACATTAACGGTGATCCTTGTGTTTTATCAAGAAATATTAGTTTTTGGTTTTTGAATATAACCTCACAATTATTGTCACTATGTATTAAATAAATACCAGTCAATGATTCGACGTCGGTTCTTTCTGGACATTGTATGGTTACCTTTTCTTCTGTTGGAAGAATTGCTAGATATTGGTTTATTTCGGGAATCAATTCGAAGTGATTTTCTATTATCTTCAATCTGATATAACGGCAGTTCTTCGTATGTTGTTCTTTGAATATTTCTTCCTCGCATGCAGTGTTAATGTGAGCGTGGAATTTATTTGGGCACTGGTATATTTTACTCTGAATACAGATGTCGCTTAGAGGGATTATATCTTGTTTGGCTTTCAAGATATATTTTGAATTTGGAGTAACAGTGACAAATTCTGAACCGTACTTTGTTGGGACAGAAAATAATTGATAAAGATCAAAATTAGTTTTGTAATTCATAGGGATTGATATTAAATAAATAAATTGTAGGAATTCAATTTTACAATTCACTTTCAATAATTGTTCGTATTCAAAAATATTTTCAAAATTTGATTCAAACGGCAACCCAGTTTTATAGTACTCTGAAATTTTCTGAATTTCTAATAGTAATTCATTTGGTTGCATTATGCTTGGATGAAGGTTCGTAATTTGCAAAAAGTTACAGAATTTTCTATATCTTGCAATATGTTCAAAATAAAATTGTAAAGCATAATTAATTGATCAAATATTATTTTAGCATAATGGAATTCTTCAACAAACATTTTGTTCATAATATCAGATAATTGTATTATTTTGTTTTTTGAATGAATTCATTATGACGTATATCTTGTAAAGTACTATTAAAACTCTTTATTATTTGATTATCATAACTGAATATGATAATTTCAATTGATTTTCTAGTTTATGTTCATTTTTCTGTGAATCGGATAGTATTTTATTATATCTTTTGCCGTCTTCAGCATCTAAATTCCCTGAAATGAATTTAAAAACCGTTCCCAATCCATCTACCAAACCTCGTTTATTTTTCTTTGCTAAGGCGGTTGAATGGAAACCAATATTTACTATTTTATTGTCAATACTATTTTTTACAAATTTTATAATCTTTTCGTAATTCTGTGACTCATTAACATAATGTGAATTGTTTGAAATTATAATTTTTAAATCTATATACAGTCTATTCGAATCACTGTATTGTTGGAAAAGCGTTTCTAGATTAAAATAATGAACAAAAGTGTGAGTTGTTTTTTCGAGTCTTGCCGGGCCCAATTTAATAGGAAGTATTCCCAAATTTTCTGTTATGTTTCGGATGATTGATCCGTCGCTGACCGTGAGGTACCTGGAAGAATTCTGAATTCATAATTTTTTATTCTTGGATGTTTTATATTAGATAAATGAATTTTCTCTACTGTATTACCACGTGTCGTTTTAAATTTACCTGACTTCAAATTTTTGTCTATTTCTTTGAATATTTCAGATTTAAATTTATTTTTGGTTTTCGCTTGCTTTTGTCTGTTCTTAACATAAATTTTATTCGGGATATCTGATAGCTCCTCCCTAGTTTCATTAGACTTTCGATAACCTTGACTTTATTACGGTCAATTTTACTTTTTATTGACTCGTATAATAGTTTTGTTTTATTTTCATGGTTTTCGATGTAATTATTGATTAACTGTTTATCGATGTCAATATAAAATGCAGATTTTGTGTCAATATGGCCAGAAATTATTTCAGATGGTTTCAATTCTGTGACAGAATGTATGGTATTATTATATGCTAAAAGAGCATAGTTGACTTTAACCTCAATTGATTCTTTATTATAAATTTCTTGATTATTAAGTAATCTAATATGTTCTATAAGTGTGGAATGAAAACGCTATATCATTCCATTAGATTCAGGGTGCTGAGAGCTAATGAAATGAATATCTATTTTGTGAAGGCTCAATAATTCCGTCACAATTGAGTTTTTGAACTCCAATCCATTATCTGATGTAATGCGATCAGGAATGCCATGATGGGTAAAATATCCAATTTAATTGTTGACGATTTCAATTCCTTGACCAGAATTTAATTTGTAAGCTTGAGCATATTTTGAAAATGAATCTATGATAGTGAAAGATTTGGCTTTCTCCAATGTTATGCTATCAATATGCAAAATTTCGAAGGGTTTTAAGGCAGTGAGTGTTACATTGAACTTCAATTTCAATGGCTTTCTGTCATATTTTATCAATTGGCATATTTCACACGAATTTATGAAAGTTTGTACAGATTTACACTGGTTTGGCCAATGTTAATTCCTTTTAATGCGTATTTCAGTATCTTCAGTTCCACGATGATTTGTTTTGCTCTCGTGGAAATAACGAATTATTTCAATTTTTTCATCTTCATCCGTTACATCTGTCAGGAATTGTGTACATTTATTCAAATTTATCTCTGAATTTTCTAAATAATTTTGTAGGACTAAACTAAGGGTTTCATACAGTTCACATTTGAAGTAAATGTAATATTTCACTTTAGGTGTGATATATTCTTTAACAAAATGAAACATTTCTTTTTCGCAATTATTGTTTGAAAACTCTACCAAAAATCTTTGTTTCGTATTTTCATGAAGTTTTAATATAATGACCGATTTCGGACTATGTTCTGTTTCTGAAATAACTATTTGTTTTTTTTTCATAGTTTACGGGACATTCTGCTATTGGGATGCCTACTATTGGATTCTCTTTGTTAGAATGAATTGTAATGTTACTTTCACTAGGAGTCTCGTCGTCGTCGTTATTCTGGTCGCCTGTTTCAACGATTAATGATTGATTATCATTCTGTTTCTGTACAGTGTCTTCAAATTCCTTATTAAACTGCTCCATGTATTCCATGAAAGAGTGGGGATTATCCGAGTCATTCACGTTTAGCTCAAATGTTTGTATATCCGGCAATTTAAAGACTGAGATAAGTATTTCAGTATTATTGAAAATATATTGAAACATCAATTTTACTTCTGTTCAATTCATTTTGTTCAATCCACAACTAATTTTCGGCTTACTTAAATTTTTTATATAATTTTTTATACAAAATGATTTCAAACTTAGAAGTGTGTAAAATATATCCTGTTTAGCAGGTTTATCATAATAGCGCTCTTTTTTTATTGAAAAAATGATATATCTGAGTTTAGTTTTCAATTAAACTAGAGAATGAAACTTAGGATTTTGTGCTTCTAATTTCTCTGTATTTTTATATTTCTCTTCAAACTGTTTCGCTACTCCGTCGTTCATATGTAGATCTTTACTAACACAGTGAGCTAGGGAATCGGTTGGTGGAGCGTCGAATGAATTACCTTCTATTTCTAGTATATTATTGTTGGTAACGGTATTCGTCAATTTGTTCGTCAAGTATTGTTGATATTGTGTTAATGGGGATTGTGATTCAGGCTTTTATAATGAGTTTTGAATTATATAATTCATTTCGCAAGGAATGCGTTTCAATGCATCCGCGTTCGTGTTGAGTTTACCTTTTTTATAAATAATCTCATAGTCAAATTCTTCTAATTTTAATCTCCAGCGGATCAATTTTTGACTACACTGCTTCAATGGAAATAACCATTATAATGGTCTGTGATCCGTGTAAATTTTGAATTTACGGCCGAAAATATAAGGTCTAAAGTACTGAGTGGACCAAGCAATTGCCTGATGTTTTTTTTCTATTGTGGAATAGTTAATTTCCGAATCATTTAATGTTCTGCTTGCATAAGCTACTGGAAGGTCGTTGCCTATGTTACCTTGAGAAAGCACAGCTCCGATTGCAACGTTGCTTGCATCGCATGTTAAATTAAATTATTTTGAAAAATCTGGATATTGTAGCAAAGGTTCATTGATTAATAAATTTTTACATGTGTTAAAGCACTGAATGTAGTCGGAATTGTTTATGTCTATAATCGCGTCTTTTTTCAGACATTTAGTTAGTGGTTTGGTTATTTTTGCGAAGTCTCTGATGAATTTTCTATAATAACCCAGAAGACCTAAAAATCCTTTTATTTGTTTAACAGTCTTTGGGATGGGGTAATCTTGAATAGCATGATTTTATCTGGATCAGGACGAATGCCATCTGGAGTCACTATGTGACCGAGATATTCGACTTCCTTTTTCAAAAACTCGGACTTGTCTAACTGAATTTTGAAATTAGATTGTCTAAGTCGATCGAAAACTAGTTTTGAATTATTAATGTGTTCTTGCAGGCTTGTACTAAATATTATGTATGTATGTCCTCTCTGATCATTTCAATCTGGTGGAAGCCAGATGCTAAGTAAAGTGTCGTGAAGTATTGACAGCGTCCTAATTTGTCTAAAAGGTCTGTTATGTTAGGTAAAGGGTATTTGTCACCTATGGTTCCGTCATTTAATTTCCTGTAGTCTATAACAATACGCCATTCTCTCTTACCAAAAGCGTCAAGCTTTTTGGGAACAATCCAAATAGGACTGGACCATGGCGATTTGGATGGACGAATAATATTTTGATTTAACATTTTTTGTATCTGCGAACGGACTTGTTCTTTATGTATTTGTGAATATTCATATGACTTTGTATAAACAGGGACTTCATCAGATGTTTTGATATTACGCTTAATTTGATTTGTAAAAGATAATTTTTTATTTTCAAGATGGAATATATCAGAATATTTCTTTATTAAATTTAATATTTCAAATATCTCCTCTGAATTCATATGATCAGAACGTATTTTGTAATGATAAAAATTATTACTATATGTTTGAATACAATTGAAATTTGGACTAGAAAATGCTACATAATCGTCAATTTTTTCTACATTTATTAATTCAGGAATTTCAATTTCAATCAGTTGGATTTATAACAGTGCATAAACAGTGGAAATCTTCAGCGTCAGGAACACATTCTGGAATAAATGCGTTTTGAAATTTAATATGTGGAACTAATACTGTGCCATTATCAATATCAATTTTAATTTTTAAAATCTGTTCTGATTTAGGATCAATTGTAACTGTAAAACATTCCTCTTTACTATTTGAAATAGTTTTATGGTCTATATTAATTGGATTATCGCAATAATGTATCTTTATTCTTGAATTAGGTGAAATTATTAAATCATTTGAAGTATCAATTAATATCTTCAATTTTTTCAAATTATCCATACCAAGTAACATGTCGAATTGATCGCGAAAGTTAAACAAATGATATTTTGAATTT
Organism: Dromius quadrimaculatus; assembly: GCA_963989225.1. NCBI lineage: Eukaryota > Metazoa > Arthropoda > Insecta > Coleoptera > Carabidae > Dromius > Dromius quadrimaculatus. The sequence goes on along the minus strand of OZ022328.1, from coordinate 31,790,133 downwards.
AGATTACTTTCATTGTCTTGCTTGAATATTTTTGAAATAGGAACTTTTGTACTATACAACTCTGTGGACGTGCCATGAGCTGTTGTAATCTGAAACGGATCTCGAGTAATATTATTTCTATAGAATTTGAACGCAATGTTGGTTTCAATGAACGATCTTGTACTGCCGGTACCTATGAGAACTTTGAAATTATCCTCCGGGAATATTACAAATGGGAGTTTACTTTGATTGATTGTTAAATTCATCAACTCAAAATGGGTTGAAAATTTTAGTTCTGTTCCGAGGCGTTTCGTTCTAAAAAATCGTGGTCTTTGGAAATTATTAAATGGTTTTCTGTTCTGATTTCCAAAATTATTTCATTGTGCGTTCGGGTTGAAATTTGATTGTCTATTAAATGGATATTGTTTTTTTGCATGGGTTGCGGCCTACTAAATTGTGGTGGCGTGTATCTTGAAGTTGATTGAGTAAAATTTTGTGTAAATGGTCTTTGAACATATTTTTGTGGTTTATTAGGATTACTGAATGTTTTCTGACTTTTCGGCATATTATTAAATTGAAAATCATTTGTCAGCATACCCAATGCTTTATTTGAATTAGCGGGATTCTTATCTCGCATTAATTGTCCTACCCAGGAGCGCAATTAGTTTGAACAAATGATATTTGTAAATTTAACCCATGCTGTATTTTATTATAAAATTCAAACACGGTATCTCTCTCGTTCTGCTTTAATTCTGTCATTTCGATACAAAGAGTATAACTATCGCGTTTATCCGCGTATGTACTTTTTAAAGCGGTTTTTAAATCATGCCAAGTGTTTATAATACTACCAGATATGTTAACAGCTGCTTCTCCTTTAATTTTTGATCTAATAGTACTCATAAGATATTCATTTATTGACTAATTTTTCGGATATTTCTGTAAACCTTGGAACAATTCGCGTTCGCCGCGAAATTCTGGAATCATGTCCAGATATTCTCTTTTTAATCCATTTGCCATTGTAATATTTCTTGTTATATTTTGTAAAATAGGTTGTCTTAGGGTGATTGGAATTGCTTGGAGAACTTGATTAATTTGATTACGATCTTCGCGATCGGAGTCCGATTCAGAACTTGTACCTGAGTCTGAGTTTGAATGAAAATTACCTCTAAGTGACATAAGTAGTACTCACAGCAAAACTGGCAGCACCAGCTTCATTTGCCCTGAAGATGATGTCGGCTGTCTGTGACTCTGCGTGGATCAGGTTGCGTGTGACTGGTTGGCTGATGTACGTTCAGCAGGCCCCAGGATATGATTTCTTCGTTGAACTTGTTCGTTGCTCTTGAAGTTTTTGTGGTTTACGCGTTTACAAGGCCGAGGTGTTATATACTTTAACACTTTATTTTGTTCCACAAAATGTTCTTTTGCCAAATAAATCACTAGAGTGAACCGAATTATATTCGTTAACTCGTTTTGGCTAATCCTACAACGACTGCACCAGTTAAATGTCGAGACTGAACAAGTCGCTTTTTAAAAAGTTTATTTGTTACTCGCACAATTATGTGTTTACAATAAGAATTCTGAATCTGGACTAACTTAACTATACTACATTTCAAATAAGGAAAACTATACTACGTGACAATCTGTTATAAGCAAAAATGTGGGAATTATAAGAATTGAAATAGCATAATGTTTATGTCAGCACAAAGTGGCACCATAACTTATATATATATATATATATATATATATATATATATATATATATATATATATATATATATATATATATATATATATATATATATATATATATATATATATATATATATATATATATATATATATATATATATATCTGTCGTCTGTTGTGATCTCTTTCTATTGTATAACTGTGATAGGAATATTTTGAAGTTATTGATATCAATTTCAATAAAAGTTACAATAGGAATCGTCGCTCAACCAAACAATTCTAGTTAGAAAATAATAAGTCAACAAGCTCTGTTTGCGTACTACTTCGCTTCTAATTGTAATTAAAACAACAACCTTCTAAATTTGAAATAAATCTAGATATCGTTTATTTCGGTTGATTTACTTTTTGTTAACCTCATTAGAACACAGTTTCAATTCAAGGTTACGATAGCGCTGTTTATACTTTTTGTTCAGAGTAAAGACATGAATGCGCGGAATAGCTACAATCTCTCCCTGTAATCTTATTGACAGCACTTGATCCTCGGGTTACATTAGACGCGTATTAGACCTAAGTTTCGATGTATAATCTCTTGGTTTACCGTTCTTGATGGCAGACATACTTCTTCAATGTATGTGATTGCTCAGCTCTTCTATTTCTTCCAGTTGTTGATGGCGCACTTGATGCCCTTATGACGTCAGGAGATTTTCACTCAATGCCTGTAAAGAAAAGAAATGAATTCTGTAATAGTTTGTCACGTGGAGAAGTGGATTTTCAGCAAGGAAATCGTCAATTTGAAGCAAGATGGAACTTTCATTGGATATTATTGATTGATCCGGACTTACATCCAGCAGGGACAGTTAACCTAATCTCAACACTAATCAATGACAATAATCACAATTGTAATACCTAGACCAAGTTTAAAGCGAATCACCCAAAAGTTCCTCCAAATTACGATTGATGATGACCTGCAAATTGAAATTGAATTCATCTTGATGTTATTTGTTGAAAATTATCAAAATCTATATTGTTCGAGAGTTGAAGAAAGCAATACTACTTTCATTGATTTTGTTCACTGACTTTCATTCTGATAATTTTGCACATTGTTACGAGCCAATTTGGCTTTTGGACTTTTTTTTTGTTGGGTTCAACTCTAAAATATAATTTTGGTTAATTAGGCTCAATTTGGATTACTTTCTATACTTACGTTTGGTTGAAGATAGTTTCGAATTCATATTCAATAATTTCATTCAAATTTCAAAGCTATAGTTTCGCTTCTTTTCTTTTCCTCAAGCTTAGCTTTTTTTGGTTATATTGAAAGCGTATTCATTGTTTTTTTATCATCAATTGATTCTCAGTTCAAGATTTCTGTTCTAATTTATCGCTGTTGCAATGCGCGCGCTGCAGTCAGTAATGTTTCTGTGAATTAGCTACTTGGGCGTCCTTCAGGTTTTTTTCTTGAGCTAATGAAAAACGAATAACTACCAATTGAGTCAAATCGACCAGATTTGACTTGAATAGTCAGTCTGAAGTTCTCATACGGGACGGACGTTCAATTCCTTTATTCCACCACTACAATTTTGTGCGTTTTCCCAAAGTTTAATTGCGCGTGCAAGCCCAAGTTTGGGAACTTTTTTGAGAAAAACTCTAGCTTTGGCTCAGTATTTTGAGGCTGCTTGGCCATTTGCGTTATTCGGCGGAGCAGCTCACGTGTTGGGGATTAGTTTAAATTGTGAGAGGTTATCCATCTCATCACTACAATCTGCGATCAGAAATCGTCCAAAACCAAGGCACAATACTGTAGGAGTTCTCACTTCTATCCTATCTTTTTTGATCATAAGTCCAATTAGACCTGAAGGCCAGGATCCAGATGCCAGGTAAACAGATCAATTAGATTCTGCAGCGACGTCACCAGCTGAGTGGTTTAGTTTTTGAATCATCTCGATACTCAGACTCTTGTTTGTTGGTGCTAATTATGTAATTAGGCACCTCGCAGCCCCACCACGTATTCAGTTATATAATTTTCTTGTATAACTTTCCTGCGGTAGGTGTTCATGGTCACCTCTACTTTGTTTCTCTATGCTTTTTTACTACGTTATAAACGCTACGCCCTACTGTGAACCAGGTCGATCGATCTTGAACAAAAATTTTATTATTTTTTTTTTACTTTTTTTGGAGAAGGTCTATGAGCGTTTCGTTTTGATTGACTTAGTTGAGACTTGAGGGACGCAAGTCGCCAAAATTTTATTTTGTCAGTCAATTTACTTGTGTTACTATATTAATTTTGCAGACTTGAATTTACTTGGCGTCATTTTGATATATATATATATATATATATATATATATATATATATATATATATATATATATATATATATATATATATATATATATATATATTTATATATATATCGATTCAATAATGGCTAATTGTTATTGCTCCTATTCGATAATTTGAGAATATTAGCGATAATTGTGTATCTTATATCAATATTTGCTGAAGTATTATTGGTTTGCTTTTAATCTCCGTGTATACATCCACACAAATTGGAACCTTGATCACCGAGCTTGAAGTGTCTAGCTCATGACGATTCTCTTGACTCTGAAGCATTGTAAATTACGTTCATTAATATATGGTGAATGTCAATAGTTTTTCAACAAGGCAGTTTCGGTACAGACTGCGCCTTGGATTCTAACGAAAAAATATTCCTTGACGTCATAAAGATTATTAAAGATCATGTCCCTCACATCCTAACCAACATTTCATATCACTCCCAGTACATATTATCATGAAAAATTTATACAACCGCTATCATTGTTATTGATCTCAAGTCAATTCAACGAAAAGTAATAAAAATAGGCATAAGTAAGATACAGTCTTGACACTAGGTCAGAATTTATGATATTCCTAACATTGACGTTGGTATTTATTTTCCAAACGTGTGGTAGTTATTACCAAAAAATTGCACCTTCAAATCACTGAGTATGTTAAGAATAGCTTGAATAAATTGATTTATGACATGTTTGTAAAAAAGTAGTTATCTATGAAAGAATTGAGAATGATGTCAATGAATGAAATGTCAATAAGTATATATCAAATTAAAGAAATAAAATGTTATTATAATTCATAGTCCTTCGTTTTATTTAAAATCCGGATCTATAATATTCAACATTTTTGGCGACCGTGAAAAATGAATAAGTTGAGAAAAGAAAGAACTATGGCTCGCATTTTATTTACAAGGGCGAAAAATGTATTGGAAGAAGCGTTGCAGGTCGTTGATGTTGATCTTGTACAACTCAAAACGGCTTTTAATTATTTCTCCGATAAGGCTACAAAATTATTTGAAATTGACGAACGTGTCAAAGAAATGTGGCTCGATACTGAGAATTTAGATGAGACGGAATTTGAGGCAGACTGTATAACATCAGAAACATATAAGTTCGAGCGGGAACGCTTAAAAGTTATTTACGAAGATACATTTCATAAATTATATCGTCCAAAAAAGAATACTAAGTTGACAATTGACAGCAATGAATCAGATAATGAAGATGGCACTGTGAAATCTAAATATAGAAATAAGTCAGAAGTAAATTCCATAGCAAAGAGGTCAGTTAAACGGCGTTTTAGATTACCCAAAATAGAAAAATTTTATGGTAAAGTTAAGAATTGGATAGGATTTTGGGGTCAGTTCAAAAAAATTTATCAAGATGAAGCTATTGATAATGATGATAAATTCCAGTACTTGTTGCAAGCTATGGTCCCAGGTTCACCTGCACAAGAACTTATTGAAAGCTTTCCACCTTCGGCTGAGAATAATTTAGAAGCTATAAATCAATTGAAGGCTCGTTTTACTCGTGACGAACTTTTGATTGTCATTTACGTAAGAGAGTTACTTCAACTAGTTTTGATGCAGTCGAAAAAAGAAAAGACTATGACTTTAGATCAATTGTACGTTAAACTAAGAACTCAGTTAAGAGCTTTGGAGAGTTTAGGCTTCACAAGTGAAAAGTATGCTGCTATGCTTTATCCATTGGTAGAATCGGCTTTGCCGGAAGATGTGCTTCGGACTTGGGAGAGACTTCACAGAACAACAGGAGATTGTCTCAATAATTTATTAGACTTTTTGAAAAAAGAAGTAGAAAGTGAAGAACGCATCCAAATGGCTCGAGTAGGTTTGAATCAAGAAGAATTTACCCAAGATGTCTACAACGAGAGCCAAAAGGTACCAACGGCAACTTGTCTAGTAGATTTAAAAAGGAAAGACAAACCTAGTTTTTATTGCATTTGGTGTGACAAAAATTCACATTCTAGTCAGGAATGCTACAAGGCAACCAAGATGTCTTATACTGAGCGAAAGAGTATTTTAATGAAGAAAGGAGGCTGCTTTATTTGTTTAAAGACTGGACATATCACCAAAAAATGTAAAGCTTACATAAAATGTTTGCTTTGTGCCAAAAGACATACAGTGCTAATGTGTCCAGATGTAAAAGATAATAATGTAAGCTATATATTCTTGGGATTTCAGTCAATATTTTAATTTTATTTCTTCTCTGCTCTACAGTTTCGGCTGCACCTCAGCCATCCTCAAAAGCGGAATGAATTATTGTTTAAAAAAATTGAAATTATACATATGTTAAAATTGATGAGGTGCAGTCGAAACTGTAGAGCAGAAGAGAAATAAAATTAAAATATTGACTGAAATCCCAAGAATATATAGCTTACATTATTTACATATCCAGTCAGCGTCAACCATTTTATCCAGTAAAAGATAATCTACAAACCTATTGAAACTCCTTCAGCACCGTTGCCTAAAGATAGAATCAAAGTGGCATCCGCCTTTGAAATTGCAGGTGTCGATTTGGCGGGACCTTTATTTTTAAAATCTGGACAAAAGGCTTGGATTATTTTATTCACATGTGCGATTTACCGTGCAGTCCATTTAGAATTGACAAAATCCTTATCCACTGAAGCGTTCATTATGTCCCTCAGAAGATTTGTAGCTAGACGTGGTAGAATAAATACTATCTACTCAGATAACGGCACAAATTTTCATGGTGCTTCTAACTTAATGAAAAATTTGGATTGACATGAAATTATTTCATACTCCAATATTAAGAGAATAAATTGGAAATTTAATCCTCCTGCTGCACCATGGTGGGGCGGATGGTGGGAGAGGGTAATTCGTATTATCAAAGATCTATTGAAGAGAACTTTAGGCAAATCTTCAGTAAATTATGAAGAATTAATAACAATTTTACACGACTGCGAGGCAGTTATTAACTCACGACCATTGACCTATATTTCAGATGATACTGAGAAATTGAAACCATTGACACCGGCGCATTTCATCCAGCCTATAGTCAGTTCTGAAGCATCTGATTTAGATATTATTGATGCAAACAGTCTAAACAAGAGATTGAAATATATACAAAAAATGCGAAGCTTACATAAAATGTTTGCTTTGTGCCAAAAGACATACAGTGCTAATGTGTCCAGATGTAAAAGATAATCTACAAAAGACAAATAACGAAGCACAGAAGTCACAAATACTTTTGTCACAAAATATAAGGGGTACTACCCTGCTTCAAACATTAATGGTTAAGATAGAGCATGGAGGTGAATCAATTATTGTTCGAGCTTTTATAGACAGTGGGGCACAGAAATCATACATTCGACATGATATTATACAATATCTGAATATAAAGCCGTGCCACATTGAAACGATGGGTCACAGTCTTTTTGGTGGTATAGAAACAAGTAAAGAAGAATACAAAGCCTATGATCTGAAAATTAAAAGTCTGGATAATAAATTCAAATTTGAAATGTGTGCTCTAGATAAGGAGAAGATTTGCAGTTATATTCCTCAAATTAATACTGAAGATAGTATAGCAAAGATTTTGAAGAAGCATAATGTAACTTTGAGTGATATTGGTGATACAGCACCTGAAATTGGACTTTTAATAGGAATAGATTACTCTGGTTCTCTCTATTAACAGGAGACATAATTCAAGTGAACGACAATTTAGTCGCGCTGAAAACCAAATTAGGATGGACGATTCAGGGCCCAAAAATATCAAATTCGCATTGCTCTGTAACAGCATTAGTCTGCCATTCTAATATAAATTTATCCCAATTGTGGGAGCTAGAAGCTATTGGAATCCAAGATCCAGCTGAGAAGAAAAGTAAAGAAACCACGGAAATTGACGTGATCAATATGTTTTAGAATACTGTAAGAATGAAACAAGACGGAAGATACGAAGTTTGTTTACCGTGGAAAGATCACGCCGACTTGAAAACCAGTTTTGAATTAGCAAAAAAGCGTCTCACAAGAACGACTCAGAGGCTGATATATCTGAAAGAATATGAAAACTATCATCGAGTATTTCAAGAATGGTTGGCTATGGGCCTAATTGAAATTGCAGGAGATCAAATCACTAGTCATTATTTACCGCATCATGCGGTAATCAAAAATTCAAACAAAACTACAAGAATAAGACCGGTATTTGATGCTTCGGCGCGAGATGAAAATGGAAATTCTTTGAATTGCTGTTTGTACAAAGGAATCAATTTTTTAGAATTGATTCCAAAATTATTGATGAAATTTCGAAAGCATTCAATTGGAGTGACGTCTGATATAAAAAAGGCTTTTCTACAAATTTCGCTAATAGAAGAAGATAGAAATTACTTAAGATTTTTATGGTGGAAGAATAAAGAAAGAAGTGAAATAATAACTTTCAGACATTGTCGAGTTGTTTTTGGTTTGACTTCAAGTCCATTTCTGCTGTCTGCTTGTATTTTGCACCATTTAAAAAAATTTTCGAAAGAATATGATAATACAAGTAAAATATTGAAAGATTCTTTCTACGTGGATAATTGTGTGACAAGTTTGGACACAGAACAAGAAGTGAATCAATTTATAGAAGAGTCAAAAGAATTAATGTCCAAAGTAAAATTTGATTTGAGAGGATGGGTTACAGCGCCAAAGATTAATAGAGAAATGACTGAAAAAGAAGAAAGAGTTTCTGTGTTAGGAGTAACTTGGGATACTAAGAAAGACGAATTATATTGTAATATTAGTAGTCTGAACAATATCTTGGAAAAGGTTACGAAAAGACAGCTTCTGTCAATAGCACAAAAGATTTTTGACCCTATTGGCGTTATTTGTCCAGTAACGTTGATACCAAAGTTGGTAATACAAAAAACTTGGAATTTGCAATACAAATGGGACGACCCGTTACCAGAAGATATTTGTAGAGAATTTTTTGTTTGGTATAAAGACATTCATTTGATAAACAAATGTTGTATTCCGAGAAGAATGAGCAAGCATCCATTCAATAACTGTCATAAGAGTTTGCATGTATTCAGTGATGCAAGTATGTTATCTTTTGTTCCTTGTATATTTCTACGAACCTAAGTAAATGAGAATGAAGTGTCGGTACAACTTGTACAAGCAAAATCAAGAGTTGCTCCCATACATAGGATAACAATTCCCCGATTGGAGTTACTAGGGGCATTAATTGGATCTCGGCTATGCAAACAAGTAAAAGAAGCTTTACAATTATCAGACTGCAATATCTATTATTGGACAGATTCGAACGTTGTTCTTGCTTGGATTACTGGCGAGGGTGACTGGAATATCTTTGTGAAAAATAGAAGTGCAGAAATACGTCGCAATAGTAATCCTAATGATTGGCGTCACATTGATGGACCTTCGAATCCAGCAGATTTACCTTCTCGTGGTTGCAACGATAGAATACTGTTAGAAAGTAGGTGGTGGGAAGGACCTAGTTGGTTGAAAGAAAAAGAAACAAATTGGCCAGTTTCTGAAGGATACATAGATCACAATGAAGTTAATCGAGAAGCAAAGAAAACTAACAACAAGATCACGAACAACATAGGCTTGATTATATCTGAGTCTAAATTTTCGTCGAAATTGTCTTATTTCTCAAAGTATACAATGATTGTTAGAGAGGTAGCTTGAATAAATTGATTTATGACATGTTTGTAAAAAAGTAGTTATCCATGAAAAAATTGTGATTGATGTCAATGAATGAAATGTCAATAAGAATATATCAAATTAAAGAAATAAAATGTTATTATAATTCATAGTCCTTCGTTTCATATAAAATTCGGATCTATAATATTCAACAGAGTAGAATCGCTCCCAGAATATTCCAGTATGCTCGTTGACTAGTTTATGACACTTTAAGACCACATAAAATCTTCCATTTTACTCGATCGATTTCTCTTCTAGTTAAGGAGCTAATGTATAAGTCATCGAATATATTAATCTCTAATAACAGTTCGGGCACTTATGGTGCTTGAATGTTCTTGGTTATGTTTAAACTTGAAGTTATGCAAATCAACTTAATATCGCCCATATTGCTGCGTATCATAGCAGACTTCACGAATACATTTAGGTAGTCATTCTGAGACTTGCATTACCTCTTATCTTATAAAGGAACCACATTCGATAATTGACTATCAAATACAATTGATTGCACATTTCAGGTGTCACGTTGATTTATAACCCGCTAATAGAGGCAATAATCGTGTATCCAACGTCAATCCGTCCTTTTCTTGCTAGAATTGTACTGATCAACCATCAATGTTTAAACGTAGGGGGCACACATATTTATGCATTTCTATATATCTTCAGTCGCTCACATAAACCTTCCAAGCGAGCAATTTATTATTCGAAAGCATCCTTTATTCCACACCTGTGAAATTTCTTTCCTTTTGATACTTTTCGAAGGATTCAACGGAAAAAAGTCAGTCGAGCGTAGCGTTTGTCAATCACTTTATATTTTTTTCAGTGGAAATCTGGAATCAAAAGTATACGTCACGTTTTGTATGTAACATGTTTTTGGAATTCAATTCACGATATACTGGAATATAATTCTCTCAGAATCGTTACCAACAGATTATATTTTGGCACTTTTGCTTTTGTCGAACTTGGCATTTCTTATAGGACACTTAGCACGCGACTATAAAAATATTACTGGATGAACAACTGCTATATGCGGTTCGATTTTTACTTACTTGTACTAAGTACAAGAGAGTATTGTGAAACCGACAAAATTCACCCATCGAGATTTTGATGGAAATATTTGTTTTGAGCATCCCTGAATCCATTTTGACTACTTTTGGCCTAATGTCGGTACGTATATTCGTATGTATGTATGTATGTGCGTAACTAGCGAATCTTAAAATTCATCGAACGTATAATGCTGAAATTTTGTATAAAAGACTGGTATAGGATCTAGGATTTTGATGTGCATCTCGCTATATGGTTGCAATCGTCTGTACTGGAAATGCACTTTATCTGATACTTTTTTTGAATTCTCCGCATAAATCCAAAATGATTAGCCGTAGGAACTGGAATTCAGTATTTGAAATTGCTGTAGCATCCAAATAATCATCTCCTATTTTCGTCCCAATCGACTAATCCAGAGGTGCACTTCATATTACAGACTTCTCGAATTTTTCTTATAAATTTGAAATAATCAATCGCAGAATTTTGAGATTTTGTATTAAGCACTTTCATAGCATCTAGTTGTATACCTTGCATTATGATTGTCATCAAATTTCAGATCCAATGACCATGCTACAATAAATTAAACTGATTGCGGAACAGAAATAATTATAACTGTCCAAGTCTTTGAGACATGAATTTTAAATTAATATTTTTTGCTTGCAAATCTGAAATTGCGATATCGTGGCAATACCAGTTTAAGATACAGCTTCGATTCAATAATTCAAATTGGTCGTATTCATAAAACAGTTTTATTTTCATCTATAGAGCTCTAACAGAAGTTTCAGAACTAAGAAAATTACATTCTTGATACGTCGGAACGAATGATGAATATTCAAACATCTACTTTCAGGAAGCTTGATATCCTGGATAATGAATTTTGAGAAATAAACTCAATCTTGTCGGACCAGTTCATAACATACGAATCTAAAGGTCCTCAGTTTGATTCCCAACCGGTATATATGATTTATCGAAAGACTGTCACCAAGTCCAACACTTGGCTCACTATCTATGCGAGAGCATTGGGAAATGAGGTACTGATTGAAATAAAGACAGGTTCTGAGTATTTAAAGTGGCCATAACTTCCAAGGATAGAATATACTCTATACTATCAAAATTGAAATAGTATCTGGTTTCTGAGTCCGACGTAAATCGATGATGAAGTTTGTCATGGTAATGATCAGATGCATATGTCGATTATTATTTCACTGTCCATATACAGATGGAAAAAAAAGCGCACAAGGTATCTCGACTTGTTGACTTCTCAAGTAGTCAATTGTGTGCTGATAGAAAAATTACTATCATCAATTTGGAATAACTTGGTAGATATAGATGAAATTGAAGATTGTCTTTATTATTGTCGATAAGACAATTGCAATTATTTTTGTTCTCACTGACGTGAATTATATTCCATAATTTCACGCAATGGTGTAATCTTTAAGTCCAGCTCATGATTATTTGAAGTACTACTTGATATGAATTGATTCAGATCAAGGTGATGAAGATATTCCAAGCGATTATCAATCTGATGGATTGGTGTTACAAATCCAATATATATATATATTTAAAAATGATAGAAATGTTTTAGGATGTTTTTACTGTATTCAGGAGATGATTGAAAATTCGATGCTCCGCGAACATCAGAATTGAAGTTGAATAATGCGAGAGTTGGAGAATTACGTTCACATTTCAGGTATGCTGTTCATTGTTAACATCGTTATTTTTGATCCATTAGAATAAAATTGAGAATAAACAAACAACATTTAGATAGGAAAAAAAAGAAATTTGGCATGTGTTCTAAGCGCTGACGTTGTTAATGTGAACGAAATTCCACTCCAATTTTCTTTATTGAATCTTTTTATTGCTTTCATTTTCTCTGAATCACAAAGCATTCTTGCCTTATTGCCATTTGCTTGAAGGAAGAAGATTGTTTCTCAACAGAGGCATTGGACTGTGGCGTTGTCAAATTTAGAGTCATCTTTGGTGTGACGATTGTGTTGCTGATGAATATCAAGAAGTTAGTTTCTCTTATTCTAGATCCTATCATCATATCCCAAGCAGAATATGGGGAGTTTGTATGATTATTGAATATATTCAAGCGATTTGTGCTTCAAGATCAGAAAATATATGGAAATGCGTAGAAACTAGTTGTAAAATTAAACTCAAAATTTCACACCGAAATGAAAAAAAAAAAGTATTTTGTTGAGTAATTTGTAATAGATTATCAAAAGAGACTGGAGAAAAGCGTGAGGAATGGTTATGAAACCTTATATAGATGAGTTTATTGATACGCAAATTTAAGGTTGTTAAGAAAAGGAGTGAGGTCAAGCTGTGGTGGGAACCCTGTTCTATACTGAATACATAGGATAAAGCATTTATTGCCCGTTTCAAATGAACAAAATTTCAATGATCAAAACTGATGAAAATGTTTGTTTCCGGTTGAAAATACATGATTTTAAATAATTTGGTTCCTTATTCTATTCTTTTAAAGAGCTTCCTTCCGTTGAAATATTCTTTTTTCATATCTTAACAAAGCTACAATATGATATGTATAGTGCGCAACGCTGTAGACTTTCGGAAGTATTTTTGCCCTGTTTTTGACATTTGACGTTCAGTAAAGGTACTGCGTTTCATAGCCAAATAAACTTATTGATGATAAATCTTCATCAAGAGAATAATATCGATGGAAGAATAAATAGGTTACTCAATCAGTGTACCGTCAAGTCAGGGACGTGATAAAGAATCTTGCTTATTCTAATCACACACGCTCTTATTATTTCATCTCATGCAACGACGTTGCCAAGCGAATGATAACTTGTTAAATTTTAGTAGCTCTTGTACAATTTTTTTGAATAATAACTCAATTTTCTCTGAAACTATGAACAAAACTTTTTTGGAACTTAGTACACATGTTCATAAGACTTTCGTAGATATTTTGACGATTTTTTGTAATGTTGTCATTTCGGTTAGTCGAGATAATGACGTATAAATCAAGTGAAACACGTCGCGTGGATTAACACAATGTAAGAACATGTCACCGAACAGCAACTTTGACATTTTTTATCTCGATAACTAGAAACAAGATTGAGTTCAAACTTCGCCAGAGTATTCTTCATTAAACAAATAATATACTGTCGAAATTTGAATGGATTCTCTTATACTTTGATTCCCTTCTCAACAACCCTAAATGACTTCATCACTTACCCACTGAGGATTAACACTATCATTGAAGTATTTTTGGAATCCCAGAGAGTTCAAATTTGAGAAGCAGACTGGATTTTGTCCATACATAACAACACCCAACTATTTTTAGGCTCTCAAAATGCACAGGAAATTTTTATAGGTACGAAAAGAGGATCTTCAGAGAAAAATTTCATGTTTTGACGAGAACCAGTGTACGAGCAATCTACAGAAAAAATAGGGACCCTACCAAAAGCAATGCTTGTAGGAAAATAGTTTGGTCCCGTGATTGTGTAGCAGTAAAGTATTATTGGATGTGATAAAACCAATACAACACATTCCCGTTATTCATAGAGTGTTCATAGGTTGAATTTGATAATATGAGTAGTTCAGGTCATCTATCTAGATAGAGGATCATAAACCTTCATTTAACTCGACAAATGGAATATGGGATACTTATGTGAATGCCTCCAGTCTGCAATAGATTGGCTGTTCCATCCCATCAGACTAACTGCTTTACACTCTATGATTGCCATGTTTTCGACTATGCCATTTGATGCTAACGACAGTTGATCAAATTTAGATCTCAATCCCAAATTATGCTAGAAAATGTGTCTGGAAGGCAATGTCCTCGCATTGGTCAGCTCGTATTTTTGGGACTACCGGTGTTATACAATAAAATATACAGGCGTATTCTAGAGCAATTATGAAATCAGTTGCAGCCTTACATAACATTCATTATATATACGAAGACACGAGCATCTTTCCAACCCTTGTTTATATACGCATCATTGATCACATCTAAGATATCGTGTAATATTCACTGAAATGAGACGGATGAATGTATATTACCTTGTCACATAGTTCCACAAGATCTCATTCATCTAATATGAAATAAGCTTAGTTCATTCTGTTCACTAAGATATATATTGGTTCCCAATTATATCAATAGGGTATATCCATAAATCTAATTTAGATTTCTAATTTACTGTTTACATCGTTATAACATGGTAAAAAATATGAATTATGTTCAAAAGTGCAGTAATCAAGTTTAAAAAAATATTTAAAATTGAGAATAATTTTGAGTTGTTTGAACGCCGCCATTTTCGCCCGGTCTATTGATTACGTCAAATACTATGATTAGTGACATTACAGTTCATTGTTTACTACAGGTGTTTCCGTTCTCAATTTATTTCAGTATCAAAAAGCTTCAAAAGTCAGTTTATAAGTATTGCATTGTGTCTGAATGCAAAATACTATCCGAAATGTACCTGATAATTTTTTTTTCTAATCCAGACAAGTTTTAAAATACTCAAGAAATGATGTAAGGTTATCAGAGGAGGTGAAGTATCATAATAAACTTCAAAGATTATCAATAACTATATATGTGATTAGTTTTTATTTAGCTATAAAATTCAGTTTTGCAATAAATAAGAATTATAGGTCATGTTTACTGCTCATCATATTTTGGATTGTATTTATCGGAATAGCGTACATAATGTGCTATTAATGAGTAATTACTTTGCAGTGTTCATTCTTTCTACTTCTGCGGACGTAAAATTTGAATTCGAAAGAGAATAAGACGACATCATGAATGGACCTATTCTTGGCAGATTATCCTATTGTGCTTTTACAAAACCACTCTGTCTTAAATGGTTTATAATCTCACTAGGATGCCAAAATTACACTTAAACAACAAATGAATCTACAACACACACGTTATTACTATGTTCTCTAATCAAAAGCCTGCAATGCCATACAAATGTGAGCAGTGCGCACTTGTTGACATAGTATTTGACGTCACGTTTTGCTTCAATCAATGGTGTTGCGTTTTGGAACTTTGAATTTCCCTTGCTTGGTTTGCAGTTTCATCTATTAATTTTAAGGAATTGAAAATATATTGATTACCCAAATGATGGTTTAGTTCGAACGTCCGGCCGATAAAAATATTCGAACCAAATTAAAATTTCATCTATATTACCTATTAAGGAGTAACAAGGACTTCAAAATTCCGCTGAAACTTATTATACGAAAGACAACAAAACTTCAAGAAGTTTTCTTTCGACAACACATAAACTTATTGCATCTGTTATGACAGATTTCCCTCGTATATTTCAGATCCTGGATTTAGTTGTTGTAGTTGTAGATGTAGCATCCTTTCCATTCCGAATAAATATAGGTAATGATGAAATTAGAAGTCTATCATGAAGAAATTCAATTCAAGCAGGGCTCTTTTTCCTAGAACTACGCACCTGAAATCTTCAGTAGTTATTGTTTTTAGACCACCAGTGAACTTCAAATCAAATTTTGTTGACTTCTGACTAAATCATAGATACTTCAAATGGGGAAAATCTGAACTGATGGTACTGTAGTCCATAGTTTTCCTTCCAGAAACTTTATTTTGTAGAACTGCATTTGCATTATCGTCCGTATTTATAACAAATCCTATTTATTCCAAGCTATTTCTACACACTGGAAATGATAATGTACATAAAGATTTTTGTGAAAATCGAAAGTACATTGCGTTCTAATTTTGTTGTTTGCAGACGCGACAAAGAGTTTGTCTATCTCTTCGAAACAGATAGTAAAACAACCGTTTATAATGAGTGATTTGAGAGCAGCATGTCAGTGAATTTGAGATAAGAACCCTACTTTCAAGCCGGTTAACTCTAAGTACCATCATCTCAGTCATTTAATAAAATCAAGCGATTTAACTATTATGAATAAGTGGTGAATGCAATGCAGAATTGACTGCTTTGTAAGTAGGGAAGAACTTTTCTGATACGTTTCAGAAATTACAGGAGCAATTGAACATTCCAGTCATGGAAATGTTCTTAATACAATATCTGATTTAGAACTGCATCAACCGAAGCTGGAATTTAGCCAATTTTCTGAAGAGTTTTAATGTGAGCCTCATGTGCTACGAGTGATATCAAATTTTTATTCAAGGAATTACGACGCATAGAGCATTCCGATGACACCCCTTGGTCTTACAAGGTGGAGCATACAGTGACAGTGTTTATGGCTGTCATTTTATGGAGCACAACAGAATACAGCAATCTCGCGTTTTCGTATAACACAGCAGTTTGAATTGTTAGTTCATGGTGGATGTGAGTACTCAGGTCCGGAGAATTACTTTGTTTGAATTCAAGATTGTAGTTCGACATGAGTTCACACTGAATAGAAAACAGTTTCATGTTCAACAGACAAATACTCGTATAGTCGCGTACAACTTTGATCTTTTTTTTGACAATGTCTCTATCTGCCAATATAAGATATAAACATGTAACATGCGCGATGTGTGAAAATGCTGTAATTTACCCGAACGGAAATAAACTTCGTTCTATATGAGATAACAAGGAATTTTACAAGTACTCTAATTTCGTGAGTCCAGGACTTTCTCAACAACCTCTTGCAAAGCAGCTACGTGTTTCTAGTCTGTTCAAAAATTACTTTATTTGAATTCAAGATTGTAGTTCGACATGAGTTCACACTGAATAGAAAACAGTTTCATGTTCAACAGACAAATACTCGTATAGTCGCGTACAACTTCGATCTTTTTTTGACAATGTCTCTATCTGACAATATAAGATATGAACATGTAACATGCGCGATGTGTGAAAATGCTGTAATTTACCCGAACGGAAATAAACTTCGTTCTATATGAGATAACAAGGAATTTTACAAGTACTCTAATTTCGTGAATCCAGGACTTTCTCAACAACCTCTTGCAAAGCAGCTACGTGTTTCTAGTCTGTTCAAAAATTACTTTATTTGAATTCAAGATTGTAGTTCGACATGAGTTCACACTGAATAGAAAACAGTTTCATGTTCAACAGACAAATACTCGTATAGTCGCGTACAACTTTGATCTTTTTTTGACAATGTCTCTATCTGCCAATATAAGATATGAACATGTAACATGCGCGATGTGTGAAAATGCTGTAATTCACCCGAACGGAAATAAACTTCGTTCTATATGAGATAACGAGGAATTTCACAAGTACTCCAATTTCGTGAATCCAGGACCTTCTCAACAACCTCTTGCAGAGCAGCTACGTGTTTCTGGTCTATTTCTTTACTCTGTTTCCCTTCTCACTTTGTTTGCATTAGACATTAGTCTCCTAATAAGACTCCGTGCTATTAACCCTTATCAGCACGCGTGTATTAGTAAACGTGTCGACCAAAGACTGCGACAATTGTCAGCGATTCAATGCTGATGTCTTTTGTTCCACCGCTCACCAGCTACCGACAGAAGACCCACGAGGTTGACGGCTCTCTCTTGAACTTAAAAGGCATTTCCGCTGTTTGTCGTTGATTGTAGATTGTTTGCTACTGATTTGAATTGAAAATAATGGGTACGGCATTGTTTGAGTTTTTGGTATCTTCTGATTTGAATTTTACTGATGTGGTATTTTGATATTGGTTGGTTTTCCTGCTTGCTGAGATTTTGAAGAGCCGACAGACTCTCAGAGGCTTGACGTTTCAATAGATTTAGGGTTTGATCCCTTCAAAAATAAAAATTGATGAAGGATTCTAAATTGAAAGATTTTGTTTGGAAAGTAACAGATCTGTATCCAATTAACAAATATAATCAGTCGAATGTACTCTGTTCGAAAAGCAATATGCAGGTGGACACGGTGAGCTAAGATATAGATTCATTGACAAAACACTTATATCACTTCAGCTTAAATGTTCAATCTCATGAATATGTAAATAAGGCATGGTTTCATGTACAACTCTGGAAGTCTATCTACGACTGTCCAGAGTTAAAAACTATTTATTCCAATTGACAGCTGAAATCATATTAAACATTCATATCCAGTCATAGGCGGATAGTGAAATTTGTAGAAATATTTTGATTTTCAACTTGATATTTATCAAATTTTTATTGAAACTGCTGAGCATAATGGGAAAGTGAATGATACTCAACAGAACTGCACCAAAATAAAACAAATTTATTGGATAATACATTTTTACAGAACTAAAATTAGTTCATTCAAGAGCTTCTAAAAATATTTTAATTCTGCTCTACTTCACGAAATGTTCCATATGAGTAGGATTAGTGCTTAGTGAATAATGAAGGATGGAACGCGAAGTTATTCAGGTACCATTGTCAGGAACTTTAAAACAAAACTAAAAACATATTCTTGTATTTCTATCGTAATGCACAATGAATAAAATCTAGACAGACAAATTTCTCGGTTAAAATGTAGTACAGTGTACAATGGTCTCTTCAATCATCCATAATTTACTGATTCGAGAGGAAGAGCTTCTACCTCAGTGAGTTATGTATTTAGATAGCAAAGTTTACATCAGAAAAGCTACTATTTGCAATGAATTTTGTCAAATCGAAATCTAATTGAGAACCAACATTAGGTTCTGGATGATGTTTATATTAAGGAATGAGCTTTAGAAAAATATTCATTTCCCAAAAATTGGAAGGAGGACGCTTGATGAGCTCGACTAATTGACAACTGAAAAAAATGTGTTTCAAGTGCGCCCAAGGAAGTTTCTCCTCCAAAATAATTTATTATTCCAATGCAGTACTTCTCCGAATTATTTATGATTGTCGACATTACTTTTAATTGTGAGGGATACTTACTGAAAGAGCTTCAAATCTCCAAGCAACAATCTAAACTGTCCTTTGTACAGTGAATTTTCAGTCAACATCTCCAATATCATCCAAATTTTTATAAGTTGAAGAATCAATATGATTATTGAGAGCCTCATCTATATCAATCATGATTCGGTTGAATCCCAATAGAATTATGCCTAATACAAAATTCCCTCTTGATTGGTTTGATAATGCAGTTATAAACATCGAAGATTTGAATATACAGACAGATATTTTCTTTCGAAAAAGACTCTTAATCGTTCAAGGGAATTACAAATGTATCTGCCGTTTCAAACATTACGTAAATGATGAGTTTTGACACGGTATCAGCCAGAGCAAATTCAATAAAAGTGAATATACGAATTGTGAATTATTGCCTACAGTTATATAACGGGACTTATATTGTTTGCAATTAAGGGTTAATTACCTCATGTTTCTGAAATAATTATGATTTAGATGACATTGCTAATAGCGCTATTATTTCTAAAGTGTCGTCTGCTGATTTCACACTACTTTACAACCGGATATTAAATTATATGAAACACCTACGTAAAGCTGAATTATATTTAGTTTGTTGCAAAGCACTTTCCTAATTGAAGATGTTACTGTATATAAAGTCCTAATCTTGTAAATTGTTCTAAAAGAACGTAATAATGGATTGTTTATGTACTTCAATTAGTCGCACAGTTAATGCAAGATATATTCTACATTTGTTATTAGACTAAATGTGCCACATTTTACACTTATTTTAGTTAGAAAAGTTTGGCGCTATCCTGGGCAGATTTATATGTGCGAAATACTAGGATTCCCATGCAAATTTATAGAGGAAATTTCTTGACATCACTTCAGAGACTTCAGCTATGTACCATCTAGCGAATAATTTCACACATGATTTAATGTCGTCATCGTTAGAGACTTCTTGGACGTCACGACAGTCCTGAGAGGGCCAAGGCCTCAAGTACATGCGTACTCGTTCCATTACCGATTCGACGCTTCAATCTGTTTGACGATCTCAAATCAACAACGATTGAGCGGTATCAGAGAAATTTCTTATACTACCAGGACTACTTTTAAGACATACAGGTGGTAAACTGATTGTGTCCGAGTATAGTATGATTTTAGTGCTTGATCTTGTAGCACTCTTTTGGTGAATCATACATACCGGCCGGATATCGAGCTAGGGACCCTTTCAATCGTACATCACAGACGTGCAGTGAACAGCGCGCTAACGCACTGAGCCACTGGCTCGGTATCGATAGAGACACTCTTCCAAAAATATGACAGAGTTAGGTCAGTCCCTTCAATTTGATGCCAATCTGTATGTCATCAAAATAATAATGGGAAATAATAGTAGGAGATTCAATCAGTATCAAGTTAATTCGGTTTCCGAGTGAACCTAAATTTGTTTCCCGTATCATCTGCACAATATCTAAATCCCCATGAATGTTACCAATAACGAGATGTGTCGATTGGACGTAAGAATTTGTAGTCTTCTGAAAGACTTCATGAGTATCCTTCTTAATTTCAGATATATTTTGACGAATATTTTATTTCAGGTTATTCAGGATAAGTAATTCTACGGTAAATGAGGATTTTATGATAAGGAATGAGTTTTATTTCAAAAAAAGGGCCCAGCAAACATGCAGCCATCTGCTGTCGGTAAAATAACTTTCAAACTGAACGAATTGGGTTATAGTCTTGAATATTGGAATAAATGTGAATCTTAATTGCTCGCACTTACATATTTGGATGGTTTGGACGTTTGTTTTTTATTCTCTGGAACCCAAAGTCTAAACATGAGACATTCTTCCATATCTGAATTGAATCTTGACTATAGGATGAGATGGGCATTGTATTCTACTAAAGTAGAAATAAATATTTTTGAGGTCCTTCTGCACAATGTACGACTGTAGTATGCACGTCACGTTTTCCGAACTCTTCATTAACGACTTATTTTCAACTCTTGTATTTTCTTTGCGTTCATTAGAGCAATTTGAGTTCTGTTTCTCAACTAGAAGAAGATTTTCTTCTTCGTCAAATCATTCTATGTTCTGTGTCTACTGTTTTTAGCGCATTTTTCCGAAAAAAGCGCTATTATATTCACTTTGGCTGTCTGGCTGGCTGGCTGGCTGGCGTGACGCTGAGATCTCAGCAACTATACTATTTACAGACTTGAAACTGGTACTAAATAAAAGCTGCTGTTTCGTAGGCTTGCACAAATTGCTTTAATTCAAGCTCAGTGATTGTGGAAAATTGAATTATTCAATTACTTGTTTCAAGTGAAACAATGTCCATAGATATCTATGACATTAGGGATATGGCAACTAAAATTTATTAAAGTAGATAAAAATTTAGTTACAACTTTCGCCGCGGGTGTCACTATTATTATGTACAGTTGGCAAATCTGTCCGGGATTCATTCAATGACTTGTTTGACGCGAATTTGAAGCTTATTAGAATAAATTATTATTATTGGATGAAAATTTGTTCACTTTTGGTGTATTTTTTTTTTTATATAGCTTTGATAAAGATCAAATTATCATTTTAAGCTACAGCACTTGACCTCCTGTCAGTCAATAACTAAACAATGAAGATTAAAAGGTATTTTTGAGTTTGTACATGTATAAATTATGTACCTATTAAATAGTCAACTTGAAACTAGTACTAAATGGAAGCTGCTGTTTCGTAAGTTTGCCCAAACTGCTTGATTTCAAGCTCAGTAATTGTAAGAGATGGTAATTTGCGAGATCTCTGAAGTAACAAGCATTCATGAGCTGTCAAAAATGCGCTTCCATCATCTAGATGATTCTTCCATTTTTTACTTTCAGCGGAAGATCTGGCTTCAATTTGTTTCAAGACAATTGTGCTATCCCTATATTCAAATCAGTGGAAAAATGGAATTGGTTTATACATCAATTTATGATTTCTTTTACAAGGTCTTATACATCAAGGCTCCAAAGTGAAGTAACATTATCAGTTTTGCAGGTTGTAAAGCTGCTGTTTTAGGATGGAAGACATAACGATAGACTCACTGGCCCGTAGTCAGGACGTGGTTTTGAACCCGGTTCTAAGTCTGGATTTTGCAAAACCATGACAACATGTCAAAACAGTGTTATAACTTCATCGATTTGTAAACGTCGTCATGGTTATACATGAGATAGACTCAGACCTGAATTTAAAACCGCGTTCTGACTACGGGCCACTATGTTAATTAGTGCCTAAGTATTTGATTGTATCAGATGATAACCTGGCTAATCATAGTTGATTAAAATATATATTATGTGACTGAGAAGATTTATCGTCTATTCATTATTCTATCGGAGTATCTTAACTGTACGGACAAGCTGCAGAATTGCATGCAAACCTCTATAGAAACTAGTTCGTGTGGGTAAGTTGGCGTCAGTGCTTTTACTGTACTCAGAAAGCTTTAGATCTACACAACCGCATGATATCTATGTGACTGATTGTCCGTTTGCTGTCGGTCTGAACTTATCTGACATGGGTATTCAGTTCACCATTTGTGAGCAGCTAACTAAAATTATTGTCTACGAGAGAATCATGATGAAATCTGCTCTAAAATATGAACTTTCTATCGGAATTTTACATCAAAGATTGAAAATTTATGTATCTAAACCTTTATTTGAATCAATACAATGATACCCATATTTTAGAATTCACAACTTATAATTACTTCCGTATTTCTAAGGTTCGAGTACATGGACGCTTTTCTCATACTTTTATATGAATGATTATCTTTACACACAGTATAACTATCCTATGTCAAATTTCAGTTCTAAGTTGCCTAGGCTTGGAACATTACTTTTTTTTTACATCAGGTGTAGATTCAAAAGTGAAGCAGCTATCTTCAAATTGAGCTCAGATCTGATAATATCTATGCTACAGTGTAAGGTAGTGCTGCAATTATAACCGCGTCTATGTAATTCTAGATATTCCCTCACTGGGTGTTGATTTTGCTACCAAACTTCTCATATGATGAGAAAATTATCTTTTGTCTGATGAATATTCCTTTTGTCTATAGTCCATAGATAATTTCCATGATAATCTTCCAAACATGAATATTCTGATAGTATAATCCAAATAATATCAATAGCAGAGATTTAGTTTCTTGAATATTCGATTGGGTCTCATTATGATTTGACAAATCAACGTTTAAGTTATCACTTTAAAGGACGATGAAGTTCTGTGGAATCGATTTCAAATGATATTGTTGCTGTAGTTATTTGGAGAATATATGATCTACTATAAGTCACTTGATAAGAGAATAATAGAGAAGTCGTAAAAAACAGTTGGTCTCATGAGAAACATTCCCTTTCTGTGATACTAATAGCATTCCAATATCTTGTCAGTATCAGACCATAAACTCTCGTGTATTGTAGTCATTTGCTGGTTAGATATCGTGCCCAAAATTCTTATTTCGTGATAAAAATGTTTATGAAAGCACACAAAAGTTCCAGTGCTTTATATTGTAAACGGCGTACAATCACCAATTTCAAATAGGAGTTTCCAGATTTATCATAGTCACTCTCCTGGTGATTATTTACATGCCTCTCCCATGAAAAATGTAGTATATTTGACCTCATTTATAGTCACCGACCAGCCTCATGACGAGATTCACAGAATGATATAGAATAGTTTCCGACTATAGTTCTTGATTTCCCATTCTCGTGAATGTGCCAATTCTGGCAGAATTAGGTATAAGAATAAATACATCTATGGAAGTTGTGCTGTCCTTTTAAAAGAAAATCGACACAGCAATTCCAATCAGCCGAAGTAACGGAAACGGAGGACAAAGGATGACAGGAATTCGTTAGATATTCTTAATTTGATCAAATTTATCTCTAGAACGTAGCCATTGATCAAATATTTGAACGGAACTGGATACGAGGAAGGAATACTCTCAGTTTGTGTATCTGTATAGTTGAATTCCAGTCTTCAACATTCTCATAGTGAATTTTAATTTTGTATTAGAAGATTTGCTTCAACGGAAAGAAAAATTTGGATAGGTATCATGCAAATGATTGACAATAACTTCAAGAGAGGAAAGTAGTGTGTATCTAAATTATCTATAATAGAGTTCAGCATAATTAGACATTTGTAATAATTATTTGAAGTTCTAATTGTCTCTAGAACCCCAGCGTTTCTTCAAGATTGAATTCATCCGGAGCATATTTTTGTGGAGATAATTACGCCTGGATTGAAAAATTGAATGTGGTACTTATGGAAATGTTCTTTAGATCAAAATTATGCTAGACGGTTGTTGAACTTGATATAAAAGAATCTATTTTTTCATATGGCGCTTTTTCATCTATGATGGTTCCTAGTTTATCGTCAGAAGACTGCAATTTTTAAAAGAAATATTTTAAAAATATGATATTGCAAGCTGTACAAACAAACGGAATTAGTAGGAAGCTAAGAAAGTTTTGTGATAAAACTATAATATCATTCCTCAGTATCTTTATCAAGTTAGCTCAACAAAAAAATCCATCCAGAGCTTAAAAATAATAATTAATGGAAGAGCAATCAATGACGATAAATCCCCGGGAATAGAAGATTCTTTTCGAATTCACTCCAAGTTTTAAACTTCCGCTGAAGCTGCAAAACTGATTAAAGAAAGCAAAGTGTAATAAAGCAGACGATTCAATATGAAAAATAGTACCTAAAGTACAATTTTTTGTGGGAGTGCTCAAGATAAATGTTTTTCTTTCAATTAATGTAATGACCAATCCTGATTAATGGCTCTGCAGGATTGCTGCCATCACTCTTCGCTTGTACTACCATTAGTACACCATTTTATCAAGGCTGTCCGCGAAACTATAAAATTCAGTCAGCCTGAGCTTGTGTTTTTTCACATCATTCGTTATGATTACAACTTGAATTGAGGAACATTTTAGGTTTAACAGGGTTAATGTATAATAACTTAAACCGAGCGTGGGTAATTTTGTTCTGTAAGTTGAAGAAGTGTAAGTGGAAGACTTCATGACGAGAATTATATGTTCATCTCCCGTCTACGACACGGGTCCCCAAACTATGACCTGTGAGCTAACAACAGTCCAGAATGATCATCATATATTTTTATCAAACAAATAATTGATATCTCGTCTATTAGGTTTAATAATATAACATCGAATGTAGCTGAATACCTATTGTCACGACTATATTTAACATTGATTGGGCAGTATATATTACTGAAATGCGATTTGCGAAGCTGCAGAATTGCAGACATTAGAGCACCATTAAACTCCCCGAAGGATTCTTTGCGTACATTAGCCGATTTTTCAGGCGAACAGCTTCGGTAAACGGTGATGTATACGAAGAACAGACCTACAGAGTAGCAGACTAATAAATTACCGTGAAATGTATAGATTTACTGGCAGTGACATCTACCGCTATCCTTCAGAATCCACAACGCCATCAGGAAGCAGAATGAAAGCACAAAAATTACACAAAATTAAAAAGTAACAGGCAAGGATGAGGCAATCAATTAGATATAAAGGTCAAGCTCGTATCTGACGTGATATGTAATTTGTATTACCGAGCGTTACAATTCATCAGTCATGCGTTGAAACCAGGTTAGTTACACGATGAGTTGCCAAGAAAATTGAGGTTGCAAAAATGCCTAACGCCGCATTCAAACTCGTTTTAAAAGATTAAACAAACACATCCATTAGACCATTTGAACTTTGCGTTCTTCCTGAATTTGTAGCATTGAAAATGTTGTCTTTTCAGTAGTTCTTGGTCAGTATATGTGAACCTCAGATTTTATCAACGCAACGTGTATCGTAGGAGCATCCACAAGAAACTCCCATCATGTCTACATAATCATTGATATAGTTTCTGCAACGATATTTATTCTTTTGAATAGAATACTCTTGATGTTTTTCAGCACCTACTCCACTAACATTATTTGTACATGATTTGTTCGAAACCAGTCTCAAAGTGGATCAAATTGAATTATAAACTTTCAAATTGTTACAAATTTGTTAAATGACATAATCTCATTGAACGTGAACAGATAGATAATTATACACTCATCACCAAACATGTACAATTCACGCGAATTGAAAATTAGTCCAACTAAGTAATACTTATTGCATTGTTGAATAAACTTGAACGTGATTATATGTATGCCGCATATGCTGGGCAGATCCAAACTCTACTATTGTATCAGCGTAAAGTTAGCGCTAATGCAACGTAACATATGAAGTTTTTCCGGTGGCTGCAGCTAACTTCAGGGATGTTTGCAGTCTCGTCTTTGTTAGAGCAGCATGTGGTGTCGTGGTTTCATCTATGTTTAACTGACTTGTGTACGCTCTTCTGAATATAGTTTATCATGAAGATAAAGCGGTTATGGAAGTTTTGCGGTACAAGTTGTTTTGTGTCTGTTATTATTTTCTGTAAGAGAGGTTTCATGAAGTTAGTTTGTTCACATTCATGTATGTGCTAATCCTATCTTTTCTTGTTATACACTTCAACTGTCTTAGATTTTCATTTGAGGAGTGGATCGATGCTTGTTCGGAAAATAAATTCAGGAGTCTCTAGGAGGCCATTTCTTCCAATTGTTTGTGCACCATGAAGTGCATGCGTGACAAAAGCTTGAGTAATACTTACACTCGGCATTGTGCAAAGAGAACGATTGTAAATCTTCCTGGAAAGGGCGACTTGAAAAGTTTGGGAACACATTTAGTGGCTTTCTCAATTCAAATAGCCGTTGAGCAAAAACTCGTAAAGAAGAACATGAGACATCATAGCTGTTCACCCCAAGGTTTTCTTTGTTAGCAATAAGAGTTGCCTCCCAAAAGGAATGATGATGCTTTAGAATCTATTTTTGGAGAATGGTCAATCTTTTATCTATAAAAACATGAAATTTTTCGTAACAATAGCGTTCTGAAGATTTCAGATTCCTGGGAATGAAGTAGTGTCAAGAACATTGCATCGACCGTTGAATACAAAACGTGATTTTCATGTCCGTATGTATGTACAAATAACACAACACAGCAAATACACGTGACACATAATTTGCTCTATGAAACTAGCCCTTCCGAATTACCAATCGTATCTTCCAATCAATTAACAGAATGTTGCATTTCTAGCAGATTCTTAAGCTAAAGAAGCTCTAGCTTACCTCAATTCATTCAAATATTGGCTCTGAGTACGATTCGTTCCTTTTCCTGGATATCATGTATCGAAGAACTAGCAATACTCACATAGACATCCCGATAGCCGGATGATCAACGCGGGCGTTATTGCAACCAGCCAAGTGACGCTGTTCTAGAATTGAATGTGTAATAATGCTCTGAAAATAAGTTGTGTGATAAAGTCAATCGATCTTGCCTCGGTGGACTATATTTTCTCGTTTCAGCTAATCAAACAATAATAGATCAGTCTGTAGAGTATCGTCCACTGAAGAATTGTTTGTTTTCCGACGAGAAAATAACGTATTCACGATAATTCGTTTGTGCTGTTGTTCCACACACATCTCGACATTATTTATTTATGTAATTTGACAACGTCTCCTCAAGAAGTAGATGCTGTGGAAAGCGTGGTAAATTATCAAAAAGTAAGACCTCAGAAACTGATTAGGACTTATTAAATCCAAAACTCCAAAAGAGGATTTTTGGAAGAAGGACGATTCCCAATATCAAATCTTATATCAAATTTGAAGACACATCATTGTATTGATCTAATTTAGATCCATTCAATACATGTGTAAACTCAAATAAGTACCATGATGCCAAGAATTTTAGAACAAGGCTTACAGAGTCTCGAATATTGTTGCTCAAATATCATAATGCTCATTTATCTGCTGTAAACAAGAATTTTCCTATGGCAATTTACTTCCATATATCAACAAATATCGAGCATGCAGCACGGAATTACAAGGATGAGTCGACATTGAGATTCTATCAATAATTCAACAAACGGATTGATAACAACTGTTGTGCACAATGGCACCAGAATGCTTGCATGGTCCGACATTCTCATTGTTATCTCAATGAATAAGCTATTGAATGCATGAATCGGATTATGATATCTGTCATCCAGATGACATACTGATCAAGTCATTTAAGGAAGAACATAGCCTGTGTGGCTCAATCGAACTGACTGAAACATTTCTTTCACAACACACTTTACATCAATGAATCAATTGATTATAACTGCTCTCAAATAACTGTTCATTGCTCTCCAGATAACATGGAAGAAGTACTACAAAGAGCATTTTCTTACAATAAATGCATCAAAGTTCAGTAAATTTCTTGAATGTCTCCAAATGAGCTTGTCAATATTTCCTAGTAAGGTTCGTGATCCTCTGTCTAATAGCTCAATTCACACGTGTAATCTCGTATTCACTTACAAACGGCTCGAAGTAGCACTGTTCATTTGGATATAATTCACATCAACGCTAAGGGTGAGTCGGTGGTACTTCGTACAAATGCTGTTTTTTTCTACCCTTCTCCTGCTGCCTCACCTCGCGACCTACATTTGGCCCCATTCAGACCTCTTGCCTCGGGAATTGTATTTTTTTACCATTTTCAGTTACTGCATGTTTGATTATCCTACCTCAGAAGTCATAGAATGAGTAATAAAAGATATTAAAACAGAATAATGTTTAAGAGACCCAAAGAGTAAGTACTTTCCACAAAATCATTGAGAATTTATTACTTGTTTTTCAAAATGCAGTTGTTTGACACATGCTTGGAAGTTTAATAGTGACATATTTATTTCGACGCTATTATAATACATTGTTCCGCCACAGTAGCTTTCTTGTATTCGAATCATTCCTTATTCAGATTTGATCTTATTGCATGCTAATATTGACATATACTTAAAAAGGATGTAATTGCAGCGGACAGACACATTGGTAATTCAAGTAAAAGGTGCAATATAAAAAATATTTGTTCAAATACGAGTAAGAAGCTTACTTCAACACAATGTACTTCCAGTTAAAGAAGGAAGTATGGTTAGTTGAGTTTATTCTTTGAATACTTGACATACGTTCCAATAACTGTGAAATTTCTTTTTCGAGAAATTTTCGCCACTGTTTCTAAGTTCCGGACCCATTGAATCTTATTAGTCTTGCTCCAAGCGCTTTCGAGTTCAAAATCAAGCTGATCTTTTCTTGTCTTCCGCATTTTATCTTCGATGCACTCTCACACGTTCTTACACTACGTCTTCTCATCACATACTTCTGGTAACATATGTTCACTGGTCGGGGTGAATTCATGAGGACTTCATGTCTTTATTGTTCTTACAGTCAGACTGTTACATTCTTTAAATGTATTAATACGAGTACATCTTAAGGTCAGTTCAAAACTGTAATAATATGAACCAAATTTCTTGAATCATTCATGAAATTCCAATTTCAGAATTCTTATGTTTCCACATATATTTGTAATTATATCTCTTTGTTATATATTAACTAATCTATCAAATTTTCTCTGAATTCTTGAATATTATTGAAAAATTCCATCACCCAATCATTGGAATTGATACTTTCCAAAGAAGTTATAGTTCAGAGAGCTCCTAGAGAACGTTAACAAACTAGAACCTATACAGCTGGAATTGAGGTGTGAAATCTGGTATAACAGGTATCAATTCTATACTATCTATCACAAGATCTATCATTTCTATGTGGAGGAAGATGATAAGGGTGGACGGATATGCTAGTATTTTCAGAGTACCTTTAAAAGATGATCTTGGAAATAGCAACGGTGACAATTAATAGAAAAAAAATCTGCATGAACCATTGCGTCGATATCATCTCTCAACCGATTTGCTATTGATCCGGTGCAGAGGTACTCTTTTGGATAGCATTAACTTTATGATTTGATGGCATGAATTTGCAGATTGCGATTCCATCAGCTAGATGTCTCTGATATATATCACCGAACACAAATTCTACAACATCTCTTGAATTTTTTTATTTCAAAGCAGTTAATGCTCACGTCGATGAGTTTACAATTCCAGTAATCTGCTCTGAAAGGTCCCTTAGGTTCCAACTCAATTTATTAGACTTGATCTATGTGACCCTTCTCCGAACGCAGACATACGGTGCAGCTCAATCTAATTTTAGATAAATTTGTTGGCTGATCAAGTTAGATAGGTACATCTCAATTATAATATCGGTTTAATAGCACCGTCTTAATTAGGGGTGGGCAAATATTTTCAAGTGCAGGTCAAAATTCCAATTTCTTTGATTGACAGATTATACTACGATTATTATTTTGGAAGATATAAACTATTGAAGTGTAACAGATTTATTCAATTGTGTTGCATCATTTGCCGTCTCATATAGACAGGGTTGAACAGTCAAAATATTGGAATGATTTCAATATGAAGTGAATTGTATAAGCTTCCTACAAGCGTTTGGCTAATTATTCTACAATTTTAATTTCAGAGGTTACAAGCTTTAAAATTGTGATATTTTCCGTAGCATTCTAGCAAATCTAAAATAATTGGAATCATTCATTTTCTACCTATTAGAGGGTGTGATACACCCAGATTTTAGATAGATAAGTTGAGATCAAACAAGAGGTCAACCAATAAGCATTTTTGATGATTAATGAACATATCAAAATTCAACAGAAATTTCCTCATAAACTTATACGCTGTCGTATAGAAAAACTCATTATTTGGGCTGATTTTTTGTATTGTTGCAACAAATTTGAGCTAAATCAATGATAATTATATGTAGTCATCCGGAAATCATCAAGAAACTGCATTTCAATTCATCAATAATTTGAAAATTGAAGAAAACTCATCCCAAGTGTTCTCTCCTCGGTCCGATTACACTTGCATCATTAGTACAGCATTATTTTCACTATGAACATTGGTATTTCAGTAATAATTTTTTGATGTATTCTCAACTTTTAGACATTATGATTGCTTCAATTAGGCTAGGAGTGCTTCAAAATCATTAATTCAATGAGAAAAGTACATATTTGAGCTCCCTTTCATAAACGAACTCAAAAGTGTTATCAGAATTTGATACTACATTCCATTCGATTTGAGTGCAAAAAATTGTGCATAATATTCTGTAAATAGAATATATGTACAAAGTCTATGGCTAAGAGGTGAAGAGTTTGTTCCGTTCTTGATTTCAATGCTATAAAATAGGAATTATAGAATTTGTCTCTTTCAGTAAAAAGACATTGCGGTCTTGTTTGGTACATCTGAGTTTTCTTTCTTGAGAAAACTCTTCATTCGAACAAAAAATCTGACGTGAACTATATTTATATATACAGGGTGTAACAGAAATAAGTACATCAATTTTAACCAGTGATAGTTCTCGTGAAGCCAAACAATTTTTCGTGCTAACTTTTTCCCGAGTTCTCATCTTTTTTTCGCATTTTTCATCCCCTATAATTTAACGAGTCGTTCAGGTGCATAGTTAGCGAATCCAATATCAGTTGCAATAGTACAATAATTGATTTTGACATATGTGAGTTATCAATTCCTTCAAATGAATTCTGGAATAAAACAGATTATAAATTATTAATTCTGTGTACGATTTCATGGGCAGTTTAGGATTGGCTTAGCAAATTTATCTGGAACGATCTCCGAATTGTCATTTTTCACAAAAAATTGAATTATTGTATTGTGGTTATGCTAATGTATTTGATGTCAAAATATTATGCACGATGCATTACGATGAGAATACCATGGGATATTTAGAACCTAACGTTTATCCGAAACGTAAAACAGCAGATGAGATGAATGAAATACACTTAATACTCAGGTCGTTTCAATAGAGTATGCGCCGTGAATTGATCTGCTGAATAAATGAAATATTGTATCATATATTTCAGAAAATATCCAAAATCAATCACCAAATTCAGTTTAATACATTTATAGGTTATATTTTCTGTTCTTCAAGAATAGAATCTTCAAAATTCCATGTAGCAATATTTCTTTTGAATTATTCAGTTTCAAATGAATGATTGACAAGACTACGATGGCTCAAAGCTGCGAAATACTCCTTTCAATCGACAGCTGTCATTCTTCCAACAAATGAAAAACATTCAGTTTAAACCATAGGCGTACTATGAAATTTTTGACAAAACTTTGATGAATTTTTACTCTGTATCCAGAGGATTTACGGGAAAAAGTTATTAGGAAAAATTGTTGTGCTTGACAAATTGCATCACAGGTTGAAATTTATGTACTTATTTCTGTTTCTCCCTGTATATATATATATATATATATATATATATATATATATATATATATATATATATATATATATATATATATATATATATATATATATATATATATATATATATATATATATATATATATATATATATATATATATTTATATATATATATATATATATGTATATATATAATCAAACAAAAAATCTCATCGTTCCACAGTGAATCCTTTTGGATTCACCTAGAAGATTCTAAGAATCTGTCAAGTAAAATGTGCTTGCAGCCGAGTCGGTTGCTATGGAAACAGTAGGCCATTATTCTTATACTTCAACATTCCTTAGTACTGATCTCCAAAATTCTACGACTATCAACAGATCTGGATTTATGCGCAAAATTAAGAAAAAACTTCTCACTGAAGGGCACTTCTGGTTCAGTCTATTGTTATAAAAGTAGTAGGTAATCTTCAGATGCTACAGCAGATTGAAATACCAAATTTCAATATTCTTCACCTGATCGTTTTGAATTTATGCGAAAAATCCCAAGACTGTCAAGTAAAGTGCATATCCGGCTTGATGGATCTCAATAAAAGTAAGATATGAGCATCTTGACGGTATAATCGTCCTGAATACTATATTCTAGCAGTCTACGTTCAATCGATTCGGATTTATGCGGAAAATTCGAAAAATGTTTTGAATAAAGTGCTCTTCCGACTTAGTCGATAGCAATCATAATGCAGGGTGTACAACTAGATATTTTGAAAGTGCCTCATACAAAATTCAAATATTCTACGACTGATTGTTCAGAATTCATGCGGAAAATTCGAAAAGCTTGTCATATAAAGTGCACTTCCGGCTCAGCTGATTGTTACAAAAATAAAATATGACCATTGAGATGCTACAGCAATTTCAAATGCTAAGTTCCAGTATTTAACGGCTGATCATTCTGGATTTATGCGGAAAATCTAAAAAATGTCTCAAGTAAAGTGCACTTCCGGTTCAGACGACATACTGCAAGATGTACAATAAGATGATATAAAAGTTCTTTATACGAAATTTCAATATGCTATGGCGGATCATACTATATTTATGCAAAAAATTTAAAAAAAAGTTCCAAGTAAAGTGCATTTCTGGCCTGGCCGAATCTCACAAGAATAGCAGATAACCATTCTGATACATTAAGTTCAAATACTGAATTTCAACGTCCTACGTTTGATCATTCTGGATTTATTAGAGAAATTCGGGAAAAATTTCAACTAAAATGCACTTTCGGTACAGACTATTGCAACCCTGATACGAGGTGCACAACTAGACCCTATACCAATCGTGAATACAAAATTTCAACATTATACGTTCCACCAGTTTTGAGATTTGCGAGTTACGCACGAACGCACGCACGCACCTACGAACGCACGCACGCACCTATAAACGCACGCATGAACATAAAATTACGTACCGACATCGAGCCAAAAACAGTCAAAATGGATTCAGGGATGCTCAAAACGAATATTTCCATCAAAATCTCCATAGGTGAATTTTGTCGGTTTCACATAACTTACTTGTTACTCTGTACAAGTAAGTAAAAATGAAAATAGAATCGAAGCCATTACTGCTTCAATCCCTGCAGCAATTTTCCTCAATTCATCTTGAGGAATGTTCAGAGAGTCATCTTGATTCCTATGAATGATATTCCTTGTAATCAATTGGGATTTATCTTTTCATTAATTATTCATCCAAGCTGATATTTCGGATTATACTTTTTGTAGCGGTAAAATTTACGAGATTATAATGTTGCAGGTCGGGATAAACTTCGGCGCAAAGGTTAGCGAAGAATTATAAAAGGATCTTAGAGATTACTATGCAAAACACCGTCTAGTCATGATATTCATTCACCGTCTGAGGTAGATGAATCACAACAAGAGAAAAATTTAAAAAAAAAGTGTGAATTAACAGCATGCTCCTTTCAGATCTGAATCGTTCTTCATTCTAATTCTGGTATGTTCTCAAGCTCCTGACGAATAAATTTGATTCTGAAACAATGAAAAAGGCTACTCAGTTCCAAAGTAACTGAAATATGGGAAATATTCCATCAGATTTCATTGATAGTTGATAGCGATGGTGAATAGATTGAATAGTACAAGATAGTATTCATATATAAGTTCACATAGCTATTGGTTCGTCAGTACAGTCCATCATTTCAGTAAAGATTTTCGACATACATAAAATGTAGTACATACAAATTCCAAATTTAAGCAAATACACACAAAAATCTTGTTTATTCGATAACGATTCAATCAATTTTGTTGATGGTTTGGTTGAAACAAAAAAATTGAGCTTATAGTTCATCTCTCATTCAATAATTTGCCTTTTGTATCATCATCGCACTTTTTTCAATCACAAGGGGCTTGCACCTAATTTTTGTGGTGCTCACCTTTGTTAATTATATTTTCGAATGTTTAGCATTCTTTATATTTGTTAAGCTGCATTTGAAGCTGACCAGTTCACATTTCAATTCAAGAAGGTTTATTTTCCTTATTAACGTATGTGCACACATCAAGCATTTTCACAAAAATATTATTCCGTTTTCCATGTACATTCTATTTCCGCAATCAATTTATTTTCATTGAGATAGATAAACAAAAACTATAGACCCATGAATGATTCATTTTCTTTCGAATGGTGTCATTAACTGTGCAATATAGCTGAGAAAATATTTTTATTATGGATGCCCTGCCACAGCACGTCTGCATATTGAAAATGATTCGAATATAGATGTGACTGCATAAAACAAAAGAAAAAGAGTATTGTCCTAAGGAAGCAAATTCAGGAGAACACAAATTTCCGTCATAAAAACCAAGTTCTCTTGATATTGGGATCGTATTGAACCATTAGATGATATTCCTTTTATTAACGCCAGAAAAGTTTTGAATTGAACGTGCAGTAAACTCAGAACCGTCAGACACATCTGCAGTTTGGAGCTTGCGGCGAAATATGCACCAAAAACTTCAGTCAAATGACTCTGAGTGAACGAACGCATTCACCTCTAGATATCACATGAAATATGTCATGATTCTCTGTATTATCAGCACCCGAATGTTCCACCATTTCTATCAGAACATGAGATGGAGTCATAAGTCGTTAAAGAATTTATCACCTTGATGATTATGCTCGTTTGTAAGGCAGATAGTTCTCTCGCCAATATGAGAGAATATGATTAAGGAAGTTATACTAGAACACTGAAAGGTATTGGCGGATTGTGAGGTTTCAGATGCAGTGAGAACATTTAAATGTAACGTGCAGGCTTGAAGAATTGAACAATTGGAGGAGCTCTCATGCATTGATTGAGATGGATGGTAAATGTGATTTCAGGAGAGATGTATGAAGAATTCTGGATATTCGATTATTCTTGGAGATGTGTTCGCTAATGTTATAGCTGAGTAAAATTCTTATATGAATCCGATTTGTTGGAAAATAGGTCTTGTAAATCGTGAATTTTTCTAAAATTCTGCGGAGATAGCTCAATACTTTGCATCTTGGACAGCTCATTCAGAATCTTTTGTAAAAATCATCCACATTTCTAAAGACTCTTCCGAATCACAAATATATAAATTCATCTACTTGCAACATAGAAGATTCTGCCGCTTTTATTCTACCATTATTATTTGGATTCAACATTATATCAAATTTCCATTCTTCCCAGGCAAGAGGTCACTGAATCTGAAAAAATGCTTCATTTCCTGGAATACAATTCCATGCACTAATCTTTTCTTTCACGAAACGTAAATCCTGTAAATATTTATGAATGCTGTTGAACTCCTAGGGTGTAAATTCTATGCTACATGCGGTTGCGCGTGCCAAAGTGGTCGTGACCTTATCGCATCGTCGCTGGAACGGACGTTGAAAACCGACACTAGGGATGAGGGACTTGACAAGTAAACTGCCAATGCGTCACATTAAAAGCAAGATTTCCAAATGTTTCTAGTTTCATAGATAATTGATGAAAGGTACTATGGAAGAAGGTTGATGAATCCACACGAAACTGAATTTAGGTTACGAGATTTAACAGCGAAGTGTTTATATTGTATTAAAACTAGGATGCAAAAACGACAAAAAAAGATATTATGATTTCTGGTTCACTTTATTAACATTCTTATGGATACTAGGCTATGCTTAGTGTAAACCTAAAATTGTTTAGTTGAACCATTGAGTTCAAAGGCTGCCGTGAATACATAGTATTTGAAAGCTGTAGTTCAAAACTAGGGTAGGCAAATTGGTACATTTTTGTCCTACCCTAAAGTGGGTATGAAACACTGCTATTGTATATCTAACAATGAAATATTGAATTACAATTAACTAACATACTATAAATTCTCAATATTTCAGAATTTACTTCCACTATATACAATAGACTCATATTTTATTTGAAATTGTAGGAAAACTGTTGTAAGAGAAGCAAGAACAATCTTATACTAAAAATTTACTGCTTATGTATCATGTTTTGCAAATTGGATAGCAACCATAAAACTTTCTTGAAGTGTTCATTGCAAGAATTATCTTTACTTCCTAAAAAAATTCACGTAATATTTTCCCTTCGATGTATTCTCAGCCAATAGAAATTCATGAGAATGCAATAAATTAATGTTTTCTTATTGTGAACGTTCCCAAATAGCACCTGTTATTTTGGTGATAATTGTTATTATTGCCAAGTATAGAACTGAGAAAGTATGAGTTCTGAAATACATATAAGACTTATCGATTTCGCTTGAATATTTAAGATCGTATGAGCTTGAATTCTTATAAAGTTGATGAATACTGCAATTCTAGAGCTGATAAAAATCGTTGTATCAGATGAGTGCAGTTGTGTGTGTATTTACAGGTTAAAAAAATCCGTACAAAGTTGAAAAGATGGAACCGAAACAACGTATTGAAGTTGAATATTATCTTCATAGGTTTTGTAGTCTGTGTGAATTGAACTTTTGATGCAATAAAATCGAATGATTACTAAAAAGTGGACGAAAGAGGGTTTCGGGAATCGATGAAACATTACTTCATAAGAGGCCTATTGCCTTAAAAGATTGAAGAGGAATTGAATAGTTATTATGGTGAGTCTACATCCTCAATAACAATAGTTTATAGGTAGTTTGAAATTTTTTCCAATCATCATATACGCGTAAGTGACGCTGGATATTCTAGACGCCCTAACAAGGCAGCTACTTTGAAAATCACAAATAAAATCTATGACCTAATAACGAGAATAGAAGAGGAGACTGTCTGCGATGAAATCATGTGACGTGTTTCAAGGATATTTTGCAGTTTTTCAAAGGCCTGACATCGTTCTAGCGCTGTGAAGAATCATGAATATCCACTACTCAAAGAAATACACATACCATCCCTTCAGTCGGGTGGATCGCGATCAATGGGTTTCAGGATTTGCAAAAAATAATAATTGTTTACCTTCTGGACAAGTAGAATTTTCCGTATTATTGCAAAAAAATTCGACTAAACCAATGATAGTAGAGTGTAGTACTTTGAAAATCATGAAAAGACTGCATTCAAATTGCTAGAAAATCCAAAAATTCAGGAAAATTCATTTTAAGTGCTCTCTCCTCGGTCCGATTATACTCGCATCATTAGTACAGCATTATCTTAACTTTAATCATATTTTCAATTCTTGGACATTATTGATGGTGCTGTTACTTCAAAGAAAGCTTCAAAATTTCTAATCCAATTGAAGAACTACATACTTGAGCTCTCTATTATAATGAATGAATTCAAAAGTGTTATAATACTTTGATACTACATTTCATTTGATTTAAGTGCAGAGAATTGTGCATAATATTCTGTAAAAAGAATATATGTACAAAGTCTATGGCTCAGAGGTAGAGCGTTTGACTATAGTTCGACAGTCACACATTAGAATCGCGTTTGGGGTAAGCTGAAATTTTCATTTTTTATTTCCTTCATACAAATAACTATTTCATCAATATTACTTACCTAGAGCATCATCATTACCATCTAAGGTATTTTATGCTAGTTATTATGTGCTTAACCAATCTTTTATTTGACTGACGACTCATCACTTTCTAATGAGCGCCTCAGGTGCATCGCAAGCTTCTATAAATTATAAATTTACTGTAATGTGGATAAAATCATCAATAACAACAAAGAATCGAAACATAGTATATTATTTTTTTATAATACTCTTTGAAAGAAAGTTTTGGGTATAAACAGTGAAAAGGGCTGGATTCCTATTTTAATGACATTTTCATACTTGGGAGTATTACTTAGTATTAACTGATAGCTATACAGTTGCTGAAATCGAATATTCATCAGTGAAATCTATCATTTGGTGCATTGCATGCAGTACTTATTACTCTTTTCCAGCATAGCCCCGTCTCAACTTCTCTTAAATGGATATTTGAGCACAATAATTATTTTTTATACCAGCATGATAAATTATAGTCCTGATGACTGCAGAATATTCAAACTATGAAGCTGCAGGAGTGATGCAGTTATATTGAATTTAGTTCATTTGAATAGAAAAATTGCTACTAGAATTGCTTTGGAAACAAACTTTGAATGATATGTTACATTCAGTAAATCATATTCAAAGCCTCTGTGTAGCTTCTGCACCAATATGAATGTAATTTTGTCCTTTAGTATCCTAGAAAATCTCTCCTATATTATTTGTAAGGTAAGATATATTATCCATATATCCATAATTTCGTATTTTGTGTAATCGTTATGCAAATATTCTCTATTATTTTCACTGCCTTTGGAGCATCAACTTGAGTACCTACTGGACAAATTTTTATTGGAGATAATTAATCATCTAGCCAAGAAATGTTGGCAGGAAAATTTCATGTGTTTACAAATCAAAATGTATATAAACACTTATTGTTCATATTATAACGAGAGAGATTCAGAATTATGATACAGATTATATGATAACAAAGGCATATAACAGACTTCTGAAATGGATGAAAACCATTGAACGAGATAACTCTTCAGCAGACTGATCCGGGACAATACCAACATTTTTCCGTCTGCGTGTTGGATAATGCATTTTAGCTGACCGCTGTCGTTTCATGCCCTGTTCGGACACCACAATGAAATACTGTCAAGTACGCGATCGTTGAGATCATGTGTATCAAGAAAGACGACATGTGTTGCCCAAACCAAAGTGGATGAGATTTTTATAGCACTTCACAAACATGTCCATAAGCTTCAAGAGTGCTAAATAGATTGTGATCATCTTTTATCTGAAGAAATTTGGATGAATACATTCAGAATTACCATGAAAATTGTGTGGTATTTCCAATCATGATTTGTAGAAATTGGAAATTATCAATTAAAGTGAATACAGATGGATATTTTTTGCTTTCAATCTACTAAGTGCTCAGCACACTAATCTTGGTGATTGAATACGAAGCATCCTAGAACTGACTCATTATTTTAGCAGTCTTCATTATCTCGCATTTGATTCCAGGAATGTTTAGATATTAATGGGTCCTCTGAACACTATGTCTAATATACGCCATAAAACAAAGTAGAATCACAACTAACGCAGAGCATTTTCGCTGTAAAGTTTCTTAAGATTACATGTTATATTTATGTGGTTTACTTCCTAGACCACTTTGAGGCGAGGCAGTCTCATTTTTCACGTTATAAGATTTCATTTTATATTGTGATTCTCTTGTATAAGTTATAGGATCCAAACTTAGGAAAACATCCTCCAACTATTGAATTGAGAATACGTCTATGAAAAAGTCGGTATTTCCCTAGAGAAAATTACTTTTGAGAGCTGCAAACTATCAAGAGGTGAATTGTTTGACTTGTAGTGTGTAAATGAAGTTTACTTCGCAAAGAATGAAATAAAAAGCTTAAAGACTCCAGGGAGCAGTTTTCACTAACACTGTTTACATGAGTATCAACTGAAGAGTGGATATGTATTCGATAACTTAGAACAAATATACATTTTCATAATAATTTACTTGAATGTAACTGCGTATTTTCATGTTGTGGTACAGAAAAAAATTGTTTCAACGAATAGTTTTTTTTTATTGTATCGTAGTATGTGATACAACATATTATTTTGAATACGGAGCTACGAATATACTTATTGACAAAAACATCAACCAAATGATGTATACAAAAAATTACTATGGCTTATATGGTTTTATTCCAGGAGAAATAAATCAACAGTTTATCAGACTAAAGCTTCCTTTGAAATACTGGCCGTAGCTTAAATAAATTTTCTATCAAGTCGCAGATATTTTTAGTCCAATATGGAATCTTGAGTTGGGTATTAACATCGCATCTCAATTGCCCCATTCTTTCCAAAATGAGATCTAAAAGGCTTGGACACCATGAGCTCTGAAAATGATAGTCACGCTGCATTGTTAAAATACTGAAATAGATTAAAACTCAAACAGAGCTCCAGAGTTCTTAGGGTACTTTTCAAATTTCAGACATCAAAGCAGTGTGAATAGCTTACGCATGCTTGCACGCGCTGCTGAAAGCCCTTGCTGGACTAGGAACGTTGCGTCAGTGAACGTAGAATGACCCCCACGTACTACGATGAGGGAAAAAGAATTTGGTGAGCTGTCCACTTATCTAATTCATTGCTTACTGACGACATCAGAGACAACGCATTTTGTAGACTGGATTCAAAAGAGGATAAGTTAAGAGCTTTGATTTCTTAAACAGCAGTTTGCAGAGAGAATTTTGTGTGACATCTGTGGAACCGAAGATGAATATTGAAGATTATGAGTGATAATATTAACAGCACGATTGGATATTTGAGTTCATGGAATGAATCAAGAAATTTGATATTGCATTTTCAACTGCCAGTAGATCTTTATACATATTATGAATTGTCGTTCAGTTCCAGAGCATCAAGACAAAGAAATCATGACTGATCAATTTTGGCTGGGAATATTTCAAAGAGATTTTTCTTGTGAGTATATCTGAGGTGTATTTACAATTCAAAATTCAATTTTTTGCCAGAAACCAAGGCCGTTATACAAAATTTCATTACCAAAGACACTTATATATATCGATCGCAAATTGACCCAGTGTTGTATTTACAAGTGGCATTTAAATAGACTTATCATTCATTTATTGAATCTTTAATAACTACTTGTGACAATAATTTGTATCCATTTCAAATTATATATAGTGGATTATCCATGGTGTTACAGAATGGGAGAAAGTCTTCTAACTGAAGATTCATCATTTTTCTCCACATGTGGAAAAGTTTGTAGCAAGATAATTTTTTACTTGGAATAAAAATCAAATTTACGAATCGCCATGAGCTTTCAAAATTCACTCATTTATTGAAATTGTTTCTGTTAAGGGATATGGTATTCAACAATCCAAATCGAAAATCCAGTAATATCAACGCATGATGAAGGTTTGACATCGGATATGCATGTGTTTGACAAAGGATCAAAATTTACTTTACTAAGAAATGATTGAGAGTTACTTGTGTGCTCGTATTATAATGATGAAACAAACTTCCCGAACAAATGTCAAAGGCTTGGCTCACATATATGAATGCATACTTTTCCTTATTTTGAACTTTCTTCTATTTAATTCAGAGCTCAATTTACTTTTCTGATAATCGGATGTTTGTCCTGAAATCCAAACTGATAGACTGCGGTACAAAACCCCTTTCTCTGGATTATTAACACTCTTTTGAAACTTTGTATGTTACATTACAACTTTTTTATCTGCGAAAATCTTTGGAACTGCTGCATTCTTCATCGAACAGCCTAAAAAGACGTCGATTTCATGATTTATCCTGGATCAATAATATCACTCTTTTTTAAAGTTTGATCGTAAGATGAAGATAGCAGCAACACACACAATATTTTGTCCGATAAAAATATTGCGGTGTTCGGCGTGACCCCCATCTCCAACATGTCAAAATAACAAGTTTTATTAGATTATTAACACTCTGTTGGAGTTTTTAATACAATAAAATGAACATTGGTGAAGTTGAGTGGTGATATTGCCCGATAAAATTCCCGCTGCATATTCTCAGTCCGATGCTCTAAAAATGTCAATTCTATGGGTTAGGTTTGCTGATTAACACTTGTCGGACAGAAATCATACATGTAAGTGAGTATATTTCTTGATCAAACAATATATTGTCGAACAAAAATAGTGCGCCGTTTTGCCAGTCCGAAAATGAAAAGATGAGGAGTGGCGTTATATGTGTTTTCATGCGCACAATATTGAATCCATCTTTCAACCAAATTTTGTACATCTATTTGTGAGATCAGAAAATGATATTCCCTCAATTTCTATGTCTTTATTTTTATAAATATAAAGATTTTTCCCAATATTTTCTCCGCAATATAGTGCAACATGTAAAAACAGGAGTTGAAGGAATATATACTGAACATGCAATTTTAAAATATTATTATTATTATAGAGAAAAATTTCGAAGATAAGCGGAAAATTGGAATCAGATGTGAAACAAGGAACATAAAAACATGTTTGGAAAGAATTGTTTCAACATTAGAAAGTATTGATACCTCAAAAATTTTCAAGAATAATTGGAAAATTTGGAATAAAATTTCTATAATTCATATGAAAGAATAAATGCTTCAGGATGAAATGATTTTTAGAGCAAATATTCAATTCAATCAGTATCAGATTCATCCGTTCATGAATTTTCACCATTTGCACGAAAGTCACATTCATTGTCTCCAGTAGTGCTGCTGTCATCCTAATCCTCATTATCATCTAAGTCTGTAATGAAATCTGAAATATATATTTGAATGGACTGGAGTATATTTGTGAACTAATAACAAGATCACATGAGGGCCGATCCACCAATCTCGATGACACTTGCAGATATGTTTCAAATATGAAAAAGATGGAATGCGTAGGTATAGAGACTATAAAGAAGAAATCACATAAATAAAAATTTCACACAAAAACTGTGAAATATGTGAGGTGCTTGTGCTATGGAACATTCAAAAAATGAATAATTCTAAAAAAGAATTGTTTTCAATAGAAAATTCAAATCTAAGAGTCGGGGCTGAAGCCACCATCATCTTAGATCGGGGATGCAACTGTAGACATATGTTTCGTCCTTATTAGGACTCCTCAGTACAGTATAGCCAAGCCCAAGATAATCAGGACTTGGATCCTAAGAGTGTATAAACTCATTACGATAAAAGGTGCGCTGCGGCAAAAACTACAAACAACACCATCTATCAGGCACAATGCCGATTGCACGGCTGACAAGATAAAGAAGAAATCACATAAATAAAAATTTCACACAAAAACTGTGAAATATGTGAGGTGCTTGTGCTATGGAACATTACTATACTTATCTTAAGAGATCAATTTCAACATATCATCAGTGAGAATTTGCAAAATAAATTTTTAGAATTTTTCATGAATATGCAGCAGACATTTTGTCGGACAATCATACCAATATTCTCTGTACATCATTTCAAAGGAAAAACATTTGAAATAAATGAGTGTAAGTCAACAAACCAAACTCATAGAA
Source organism: Dromius quadrimaculatus (assembly GCA_963989225.1). NCBI lineage: Eukaryota > Metazoa > Arthropoda > Insecta > Coleoptera > Carabidae > Dromius > Dromius quadrimaculatus. Next base: position 31,745,937 of record OZ022328.1, on the reverse strand, counting down.
TTGACATTTTCAGAGCTTCGGACTGAAAATATGCGGAAAAATTTTATCGGACAATATCACCACTCAACTCCACTAATGTTTATTTGATAGTATTCAGAATCCCAACAGAATGTTAAGAATCTAACAAAACTTGTAATTTTGACATATTGGACAAGGGGGTTACGCCGAACGCCGCAATATTCTTGTCGGACAAAACATTGTATGTGTTTTTCCTATTATTATCTTACGATCAAACTGTAAAAGAGAGTGATGTTATTGATCAAGAATAAATTATAGAATTGACGTCTTTTTAGGCTGTTCGATGGAGAATGCAGCACTTTCAAAGATTTCCACGGATAAAAAAGTTGTCGGACTCATCAAAATGATGCCACTCACAAAGTTTCAAGAGAGTTCTAATAATCCGGAGAAAGGAGTTCTGTACAGCGGTCTATGATATTGTAGAATCATATTATTTTCTTCCATAGTTTGTTTCATCGATTTATTGAAATTTTTTCAAATAATTCAAGCAAAGTTGGGAGTAGTCATATTGATCCATAGGATTTTGGGTCTTGTGGTGATTAATCTGGCTTGTATATTAGTGTAATCTGCGCTATCTTCCAACTGCATAGGAGATATGAGTTGATGAAAATGCTTGCATTCAAAACTGAGATTACGTTAAAAAATTTGATGTAGATATAGAGTCCTGAAATGGGTTCAAGAACTAAAAATAGAGCCAAAAATTCGTTGTAGAGGGCGAAGGTTCAGAAAGTGCACATCGATGAAAATAATATAAAATTGAAAGAGTGACAGAAAGTTATGTAGATCTTGAATTTCAATAGAACATAGTACATAAACAACTTAAAAACTTTTAGTATCATCTTTCTCCTGAAGTATTGCATATTACTGTAATTGGAATTTCAATAAAGAGGACAGGCAGAAAAAAATCATCTTAACATCAAGCCTTACAGAACAGACTATTTTCTTTTTTTCTATCATTTTTAATAGGGAAGTTTTTCCATATGACAAAAAACCTTGAACTGAACTCAAATAATATCCATATTGCATATGAATACAAAAAAAAACATGATCAAGAGAATTGTATGAGAAGCAAGAAACACCCCACAAAATACGAAATAATGCGAAGGATACAGTAAACATAGATCAAAGCACGAATATATGATGAAAAGCCTATAGATAGTGTAGGAGCTTGCAAAAATATATGAAATGAAATGAGTGGAGTGGAGCAAAAACTACATGTAAACATGAGCATCATAATACGATGTTTGCCATGTTACAAGAATTGTTATTCAAATACCAAATCAGACAATTTTTGAGCGAATGAATACAAAACAAAGAAGCATGGAGGGAAAAACAATGGAGCTCAGAGCTCAAGTTCACCCTTAGACTCGACAAATTACCGAGCAAAAGAATTGATAGCAGGTGCTTCAAACATAGATTTACTGAAAAAATCGATTCTCACGGAACTGAACTGCTAGTGGAAGAAAGCTTCAAGATATAATAATCTACATGTTCTGTATCATATTCGTTGATCCCTGGATCTATTCTAGAGCGCACAGACTTAAAATTATATTATACCGCAAGTCATGATAGATATTAGCTTTGATACTAATTTCAGAATATTACGCAACATAAATTATCTTGAGGCTATATGCAATATATCGAATGGATGAATCGATATCGAAAGAGCTGGGCAAACTCCTAAAGAATGATAGGATGATATCAGAGAAAAACAATTACCTTACATCAAATGATGGTCCTCATTTGAACAAGCTCTTTGGAAAGATGAGGCGACCTGAATTCTGCTTGTTTTTTTTTTATATCCCCATACTCTCTCATAACTGAATCGTTCTATTCATACAGAATATAAGATGATGAGTGCAGACCATAACTGATACAAGTATTAGAATAGTGTGAAGAATCATAGTTGAACATCAAAATATTTCCAATATAAGAAACAAGTACTACTCTTCAGATTCAGTACTACATAAATCAATCCAGAAGACAGGATAACATATGTACCCTTCATAGAAGATTCTGTTCCTGCTTATATATTATCTTTCTACTCAGTGAGGTAGAATAAATGCTTATCTCTCAATTGATATCGCGTTCACAACATACTGGTTCTCATTTCCGAAAAAACTCTTTGAATAAGACATTTGAAGAACATGGCGTTAGAGACGTTGTTTTCTACACATATTCAACGCAAATTTATTTCATGATAACATGCCAGTACGTTTGTACAGTTTTTGTTTGTATCACTAGTTTTTAGATGAAATGCCAACGAATACTGCAAAATCATTGACACTTCAGTCATTAAATTGAATTTTGAATATTAGAGTATCGTCATCAGACTGATGTCTATTATTGATGAATAACATACGATTTTTGAGATTAAAGGTGAGCATGCACACAAGTCATTGCATCTGATTCCATAGGATATCAATTGAATATTGATTCTATTGGCACGGTTTTTCTCAAATGGCAAAGTTGAAGAGCCTGATTAGTAACTGTAGTCTATATTAATGAAGGCTTTGATAGTAATATGAGTTGATGAATAGAGCTAACTCAAAATATTGAGTTGTTACCATTCGCCAACAAGAGTGCTGTTCGACTAGCTCCATTTACAAATCATTAAGTATAATATTGGATGAAAATTATAGTTACAGTGACTGATATGGATGTTTGAGTTGAATCACGTGAAACTGAAATAAACAAATGAGTTTGTATATTTATGTTGTCATGCTGCATGCCGAAAGCTTCAACATAAAGATCAAATAAAGAACTTTGGATTGTAAGCTTCTTGTTCCGCAAGAGACATTGACATAGTGTGTGCGCATGTTATGGAATGCACAATTAGTGTTTATGATGATCACAAATTCTAGATTCAATGTTCTCAAGTTGAACAGGATCTATAATAATATAGATATTAATCATATTGAATCCGTTTAATCTAGATTTCGAAAATTTCACATATTCCTCTATTCCCCATGATGACGAAGTACATACATACGGAGAAATTGATCTACAAAGCTGTGTTCTTATTTTCAACATCTTATGGAATGGTTGAATGTATCTGAGCTCGATCAACTGGCTACCTAAATCTGCAGGTATATACTACAGCAATAATTCTTGAGACTTGAGATATGAGATACTTGAAACAAACCCTAGAGTCTCAACCGTCTTTATTTTATTTTGGATACGTCCAACAAGAGAAATATTCGAAATAAATTTTATTTATGAATGCAGTTGCTTTGAATAATTACATAAAAATATGCACAGCAGCTTGAAGTGATGTGAATACTGGACCAACTCGACCTTTTGTACTTATTTTTAATTCAAATTGCTTCAAGCTGTAATTAATTACGGTAAAAATGTTAAAAACTCGCTACGTTAGAATTGCAAAGCAAAGGTTAAACAAAATGGAAATTGAAGTCGAACTAAATAATTGAGTTTTAGTCCCCCTGTGCTGTGATACGATTATATGTTTTTTTATTGTTTGCATTTCGAAATTAATTTTTGTGAATTTGTGAGTTTTGCAAATTTTATAGAGCAAATATGGTATTTGACGATGAATTTCATAACTCTTTCATAAATGTTCAGTTTGAACGGTTTGTTGCCTTAGTATTAGATTCTATTTGGTGGAATGCATCGATTTTCTGAGTTCCTAAATCAATAAATTGCTTCAGTTTTGTAATAAATTTCTGTTATCTGGTCTGTACCTATTCAGCACGTGTTCCAGAATATGAGAAAGTTATACAATCAATGAATTCAAATGAATATGAATACGCATCGATAGAACTATATGATTTGATATGATGACTAATCAATTTTAATCAATTAAAGCTGAATTCATTAGACTTTGGGAGGAGGAGGCTCCAGTCTCTTGAGCCTCCATTTTGCCTACGTGCTTGGCTATTGCAAACATTTCATACTTCACACAAGAAAATTATGGGCAATTATATCAAATAGATGATCCTGAAGTATGGCTTTAAGGATGCAAAAATGGCTTTCGAGTCCTCAAATCTCTTTTTCTAGCTACATATGTCAAATACTAGTATTTCTTGTAGACATCAGTCGAATGTTACTTTTTCTGGAGTAATTTTTCAGAATCACTTTTTATCTATAGTCCAGTCAAAATAGCTCGAAAAATGGAGGTACCCTTGCATAAATTCCCAAGAAGCTGAAAATTGGCATGAACGTTGAGGACACCATTATAATCAAGTTGTGAAAAGTCCCCATTGATCACGTGTGTGCAAAAAATTTTATGTGAGGTCAAAGCTCGCAAAAATAGGTTTTTTAGATTTTTTAGCGGAACGGTTGGTATTATGATGAAAATAGTTTAACCAAAAATTGTAGATGTTTAAATTCTCTACAAAAATAGTCCCTACGCGTTATTTCTGTGACTCACCTTTTCTGAGAAAAAGTCATTCTAAAGTTATATTCTCCATAATATGCATGACTACGTTGCCTATATACATTATGGACGTATAATATGAGTGAAACTATCGGTCTGCATGACCAATACATCAATATTGAATGATAATTCTGGAAATATGGAATGGAAAGAAATCCAGTTTCTCAATTTTTATGATCATGTGGCCTTGAGCAACAATTGTCTGATGATTTGTTGTTAACGTGGTTATTGCAATTATTCTTAATTAAAGCTTTTGAAGATATGAACTCTGCTCCAGAAACTCTGATTACCAACGGAATTCGCTTTCTTCTATCTGTATATGGAGCTCCAAAAAAAATTACTTCCATAGATAAGTTACGTTACGTATCTTTTGCTAAACTTACACGTAATAAAAAGCATGTTCAATTGGCTTGTCTTCCCCCAACCTCGGCTTCAGTTCTTCAACTTTTTTTATCGAGTGTATTACCAGGTTCAAGTGTGGCTTGGTAATCAACTGGATCCAGAAGAATGGGGTTGGAAGCTAATCAATAATGTACTGGAACCAATCTACACTCTACTTGCACCTGCACCAGAAAAGCTCCTTAATACTATTTTTTGCAACTGCAAAAAAGGATGCGATTCGAAATGCGGCTGCAGAAAAGTAGGATTACATTGTTCACCAGCATGCACCAGCTGCCAAGGCCAGTCGTGTTCTAATACTGAATCTCCAACAGAAGATGATCCCTACTACAACGACGAGACAACTGGTGTATCGCTGCTTGAACAATTTACGTCAATTCAGGAAGATAAAGATGAAGATGAAGATGAAGAAGACGGTGAAGGAAGAGAAGAAGAAGAAGAAGAAGAGAAAGAAGAAGAGTAAGACGAAGAGGACCCAACCAACACTACCTCATAGGTGGCGTGGAAAAGTGTGCATATTATGAAGAATTTAGCTTTAGAATGGCTTTTTCTCAGAAACTATAAGTCTTGAGAGAAAAAGTGTTGAGACCATTTTCGTGGAGAATTGGAAGATCTACAATTTTGGTTTGAACTATTTTCATCATAAAATCCACCGTTTCACTAAAAAATCCAAAAAACCCATTTTGGCGAACTTTGACCTAGCATAAAATTTTTTGCACACATGGGATCGATGGGGACTTTCAACAATTTCATTAAAATGGTATCCCTAACGTTTATGCAAATTTTCAGCTTCTTGGGAATTTATGCAAGGGTGAATGTCTATTTTGACTGGACTACTACCTGTTTCAAGCTTCATAATCTTTTCAAGATACATTTTTTGTCGAGATACATATCTTATGTGGCTCAAGCAAATCTAGAATTAGACACGCATTTTCCCCAATGTCGACTTAATAGAAGACAATAAGATAATATAATTTTAACGTTTATTTTATTATTCTCTCACTTATCAAGTTTCTGGAGAATAGTATGCAAAGAATTGCGAGTGCAAAAAGAAATCATATTTTTCTCACACGTTTGAATAATACACATTAATCTAATAAGAAAAATGTTGCACTTACATCAGCCTGTGAAGAGAACTTCATCTGATGATATTAGTTTGATTTAAAAAAAAATAGAACATTCTTATGTCCGTATTTCCAGTTCCAGAATATATCAAAAGACCAAAGAATCGTGGAGAAGTACGAAGAAATAGTTTTTGACGCAAAATAGAACAGTACGGATACTGACAGCATTATAAAAATACTACCGAGTTCCAAATGACACACAAATTTTATCCACAACACAATTTCTCACTCAATATTGTTCGAAAATGAGTTATACTCACATGAACTATTGTCAAACGTTTACTACACATTTTCAACTGAATCAAAAGAACAGAAATAGTCTAGTTATCGGAATTTTTGGTAAAATTCCCCGAATTTTATGAGAACACGCACTCAATATGAGATTTTATGATCAACTAAAAGATATAGATATACGCTGATATTGTAATGGGACCGCTAGATTCAACTTGTTCGGTTCATGATGATCAAGTTACAGCGTCGAAATTAAAAACTATTTGGGCACTATCAATGACGTATTAACAGTAGACCCAGCACGCGGCATTTGTTTTGATGCAGGAATAAACAGTGGGGTGAGGAAGGCAAACATCGTTGTATCGGAGGTTGCGTTTTTCATTTGAAAAAATATCGATTGTGAGATGTGGAAAAAATCTCGTATTTTTTTATTTTGAAGCAATTAATATATTATTACTTCTATTTCAACAAATATATACATACAGTACAGAATAAAGGCGCGCACTTCTCAAACATAAATAAAAGCAGGCAAACCGCATAACAAGCATGTTTACTCCCTTCGCTTCTCAGAACCCCTCACCTTGGAAGTGCTAACATCACAACAAACTGTGGTCTGCCATAGGACGCGCTGGGTCTACTTTAATAATACGTCATTGGGTACTATTTATTGATATATAATTTTTTATTCTTCATACAGGGTGTTCAACAACTTTGAGTACATACGTTATGGGTATATGTTGTTTAATATGCTCATTATGAATCAAGAAAAATTTCTCAAGAATTCAAAGAATTGCAGGTTTTTTTAGTATTGCACTGGATCCGCTGTACTATTCAGAACTAACAACACAGATGAATAATGACCTTAATAACATAATACTAATAACATAAACAAACAAAATTCAATTATTTTTGATAAAACTAATTAATATCTCATAGATAATAATATGTGAAAATAAGTGTATCACATGAAATTTGGAATAGAGATCATTTTAAAAATTGCTCAAAACATACCATGACCCAAATATCGCCTTTGAGGAGAACGGCCTGCATAAACTCACGCTGCTACTCTCACATTTTGTCCCGTCTATCCGAATGCGTACACTATGTTCACTAATTAATTATTGTTGAGTCTGTTGGCGTCAATCATTTTAAAACAAATCACTAACTTTTTTACAAAGTCAAGTAGTTGTGCATCATTCACCAGAGATACAAATTCATCTTCCGACCTACTACGAATAGAATAAAATCCCATTAGTTCACTCATAACGCAATTCAATTATTAGCAGTTATCTAATAAATAATATTGTATTATATTTTTAGGTTTTACATGACCATCCATTCAGTGGAAAATTTTTTGACTGGGAACAAGAAAATTATCCTGTATATTTTCTGCCGTTTCTTATTCAGTTTGACTTCTATTATTCTGAGGATTTTTGGACAAGATTCTTCATCCCCAAACACAGCACGTATTTGACAGGTACTTTTCCTGAATTATTGGAAGCTTTGCACTACATTTGCTACGGAGACCCTTATTTCATCCGACGAAACATAACGGATCGTACAATATACATCAGGGGGTAATGCACTGGATGTGCTGGAAAATATGAGTGAAACTAGATCAGAAATATAGTCGAATGCTGAACTATCTTGAATCAATTTGCTCCAAGTGAATTTTTCTACATTTTGAAGCAACATTTACCAACTTTTGATCATATTTTTGGAGAAAGCGTCAAATGTTTCATGCATGAGCTCTATAATTTTGGAAAGTTGACCATTTAAAATTAAAGATTTCAGAATGTTGCTTTTTCCTCCACTGATTCAAGAATAATGGAGCGTGTAAGGATATTGTTCGGGAAAATATAAACTTCTGATGAGATTTGCACTTCTCCGGACTATTTCAATAGGGCTGGCGCGAACGCTGAGATAAGTGTCAAACATTGACTCTTGGTTGAGCTTCCAAGAATAGGTTATCTGCAAAATTCCTAACCTAGACAAGTAGGTCTAATTCACACTCATAAATAAGGGTAGCTGTGTTCAATTAGCACGATTAAAAATGTTGGCAGGGCAGGCATGAGATGATTTAGGCATGCACAAAAAAATTAAACCAATAATTTATATCACCACTGGTTTGAGATACATAGAACATGAATTATTGGCATTGCATCTTCTATGACTGACATATTGAAAAAATTTCATAGTAATATTATATGAGAGACTCATATTATAAATGTTTTATGATATTCTCCAGAAAATCTTTGAAAGTTCAAAAATGTTGTTCTAAAATGTGGAAAAGCGCGAATAGAGGATAGATGAATATTCTTTCTTAATTTTCAAATTCAGATCTTTTCAGCGAATCTTATCGAAAAAATCTGACGTAAACATCACGTGACTTACTTGTACAACATTTGATATATACACAAATTTATTCAATAAAGTTCTCTGTCACTTCAGATTTTGATTAATTTAATTTCAATAATATTTTGACATGTTCAATGACAAACAAAATAAAAAAATTAGCAACAGATTATCATTGCTTACCCTATCATTTCAATTGAACTGATTGTTCAAACGGAAAATTCCGAATATCTGTTATACATATAAACTGCACTTCCGGCTTGGCCGATTGATACAAAAATAGTAGATAACTATTTTGATGCTACAACAAGTCCAAACACAAAATTTTGATATGCTATGGCTGATCATTCTAGATTCATGCGAAAAATTCAAAAAAAGTTTCAAGTAAAGTGCACTTCTGGCTTGGCCGATTCATACAAAAAAAGCAGATAACCATTGTGATACAACATCAAGTTCAAATACTGAATTTCAACATCCTACGGTTGATCATTCTAGATTTATTAGAAAAATTCGAAAAAAATCAAGTATGGTGCACTTCCGGTACAGACGATTGGAACCATAATGCGAGGTGCACAACTAGACTCTATACCAGTTTCAAATACAAAATTTCAACATCATACGTTCAACCAGTTTTGAGATTTGCGAGTTACGCACGCACGCATGCACGAACGAACAAACATACGTACCGACATCAAGCCAAAAATAGTCAAAATGGATTCAGGGATGCTCAAAACAAATATTTCCATCAAAATCTCGATAGATGAATTTTGTCGCTTTCACAATACTTCCTTGTACTTGGTACTAGTAAGTAAAAATGTGGTTAGTAGCATAGAACCCTATTTCTGCATTAATTCTACTCTTTTTTTGTGAATTCGCGTTGTATCCCATATATTGTTTCAACTTTAAAATAATCATTATGGTCCACTAAGATAGGACAAGAATATGAGTGAGTGGCAAGAAAAAATTTATGTAACGAAGTGTGTACTCAAAAAAGTTCAAAATTTGAAATTAAAGAGTCCCTCAGATTGTAATTTGGTTGCAAATTTAATGCATTCCTCCTTTTTCGCGTATATTAGCTATTCATGAAGAATGGGTATTTTACTGTTTATCTCACTTCATTATTGAGAAAATCATAGAAAAACACAGAACAAGTTTGCTGATGATTTCAATATTGTTCTCTAATCATTGTATGAAACTCAATCTATTGGAATAACTCCATCATTTTGCTCTTTCATGACTCAAATTAGCTTAAAAAATTAATATTCCAGAGAAAACAGTTTATCTTATGCACTATTTTGGCCAAACTATTCATCTCGGAAATTGCAAATCAGTTTTTCAAGGTTTCTTGTAGTCTAGTCGATATGTACTTTGGGGTCGGAAAAAATGCGAACTTAATGAAACCTTGATATGTTGTTTTTGATCACTTAACAGTGTTATTCTCATGTTTTCCGACCAAAGTTTCAAGAAGCAATTTCCAGGGGCAGAAAAAAAAACACGAAATTCTGGCACTTTTCTCAATTTTTGTCCTGTTTCTTTTCCCCCTCTATTCCTACGCCTTAGATCTTCAAGTCCGATTTTGTAGAGCAATAAATTTCTAATAAGTTAACTGGTTCAACTTGTTTGAAGACTCACTAATTTCCAAGATACATCACTTCATAGAAGTGAAAAGTTCTCGAAAATCTAAAAGAATATCAAAAATGTGGGTTTTCGCTAGATATCTTCTATGTTTCATTATTTTTCATGGTATTATAGTACCTAGTTCAATTCTGACACAGGAATTAATCAATTATTTGATCAATCAAACCACCTTTCTCATCTACCTCTCTATCCACCACTCATTCAGTAGGGAACTACAAGAACCATTGTATAACAGTAAAATAATAAACAGTGAATGAATTTTTCACCTTATGCCCATGTGAATATATCAAGATGACCAAGTTACATATTTTGACTGAAGTGTAGAGTTCGTGAAGTTGAGGCTTGTAGAATTAAATTGTGTATAGTTAGAAGCTTGTCTCTACATGAGATTTGATAACTTTTTGACAGTGCGAGCCATATGACCTCGTCTTGGCAACATTTTACATGAAAATGTTTTTGGTGGAACTTTACTTCTTTAAGTTAGTTTTTATTTCACTATGATTCAAAACAAGGAGCCCCTATATCAGTAGTAGGGTAACGAGTTTTGGGCGCAATGTCAACAAAGCCACTGGCGCCAGTTTTTGTTTAAACAAATAGATAATTTGTTAACATTGATTAGATTGCGTTTAAACAAATAGATAATTTGTTAGCATTGATTAGATTGTGTTGTTGTTGTTTATAATGATAATATTATGTGTTATTATTGTTTATAATGATTAGATTATGTATTATTATTGTTTATGATTGTTAGTTATATCTATATATAAGTTTTGACCTTCGATAGCCCTCTTATCAACTTCATAAACCGTATAAATTCAGGCAAAATAATTTTTTCTTATATTCAGCATTCCAGCACAGTACACGTTGAATCGTAACTTAGCTGTATTCAGTCGGTAAGTATATATAATTTCAACAATATTTGTGTCATATAAATTCATTTGTATATTTCCAGAAATGGACTTTAACAAACTCAACGGAATAGCTACACTGAAAAACATTAAACCATGAATGAAAATAACCGAGTTAGAACTTAATAAAATATATAAATTAGCTCATATTAAATCTGTAAAAACACGATTCGGGCGGAAGATAATTGCAGAGTGTGAAAAATTCATAATTTATCTCCCATCACGCTTCGATGGATTGACAGACGCTGAAATAACGCAATTACAAGAAGCTATCCACAACTGGAGCATCAAATACACAGGGTCTCAAGATCTCGGAGGCGGGAAGTATGCTACGTTATTAGAATTTGTAGAGAGTACTTAATATTATGTGAATAAATAATTGAATATGAAATGTGTTTGATTCATGATCCTTCTAGTTTGGTTGAAAGTTTCACAGGGTGAACATGTTCATAAAATTCAAACATCCTTTCTCGGCCATAATTGCTGGACCATCGGGCTGTGGCAAATCATATTATGTTAATAATTTCATTTCGAATATTGATAATTTGAGCGATACAATATTCGAGAGAATATCCTGGCACTACGGTACTTGGCAAAATTTATATAATTCAATCCAAGGGGTGCATTTCGTTGAAGGTCTGCCTGATGTAGAAAGTATGGATGGAAAAAAGCCACAACTTATAATAATTGACGATTTAATGAGAGAGGCGGATGAACGGGTGGTGGATATATTCACCAAATGGTCTCACCATAAAAATGTCTCTGTATTTTTTCTAACTCAAAATATATTCCACCAAGGAAAAGGGCGAAGAGATATATCACTAAACGCGAATTATATAATCTATTTCAAGAATCCCCGGGATAAAGCTCAAATTTTACATCTGTCTCGACAAGTTTGTCCGGAGAATACTAAGTTTGTACAGGAAGCTTACAGCGACGCAACATCTGAACCACATGGTTATATAGTTTTTGATCTGAAACAATGTACTCCGGATTGGATGCGATTTCGTACAACTCGCAATGGCTTGAATTATGTTTATTTACCTAAAAAAAAGTATAAATATCAAAGTAAAGACATTCCCGAAGTCATATCGTAAAAATGAGTGCGACGATCGCGAATAACCATAGTTTATTGCAAGCGTTGCATAAACTCAAACCAAAATATAGACAAGCATTATTGAAACATGCCGACTGTAGTTCAGTAAAGTGTATCTGCGAATGTGTATATAATATTTTGCATGGTAAAATTCCACTTAGTCGTAAACAGCATGCTGCGCTTTTCCGCCACAAGAAAACATTGAGAAATTTAGTGAAGCGTGGGGAAAATTGGCAAAAAAAGAAACGAGTCTTGGTTCAGTCAGGAGGAGCGTTCTTACCATTTCTCCTGGCTCCACTACTAAGCGGTGTTCTAGGCGCTCTATTCAAAAATTGAAAATGGAGTATACTAAGAAAATGGTATTAATATCGCCTGAAAATTTAAACCGTCTACGAGATAATAATAATATCGCTGATGGGAGAAATTTAGTTAGTCAGCTTGACAATGATATGAAAAATGTAATGAATTCAAAATCGAACGAATATGAGAAATGGGCTTTGTATCAGGAAATTTTGCAAAGATATCTATATTTTCAACAGAAAACAAGAGAACCCCTTAAAATTCCTATAGAATCTCAACAAAAAGAGAATTCTAGTTCACAGTCTGAAAATCCAGAGAGTTTAGACGAGTTTGAAAATATCATAAAAATTTTCCCCAAAACACAGCGAGAGAAAGCACGAGTGCTGTTACAAAAACTTAAGACCGACGATAATATTCATTGGGATGAGAAAGGAATAGTTACCATAAATAATAAATCAATTCCGAATTCGAATATATCAGATCTAGTCGGTGACGTTATAAGACATAGAAAAAATAGTAATCCTCCGGGTTGGGAGCATTTCGTTGATATACTGAGGACGATTAATGTTCCTCTAGAACTGATTAATAATCCTAGGAGGAGAAAATATTTCGTCTCTCAAAAAAGTGTTCAAAAACAAATTACAAGAAAGAAGAGACAATTGGACTACAACAGTGACGAAAAATCCGACAGTTCTGTCAATAAAATATTGAAATCAAAGAAAATTGCTTGGAAACGATTCACTTTGTAGTTATGAACAAAAAACTAGCAACTATTTATTTTGATCCTTCAAATCCAGCTGGCTTCAGCGGAGTTAATAGTTTAGTGAAGGCCGTAGAAGGCCGATATAATAAGAAAAAAATAAGTAATTGGCTTGGTTCACAAGACGCTTATACACTGCATAAACCAATAAGAAAAAAATTTCCAAGGAATAAATATAGAGTTTCAAATATAAATGATCTTTTCCAAGCAGATTTGAATGATATGCGATCCCTAAGTCGGTATAACGACAATTATAAGTATATTTTAACAATAATCGATGTGTTTAGTCGCTTTTCATGGGCAATTCCGTTGAAAGACAAGAGACCGTCTTCAGTAATAGCCGCGTTCAAAACAGTATTTAACACCAGAAAACCAATTTATTTGCAAACAGACAAAGGATCGGAGTTTATAGCCAAGTCTGTAAGATTATACCTAAAACAAAACGATATCAAATACTATGTTACACAAAATGCCGATATAAAAGCATGTTTCGTCGAAAGATTGAATAGAACATTGAAAAGTAAAATGTATCGCTACTTCACTCATAGAAATACGTTTAGATATATCGACGTTTTACAAGATCTTGTCACCGGTTATAATAAAACAAACCATCGATCGATTAAAATGGCTCCTTGTGATGTTGACGAAAAAAATGTATTAGAAGTGTGGAGAAATCAATATGATAAAAGACAAAATGTGAGAATAAAAGAGAGCAAATATGCTGTAAACGATATAGTTCGAGTATCAAAATACAAACAAATATTTGAAAAAGGCTATACGGCGAACTGGAGTGAAGAATTATTCAGAATATACGCAATCATAAAACGGAATCCTGTAGTTTATAGACTGAAAGATTTGAATAACGAAATAATCGAAGGTACATTCTACGAGGACGAATTGCAAAGAGTGAATGTTACACCCGATACAACATTCAAAATTGATAAAATTCTGGCTGAAAAAGGAAAAGGGAACAGAAAGAAAGTACTTGTCAAGTGGAGAGGTTATAACGACAGTTTCAATTCGTGGATATCGGCTAACAGCCTCAAATTACTACAAAATGAATAATAATAAAGAGTTTTATATCACTCTACCGAGCAATAGCTCGATGGCGTATTTTGCTGATAATAAAACAACAAGGTTCACAACACAACTACCGCAGAATATAAAATTAAACGGACTTTGGGAGGTTGGCTTATCAGAAATTATTTACCCATGCTCATTCTACAATATAAACGATAGAGAAAATCGAATAAATATTGCGCTAGGAACAATAGATAACGAAAAAAAGATTGTTGCCATGATTCAGGAGAAAATAACTTCGAGAAATTATGAAAGTGTAGACAGCTTATTGCATGAGATCAACGAAAATGGAGGAGTCAATAAGTATGCAGCATTTGCGCACCATAAAACAGAAAATCGTGTGCAAGTGAAATTTAAAGTTGCTGATGTGTATTCTATGAAATTATCCCCAAGACTAGCTCTACAGTTGGGTTATCCACCGTTCAGCGATTTATACAAGGAGAAATTTTCGATCAATCTACCAAATTTAATGTTGGGCATACCGCCGCAAATATATGTTTATTGCGACATAATCGAGCCGCAGTTAGTAGGCGATGTTTTCACTCAGCTTTTGAGAATAGTTCATATAAACACCGAAAACTATGTATTTGGATCCAATAAATTAATAATATATTCTCAGCCTCATTTCGTTCCTGTTTTGAGAAGAGAATTCACAAATATAGAAGTAGATATAAGATGTAACGATGGCAATCCTGCACCATTTCAGTTTGGCGTTTTGACCATCAAACTTCATTTTAAACGTGTTTCATAATTATTCTCAACGCGTGAAAAAATGCGAAACTGCCCATACCAACAATATTACAATCAACAAGCTGGTAGCGGCATTGGATCAGTATACCGGGGAAATCAGTTTCAAAGAGGTCATGGAATCGGTAGTTTTTTCAGCGGTCTATTCAGGAGTGTTTTTCCCATGATCAAAAGAGGAATAGGAGCTATCGGTAGGGAAGCTCTGAACACTGGAGCACAATTTCTAGGTGATCTAAATGAGAATCAACCGCTGAGAGAGTCATTCAGAAGACGTATGTCTGAAGCAGGAGAGAATTTGAAACGCAAAGCTGAAAATAAAATTGATACAATCATAAACGGCTCAGGGTATAAAAAGAAACGTTTGTCGAGTAAGCGCATTCATTCCAAAACCTCTGTTAGTGGTGCGCGGAAGAAAAAGAAAAACAAACGCTCGAAACAAACAGATATTTTCAATTAAAATGGCGTTTCTACATACACAATCATGTGAGTGTATCAAGACTGAGCTTGATCTATTTGCTCTACCGCCTACGCAGACAAGTATCGAAAACGGCCAATGGATCAATTATAAACCTCTATCGTCCATAACCGAAGACGGACCTATCGAATTTGTAATTCCCGGGCAGAGTGAAGACTATATTGATTTATCTCAGACTATGTTGTACATAAGCGCTAAGATTGTGAAAAACGATAATACCGAATTAGTCGATACCGACAACGTTGGACCAATTAACAATTGGCTTCATTCTATTTTCAGTCAGGTTGATGTGTATTTGAATCAAAAACTTGTTTCTCCACCGAATAATACATACGCATATAGGGCCTATATTGAAACTTTATTGAATTATGGTCAAGATGCGAAGAAATCTCACCTTACCTCGTCTCTATGGTATGCAGATGATCCATCCAAATTCAATAATACAGACGCTAGTGGGAATTCCGGGTACAATAAACGACAGACGCTCACAGGAAAAAGTAATAGTCTTGATATGATAGGCCATCTACATGTGGATATATTTAACCAAGAAAAATTCTTAATTAACGGGGTCGAGATGCGTGTGAGACTAGTTCGGTCGCGCGATAGTTTTCATTTGATGGCAACTACAAACAATTTCAAAGTTCACATAAACGAGGCCACATTATTCGTTCGACGTATGAAATTGAACCCGAGCATATTACTTGCTCATAATAAAGCGTTGGAGATTAGTACAGCCAAATACCCAATCACCCGAGCTGAAGTAAAGGCTATAACGATCCCTACGGGTATTCAAGGAAAATCAATGGATAATATATTCCTGGGACAACTTCCAAAACGATGTATAATCGGTTTTGTATCTAACAGAGCGTTTAACGGAGACTATTTATTGAATCCTTTCAATTTTGAGCATTTTCGAATAAATTATCTATGTTTATATGTAAATGGACAGCAATTACCGTCGAAGCCTCTGCAGCCATCATTCACGAGTAAAAAAACCTATGTGCAAATGTACCATTCGTTATACTCAGGAACTGGTATACACTTTGCAAATACTGGAAATGAAATCGATAGAGAAGATTACCCATATGGATATTGTTTGTCTGCTTTTGATCTTACTCCCGATTTATCGGCAAATACAATGTCGCATTGGAATCTTACACGTCACGGCTCTTTGAGAATAGAAGTTGGTTTTGAAACAGCCCTTACACAAACAGTGAACTGCGTGATCTACGCCGAATTCGATAATATAATTGAGATAGATAAGAACCGCAATTGTATCGTGGACTATGGTAGTTGATAATGATAATAATAGCTACTGTTCATATATAAATATGTCAACATAATTGCGAGATTTCATTCTGTTGTATGCAATCGTCATGGCTGGTTATATTGCTGATGTACAAGGCTTCTACGGAAATACAAACGAATTTATAGTAAAGGAGCTAGCGGTTATTTCTACCAGCGGTTTATATTTTCATCACTACCTGTTCAAAGCTCCATTCAATATCCGAGAGCTCGATGGCAAGCGTCAACACCAGGTTCATTGGCTGAAATATAATCACCACGGATTAGATTGGGATTTTGGTTATGTTGAGTATAACCAGCTATCCAACATATTAAAAAACATTTTCGAAGCTGCCGCTAAAATCTATGTAAAAGGTTCAGAGAAAAAGTCTTTGTTTGAAACAATTCTGGAGAAAAACGATTTAATAGACTTAGCCGATCTAGGATGTCCGTCCTTGAAGACCTTAGCACCGAAGAAGGATGTCACTAGCTGTCTAATTCCGCGGTCTCATGAGGGAATGGTTTGCGCTGTGAAAAACGTACATCTTCTGAAAAACTGGTTCTGTAAAAATGAATGCACTTCAGATAGAATCAATATTCCGGAAATATTTTCGAAACTCAAGCCACTTTGGAGTGTATGCCGCAAATAAGCTACCATACCATGTAAATTATCCATGTACAATGATTATTAATACAGATCCGGACTTCAAACCGGGAAAGCATTGGATAGCGATTTATATTGACCGTAATGGCCATGGTTTCTATTTTGATAGCTACGGACGACCACCCATAGTTAGAAGTCATGAAGGATTTTTAACCCGAAATACTAGAACTTGGACTTATAACTCGTTCATGTTTCAAGATTATACCACAACCGTTTGCGGTCATTATTGTTTGGTATATTTATTGTTTAGAGTTAGTAATTATACTCACAATGATTTTGTAAATTTATTCCATAAGTTTGATAGATTAAAAAATGATAGAACTATCAGATTTATGTTTCATTATTATTTCAAAGTATGATTTGTTTTATAAAATTTGTGTATTCATGATTATCGATAAATAAAAATACAATTTAGAATAATAAATGTTTTATTTCAATAACTCGGCTAACATCATATGGGTGAATAAATTAAAAATAATTACCTAACCTAACAACATAAAATTTCATTCAAATCTTAATCTCTTCATTCCATAAGGATAAGAATTCGAATTGGAATTCTCACTTAGACGTCGCTTCATGAAATTAATACTAAATTTTTTTTGTTCGTTTTTAGTTATGACATTATGGTCTATGGTACATCTAATACTATCGCTATTAATTACAGGGTTCCTATCACTATTTCCTAACACTAAATCCTTTATACACTTAAAATTAATTTTTTTAGAGTTCTTATAGTTAAGGGTGAAGCCCTTTACCTTACAGACTTCGCTTATATTACCATTCGCAGGGCAATACGTTTTAAAGGCATAGTTTTTGGGTCCTCCGCAGACGAATTCTGTTATGTATGATCCACGACCATAACAACTCAATTCGTCTGTCAGATCACCCAAAAAATTACCAGTAGCTGGTTCGTATTGTCCAGGCGAATGGCAATAAATAATCGAGTCCGTATCATAATAAAGCACTCTGCTGCCCAACCGTTGAAGATATTTATTTAGCTCTAAACGAGCTAAAGTTGTTGTATATGCCGCAACCACGACGTTCACCGTTGGAAGTTGCTCCACTGATTCTTCCTGGAATTGCCAATTCACATACATCATCTGATCGCCTGCCGGAACAATTTTATGGACTATAATTGCAGGGTTGCTCAAAAGTTCATAAAGTTCCTTTGCCGACGACACAGTTGTTGTATGCGGTCGGTTCTCAGCTTGTGCGAATTTACCTGTTGACAGAAAAGAGTTATATAAATTTTTAACATCAATATATAGTATTTTTATCTTACCCCAAAGCGAATTGAGAGAAATTTTAGCAACAGCCCGTTTTCCGGGGTTTTTCTCCATAAGATTCGCATCAAGCTGAACACCTTCCCGTTCAAGAAACTCTTGAATGAATTGGGTCTTCGAATCCTCAGTGGTGCATTCCTCAGGATACCCTGAAGCCTCTTGCTTGTTTTTTAGAAAGCTGTCTATATACTCAGCAAACAAGCCTCCCGTTTTGCTCTCTTTGCAATATTGTGTCACGGTGTATCTCCAAATCTCGTGTATTTTTGTGACTTTATACCCGTATTCCAGAGCTGTCTTTACTTCGTCGATCACCCATGTCCCAGTGAATTCTCTCTGACTGTCTGTGTGATCACAAAAATCTTGTTCCAGCGTGTCGCAACAAGTACGACATAGAACGAACATAAGTTTTCCATGACATTTTCTAGGCAATACCGGATGATGCAGATTATTAGGAGGTAAAACAGCGCATTTGATTAAACCTTCCACGTTATCTATATTATTGTTCGGACAGATTGAATCACACTCCGGACCTACAAAAATCTCCGGATGGCCCACTGGATATTTCCCATATTTGTTGACATACGGGTACAAAGAACAAACATCCACATATTTTATCATCATACCATTTTCGGCTTTCTTGTAGAGAGCCGTGTTGCCTGTTCGTCCACCATACAAAGCATGACGAGGTTGTAAAGGAAGGTTATTTAAAAGATGATGGTTTTTCAACTCTTTCTCTAAATCTTTATTACGTTTTAAATAATTTCTAAATTCGCATTCCCAAATAAAAACCAAATTATACCCTAAATTTCGAATTTTGTCTAATTTTGTCATTGTACTCTGATATCTGAGCTCTAAAGTTTCTTTTGAAGTAGAATAAATTTGCTTTTCTCGACCCGTTCTATAGCAGGATTTACACCCGTGATAAAAACACCCTAAAAATTCCAATACCAAATTTTCCGGTGCGGAATAACCGTCAACTTTTAAATTACCTCCTATTACAGCCTCGGAGCTACGCCCAGCATGTTGAATAATTATTCCGCGTTGGTTCTCTTGGTGTACCAACCACTGTATGGCTATTTTAGATTGATTGTCTTTCAATCGGTAGCCATTAAGTGGTATAATCCCGATCATATCCGGTTTTAGAAATAAACGACGGAATGCTTTATTACAAGCCGAAGCAATTGTAATGGCTTCGGAAAACGGGCAAACTTTGCAATCATTAATAAAATTTTGCCGGAACTTTGTACATGATCTACGCAGGATATCTACGTCAGACACGCAATATTCTACAAGCTCTCTTTTCATGTCAAATATTGTATTATTTCCTACCGTCTCTCTGTACCAAGATAGGAAATTTTGTCTTTCCACAGTATTCATTTTGTCCGAACCATAATATTTAACGTCTGGTAAAGGCCCTATATAATTTGCATTATCCAAAGTATTGAATAAATGAGGAAAATATCCCTTTTTTATCGATGATGATAGACCCATAGCTTTTGGCAATGCAGCCAGAGGCATAGCCATAAAATTCAAAGAATCTATGAATCTGATATTTTTACTTATTTCAATTAATAAAATTTTATTGCCGTTAAGAATCAAATTAGGTTTCAGATTACAAATTTCGACCAAGAATTTCAAAATAAACTGAGCGTCAAAAGATTTAGCATTATGCGCAATACATGTTACGGAATTAAAATGAGTTCGCGGTGTCAAAACATATGAAAGAAAATTTTGTATAGGGTCATCTGTGAATACGTGTTGGCGTATACCACACACATTGCATAGAACATTCATGTCGTCCGAATTGTAACAATTAGAGCAAGATTGTTGAATCACACATAAATTCACCTCGTGTATTTTGTGTCCGTCGACGATTTTCTCCTGTCTTGTCTCTAAGTCGTAGTAAATGAATAAAGTTTTGTCTTTCATAATTGTCTTGTCCGCCTTTATGTAACATTTGTGCTCAGGACGGTTATAACAATCACAAAATTTGCAATAAACTTCACCACAAATGTGGTTTTTGTTTTTCAAAGTGTTAACGGTTTTGAAACACGATTTACAAATCTTAAGAATCTTACAAATTTGCTTTTTGTGTTTGTTATAGCAGTCCTGACCTCTAAAATTTCGGTTACAGTCGTCGCATTCGGTCAGTCGTTGTGTACGAGCGCATGCAGGAGCCGTTTTGCAAAAAGGGCAGATATTCTCACAAGAATGGCCCAGCATGTTGTTATAAGGCACGTGACATTGCTCGCAGAAATATTTGCAAGAAAATGCAGCTGTCAAACTTTTTATAACAGAATAGTGGTTCCGGTAGTGCAGCAGATTCAATCTCGGAAGATTTTGGTCTGGTGCTCCTTCGAAAATCACTTCACCGCGCGTATTATATTCGTATACAACTATATTATACCGGATATAATACTGCTGAAACTGTTCTAATTCGTTTATACCAGCACCATTTTCACCTATTCTGACGTTTGTTGTTGTCAACAACGCCTGCACGCGTTCGTACTGCAGTCCACTATTATCTCTTCTTATTTGTCTGAAATACGGGTCTTTGTCGACAAAGGCTTGTGCCACAACCAGTGCACGGGGAAGACAGAGATCGTCAGCGTTGTTTATTTCAATTATCCCATATTTCCGGCGACATAACTCTGCATAG
This sequence comes from Dromius quadrimaculatus, assembly GCA_963989225.1. Taxonomy (NCBI): domain Eukaryota; kingdom Metazoa; phylum Arthropoda; class Insecta; order Coleoptera; family Carabidae; genus Dromius; species Dromius quadrimaculatus. Next base: position 31,724,520 of record OZ022328.1, on the reverse strand, counting down.
CTAAGCCCGTGGCCCTTGAGACCTTTGCCATTTCCTCGAGGCATAGCGACTTGAGTCAGCTCTATGGTGAACTGACCATCGGAAAATACTTGGGCATTGCTTTGCAGAATTTTGTCGACGGCATCCCACAAAACTTCAAGGGATACTTGATCGGCTCTTCGAAATGAAAGCCATGCTGGACCGTTATGTAGTCGGGGTGTGTGCAGCGTGAATCCAACATAATCATCCGGATTTATATCGGATAGTGTGTCGTTCAGAACCTGTTAAATACGAGAACATACTAGTTTAAACAGAAATAATGCTTGGGTAATTGTTTTCCATACCTGCTGCATGCTTTCATAGAACCAGCTGACAGGGTTTTCATCAGCTGGAGGATCGTTCAGCTGGAAAGTGACACGTCTTCCAGTGACACCAAAACGTTTCACATGGTGCCGTCTGTCCTCCACGACTTCGTAGCGTCGAACAACGCCACCGCCTACTTGGTTACCACTGGTGGTAGCTCGCGGTTCGTCAACAGGCTGTGGTGCTAACGCCTCCGCCAAAATTTCATCGCAAACCGCGAAAAAATCTTGATACTGCTCGTTGCCATCCTCGGCGTTGGTGTTTCCACCAAGCGCTGATTCAAGGATGTCTTCACAAATTTGGAAAAAACTGTCGAAGTTTTCTTGCGTATTCATTTTCAGACACTTTACCACCGCATACACCAGAATTTCAAACTGAATAACTGAATATCTCTACAGTCTAACTCGGCTATATATATATACCGAAATCATTCAATGTTTGTAATAGATAAAAGAACATGTCATCCATTTATCAGACTATTGGGGGATAGGGGAAATTCCATTATTAACCGAACACAAAATTTGTAAAATATTTTTATTTTTGATTATTATACTCTTAAACTAAATTTGTTAAATATTTTTTTTGGTTACTATATTTATAAACTAAATCTTATACTATTTAATACTATTACTAAATTAACTTAAATAATATATTTCTTTTCCCTTACTATAAATATTTCTACGTCTCTTACGTCTTTTAAGACCTTATTATTATAGTAAATGTAGAGATCTGAAAATATTCTTTTAAACTTAAAATCTGTATCTAATAAATACCTTAAAATACCTAAATCTAGCTCTAAGCCTAATCTTAACTTATTAATTACAATATTTTGAATGAATTTCTTATACTCTAAATAAATATTCCTAAATTTTCCAGTATACGACCTTATTATATTTGATATTTCATTTTCTAATGCTATTATGTTCTCTATATTAAAACTACTTAAAACTAAAAACTTATCATTAACCCTACAGACTAATTGTTTTTTTGCTAAAACTCTAAAACTCACTCCACTCTTGTTCAACCGCGTGTCCCTCTCGCTACCACTACACTTCTCTTTCAATTCAATCTTTTTCAACGAATTGCAAAAAGATTTAAAATCCCCGACATCGATGTATTTATTTGCCCGCGCATCACCAAACACCCGCACGACGGTTTTGAAATGTTTGTTGGGGTTCAGCCCTACCGCCACATATCTCCGCAGCGACATGTCCAGGGGGAACATTTGGCAGGCCAACAGACGCCCATGGTTGTCTCGGAGATCCGTATTGTCCGGAAACGCATACGCTGTGACGGGCGCCGCTCCCAGAAGCACGTCCAGATCGGCTCCGACATCTAATTCCTCCTCTTCAAAAACTCGAAGAGTTTCCGAAGAAACCTCTGGGAGGGATTGAGACTCGGAGCCGAAATCTGGACTCCACCGCTGGCCGTACTCTTCGTCTGCAGACGCCGAGTGTCTAGCCCGCCTTGGGTCCCTGCTTTCAGCGTCCTCCTCCTCCGAGCGCCTCCTTTTTTTCGATTGAGATTCAATCAACTCGGCCTCATACTCGTCGGTGGAGAGACGCTGCTCGCTCGTGGACGCCGTAGCCATCGTCTCCTCTGCAGGCTGTCTCTCGAGCTCTGGTGATGCCGGTACGGGAGCAGTTGTTTCTTCATCCTCCGTGTCCGACAGCATCGACCACGATCCTTGCTGAACCCGTGGTGGATCAGCTTCGGGCTCTGAGTCTAATAGTGATATCACCACCGGCTCTACGTAGCTCGCCAGAGGTTGCAAACCTGGTGGTGTCGACATAGCCGTCTGCGGGGTTGGAGCGACCGAAAAAAACCTGCGTAGGGGTTGCGGCGCAGACGTCGAAGCTCCAGGAAAAAACGCGTCCTGCGTTTGAGCCGTCGACGTCGAAGCTCTACGCGCTGGTTTTACAAACGCCGTCTTCTTTGTGCGCTTCTGTGCACGGCTGTGTGAAATATAGAAAAATTATGATTAAAATCAAAATATAGAAAATTTCAAATGATAATCAAAATATTTAGAAAATATTGAGAATCAAAATAAAAATTCTAAAAGTATATTTCAACTTACCGTTTTGGTGTCGAGGGAATATTATTATTATTTCCGGAATTCTCCATGTCTGCTGCTTTGGATAAGTATGAAGTGAAGATGGTTTCCACAAACACAACAATAATGCATACTACCCGTTCGATGCCGTCTTTATATCCAAATCTTTTGTTTACCTATGCTACGTCAGAGCTATGCGTTTGCCCTATTGGGAAATTCTTAAAGTTTCTATTCTACAAAGCTATAAAGTTGATTTTCTGTATGTGAAAAACACAAAAAAGATCATAAAACGAATCAGCTTCCATGGTTTTCCTTAAAACTTTTTTCTTGTCTTATAATATCTAAGAGTTTAAACAGAATTTCAATTCTATGAAAATCCTGTACTCTATGGCCTAAACTAACTAGCCTCTATTGTTATAAATAATTCTGACGTCCATTTTGGAAATTTGTTATAAATAATTTCGATGTCTATTTTGAATACAAGAATTTTTCAAATGTATAAGAACTTATATTATAGAATTCCTTGTCAAACTTTGAGATACTTTATTATTTATTATTTTAAATAATTCTAATGACCTATTCAACAATTTGAAATATCGGGAATCATAAAATTATTCAACGCATGGGAAACATTTGTTTATGATCATAAATAATCCAGAATTGTATTATTGATTCTCTTTTTTTAATTGGTCTATCCCTGCCACCAAATGTTTATAATAATTTGAAATTATTCCTGTAATATTTAGTTTTTAAACTTTTCAATACATAACAGTAAACGGATGAGTCATGCCAAGCATATCTGCGAATTGTTTTCCTGTCTGACGGTTTACCTGTATGAGTAATTGTTTTGTCGCTGGATGTTTGTTAGTATAATGTTAAAAGCTGAAAGGGGCATCAATTATTCATCCCTTAGTGATCGTGAAGGTGAATCGCGTATGTGGACAAATTTTGCAAGTGCTTTACATTGATTAAGAGTCGGGCTTTTGTATTCGTGAGCAATAATTATTTAGACTTTAGTGATTGTGAAAGTGACTCGGTTATTCACGCTAAGGAAAATGTGTATCATTGAGATTTTCAAATCATATCTTCCTGTTCTACTTGGTAAGTATATTTTATTATTATTATTATTTCAGAAGTACTAACCATAATTGCTAGCTAGTATTTTTCTTCTAGTGATAAACTATTCCCTATTATTAATAATTATTAATATTCACCATATGCTACCGTACAGCAACTTTACAGATAAATTCGATATTCTATAGAATATTATTGAAAAATAACCAAATTACAATTAGAACAATCCTAAAAATAAATTTCCAGTAATTTCAAAAGTATCGAAAGTTCGCATCTTGAAGTTTTATTATTATTATTATTATTAATACTTTAAATATATTCGATGACAAATCATTCTATAGATAAATAAATTCGAAAACAAAAATATTCCCCTAAATTCATAATGATAAGATTATCTATCAGTTTATTTTGAATGACTCTCCAGATAAGTGCTTCAAAACAAAAATATTTTCCAAAATATGGAATAGCATAAACACGATAAGATTATCTGTTTATTCCCAAATATCGTGGAAGTTGTTTTCAATTTATATCAAAACAATAAATATTTTTAGAACTTTGAACTATGACTCGTCATCTATCTACAGAGAATATTTTATCAGTTGGAGATACTTGAACATTCCACGGAAGACGTATCATTATCTATGTGAGTAGAATTCATCTAATGAACAAAGGAATTGGTATTATATTTCAAATTTTGTATGAAAATATTGTTGTAAAATTTGTTTATGAACTATTTTATTTGTGAATGTTTGAAATTATGAGCTTCATTTATTGAAAAATTCCATTCTGTGAATATTCAACAATACAAAGTCGGAGAATTTATTTATAGTGCTATTATTCATCAATAAGAATATAATATTTCATATAACATCCAATTAACTGTGGTAAATCGGAATTACTTAACAAGTGAAGTTTTTTTCTCGCAAACATATAATAAGTATTCGTTAAACAATTCAAAGCTTGAATGAAAATTATTTATGTTATAAAATTTTTCATGAGTGTATTAGATACACTTGTGAATATTCAAACAGTCTACTTCGTGAATTTATTTATTAATATTTAAAATTATTAACTTAATTCATGGAATATTTCATTCCGTAAATATTCAAAATTACCATGCCTGAAAATTTATTCATTTATATTATTATTATTATTGTTCATCTAATAGCAATGTAGTTTTTTCATACGTTGTTCAGTAAACAAAAGTAAAATCGAATTGTTTGCTTTTGTAAAATTTATTTATTCATAGGAATATTGTTGAACTACAGAAAGTTATTTAGTTCTTTTAATCGCTAGAGCTACCAGGATGAAACTTTATTTACTTGTCAAAAATATTCCTAGTCAACGTTGTGGAGAGCTTTGTTTATGAAAGTTGAATTTATTTATAGGGCATTTTACTACATTATTATAAACAATGATTATATATCTATTTTAAACCACATAATCTAATCACTATAAACAATAATAACACATAATATCATGCGTATAAACAACAACAACCCAATCTAATCAATGTTAACAAATTATCTATTTGTTTAAACAAAAACTGGCGCCAGTGGCTTTGTTGACATTGCGCCCAAAACTCGTTACCCTACTACTTATATCAATTTTCAGACCTCCAGCATCAAAATTTGTGGAGGTCTGATACAAACCTCCATTTCCTATTTTCAGAGGTTGAGGAGTAAAAGTTCTAAGTTCTATAATTCTGTTGTTGTTTGTGTACTAGTACTAGCTCACATATCAGAATTTTAGCATTTTAGGACTTCAAGAAGTAATCTAAGAGTTTTGATGATCATCAGTGAGCGAGTCAGTAACGAGATCGTGGTTTTCATCAGATATCAATAAAATTTGAAATATGAAAACAATGCAATCGAAACTTCATTTATTCAATAAGTCTACTATTAAAATCATATCCCGAGAACTTAGTTTATCTGCTATAATATAAACTCAAGCTATGAGGGTTCAAAAAACGACGAAGCACTTCGAGAAAAGGTAGGTGGTGCTCTTGCGCATTGCTTGGCTCGTCTTGGCGTAGGTAGGCATAGTAAGGGATGTGTTGTTGTTTGATTTCTGCGTCAGAATAGAACTAGGTATCATAATACCATGAAAAATATTGAAAATAGAGGATATCTAGCGAAAACTCCCATTTCTTATGTTTTCTAGATTTTCAGGAATTTTTCACTTTTTAAAGTACTGTATCTTGGCACTTAGTAAGTCTACAAGCAAGTTTAGCAAGTCAAACTTATTGAAAATTTATTGCTTCACGAAATCGAGCTTGAAGACCTAAGGCGTAGGAATGAAGGGGAAAAAGAAACAGGACAAAAACTAAAAAAAGTGCTTAAATTTCGTGGTTTTCTCTTCCCCCTGAGAACTGCTTTGCGAAATTTTGGTCGGAAAACATGGAAATAATACTACTGGGTGATCAAAAACAGCATACCTAAGTTTCATCAAGCTCGCATTTTTTCCTAATTTGCCTCTATTTTTGCGACATACCGACTGGACTATTAAGTGAATTAATTAAAAAATCCTATTGGCCCTATGCAATATAGCATATTACTAGCGCTTGGCCTGCTACGCAGGCCTAAGCCCTAGGCTTTGCAGCTCGATATGTGAACCGCCTCCGGCAAAAATTCTGTCTCTATAAGATAAACTCCAAGTACATTTTTAGCCCACAAAACCCTCGTGCTCCGTATTATATTAGTGCATTTCTCCCTACTCGTGATTTCACTGTTTTTTAATGACAATTCTCAATATTATTCCATGTATTCATCAATCGGATAAATTGATTCCAACTCAAGTCAAAATACGTGATTTGGTGTTCGGCGCGCGCCAAGCGCGCTTCCGGTACTAATCCTCAAATTTCAAGTCGCATATCTTTTGTTTTATTCAACTTACACAGCTAAAATTTTGCTGAAAGCTACTTTACAGATTATATTTGAATTTTCAATAAGTTTTTTGCTGCTTGAAACTTTGTTACTCAGTTTTTGCGGTTATATATTAGAACTGATAATTTTTTTTCTGAAAATTTGGCATTCAGTCAATTTTTATTCTAGAATCTTCAATTAGCTTTTGTTTTGATGATACTTTGAAGTATATTTAGTTCAAATTTCAGACAAAAATATTGATAAATGCCGGAAATATAAACATGTGCAATATTTCCCCAATTTCAGGATGAAAATAACTGAACAGACGCATATCTTTTGTTTTATTCAACTTACAGCGCTGAAATTTTGCTGAAAGCTTCTTTATAGATCGTATTTCAATTTCCAATAGGTTATTTCATATTTGAATACTTTTTACTCAATTTTTGCTAGTTATATATAAGGAATGGTAGAACCGGGCGGCATTTTTTTAAAAATTTGATATTCAGTCAATTATTGTTTTGGAATCTTCAAACAGTTTTTTTTTGGTTGATAATACCTTGAAGTATATTTGATCAAAATTTCAAAACAAATGATGAATAATTCCCGGAGATAAAGCATTAAACATGTGCAATATTTCCCCAATTTCAAGTTGAAAATAACTGAACAATCGCTAAACTTTCAAGCCGCATATCTTTTGTTTTATTCAGCTTACAGGGCTGAAATTTTGCAAAAAACTTTCTTATAGATTATATTCAAATTTTCATTAAGTTATTCCCGGCTTGAAATTTTATTACTCAATTTTTGCAGTTATATATTAAGACTGATAAATTTTTTTGTCCAGTCAATAATTATTTTAGAATTTTTAAACAGCTTTTGTTTTGTTGATAATACTTTAAAGTATATTTAGTTCACATTTCAAAGCAAATAATGAATAATTGCCGGAGATATAGCGTCACACAAATGCAATGTTTCCCTAATTTCAAGTTGAAAATAACCGAACCATCCCTGAACTTTCAAGTCGCATATCTTTTGTTTTATTAAACATACTGTACTGAAATTTTGCAGGAACGTCCCTTATAGATCATATTCTAATTTCCAATAGGTTATTTGAAATTTGAAAATTTGTTACTCAACTTTTGCAAGTTAAATATCAGGAACGGTAAAACCGTGCGGATTTTTCTCAAAAATTCGTTTTTCAGTCACAGAATGCCTTGGAATCTTCGGATTGCTTTTGTTTGGTTGATAATACTTTGAAATATATTTGGTTCAAATTTCAAAACAAATAATGAATAATTGACGAAGATATAGCATTAAACATGTGCAAAATTCCCCAATTTCAAGTTGAAAGTAACTGAACCATCCATAAACTTTCAAGCTGCATATCTTTTGTTTTATCCAGCATACTGTACTGAAATTTTGCAGAAACGTCTCTTATAGATCATATTCTAATTTCCAATAGTTTATGTAAAATTTGAATATTTTTTACTCAACTTTTGCAAATTATATACAAGAAACGGTGAAACCGTGCAGAATTTTTTCAAAAATTCGTTATTCAGTTACGGAATGCCCTGGAATCTTTAAACAGCTTTTGTTTGGTGGAAATTACTTTGAAGTATATTTAATTCAAATTTCGAAGGAAAATATTGATAATTACTTGAAATATAGCATTAAACATGTGCAATGTTTCCCCAATTTCAAATTGAAAATAACTGAACCATCAATAAACTTTCAAGCCGCATATCTTTTGTTTTATTCAACTTACAGAGCTGAAATTTTGCTGAAAACTTTCTTATAGATCTTATTTTAATTTCCAATAGGTTTTTTAAAATTTGAATGTTTATAACTCAACTTTTGCAAGTTATATATAAGAAATGGTAAAATTGTGCGGCATTTTTTTAAAAATTTTTTTTTTAGTCACGGAATGCAAACCTAAAAAGCAATTATAGAGAAATAAAAACGCTAGTATCTTTGGGCTGAAATATTTTGAATTTGTTAGAGTTGTTTGGCACAAGATGTATTCAAAAGAAAGCACAAAAAAGTGTTAATAATAGAGTAGTTTCGTACTAGTAAAAGGCTGTGAATGATGAGTGTGGTCACAGAAATATGAATGACGCTTGACTGTTGCGAAAATAAGACTTTCGCGTGTATTTTTAATAATACAAGAGAAAATCAAATACTAGACGATTTGATCTGACGAAAAAAAAGAATCAATTTATTGTGAAGAATTGGGAATGTAGATTACTTTAATGAAGGCTATACAAGGCGAACTATTGCGTGAACAGTATGAGAATTGATTACTGGTTGATGGGTTGCTAGTTAAAAAGAAAAGAGAAGAATATAATTGCTTGTATGAATAAAATCATGAATTTGGATTAGGAACAATAGTAGATTGATTGATAAGTAGAGAAAAATGACAGTCTACTAGCGAGTGTACATAAATGTTTCATTTCAATTCACGAGTAAGTGAATTGAATTCACACGAGCAAAGGTATATCGCCTTTCTTACATGTTAAACATGCTATTTTTTTGTATACCCCATGGAAAAACTTTAGTGGAAGATGCCACGAATATGAATAATTTTCTACAGAAGTGCTAATCAAAGTTGTGTTCTTACAAAAATGTAGTAACGGTTTTGACAACTGCTAAGCAAAAGCAGAGTAACAGATAAACAATGTTGAAAATTAATTTGTCAGAAATGTCAGAAGCTAAAGTTTCTCGCGAAATTCTGGATGCAGCTCAAGAAGCAACTTTACATTTGTTTCCGACGGAATCTAGAAAATTTTTGTCTTCTCATATGTTTCACCTGTAGTTTTTTCTGAATAAGATCAAAGCTGTCATTTGGACATGTATTATAGTGCATTTTTGTTTGCTATTTTTTGTTGCTAATTGGAGAACTTGCACATTTTTTTACTCATTCCTACATATTAAACCTGATGTTTCCTATCAAGTGTAAAAAAAACATGGTCTAATATGGCTTTGAGGTTCAAACTAAGTTCGACTTTCATGCATTTATTTCCATTAGAAAACCATTTCTTATCTGATCGAACGATTCTATGACAGCAAAGAAGACTGACCAGCAACTGATAAATATCTCCAAGCAATCTTTATGTTTCTCGTCCAATTCTAGTTTAATGAAAACATCAACAAACAATCGAATGCAAATCCTTAGAGTGATGCACATATCGACACAAAATTGAATTGCAGATTCAGTGGAAGCGCCTCCACTTTCGCCGAAAATGGGAAGTACCGGAAACCAAAAAGAGAATGTAAATACTTCTTGTACACATCTGTACTCTTATTTGTTTGTGTGTTTGTGCAGATAAATTCTGAAACAATAACGACATCTTGAATTGCTGTACCAAATTTTGCTGCAAAACTGAGTACATGAACATTAGATTCTTGAGTTGAATTGCGTTCTATAGAATTAAACTATGGGACATAATATTGTAACCATGAGAACTGTGTATAAGAAGTATGGATGATTTTTAATCAATATTGTATCGGTGTTTAGAAAACTCTGGAAGTCTTACTTTCTTGGAACTACTGACGGACATAGATTTTAAAAGACTACTCTCCAATGCTCTCTTGAATGAATATGCATCCATTACTGTAAGGACACCTGCCAAAAAATATGAACTATCATGCAACTATAGCCTTCTGAAAAATCGAAACTACAATCTATAATAACTACGGGGTTCAATATATCAACTTTCACTGCCTTGTTTGTTAATATTAAACTAACAATGTCGATAATGTTCTTCAGTATAACGCAAACTGTTCATCTTTGAGTTTAGGAGTGCATGAAATGGCCGACGCTCCTCTTCTACTTCTTTGACGATCGTTCACAACGTGCGTAGAATAATGATCTTGACTCCTTAGATTCGTGGCAACGAGTTGATAAGGCGTACAAACATCATTCTGGTGACAAACATATAGGCAAGAGTCCTCTCATATACTCAATTCAGAGACGTTTTTAGAAAAATACATGAGGCTCAAGAGTCTTTTAGCTTGCATTGCTCAGAAAAGGCAATATTCAAAAAGTTGAGAAAACAGGGGAAGAGATATAGAGTTGAATTTTGCTTTGATTGGAAGCCAGGTATAGAAAAAGTTCCTCTCTGATACTGAAAAAAAACATAGAGAAATGGATGGAGCAAAACATATTTAAAGAGTTAATCTTATTATGAACTCTTATATTACGATCTTAGGTACTATAGAGGCAACATCATGATGATGATTTCAATTAAGAATAACAGAATCTCAGTTTTCAACGCGTATTTTATTGAAGAATGAGTTCAAAGAATCTTGGCATAGACCCATAGAAACTTAAAGAACTAACCTAATAATTTTATAGCTTGACAAAAAGTGGAATGGTTTTTTATTCTATTCGAGGAATATCATTTGCGGCACCAGATCCATAAATTCAATTCTTTGACGCATAAAAATCACGTGGCTTACTTGTCAAAATGCGTGTTGGAATTAAGAACAGATTCAATGGACTTTTCACTTCAAATTTTAAAAATGATTGGATGAATTTAGTAGTTCGCATGGATAGAAATATACATAAAAAACATTCTTTGCGATGAAAATCAAGTTAAGATCATACAATAAGAGATAGTCATTGTGATACTCCAATGGTTATAGGAGAAAACCTTGTATTTGATAATGCATTGGAGTTTTGATTGAAAGTTTTCAGAAAAAATCTCGTTTTTAAAATGATGCTAAGAAGTCAAATGGGTGTTCCTACGGCTTTTTCGTTATCTTGGATGCTCTAAGATGGAACCTATTCATCCAAATGAACACGACAAAATATTTTTCTTGTATTATCCCCATGTTTCATCGCGTAATCTGTCCGCCCCTAAATTATTAAACCAAACGTCAATTCCAATACATAGACCTAAAGCCTTTAGACTCGGTATCAAGCACATTGGAATTGACACCGAATAAAAAATCAATACGAGCGAACGTGCGTAGGGTGAGTGATAAGTGATTCACGAAATGTTTTTTAGATCATGGGCGGTCTTGTAGGTCAGGACTCACGAGGGATCGCTTAGGGAAACTGGGAGAATAATTCAACGTTCAAAGCGGTTTCAGCTTCATCGAGACGAGGAGTGAAAGGAGAAATGGAGTAATATTTTCTCATAAAGTGGATAAGGAATTATTAGATTGTTTCAAGTATTTGATGATCATGTAATTCTGATGAAAATATTTTGCGCGATTAGTTGATATCTGTTGTATCAAATTTTTCAATCCATTATATCAAAACCTATCAAAATCAATATTTTTGTCTTTATTACCGAGATGACAGCCTAATTCAAAGTTAACCAAGAGCAGAAATACTGATCTCTTAACTTCCAACTGAATGAGTATAATATGAAGTGGAAAAAGTGTCTATTGAAATTTTTCTAGAATTTCGAAAAGGACTGCTGAATACTTTCCACATAGCTTAAATTACATTCAGATGGATTTGTCCTTTTTGATCTCCCAGAAAGCTCTGAAAGAGGTGACGAAAAAGTTATCACAACTTTTCGATTTCGACTATGGTATGAGAATGAGTATCCCTGTGTGGAAGGTATTCAGTCGTCAGCTCTACGTTGATAGGAATATATTGATGAAGCCTATAAATGCACCCTCAATACGTTTGAAGACTGAATATACAGAGAATACTGATGGATACATCATCTTGAACAAATTTTTCTCATAAGAATAACTCTGTTCTTACCGTTTTATCCATCTCCACGCATTTAATAATCCATGTGATACACTTTCATTAAAAGCCAACTTCGAATGTTACCTCTAGACTCCGACTTCTTTTCTCGATCTCAGCTTCGGACTTTAGCTTTGGGCAATGTAGTTGAACTTTTCCTGGCGTTTCCAAGCTTCTTATTATACACAAGTCGTTGATGAGCACACGGGACTCGCGGTTGTGTCTCCTGTGAATCTCCTTTGCACAAGGCTCGTGTATCTAGTCAATAAAGAGAGGTGTTTTCACAACTTGTTAATAAAGGTAGAATACTATGTATCTAGGCTATTGTACTTGTTGTGTAAAGAAACAAGATTACTTAATCCAGAATTGAGTTTTCTGGAATAACCAGTTTTAGTTTCAACTCAAGTAAATTTCTTTAAACTGATGCTCTCATTGTTCAAAGCTTGATGATGAAACTTTGCTCCAGAAAATCGAGAATTAATACAAGATATCTCCAATTTCTATTTATTTACCCCAAACAATGAATGCCATAATATTTATCAGTGTTTAAAAATATATCAAGTGTAATCAATTTTCTGGGAGTCTTCTTAATTTCAAATATCCTGTCACCCCAGCGATATTATGGTAGATGGCACTGCTGTGAATCTATATTTCTGCATGCCATGTATCAACCCACTTTTCATCGGCTTCACTGATACAAGTCCGACTGTCTGCGGCTTGTTCTACTGTACTTATGAAGACGAAAGACATATCCACAGTTGCTGTCCTATTCAGGACGATGGTATAAAAACTGGCTTCTGAATTTGTAATTTTGTGAAACTACCATCTTGATTTTCAACAATCCATTAAATATTTTGTTTGAGCCTCGTGTTGATCACGTTTTTGCACTTTCCACATGTTTATAAGTTTCGTCTCCACGACTGCATCTTTGCACTGAGCTAACAACGATAATGTGGCTAGTACATAAGCACGTAGTTTGTACAATATGCTAGTAACTCGTATTAGGAGTGTAGTAACGGAAAACAGGAAGTTTTCAAGAAATTTATAGCAAAAAAATAATTTATCCTGCTTTAGGGAGACTTCTCTCACTGTCGGTAAATACTAATACAGAAAGTGAATTCTTCTCGAGTGAACTTTGGTAGTTGAGCTTACATAGCGGAAAAGTTTTCCAGCTACTTTTACTTGCTAAAACGACTGAGACACAATGTTACTTCTGTTGTTAAGTGTACCGTGCTTCTGCTGGAAGTTATCTGGTTAAATATTCGAAGTGAATGGATTATTCAACCTCTATTACAATTCTACTTCGCAGAGCCTCGGTTTCTATGGAGTGACATAATATAATGAACAATAGTATACATCAAAGAAGAACAATAAGTGATACGAATTATTCCAGTGCAAGTTGAGCCTCAGTGATTTTATACCTAGGAGGAAGTATTTGCAGCACCTATTACCAATTGGAAGCTTTCCAGTCATCAGATTATGATTCCAGGGTATCTATGGATATATTGATTATCTGCTTTCAGAGATCTAGAGAGGCAAGGAGTATCCTAAGCGTATAGCAACGGTCAACGTACACAGCTCGGGCCAGAGATCCTCGGAAAGGACACTGTTGACTTAAAGCATTACTGTCTTTTTGACTCCCTTGATACCTCAATTACTATAATGAGCAGACGACCAGACGAAACAATGTGTCACATAACAAGTAATTATGTTTATACCCATCAACATCAGAGTGAGAAGAGTAACGACTACTTCAATCACTAGTCAAATAAATGTGATATATGACAACAAACTTCTTTGGCCTACTCGAGAACATAAATAGGTCTCAATTTCTCAAATTCTGAATCTAATTATCTTAGAGCTCAAGCTACTTAAAAAGACAAGGAAAACAGTATAATGAGACTTGCTCATCAATATATTCTGGAATGAACTTAAGAAATTATTATCTAGGACCCAACTCTATCTTGTATCATTTCATTCAGTTGTATCTTAGAAATTCCATTTTATCCATTATGTCCAATTATAATTGACATTTATGAGACAGAAGCTCACAACAAAATATCTTTACGATCGACATTACCTCTATTATATATTGGACTTCAGATAATCCGGTACTAGATCTCTCTCGTATGGGTTATAAAAATTCAGCTTAGTCCGCCTTTCACTTTATAGCTACATAAAAATATCCGCAAATACATAGCTTTGCTCAAGCCGCTTCTGCCAAATCAACGGCAGAAAATAAACGGGAAACTGCATGCTCCAATTGATTTATTGTTCTTTTTATTGCAAAGCATGTTCGAATTAATACAGAATGACTCAATATGCACGCATACATCACTAGATAAGCATAGCTGACTCGTCCGCCATCTTGGAGCCCACTGAAAAGTCTGTGAAACGTTTAATATTCTTATTCTTATAGTTTTGTGTGAATTATGTAGGTTTCTGGATTGATGATAAGAAGATATAAATAGCAGGCAGTTATGCATCTTGTTCTTTGAGAAATTTATCTGCTTGCATCAGTTTTCAACATAAAATCTGTGAATGTTTAGTATTCAAATTATGAAGTTAAAGTAGGTAGTAAAGTGATTTAAACAAATGGGTACCTAGGTAAGTGCCCAAATACTTGCTCTAGTTTAAGCGGGTTGAATAATAAATAGTAATAATCAAAGAAAAATAATTTTTTTTGCCATTAGATATCAGTTGAGGTAATCATAAAAAATACAATAATTCAATTCAACTTGGAAAACAGTTCAAGTCAAATGAAACGCAATCACTTGTTTTTTGTATTTTTTTTTTTTGTGAAATCATTTGGAATTGGAGTTGGTATTTTCATTTTTGTTCGAAATGCCAAAACTCCTCATCACCAAACCTCGCACAACAGTGTAGTGCTCTAACAAATGGTTTGCAATACTGCAAAACTTCGGAAAATTATGACAATTTAGTAGCAAACCATAAACAATAAAAAATACTCATCTGTATGATCTGAACCCGTATCTTGGATGAATAATACAACTGGGCCCAGGACAGCCCGTCATTTGCAATTATTTCATTAAATTATATTATATCACGCAATGGTGAACGGCAGACAACTGACAGTGGCTCCAAAATGGCAGACGGGTCAGCTGTCCTTTATCTAGTGCTATACTCACGCACCAAACGTCACAGGCTACTATAATGTGATGAACTGATCTAGTGTTGAATACTTGATAATCTCAAATATGAGTGCATCCTATCTATATTCCAGCTAAATAGAAATGTCTTCTCTATTCCACGAAAACATGCCAAGATTAAAAAGCTCTTCGCACAAGAAATTACAGAATGCATGAGTTTTCCGTTTATCGTTAGTTAGATAAATGAGGAATCTCTAAATTATATATGTATCGACTGACTTACAAGCATAATAGGAAAAGAGAATCAGTGCCGAAAGTATTGTCTGGATATTACGTATCCATTTCTTTTAACTTAGGAATAAATTGTTTTCTCAGTGGAAAATAGCGATTTAAGAGGATGACAAAATCCAATCGTAATCAGATTCCGGAGAGTCAAAAGACTCATTTTTGGAGAATAAAAATTGAGATTTCAAATTCATCAGAGAAAATTCAAGTGAAAAACAGCAATAATTGACAAGACATGAAAAAATTAGTAGCATAGGAAACGTTCTCTATGGTTGAGCTTTCCACCAGACAGGATTTAAAAGTCCCGTAGAGAGCCACGCGCGAAATCAGGATTTTGCTCCCGTGCACCTTGCCATAGCAACAATCATCAATCCATGAAGTTTTATTCAAAAAAAATTTTTTTTTGCTTGTTCAATAGCTTGCAGTATAGGAAAGCTAGGCTTCAGTGAAGTTTCCTATCAACAACTCCATCAATAAAAACGACATTGTGAAAAAAGTTACTCATAAATTGCCAATCTCTTCTTCACCGTGAAGCCAACTCTGTACCAACAAATTGGATCAGATATATTTGAAAGTTACGTAGAAGTTCATTGAACTTACGTTAACGTGAAACTCTCAACTCAGTGAAAAAAAAAAAATGAATTGAGAAAATTTCCACAACCTTGCAAATCATTAGTTCATTTATAGGAAGCTGTTCAAAGGCTTATGAAATTAGATCAGATATTCACACTGCTAAATAACATATTGGAAACTCATGAACTTTAGATAAAGCATTGAGATCACGTAACACTAGACATGAATAAATAGCGACCACGAAATTCAAGAATTCACAAAGACTGTATTACATCATCCTCGATTGGCAGCTGATGAGGTAGGTACCTATTTTCGGAAGACTTATTTATCAACTGAATTTCAATGGTTCCTCTATTCGCAAACTACCTCGGTTTTATGAGGAATTCCAATCAACTCCTATTGATCGGGAGTGAATAGTTCATTCTTACCCTAGTTATATCGTACAGATTATGCTGTCTGATATTGATGTTTGAATTGTAATTGCTCCAATCTGATACCAATACATGTTAGTGAAGAATGCCTCAATGATAGACATCACTTTATGTTATTTCAAACGACATGATATGCTTGACTCATATTTCTTAACAGTATCATTCTTCATTCATCGTTTAACTCCTGGTAATCTGCGCGTAAACAATCGCCTGGGAATAATTTACTTCGTTAGCTCAAATAATGATTTCGTACTCGTCTACTTCAGGTAGCTTGCAACAAATATAACAGATAAGTATTGTATCATACAATCATCTCAAATTGCGATGCATTCTACTTTGATTGATGGACTATATCAGTTGCTCAGTTTTATTTAAATGGAATGATAAAGCAATTCATCCCACTTCACTACAAATGTTGATAAAACTGCAGCAGCAGAACTAATTATTATTCATGTCTGCTATTTATGGAAGAACTACTCATATCTTGCTCTTTTACTTCAGCAATTTGTGACCAAACAAACCTGGAGTTCCAAGTCCAAACCATGGATGCAAAAATCAAGAAAGATTATGTTGTGAATGCACGCGTACACCATTTGTTATGCACTTGTCAAAAGAAGTCTGACTAGATTGCAGAGCTTAATTGAATCTCATATTTATGTTAATGACTGCTCCGTGAACCATAATAGTAATATTGCTTTATTTCTTATGTTTTAGCCGACTTCAAATTTCAGTGTAACCGCGTTTGAGTGTGTATTTAATATTCTGTTCCCAAGCTCTGAGCTTCTTGCGTGAGATGATAATCATGCTCCACTTTAGGAATATATTTAGAGCTCTACTTATACGGACCCATTCATTCATTTTGGCAATACTCAGGCTGATTAGCTGAGGAGCAATTATGTATCTTTGGACCTTTCTACTTTCCGATTTGTAATTCCGTCTGTTGTCTCGTGTATTCTATAAATCAGCGAGCTCATGAAGCTTGGAGGTACAAGTCCTCAGTTTTGAGGCAATATCTTATAATCGATGCTTGAGATCAAAATTTTGTTGGAATAACTTCAGCAGATATAATACCTAATCAACTTCAAGCTACTACTGATGGAGAAATTTGGTACTGTAAGCCAGAGATGGGCATTTACAGGAAGAAAAATGTTTTTTGCACTCACAGCGTGTGAAATGCGTGAATTATAAATAAAGTAAGAAACATGAAGAAGGTACAAAGTTATTTCTTATTTCTGTCTTTGAATGGTTCATCATATTTCAAGCTTGTAATCGTCGAACACAAGGTGAGCAATTACAAATTTGTAAACATTCGAAGAAGCATTCCAAGGACAATGTCAGAGTAACGGTCAAGCTAATAATTTTTTTCAAATTAGATTTGAGACTTTCAAGAGGCAATAAATGTTCAACGTCATGTTTAGAACACAAACGTTTTATGATAAACATTGAATTTAAGAACAAGATTTTGCTCTAGTTCTTGTTTATATCTAATTTACATAACTATTTAACATTAATGATCTATACATACTTTCAGAATTATATCATAATAAATGGACTTTTTGGGTTTTAATTCTGTATATTTATTCCTATTTTTGACTCTCTAACCGAAAGTCTTCATCAGAAAAAATGATAAAGACTTTCGGTTAGAGAGTCGAAACGTTAAAAATAAAAATAAATATACAGAATTAAAACCAAAAAAGTCTATTTATTATTTAACATTATTCACGTCAAAGTATTGGAAAACTATTCAAAGTATTCTACGTGCCCATCTTCAGCTCTAATCTAGCATACTACGTGAGCTTTGAGAATTATCTATATGTACAGTTCTTGAACTCAATATGTCATCTGAAAACTTCATTTGTCCTCTTGAGAAAATGTACAAGGAGTCAATTGCAATTCGACGCGGCAAGTCAATTGAAAATACTTACGGAATATAACTAATTATCTCACCCCATCCTAGATCTTTCCATCGAGTCAAATTCATGGATGTAGCTGAGCTCCAGAAGCTGTCCGAATATATTTAGTCCACCTACATGTTACCTACAATGTCATTATATTTTCTACTAACTTAGTTGTCATATGACGGTCGAGTCACAAGTAGACAAATGAGGTAACGTGTGATCTAGCACAGTGGCAAAAGAATAGATGGTATGTGTCACGTATAAGTGTGATGTGTGTTTACAACCAATTGGTCTGGAGCTGTCATGATGTGTAATCTCGCGGTGAGATTGCACTCCGGATTATGTCAAGTGGTAGATCGTGCTGTGACATCGTCCATCTGCTTCTGCTCTAATATCTTATTATATCAGATTTACAGCAAGATATCTAATCATCTGGAGATCATGCCTAATTTATTACTGTTAAGTAAATAATAGACAGCAATTCATCAACTGCGGCCTATGAGTGTCACAGGTTATCAATGTTTGCGAAATCAGAAACTTCATTGCAGGAAAATATCAGGTTTATCGTGCTTTTGATTGATTCTGTGAATCATGTATCCACCCAGGAATGAAATTTCCAATTTTGGTTAATATATCTAGAAAATAATGGATGTAATTGATAGTATGAATCAAATATCTTATAGTAGACATTCATTTTCAACCTGGTAAATTTGAATGGATCAATTTTTCCTCAAAATGTTTTTATTACCTATAGTTAAATCCACTCATCGTCTAGATCAATCTGAATCCCCTGCATTCCCCGCTTTCACTTGGCACGCTGTTCACACTTCTATGACGGTGGAATTTGCGCATTACAAATCTTATCCTATATGAGTAGTATTCAAGCAACAGTATTTTATGCTAATTATAGAAATATTGTGTGCAAGATCAACTTTTAATTTTATCCCTTCAAGACGAAGACTATTCTTATACTATTCTCATAAAAAAAATATTCATGAATTGCTATTTCAGGGTAGTATGAAACTTCTTGGCCTGATAAGATGAGAATGCAACTCTACACATCTTGTCCAACGCATCCCCTTTTGATAGACTTTACATTCGGAAAACATTTAAAATACCTATCTATATGTAGCTGCTACTTGAATTGTTTCCAGGCTAAAATTTATTGAACTTGGGAATACATCACAGTGAGCAGAAGCCAAACTGTTAAATTGGACAGATAATGTCTCAATTTAATTTTTGATCGATACATTCTCCCAATGGAAAATGATTATTGTTTTCATGGGGGATCCTATCAGTTTTCGTCGGTTTATTCTTCGCTATGAGTCTCAGATTCTCGATAGTTTGTTATTGTATCGCTTTATTTCTAAGCGTCCTTCAAGATTGTTATTAATTTCTAGAAGTTCGAAGATTATATCAATTAAATAGTTCGCTAATGAAACGGCATGATAGAATAATCAATGATCCTACGTAATAATATCAATCAATAAGTTTCCAGAGTGAATAAATAAGAATTTTATTGAATTGATACCTTGCTCTAATTGTTTAGACTTGAGTATACAATACCTGAAGGATAATTAGGAATACATGGCCAAATCAATAGAAAAATATGAACAGGTAGCACTTATCCCGACAAAATGGACTAAATGGTCAAAACAATATTTTTATATGATATATTATTTTGTAGGTACACAAATCTCTGCCCAGCATTGAAGTGAACCATTCTCGATACTCTTCGCAGTTATCAACAGATAACATACGGTTGTCTTATAATGACATCTTTGTTAGTTTTGATGTTTCTTCTTTATTTGCGAAGGTTCCAATGAAAGATACCCTAGAACTTTTGGCGAGGAACTTTTTCCCAGATATTAACAAATAATTCCACCATTGTTTGACGTCCAGTTTCTTTGTTTTCAAAAATGATTGTTATAAACAAATTGATGGCGCTGCAATGGAGAACCCTATTTCCCCATCAATTGCGAATTATTACATGGAATTTTTTGAAGGGAAGGCATTAGAAACTAGTAATCTTAAACCATCCTAATGGCTTCGTTACGTAGATGATGTTTTCGCCATTAGGAACCATGGTCGTAATAGTTTGAATGGTTATGTGAACCATTCTAACAATATCTATGAAAATATCAAATTTACATCAGAAATCGAAAATGATGGCTCTTTACCATTTCTTGATGTGAATTTGGAACGAATCAATGATGGTAGACTTTTGCATACTGCTTATGGGAAGCCTACATACACGAATCAATATATTCATGCTGATCCATATCATTATTCCTCACAAAAGTACGGAACAATTTAATGCCTCTTCCGAAGGGCTTATGATATTTATCATCCTGATGAACTTGATAATGAAATTAATGATCTAGAAGTTTTTCCAGAAGAATGGTTTCAGTTATCACTCCATTGAAGATGCTCTTTGACCCAAGTCTACCAATACTACCGTTGAGGATACTAGCGTGAGCAAAAATAATGTTTCTCTACCTTATGTGAGCAATGTGTCAGAGAAGATCGGAAGAATCTTGTCAAGATATAATTTCAAAGTTTCTTGAGCTCCGATAATAAAAATCAAGCAGTTCATGGGACCTGTAACGGACGTGATTCCTCTACAATCTTCAGGCATTTATAAGATCCCTTGTACCTGTAGGAAAGTCTTCGTTGGACAGACGCATTGCTGAACATAGGAGATGCATAAGATAAAATCATCCAAATGAATTTTCTGTAGCTGATCATGTCGAGTTTTTGCATGACATCAAGTTTAAAGAAACAAGAATAGTCGCAAGATGCTTATTGATTCATCGTAGATTGGTCAGAGAAGCAATTGAGATACTTAAACATCCAAATAACTTCAACCATACTGATGGTTTTGAATTATCAAATGCTTGGTTTTCTGTAATCAATGACATACATATAGAATGACTTTGTTTTAGTTGGTGTTGTTCTGTGTATATTTTAGATTATTAAGTACACTGGAGACTATTTGACACTGCAGCTGTGAGCCAAGCCAGTAGCAAAGAGTAGCGCTACGCCGTCTTGTTGAAATGTCATGTATTTTGTGATATGGAGTTTTCACGTGGTTTTCCTCAAGCCTTGGGTGAATGCCAGAGGATTTTATTCTTCTTGTTTAAGTGTGACATTTTCGTTATCACATCTAGTACTCTGTATATTTTCGGTATCCAGTTACTTGCCTTGTTTCATTTCGTATCATTGTTTTCTTGAGAAGATCTGTGGTCATCAAGTTTTTGAATAAATACACGGAATTTGAAGTCAAAACTCGTTTCTAGGAAATATATACTTATTAGTCCGCTAGTATTCAGCACAACCGTTTCATCCAATTCTTGTTATACTTAAAAATGGACTACTAACTTTCAGTTACTCATCGATATAAGAAATAATACACTTCTCACAAGAACAAAAGGAAAAATATATGTTACGCATTTCACATACATGAGTCTCGGATGTTTTTAACTTTTTTCAAATACTGTTAACCTAATATGTTTCAAAGCACAGATAATACGACAAAGAGGTCACCAGGAGACCTCTTCTTCTCATTGCGGAACAGAATTTTCAATATGTGTCACTTTTCGTTATCATAGCTTTCTCTCTTCTCATTTTTTCAGTCTTTGAAGTTCAAACTTCAAAAAATCTGTTCTGCTTGGAAAATCGGAGTCAATAGATTGCAATTCTTTCATTTGTATAGTTGCGAACCTATTTTTTCTCGTTGCGCGATCAGAATTTGAAAATTAAAGAATCATGACTCCTTTTTCAGATATTGCTCTTTTATTCAACTGTTTTTACAGAGATTTTTATTCAGTTGATGCATTTAAATGCGTCTCAGCGCAGGGCTCTAATTTCTAGAATTACTATGCTAAGGACATGCTGCGAACTTTGTTGAACTAACAACAAAGTGTATGTTTTTGGGTTCATTGTCTTTTCGTTCCTCCAATAACAAATTAAAGAATCAGCTATCAGAAAACACGTGATCTCTTTTGTATTTCAATCCTTACATTAGCACATTTTGCTCCTGCGTTCGTATATAATGTCATCGTGTCTCATTTCCAATGATAACTTACAGTGTTCCTGCAAATATATTTTCATCTCAGGAATTCTGCCCACATCCTGAAATATAATACTCAAATCTGACGGCGAACCTTAGAAGCTAAAAGCAATTTCAAAGAGGTTGTTGTGAAAATGAGAACTACATATTTATCTGGAAGACTTGAATAGTGGACCAATATCGAAACTGAGTTTTAAAAGAAAGTTATTTCAGATTTACCTCTTAAACAACAGGTGCAGAATGAAATAGATCTACAGAATGCTGCAGGTACATAGAAATCAAGATTTTGCACTTAAATCGGGTGATATTGCTTTGCTGTAACCTGGAGTCTATTAAAACATCTCCCACATGGCTTGACACAGTTCATAGAAATCTATTCCAAATTCTTTTCTCTTTCCAATTCTACTATGTAATTGAATTCTAGATTAGTTTGACACATACTTAGGTATATTCTCTCTCATGCCCCGTATGTTGGTGTGGATAACATCAAAAAGTGACAAGTAACTAATTTCCATCGTGTGTACACTCTTATATATTTGGAAATAATAGGAAACCTTAGACGAAGTAATTCACTCAAAAACTGATATCTTAGTGTGTTAATACTTTAAACTATGCTCTCAAATTAATTTCTGGAGATTAGAGCCACATGACTCATTCTAGTATCATCTGAGATGATGAAGGATTTATCACCGAATGCATTCTGCCTCAAATAATAATGAGGAGAAATTCCTCAGATACATTTGCATCATCGATCGAGCTTACATTTTATTTTTGCTCTTAGATTCCAGAGGGAAATATATTCCAAGAGCGTCTAAAACTCAATTTTCAGGGAGGAATATGCATTTGTAGCCCAAGATGATCTCAAGATTCGTGCATACTCTTTTCGAAATATTGTTGCTGATGCTGGAGTAGTAGGGAACTCTCTGGAATATCTCTCTCGCTTATTCAGGTTTTCGAGGCTCGAGAATGTAAATAAAAATATGTGGGAGTATTATCGAAATTGATGAGAGGGCTGATGAAAAATTTACATCCGATAAAGATGACAATGTCTCTCATCTGATGTTTGGAAAAGTTTGTAGGCAATCTTTATCGCAGAAAATGAGCCAATTGATTTTAAAGTTAGGGATTGGAACAGCATATAGAAAATATTAATTTTTTTTCTGAAGAATATGATGGCATATTCTCATTTAGGGCTTCAAATACTATAGTTTTACATCGAAAACTTATGTTTGAGGGCAAGTAAGAACAGATTGTCTTGTATAAGTACGGATTGTGAAAAGATAAGTTATGCAAGTGTGAAAATGTGATTTTTTCTAATCGTACGGTAATGCTCACATTATGCTTCAGTACTGTATATAAAACAAAGTCAATATATCCATGCCACAAAGCGTCAGTATACGTTACTCATATCCTTTGTGAATGAAATATCTTTCTTTATACCTGCATTGCATTCAGTTTTAACGGGATTTCAATAGTCCAAAATAATCAGAGAAACACTGAATTCTATCCCACAATACCTTTTTCTAATATTCATCCAAATATACTCAAGGTGAGCTTGAAGAAAAACATAGTTATATTCAAAGTAGATGTCACAAATTATTTGTAACAAAGTTTATGCTGTGGAAACAATTAGAATAAAAAATTCTGAAACATTCATTATTTGTTCCACAAAATTTCAAATCTAAGAATCGATTTTGACACCATCATCTTAGATCGGGGAGCAACTGTATTCACGTGTTTCGTCCTTATTAGGACTCGTCAGTACAGTATAGTCAAGAACCCAAGATAGTCAGGGCCTGGATCCCAAGGTCTTTAAACTCATAAAAATAGATGGACGGCAAAAGTAAAAACTATATGCAGCGCCATCTATCGAGCATTAAGCCAGTTACGGCATGTAAATAAAGTAGATGTCACAAATTATTTGTAACAAAGTTTATGCTGTGGAAACAATTAGAATAAAAAATTCTGGAACATTCATTATTTGTTCCACAAAATTTCAAATCTAAGAATCGGTTTTGACACCATCATCTTAGATCGGGAAGCAACTGTATTCACGTGTTTCGTCCTTATTAGGACTCGTCAGTACATTATAGCCAAGAACCCAAGATAGTCAGGGCCTGGATCCCAAGGTCTTTAAACTCATAAAAATAGATGGACGGCAAAAGTAAAAACTATATGCAGCGCCATCTATCGAGCATTAAGCCAGTTACGGCATGTAAATAAAGTAGATGTCACAAATTATTTGTAACAAAGTTCATGCTGTGGAAACAATTAGAATAAAAAATTCTGGAACATTCATTATTTGTTCCACAAAATTTCAAATCTAAGAATCGGTTTTGACATCATCATCTTAGATCGGGGAGCAACTGTATACACGTGTTTCGTCCTTATTAGGACTCGTCAGTACAGTATAGCCAAGAACCCAAGATAGTCAGGGCCTGGATCCCAAGGTCTTTTAACTCATAAAAATAGATGGACGGCAAAAGTAAAAACTATATGCAGCGCCATCTATCGAGCATTGAGCCAGCTACGGCATGTAAATAAAGTAGATGTCACAAATTATTTGTAACAAAGTTTATGCTGTGGAAACAATTAGAATAAAAAATTCTGGATCATTCATTATTTGTTCCACAAAATTTCAAATCTAAGAATCGGTTTTGACACCATCATCTTAGATCAGGAAGCAACTGTATACACGTGTTTCGTCCTTATTAGGACTCGTCAGTACAGTATAGCCAAGAACCCAAGATAGTCAGGGCCTGGATCCCAAGGTCTTTTAACTCATAAAGATAGATGGACGGCAAAAGTAAAGACTATATGCAGCGCCATCTATCAAGCATTAAGCCAGTTACGGCATGTAAATAAAGTAGATCTCACAAATTATTTGTAACAAAGTTTATGCTGTGGAAACAATTAGAATGAAAAATTCTTAAACATTCATTATTTGTTCCACAAAATTAATAATTTGTGACATCTACTTTATTTACATGCCGTAACTGGCTTAATGCTCGATAGATGGCGCTGCATATAGTTTTTACTTTTGCCGTCCATCTATTTTTATTAGTTCAAAGACCTTGGGTTCCAGGCCCTGACTATCTTGGGTTCTTGGTTATACTGTACTGACGAGTCCTAATAAGGACGAAACACGTGTATGCAGTTGCTCCCCGATCTAAGATGATGGTGTCAAAACCGATTCTTAGATTTGAAATGTTGTGGAACAAATAATGAATGTTTCAGAATTTTTTATTCTAATTGTTTCCACAGCATAAACTTTGTTACAAATAATTTGTGACATCTACTTTATTTACATGCCGTAACTGGCTTAATGCTCGATAGATGGCGCTGCATATAGTTTTTACTTTTACCGTCCATCTATTTTTATGAGTTTAAAGACCTTGGGATCCAGGCCCTGACTATCTTGGGTTCTTGGCTATACTGTACTGACGAGTCCTAATAAGGATGAAACACGTGTATACAGTTGCTCCCCGATCTAAGATGATGGTGTCAAAACCGATTCTTAGATTTGAAATTTTGTGGAACAAATAATTAATGTTTCAGAATTTTTTATAGTTAATTCATGTGTAATACCGTAATTAGTGATCGGCAACGCATATTTGCTTTCATGCTATATTTGCGCACACAAAAATCAATCAACGAGCTTAATTGCTTGAGTAGAAGAACTAATTGATAGAATCTAGTAAATGAACAACGAGAGAGAAGCTCGTTGCAATTCCGAATTTCCTATTCGTCCATATTTAAATAACTACATAGAGATGATATGAATTATCTTCTGTAACTGAGGTTTTACTATAAAGTTGTTAAATTTGTCTCCGACATATTCCAATAAAAGAAAAATTATAACATTATATTCTTCCCATGAAATCTTTCCTCAATTTATGAATCCATAAATTCCCCATTTAGAGGTTGATAGAATTATTTTTGTCTGTTTGATATTGGAAGGAGAAAGTGAAGATTTATTATCATTTTCTTTCGTGGATATCCTTCTAAACTGATCAGCCGAGACTCGGAAATTGGCAAGTGCGACATTTATAACAGAATAAAAACATCTGGTGCATTTTAGGAGTCCGCCGATGCCACTTGGCAAATTATTTGACTTCTTTGAATATAAGTGAAGAGAGAGATTTCCAATCAACTTCTTTTAGGAGAAAGATTCTTTTCCTGTGATATCAATTGTTATTTTTTGCTCGAACATTAACAAAAATAAATTCTTTTGCACAGCTCCGATGACGCTCTATGAAAGCTCTCATATAATAATATCCAGAATTTTTTCTTGATGGTCCTAGACGCTAAATAGTTGAAGGTTGATATCATATACATCATAAAGGTAGACTTTTGGAGTATGAGTTTCATCTTCATATACGTATAATATATTTAGTAGGATACTTGAGACTATCTATGTCTCCTCAGACAAATACTGTATAGAGATAGATATAGATGAGAAATTTCCATGACTCCATGAGACGAAAATCACTCTTGACATCATAATACAATCTTTGATAGACCAAATGGAATTATCAGACCTCATGTAGGTCACAATGAATAATTTGAATTAACATTTTGCAAGGCTTTTTAGCGCATTTTTACAAAAAAAAGTTATTATTTGCACTTTGGTTGTCTAGCTGGCTGGCATGACGCTGAGATCTCAGCAACTACAACACTTACAGACTTGAAACAGGTACTTAATGAAAGATGCTGTTCTGTAGGTTTGCACAAACTGCTAGATTCTCCCACTCATCCACCCAGTTTTAGGTATTAATTGAAATAAAAATTCAAAAGGTGATTACTGCTGAACTATGCATGACTGAAATCTGAAAATTGCTGCACAGAATAAGCAACATGTCGGTAATTGAATTTTATGCTCAAAATTTTCAACCGATATGGGTATGTGCCTACTTCAGGGTAGAAACTATTTATTTCAATATCTCGCGAGTTACACAAATAATTGACATGCGGTTCCTGATGTTATTAGTAGTAAAATGAGTTCAATTTTTGTTTTAACAATCAATTGAGGCCAGTACATGACCACCTGTTACATATTTTATTGAATCTGTAGCCTTGGAGGTGATTTTTAGCGATTTTTTTCATATAGCTTTGATAAAGATCAAATTATTATTTCAAGGTACAGCAATAAAGATTAAAAAGTATTTTTGAGTTTGTACGTGCACAAATTATGTACCTATTAGATAGTCAACCTGAAACTGGTTCTAAATGGAAGCTGCTGTCTCGTAGGTTTGCACAAATAGCTTGATTTCAAGCTCAATGATTGTGGGAGATGGAAATTTGTGAAATCACTGAAATAACAAGCATTCATGAGCTGTCAAAAATGCGATTCCATTATCTAGATGATTCCTAATTTTTTTTTGTGTTGTACTAATGAATACATAATTCTCTTGGTAAGTGATATTACAGATTTCGTCCTTTGCGCTTAAAGTTCAAATCTTAAAATATAACAAGATAACTCCGCGAAACAATCACACTGTGATGCAAAACGTCTTATGTTTGATTGATCATATCAATACTTTGTTTAGGAAACAGAATATGATAAGAGTTCCAAAGACATGTATGGTTTTCCAGATTGATTTCAAGCTTTTAGATTTACGACAGTCCCAGTACAATCAAGACCTCTAGTGGGACATATCAAAACGTTTTATTATCAGATCATTTAAGACTTGGGTTTTGAACCTGTGCGACGATTTTCGATCACGTATGATCTCTCATGTCTACAGGAACTCCTTCAAACTATATAAATAGTTATCTAAGGCTCTCTGCACACAGAGTCACTAAGAAGGAACTGATTTGTGACGCGAATCACTAACCAGATCACTTTGAGTCACTTTCTGTGTAATTAAATGGGACGTCACACACGGACACGACGCTACTGATAGCGGAATCGTCTTTGATTCATGGAGACCATTTTCTAATCAGTCACCAAGTGACTCGCATGTCAAGTCGCCTTGTGATTAGTGTTTCCAGTTCGGAAGTGATTCGGCAAGATGAACGACCAACAACTCAACATTTTGCTTGTGGTGGAAATGGAAGAACGTCCAGTTTCAATAACTTTCTCTGGACACTCTATGAAATGCGATAAACTTAGTATTTAAAACCTCAAGTTCCATTGTCACAATAAAAAACGGCGGCGAAAATTCTTCTAACAGTATGAGTAAACCTGAAATTATTTTCTGTTTACTTTTCTTCTTAAAACATAATGATACTTTATGATTGCTTTATCATCGCTGTAATTATCTTCTGAAGTTGACAAAGTAACACAAGCTGACAGTCTTGAATCTATGACAAAACTGAATAAACTACAGGTTTTGATCGACGATGAGTAGCTTCGTGTGTGGACCCTGGTGACTAATAAGTCAGTAACGGGTTAGTGATCCAAGTTACCAGCCAGTTGAGTTGTTTCTTTGTAGCTTTGTGTGTAGACGGCCTATAATACCTGTGTATGATTTGAAGCCCTCACAGTGAACCATATATTCCTAGATTGATACGTTACAAACATGCAGAGAACAGTACGCTAGCGCACTTAGCCACTAGGCGCAAATTATGATTAGTAATAATATTATGCTTCTATAACTTCAATCAAATGTTTGAACAGTGCAGTTTATCCATCAGCTCAGACACATTGGTTCAAATTCCAAACTCACCCATGAATAGTATCCGACCAAAGATTGGCCGAAGCCAAAGCTAAGCCCACAGGTGTAACTAGATAAGAATGTTCATCATAAGTCTTCATACGATTCTTCGATAACATAATAAAATTGCGATTCTCACAAGGATCTACTGCTAAATTTCCGCGTACCAGCTCACTGTACCCTAATATTTTATAATCAACTTGGTTTAATAACACTCATTGCTCCGGCCAAACTTCACGTTCAAGTCGAATATTCGATCAAAAGTGCTTTCGTCAGCCAGAACTTCAGTTGGGTACTATGGATGAATAATTCTAGTGATCAGCACTTTCTTCTACTAAGTATGACAGATAAACAGACTTTGACATTTACCTCACCAAATTATATGCAAGGGATCATTGGAGTGCGACAGAAAGCAGATACTAAAAAATAGCTCACTTGTGATTTCACGCCTGGCAAATTTGATGTGACTATATATTTCCAGTTACTCAACATAAATCTGCTTATTGTCAGCAGAACTCTGATTTACAGTGAGTTATAAACTTATAAACGCAAGTAGCTTTGAGTTCTACACGGATGGATTCACTGATCCATTAATTAAATTTATAAGTCAGCAGTGATCTTCAAGATGCAGTATGCAGCAGATTGAGATGATTACAGTTTCTAATTTACCATTCTGAGCAACTGGAGCTTCTTGCAATATAAAACATAGATAGTACAGAACAGAAGCGGATATGAAAGAAACACTAGTCATTCAATTCACCCCTTCTTCGTTTTCGTTGTATTATAACAGATTAATTCCAATTGAACTGATTCGCGATAAGAGGAAGCACAATGATTAATCGTCTTACGTTAAAGAAGATATAATCTGAACGTATCGTCACATAAATTTTTGCCCTGATGAAAAAATCCTTTGTGTTTGCTCTATATATTATATGCTTTCAAAGCATTTTTCTCTATCATCTGCAGATAATTCCAGAAATATGTTCAGGCAAACTTTTAGTTTCCTTTGCATTGTCTCCTGTTTTTGGCAAAGTTTCCTTTGCTGCAACGTCGAAGTTTGGAGATAAAGATAGCAGTGCACATTTTTTACTGATGATATTTCTGTTCTAGAGACCAAACTATGTTGAACTTATAACTGATTGAATTTAGCTTGAACAAATCACCAAATTGAATCAATCGAATGTTGAATTCAAGTTTCACATCTTATATTACATCTTGCCTGTGACTATATTCCAGAATACAAGAAAACCGTTGTAATTATTGATAATTCATTTGACTGTCATTCAAATTCATGTTTCCGGAAATACTTGGATGAGAAAATAACATCTGTTTGGGAATCTTTCAAACGAAACAATTCACTCAATTTGATTCAAAAATTATTACTCTTTCAGCGCATCCTATGTTAAGATTGATACTATTTTCTTCCAAGTGGCTGATTATGAAGTGAATTTACTCACTGGGACCATCAAATTGAATTTCTTGAAGAGTTCGTAAATGTGGACCGTCCGCCGAAAATGAGGTCTTCCGGGATATGGCGAGGAACATGGATATGTTCAGGCAGTTTGGATAAGATCTTATTTTCCTTTCAGCCGGCGGAGTAGCTGTCATATGACCATCGCTACTTAATAAAGATTGCAGTAGTGGGATGGACTATTTAAAATCGTCTTTATTTTCGTGGTATGTGTGCTGATCTCCAACGGTTGCACATGTGAAATCGTCAAGCGGAATTACATTAGGATTGTATTCTACATATTCAGGCTACGCTTAGTATGAATCAAAATCGGTCTTGATTGATTTTTAGAGACTCGTATGTAGCGATCAATGAGGCAATTCCATTCGCCAGGCTGGAAATGTTCATGAAACACTCCCTTGATGTTCCGATAATCTGGATGCAAGATAAATGCTACCTTATTATCGATTTGAAACCGTAAACTACATGTGGTCCGCTCAACGCAGTATGTTCCGCTTCAAAAATCGCCATCAAAATGCCATCATTGGAGTATTTTGGAATTAGGCAAACCAATTTTTCCGGAGGTTGAAATCCCATACTAGTAATATCTTTCAATACTCTCCCAATTCAGAAACACTCACGATTTCACGTTACGTCTATAAATTCAGATTAAGCAGATTACTTCTTTATATGCATTGGCCGTAATTTATTACACCATTCGGTAAAAAATCCAGCTTTCAGTTTAGTTGGGTTTTATTGTTATTTAGTTCAGGTTTCTCATTTTGCAGGCAGCTCATGAAGCAAATTGAACGATAGATTACATGATTCATTCCGTTACCTATCCTGGTTTATTGAACGATATTTTAGGGGACTTCATTTAGAACACCTCTTGGGAATATTGGGTATCAATTAATTCTTATGTTCGTCCAGAGTCTGCGACTTTAATGATAGAATCTTACCAATTGAATAGTATCCGGTACTATTTGTAGTTGTAAAATAGATAAGACGTCGACCGTTAGGGGTTGAAGGATTTTAAATGTATTCTCGTCTTCATTGAAATATATTTATCTATTTTTGGTGGAGAATATGACAACTTCAAGTATTTCCAACATCACTTCTATTATTTGAAATAAATCTTGGTTAATGAAACAGACCTCATAACAATATAACTGTTCGAATGAATCCCACTGAATTAATGCACACAGAAATACCAATTTGTTCTATTCATTCTGTTTGGAATGAAGTTTTGTCAAACGAATAATAATTACCAGATTGAAAAGAATGATCAATTTTTGTATGATAAATCCTGATTATTCCACAATCCATTTTATTATTCATTCATTATTCACAGGAGAATTGGTTTTCATTATACACAGCCAGATATTTTCGATAGAAATACTGAATATGTCCAATTATTATTCATCACATTCGATTGACCACGCAGTTTATAAGCTGTCATATAAATATGGAGTTTAATACTCTGTCAAAACATTGGGTTCATATAATCAGAATGATTTTGTGTTGTAATAACAAGAATTGAACACAAGTAATTGTATTATTTGATTGTTATCATATCAGCTAGTTTTTTATTTTGGACAGTTGTGAACAATGTAATAACAGATAAATGTACCTATTTATCTAATCTATGATCTAAATCACTCGAAATTACAACTTTTCTTACCTATAATGGAAAAATCATTATTTGTTTTGATTTTTTGAAGATGGTATTACCAACATTATGCTTCTGTTACCGAACGAAGAAACAATGTGCTACTGATATGGTAATGTAATTATTCTTGCACTAGTTCAATTAACTAATCAAACGAACTAAATTATTATGTGCTTGTCTTGCAGAGCCATCAGTTATATTGCTCACGATTGATCGCTCATTGTGCTATTCTCCTCACATTCATCTAAATGAATGTCTGAAAAAGCCGATAAATTTTGCGGCTCATCAATCAATTGAATCTCCCAATTCTGCTCTTTTTGGAATATAATGTCTGCATTCATAAGACAAGTAGTTCCCGGAACAATCCTTGATAACTCAAGTTTTTGAAGGTAAATCTTTCTACTGTGAAAATTTAATAATTTGGTGGAGGTGCCTGAAATGTACTTTTGACTAATCACAATTGCAACTTTCTTTCGTATGAGATTTATTTAGCTACAAAAATATAATCAAATCATATTAATTAGTCCACGAATAGAACTCGTTTGTCAGCTTCACAGCCCGGGTGATTACCAGCATTCTCCTAAACACACATCATTAGCACGTGGGATCAACTATGAATTATACAGCATTAGTTTGTATCCCAAATTGAATCAATATTACCAACTTGATTCTGATTTCGTTGGTTTGTATGATCTATTTCTAATATTGTATAATTCGACTTGAGTATAATTTCGTCCAGGATGAAAATAGCCAAAACTCGAAGCACGGGGTAAGAGTGAGAAAATGCGCTCGCTTCAAAGAAGATGGCTGAAAAACTATTCTGTTTCCACTTGATGAACACATTTTCTGGTAGAGTAAAGCGGAGGAGCTTCAAATTAGTAGAAAAAAAACTATTACCATTTTTAACATCACAACGAAAGTTCAAAGTACAAGCATTATTCATCATTACTCTCTTGTTCTATTCTTCAGATTATCACACAGGAATTTGAAATGCCATCTCTATAACATGACAGGTGCAAAATGTTATCCATAGCTATACTGTCAAGCTTATCAAAACAGGTTGTGCCCTGAGGACTACAACTATCCAATTCTCCTGAATTATTTGGGACGTTACCTACTGTTTATTGCGGTTATACAGATATTTCTAAATATTTCGCTATTATTAAGGAATAAAAAATATCAGGGAAAGATTCCTAATTTTAATCGAATTAATATTGCATTCAATGCGAAACTGTTCAACCTTCTAGCAAATATCTGTTAGCTCCAACTAAATCGAGAATATACGCCATTAGCACAATTAATTCATATAACTAAACTATAACAGATACTGCCAATAGAGACTATCAACCTAGGCGAATGCAGTCACACGGCAATATACAAACACACTTTATTTTATGTCATTCATCAAAATAACAGTCACTAATATCTCCACACTCCTAATCCATCAGAACTTTCCAAAATATTCTATAATGGATTATTTTAGATACGTATGCCATTAGGATAAGATACTGCAATTGTTCCAATTAATAATGAGTTAGATGTGAACAGATAATATGCTTGAATATCTCGTATACTTTGTATAGTAGCCTCAATAGAATGCTCAAAAAATGTCATGGGATCAGTGCTTTTATACAAAGAGGATATCTGAGCCACATAGCATCGAAGTCAACATATATATAGAAATCATATTACAAAGGGACAGCAGTGGAATATATGCGCTTTCAGATAGCGGACCATGATTCGATTGCTCTTAGAACAAGCTTTTTTTAACAGGCAATGTATGCCGATGCGATTTGTTCAGATGCTTCTCTGTTAGCACACCAACATATCATAATCTTTCACTAGAAAGAGTATTCTATCTGCTCTAATATCAGATGATGAAATTACCCTCATCAAAACTCTTATGAATCAAACTTCATCCGAACTTGGACTGGAAATTTATTATCATGCAGCAAACCAAGAATTTTCTCACATTTCTTCCAGTTTCTACAATATTTTTGTTTCAGAATTCTATTATCAAGTTTTCAGCGTGCTTCATGAATCTTTCGAGGATAGAAACTCATTATCAGATAAATATGGAGATAATAAACTTCTCCCACATAGTATTATAAATCATCGAGCAATCTCGATGAAGTGAAGCACATAATATCTTACCCACAACATATATGCGATGGAAAATGTGGTACGAAATCTCCAGGAGTACTTGATAAAAGATCTTTATCAGTGCTTAAAACGCACCAGGACAATGATTGAAAGCATGAGTACTAAGTTCTTCAGAAAAAACACAAATTCTGCCAGAAAATTCTATATAATGATGCTATTGATGGTAGAGTAAAATAGGATAAATATCTGGATTTATTAGTTAGTCTATACGTCTCAAGCTATTCCTAAGGTTTCGGGAAACTTCAATTTCTGGACGGGGGATATCTTACTCCAGTTAAAATATATGTGACTGAGCTCATAAGTATTGTTTCTGATATTTCTCGATGAAGTTTTGCATCTTGAGCAGAGTTATTACTCATCATACTTGTGCGAGACGTAATAAAATGGTACCGGATGGAATTGCCAGGTTAGCCGAGTATGTTTGGCCAAATATTCACGTGACCGGCCTGTCCTGTTTTGTTAGACTTCTAAACTAAACCATACTTCTATATCTACATATATATAGTCAACAGAAGACTAAACTATAGGAATGAAGGGTATAAGACCGGTTTGTAGATCGTTGTAGTTAACTTACTAACTGTGACTAGAGAATGATTAATCCAAAAAGAACTATACTGAGATTTTTCTTCTCATGAAGGTGTTGTCTTTCTTCGAATACTGTTTGGTTCTAAAAAGATTTGTTATTCCCCTTAAAATATTATAAGAAGCTTTTAGGGTATAATGTACTGCATAATACAGCGCCAAGTCCGACTTCTATTAGGGCCGAACAGTCTGAGTCCCGGAAAGAAAGTTCTTTTACGTCTAAAGGGCCAGTGACTCTTTTTTGAGTGACTTCAAACAAGTATAATACAACAATCCATCAAACACCTATCTCAGGACCTTTCAGATCGTTTCTGTTGATTTATTGTTTGACATTGAGAAGAAATTTAGATACAATTAATCGAACATAGTATTTAACAAGTAGCTACGGGATACTTCTGATAGTACTTACCGCTTGCCATAAGTCTCTCAATATTCACTCACCAAGGGACTAATTGTGGATATTATCTATTTCAAATGACTATAGTAACAAACTTATCATGATTTGGTGTAGGATGAATATATTATTTGATCGAAAATTTTGCGGAGAGATTCATAGCGTGTATCACTCACATTGTAGAACCTATTCTGTCGTCTATTGTATTTCATATTCAATCCTAGAATAAGAGCATCATAGCAAAAAGTCGAGCATATATGGAAAAAGTGTATTCTGTTCAAAAACTTGAATGAATTTTGCACTCTTGTCATGATTTGGTTACTTGAATAGATGGTAGTGTATGCAATTCATTGACATTTTTGCTGTTCATAATTCCGAGCTCAAGTTTTGGCATTCATTTTGATTCGAAATTTTCCACTTTGAATGGCTGAAACATCATATTTTCAATATACTCCAGAAAAGATTCGATTGCAATTATTAATTACCGTTGTGTAGATATTCAAGAGAACTTGAATATATATTCTTGCGAAGTTTGCTTGGCAAGTTTTGCTTACATGGAAGGAAATTTAGCATAAGGTTGAGACATTAACCAAAAATATTTGAATTATTGAGTATCTTCTCTTTCGCTTGTTCTGTATTTGAAATAGTAAGTTCAAATAAGTAGAA
Organism: Dromius quadrimaculatus; assembly: GCA_963989225.1. NCBI lineage: Eukaryota > Metazoa > Arthropoda > Insecta > Coleoptera > Carabidae > Dromius > Dromius quadrimaculatus. The sequence continues at coordinate 31,688,531 of OZ022328.1, read as the reverse complement.
TCGAATATATCAGAATTACCAAAGTTCATCGTCATAATAATAATTCAACGCAAAATATTACCTTCTATGAACTCTATAGACAGTAATTGCCTGTCTTGTGTTTCAATCGGGAGTTTTTGAACCGCGTCTTATGTATCTATTATGAGGTTTTAAATATTATGTTTGAAGATTATTGGTTGATTATGTTCAAGTTCGTTGTTAAGTACATCAATTTCCGAATTGGTAAAATTTATATTTGTTTGATTCTCGACTCGTTTATAGAACTTGGAAATTTTATTTTTAGTGGACTGTGTTTTTAGTCTGTCAAGTTTCTTGTTTAGAGTTTCGTATTTACTTTTCATTGTATTATGAATGATACCATTCGTGAAGTCTTTAATTCTGAACCAAGTTTCAGTGTTAAAAGTGTTTGAGATTTTTAAATGGGTTTGAAAAAGTTTTTTGTCAAGGCTTTGTTTATTTTTATAGGCGTCGTTTATTTCACGTTTTATCCCGTTATTTTCGGACTCATTTTTAATTTCTATTACAGTTCTTGATTCAGATGATACTAATGCGCGCGTAGTTAGGTATGACTTCATGAGTGAGACATTGTTTATTGAACCGAATTCTCGTGGTGAGTTTACTAATTTTAAGTTTAAGGCGGTAGTAGGATTTGAGAATAACTGCCGTGGTGGCATTATTGTAATTGAATATATCAGAATTTCCGAAGTTCATCGTCACAATAATAATTGAACACAAAATATTACCTGATTAATGAAGAACCAGCTAACAGAGTTTGGACTAAATTCACATACATCGGTAAAAAAAAACACATGCAATAACCAAATTATTCAAAAACCAGAACATAAAATTAGCTCATAAAACTGAAGACAATAATTTAAAAAACAAAATAAATCCAGCAATCGAGAATAATGATAAATACAATAAAAGTGGCAATCGAAATGTGCAACTTGTGATCTAAACTATGTATATATGGCAAACAGGACGAAAATTTGAAGACCGTTATAAAGAACATATTAACTCAATTGAAAATTTGAAAACCGACTCTAACTACGCTAATCACCTTATCGACTATATACACTCAGCAGGAAAAATTGAAGATATAATGTCAATATGTGAGCAACAAAGTAAAAGCAACAGATTGAACATAACGGAAAACTCAGAGATTTTTGGAGCAAGAATTAGAAAACCGATCATAAACGTTCAAATAAATAGCCAATCTGACATAATCTTTCAACCGTTAAGATTCCTTCATGCTTCACCACCTACCCCATCAGTATAAAGCCATCATCCAACTTCTAAATCCTTAGTCTACACCTGATGATGTTCGAAAATTAATTAATCCAATTTAAAGCTGACGTTGAGAACTTATATCTGCTGAGATAGAAATGCAATTGATAGATTGGATGGATGGTGATTGATGAAGCATAGGATTCTATTCAAATTTTTCACGTACAAGGCTTAGCATTTCAAAATCATTCATCCATGCATATAGTCTGTCCCTCACTGCCATACTCTTTCGTTTAATCATAAGGTATAGCTATAAAATTCAGTATGTCCTCACCGACTCATAATATACTATGTGGCGTACTCTCCGTGGAAAGCTGGAAGAACCAATGACTTGACGACTGATAGAGTCACACATTATAGTTCCGGGAGTATCGAAGAGTTCAAGACGGATCAAATTTATGATTAATATTCATTTTATGATATAGAATTTGAGGAAGTAACTTGACTAGGAAACGGTTTTTTATACTATCCACTAGTTTCCCTCATAATCCACCATATAGTTAGATAAGAGTGATCTATTTGTTAGATCAATATATTTCATATCTAGGGGCAAAGCAATGCCTCACCAAATCTAGACAGAACCGGGTCCTCCCATCCATGAATTTATTATTATGCAAGTTCAATTGGTTTTGTTGCTCAATGGATGATGATCATGGAGCCTATTGAACATTTTTACAGTACTTTCAAATCATATTGCTCCAAATGTACTGAAGGTCCAAAATTTGTATTTTAATTGCCCGTTGATGTTGAAGGAGATTGAATTTTTCTTTACGTAGTAAATCATTGCATGAGCAACTGTACAGAACGAGCAATTCACCTTCCAATGAGGTTTACTTTTCTGGAAATCTCTCACTGAGGACTGAGGCAAGCTTGAATATGTAATCGTATTATTCTAGTGACGGTAGAGTTACTTTGTTTGACCATCGTTATCCAAGCAGTACGTTTATTGTACAAACTTTAAACATCAACTGTAACTGCAGAAATTGTGGACAGAATTTATTCAATGTTAGTACTACAGATCTTAGTTTTCTTATATTATATTGACTTAATTCATAGCTCTCTTGGTGAATACTGAGTTGGACCCACCTATCATCAGTTTAGAATCCAATTTTTCCGATTTTGTTCTAATATTTGCTGCCTCAGTCGACAGAAATTAGAATCCAGCGGTGAGAAACGACAGCTAGGCAAACATTTTCTTAATGGCAAAAGTGATGTAAAAAATATCTACTCACTCAGGCAACGAGTGAAGTATCGCAAAAGATGAATATCATTTTTCTCGAACATAATAATATTTCATCAGTATTTTCCGCGAGAGGATTGGATTTATTGTCTGGTGTTCCCCAATAGACATCTGGATAATCTATATACGATCAGACTACCTATCTCTTCAACATGGAAAATGATGTCGATATAAACAACTGTTCATATTACATAAGACCACCACTGTTAGCGAATCATGTTCACGTTTGCCGTGAACGCAAAACAATCTGACAAAGCTCATTGTGTTCCTGCGTCCGCAATGAATCCCGATCAAATCCTTAATTATAATCGGGTCAATGACTCAAAACTCAATATATATGCCTGCAGATGATTTGCTAGTCATCTTATTTCAATTTTAACTTGTATGGATATTGAATTTAAACCACCATAATTAGGTTCTGTCGACAGAAAATAATTACACACTATCGATTTCCACAAGACAGAAAGCTGATAAATAAAGGAACAAGGTGGTATAGTTGACGACGAGAAAACTAATTTTGCGCTCATTACTGTCCAAATTAGATATGAACCTCTCTTATTTTTGATGCTTTGACATGTTCTTATAATAAATTGATAGAATATACTCGTTTTCAGAATCGATATTCTGTGAAAGGACTCTATTCAATATGCTCGAACTCTGGTGAATTTACTTATTTACTATCCTTTGTTGAATCACCAGTATATATAAATATACCTATATGATAGATTGTTGCATCTATATATTGAAGCGCATATCCTTTTAAATGAAGTTTATACATCTAACCTTGAGTTTTGTGTGAGATATGAGGACTATCCGCACCTGGAACAGGAAATTCTTGTTTACTAAAAGAAATTGGAGCAGAGATACAGTTTTGACAACAGTAGATATTTTTTTGTTCTTCTTTTGTAGCACATGATGAGGAGACTGAATGCTCCAATTTGAAATCGTTTGAAGAATATTAGTTTGATTTCAAAGAAATTATATATTAGATATTCATCATGGTAGCCCTAACCTATTCCAGACACCAGGATATGATGAAAAATATTGGCAAGAGTGGATTATATAGCTTTTCACTTATTTGTACAGAGTACAAGAGAGTATTGTGGAACCGAAAAAATTCACTCATTGATATTTTGATGGAAATATCCGTTTTGAGCATCTCTGAATCCATTTTGACTATTTTCGGCTCGATGTCGGTACGTATGTGCGTTCGTTCGTAACTCGCAAATCTCAAAACTAGTTGAACGTATGATGTTGATTTTTTTATTCAGGACTGGTATAAGGTCTAGTTGTGCACCTTGCATTATGGTTGCATTCGTCTGTACCGGAAGTGCACTTTACTTAAAACTTTTCTGAATTTTTCTAATAAATCCAGAATGATCATTCGTAGGATGTTGAAATTCAGTATTTGAGCTTGATGTTGGATCAAAATAGTTATCTGTTATTCTTGAATGGATCGGCCAAGCCAGAAGTGCACTGTACTTGGAACTTTTTTTGAATTTTTTGCATGGATCTAGAGTGATCAGCCATAGCATATTGAAATTTAGTGTTTGAACTTGTTGTAGCATGGAAATAGTTATCTACCGTATTGTATTAATCGGCTGAGCCGGAAGTGCAGTTGATGAGTATGACAAACATTCAGAATTTGCCGTATAAAACAATTAGTTCAATGGAAATGATAAAGTGGAGGATGATAATCTGTCACATTTGATATAGTAAAATATTTTTCCCTATATTTCATTTCGTAAGAACATGCTTTTCCATACAAATTTTAAACTTCATTATGTTGGTCACACGGTTCAGCTCCAATTCCAGCATTATTGAACTCCAAATATACATACATATCAAATCTTCTGAAGGCATGTAAAACAAAATGAAGCACTGAAATCTACGACTATCTGACGATCTGAAAGTATAAGGAAATATTGTCAAGCCGATAAAATTCACATATCGAGATTTCGATGGATATATCCGTTCTGAGCATCCCAGAATCCGGTTTGACTATTTCTGGCTTAATGTCGGTACGTATGTACGTATGTATGTGTGTATGTGTGTGACTCGCATATCTCAGAGTTCGTCAAATGTATGATGCTGAAATTTTGTATAAATAACTGGTATATGATCTAGGATCTTGATGTGCATTATATTCAAAATGGCGACAGTTGACAAATCAACTCATGTTGCAGAATTTAATAAATTGAAAAAATCTGAACTTATAGATTTCATAGTGCATAATATTATACCAGATAGTTGTAGTAACAGTGTGGTGTTCAAATTATATCTTAATCATGATACTGTGGACACTTTTTACGAAGCCGATAATAAAATTAAATCTGAGTGTCAAACATGTGCTTCACAGAAAGACAAACTAAATTTATGCGACAAACTAGTTCTACAGCTAGAAAATCGTGTAAAAGATCAAGAGTTCATAATTCATCTCCTGAAATCTAATACACAGAATATACCCCAAATCAATAATACAAACACGAGAAAAAATTTAATCAAAATACAAAATAAAAATGAACAGACTATACCAAAGGTGACATCTGATGAAACGAATGAGACAAACAGCCAGTTATCGACTAGCGTTGATCATTTAAAACAGGTGTCAACCGACAAAAGTTCTAAAGTAAACAAAACAGTAACCGCAATAAAAACTGATTCTACTAGAAATTCAACTGACAAACGTTCTGTCTCCATTAAAAAGGCTACCAAACATAAACCAATTTTTGGTGCTATGATTGAGAATGTGAAGATTGGATTTGAGGCTGCCACAAAACTTTCTTTTATACATGTTTACAACCTCAATGCCAGTACCGAAGCTGAACATGTACAAAATTATCTGAAAGAGAAGTTCCCGGAAGTCAAAGTCGAAAAAATTAATTCTAAACATGATTATTATTCATCTTTTAAGATTACTGTAAACTCCAGTAACTATGAAGCAGCCATAAGTCCAGCAATATGGCCAGTGGGAGCTAAATTGAATAAATTTTTTCAGATGCGACCCAAGAACAAAATAATCAAATGATATTTGATAGAACCAAGTCACAGGTCAAAATTTTTCATATCAATATTTGTTCTTTGGCTAAGAAAATTGATAAATTTTTACTATTTTTAGATAAATATGACATGGATGTTTTAATTTTCTCTGAGCATTGGGTTAAGACGAACGATTTATGTAATATCAATATTAATGGATATATACTAGCTGACTACTATTGCAGAGCAATAAATACACACGGTGGAGTAGCTGTGTATGTCAAATCAAAATTAAGTTTCAAAAAATTATGTTTGCAAAATTTTTGCTTAGAGTTTCATGCTGAATTTGCAGGAATTACTCTAGCTAGCACGAATACAGCTCTTCTTGGAGTGTATAGATCAAGTAGCAATGGTGACATCAATATATTTCTCAACAAATTAGAAGAAGTCCTCATTTACGTGACCACTAGGTATCATAATGTTATACTGATGGGTGATTTTGATATTAATTTTTCAGGCGATTCTTCTGTCTTGCACGATTTTAGAAATCTCATTAAATCATTTGATATAAAGATAACAATCTTTCAAAAAACTAGAATTACCGTAGCATCTGCATCATGCATTGACAATATTCTAACAAATCTGTATGCAGAATCATTTATGTGTGAAGTTATTGACCCAGGTATGTCTGATCATGCTGGTCAATGTATCACTTGGTTCCAAGAAATCAATCTTCCAGATCATAATTTTATAAGAGGAGGAACTAAAAAAAGGTTTGATTAACTTCAGAAAATCCTTGAACCAAATTGACTGGAATATATTTGAGAATCCTGACACTGATTTGAACGATGTGATAGATCACCTATTGAATTCTTTGAAACTTAATGCTTCAAACTGTTTTCCTAAAAAAAGATTATTAGATGAAGTAGCTCCTGTAAAGTGGTTCAATAGTTATTTGCGTCAACTAAGGGATCTTCTTCATGAAGTAAAATATAAATTCAACTTAGATAATCATCCTGATTTATATATTGCTTATAAAAAATTGAATAAATTCTATAAAAATGAAATTTTAAGTGCAAAGAAAAATGCATACAATAATTTCATTCTGAACTCAAATAATAAATCCAGGGACTGCTGGCGTCTTGTAAATTTTGAAAGAAACAATGTTAGAAAATCTGCTACAAACAATGAGTTAAATCCGAATCAATTGAACCATTTTTTTAGTACTGCTGCTGATAATATTATCAATTCACTTCCTGAAGCTAACCATAAACTAGATGATCTACTATCCAGGATCAGCACGCCATCTTTTTCACTATTCTTCTCACCAATAAATTCTGTTGAAGTTTATAATACCATATTAGGCTTAAATAATTCTGCTTGCTCAGACATATATGAACTCAATAGTAAAATTCTCAAAGAGATTGCTGATATTATTGCAACTCCTTTAAGCTTTCTATTGAATAGATGTTTTAATGAAGGTATTTTTCCGGACGCATTCAAACTTGCTAAGATTATCCCAATTTTTAAAAAGGGATCTATAGATGATGCTAATAATTACCGACCTATCTCAATAGTTCCCATTTTGGGGAAAATTTTTGAGGTATTAATTAAAGTTAGACTGTCTGCTTTTTTGGAAAAATCTAATGCTCTTAATTCTCAACAATTTGGTTTTAGGAAATCGCTTTCTACTTCCTTAGCTCTTCAAGAAATAATTTACAATGTAGGTAATAACTTGGAAGAAAGGCAACACACTGCACTCACTCTTTGCGATCTCTCAAAGGCGTTTGATTGTGTCTCACACTCTATTCTACTCAAAAAATTACATCTCTACGGAATAAGAGGCATTGCCTTAGATCTGTTGAGTTCCTATCTTGAAAAGAGACAGCAGTGTGTTTTTATTCAAGAAATTAGTTCAAATATTTGTCCAGTTTTCCATGGCGTACCTCAAGGTTCTGTCTTGGGGCCTTTACTCTTTATTGTTTATATAAATGATTTATGTAATTTTTTAAATCCACATAAATGTATTCTGTATGCTGATGACACCACGCTCATTACTTCTCATGGTAATTACATGGATCTCAATCATTTATGTAATTCTAGACTTGATCAGACAAAAGAATGGCTTACTGCAAACAAATTGAAATTAAATGATAGTAAAACTCAAAAATTGATTATTAGCTCGAACCGCGAAGTTCGTCAAGGTGGGTTTGTTAAGATACTTGGAGCTTCCGTAGATGAGGGCCTAAATTGGTGTATTCATGTTGACGAATTATGTAAGAAGTTATCTAAAGTTATCTTTATTTTCAGAAATTTGAAATCTGTACTTACTCTGAATATATTAAGAACTTCTTACATGGCACTTTTTGAAAGTCACATTCGGTATGCTATTCTCTTGTGGGGCAATTCAGCTCACAGTATTAAAGTATTTCGATTACAAAAAAAAGTTATTAGACTTATCATTGGTACTTCACCTAGAGAATCCTGTAGAACTCTCTTCAAAGAGCTTAATATTTTACCTTTGCCATGTATTTTTATTTTAGAAACATTAATATACATTCACAACAATAGAGCCTTATTCATGAAGAATGAAGATATTCATAGCTATGATACTAGAGGGAGTAACATGTTGAGAGCAAAACGTTTCAAACTGCAAGTTTCAGTAAAGAATTCTATTAATGTTAGTTTATATAATCATTTGCCAGATAGCCTTACTCAGCTGGATGCAAAAAAATTCAAAAATAAAATTAAGCTAATTTTGATTCAACATAGCTTCTACAGCGTGGAAGAATATTTAAAAACAAGTATAGTATATTCTTAAGCCAATGCTCGGCTTCAGTAAAACTTTTTATGAATTTTTGTACTTTCTCACTTACTCTATATTTTATATTTTAAATTTTGTTTTGACTTGTCATAAATTGCAGTGTACAATCGTATGGCCAAATAAATATTATTATTATCATTATTATTATTATGGTTGCAATCGTCCTTACTGGAAGTGCATTCTACCTGATACTTTTTTTGAATTTTCCGCATAAATCTAGAATGATTAGCCGTAAGATACTGGAATTCAGTATTTGGAATTACTGTAGCATCCAAATGATCATCTCCTATTTTCGTCCCAATTGACTCAGCCGGAAGTAGACTCCATATTACAGACTTCTCAAATTTTTCTCATAAATCTAAAATAATCAGTCGCAGAATATTGAGATTCTGTATTAAGCACTTTTATAGCATTTTGTTGTACACCTTGCATTATGATTGTGATCTGCTAAGCCAGGAGTGTAGTTTACTCGAAACATTTTGTAATCTTCCGCATAAATACTGTGACGTGCGGGAGTGAGAGGGGAGCTCGTGAATACGACGCAGTATGGGGAGAGGCTTCTTGTCGCCTCTTACGCCGCGCCACGTCGCAGCGCATCACCCCTCCCAATGGAAGTCTCTAGCGATTCCTGGAAATGGAAAGAGTCGCGAAATGGAAAATTCGAGAAGGACGGTGTTTCTCTATATAAATCCGAGCCAAAGATGCGTGGGACAGTACAGTAATAATAGTAGCAGTGGAAATAAATAATAACAGTGACAGTGAAGTGAGAGTATATATAAATAGTGAAATATAAATATCTGTGACCTTGATTAAATTAGAATTAAGTGATTGATATTTAAATATGGTGTTATTAGTGACATAAGAAGAATCAAAGCTTTTATTCCATTTAGATAATTATATAGTGACTCTTATTTATTTACAGAGTGATTCATCAAGCAATAAACATTACAGTGGTGTCAGGTGTGGGGTTGTTATAAACAATTTAGTATTTTGTTTATTGAAGAAGCTGGTGGAAGCATTGGCTCATGCACTGGAATACGAAGCGGCAAAGCAGGCGTCCAGAAGCAGTGCTCGAGTGCGAGAGGTTACCTGCGACTCCGATACCACGGAAAGCTTAGAAGCCCAGGTTCAGCGGTTGATCGAAGAAGTTAAAGATCTCAAGAATTCAAGACAACTTCGGTGCTGGAACTGTGGAGAACTAGGTCATCCAAGAAGACGATGCAAGAAACCTTTGAAGATGCTACCCGAAGGTAACTCCAGACATGAAAAAGAACGCCTCGCAAGAATAAAACTCACCGAACAAGACACAAAGATAAAGCCTAATTGCGATAAACTTTCGAAGGAATTAACGACCCTACTACTATCCAAGGGTCAACAATTAGACAATCGGCAACGCGCACAAGCAGAAGATCTAAAACGCCGATTCCAAGAGGTGTTTGAAACCAGTGAGGGGCAAAAAGGAAGAACAAATATTGTCCACCACAAAATCGACACAGGCGATGCATGACCAATTCGGCAAGCACCACGACGGCTCCCGACTGCGAAGAGAGAAGACGCTGAAGTCATCATTCAAGATATGGAGCAAGACGGAATCATTGAACCCTCGAACAGTCCATGGGCCTCTCCGGTGGTACTTGTGAAGAAGAAAGACTGATCTACACGATTTTGTGTCGACTATCGCCAGCTGAATAACGTTACCAAGAAGGACAGTTATCCTCTGCCCAGGATTGATGACACCTTAGATACCCTGGCCGGGTCAAAGATCTTCTCGACCCTAGATCTCAAGAGTGGATACTGGCAAGTAGCGATGGATGAGAAAGACCAAGAAAAAACTGCATTTACCATCGGCAGTGGATTGTGGCAATTTACAGTCATGCCATTTGGTCTGTGTAATGCTCCTGCCACCTTCGAGCGACTCATTGAGACCGTACTGAAAGGACTATCGGGAAAAACTTGCTTGGTATACCTGGACGATATAATTGTGATGGGAAAATCATTTGAAGACCATTTGACGAATCTGGAGCAGGTATTTGAACAATTAAGGAAAGCTGGTTTGAAATTTAGTCCAAAGAAATGCCACTTATTTCAAAAACGAGTGAACTATTTGAGGCATGTGGTCTCCGAAGAAGGCGTAGCAGTTGATGCAGAAAAGATTAAGAAAATTCAAGAATGGCCGGTACCTGCGGATAAACATCAGCTGCGTAGTTTCTTCGGGCTCTGTACATATTACAGAAGATTTGTTCATGGATTCGCCAATATCGCCAAACCATTGACCAGACTGACGGAAAATAATCGCAGATATAGCTGTGATGAAGACTGCCAGGTCGCTTTTGAGCGACTGAAACTACTTCTAGTCCAAGCACCAATACTGAGTTACCCGAAGACGGAAGGACGTTTTATTTTGGACACGGATGCCAGCGATGTCGGAATTAGGAGAGTCTTTTCCCAATTGCAGGATGCTCAAGAAAGAGTCACCGGATACTTCAGTAAGGTTTTATCGAAGCCAGAAAGAAACTACTGCGTCACAAGACAGGAATTACTAGCAGTAGTCAAGTCCATCGAGCATTTTTACAAATATTTGTATGGCAGAAAGTTTCTGTTAAGAACTGACCACGCTGCTCTAAAATGGTTACTCAAGTTCAAGAATCCTGAGGGTCAGGTCGCTCGTTGGATCGAGAGACTTCAAGAATACGACTTCGACATTGAACATCGAGCCGGTACAGCGCATAAGAATGCTGATGCCCTATCAAGACGACCATGTCCCAAAGATTGTCATCATTGCTCTAAGATTGAAGCGAAGGCGTTCCGGACAACTGTCATTGACGATGCTTGGCAACCACAAGAGATAGAAAAGGACATAGATGGCGACTCAGGGTTGCAAATTATTCAAGAATGGAAGAAGAAAGGAACAAGGCCGACATGGCAAGAGGTGGCACCATACTCCCCGACGGTCAAATCGTACTGGGCGCAATGGGATTCCATAATCCTGAATGAAGGCGTCTTGAAGCGTGTCCTGAAAGATCCGGATGAAACCAAGAGTAGAGAACAGCTGATCGTTCCTAGAGGTCGGGTTTCGGAGGTCTTGAGACATCTCCATGATGGAGTGAGTGGAGGACACCTTGGGGTAACGAAGACTCTGCAGAGAATTCGTGAGCGGTTTTATTGGCTAAACTGCAAAGAAGACGTCAGAGAATGGTGCAGGAAATGCACTACGTGCGTTTCAAGCAACGGACCGCAGAAACGACCAAGAGCTCCGATGCGACAGTATAATGTCGGTAGTCCATTCGAGAGGATAGCCATCGACGTAGCAGGGCCATTTCCTGAATCAGACGTCGGAAATAAATACATTGTTGTCGTCATGGACTATTTTTGTAAATGGGCGGAAGCGTATGCCCTTCCTAATCAAGAGGCCGCTACTATTGCAGACGTCCTAGTAAAGAATTTGATCTGTCGGCTTGGCGTACCCTTGGAACTTCATTCTGACCAGGGAAGAAACTTTGAATCCACACTTTTCTTAGGAATATGCGAAGTACTGAACATTCGTAAAACCAGAACTACTGCATTACATCCGCAGTCTGATGGAATGGTAGAACGGATGAATAAAAACATCAACAGACACCTGGCCAAAGTTGTCTCTAGTCACCAGAGAGACTGGGACAAATATCTCCATCTGTTTCTTTTGGCCTACCGCTCATCCGTACACGAAACAACCGGACAGACTCCAGCAAGAATTATTTTTGGACGGGAACTTCGGCTATCATGTGACCTAAAGTTCGGCTGCAAACCTGGAGAAGACTTGGCTGGTGAAGATTATGTCATTAATTCAAGGCGTCAGATGGACGATATCCACTCCCGAGACCGTATAAACATCCAGAATGCCAGCGACCGGATGAAAGAGACCTATGACGTCAAGGCACAAGACAGGGGTTTTCAACCAGGAGACTCTGTGTGGCTTTAAAACCCAGTGCGGCGACGTGGCCTGTCTCCAAAATTACAGACATCTTGGGAAGGGCCTTACGAAGTCATCAGAAGAATAAACGACATAATCTACGAAATCAGACGCAACCCCAAGAGCAAATCAAGAGTGGTGCACTTCAATCGGCTAGCACCATTTGCAGGAGACAATAATGAAGATCCCAACGACGCACGTGCTCGTAAGATCCATGCGCAGGAAGATTCATTTGAGGAGTTCATGAAGACATTTTCAAGTGGACGCCGGGCTCGATTCGGAATAACTACCGAAGTGCAGCAGGATCTATTCAGAGTCCCAGCCGACTACTCCTTGGCCCATTGTGTATCAGGAGATTTGAAGATGTCCCGAGGGATAGCAGCAGTTTTTAAGAAGAAGTTTGGCAGGCCAGAACACCAGAAGCCTACTGTAGAGAAGACCATCTGTCTGCGGGACAATACGACAACCAAGGAACGCTATATTTATCACATGGTAACGAAAGATAAGTTTCATCATAAACCAACCTACCGTTCCATGTGGGAAACGCTGCAAGACATGCGAGGCCATTTAATGCAGAACGATATCCTGAAACTGGCAATACCAAAATTGGGCTGCGGTCTGGATGGATTAGATTGGAAGATCGTTCGAAATATGATAGAAGTAACATTCCAGAACAGCGGAATTCAAATATTGGTCTGCTGTTCCCACCCAGCAGGCCCGATCGAACCAAAAACTGTCGACTGCTACTTCTACCAAACTACTGGTTGCACCAAGGGCGGCGAGTGTCGATTCCGGCATAGACATGAAGATGTGTTTCGGGACGAAACATTCTTAAGAAGAGGGCAGTGTGACGTGCGGGAGTGAGAGGGGAGCTCGTGAATACGACGCAGTATGGGAAGGGGCTTCTTGTCGCCTCTTACGCCGCGCCACATCGCAGCGCATCACCCCTCCAAATGGAAGCCCCTAGCGATTCCTGGAAATGGAAAGAGTCGCGAAATGGAAAATTCGAGAAGGACGGTGTTTCTCTATATAAATCCGAGCCAAAGATGCGTGGGACAGTACAGTTATAATAGTAGCAGTGGAAATAAATAATAACAGTGACAGTGAAGTAAGAGTATATATAAATAGTGAAATATAAATATCTGTGACCTTGATTAAATTAGAATTAAGTGATTGATATTTAAATATGGTGTTATTAGTGACATAAGGAGAATCAAAGCTTTTATTTCATTTAGATAATTAAATAGTGACTTTCATTTATTTACAGAGTGATTCATCAAGCAATAAAAATTACAATACAAGCGATTGAATATTAAAATACAGGTTTCAAGATGATAGTACTGTCTAGATGCTCATATCCTATTTTCATCAAGATCGACTAAGTCAAAAGTGCAGTATACTTGACGATCTTGGAATTTAGCGCATAAATTCAAAATCCTGGAAATCAGTATTTAGGAATGTTGCAGCATGAGAATGATGACCTACTGTTTCCATAGCAACCGACTAGCCGTGGAATGATGAGACGTTGTGTTTGATTATATACCCAATGATGTACAAGTAAGTCACGTGATTTCCTCGTCAGATCTTTTCTTATCGAGCAAGATATGGTTTAGAGATCACACCCAACTGCATTTAAAGCATTGCTGGATATTACGGGGAAAACGCCCTTTGAACTGGAGCACTGATTAAGTATGAAAGAAGTTGGATGCTGGTCCAGCATACTAACAGCGCGCGGTAATTCCTGATTAACTATTTTGTTCTAGGATTGAAAATTTCTTCAGTACAGAAGAAAGACTCTGAAATAATTATAGATTGACTTCTTCGTTCGTGAGCTTCTCGTGTTTCTTGGTGGTGATGTTGAAGATTCGCAGCCCAAACTTTACACCATCTTAATCCATTGAGCTCCTGCTTAAGCTGACGTCACTGAACGACTCATGTATCACAAGTTTGTTCCGAATTGATCTCATGTGCTTCGGAACTGTTGCAAAATTTATCATTGAGCGCAAAATTAAAATTTATTCTTGGGAAGTTTGCGCGTTGCGTGAAATTGCTAGCATGTGAGATTATGATTAATCTAATTACATTGAAGCCATGAAATGTTTTCAAGCCTTGTCATAAATTCACATTATTATGCTGAAAAATTAGCTCTTACGGTCAGAACAACAGTTTGCGCCACTAATCTTGTAATAATCGGTTCGTAGTTGGCACCAGATTATTTTATACTGCAAGAGAGCAATTTATAGGGACTCATGCAGTTTGCTTGCACAAAAATAAATAAACTAAATATTTCGCTAATTAAGTCAAGAGAATGCATCAGTGAGTTCTGCTCAATTTTCGAATATATAGAACAAATTCATCTGATCATTTTACCTAACACATACAGACACAATTTTGAAGTAGATTCAATTCCAGAGATGTACTTTTCAGTTGAATTGGCATAAATATTATCCTATGATATCGATTCTCCCAATATGCATGCAGATTGTGAACATCCATCAAATATACCTAACAATCAATTATCGAAAGAATGTTTCACTGATTAGTTCTGAAATATTTGCTATTTCGATGATTATTAACGAAGTGGCGTCAATTTGAAAAAATTGATTACTGAATCCAATACAAACTGAAATGAGTAACATCGTGTTTTTAGTTATGGTAACATGCATTTAATTCCAATTTGATGTCTATTTGCATGTGACAAGCAACATAAATTGACAGTTTCCAATGTTTCAAGCAGATCAAAATCTTGGATCTTTGAGAAATGAATAATGTTTGAGGTATTGTTATAGGGAAACTACGGAGGTCTCAATTAACGCAAATAGTGAAGAATAGTTATCTCGAGACCTCTTAATAAGATGTTTACATCCTGTATACGATTGAAATAATCCCTGATTAGAATGTTCCACAATCACCCTACTAAAGTGGATTGAGGGAACTATGGAATGTTGACAAGCATGCTTGTCTTGGGGACATAAATCTGAAAGCTAATCTCCGATTTAAAGGAAAAAGAACATTTTCAAGTCATTTTAGATCAGTCACGAAGATAAACAATTTTGAAACGCTTTTGAAAAAGTAAAACAACAAATGCACAGGGGATATTCCAGGTTCTTACTCAAGTATTATTGCGCAGATAAGACTGAAAGTGCCATAAAAACTTTTCCAATTAATATACAAGAACGCACGGACTATTTTTGACTTCCTGGAAACAGACAAAATAATTTTAAAAATGTTCATTCTGCACCTCAAAATAAACCTAGATTCAATTCAGTTCATGAAAGGATTTTCCTTTTGATCGTGAAACTTTGTTTAGTCTCCTATGATGCACTTTGGTTTCTCTCTAGAAATGAACAAATTGGAATATTTCACTTTCCTATATATAACACGAGCAGGAAATTACCTTGTTTCTATATTTTCTCCATTTTTAATTCTTTCATCAACGCTTAAACCTAAGAAGAGTTAAAAAGTAGAACAATGTTCTACAAAAACTATCATTCTTTTTCTACGAGCCATTACCTGATGAAAATCACTGTTAGAGTTTCAGCAAAATGTTGTGAACTTTGTTCTTCTTCTTGCCTTTTATCTTGGATACGCTTCTGTTTTCTAACTTCATGCATTGTTTTACCTCGTATGTGCATACGTTGCATGATGAAAATTTACAATGAATATGCCACTTTTACAAACTTAAAACACATATCGCTTGTTGTCTAATCGAAAATTGAGACGAAGACAAATTCCACATCAATTCAATTATCAGATATTGACGGCATGATTTGGGATGGGAAAACACATCACTTTTGTGCACCTATTCCACATTTTGGCATTTAAGTATAACTAATTCACTTTTTGCGGAGTCTAATCTATGCAATAATTTTTCTGATATTCCGTTAGTATCATACTTAGAAAACCATGTAGATAAAATCGACATGATGATCAAAATAGTACTGAACAGGAATGCTACTTGATGTCAGAACTCCGCTATTTACTATCAATATTCATTCAACAAGACACTGGTCAAATTATAATGAGTAATAGAGTCGTTGTTACAATATCCGCCTGATAGCATCTTGCTTTATTTCTTTAATATGTAAATGTTCTCCTGTTTCTTTCGATTTGTTGAATTTTCCCCAATTTTTGGTTGTTCTAATATTTACACCACTCACATACAGGACTTGTTGATGAGTTCGGGGAATAAGATCAATTCATTCTTCCAATACACACGTGGGATATGATTTCGGTAATTTACTTCCAGCTTGGGCCTGCTCAGAACTTCTGATGGATAAATAAGAAAAGGATTCTCGACATCCTGAGACATTCACGTCCATCAATATTCAACAATTTTTTTGTTGAAAGCTCCATCATTCCATGAGAATACTTTTTGATCCTCTATTTTTTCATAGGATGAAACAAATAGTTCTGCTCCGAGTTTGAAGAGCAAGAAACTCTTTGAATCTGTCGTTGAAGTTCTTTTTTTGATGTATGTAAAGTCTTATTCGGAATCCTCATTAATGGAAGCCTTCTAAGTTAAGAAGACATTAGTATAAGATGTTCCATATCAAACTTACCTCTAATTTTTGCTGGATCCGTATATATTAACAAGAATCAGGAGCAGTGTCAGAAGGTAAGAGAATTTTACAAATAAAATTTATAACCAAATAATCATTACGATGAATTTAATAGCAATTTTCATTGAACCATCAAAAAGTGGTTATGCTTCCAAACATGAGCTATGGGTAGCAGAAATAATAGTTATCAATAATCAGTACATTCTTCTGAATTTTATTGGAAAAAAACGACTTTCGATTTCAAATTCTGTATATTTATTTGAAATTTTGACGCTTCGATGCTTTGACCAAGGATCATCTTCAGAAAACAATGATACAAAATTAAAAAAAAAAAAGTGACAGGATACTAAAAATATACAGAATACTGGATGTGATAATGTATGAATATCACATCTGAACAAAATGAATAAACTCTTTGGCATTCACCTAAGACATAAGGGAAACCACGTGAAAACCTCAAACAGAGGAATAAGTCATATTTGGTGCAGCTCCGCACATATCCCAAATCACAAAATGTTCGACATTTCAACAAGAAGAATTAAAAGCATAAAGAGACTTACGTCGTAATGAAGATCTTGTCATCTTGCCAACTGATGAAGGAAAAGCTAGTGTCATTCTCAATAAAAAAGATTACATTAGCAAGGCTTAAGATTTGCTTGATGATCCAGCATATGAGGATGTCAGCTGGAACTCTTTAAGTTAAGCCCCTGAACTTCTTGAAGAATCTTCTTTAGATAAGGATGTTTTTGGATATTTCACTTCTAGTGACCCACATGTACCTAAATATCAATAATTCTCCCTTGTATGTTGAGAATTTTAAACATTTTATTGCAATGGTTAATAACATACGGTTGTGTGATAATGACATCCTTGTTAGTTTTGATGTTTCTTCTTAATTTACGAAGGTTCCAATAAAATATACCCTATAACTTTTGGAGAGGAATTTTTTCCCAGATATCAAATTATTTCACCGTTGTTTGATGTCCAGTTTCTTCATTTTCGATAATGATTATTATTAACAAATGCGAATTATTACATGGAATTTATTGAAGAGAAGACATTAGAAACTAGTAATCATAAACCATCTTTATGGCTTCGTCGCGTAGATGATGTTCTTGCCATTTGGCCATGATCGTGATAGTTTGAATGGTATTCTGAACCATCTGAATAATATCCATGAAAATATCAAATTCACATCGAAAAACGAAAATAATAGCTTTTTACCTTTTCTTCATGTGAATTTGAAACGAACCAATGATGTAAGACTTTTGCATACTGTTTATAGAAAGCCTACACACACGAATTAATATATTCATGCTGATTCACATCACCAACCTTCACAAAAGTATGGAACAAATAAATGCTAATTCCGAAGGGCTAATGATATTTGTCATCCCGAAGAACATGATGATGAAATCAATAATCTAGAAGTTATTTTCCAGAATAATGGCTTCAGTTATCACTCCATTAAAAGGGCTCTTCGACTCAAGTCTACAAATGTTGCTGTTCAGGATACTAGCGTGAGTAAAAATTTTGTTTCTTCACTTTATGTGAGCAATGTTTCAGAGACGATCGGAAGGATCTTGTCAGGATATAATTTCAAAGTTTCCTTTGCTCCGGTAGTAAAAATCAAGCAGTTCATGAGACCTGTAAAGGACGTGGTTCTCCTACAATCCTCGGGCATTTATAAGATCCCTTGTACCTGCGAGAAAATCTACGTTGGACAGACGGGCCGAACTGTGAACACTCGCATTGCTGAACATAGAAGATGCATGAGATTAAACCATCCAAATAGTTCTTCTGTAGCTGATCATTTGTTAAACTTTGAATTATCTTCTTTAGATAACCCTCTTTTAAAATTTACCTAAGACTTTCTAAACACAATTTTCTCCCAATTGGTTTTGTTCTGTGGACAAACATCTGTATATTTCAACTCTGCCCACTCAATACTACTTTATGATTGGTTGTTATCTAGCATAAGTCTTTAATAGGTTCAGTTTATATTGACGTCATGTTTTTCAATTTTCAGTATTTGTACTCTGATGATAATAGCTTAGTTATCGAAATGTACGTTAGTATTTAAATAAATTTGTGAAGATAAGGTCAACTTCACTGTGTTGCAATTATTTCATTACTTCACGTAGCTCAATCATCAATTTATTCATGTACACTATATCTTATTCAATGGAAGAATACCATTTCCTTTCAACTATCATTCTCATTCAGATATGTCATGTAACTTTATATCTCCTTATTTGATCATGTAGAGAGATATTATCTGTCAACAGTTCATGAATTTGATAAGACTTGAATATAGTACACTTCGTTTGGAGCAACCAGATCTTTCAACTGATCCAGCTAGATTTTGAATTTCTTCAGGAACAGATCTCAAGAAAATAGGGCCTGAGATAGCAAACGTTAGTTTAACGGAACAGATTATATAGATTCTTGAGACCATGTGAAACTACTGGGGCTGATCCTTATAACGGATCCAATAAAATAATTACAACAACACAAATCACAATTTATAAGTCCATTATAGACTATACCAGAGTGGACAAATATCTTCAAGAACGAGCCAAAATTTTAATTTCAGGACATCCTTCGGACCAGAGGATCAACAGATTATTTCTCGATCATTATTTTAGTGAATATGAGCTCTTTAAGTGAAACAGATTCATCTTATAATGTTACATCATTTGGTGTTTCATACAGACAGGGTTCAACGGTTGAAGGTTAAAAATGATTGAAATATAGAGCGGATTGTAAAAGCTTCTTAGAAGCGTTCAGTCAATTATTCTACTGTAATAATTTTAGGGGATAAGAGCTTTGAAATTGTGATATATTTTGAGGCATTTTCACAAATTTGAAATAAATATAATCATTAATGTTTTCTACCCATAATATGGGGTGTAACACACTCAAATTCTAGATACTTTGGTTGAGATAGAACCAGCTATCAACAAACAAGCATTGCCATTACTCAAATAAATATAACAAATCCAAGAGAAATATTCTTATATACTCATGCGTTGTCGTATAGAAAAATTGAAAACGCCATTTTTTGTGCTGATTTTTTGTATTGTTGCAACAGATTTGAACTAAATTAATGATAATCATCGCATTCAAATTGCTCGATAATTTGAAAATTGAGAGAAAATTATTCTAGGTGTTCTCTCCTTGATTCGATTACACTCGCATCATTAGTACATCATTATCTTAACTATAAACATGAATATTTCAGTAATCATATTTTTGAATTATTTCCAACTTTTGCGCCTTGATAATGCTGCCATTACGTTGAGAAAGCTCTAAAATAACTGATCCAATGAAAAAATTACATACTTGAGCTGTCTACTATTATAAATAAACTCAAAAGTGTTATCATACTTTGATTCTACATTTTATTCGAATTGCGGTGTGCCAAATTGTGCATAATATTCTGTGAATATGATATAAGTACAAAGTCAATGGCTTAGAGGTAAGCCGTCGGACTATGATTCGACAGGTACCAAATTGAAATCGCGTTCGAGTGGAGTTGAAGTTTTTTTTTTTCCATATAAATAATTATTCCATCAATGTTACTAATTTGAAGCATCATTATTCACATTTTAGGTATTTTATGCTAGTTATCATGTGCTAAACATATTTTTCATTAGACTGATAAATCATCACTTTTCAACGGGCGCCTCAGGCACCTCGCAAGCTTGTTATGATTATAAATTTACTGTAATGTAATTCAACATATTATCAAGATCAAAGAATCAAGATAAAATACATAATTAATAATTTTTCAGACTTTTATAGAATAAAAACAACTTCTGATTCCAAATTCTGTATATTTATTTCAATCGTATGAAGTAAGAATTTTGCTTCCGGCCGTCTTGTGTATATGCTACGTACAGAAGTGCTAACGGGTCGGAGTAAACAAAATACGTCACGCAGACTGGCTTTTCCTCATGCCTGGTCTATATTAATGAGTCCCAATAATGACTAAGAACGGCTCCCAATTCCAGGTATTAATTCCAAAACAAACTCCCAAGTTGAGTTTTCATAAAAAAGTAAAAGGTTTTGAATTACTTCAGTTCATCCACAATTAAAAGTACGTAACGTGTTACTATTAAAAGTGTATGAGTGAGAAACTTGGCAATAAAAGTTCATACCAAAGAACAGTAATATCAGTACACTGTCAATATCTGTCAGAAAGAAGAGGTGACAATCTACGAAATATCAATAACAGTTTCAAATAACTTCAATGAGAATCAAGGAAATCACAGTGGATAAATCAAGTCTAAAACATATTCAAGTTTAAATAACCTCTTAAAGCAAGTACCAAGAGGGTAATGTGCACGTATCTGTCTTGAAGAGTGAATACATGATTTTTAGTTATAGGAACAGATTTCTACTACAAACTATTATTTTCGTGTTGTAATATTAAAATTTATTTTTTGTATGTTTAATCATTAAGAGATGTCGCTGCTTGGCCGTACAATAAGTTTATCACTGTCATGTCTCAAGTCAGTTAGTCGCAGGCCCTGGAAACTTATATGAGGGTTGCTGGACCTACGTTTCTAGTATTTATTTCTATCAAGAGATGTCGACACTGCAAAATTTCTTGTTGCTTTGTCCGTCACGTGATCCGTGACGTCATGTGGCCTTGTTCGTCGTGTTCACTTGACATGTCTGGCATTTCGTTCGAATCGTTTATTGCGTCAATATCGTGTTTTACATTGAGCTGCTCAGTTTTGTTTCATTGAAGTATCTATTTTCTTACTTCATCATTCTGCAATTGTGTATTATTGTTGCCTCTTGGTGTATAAAATCTGTATTTTTCAATACAAGAAATAATGCCAGTTACAAATACAGAGTGTTGCATCGTGGGATGCCAGGCCATTGGTAAGTACTTTTAATAATAAAGAAATAGGAATTCTATATTGTAATACTGATCTGTGAACAAATTTGTGAGAAGTGTAGTTCTGGAATGATTAATATGCAAGCAGAAAAATAAATAGCTCTTTTTAAAATACATGCAGATTTGTTCAGAATTGCATCATGATAATGATTTCAAATATCATGTTTTCTGTGAAGTTGTGTTCCAACATCGTTTTCCAAATCCTGATAAGGATTTGGAACGTTTCAACAGATGACTGGATATTTTGGATATTACACTCTATGGATGAACTGAAGATGTACAATAATAAACGTGTATGCTCTGTCCATTTTGATGCCAAATACAAGAGCATTGGAAATCCAAGACTACTCTGGAATGCTTTGCCTTCTCTTAATTCATCAGGTATTTTTATACAATTATTTTTAACTTAATAATAATCCTAGGTGCAGTAGATATTGAAAAATAAAAAATGAGCTACAACAAATGTTTTTATGTATTTCAGAAATTCCACGTCCAACCGTGATTAGTCCAGCTCAGCTAATTTCATGTTCGCAGCAGATGGAAGGAGTGGATAAAAACATACAAAATTATAAGACTTCTTAACCTTCAAAGTGTTTCTGTCACAAGGCAACATGAATTGACACCGAAGGTAAAAACTTTATACAAGGCTGCTGTACAGTGGAAGAAAATCGCCTTTTGCTCTAGGAGGACCAATTCTTTCAAGAATCGTCTAATGGGTGCGGATCGTTTCTCAGTTACAAATGATTCTAGGGAGATGAGCTCATCAACACCATCTGCTCAAATGTTCTTTGAACTCCAGACGAGAGAAACAGGAAAGAAGAAGAAAATGCGAAGATACACACGAGAGAAGAAGATAATGTGTCTGTCTCTCTTGAAACAAAGTGCAAGAGGATATGATTTATTGGAAAAAATGTTCACTTTGCCAACTAGAAAAATGTTTTGGAAATGAACTGTTAATGCTGTTGTTGGATCCGAAGAATTAATTTCAAATTGACATAATTCATTTATAATATTAATTCTGATTTGCTCTTATTGTGTCAAAGTACGTCTCTTTGAGAAAAGGGCGAGTTATCATATCTCTATTTTTGAAATAATTTAGACAATAACGATAATGTATGTTTCGGAAATGGATTGTAAATGCTGTTGTTGGATCTGAAGAATTAATTTTAAATTGACATAATTCATTTGCAATATTAATACTGATTTGTACTTATTGTTTCAAAGTACGTCTTTATAAGAAATGGGCGAGTTATCATATCTTCATTTTTGAAATAATTTAGACTATAACGATAATGTATGTTTTGAAAATGA
Source organism: Dromius quadrimaculatus (assembly GCA_963989225.1). Classification (NCBI taxonomy): domain Eukaryota; kingdom Metazoa; phylum Arthropoda; class Insecta; order Coleoptera; family Carabidae; genus Dromius; species Dromius quadrimaculatus. Next base: position 31,665,467 of record OZ022328.1, on the reverse strand, counting down.
ATTTTAAATGCTGTTGTTGGTTCTATAGGATTAATTTGAAATTGACATAGTTAATTTTTAATATTCATTCTGATTTGTTCTTATTATTTCAATGTACGTCTCTGTAAGAATAAGGCAAATTGTCGTACCTTCATTTTTGGAATAATTTTGACAATGACGATATAGAATGTTTCGAAAATGATTTTTAAATGCTGTTGGATCCAAAGAATCAATTTTAAATTGACATAATTCATGTGTAATATTCATTCTGATCTGTTCTTATTGTTTCAATGTACGTCTCTGTAAGATAAGGACTAATTATTGTATCTTCACATTTGAAATGATTTTGACAAGGATAACATAGCAATGAAAAATTTTCCGAACATGCCTTCTAAATTATGTTTGGTCACCATAAAAATGTAAAATATGTGAGGATGAAATCAATCAAAATTATTTGTACTGTTTACCTAATAAATATTGATTATCAACTGTGTTTATTATTGTTATTGTGTAAATTGTACGAGTTTTTTTTGAAATATGCGAAATATGGAGGAAATATATCCATATTTCACGTAACTTTCAAAAAAAATCTACAAATCATAAATAATAATCATTTGAAAATTCAAAAAACTACCGCCTATCAATTCAAATCGATGTTAGTTATTATTCCTATCATCAGATGGCGCTAAAAGACAGTTCCAGCTCATAACATTGCAGTTTCTCGTCTATAGTTTATAGGTAGTCTGTGGTTAGTCGTAGGAACTCTCGCGTAACGTGATGTTCGATTGTGCAGCCTGGTAGTGTCATATTACGATATCGAGTTGTTTTGTTTACATTTCATATATAATTACCGTTCTGTTTTCTCATACTATTTTACTGTGTTCAACTTTGAATACATTATTATTGAATTATCTAATCCAGTACTTGTATCTTATCCACAATTAAAATAATTTTGTTACATAAAAGTGTCGCCTAACGTGGAGCAAACCAAACAGTGGAAAAATACTGATACGTTGTGGTGTACCGGATTCAGTAAGTTGTGCGCGCAGTGGTATGTAGTGATATAGCGTATAGTAGTGTGGCGGGACTCTATAAGTGCATTTTGATTAATAAAAAATTATTGACTTTTGTTGCTGTATTTTTATAGCTGTTTAACAGCTAATACAAGAAGTCAGAAATGCCTGAGTCAAGTCCACCTTCTCCTGCGTCAGTTACTCTGTCTGAAGAGCAATTTAAAACTCTGTTGAGAGAACTGCGTAGTTCTGAGAGAAGTTCGCGTGTAAGTACTATAGTTGAACAGAAATTGGGTAGTTTTGCAACATGTACGGTACGTTTTAATGATAATAGTGATGCGGACATTGATTCTTTTATTGATCACATTGTAACGGTAAAAGAATGTACAAATATATCGGATGAGAGTGTGTTACGTGGACTGTCCATACTTTTTGAAGGATTAGCTGCTACGTGGTGGCAAGGTGTGGAGTCATCGGTCACGGAATGGAAGCAAGCATTGGCATTAATGGAAGAAGTTTATTCTAAGAGACTTCCGGCTCATTTAATATTTCGCGAAGTGTTTAAGCGAGAACAGGAACCAATCTAAAGTACAGAGTTGTTTGTGTGTCGTATTCGTGCGTTATTCAGTCAATTAAACTATACTCTTCCGGAGAAAGCCCAGTTGGACATGATATACGGGTTGTTGTTGCGAAAAGTGCGGAAAAGATTGCCGCGAAGTGACTTCAAGACATTCGACGGTTTCTTAAAACGATCCCGTGAGATTGAACAGTCAATTAGGGAGCACGATTCGAATGATAGTAAAGTGATTACGAAAGAAAAAATCAACACTGATAGAAAAGTGCGGAATGAATGTTCTTATTGTAAGAAATATGGTCACACAAAGGACATGTGCGATAAGATTAAGAGAAAAGAAACCAGCAAAAGTCAATCAAGTCCTGCAAACTGGGACTTGAAGAAGAAAACGACTACTATTTCGTGTTTCGGTTGTGGAACCGAAGGTTATATTAGGAGCAATTGCCTTAATTGTAAGAAGAGTGTTGAACAGGCTGGAGCTGTAGAATTTTATTCCATGAATACATCAGGAACATCGAGATGACCGCTCGTACCGATTTCAATAAGTGGATCTCGAGATTTGGCCTTTCTCGACACAGGTGCTACACGAAGCATTGCAGGTTAAACATTATACCAACTTCTTTGTTCTAAAGGTTATAAATCTACTCCTGTGACTAAAACCATTGCGTATGCTGATGGCATTCATAGCACTGAAGAATTATTATCAGTGGATGTCAATATTGATCTTCAAGATCGGGTGATACCATTAACATTTTTAGTTATACCTAGATGTAAAGAAAATCGTACGATGCTAGATATCGATTTTATTTGTCAAGCGAACATTGCAGTGAGCGTAGCAGACAATAAATGGTTCTTTTTGGATACACCAGGGATCAAATATAATTTGTAGGTAGAACACACAGTTGATCAAGATCGATTCAGTTATTGTGCTACCAGTACAATTGCTCTCCGAGCAAATTAAGGTTTAAGGTTGAGTGAAGTTGAGAAAAACCAATTTAGTAAATTACTTGAAGATCATGCTGATATTTTCGAACCAAGTAATATACCAACCCATTTTGCTGAGCATCGTTTTGACACTGGGGACAGTGCTCCCATATCTGTCCCGCCTCATCGGATGTCTCCAATGAAGAAAGAAATCCTTGCGAAGGAAATCACCCAAGTGTTGAATAATGATGTTATTGAAACGTGCGAATCGCCGTTGGCCGCGCCAGTCGTTCTTGGGCCTAAGCGGGATGGTACAACGCGAGTGTGTGTGGAATATCGGGGTTTGAATCGAGTGACTGTCAAAGATAGTTACCCTTTGCCACGATTGGATGATTTATTACATCTGGCTGAGAAAGCGCCAGTCATGACAACTATCGATTTGCGTGCGGGTTATCAGCAAGTGCCGGTGAGAAAGTCTGACCGTGAAAAGACTGCGTTCATCATACCTTATGGTACTCTTCAGTTTAAGCGAATGCCATTGGGGTTACGGAATGCACCTGCGACATTCCAGAGACTGATCGACAGGCTTTGTGCGGGTTTACCAAGTGTGTGTATTGTCGCTTACCTTGATGGTATGATCATCATTTCAGAGACTGTGAAACAGCATTCAATAGTTTTGAAAATGGTTTTTGATCGATTAAGACAGTTTCAATTGAATGTTAATCGCGATCAATATGTCTTCGCGCGTCAAAGTGTGAAGTTTTTGGGTCATTATATTACACCCGACGGAATTCAGACGAATCATGAAAAAGTGTCTGCTATTTTAGATCTTCCACCACCACGAAGTTTGAAACATCTGCTAAACTTTTCGCAGACCTGTTCGTGGTATCGGCGATTTATTCCTGATGTCGCGAAAATCGCACGACCTCGAACGAACCTTACTAAGGAAAATATTGAGTTCAAGTGGAGTGACTCACAGCAAGAAGCTGACGATATACTAAAACAACGTCTAACTTTTGCTCCAATCTTGCGTCTGGCAGATCAAAATCTCCCATTCATTTTAAAAACAGATGCAAGCAACTATGCCATTGGTGCATGCTTGTGACAGGGGAAGGGCGAAGACGAACGTCTCGTAGAGTACGCGAGCCGTTCTCTCACCAGTGCTGAGCAGAATTACAATACTACCGAGCGGGAAGCTCTGGCTGTAGTTTGGAGTGTAGGAAAATTCAAAGGTTATCTAGAAGGTAGTCAAGTAACAGTGTACACAGATCATCAGGCATTAAGATGACTCATAAATAATAAGTCGCCATCTGGAAGACTTGCCCGATGGGCCTTAACGTTACAGTCATTCGACTTGGATATCAAATACATCCCCGGTAGGACTAATATTGTCGCTGATGCCCTATCTAGGCCACCGTGCACGGACGACAACTTTAAGTGCTGTGATTTATGCAATGTTGAAGTAACCATGCCTACAATCGATATTCAACATACCGAGACAAACAATTGAACGATAGAGAAATCGCCAACATTATTTAGGCATTAGAAAATTTCAAAGCTGTCATCGAATATTCTCTTTGGACGAATAGAGGTTACATACTTAATAATGGACTTTTATATCGCTATTATCCAGATATACAGGAAGACGATGCACGAGAGTGGTGCCAGAGACAGAGCGAGGTGCTGTGTCGCAAGAGTACCATGATCACCGTCTTGCGGGTCATAACGGATATGAGGGAACATACCAACGAATTGCTAAACGTTATTTCTGGCCCTATATGATGAATACTATCAAGAATTATATGAAGCAATGCCAAGAGTGCCAACAATATAAAGTAAGTAACATGAAGCCTACTGGTTTGTTGCAGACACCAGTCTTACAACAAAGGTTCGAAGCTTTGTCTGTTGACCTGTTCGGTCCTCTTCCGGAAACGGATAAGGGTAAGAAATGGATTTTCATAGTCCAAGACGTAGCTACGAAATGGATTAAAATATTTGCATTGGTTAATGCAACGGCGCAAGAATGTGCTCGTGTACTAATAGAGGAAGTATTTTTTCGTTTTGGTATACCCAGAAAACTGATAAGTGACAATGGATCACAATTTGCAACTAAACTTCACGCTGCAGAACCAGTACCGTTGCAAGCGATGCAAGCCGGCGCCAAAGTTCAATGCTGGCGCTGCGGTGACTATGGTCATTTCCGTTCAGGGTGTCGCAACAAACCCAAACTATTCTGTTAGCGCTGCAATAAGCAAAGTACACTTACCAGAGATTGCAGTTGTACTGAGCATGGAAGAGCTGCCGAGCTACCGGTCCTGGAAGGCAGTCGAGTTCGCGATAATAGACTGTTTGTGGACGTCGTCATTAAAAGCAGGCAGTACAAGGCATTGCTAGACACAGGTGCAATGCAATCTTTTCTTAATGCTGACGTTGCCAAGAAACTGGCAAACAGTCAAAGTCGTCTGCAACCAGCTATGCATCCCAAAGTTCAACTGGCCGACGGCACTATAGTGCCTTCACTAGGCACACTTACCTTGGGCTGTACTATCAGAGGCGTATAGAGGAAAATTGAATTCCAGAGCCTGACCAACCTTACTAGTACTATTATTCTGGGTATGGATGCCATCAAAGGGTTTGGAATGATGATAGACGCGGCAACAAACAAAGTACAGGGTGGGGCAGAAAAACCTATCCGATTTCAAATCCCTTTTTTCTCAGAAGAGGGGGCAGGTAGAGTAGTGGGGTAAAAACTGTTAGAAAGCCGGTTTTATGCCATTTGTCAGTAGTCAACATGCCTTGGTCTGGTGAACATCGTGCTTTTGTTATTGAGCGGTTTATCGAATGCGACGGTTCGATAATTGCTACACAACGTGCTTTTCGAATTCATTTCGGACTCGGGCGTCATGATCCTGTTCCACATCACGCTACGAAAAAAGTGTGGATGTCAAATTTTAGACAGACGGGTTCAGCATTGAAAAAGAAGTCGCCTGGACGTCCCAGGACAGCAACAGGACCTGAAAACGTGGCCAATGTGAGAGCCGCGATTGAACGTTCCCCGCGTCGTTCGGCGCGAAGACATTCGCTCGCTTTGGCGATTTCCAACCGCAGTATTCGGCGCATTTTGCACCGGGACCTCAAAATGCATCCCTACAAAATGGTTGTTGCACAGGAATTAAGTGAAAGGGATTTTGAAACCCGTACGAACCTGTGTCGCGATCTCCGAGAACTTCCAGACGACGATGTTGTGCTCTTCACGGACGAAGCCCATTTTCACCTTTGTGGTGCCGTTAACAGGCAGAATTTTTGATATTGGAGTGACGAAAATCCTCGAGAAATCCATCAGGAACCCCTCCATAGCCCAAAAGTGACTGTGTGGTGTGCTCTTTCCCGCCTAGGCGTCTGGGGGCCTTACTTTTTTGAAGAAAATGGGCAAACCGTAACGGTCAACAGCGAGCGCTATTGTTTCATGCTGGAAAATTTTCTTCGACCCAAAATAGAAGAAAATGGCGTGGAAAATGTGTGGTTTCAACAGGATGGTGCAACCGCCCACACATCGCGACGATCAATGGACATTCTCAGGGAACTGTTTCCCGGTCGCCTCATTTCCCTGAGAGGTGATCTTGGCTGGCCGCCGCGCTCACCGGATCTCACTCCATGTGACTTCTTCCTTTGGGGCTACCTCAAATCAAAGGTTTACCAGCATCGACCAAGGACCCTCCTTGCTTTACGAAGGGAAATTGCTCGGGCAATTGAAGAAATTCCTGTGGAAATGACGGTGAAAGTCATGGAAAGCTACCGCGAGCGCCTAAATCAGTGTATCCGCTCCCAAGGACGACATTTGAGTGATGTGCTTTTCAAAACTTAAATTTAAAAATGGCATAAAATTTGCGATATGTTAATAAAAATTTTTTTTTGACAAGTTGACTTATTTTAATTTTATATCGTTTTGAAATCGGATAGGTTTTTCTGCCCCACCCTGTATATGTTCAACCATCCATGTCCAAGGTACCGCTTTGCATGGTTGATCTACCCGAAAAGCAAGCAAGGGTTCGACACCCACTGAGCAACTGTCCCAAAAATACCGCCAGCACCGCCGTCATTGTACCCAACCAGTTAAGTCATCCTTCAACCATCCCTGCCGATCCAGTGTCCTTCGGCAGCCATCTCGAAAACCTGCAACAGCCACAAAACCGACCCTCAAGTCAAAGACGCCCCCGAAACCTGAGACGACAAAAACTCTTGAGGATATAACGCTGTTGTTGGCTCAGTGCCCACCATCTGGACCGTTTCCCAGGCCGCCAAGTCAGCCACAAAAGGCAGTAGATGAGAAATTAGCGGCGGCCAAGCGATCACAAACTCCTATCCCCGTGATGATGCGATCCACCAGCTCGACAACCCACCTAGTGTCGTCAACCAACATACATCCACCGTCAAGATGTTCCCTGCCAGTCACCCAGCGACGAGGCCGGATCTTGATGTCATGACCTAGATGCGGCATTTGGTGGACAACCGTCATCGACCCTACCGCACCACGAGCTTCCAGGAAGCGCAAGGCGAAGAGAAGGCCCAGTGTCCCCCAAACTGAACAGTGTCCCCCTGGACTTAAAGTGGTGTGTTATTAGTGAGTGTATTTGTGTTTGGGTTTTGGTAACCGCTCAGTCTGTAAGCTTTGATTGTTTAGTTTATAAGTCTGAGAATTTGATTGTTGTCAAGTATTACTAAGTTTGTTTTCTGGATATATGGGTTTTGTTAAAAAAAAATATTTATCCGTGAAATATTTTCTTGGTAAGTCAGAGGAGGATGTGACGAAGTCATACAACAGCGACATAATTTTTTGGAAGAACGTCGCTAGCTCAGTGGTAGCATGATGGACTACGAACGCATGTACCCTGAGTTCAAATCTTGACCGATACAATATTTACATCTTCATTCCTTATACTGATAATCATTCGGCTGTTTAACAAGTTAAGATTCATTTGATTGAATTTCAATTAAGGAATGGGTGTAAAACGAGCGCCGTAAGCCTGTAGAAGGCAAAGTCAGTGAACGGCTCAAAGTGCCTAGATCGTGGTCCTCCTGATCGGTACCTGAGAAGTCCGCTGATATCGTTTGAGAGAAGCTAGAAAGGCAATTTATCTTCCTGATAGCCGTGGTTTTCCTGGCAATCATTCCTTCCCTGGTGCTAGCGTCAGCCGTGGTTTTCCTGGCCGTCATCTAGGACGTTTCTCCTGATAGCCGTGGTTTCCCTGGCAATCATTTCTTTCCTGGTGCTAGCAGCAGCCGTGGTTTTCCTGGCAGTCGTCTAGGACATCCCTTCTGGTAGCCGTGGCTTTCCTGGCGACCCCATACCACTCCCGTCCTACCGCACTAGTGACTGCCGTGGCTCTCCTGGCAGTCGACTAGAGTATTCTTTGGTGGCCTGACAACCGTGGTCCTCCTGAAGGCCAGGATCACCTTTACTGATATATCCGCTGCCGCAGATTTAAATGTCACCGCAAATTGTCACCGCAAAAATTCACTGGATGCATAAACCTTTGTTATCATATTCTTGTTTATTGACGTTATTGTTGCATTCTCTGTTTTACTTTAAGATTTCATTTTCTATTGCAATTCTTCCATTTTTAATAATAAATAATGATTTAGCTTCCAAGTATACCGTAATTGATTTATTTGTGTACCCTCAAAACTCCTGACCCTTCTCCACTGCAGCAACCCTTAGGCTCCTTTCTTCTAGTATTCCACCGCTGAATAAAAACCGACTGTACCGCAGAAGGCGCTCGAGCAAGAGCAACCAGGGAACACTGGAAAAAAGGTAGAGTGTTCGTACCGTCCGGCATAAGGCACGGAAGGGACGTTACAATGTTTATAACAACAAAAATCATCAGAATCGATTGTTCTTGACATATTTCTTCTTGGAATATACAAATTTCAGGATATTTGGTCTCATATTTAAAGAATCAAGCGATATTTGTGATTTTATCAAGAGCAAATGATAGGAAACTTCTGAAATTTACATACAGTTCTGCAAGTTCTCCAACTTTACGAATTGTATGAAGAATTATAGACTATGATCCTAAATGTACCAGACTCTATCAAAGATGTGAAAAAACTGTCCCAGTACATAATAAAGAATAACTTGAAAGCAACTCACCCGAATATTCACATTGTCTATTTGATTTTGTTACAATATAGGTGAGCAAATCCACCGCCGAAAGAAGTTTTTCGAAATTACAACTGATAAAAAGTTATTGGATAGTACGATGAGTCAGAAAAGACTTTCAGCATTGGCAGTTTTATCCATTGGAGCAGATATACCATCAAGCTGAATTAAAAAGTTTAATGAAGATAAAAACAAGACATTTCTGTTTTTTTTTCATTACAGTCTAAAAATACAGTTTAGTTTGCATTGTCTATATTATAATAAAGTCAGTAGTCTTTCGATTCATAGCATTGCTTCTTGCGTCGCGTCACCAGAGGATCTCGCAAGATATATTTTCCCCACATCAAATTGTGGTGCCGCCCCGCCATTGGAAAGGCAATGGAATAAAGTGATGTACAGATAATATTTGAAGTGCCATCATATCCCATCAAGTGACAATATTTTCATTGAATTGTTCACGTCTCGTTTTCTTTATAAATGATTGAATTGGTTACGAAGTATTTCAGTGTTGTAACAATTCTAACAATGTTTGAGTTACGAGAGTAACGACGTCATGTGGAATCACATTTGTGACTAAAGAACACATGGGTCCAAAAGTCCTTGGTTTATCTTAAACGTAGATTAACTTCCATAGTAATTATTGTTAGATTATTTGTTACTGAAGTAATCAAACTTTGCTCAAGTTGAACTTAGGACCCTCAGTTTTTTTACAATGACATGTAACGATGTTACTACTTGACGTCGACGCCTATAAGTTTCTCATTGTACAGCTTCTGTAATACTCGTGATAATCAAGACGGAAGGTCAGTTTCACTAACTTATTCATTGAAATTGTTAGACTGCATTCAACGATGCAGTTTTAATGCTGACCTAGAACAAGGCTGATTTAGGGTATCGAAGGATCGTTGTCTTTCAGATTCAAACAAAAGAGTGAACTAAGATTTTGAATACGAAGCTTCAATGAAGGTGCTTGAGGTGGAACAAGGAATCATAAGAAAATATACAAGCATAATTCACCTGGAACACAAGCGAGTGAAATGCTATTGCAATAAGATGATAATACTGACAATTTCTTCAATAGTTCAAGCTAACAAACATTGCATTCACATATTGACTTGCGTGAAAATATCCAATGATATCAAAAACAGCAGTAAGTATTCAGCTTTTTTTTTTCTATTATGGTAATTCATAGGTTGATGTTCAGTTTAGAAATTCGGCCAAAGAGAATCTGTGACGTTGGATTCGTACATTACTCTGTTTGAAGTTCACTTGATCACAGAAATGGTGCTAGTCTACTCAGCAAATTTGATGCAGAAAAGCATAATTTTCCTTGTCTAGCCTCTTCACTGTGACTCCTCTTGCTCCTGAAATCAAAATGAATTCAAGGAAGATACCACTTCGATACCATTGACGACTAGCATGGAAGAAAGTTCTAATAAATGCTTTCTAGAACTGTATGGTGCAGCGAAAACACCGTTGAACAAAAGGAGACAAGTATTGAGTTGTAATTGATGGAATTAATAAATAAAAAATCAGGGCTCTCCCCCAAACAGATCTAGTATAGGTGATTCTGGAGATATGTTCTTTTAGGAATCGATTTAGAATACCTCTGGAGTTATCTTGTCTATCATTCTGCAAACACAACTCAGTTGTTGAGTGACTGATCAAATTTTGCAATATAATATTGAAAAGTTCAACGTCATTTCTAGTACATGTTGAACATTATTAACTGATCAACTCCTGCTTCAAAGCCAAGTCCAATTACCCGTGAAATTTTTGCGCTCAGGCCACAAGCCGCAGCTTTCCTGTTCAACTGTCTTTCTACGGGTGTATTCCGATGTTGTATCTCGGTACGGCTTGCCACAAACCACCCACATAACATAAAGCGTGAGATAAATTGAATTTTGTCAAGATTTATAATTAGATGTCAACATCACAGAGGAAGCAATAAATTAATTTTGTCGAAATCTGATATCTCACAGAACGTAGAAAGATAGTAGATCTTGATGATCAATCTGTTATTACAGAGTAGGTAAAAACTTGAATTCTACTTGAAGTTTTTTGCAAACCATTCAATTTGAGGTTCTGATTGAATTTGGTAATTCTTTTCAATCAAATTCTTATAGCATTGAGAATCATCAAGTATATTTTGAATATGTTTGATACGTTCTTTGTGCTTTTATATTGAAGCTCAAATTTCAGAATTGATGAATTCCAACGATTACAATTGTTGAGCAATATCAATGAACCTAGTCTGTGACTGTAATCATTTTCATTCTCTTTAACGCTTTCCGTTCATATTTAACTCCTTTTGCAGTATTATATCCAATCCTCAGTCGTACAAATTGATTTTCGATGTATTTCTATACCGCCAAATTCCCTCATAAATTGAGAATCTTGGAATTCCATCCGCTGCTTGTTGATTACCGAGATTATCCAGTTATCGGGAAGCTCATTCTACGTAATTAAAAGCATGATGAGCAAAGTCGTGGATTTTAGTGATTGTAATTCAGTTATTGATAGAATTTTCAAGTGATGAGTATTCAGCCAACCAGTTATTGCATTTGTAATTGAAAGTTAACTTCAAGGGGTACGTAAGTACAATAAATAGTGTATCTATGGCTGTTTTGATATGTATGGGCACTCGTTGAAGTTCAATTACTTCATTTTACAACATAATGATTCGAGATAGATATTTGTATCCAATTATTTATGTTCATTAGCTTCCTTGAGACAATATTAGGAATATTAATGTGGGAGAAAAGCTGGTGGACGTCGCTGATGAGGCGACCGGATCCAAAGGGGTGCAAACGCGATCATCAACGCGACGGCATCGCGGGAAGGAGTGAACGTCGGAGGAGGCAGAGAATGTTTGATTGTTTCTGTTTTAGAAATTGTGAGATGATATATGATTGAATGTGACATATTTTAAAATGCAATATGCTCTGTACTGCTAAATAAAAGTTAATTAAATAAAGCTACAAATAATTGATTTATCCTACAAAATGGGGGCTCAATCGGGATCTAAACATCAGGGAAGTACTGTGAGTAAATCGTTTTGAAAGCATTATTTATTTTGTTTACTTTTGGTTTTCGATGGAAACTAAAAAAGACAATACGAGATGCCACCGCTAGAAGATATTGGTGGAATAAGATGCAATATAGAAAACGGTAAAGCCAGATCCCTGAAAATACTGTATACGGTTATATTTGGAGAACATTTGCGACTGAATAGAAGTAAATTGAGGAAATTTGGGGGATTTCCATTTGACGAAGAAACAGAAGAATTCTCGAAGAAGATAGAAGAGTGTAAAACAAACCTTACCGTACCAGATTTAGTGTCCATATGTCACATTCTAAATCTAGAGTATACTGGAGCGGAAGACGACGTAGTAAATAAAATAATGACCTTTTTATGTCACATTGGGGATAAGGTAGAAGAGAAAGATTAAGAAGAAGAAGAGGAAGATGAAAAAGAAGAAGAGAGCGAAGAAGAAGACGACGATAAAGAGGAAACGGGAGACAGCGACAACACAATTAGAAGTCAACGAAGAAGAAACGTCGGAAAGACGAGAAATGGAAAAGACGCGAAGAAGACAAAAGAAAAGATGATCGAAGAACAAAAGCAGGTTTTACAAGCGATCAAGATGTTTTGAAAAACAAGATGAGCTCAGTGAGCTACAAAGATGTTTTAAGACAAAAGACGCGCTCTGTAAGCAACGCTAGTTCTTCAGAAGATGAATCTCTATTTGAACAGAGGAGAGATAATGAGAAATACTCCATTTCAAGAAGAAACGAACGAGTGATGAGAAATGAAGTAGTATCTGTATCTTTACGAGATATTTAGGGATCAGTACGCAAATTTGATGGGAAGAATGGCTATCCTATTAAGAGATGGATTAAAGAGTTCGACGAGTTAGCTGATCTTATGGATTGGACAGATCTACAGAAATTAATATTTGCTACAAAACATTTAGATAAATTAGCGAAGACGTTAGTGCAAGCCGAGAGAGGTATAACCACCTGAACCAAGCTGAAAGATGAACTGAAGAAAGAATTTGAAGAAAGAGTAAGCTGTGCAGATATCCATCGATTATTAATGAATCGATTGAAGAAAACAAATGAGACAATACAGAAATATGCGCTAATCATCAGAGATATTGGTAATAGAGCAGAAATAGAACAGGAAGTCATCATACAACACATTATCGATGGAATAATTGATGACACGGCCAATAAAGTCATTTTATATGGAGCAAAAACCTATGAAGAACTTAAGGAGAAAATGAAGTTGTATGCCGCTTTTAAGAAGAAAACTGAGAGGGATCCTAAACATGATAAGAGAATTACTAGGAATGTGCTGACAGGGACTGCAAAAGAAGACAAGAATTACTAACGATGTTATGGATGCGGAGATAAAGGACACAGATCGAAAGATTGTCCATCAAAAGAAGAGGGACTGAAGTGTTTCAAGTGCAACACTTTTGGTCACATTGCGAAGAATTGTACGAATAAGATAGAAGGAAAAATCACGGAAATAAGTCATATCAGTTCTACTACTTCTTTGAATGAAGTATTCATGAAAATCAACGGGCAAACTGTGTCAGCGCTAGTAGATACAGGGGCGGAAGTTAGCCTAGTACGAGAAGATGAGAAAATTCGTGCACCTAATCTCACATTCGATCAATCGATAAATAAAAAAGTGGAATTGGAAAGAACAGCGTCCAAACGAAAGGATATATCAATATAAACATGTGTATCGAGGATGAGGAGTACCTGCCGAAATTTCATGTAGTACCATTACATGCAATCAAATATGGTAGCATCATAGGTAGTAATATATCAGATCAAGCCGATATTGAAGTAACAAAAGATGAGGTCTATATCAACAAGAAGACTCGAGATGAATTTTTAATGAATATTACAAGCGAAAACAACCGTGAAGGAATAGATCTGAGTCATTTAAAGAAGAATATAAGAGAAAAAATAGGAATTTTGATTGCTAATTTCGACCCACAACCAAGAAAGAAGACAGCAATAACAACAAAGATAAAAATGAAGATAGAAGAATCAGTTAAACATGCTCCAAGAAGATTATCACCTCTGGAAATGGAAGAAGTCAATAGGCAAATAGAAGATTATGAATACGTCATCGAACATAGACCAAGCGAAAAATTGAAGCATGTGGATGCGTTGTCTAGAGCGTCCATATTACATTTGCAGACAGATAGTTTGATCTCACAGATTGGAAAGGCTCAAGAGAAGGACCAATACATACTAGAGATAAGAAAACGAATAACAGAAGAGAAAGATTCAACCTACCATGAAGCTAATGGGCTAATAATTAAAAATCGAGATGGAATCGACTTGTTGATGATACCCAAGAGCTTAGTAATAGAGATAATCAAGAGTACACATGATTTTGGTCATTTTAGTGTACTGAAGACCAAAGAAATCATACAGAAAGATTATTGGATTCCAGAATTGGATAAAACAATTAGATATGTCATAGAGAACTGTGTGCCTTGTATATTGGCGAATACTAAACTAGGAAAGAGAGAAGGTTTATTGAATCCTATTGATAAGGGTGAAGGATCTTTGTTTGCCTTTTACTTGGATCATTCAGGTCCATTGCCAAGTAGCAATAAGAATTATAAATATCTCTCCGTGATCACCGATGGATTTACCCAATTCCCTTGGATTTTTCCGACGAAGACTAAAAATAGTTAAGAAGTAATACAAAAATTACGAGTTGTTCAACAAATGTTTGGCAATCCAGCAAGGTTTATCACAGATAGAGGTACTGCCTATACTTCACAAGACTCCAAAAATTATAGTAACAAGGAGAATATTACACATCTACTCATAACGACTGGTGTTCCTCGTGGAAATGGACAAGTAGAGAGGATTAATAAAATCATCATTCAAGTTTTATCAAAAATCTCAATTGACGACCCTATGTTATGGTACAAACATGTCAGTACAGTACAAAGAGCCATCAATGCGACATTTCAGCGTAGTATAGCTACTACTCCTTTTGAATTGATGATTGGAGTAAAGATACGACACAAAGAAGATCTACTGCTACTAGATATGATACAAGAAAAAAGTCAAAAATTATTCATGCAAGAAAGAGAAGATATGAGGAAGACGGCCAAAGAATAAATAATAAAAGTTCAGAAGGAGAACAGGAAATACTATAATAAAAATCGAAGAGAAGCGCAAAAATACGAGATCGGAGATTTGGTTGCCATTAAACGGACTCAGTTTGGGGCTGGATTAAAATTGTTATCTGAGTTTTTAGGTATCTATCAAGTAACCAAGGTGTCTTCTCACGATCGATATATGGTGAAAAGAGATGAAGCAGAGGAAGGACCACACACGACAACCACCAGTGCCGACAACATGAAATCCTGGTCTAAGGCAATTCACAACGTTCCAGAGGAAGAGAACGATGTCCCTTTCGAGGCGAAAGGTTTGCAGGAAGGCCGATCTGTGGGAGAAAAGCTGGTGGACGTCGCTGATGAGGCGACCGGATCCAAAAGGGTGCAAACGCGATCATCAACGCCGCGGCATCGCGGGAAAGAATGAACGTCGGAGGAGGCAGAAAATGTCTGATTGTTTTTGTTCTAGAAATTGTGAGATGATATATGATTGAATGTGACATATTTTGAAATGCAATATGCTCTGTACTGCTCAATAAAAATCAATTAAATAAAGCTACAAATTATTGTTTTATCCTACATCAATATTTTATGAACAATCTCTCTGTGATGTGTGATCGTTGACGGTAGTCAGTTTTTAAAAATGAAATGATTTAAGATTGACGAATATGACATTCACCACTTTTCTCTGGAACACAGGGGTGACACAGTTATTGTTTAACCGCTGATAAAACTCATGCTCATGCATAGAGGTTGTGGACTATCGTCATCAGCGTAGCGTTTCTTTCTAGATATTCATCCAAATGTAACTGAATGCTATATATAGAATAACTAAATCAGTGTTACAATACATTTCATATTCCGAGTTGAAGTGAGGTCTGGATAGTTTCTAGATGATATGTAAATCATATTTAGAAAGGGAAATACAAATATAAACACAAATGTATTCAGGCAAACGTCAATTCAGAAATGCATAGCGATGTACAAATAAGACAAAATTCCCAACGTACAAATATACTTTCTCAATTGGTAGGATAAGAGCAAGGGTATAGCTGTGGAAGTGCTCCTGAAATTGAGTTGTTCTTTCATCCGCTCGACTCGACCGACTTGTATAATTGACTGTCCCGGTAGAGTACCGTATGTAACATGCTCTATAATTCATTCCGCACTGTTGGTACATTGAAGTTTTGCAAGAATCTTGATCGTCTTAGCAAACTTGTGGTCTGACGTGCATTCTGAAAAGCGCTCGACTTCAGTCCAAAACGAAAGACGGATAACAAACCAGGTTACAGGTATAGTTACCTAAATTCATATTTGAAGTAGTGAAGACAGTGTTGTCAAAAAATCATTGCTTAGTGCTGGTTATATGTATTCATAAATAAGCTTGAAGCATTTATTTTAACCTGAATGAAGCTCCTCCACACAGAGATTATTAGTCCTATTTTTGAAACTCTACCCTTTGAGAGTGGAAGTCTATTGTTCACTTTGTAGTGGCAGAACTGAGGAAAAATGAGGAACAGTTGAAACACAGTGATCAGTGTCAATAACTGAGTGACTTCACACGTGAACTTTTTGAGTGCTTGGAAATTATGGAGGAGCTCTCTGAAGCTGAATTTGGAATCCTTATCGCGAGGCTATTGCAAACGGAAAGAGCATTCGCTAGTGCAGTGCGTACCATCGAGGGGCTTGAAAGTGAATTGGTGCAAGTACGTGCACAATACGAAGATAAGTTGGGCACCGCCAGCCAAACTAAACACAAGAAGAACATGAAGCACAACTCGCCCCCTACGCCTGGGACCAAAGACAAAGGCAAAAACCTCAAGTGCACAGTCATCCATCACACAAGACTGATCTCATCAAACCAGTAAAGTGAAGAAAAGGAAATTTGAGCCTTGGCAAACAAAGGCTCAACATGAGCCAATCGCAGTCTGAAAAAGATGCAGCCTGCTAGACGCAATGAATGCAGAAGATGCATACAATATCAGCGACTCAGAGAATCAAACTGATATTCAGCAGAACTTCTCTACTACGGAGGAAAAAACAAATGATGTCGCTGAACAGGCGTCAGTTGAAGAAACCAGAGTGCCACCAATCCACATCCACTCCAAAGAAGGATAGTTGCAGCTCCACCAGCAGCTAACAGCTAGTGGAGTCACTGTGAACTCAGCAAATAATCTTCGCGATTCTATTGTAGTTGAAACTGACAGTTCCGCAAGTTTTTTGCTACCTCAAAACTTGACGTCCTGAAGGTGCCATATCATACAAATGCACTGCCAGAAGAAAAGTAAGTGAAGGCTGTCATCAAAGATATTCTAGAAGGACTTGAGAAAGAAGAAGTTCAATAAAAATTCCTATAGAAAAACTATCCAGTGACTCAAGTAAAACGAATGATTTCGCAGCGCAATAGGAAAAGCCTAGCTGATGTACGTTCAGCTGAGGAAGCCGAACGTAGTCAAAATATTTGAGCTGAAAACTCTCCTAAATCTAGTCATATCAGAGGAGCCACAAAGAAGAAGGCGAGATATTGGTGAATGCTTCCGTTGCCAGGGTTTCGGGCACTCTGCTCGCTGCTGCCATGCTAATCCTATGTGCGTCAAATGCGGTGAAGGTCATTTTTCATACGCCCTGGAGATGCTGTCTGCGCAAATTGCAGAGGTACCCATCCTGCCAACTACAGAGGCTGTCCATGCTACCCAAAACAAGGACCACTGCCGGTCGCCCTGTACTGCCAAGTCGATCATTTGCTGCGGCCGCCAGAAGCACAGCTATCCCTGTTACACAAACGACAACTGCTGTAGCCTCCAACAATCCGTCACCTGCAACAAGCAACAAAGCAGATGCAAGAAAAAACAGCTCACTTACATCACTGATGTCACTGCTTAGATTTGACGAGTCATCATCCAACATCGTTACAGCAGCAGTCCAGGAGATTCTTGCAGCCAAAACGCCACAAGAGAAACTAGAAATCATGCTAAATACTTCTTGATGGCTCGCAGATCTAAACCTTAGACACTGAAGATGGCAATCTGGATGGCTCGCAACAAATAAAGAAAATTCAACCACCGCAATCAAGGCATCAAAAGATGCGACACAGACTACGATGGAGACACGATCCTAGAATACAAACGACCAAAAATTGTTCTCAGAGAAGTGGACGAGAACTAAGTCAATTCCAAAATAAAATGAGTAAACAGTGAAGTGCGAACAATGAAACAGCGAAGTGAAGGTGTCGAAAACAAAAGTTTGGTGCACCGTACTAGCCAGATAAAAAATTTAAAATTTCTATCCTTTGAACAGATCAAATGTTCAAGCAAATTTTATACATTGTCAATTACAGTATCACCGATGGAACCGTCTAGGAAATAATCTACAGCAATTGAACTCTGTTTCAGTTTTTGGCGATGATGATCATGGGACTTCTATAATATTTATTACATTGATCAAGCTCCTTATATCTGCCTTTTGAAATACTTGCTTCACCATTCATTTTGTTCTATGTAATACATAATATATTGGTTAAATGGAATCTAGATCGTATGTTGGCGGTAGTAGATGGAAATACTATATTGGAGAGAGAGAATAATACTTCATTGAATCAGTTGCGTGAACAATAGTACAAGATATGGTATCACTGTTTTGTCGAATCTCGTTGGAGGCATTCTAGGTCATATCTAATGTCAACATAAGCAATGCAAATCTAGAATTAATCAACATTGTGTTGGTTTCAGGTTACTAGTACAAGATTCTGCTATTATTGTCATGTAACTCGCGTGTATGTCTGTATGATTATATTGTTGTAGCTGTTATATATATAGTGATTCATAATCACGAAACAAACATCAATAGCATATAGACGAGATTATTTGGAACTAAAGCAACTCTAGGAGCTTACATCTTAATCTACAATGTTCTAAATTTCAGGAAATTGAACTTTGGCCAATAACATGATACCAGAGAGATGAAAATAGAGAAAAATGTGATTGTGGAAAACTGAATGGAATGTCCTAATGTGATAAGGCATGTATATTTTCCTTAACACTGTATTCATTGCATTTCCATATAAGTGGGATAATGCCTTTATCATTAGGTAACCTGAGAACTAACAATAAATTCATTCAAGGGCATTCAATCTTCTAATTGTACTCTAAAGTGTCAACCAATTATACACGACTAATTCTGTAAATGTATTCAGAATGATCACACAACCTTCAGACTCTACAGCCAACCTTGACGTCGTTAAGACCCAATCTCTTGCAAACTCTCCGAATATATCGATCTCAGTTGTTTACTTAGTGTTCACCTTCTGTCACTCATCACAAAACGAAGCAACTCCTGATCAAACTAAATACAGGAATTTTGTTCCAGATACATACGATGGAAACTAAAAATGTCGTTAGAGTGCTATAGTAGTAGAAATTCTTCGAACGTTACTGTGAGAAATCGTGAACCTTTGATATGGTGTAGGAGCCATGAGGAACTATTGCAATTTGCTCTTTGGTTATCATATTTTATTTTTGATTTCTTGGAAGATGATTGCTCTATCAGTTCCGGTTCCAGAAGATCAACTACTTTCACGCTAACGGAGATATATTGCCTGTCCACGATTTTCAGAACAAGGAAAGTCTCTTTGGAATGAAGCCCGATTCAAAAACTTTCCGTGACTATATTGCTGTCGTTGCTATTATTCCTTTTGTTGTATTCGAGCTTTGAATCTTCCCACATGCATTTACAAAATTGAATTGATAAGATTTAGTGGTTAACATCAATCTCTAGCTGTCCTTCAAGCTCGGAAGCTAGTGACAGTTGATGTCCTCTGATTTTATACTCGTTGCCTTTTCGAGCGTTGATAATTCACCCTTTGATACAAAAGATAGAATAATAATAATTATTGACCGATGCACGCTCTCAAGTCATAATGCAAATTCCAATTGTATATTTTTTTCAATTGTGTTGTTTCATTCATTAATATGTAACGTAAAAAAGTTTACAGTGATTTGGAGCTCAATACTGGAAGCTGGAAGCCATGTAATTCGCAAGAGACCAGAAGGATAGAGAGGTCCCATGAACTTGTAGAATTAGTAAAACTCCGTGTTTTCAAATTGCATGCCCATAAAATGTTCATTATATGAGCGTCGATACCTTTATAAGCACTTTGTTGAACCATAGTAAGGACTCTCAAAATATCTGTTTATTACTCTAGATCATGCCCAGAGGATACATATCACTTTGACACAAATGTGAACCACTCATTTAACGGTGTTGAATTCATAAATCCATGCATAATATTTTGCGAACTCCGGAACAGATATCATTCGGGTATTGTACGATATCAAATAATGTCGAGTGATGCTATCAAAGCACTAATAAATTAGTATCAATCACACAACAAAAACATAGTTCGTACAAATACGTTACCTTTTTTCTATAGAAGCTGTCACTTTCCTTGCTTTCACTACTTTATGTATTTTATAATATTCAATCGATAACAAAAAATATATAGCATTCTTGATAGAAGTTATGCAATCGCATATATTCACGCTTCACAAAATTATTCACCACCTAGCACTTAGTTCGGTTTTACTGGTTTGCCATATCGCGTTATTCTCTTATTCTGTTCGTAAATATTTTTTGTCAATATGTGATTTAGTGTTCTACAAATATTTCCTTTGATGTCGAAGCTATATATTCTTTTTCGTATCGATTCGCATTATATGTGTATCAATCTATTCTTGCTTTTAGATGCGTTTCAATATGTAATACAAGTGTTTCTCCATGCTTAGATGAACCAGAACACTACACAGGAAGAAGCAGCAAGTCAATCTATACCTATAGCGGATATTTTGAAACTTTTGAAATAAGTACTTAGTTCCTCTGAACGGAACAGTATAGCAAGAACCATTAATTTCAAAGTGGAATAAGTACTTTTATCTCTCTTTGGAGCTTACTCCATGAGCCTATTTTACTCAAATAGGATTGAGACTCAAGTTACATCTAACAATCCTGTCGAGTTCATCGACATTCAATTTGAAACTGCATTTGCAATGTGAAATACCCGTTGTACTTTGAGCAATTCCTCCAAATGTGCTACAGATATCTCAACAGGGAAATAAAATGTAACGAGCATAAAAGCTCATGAGTTCTCATTATTATATCGATGAATTTGAAAACTCGTGATTATAATCCATCAAAACTCAAATATCCATCCAATGTAATTTGCAGATTGGACTCAAATTATATTCAGCTTTACACCTGACAATAAATTGATCAGCTACACGCTCAATGGTTAGGAAATCGTTGATTGGAAACTCACAAGTTTGAAATTGTTGTAATGATCATCCCTATTGAGGTTGAAGTAACAAGGGTTAGCAAATTACGGCAGGAAGGAATCCCAAGCCTAATGAAACGCTTTTCTGAGCAAGGAAACCCGCTAGTACAAGTTGACATTTGAATTTTTCAAATAACTGAACGAATAGATCAATAAGAGAGCACAAACATGAGTTTACAGAAAAACTGGATTCGGGCCATGTAATTTCACAATACCCCCCTGAGAGATTTAGGGCACTCATAGTCCGTGAGACAGGGCATAAATTTTCCGTTGATTACCGCACTCTTGAAACTTTGTGAATTATTTCATTGTGATAAGTCCAACAGCTTTCACACTCGACGAAATTCTTGATTTAGGGGCGTTTTTCAGCGAGAGCTAATTGAACATGTCAATATCATTAAGTCTTGAAAATGTTTTACCGTCATATTGATGTTTACACTAATCGAAAGATTTTTATGATTATTAAATGAAAAATTTGTCTGACATAAATATTGGTGGCCAGTGGTGAGTCCGACAAGCCACACTTGTCAAAAGTACATTGGTATGAAAACAGATTACCGCTAGTCCTAGACTTTGAGGACGTGTTCTATTATTTTTTTGCTAAGATTTGGTCATTATGTCCGATATATTTTCGGGGGCGTTTCCTCAGTCCGACACTGGAAACGTGTCAGGATTATGACAGTTTCTTCATCAATGACCGCTTATCTGCTTGTTTTTTATTTTCTATTCAAATAGTGTCTAGAACATCACTGTATACATGTCCGACAATTTAAGTGGATCAATATTTCAGAAAATCAAAAATATGTTGTATGAATGCGGCTGCGTTCATAGACATATACATATATGAAATGCATATCAAGCCAGTATGATTATTGATCATAAATGATAGAAAAAGGCTTTTCCACCAATATATTATTATTATTTTGGAATTAAATGTGTGATACAAAGTCAGTATACTGTGATAATCACCTCAAATATCGTTCAAATTTACCTTCAACTGTGACATCTATATATTAATACGTCAAAAGCAAACTCTTGACCTCTTTTTAAGCATATTGCATGCACGGAGGAATGTGAGATTTGGCATACTCAGAATTTATATGGAGAAGATGTTCAGAAAGCGGAAATAAAATATAGGTGTTCCTTTTGATCTATATATTAATACGTGAAGAGGAAGCTTTGTATCCCTTTCCAGGCATATTGCACGCACGAAAAAATTTGATATTTGACATACTTGAAGTTTATATGATCGAGTGAAGAAAGCTGAAAATACATACAGGTGTCCCATTTTAATTTTACGACGAGAAGAGAGAACGTTGTACCGCGCACAGGAGGTGATGTGGAACTTGTCTTAGTTGAAGTCTGTGTGGAGAATGTGAGATATGGCATATTTGAAGTATATCTGGAGAAATATGCACCGAATGGGAGAATGGCTGAAGAAAAATTTCGAAGATTTCTCTTTCCTTCCTACAGTCGGGGAAGAAAGTTACTTTGAAATCTTGAATGAGAACCACTAATCCAAATTTCAGATTTGAATGGAGCATCGAATACCAATTTAATTCTTCTAGGAACCATCGGAGATGAAAGATTGAAGTGAGTAACCTTCCAACTTAGCGACATGGTAATATATTTTTTTCTTCTATCTTCTACTTTACTTTTTTCCAATTATTTGGTAATGAATTATTTATTACTAGCTTATACACAATGTCCATTACTTATCTCTTGATATTAAAGACGTCAAAAACTAAGTTATATATGTGCGAGCGTTTTCTTGTCGGACTGACAATAAGAACCAATATCTCTGACGGACAATATGTTTTTGGACAGATAATATATTCACAAATCATGACTGTTTTGGTCCGACAAGCGGTCATTGATGAAGGAACTGTTATAATCTTGACACGTTTTCAGTGTCGGACTGAGAAAATGCCTCCGAAAATTTGTCGGACAAAATGACCAAATCTTAGAGAAAAGATAATGGAACACGTCCTCAAAGTCTGGGACTAGCGATAATCCGTTTTCATACTAACGTACTTTTGACAAGTGCGGCTTGTCGGACTCACCACTTCTCCCTAATATTCATGTCGGACAATATTATTTTTTATTTTATAGTAAAAAAGTCTTTCGATTAGTGTCAACATCAATATGACGGTAATACATCCTCAAGACTTCATGAAATTGACATGTTCAATTAGCTCTTGCTGAAAACGCCCCCAAATCAAGAATTTCGTCAAATATGAAAGCTGTCGGACTCATCACAATTAAGTCACTTACAAAGTTTCAAGTGAGCGGTAATCAACGAAAAATGTATGCTCTGTCTCACGGACTATCAAGTCATGTGTTATCTGAGCTATTTTTTGCACTACCGTATTATATTGAATCACAATAGTCTAAGGGCAGATTGATAATATTATTCTTAGAATTTTGACAACAGCAAACTTGATTCATGAATGTTGAGTAAATTCACCATAGTAGCCAGGCCAGCTACAGTAATAGTAGATAAATGAAGTTGCAGTCAATATAGTTAGTGGGAAATTTGATATTGATGAGGCTGCGAAAGAGGTAACTGTGAAATTATTTCCCTAAAATTTAGAAAATTTACGAACAAAAATACGATGCATTTGTTAAACTGTATGAATTAGAATATAGCTACTATAAATGTCAATATGAATCATCAATAAGAAATTGGATGAAATGGTTGATGCTGACTGGATATGTAAATAATGTAAGAGATATATTCTTGGGATTTCAGTCAATTGATTAATTTATTTCTTTTCTGCTTTACAGTCTCGGCTGCACCTCAGCCATCCTCTAAAGCGAAATGAACTATTGCTCAAAAAATTGAAGTTATACATTGGTTTGAATTTATATTAATAAAAAAGCGGAAAAAAAAAAGAGAAATTTTCTCTTGTCATATGCCACACCCGACATCTATGAAAGGCGTTGGCCAACAAATAGATGTCGGGTGTGGCATATGACAAGAGAGAATTTCTCTTTTTTTCCTCCGCTTTTCAATATTAATATAAATTTAAACGAATGTATAACTTCAATTTTTTGAGCAATAATTCATTTCGCTTTTGAGGATGGCTGAGGTGCACCTGAAACTGTAAAGCAGAAAAGAAATGAATTAATCAATTGACTAAGATCCCAAGAATATATCTCTCACATTATCAATAAGAAAGTCTGAATTTTAATGAGAAAATTCAATTTGACATTCGGGTAGGGGGTAGGTACTTTGAATATTCAGTTGTCACACAAAAAATTGTTTATTACACGCCAGTCCTTTGAGATTTTCGATTATTCCATATCCCTAGGAACTAAATAAGAGACTAAAATCGTCTTTTATACCCGGAAGTGCGGAAAATCATATTGCTCTGTTCTGAAAGTCATCTTTAATACAGAAATTCAATTTGCTATTTTCTCAGCATTCAAGTTGAGATAAATTTTGATGCATTTTGGTTAACACGTTCAGAATCATGAATGAATCGAGCAACATATTATTGATTGCTTCGATCATCATGACTAGCACATTGTATATTTTTCATCTCCTGGATTTTCACTTCTTGTTGCATCAATTTCAATCACCTGACTGTGGATGAACGAAATTGATGAATCGTCATTTTGGGTATAGCTCTTTTTTTGTCTCAATGTCTCTTCGGTATTGATTGTGATCCAACTCGCCTTGAGAGGCATGGTTCGACTAGCACCATAGTAAGAATTCTAGAAAAACTCTTTTAAATTGAAGTCCTTTGCCAATATACTCGAAAGCAAATTGAATTTTCAACCAGAACCTTTAAATTTTGAGCAGGCAGTTCATATGCATCTTAAACTTGCTTGCACTACAATTGTAGTCTCCCATTTTTCAGGTACTATGTTTGTTTCTTGCTATGTCATAATTTGCTTTTGATGTTTATAAGCTCGAATTCTTCTCTAAGCTTCTGTTTGTCTCCATTTCAACTTGTTATGCTGTTTTGCTCCCTCCCCAGAGTATGTTCAATTTACCCCTATTTTATTTTGTCAGATTATTTGGCTTCTAGGCTCATGATTCTTTTTTTCTTTAAGCAATCATTCAGAATTATGTCAGGCTAATAGATATTGAGCTCTTGTCGAAGGCAATCATCTACGAATGTCTTTAGATTTCGATTTTCTTGGTGTTTGTTTTCTCTATTTTACGACCATATGGGAGAACAATTTCGATATTTGTGTTGAATATTCTCATTTTCATATTTCTGGATATATTTCTCGCTGCCCATATTCTTTTCAATACGTTGAATATATTTTGTAATCTTCTTTTCTTATTCTGTTAGCAATCTTCTTCTGATTCTTTTGAACTGCTCATTTAGGCGCCAGCTTCTTAGTCAAAATAAAATACTGTCCATCGCAGAAGTAGCAGACGAAAGAGAACTGGACTTTACGTTAACTATTTCTGTTCAGTTCCTCAAAATATTCCCAGTATCACCTCATTCTAGGAGGATTCGTCCAATGAATATCTGATAATTCACTGAAATAATAATTTTATACTCAACTTGTATTTCACTATACTTGGAGTAGTCCTTATCTCACTTGTATTCTTAGTTGGTTACTAAATGGAATCAATAATCACAATTTATCTTATGATTATTCACAATCGACAATAAGAAATAGTAAAATAGAGTCGAACCAATCTCAAGTCGAAACTCAATAATAATTCCCATGAAGCTCCTGAAAAGTTTAGGAAAGGAACTCTACTTCATAAAAACTAATTTTAATCTGAAATTGAAGTAAACCACTGTTCCTCATTATCGTTCAAAGTTTCGATATTAAATGAGTTCTTGAATGTTGAACTCCTATTAGAAACTATTCAACTAATCGCCTTTTTGTGATCAAGATACACTTCAAATACTGTCTTCTAGCGATATTAAAATATGTTCAAAAGTTATATAATTAGCTACCTCCTAGAAGTCGATAAATTATCAAAGCTTTAATTTCAATATGAAATGTTGAAGTGCGATGCTAAGTCATCATCTTGAGTCAATGTATGTTTGTAGATGATTTTCGTTTTCTTTATTCATGCTTGCAAAGACGCTCAGAATTAAGGGTGTTCATGTCTTTCAATAAAGGTAGACAGCAACGAAATTAAGTCCTGTCTTTTGAGGAGTTTCCAGTCGAGAATTTTATCCCATGTAGACACTCCTCATAGGAGTTTATCTTATTTTACTGCATAATACAAAAATTACATTTAAAAACTTTTGTAGAATCTGTACTTCTTTCTCAAATGTAATTCACTTGACATATTTATCGAGGAATGCTGCAGTTGCCACATGAAAATCATTCTTGCACTGTTTTAAATTGTGAACATTTTATAAAATATATTGTTATATTCCTTGTTTATTGTGATAAGAGCAGAATAGTGCGGAATAGTGGCAAACTTATTTTGATTTGATATAAGTTCATAGATGAATATTTCTCCTCCTCTCTAACTATATACTTGCGAAAGAATTGAATCCATCGTCTATCCTTTCTTAAGGATAAGAAGACAATAAAAACAAGTATAAATGATAGACTTACATTGAGAAAAACCATTGAAGATAAACCATCCTTTAGGAATAATGTATTTCCGATCGCTCCACAACTAACATTAACAAGCGACCTCTCAGTCGAACTTCCGTTAGTTGGGAACTATGTTGAAGGCTCGATTAAATCATTCTCAATAGTCTTAGGATGTCATTACACTTTGGCTATTCCAAAGACACCAACAATTCCAGCAATTGCGCAATAGGATGATGCTTCTTATTGGAGCTATTCGACAAAGTGCTTGAACATTGATTCGCAGAATCAGTGATTTTTGGATGTATTGCAATTTTAAGCTGGAGCAGTTCATTATTCATTCAATTTTGATACAAGAATGGCTTTTGCAGCATATTTGCAATTATTAATTGATGAATTCCGGTTACAGTAATCAATGTTTCGATACATTACTTTTCTTCATTCCATGTTTTCTGTGATGAATGAAGGTTGGAGATTCCAACTTTTCTACAATTTTAATTGAAATGTCATGTGAGAATGAAAAAAAGTGATGACATAGGTACGAGTTTCAACGTCGCAATCCCCAAATATTTTTTGCTACATAATTATTACAGAACCAGCTCGAATTTCTGAACTGTCAAATACACAATTAGTGCTTCGTTCGACAAATGATAAGATGGAACAAAGGAGAAGCTAACAAGCGCACTTATATACAAATGAACATTGTGTTGATATTTTTGCTTCTGACTAATTGTTACATGCAATTGTCATGAATTTTCGTGAAACTTGGAAAAAATTTGCTTCGAGGTCTTAAATTTTGTGTATTACTGGATCTTTCATTGGTTCACTGGTAATTGGTTGAAATGTGTAATGTTGTTTTGTAACTATTTGCAATTTGGTCCTCAAATTTCTTCCCTGAACTTGGAGGTCTTGGATTTAACGACATAAATCCGATATATTTCAGATAAAGCAGTAACAGCGGTTTATTGAGTAATATAATCAAAGTTTCAAAAGGTATAACACAATAAAATGAAGCCCAATTTGATTAATTACCACACCCTGCCGACACGACGGCCCTTTACACGTGCGTGCTCCAGTTCTGTTGTTTGCATGTGTATATGGATATGTGTGATATTAGATTATGATATACTTGAATGTTTGTTTGCACTTTGTTCATTATGTTCAAAAGAACTGTTATCGAAAATATACAGTGAACTTCTTCAATAACAAATATATATTCTTTGTACAAAATGAACGTCTACAAAACGACTAGTAACAGAAATCCTGAAGCTCAAATAGAGACTATCCAATTAAAATCTAGTTTCCAAATCAACAATTTTATCTAATCCCTTTATAGTCGTTATTTTCGCGATAATTGTGTGAAATCCTTGGCGAGACGGAACAAAGTGAAAGCCAATCTTCAGTAACCTCGGCGTATGTCGCGTTATCTGATATGGATCTCTAGAAATTACAATTGCACAGATACTTAATTAAGAATGAGTGCTTGTTGCCGTATTACCATCAGACAGACTTAGTTTTGTTATTCGAAGGCAAATGATGTGTTACAATTACAGCTCGAACGTAAAACAAAAGAGAAAAGAGGAGTGCATTTACTTGGTGAGGTCATGAAACCTTCTTTCAGATTCAGGTACCCTTTCAGAGTATATTTGGTTGAATGTATACACTGCTTTTTGTAAACACTAGACTCCTCACTCCGGTTTCACAAAAATTCCATATAAAAAAAAGTTACAGACGGTTCCTCTGCTTTTACGACTCTATTTTGCAGCCTGGAGCAATAAGATCGGTCCCGTTCCGCGGAATTTCAAAGAAGAAACAGTTTTTATAATAGTACTTATTCGAACCAACTAACAGAAAACGCAATACATTTGTTTCATAATTATCTATTGTACTTATAGATTTAGATGCTACAATTCAGTTAAAAGTTGTAGCAGTCTCAAATACTAAATGTCATCATTCGTCAATAGTTCTGAATTTATGCAATTCTGTTCATCTCGACGATGTCCTGATTAACCGAAGTCGATGAAGATCTAATAAACTATTTTTTTCTTGTGAAACTTACATCAAGTGTTTCTAATTATTCACTCTTTAATTAATTTATGATGGTAAAGAGTTCAAGTACGTAAATTTTTCATCGAATTAGTGATTTTGAAGCTTTCCTAACGTGATGGCAGCATTAATAAGGCCTTAAAGTTGTAAGCAACTCAAAAAAATCATTACTGAAATATTTTTGCTAATAAAGGGAAAAACTTTTCAGAACTCATTTTATAAATAAATATGTTTTATTGGGTATAAGTTCTGTAATTTATAAGAAACACAATGTTTCAACAGCAAAGTGCTGCCTTTTTCAAGTGAAAATAAATATAAATATGAATAAACAAAATTGTCAAGACAACAAAAATAAAAATAAAAGTACAAATCATAACTAGATTAGTTTAAAATATATTAACTCCTGGGATCGTAGAGCTCTGCCCGTAATTGATGATTCAATATCCACAGGTCTTCAGGAGATAATAATGAAGGTCTAAATAGGGAAATTGTCAACTCCTTGTGGTTCTAGGTCAATCTGGCTCTACTCTTTTTGGTTTGGCGCATAGCTGAACCATCCACAGATCTTCAGGAGGTGGTGATGAAGTAACTCTTGAAAGTAGATTCGTAGATACAAATAACTTGAAATTATGAACAAATGATTGGTAGCCATGATCGATTAAGTTCATAACCAGTATTCAAATTCAAATTATTCGGTGATTTATTAATCTCAATTGCTTCTCTTATAAGCCTCTTGAACCAATTGTTCTCTTTAGCCAGAAGCTTCGTATTATTGAAGTCAATGCCATGTAATCCTTGAATAGCATGCCCAGCCACAGCAGATTTTTCTGGATGGTTCAATCTTATATGACAAGAATACTCTTTCAATCTTGTTTCTACAGTCCTCTTGGTTTGTCCAATATATACTTTGCCACATTGACAAGGAATCTTGTATATACCTGGATACTGTAGAGGAAATCTGTCTTTAACATTACCAATAAGATTTCGAATTTTCAAACTGGAAGTGTATGAAGTTTCAATGTCATATTTATGTAAAAGCCTTCCAATTTTATCTGTTATATTGGCTACATAAAATTGGAAGGCTTTTACATAAATATGACATTAAAACTTCATACACTTCCAGTTTGAAAATTCGAAATCCTATTGGTAATGTTAAAGACAGATTTCCTCTACAGTATCCAGGTATATACAAGATTCCTTGTCAATTTGGCAAAGTATATATTGGACAAACCAAGAGGACTGTAGAAACAAGATTGAAAGAGCATTCTTGTCATATAAGATTGAACCATCCAGAAAAATCTGCTGTGGCTGAGCATGCTATTCAAGAATTACATGGCATTGACTTCAATAATACGAAGCTTCTGGCTAAAGAGAACAATTGGTTCAAAAGGCTTATAAGAGAAGCAATCGAGATTAATAAATCACCGAATAATTTGAATTTGAATACTGGTTATGAACTTAATCGATCATGGCTACCAATCATTTGTTCATAATTTCAAGTTATTTGTATCTACGAATCTACTTGCAAGAGTAACTTCATCACCACCTCCTGAAGATCTGTGGATGGTTCAGTTATGCGCCAAACCACAAAGAGTAGAGCCAGATTAACCTAGAACCACAAGGAGTTGACAATTCCCCTATTTAGACCTTCATTATTATCTCCTGAAGACCTGTGGATATTGAATCATCAATTACAGGCGGAGCTCTCCGATCCCAGGAGTTAATATATTTTAAACTAATCTAGTTATGATTTGTACTTTTATTTTAATTTTTGTTGTCTTGACAATTTTGTTCATTTATATTTATATTCCTTTCCACTTGAAAAAGGCAGCACTTTGCTGTTGAAACGTTGTGTTTCTAATAAATTACAGAACTTATACCCAATAAAACATATTTATTTTTGCTAATATTTAAAATATTGCTGTACTAATAATGCGAGTACAATCAGACCGAAGAGAGTACACTTGAAATGAATTTTCTTTCATTCTTGAATTTTTTAGCAATCAAAATACCGTTTTTTCATGATTTTCAGATAATTACATATAATAATCATTGATTCAGTCCAAATTTGTAGTAATATTGCGAGAACTCAGCCTAAAAAATGACGTTTCAAATTTGTCCATACGACAACGTATAAGTATATAAAGAAATTTCTCTTGGATTTGATGTATTTATTTTAATTCGTGTGCTATGTGTGTGTCTGGACCATAATGTGAGTTGAACAGCTAAAACACAGCTATCAGTGTCAATAACCAAGTGACTTACACGTGAACTTTTTGAGTGCGCGGAAATTATGGAGGAGATCTCTGAATATGAAATTCTCACCGCAAGGCTATCGCGAACGGGAAAAGCATTCGCTAGTGCAGTGCGTACTATCGAAGAGCTTGGAAGTCAATTGGTGCAAGCTTGCGCTCAATACAAAGATAAGTTGGCCGCCGCAAGCCAAACTGAACACAAGAAAAACACGAAGCCCGACCCACCCCCTACGCCTGGGGACTCGAGCTTATCCAAAGCTCTCAAGGCAAAGGCACAAGCCTCAAGTGCACAGTCATCCGCCACACAAGACTGGTCTCATCAAACCAGTAAAGTGAAGAAAAGTAAAACCGAGCCTTCGCAAACAAAGCTCAGCGAGCGCCAGTCCCAGTTTCGAATAGATACAGCCTGCTAGACACAATGGATGCAGAAGACATGTACAATATCAGTGACTTAGAGAATCAAACTGATATACAGCAAAATTCCTATACTTCGGAGGAGATAGCAAATGAATCCGCTGAACAGCCGTCAATTGAAAAAACCAGAGTGCCCCCAATTCACATCCGCACCCAAGGAAGATGGCTGTAGCTCTACTAGCAGCTATCAGCTAGTGGAGTCACTGTGACCTCAGCAAAGAATCTTCGCGATTCTATTGTAGTTAAAACTGACAGTGCCGCTAGTTTCCGAAATGCCACGTCAAAACTCAATGTCCTAAAAGTGCCATATCATACATATGCACTATAAGGAGACAAGCAAGTCAGGGCTGTCATCAAAGGTATCCAAGAAGTCCTTCAAGAACTTCTACAGAAGAACATATGATTTTGCAGTGCAATAAGAGAAAGCTAGCCATGATGCAGTTCAGCTAGGGAAGCCGGACGGAATAAAATATTTGAGCTAAAAACTTCCCTGAATCTAGTCATATCAGTGGAGTCACAAAGTAGAAGACGGGAGATTGGTTCATCGTCAGGGTTTCTGGCACTTTGCTCGCTGCTGCCATGCCAATCCTATGTGCATCAAATGCGGTGGGAGTCATTTTACATTCGCCTGCATCAAAGAACGCTCTGAAGATGCTGTCTGCGCAAATTGCAGAGGTAACCCTTCTGCCAGCTACAGAGGCTGCCCATGCTACCCAAAACAACAACCCTCAAGGACCACTGCTGATCGTCCTGTAGTGCCAGGTCGATCATTTGCTGCGGCCGCCAGAAGCACAGCTATCCCTGCTACACAAACCACAACTGCTGTATAATATAATAATATTCATCAATTAGCCTTGGCTAGTTACAAAATCATCACAAATAGAAACCCAAAAAAAAAATAAAAATAAGATTATTATGTATGGTGCATCAAATAATATTCCTTCAAATTGTGTTTAAATGCTTCAACAGTATTACAATCTTTTATATCCTGTGGAAGATTGTTGAATGCCAATAATCCATTGTAAAAAATGGACTGAGTTGTAAGTGTTTTATTTTTTTTACTCACATAAAATTGATCAGCTTGACGAGTATTGTTGTTGTGAATATTTCTGGTTATTGTTAAACTATTGAAATTGTATTCAGGGCAGCTCTGTCCGGACATTTTATAAATAAATGTCATAGTGTTAAATTCACTAAGTTTACTTACATTCAACCATCTTAACTTATACAACATATCTTCAATTTTGGTATATTTACTACAACCTAGAATTATTCGCGTAGCTCTATTTTGTAGAATCTGGAGCTTACTAATATCTTTTTTACAGCATGCAAAAAATATTGTGCTACAATAATTGAAGTGAGGGAGAACAATTGTGTTGAAAATTGATTTTTTGCCCAAACTGACAGATTAAAACCTACTCTATATAAAAAATTTAACTTATTTGCTATTCTTTTGCAGCTATATTGAATATGAACATTAGATTTTAATTTAATATCAATTATTATTCCCAAATACTTCATTTCTTTTACAAAATCTAAGGTACAGTCACCTATTTTTATTTTAAAATCACACTGTAGTATACTTGAATAATTATTTCTTGAAGTAAATATCATAACTTTAGATTTTGTATTATTCAATTTTAATTTGTTAGCATTCATCCACTGCTGCACTTGCAGCAGTTCACAATTCATTGTTTCAAATAGATCATGATTATTATCACTACTATAAAAAATCAAAGTATCATCAGCAAATAAATGAATGCTACATTTGTCCAATACTTTAGGCATATAATTAATGTACAAAAAAAACAGAGGTGGACCCAAGACACTACCCTGAGGAACACCATTGTCGTTACTGATTTGTTGCGACGAAATGTTCTTAATATTAACAATCTGAACCCTGTTAGCTAAATAACTATCAAACCATTTATGAACAGTATTTTTGATACCGTACTTATAGAGTTTATGTAATAAATTTGTTCTATCAATAGTTTCAAATGCTCTTTTCAAGTCAAGAAATGTAGCACATATAGCTTTATTATCGTCAACTGTTAATTTCCATTCATTTATTACATAATTTAGAGCTGATTCACAAGAATGGTTTTTGCGAAAACCTGATTGCTCGGCTGTTAATATTTTGTTATTTTCAATATATATCATAACTTGTTTATATATCACAATTTCTAACAATTTCTCTACTGCAGGTAACATATTTATAGGACGGAACTCTTCAAGTTTATTTGTGCCTATAATTTTAGGAATAGGCTTTATTGTAGATAATTTTAATATATCTGGAAAAATACCATACTCTAATGATTTATTGATAACAGATAACAGTGGATAACCAAGTATATAGGAGTTATTTTTCAGAATTTTAATCCCTATTCCATCCACACTAGACTTGTTTTTTTGTGAATTTATAATAGATTTTAATTCATCAATAGTGATAGGTGTAAAGAAATTAAGAGAAGTTGAGGTGACAAAATCTGTATCTTCTTCAACATTTACCGTTTCAATGGAATTTATAATTTCTGTGATACTATTTATGTAGTACTGATTAAAAGTTTCAGCTATTTGAATTAGATCTGTAAGTACAGTATTATCAAAAACTATTTCATCATAATTGCAGTCTTCATTACAATTTAATATATTTTTTAGAGTTCTCCACATCAATTTTGGATCGTGTTTACAATTGTCTATCAGTGATTCGTAGTATAATTGCTTTTCTTGACGTATAGTAGAAACTACTTTATTTCTATAAATTTTATAGTTTTCCCAATCAGCAAGATTACCTGTTAGAATACATTTTTCATACGCATGATCTCTAATTCCAATAGCATGTTTAACTTTATCGTTGTACCATTCATTTGAAACATAATTTTTATCTATTACATACGTAGAATTAACTTCTATAGCTGACAAAATATTATCTTGAAAAACTTGAAAACATAAGTCGTCACTACTGTCATATTTCCAGTTACATTCCAAAAAATTGTTTTGTAAATTATCATAATTCAACTTACGGTGTACCCTGTTTTCGAGTTTTTTTACATTATGTGGAATACATATTTCAATAATATCATGATCTGTAATTTTTGGAGCTCTCACAACACTTCTTTCAAAATTGTAATTATTTGTTATTACTAAGTCGATTAGTGTTCTAGATTCAGGAGTTGTTCGTGAATATTCAGTGACTAATTGCTTATTACCAAAATTTCCTATTAAATGTTTGAGTTTGTCCGAATAAAAGCTACTCACAGACCAGTCAATATTAAAGTCACCAACAATTATAAGATTATCTTTAATATCGCTATTATTATCACACCACTCATCGAAAAAAGGAAGAAAAGATGCAATACTAGAACTGGAGGATCTGTACAACACACACAGATAATATGTTTCCACTTTCAGAATTATATACCACCATTGTGATTCATAAGCACAATTATTTATTACACTATATTTTGTCCCGGTTTTGATAAAAACTAAAACACCTCCAGTTCGTTTATTGGCAGAATTGCAACGGATCATATTATATCCAGGAATTATTAATTCAGAGTCTGATATTTCATCAGTGGTTCTACTTTCCGAAAAACATAAGGCAAGGAAGTATTTATTTTCACTAAGCCTCATCAATTCATCTTTGTGTGGCAGAAAACTTTGCACATTGAGATATACAATATTCGAATTTGGAGTAATTAAATCTTTTTTTAATTGCTATGAATATTTTATTTTATTTTGCTGAATTTAAATTTTTCCAAGGAACACTGGACAATTGACGTCGACTGCTGAATGATTTGATTCAAATTTTAAATTAAATTTATTATTCGCTGTATAACAATTCACACACTTTATTTCAGTTGATGAACAATCATTGAATTCATGATTCCCAGCACATTTTGAGCATCTCTCTTCGTTTCTACATTCCTTTGCTTTATGATTAAAACCGTAGCATTTAAAGCATCTCAGAATATTATAATCTTCATACACAGGACATCTTTGCCAGCCAATATTTAGTTTACCTGCTCTAATAATTCTTGAGAAAGCTTCAGCATCGCACTCAATTATGGCATTATATTCATCAAGTCTCTGGTAAATATTTTTAACGGTTAATTTAGTATTCTCCGAGACAAGCAAATCATTTGGCAACGCAATTTACTAATTATTTCTTGTTCTTCCATTTTATTGTTTATGCCTACTATTTTAATTGATGGATTCTTAAGAGAGCTTACCCTTACATCATACATTTGTCCCATTTTAGATGTGACTTTGCTTTCTAGCTTTTTGATGTCATCTTTTTTTCCGCAGCTAATAGTTACCCCTCCAGCTTTGACATTCT
This sequence comes from Dromius quadrimaculatus, assembly GCA_963989225.1. Taxonomy (NCBI): domain Eukaryota; kingdom Metazoa; phylum Arthropoda; class Insecta; order Coleoptera; family Carabidae; genus Dromius; species Dromius quadrimaculatus. The sequence continues at coordinate 31,629,748 of OZ022328.1, read as the reverse complement.
TCATTCCAGATATTCCGACCGATAAATCAGTAGGATTACCATTTTTTATCAATTCTTCTCTAGTTTTTTAGCTATGCTGATCTGCTTTTGGTCTCACTATTATGGCTGGATTATTTACAACTTCAGAAAATAGTTTCTAATTCGATTTATTTAAGACAACTTACTTGTTCGACATTAAATTCATTATGACTGTTTTTAAATTTTCTAACTCATCAACATATTTGCTTAGGGACTTGTTTAATAAATCCTGTACGTTTTGTAATGGGATGACTAAATTATCTCTACAAGAAGGACAATACCATTTTATTCCAGTACATGATTCAATAGCAGAAAATGTTCTATCCTTTATACCCACACATTTGATGAGATACCATTCTTTGCACCTGCCATCACATCCTATAACTTTATCTTCATTAAATTCTTCAAGAAATTTAGCACAGCTTGATATTTCTGCTTCAGAGTTCATCATGGTTCCAAATTTTGATGTTCACTGGTTTTTTTTCTGTGCATGACAGGTTTGAACACACTTAACTTAAGTAAAGTAATAGTGGAATAAAAAATTTGACTTATAACAAACTCTTTTGTAAAATTCGGAGCACTACTATTCAGTAATAATAATATAATTGATATTTTACCACAACACAGTTTATAACAATGCGTACATATGAAACAAAAAAATTATTACTCGATTTTTACCGCCAAAAAAGTCGAAACAATCAGGAGCACCATCCAACACATTGATCGATCATAACTTTTTCAATAATGTACCCTCAAACAATCCGTCACCTGCATCAAGCAATAAAGCTAATGCAAAAAGCAACAGCTCGCTCACATCTCTACTATCACTCCTTAGATTTGACGAGTCGTCACTCAACATCGTTACAGAAGCAGCACAGAAAATTCTTGCAGCCAAATCGCCACAAGAAAAACTAGAAGTCATGCTAAATATTGCGATGCTTATACTTCCAAATGGCTCGCAAGACTAAACCTTCAGATTTGAAGTTAGCAATCTGGGCGGTTCGCAACAAATGAAGAAAATTCAAGTCGTCCAAAATAAATTTCTTCGTGTGATAACAGACGTTCTTTGGTTCATGCCGAACAAGAAAATTCATTTGGACATCAAAATGGACAAGATAGTGGAATTTCTCTGAAAATTAGCTGTGAAATTTTACGAAAGAGTCGAAAACCACCGCAATCAAGGCATCAAAAGATGTGGTGGAGACACGACCCTGAAATACAAACGACCAAAAATTGAACTCAAATAAGTGGACGAGGACTAAGTCAATTCTAAAATAAATTAGATAAACAGTAAAGTGCAAACAATGAAACAGCGAAGTGAAGGTGTTAAAAACAAAAGTTTGGTGCACCGTACTAGCCAGAAGGAAAATGTAATTAATATGCTCGTTGGTTGACGGATAGTTTGTTCTCAATTCATTTATTCAAAACCTGGGTGTGTTTCACCCACTAATCAATTAAAAACATGAATGATTTCAATTGCTCTGATCGGATATATCTGTTGAAATCTCGAAATGGCCTTTTTGTCAATTCCACAATATTTAGGAACTTGCTCTTTGTATGAGTAAGTAAGAATCAAAACTGTAATTGGACATCCTTCATCCTCTTGAAAGGAGATAATAACCCTATCATAAAAAGCATGTATCATTCATTTTCCGATAATTTCTCTCGGATCTTGAATTGACTGTTATTTTAATTTCATCTTGCATAATTTGATTAAAAATCATGAGACTGAATATTGGTGATTCTAATAAACCTTGGATGTACAGAATTTTCATCACATACCTTGGATCTGCCCTGAATCACATTGCCTTATAATATAAGTAGATCGTCATACCGTTGGCAATTACATTATTAGCAACATATTTTGAAGGGCTATGCTTATGATGGATTAATATTGTATTTATAAATATGTACCACTTACTTTCTGGCTCCTATTCAGCGTTCCCGTACACATTCCTTACAAAAATTATTCTAAATGATCACCAATATTCTAACACATACTAGTTACATAAATTCCGCACATTTAGTTAGAAGTTTCCCAAGATTATAAAACAGAACACTCAAGAAATAATAAATACATGGTACATTACTACCATATTGACTTCGTACTAACTTCTACAAATTATTTTGTATATTAGTTAGATAGTTCGTAATAACACGAAAGGGAATTCAATACATAGAAGACAACATTGTATGTGATTATGATAATAATAAGTGATTTTGAATAGTTTGTCATGAGAGAAAATAATTAATCCATTGTATGATCACTTTTACTTGTTATCTGGATATACACTTAAACTTAAATAAACAAAATCTGGATTTGACAATTGACAATTAACAATTGACAATACGATGATTTCACTTACTTGTACTAAGTACAAGGAAGTATTGTGAAACCGACAAAATTCACTCATCGAGATTGAAGGAAGTGTTCACTTTGAGCATCCCTGAATCCATTTTGACTATTTTCGGCTTGATGTCAGTGAGTATGTTCGTGCGTTTGTGCTTTCGTTCGTTTGTTCGTGCGTAACTCGCAAATCTCAAAACTGGTTGAACGTATAATGTTGAAATTTTGTATATGAGACTGGTATAGGATTTAGTTGTGCACCTCGCATTAAGGTTCCAATTGTCTGTATTGGAAGTGCAGTTTACCTGAAACTTTTTCCGAATTATTTCAATAAATCTAAAATGATCAACCATAGGTATTGAAATTCAGTATTTGAACTTGATGTTGTATCAGAATGGTTATCTGTTATTTTTGTATAAATCGTTTAAGCCAGAAGTGCACTTTACTTGGAACTTTTTCTAAATTTTCCGCATAAATCTAGAATGATCAGCCATAGCATATTAAATTTTAGTGTTTGAACTTGTTATAGCATCAAAATAGTTATCTTCTATTTCTGTATCAATCGGCTGAGCCGGAAGTGCAGTTTATATCTACAACAGACATTCAGAATTTGCCGTATGAAACAATCAGTTTAATTGGAATGATAAGGTAGGCAATGATAATATGTTGTCATTTTTTCGATTTTGTTAGACATTGTACATGTCAAAATATTATATGAATTATATTCATTATGATCTAAAGGAACAAAAAACTTTATTGAATAAATTTGTGTATATATCAAATGTTGTTTGAGTAAGTCACGTGATGTTCACGTCAGATTCTTCATCATTGCTCACGTTATTGTACGTGACAGCTGATCGTTTTTGATTTTTCCAAAAAAAAGCCTGAAAATCTGTCAAGTGAAGTGCACTTTTGACCCAGTTGGTTCTATGAAAGCAGTAGTTTATCATTCTCATGCAACAACATCCCCGAATACTGATTTCCAAGATTCTATGGCTAACTGTTCTAAATTTATGCGCAAAATTTGAAAAAAATCATTCGAATTGCTACAGCAGACTAAAATACCAAATTCCAATACACTACGGCTGATCTGAATACTAAATTTCAAATAATTCATTTGAGAAGAAAATATTCAAGATTCTTCTTTTTGATTGATTGGGTGTACTATTTCACATTTGACCCTGAGACATCAGTGATGATGGGCTTATTTACTACTAACACACAAACAGAGCCCAAAGCAGCATTTTTATTGAACGTCAGTTCGTGAAGAGAATGAGGAGCCTTCATTCGCACGCAACCGGGCACAAATTGTCTCAATTTGGTTGGTAATGTCAGAAGGAGATCCCTTTGATCTATATGTCTGAATTCAAATCCTAAAATAGAAAGTGTGCTTTCGATTAAATGCTATTATATATTGTCATTGTTGAATTAGATTTGTTTGATGAAACAGCGTATTTTTCCTACATGAATTTGCAGCTGTTTTGCTTCGACATAATCATCCAAAAGCATAACTCAAATCTTTTATTGCCCCTCATGAGAATCGTATTTAATTATGATTCTTTGATATAATATCATTTACTGTGGATCACAAGAACGTGATTTCAAAGAAAATCACATCTTCTGAAAGATACATTGATGTGGAATACAAATTTTCATGTTCATCTAATAGCTTCAGATCTAAATTACACTTGAATATAATCAGTCTACTTGAGAGCTCGGTATAGCTTGATCATAAGTTACATGAAAGCTGATAGTATATTGGAAATGTTTCAAATAAGTAGAATATTTTATTCAATTTTGTATATCTATCGGATTTAACATCCAGATTACCTCTTTCCAGATTATTCATGTTGTAATGCTGTATGTAATTCCAATTTGAGTATAAAAATTGAATATACGGCTAACATGACCAGTGAAAGCAAGCTTTGGGTCGAAAGTTGTTCCAAGATCATCTACTGGAATATTTGTCGGAAGAATATAAAGCGGATATGGGAGCAAGAACTTGTCCAAATTTTCTGTGATTTCTCATAGTAATCAAGCATACTTTCCTATTAGAATTGACAGTTAAAATCGGAAATTTTGACTGCAGATATTTCCAATAAAATCGTAATATGAAAAAAAGATGAAAGAGGAAAGACAAAAAAAAACTATGTGACTAAGTGAAAGAAAAAGAGTGTGCTGTGCGTACGTGCACTTTAAAGAATGCCCTAGAAGTTGAAGTTGTGAAATCAAACCTCAACTTTAAATTATCCTAGTTCTCAACTGGTTCGAGAACCTACTTAGCCATCCTTCAGAATAATCAGTCTAATAACTTACATATAGGTCCTCATCGAACTGCGGGCATGAGTTTCTATCTAATAATGATCTTCTCAAACGTTTCCAAAAAAATGCGATCAAAAATTTTGTATTGAAATTACAAGTATAAAGCTCCAAATTAGTACAAAGAATTGCTCGGTATAATCCTATTTCCGCTGTTACAGGAAGATTGAATAAATATTGATCTGGCAAAGCTTCATGAACATAATTTTTTTTGTGCGTAGCGCTGAGTATGTGTAATTCATCAACAGAGTTTATTCATAAAACAAACTCTGAAGTTATTTTCAACTAAATCGGAAGTACACACAATCCACAGAATAATCAACGTCAAAAGATCAAAGGGAATATTCATTACAATTCAGAATAGAGAATCACACAAACACCATTTATAATGTAAACATAATTCTTTATCTAATTCCGTTTTGAAAAGTCAAACTTCACATCAATTTCTGACGTTATGCAACGTCCCATTTTTCATAACTGCAATGCAACAGTTGCGTAAAGTAGCATAAAGTAGTTACGTAATGACTTTACGTAACTGGCCATGTTTCAGAGCTTAGCAATTATACTTATCTGCGTACAATTGAAAGAAAGATTTATTATTCACAGTATGCAGCTTTGGCAGAGTCTTTAATATCAAAGGGTACTATATCACTCAGGATATTACTGCTTGAGCACATTTAAAAAAATTATTTTGACGTTTTGTGAAAACTCGATATTTGTTTATTTCAGTGAACTCTTGTTTCTGTAGTAACAATAGATGGTCAGGAATCACAGTCATCTGAATATGGTGATGTGACGTGAGAGATGTTCTCATTGAAAAATACAGTTTAAATTATTTTGACGGAATTAGATAAAATTTTGTACAGAATACGTTATGAAAAGCCATATTGTTTGACTCACGTAATTTGCAAAACTCGTTCTGCTCGTTTTGGCAAATATTTCGTTTCGTCAAACAATATGGCACTTTTCATAACTAATTATGTAAATAACTATTGTTTGTATGCTGGTCACAAATCAAATATTTAGTAGCTTTGTGTAGTGACAATGTTTTCTGTCTGATCTTGGAGTAAAACAAAAATGATACTTTCCAAACAGTGCAAAACAGATTTCAGAAAAAGAGCAGAGATTAGTATTTTGTGGAGGGTAATTATTGTGGTGAACTTTAAGTCAAAAATTTATTCGAGCAATGAACCTCAATATTTTGTGAGCTTCATCATACTAACAAAAATGATTAAGAAAAATCTATTTGTTTGATGATGCTGAGATAAAACGTGATATTTTTTTCTTTTTATCTCAGCTAAATTCCCTCCAGCAAAATGAGGAAGAATTAATATCCTTTTCTTAAGCGTCTATGGTTAGGTTATGACCAAATATAGTAGTGCTGTCCATGCTACACAAAATTTGAATATTTTGGTAATTCAGCACGGTCGTTATACGAGGACTACGCTATTTGGTTATGTTATTCCCACCTAAATAAATTTAGAATTGGCTTTCATTTGATACGATAATATTAGTACAGTCATTTGGTTCCGAAAAAAGAGGTTTTCGTCGCATATATAACATTGCCAATCCGCCACACGTTGCCTTTAGATAAAAATAAGACTACAACCCGTAAAATTACCTTCTGTCATGAAGACAAGGATATTGTATTTCAAATGAACCAGATTGTACCTTACCAACTCGTATTGCCTTTATAATTCGAAAAAGAAGATTGCCTGTTTCCACTGGATGTTATTTATATATTAAGAATTGATTTTTGTTGTCGTGTAGGCGGGCTCTTCGTCTTATATCTTCCGGATTCTTATGTGAGCTTAAGTTCTTTTGTGTGTATAAGATGTCTGGGTAATATTTCTCATGGGATCAAAAAGTGTAGTTTCAAACTATGAAATTAGTTGTCATGGCGAATTCAACATGGCGCTCTTTAGATAAAAAAAAAATATCAGAGAAAGTTTTGATGGAAATGGTTGAGACAGACCCAATTATTGAATCTCTTCAAATGATCTTTCAGGAGCCTTTTATACAGAATTTGGAAGCCATTTTTCCAATATAAGATATGATCACGACTGAGGAGTAATCGGAATCGATTGAATTATCATCACGAAATTACTGATCGAGTTGAAATTATGATTGATATAGAATAGTTAGTCAGTATAGTTATGGATATCGTCGACTAAATTCTCATATCTCAAGGTGTAAAGCATGTAGGATATCCAATTTTAACAGTGGGTCGGTAAGCACAAACGTTTGATCGACATCCAAACACAGCGTAGATATTAATAAGTTATAAAGATGCTGCTGGAACACCTCATTAAAGTTTTTTCTAAGAGCCGTTTCCCTGAAAATGTTGAAGTCACCAGAAATTCAAGACATTTCTTCCGCTATTTCTGGTTCTTCCATCCCTTTAGAATAGTCGCTCAATTTAATTTAATATCTGAACGGAAGTGACGATATTTCTGCTAAATTACAGCCACGAAGGTATCAAGTTGAAATACTTTTCAGTTTGGAAGTGGAATGTTCCTCACACCAGCTCGGACAATCAGTAACAAACTTCTAGTGTGTTTTTCGATTTTTCCAAGGCATTTGACACAATCAATCATGACATTCTATTTCATAAAATGTCTGCCTATGGTATACGTGGCAATGCTTTGAACTGGATCAAATCCTTTCTTTCCAACAGGTCGCAAATTGTTTGCATGAAATATAATGATCAACGTAATTTTTTGGATCCCTTACACACATCCTGCGGAGTTCCTCAAGGTAGTATTCTTGGTCCTCTTCTCTTCCTATTATATATCAACGATTTACCTTCCTCGTTTCAAAATGTTGATGTTTGTCTATTTGCTGAAGATACCTCAGTTATTCTTACAGCCCCCTCCGTCAATAATATGAATAGCATTCTACAGGAAACTGTTAATATGATGAATACTTGGTGCTCTGATAATGCTGTCATTCTAAATAGTGATAAAAAACATATCATCCAGTTTCTTTTAAAAGGCTCCAAATTTAGCATCTCTACTATATTGGATGGCTCAATTATAAAACCTATCTGCTCGAGCAAAGTATTAGGTCTGCACATTGAGTTTGATCCTTCTTGGACTGCTCACGCTGAATACATAGTTCGGAAACTTAGTAGTGCTTGTTTTGTGCTTAGGCAGTTGAAAAATAAGGGCATTACTATTGAAGTGCTACGAATAAATTATTATGCGCAGGTACATTCTATTATTTCATATTGTGTTATTTGCTGGGGTAACTCTGCCGCAGCTTACAGGGTTTTTGTAACTCAGAAGCGAATTATGGTCGGTGTTAGTTCCTCTACGTCTTGCCGGAACTACTTCATTAATTTTGAAATTTAAACCTTGCCATGTATTTATATTTTCAATTGTCTAGTTTTTGTGAGATCTAATCTCTCCCTTTTTTTTAACAAATCAGCAGGTCTCTGGTTTTCATAACACAAGACTATGTAATAACTTACATCTTCCGAAGCATAAAACGAGTAGTTTTCATACTAGCGTCACTTACATGCCCATCAAAATCTATAATCATTTACCACATAATTTTAAAAGTATAACTAATATTAAGATTTTTAAAAATGAAGTAAAAGTTATGCTCACCGAACACAGTTTTTACTCTGTTGGAGATTATTTTAATTGCACTAGTTTTTAATTTGTAATATTTTCTATCAACTGTTTCACTGTAGTTTTAATTACCCTTTTGTATCTTTTAGACATGCTATGATATCTTGTATCTTTTTTATGGTAAATAGATTTATTATTATCATTATTATTATTATTATTATTATAACCTGACATCGAGAAACTTTCTGCTCACCAACGATAATAGATACACAAGGTGTTTGAATTTTAATACGAGAGAATTATTTGAGTAAATTGTACAAAGAGTTTAAATTATTGTTTCTAATCTATAAACTTTACTTACTGACCTCAATACATGAATAACTATTAAGCTCAATTTTTGATTGAACTGATAATAAATATGCGATTGATGATATTATATTTGTAGTGAGAGCTTTGGTTATCCATCTTTTCGATGATAATATAATTCATGTATGAGATTTTGCATGTACTTAACATAAATACCCTAATTTTCTCATGTTGAATTCATCAATAATAACTACGTGCATACAGTGTGTTTCATGGCTCTAGGGCATCAAACAAGGGTTCAAATATGATCTCACAGACTGAACCATATTCCACACGTAGAGCAAAATCTCATACAACTAAAAAATGGAAGAACTCTGAATCCACCATAAAAACTACATATCGAAAAAAAATCTGATGGGGACACATTAACCTACTTGTTCACCTTTTATTGACAGTTGACAGTGATATTGACATGAGGCAAAATGAATGGCATCCGTTTGAGGTGAACATTTGGACTTCACAATTCATCTAAACGGTAAAGCAGTCTCAAATAATAAACTTTGTGATTCTGCGGTCAATAGTTTCCAGTTAATGCGAAAAATTGAAAAATATTGTCGAATGGAGCTAACTTTCGGCCAAGTCAGTTGCTATCAAAATGAAAAGTCATCATTTGAATGCAAAAATTGATTTGAATACTAAATTTCATGATTCTACAGCTAGATTTATAAGAAAAATTGGAAACACTGCTATGTAAACTGCACTTCCGATTCAGCCGATCGCAATTATAATGCGAGGTATATAATTAGATGTTATAGAAGTTCTAAATACAAAATTTTGATATTCTACGCCTGATTGTTATGAATTCGTGCAAAAAATTCAAGAAGACTGTGACATAAAGTGCCCTTCGAGCTCAGAAGATTGATACAAAAAATTTAAAATAGCCATTCGGGTACTACAGCAATTTCAAATATTCAATTTGAGCATCTCACAGCTATTCATTCAGAATTTATGCGGAAAACTCGAAAAGAATCTGACGTGGACATCACTTGACCTAATTGTACATCATTGGATATATATAATCAAACAAAACATCTCATCATTCCACGGCTAGTCGGTGGCTATAGAAGCAGTATGTCATCATTCTTATGTCACAACATTCCTAAATACTGATTTCCAGGATTCTACGGCTAACAGTTCTGAAACTATGCGCAAAACTCCAAGATCGTCAAGTACAGTGCACTTTCGACTTAGTCGATCTCAATGAAAACAGGATATGAGCATCTAGACAGTACTATCATCTTGAATACTGTATTCTAATATTCTACGTTCAATCGTTCTAGATTTATGCGGAAAATTGAAAAAATGTTTCGAGCAAACTGCACTCTCGGCTTAGCCGATCACAATCATAATGCAAGGTGTACAACTAGATGCTATAAAAGTGTTCAATACGAAATCTCAATATTCTGCGACTGATTATTTTAAATTCATGAGAAAGATCCGAATAGTCTGTAATATGGAGTGCACTTCCGGCTGAGTCGATTGAGCCGGAAATAGGAGATGATCATTTGGATGCTACAGCAATTTCAAATAAGTATTGAATTCCAGTATCCTACAGCTAATCATTCTGGATTTATGCGGAGAATTCAAAAAAGGTAAAGTGCACTTCCAGTACAGACGATTGCAACCATAATGCGAGGTGCACAACTAGATATTAAAGAATTTAGGCGATCTATTTGAACCAGAAGTATCAAGAAGTAACAATGTGCTACTGCCAAAAGGATATTCTCGGACCATGGACACTCTTTTGAAATTGAATATGGAATAGAAGTTTTTGTATACTCAACTTGGACAATTTCAAATTATGATTCAAAAATTTGGAATTCGATTATAGATGGAATTAACTGGGATCAATATTATTGGACTCTCAAACGTTATACTCTCTCACCGAAGAGGTCTTCTCCATCCATTTATGTATACATTCCAATGAACATTTTCCTCTAATGGTGCTTCTGTTTTAGATTAATTGTCAATCCCAATTCAAAATAATTCAGCTGATCAAACAAATCTCACATGTCGGTCCTATGTATCAAATTTTACTTTGAGAATATACTCTGGAAACTGTAAATAATGGAGTCGATAGAGAACAAATAATAGAAGAAACCTCTCAGTAAATATTATTCTGTGCTGAATAAAAAGCGAAAAGACCATCACTTACTCGATATATCAGAGTGGATATTGCAATTTCCATTATATTCGATTTAGAATTATGAATACTAACGGATAGTCGCTAGTTTGGAGATCGATTCGCAAAGCAACTCATAATATTCTATCTTGATACAACTGCGGCTCTACAAAAACAAGTGCTTGGATGTAGTTGAGGATGAAATTAATTTCAAATTAAGATTAATTTCTCAAGAAGATTCTCAGACAATTGGAGGATTGAAAGTCTGTAAATGCATTTAGCATGAAACATTGTGAGTGCAGCTACAAAAAGCTCAATTATTTTCATTAAACGCTCAGTGTTGGAGTCGTCGCGAGCTTTTTCATCTTCTTTTTTCATCTCGTTAGCTTACAATGGAAGCTTTATCCTTATGATTCTTTCAATTTTAAACACTTATTTATTCTTAGTCTCAGCTTTTGAAATTTACAGAGATATTCAAATTGGTCTTATCCATTTTATTATTTCTATTGTCATGTTCTCAAACACTTTCCAAGCTTTTCCGAATCCAGTTGAAAATCAATTTTGTGAGTTGGCAGGGGACCAAATTCTCCAGGAATTGAATTTGTATCAAAATATCTCTTCTGTTAGATTCTAGACGATCTTCCTAGAAGGAGGATGTTTCATGACGAGAATAAATTCAATATATTTCAAAAGATCATCGGATGATGGATAAAAATGAAGGATAAAGAATTATTGAGTCATCTCTTCACGTTGCAAACGTTTCGATCTTTATTAGACCTTCATCAGTGCCTTAGAGAAAAGTAGAACATAACCAAACATTTTATGATATTGTGCAAAGACATCTTTACACTTCTACAATACAGAAGCAACTCAAGTTGCTTCTGTATTGTAGAAGTGTAAAGATGTCTTTGCACAATATCATAAAATGTTTGGTTATGTTCTACTTTTCTCTAAGGCACTGATGAAGGTCTAATAAAGATCGAAACGTTTGCAACGTGAAGAGATGACTCAATAATTCTTTATCCTTCATTTTTATCCATCATCCGATGATCTTTTGAAATATATAATTTTTACTGGATATGACTATTTTCTAAATAAATTCAATGTTTCAAACTCAACTATTTTGAAGATACAGAGGAATACTCAATCAATATTTTTTTGTATCAGTGTTACGATGTAATTTTTTTTAGATCAAACTAATTAATTACACTGTATATTTGGAGTATGCTGAATATCTCTATAAGTAGATTGATTGATTTTGTTTTAACAACAAACACAGACTTTGCGGTTGCACAAAATGTATGTTCAAGCTTGGAAAAGCCATAAAGTCATGCGGAAACATATATACAATGGTATTTCCGGTGGTGTGGCCCTTTTCAGTTGCCCTTGTGATCGATAGTGGTGCTAACGATGCACTAGAAGAGTTTATTTCTGGAAAAAGGTCGGAGAAAGATATTAAGATACGTTTCGCCCAACTTCGTTCGCCATCCACCCAGATCTCAAATGACACTGTTTTTTCACCATGAAAGCATCTAATGGTCGCTCCACATACTTTCCTCGAACAGATTCCGCTTCTATTCAAGACCGTGTCAGGCTGAAACATCAGTTCAACTGACGTTAAATGATTTCTGTGAGTAAAAAAACTGCACGGCTATTTTTGTGAGTGTAATTGTGTCCAACGAATAAGGGGATCGTAATTGGCTGAAAACTTGGTGATGTATTTTCACAGAAGTAACCATAATACCTGATAACATTCTGTTTCGTGATAAACTCTCATGCTCCCAGCCCTTGATGACTTCATTTCTCCCCATATTTCGTAACATCAATTACTTTTCCGCAAGTAACTGTGAAATAACCTTTCCGTACTTATATCACCCTTGCGAGCTTCATCCAAGTATTGTGAGAACAAGCAGCTTTAGTAAAGCATATATACTTCCGTCGTATATCAAGGTAAGCATTGGTTGACAGCAAGTGACATCTGTTGTTATTACACTAAATCACACCAATGCACTTGATCACAAATGGAAGGGGAGCTAAATTATAGTGCTTTCTCTTACGGTAGAATCTGCAAGGGGGAGATATATCGAACAAGTAAGTGCTGCTGTCAATTGATCACCAATGCTTTCTGTTTGGCGTGAGCAGGCAATTTACTTAGATGATATCTATTGGATGAAAATGAACAATTTTTGTGATTTACTGATAAATAGATGACTTTTTTGCAACAGGCAGGGAAATAACTGACATATTTCCGCAACTGAGGTTTCATAGCTGAGATGAGATGAAGACTATAGGAATTCAGTGGAGGCAGTGAAACCTGCCTGACAAAACACATTATATTGCCACCGATTTTGATTATTATCACATCACTTTTGTTATTTTTTATCCTCGATGGATGCTTCTATACTGAATGGCATCATTACTAATCCATTCTTGGCCCAGGTTTCTAGCTAGGGTCTATACTCTGCTACTTTACTGTTTCTTAGTCTTACCACGTCCCAAGTAGAACGCACGTATAAATCTTCGACAACACTAATATATCAAACAAAATGGAACGCTCTGATTATCATCACAGTAATAAGCAGTTCTGCTCAAACAAAGGCGCTTCGACAGGTGGAGTGCGATTGTACAATAAGATTGTCATCCTTGTATCAGGGGTGAGCAATGATAAATATAAACAAAGGATTAGATTTACTCCTGTCGTAAAACTTATACGATGTGAGGGCGAAAAAGATAATTGAAGCATATTGCTGATGAATATTTGTATCGATACCAATTGGTTATGGGAAGCCGTGAACAAAATTTCTTATTGTGGAGTTACAAATGTTTTCCACTCCAGCGTTACAGCTCCTGTCATGCATCCAGTATATAGTTCGACTTGGTGATCTGTTATTTGGAATATTTGTTTTCTTCTTTTCTCATTTGTTGTGGAACTACAAGTAATCATGGAAATTTTGATAGCCAATCAACGATAAGATGATAGGGGTATGTCTATCAAATGGGATTGTATATTATGTAGAACCAAAGAAAGAAAATGGGGCTCTCATCTGGCGCTTAGCTTTCTTATACACAAATAATCGAGTATGATGCTGTGAACAGCTGTGAAGAGCAATTTTCATTATCAAAGATCAAAAATTCCAAGTTTTCTTCCATTTCAAAGTTGGATAATATTGTAGATCTGAGATTCTTTACTCTTGAAAATATGATTCAACTCTATACATGCCTCTCGATCAAGTCTGCGGAGCACGAATTTGTACTAGTCTACTCATATGTCTTCTTCTTTCGGGGTTCAGGAATGTGGAATTCACTGTCTTAATTTCTTCACATATAATTTCTGATGAAAAATATTATCCACTGTAGCAGATCCAATATTTAAACTTTCTCCAAGTTCTCTGTTTTCATCATTATCAACCAATAAGGCTTCTTGAAACTCTGTTTATCTTTTTGGGTAATACCGTTCTCGTTCAAATTCTCAAAAATATCTATTAACGGTGAGTTTTGTGTAGCAATTATCCTCAAAGTCTCTCACCCAATTGCGAAGATCAAAATTATTACACGAAGAGCATTTTGTTGCACTTTTATTTTGTTGTATCAGTACCAGATTTGCGAAAATTGGAAATTTGTTACTACATCTTCTTTCATCTGATTCTCACTTGCAATTTAGAAGCATTTTATCCCACTCATTTCCTTGTTGATTTCACTTAACGCCATCGTGCACAATGTTCTGACATTCAAACAATTGCTTGCCTCAAAAGTTGTACAAAAGTTATATGTGTAACTGTATCTCAGTAGAATTGCAACCTGTATATAATATACAGCATTGTGGAGCAACAACCTCAATTCGGAACACGCACATTGTATAGAAACAATGCTTCTAGATTCATTACCAACAATCAGATAAATCATAATTCCTCTTGATGCTATAAAATAGTCACCCACGCCAGTATTACCTGCATATGAATACTCAGGATTAACCTGTTATCCAACTGCATCCTGGTCCTAATTTCTACAATCCCACCGGATGAAGCAAAGGTCGCTGATGCTAACAAACTTTGCATTATTGTGGTTCGTGATTCATGAGTGGAAGTATGGAATTTCACATTCATTGTCGTGAATCCCTCATAAATAACTCGAAAAGGAAAGTTCGCACCATTCTCTGCCTAATTCATTTTGAATTTAGTGTCGTTTTTGGGAAACCTTCATCTTGCAATTCATTCTGTTAGTATGAAATCGAAGAACCCATGGAATTATTGGGCTTTGATATTGTATTCATTGGAATTCTTCATGCTCTTCTAGAAAATGTCAATGGCTGCTTTGCTTCAAAAGCGACAATTTCTCGCATTTTTCATGTCATATTACATCTATTTTGACGTCATAGCATCATTCATCAGATGCACCAATACAAATTGACAGACACTTCATTTTCCGAAACGATCCAGTAATCTGAACGTCACAGTCTTCTATAAATGTGTTTATTGGGTGTTAGGAATCAAATTTCCTATTTTTTGTTTGCTTCGGCGTAGTTGAAACAAAGTTGCAGATTCTAGAATTTCCTGTTCCTATTTATTACGTATTCGTATCCACTTTGCACACAACGGGTCCAGCAACCAAAAGTTACTCACCGGTAAAATTGCGACAGCTTTACATTCAATTGATTGATAATTTGAGCAAGACTCTGTCGATAATACTACTCCTGGCTCTATTCAAGCAGTCGTTATCAAGCATCAATCAGGGCTCTGTTCGTCATCTATCCGTGATTTGCTTGTCATCCATTCAGCAGCCAATCAACCCAGCTGCATCGTGCTTTGGACCACAAGCCATGGCACAAATGATTGAATATTTTAAGTTACTAATATTCAATATTAGGAATATGTTGCAACAACGTAACATTATAATCATAGTATAGGTTTTAAAGAGATCACAGTTAACAATTTTCATAATCCGAATATGACTGAGAATAGGCAGAACTTTTTCGTACAAAAGTTGTTGAACCTTGTTTTCACTACGTAATCATAGGTACGAATATTATTTATGAAGTCTCATTCACAGGACCTTCTATTCAACAAATACAAATATTCGTAGAAATTGAAGATATGTGGTACAGTTCATTTCTATTTTTGAGTATATTAGTGCTATTGTTCATTATAACTCACATACTCTGCTAGAAGATGCTTTGTCATAAATAAGTATACACCGAGTCAAAGGCTAGAAGACAAGGAAAGAACTCAGAAGAACGCAAAAAAATTCTCATGACATCATAGGCTTACTATTCTTGTCTTTCTCTACTACACATATTCGTCACAACGAAGTCACCAGGATAATGTTTCGACTAAGCACAGAAAAGTTGAAGGTTGTTATACTTGTTACCCTCTTCATAGGTCATTACTTATTGATAAAAAAAAAGTGATCAAAGCAGATCCAGTATTTTCTGGACTATCCAATTACTACCTTTGAAAAGCTTATCTCAAACAAACAAGGTGATATTTCAAAAGATTCCAAGTAAATGTTAAGATGCAAGCTTGTATACTAGACTCCTTGAACTTCAAACGAATAAATAATGTATCTAATTTACTGAAGTAGGTACTCATTTTTTGTTGCAGGAGGGTCTTGTGTTGACAGTGATATCATTAGTGATGAATACACAGGACTGTTATTATGGAGAGCATTTAAATTTCAATATTTCAAGGTGAAAATATTAACCAAAACACTATCGGAATGATATTGAGATGAATCTGTGGACAGTTTTGGGATACTGCTGTTATGTCGAATTACTCTACTCTTCCGGTGCAATACTAATGAGAACTAGAATAGGAACTACGAATATATCTCTATTTAAGTCCTCTGAGACGATCAAGATGTTTTTTGGAGATTTTTGTGCGGTAATTGTAGCATTAATTTTCTACCCTCATTGATTTTTTTCATAGAAACATTGTGTTCTAACACTATCTTTATTCCAAATCAAGTCAAAATGCAAGAAACATATATTTCTTTTACATCAAACAATTAAATTAGCTACTGAGGGATAGTGTAGAGATGATTGTTCACATAAGAACCTATTTTAAATTTTGTTTTGGGGGCTCAAATTCTTGACATTAGAGGAATATTTTGTGATAAATACACCTGGTGAAATTATAAACCATATTTAGAAACAAAAACTTCATCCCAACCCTTGGAACCACTCCGCTTCTCATCAGCACCGCCGCCACCAACATACCACCCAGTTTGTAGATTGTTATCACCACATACGAGCTCTGCTCCTGGAACAGAAGCTGAAAAACTTTCATGTTTGCAATTTATCATCCACCTTGATTACAAATTTCAAAAAGACGAGCAAAAATCGAGACTATTCCACAATGTGAACAAGCAAAAATTAGTGGCTTGAACATGGCCTTGTGAACATTCTAAATGAACAAAAACATGTTTTATAGGTTGAAATTCATAGATCATCCTGTTGATGTATCAATATTCATGCTACCAAAGGATACTTTCAATCAATTATCAAGTATCAAGCTGTGAGATCGTGTGCCCCTTTGTAGACTTAAAATGTATTCATTTATTTCTTGATTATGGATAAATATATACAAGACTTATCGAGTGATGCCGTCTATGTATAATCGAATAGCGTATATCAACTTGAGTTATAATCCCACTAATCAACTAGTTATGAATTAACTTTGTTCCTGTTCAGTATAAAGCAGCACGATGTGAATATCTTTGTTTAATATAGTATTCTGGAGGAATCAAATTACATTCTCTAACTAGATGTTCACAAAACTATTTTGGCGCAATCTCTGTAAAAGTTCCTTAAGCGTCATTGCTGCTACGTACCGTAACAAAAGCAACAAGAGCAACGTTGTTATATATGTAATCCCTGCAGTAATCTAGCACAGGATTACAGGATGCAAGGATCTGTGCATTCGCGTTGCAGACTACTAAGGTATGGTATTCAGCTACGTCTAGGTTCAAGAAACAGTGACGAATAATAACGGAAGATGAGTGCAAACAAAGTAAATGATGTCATAACAGAACAGTGGATGTGACAAAAAGACGAACAAACTGAGCATGAGAATCTGATATTGGAAAAGGTGTGAAAATGATATGTACATAATTCGCGAGCTCTGAGAGTAGTGAGCGGAAAACTGTAGCACAATCAAATCAAATTTTAACAAAAAAAACATTACTTTGATCAAATTCACATTGCACAATATTCATTTCAAAATGTCCATTATCATATCTGTAAAGCCATTAATTCATTGATTGTTTTGGAAACTCGCAGATTCAATTTTCTGTCTACGTTGACATTAATTTGTTTGGATGAATATAGTACCTCAAAAATTTCATCATATATACATTTTTCAACATGAATGCAGACAATAAATGGAACGTCTTATTCAAGTTTTCACATCAAATTTAACAGTATATTAACTCCAAATACAAAACAAAATTTTCAGAATTGAATGTATCCCACTCTTTGCTTCAGTTTTCAATGAAAATATTGTCAGTGACTTGTAAAATATAAGTTTTTTGCCTCGATAAAAACTAATCAACTGCCGAAAACCAACATTTGGGTTATTTATTTATGAACATAAACAGTTGCTTGATGCTTTACCAGATTAACTTCTTATAACGCTCCCTTGGTGGTCGGGGTCGCGGCTGGCAGCTACAGTGGAGACGGAAGGGTTCTTACTGAAATAGGGATTCAGTAAATTGGTAAGCACTGAGGGTGTCACTTGATTTTGATTCGGAAAACCAAGAAAATAATTGATTCGTGAACAAAATAAACTGATCCTGAGAAAGAACGACGCATGCAGCACTAGGTAACGTAATATTGAGAAAATGAGAACGCCAGATTGAATTTTGAAAACCCAAGTGAGTAAATGTATTCATTCCACAGATTGAGCAATTCAAAATGTTCAAATCCTGAGAAAGAACGACGCATGCAGCACTAGGTAACGTAATATTGAGAAAATGAGAACGCCAGATTGAATTTTGAAAACCCAAGTGAGTAAATGTATTCATTCCACAGATTGAGCAATTCAAAATGTTCAAATCCTGAGAAAGAACGACGCATGCAGCACTAGGTAACGTAATATTGAGAAAATGAGAACGCCAGATTGAATTTTGAAAACCCAAGTGAGTAAATGTATTCATTCCACAGATTGAGCAATTCAAAATGTTCAAATCCTGAGAAAGAACGACGCATGCAGCACTAGGTAACGTAATATTGAGAAAATGAGAACGCCAGATTGAATTTTGAAAACCCAAGTGAGTAAATGTATTCATTCCACAGATTGAGCAATTCAAAATGTTCAAATCCTGAAAAAGAACGACGCATGCAGCACTAGGTAACGTAATATTGAGAAAATGAGAACGCCAGATTGAATTTTGAAAACCCAAGTGAGTAAATGTATTCATTCCACAGATTGAGCAATTCAAAATGTTCAAATTAAATTATGTGAAATATTAGCAAGAAAATTGATATCAATAGAACAAAAAGTTCAATGCAATGTAATATAATAGTAATAAATTTATTAATTGAAGTATATATATATATATATATATATATATATATATATATATATATATATATATATATATATATATATATATATATATATATATATATATATATATATATATATATATATATATATATATATATATATATATATATATATATATATATATATATATATATATATATATATATATATATATATGAGTTATAGTGTTGATTCTTAGTGATTCAGTAACTATTTTGATGATACCACAGAACGTGACATTTCCCCCTTCATAGTTTATATAAGACCATTGCACTAGAGAATAAGACATTCTGTATTCACATTTGTTAGAATTAGTAACAAAGCTTCATATTATACACATAGCAACCATATTGTACTTGTACTTGCAAGAAATAAAGTTTTTAAAAACGCGATCGATCAATCAAGTAATCTAAGTGGCGCAGTCGGTAGGATAGCCGAAACAATTTAACGAATATAAGTTGTTTCACTTCGTGATTAATTTGGCTACTCGAAAATCTTGCATCGATCATCGCATCCCGTATCCTGCACCTGAGAGGACATCAGAGGCAAGATAAAACACTCGACGACGTAGAGCCCAGCTGAACGAACATCAGCAAAACTCCAGCGAGAAGACCGTAGAGCTACTTCAGGGCACATGAAGCCGGCACTACTATTTTTGTGAGTACACATATGTCATTCAGAGAATCAGATAATACATCAGAATCAGAATCAGAATCCGATCTAGAAGATCTTACAATAATCAAAATTCCATAACTAAAATACAATTAAGTACACCTAAATTAAACATGGCTACTCCCCCAGTTCCTGTTTTGAAGAAAGAATATCTGGACATGTTGCCAGAGTTCCATGAGGAACGTGAATTACTCCCCCGATTTATTAGCGTTAGCGAAAAATTAGTGAAATCTTTTTATAATACAGTAAATTCAAATGATTTCCAAAATGAATATCTAATGAATAGCATAGTTAGTAAGATTAAAGGCGAAGCAGCCATTAATATAGCAAGCTGCACCATTACAAAATGGGAAGACTTGAAAGAGGCATTAAAAAATGCCTACAGCGATAAACGTGATTGGTTCACATTGAATATGGAAATTACAGAACTAAAACAAAATTTTAATGAAAATGTATTCGATTTTTATAGTCGTTTGCAACATTTACTCAATTTGCAAATAGCTTATATTTCTACTGATGCTACAGAAATTGTAGCAAAAATCATGATTGAATATTCCCAAAGTTATGCTCTTCGCGTATTATTGAAAGGATTAAAAGAGCCGATAGGTCAATTAATGAGGGCTAAAAACCCTACCGATCTAAATTCAGCGTTAAGCATGTTAGCTAATGATTTTCAATTCGAATATTATTCAAGATCTAAGCCCGTTAATCAAAATCACAAAGCAAATGCAAAACCACAAATACAACAGCCTAGATACAATATTCCAAGACCAATGGGTTACATGAATTTTGGTAACTCCTTGCCAAATAAAAATCAACATCAATTACTCCGAAGACAGTTCACACCTCAACAATTTCCTCAAAGACAATTTACACCACAATATTACTCAAAACCTAGTACATCCCAACAAATACGACCAAATCCTTCTACTCGTCAAAATCAATCCAAACCTACTCCTATGAGTATCTCAACAAGAAATTCTGCGGCACAATATCGCCCTAGAGCAGGCCCATACAGACCGGTACAAAACCTATACGGACAAAACCGCGAAGAATTGTTAAACATAAATGAAACTGATGCACCTGTAGATGAATCACACAATTATGAGTTCTATGACATTGCAGAACAGACAGATCAAGTTTCAGATGAGACATCTGCATCAAATTCTCCAGAACACATTCACAATGCAGACGATATTAATTTTTTAGACATGATAGCCTCGGAGACAACGCAAAATACTTATCCCGAATCGAATTGATGAACTTGACGAATAAAAGTAAATTACCATATATTGTATTTCCTGAAAACCATTTAAAAGTTTTAATAGATACAAGAAGCACAAAATCCTTTATTAGACCTGCAATTGCTCATAAATATTATAGTCATGCCATTATTGAAGATCCTTTCCAAATTTCAACCGCACATGGTACTTCGGTAGAAAATTATAGCACATTGGTACCCGTTTCAAAATTATTTAATTTGAAAAGAAAAGAAAATTTGAAATATCATATTTTTGACTTTCATGACGAATTCGATTTACTATTAGGTTTAGATAATTTGAGAATATTGAAAGTAATTATAGATTTGAACAAGAACTTAGTAATAACACCTACTTGTCAGATACAAATTTTTCATGAGAATTCTGAAATTAATATAAATAATATAGGCCATGCAGATAATATTATAACATTGGATCCAAAAACGGAACGAGTTATAAAAATCCGAGTCAATCAACAAAATGGAACAATTTTAATACCATCACAAAAAATTATTAATGTAATTATTCTTGAATGCGTTACTGTAGTAAAAGATTATCATGCATTCTGCACCGCCATCAATAATTCTGAAACAAATGCTAAATTCAAGCAAATAAACCCAATATCCGTCGAAAATATTAATAATTACGAGACGTACAGTTCCCCTAATTTCAATTTTATTCAGTCAGACAAAATTAAATTTGATATAACAAAAATTCGGGCCGACCATATGAATGACGAAGAGAAAATTGCAATCTTCAAATTGATTCGCGAATATTCTGATATTTTTCATATAGACGATACAAAATTAAGTTTTACAAATCAAATTAAACATTCTATACGAACGAAAGATGAGATTCCTATCTATACAAAATCCTATAGGTATCCTGAAATCCATCGTCAGGAAGTACGCACTCAGATACAAAAAATGCATGATCAAAATATCATACGACCATCCCATTCACCGTGGTCATCACCTATTTGGGTTGTCCCCAAAAAACTTGATGCGTCCGGCAAACGCAAATGGCGTATAGTTGTTGACTATAGAAAATTAAATGAAAAAACGATCGACGACAAATACCCATTACCAAACATTACAGACTTATTGGACAAACTTGGACGTTGCCACTATTTTACTACATTAGACTTAGCTTCTGGTTTTCACCAGATTGAAATGGACACGCAAGACATACAAAAAACTGCATTCAATACGGAAGACGGACATTACGAGTTCACTCGTATGCCCTTTGGATTAAAAAACGCGCCTGCAACTTTCCAGCGTGTTATAGATAATGTTTTAAGAGGATTAGTAAATGATAAATGTCTTGTGTACCTAGACGACATCATCATTTTCAGCACAAGTTTGCAACAACATATTCAAAATTTAAAGTTAGTATTTGATCGTTTGAAAATTTCAAATTTCAAAGTGCAATTAGATAAAAGTGAATTTCTCAGGTTAAAGTAGCATATCTTGGGCACATTGTAACACCCAACGGCGTGAAGCCAAATCCTGACAAGATTTCAGTTATTTTAAATTACCCTTTACCGGAAACAACCAAACAAATTGAAGGTTTTCTTGGACTTTTGGGCTATTATCGTAAATTTATTAAAGATTTTGCCAAGATAACCAAACCAATGACAAAATTATTGGAAAAAGATGCAGTTATTGACATTAATGACCCTGACTACAGACAATGTTTTGAAACATGCAAAAATTTGTTGACTAATGAACCACTTCTCCAGTATCCTGACTTTAACAAAGAATTCAGTTTAACATGCGACGCAAGTCACGTAGCAATAGGTGCCGTGCTATCTCAAGGTAGCCTAGGCAACGACCTACCAATAGCTTACGCTAGCAGGACACTGAACGAGACTATTCTACCATAGAAAAAGAACTCTTAGCTATTGTTTGGGCGACTCAGTACTTTAGACCGTACTTATTTGGACGCAAATTCAAGATTTACACAGACCATAGACCTTTACAGTGGCTATTCTCGTTGAAACAATGTAGTCAGAGGCTGATACGTTGGCGCCTCAAGCTGGAGGAATTTGATTACGAGATCATTTATAAAAAAGGCAAACATAACACTAATGCCGACGCCCTAAGTCGTATCCCGCCTGAGTGCAACAATAAAATTCAAAACATTTCTTCATCACTTTTAGAAAACGATTCACCCCTTATTATTTATCAAGATTATTTAGATCAGAAAAAATGTTTAAATTTTGATAGTAATAATATTTTTGAGGTATCTAGTAATATATTTGACGCACCCTCCAGTTCTAGTCTAGCTTTAGATTTAGAGATGTCAGCAGGTATAGCTAAACAATTCAAAATTAAATTTAACAATATAGATAAATTGGAAAATCAAAATCCAAAAATTCATAATTAAGTTTATTTGAGAACTCCAAAAAGATATTTACTTTATTTATTAACAAAAGAAAGATATTTTAATAAGCCTTCTAAGCAAGATATTTTTTACACGTTATTGAATTTAGAGAAATTTTGTTTATCTAATGATATTAAAAATTTAAGTATACCAAAATTAGGATGTGGTTTGGATAATCAAAATTGGAACGAAATCAATTTGATGTTAGAATATATTTTCAATAATACCGATAAATTGATAACCGTGTACAAATTACCCGAGAATGAAATTAATCAAATTGAACTTAATATTAATGAATCAGAAAATACAAAACATTTTAATGAATTTATGGAAAAGTTTTATGATGGATTGAATGATCAAGATAAGAAGGACGATGACACTCAGTCCTTAGTTGTTGAGGTAGGCGACGCACAACAGCAAGTCGAGATAAACGATGACGACACGCCAAGTGATAATGACATGACGATACATTCAAGTAACGAGCATCCTGTCATCGGAATACCGATAGTGGAATGTCCTGTGAATTACGGTAAAAATCAAATTATTATTGCCGAAACCGATCATAACCCAAAGCCAGTAATTATTAAGAAATTGTATGATAATAAAAAAAGGCGATTTTTAGTAGAGTTTTCCAAAAATAATTATAAAAACGAAATGATAAATTTTATTAAAGAATATATTGTTCCCCAAGTCAAATATCACATTTATTTTCAAAATGATTTGTATGAAAATTTCAGTAGAATATTACAAACTTATTTTAAAGATTCTCAGATTAAATTAGTGAAATGTACCACGTATTTAATTGACGTTATTGATGATGAAGAGATCATGCAAATTATTTCTAATTACCATTGTGGCAAAACTAACCATAGAGGAATTGATGAAACAGAAACGCGAATAAAACGATAATATTATTGGCCTAAATTAAGAAATTCTATTCAGTCATTTATAAATAGTTGTGAAATTTGTCAAATTATAAAATACGACAGAAAACCCCTCAAAATAAAATTAAACGTGACACCTACAGCCATAAGACCATTCCAAATTTTACAGGTAGATAGTATTACATTAGAGCAAGCAAAATTTTTGACCATTGTAGATTCATTTTCAAAATATGCACAAGCATACATGTTAAATTCGAAACAAGGATTAGAAGTAGTTAATAATTTAATAAAATTTTTCACACATCATGGAATCCCTGAACAAATAATTTTGGACAATGGATAAGAGTTCAAAAATTCAGTGGTCAAAGAATTATTGGCATTACATAAAATCGATATACATTTCATTAGCTCTCAACATCCAGAGTCTAATGGTATAATAGAACGATTCCATTCAACACTCATAGAACACCTAAGATTATTCAACAATCAGGAAGAATATAAAACAGAACCCATAGAATCAAAAGTTAACTACGCCTTATTAGCTTATAAATAATACGATCCACTCAGTCACCAAATTGAAACCATGTGAAATTGTAACAGGACATTTAGATACGTATTCTCCACTAAATATTGACTTAGAAAAACAGCTTTTGAATAATTATATAGAAAATCATAAGAATAAAACAAAATTATTATATGAAACAATTAAAGACAAAATTCAACAGAACAAAGAAAAGGTAATAAGTAAATATAATGAGAATAGAGAAGAATTACCAAATGTACCTGAAAAGGTTTACGTAAAAAATAAACAAAAACAACAGAAAACTAAAAATAAATATAAGGCTGAAAATATCGTAGAAGTTAATAAGAAACTTAAAATTGGGAAAATTAAAACAAGTCATGGCAACACAACAGAAAAAATTCATTTTTCTAATATAAAACGTCCTAAACAAAATACTCATCCTTTTCAACCGGTTCCAGGTTGTTCGCATTCAGACAAGGAACAATCATTAGGAACCTAACAGAAAATCTTGGAGTTCTTCCCATCAACCTCGGTCCTGCCAAGCTCGAAAAGACTACTCACACATTCATACACTATTATAATCTTGAACCACTATTGAACCAATACAACGGCTTAAATATGCAATATTCTACATTGAAAACAACTATTTCAAATAATTCTCAGTATTTTAACGAACTTAGAAATTTTGATAAAATATTAGAATTTATTAGGACAAATATAGAGACAAAAATTAATAATAACGGATTTCATGTTGATCATTATAGAATTAAACGGGGATTAGTGGATGGATTAGGGACTATATTTAAAGCGATAACCGGAAATTTAGACGCTGAAGACGGGAAGAAGTATAACGAAATGTTAGCACATATGCAAGAAAATGAACATAATTTGGAAAATCAAAATAAATTATCTTATTCAGTAAATCATCAAATAATAAAAATTTGATTAACACAATTTTAGATATACAGCATAATGAGGAAATATTGAAATCAAAAATTTTACAACTTTTTGAAATTATAAATAATATGCATTTTCAAGATATTCTTTTTGCGAAAAATATTTATGATCAGTTTATAATATTGTATAGTTCAATTTTAAATGTCTTACAAGATGTAGAAAATTCGATTACTTTTTGCAAGTTAAGAACTTTACATCCCAGTATAATTCATCCCATGGAATTACTCGCAGAATTGAAAACAATCTCTAAATTTTACCATTTACTATTACCATTCAAGCCTCGACAAGAAAATTTATTGAACATAGAGTCCTTATTAAAAATAAATTGTTGAATTGAAATGACTCAGATAATTTATTTTATTTCCACCCCTATCAATTTTGAGAAGGATTTTGAACTTTATTACATGTACCCGATTCCAACTAAACATGATTTTGGATTTATAACAATAATTCCGAATAGTAGATTCCTTTTGAAATCTGATAAAGAAATTATTCATTCATTTATTTACGAATTCGACAGGATAGAAATCCCAATTACAGAATAAGTACAAAAAAAAAAATACTGAAAAAATGATACAGATAAAAAATTTGAAGTAAAAATCAAAATAAATTTTGTATGCATGCAACTTAAAAATTAATCATAATTGTTGTACATTTGCAGATATTTAAGGTACCTAAGTGATAATAAATTGAACAATATGTAAAATTAGCAACAAATTTCACCCAATTTTTTCTTGAAAGAAGTAATACTACTTGAAAGATCAAGTTCATCCGAATATGTATTAGAGTTGATACATAGGGAGTTAATAGGGGAGTTTAAAAATGAATTAGTTTTAGAAAAATCACAACTGAAAGTTATTACATTTCTTGTATAGCGAGGCCGTACATAAAAATTTAATTTAGAGAGAATAACAGAATCATCAACCAAGTTATTAACTACTTTATACACGAACAAAAGTTGCTGTTTGGAACGACGAGATTTTAGTGATTCCAAATTAAACATCGAAAGTAAGAAGTTATAATCAAGTTCAGGCCATGAATGAAACAGTCGGTAAAAACAGCGCTTGCAAAACTTTTTTTGGATATTTTCAATGTTAACAATTTGATACATGTAATAAGGATTCCAAATTATACTGCAGTATTCAATTTTACTGCGAACAAGCGAGATATAAAGGGTAACCAGACACTGCATATTGCGAAACTCATATGATATACGCATTAAAAAACCTAAATTCCGATAAGCGACATTAATCATTAAATTTATATGTGGATTGAATGTGAGTTTATAATCGAAAATAATACCAAGATCTTTTTTAGAATTGACTTTCTTGAGAGATACGCTTCCGAAGGCGTAATTAAAAATAATAATATTAGTAATCCTTGCAAAAGACATATAATCACATTTATCCAGATTGAAATATAATTTGTTTCTGGTCGACCACTCGAATATACTATTCAAATCGCGCTGTAAATCTATACAATCATTGATGCTTGATACAGTTTTGAATATTTTGAAATCGTCTGCAAATAGAAGACAGTCAGAATAAGAAACAACTTCGACTATATCATTAATGAACAATACAAAAAACAATGGACCAAGAATTGATCCTTGCGGCACTCCTGATGATGCTGAATACAGTGTTGATTTGAAACCATTCACAAAAACAAACTGAGATCTATTTAGGAGATATTAAGCAATCAGTTTCAATAAATTATCAGCGAATCCAAAATTATATAATTTGTTTAGCAATATTCTGTGTGATACTGTATCGAATGCTTTAGAAAAGTCGGTATAAATGCAATCGACTTGTTTCTTAGCCTCTAAAGCATCAGCTACATATTGAGAAAATTGTACCAAATTAGTAACAGTTGATCTACCAGGGACAAATCCATGCTGGAATGAACTAATTACTTGTGAAGTTTGAGACTGAATATTTTTAAACAAAATATACTCAAAAATTTTTGCAAACGCACTTATGCAAGAGATAGGCCTGTAGTTACATATTTGAGTTCGATCGCCTGATTTAAATATTGGACAAATTTTGGCCAATTTCCATATATCTGGAAAAGTTTGAGTTTTTATACATAAATTGTAAAGATCACAAAGTGGTTGCGATAACAAAACAGCGCACCCCTTAACTATATAAATAGGTATAAAATCAGGACCAACGGACTTAGAATTATTTTGAGCTTTGATAGCTTCGGATACTTCAACACATGTAAAATTGGATAAAAGAACATAGTTATTGGAAATTGAGTTGTCATTGTGAATTTCGGATTCATCATTTTCATTATCTGCCGTGAATACACTTTCAAAAAAATTAGCAAAACCATCGGCTACTTGATTACCACCAACAAACGAAATATTATCATTGAATATAGTAGTCGGAATCTTACTGTTTGATTTTTTGCTGTTAACGAAGGACCAAAAATCACTTGCATCATTTTTGGCAATATTCGACTCTATATTGTTTATATAGTTTTTATACAACGAAGTACTTAGTTTTTTGCTGTATGCTCTCAGTTCTTTATATTTTTTATGATAAAGCGAGAGATTAGTATCTCTATAAAGTTTTCTATTGCGTTCTTTGTCTTTAAGTGCTAATATGAGTTCTTTATTGAACCAAGTAGGATACTTTGATTTTCTACGTTGAATTTTTGGAAAACATATGTCGAAAATATCATAAATTGAATCATAAAATTTACCTACTGCTAATTCAACATTATTGCAAGTAGTTAACCAATTCCAATCCACTTCAGAAAGTAAATTATAAAGAAGAATGAAATTTCCACGTTTAAACTGATAATAATATTCAGGATTACAACAGTGATTGAAGTTTGTTTTACTCGCTGATTCAAAATCAATGAGTAATGAAGGATGATGAATATCTTCATGCGTTAACGGTTCGATGCATTTATGAACTGAGCTTTTGAAATTAGCCAAAACTACATCCAACATTCGACAATTTTTGTTAAGTACCGTATTAGGTTGATTCATATTTAACAAGTTTACACAGTTTATAAAATTTAGAACATTTCAATCATATACCAGATCATTATTATAAAATTTACTAAGATTGGTCAAATTAAAGTCACCTACAATCAATACATTTGCATCATATAAAAATGGTAGAGTAGAAAGTAGATCAAATAAATGTTCATACGTGCTAAATGAAGCATCTGGTGGAATATAAACCGCAATAAAATAATAAATTGATGTGCAGATTGTTAATTTTACGCACAATAATTCTATGTTTGGATTACTGCAAAATATGTCGAACCTAGACGGATTTAAAGATGACTTCGCAGCCAGTAGAACACCACCACCGCACTTCTTGCCGGTAGCCACTGGATCACGGTCACTTCGAAACAGAAGAAAACGACAGTCAAACAACTCCGAATCAGCCACATTGTCCTTCAACCACGTTTCAGTGAATATGTAGACGTCATAGTCTGTGATTAGTATGTTTTGATAAATTTCAACTAGTTTAGTATTAACACCTCGCACATTTTGATAATAAACAGAAATTGGCTGTAAAGATGAACTGTTACTATTCAGTTTTTTGCTTGAACTAAGCGTGGAACACCTTTCATGTATTTGATAGTATAATTTTCACCATTGCTGTTGAGTTTAAGAAGTTCTTCACGGAGAAGAGCATAATGATCTCGTTGACGCGGAGTTTTATCGCTAGTTATTTTGATATTTTTAAAATTCATATTATTTTTAAGTTTTCTCACTCCCAAAAATACTTTTTTAACCCAAGTAGGATTCTTGAACATAATTTTTAATGGTCGAGATTTATTCCCAGTTTTTACACCTAGACGTTTAAATTCAAAGTCGAGGACAACAATTTCGGGAATAACATTCTTTAGAATAGTGGCAACTGTTACTAAGTCGTCAGAAGTGTCGTCAGGTACTCCAAATATTAAAATATTAGATTCACGTGATTTTCTATCATCAATCTCAGACAGAATTTTCTCAAAATCATCATACTGCTGAAGTTTGGTTTTCCGATTGAGATCAAGATTATTTTTTATATCATTTAGATCAAGAAGAAATCACATAAATAAAAATTTTACACAAAAACTGTGAAATATGTGAGGTGCTTGTGCTATGGAACATTCAAAAAATGAATAATTCTAAAAAAGAATTGTTTTCCATAGAAAATTCGAATCTGAGAGTCGGGGCTGATCATTTAGATCAGTTTGCAGAGAGAGAATCAGATTTTTTAATTCCTCGAATTCATTTGAGAATTGAGAAGGTTTGCTGCTAGCAGTAGAGCTACACAAGTTGCAGAACCATCTGAAGTTCTTTTTTGATCTTAATGAACTGTAATCAGAACGAGAGATATCCACACATATTGAGTGGAAACTATTATTACACTGTGAACATTTAACTTCAGAGGCTGGATCACATTTCGAATCACATACACTACAGCTTGCTGGCATAATTATACCACTAGTTTATTGCAATGGTAGAACTATAAGTAAGAGTAGAACTTGATTTAACTTGCCGCACTGACTTGGAACACTATAGAAATCAAATTGCTTCACTTATTCGACTAGAGGAAAAATTACCACCGAAATAAGAGCAATAATATTAATCAGCACATTTCACCACACATACTAGTATAAGTTACGTAATTGAAATGATTCTAAAAACCACATGAACACGAAAAATGCAGACAACAAAAAAGAAACGTGATGCATCTAGCTGTACCATCTATCGCAGGTGAATTATACCTCTGAATGATATGTGTGATCGCGCAAGAATATTTCAGTGCCCTAACAAGTATCACGCCCACTTCCCTACGATGTGCGAACAAGAATTATTCCAAAATTAAACTTCAAATCATTGCCATTATACAAAGATCAATTTATTAGAGGATCACGTGGAGGTTATTCCAGAAATTGATAAATATTTGGCCGTTTTTTCAAAAGAGGGAAAAATTACCATTCGATGTCAATCAGAAACAACCATTCAACCTTTAGAAGAGATATATTTAATAAATAATGAAGGCGATTGTAATAGTATATTGTACAACAAGTATAGAAAATTACCTATTTCACACGAGGTGTGTAATTTTCAGCACGAGACGGAGTCGAGTGCTGGAATCACACAAGTGTGAAATAGGTGATTCTATACGTGTTGTACACTATACTTTTTCTACGATCAAATTTTTAATGAAATAAGTAGGTAAATCATTCGTATAATTGAGATTTTAAATCTATTTTCACAAATATAAATTAATTCAGGCATTTTAATTGTTTGCTCTGCTTATTTATTGTGATATTAATTTTAGTTATGATTTGGAACATTATTGATATATTTTCTATCAGCTGATTGACATTTCATTGTTGTGTAATCTAATTGTTGCAAACTACGGAAAGATTGTATCTGATTGGCTCACTCTCACCAGGCGACCTTCTGATTGGTTCATTAGTTGGAGTTTTCTGTGATCTGGGGTAGCGTTTTCTAAATTTTCGTTACTAACCATTTTCCAACTGCAGTAATGATATTTGTGGATATCTAATTTTGGTTATGATACAATAATTACATACATAATTTCTCGATTTCAACAGAATGTGATGGAACGTGTTTTGTCTGCTTCAATTTGACAGTTGTGATTCGTAGTGTTGCCAACCTTCGGAATATATATTACAAGAATAAGAAAATAATTCCAACAGAACTTAGTGCAATTTTGTTATTTAAATGTGGCTTATAAAAGAGCAAACAGAGATTTATATCAAGTCCGTGATATTTATCAATAATCTTGCTAAATATATCATATATATCACCTAAAGAATATTCAGAATGAATTATTAATATGTAAGTTGGTCAAACTGGTGTGAGAAATGATTTCTCACGACTTTTCGCACAGTTGTGTGAAATTGTAAGTTTTCTAGTTGTGTTTTGTATGGGAAATATGTTGTTTTCTATAGTGATCGTAGAAAAAATCTATTTTCGACAACAAAAATTGGTATTCCAAAGTAAAACATATGGTCAACCATTATTACTAGCCAAATTAAATACCAAGATTTTACCACAGAAAGTAACTGATTTTTCCATCAATCTGAACCCATTGAAATTGAATGATATATCATTTGATCCAATTGTACCTGTATTTCAAGAACCAGCCAATATGCATATCCCCAGTATGTGGTCTATTATTTTATATGTTATCATCGCCATCATCGGTGGGTACGTAACGTTCAAGCATATAAAGAAGAAAAAGACAAGAAAATTCACCTCTGAGAAGACATCCAACAACCCTGAAGACATCGAGCTACAACTACCCCGTGAAGCTCGAATTTAAGGAGGGAGGAGTTATAGAGTTTATTCTTAGTGATTCAGTAACTATTTTGATGATACCACAGAACGTGACATTTCCTTCTTCATAGTTTATATAAGACCATTGCACTAGAGAATAAGACATTCTGTATTCACATTTGTTAGAATTAGTAACAAAGCTTCATATTATACACATAGCAACCATATTGTACTTGTACTTGCAAGAAATAAAGTTTGTAAAAACGCGATCGATCAATCAAGAAATCTAAGTTATATATATATATATATATATATATATATATATATATATATATATATATATATATATATATATATATATATATATATATATATATATATATATATATATATATATATATATATATATATATATATATGTAAGTTGAGATAAATAGATAGATTGTAAACAATGCTACAGAAATAACAATGAGAATATGAGGCGCAGGCGTGGAGTAAATATGCAGCGACGCGATATACGTTACGCCCTGTTCACAAAGTCGGCGATGAAATTCACGTTTGGCCAAGTAAAAATTAACACATAAAATAATACAGTCAGAAATACAGGGAATGAGCAAATCGGCGCTTAGTGTAATACAAAAACAAATTGAAGTAAAGCTACTTCGGCTACTGCGGTTACAAACAGAATACTCAGTGATATGGTCAAAGAAATAACTCGCCTAGCTATTCTCGTATTGATTGACTGAATCTTTATCGTAGATTTGACAAAATATATCCACGACTGCTTGATAGTCCTTCTTCAGGGATAGCACAATTGAAGTTCAATAAACAAAAAGATGGGCTACGACAGGTCTAAGGTGCACTTAGCTGTATGGTGCTGAATTGATCCTCGGTGAGTGGGTGAGGCGAACGGATGGTATGAGGTTGAAGGTCGGTGTGGTTTTCAGGATACGTTGACTCTGGAGCCACGGTACCACTGGAAAAACCCCGGAAACAGATCACCAGCAAGGAACCAAATAGTTTATAAATCCTTCTTCCGAAGATAAATCCGTGGAACTTCTAACACTCATTAGAGCACATTCAATAAACACATGAATCGTGCTACCCTCAATAACTCCACGAAATCACCAACTTATATACTCTTTGAATCCCCCTAAAGGAGATCACGCAACACAGTGCAAAAACAGAGTATATAAGGAAAACTACATCTCCTGCGGCTAACTTTTAATTCGCGTCCACTAGCACTCTTATTGACAACGTGCTTCTCTTTTCGAAGACTCAAAATCATTTCTTTCGTTCCTGACAAAGATAATTTTTATTTGCCTTCAAGAAGACAGACAAAGAAAGACAAACGAGTAACCCTAGCGAGTATTTTGTGAACAATACCTAAATCGGAAGGGAAGACAGAAGATCGACAATAAACAAGTGAAGGAACGAGACAACAAAAACAATTTTATAAATGACCCCTGAAGTTTAAACTAAAGACCCGTGTACAATTTGCAATTTCATTGGGATTCAGGATAGATTAGGATTAGGAATTTATTGAGAATATACATTGACTCAATTTCCTTTTATGTATGTTCCAAGCTTCAGAACGAATTGATTATCACGATAAAATATCATTTATTTCCCAACATATTATATTTTACTCTTTGCAATCATCACGCGATACTGTGCACGTTGCTTTAACTTTCAGCGAAACAACTCTTGTAGATGTGCGCATTCTGGCTAGTTCTGTTGAACTACAAGGTGTCAAATGAAAATATCAACAAACAAAACAGAGCATTCGAATAAATATGCATCTACTGAAGATATTTTAGAACTAATATCCAAGTAAGAATGGCAACGTTTTTATTTTAATTGTTTAATACAAAAAATGATTCAGCATGAGGAAGTTTTAGGATCAGGGATGTAGGATGATTGCCGGACATAAGTTGAGCAGGTGAGAAAAGGAGTGCAAAGGATGAAATTTGAACGTAACATTCTTCACAATTTACTTCATCCCTTGTTTTTTTTTTTTATCCTAGAGTGAGTCCACTCTGATGGATATTATAGAATATCTGTATTATATTCTACTGAGATCTCTAAAATATGAATCCCAAGATAGTTTCTGAGTGAACTGAACACAAACAGAGGACCAATAATTTCAAACTTATCTCTCCGGCTTTACAACCGTTTGACTTATCATGCGGAACTTTGAGCACTCTCTTCTATGTAGTTAGTGAATAACTCACTTACTGCTACCGCAGTCGTTGAGGCTAGGGTACTGAAGTGACTTTTTGACTTATTTCTGTTTTGTTACTACCACTGGGTCAGAATGGTTTCGCTGCAACGTAAGATTTGTGGGCAGAATTGTCGAAACATATCAAGTTATAAGAAATAATAAGTTGATTATGGATGATTGTTACTTCCTGAAGTATTTTGTATACATTTAAACGAACCACCTACTGCATCGCTACAAAACTTGATACACTGGTTACCACTAGTAGTGGGAACCGGTATTTCGTAACTCTATATACCAGATGCGACCAAATAAATATATATATATATATATATATATATATATATATATATATATATATATATATATATATATATAACGATGAGTGGTTTGAAATAAAATAGAAAGTCTTGTAACGAATTGGTATAAAAACAAGGATATCCTTTCTTGCAGGAAAGGCATAGAGAAATAAGAGCATCGGATGGATATTCTCAGACGATTATGTTATTTATCACCTTCATAGTTATTGCAACTCATTTACTTATATCAGATAATTGAATTTTAGCCAATTTCCCACTTTTTAAACTAGAGTTTAAATATCATCTCGCAAAGTTTAATAATTCAAAACTCTCTTGAAATAAGCTTTGCATATAAACTCGGTAGCAAGATCTGCATTTGTTCAGCACTTACATAAACATTTTGACTATCATTTTTGTATGAACTTATTGGCACCTTCTTTTGCATACTATTCGAGGAGAAAAATTGTTCCAATTTTGTATGCATTAACCTTGAGAATAATTCATATTCCAGCATTTTGTCATGATGAAACATCTCTCTGGAAAAACAACTGGATATTTGTCCGTTTCAATTTGTCTCTATGTCCTCTAGTGCTGGATAATGAAAGTGTTTTATCTCGTACACCCCAGAAGTTAACACTAGTAGCAGAAATAGAGAAAGTTGTAAGAAAGAAATCGATCATAAATAGTAATGGTCGGCCGGCCGGCACTAGTGGCTCAGTGTGTTTAGGCAGCGCTCAAGTGACCTTCTCCGCTGTCCGCTAGTGTTGTGGGTTCGAATCCCGCCCGGGGCATGGCTGTTTGTGTGCGTTATTAAATACTGTATAATAAATGTTTAAAGTTGCATAATTGAAAATTGATAAAATAAAGTATTCAGGGCTATAAGCTATATAAAGTTTAAAGAGCCGTCAAGATATTATTATTATTATCATAAATAGTAACGGTCATTCCAGTGACTGAAAGCTTTCTTAACGCTGCTTCAAATTTTATTGACTATCAATATGACGGCATTTTGCCATCTACCGAATTTTATATACATCATAATTTGCAGAGCTAATAAAAAGCAGTCCTAAAAGTTTCAGGGACAATGTGTTACGACAATTTTCGGGAACAGTATTTTACAAATATTTCTCTGCTTTGGCTTGACCCATTTCTTTGTCCTCAGAATATGAACAGATTCTCGATATATACACCAATATGACCCAAAAAACCTGGTATACATAAAGCCTAGTTTCGAGTTAGCAACCCTAATCACTTCCAAGGTCAAACCATACAGGAAGCGTGTATTGCACACATTTGTGTCACTTTAAAGACAAACTTTGAGCGTTCAGTTCATCTGTGTAGTGTATTGTTTACCCCAATTATCTTACCTCAATTACCCATCATATTACTCAATTCAGATTTTTGAATTTGTCTGTCATTGAATTTTTTGAGCTTGATTTTATTTTAGGATATGATATTTTTTATTCGAACTGTTGATATCTTCAGCTACCTGGGGTATCAATGCTATCGGCGCTCATATCTCAACCGTAGGAAAGTGGTAGTTTTTGCCAACCGTATGTACTTTGTGTTATTGCGGCTACGAGGTTGTTCCAAGAGTGGATAAATCAACCAATCTGCGTGTTTCGCAGGCATCGGTACGGCATTACGATACTGATAGTCATACGTAGGTGTCATCCAACATGAGATGAACAGTGCTAGTAACTTAGCTATCTGGAAACTAGTACCACCAATGCTACATTAATTTGTTGATGTTGCGCGGGAATATGTGTATACCAACCGCGAGTACTCTGTGTTATTGCAGGACAGCTATGCAACAGTGCCCCCGAATATCATTTGCCGTTCGAAACATTGACATCGATTTGAATTGAGTTTTACGTTCCATCATTTATAACCTGTTCCAACAAATTGTCCTCAGTCTGTACATAGTGACGCATGAAATATATCTGTACTATGGATTGACAGAGCGCGAACAGAAATATTTTTCAATTGAACATACTTGTTCTTTTCCACCGTGCAAACGTCAAAAATAGATTGACTGAAAATACATTCAATGATTCTGTGTTATAGATGTGGTATGTTACTGGAATCATTGGGAATCAATTTGAAAGGGTTGATATAACATGTGCAGATTTTGTTTACTTCCACATGAACGAATTATTTTGACAGCTGACCGCTTTCATGACGCTTCTATTGAATCATTGTTTAGATCGTGATAAAATAATATTTTTCCACGGAAAATGTAGGCAGTCAACTTTGGAATCGAACAATATAAATTTTCGGTGTGATGATCAAACATAATATTCAAGTTATGAACATGGAACCATCTATGAGTATCCAAATTGGAATGTTATTTGATGAAATATTTATAATGTCAGCTAAGTCTGTGGACTTATTGAGAGACCTTTCTGCAAAAATTTATTGTCCTCTATTCTAATTCCAATTTTTATTTCAGGAAGATGTCGACTGCCTTCTTAGAAGTGGTGGATGAAGGAATCATCGATACCAAGTAGAAGAGTGAAACACCACCAAATTTATTTGAAATTTAAAAAATTGACTTATACTAATAGCATCTTTGGATCTTTACATATCTATTATCTCAATAATGCAATAATGTAATAGTACCAACACCGCATCCAAAGATTTAACATATTCTTAACCTGGGAAAAACTATCTGTTGAAAGGTGTGAAGAATCACGAAGATTAGCTACGTGCCAATTTGGCTTCTGGTCTTTTTTTGTTGGGTTGAACTCTAAAATATAGTTTGAGTTAATTTGGGTTCAATTTCATTTACTTCAGTTACTTACTTTCAGTTCGGAGCTCATATTCAATAATTTTATTCATATTTCAATTCTTTAGTTCCGTTTTTTTCTTTAGCTCAGTTTTTTTTTTTTGGTTATATTGTAAGCGTGTTTCTTGTTCATTTTTAATGATCAGTTCTCAGTTCAAGATCTCTGCCTTAAATGGTCGCCGTTGCAATTACGATTTTTTTTGAATCTCAGTACTTGGGCGTCTGCTAAGGTTTTTTTTTTTTTTTACAAAAAAACGGTTTATTTTCAATTAGGTCAAACCAACCGGATTAGACCTAATTTAAGACAGTCAGCTTTAAGCCCTCGTATCGGACGGACGATGAATTTATTGCTTTTTTTTGTTTTATCACCACAATTTTGTGGTTTGTTCCAAAGTCTTTTTGCGTGTGCAAGCCCAAGTTGAGGATTAGTTAGGAATAAGCTGTGCCTCGGCCGAAGTTTTTGTGCAGTTTCGCCATTTGCTTTGTTCGGCGGAGCAGCTCACGTGTTGAGGATTAATTTGAATCACTTCATTTCCACCCTGAATTTCCCGACCATCCGGAATCCGGCCAATTAGATCCGAGGGTAAGATTCAGACGCCAGGCAGACGAGTAAAGTAGGATCTCCAGCGACGTCGCCAGCTAAGTGACTGATTTATTTGCTACTCGAACTTTTGTATGGTGGTGCTAATTTTTGTAATCAGGCTCCTCGTGGCTTCGCCAAGAATTTGACTCAATTTTTTTTTCGTATAATTTCTTGCTGCGGTAAGCACTCGTTGTCGCCTTCCTCTTGAGTGCTTTTGTTACTGCATTATAAATGCTACACTCTGATATTGTGGACCAGATCGATCGATCTTAGGCCTGCTTGTTAATTCCTTTGTTTTTTTTCAAGGAGTAGGTTTATGAGCGTTTTGCTCAGAATAATTTTGTTGAGGCTTGCTGAAGTTTGCGTTAAGGACGTTGATCGCCGCCATTTTGTTCTACATTTTCTTATGTTATTTTACGTTTGATATTTCCATCATCTCATTTTTCAATCAACGTTATCAATTATTTATTACTCTGAATGATTCTGATGATAATTTATTATGTAAAAGTACTTATCACCTCAATTTTTAGTGAGTATTTCAACTTAGTATTCTCTTCCAGCTGGTGTGTAATTATCGTTATTTGGGATATTGTTTTATTTTATGTTCTGCGGCATCTCGATCAACGCCGACAAATCTAATTATCCTAAAAACCAATATTCTACCCGTCCATCCTACCATCTTTCCTTATACGGGTACTTTCGCAGTTGTGTGCCTAGGGACGGGAAGATGAACAATCGCGTGACGCCATAGTTTTTTGTTCAATTCAAATTCGTTACATAACGTCTGATATATTTGTTTTGGTAAAGTTTGTATATTTTTGAAAGCCAAACTCACAACTACTCAGGCCGGCCCTGGGATTATTTTGATTACTTTCGTTGGTACTGAACTAGGCCGCTTCAAAGGTAGCGAGTTTGTGGAAAATTTAGAATAAATCTATTCAGTTCCGCAACCTGGTTTTGTTTTTTATAGGTTTCTTATGATGCATGTAAGATGCACGACCAATAGAGGCAAGAATACGTAGTCTAAAAAAGGAGAACACGTTTTGAGGATGAACTCTTCAACTAAACCATTATGAAAATGAATCTGCTATAAAGGGTTGTGCTATCTATGTTGGTATGACGACCTGTGGAGTATGTCGGATCTCTAGGAAGTTGATAATTCAGCCAACCGTTCATTATTATAATTGAGAAACTATAATTAGTCTCTTACCTTGCTTTTAAGATGGCTGGCAAGCGCTTACTGTTTGAAAAATGTGTAACAAAGAAAAATACTGTGATAAGTAAGACTGTCTCAACAGACTAGACTTGGAATCAAGTGAATGATGCGATGGAATGTTAGTTCTCTCTATGTTTGAACTAAATGCGAAAGCCCGAATTCAGAATTGAATTACAAGTCCAGTAAGTTTTCACGATTCATATAGATGTAAAATTTCATAGTTATTGTTGGCATTGTCTATCGTGAATTAGAGCAGCAGGACTATCATCGTACAAATATTCCCAGCGTAATATATAATAATCTGTCAGAAATATTCAGTTGAAGTGATTTGTTTGCGCATACGGTCTGTCTAACGAAGCATGAGTACTGTAATATGCAAGTTTACCGTACCAGCATTTAATGTATATTTGCTTGTAATGTGTCATGAATAGTGCAAATGAAACGCCACAAATTAACTTTTGCATAATTTGTTAGATGTCATATTTGTAGAGCAATGAAACATAGAGAACTGTGATGGTAGTTAAAATCTAGATTGGAAGGTATCAAGGAGATAGAAGAGTAGGTAAATTTCACTCAAAAACAGTGATGGACCTAGATTTTTAAGAGCAATTGTGATTTCATATTTGAAGCAACGAATTTCTCTCGCCCGAAGTCATACATTTGTATCAACTTTCATATACGAGTATAAGTAGGATTCAATCAAAATTAATGAGTTTAATAGTATAGTCTCAATACTTACTTTTCAGGCTTCTCATAAATCCTAAGAAATCTTGAAAGTTTCAACGTAATATTGGTCCTTCCCAAATTCAAATTTTTTTATCAGAGGAATAAAAGGCTTTGTAAAATTCTATCATGACTTCTAGAAGTTACCATAAGGTAGAACTGTTTGTTATGGCTGTAAGTGGTTGTCACACGTAGATCGAACACAACATAATAGAGGCCATGATAACCCAATATCGGCTGATGCTGTCGAATCTAAATCTAACGACGCAAGGAAAACTCTAACGAGCGTGGGAATTCGATCAGAATTCCTCATACTCTGTGCACTGAACTGACAATGGACCTCGTGATTTCTGACTATTATGATATATAGACATATGAGTTTGTCTATGTCGAATTATCAATGCGAAGCTTTCTTGTATTATACTTATTGCAATAAACGTCTTTGGAATTCAAAGAATCACTTTGAAATTTTGCGAGTATTTTCCATCAGACACAGCAAGAATATAAAATTCTTGACTGTTCCTCATGCGAATTACTTCAAATTTGATTTTTCAGAAATACGAATGACAAACATCAGAACAAAAGACTCTTAAGAAATAAAGAGCGCGGACAACAATTTCTGTCCGGTTATTAAATTTGACACCTTGGGTCTGTTCATCACCTCGCATCGTTGCTCATCGAGTGCGACCATTGACAGGCTTTCTTATTGTAAAATATTTCTCAAAACCATCCAGGAGAGAGAATCATCGAAGAGAGATGTGAGAAGTAGAATTTTTCCGAAGGAAAGAGTTGAGATAAATGCTGGAGCATCGGAAAAGACGCGAATCAGCAGAGAGAAAAAATGTGAGAAGATAGGGATGCTTAATAAATAATGTATTCTGGACTTGAAAATTGAAATTACCACTCCAAATGATTCCTTGAATTTACGTGCTAGAATTTCAACTTTTTTTTTGTAAGGCTCACTGTGCGTCTGTGATTCTGAGATTGAGTGACCTTGGGTGGAGTCTCAATAACCTCAATATATATGGTCGAACATTAAAGTAATCAAGGTATTAAGGGTGTTAAAAGGACAATAATGCCTGAGGTCAACAGTGTACTCTGCGAGGGCCTCTGGCCCGAGGTGTGTATGTTGACCATAGGCATTATTCTCTGTTCAACTTCCATGGTGCCTTCAATATTTAATGTCCGACTTTTGTTGTATTTAAGTCAAAGTTTTTGGCAATGTATGTCCTGTCATTGTGATTTATGTCAGAGAAATTAGTCTAGTTACTTGCTGTAACTAGGAAACTTGCTTATTATTTATCAAAATAGTGCCCTCGGGCAACATGATGCCCTTGGTTATTATTTGTTACGTAATTACCCTGAAATCAGTGTTATTATGACAACAATAATAAACTAGTAGTGGATAATGCTGACTGTCAGATGATATGAAGAAAACGAAATGTGGGAGTTCAGTCAAGAGTTTTTTATTTTAATCTACTCTACAGTTTCGGTCCCACCTGGACCATCTCCAGGAGTGCTACATTGTACAAAAAGTGTTAACATGAGGGATAAAATGACGAGATGAAATTAACAGTGTACTTACAATAAAATTAAAGAGTGTATGTGTAGACATTTGTGTGTAATAATAAGTTAAATAAAAGTCGGAGTGATAAAAATAAGGAAAACAACCATTTTTATCACTCCGACTTTTATTTAACTTATTATTACACACAAATGTCTACACATACACTCTTTAATTTTATTGTAAGTACACTGTTAATTTCATCTCGTCATTTTATCCCTCATGTTAACACTTTTTGTACAATGTAGCACTCCTGAAGATGGTCCAGGTGGGACCAAAACTGTAGAGTAGATTAAAATAAAAAACTCTTGACTGAACTCCCACATTTCGTTTTCTTCAAATAATAAACTAGTCGGACATTAAAATTATTATTGAAAACTATGAATTAATTTCCCTGGTTTGCATATTGTGAGCTTCACACTTCTAACTGGAGTTGACTTTTTTTAGTTAAAAGATCGGAGAAGATATGGAAAAAAAAATTATTGAGTTTTCAATTGAACATAACTTTGAACAGATTCCTTCAGGCTACTTATAAACGTAGCTTCAGCTAACATTTTTTATTGCACAAGGAATGAATTTAATTTGGTGCCCTAATACTTTCAAAAAGCTGTCCAACAATTTCTGTTTGAATTTTTTCTCTAATGTTCTTATACTTCTTCATAAAATCTGTGGGGAACAATATTTCTTCTTAACTTACTGAAAGTTTGAACGTATTTTTACCGTGTTATATACTTTGCTTTCAACTTTGTTATAGAAGATAGATAATTTTCCAGTGAACAATAAACCTTGGAGAAATGACTATCCTCTTCTATTTTCATTCAGTTCTGAGTGGATTAGAATCTAATGTGAATTGAAAAAGAGAAAGATGGATTTCAATATCGATTATTTATTTAGATTATTCTTGTTGATGAGAGAAAATAATCCTACCTATAATATGCGATAAATGGCATCAGAACCTGTAATAAGGCAGTTATTCAGAATACAGACATCAGGTGATATACTTCAACATTGACAATCATGATTCCATTCATCAATATGAATAAATTAATATTCAAAAGCCAGATAATCATCAATTTAGGTAGTTAAACTGCATCTTGATCGAGTAAACAATTCAGATCATACATATATAATCAGGTTTTGCATATTTTGTCACCCTCAATGTCCAGGGACAATTAGACAATTATGTGGCACAAATTTTTTTGGTTTATTATTCAATTGCCATTATTTCGTACAATTTTCAGTCATGTAGCAATTTGGATGTGTATCCTGAATTGGACATGAAAATTCATCATACATTAAATTTCAAGCAGAAGAAGGAAAAATTCTCCTCTTTATTTTCCGTGTATCAA
The DNA here is from genome assembly GCA_963989225.1 of Dromius quadrimaculatus. NCBI lineage: Eukaryota > Metazoa > Arthropoda > Insecta > Coleoptera > Carabidae > Dromius > Dromius quadrimaculatus. Next base: position 31,586,767 of record OZ022328.1, on the reverse strand, counting down.
TTTTCAATCTCACTTTCTTCTGAATCCAAGATTAATTCTATCTCAAATTTGCCTGACTAAAGTTGTCTTTACAGTCTTACGAGTTCTTTGTTTCATTAGAACAATAATATAGAATGTATTCTGCAGAATCCTCGTATTTTTCCTACAAGACCAAAACCCATTTATATATCCACTCGAATATGAATTGCTGCTAGACACGCCAAACAAAATTCGTATAACAGAGGAGGATGAGTTTCAGAAGATAGAGCTTAGAGAATATCAACGTAGAACTTAATTGTAACTTTCAAGAAGTACGCAGCTGGCTGTTTGGAAATTATTTTTGTTAACTATTGTTTCGGATATACTTCTACAATCTGAGAATTATGGCATAACTGAAAGCAGAGATGGATATGTTCATCTGACATCTACAAATTTTATGACTAACTCTGCTTCATCAAAGGGTTATCAATAAATATTATCTTAATTGATTCGACCAAGTTCGTAAATAGTGGAGTTTCTTGATGATCCGCAATTCCTATACATACATACAAATCATTTACTTGAGATTGTCCTAGATCAAGGTTGATACATACAAAGGTTGCCTCAATCTCATAAGCTCTGTGTATTCGGTGGTGGGAGTAGTAGTGGGGATAAATCGTCAGCGCTAGACCCAGAGAGATAGGCTGCTACTGTCTAGCAAGTGGAATGATATATTTATATTTTTTTCCAGCACTTTTGTTTGAATTAATAATCACATTTAATTAGAGGCAGATTTAGGTCTAGGCCTATGCGACTCAGAATTCGGTTCCCAGAATTCAGAGGCGCCAAATTTTGAAGAATGAATAAAAATTGAAATCAAAAAGACAAACTATATACTCAACCTATTGTGATTTAACTAGAATTAAGAGTAAAAATTAATTGTCCCTCTAGTAGACATGATTTATTATGCCTTCAGTCCAAGTTCTAAGAAGAGATTTTTATCGTAACCGATATCCTTCTCAGATTTACAATATTACTTCCAAGAACCTAACAGTTGGTTTCACTTTCATATTCTATGCTATGCAATGTTCATCTAAGAAAGCTCATCAGAAACAATCTATTCGGACAAGCCTAACCTGTCGCTTGAGAATTTATCTTCTGGAGATAGAAATAGCCTGACCTAACTGTATCTATCTCTCTCTTACTAATGCTATGAAAGAAACAGTTGTTGCATGGCGTTTGCCTTTCCAAGCTAAGACATACTCTATTGCTGATGTCCTTTTTGATTTCTACCTACCGCCTTGTACAAGTAAGAAACGTATGTATGCGTGGAAATATTTAGTTCATTCGCTTCCATGAGCGCACTTAGTAATTTTGTTTGGTTAATCAATAAGGTTTGAGCCACGCAAAGATTGAATATAACTGAATTAAACGCTTCTTTCTTTTCACTTGTTGATATAAGACATCATGTACATTTCGTATGTAAAGCAAACATAATCGGAGTACAAATTTTCTTCTCAAAAATTATTTATATTTGATGGACTGTTTTATCGTGGTTATTGATTTTTGATATAATCAATTCAACCACGACAAATCATAAATCCATTCTATGAAATGTTCTAACTTTGATAAACAATACATAGATCAAACGAAAAGAAATATATAAACGCTTTCAAGAACACAAAATGTACCATGTTAAATGCAAAGAATCTATTCAAGTCTGCGTTACCTTATAATTTTCAAGAAACAGGACTCAAATTTCAGATCAATAATTCTAATCTTCAACAAGATTATAATATATGAGGAAAATAATTTGAATGCTTTAGAGGTAATCCAAATGGAAATCGAGAAGTTGTAATAGCGACGTACCACCTTTAATTATAGATTTAGAGGATTCCAGTGATGATACCGATTACTCCGATAGTTGCTGGTGATTGTAACGGTGATGATATGTTGTCAATAACATTATGAATGATTAATTACGATAACAAATATCTTTTATGACAATTCTTGCTTTTATCTTTTGATTTTTATTCTATTTTATCATTATTTTTATTATCAATATTTTTATTATATATATATGTACATATTCGAAGAATAAAGTATTCTCTGATAAATTTAAAAAATTTGAGAATGAAATGCGTACGCCGCTGACGACGTCAGTTTCCTATCTCAGCCGATCTTGAATCATACGATTACCGAACTTATCCGATGGGACTCATTTGACTTGTCCGAGTGTAGCTTAATCTGCCTCTGCATTTAATCATATTTAATCCAAGGTAAATAAAATTTTTCTAGATTGAGAATTCATTCTAATTTCTAATAGTTATTATAATCAAAGATGCCAGGAACGCGATGTACTGTTGCAACGTGTGATAATAGTTTGACCAAGACAAAAAATCACCGCAGCAAATATCATACCACAGTTTTCCGACAAACGAGTGCATCAGAAAACAATGGGTGCAACGATGTAAGAGAGATAGGAAATGGAATGCAAATGCATGTCATATTTGTTCCGCACATTTTTCGGAAGAAGATTACACCCCCGATTTAAAGGCGAAACTATTGAATGTATGTATCTTTCAAACATTTCTGCTTTTCACCTGTATACAAGTAAAACAGTTTAGAATGAAATTTACTCGTATATCATTCGAATAGTTTCTGTTTTGAGTGCGTTTCGTATTATTTGTAGTGTAGCGATGAAAAAAGCCCTCAATCTTTGAAATCAACACATATTATCTGGTTCAAGTCATAATAATTCAAACAATATAAATAATCCAGATAATTTTGCGTGCATATTTCAATTTTTAATATCTCTATTGCAAACTAATATCACAAACTCTGAATTCGTAGTTATTTCCAGTGAAATATGTGAATCTCAATTATTTTTATTAAATTTATTTTATTTGTATGTACATTATTACTAATAGAACAATTTATATTTCTTGGAATAAAACCATTCTTCATTTTGCAAAATATACTCTTCTTTCTCCACACAAAATGACAGACATAGGAATTTTGCAAAAATAAAAGATAAATGACTAAAAAACTGAGTTTTATCCTATCATCCTATCCAGATAATGTTCTTCTAAGAGTGGAGGGTCTAGCGCTCACGTCATAAAGAAGCGCTTGCGCATCTTGAATTTGTTGAATTAGGCAACCTTCAATATTTATAAACCTTGGTCCCAGATAGACTTTGAGATTCAGAACAATTCAAAAGATAGTGAATTTTTTCTATAAAGCTGCACACAAAGACAAAGGTTCTCAAACAGTAGTGCGATCTTAATGGGTAGTAGGGATTAGTTCAATCAATTAACAATGCATTATGGGACAATTTCTCACTTACAGCGTTCACATAGCAGTCTTTGTGCCTTTGGCTTACCATTCATTCACATCATTCGTTCTGCTCAACTATTACAACTAAAACAATTATTTATTGGTTGGCAGCCCTGGAAAAGTTTTTAATCAAACTTTGGCTGCCCCATCGAGCACATCTGCCTGCAAAGGAGGCATTGGCGTGATAGTAGTAGCCACGAGAACGACGCGACGCTATATAGTTAATGTTAAATGATGCTTGGTGAATGAACGGTTCTGGGTTCGTGAATTTTGCATGGCATATGTCGACTGTTACTGGAAACCTCGCAGAATAGATTAACGGACTTAGTTTGGTCTTAGATTACTAAAATACGCAGGACATATATTTGTGGAAATTGATATCATGAAAATTGATATTCACTAGATGTTATTCAAAAAATGAAGTATCAGATGTTAGGATGTTCCCTATTATCTATGATTAGACATTAAACAGTGGTCTAAGCAATTTTTCCCCACGTTTCCTACTAAAAGTTGATATTCATGTTTTCATTAATCAACGCAATGTTGTTGTTTTCAAGTATAGTAGAGGGAGGTTTAGGCTATTGAGAGAAAATAGCATGAGATAATTATTGTAGAAGTTCATTTGGATATAAATTTTCAGGAACTACATGTGAAGCATTTAAAAACATCTTTGCATTGATAATGGAATCATGATCAATTATATCTATTCGAAAGCATGACCATCAATACTAGTATTGACAAAACAAAACTTTGTTGATATTATTCAACTAGCTATGAACAATACAATGATCTGAATTTTACCAGGATTGATTCAAAATTGCTTTACTTATTGAAATGCACAATAAATTTCCAAGGATTGAGTTAATTCCTATCTAAATTGCTGGAATATACTGTGCGAATAACAGAGCTTATAAAGAGGAATATTACCTCTTATTTGTGTTCAAATAACTGCAAGCTACAAATGCTTTACACTTATCTCCAGCTGTACTAATTACAAATTACAAGATGCAATTGTTTCAATAGTGAACTGAAATAATGGCCAGTTGGCATGTGGTGGAGTATCTAGATTATAAGACAAATAAAACACGAATGGTGTTGATAACAGTTAGCTCTGATTACTACTTACGGTATATGGCTCATGTGTCATAGACACCAATATCTGTTCGATTTGTGATACCATGACAATGACATTATTAAGGAGTACTATCTGTAGCAAAGCACCGGGATTGGTCCATTGTGCTCAAATTGAGTCTCAATGGTCGAATAAGTTCGAAGCCCAACAATAATTACCATCAAGTTTCTAGATACCCTGAGCATTTGAATGAACAGATGATCGTCATCCAACAAGTTTCACGTCTTGTCGATAACTAGACCATATATTCACTCAGCAAATTGTGTCTTTCCTCCCGGTAAATTTGCGCTTGGTTCAAACTATTTACATATTCTATTCCCGATACCGTCAACTGACTAGAGGAGGAAGTCTTGCGGCTTACACAAAGCCGATACAGCGATTTAATAAAATCGATCTATCACTGAGATGGCGGAATGTCCCGAACATCGAACAGGATAGCCGAATACGACGGAGCAGCCTGTCCGTCGGTCGCTTAATCATGCGTCTTACATTGTCGACATCACCGCGAACTGACGTCAGAATGATTGATAGCACTTTCGTTGCCATGTGCCAGGTTACTGGAACGAACCTTGGCGTTTATGTCATAGGATGATAGGCCATGTGATTATTGTCCCTAAATATTGATGTATCAGAACATTTTTCATCCATAACTTTTTCTGCGATGAGAACAATACTTTCTTTTGATCTCTAATTCTAATCTCATCAGCCGTTGACATGCGCAACTCAACATTCAATGTCCGACATATGTCTCTGATATTTGATATAAATTTAATCCATTTTTAGAACTGTGTGTGCATAATTGTAGCATCTGCTGTGAGGAGCCAGCACAAAAGACTGCAAGAATGAAATGCAAAAATACTTCAACCTGATGCAGAAAACGGACCAAGAAGAATTATTTCTGATAGCTTCGCCAATAACGTCAAAGACTGACTATCAAATCGTAAAATTTTTCTGCCTAGCCCTGTTTGTTGGATTAGAGGCAGATATGTGACTTGAATGCTCTGGGTTGACAATAAGAGCAGGTGACTAATGAACTTCGAGCCCCTGGCAGTATGAAGGCATGTGAAAGATTGTAATGATCAAAAACTCATGATTCTCCTATTGCATCTGACTTTATTGCCTCTATGAGTTTCAAAAAATTGGTGGATATCAGATTATAGTAATAATATTCCAACGTCATCGTATTAAGCCCACTGTTCCAGGAAAAAGTAAGGACATAGCATTCTTGAGAATATCTTTATTGAAAATTTGCCTTGTATTGACTAATTACAATTTGATTATCCTTCAATTTGGCACAAGAACAATGCATTTTCGATAAAGGGCAATGACACGATTGAACTTTTTGTAGAGGTCGCGCTCTCGTGTTTATTCGCTACGTAACTGTCGTCGGATTCCACCCCTTTGTTATTGACAGCTCTTGATTCTCCCTTTAATTTAATTGGAATAATTCATCTTATTTGTGCTTCTACAATTTTTTTCATTTCAAACTAATGTTTGTAAACTCATTCCGATTGTTCTCTTCCATTCGCTTTGACAAGGACAAATTCGAGCCATTCGCGTGAATTTGGCATGAATGTCAACAAAAGCTTAAGTCAAGCTTAAAGTATATACATATGCAGTAAAATAGGTTCACATGGAGTCAAGGCCTGATTTTGAATGAAATATTTCTTATTGTCATCCCTTACTGAGAATCAATATGCCAAACAATTGTACAATATTTTTCCAAAACCGTCAGGCGCATTAGCAAATGGAAAATCAGTAATCATATTCCAATCGGATTGTGTTGTGGATCACTCCAGAACTGCATGTGGATCGAAGTATGTAGTACATCTGCCCATCTCTAGCGGAGCCCATTTAATTTCTCTACAATGATTTGTATTTAGAGAAAAGTTGATAATAACTTCGAAAAAATATACTAGTGTTATTCTTTCTCTCGGATTCTTATAGTCCGTGAGACAAGGCATGAATTTTTTGTTGATTATCGCTTAGTTGAATCTTTGTGAGTGGCTTCATTGTAATGAGTCCGACAACTTTCTCATTTGGCAAGATTCTAGATTAAGTAGCGAGTCCCAGCGAGAGCTAATTGATTGAGAAAATATCAACGTCATATTGATCTTTACACTAATCGAGAGATTTTTTGATTGTAAAATGAAAAAATATTGTCTGACATGAATATTGGGGCTAGCGGTGAGTCCAACAAGCCGCACTTGTCATAAGTACCAACATACTTACTATAAATACCAACATACTCATGACAAGTGCAGCTTGTCGGACTCACCGCTATATATTTTTCCAATCATCAGCTTTCGCTGAAAGACGCCCCCAAATATAGAATCTTGCCAAATGAAAAAGTTGTTGGACTCATCACAATGAAGCCACTCACAAAGTTTAAAGTGAACGGCAATCAATGAAAAATGTATGCCTTGTCTCACGAGTTATTAGACTTATGCCGCTTCTACAGTATTCTACTATCTGTTGCTATAACAGTAGTTGAATTTCTACTGGAACAGTACTTCTAAAAATATTCGTGAGAAATCAGTAAGAATCAACTTAAGAATATATTGTATCTGATAAAATCTAAGATAACTGATGCAAACTATGAATCACATTAGTTTAATTACGGTTCTGCAATAAAAAGCCTTGGAAAAAGATTATTATGGTAAGCAAACTGACAGATAAATATGTCTTGAAGGGTCACAGGATTTTTCACTAAACTCCCTTGATATAGATTCTTGAGAAGAAGTTACAGAAAAAATAAAACTTTTTAGTTTGAAAATCGAGTGTTATTTGAATAACATCATCGAGAGATGCTACTTCTCTCTCGTTACTGAATGAAACAGTCTATATACCCAATGATTCATTACTCGCAAATCAACATTCAGGGAGCCTCAGCTCGCGTACTTCCTCCCAATCAATTATAATTGGGATAACAAAGTCTGAATTTTAAAATGAATTTGAATATCGTTTGTCTCGGTTGATCTACTTTTTGTATACTTCATCAGTACACAATTTCAATCCAAAGCAATGATGGGGCTGTTTGTACTTTTTGTCCCGGTTCAATATGAAAATGCGGGATTAGTGATGACCTCTCTCCTAATCTTATTTATAGCGTTCGATACCAAGACCAACGTGCATTAAACCCAAGTTTCAATGTATAATTTCTTGGCTTGCCCTTCTTGATGGCAGACGTACTTCTCCAAACTTTATGTGATTGCTCAGCTCTTCCATCTCTTCCAGTCATTGATAGCACTATTGATGCTTTGATGGTATAAGGAGATTCCTTGATTCTTGGAGAGAAGAGATATGAGATTTATAATAGTCTATTGTGTAGAAAGATATTTTTTTGGCACGATTGGGCGTTTTCATGTGTTTACCAAGGTACAAGCTGAATAAGTGAGATATTCATTCAATAAATGCTGCAACACCGAATGTATGATTCGTAAAAGCGAAGCATTGTGACCAAGTATCGTCTTTGCATGTTTCATCTCACGTAACCTCCTACGAGAAGAAAGTGAACAGTATAAAAAATAAGCCAACAAATTGTGTCACCGCTTCTGAATATGGACAATATTGGGTGTATGGCTTGGTGGGGATTACAGCCCTACACGTGCGTTGAGATATAAATCCTGCGTCTTCTCGAGGCACCAAAATCCTGGAATAGCTTTGGACTTCAGTGTTCGAGAGGACTACGGGCTGCAACTGCCCTTGACAACGTCAGTATTCATTCGCAATGTTGTAAACTATGTCACGTGTACTTTGCTTTCATCAAAAAACTTTACAGCTACTTGAAAAAGTATTTCAAAGAATACAATTTTCACAGTTTTTCTAGTTTAGAACTTGAGGTCTGACGCGAGTGAATCAATCAATAGACGCTATCATGTCTAAATTGGAGTTATATGATGAATGATATAATTAAGACAATATTGGTACAATCGGAGAAGCAGTAGAGAATCCTAGAATTTCATCACTTGGTTGCACAGAGAAATTCTCTTCCGCTTATCCCAATTTTGTTGAATGCACTATCTGGAATAGATATAGCTGGAAGCACTAGACAATCTTCATCGAGACATTTGTTCTCCAATCTGTAATAAATTGAATTACAGTTCTTGAGACATTAGGACTTCCAACGTGCACCGTATCGATGCAATTTTCTTCTGCTTAAGAGCTCTTTCGACTTCTTCATCCAATCATCAATAATATAAATTCGAAGAATCAATACAATCCATTGTTCTCAAGTTTATCAACCGTATTGGTGGAATGAATTTATCAAAAGAGACTGAAACATCAAATGTTGAATCAGTTGTTGAATGTTGCTTTTGTCTTGTTGGTCTGATGACAATAATATCCACTTGTTCTGAATTATTACTTCCATATATGTATGCAACATTCAATATTTGAGTTGTGTTTTTGTTTATTATTGAAGAATGATATAATATTGACACACAATTATCGTTTCTATTCAATAATTTGTGAATAATAGCTATAATTGTATATTCAATATAAATTTTTATTGAAGTATCAGCAATTTGTCCGTAATTCTCGTGTATTACCATTGATAGAAATTGGGTCCTCAACCACTATGCTCAAGGTAATTGAACTTTGTTTTTCACAAATCTGAAACATTGCAAATCACGTTGATTCATAATTCTACTTCTTATTCTGATCACTTTGACAGGCTGTTTATTATGAAGACTAATCTAATTGTGCCACCTTGATATTACGCAGAAGTGATCTTTTATTCACGTGATTAACTCCTCTTTTTGTTGATGAACTAATGTACAAGGTATTGGATATTAATATCGAGTAACATTACAGGCACTGGTATAACTTGAATATTGTTATTCAAACTTGAGGCTATGCAAATTAACTTGATATCTAGCATTCTGTTGGCTTACACAGCCTCTGAATAGACTTCACGGATACATAGAGTACTTCTAAGACTTGCAATTCCTCTAGTCTCATCCTAAAACCACATCCGATAATTGACTATGTCTTACCAAAACTTGCAACATTTTGTGGGCTATGTTGATCTGTAGTTCACTTTGATTAGAAAGTTATTCTGGAACCATCAGTTTGCCATTTTAATGTCATAATTTTAGGAGTATCTACTTGTAATAGCATTTAGGACTGTATGAAATAATAATTTGCCCTCTGCCTTATTCCACTGAATTTTCATTGGATGTGCGACTGAACTGTGGTCAACCGACAGTACTCCAAACGGCAGGACAAGATCTACTTTTGAGAATTTCCTAGAAATTCGTGTCCTGTTTAGTTCACGTTTTCTGGAAGTTTCGTTCGCCCATACTTGTCATTGCTTTTCCCATTATTCCCATGTTTCAGTATCCGAGTACTCAATCATTCAAATAAGCAGCTAACTTCAGTCTTCTGATTTCAAAACAAAAAGATAAAATTCAGTTTGTTCATAGCGTAATTTTGAACTGGTTTCTCCGCTTCGTGGATCATGATTAGACTTCCCATTATATTGTCATTTCATATTTATCACCTGTTAGAAGTAATCTATAAATTTCAAGCTGACAAAACTTTAAAACTCGTGACGTAAGATTGGTTTTTCTTATTTCCGATCACTTGATTGGTTTCTACCATCTAAACTTTTGGGTGATCAGTGGAAGGATCTCATCAATACTCCAAGCTCTAGAAACTTCTGTATTATGTTACCCAAACAGACATCTACTTTGAATAATTCAATCTGAATTATATTTTCTTTTGTAGGAGAATGTCATCTACAGTCTCCTGTCTTGCACACTTATGCTGTTCATAGATACGGTGAATTTACACTAATCCAAATGAGCTACATCGACTTTTTCAGGTTGTCCTGTTTGGAGAACACTTTCTTCCAGCTCCATGATATTGTCTTGACATTATCAATATCACATTTAATAATAATACTGCCCTTTCCACCGTGTGTATTCAAGTTGCTGAATTCGGAAACAGAATGTAAGAGGAAATATGTTTGAATTATATTATCCTGGACGTATTATTTATCCATTCATTTATTCTTCTCTTCAACGGACAATACATCCTTTTCGTACATATATACATGATCGTTATTTAAATCTTTTGCTAGCTGCAATAAGGTAAGCACTTCACGAGAAAATTGAAATCACAAAATTCAATCATTTTATTTCTGAGACATCATAATTGTAAATCTCAGTTGCCGTTGCCAACGTTCCATTTCATTGTCATCTATCAAGTCAACATTGTGGGAAGAAATCGTAACCGTTTCTAAATGAGCAGGAACTAGAGTGAATGACGGAGGGATATAATATGCATATGGGCAGAAATTGCTTCTTACAGGGTTCATTGCTTATATAAGTGAGTGAAAAGTGTCCATAAAGTAGCTTACCCAGATCGAATATCTAAGGATTAGTACTGATGTCCAAATAAGGCCGTTCAATTGAAGATGATGGTGCAAAATCCTATTCTTGAATCAGACTTCTTGTGAAACATTCAGTTATTCAGAATTTTTCAATTCTTTGAATAATAGTGTATTGTGTGGCTAGGGACGAAACAAAACGATTTCAGTGTTGCTTGCCCAAGCGAAGCGAGGGCTGGCATCACCTTCTGCTGGAATTGTGTTTTGTTCCGTGCCACACACTGTATTTTTCATAATACCTGCATTGGAACTTTCCATATTACAAATTTGTCATAACAAAGTGAATATTGTTATTTTGATTCTGCAAGTAACAAGTCAAGAGTAGCTGCCTGTGCTTTATCAATAAGATGTTGTGGTGTACTTGAAATTGTCGTATTCATACTTTTTTTTTAAACTAATCATCTTTTGAATTGAATTTACAGTTACGAATACAGCAACTGTCAAATCAACTGAGGTTATATGATCTCCATTTACAGATTGACAATGAACAAATGCGGCTCTGCCAGGGATAAAACGATGTGAGAAACAAATTCAGCGGGCAGATACAAGCTTGTTCCTGCCCGGCTACACTCGCATCTGTCTAAAACAGGCGTTGAAAAGCGTTGTTTCAATGCAGGTATTATGAAAATAAACTTCTACTGAGTATTTACAAGCCTGAATTTAATTCAGTTAGTGGTTAACGTGATAACACTGTCTATCATTTTGATGCTGCATTAGCACAAATCTATCTGTAAAACTAGAATCGTTGGGAGCACAGCTATAAATGCATTCATTTATCTTCAGTCGCTCGCACTCTTCAAATAAATGTTGTATTATGTAGAATCAACCTTTATTTCACTCTTGAGATATTTCGCTCTTTCTGTCACTCTTCTTACAATTCAGACCAAAAAGAGGTCAAAGTCAACCGTAGCGTTTGTCAATCATTTCGTATTTTGTTTGCAGGAATTCTCGAATCAGAAGTGTATGTCACGTTTTGTGTGAAATGTACTTTTAGAAATTGATTTACGATAAACCGAAATATAATTCTATCAGATTCGTGACAAACAGATATTATTCTGGAGCACTTGCTTTGGTACAATTTGGCTTGTATGCGGAAAACTTGTCACGCTATTGTAAAAATATTATTGAATGAATAACTATTCAAATGGCCTCCGAATTGAATTTATTTATTCATTCATTCATTTATTCATTTATTCATTAATTTATTTGAGAATAAAAGTGAACCAACAATCTATAAGACCAATAATAGCTTCATATCAATAAGCAATACAAAGTAGCATCGCATAATTGAAGTAGTTTGATTAGTAATAACAAAATTAGAATAGGAATGGATTAGTGCTTAGATTCACAAATTATAGATTCACACTTGTTTACTGTTCTACAAAGAATTCCATATCAAGTATTTAAAGTTATTGAGTGAGAAAAGGAAGAAATCAATTTGTGAAAGAACAGAATTGTACATTAACATTATTCTGTCGACTGGGGAGTTTATATAATTAATTGTTCGTGTTTAAGGTGAAATGAACAATATACAAGATCTAGAGTTGGAATTATTAACGTAGAAGTTCAAGTATTCAGAAAGCATGATCGAGGATGAAGGTGCTGATGATTCCCCGCAGCATTGAAAGTTCACTGCTTCATTGATATTTTTTGAGATCAATTTCTATTTATGATCGCATTTTTCTTTTTTCAGTTTTGTGCTCGCAGGAAGTTCGAAACTCATAGAAATCGAATGATTTGGATAAAAAAGACAAAATATTATAAATTTTTCTCCCCTCACAGTCCCAAATCTGTCAAATTGTTAGAATCTGAACATAAATATGACAGAACAGAGATTATTCAATCTATATTAAGTAAAGTTTGCATGAAGCTTGACAGTAGGTTGCTATGAATATCAGAGTGAACGACAGTTTCTGCTCGAAGCTGAGGACCCGAAATAAGGATTGAATAAAACTGTATAGATGGACTGCGGTCCAGCAACATGTTTCTAGGAAATGACAGACTAAGTTCTTTTCAGAATAATATACAGAGCTTCATAATTAGGAAGTTGGAGATGTTAATAACTGTGAGAATAGTTTCTCAACTGTTCCAGGCGTTTCACTTTTTTGGAAGAAATGAAGGAGATTCCTCACAGAGATTAGTGTTGACCTACAATATACCCGTAGATAGGGCTTTATTCATCTGTCCGACTAGGATTCACGGACAACTTTATTGGACTGAAAATAAAAGAGTATTATTTGCGGAACTAGAAGACTTGGAATAACTGTCGGTTATGTTTGTGCAAAAGACTTTTCAATCATTATTGCAGGTAGATGGTGTCTCGAAAAATAAGAGTCTGACAATATTTAATTCAAATAAGCCTGTCAGCTTTAAACAAAAACTATTGGGCAGCAGAATTTCGTATATTCTTAGTCGCAATAACTTCAGAGAATATGTACTCTACATCATTATTTAGTCTCTTCAAAATTGAAATAGTTTGGAACTGGAAACTCGGTCCGACATTGATCGATGATGAACGCGGTCATGATATTTATTATATTTCATATATTCTCATATTTTTCATGTCAAGTTAGGGAGGAGAGTTAGTAAGGCACCTCGACTTATTGACTTCTTGAGTGAAAATTGTTGTATGCCGTCAGAAGAAATTCCAACATCTCTTTTATTCCTTATCATCGATTAATCGATTGCAATTATTTCTGTTTACAATGACGTGAGTTACATTTCACAGAAGAATACTTCTCATAAAAGTTGAATTCAATCCATAATTATTTGGTTGGAACAACTGTTCGTGAGAAATGAATAATGCTCTATCCATTTTAGGATTTGAACAAGAAAAGCTGGTCAATAGAATGAGATATTCAAACTCAACCTCAATAAGTGAACGACTCCATTGTAATTGTTTGAGAGCTTATCGTGATAAACTAGTAATCAAATTCCATTATCAGCACTCTGATTTATTAGACCGTCAGATAGTGGAAGATTGAGTGCCCCATTTTGTTTTCTCTGCCTTCAAGAGTTTTGATAAGTATGTATATTTAGAGTATAATAATGCCAAAATTAAAGCTGGACCGTGTGGCCAACATAATAATAATTAATTTTAAATTTTTATAAAAAATTCTGTTTTGATCCAATTTTGTCGTTTCTGCCATGCTTACGAAATGAAATTTAGAAAAATAAGAGTCAGCGAAAAACGATAGGCAGAAGTGATCCACTTGGCCAAGGGTTAGGAATGAGGGCTCGATTATGCAAAAAAATATATCAATTTTTCACGTTCTTCTCGTTTCTGCCGTTTGGCCATATGAAAGTTGATATCATAAGTATCTCGTGAAAACGAATGGCATAAGTTTTTCGAATGACCAAGTCAAGATATGTACGAAAACATCTTGCGAAAGTCTGAATGTTGCATTGCTTTTAACATATTTAATTCTCTATTCTCATTATCCTGTCAGAAATGAATTCATTCTTGACTACTTGCTCCAAATTTATGACCTTTTCTTTGGATAATCCTTTGTTGAAGTCCATTCAAAATTCATAGATCCTGAGCTTCTAAGTTTTTTAATACGCCTTAGTTCATGACTCCACCTACTCAAAACATCTACAACTGATAAGTTCACTGTTTACTTTTGTCTTTGTATGTATCACCTCTTCAACTATAAGTTAATATAGTAAAATACTATATGTCTCTCAACCATAATGTGACTTGAACAGCTAAAACATAGTGATCAGTGTCAATTACTAAATGACTTTACACGTGAACTTTTCAAGTGCGTGGGAATTATGGAAGAGCTCTCTGAAGCTGAATATGAAATCCTCACCGCGAAGTTATCCGAGACGGAAAAAGCATTCGCTAGTGCAGTGCGTACCATCGAGGAGCTTGAAAGTGAATTGGTGCAAGTTCGCGCACAATACGAGGATAAGTTGGCCGCCGCCAGCCAAACCGAACACAAGAAAAACACGAAGCCCAACTCGCCTTCTATGCCTGGAACCTCTGGCTCATCCAGAGCTCTCAAGGCAAAGGCACAAGCCTCAAGTGCAAAGTCATCCACCACGGAAAAAGCATTCGCTAGTGCAGTGCGTATCATCGAGGAGCTTGAAAGTGAATTGGTGCAAGTTCGCGCACAATACGAAGATTAGTTGGCCGCCGCCAGCCAAACCGAACACGAAGCCCAACTCGCCTTCTAAGCCTGGAACTCGAGCTCATCCAGAGCTCTCAAGGCAAAGGCACAAGCCTCAAGTGCAAAGTCATCCACCACATAAGACTGGTCTAATCAAAACAGAAGAAAAGAAAACTTGAGCCTCCGCAAACAAAGGCTCAACATGAGCCAGTCGCAGACTCAGATAGATATAGCCTGCTAGACGCAATGGATGCAGAAGACACGTATAATATCAGCGACTCAGAGAGTCAAACTGATATTCAGCAAAATTTCCCTATCACGGAGGAAATAACAAATGATGACGCTGGACAGCCGTCAATTGGAAAAACCAGAGTGCCACCAATCCACATCTGCAACAAGGAAGGATGGTTGTAGCTGCATTAGCAGCTAACAGCTAGTGGAGTCACTGTGACCTCAGCAAAGAATCTTCGCGATTCTATTGTAGATAAAACTGACAGCGCCGCAAGTTCCCGCATCGATAGCTGATAACTCGACGTCCTGAAGATGCCATATCATACATATGCACTGCCAGAAGACAAGCAAACAAGAGCTGTCATTAAAAGCATCCTAGAAGGACTTGAGGAAGAAGAAGTTTCACAAAAACTTATACAGAAAAACTATCCACTGACTCAAGTAAAACGAATGATATCGCAGCGCAATAAGAAAAAGCTCGCCATGATGCACGTTCAGCTGAGGAATTCGGACGGAGTCAAAATATTTGAGCTGAAAACTCTACTAAATCTAGTCATATCAGTGGAGCCATGAAGAAGAAGACGGGAGATTGGTCGATGCTTCTGTTGCTAGTGTTTTGGACATTCTGCTCGCTGCTGCTGTGCCAATCCTATGTGCGTCAAATGCGGTGCAAGTCATTTTGCATACGCCTGCATCAAAGAACGCTCCGAAGATGCTGTCCACGCAAATTGCAGAGGTAACCATCCTGCCAACCACAGAGGCTGTCCATGCTACCCGAAACAACAACCCTGAAGGATCACTGCAAGTCGCCCTGTACAGCCAGGTCGATCATTTGCTGTGGCCGCCAGAAGCACAGCTATACCTGTTACACAAACTGCTGTAGCATTGAACAATATGCCACCTGCAACAAGCAACAAAGATGATGCAAAAAGCAATAGCTCGCCTACAACACTGATGTCACTCCTTAGATTCAACGAGTCATCACTCAACATCGTTACAGCAGCAGCCCAGAAAATTCTTGCAGCCAGAACGCCACAAGAGAAGCTAGAAATTATGCTGAATACTGTGATGCTAATACCTCTAAATGGCTCGCAGAACTAAACCTTCAACACTGAAGATAGCAATCCGGATGGCTCGTAGCAAATAAAAAAAATTCATCCACCGCAATCAAGGCATCAAAAGATGCGGCGAAAACTATGATGGAGACACGTCTCTGAAATACAAACGACCGAAAATTGTATATAGAGAAGTGGACGATGACTGAGTCAATTCAAAAATAAAATAAGTAAGCAGTGAAGTGCAAACAATGAAATAGCGAAGTAAAGTTGTTGAAAACAAAAGTTTGGTGCACCGTACTAGCCAAAAGAAAAATGTAAATGAAATAATGTACTCTGACGATGAAAGCGTATAAATACTGGATGCTAGGAGCTCTTGAGTTTTCCTAATTTGCAACAAAGGCAAATATCACGAAGAAAACATCTTCTAAATCTCTGCAAACAACATTATTTCAACTGAAAGCAAACATAGTTCAACAGCAAGCGTTACAAATTCAAACGACAAACTCTCAAGTCTCACCTTTAGTCAAGAATAAGCTCAAAAAGAAAAAGGAGGTGTAGAGATGAAGATAAAATATGTACGGGATCACAAATTTCGGGCGTATCATGAAACTGCAAGGATTTATTGTTGAAGAATATCCAGTATATCAGAATTTCTGAATCACAAGGAATAATTTGCACTGCATACGGAGTTCTGATATTCAGTAAGTTTTGGAATTGTACGAGGATCTGACCCTGCGAAGAGTTACCGAGTCCCATCCATCCATTCAACTGGCCTCAATAATTCAAAATTATCGATATTATTGCTGCAAGTATGATTATTTCTGTCTCCCATATATGGCGTATCAGAGAAGTAGATATACTGCGGATGATCTACACGGCCATTATTACATCCAGCTAAGTGAGGCCGTTCTGAATCTGAAGCTTATCGGTGCTCTGGGAAAAAGTCTTGCGATGGAGAGTCAGTCAATCTTGCCTCGATAAACTTTATTGCCTCATTGCAGTGGATTGGACAGTGACAAATTAGTTAGCAGAGGATCATCCACTATAGAATTGCTGGTTTTCCGACGAAAAATAAACTATTCACGATAATTCGTTCGCGCTGTTGTTCTTTGGCAATTTCGACATTATTTATCTAAGAGTTTTACAACGATTTTTCAAGAAGTAAATGCTATTGAGAGCGTAGAACATTATCAAGAAGTGGAAGCTAAGAAATTACTTGAGATCTATAGAATCCAATACTATAAGAAAAAAAGGCTTATGATGCACTTTTAGCATCTAGTATTACTACCAAATATGGTTATTTGAATGTCACAATGTTCATTTATATACGTGCTGCATGCAAGGTTTTTCTCATATAAGTCGTCATCAGATTCACTACATCACTTATCACGCTTACTTTCTACACTGGTAGTTCTCTCGCTATCATGATAGATGAAAAAGATTGTTCAATAAAAAACTGGAAACTATTTGCAAGTATAAAGTTAATCTTGATGTTGACTTCCTAAATATCACCTTAATTTTGGAACTATACCCAATTCGAAACAGAACTGGTGAGTTGTAAATTAATAATAATATCAACGTTGATTCACTGATTCAATAATGAAGCTTTCTGAATCATTCTTCAATATTTACATTTAATGATGAAACGCTCATCTATTAGCTTGTCAAGAATCAATTTATCACGCTATTGATATTGTAATGATCATATTAGTGCACAAAGCTGCATTTTAATTGATAGTTATCGATTAATAACGCTTATCTCGACAATAATTGTCCATCTGCATTTAGCTTCAGATAGTTACAATTTCAGTTGCCTTAAGAGCAAGTCGCTGGCGACATTGCAGGTATTAATCAAAGACGACGTCGATAATGTAAGATTGAATATCGGATTTGAGGAGATTTTTCATGTCTTTAATGATTGATTGGATTTATTGAATACAAATTGGGGGTATTCAGACCAGAAGCGTGAATTTTTCACTGTATTTTGTCGTAAAGAAAATTTGTATAATCACAGGGAATCAATCACGTTGTGAGAGTATATAAAGGATCCAAGTATTTCCTCCCATCATCGTATATTGCTGTAAGATAGGATATTTCTGCAGCTAAAGTTTCTCAAAGCTGGTTCCAAGGACTGTGACCTGGAATAATCTATTACAAGTGTAATAGGATAATATATGTAACATATGTCGCCGAGAGGTTTTGCTTTGTGTGTTCATAAAGCGTTTCATGCCTCCACGCATAATCGCACACAAATTTTGAGAAAGGAGTAACCACATATCAGTGGAGATAAGTCTGATGTAATCATCGTCGAAGCCAGCTCCAAAAGATACGAGCTTGCTGGAGTTCTAACTGGAATTGCTGCATGTAAGGGATACTGTCACTGCCTAACAACGGAGTAATATGAGATATATCCCAGCGCACTACAAGAGTCCCACAGTTTCCTTTTTAGAAGAATTTAGTCGAACTTGAGTATCCGCAATAACGATATTAGAAGCAAGATGTTACTCCATTCTTCAATTCAAGGTACTTTTTTAAGTGATGCTTTAGGCAATGATTATATGAACTTACTCAAACTGAATGAACATGCCAATAATTAAAGATGATCAAATTGTCACGGACCACATATGTTCTTGCTTATTTGTGGTGATCAGACACTTCTAGAAAACTGTCTCCAAAAGGAGATAGCTCTGAATCATTTTCCAATCTTTTACTAGGTGGTACATATGCCAAGAGTCTCTAAAATGACTCAAAAAATATCCAAGAAATCATTAAGCTGAATCTAGTGATTCAATTGGGTTATACATCCTATTATAGTTCTACTGATCGAAAAGCAACTACACCATACAATTGAAAATATGACATGGCAGTGAATAGACGATATGGACACGATTTGTGGCAGAGAAAAATGCCTTGCAGTTTTGTGTCAACTCTATTGCGTCGTGTCACTCTCGCACTGCATAACGTTCAACACTATCAGATCATAGTACCAGTTTGATAACTTGCGTCGAGTCTCACGATATCGTGTTAATATCTTCTGGCAAAATGTTCTATTTTGTTGTTACATTGATTTGAAAAAGAAAAAAAAAACTGGTGAGCAATCTCAGTGATCATTCTTTGTAAGATACTGCTTGTAATGTTCTATGTAAAGGTTTGCGCTATGCAATTACTCCTAGCCATATCCCTGTTAAAGAAATCATTACGAATGTGGGAGCCGCTACGTGCAGAGAAGCCTTAAGAAATTCATTATGAAACTGTGCGTATTTTGAGAAAGGTTCCAGCTGTTAGATCCAACATATCAAGAAGTGAACTTCAATGCCCGAGAGAAATGAAAAATTATGAGGATATTGTTGTTTTACCAGCTGATAAGGAAAAAGCTACAGTCATCCTGTTTAGAGAAGATTACATCAAAAAAGCAAATGACTTACTAGATGATGCAGTTCACGTTTCAGTTAATAATAATCCTCTGAGCTCTTCAGAATATCAAACTATATTTTTGAAAGAATCGTCTTTATTTCAAGATATCAAGAAAGAGCTCATTCCTGAAGATCCTGTCATCCCCAAGTCTTATGGTCGTCCAAAAATTCATAAAAAAGATGTCCCCCTAAGACCCATTGTTAATTCAATAGGTTTAGCAACATATGGATTAGCCAGATATTTCGATGGATTGTTGAAGCCGTTGACTGGTCATATTTCATCATATGTTGAGGATTCTCGACATTTTGTGGATTTGATTAATATTATGACATTGACAGATGATGATCTACTTGTCAGTTTTGACATTTCATCTTTATTTATAATAGTATCTATAGGCCTGTTGCGTATCTCCAAATTTCGACGAAAGCGCCGCATATTATCAAGAAATCACAACTTCGAGGTGTGATATCACCTGTCAATGTTTTGAAATATGTCAATCAGCTTCAAAAATAAAATGAAATCCATGACGTACCATCTGTGTTCCTAATAATAATATTGTATTGAATCTATGACAACATTTGTAGACAAAAATATTCTAAAAGAAGCAAATCAACCATAGTCTTTATTATTTTTTATTGTTCATGTGACTCATCTAGAGGTAATTGATTACAGTTAGATTCATGATGTGTTATATACGTACAGAATCTGAGCGAAATCCTTAGAGTAATGAGATTTCTTGATCTTGTTTATCTTTGGAACAATTCTTGAATATTGAGAAGGAAAAATATTAAGCAAGAATTTGGCGCTTTCAGTAAAAGATTCTAAGACAAATTCATGTGACTGTTTAGTCAAGAAACTTATTCAAGTGGTATTTATTGAGTTTCTTCACAATTATAATATAAGTTTTCTCAATGATAGTTGATACTGAAAATTGAATGATTGTTACAAAATAAATCGTAATCTACGATTGAACTTGGAAGGAGGAAAAAAAATCAAACATATATTTTAGTTTAGCCTTTTAAAGCAAGTTATTGTTTACATTTTTTTTTGTTGACATTCCTCTGCTCAGCACAAAATTGGTACTTCGCAATTTACGCTGCACGATTCAGTGGCGTGAGTGCCCGGTCTTGCGCTGCTTCTCAACTAAAGCATCGTTCACACTTACGAGCAAAATTTATTCATCACATTTATTTTGGCAGTGGTATTTCGTACTCAGTGATTATATTCTTCTTATTTTCATCTTTATCAGTTGCTTCCACAACTTCAATTTTAGTTGAACTGATTCTCGTTATTATTATTTTTTTGTCTTCTCTTATTCGCTGTGATTTTGGCACGGCCAAGTTAAAGTTAAGCTTCAGTGGCCGAATGTTGTTTAACCCATTGATGACCAAGCATCAAAATGAGAGTATTTTTCAAAATTTTTCTATCGCACATCGCTAAAAATATATCAATCAAGACAATTTTCAATTTTTTTTCCAAAAAACTATTGTAGTTTTTGAGCAGAAAAAGGTTGCGCTCGCGCACCTTTGGCTAATACCCTATTAAAAAAAATGGATGGAAAAATTATATAAGTAATACAATTTCTTGTTATTTATTATGAACTTCAATATGTTGGATCGACCACTTCAAGAAAACAATTACAGTTTTGTATGAAAGGACACAAAAAATTCAGGATGTAGATGAATTTCACATGTTCTGCATAAGTAGATTGTGTTGTTTTCACAGTATCTACATTTTTTCTTTGCATTTGCATCGTCTCTCTCTATCAAATGTTATATATTGTCCTATCTCATAATGTCTGGCAGGCTCTTTTTGGATGGACGCCGATTATTTGAATATCTTGTACCTATTACAATATCCAGCGCTACAGCATCTCCCTGATATTTCATTTGAATTTTGATGTTTTCTGATGAAATATGATTGCTACTCATGAAAGTATTAGAGAAGATAGGTGTATCATTTACTTCCTATTTTGGTACAATATTTATTTTATTCTCAATAGTTTTCTTGCTTTTTTTATTTTTATTTTCAGTAAATTCTATCAGTGGGATATTATCAGCTTCACTGTCATTAGCTGTGACTGTGTTGATCTTGTACGTTTCAGCAATCTCGTCATTTATATTTTCCTCTTCTATAAGACCGATATCAATATCTTCTTCGTCAGTCAGTTCGTCGGCCACTGGTGGAATATATACAACATCTACTTCATTGAATCTACGTCTGAATCTTCTTCGAATATTCCCATCAACTCCTGTGTAGTCAAGGATCGATTGTGAGAATCATTTCATAGATGTCCACTGAACTGACAAATATCGCCAGTCAAGGAACAAACGCAAAGTAAAAATAAATGAACAAGTCAAGATTTGTCAGCTACGGCACACATGCTGATGGTATAATGTCACTGCTTAGGGTATTAGTCAAAGTTGCGTATACGCACCTTAGATTTTGGAAGATGCCTGCAAGTGTATTACAGGAAAAAAATCTGAATTCACCATACTAGTCAATTAGTAGCGATATTGAAGTGTAGTTCTGTTGAAAAAAAAAGTTTCAATTTGATCAATTACTGTCTGAGAAATGCAATCATTTATGGAGGAATATCATCATTGAAAATTGTCAATGTTCAAGAATATGCAACAAAAAAATGACTTCTTATAACGCTTGAATTTAAATATTATTGAATCTATTCAACCTTTGCGATGATTCCCAGATGAAAACATCATGAGAAAAAACTATTATTTGACATGAAAAAAAATTAATCTTAAAAGGTTGCGTATACGCACCTTTGGTTATTAATGGGTTGAAAAAATTGTCGCTAGAGGATCATTTTCTGTCTCTCCTTGATTCTTACTATCTTGCATATATCGTTCTCACTTCTTCAATTATCGCGCTAATTGCGAATTGACCGTTGGCCCTCTTTTTTTGGTTTGGGACTTGTTCGATAAAGTTTGAAGTAACCACGTGAAAAAAAAATAAATTAGTTGAGTGAGTTCAGGGTTTACACCTCTGAGAATTTCAGAAATTCGATCATCGTTTATCGGTTCGTCTTGTGACGAACATTTTCGCCTCTGGTTGAGGGATTTTAGGCAAATAAACCTTGATATTGGAGGACGCAGTTTTCCACGGGCTGCTTCCGGATTAATTAACTCTTTAACACATTTTCTTCACCATTCTATCAAGCTGCACAAAATCTAAGGTAATCTGATGCATATTCAATACTTTTCTTTTTTTCGAGTAGAAAAAGATTATACTAAAAATCATGATACAGTATTCTTTTTTTTTTCTTTGTTATTGGGCAAATCCATACAATTCTCTTTCAGGCTTTTCCGTTTGGGGTTTTTCCTTTGAATTTGATAACTGGTAGACAGCACTGGACTATCGACCAGCGTGAATAAGCGAGGTCATTGAACCGAAGCTTGAGATTTGGCAACCGCGGAGACCAGATCGTCAATTGGGGATCGTACCTTCCCTTCCGACCATCTAGACCAACGTTCACCTGCAACGCCAGTATCATTCCAGCTAAGCCATTGTTTTCTACAATTTATTTATTCCTTATTTATTTTTTTTGTTGTTAAACTTACAAGAATATTATTCAGTAGCGCACCACTGAGAGTCGCAAGATACATTTATATAACCATCTACCATTTTATTACTTGTTATTGTCAGCTCGTGCAAGAGTTCGATTAATTCTTGACATATACACGTTATTTTTTCTCTGTATATTTTCAACGTCCGTTAGGGCATGTCAGGCATTGTTGTAGTTGCTAGGGCTTAAAGTACTACCTTTAAACGCATATATTTCGTAGTAGCCGTGTTCGTGCCGGTATCGGTCGTCGACCAACGTTTCCCGCGCACTCTACGTCGCTTATACTGCTAGATTGTTATATTTTTTTTTTGTGTTCAAGTCCTTGTTCCTATAGGTGCAGGTCAGTCCTCGCGCACGCTTCATTAGGGGTTTGAATATAGGTATTTGTTTTTTTATATATATATTTTTCTTTGACGGGACACTCGCTCGAGTATTTTAAATTTTATCTGAGCTATCAGAATTAGGCGAAACATGATGAATCTCCTGTATGTTCTTCTTTTCTTCTACTGAATATAATCAATTTTTTTTTTTCTTATCGGAGACTATTTATTGATACTGTGTGTGCCGCCTTCCCGGTAGTTTGTTGACCTATTTAAGGTTGAATGTCGTATTGGTCAACTGGCGCCCAAATTCCGTACTGAATCAGAGCTAGACTCGTACCTTATATACCCATCCCTATCTTCACTATTCTAGCCGGCGTTCAACCGGACCTTGCCCGGGATCGTCTAAGAGAGGCGTAGCATGATATCTAATACATTTCTATAGAATATTGCATAAAATCACACTTGTTTAACTGCTGTTATCCACATTTCTTATTGTTCCGGTTCATTATCTCCTCCCGGAGACCTACATATAAAACTAGTTCTGGGCTGTTTGCCTTAGTATTAGTACATCCAACAACACAACTACTTCTAGGTGAATGATTCATACTCATGATTATCGGATAATATGACATATAAAAATGACGTTTGACAGTTTGACGTTTTTGACAACACACCTCGTAGATGTAAAATTCAACCAATAGAGCAGAGCCACTGAGGATACGCAATAGGCGTATAAATGATACATTGAAATGATTAGAAGATCGTTCTCCATCTGATATTATCAAGCTTTTCAAACATTGTTTGATTTCTTGTTTCTTCATTTCCAATGGTAATTTTTTGGAGCAAATTGTTGGTGTTGCTATGAGTTCTCCTATTTCTCCGTCTATTGCCAATTTTTACATTGAGAATTTTGAACAAAAAGCTTTAAGCACAGCTATGAAGAAGCCCACTGTCTGGCTACGTTATGTTGATGATGTTTTTGCAGTTTGGCCTCATGGTAGAGATAAATTGAATGTATTTTCAAATCATCTGAACATGCAGCATAGGAACATAAAATTCAGTATCGAGGTTCAAGAAAATAACTGTCTTCTTTTCCTGGACGTTCACCTAGAGAAACAAGATAATGGTGAACTCATCCATTCAGTATATAGGAAGCAGACCCATACAAATCAATATTTACATGAGTCCTCCAATCACCATCCAGCTCAAAAGTTTTTCATCATCATAACTTCATATCAGAGAGCTTCTTCTTTATGTCATTCAAGTAAACTGTCTGTTGAAATCAAATTTCTAGATGATGTTTTCTTGAAGAACGGTTATAATAGAACACAGATCAAGAGAGCACTTAGACAGAAGAATTTTATTCCTCCTGTTCAACATCCAAATAATAAGAAAATGTTTGCTACGTTGCCTTACCTAGCTAATATAACTGATAAAATTGGAAGACTCTTACATAAATATGACATTAAAACATCTTACACTTCCAATTTGAAAATTCGAGATCTCATTGGTAATGTTGGACAGATTTCATCCACAGTATCCAGGAATATATAAGATTCCCTGTCAATGTGGCAAAGTATATATTGGACAAACCAAAAGGACTGGGGAAATAAAACTGGAAGATCACTCTCGTCATATGAGATTGAACCACCCAGAAAAGTCTGCGGTGGCTGAGCATGCCATTCAAAAATTACATGGCATTGACTTTAAGAATACAAAACTTCTGGCTGAAGAGAACAATTGGTTCAAGAGGCTAATAAGAGGAGCAATAGAAATAAGAAAAATCACATAATAATTTGAATTTGGATACTGGTTATGAACTCAATCGATCGTGGTTACCAGTCATTTGATCATGATTTCAAGTTATTTTCATTTACGAATCTACTTGCAAGAACTACTTAAACACCACCTCCTAGAGATCCGTGGATGGTCCAGTTATGTGCCAAACTAAAAATAGTAGAGCCAGATTGACCTAAGACCACAAAGAGTTGACTATTTTCCTATTTAGACCTCCATTTTTTTATCTCCTAAAGACCCGTGAAAATTTAATTATATGCTAAACCACAGTCAGAACTCAATGATCCTAGGAATTGATAATCTATCTAGTAACCTTTTGTATTTTGTTGTCTTGAATATTTTTGTTCATTTATTTATTATACTTTAACACTTGAAAAAGGCAGCACTCTGCTATCAGAACGTTGTGTTTCTAATCATTTTTATGTACAAAACTTTCTCAAAAAAAACATATTTTTAAAAGAATTGAAAGATTTCACCATAATTCACGAATTGTATTTAGTCATGATATACACATGTGTAACAACGATTCCATTATATTCGAAGGAATCTCAATGAACTTGTAAAACAGTGCCTAGAATGCAACATTCGATTCGCCACTATCGTGATCACAGCTGGCTGAATCCCAAAACAATATTGCCTCTTTTGATACCTCTTGTAATTTATTGAATGAATTAATGCACTTCTGATGGAAAGATAGAAGGATGGTATGTAGTGTATTAGGGTACACAATTCCTGAGACGTATTTGTCTGAGCTCCCTTGAAATTGAGTTAGAACAATTATATATTCGTTTGAAATCCAACCAATTACATCCTCATACCAATGCACAAACTTAGTTCACGAACTAACATAACATTGAATCACAAAATACGATATAATTTCTTTGGATTAGTACTGCAAAATGTTATGCACCTGTTTTCAGCTGAAATTTCAATCACATGGCCAAAATACACTCTCGGAAAGTATAAAACTAGTTTACTCTACCGGAGTGGTGCAATATGCCCAGCGGTGAAGCTGAGAGCATATGCTAATTTCCCATACATTGAAAACTTATCTGCAAGAGACTTGCAGGATCATAGGACACGCTTGTGAGGATCCGTATGTTCGTATAATTTGAATCCAATTACGAATGTTGTTATTCTATAATTTGAGCTCCGACCCAACATATATCCACTTGATTTGAATTGGACTTGTTGCAGTAAGTAAGAAAGCAAATTGATAAGAAGATTGAGGCCTGGATGCGGTTTTGAGCTATTCAATTTGTATTCAATGTATTTATGACCAGATGATATCCATCATAACTCTTTTTGTAGCTGATTTTTCAGAAATATGAAACTTGTAAATTTTTGACGTGTCTCAAGTTCTACACAAATATTCTCTACTTTCTCAATAAATCAAGGATCCGCCGCAAGAATCACTATTGGATACCTAGCTGAAACGAAATCTTATTTCTACTATATCGTTTCTGAATAATATCCCCATTGTTCTTACACAAAAATCAGCTTGCCTCAAAAAAGATTTATTTCCTGAAAATACAATCATTCACACAAATCCACGTATGAGTTTTACATTAATTCATACTTTCTTGCAACGTGGATCTAGTAAATATTTATGAATGCTGTCGACTCCCTGGGGTTTGAATTCTATACTACAAGAGGTCGTGGTCCTATCGCATCGGCAAGACGCTGAATTTCGCACCGAGAACAAGAAATGCGCTATAGAAAAGCAGTGTTTTGTATTCAAGATCATTTACTGGTGTTTCTCAAAGTGTATTGAAAAAGTTTGACCCTTTTTTTTCTAGTGTCGCAACACATAAATTCGCTTCTCTGCATTCATGGCATGAACTAGCTTTTTATCTGTTTATCAATATGCAAATTTTATTAATGCAGTATTACTAACTGTGAAAAATGGGTTGCATTTGTATCAACTGACAGTAAATTCGAAATGTCAGCGTAAGTGATATGCTGTTTCATAAATCATGAAATACACTGCGATATTTGCCAGACGTTAATATATTGTGCACAGAGGACTGCCCTCTCGCTACCGAAGTTATTCAAACTCATAACAATTCATATTATATAATCTATGGATTATATCGGGAATATATCATGAAGAGAATCATTTTATCTTGCATCATATATTCACGTATTAAGCTACGTATTTACGATACGTATTTTGTCACTTAGAACGATGTATATTTTTGTTGGTTGATCATTCCTGGAATTCAATTGCTCTTCTAGAATGATATTTCTGGGTATTCGAAAACGATCGTAATAAGAATTATGATTAGTGTAACAAAAGGTTGTACAACATCATATCTCATCTTCACGTATGAAGTTACAACAATTTGATAATTTCATTGCTCAGTTTGCATATGATGTAGATGATATATCAAGTACAAAAATAAGGGCAATTTCCTGTATGAAATAAATCGAAAAATAGTGCATTATTATTGTTTTATCTGATGAATTTCCACAAAAACCAATGCACGATAACAATCTCTTCAAACTGGATTGATTCATTCACTCGCATTCCAAATTTTGCTTAGTGCCTCAGAGATCTATATACTGAATTTTCGGTTTCAATCTAAAAGAAAAGTATGTACAAAATAATAATCATTGGCTTCGACTGATACATAACTGAGAAATTCACTACTAACAAGTCTAATATTTCAGTTTAGTGAATGAAAATGTCAAAGAAATAGGTTCAAGTCTGACGACAAGAATGAATAAGTAATCGAGTCAAATCATACTCTGTGTTTCATGAACCAACTTCTGACTGAAATATATTCACCCGTATACCGAATTTCGAAGTTTTCTTTCCAACAGATCCATAAAAGATTGAAAAGGTCCACGAAATATGAAAATCTCTTGATGTTCTTTTTTTTAAGATTGAGATATAGGCATAAATTGGTTCTTTCTAACTACAAATAAACTCTCATCAACTTTGACGTACCAAAACTACTACGTTTGATTACTGCTTCGACTGTTGGTTTCATTAAAAATTAATCACTGTTTGAATCTCAAATTCACGAAGGCAATATGGCATATTACTTTCAAATTGTTGTTGTTATTGATAGTGCAGAATTTCAATACTCATTACATTCGTGCCCTTTGCAGTTACATGTTGAAGGTATATATATAATTTAGCGCTGCAGGCCAAAAAAGGCCATGGTTTCTGTTACATTTTTTCGCCATTTTTTACTGTCCTGTGCTATTCGCTTGGAGCTCGTAATCCTTAGTATCTCTAAATGCTTCTTCACCACGTCATGCCATCTCCTATTATATGGAAGGTGCAAGAAAACACCGAGATCCCTCACTCAAGCCACCCAACGAACTGCAGGAACGAAAGATGATAGGGGAAATTACAGAAATGGGATCGGAACAAGCATAATATTTTACAGTTATAGAGTAAGTGGATCAAGAAATTAAAGAGCTTAGGAAAGAGAATAGAGAACTAAAAGGTAGAATTGCGCTTGTTGAAGGTGAGGTAGATAGAGGAGAAAAACAGCAGAGAAAAAATAATATTGTCATATAAAGGACAGACTTCAATAGTAATAGACAAGAAATAGAAAAGTTTTGCAAGAAGTTAGTCGGAGTACAAGTAAAGATAGTGTCGGCTCAAGGAGGGAATGTAGGAGCAGCAAGCAATTTCATGACAGTAGTAAAATTAAGCAGTTGGAAGGAAGAAGAACTGATTGTGAAGAATTAAAACAAACTTTAAGGCAGCAAGATATACATAGATAATGGCCTAACAGGAGAGGAAATAGCAATCCAAAAAATTCTTAGGAGAAGAGCTGGAAGAGAGAGAAAGGAAGAAAATATACATCGAAGGGCAATGCTGGATATGGAACAGCGAAAGCAGGGCTATTTGAAGAGCAGAAAACTGAGGCATGGCAACAAAGAAACGGATGTAATAGGAAATGACCAAGAATAAAAGAATCTCAGAGTTATCTAAGAAACATAAGAATGAAGCGCTAATATTAGAAACATGGAATGTCAGAGGAACAAATGAATCGGGAACACTCAAAAATCTATAATGGAATATGGATATCACCTGATAGGCGTAATGTAATCATATAGACTACCTATTGATAGAGAGTAGGCATGTGAAACAAATTAAAAATATCACCAGCAACAGAGGTGCAGTACTAGACACAGATCATTTTCTTATAAAAATAGTAATGGAATAGGAGTTGCCAAAAGTAACCCAGGATAAACACAACAGTTTAAAACGATATGACACCTTGCCACTAACTGATGGGAAAAGCAGAGAGCAATTTCAAAATCTACTCTCGAAGGAGCTAGAGCTAGCAGAGCAAATTTTAGAGGAAATGGTAAATATAAAATGAAATAATTTGCAGTATTCCCAATTTATGGAAAGGCAGACAGACTGAAATACGAGAACTACAGATGTATAGCACTAATAGACGTGGCGTACAAAATTTTAGCAGGATGTTTGAAAAATTGAATACAAAAACAAGCGGACAATACCCTAGGAGAATATCAAGCTGGTTTCAGACCGAACAGATAAACTATAAATCAAATATTTGCACTGAAACAAACTATAGCGGATAGTTATGAACACAATCTAAGCCTGCAAATGTTATTCATAAATTTCAAACAAGCTTATGAAACAATATATAAACATAAACTGTATGAAGCACTCGCAGAACTAGGAACGAAAGGAAACAGAGGTGCGGGAGCTATGGGAAAACTATTAAAATCAGAAAGTGTGTCAAGAAGTGCAAAAAAGTAGTTGTATAAAACCATTATAAGACCAGTGGTACTGTACGGTAGTGAAATGTGGGTGCTAAAAAAGACTATGCAAAATAAACTAGAAGTGCGGGAGAGACAAATTCTGAGGAAGATTTATAGTGGTGAGAAAGAGGGTTATGTGTGGTTACGACGAACTCATACCGAACTTATGGAACTCTTTAGTGAGCCTGGAATAGTGGAACTACTACGTTTGACTGTTGCTTTCGTCACAAATTAATCACTGTTTGAATCCCAAATTGACGAAGGCAATATGGCATATCGCTCTCAAACTGTTCTAGTTATTAAAAGTGTGGAATTGTAACACTCATCACACTCGTGCCCTTTCCAGTTTATCAAAAAGTATCTTCACAAAGTCAAGGAACGGAGTTGATGCCAGGAAAAATATTGAGATTCCTACGACTCTTTCAGGAACTGTTGGCTTCCGCATCGCAAATGATGAATAAATCACTATTATGCAACTAGAATTAATAGTGCAAATATGAAATATTGCCATCAGATATCTTAAATGAGATATTGAATCACAATTTACTATCATACCATAGATATCACAATATTTACTTCCACTATGCACAATAGACTCATGATTCGTTTAAAATTAGAAACAGGCGGCTATTAAAGAAGAATGAGCTATCTAATTCTAGAATTTTACTGCTTATGTATTACATTTTTCTAATTGGATAGCAACTATAAAATTTTCTTGAAGTGTTTATTGCCAGAATTATCTTCACTCCCACAAATATATTCATGTAATACTTCTCCTTCGATATATTTTCAGCTAGTGAAAATTTATGAGGATGCAATAAATTCATGCTTTCCTATTGTAAACGCTCCTAGATATTATTTGCCAATTTTACAATAAATGTTATCGTCGCCTCAATTTATATAGGAGAAATTTGTGAGAGTACTGGCGTGTATATCAAATTTATGTTGTATTTATCGATTCTGCTTGTATATTATAGATTGTATGCCTCAATATGTCTTCAGGAATTTACCTACAGTTACCTTTCAAACGAAAGCAAATGAGAGGCTATAATGTTATCTTCAATAAAATTGAGAATAGAAATGTATCAAAGTTAAATGAATTGATTGAAGATCAAATGGAAACCACTGTTGAAGCGAAAGATACTTGGTTCAAAAATCGGTCAACAGTAGCAACTCCTGAAGACATTAAAAATTTTCTATCTCTGAGAAAAAAGTTTTGTATTATTCCGGAGAAGGAAGATATTAAGCCCAAAAATTCATTGGCAGATAAAGAACAAGTGGTTAACGCTTGCAAAGGCGATCAGAACATTCTGAGAGCTAGAGCAACGAACATTATCACCAATTATTTCAATAAAGATCAATCTTGTGATACCATAACCAGAGAACTCTTCAATAACACAAAATTCTTCCTCAAAAATAACTCAGAACTTATAATTGTTAACTCTGATGAAGAGAACGTAACTGTTGCCTTGAATAACGAACATTAAAATTCTCTTTGCCTTTCAGCTTTAGATGATCTTAAATATTATAAAAACATTGATAAAGATCCGACAACTTCCACACAGAATAGATGTAATAAAAAGATCAGTGAGATTCAATTAAAAAAGTTTATCTCAGATATAGTTGCGAAATCACTAACTATATATAATGCTCAAAGTGCCAAATTTTATGGCTTACCTAAAATTCATAAACAAGATTTAAAAGTCAGACAAATAATTGTGTCGATCTTTTCTCCCACGTCTAATTTGTGTTATTCATCACAAAATTTTTATCACTTTCAATTGAGGGCGAGACGCGCTATTTTATCAAAGACAGTTTTCATTTTGCTGAAAGTATCCAAAATTTACAATTACCTGATGATTTCGTCCTAATTAGCTTAGATGTAGTGAGCCTTCTCACCAATATTGCATCAGAACTTGTCACTAATATAATAACTTTAAATTGGGAAGCCATTGAACAGCATACGGATATTTCAAAAAATGTTTTCATCGATCTAGTCATTTTCATTTTCAACAATACTTCTTTTCATTCACAATGTACAATATTACCAGCAAATTTTTGGCTGTCCAATGAGAAGTAAATTGAGTCCAATTATTAGCAGAATCGTCATGAATTGGATCCTTGATCAATGCATTCCAAAATTACCGTTTGCTTTTCTGTTTATTCTCTAATACGTTAATAAATTGTTCTGTGCAGCTCTGGCGGATAGAATTGACGAAACCTTGAATATATTCAACGACGTGAACAGTAAAATACAATTTTCTGTCGAGACGGAAGTTAACAGGAGCGTTCCGTTTCTGGATATTAAAGTTATCCGTACATCAAATCAAACAGTTATACTTGACTGGTGTCAGAAACCAATATCATCTGGGAAGTACATTAACTATCACTCCGGGCACACAAATCGAAAAGGACTCACCTAATACTAGGTTTAAAAAATAGGATAGAAAAAATTTGTCATCCTACTCTAAAAATACCATCTTTGCAACGGCTGGAGAATAAATTGATCGAGAACTCCTATCCAAGGCGTCTCATTGAACGTCTTTTGATTAACACCAGCTCAGCTGTTGCTGTACGAGAAAGTGTAACTGACAGCGAAACAAAAAAAAGTTACATCTCTTTTTCCAATGTTCCAGGCCTCACATCTGATCTTATTGGTTTATTTAAAAATGAAAAACATATTATTTTCGCCAAGCAAAATTTGAAAACCGCCAATCAACTGAATTCAAAATTAAAAGATAAAACATCTGTTTCTAACCAATCCAGCTTAATTTACCAAATTCCATGCGGTGGTTGCAGCAAGTGTTACATCGGCCAAACTTTTCAGAAATTAAGTGCTAGAATGTCTCAACATTCAATTTCAAATGATTCTTTTCACATTGTCATTTCACTAAATGACGATGTGAAATTTATAAGAAAATTATATCGTCAAACTGTATAAAATTCAATTTGACGATGTAAAATATTGAAAAAATTCATTTTACATTGTCATTTCGATATATGACGATGTAAACTTTGCAAATATTCTATATCGTCAAATCATTATGAATTCAATTTGACGATGTGAAATTTCAATTATATATATTTTTTTTACATTGTCATTTCAATATATCGATGGCCCTCTGCAATAATGGCACAACTCAAAATATCAAGTTTTTCCGTTTTTTTGCGGATTATATAGCTAAGTGTTCACTTTTATGTGTAACAACGACACATCACTAATTCTGAAGATACTCACCATAGCGCACTTTGTGTCATTCGATTCAAAACCAGAATATGCGACTCCTAATGGTGAACACCGACATAAGTCTAAGTTGTAATCAAACCTTCGTGAGTAATACTACTGCTATTCGTGAATAAAGTCACAAATCGAAAAGTGTCAACGTATGTTTTCTGTATGTATGAAGAAAACTGACAAAACTCATATTGTGTCATTCTACTGCAAATTTTTCAAACATTTTGTGATTTGTTTAATGAAGAAGACTGTCTTATTTCGTGTTGTGCTACTATTGACAATAAGGTAAGGCAAATATAAAGATATATTTTATTGAATGTATATAATATTCTTAAATGTGTCAATCTTCCTCATAAAAATGTGTATGTGCAGCGACTGAGTTTCTGTTTTATTTTGGGTTGTGTCTGTATTCTACAAAATTTTCAGGTTATATGCGTGTATTAAAGAATTTCCTATTTTTTGCTATGCCTTTATTTCTCAATTTTTGTTGATGTTTGAATATAATAATTTATAGTTTTTGTACACAGGACACAATGTCACATGCACAAACACGTACGACAAGAATATTAGCCTTAGCGAAACAAGCAATGCCCTCGCAAGTTGCATGCTCGTCAATGGATCCTGTTTCAGCTCCAGAAAATGTGGCAGTCAAAATTTCTATTGTAAAAAATAGAGCGATAGAATGCCTAGTTGCAGAGAATAACATAATAGAATGTTCAGCAATAGAAAAACAAACAATGATGTCTTCAGTTCCGAAAAACGAGATAGGATTAAAGTTAGGTAATGCGTATTCAATATTTAACTCATCTTCAGAATTCAGCATAACTATTATTCAATTATAAATAAAGCTCATATATTTTTGGATCATCCACATTTTCTGATAAGTTTTATCACACTAATGCACTACTAATCAATATTGTTCAATTTTTCATTTTAGATACAAATCCAAGTATTGTTGCAAGTTGTTTAAAGCCTTCCATTTCAAATGAGAATTTGTCTGGTTCTTCATCTCATTCCTTATTGCATAAGAGTACATCTGAATCCTTGTCATCTCCCTCTTCTTCATCTTCCTCTTCGTCATCTTCCTCTTTGGATGAGTATTCGTCAGTGTCAGAAGACAACGACGATGATATTCAAGATAAAGACTTCATACCAATACAAACTAAAAATTCGACTTCATCTAATTCTGTATTGCCTTCTCCAAGTTCCACTGGTGATACTAGTGATACTGAGGACTCTGCTGATGAAAGCGAGAAGAGAAAACTAACAAGAAAAAGACCAGATTTGTGGTTGAGAACTGTTGCGAAACGCATGAGAAATTCAGGAAAACAGTACATTTCAAAAAATAACAAAACGATCAAGGAAAAATCCGTTGGACGTACTTGTAATGATCAGTGCCAACACAAATGCTCAACGAAAGTCTCAGCAGGACAGCGAAAAGCGATTTTCGATGAGTTCTGGAGTTTAGGGGATTTACAAAGGCAACGCGAATTTGTTTTGCGCAGTATGGAGCTTATTGCACCTAAATACAGATATCAAAGGGAAAATAGTAATCGCAAGCCAAATAATGCCTTTCACTCAACCATACACGAAGTGAAAAATAGAGTATGTGAAGTTTATTTCAAAAACACACTGGCGGTAACAGACCGCTTCATACGAACTGTAAATGAGAAAAAGATATCGTCGCAGTACGGAATTCTTGGTCTTGACGAACGGGGCAAACATGGACATCATCGTAAAACTGATCCTGCTGTCTTAAAAGCAATACGGGAACATATAAATTCTATTCCTAGAATGGAAAGCCACTATTGCCGAAAGGATTCAAAAAAGGATTACATTGAAGGAGGGCCTTTATAAGGACTATGTAGAGCTTTGGAGAAAGCAACATAACACAGAACCAGCAAACTATCAAATGTATGCAAAAAATTTTAATGATGAACACAATATTTCCTTCTTCACGCCCAAGAAGGATCAGTGCGGAGACTGTGTGCGGTATGAAAATGCATTGGGTGACTAAAAACTTGTATTACAGTCACAGTTTGAAGAACATCAAACACAAAAGAAACTTTCACGACAAGCGAAAGAAGTAGACAAAGAGAAAACGAAAGCAGATGAAAATTATAAAGTAGCAGTATTCGATCTTCAAGCAGTATTACAATGTCCACGAGGCGATATTTCAACGTTTTATTACGTATCGAAAATTAATGCATTCAATTTTACAATCTGTGATTTGGGAACAAATGATGTGCAATGCTACATTTGGGACGAAACACAAGCTAAACCAGGTGCAAACGAGATTGCGACTTGTCTATGGATGTACATCAAGCAGATGGAAGAAGAGGCTATTATAACTAAAAATAATCTTGATATCGTATTTTATTCGGACAATTGCTGTGGACAGAACAAAAACAGATTTGTATTCCTGATGTATGAATACGCTATTCGTAAATTTGCCTTTATTAAGTCCTTCTTGATAAAAAGACACACTCAGAATGAGGGAGACAGTGCTCATGCTACAATTCAACGAGAAATCACTAAGTCGCTGAAATGTGGACCAATATATACGCCTCAGCAATATATCACTTTAATGAGAACAGCTAAAAAAAATGGCGAGCCGTATTCCTTGCAAGAAATGTGTCACAACTCATTTTACGACTTCAAAGATTTAGCTGCTATGATTAAACCGTCCGGCTTCACAGACAATAATCATGAAAATGTTCGAATCTCAGACATAGCCATCCTTCGTGTAGAAAAAGAAAGACTGCAGAAATTATTTTACAGATACCATTATTCTGATGTTGAATTTCGAGAAATTGACATTACGCAAGAGCGAAATACTCGAAGTTGTGCAATCACAGACGAGCCGTTGAGCTCAGCACAGTTATATGACAAACCTTTAGGCCTAGACAAAAAGAAGAAAGAAGGACTTCTGAAGTTGCTGGAGAAAAATTTAATTCCAAAATTTCATGAATCTTATTATAAAAACCTATAGATTCAAATTATTTTTGTATTTTGAAGAATAAACTTTCACTTTTTGCAATATAATAGTTATTTTGCTAATCAATTGACATACCATATCCAATTTTAATACTCCTGTTATATAATAATAGGTACAAAATTAAATGATCCAGATATGGTATAGTGACACAAGTGCATAATATAACGCTTGAAAATTACTCAGTAATAATATGACAATACATGTTGAATATGTGAGCATTTATCCCATAAAATGAGTTAAATATGAATATAATACATTCCGTATATGTTCAATGAATTATAGTTATATAAAATGTAAAAACTTAAAATCGCTCTCCTGAGAATTGTTAGATTGAGAGTTATGTCGTTATTGCAGAGGGCCATCGATATGACGATGTAAAATTGCAAAAAATGTATATCGTCAAATCGTTAAAAATTCAATTTGACGATGTTAAATATTAATAAATTCAAATACAATAGTGTATAATTGATTTTCTGAAGGTAACCTAACCATTGATTGCCGGTATAATATATTTTACAGTGGCTTCAATAATTTTTAGGTCAAATATGACATGGTTTGTACTATAAGGGAAGTATATGTTTCAAAAAAATTTTATTCAGTCAATTTGTTCTGAATACTATTTGACGACGTGGAATTCAAATTATTATAATTTTCAAACTGTTATATTTCATGCGACGATATAAAATTGTAATTGGAAAAAAATAATATATTTATATCTCATATTGTCAAATAAATTCAGTGTCTATTTGATATTTAATTGGCAACCTAATCATTGAACGCTAGTATACTATATTTTACCGTAGCTTCAATAATTTTTGGGTCAAATATGACAAGGTTTGTACTATAAAGTAAGTATATTGTAAATATTTTTGCATAATTATATAGCGTCAATAATATTTGTGAATAGAAATATTTGGGTACAAAATTAATAATATAAGTCCATAATATCAATTGAATTAGTAAAATTCTATCAAAATTTATGGAAGAAGTTTCATAGTGTCAATTAATAAAAAATTCTCATATATATTATTTGACGATATAAAAATATCAAAAGATTTTATTTTGTCATATATTCTATATTTGGTGTTATTCCATGGATGTCAATTCATTACAACGGTTAAAATATAATTTTGATATTTTATCGGCCACCCATCCATTAACTACCGGTATCATGTTACCGTGATGATAAGTATTTTTGTGTCAAATTTGACCTGATATGTATTATAGGATGAAAGCTGTGTAACTCAAATGTTCAAGTTATATATATATATATATATATATATATATATATATATATATATATATATATATATATGTATATATATATGTATATATATATATATATATATATATATATATATATATATATATATATATATATATATATATATATATATATATATATATATATATATATAGTTGAAGAGTACTCGCGACTGTTGCGAATAGTTAAGGAAACAAAAATAACGCAGGTTAAACAGTCAAAAATTTTTTGTGAGTGGGCTCAAGTAAAAAACGCTCTTTTAGATTAGTCAAGCTTTCGGTCTTTAATTAAAACCATCCTCAGGACTCTAGAATTCATAATAAAACATTTGTTATCAATCACAATTTTTTGATAACAATTTTAAAAAACATTTTTTACTTACATCCAGTGAGATTCCAAAAATAAATAAATTTTCATCACAGATCAACATATTTGTACAAGAATTAGAAATACATGTTAAAAATCTTTGAACAACAATTGTTTTTCAAAAAGTAAAATTTAGTCACATGTTGGACCACCAAACGGAGACATGACAGCCAGCCATTTTTCAACCAACAAGTTACAACAAAGTCAACCAACGAAGTTAGGTCCGAAAAAATAAATTTAAAACTAAATTAGACAAAAATAGTCCCTAGATAAGTTACTAGTCAAGTGGCGGCAGAATTTGAACAAGTTTCAAAAAACCAAGTTAATTAAAAAATAAAAAAATTAATTAAAGTAGAAAGAACCAATTATTCAAAAAGAAAAAATTAAAAAAAATTATTTTAAGATAATCTAACACAACCCTGATATTTAAATTTAGTAAAATGTGCAACAATGTTATGTTACTTGAGAAAGGTTAATTTTTAAATGCTTGTTTTTAATTAAATGTAGTAGAAAAATGTAAATATTGCTCAAGCCATCAACATCAGTACGTTTATTCATAGTGTTATCAGTATTGAAAATATGAATCATTTCCAAGACATTCCTTTTGACCCAATTTACTTCTTTGTCTAAAATTACAGCCTCGTCATACGATGCATTGTGTTTGCTTTTTGTAAGGTGTTCTGCTAAAGCTGTAGAATTTGGTTTATGCTTAGCATCACTTTTATGTGCTATAATTCTGTCTTTTAACGGTCTCGAGGTCTGACCCACGTATTTTAGTTCACAATCTTTACACGGAATGCTGTAAATTACATTAGATTGTTTTAGAATAGGAACTGGGTCCTTTAATTTGGTGAACAAAGATTTGATCGTAGTACAACTTTTTGGCAAATTATAATAGAATCATTGGCAAGTACATTTTTTAATTTTGGCGTAAGTTCTGAAATGTATGGAAGTGAAACGTATTTTTTGTTCGGAACAGTGTCTTCGGCATTTGCGATCACCTCCTGTTGGACCACCTCCTGTCTCTGTGCGATGTTGAATAACAGACTATTCAACAATTTTATCGGGTACCCATTCTCTAGTAATATGTCACGAAGTTTAATAAGATTTACTTGGTGGAAAGAAGGATGTGATATTTTAATTATTCGATTTTTTAACGCTAAAATTACGTTGATTTTCATCGACTTTGGTTGGTCAGATTTGAAATGAATATATCTTCCTGACGCCATTGGTTTTCTGTACCAATCCGTTTTCGTAGTACCATCATCACTTCTTATGACCAGTGTGTCTAGGAATGGGATACTCTTGTTGTTCTCTCTTTCAATCGTGAATTGTAATTGTTCATTGAAATTGTTAAACGTCTCCAGGATCGATTCATGTTTGTCAAATGGAATTGCACATATGACATCATCCACGTATTTCTTTATAAAATTTACCAACTTGATTTTCATCGGCCAAACTTTTCAGAAATTAAGTGCTAGAATGTCTCAACATTCAATTTCAAATGATTCTTTTCACATTGTCATTTCACTAAATGACGATGTGAAATTTATAAGAAAATTATATCGTCAAACTGTATAAAATTCAATTTGACGATGTAAAATATTGAAAAAATTCATTTTACATTGTCATTTCGATATATGACGATGTAAACTTTGCAAATATTCTATATCGTCAAATCATTATGAATTCAATTTGACGATGTGAAATTTCAATTATATATATTTTTTTTACATTGTCATTTCAATATATCGATGGCCCTCTGCAATAATGGCACAACTCAAAATATCAAGTTTTTCCGTTTTTTTGCGGATTATATAGCTAAGTGTTCACTTTTATGTGTAACAACGACACATCACTAATTCTGAAGATACTCACCATAGCGCACTTTGTGTCATTCGATTCAAAACCAGAATATGCGACTCCTAATGGTGAACACCGACATAAGTCTAAGTTGTAATCAAACCTTCGTGAGTAATACTACTGCTATTCGTGAATAAAGTCACAAATCGAAAAGTGTCAACGTATGTTTTCTGTATGTATGAAGAAAACTGACAAAACTCATATTGTGTCATTCTACTGCAAATTTTTCAAACATTTTGTGATTTGTTTAATGAAGAAGACTGTCTTATTTCGTGTTGTGCTACTATTGACAATAAGGTAAGGCAAATATAAAGATATATTTTATTGAATGTATATAATATTCTTAAATGTGTCAATCTTCCTCATAAAAATGTGTATGTGCAGCGACTGAGTTTCTGTTTTATTTTGGGTTGTGTCTGTATTCTACAAAATTTTCAGGTTATATGCGTGTATTAAAGAATTTCCTATTTTTTGCTATGCCTTTATTTCTCAATTTTTGTTGATGTTTGAATATAATAATTTATAGTTTTTGTACACAGGACACAATGTCACATGCACAAACACGTACGACAAGAATATTAGCCTTAGCGAAACAAGCAATGCCCTCGCAAGTTGCATGCTCGTCAATGGATCCTGTTTCAGCTCCAGAAAATGTGGCAGTCAAAATTTCTATTGTAAAAAATAGAGCGATAGAATGCCTAGTTGCAGAGAATAACATAATAGAATGTTCAGCAATAGAAAAACAAACAATGATGTCTTCAGTTCCGAAAAACGAGATAGGATTAAAGTTAGGTAATGCGTATTCAATATTTAACTCATCTTCAGAATTCAGCATAACTATTATTCAATTATAAATAAAGCTCATATATTTTTGGATCATCCACATTTTCTGATAAGTTTTATCACACTAATGCACTACTAATCAATATTGTTCAATTTTTCATTTTAGATACAAATCCAAGTATTGTTGCAAGTTGTTTAAAGCCTTCCATTTCAAATGAGAATTTGTCTGGTTCTTCATCTCATTCCTTATTGCATAAGAGTACATCTGAATCCTTGTCATCTCCCTCTTCTTCATCTTCCTCTTCGTCATCTTCCTCTTTGGATGAGTATTCGTCAGTGTCAGAAGACAACGACGATGATATTCAAGATAAAGACTTCATACCAATACAAACTAAAAATTCGACTTCATCTAATTCTGTATTGCCTTCTCCAAGTTCCACTGGTGATACTAGTGATACTGAGGACTCTGCTGATGAAAGCGAGAAGAGAAAACTAACAAGAAAAAGACCAGATTTGTGGTTGAGAACTGTTGCGAAACGCATGAGAAATTCAGGAAAACAGTACATTTCAAAAAATAACAAAACGATCAAGGAAAAATCCGTTGGACGTACTTGTAATGATCAGTGCCAACACAAATGCTCAACGAAAGTCTCAGCAGGACAGCGAAAAGCGATTTTCGATGAGTTCTGGAGTTTAGGGGATTTACAAAGGCAACGCGAATTTGTTTTGCGCAGTATGGAGCTTATTGCACCTAAATACAGATATCAAAGGGAAAATAGTAATCGCAAGCCAAATAATGCCTTTCACTCAACCATACACGAAGTGAAAAATAGAGTATGTGAAGTTTATTTCAAAAACACACTGGCGGTAACAGACCGCTTCATACGAACTGTAAATGAGAAAAAGATATCGTCGCAGTACGGAATTCTTGGTCTTGACGAACGGGGCAAACATGGACATCATCGTAAAACTGATCCTGCTGTCTTAAAAGCAATACGGGAACATATAAATTCTATTCCTAGAATGGAAAGCCACTATTGCCGAAAGGATTCAAAAAAGGATTACATTGAAGGAGGGCCTTTATAAGGACTATGTAGAGCTTTGGAGAAAGCAACATAACACAGAACCAGCAAACTATCAAATGTATGCAAAAAATTTTAATGATGAACACAATATTTCCTTCTTCACGCCCAAGAAGGATCAGTGCGGAGACTGTGTGCGGTATGAAAATGCATTGGGTGACTAAAAACTTGTATTACAGTCACAGTTTGAAGAACATCAAACACAAAAGAAACTTTCACGACAAGCGAAAGAAGTAGACAAAGAGAAAACGAAAGCAGATGAAAATTATAAAGTAGCAGTATTCGATCTTCAAGCAGTATTACAATGTCCACGAGGCGATATTTCAACGTTTTATTACGTATCGAAAATTAATGCATTCAATTTTACAATCTGTGATTTGGGAACAAATGATGTGCAATGCTACATTTGGGACGAAACACAAGCTAAACCAGGTGCAAACGAGATTGCGACTTGTCTATGGATGTACATCAAGCAGATGGAAGAAGAGGCTATTATAACTAAAAATAATCTTGATATCGTATTTTATTCGGACAATTGCTGTGGACAGAACAAAAACAGATTTGTATTCCTGATGTATGAATACGCTATTCGTAAATTTGCCTTTATTAAGTCCTTCTTGATAAAAAGACACACTCAGAATGAGGGAGACAGTGCTCATGCTACAATTCAACGAGAAATCACTAAGTCGCTGAAATGTGGACCAATATATACGCCTCAGCAATATATCACTTTAATGAGAACAGCTAAAAAAAATGGCGAGCCGTATTCCTTGCAAGAAATGTGTCACAACTCATTTTACGACTTCAAAGATTTAGCTGCTATGATTAAACCGTCCG
The DNA here is from genome assembly GCA_963989225.1 of Dromius quadrimaculatus. Classification (NCBI taxonomy): domain Eukaryota; kingdom Metazoa; phylum Arthropoda; class Insecta; order Coleoptera; family Carabidae; genus Dromius; species Dromius quadrimaculatus. The sequence continues at coordinate 31,544,240 of OZ022328.1, read as the reverse complement.
GCTTCACAGACAATAATCATGAAAATGTTCGAATCTCAGACATAGCCATCCTTCGTGTAGAAAAAGAAAGACTGCAGAAATTATTTTACAGATACCATTATTCTGATGTTGAATTTCGAGAAATTGACATTACGCAAGAGCGAAATACTCGAAGTTGTGCAATCACAGACGAGCCGTTGAGCTCAGCACAGTTATATGACAAACCTTTAGGCCTAGACAAAAAGAAGAAAGAAGGACTTCTGAAGTTGCTGGAGAAAAATTTAATTCCAAAATTTCATGAATCTTATTATAAAAACCTATAGATTCAAATTATTTTTGTATTTTGAAGAATAAACTTTCACTTTTTGCAATATAATAGTTATTTTGCTAATCAATTGACATACCATATCCAATTTTAATACTCCTGTTATATAATAATAGGTACAAAATTAAATGATCCAGATATGGTATAGTGACACAAGTGCATAATATAACGCTTGAAAATTACTCAGTAATAATATGACAATACATGTTGAATATGTGAGCATTTATCCCATAAAATGAGTTAAATATGAATATAATACATTCCGTATATGTTCAATGAATTATAGTTATATAAAATGTAAAAACTTAAAATCGCTCTCCTGAGAATTGTTAGATTGAGAGTTATGTCGTTATTGCAGAGGGCCATCGATATGACGATGTAAAATTGCAAAAAATGTATATCGTCAAATCGTTAAAAATTCAATTTGACGATGTTAAATATTAATAAATTCAAATACAATAGTGTATAATTGATTTTCTGAAGGTAACCTAACCATTGATTGCCGGTATAATATATTTTACAGTGGCTTCAATAATTTTTAGGTCAAATATGACATGGTTTGTACTATAAGGGAAGTATATGTTTCAAAAAAATTTTATTCAGTCAATTTGTTCTGAATACTATTTGACGACGTGGAATTCAAATTATTATAATTTTCAAACTGTTATATTTCATGCGACGATATAAAATTGTAATTGGAAAAAAATAATATATTTATATCTCATATTGTCAAATAAATTCAGTGTCTATTTGATATTTAATTGGCAACCTAATCATTGAACGCTAGTATACTATATTTTACCGTAGCTTCAATAATTTTTGGGTCAAATATGACAAGGTTTGTACTATAAAGTAAGTATATTGTAAATATTTTTGCATAATTATATAGCGTCAATAATATTTGTGAATAGAAATATTTGGGTACAAAATTAATAATATAAGTCCATAATATCAATTGAATTAGTAAAATTCTATCAAAATTTATGGAAGAAGTTTCATAGTGTCAATCAATAAAAAATTCTCATATATATTATTTGACGATATAAAAATATCAAAAGATTTTATTTTGTCATATATTCTATATTTGGTGTTATTCCATGGATGTCAATTCATTACAACGGTTAAAATATAATTTTGATATTTTATCGGCCACCCATCCATTAACTACCGGTATCATGTTACCGTGATGATAAGTATTTTTGTGTCAAATTTGACCTGATATGTATTATAGGATGAAAGCTGTGTAACTCAAATGTTCAAGTTATATATATATATATATATATATATATATATATATATATATATATATATATGTATATATATATGTATATATATATATATATATATATATATATATATATATATATATATATATATATATATATATATATATATATATATATATATATATATATATATAGTTGAAGAGTACTCGCGACTGTTGCGAATAGTTAAGGAAACAAAAATAACGCAGGTTAAACAGTCAAAAATTTTTTGTGAGTGGGCTCAAGTAAAAAACGCTCTTTTAGATTAGTCAAGCTTTCGGTCTTTAATTAAAACCATCCTCAGGACTCTAGAATTCATAATAAAACATTTGTTATCAATCACAATTTTTTGATAACAATTTTAAAAAACATTTTTTACTTACATCCAGTGAGATTCCAAAAATAAATAAATTTTCATCACAGATCAACATATTTGTACAAGAATTAGAAATACATGTTAAAAATCTTTGAACAACAATTGTTTTTCAAAAAGTAAAATTTAGTCACATGTTGGACCACCAAACGGAGACATGACAGCCAGCCATTTTTCAACCAACAAGTTACAACAAAGTCAACCAACGAAGTTAGGTCCGAAAAAATAAATTTAAAACTAAATTAGACAAAAATAGTCCCTAGATAAGTTACTAGTCAAGTGGCGGCAGAATTTGAACAAGTTTCAAAAAACCAAGTTAATTAAAAAATAAAAAAATTAATTAAAGTAGAAAGAACCAATTATTCAAAAAGAAAAAATTAAAAAAAATTATTTTAAGATAATCTAACACAACCCTGATATTTAAATTTAGTAAAATGTGCAACAATGTTATGTTACTTGAGAAAGGTTAATTTTTAAATGCTTGTTTTTAATTAAATGTAGTAGAAAAATGTAAATATTGCTCAAGCCATCAACATCAGTACGTTTATTCATAGTGTTATCAGTATTGAAAATATGAATCATTTCCAAGACATTCCTTTTGACCCAATTTACTTCTTTGTCTAAAATTACAGCCTCGTCATACGATGCATTGTGTTTGCTTTTTGTAAGGTGTTCTGCTAAAGCTGTAGAATTTGGTTTATGCTTAGCATCACTTTTATGTGCTATAATTCTGTCTTTTAACGGTCTCGAGGTCTGACCCACGTATTTTAGTTCACAATCTTTACACGGAATGCTGTAAATTACATTAGATTGTTTTAGAATAGGAACTGGGTCCTTTAATTTGGTGAACAAAGATTTGATCGTAGTACAACTTTTTGGCAAATTATAATAGAATCATTGGCAAGTACATTTTTTAATTTTGGCGTAAGTTCTGAAATGTATGGAAGTGAAACGTATTTTTTGTTCGGAACAGTGTCTTCGGCATTTGCGATCACCTCCTGTTGGACCACCTCCTGTCTCTGTGCGATGTTGAATAACAGACTATTCAACAATTTTATCGGGTACCCATTCTCTAGTAATATGTCACGAAGTTTAATAAGATTTACTTGGTGGAAAGAAGGATGTGATATTTTAATTATTCGATTTTTTAACGCTAAAATTACGTTGATTTTCATCGACTTTGGTTGGTCAGATTTGAAATGAATATATCTTCCTGACGCCATTGGTTTTCTGTACCAATCCGTTTTCGTAGTACCATCATCACTTCTTATGACCAGTGTGTCTAGGAATGGGATACTCTTGTTGTTCTCTCTTTCAATCGTGAATTGTAATTGTTCATTGAAATTGTTAAACGTCTCCAGGATCGATTCATGTTTGTCAAATGGAATTGCACATATGACATCATCCACGTATTTCTTTATAAAATTTACCAACTTGAAAATCAAGTTGGTAAATTTTATAAAGAAATACGTGGATGATGTCATATGTGCAATTCCATTTGACAAACATGAATCGATCCTGGAGACGTTTAACAATTTCAATGAACAATTACAATTCACGATTGAAAGAGAGAACAACAAGAGTATCCCATTCCTAGACACACTGGTCATAAGAAGTGATGATGGTACTACGAAAACGGATTGGTACAGAAAACCAATGGCGTCAGGAAGATATATTCATTTCAAATCTGACCAACCAAAGTCGATGAAAATCAACGTAATTTTAGCGTTAAAAAATCGAATAATTAAAATATCACATCCTTCTTTCCACCAAGTAAATCTTATTAAACTTCGTGACATATTACTAGAGAATGGGTACCCGATAAAATTGTTGAATAGTCTGTTATTCAACATCGCACAGAGACAGGAGGTGGTCCAACAGGAGGTGATCGCAAATGCCGAAGACACTGTTCCGAACAAAAAATACGTTTCACTTCCATACATTTCAGAACTTACGCCAAAATTAAAAAATGTACTTGCCAATGATTCTATTATAATTTGCCAAAAAGTTGTACTACGATCAAATCTTTGTTCACCAAATTAAAGGACCCAGTTCCTATTCTAAAACAATCTAATGTAATTTACAGCATTCCGTGTAAAGATTGTGAACTAAAATACGTGGGTCAGACCTCGAGACCGTTAAAAGACAGAATTATAGCACATAAAAGTGATGCTAAGCATAAACCAAATTCTACAGCTTTAGCAGAACACCTTACAAAAAGCAAACACAATGCATCGTATGACGAGGCTGTAATTTTAGACAAAGAAGTAAATTGGGTCAAAAGGAATGTCTTGGAAATGATTCATATTTTCAATACTGATAACACTATGAATAAACGTACTGATGTTGATGGCTTGAGCAATATTTACATTTTTCTACTACATTTAATTAAAAACAAGCATTCAAAAATTAACCTTTCTCAAGTAACATAACATTGTTGCACATTTTACTAAATTTAAATATCAGGGTTGTGTTAGATTATCTTAAAATAATTTTTTTTAATTTTTTCTTTTTGAATAATTGGTTCTTTCTACTTTAATTAATTTTTTAATTTTTTAATTAACTTGGTTTTTTGAAACTTGTTCAAATTCTGCCGCCACTTGACTAGTAACTTATCTAGGGACTATTTTTGTCTAATTTAGTTTTAAATTTATTTTTTCGGACCTAACTTCGTTGGTTGACTTTGTTGTAACTTGTTGGTTGAAAAATGGCTGGCTGTCATGTCTCCGTTTGGTGGTCCAACATGTGACTAAATTTTACTTTTTGAAAAACAATTGTTGTTCAAAGATTTTTAACATGTATTTCTAATTCTTGTACAAATATGTTGATCTGTGATGAAAATTTATTTATTTTTGGAATCTCACTGGATGTAAGTAAAAAATGTTTTTTAAAATTGTTATCAAAAAATTGTGATTGATAACAAATGTTTTATTATGAATTCTAGAGTCCTGAGGATGGTTTTAATTAAAGACCGAAAGCTTGACTAATCTAAAAGAGCGTTTTTTACTTGAGCCCACTCACAAAAAATTTTTGACTGTTTAACCTGCGTTATTTTTGTTTCCTTATATATATATATATATATATATATATATATATATATATATATATATATATATATATATATATATATATATATATATATATATATGTATATATATATATATATATATATATATATATATATATATATATTTATATATATATATATATATATATATATATATATATATATATATATATATATATATATATATATATATATATATATATATATATATATATATATATATATATATATATATATATATATATATATATATATATATATATATATAAATCACCCTATCAATCTGACGTCCTTACAAAAATGTTCATTTTGGCGTCTACTGAAAGGAACGCGTATAGTTGAGTTCTGATCGAAGTATATCACATTATTTCTCATGGGCTCTTCAGATTTCACACAAAGATCCCATTTCACGCAATATTCACAGAGTTCCCATTTCCTATACAATATGACCTCCTTTCATCATAACATCAATGTGGCGTCACTAATATACGTTACATATTGCGTTTATAGTGGTGTCCTATCCATATATATGCTTTCACTTCATGTTTGTGGTGGCGTCCACCTTGTTGCCAGGTTTAGTTTCTACAGTTGGATAAGCACCTCTCTTGCATATTACGTTCCATCGATGACACATGTGAAGCGGTATATTCAAAGGTTTGCGTGGAGTTACACTTTTCAAGTTTTAATATGGGTTGATACTCGAAACATCTCCATAAAGTAGTAATATGTCATTGATTGATAGAGATTTCATAGTAAATTGTAAGGTTTTGCGAAAAAGTATGGATTTTTGATTGATAATTGATATTTTCGAGTTCTGAAGTAAAATGTACTTGCCATGTCCGTGAACTGTTGGTAGATATGAATGTAATTATGAGAAGGATAATTTATCAGGGAGGACTTACAGATGTCATATAAATTGTTATAATAATTGCCCTATTGGAATGTGACAGAATTTTGGCCTAAACTTGCATTTTGCTCAAGATTCTTCTATTAACGTGTAATGGGGGTCAGTGTAAGTATAAATATTGATTCTGTGAGCTGGAAACCTTCCCTCTATAGACCACCATATTGGGAAAAAAAGTACAGACAGTATTTTTGCAATATCTTGAGAGCCGTGAGTCTCACAAAAAGATCTCATAGCTTTTTGGAAGAGTATTGAATTGTTCACAATCCTAGTTCAGATACTTTTCGCCTTGAAATTATTATGTCTACATCCTTCCTTAATCAGCACAAATGCCGGATCAAGACTCATTGAAGCTCATAGATCGTAATTCAATGAGATCCATGAGCTAGTGAATCAAATGCTTGTGAAATCCTCAAAGTTAAGGCCCCCTGAAGCCAAGGTATACTACTTGGTATATGTCTTATAGTTTTTTCCTTGGATTCAGCTCTAGCAGATAAAACATTTGTCTACAATTATTATCATATTACTGACTTTCCTCTCAATATTCCAAATATTCAAACTGGTGTTGCTACCCTAATTCAAGTATACGTTATCAGTTCAATCAATAATCGTCAATTTAAATCATTGAAATGCTAGGAAATTTTCCATACAGAAGCATTTAGTTGTGAATGAAATTCGGATAGCAACAGTAATGGAGTTTCAGGCAACTAGATGGAGCTTTATCTGCGTACTGAGTTATTATTTGTCGCTTTTACAAGATGCCTCATCCATTCTTATATCTGATATCTGTTAGTGGAATTTATAGTAATCTGTTCTGACTTTCCACGATATTATCGTTTGAGACAAGAGTAATACGCTGCGGCCTCAAATTTTTATATGTAGGCAATTTTATATACACAGTGTTGGTAGAATAATTATTCCATTTTCTATTTTTGTATACCAGTATGTACGGAAGGGTTATTATAATATGGGCAGATTATCTGTGCTATATCCATGAGGTAAAATGAACTATGGATCAACTAATCAAAAATAGCACTTTATTAATAAATACCAGTCTATCGAGTAGTCTTCATACATATCCTCATGAATACCTGGGAGAAAACTTACCTAACTATTATGAATCGGTCCTATTAGACAAAAGATACAAAATAGGAACTATATGGAAGATACAAAATAGGAATAAGTGTATCAAGGCCGAGAAGATGATCTTCTTTGGTCGAATTTGTGGTTTACGGCCGAAACGCCAGCTGAGATCAAAAGAGAATATCAGAATATTACGTTTTTTCAGGTGATCGTGATGATCACATTCAAAATCACTAAATTTTATCCATTAATTTCTGAAACATTGCAAATGTAAATCTTAGTTACCAATGAAATTGTTCCATTAAATTGACTCTTTTAGTTTTAATTCTGTATATTTATTTTCATTTTTGACGTTTCGACTCTATCCGAAAGTCTTCTTCAGAAAAAATGATACAAAAATAAACAAGGCGAGCATAAGCAGGTACCTAGATGATTAAAAATTAAATTTTTTTAGAAATGCTAAGTCACATAATCTACTTACCTTTTTTATTGATGTTTTCTCAAAAAACTTGATCTTTTTCATTACTTGCTCACCAAAGAGTATTTTTAATGATCTATACATGCTTTCTGAATTATAATGATACAAATATTTCTGATTTTTGTGTCATTTTTTCTGAAGAAGACTTTTGGTTAGAGAGTCGAAACGTCAGAAATAAAAATAAATATACAGAATTAAAACCTGAAAAGTCCATTTATTACAATATAATTCTGAAAGCATGTATAGGTGATTTTAAAATTGTTTTATTTCATTGTCCTAAAGTTCGTATCTATTTCCCTGATTGAAAGAACTTTAGAGATTGATGGAAGGATATAATATGTATTTCGGCGAAAATAGTTTCTTTAGACTTCATCAAGCTGCCGATAGAGGTAGGTGTGTAGTGTTAATCTAGTAGTTTTGACAGATCAGTCCCAAAAAAGTAATGTTTGACAGATCAGTCCCAAAAATTGAATTTAGATAGATGTATACAAGTAAGTAAAACTTTATGGCCGCAAAAAGGGCCATAGAAATACCTTATCTATTGTAATCGCCTAAAAAATTAATTTTTAGCACATAGCACATAAACATCTGGAACAGAACTGTAACTGATGATGAATACAATAATTATGTGGGCTCAAAATTAATCTAGGAGCAAAAATTGTCCAGATACGATCTCCTTCGATCATTCATTTTCTCCAAAGTTGCTGGGAATATGGCGTACATCAGTATTCACTCTTCATATTCTGTATATCAATCTGAAGGCAAAAAGCTTAATCGTTGAGAATGAAACTTGTTGAATTGTGTACAACTACATCTTCTGATTAGTTGTTCCACAATGCAAATTGGTGAACGTATAATTTTGAAAGTCAGTTTTTCCATATCGTATATCCCTAAGAATTTTCTCTGCTGTTTGTGTTACAATATGGTGCAAAGTCAAATAGTACTTACAATATGAAATAATAAACATTCAATTAGTATGATTTTGTTGATCTATCGGGGTAATCAAAGTGAGTCTCTTTCAACTTACTTGTACAAAGTACAAATAAGTAGTATTACTGAACTGCCAGAATCACATCTCAAGATTCTGATGGAAATATTTGTTTTAAGCATCCCTAAGTCCATTTTGTCTATTTTTGGCTTGACGTCGGTACGTACGTATGAATGTTTGTATGTATATAGATTTTGTATTTAAGACTGGTTCTGAGTCTGATTTTGCAGCCCAATTTTGGTTGCAATCGTTTGTACCGGAAATGCACTGTACTTGAAACTTTTTCGAATTTTTCACATGAATTTAAAATGTTGAAATTCACTTTTCTGGATTCCTGTGGCATCTTGATTAATATTTTCTATTTTAATACAAATTGGATGTGCTGAACTTGCACAGTCCATTTGAGATTTTTGCATTAATTCAAAACAATCAAATTTCGTATCAAACACTTCTATAAAACTTGAGTGCCCACCTTGCATTATGATTGCAGTCGGATCAACCAGAAGTGCAGTTCACTGAGCACGTTTTCGATTTTCACAACCAAAAAGTTCATATTCCTATCCAGGATTCCATAATATGTATAAATCCATCGACAAAAATATCTCATTTCGTGTTTTCAGAGCGCTATCTGCAGTTATATGAAGTTTGAAATAAGTTAAAATTACCACATTCTAAGCAGTTTCAAAGTATCGCAAATCACATAAATCTATCCAATACAACATAATACGCATGAATTCGTCCTCAAATGCATTCAATTTTGCGTTTCCAGCGAGTTATCAGCGTTTTTTTCTAAGTCTCGTGGAGAAATTTTTGATGCTGTAAATCTGCTCAGAATCAAGATTTTGCTCCAAAAGTGCGTTATATGGCAGAATCTAGCCCCCATTACATCATATTTTGTGTTTTTAGAGTGCTATTTTCAGTTTTACAAACTCTGGAATAAGTTGGAATCACGCTTTTCCGCGAAGATCTTCACAATCGAAAAGTTCATATTCCTATCCAGGACATCATAATATGTATGAATCCATCGACGAAAACATCATATTTTGTGTTTGCAGAGCGCTATCTGCAGTTATATGAAGTTTGGAATAAGTCAAAATTACCACATTCTGAGCAGTTTCAAAGTATCGCGAATCACATGAATCTATCCAATACAACATAATAAGCATGAATCAGTTCTCAGATGCACAAAATTTTGCGTTTCCAGCGGGTTATCAGCGTTCCTCCTGAGTCTCGTTGAGAAATTTTTGATGATGCAAATCTGCTCAGAATCAAGTTTTTGCTTCAAAAATGCGTTATATGGCAGAATCTAGCACCAAATACATCATATTTCGTGTTTTTAGAGTGCTATTCTCAGTTTTACAAACTTTGGAATGAGTTGAAATCACGCTTTTCCGCGCTGATTTTCACAATCAAGAAGTTCATATTCCTATCCAGGACTTCATAATATGTATGATTCCATCGACAAAAACATCATATTTTGTGTTTCCAGAGCGCTATCTGCAGTTATATGAAGTTTGAATCAAGTCAGAATTACCACATTCTGAGCAGTTTCAAAGTATCGCAAATCACATAAATCTATCCAATACAACATAATACGCATGAATCCGTCCTCAAATGCACAAAATTTTGCGTTCCCAGCAAGTTATCAGCGTTTATTCTGAGTCTCGTTGAGAAATTTTTGATGCTGTAAATCTCTTCAGAATCAAGATTTTGCTCCAAAAATGCGTTATATGGCAGAATCTAGCACCAAATACATCATATTTCGTGTTTTTAGAGTGCTATTTTCAGTTTTACAAACTTTGGAATAAGTTGAAATCACGCTTTTCCGCGCAGATTTTCACAATCAAAAAGTTCATATTCCTATCCAGGACTTTATAATATGTATGATTCCATCGACAAAAACATCATATTTCGTGTTTCCAGAGCGCTATCTGCAGTTATATGAAGTTTGAAATAAGTCAAAATCACCACATTCTGAGCAGTTTCAAAGTATCGCAAATCACATAAATCTATCCAATACAACATTATTCACATGAATCCGTCCTTAGATGCACGAAATTTTGCGTTTCCAGCGAGTTATCAGCGTTTTTTCCGAGTCTCGTTGAGGAATTTTTGATGCTGTAAATCTGCTCAGAATCAAGATTTTGCTCCAAAAATGCGTTATATGGCAGAATCTAACACTAGATGCATCATATATCGTGTTTTCAGAGTGCTTTTTCCAGTTTTACAAACTTTGGAATAAGATGAAATCACGCTTTTCCGCGCAGATTTTTCAACCAAAAAGTTCATATTCCTATCCAGGACTTCAAAATATGTATGAATCCATCGACAAAAACATCATATTCTGTGTTTTCAGAGCGCTATCTGCAGTTATATGAAGTTTGAAATGAGTCAAAATTACCACATTCTGAGCCGTTTCAAAGTATCGCAAATCACATAAATCTATCCAATACAACATTATACGCATGAATCCGTCCTCAAATTCCCAGAATTTTGCGTTTCCAGGGAGTCATCAGCGTTTTTTCTGAGTCTCGTTGAAAAATATCTGATGCTGTTAATCTGCTCAGAATCAAGATTTTGCTTGAAAAATGCGTTATTTGGAAGAATCTAGCACCAAATACATCATATTTCGTGTTTTTAGAGTGCTATTTTCAGTTTTACAAACTTTGGAATAAGTTGAAATCACGCTTTTCCGTGCAGATTTCCACAACCAAAAAGTTCATATTCCTATCCAGGACTTCATAATATGTATGAATCCATCGACAAAAACATCATATTCCGTGTTTTCAGAGCGCTATCTGCAGTTATATGAAGTTTGAAATGAGTCAAAATTACCACATTCTGAGCAGTTTGAAAGTATCGCAAATCACATGAATCTATCCAATACAACATAAAACGCATGAATCCGTCCTCAGATGCACAAATTTTTGCGTTTCCAGCGAGTTATCAGCGTTTTTTTCTGAGTCTCGTTGAGAAATTTTTGATGCTGTAAATCTGCTCAGAATCAAGATTTTGCTCCAAAAATGCGTCATATGGCAGAATCTAGCACCAAATACATCATATTTCGTGTTTTTAGAGTGCTATTTTCAGTTTTACAAACTTTGGGATAAGTTGAAATCACGCTTTTCCGCGCAGATTTCTCAACCAAAAAGTTCATATTCCTATCCAGGACTTCAAACTATGTATGAATCCATCGACAAAATCATCATATTTTGTGTTTTCAGAGCGCTATCTGCAGTTATATGAAGTTTGAAATGAGTCAAAATTACCACATTCTGAGCAGTTTCAAAGTATCGCAAATTACATAAATCTATCCAATACAACATAATACGCATGAATCCGTCCTCAACTGCACAGAATTTTGCGTTTCCAGCGAGTCATCAGCGTTTTTTCTGAGTCTCGTTGAGAAATCTCTGATGCTGTTAATCAGCTTAGAATCAAGATTTTGCTTCAAAAATGCGTTATTTGGAAGAATCTAGCACCAAATACATCATATTTTGTGTTTTTATAGTGCTATTTTCAGTTTTACAAACTTTGGAGTAAGTTGGAATCACGCTTTTCCGCGCAGATTTCCACAACCAAAAAGTTCATATTCCTATCCAGGACTTCATAATATGTATGAATCCATCGACAAAAACATCATATTTTGTGTTTTCAGAGCGCTATCTGCAGTTATATAAAGTTTGAAATGAGTCAAAATTACCACATTCTGAGCAGTTTCAAAGTATCGCAAATCACATAAATCTATCCAATACAACATTATACGCATGAATCCGTCCTCAAATTCCCAGAATTTTGCGTTTCCAGGGAGTCATCAGCGTTTTTTCTGAGTCTCGTTGAGAAATTTCTGATGCTGTTAATCTGCTCAGAATCAAGATTCTGCTTCAAAAATGCGTTATTTGGAAGAATCTAGCATCAAATACATCATATTTCGTGTTTTTAGAGTGCTATTTTCAGTTTTACAAACATTGGAATAAGTTGAAATCACGCTTTTCCGTGCAGATTTCCACAACCAAAAAGTTCATATTCCTATCCAGGACTTCATAATATGTATGAATCCATCGACAAAAACATCATATTCCGTGTTTTCAGAGCGCTATCTGCAGTTATATGAAGTTTGAAATAAGTCAAAATTACCACATTCTGAGCAGTTTGAAAGTATCGCAAATCACATGAATCTATCCAATACAACATAAAACGCATGAATCCGTCCTCAGATGCACAAAATTTTGCGTTTCCAGCGAGTTATCAGCGTTTTTTCTGAGTCTCGTGAAGAAATTTTTGATGCTGTAAATCTGCTCAGAATCAAGATTTTGCTCCAAAAGTGCGTTATATGGCGGAATCTAGCACCAAATACATCATATTTTGTGTTTTTAGAGTGCTATTTTCAGTTTTACAAACTCTGGAATAAGCTAAAATCACGCTTTTCCGCGCAGATTTTCACAATCATAAAGTTCATATTCCTATCCAGGACATCATAACATGTATGAATCCAGCGACAAAAACATCATATTCCGTGTTTTCAGAGCGCTATCTGCAGTTATATGAAGTTTGAAATAAGTCAAAATTACCACATTCTGAGCAGTTTCAAAGTATCGCGAATCACATGAATCTATCCAATACAACATGATATGCATGAATCAGTCCTCATATGCACAGAATTTTGCGTTACCAGCGGGTTATCAGCGTTCCTCCTGAGTCTCGTTGAGAAATTTTTGATGGTGTAAATCTGCTCAGAATCAAGTTTTTGCTTCAAAAATGCGTTATATGGCAGAATCTAGCATCAAATACATCATATTTCGTGTTTTTAGAGTGCTATTTCCAGTTTTACAAACTTTGGAATGAGTTGAAATCACGCTTTTCCGCGCAGATTCTCACAATCAAAAAGCTCATATTCCTATCCAGGACTTCATAATATGTATGATTCCATCGACAAAAACATCATATTTCGCTTTCCCAGAGCGCTATCTGCAATTATATGAAGTTTGAAATGAGTCAGAATAACCACATTCTGAGCAGCTTCAAAGTATCGCAAATCACATAAATCTATCCAATACAACATAATACGCATGAATCCGTCCTCAAATGCACAAAATTTTGCGTTCCCAGCAAGTTATCAGCGTTTATTCTGAGTCTCGTTGATCAATTTTTGATGCTGTAAATCTGCTCAGAATCAAGATTTTGCTCCAAAAATGCGTTATATGGCAGAACCTAGCACCAAATACATCATATTTCGTGTTTTTAGGGTGCTGTTTTCAGTTTTACAAACTTTGGAATAAGTTGAAATCTCGCTTCTCCGCGCAGATTTTCACAATCAAAAAGTTCATATTCCTATCCAGGACTTCATAATATGTATGATTCCATCGCCAAAAACATCATATTTTGTCTTTCCAGAGCGCTATCTGCAGTTATATGAAGTTTCAAATAAGTCAAAATCACCACATTCTGAGCAGTTCCAAAGTATCGCAAATCACATAAATCTATCCAATACAACATTATACACATGAATCCGTCCTCAAATGCACGAAATTTTGCGTTTCCAGCGAGTTATCAGCGTTTTTCCTGAGTCTCGTTGAGGAATTTTTGATGCTGTAAATCTGCTCAGAATCAAGATTTTGCTCCAAAAATGCGTTATATGGCAGAATCTAACACCAAATGCATCATATTTCGTGTTTTTAGAGTACTTTTTTCAGTTTTACAAACTTTGGAATAAGTTGAAATCACGCTTTTCCGCGCTGATTTTCACAATCAAATAGTTCATATTCCTAGCCAGGACTTTATAATATGTATGAATCCATCGACAAAAACATCATATTTTGTGTTTTCAGAGCGCTACCTGCAGTTATATGAAGATTGGAATAAGTCAAAATTACCACATTCTGAGTAGTTTCAAAGTATCCCAAATCACATGAATCTATCCAGTACAACACAATACGCATGAATCCGTCCTCAAATGCACAAATTTTTGCGTTTCCAGCGAGTTATCAGCGTTTTTTTCTGAGTCTCGTTGAGAAATTTTTGATGCTGTAAATCTGCTCAGAATCAAGATTTTGCTCCAAAAATGCGTCATATGGCAGAATCTAGCACCAAATACATCATATTTCGTGTTTTTAGAGTGCTATTTTCAGTTTTACAAACTTTGGGATAAGTTGAAATCACGCTTTTCCGCGCAGATTTCTCAACCAAAAAGTTCATATTCCTATCCAGGACTTCAAACTATGTATGAATCCATCGACAAAATCATCATATTTTGTGTTTTCAGAGCGCTATCTGCAGTTATATGAAGTTTGAAATGAGTCAAAATTACCACATTCTGAGCAGTTTCAAAGTATCGCAAATTACATAAATCTATCCAATACAACATAATACGCATGAATCCGTCCTCAAATGCACAGAATTTTGCGTTTCCAGCGAGTCATCAGCGTTTTTTCTGAGTCTCGTTGAGAAATCTCTGATGCTGTTAATCAGCTTAGAATCAAGATTTTGCTTCAAAAATGCGTTATTTGGAAGAATCTAGCACCAAATACATCATATTTTGTGTTTTTATAGTGCTATTTTCAGTTTTACAAACTTTGGAGTAAGTTGGAATCACGCTTTTCCGCGCAGATTTCCACAACCAAAAAGTTCATATTCCTATCCAGGACTTCATAATATGTATGAATCCATCGACAAAAACATCATATTTTGTGTTTTCAGAGCGCTATCTGCAGTTATATAAAGTTTGAAATGAGTCAAAATAACCACATTCTGAGCAGATTCAAAGTATCGCAAATCACATAAATCTATCTAATACAACATAATACGCATGAATCCGTCCTCAAATGCACAAAATTTTGCGTTACCAGCGAGTTATCAGCGTTTTTTCTGAGTCTCGTTGAGAAATTTTCGATGCTGTAAATCTGCTTAGAATCAAGATTTTGCTTCAAAAATGCGTCATATGGCAGAATCTAGCACCAAATACATCATATTCCGTGTTTTTAGGGTTTTTTTCTTGGTTTCACAAACTTTGGAATAAGTTGGGATCACGCTTTTCCGCGCAGATATTCACAATCAAAAATTTCATATTCTCATCTAGGACTTCATAATATGTATGAATCCATCGACAAAAACATCATATTCCGTGTTTTCAGAGCGCTATCTGCAGTTATATGAAGTTTGAAATAAGTCAAAATTACCACATTCTGAGCAGTTTGAAAGTATCGCAAATCACATGAATCTATCCAATAAGACATAAAACGCATGAATCCGTCCTCAACTGCACAAATTTTGCGTTTCGAGCGAGTTATCAGCGTTTTTTCTGAGTCTCGTTGAGAAATTTTTGATGCTGTAAATCTGCTCAGAATCAAGATTTCGCTTCAAAAATGCGTAATATGGCAGAATCTAGCACCAAATACATCATATTTCGTGTTTTTCGAGTGCTATTCTCAGTTTCACAAACTTTGGAATAAGTTGAAATCACGCTTTTCCGCGCAGATTTTCACAGCCAAAAAGTTCATATTCCTATCCAGGACTTCATAATATGTATGAATCCATCGACAAAAACATCATATTTCGTGTTTTCAGAGCGCTATCTGCAGTTATATGAAGTTTGAAATAAGTCAAAATTACCACATTCTGAGCAGTTTCAAAGTATCACAAATCACATAAATCTATCTAATACAACATAATACACATGAATCCGTCCTCAAATGCACAAAATTTTGCGTTTCCAGCGAGTTATCGGCGTTTTTTCTGAGTCTCGTTGAGAAATTTTTGATGCTGTTAATCTGCTCAGAATCAAAATTTTGCTTCAAAAATGCGTTATATGGCAGAATCTAGCACCAAATACATCATATTTCGTGTTTTTAGAGTGCTATTTTCAGTTTTACAAACTTTGGAATAAGTTGAAGTCACGCTTCCCCGTGCAGATTTTCACAATCAAAAAGTTCATATTCCTATCCAGGACATCATAATATGTATGAATCCATCGACAAAAACATCATATTTCGTGTTTTCAGAGCGCTATCTGCAGTTATATGAAGTTTGAAATAAGTCAAAATTACCACATTCTGAGCAGTTTCAAAGTATCGCAAATCACATAAATCTATCCAATACAACATAATACGCATGAGTCGGTCCTCAAATGCACAAAATTTTTCGTTTCCAGCGAGTTATCAGCGTTTTTGCTGAGTCTCTTTGAGAAATTTTTGATGCTGTAAGTCTGCTCAGAATCAAGATTTTGCTTCAAAAATGCGTTATATGGCAGAATCTAGCACCAAATACATCATATTTCGTGTTTTAAGAGTGCTTTTCTCAGTTTTACAAACTTTGAGATGAGTTGAAATCACGCTTCTCCGCGGAGATTTTTACAATCAAAAAATTCATATTCCTATCCAGGACTTCATAATATGTATAAATCTATCGACAAAAACATCATATTCCGTGTTTTCAGAGCGCTATCTGCAGTTATATGAAGTTTGAAATAAGTCAAAATTACCACATTATGAGTAGTTTCAAAGTATCGCAAATCACATAAATCTATCCAATACAACATAATACGCATGAATCCGTCCTCAAATGTACAGAATTTTGCGTTTCCAGCGAGTTATTAGCGTTGTTACTGAGTCTCGTTGAGGAATTTTTGTTGCTGTAAATCTGCTCAGAATCAAGATTTTGCTTCAAAAATGCGTTGTATGGCAGAATCTAGCACCAAATACATCATATATTGTGTTTTTAGAGTGCTATTTTCAGATTTACAAACTTTGGAATAAATTGAAATCACGCTTTTCCGCGCAGATTTTCACAATCAAAAAGTTCATATTCCTATCCAGGACTTCATAATATGTATGAATCCATCGACAAAAACATCATATTTCGTGTTTTCAGAGCGCTATCTGCAGTTCAAATGAAGTTTGAAATAAGTCAAAATTACCACATTCTGAGCAGTTTCAAAGTATCGCAAATCACATCAATCTATCCAGTACAACATAATACGCATGAATCTGTCCTTGAATGCACAGAATTTTGCGTTCCCAGCGAGCTATCAGCGTTTTCTCTGAGTCTCTTTGAGAAATTTTTGATCCTGTAAATCCACTCAGAATCAAGATTCAGCTTCAAGAATGCGTTATATGGCAGAATCTAGCATCAAATACATCATATTTTGTGTTTTTAGAGTGCTATTTTCAGTTTTACAAACTTTGAAATAAGTTGAAATCACGCTTTTCCGCGCATATTTTCACAATCAAAAAGTTCATATTCCTATCCGGGACATCATAATATGTATGAATCCATCGGCAAAAACATCATATCCCGTGTTTCCAGAGCGCTATCTGCAGTTATATAAAGTTTGAAATAAGTCAAAATCACCACATTCTGAGCAGTTTTAAAGTATTGCAAATCACATAAATCTCTCCAATACAACATAATACGCATGAATCCGTCCTCAAATGCAAAAATTTTTGCGTTTCCAGCGAGTTATCAGTGTTAGATTTTTCCACATTCCAATTAGCTAAAAAGTAGGCAGTGAAAAATAGTAGAAAAAATTTTGATATATTGATTGATGGATGTAACTTTTTTGACAAGTAAAAACACTATATTGTAATTGAGAAAAACATTAATAAAGGACCTGAATTTTACTTGATTTGTATATTATGTTCTAAAGTAAGGAGATACGGCGTTGCACAACAATAAATTGAACGTTTTGGAGGAAAAAAGTCATTGCCGGGTAGGTATTGAGTTTATTTTCTCAACATTTGGTGACCCCGACGTGATTGTTGTTGCGAGGTTTTGGTCCATTCGAGATATCAACCAGGAAGTTTTTTAACACATTTATCAAGAGTGGCAGCTCATACTCTGGAAGAAATATATACAGGACTATAAGTTTGTCAAAAGTCGACGCAATGGCTAATTACAAAGTATTAGAGAGGACAAGGAAGAGAAGAAGGAAATTATTAGATAATTTTATGATTGACTTTGACAAGTATGTTACGAATCCCAGAGAATACAATATAGAATTAGTGGCTACGTATAAGAGTATGAAAGATCAATATGTCAAGATTCGCGATCTAGATGAACAGATAATAGACCTCTTTGCAAATTCTGAAATAGATGAGCAGGTAATGGATTCTGAGCAATCAGAAGTTAAACAATATATGTTTCAAATGAATAAACGTGAAGCTCAATATGAGGAATTCAAGAGACTTGCAACTGTTGGTACAGATATGGCTGGAGCTAGTATTTCAGATCAGAGTTCACTGTTTAAGTATCATAAAATTGAATTACGTAAGTTTGGTGGAGATATCCGAAGTTGGATCTCCTGGTGGGCACAGTTTGAAAAAGTAGATGCAGACAGAAATTTATCAAAAACTGATAAGTTTAATTTTCTGGTACAGTGCATGATACCGGGATCAAAAGCTCAGCGAATTATAGAAGCGTACCCGGTAAATGAAGAAAACTACACTAGGGCTATAGCTGCGTTGAAGGATAGATATGGCAGACCAGAATTGTTGACAGAAATTTATATACAAGATTACATTCGGTTGGTAATATCTCGGGCGAATAACAAGGATAAAGTATCATTAGCTGAACTTTATGATGATGTCACCAGTCGCGATAATGCATTGATTTCACTGAAGGTATCTAGCGATGAATATGTTGATATACTCAAAACAGCATTAGTAGAAGCATGTTTGCCGAAAGAAACGCTCGTTGTGTGGCAAAGAACTGAGAAAGAATCAAAAGATTCTTATAAGAAATTGTTGGAGTTTTTAAAAATGGAAGTTCAGAATGAACAGAAGCGTGCTCTACAGAAGGATGTTCTGACAAATAATGCAGTTACTGCTGATGTCAAAGCAAGAATGAAGAAAGAGAAAGTTAATAGATCCGAAGAGATGATTCCAACGGCAGCAGGGTTAATTGCTTGTCAAAGTGGCAAATATGAATGTCATTTTTGCAAAAAGGAGCACAATTC
This sequence comes from Dromius quadrimaculatus, assembly GCA_963989225.1. Taxonomy (NCBI): domain Eukaryota; kingdom Metazoa; phylum Arthropoda; class Insecta; order Coleoptera; family Carabidae; genus Dromius; species Dromius quadrimaculatus. Next base: position 31,524,830 of record OZ022328.1, on the reverse strand, counting down.
TTGGAATTGTCAGAAAGCCCGTTCTATGTCTCTCGAAGAAAAGCGAAGATTACTGATGAAATTAATATTTCTGGACGGCAGGCGCAAACTCTTAAAAATGAAGGGAAGAATGAAGATGAACAGAAAACAGATGTTCTAATGCAGAGCTCAATTTCTACTACAACAGTACCTCTACAAACACTAACGGCAGTTATCATTGGTAAAATAAGAAAGCGTGTTCGAATATTGATGGACGGAGGAGCACAAAGATCGTACATACTAAAACGTACTGTGAATGAAATAGGCTATCAGCCAGTAGGAAAAGAAATTTTGACTAATTCTGTGTTTGGTGGAAGACTAATTCCGCAGTGTGAACGCAAAAGGTACACAATAGTGTTGGAGAGCTTGTTGAATGATTACCGCTGTCAGTTCGAATGTCTGGATGAAGCTATAATTTGCGGTAGAATTCCTTTAGTTTATCTAAGCGCGGGTGAAGTTGAATTAAAGGAAAAAGGAATTATGTTAACTGATGGAAATGAAGGAGAATCGGATATTGAGATTCTTATTGGGAATGATATATATGGAAGATTACTAACCGGGCGGGTTGTGAAAATGACTTGTGGATTGACTGCTATTGAAACCCGTCTAGGATGGGTTCTTTCTGGAAAATTGGATTCATCCAATAAACAGAATAGTAATATGGCTATGAACTGTACACTATCGGTGATGGATAATGCAACAATTGCCGAACTTTGGTCTTTGGATACGATCGGAATAAGAGAAAACATACAAGAATCAAGAAAAGATCTAGAAGATGAAGTTAAAAAACATTTTTTGCAAACTGTTACAAGAGATGAAAATGGTCATTATGAAGTTCATTTGCAATGGATTTTACCACGAAGTAATTTAGAAGATAATAGAACAGTTGCACAAAAGAGAATATGGAAATAAATAGACTTTTTTGATTCTAATTCTGTATATTTTATTTTATTTTTGACGTTTCGACTCTCTAACCGAGCGTCTTCATCAGAAAAAATGATACAAAAATTTTTGTATCATTTTTTCTGATGAAGACGCTCGGTTAGAGAGTCGAAACGTCAAAAATAAAATAAAATATACAGAATTAAAATCAAAAAAGTCTATTTATTATGATATAATTCTGAAAGAATGTATAGATCATTTAGAATATGGAAAGGTTTTTGAAGAGTGGCTGCGTTAAAATATTATCGAAATAGTACCCGAGGATGAAATTCTAGCACCATGCCATTACTTACCTCATAGAGCAGTTGTGAAGGAAAATAGTGCCACCACAAAAATAAGACCTGTTTTTGATGCTTCTTGTAAGGGAAAACGGAATTTATCATTGAATGATTGTTTGGAGAAAGGTCCAAATTTACTGGAAATAATTCCAACAATACTTATGAAGTTCAGAGAACGACAAATTGCAGTTATTGCGGATATAAGGAAAGCATTTCTGCAAATTGGATTGTTTAAACCTGATCGAGACTATTTACGGTTTGTATGGTGGGAGAAAGATGAGGAACGATATGTTGTATATCGGCACAGGCGTGTCGTATTTGGGGTAAATTGTTCACCTTTTCTATTGGAGGAAACTATTGATTATCATCTCTCACAAAATTTGTCGAAAGAAAATGCGACTATGTGTCAAAAGATAAAAAAATCTATGTGTAACTAGCGTTGATAACGTACAGAAATTGAATTTGTTTGTCAGGACGGCGGTCAAGATATTTGAAGATGCGAAAATGGATTTAGTGATGTGGGAATGTTCAAAAGGAGGCAGTCTTGGTGATATTCCTGAGCTTGAAACAGATAAGGCAAAAGAAGAAACGACATCAGTTTTGGGTTTGGAATGGAACAAGAAGAATGATACGTTACATCTGAATCTAAATCTACAGAACATGAATTCTCTTATTACAAAGAGAATAATATTATCAGAAATACAGCGACTATTTGATCCTTTAGGATTTATTTCTCCTGTTTCATTGAAACCAAAATTATGGATGCAACAAACATGGTTACTGAAGCTTGGATGGGACCAGGCTGTGCCAGATGAGGTTGAAAGAAATTTTAGAAAATGGAGGTCAAGTCTTGAAGCATTACATGGACTTGCTATTTCGAGAAGATTCACTGAAATCAGATGTGAAGATGGAGTATGGGAGCTACATATATTTTGTGATGCCAGTAGCTCTGCATTTGCAACTGTTGTCTTTTTACGCTGCGAATTAAATGGATACGTTACAGTACAAATGCTTATGTCAAAAGCTAGAGTTTCGCCAGTTAAAAAAGCAACCATACCACGCTTAGAAATTTTAGCGTGCTTAATCGGTGCGAGACTGAAAAATATGATCCTGAATTCTATGGAAAGGAGTTTAAAAACTTACATGTGGTCAGATTCATCTACAGCAATTTCATGGATTCGACGACAAGACAATTGGGGAGTGTTTGTTATGAACCGGGTATCTGAAATAAGAAAGCTAACGGAAATAGGAGAGTGGCATCATATTCCAGGATGCTATAATCCAGCTGATTTGCCTTTAAGGGGTTGTGATTCACATGAACTATGCAGAAGAAAATGGTGGGAGGGCCCAGAATGGCTCAAGAAATGTAAAACAGAATGGCCGGTAACAGAACTCACTCCAGATGAAAATTTGATTGCAGCCGAGAAAAAGAAGACAGTTTTGTCAGCTGCAACTATAGAACGAGAAACTTGGTATGATTGGAAGCTATCAAGCTATAGTAAAATTATTCGAGTAGTTGCTTACATGCTGCGTTGGATTTCTAAAGATAGAAAAGATGAGTCATTAACCGCAACTGAGATAGAACAAGCTGAAAGGAGACTATTTAGAATCATTCAACAGGAATTCAAAATCGAAGAAAATTTGAAGACTTCAAAACTTATGAAGAATGAAGATGATTTGTGGTGTGTAGTTACAAAGATAACAGAACGTGAAGACTTAGAAGCTTTCCAGTATCCCGTTTGTCTGCCACTTGAAAGTAAATTGATAAATTTACTGGTAAGAGAAATACATATGAAGAACTGCCACGCTGGAGTTCAAATTTGCATGCGGCAAATAAAAGAAAAGTTTTGGATACCGCGTGCTCGACAAATAATCAAGAAAATTATTGGTACTTGTGTTAAATGCAAGCGGTTTTCTGTTAAATCAGTAATACAAGAAGAAGTTGCATTACCATCAGAAAGAGTGACTACTACACGAGTATTTCAAGTAATTGGAGTCGATTTAACTGGGCCATTATTTCTTAAAGGAGGAAAGAAAGTTTGGATAGTTCTTTCTACTTGCGCTATTTACCGGGCAATACATTTGGAGCTCGTCACAGGGCTTAGTACTGAAGCATTTTTACAAAGTTTTAGACGATTTGTTTCTAGAAGAGGACGACCTACAATAGTATTCAGTGACCAGGGCACAAATTTTGTTGGAGCAGCTAAAATTATGCATGGGATTAATTGGAAAGAAGTGATAGAGAAATATGCGCTCGAAAAGATTGATTGGAGGTTAAATCCCCCCGCAGCCCCTTGGTGGGGAGGTTTCTGGGAGAGGCTCATTCGACTTGTAAAGGGTATAATAGTGCGAATCCTTGGGAAAAGTATACTAGACATGGAAGAACTGAGTACAATCATTTGTGAAGTCGAATCAGTTGTAAATACACGTCCTCTTACCTATATGAGTGAAGATCCAAATGATCTAATACCATTGACACCAGAAATTTTTTTGAAAGGAGTTTCTGGACAACTTGAAGATATAAGTCATATATCAGCAGAGAGTTTACGCGGAAGATATTTATATCGAAAGAAGCTCATGGAAGATTTACAGTCGCGTTTTCGGAACGAATACTTGAGCACACTGGTACAACGCGCACGTGAAAAAGGACATAAAGATGTAAAGATTGGAGATGTTGTGTTAATTGGTACCGAAAATAGAAAACGATTGTTATGGCCGATGGGAAAGATCATACAAGTTTATCCTGGTAGGGACGGAGTTGTTCGGGTAGTCAAATTGAAGACGGCAGACAGTACTCTGGTGAGACCTGTGCAGAAGTTATATCCGTAAGAACTGGAGATTCCGCAAGAAGATGTGATATTTATTGATTCCAGAGAAGATGGTCAACCAGAAAATATGAAGAAACCTGAAACCAGAAGTGGGAGATTAATAAGTCTACCGCAGGAATTATTTTAGTTTCTTCCTATTTTTTTTTTGTTTCAATTAGTTGAGCTAATTGAAGGTGGGAGGAAATGTTAGATTTTTCCACATTCCAATTAGCTAAAAAGTAGGCAGTGAAAAATAGTAGAAAAAATTTTGATATATTGATTGATGGATGTAATTTTTTTGACAAGTAAAAACACTATATTGTAATTGAGAGAAACATTAATAAAGGACCTGAATTTTACTTGATTTGTATATTATGTTCTAAAGTAAGGAGATACGGCGTTGCACAACAATAAATTGAACGTTTTGGAGGAAAAAAGTCATTGCCGGGTAGGTATTGAGTTTATTTTCTCAACAATCAGCGTTTTTTCTGAGTCTCGTTGAGAAATTTTTGATGCTGTAAATCTGCTCAAAATCAAGATTCTGCTTCAAAAATGCATTATATGGCAGAATCTAGCAACAAATACATCATATTTCGTGTTTTTCGAGTGCTATTTTCACTTTTACAAACTTTGGAATAAGTTCAAATCACGCTTTTCCGCGCAGATTTTCACAACCAAAAAGCTCATATTCCTATCCAGGACTTCATAATATGTATAAATTCATCGACAGAAACATCATATTCCGTGTTTTCAGAGCGCTATCTGCAGTTATATGAAGTTTGGAATGAGTCAAAATTATCACACTCTGAGCAGTTTCAAAGTATCGCAAATCACATGAATCTATCCAATACAACATAATACGCATGAATCCGTTCTCGAATGCACAAAATTTTGCGTTTTCAGCGAGTCATCAGCGTTTTTTCTTAGTCTCGTTGAGATATTTTTGATGCTGTATATCTGCTCAGAATCAAGATTTTGCTTCAAAAATGCGTTATATGGCAGAATCTAGCACCAAATACAACATATTTCGTGTTTTTAGAGTGCTATTTTCAGTTTTACAAACTTTGGAATAAGTTGAAATCACGCTTTTCCGCGCAGATTTTCACAATCAAAAAGTTCATATTCCTATCCAGGACATCCTAATATGTATGAATCCATCGACAAAAACATCATATTTCGTGTTTTTCAGAGCGCTATCTGCAGTTATATGAAGTTTGAAATAAGTCAAAATTACCACATTCTGAGCAGTTTCAAAGTATCGCAAATCACATAAATCTATCCAATACAACATAATACGCATGAATCCGTTCTCAAATGCACAAAATTTTGCGTTCCCAGCGAGTTATCAGCGTTTCCTCTGAGTCTCTTTGAGAAATTTTTGATGCTATAAATCTGCTCAGAATCAAAATTTAGCTTCAAGAATGCGTTATATGGCAGAATCTTGCACCAAATACATCTTTTTTTGTGTTTTTAGAGTGCTATTTTCAGTTTAACTAACTTTGGAATAAGTTGAAATCACGCTTTTCCGCGCAGATTTTCACAATCAAAAAGTTCATATTCCTATCCAGGACTTCATAATATGTATGAATCCATCGGCAAAAGTATCATATTCCGTGTTTCCAGAGCGCTATCTGCAGTTATATGAAGTTTGAAATAAGTCAAAATTACCACATTCTGAGCAGTTTCAAAGTATCGCAATTCACATAAATCTATCCAATACAACATAATACGCATGAATCCGTCCTTAAATGCACAAAATTTTGCGTTTCCAGCGAGTTATCAGCGTTTTTCCTGAGTCTATATGAGAAATTTTTGATGCTGTAAATCTGCTCAGAATCGAGATTTTGCTTCAAAAATGCGTTATATGGCAGAATCTAGCACCTACTACATCATATTCTGTGTTTTTAGAGTGCTTTTTCCAGTTTTACAAACTTTGGAATGAGTTGAAATCACGCTTTTTCGCGCAGGTTTTCACAATCAAAAAGTTCATATTCCTATCCAGGACTTCATAATATGTATAAATCCATCGACAAAAACGTCATATTCCGTGTTTCCAGAGCGCTATCTGCAGTTATATGAAGTCTGAAATAAGTCGAAATTACCACATTCTGAGCAATTTCAAAGTATCGCAAATCAAATAAATCTATCCAATACAACATAAAACGCGTAAATCCGTCCTCAAATGCACAAATTTCTGCGTTCCCAGCGAGTTATCAGCTTTTTTTCTGAGTCTCGTTGAGAAATTTTTGATGCTGTAAATCTGCTCAAAATCAAGATTTTGCTTCAAAAATGCGTTATATGGCAGAATCTAGCACCAAATACATCATATTTCGTGTTTTCAGAGTGCTATTTTCAGTTTTACAAACTTTGGAATAAGTTGGAATCACGCATTTCCGCGCAGATTTTCACAATGACAATGTTCATATTCCTATCCAGGACTTGAGAATATGTATGAATGCATCGACAAAAACATCATATTTTGTGTTTTCAGAGCGCTATCTGCAGTCATATGGAGTTTGGAATAAGTCAAAATTGCCACATTCTGAGCAGTTTCAAAGTATCGCAAATCACATAAATCTGTCCAATACAACCTAATACGCATGAATCCGTCCTCAAATGCACAAAATTCTGCGTTTCCAGCAAGTTATCAGCGTTTTTCCTGAGTCTCGTTGAGAAATTTCTGATGCTGTAAATCTGCTTAGAATCTAGATTTTGCTTCAAAAATGCGTTATATGGCAGAATCTAGCACCAAATACATCATATTTAGTGTTTTTAGAGTGCTATTCTCAGTTTTACAAACTTTGGGATTAGTTGAAATCACGCTTTTCCGCGCATCTTTTAACAATCAAAAAGTTCATATTCCTATCCAGGACATCATAATATGTATGAATCCATCGACAAAAACATCATATTTCGTGTTTTCAGAGCGCTATTTGCAGTTATATGAAGTTTGAAATAAGCCAGAATTACCACATTCTGAGCAGTTTCAAAGTATCGCAAATCACATAAATCTATCCAATGCAACACAATACGCATGAATCCGTATTCAAATGCACAAATTTCTGCGTTCTCAGCGAGCTATCAGCGTTTTTTCTGAGTCTCGTTGAGAAATTTTTGATGCTGTAAATCTGCTCAAAATCAAGATTCTGCTTCAAAAATGCATTATATGGCAGAATCTAGCAACAAATACATCATATTTCGTGTTTTTCGAGTGCTATTTTCACTTTTACAAACTTTGGAATAAGTTCAAATCACGCTTTTCCGCGCAGATTTTCACAACCAAAAAGCTCATATTCCTATCCAGGACTTCATAATATGTATAAATTCATCGACAGAAACATCATATTCCGTGTTTTCAGAGCGCTATCTGCAGTTATATGAAGTTTGGAATGAGTCAAAATTATCACACTCTGAGCAGTTTCAAAGTATCGCAAATCACATGAATCTATCCAATACAACATAATACGCATGAATCCGTTCTCGAATGCACAAAATTTTGCGTTTTCAGCGAGTCATCAGCGTTTTTTCTTAGTCTCGTTGATATATTTTTGATGCTGTATATCTGCTCAGAATCAAGATTTTGCTTCAAAAATGCGTTATATGGCAGAATCTAGCACCAAATACAACATATTTCGTGTTTTTAGAGTGCTATTTTCAGTTTTACAAACTTTGGAATAAGTTGAAATCACGCTTTTCCGCGCAGATTTTCACAATCAAAAAGTTCATATTCCTATCCAGGACATCCTAATATGTATGAATCCATCGACAAAAACATCATATTTCGTGTTTTTCAGAGCGCTATCTGCAGTTATATGAAGTTTGAAATAAGTCAAAATTACCACATTCTGAGCAGTTTCAAAGTATCGCAAATCACATAAATCTATCCAATACAACATAATACGCATGAATCCGTTCTCAAATGCACAAAATTTTGCGTTCCCAGCGAGTTATCAGCGTTTCCTCTGAGTCTCTTTGAGAAATTTTTGATGCTATAAATCTGCTCAGAATCAAAATTTAGCTTCAAGAATGCGTTATATGGCAGAATCTTGCACCAAATACATCTTTTTTTGTGTTTTTAGAGTGCTATTTTCAGTTTAACTAACTTTGGAATAAGTTGAAATCACGCTTTTCCGCGCAGATTTTCACAATCAAAAAGTTCATATTCCTATCCAGGACTTCATAATATGTATGAATCCATCGGCAAAAGTATCATATTCCGTGTTTCCAGAGCGCTATCTGCAGTTATATGAAGTTTGAAATAAGTCAAAATTACCACATTCTGAGCAGTTTCAAAGTATCGCAATTCACATAAATCTATCCAATACAACATAATACGCATGAATCCGTCCTTAAATGCACAAAATTTTGCGTTTCCAGCGAGTTATCAGCGTTTTTCCTGAGTCTATATGAGAAATTTTTGATGCTGTAAATCTGCTCAGAATCGAGATTTTGCTTCAAAAATGCGTTATATGGCAGAATCTAGCACCTACTACATCATATTCTGTGTTTTTAGAGTGCTTTTTCCAGTTTTACAAACTTTGGAATGAGTTGAAATCACGCTTTTTCGCGCAGGTTTTCACAATCAAAAAGTTCATATTCCTATCCAGGACTTCATAATATGTATAAATCCATCGACAAAAACGTCATATTCCGTGTTTCCAGAGCGCTATCTGCAGTTATATGAAGTCTGAAATAAGTCGAAATTACCACATTCTGAGCAATTTCAAAGTATCGCAAATCAAATAAATCTATCCAATACAACATAAAACGCGTAAATCCGTCCTCAAATGCACAAATTTCTGCGTTCCCAGCGAGTTATCAGCTTTTTTTCTGAGTCTCGTTGAGAAATTTTTGATGCTGTAAATCTGCTCAAAATCAAGATTTTGCTTCAAAAATGCGTTATATGGCAGAATCTAGCACCAAATACATCATATTTCGTGTTTTCAGAGTGCTATTTTCAGTTTTACAAACTTTGGAATAAGTTGGAATCACGCATTTCCGCGCAGATTTTCACAATGACAATGTTCATATTCCTATCCAGGACTTGAGAATATGTATGAATGCATCGACAAAAACATCATATTTTGTGTTTTCAGAGCGCTATCTGCAGTCATATGGAGTTTGGAATAAGTCAAAATTGCCACATTCTGAGCAGTTTCAAAGTATCGCAAATCACATAAATCTGTCCAATACAACCTAATACGCATGAATCCGTCCTCAAATGCACAAAATTCTGCGTTTCCAGCAAGTTATCAGCGTTTTTCCTGAGTCTCGTTGAGAAATTTCTGATGCTGTAAATCTGCTTAGAATCTAGATTTTGCTTCAAAAATGCGTTATATGGCAGAATCTAGCACCAAATACATCATATTTAGTGTTTTTAGAGTGCTATTCTCAGTTTTACAAACTTTGGGATGAGTTGAAATCACGTTTTTCCGCGCATCTTTTAACAATCAAAAAGTTCATATTCCTATCCAGGACATCATAATATGTATGAATCCATCGACAAAAACATCATATTTCGTGTTTTCAGAGCGCTATTTGCAGTTATATGAAGTTTGAAATAAGCCAGAATTACCACATTCTGAGCAGTTTCAAAGTATCGCAAATCACATAAATCTATCCAATGCAACACAATACGCATGAATCCGTATTCAAATGCACAAATTTCTGCGTTCTCAGCGAGCTATCAGCGTTTTTTCTGAGTCTCGTTGAGCATATTTTGATGCTGTAAATCTGCTAAGAATCAAGATTTTGCTTCAAAAATGCGTTATATGGCAGAATCTAGCACCAAGTACATCATATTTTCTGTTTTTAGAGTGCTTTTCCCAGTTTCACAAACTCTGGAATAAGTTGGAATCACGCTTTTCCGCGCAGATTTTCACAATCAAAGAGTTCATATTCCTATCCAGGACATCATAATATGTATGAATCCATCGACAAAAACATCATATTTTTTGTTTTCAGAGCGCTATTTGCAGTTATATGAAGTTTGAAATAAGTCAGAATTACCACATTCTGAGCAGTTTTAAAGTATCGCAAATCACATAAATCTATCCAATGCAACACAATACGCATGAATCCGTATTCAAATGCACAAATTTCTGCGTTCTCAGCGAGTTATCAGCGTTCTTTCTGAGTCTCGTTGAGCAATTTTTGATGCTGTAAATCTGCTAAGAATCAAGATTTTGCTTCAAAAATGCGTTATATGGCAGAATCTAGCACCAAATACATCATATTTCGTGTTTTTAAAGTGCTATTTTCAGCTTTACAAACTTTGGAATAAGTTGAAATCACGCTTGCCCGCGCAGATTTTTTAAATCAAAAAGTTCATATTCCTATCCAGGACATCATAATATGTATAAATCCATTGACAAAAACATCATATTTCGTGTTTCCAGAGCACTATCTGCAGTTATATGGAGTTTGAAATAAGTCAGAATTAACACATTCTGAGCTGTTCCAAAGTAACGCAAATCACATTAATCTATCCAATACAACATAATACGCATGAATCCGTCCTCAAATGCACAAAATTTTGCGTTTCCAGCGAGTTATCAGCGTTTTTCCTGAGTCTCGTTGAGAAATTTTTGATGCTGTAAATCTGCTTAGAATCAAGATTTTGCTCCAAAATTGCGTAATATGGCAGAATCTAGTACCAAATACATCATATTTAGTGTTTTTAGAGAGCTATCCTCAGTCTTACAGACTTTGGGATTAGATGAAATCACGCTTCTTCGCGCAGATTTTCACAATCAAAAAGTTCATATTCCTATCCAGGACATCCTAATATGTATGAATTCATCGACAAAAACATCATATTTCGTGTTTTCAGAGCGCTATCTGCAGTTATATGAAGTTTAAAATAAGTCAAATTATCACATTATGAGCTGTTTCAAAGTATCGCAAATCACATAAATCTATCCAATACAACATAATACGCATGAATCCGTCCTTAAATGTACAGAATTTTGCGTTTCCAGCGAGTTATCGGCGTTTTTCCTGAGTCTCGTTGAGGAATTTTTGATGGTGTAAATCTGCTCAGAATCAAGATTTTGCTCCAAAAATGCGTTACATGGCAGAATCTAGCACCAAATACATCATATTCCGTATTTTTAGAGTGCTATTCTCAGTTTTACAAACTTTGGAATAAGTTGTAATCACGCTGCCCCGCGCAGATTTTCTCAATTAAAAAGTTCATATTCCTATCCAGGACTTCATGATATGTGTAAATCCATCGACAAAAACATCATATTCCGTGTTTTCAGAGCGCTATCTGCAGTTATATGTAGTTTGAAATAAATCAAAATTACCACATTCCGAGCAGTTTCAAAGTATCGCAAATAACATAAATCTATCCAATACAACATAATACGCATGAATCCGTCCTCGAATGCACAAAATTTTGCTTTTCCACCGAGTTATCAGCTATTTTTCTGAGTCTCGTTGAAAAATTTTTGATTCTGTTAATCTGCTCAGTATCAAGATTTTGCTTCAAAAATGCATTGTATGGCAGAATCTAGCACCAAATACATCATATTTCGTGTTTTTAGAGTGATACTCTTAGATTTACAAACTTTGGAATAAATTGGAATCACGCTTTTCCGCGCAGATTTTCACAACCATAAAGTTCATATTTCTATCCAGGACTTCATAATATGTATGAATCCATCGACAAAAGCATCATATTTTGTGTTTTCAGAGCGCTATCTGCAGTTATATGAAGTTTGAAATAAGTCAAAATTACCACATTCTGAGCAGTTTCAAAATATCGCAAATCACATAAATCTATCCAATACAACATAATACGCATGAATCCGTTCTCAAATGCACAAAATTTTGCGTTTCCAGCGAGTAATCGGCGTTTTTACTGAGTCTCGTTGAGAAATTTCTGATGCCGTAAATCTGCTCAGAATCAGAATTTTGCTTCAAAAATGCGTTATATTTATTTATTTATTTATTTATTATCATACACTACCCAACAGGCAAAAGCCCAGTAAAAGGGTAGGAAAATAAAAATTACAGAAAGTATTTGGTTGAATTACAAAATAATATATCTGACAAAAAAATATATATATATTAATATAAAAAGAAAGCACAAAAAAAAGAGAAATTATATCAAATTTAAATCCAAGATTCTACAAAAACTAATGATCGAAGAAGAAAAAATATCAATTAAGTCAGAAACTTCATTGCCTAACCTGAACATGCGGTATAAAGGTGATTGGCATAGAATATTAGTGCGCGCAGTGAGTTCATTGAAACAGAATTTAGAGCGAGTTCGAATAGCCGGCACATTGAAATTAATCAGACTCAAGCATTGCGGATCATCAATTAAATTATGGATGAGTTTGTACAGATAAAGCATGGTGTAAAAGTTTCTCCTATGAGTAAGAGACTTAATATCAAAAATAGACAATAGTATCTCATATGATACACGCTGATCAGGATATGTCCTCATAATTTTATAATAAACATATTTTAAGAATTTCTTATGAACTGATTCGATCAGATCAATATGAACGCTATAAGAAGGTGACCAGATTATTGCACAATATTCAAGCTTAGATCTGATCAAGGAAAAATAGAGTGAAAATATGGCTCTGATATTGGTAAACGAACGAGTAATACGTAAAACAAAACCAAGTATTTTATATGCTGAAGATGCAGTTTGCTGAATATGCGGTATAAAAGTAAGTGCAGGATCAAAAAGAATACCCAAATCACGAACAATAGTGTCACGTTGAATAATATGATTATCCAAACTATAGTTGAAGTTGAAAGTTATTTTTCTCCTGGTAAATGATACTACTTTACACTTCGACACATTGAGAAATAATTTATTTGATTTACACCAATTATCAAGTTTAACAAGATCATTTTGTAAAATAAGGGCATCATCAGGTGTTACTATTGTACGAAATATTTTAAGATCATCAGCAAACATTAGGACATTACTATAGAATATGTAAGAAATATCATTTATGAATAAAAGAAAAAGAAGAGGTCCTAAATTAGAGCCTTGTGGCACACCTGAAGAAATATTAAAATACGTACTATTATGACCAGGGAAATTAACAAAAAAGAATCTATTTTTCAAGTAAGAAGTAAGTAGAGATATTAGATCAGGTGAGAGTGAAAACATTTCTAATTTATGAATAAGTACGCGATGATCAATTCTGTCAAAGGCCTTTTCAAAATCAGTGTAAACAGTATCAACAGGAATATTTTTATCTAAGGCAGAAGATATGTAATGGGTGAAGTAAGAAAGATTTGAAACAGTGGAACGTTTAGCCATGAAGCCATGCTGATGAATCGATATTAAATTCTTCACACTATTGAAAATATGCTGGTAAATTAAACTTTCAAATATTTTACCGAAGTTAGACACAATAGATATGGGCCGGTAATTTTTAATATTAGTTTTATCACCAGATTTGTAAATGGGTATGACCCGTGCAATTTTCCATATATCTGGAAATGTAGAAGTTCTGAGTGAAAGATTAAATATATGTAAAAGTGCTTTAGAAAGAGGATAAGAACAATCTTTAATTATCATATTCGGCACTAAATCAGGACCGCAGGATAAATCTGGCTTGGTTTGATTTAATTTCAGTCGAATTTCATCACGTGAAAGAAAAGTAAGTATTACCGAGACATCCGATGAGGTGCACAGATTAGGCAATGGATCATTACATGATTCAACAAAAACACTATTAAAATGAACAGCAAATTTTTCAGCTATATCTAGTGGTTTAGTAAGCAACTCATCATTGAAGCTCATAGAAGATGGGAAAGATGATGTTTTCTTATGCGAGTTAACATAGTCCCAGATTTTTTTTGGATTAGTTATAAGAGAGTTTTCACAATCAGTTACATAATGAGCATACGCTTTTTTTAAATTCAACTTAATTTTAGCACGGAGCCGATTGTATTGAACACGATAACTAGAAACATTAGGAAATCTTCTATGCAACTTCAAGTAATGAACTTTTCTCCTAATATCAGCTCTAATCTCTGAAGTATACCATGACGGATATGTTAGTATTGTTTTATGTTAACAGGTACACAAGCATTGAACATAGAATAAAGAATATCATAGAAAAACGAGCAGGCTGAATTAACATCGGAAAATTTACTTAATTGATCCCAGTTGAAAGTAGAAATTAAATTATAAAGTTTAACAAAATCAGCTTTCTTAAAATTAAATGTCTGAGAAATTTCAAGATTATGATAATTAATTTAAGGTTCAATATTAACATATGTTGAGATTACTAAAGCAGGATGATGTATGTAATCAATATCGAACAGTGAATCATCACGTAACACCTCACAAGAAGTATTAGCTATGACTAAATCTAACAATCTGCCATTAATATTACATATAGTATTATAATTATTAGCAGCAAAATAATCACAAAAATTATTCAACAAAAGTACTCTATTATTTGAATTATTGATACCAAATTCCGGTATATTGAAATCCCTGATAATTAAAAATGAATTATCAAATAAAAATGGCAAACTATCAAAGAAATCAAAAACATTAATATAACAATCCAAGTTCATATTAGGTGGAATATAAATAGTAAGAATAAAGATACTCTTATTACATAACATTACTCTACAACAGATGATATCAACATTCGGTGGTAGTAAATCGGAGAAATCATCAAGATTAATATGAACAACATTTAAGGAGTTTTTAAATAGCATCAACACACCACCACCACGTGAGACATTGCATTGCACAAAATTTCTATCAGATCGAAAAACCGAGTACGAACTATCACAAATTTCAGCATCAAATACACTATCACTCAACCACGATTCACTGAAACAAAGAACATCATAGTCGAGGGATGAAAGCGATGAACGTAGTTGACATAGTTTGGTGTTCAATCCCTGGGCATTTTGATAGAAAATCTTGATCCCTAAGCGACTGCTGGGTAGTGGAGATATTAGTTTTTTTTCAGTATTTTAGGAAAACCATTCTTGTAAGATATGAAGACGTCATCACCTTGCGATTTACGTAATTTATATTCATTCCACAAATTCTTGAACTGACGTTGTTGCATAGGGGTCTTATCAGAATTAATAAAAACGTTTTTCAACTCAGGAAAATTTCTTGCAGTTTTAGATAACTCAAGAAGTTTGGTAACATCATCAGAATTATCAAAACGTATTTTTATTAATCTCGGTTTTACATTATCAGTTGGTTTAGCTTGACCAAGTCTGTGAATCTTAGCAGTGGATAAGTCAATATTTGGAGCAATTGTCTTAATTATTTGGGACACCTTAACATGCAGATTTTCAGAGCAAGTTTCATCCATACCAGTAATAATAACATTATTCTGTCTAATTTGACGCTGGTGAATTTCATCAATTCCAGATTCAATGATAATTTCTTGACTGGGTAGTTTATTATAGTCAGTAGTAATTTTTTGTTCAAGATTCGTGATTTTAGATTGCAAATCAAGGATCAATTTTTTAAGTGTAGATATTGAATCAATGTTATTCAAGCATGAATTGCAGAAGATCTTGATTGCTTTAACATTGGCTCTGGTAAGGCGTTTCAAGTCTTCAGAAGTCAAATCGACACAAACCATGTGAACTAAATTACGACATCCATCACATGAAATGGATTTTTCATTATCCTTTATGATTTTATCACAATTTGGACAAGATGACATTGCTGAATAAATGAAATCGAAAAAGCACGAAGTGGTATCTTCTTAGTTCACGAACAGAGACGTGAAGAATCGGAATTTACTTGAATAATTAAATACAGAAAACGTTAAAAATAATAACTGATTTACTAACAATAAATTGATCGAAATAAGTTCAATGGATATATAAATTCACGAAACGAAAGCACCAAACTGAGCACAAATACTTTATAATGTCACTAACCAATATTATTTGAAATAAATAAGTAAGCAAACAGTTCAAAAAAGCTAATGACTGAGAGCAACAATTCAACAACCAAATGAAGTAAACGTTCATCTTATTCTTATATGGCAGAATCTAGCACCAAATACATCATATTTCGTGTTTTCGAGTGCTATTTTCGGTTTCACAATCTTTGGAATAAGTTATAATCACGCTTTTCCGCGCAGATCTCCACAACCAAAAAGATCATATTCCTATCCAGGACTTCATAATATGTATGAATCCATCGACAAAAACATCATATTTTGTGTTTTCAGAGCGCTATCTGCAGTTATATGAAGTTTGAAATAAGTCAAAATCACCACATTCTTAGCAGTTTCAAAGTATCGCAAATCACATAGATCTATCCAATGCAATATAATACGCATGGATTCGTCCTCAAATGCACAAAATTTTGCGTTTCCAGCGAGTTATCAGCGTTTTTTCTAAGTCTCGTTGAGACATTTTTGATGCTGAAAATCTGCTCAGAATCAAGATTTTGCTTCAAAAATGCGTTATATGGCGGAATCTAGCACCAAATACATCATATTTTGTGTTTTAAGAGTGCTTTTCTCACTTTTACAAACTTTGGAATAAGTTGAAATCACGCTTTTCCGCGGAGATTTTCACAATCAAAAAGTTCATATTCCTATCCAGGACTTCATAATATGTATGAATCCATCGACAAAGACATCATATTCCGTGTTTTCAGAGTGCTATCTGCAGTTATATGAAGTTTGAACTAAGTCAAAATTACCACATTCTGAGCAGTTTCAAAGTATCGCAAATCACATAAATCTATCCAATACAACATGATACGCATGAATTCGTCCTCAAATGCACAAAATCTTGCGTTTCCAGCGAGTTAACAGCTTTTTTCTGAGTCTCGTTGAGAAATTTTTGATGCTGTATATCTGCTTAGAATCAAGATTTTGCTTCAAAAATGCGTTATATGGCAGAATCTAGCACCAAATACATCATATTTTGTGTTTTTAGATTGCTATTTTCAGCTTTACAAACTTTGGAATAAGTTGAAATCACGCTTTCCCGCGCAGATTTTCACAATCATAAAGTTCATATTCCTATCTAGGACATCATAATATGTATGAATCCATCGACAAGAACATCATATTTCGTGTTCTTAGAGCGCTATCTGCACTTATATGAAGTTTGAAATAAGTCAAAATTACCACATTCTTAGCAGTTTCAAAGTATCGCAAATCACATGAATCTATCCAATACAATATAATACGCATGAATTCGTCCTTAAATGCACAAAATTTTGTTTCCAGTGAGTTATCAGCGTTCTTTTTGCGTCTTGTTGAGAAATTTTTGATGCTGTAAATCTGCTCAGAATCAAGATTTTGCTCCAAAAATGCGTTATATGGCAGAATCTAGCACCAAATACATCATATTTCGTGCTTTTTGAGTGCTATCCTCAGTTTTACAAACTTTGGAATAAGTTGGAATCACGCTTTCCTGCGCAGATTTTCACAATGAAAAAGTTCATATTCCTATCCAGGACTTCATAATATGTATAAATCCATCGACAAAAACATCATATTCCGTGTTTTCAGAGCGCTATCTGCAGTTATATGAAGTTTGAAATAAGTCAAAATAACCACATTCTGAGCAGTTTCAAAGTATCGCAAATCACATAAATCTGTCTAATACAACATAATACGCATGAATCCGTCCTCAAATGCACAAAATTTTGCGTTTCCAGCGAGTTATCAGCGTTTTTCCTGAGTCTCGTTGAGAAGTTTTTGATGCTGTTAATCTGCTCAGAATCAAGATTTTGCTTCAAAAATGCGTTGTATAGCAGGATCTAGCACCAAATACATCATATTTCGTGTTTTTAGAGTGCTACTTTCAGTTTAACAAACTTTGGGATAAGTTGAAATCACGCTTTTTCGCGCAGATTTTTACAATCAAAAAGTTCATATTCCTATCCAGAACTTCATAATATGTATGAATCCATCGACAAAAACATCATATTTTGTGTTTTCAGAGCGCTATCTGCAGTTATATGAAGTTTGAAACAAGTCAAATTTACCACTTTCTGAGCAGTTTCAAAGTTTCGCAAATCACATGAATCTCTCCAATACAACATAATACGCATGAATCCGTCCTCAAATGCACAAAATTTTGCGTTTCCAGGGAGTTATTAGCGTTTTTTCTGAGTCTCGTTGAGAAATTTTTGATGCTGTAAATCTGCTCAGAATCAAGATTTTGCTTCAAAAATGCGTTATATGGCAGAATCTAGCACCAAATACATTACATTTTGTGTTTTTAGAGTGCTATTTTCAGTTTTACAAACTTTGGAATTAGTTGAAATCACGCTTTTCCGCGCAGATATTCACTTTTAGAAAGTTCATATTCCTATCCAAGACTTGAGAATATGTATGAATCAATCGACAAAAACATCATATCTTGTGTGTTCAGAGCGCTATCTGCACTTATATGGAATTTGAAATAAGTCAAAATTACCACACTCTGAGAAGTTTCAAAGTATCGCAAATCACATAAATCTATCCGAAACAACATATACGCATGAATCCGTTCTCAAATGCACAAAATTTTGCGTTTCCAGCGAGTTATCTGCGTTTTTTCTGAGTCTCGTTGAGAAATTTTTGATGCTGTAAATCTGCTCAGAATCAAGATTTTGCTTCAAAAATGCGTTATATGGCAGGATCTAGCACCAAATACATCATATTTCGTGTTTTTAGAGTGCTATTTTCAGTTTTACAAACTTTGGAATAAGTTGGAATCACGCTTCTCCGCGCAAATTTTCACAATCAAAAAGTTCATATTCCTATCCAGGACTTCATAATATGTATAAATTCATCGACAGAAACATCATATTCCGTGTTTTCAGAGCGCTATCTGCAGTTATATGAAGTTTGGAATAAGTCAAAATTATCACATTCTGAGCAGTTTCAAAGTATCGCAAATCACATGAATCTATCCAATACAACATAATACGCATGAATCCGTTCTCAAATGCACAAAATTTTGCGTTTTCAGCGAGTCATCAGCGTTTTTTCTTAGTCTCGTTGAGATATTTTTGATGCTGTATATCTGCTCAGAATCAAGATTTTGCTTTAAAAATGCGTTATATGGCAGAATCTAGCACCAAATACATCATATTTCGTGTTTTAGAGTGCTATTTTCAGATTTACAAACTTTGGAATAAGTTGAAATCAAGCTTTCTCGCGCAGATTTTCACAATCAAAAAGTCAATACTCCTATCCAGGACTTCATAATATGTATGAATCCATCGACGAAAATATCATATTTCATGTTTTCAGAGCGCTATCTGCAGTTATATGGAGTTTGAAATAAGTCAAATTTACCACATTCTGAGCAGTTTCAAAGTTTCGCAAATCACTCAAATCTATCCAATACAACATAATACGCATGAATCCGTCCTCAAATGCACAAAATTTTGCGTTTCCAGCGAGTTATTAGCGTTTTTTCCGAGTCTCGTTGAGAAATTTTTGATGCTGTAAATCTGCTCAGAATCAAGATATTGCTTCAAAAATGCGTTATATGGCAGAATCTAGCACCAAATACATCATATTTCGTGTTTTGAGAGTGGGAGTTTCAGTTTTACATACTTTGGAAGAAGTTGAAATCACGCTTTTCCGTGCAGATTTTCACAATGAAAAAATTCATATTCCTATCCAGGACTTGAGAATATGTATGAATCAATCGACAAAAACATCATTTTTCGTGTTTGCAGAGTGCTATCTGCAGTTATATGGAGTTTGGAATAAGTCAACATTACCATATTCATGAGCAGTTTCAAAGTATCGCAAATCACAGAAATCTATCCAATACAACATAATACGCATGAAGCCGTCCTTAAATGCACAAATTTTTGCGTTTCCAGCGAGTTATCAGCGTTTTTTCTGGGTCTCGTTGAGAAATTTTCGATGCTGTAAATCTGCTTAGAATCAAGATTTTGCTTCGAAAATGCGTTATATGGCAGAATCTAGCACCAAATACATCATATTTCGTGTTTTTAGAGTGCTATTTTCAGATTTACAAACTTTGGAATAATTTGAAATCACGCTTTTCCGCGCAGATTTTCACAATCAAAAAGTTCATACTCCTATCCAGGACTCCATAATATGTTTAAATCCATCGACGAAAACATCATATTTCATGTTTTCAGAGCGCTATTTGCAGTTATATGAAGTTTGGAATAAGTCAAAATTACCACATTCGGAGCAGTCTCAAAGTATCGCAAATCACATAAATCGATCCAACCAGATACATCATATTTCATGTTTTCTGAGTGCTATTTTTAGATTTACAAACTTTGGAATAAGTTGAAATCACGCTTTACCGCGCAGATTTTCACAATCAAAAAGTTCATACTCCTATCCAGGACTTCATAATATGTATGAATCCATCGACGAAAACATCATATTTAATGTTTTCAGAGCGCTATCTGCAGTTATATGGAGTTTGAAATAAGTCAAAATTACCACATTCTGAGCAGTTCCAAAGTATCGCAAATCACATAAATCTATCCAATACAACATAATACGCATGGATCCGTCCTTAAATGCACTGAATTTTGCGTTTCCAGGGAGTTATTAGCGTTTTTTCTGAGTCTCGTTGAGAAATTTTTGATGCTGTAAATTTGCTCAGAATCGAGATTTTGCTTCAAAAATGCGTTATATGGCAGAATCTAGCACCAAATACATCATATTTCGTGTTTTTAGAGTGCTTTTTTCAGTTTAACAAACTTTGGAATAAGTTGGAATCACGCTTTTCCGCGCAGATTTTCACAATCAAAAAGTTCATATTCCTATCCAGGACTTCATAGTATGTATAAGTCCATCGACAAAAACATCATATTTTGTGTTTTCAGAGCGCTATCTGCAGTTATATGGAGTTTGAAATAAGTCAAATTTTTCACATTGTGAGCAGTTTCAAAGTTTTGCAAATCACATAAATCTATCCAATACATCATAATACGCATGAATCCGTCCCGTAAATGCACTAAATTTTGCGTTTCCAGCGAGTTATTAGCGTTTTTTCTGAGTCTCGTTGAGAAATTTTTGATGCTGTAAATCTGCTCAGAATCAAGATTTTGCTTCAAAAATGCGTTATATGGCAGAATCAAGCACCAAATACATCATATTTCGTGTTTTTAGAGTGGTTTTTTCCAGTTTTACAAACTTGGAATTAGTTGAAATCACGCTTTTTCCTCGCAGATTTTAACAATCATAAAAGCTCATATTCCTATCCAGGACATTATAATATGTATGAATCCATCGACAAAAACATCATATTTCGGGTTTTCAGAGCGCTATCTGCAATTATATGGAGTTTGGCATGAGTCAAAATTACCACATTCTGAGCAGTTTCAAAGTATTGCAAATCACATAAATCTATCCAATACAACATAATACGCATGAATCCGTCCTCAAATGCACAAAATTTTGCGTTTTCAGCGAGTTATCAGCGTTTTTTCTGAGTATCGTTGAAAAATTTTTTATGCTGTATATCTGTCAGAATCAAGAATTCGCTTCAAACATGCGTTATATGGCAGAATCTAGCACCAAATACATCATATTTCGTGTTTTCAGAGTGCTATTTTCAGTTTTTACAAACTTTGGAATAAGTTGGAATCACGCTTTCCCGCGCAAATTTTCACAATCAAAAAAGTTCATATTCCTATCCAGGACTTCATAATATGTATAAATCCATCGACAGAGACATCATATTCCGTGTTTTTCAGAGCGCTATCTGCAGTTATATGAAGATTGGAATGAGTCAAAATTATCACATTCTAAGCAGTTTCAAAGTATTGCCAAATCACATGAATCTATCCAATACAACATAACACGCATGAATCCGTTCTCAAATGCACAAAATTTTGCGTTTTCAGCGAGTCATCAGCGTTTTTGTGAGTCTCGTTGAGATATTTTTGATGCTGTTTATCTGCTCAGAATCAAGATTTTGCTTCAAAAATGCGTTATATGGCAGAATCTAGCACCAAATACATCATATTCGTGTTTTTAGAGTGCTATTTTCAGATTAAGAAACTTTGGAATAAGTTGAAATCAAACTTTCCCACGCAGATTTTCACAATCAAGAAGTGCATACTCCTATCCAGGACGTCATAATATGTATGAATCCATCGACGAAAATATCATATTTCATGTTTTCAGAGCGCTATCTGCAGTTATATGGAGTTTGAAATAAGTCAAATTTACCACATTTTAAGCAGTTTCAAAGTATCGCAAATCACATAAATCTATCCAATACAACATAGTACGCATGAATCTGTCCTCAAATGCACTAAGTTTTGCGTTTCCAGCGAGTTATTAGCGTTTTTTCTGGGTCTCGTTGAGGAATTTTTGATGCTGTAAATCTGCTTAGAATCAAGATTTTGCTTCAAAAATGCGTTATATGGCAGAATCTAGCACCAAATACATCATGTTCCGTGTTTTTAGAGTGCTATTTCCAGATTTACAAACTTTGGAATAAGTTGAAATCAACGCTGTTTCCGCGCACGATTTTCACAATCAAAAAGTTCATACTCCTATCCAGGACTCCATAATATGTTTAAATCATAGACGAAAACATCATATTTCATGTTTTCAGAGCGTTATATGCAGTTATATGAAGTTTGAAATAAGTCAAAATTACCACATTCTGAGCAGTTTCAAAGTATCGCAAATCACATAAATCTATCCAACCAGATACATCATATTTCGTGTTTTCAGATTGCTATTTTTAGATTTACAAACTTTGGAATAAGTTGAAATCACGCTTTACCGCGCAGATTTTCACAATCAAAAAGTTCATACTTCTATCCAGGACTTCATAATATGTATGAATCCATCGACGAAAACATCATATTTCATGTTTACAGAGCGCTATCTGCACTTATATGGAATTTGAAATAAGTCAAAATTACCACACTCTGAGAAGTTTCAAAGTATCGCAAATCATATAAATCTATCCAATTACAACATAATACGCATGAATCCGTTCTCAATGCACAAAATTTTGCGTTTCCAGCGAGTTATCAGCGTTTATTTCTGAGTCTCGTTGAGAAATTTTTTGATTGCTGTAAATCTGCTCAGAATCAAGATTTTGCTTCAAAAATGCGTTATATGGCAGAATCTAGCACCAAATACATCATATTTCGTGTTTTTAGAGTGCTTTTTTCAGTTTTACAAACTTTGGAATAAGTTGTAATCACGCTTTTCCGCGCAGATTTTCACAATCAAATAGTTCATATTCCTATCCAGGACTTCATAATATGTATAAGTCCATCGACAAAAACATCATATTTTGTGTTTTCAGAGCGCTATCTGCAATATGAAGTTTGAAATAGTTGAAAATTACCACATTCTGAGCAGTTTCAAAGTATCGCAATAACATAAATCTATCCATACAACATAATACGCATGAATCCGTCCTCAAATGCACAAAATTTTGCGTTTCCAGCGAGTTATCAGCGTTCTTCCTAAGTCTCGTTGTAGAAGTTTTGATGCTGTAAATCTGCTCAGAATCAAGATTTGGCTTCAAAAATGCGTTATATGGCAAAATCTAGCACAAAATACATCATGTTTTCAGAGCGCTATCTGCAGTTATATAAAGTTTAAAATAAGTCAAAATTACCACATTCTGAGGAGTTTCAAAGTATCGCAAATCACATAAATCTTTCCAGTACAACACCATAACGCATGAATCCGTCCTCAAATGCACAAACTCTTGCGTTATCAGCGAGTTATCAGCGTTTTTTCTGAGTCTCGTTGAGGAATTTTTGATGCTGTAAATCTGCTCAGAATCATGATTTTGCTTCAAAGATGCGTTATATTGCAGAATTCAGCACCAAATACATAATATTTTGTGTTTTTAGAGTGCCATTTTCAGTTTTACAAACTTTGGAACAAGTTAAACATCACGCTTTTCCGCGCAGATTTTCACAAACCAAAAAGTTCATATTCCCTATCCAGGACTTCAACAATATGTATGAGTCTATCGACAAAACATCATATTTTGTGTTTCCAAATCGCTTTTCTGCAGTTATATAAAGTTTGAAATAATTCAAAATTACCACATTCTGAGCAGTTTCAGAGTATCGCAAATCACATAAATCTATCCAATACAACATAATACGCATGAATCCGTCCTCAAATGCACAACATTCTGCGTTTCCAGCGAGTTATCAGCGTTTTTTCTGAGTCTCGTTGAGAAATTTTTGATGCTGTAAATCTGCTAAGAAATAAGGAATTTGCTTCAAAATGCGTTATATGGCAGAGTCCAGCACCAAATACATCATATTTCGTGTTGTTAGAGTGCTTTTCTCAGTTTTTCAAACTCTGAATAAGTTGAAATCACGCTTCTCCGCGCAGATTTTTACAATGAAAAGGTTCATATATCTATCTAGGACTGAGAATATGTATGAATCCATCAAAAAAAACATCATATTCGTGTTTCAGAGCGCTATCTGCAGTTATATGGAGTTTGAAATAAGTCAAAATTACCACATTCTGAGCAGTTTCAAAGTATCGCAAAACACATAAATCTATCCAATACAACATGATACGCAAGTTCATATTCTTATCCAGGACTTGAGAATATGTATGAATCCATCGACAAAAACATCATATTCGTGGTTTCCAGAGCGCGATCTGGCAGTTTATGAAGTTTGAAATGAGTCAAATTTACAACATTCTGAGCGGTTTCCAAGTATCGCAAACCACATAAATCTATCCAGAACAACATAATACGCATGAATCCGTCCTCAAATGCCCAAAATTTTGCGTTTCCAGCGAGTTATCAGCGTTTTTTCTGAGTCTCGTTGCGAAATTTTTGATGCTGTAAATCTGCTCAGAATCAAGATTTTGCTCCCAAAAATGCGTTATATGGCAGAATCTAGCACCAAATACATACATATTTCGTGTTTTTAGAGTGCTATTTTCAGTTTTACAAACTTTGGAATAAGGTTGAAATCACGCTTTCCGCGCAGATTTTTCACAATCAAAAAGTTCATATTCCTCCAGGACTTCATGATATGTATGAATCCATCGACAAAAACATCATATTTTGTGTTTTCAGAGCGCTATCTGCAGTTATATGAAGTTTGAAATAAGTCAAAATTATCACATTCTGAGCGGTTTCAAAGTATCGCAAACCACATAAATCTACCCAGTACAACACAATACGCATGAATCCGTCCTCAAATGCACAAATTTTTGCGTTTCCAGCGAGTTTTCAGCGTTTTTTCTGAGTCTCGTTGAGGAATTTTTGATGCTGTCAATCTGCTCAGAATCAAGATTTTGCTTCAAGAATGCGTTATATGGCAGAATCTAGCACCAAATACATCATATTTCATGTTTTTAGAGTGCTATTTTCAGTTTTACAAACTTTGGAATAAGTTGAAATCACGCTTTCAGCGCAGATTTTCACAATCAAAAAGTTCATATTCCTATCCAGGACTCCATAATATGTATGAATCCATCGACAAAAACATCATATTTCGTATTTTCAGAGCGCTATCTGCAGTTATATGAAGTTTGAAATAAGTCCAAATTACCACATTCTGAGCAGTTTCAAAGTATCGCAAATCACATAAATCTATCCAATACAACATAATACGCATGAATCCGTCCTCAAATGCACAAAATTTTGCGTTTGCAGCGAGTGATCAGCGTTTTTTCTGAGTCTCGTTGAGAAATTTTTGATACTGTAAATCTGCTCAGAATCAAGATTTTGCTTCAAAAATGCGTTATATGGCAGAATCTAGCACCAAATACATCATATTTTGGGTTTTTAGAGTGCAATTTTTCAGTTTTACAAACTTTGGAATGAGTTGGAATCACGGTTTTCCGCGCAGATTTTCACATTCAAAAAGATCATATTACTATCCAGGACTTGAGAATATGTATGAATCCATCGACAAAAACATTATATTTTGTGTTTTTAGAGTGCTATCTGCAGTTATATGGAGTTTAAAATAATTCCAAATTACCACATTCTGAGCAGTTTCAAAGTATCGCAAATCACATAAATACGTCTAATACAACATAATACGCATGAATCCGTCCTCAAATGCACAAAATTTTGCGTTCCCAGCAAGATATCAGCGTTTTTTCTGAGCCTCGTTGAGAAATTTTTGATGCTGTAAATCTGCTCAGAATCAAGATTTTGCTTCAAAAATGCGTTATATGGCAGAATCTAGCACCAAATACATCATATTTCGTGTTCTTAAAGTGCTTTTTCAGTTTTACAAACTTCGGAATAAGTTGAAATCACGCTTTTCCCGCGCAGATTTCTACAACCAAAAAGTTCATATTCCTATCCAGGACTTTAAAATATGTATGAATTCATCGACAAAAACATCATATTTCGTGTATTCAGAGCGCTATCTGCAGTTATATGAAGTTTGAAATAAGTCAAAATTACCACATTCTGAGCAGTTTCAAAGTCTCGCAAATCACATAAATCTATCCAATACAACATAATACGCATGAGTCCGTCCTCAAATGCACAAAATTTTGCGTTTCCAGCGAGTTATCAGCGTTTTTTCTGAGTCTCGTTGCGAAATTTTTGATGCTGTAAATCTGCTCAGAATCAAGATTTTGCTCCAAAAATGCGTTATATGGCAGAATCTAGCACCAAATACATCATATTTCGTGTTTTTAGAGTGCTATTTTCAGTTTTACAAACTTTGTAATAAGTTGAAATCACGCTTTTCCGCGCAGATTTTCACAATCAAAAAGTTCATATTCCTATCCAGGACTTCATGATATGTATGAATCCATCGACAAAAACATCATATTTTGTGTTTTCAGAGCGCTATCTGCAGTTATATGAAGTTTGAAATAAGTCAAAATTATCACATTCTGAGCGGTTTCAAAGTATCGCAAACCACATAAATCTACCCAGTACAACACAATACGCATGAATCCGTCCTCAAATGCACAAATTTTTGCGTTTCCAGCGAGTTTTCAGCGTTTTTTCTGAGTCTCGTTGAGGAATTTTTGATGCTGTCAATCTGCTCAGAATCAAGA